>OY998173.1:13613756-16113756 GCA_963921995.1 Oxystoma pomonae
GTAGGCATAGTACCCATAGCACGAATAGTAGACGACAAAACCAAAGTCGTTCCTCCACCAGAAGTTCGAGAAGAACAACACAGAACCCGGTAACTAGACTTTTAGAGCAACAACAAAAATGTCAAGCTTACGAAAGTAATACTAGTATGTCCCCTGTAGAATCGCCCTTGCCTAATTATTACTCCAACTCCCCTACTCAAATGAATCCCCAGTACTACTCAAATACGGGTCACACCAACCCATCTTACCAACAGTCAACAACTTCCTTAAATCAAGATATTGAGGAGTTGTATAACAACCGACCTGCGTCTGTCAGGTCGAGTTATTCGAACTTTCACGGTGCCAGGGCGAACTACTCGCCACCAAAACAGTACCACCACAGTCACGCGACACCTCAAGTACCTCAGAAACGAGGTAACCCAGGGAGGAGTAGTATGAGGCACATGACGTTTATGAACAACGGACCTCCGGCTTATACAATGCAGAGTGGTATGCCTTTAGATTCGGAAACGCCTATGTGAAAATAATCGTAATAGTGCCTACAGGAAGTACCCTAGGTTAATGGTGACGATTATCCGCCATATATTTTTATACTCGCACTAAAAAAAATAACGACGTTTGGTAGTCCTCCGACTCTCAGGCGATGATAGGCACAGACCTAACCTTTTCTTTAATTGGCTGATTCTCATGAGATGTCCACTTTCCAAAAAAAAAGGAAGTAAAAATAAAGATCACATATTTTTTGTTAGTTTTGGATATTAAGGTTACATGTTTAGAATGATAATTCTTTCCACATGTGGACATGCTTTTTATTTGAAAAAACTTTACTTTTTAATAATTTATCATTCAGAGTTGAGAAAAGATTCACAAATAATTAAATATACTTATGAATTATAATTTAAAACAATTAAATTTCTGTTGAAAAGGTAGGGAACGTTATTGTTTTACTTAAAAAGGGCTGACACCTTTGAAAATATTTGTACAAATGAACATGGTGAATTATGAAATATCCATTGCATACATTTTGAAGATAGCTATAGATAAAAGACAAAATTTATACTTAGATGCTGAGAATGTTTATTATTGTATTTAAGAAAGATGAAAAAATAGTGTGAATGTTGAAATTCACGGAAATGAGGCTTTTTAATAATTTTATGAAATTTTAAACACATTTTATAATTTAAGAGCATTAAATCGAGAAACGACAATTTGTTTAAAACTTACCTATTTTTTTAACTTCACGGATATGAAAAAGTCAATTGCTCAAAACACATACATTAAGATTCGCCAAGAAAAACAGTCAACTCTCTCTACCTATATCTGAAACCATACTGACATGCTCTTCAAGTGGGAAGTGTCTTAAGTGGGGAGAAAATTAAATTGGCTAGTGGCAACTATTAGAGCTTTAACCATCTGTTGTCATATTCACGAAAATGATAAACGTAAAATGGAACGGCTCTATATTACGACAAATTAAATAGTTTTACATATTTTTCATTATAACACTCTTCATTTTTGGTTTAACATAATCCTTTTGGTATTGATGTATGAAAAAGAAGTTAAGAAATCAATTTAATTTTTTAATAAAAAGTGGATTGAACTCTCACAGTGAATAGTCACGAAGATAATATTTTTAGGGTAGAAATGTTTAAAAAATATGGAAAATATTAAAACTTTAAATATGTTTTCCGAGTACAAGACAAAAAGAACTTTTAGCAATATTCTTATGGAAACTTTTTACCAAAAATTACATGTTTTGTTAGCTAGTGAACAACAAAATCTCATGAGAATCAGCCAATTATTATTTTGACAGATAAAAGAGTAGGGACAGTCTATTTTATCTATAAAGAACATCAAAAATAAGTGGCAAAACTGTCATCGTCCTTCCTTTTGTCTGCAAGGACTACCGGAAGTCGTGTTTTTATAAAAAGTGTTAAGAAAGTCTTCCATACATTTTTAAACGATTTTAGATAATCTTATGCAGGTCCCAACCGCAAATAAACACAAATCTCATAGTTTTGTGTATTTTTCTAAATTTTTACAACATTTTTAGAAAAATTCTATTTTGTTGTGTACTAAAACGTCAATGTACGTCATGCCCTTACGTTAGTTAAATTTTATTACATATACTTTTTAAGTGTTGTGTATCTTTTTGTTTCGATTTGCTGAAATTGCGGTACCTTTGTGGACTTCAAAACTGTCTTACTCATTTGTAACGCATTTTTAAAGCCCACAATAGTACAACGTGCAAAGACTTTGTTAGCCAAATTGTTTTTATGGTTGTAATTTTTTATCTACCTATTTACTATGTATAGTTTCTCTTTTTTAGTTAAAGTTTATTGTTGTCATTGTGATATCCTCATACTTATGTAAGTTATCTACCATTCACCGTAGGCTTAAGAAATTTCCGTTACAAAAATTTGCCTTCTATGGGGGCATTCAAGAAGAAAAATATGTAAACTTTGGACTATATATATTTTTGAGATAGACATACTCCTAGCTTTAATTAAATATACTCTTTTTTGGGGGGACATTTTTGGGGGAAATCCTAATTTGTTTTTGTGCGATCTCCTGCTTTTAATATAAAATTTGAAATCCTTATAAAATTTGCTTTTTAAAGATACCCCATATCATAGGGTTCGGATATCTAGTTTCCGAGAAATCTGCAATCAGAGCGTTAAAATTTCAATTTTTGAAACTAATTGTCTCACAAACTAAATAAGATAACCTCCCAGCAAACCAAACGGACTTCACGGTATAGGGCCACCGTCAGATTGCCGGTCCGGTTGCCGGATCGGCTAGGTTCACTCCGGGCCGTTGAGAATCCCGGACCGGGCGACAGATGCTTTGCTGGCCCGGCCCGTTGATAGCCCTGTGATTACGGCTCGGAGCCATTTGGCCAGATGTGGGCCAATGCTATCTACAACAATGGCCACCTGCTGGCCCTTTACTTTTTTTAAAACGGCCCTAAAATTAGCCGACATACAAGTTTGTTAATAATTTAGTTGGTTTACCTAAACAACAAGTATAGTAGTTTTAACAACTAGTGGCCAAAATAGTGCTTTTTTACAAGCGTTGGTTTAAATAACGAGCGCAGCGAGGTATTTAAAAACGAGTAAAAAAAAGCACAGTTTGCCGCGAGTTGCTAACACTATTTTTTTTAATACCTTTATCAAAAAATCCAAGAAAAACAGGAAAATACTTTTAAAAATCTCGAACGAAGAGAACTTCTCGCAACACACCATGTTTACACTATAAATCAAGGCGGCTGGTAAATGAAATAACAATCGTTTCCATAGCGATGTGTCTTTTTACTCGGTGACGTTCATTGTTGCGACATTTTAATCTTTGACAATTTGATATTTTGACGATATTTTTAAGTGATTTTTTCGTGAATACTTGGTGAAAACTGGCGGAAATGGCTTAATTCTTAGGCAAGAATAATTAGATTTTTTCAATATTACTATTTTCTCTTAACTTTGGGTAACACACGAACATAAATTTTTTTTTGCACCCGTGATCAAAAAAAAAGTTTTTTTTCATCGTTAACCAAAAAAGTCATGCTTTAGTTATCTGCAGACAGTTACTAACATCATGTTTTTGATGAAGGTATAAAAAAAACATATTTTTAGCTATACTCCACAAAAACTACTTGTACGACTCTTAACTGCTATTTCTTTGATTAAATCTGAAGTGCAATAAACACTTTGCTTTTGGTTTAGGCGAGGAGGCTCTTAGAATAATTTGAGTTTTTAATAAAAAAAAAACTGTATAAAAATAAAGTGAATTATATTAATTTGAATTCGTTTTACTAAAAAATTTAATTTCCAATTCTTTTGTGTTTTAATAGGCCCCATCCATCACACCAACTCAGCAAACCTATAAAACTCGATGTTGAAGGGGCAACCCAAACAGATCGGGTTATAGACATTCGAGTTTGGAAGTATTAAGAGAGAATTTGAATAAAAAATGTGCTTTTGCTAATTAGTTAATCACAAAAACCGTCCAGCAAATTTGTATGAAATTTCGCACTGTGAAAGTCTCGGAACCATTCATGTGGTTTTGCATAATTTTTGAAATGTTTTGAATAATTTTAAAAATTTCTTGTTGACATTAAAAAAATATCGATTATTTTAAAAAACCAAATAAAATCAAGAGTGCTCGGTGAGCATATTGTGAGAGCGGAAAAAGCGTGATTTGCAGAGGGCGCCTTTTTCTATTACCTATATCTTGAAATATCTGTTTTATTTTACAAAATGTTGTGTTTATTTTTCTTACCTTACCCAACCCGGACCACCACTGTTTGCTGGGCTACGATGTTGGCTGTTATTTTAAGGGATTTTTGAAGTATAATTCAGTAATTTGGTCAATTTGACGTCATATATTGATCTTTATTTTAAAAATGTTTGTGAGATAATCGCTTTCAAAAATTGAAATTTTAATACTTTGATTGCAGATATCTCGAAAACTAGACATGCGAATTTTATAAGGATTTCAACTTTGCCAGTGGCGCATCCAGGAATTGGCTTCGGCGGGGGGGGGGGGGGGGGTTAGGAAAAATAATAAAAAAACTTAATTTGAGTAAAGATGTGACCCTAATTGATACAAGGCAACAGGTGCTTACAAGCGCGGACCTGGGCTCAAATGGGGGGGGGGTGTTAAGTAAATTTAAAATTGTTTATTTATCCAAAAAAAATAACACTTGAAATGCAATTTTTGATGGGGTTTTGGGAATTTGAGTTGTTTATTTACCCTTAATTTGTTTGTAAAAATGCTAAAATAATGCGCCGCAGGCGAAAATAAATGTTTTGATAAAGTTACATTAAAAAGTCCATTTTGATGGGGATCCAAATTGAAAACAAATAAAAAAACCAAACATTTTTTTAGCGGTCATAAGCGAATGAAATCGTAAAAATAAAAGGTTTTGCAATTTATGATTTTTTTAAAGATTTTTGTTAAAGGCTCTTGTATTTTATTCCCTATATATTTTATTTCTGCTGTTATTTGATTGTGCCAATTGTATATAACCAGGCTTCTCGGCGAGGGGGGGGTGAACCCCAAAACCCCCCCTCTTAGGGCGCCACTGAATTTGGTATCAAAAACAGGAGATCGCACAAAAAAATAAGATTGCCCTCAGAATGAGATACATCAAAGATTTTAATTTTTATATTTAATTAAACCTAGGCGTATGTCTCATCTCTATCTCAAAGTTTATATATTTTTTCTTGAATATGCACTTTAGGCTAACGGTGTGGGTTTTTTTGAAAGTGAAAAGGAAGTACTCTTCTCTTCTTCACACTTATTTACATTTATATATCTCCATTTTGCTTTTAGTCAATTTCGGAAGTACTCCCTTAAAAGTGTTAACTGGTATATAGAGAATACTCACTAAAATTCGAGTTAATGTAAGGTAAAGATATGCAGGGATGGAAACTAGGTCAGTATGTCAGTAAAAGTCAGTATTTGAATAAATTGTCAGTAAAGTCAGTATTTTTACTGAAAAACAAAAGAATTAATTTTTATTAAAGATAAACTGAGAGAAAAAATAATGTAATCCTGTAGCATCAGAAGTTTGTTGGATTCAGTAGTAGTCATCCCAGACAGGGAACTATGGCAGAGTGAAAACCTCCGCGAACAGTTCGAGGAGAACCCGTGATTTGCTACAACGACGGGTCCAAACTGTCGGAGAAGCAAGCCACAGGATCGGGGGTTTACGTAGAAGACCAGGAGGTTCGAAAGAGCTACCCGCTTGGAGAGCAAGCCACGGTCTTTCAGGCAGAGGTGTATGCCATAATAATGGCTGCAACCATAGAGGAAATAAAGAACGGTAGGGAGGAGCATGTTTATATATGCTCCTACAGCCAATCGGCCCTAAAGGCACTAAGGGCGCCCAAGATCAACAACACCCTGGTGGAGGAATGTGCGGATGCACTAGAATCCTTGGGAGAGGGCAAACAAGTGACACTTATGTGGAGGAATGTGCGGATGCACTAGAATCCTTGGGAGAGGGCAAACAAGTGACACTTATGTGGGTACCGGGACATATGGGGGTGCCGGGGAACGAGATGGCCAACGAGCGCGCAAGGATCGGGGCAAGCACCCAGTATGTAGGGCTGGAACCACTGCTAGGAACAACCAAGAGGCAATTGCAAAGTCGACTCAATAAATGGGCCAACGATGCCATGACGACCGCTTGGAGAGGAGGAACAGGATGCAGACAGACCAAGGACTTTGTGAAGGGCCCGGATGTAGCCAGACAAAAATGGCTTCTGGGGAGATCACGAAGGGACGCTGGTCTGCTAACAGGAATCATAACAGGTCACAACCGACTAAGGAAGCACATGACCCGCATCGCGGTGGAAAATGACTCAACCTGCCGTGCCTGCGGGCGGGCAGAAGAGACATCTCGACATGTTATAGCGAACTGCGAGGCATACCAGAGGACGAGATATCAGGAATTCGGTTCCCCGACCCTGGATGAGGAGGACCTGCACACGCTCAAATGGGATAAAATACTGTACTTTGCAAAAAGAACAGTAAAACCAGATGAGCAGACTGCCAGACCAGTGGTGCAGGCGGCGGATTAGGGGCAGGCTCGGGGTAAGGCAGAAAGGGCCCAGGGAGGCCTACTTGCCAGGCTTCGCGCCGCCCCTTCTCTACTACTACTACTACTACTTGTTGGATTCTTGCATAAAGTAGAAATATCCTTTTTTTCTCCTGTTATATTTGAAGATTCCTAAAATTACTGAAAAGCTTTCTTAGAATTTTTTTTTCCACTACTTCACTCTTTTGATTCAAACTTGGGGCTAAGTTTCAAAAAATTTTGTCAGCGGCGGTATACGTCGTTGATTGTTACGATTTTAGTTAAATTTCTGGAAAATTTTCTGCGCATACAGCAAAAATTTTTGCCGACGGCGTTATGATATCGCGCTATAGTAAGACATAATTTTGGGAACAAATTTAGAATTAAGTGTAGATCCGCCCTTTGAAATCGGCTGTATCCGCCCCTGAATGGACCTTTAACGCGATTTTCTTGATCAATTGTTACTTTTTTCGAAGAAAGAAAAACCCAGTCAGTTTTTTTTAAATAGTTTTTGAAAAGTTTGCAAGATCCTCATTTTCATTAAAATAAAAACTGGTGGGGCTTATGGGTTCTTATTTTTCATTCTTAAACCTAAAAATTGGATAATTTGATAATGCAGTCAGTTTTAAGTGTGGAAAAATTAAAGAAGAGGCATATAAAGTGCGGAAAGAAGTTAAAAGAAAATCACTAATATTGTTTGTAAGAAATAAAAAAAAATAAGACTTGTTTACTATGTATATTAAGAACAGCAAAGTTTGAAGGGTGGGCGATGGGCTACAAGGTGAAAAACTTGGGAAAATTATTTATACCTAGTTTTTTTGGTCAGCATTTTTTTTTTATTTGGTCAGTAGAAAAATAATTCTAACCCGCTTTCATTCCTGAGATATGCAAACCTATAAAAGTGTAAAGAGTAGAAGGATACTGTACTGAACTATTAGGGAAAAAACAGATTTGGGTGAAAAAAATTGTTCATTATTTTAAATTGACACAGGGTAATTTCAAACTTATAAATTTTTTCTTGGGAGGACATACCCAAACAGCAAAGTTACGTACCAGGTACTTACCTCGTACCTAAGGTTCGGACGAAGAGTACATAAATAATACGTACGCTAACTCCATTGTACGTACTAGGTACGTACATATTACGTGCACTTTCCAACGCTATGTACGTCTTAGGTACGTCCTTGGGACATGGAAAATACGTACCATGTACGTACCAAGTACGTACTTTGTAGGTTCTGCGGTGGTCCAATAAAAGACGTGAATTGGACGTAAAATGTACGATGTACGTACAGCAGACGTTTTTGGTACGTACGTTGAGGGACGTAAATAAATAAAATACAAAATATTTTTTTTTATGCCTAGGGGGGGGGGGAGCGGCGATTTTAAAGCCCAAAAACTCTTCAGTACTTCTCTCTCCTGGTTGACCCTCCGGGAAAGAATTCCTGACGGAGGATGAGTATTCATAAAGTATCAATTATCTTAAGAGAATGAAATTATACAAATGTTTGCTATATAAGCGAGAGAAATGTTACATAAATAAACTACGTCCAAGTTAACTTAATAACGTAGTAAGTACGTACAAGAAAAGACCTAAATATAACGTCAAAATACGTTTTTACTATATGGACGTTTTACGTACACTTTTGTACATACATCGTACGTACCTAGTAGGTCCCGGGACGTAAAGACGTAAAATGAATGTAAAATGTAGGTCCCTGGTACGGATGATGCTGTCTGGGTAAGTAGGCCTTTTTTTATATAGCTATATTCGATTTACCCTATGTGTACATACATACAAGACTGCTTAACTACATGGCTCAAACATATTTTTAGACCAATTTTTGTAAATGGTTCTAAATTTTGCAGTTTTTTATACCCAGGTGCAATAGAATTACTTGCCTTGTTGTAAACATACATTATATCGACATATCTTATACTTAGTACCTAATTGTAATTATTATTTATTTTATTTCTTTTCTTACTCGAGGCACCAACAAAAACAAAAGTAACCAAGTTACAAGAAATGTCCGGAATTTTGGCCTTGTTTTTACTTGGTCTGCAATGTAAAAACCCAAGAAATGTTTGATTCCTCGACTGAGAAATGCGTTCACTGTACACATTTGTTAAGGTTAGCGAAGAAGTATACCTAATGATCTCAGTTACTTTGTTTATACGGTCCTCTTAAAGCGCTTTTATATAAGGGCGGTTTGAAAATTTTGCTTTATAATCGGGTCGGTGTAAACACTCTAAAAACGCTGTAGCGCATTGGTTCCATCCTAAAGAAATACTCAACCACAAAAAAAATCCGTTGTTAACTCAGTTGTCTTATTTGTTTTATAAATAAACCCTGGGAGAAAGCGATTTTATTTAAAACCGTCCATGTATCAAACCGGTTTTAGACGCGTATAAACGTAATAAGTGCCTACAGTGAATATGTAGTTTTATATATACACCTACTTATAGCTTTAACGCACAGAGAGTTAAAAAAAAACACCCACTAGGCACTTTAAAGGAGTTAAAAATCTATGGTTTGCCACAAAATTCAACTTTAAATTTCCATCTTCGATCGACACCTATTCAACTAAAGAGCCAGTTAACTCATTTTCGTTTTAGTATCCTTTGGCTTGCTATCGGTGCCATATTGACACCTAAATGACAGAAAATCCATGTTTTACCTATCAATTTGGTTATAATAATAATGGCAGCCACAGGAGGCTAAAGGACACTGAGGCGGTAGGAGTTAACTGGCTAAATGGCACGATAGCATTGTAATATGCTGTTTAATATTCCAATATCTATTTGGCAAAAAAATCTGTAGATTCCTACGATACTGTGTGGAAAGTGTGTCAGTTACCTTTGGCTTAAAGCTGTTTTTCCTTTAATTTTAAGTAGAAAAAGTGATTTCTGTCACATTTTGTGTTCTGCTAACATCATAAGCGAATATTTGCTATGTTTTCATGGGTATTGATTTGTTTTCAAAACTCATTGTATCTTTTTCTTTTATATAGCGTGTTCTTGCTCTTGATAAAGAACACGCGATAAAAGAAAAATATACAATGAGTTTTGAAAACGAACTCAATACCCATGAAAACATATAGCAATTATATTACTGTAAACTAAATTAAAAGCGGATCGAGATTCCCACTGATTGATACATGTAACAAATTTGTAGGGCAGAGGCCAACTTTTTTTCTTTGTATATAAGCTGGGCTTTAAAGTTTTAATCACAATACATATTTTTTACCAAAGTATTACTTTAATATATTTTATTACC
The DNA here is from genome assembly GCA_963921995.1 of Oxystoma pomonae. NCBI lineage: Eukaryota > Metazoa > Arthropoda > Insecta > Coleoptera > Brentidae > Oxystoma > Oxystoma pomonae. The sequence goes on from OY998173.1 coordinate 13,623,617, forward strand.
AATGTAAATGTACAGGCGAAAAAAATAAACGTTTAAATTATTTAAAGCATTGTTTTTTGTAGCATCGCTTTGTCAAAAAGTTGCTTATTTATAAATACGCGTTTCAACCAAAAGAAAACGGGATTTTTTTTAATCTGATTTTTGAAAAATCCTCGAACACGTCCCTTTTTTATTCGAGGGACACACTTGAAATATTTGCAGCACGCACTCCTTCTATATTTTAAATAGGGAAAGTGGTTCGACTGATACCTTGTTTGGAAGGTCTTTTGAATGTCTTTACAATCGGGTAAAAATTTCAAAAATCTAGCCATTAGTTTTCGAGATATTCACCTTCACAGATGAATGAACATATGAATTTTTTTTTACGAAATTAAAATTCTCTTTTTAAGAAATGCCTCATTCCATTTTTTTCTTCTTGGAACAGATTCCTTCGAGGGGGGAAATTTACCTGTACAATTTAAGCTCACTTAGAAAGCGAATATCTCGAAAACTAATCACGGTTGAAAAGATATTCAAGAGACCTTGACAAGGTATATCACTCGACCCACTTTCCCTATTAAAAATATAGGGGTAGAGTTCACCCCTCGAAGGGGCGCATGCTATAAAAATTTCAAAAGTCTCCCAGACTCTAAATAAGTGAAGCCGCCTCTGTTTCGTTTTCGTTGAAACACACTGTTTATAAGTCCTGGTTTTCTGATACTCCATTTTTTTTTGTTTCTAACCCAAGTAACAATTTATGGACGGTACAGCGACGTCGTCAGTGGCAACAAAACGTTGCGTGTTTTAGGTTGTTAGAAACAACAAAGCGACTGTCATTTACACCAAAATAGTGAATGATTTGTGGGTGCAACACGCGTACCCTGCCAAAAAACATCATAAAAGATCATAGCAAATAGCATAATTTTATTTTTTTTTATTATCTATGCTCATATAAACTTATGATATTTTATAATTTTTGACTAGTGAAAGTGAAAAACAAATCCCGCATAGGAGTTCATCATATTTTATGAGCTAGTTGGCTTGTAAAACTTTACAATATTTTATGATTTTTAATATGAAAATTCCTCATAAAGGTTTATAAGATTTTATAAGATCTGCCTGTAACATTCTAAAATAAAAAAATACGGCACAATAGAAGTTGTAGTAGTAGTAGTAGAAGTCAAACTAAGCTATAACCTAACCTAAACTATTAACTACGACAACCTAACCCACTATAACACAATAACCCCAGCAAACATAAATCGTCGGCATTGAATGTCGACAACGTCGGCAGTGTGTCGGCATCGGCGACTACACTCTGGCCCGATGTTGGTCAGATTGCGATTTTCAGTTTTCGGTCAATAATCGGCAACTGACGGAGGTCCACATTACTACAGTTGACTTTATGCCGACACCACTTTAGGACCGACTACCGTCCGATTGGAACTTTGTTTTATCGGTCGAAAATCGGCAACTGACGATGGCCCGATTTACTATAGTCGACTTTATGCCGAAGCCCACTTTATTTGCTTTAGGACCGACGACGGTCCGATTGGAACTTTGTTTAATCGGACGAGAATCGGCAACTGACTATGGCCCGATTTACTAGTCGACATTATGCCAATGCAAACCTTATCTGCTTTAGGGCCGATGATGGTCCGATTGGAACTTTGTTTAATCGGTCGAGAATCGGCAACTGACGATGGCCCGATTTACCATAGTTAACTTTATGCCGACAACCACTTTATCTGCTTAAGGGCCGACAATGGTCCGATTGGAACTTTGTTTGATTGGTGGAGAATCGGCAAGGGACGATGGTCCGATTACGTCACCTTAAAATTTTTAAACTGCTTAATAGTTTCTTCCTAATATGCAGAGGTGGCGCTAATGTAATATTATATATATAATGAGCAAAGATATTTCAAAACTAAAATGCTGACTTGACAAGATGGTGGTATTTCTCTACAAGAATAACCTCTTCTGCCACCTAAACCAGCCCGACTAGTTAAGCATCCGCATTATCGAAACTTTGTAATTTGCCAATGTCGGGTCGCTTTAAGCTAACACCGACGGACCTCCGTTAATCGCCGACGTTAGATCGCTTTAGGAAACCAATGTCGGACTTGAATAGTTTACCGATGTCGGGCCGAGACCAGCTTGCCTACGTTAGACCGACCAAATTAAGCAGCGTCGGCAAACATACATTGAGCATACATCGCAAAGCGGACAAAAAATACTGCTGGTCCGATGTTGTAAATCGACGTCGTGCCGATGACGACAAATTCGGGAATCGACATCGTACCGACGAAGGCCCGAGGGAACCGTGTTTGCTGGGACACGTACTCCTTGTACTTGCACAATATCTAATAGAAAATTGTTCTCGTATAAGTACTTATATATTTATCGCCAGGAGCTGTGTGGGAGAGATGTTACTTTAATAAATTTCTATGAGATTTCAAAGCCAAAAACTATTCTTTTTACAAGCTTTTATTTAACTTGCAATGTACCTATCTATGTAACTAACAAGATATGTTTTATATATGCTTATATAGTTGCACAAGAATATAGTGTGATAAAATTGACAGCTCCCCCTACTCGAAGGGGGTGGAGAGGGGTACAGTTGAAGTACGCCCGATTTCGTTGAAATTTGGTGTGTCGGGGCACTTGGGGATGGAGATAACGAATTTCTTATCAGTGAAAATTCAATATGGCGGATTTTAACTAACTTATACACATCCGATTGTTTCCAAATTTGGCATGCATTTATAGTTCCGGTGACAATACAATAATATGTCATTATTAGGCACCCCTCCCCCCTACGAGGGCAGTGGAGAGGGAACCAAAATTGGTATACAGGGGCTTTTGGGGATAAGGAATACGAATTTTTGATCAGATTTTGAAAATTGAATAGGGCGGATTCAAGATGGACGATTTTCGGCCATGTTTTGCTAACCAATTTTAACTGACAATTATCCACATCCGATTGTGTTCAAATTTGGTATGCGTTTATAGTTCCGGAGAAAATACAATAATATGGTATTCTCAGGTACCCACCCCCCTCTAACGAGGGGAGTGGAGGGGAAAAAGATTTAGTTGTTCGATTTCAATCAAAATTGGTATACAGGGATTTTTAAGGAGGGGGATTATGAATTTTTTATCAGATGGGATCATGAGTCAAAAATTATTTTTTTTGTAGAAGTAAGTTAATATACTAAGTATGGCTTTTTTTAATTAGTTTTCAGGCGGTCGACAAAAATGATAAAAATCAGGTGTGTTTTTTATGTGTTTTCGACTATAAAATCTATTTAAAGACCTATAAAAAAAATTGTTTTTACCAACTCCTAGAAAATTATAAATGTTCATAGAAATCTGTCAAATTCTATGAGTTGGTCTGATCATAAAATATCCCATAATCTCATGAAAAAAACATTATAAAAAAACCAGGGTGTAATCATAGAACCCATAAAATGTTATGAGTTGGTTTGAATATAAAATCTGTCAGAAAACTATAAAAACATCGGTTTATAATCCCATAATACATAATAAAAGAAAAAGAATGTAATTATAGAAACCCATAAAAGTTGATGTGTCGGTTTGATTATAAAATCTCTTAGAAAATCGTGCTTTTATAAAACCATAAAATATGTTAAAAAAATGTCTGCACTTATCAAATTTTATAAACATTTATAAGCCTGACTGATTATAGGATCAGATAAAAATCACACATGAAACCACATAAATCCTTAAATTCTTACAAACTTTTATAATCTTAAAATTTGGCCTCACAAAAGCTCATAGACCTTACAAAAACTGATAAAATTCAGGTGTGTTTTTTATGAGGTTTTATGCGTTTTTTTTTGGCATGGTAACTTCCGACGTCGTAAAAACGTTGCCTGAGACAACTAAATATGTGTTTTGTATACATGCAGCGCCCTCTGCTAATATCATTATTAGGAAAGAGTTAAAATATTTTTATCAAAATTACAATTTACAACTGATTGTTTTCTTGTACAAATAATGACCGCAAATAATCATGACCTTTAGATAATCCTTTTTTTGTGGCTACAGCTAGGTCTTAAGCGGCCTACAGACACGCGAACATTTCTTGAGATATGTACGCGCGTACAAATCCGTGCGTACATGTACATTTAGTGGAATTGCCTACACACGCGAAGATAACTTTAAATGCAGAGACAGCGACGGTAACTTAAATTTATTAGCAGTGGCGTGTGTGTGCATAATAAAAAAAAATTCTCTGCGATATCCAGCACGTAGACTTTGTTTTGTAAAAATTTTGAGTTCTAAAAACCTAAAATACTTAACCGATTTTAGTGAGCGATATGTCGATCGCCTTGGCAGAGACTAGGGTGTTGGGCGGTTTTGTTACTCGTTACTTCGCTTGAGTGTTGGTTCCAAAAAAATAAACGAGATTAAAATTTAATTCTCGATTAAACGAGCTATATCACTCATTAAAATCGGTTAAGAAGTACAAAATTTGCAGAGAAAGCACTAGAAGTGGGTTCCTTCCGAAAATGTTGCGAATAAAAAATTAATCAAAATTAAACTACAATAAACGTAAATATGAACGGTGTTATATATAGCGCCGCAGGCAAAAATTTTGTGAAGATAATAGTAAACATTTAATTTTTAACACGTTTTCACTGCTGCTTTTAAAAAATTGTTTAAAATTAAAGTATACAAATGAAAACGGTGTGATAGCGTGCCACAGTCGAAAAAGTTTTTCAATTTTAGTGGTCTTTGAGGTTTTTCATTTTTTTTGTTATTTATAAAAAAAATTATCCAGGGTTATTACGCCCCCTGCAGAAATTTGCACGTGTGTCTTAACATTTGATTTGCGAAGATTAACGGAGATTTGCGGAACAGTGTTGCCATTGCTTCCGGAAGTTCTCGACTCTTCACCGTCGAAAAAAGATTAGAAGTTGTCCGTCCATGGTTCACGGACGCTCCGTTGCAAATTTAAAGTCGTGTGTAATTGCGACGTCCCCACTAACGTCGAAGGTCGTTTCGTCGCAGATCCACTCCGTTGCAAGGGTTTGCGTCGGAGATTCCTTCGTCGTATAGGACATTGCGACGTCCGTACTACCGTCGCGTCGCAGATCCACTTGTTCGCAAAGATTTGCATCGGGGATTCCTCCGTCGCATAGGACATTTGCGACGTCCGCACTACCTTCACAAAAATTTGCGTCGCGAATTTTAAATTTGCGACAGTGTCTGCAAATCCTCAATTATATCCAAAATCGGCCCCCGCACCTAATTACAATTTCAGACAAAAAAACTAATCGAATTGGTTTCTTACAGCAAATCAATTTAAATAAATATTTGACCAGGCGAGGAAGCGTACAATAACTAATTTGTCAAAGTTATTAGCGTTTCGCATTTTTATCAGCAGTTACAATTTAATGTTAAGATGAAATTCGTATATTAAAAACCTTTTATCTCGAGGCGATATTGTTTTAAAAGTTTTATTTAAAGTAGTAAGTAATATGTTTAACTATGGATTTAATCCAATGTGGCCTTAAATATTGTTAAGTTGTTCTAGATAGACGAGTAAACAGATAAAGATTTTCATGTTATTTTCTATATCTTTCCTGATACTGTAGGTTCGGGTGCACGCCTGTTGTGGAAGCTGTTATCGGCGACAGTAAAAAACAAATTTAAGATGAGATTGATTGTTTAAAAAATCTGAAAAACGTGGGTCTTTGTAAATAAAATCATTGTTCTTTAAACCACAATTGTTTGATTTATTTACATGCATTGGAAATGAATCCAAATGATGAAACCGCCGCGATAATGTAAGTGACATTTTTTAATTTTTTTTTAATTGTTGTTTAAAAAATGTGATAAACAATTTTATTCTAGCGATATTGGTGATTTTTTTTTTAATTGTGTGGTTTGAAAATTGTGTTTTTTTCTTCTGTAATCAAAGTAAACCAGTGTTTAGTGGTAGTTCGTCGTTTTGTGAAAGGAGCAACATACTTGGCATGGATATGTATGTATGTGCGAGACTCAAAATAAAAACAAGCCGCTGGTGGGTTTATTTACGGGGAATGGTAAGGAATTATTTTTTTTTCGAATGGTACACCCTGTTCAATTTGACTTTTTTTAAAATCTACAGATAATTCTTTTTCCAATAATACCAAAGACTGCACTGAGAAATTTTTAACTTTGCTGGCGCCAATCACAATCTTCGGAATAAAATCGGACCAACGCATTGCCGACGCACTGCCGACGTTAACGACGTTGGTCCGATTTTATTCCGACGATGTGTACTAAATTTTTTTGCTAGCGTTACAATTTTTTTTTCTAGGGCCACTAAACAATTTTGTTCTTTCGGAGTTTAAGCAAAAAACTTTGCTGCTCTATCAAGGTTGTTTGGCAACACAAGCGCCATCCAAAATCACTTTCCTGAAAAAATTCTCAGTGTAATAGACTATTGTTCTTGAAATAATATATATAGCATTCAAATTTGATGAAAATGCTGCTTTTGCCCCAACCTACGATTCACATGGCAATATATTGATTGATATGTATGGTATTTTTAAATAGAGAACTGTCTGTAGATTTCAAAAATGTTAAAATTGAAAAGGTGTCCCATTAAAAGAGAAGGGCTTTACCATCTCCGGTAAACCAAATGACCACGGATGTAGAAACCTTGGATTGCTAATACCTATGGGAAATTTTCATGACTGCTCTTAAACATTATTTATATTTTCACAAAAAGTGTAAAAAACTGATTTTAGGGAAAAACTAGAATAACAAAATGTTTAACTTTCTATCTCGAAAACCACATACCAGATCACTGTGGAGCAATGATAGATTTTTATCAGGACAATGAGACCTATAACATACGCAGTTTTAAGCAAAATCCCACATTCTTTATAAAAGATAGAGCTACAAAAAAAAATGTTGAATGCTGAAAATTTACCAAAACTCAAGTATATCTTAGTAATAACTTGTTAACTTAGAGAAGGTATGGTCGACACAGATCTTATTTAATAGGTTTTTCCGCCAAGGTCTTGAAATGTTGTACAACTCCATACTCGACTCCATGTGCCAAAGATGTACTTTTTTTGTGATCGCTAAATGCTGCTTGACTTGCCATGGCTCTGGCTTTTAGCTGATCCATACAGACCGCTTCAAGCTACTGCGAACATAGGGCGGAAGAAGTCTAATTTGCCAGTGTACGTATATGCAGAGACACCGCACGCCTATCAGTGAAGCAACCAATACTCAGGCTTGCGATCACTACTTGCATGACTTTCCTTTGGTATTTAGTACGCCTCTAACCACGGTGCTGTGTGGAGCGTAGTCAATGAAACCGGAATTTGGTCAATAAATACGCAAATTTTTATAACGTAATTTTCTTATTTTTTGTCACTGATAAATAAGAGCGTTTTATTGTCAACTGCTCAGATTTATCGCTGACGACGTGTTACAATGAAAGTTCTCAAAATAAAATAATACATTCTAAAAACCAAAAAGATTCTCCCAGTCAAAAAAAAATTAAAGCAAATGTTCGAAAAGTCCTCCTTGCTCGGCTAGACAATATCCGAGCCTACTATAAAAACCCCTTCTAACGTTTCCAAGCATGTTAGGGGTGATAATTTGAAAAGCTCCTTCAAAAAAAGATAGAAGTCATTAGGAGCAAGATCGGGAGACCGAGCTGGCCATAAAATAGTTCCCGTGTACTTATAACCCGATTAGAAAATACATTATCAAGATATTCCCTAACAAGGCCAACATTGTGAGCGGAAAAACCATCTTGTTGAAACCATGTTTCACCAAATCTTACACCTAACAACTGCCTAGCAGTTGGAATAATGTGCTGCTGCAGTAGATCCAAGTATCTAGGACCATTCAAATTGCAATTGCCGTTAATAAAAAATGGCCCAATTACGTGTTCCCCTATAATACCCCCCCCCCAAACATTTAGTTTTTGGGGATACTGTGTTCTTACGTCAAAATACAAATGCAAATTTTCCCTCGACCAATATCGAACGTGTGTTGGGTTATGACGATTTGACCATCTGCACTTTTTCGGCAACTTCGTAGACATCCATTTTTGGTTTTAAAAATGTATTATTTCAATTAAGAACTCACCCATCTGTTTCTCGAGCAAGGCAGAAATAAAACAAAATAATAAAAACAAAATGAATTTCCAAAAGATAACACTGCAGCGCGCTTCGAATCCACCTCGGTCGTACGGCACGGATAGTAAATTGGACTTGATTCCCCCTATGTTCGCAGTAGCTTGAAGCGGTCTGTATATTTTAGTTCCTGGGCAGATTCAGATCAACGTAATCAAGGTGTATATTCAGCGGGAGCGCCAGCAGCAATGGTTGAACCGAGCGTTTACAATTTATAACGTGTGGTTAACAGTACCCTTTGAGTTTATAAATTGGGGGGGGGGCAATGTTTCCATGTTGTGATTTATTTGTTCGATACCTGCACATACTCCAGACCAAATAAGAGAGATAAATGGCGTGACCGTTGGAGCATTTGTTTATGGCTTGTCCCTTTACTTTTTTGTTTTTGTATTAAAAACAACAACAAAAATAAACTTTCAAAGAAACGTCAAATTCAATTATTTGACACTGTTGACAGTCAGTGTTCCCACACTACTATTTAAAATTAAGGAAACCAATGTCGCCAACCCAAATCTCCACAACATGGCGGCGAAAAAAGGCGGAAGACAATGGTATTATCAATCCAAAGTTTTTACATCCGTGCAAATGACCTACAGAAAAATGTTGAGATAGCAAGATTAAAGGAAAAAAAAATCTCAGTTGACGTGTTTTGTATTTTTCCAAAACATGAAATATTCACCTGCCAGCGGTGTGTTTCCATTATAATTTATACCCACCCTATATGTATATACTCACTATCTACGTACCTACTAGCTAGTATATGAATGATATTCACCAAAAGATTTTGTGATATATTTTTTAACATGTTAAAAAAAGAACAACGGTCGAATTTTGTTTAGTTTCCGAACGGAGGGTCCCTATAAAAAACCCGAAACCAAATTTGAGGAACGTAATTTGTCAGAATTTAAAAGAAAAGAAAATAATTGGTCCCAAAAAAATTGTCTCGAAAATGAAATGAGACGGGAAAATCAAATCGCTAGAAAATATATGAATATAATTAAATTTAAATGAAATATATTTTTGTAGAAACAAAAAATGTTAGAAAAGATTTTTAACGAAAATAATTTGATAGAAACATAATAATGCCGAACCACAAAATTTAGGAAGCCCAATCTAGTCGAAAATTTGAACCGATAGCCACGAATTGTATAAATTTACCCTCTTTACATTCTTCAACCACCCCTACCCCCAATTGTCATCAGACCTACATTACAAAAATGAAACGCAAGATTTGATAGACAGTTAGACAGCCAGAAACTGTGAAGTTAAATAAAATCGCCGTGTCATCTTCCAAATAGAGAAACTGTCAATGCCGCAATCCAGGGCCTACGGCGCTACAGACACAGAGTACCAGACAGACGGTGATCCGTGCTATAGACACAGAGTACCGAACAGGATCCGTGCTATAGAGATTTAAATTTGACGCATGTCCATTAGCGATTCGGCTGGATTGTGGTTCTGCTCATTTAAATTTGTGGGTCGGGTGTTTTTTGTTTCTAGACAATTATTTTCGATACTTTTGTCATTCTTTACAAAAAAGATTATTTTTAAGCAGTGTGTAACAAACGGCGCGCGCCGCAATATGTAACAATTACTGACCAACATGAGTAAACGATAATCGGAAGTCTTTCTCTTCTGCCGTGAAAAAAAAATATGTTTTTCTTGTTTTCCCAATGATTTGAAACAGCGTACAGTGGATCAGCGTCCACATAGCCTTAGGTCAAAAATCATATACTACATTAAATTTTAAGAAATTTAATATAATATGTAGATTGTTACAAATAATGCAAACATTAGATTAGCAATAATGTTAAAAAAATATTTCTTATGGCACAACCTTCATATCAAGAAGTTCTTTAAATCATTATTTTTAAAAAAGTTGGATTTGAAAGGTTCGGGAAAATCATAATCGGTTAAATTATATTCGTGTCTTTTAAGGATCGAGTCAATTAAAATTATATAAAATTATATTCGTATCCATTATTTTCTGCGTGTTTTACTTTCGTTCATACTTCGTTTCGGACGTTTCATTTTCTGTTCAATTGTGTTTCGGTTTTTGTAAATTCGGCTTTTTTGTGGGTTCCCTCATGTGTAAGCCACAGTTCACTTTCCATACATTTTAAGAAAAGAAATATATATTTTTTGGGTCACATATTTAGGAAATCTACATGTTTCTAGCTTCAGTGGCGGTCCCAGCCATTTGAAAAGGGGGGGGGGCGGTTTCAATACGAAAAAAAAAATAATATGATGAACATATCAATATACAGACCGCTTCAAGCTACTGCGAACATAGGGGGAATCAAGTCCAATTTACTCTCCGTGCCGTACGACCGAGGTGGATTCGAAGCACGCTGCAGTGTTATCTTTTGGAAATTAATTTTTTTTAATTATTTTGTTTTATTTCTGCCTTGCTCGAGAAACAGATGGGTAAGTTCTTAATTGAAATAATACATTTTTAAAACCAAAACTGGATGTCTACGAAGTTGCCGAAAAAGTGCAGATGGTCAAATGGTCAAATCGTCATAACCCAACACACGTTCGATATTGGTCGAGGGAAAATTTGCATTTGTATTTTGACGTAAGAACACAGTATCCCCAAAAACTAAATGTTTGGGGGGGGGGGTATTATAGGGGAACACGTAATTGGGCCATTTTTTATTAACGGCAATTGCAATTTGAATGGTCCTAGATACTTGGATCTACTGCAGCAGCACATTATTCCAACTGCTAGGCAGTTGTTAGGTGTAAGATTTGGTGAAACATGGTTCCGCTCACAATGTTGGCCTTATTAGGGAATATCTTGATAATGTATTTCCTAATCGGGTTATAAGTACACGGGGAACTATTTTATGGCCAGCTCGATCTCCCGATCTTGCTCCTAATGACTTCTATCTGTTTTTGAAGAAGCTTTTCAAATTATCACCCCTAACATGCTTGGAAACGTTAGAAGGGGTTTTTATAGTAGGCTCGGATATTGTCTAGCCGAGCAAGGAGGACTTTTCGAACATTTGCTTTAATTTTTTTTTGACTGGGAGAATCTTTTTGGTTTTTAGAATGTATTATTTTATTTTGAGAACTTGCTTTTATTTTGTTTTTCCTTATTATTTTCATTGTAACACGTCGTCACTGATAAATCTGAGCAGTTGACAATAAAACGCTCTTATTTATCAGTGACAAAAAATAAGAAAATTACGTTATAAAAATTTGCGTATTTATTGACCAAATTCCGGTTTCATTGACTACGCTCCACACAGCACCGTGGTTAGAGGCGTACTAAATACCAAAGGAAAGTCATGCAAGTGGTGATCGCAAGCCTGAGTATTGGTTGCTTCACTGATAGGCGTGCGGTGTCTCTGCATGTACGTACACTGGCAAATTAGACTTCTTCCGCCCTATGTTCGCAGTAGCTTGAAGCGGTCTGTATGCAAACAAAACTTAATAACTACAAGCGAGGATTTGGTCTCAAATCTAGGGGGGGGGGGGGTACTCAGATTTGAAGTCGTTTATTTCATACATTTTTTATTTTAAAAAATAAAATTACATTAAAAGCGAAAATTTTTAAGAAAATGACACTGCAACTGCCATTTTTAACACAAAATTAAACTAATACCGTAAATATCAAAGGTGTTGTAGCGCCGCAATTTATGCCCTACTTTTGATTTTCTAAATGTTTTCATAAAAAATTTAAAGCCAGGGTAAGGGGGGGGGGTTTAACTACCCCCCCTATCCTCCTGAAATCCGCGCTTCAGTAACTACGTATAATTTTTTCGGTTATAAAAAACATAAATAAGAAACAAACGAGAAACAAAACCTAATAGCTAAATACTTTTTTTTGAGGTCTAAAAAGCTTTTTGTTAAAACTTTACCTTTTATATCGCATATCTCAAACATAAGATGCCCATCTCAAAAAAAAAATAATTTCCAGTTTTTTGGGCAAACGCTCAATGTCAATTTCAATATGTCTGTTGATATGCAGCAACGCTAAGCCCGTCAGAAGAAATTTCCGTCATAGTGTTTTTAACTATGTACTTATGTTTTAAATCTTCTGAGGCATGAGAAGCTTCTTTCTGACTAGGCATTACTTACTGGCAAACATCCAAGAATGTTATAATCAACGGAAAAATATTGCCACACTTGTTCATTGCCTCGAAAACGTTATCAGGTATGTTTTGATTTAAGCTTTTGCCTACTTCTGACCAATATTGTTTCCAAATACTGACTTCTCCCAATAAAAGTTCAAGAATTTGTGTTTTGGATTAATAAAACAGTTTATAGTATTTAGTGTTTGGATTAATAAAACAGTTTAGTTTAGTTCAGGTCAAAAATACTTTTTTATGTCCGAATTGATTTTGTCTAAAACTTGTTTATAAATAGACACTCTATAATACTGTTCTGTATTTTTAATGGTTTTCGCGGTAAGTTCGTCATGCGTTTGTATATTCGTGGTCTGACGGATTGAAGGTCAAACTGTCCCAAAATATTGTGGAGGGATTCTAGAATGTATTTAAAAGAACATACCGCAATTTCTCGTTTTTTCTTCTTCAGGGTTATTACCACCAGCATCTTTGCTGTTATTGTCTACTTTTTATGTAAAATCTTGTATGTGGGGTTTTTTGAGTTTTGAACATTTTTGCGATTTTCTCCCATAAGCCCAGTGTTAAATTTATTTTGCCGAAAAATGATGTTCGTTTATTTGATTCCATATGTTCACACAATAAAGTTGTAGGCCCACTGGTCAAAAGTTGTCTAGATTTTAAGTTACAGACTGTTAAATTTAAATGGCCAAAACTCAAAAAGTCCCACATACAAGATTTTACTTTTTTTTGCTAGATTAAGAACTAATTAAGCATGTAGATTTCAAAAATATGTCACCCAAAATATATATTTTTTTTTTGCTTAAAAAAGGTATGACAAGTGAACTGTGAAGCATGCCTTGGGGATATCAGAATATATACAGGGAGACCCATTTACCACTTGAATTTAAATAAAGAAAGTGATGCTGTGATGGCCCATGCAATCACAGAATAGTTTTTCTTAATGCAATCAAAAACTGATTTTTGAGACATCCGGAGACATACATTTTTTCCTCTCTCCTACCACATTTATTTACCCGTCTTACAATTTGAACTTATGTTTTGATAGTGGATTATCTTAATTTTCAATGGTTTGCAAGAGTATCTCTGGCCCTCCATTTTCTATCCAAATAAAGATAAAGCTTAAATCTAGGATTCTCTAGTAATAGTATTTGAATTTTGACATTCATTTTTGTGAAATATGGATCCCAATATGGCGTATTTTGCACGCTCAAATCTACAAGACTAGACAGAAATTGTAAAAAGTTAACTAGAGAAAAAAAAATGAAATATCAAAAGATCTTGGGTGGCATAACGAAAATTTAAAATTGGATGAGTATCCCACAAGGAACACACAAAGGCCCGAAGAGAAAAGAGAACTAATTAAACGATGTTTCGACCTGGGGAACCAGCGTGGGCTCATCAGTGGTTTCGCTAGTCACCCTCCCCAAAGATCATTTAACACCATCGTACACTTTGATTTCCAACTTTGAATCACTCACAAATAGGCATCGTTCCGCACTTGTACTTATTATAAGTCACCTGATACGGGTTCGTCCTGGCGTGTTAATATTTCCAACAGGAATATGCTCATAAAGCAATTAAAATAAAAGAGAAAGAAGAAAAAGAAGTTAAAAAACCTCCGAATCAGTTACTTCAACCGAAAAGAATCTAATAAGAAAAGATCAAAAGATCTTGGGTGGAATAACGAAAATTCAAAATTGGATGAGTATCCCACAAGGAACACACAAAGGACCAAAGCGAAAAGGGAAATAACTAAACGATGTTTCGTCCTGGGCAACCAGCGTGGGCTCATTAGTGGTTTCGCTAGTCACCAGTGGCGGTCCCAGGGGGGGCAATCGCCATCCCCCCCCCCGTTTGCTCCAGAAAAAAGTAGACTAACCCTGAAGTCTTTGGAGAAAAAACGAGAAATTGCAGAAAGGTCCTTTAAAAACATTCTAGAGTTCCTCCACAATATTTTGAGATAGTTTGACTTTCAATTCGTCACACCAAGAATAAACAAACGCATGACATACTTAACGCGAAAACCATTGGAAATACAGAATAGCTGTACTAATATTATGAGTTTCCATTTATAAACAAGTTTTATACAAAATCAGACCAAGTTTTATACAACGTGAAGCCAAAATCAAGGCAAAATTAACTAATGTCGTTCCTAAATACTATAAACTGTTTGATTAATCCAAAACACAAATTCTTGAACTTTTATTGGGAGAAGTCAGTATTTGGAAACACGAGTATTTGGTCAGAAGTAGGCAAAGCTTAAATCAAAAGATACCTGATATCGTTTTCGAGGCAATGAACAAATGTGAAGACATTTTTTCCGTTGATATAAGCATTCTTGGATGTTTGCACCTATACAGGCACTCGAGACCATTCTGGGACTGCCGCCGCTTCCGATCTGGATCAGAAAAGAAGCGATGGCGACCCACCTCCGGCTGAGAGATACAGGTCAATGGAGAGGAAGAGGGGAAGCTGCGGGGCATCTTAGGATTGCCCAAATCGTCGAGAGAGAAATCCCTATGGCAGCGATTAAAACACAAAGACCAAAAAACCCCTGGAGATTCAACAAGAGGTACAAAGTAGTCATTCCAGACAGGGAACTATGGCAGAGTGAAAACCTTCGCGAACAGTTCAAGGAGAACGCCGTGATTTGCTACACCGACGGTTTGAAACTGTCGGAGAGGCAAACCACAGGATCGGGGGTTTATGTGGAAGACCAGGAGGTTCGAAAGAGCTACCCGCTCGGAGAGCAAGCCACGGTCTTTCAGGCAGAGGTGTATGCCATAATAATGGCTGCAGGCATGGAAGAAATAAAGAACGGTAGGGAGGAGCATGTTTATATATGCTCCGACAGCCAATCAGCTCTAAAGGCACTAAGGGCGCCCAAGATCACCAACACCCTGGTGGAGGAATGTGGGGATGCACTGGAATCCTTGGGAGAGGGCAAACAAGTGACACTTATGTGGGTACCGGGACATATGGGGGTGCCGGGTAACGAGATGGCCGACGAGCTCGCCAGGATCGGGGCAAGCACCCAGTATGTAGGGCCGGAACCACTCCTAGGAACAACCAAGAGGCAATTGCAAAGTCGACTCAACAAATGGGCCAACAATGCCATGACGACCGCTTGGAGAGCAGGAACAGGATGCAGACAGACCAAAGACTTCGTGAAGGGCCCGGATGTAGCCAAACAAAAATGGCTCCTGGGGAGATCGCGAAGGGATGCTGGTCTGCTGACAGGTATCATAACAGGTCACAACCGACTAAGGAAGCACATGACCCGGATCGCGGTGGAGAATGACTCGACCTGCCGGACCTGCGGGTGGGCAGAGGAGACATCTCGACACGTTATAGCGAACTGCGAGGCATACCAGAGGACGAGATACCAGGTATTCGGTTTCCCGACCCTGGATGAGGAGGACCTGCACACGCTCAAATGGGACAAAATACTGGACTTTGCAAAAAGAACAGTTAGACCAAATGAGCAAACTGCCAGACCAGTGGTGCAGGCGGTGGATTAGGGGCAGGCTCGGGGTAGGGCAGAAAGGGCCCAGGGAGGCCTACTTGCCGGGCTTCGCGCCGCCCCTTCTCTACTACTACTAATGCTTCGTCAGAAAGAAGCTTCTCATGCCTCGCAGAAGATTGAAAACATAAGTACTTAAAAACACTATTATGATATCAACAGACATATTGAAATTGACATTGAGCAAGTCATTCGCCGATTTGCCCAAAAAAACCGGAAACGATTTTTTTTTTTGAGATAGGCATCTTATGTTTGAGATATGTAATATAAAAGGTAATATTAAGCTTTTTAGACCTTAAAAAAAAAGTATTTAGCTATTAGGTTTTGTTTGTGGTTGGTTTGTTATCTATGAGTTTTTATAACTGAAAAAATTATACGTAGTTACTCAAACGCGGTTTTCCGGGGAATAGGGGGGTAGTTAATCCCCCCTACCCTTGCTTTAGTAGTAGTAGTAGTAACTAGGGGGCGGCCCACGATCTGGCAAGTAGGCCCAATCGGTCCCTTTTTACCTTACCTTTTTTTACCCTTGCTTTAAATTTTTTATGAAAACATTTAGAAAATTAAAAGTAGGGCATAAATTGCGGCGCTATAACACCTTTGATATTTACGGTAGGTGTTAGTTTAATTTTGTGTTAAAAATGGCATTTCTTAAAAATTTTCGCCTGCTGCGCTTTGGAACCATTGATATATTTACAATTTTAGTTTAATTTTCTTAAAAATTTTATCAAACTTTATCAACTTGTTTCTCTTAAAATCTGCTCAAAACTGCTAAAACCATGTGGATTTTCTCATGTAATCTTGTGAAATCTGATGGAGGATGCATACATATGTATTCTCATAAAACCTTGTGAAATCTTTATTATTAACTTTGATTTAAATTTTTGTTAAAATCTGCTCAAAACTTAACAAAACCAGTGGAAGTAGAGCCTTTAAAATACTGGTAAAATCTTATTAACTCTTGTCATAAATTCTTTTAAAAACTTTTCAAATCTCTTTCCAACATCGAAAGTTCATGAGACTTCACCCGAAAGTGGTGTTTCATAAACCGCATGAAATACCGACCAGGACTCGTGAACTTTCTCTAGTTTTTTTTACGAGTTTTTACGCGGTATTTTTGGCAGGGAAACCACTGATGACCCCACGCTGGCTGGTTGCCCAGGGCGAAACATCGTTTAACTATTTCTCTTTTCGCTTTGGTCCTTTGTGTGTTCCTTGTGGGATACTCATCCAATTTCGAATTTTCGTTATTCCACCCAAGATCTTTTGATCTTTTCTTTTCAGATTCTTTTCGGTTGAAGTAACTGATTCGGAGGATTTTTACTTCATTTTCTTCCTTCTCTTTTGTCAACTAGGGAACCCTAGATTCACGCTTTGTCTTTAAAAGGAGCACAGGCAGAAGAATAAAAAAATTAATGTAATAAAATAAATAGCCCCCTAATATTAAAATTAAAAAAAAAAACGTTAATGAGGTTTTTTTTCGTAAAAAATTTAAATTACCATTTGAATTTTCGAGTTTTTCCAAAAAAGTGGTGAGGCACTACCTCCTTTTTTTTGAGGCTTTTTAAAACCTAAGTAGCGTATGTCTTTTTTAAATATTGATTTCAAAGTTTTTACTTTTAAATTACGAAACCTAAAAAGTACCTACATGATC
Source organism: Oxystoma pomonae (assembly GCA_963921995.1). Lineage (NCBI taxonomy): Eukaryota > Metazoa > Arthropoda > Insecta > Coleoptera > Brentidae > Oxystoma > Oxystoma pomonae. The sequence goes on from OY998173.1 coordinate 13,641,035, forward strand.
ATGCAGTGACGTACCCAAATGGGGGGGCTTAAGGCCTCAAAATAAAATAGTAATATGTTACTTAAGCCCCCCCAGGAAAAAAATTGCGTACGGCACTGCTTCATGTACGTTTAGCTGGTGGCTTATACTACAGTAACCCACCTGACAGGAGTGAGAAAGGTAAGTCATCTTTTAAAAATATTGTGTAGTCCATCCATGCCAAGTAGTAAAAAGGACTCTCTAACAAAAATTGCCGATTGCCTAATACCGAAATTTTAAAAAAAAATTAAAATTTTAAATAGGGAATTAAAATACCTTTTAAACAAGGTATCACTCGACCCCCCTTTCTATTTAAAATTTTAAAGTAGACCGTATAGACCTACGTCAATATGACGCTTATATAAAATACGTCAAAAAGTAGAAAAAGTGTTATCATTAAACATGGTTTTTATGGTTTAGAGTTAAGAGTTAGCAGGGGGGGGGACTTTTTACGTCCGCACTGTATATTCCTAGCTGAGCCTAAATTTTTTTCAAAAAAGTCTTTCAAACTTTTGTTCGCTTTTCATAGAAAAAATGAGGGATCAAAAAAAATTAACATTGTGTTACATTTATGCTTCGGAAATTCGATAAAATATAAAACTGTTTGATTTCACTTCCAATACAATTGTAATTACAATTGTTTTTTCTAATCTAAATCAAATTTTATTAACAAAATTAAAATACATCACTAAAAATTTCAATTATATTGAATAACACGTTTTGGAAATGTCGAAAAATCTGAAGCTATTTCAGTACAAATTTATCTAATTTTGTATAAAAAAATGACAATAATTACTTTTTATTGTTAATATCCGTGATATTAGTGAATAAAAAGATTTAATTTTACTTGAAAATAGACAAAAAAGTAAGTGGTCAATTATATTCTACAGAGTGATACAGAACTTATTTTAATCGGTTAAAAAACTTAATCATTTTTCACGGCGTAGATTTTGCGGGATTTTAATATGGTGTGCAGTAACTTGAGAGTGTAACAATACTAGACACTTACAGTGGGATTTACTAAGATCTAAAATAATACCCCCCACAGGTCTAAATATTTACACCTGTGGGGGGTACTAAATTTTAAAACCAATTTTCAAAAAACACTTACCCATACAGAAAAGACACAAAGTTATTGATTATTTTGTATTGTCATTGCCAAATACCACTAAAAAACTGCTTTTTTTTCTCAAAATACACCATATTTTAGAAGAAAATGCCCTAAAACTATTTTTTTTAAAGGTTTTAAAATGGCAAATGGCGAATACGCCAAAAATTTGGCACATAATAGCTTCTTTATTTGTGTTTGAGGTTATAAAGTTGGTGATTTTTTAGATTTATAGCCCCCAGAAAGAATTGTTTTGTTGCATTTAATAATAAGTTCGTTTATAATTTCCCTAAGAAACCGTTTTTACAAGGATTAATTTACCTTATTTAATATCCCAAGTTGTTCATTACCCAATAAAACAGCTCCTATTTGGTCCAGAAAAACGCCATATTTTGAACCCGTTTTCAGCACCCAAAATATATCTATGAGGGCACTACGAGGCAAAACAAACATAAGTGGAGGTCACTGATTTTGCACGAAAAAAACTTTCTTTACTCAAAGCCGACTCATTTTAAAGCTGTAGCTTTCATCAGTAGAGGTTGGTGCAAACCAAGGTGCAAGCAGAGGTAAAAGATCCAAACTCGCTGTTTGTGATTGAACGCAGCGCTAATATTTTTAAACTGACATTTCGACAGTGACAGAAATGTAAAAAAAAACTTGCATTTAAGTTTTTTAATACATTTCATAAATAAAAACACCTTTTAAATAAATATAAAATTAATCTACTCCTTATTTTATTATTACTCATCTAAATCGTTGTGTGACATCAAGTATTAATTGGAAAAATTAATTAGCAAGGGTAAGTTTTAATCAGAGTGACATATAACCCCAATTTTAATTTGTTCTACAAAGTGTTTACTATTTATACCCCGCGTGGGTTTAAATTTTTTAATTTTCTTTTCTTCTAAATTTAAAATTTCCTCTTAAAACCAACAAAAGATTGTGTTAAGATGATTATTCAATAAAAAAATTTATTAAAATTCTTCTTATAAATCAAACTACGTCCAAAACTCAAGGAGGGTTCGTTTAAAATGCTGAAAACCAAAAATTTCACTTAAACTTAGGACCGTTTTAAAATAGACTAAACCGTTTTAGTAAATCCCCCTGTTAAAGTTGCACAAACAGTAGGGGTTATAAGCCACATCACGTAACTCGACGTAGCGTAAGTTTTGATCAAGTGCGCATGTGCAGTAAACTCCAAACGTACGATACGCTTTACGCGCGGTGTATCGTTACACCGCGTACAGTACGTAAAAGTGTAATCCCAGAATAAAAGAAAGTTGATTACTATAAGCATATCTGGTGGTGTTTTTTAAACCTACATAGTATCAAACACTCTGGCTCCGCCACCTCGTCAAAGTTGAATAACGGGCTGTTATTCCCGAGAGCAGCCTCTCTTCAAAAATAAAGACATTAAAGGCCTATTTACTCAAGTTTTAATGGCTAATGCTCAATGTTGTCTTCTCTCTCTACTTTTTGAAGGGAAACAGACAGAAATAGAAATAAAAAATTATGCATTAGGCATTAAGCTTTATGCAAAAAAACACGACAATTTTTAGGTTATCTTACAAAAAACAAAGCAAATGAGAGCGCCGTCTGCTCGACTACTTAACCAATTTACAAGATACGCAAGAAGCGTTGCTTTAAGCCTTTTTTGGTCTATCCTATCTCTACGACCACCCTTGCAGTATTCGTACACGCAGCTAGCGTATCCTAACCATTTTGTTATCTGTGGGTTTTCATAAATGCCTGATCCACAGTTTCACGCCTTCTATTTTCTATTCTATTGCCCTCTCACTTTTTTCGAGAAGGAAGGAAATAGCAGAAAGCGGCTTGAAGTGAACGACTATGGCTTGTCAAACCAGAAATTTATCAGACCCTATTTAATAAAAATTTTCATCGTAAGAACGATTCACCATAAAAACCGCAATTTGTGAAACCAATTTTTTATCCGAACATTATGTCTTCAAACCCATTCAATAACAAATTCGAAATTTATAAGACCCGTGTTTAATCGAACCATTGTTCATCAAACTCATTCAATATCAAACTCGTAATTTGTAAAACGTATTTTTAATAAAACCCGGAATTTGTCAAACCATTATTTTTCAAAACCGGAATTCGTGAAACCCGTTGTTTATCAGAAAATTGATTGCGAGGCGTAGACGCAGGTGGCGCGGCGGCGCGGCATTTCGATGCTTTTTTCGTTCTATGTGCGCACACTTGCCTAAAAGTATGCACAGGAAGTTTTCAATACTTTATGTACAGTGACATCTATACACAAAATTCTTATAAACCGGGAGCGTCCAAAGATACGCTATAACAACAAGATATCAAAACCCAGCAAACACAAATCGTCGGCATTGAATCGGGCCAATGTCGACAACGTCGGCAATGTGTCGACATCGGCGACTACACTCTGGCCCGATGTTGGTCAGATTGCGATTTTCAGTTTTCGGTCGACTTTATGCCGACACCACTTTAGGTCCGACGATGGTCCGATTGGAACTTTGCTTAATCGGTCGAAAATCGGCAACTGACGATGGCCCGATTTACTATAGTCGACTTTATGTCGAAGCCCACTTTATCTGCTTTAGGCCCGACGACGGTTCGATTGGAACTTTGTTTAATCGGACGAGAATCGGCAACTGACGATGGCCCGATTTACTATAGCCGACATTATGCCAACGCAAACCTTATTTATCTGCGTTAGGGCGGATGATGGTTCGATAGGAACTTTCTTTAATCGGTCGAGAATCGGCAACTGGCGATGGCCCGATTTACTATAGTCGACTTTATGCCAACGCCTACTTTGTCTGCTTTAGGGCCGACGACGGTCCGATTGGAACTTTGTTTAATCGGACGAGAATCGGCAACTGACGATTCCCCGATTTACTATATTCGACATTATGCTAACGGAAACCTTATCTGCTTTAGGGCAGATGATGGTCCGATTGGAACTTTCTTTAATCGGTCGAGAATCGGCAACTGACTATGGTCCGATTACGTCACCTTAAAATTTTTAAACTGCTTAATAGTTTCTTCCTAGTATGTACAGATGGCGCTAATGTCACTATATTCCTTGCACAGTGGAAGATAATATTATATATATAATGAGCAAAGATATTTCAAAACTAGAATGCGGACTTGACAAGATGGTGGTACTTCTCTACAAGAATCACCTCTTCTACCACCTAAACAAGCCCGACTGGTTAAGCACCCGCATTATCGAAACTTTGTAGTTTGCGAATGTCGGGCCGCTTTAAACTACCAACGACGGACCTCCGTCAATCGCCGACGTTGGACCGCTTTAGGAAGCCCATGTCGGACTTGAATAGTTTACCGTCGGGCCTAGACCATCTTGCCTACGTTAGACCGACCAAATTAAGCAGTTATTAGAGATGGGTAAATGAATCATTTTGTACTGAACGAATCGATCAGTAATTCGTTTCCAGAATGATCGAATCTTTTGACTCGATCATTGAATCAATCATTTGAAATTAAATTAAGAAAATGTTAACCAAAAAAAAAGGAAAAAAAAAGGTCTATGCTATGCAGGATGCAGCTAAATAAAATTCGAAATACTTTGCTGACCAAAAAATCTATATTTTCATACAGTTTATCCCGCGCGCCGGAATTCGAATCAAAGGAACGAATGAACGAAACTATCCAACTGATTCAGTGTATCGCCATTGTGGGTCAGAGTCAGTCGTTAATCCATTCCGATTTGATTCATTCTGTCTTCGTCGGTCATTTGACTGATTGAATCATATCGAGCAAATATGATTCGATCACTCAATCTGGCAAGTGATTCGATCATAGTGAACGAATCGTTCACACATCTACCATGTGGTTAAACCACATCGGACCTTAATCGTACGGCAACGATATGCCGATATCAGCAAAAAGTAAAATTTACCATTGGTCCGACGACGGGCCACAGTCTAACGCTGCATCGGCAAACATACATTGGGCCTACATCGCAAAGCGGACAAAAAATACTGCTGGTACGCTGTCGTAAATCGACGTCGTGCCGATGACGACAAATTCGACGAAGGCCCGAGGCAACCGTGTTTGCTGGGAAATAGCTTGGCCCTGGGCAAGGCTTCCAGTAAACACAAAAAGAACATTCAAGAACATTAATGTTCCAAGAATATTCGTATTAGATGATAAAAATGCGATATAAATCAATTACAGACGGGGTTTTCCATGTACCATATATATAATAAGAATATTAATATTTTTTTAAATATTCCTGTAACATGATAAACCTTCAGCAGATAAAAACTGTAATGTAATATAATATGGAGTATTACTTTATAATAGAATCATTTAAGAGTGTTTTTGTGAAAGGTGTGGTAGATAAAATGTAAATTATAATAAAGAAAATTCTTAGCATGTTACAGGAATATTTAAAAAAAAAAGAATATTCTATTCATATTAATAGTACATGAAAAACCCTCTCTTTAATCGATTTATATCACATTTATATCATCTAGAAGGAATATTCCTAGAATATCTGACGCAGTCTACTCTCGCTCAGGTTCTTTATTCTTGTACTGCCGCGAGGAGAACTTGCTAGAGAAGTGGGTGTGGTTTAGAAAAAAGTGAGATAGAGATATACCAAACTATAAAAGTATAAAGAGGAAAAGGATACTCCCGCGGGAGCATTCCCTTCCCACACTTTCAAGAATACAGCCCCTGAAGAGTTTTTGGCTCTGGCATTTTTTCCAGGCTAACTTAGCTTGTTTCTTCTTCTTCAAGTGCCATGCTCTCTTCGAACGTTGGCTATCATCAGCGCGATATGTACCCATTGTCTAAGATTTTTAAGCCCTGATATCCGTCTACGACCCGAACCTCTTCTGCCTTCAATTTTGCCTTCTATTATCAATTTTAAAAGTTTATATTTGTCATTTCTCAAAATATGGCCAAAATATTCAAGTTTTCGTTTTTTGATGGTAAATAAAACTTCAAGATCTTTATTTGTTCTGAGCAAAACATCCACATTAGTTACTCTGTCCATCCAAGATATCCTTAGTATTCTACAATAACACCACATTTCGAATGCCTCTAACTTTTTGCACATGGCCTTAGTCAGTGGCCATGATTCCATGCCATAATATAAGATGCTAAAAATATAACACCGAAGCACACGAATTCGGAGAGTGATATTAAGATCGCGACTACACAACACTGATTTCATTTTGATAAAAGACGACCTGGCCTGTTCAATTCTTGTACGAACTTCTTGCATGTTGTCCCAGTTCTCATTGAGGAGGCAACCCAAGTATTTGTATGAATCCACGCGTTCGACTTGCTGCCCATTTACTTCTAACATGCCTCTGATGTTCTTTTCCTTGGATATGACCATTCATTTTGTTTTCCCAACATTTTAGTTAAGCCCGAATTACGAAATTTTGGCAGCAATTGGATTCATTAACTCTTGCAGGCCTTTCAACGTGTCTGCTATTATGACAGTGTCGTCGGCATATCGTAGGCTGTTCATTTTTATGCCGTTTGGGAAAGTTATTATCGCTACGGGGCTAAGGGTAGGGCCGTTATAGTAGTATCTCATTGTTATAAATATAAAAAAATAAATAAACCGCAAAGACAAATCCCTAATAGGTGATGTGCACATAAAAAGTGTCAAACTAAATATTAACTTTATGATAAAAATGAACCGTTATTCGACTTAACAACCAGATTCGATGTCTGCCACTGCCATCAAACAGACCAACGTGCAACGCTTGGGAAGAGGTTAATGAGTTTTTTATTTGGCTTTTTTGTTTATCAAGTTTAATAAGGGTCTGTCGATTTTTTTAGACCTTTATTCCATACAGAGATGATAAATGGACACCAGGGCACCAGGAAAAGCGTATGATTTTACACTTTTGTTTTATATTAAATTTACATTTCCCCTAGAATATAAAGAACAGCTGTGTCGCTATTGTCGCTAATTTCTCTCACAATGACACTAATGACAGTATTTTAAATAAAATTTGGTGCCTTTTATTTCTCTCGCTGAAGACCAGTGGCGGCTTTAGGATTCGGTCTTGGGGGGGGGGGGCGCATCGGTTTCAATTAACTTCCCCCTACCCTGAAAATGAAATCTATATATATATATTGTAAGTATAAAAAAATCATTACCTATTCTAAACGATCAATTTTTTTTTTATTTAAACAATGACCAATTTCTAAAAGGAATTTAAGGTTAATGATTGGGGCAGCTTTATAATAAATTATTTACTTTACTTGGTTCTTTCCTATTCATATTGCAGGATTACTAAAAACGAGACGTTATTCGAAGTTTTCTGACAAAGACGCGGCGCCGCGCCGTACCAATCAAATAGTATGTTTTCACATCGTACTGAATACGTATTTTTCTTCTTTTTCTTTCATAGAGCATGTTCTCTGTTTTGACAAAGAGCGTGATATATAAAAGAACAAGATAGTTCAAAGTTCAAAGGAAGCCGGCGCGCCGCATGGTAGCACTAATAGTCCAAGAGCTGATAGACATAGTAGGCTAGATGGTTTGGTGACCGTAGAAATTTGTTCAAAAGTCTTCAGATCTTCGTTTTTGTATCCAGGCAATACAAAGAAAGTCTTAAATAAATTATGGCCCAATAGAAAATAGAAGTGGATAAGCCGCCACACCGATAAAAATATGTAATGTAGGGGAAATTGGATCTGTGCATTTTAGGGAAATAGAGAATATAGCTACACCAACAGACAATTTTTAATGCAGCCCACACTTGGAAAAGTTTCTAGAAATTGTAAATCACGCAATTTTCAAATGATATCTTGCAAGTATATACAGACCGCTTCAAGCTACTGCGAACATAGGGCGAAAGAAGTCTAATTTGCCAGTGTACGTACATGCAGAGACACCGCACGCCTATCAGTGAAGCAACCAACACTCAGGCTTCCGATCGAGATTCGCTGCCTGTCGCCGCCGTTCGCCTTGTATTTAGTACGCCTCTAACCACGGTGCTTTGTGGAGCGTAGTCAATGAAACCGGAATTTGGTCAATAAATACGCAAATTTTTATAACGTAATTTTCTTATTTTTTGTCACTGATAAATAAGAGCGTTTTATTGTCAACTGCTCAGATTTATCAGTGACGACGTGTTACAATGAAAATAATAAGGAGAAACAAAATAAAAGCAAGTTCTCAAAATAAAATAATACATTCTAAAAACCAAAAAGATTCTCCCAGTCAAAAAAAAATTAAAGCAAATGTTCGAAAAGTCCTCCTTGCTCGGCTAGACAATATCCGAGCCTACTATAAAAACCCCTTCTAACGTTTCCAAGCATGTTAGGGGTGATAATTTGAAAAGCTTCTTCAAAAACAGATAGAAGTCATTAGGAGCAAGATCGGGAGATCGAGCTGGCCATAAAATAGTTCCCAGTGTACTTATAACCCGATTAGGAAATACATTATCAGGATATTCCCTAACAAGGCCAACATTGTGAGCGGAACAACCATCTTGTTGAAACCATGTTTCACCAAATCTTACACCTAACAACTGCCTAGCAGTTGGAATAATGTGCTGCTGCAGTAGATCCAAGTATCTAGGACCATTCAAATTGCAATTGCCGTTAATAAAAAATGGCCCAATTACGTGTTCCCCTATAATACCCCCCCCCCCAAACATTTAGTTTTTGGGGATACTGTGTTCTTACGTCAAAATACAAATGCAAATTTTCCCTCAACCAATATCGAACGTGTGTTGGGTTATGACGATTTGACCATCTGAACTTTTTCGGCAACTTCGTAGACATCCATTTTTGGTTTTAAAAATGTATTATTTCAATTAAGAACTTACCCATCTGTTTCTCGAGCAAGGCAGAAATAAAACAAAATAATAAAAACAAAATGAATTTCCAAAAGATAACACTGCAGCGTGCTTCGAATCCACCTCGGTCGTACGGCACGGATAGTAAATTGGACTTGATTCCCCCTATGTTCGCAGTAGCTTGAAGCGGTCTGTATAGGCAGTCTATAAAGAATTGTTTGCCGGGTGTACCTGTCATTTAGGGGGAACTGGAGTTTAATAAAGAGCTGGCAGACGCATAGTATACTAAACTTGTAGGACAAAAGTGTCAAACAATACGTTTTTTGAAGACCGCCAGCAAGTAGGCAATCTTAAAAATTGTTTGCTTTATTATGGAACTGGCAGAAGCATAGTAAATTGGTCAAACCACACTCGAAAATTGTCTGCCTGTCACCCACGAGAGGATTACCATGTAAGAAGCCAGTACCTACTACTGTCTGACTATCCAAGTATAGTTCCTATAGGCTTTCAAATTGTTTTTCCTTGGCGTAAATAAAACATATGGTTATTGTTCGGAGTCGGATAAAGGTCGACAACGGCACAAAATTATTTAAAGTCTATCAACCATAAAAGTTATTGGTGTTGTTACATTTATTCCAATAATTAGAAAAAAATGTTGCTTGGCATTTTTTAAAATTAAAATTAATCACCCTGTACAATGGAAAATTTTTTAGAACTGAGGAAGTCAATATTGACAATATGACATTTGGGTACAAAGGTTGTTCTTTGGATCTTCAAAAATCATCAGTTTTATATGACTGGGATTAAGAAGATATCAACAATACCTAATATCGTTTGGTAAACGATGTTTACAAAGATTATATTTTCAAATAAATAAGTTACACGTCAAATTTATATCAGTGTTATTCTTTAGCAAGGGTAAGTCGTTTATGTGCAAAAGTCTTGATTAAACAGAAGTTAAGATAAGACAAAAATTCGAAAGTGAAATTTCGTGAGAGTACAAATAGCAAAAAATAGTTTACTTTTTGGGTAAGTGACACTCTAGACGTGTATAAAAATGCTAAATTAGTTTGTGAAATACGTGTAGAGAGTGAAAAATATTAAGTTTTTGTGAAGTGGTAAAACTTTTTTGAATTTATCGTTCACAACAGCATTGGCGGCGTACGCAGGAGAGGGGTTAGAAGCTCAAGCCCCCCCCCCCCTAGAAGCACTGAAAATGAACTCCTAATGCTTAGATAGATTTAATGAATGTTGATATGTCATAATTTTGTGCTAATTATGTAATCTTAAAGAAGGGTACTTTTAGTTTACAAAAACCATTGGTTCCTAAGATTTTTGTTTGTTTGTTATGGGTTGTGTAGCCTGATATCAAGTTACACCCCCTCTGCTTAGGAAAGAGATTTGAAAAAAAAATAATTATGCCATAATTTGCTACTAATTATGTACTAATTTCGTCCCCTTCTAAAAATTGCCAACTTCATTTTTTTTGTTTTTATGGAGTATGTAGCTTGGTATCAAGGCACACCCCCCTCTGCCTAGTAAAGATATTTCAAAAAAGTAATTACTAATTATGTACTAATTTCGTCCCCTTTTATGTACTAATTTCGTCCCCTTCTAGAAAATTGCTTACTCTCAAGATAACTTCATTTTTTTTTTGTTTTTATGGGGTGTGTAGCTTGATATCAAGGCACACCCCCCAAAATTTGCTAGTAATTATGTATTAATTTCGTCTTCTTCTGAAAAACTGCCTACTCTCAAGATAACTTGATTTTTTTTTGTTTATATGGGCTTGAAATGAAATTATCTTGAGAGTAGGCAATTTTCTAAAAGGAGACGAGATTAGTACATAATTAGTAGCAAATTATGGTATAATCACTTTTTTGAAATATCTTTCCTAGGCAGAGGGGGGTGTGCCTTGATATCAAGCTACACACCCCATATAAAAAAAAGAAGTTACCTTAAGAGTAGGCAATTTTCTAGAAGAGGACGAAACTAGTACATAATTAGTAGCAAATTATGGCATAATTATTATTGTTTTTTAAATCTCTTTCCTAGACAGAGGGGAGTGTGCCTTGATATCAAGCTACACACCCCATAAAAACAAAAAAAATGAAGTTATCGTGAGAGTAGACAATTTTTTAGAAGGAGGCGAAATTAGTACATAATTAAATAGTACCAAATTCCGGCAAAGTCACTTTTGGTCGAATCTCTTTCCTAAACAGAGAGGGGTGTACGTACCTTGATATCAAGCAAAGACATTCAACTTATACCTTTATGATATCAAGCCACACATCCCATAACAAACAAAAATTTTAGGAACCGATGGTTTTTGTAAACTAAAAGTATGCTACATAATTAGTACAAAATTATGACATATCAACTTTCATTAAATCTATCTCCTAAGCATGGGGGAGGTGCAGCTTAGCGGCAAGCCACACCCTTCCCTTTTAAGTGCGAATAACTCCGTTATGCATTAAGTACCAAATTTTTAAAAAGGTGACTAAATTAGAACCTAATTAGTACATAATTTTTACAATATCCAAATTAAGTTTCGTTGAGGGGGGGGGTGTAGCTTGACTAAGCTATTTTTCTGTTACTTTAGCCCCCAACCTAGGAACAAATAATAAAAAGAGCGACGGAAAAATGGTGTGTGGTTTTTTCGCCACTAAGTTACGAAATTTTTGACCCTCAACGAAACTCAATTTGGATATTGTAAAAATTATGTACTAATTATGTTCTAATTTAGTCCCCTTCTAAAATTTTTTGCACTTAATGAATAACGGAGTTATTTGCACTTAAAAGGGGGGGAGTGTGGCTTAGCGCTAAGCTGCACACCCCCTTGCTTCGGAGATAGATTTAATAAAAGTTGATGTGTCATAATTTTGTACTAATTATGTACTCTTAAAGAAGGGTACTTTTAGTTTACAAAAACCATCGGTTCCTAAGATTTTTGTTTGTTTCTTATTAGGTGTGCCTAGATATCAAGTTACACACCCCATATAAACAAAAGAAAATCAAGTTATCTTGAGAGTAGGCATTTTTTTTAGAAGGGGACGAAATTAGTACATAATTAGTACCTACCAAATTCTGGCATAGTCACTTTTGGTCGAATCTCTTTCCTGAGCAGAGTGGGGTGTACGAGGGGGTTTACCTTGATATCAAACTACACACCCCATAACAAACAAACGAAAATCTTAGGAACCGATGGTTTTTGTAAACTAAAAGTACCTTTCTTTAAGAGTACATAATTAGTACAAAATTATGACATATCAACTTTCATTAAACCTAAGCATGGCGGGGTGCAGCTTAGAGCCAAGCCACACCCCCCCCCCCTTTTAAGTGCGAATAACTCCGTTATTCATTAAGTACAAAATGGGTCGGCTGGTTTCGGGAAAAGGAGGATAAAATATTTAAAAAAATTGCGACTCTGGAACAAAAGCAAGTAGCGACATACGGTTTTCAGATTTAAGTTTCCATGAATATGGACTACAAATTTTCTTATAAAGTCCAAATTCGGGGCCTTTAGTTTTTCGAGTTATTTGAAAAAACGTTAAAATATATAAAAACAATTATAACTTTAGAAGTAAAGCAGCTATTGATATGCGGTTTTCAGATGTTGGATTTTCGTAAATATTTTTTTTCGAGATATTTTCATTTCTTTTCAACATAAAATATTACAGGCCAACAAAATAAAAAAAATTTTGATGCCTGAGATCTAAGAGCTGATTTTAGATATACTTAATGTGCTTATTCTAAAACTGGCAGCAGATTTTTTCATCATATCATATCTAGTTTTTGAGATAGAGGCTAATTGAATTTAGTTCTAATAAAAGGCAAAAATAAATAAATCAACATCTCTTTCAAATTCAAAATAGACATTTGGTATTCAAAACTAGGATCTAATTACCTGGTTAACCCGCTTTACTTAATCCTATTAATTTTATTATAGCTATTTTATATTTAGAATTCCCTATGATCCGATCTCCCCATACCTACTAATTGGTTTTGGAAACATAGTACCTTTTATCTACCTTTATCCTTCTCGACTTAGTATATTGTGTAGTATTTGAAAATAAAGTTGTGTCATAATTTTTTGTACATTTTCGTCGTTTTATAGTGTTAAAATCCACAAGAAGGCGTAGCTGTGTAAACCATCCAGATGTTTTTTGTTATGTATGTGGCGAATACACTTTGAAAGAAAGTAGAAAAACTATTTCTGAATTTGTGAAAAGGTCTTATTTTGCCTATTTTGCCGTTCATTTGGGAGATCAAGATAAATCTGAATTTGAAGCAGATTTAATAACTCCTCAGTGTTTTAATCAACAAGAACTGAACGATCTCGTGACAGACCTATACCTTTCAAAGGAGTGTGCTGAATTACTTGCATCCAGATTAAAAGAAAAGAACCTTCTTTATCCAGGCATTAATGTCACATTTTATCGTAAGAGAGAAAAGAATCTGCTGCCTTTTTTCACTCAGGAAAATAAGCTGGTATTCTGTAACGATAGAAAAGGACTCGGGTTTGCCAGAATACACTTCAGACGATTGGCGACTTTTCATTGACAGTTTAAAATGTGTCCTTTTACATAACGGTAACAAATATGCCTCAATTCCTATTGGACATTCTACTACCATGAAAGAGGAGTATAAAACAATAGCACAAGTTTTGAAACAAATACGAAGAACATCAGTGGAAAATGGTGAACTTTCTCCTTGGACAGCAAAGTGGATGTACAAAATACCCCTGTTTTTTATGTCTTTGGGACAGCAGAGCTAAAGATCAGCACTGGGTTAAGAGAAATTGGCTTTTAAGAGATGCTATGGTTCAAGGAAAACAAAACGTAGTGAATGAACATTTGGTTACGAGAGAAAAAATCTTTCTACCACCGTTGCATATCAAGTTGGGGCTTATGAAGCAGTTTGTGAAAGCGTTAGATCGAGATGGAAATTGTTTCGGGTACTTGTCACGTAAGTTACCTGGGATTAGCACGAAAAAACTAAAAGCTGGTATATTTGATGGTCCTCAAATAAGGCAACTTATTAAAGATCCACAGTTTACCACATCAATGAATGAGACTGAATCTAACGCTTGGAGTTCATTTGTTCAAGTAGTTAAAAATTTTCTTGGAAATCACAAGGCAGACAATTACATAGAATCAGTGGAAACTATGCTTTCAAATTTTCATATTCTCGGTTGTAACATGAGTATAAAATTCACTACCTCTACAGCCACCTAGATCGCTTTCCAGAAAATTTAGGTGACTGTAGTGAAGAACAGGGAGAAAGATTCCATCAGGATATTAAAACTATAGACTACTGTTGGAGCCTTCAGGGAGACTACACCAGTAAACTCCATGCTAGAAAGTCGTATAAAAGAAAATTTGTAGGTGATAGTGATGAATGTATGTTAAGCTACTTTTTATAATAAATATTTAATTATATGTGTTTTTTTTTGTAACTGGCAATAGTCATAGGTATAACGTAAAATATATATAGAGGTTAAAAAAAGTAAATAATTGCTATTTTAAAAACTAGATCTAATAGACAAAATCTGATGGCTATTTCGGATTCTTGAGTACTTTGAACTCCAAAATCGCCGGCACCAAAATCTGTGTTGGCCTGTGAATTGATTGTATGGTGGACTATTCGTGCTTTCTAGCACCAGTTTTTTTTAGTACATATGGAGCAAAAATTCGCATGGCTGTGAAAGGTTTAAAAAAAATTAATTTCACTTATTTTACAGAATGAACGGAAACAACAACTATGGTGCAGTCGGGGGTAGATCAAGTATTTCAGGCATTACATCTCCAAAAAGGGTCATATATTGTGTCCATGGGAAGCCAAGCACTGGCTGTTGCACGGTGTTGGAAGGGGAGGTGATTAACATCGAACCAATCGTGGAAAATTTAACCCCTTATACCAAGGCCAATAATGATACTACAGAATTAGGTTGGTATAGCAAAGATACTCAAGATATTCTTGAGTTAAGAATTTAAAAATTTTGAAATTTTAATTCCTGTATCAAGCATGATATTCTTGTTAGAGCACACAATTAGTCTTAATTCTTTATACTATAAAACAGGCACTTTTTTGATTGCCTGTGACTTTTCTAATTTTAAGCTTTGAAAAGGAGAAAAAGTTAACATTTCGTAAAAATCCCTTATTTAATTCAGCAGAGAAATGAAAAAAACTAAAGTAAGATGGACATTTCTGCAGCTGGTGTTTTTTTAAGGTAAAACGTTTTAATATATTTCCTTTAGTTTGTCTACTTATTCAACAATTTTAAGACCTATTGAGAAAAAAACTAGATAGTAACGATCTAGAAAAATAGTTTTTGGCAACGCTGCATGCATGTCGGTAATTACCATGAAGCGCCGGTAAATCCGCCAAATGACCTTGATTTAATATTAAAATCCTTGAACTACGTATTTATATCTCAAATTTAATAAAATAGAAACGCTCAGAAAGCAAGATTAATTGATCAATGATTTACGTCTGTTAACCTTGGGGACCAGCATAAGGAGCCCAAATATTTTCAATCCTACATTTTGTAACCTTTTGTTGCTATTGGGTTATGGTTAAATTAATTTTGTAGCTCTTAGTAGAGCGGCTTAGGACACACAGTGCTTTTGAACGAGCTATAGGTTATATAAAACTGAGTCCAAAAACTAATTGTATTTTTTGAATAGGGACTTTTCCATGACCACAAAACCGTATTTATTAAAATCTCAGCTGAAGCTGTTTGTAAAATTTTGTACACAGTTTTGTAAGAAAAAATATTTTTAGTCGATTTTGACAAAGCTTTAATATGTAATTGGCGTGGCAAAAATGCACAATTTTTTCTTCGCGTCAGACGTTTTAATATGTACAGGGGAGCTACAAATCATGATCAAAGTTTGAAAAACAATGTTTTTTTTGCTCGCTAAAATGAAAAATATAAAACTTCACCGGCCTAATAATATACTCAAAAATATTAAAATCCAAGAACCAGGAACCTCAAAATATGTCCCAAGTAACAGTCTAGACACTTTAGATTTTACAGATACTCCATAGCTGTACATATGTTGTGACACCTATGTGTTTGCTGTAAAGTAGCTAGCTTAATTTAAGCTGTATTTTTAACTGTCACAATAGTAGCAACTTACTGTTACATCGAAATTTTTTCCAATAAGTAATTGTATGGGAACGCGCTATTACAGCTTGTTTTATTTTAAAATAAAAGCTAAATCTCAGCTGACCAAACAAGAATAAATTTTAGCATTTTTTTAACTTATACAGCTAAAACCAATGCGAAACACCAACTGTAAATGACGCGACCTCTACCGCACATACAAAACACCTCTCAATTAAAAAGCCTTCGCGTTTATAGTTTCGATCGCGTTTAGGCTGTTGCGTAAATCTCGGTATTCCTGTATCGGCCGCCCTAAAATTCCGGTTTATTGGTATTTTTTATCGGTTTGTCAAAATCCATGTTTCTAGTTGTCCGCCTGAAATATTCGAAACAACTCACGCAAAAAATGTGTTAACCTAGTCAAAAACGGAAAACATTCCTGTCAAAAACTGTGAGCAGGGCTGGTTTATATCAGTCACTTAAAGTTGACCAGCTATTTTTGATTCCTTGTTGTTAGAGTATTTTTGATGCGTTTGTGAAAGCCTCCTTAAAAAAGTGTTAAGGTTGTGCTTACAACGTACGACGTAACCAAACCAATTCTTGTTCAATGTTTGATGCACAGTTTTCCTTCATGCCGCTCGCTTCTATTTCCTTCCTTGTCGAAAAAAGTGAGAGGGCGAGGGTGAAATTTTAGATCAGGCTTTTATGAAAACCCACAAATAACAAAATGGTTAGGATACGCTAGCCGCGTACGAATACTACAGCCGTTCTGAGTATGTGCACTGAGATACGATTAGGGTTAAGCACTCTCAAAATACATTGACAGGGAAGTCAAATTTTAAACAACGTTGCATGCATGTCCAAAAAATGCTGTATTTTTTGTTGCCCTTGACATTGTCACAGGCAAAAAATTTCCTCAAAATAGATGTGGCAACATTTTAATGACATTTTTAAAACGTTGTAGAAAACAGCAAAAGTATTATTGTATATGTTTTTGCTGTAGAAACGTTGCACAGCACACTGTTAATTGGGGTTTCTTAAAATACCGATATTCAAACTTTGGTCTCGATTTCTAGCTACTTGTGTGTACTAAAAGGTCTACCATGAACAAAAAATTGTGTATTTTTGCCACGCCAATAACATATGAAAATTTTATCAAAATCGGCTAAAAATATTTTTTTTTACAAAACTGCGTGAAAAATTTCATAAACAGCTTCAGCTGGGATTTTAATAAATACGGTTTTGTGTTTATGGAAGGGTCCTTATTCAAGAAGTACAACTAGTTTTTGGACTCAGTTTTATGTAACCTATACCTCGTTTAAGAGCACTGTGGGCATAAAAAAGGGGTTCGACTGCTCCAAGGTGCCAATGGATATTTTCGGAAGGTGCCAAAATCTATTTTGGCCGCCCACCCCTCTGGTCATATGCCCCTCACCACCCCTTAAATATTTAATTTTGAATCTATCATATCTCGGCAACGAAAAAAGATAGAACAGAATTTACTTATTAAAATAAAAAATTACTGTTGTATGTGTATTGACAAGTAGATTGTTCAATACATTTACATTATTTGCGTATCTCGAAAACTAAAAAAGATATTAAAAAAACTGCATTTTGAAAAAAAAACGTTTTTATTTTTGCCCATATTTTGTAAACTAAAGTAGGTATGAAAAAAAAACTTTAAAAAAATGTTTTTCCGCCGTTTCCGTTCTTTCCAACAACGTATATAGGTATGGATTTTTGCCCACCCAACTCCCAGCACCGCCGTTTGACTGGTGCCAATACGTAAAAGCATTTATATGTATATGAGTAGAGAAGTAGTATTCACCTTCAACAGGGCGATTTCCGTGACTATAATATATTTTTAAAACATAAATATAGCAGCCTCACAATATTTTCGCTACCTCCATCTCACGTTCTTCCCCTCGCCCCCTCTCCTCCAGACCCACCCCACCATTACCTATGGTAAAAAAAATATTAAGCAGTAGGTACCTAACAGTATGTCTCATAAACTAAAAAATGTTTTAAAAATATTTCTAAAAAAAGTGAAAACAAAAAAATATATCCAAGTATTGCTTCAGAATAATTTTCTTATTTTAATAGGTGCCGACCAACTTTAAAATTCTTATATTTGAAATTATAAAAATATTATATAAAAACAGCCAATAAAATTAATGTTGTCTTGGCAGTCTACTTACAAACTAGGCTCATCTTAAAGTTTTGGCAAATTGCCGTTTTCTTACAATAAAAGAACTATACCAAATTATGATCATCTTTTAGTGAATAACATAACAATAAATTCTACAGATTCTATTAAATACTATTGCTGGAGCTCTTGAACTGAAGGGAGGGGAGAGGGGCGGTTTAATAGGTGCCGAGTTACTGTATTCGAAACAAAAATACTTATTTGTAAAAGCAAGTCTCATCTAGTCTCATTTGCAGATTTTTTTCAAAATTAACCCATAAATGCGACGCAAGCAAAAATTTTTAAAAAATTACACTAAAATGCTATTTTTTAGGCGTGTCAAATGTTGTTGACAAAACAATTGCTTAAAACTAAACAAAATTGTAACAATATTTAATATTGGTATAGTGCCGCAGGCGAAAATTTTGACCAAAAAAAGGAAAAATTCTTTAAAACTTTTGATCTCTTGAAATATTTTTGAAAAAGTAGATTGGGTTAGATGACAAGAAGGGGTGTGGGTTGTATGTGTACTAAGAATGTCATTGATTACATGTTTTGAATGCTGGTGATAAAAATTCCTTAGAATTAAACTAAAATTATAACAATTAATGACGTCATAGCACCGCGGGCACACGTTACAAACCGAAGTAAAGGGTCGGCTATAGCATTCCCGGGGACCCTTGATCATGATTAATTTATTGTAGATTGGGTTGGACCTCCTGGGGGGGGGTTAACTCCTAAACCCCCTCCCTGGCTACGCCACTGGAATAATGCTATTCAGATTCAAATATCTTAAACAAATTTTAGATATAAACCATCTAAAAATACTTTATTATGGCATGGTCGAAAGTAGACTGCAGTACGGCATCCTGGCGTACTAAAATACTAAACAAAATGCTATTTTAAAAACCAAGTATTATAGACACTTACCATATCATACAAACACATTATTCCAAAAATCAGAAGTATTGGATATGAGAAAAATATTTATATTTTCGTAGTCAAGAGTCAATTCAGTGTCAAAAAATATACCTTGGCAACCATCATCATTTAGGTGCAGTCGAAATGCTCTAAGCCGCTCGACTATCTAGCCGTTTTCGAGAAAACGCGACCCCCCCTAGCTTAACCGTTAAGCTGAGGGGCACCCCATAACTTCAGTTCTGCTAAAGCTAGAAAGTTCAAATAAACACCGCGTATTTTTTTTCTTTAAATTAGGCCAAATATACTATGTGATATATTTTTCTTATTTACTAGGGGGCCCTCACACTTTAATGGTTATTACATAGAGCACAGTTTTGGCTCTCATCTGACGTATTAAAATATTTTGTAGCTGTTGCCGTTTACGAGATATTTTTATTTTATTTTAATGGGCAAAATATATAGGCCAAATATACTATGTGATATATTTTTCTTATTTACCAGGGGGCCCCCACACTTTAATGGTTATTACGTAGAGCACAGTTTTGGCTCTCATCTGACGTATTAAAACATTTTGTAGCTGTTGCCGTTTAGGAGATATTTTTATTTTACTTTAATAGGCAAAATATATAGGCCAAATTTACTATGTGATATATTTTTCCCAACCCAACCCTGGGAATATTTTAAAAACTTTTAATATGTGATCCTCTTGAACAAGCTGAGCTACAAAATGTGGTGTTTATTTGAACTTTCCAGCTATACCCTGCCAAAATAAAAAAACCCACCTGATTTTTATCAGTTTTTATAAGGTTTATAAGCTTTTGTGAGATTTTATAATCAAACAGACACATCAACTTTTATTGGTTTCTATAATCAAATTACATTCTTTTTATTTTATAATGTATTATGGGATTATATAAACCATTTTTATGAGTTTTCTGAGAGATTTTATAGTCAAAACAACTCCTAATATTTTATGAGTTTCTATGATTACACCCTTGTTCTTTTATAATGTTTTAAGAGTTTGTAAAAAACGTTTTTTTCATGAGATTTTGGGATATTTTATGATCAGACCAACTCATAGAATTTTACAGATTTCTATTAACATTTATAATTTTCTATGAGTTGCTAAAAACAATTTTTTTATGAGTCTTTATATAGATTTAATAGTCAGACAAACTTACAAAATTTGTAGATTTTTATGTGTCCACCCTGCCCAAAAAAACCTCATTAAATCTCATAAAAAACACCTGATTTTTATCAGTTTTTTCGACCACCTAAAAACTATACTTAGTATACTTACTTACTTCTACAAAAAAAATATCTTTTAACTCATGATCCCATGCAGCACTCTTAGTCCCAGGGACGTACATTTTATGTCCATTTTACGTCGGAACCTCCCGAGACCAATTAGGGACGTACTATGTACGTACAAAAATGTACGTACGTAGTACGTAACAAAGTGTATGTACCTCCGATCATTTTACGTCCAATTTTGGTCCTGCATGGGAAATAAAATGTACATACTGTGCCACATACCATGGACGTACCATTACGTATACGTGTACTTACCGTGGTTGTATGGAGAAATCTTATAAAATATTGCAAAATCTCATAGAAACTTATCAAAGTAATAAGATTTAATAAATTTTTAATAAATTTTAACAAATATATTAAGTCATCGCCCACTCGAACTTATAAAATCATATAAAAAAACTATAATTACATCATCTGTCGTAAATACTTTTACAAAAAAAATAGTTTTTGGCTTATGAAATCTTGTAAGATTTTATAAACAATGCCTTAAACAATCTCATTGAAATTTATCAAAGTAACATCTCTCCCACAGCTCCTGGCGATAAATAAGTACTTATACGAGAACAATTTTCTATTAGATATCAAGATATTGTGCAAGCACAAGGAGTGTTATTGTATTATAGTGGGTTAGGTCGCGTAGTTTTTAATAAGAAGCCTTGATAATATAAAAAAATTTAAAATAAAGAAGCCCAGAATCAATTTGTTAAATTAATTTCAGTCACTAATTTTTATAATAAAGCATAACTCGAAAATAAAAAAGATGCCAATTTTGCTTCTTACTTCCTAATACTTTGTAAGGAAGGTTTATGAATAACTCAAAATTTGCTAAGGCGTTTCTCACTACGATTTTTTTAAACAACACTTTTTTAGCTTTGAGTAGTTGTTTTTTATTTAAATGGAAAAGTATAATGTCGTGTTTTTTTTAGTGAATAAGCACTGTCACAGATCAGGGACGCCGTCGGTGGACAGAAGGGCTAGGAAAAAGTTGATATTAGCCAGTATATTATGTGTCATTTTCATGATTGGAGAAATCATAGGTAAGAACAGAAGTTTTAAAATAGCCCCAAAAAATAAGTGTAATAATTTTACCTTCGCATGCCTGCCAAGCCATCCTTTTTTCAACTGTACCTGCCTAAGACATCCCATTTTCTACTCTACCTGTCTAAGCCATCCCCTTCTCAACTATACCTGCCTGAGCCATCCCCTTCTCTACTCTACCTACCTAAGACATCCCATTCTTAACTATATCTGCCTAAGCAATCCCCTCCAGCTACGCAGAATCTGAAATATTTAACGAATAATAAAAAAGTGGACCATTGGACCTTTACAGTATGTGTTTTGGATATTCCGAATGTTCCAAGAATATTTATGCAATACATCAATATTTTTGCTACATGGGTTATATATATCGATTAGGATGTTTTTTAGTCTTCTAAGCTTAATATATATATATATAAAACTTTAAAATTAAGCTTAGAAGACTAAAAAACATCCTAATCGATATATATAACCCATGTAGCAAAAATATTGATGTATTGCATGAATATTCTTGGAACATTCGGAATATCCAAAACACATACTGTAAAGGTCCAATGGTCCACTTTTTTATTATTCGTTAAATATTTCTATATATATATATATATATATATATATATATATTCTATAAAAAATACCACACAAGGACATTATTGGCGGCCCATTTGGTGACCCTCAATAAAGGCCAAGGGCCTACCAACATTTTTTTCATGGGGATGTACCATTTGTGGCACCTTTTTGGAAAGCTTGGTAAAAAAAGAAATTTGATTAAATGATTTTTTTTTACATATGTCAACCCATGTGTTAAGAATTTTAAAAAACCTATTTTTTTGACAGTTGTTTTAGCTTCAAAATAAACTACATATTTCTTTATTTACTAAGTGGAATAAAGAAACCACCAAACAAAGATACTATTGGCGTAAAATTTTTAACACACGGGTTGTGTTGGTAGGCCCCAGGCCTTCAGTGAAGGCCCCCAAATGGGCCGCCAATAATGTTCTTGTGTGGTATTTTTTTTATTCCGCTTAGTAAATAGAGAAATCTGAGTTTATTTTGAAGCTAACACAATTGACCAAAAAATAAGTTTTTAAAATTTTTTTACACGTTGGTTGACAGATGTCAAAAAAAACTAATGCGTTAAAATTATCTTTTTAATAAGCTTTCCAAAAAGGTGCCACAAGTGGTACCTTCGCATTTAAACAAAAATAGTTGGTAGGCCCTGGGCCTCCAGTTGGGGGCCCCAATTTGTTTTTTATTATAGGCGGAAAGTCCGTAAAAAATCATTATAGATTCGCTTATAGCTTTATTTAAAACCTCTTCCCTAAAGCCGCTAGAAGCACCGTTCCATTTAAAGAATCCACCCTGTATACTTGGAGGTACTATAAGGGCCCTAACAGTGGTTTTAGGGGTAACATAAATATTATTTGCAGAAAATAATGCGATATATCGATTTAGGGGTTTTTAAGTCTTCTAAATTTTATATTATTGGTAAAAACAATTTTGGTGTTAACACATGTGTTTTAGGGTTAAATCTTGGTTGTTAGGAGTTGTAAAAATTACCCCTAAAAATATTTTTAACTTTAAAATTGAATTTAGAACTTACAAAAACCCCTAAGTCGGTATATCACATGACATGCAAATATTATGTATGTTACCTCTAAAACCACTCCCAAGACATTCATACTACACTTAAAAATAAATTTAACTTTAAAATTAAACTTAGAAAACTTAAAAACATCCAAATCAATATATAACATGTGTTTTTATACAAATAGTATTTTTGTGACCCCTAAAACCACCCCTTCCAAAAATAATTGGAACCCCAAAACTATAACTTTAGAAGACCCAAAAATCCCCTAATCGATACATCACATATCTTTACACCAATATTTTTTATGTTACTCTTAAAGTTGCCCTTGGGCCCCTTAAATTACCCCTAAAAAGTTTGTTGACACCAAAAAAGGGCCTTTCTCCACTCGGTATTACCCAAAGGTCCAAATAACCATTTTTTTCTGGTCTAATAAACACAGGATGACAATTTGAAAAATATCCACCCCAGGTATTACGAGAACCAATAGAGATATTTACCTAATTCCGAACACAGTTTAAGAAATTGGAGGGAGAACGTTATTATTTAATGGCGTAGGCCACGCCCACCGGGTTTTCTTAAATTGGACCCCCCCCTTGTGATACCTCTTTGGAAAGGTTTTTGCATCAGCTTTACAACGGTGTATGTTTTTCTTAATTTGAAATAGCAGTTTTTGAGATATTAACGGTATGGGTTCTTATTGATACTTTCTTCTTACTCTTACAATTGTAGCCTTGTTTCGTCCATAATGGAGCTACTCTTCGAACCGACCAACCACCGTCTAATTTTGCCAATATGCGGGCTTTTTCGACTTCATTTAATTGCGGCATTTTTAAGTGTAGGCGTATGAAAACAACAAAACCTGACGGTGACATTTTTTGTCAATTTGAAATACCTAAAGGCGCATTTACACAGACAAACTTTCCTTTGATGTTGAAATGCCGACAAACATTTACACGAGCCTCTTGAGCAAAATGTTCAAAAAAAAGTTCGAGCAAAATCTCGTACAAAAAGACTCACGGAAATTTGTTTGAAGAAATGTTGGTATAGAAATTTCTTACAAATTTAAATTTTATAGTTTTATGGGAATTCATTGAACTTAACTGAATATAGAAAGTCTAAGTTTTAAAACAAGGTATTTTTAATTAAGTGCTTTCCGACAGAAAAACGATTTGATGTCGAAATTCACATTTTAGCTCATAAGCAACTTCGATTGACCTGATTTTTATAGGGGATATGCCAGTATACTTGTAACTTTTTTGGGGTTGAAAAAAAAACGAGAATAAAAAAAAAATAATTGGCACTTATTTATTGCTGTTGCCTGTAAAATGTAATGATAAAAATTTACCTTTAAAAGAATATCTCTTTATTTTACTTCCTAGTTTAAAACACAATTCAATAATAATTAAGTCAAATTAAAAAACCTATATACATTTTATTAAATCTCAAATATATAAACAAAAGCACGTTCGGTCTAAATAATACCCGTTTATTACCCACTTTTACAACCCTAAGATCCCGACCCTTGTCTAAAAAAATATAATTTAGCTGTAACAGACTAGACTTCTGAATCGGAATGTTGCTCCTTTGCGTATTGTTTGTTCAGTGTCAGTAATCGACCTTGATTATTACCTTAAATTGACAGTAAATATCTATCTTCATGAACCTTTTGCTTTTTAAGCAACCGTTGGGGCCTTAAACTAACTAGGTAAATCTGGTGTGAGGAATGAAAAAAAAAAACAATCAAATCTAAAGGTAAAGTAAAGTTACAAAAATATGTTTAAAAAAAAATCCCCTCCCCACCACTCTTCATAGTCGTGAGGCGCGAATTACCGCTTAAAAGTGCAATTTTTGAGTTTTTTGCCGATATTTGAAAAACTCAAAATTTTTTTGGAAAAAATAAATTTTCCTGGGTTGTTTTTTAAACTTAGGAGAAAAACCTTGGAAATAAAAAAAACTCGCAACAAAATCCCAAAAAAAACCCCGGGAAAAACCCTAAGAAAAAAATATTATAAGTAACCCTAATCCATGTGACAAAACTGATAGCCAAGAATAATGTTTCGCTTGCCGTCGGCTTGGTGTTCCATTTTTTTTACAGAATTGAGATCACTGATCACTGATGTGAAATTTTATTTATTCTCATCTTTAAAAATATGTTTCCAAAACAGACAGCAATAATTTGCTCAAGAATTTACCCGAACAAAATGTTCAAAAAAAGCTCACAAAAATGTTCACGCAAAAAATTTTAAATCTTTTGCACGAGCTTTTGTTTGAGCATGTTCGTCTGTGTAATTGCGCCTTAAAAGGTTCGTAAGTTGCGAGGCCCATAATACACTATATAAAATCGGCGTACGCATTTTATGTGACCGGAAGTGTAAATATCTCTATCGTTTCTCGAAATACCTGGGGTGGTATTGCTTATTTTTGCTCCATTATTTACTACCTACTACTGTGGAAAAATATCTCAATATTTATGCTTCATTGCTTACTGTCAAAGTGACGACTAAAAATAAGCGATTTCTTGTGGTTTTAGGTGGCTACCTGTCAAACAGTTTAGCAATAGCCTCAGATGCAGCTCACCTGCTTACAGATTTTGGGAGTTTCATGATCTCACTGTTCTCTCTCTACATGGCGAACCGCCCTTCGACCAAAAAAATGTCGTTCGGGTGGTACCGGGCAGAAGTCATTGGCGCTCTGACCTCGGTACTCATGATATGGGTGGTTACTGGGATACTGGTCTATATGGCCGCCGAGAGGGTGATTTACAAAACCTTTGAGATTGATGCGGAAATTATGTTGATTACCTCAGCGGTTGGGGTACTAGTCAATTTAGTGTAAGTACCTTACATTTCCCTCAGAAAAAGTAAAGGTAACCATAGACTCGAGTTTGGCACTAGTGGTGAAATGACGATATATGTAAAAGAAGGGTGTCAGTTTGCAATATCGCCAACAAAATTTTGGACCTGAATTAAGCTTTACTTCGGACAGAGATATTTTCGAGCTAGACTGTTTTGTTTTAACTGCCAATGTTTTATTTATTGTCGGATTTTAACCCAAAAAATATTTGTGGAAAGTTAATGAAATAGACTTTTCGTAAATATGTCAAAAAATGACATTTATCAAAAATTGAAAATGGGGGATGTCCAAAAGTTTTATGCATCTTAAAAAACCGTTGAGTTTTTTTTTAAGACACTTTGTATATTTTTTTTCTAACTACTGTCTGTTGTCTGTAAACCGATGTATCATTTGATAAATTCCATTAAGAAATAAAAAAATTTAACCGAATTTCGTTATTTTTTCGCCAATTTTGTTGACAAGGACACTCTACAGATGCTAACAGCTAGCGGCTTCTTTTTCTAAATCTCAAAAAATGACATTTTGTGACAATTACAATTTTATGCATTTTAAAAAACCCGTTGGCTTTTCTTTTAAACGCTTTGTATATGACTATAACAGAAAAGTACCAAGTATTATCTGTTAACATATATATCATTTGTTAAAGTCTATGAAGAAATAAGAAAAATATTGGGATTCTAGTGTAACACCTTTTAGGCATAAAATAAAAAAATTTGTAACAATAAACTAAGCTAGCACTAAAAATTTGGACGAATGTGGTCACATTTGAAACAAAAATCAGTCCCTGCCAAAAAAACCTCATAAAACCTCATAAAAAACACATTTGAATTTTACCAGTTTTTATAGGGTCTATGAGCTTTTGTGAGGCAAAATTTTAGGATTATAAAAGTTTTTAAGAATTTATGAGGTATGTCTTTAATTTTGGTAAGAATTTATGTGGTTGCATATGTGTGTTTTTTATCTGAACAGTCAGGCTTAAAAATGTTTATAAAATTTGATAAGTGCAGACATTTTTTTAACATATTTTATGGTTTTATAAAAGCACGATTTTACATACATACATACATACATACATAATTACATTCTTTTTCTTTTATGATGTATTATGGGATTATATAAACCGATGTTTTTATAGTTTTCTGACAGATTTTATAGCCAAATCAACTCATAACATTTTATGGGTTTCTATGATTACACCCTTGTTTTTTATAATTTTTTAAAAAATTGTAAAACAACGTTTTTCATGAGATGAGAGACCAACTCATAGAATTTGACAGAATTCTATGAACATTTATAATTTTCTAGGAGTTTTTAAAAACATTTTTTTTTATGACTGTTTAAATAGATTTTATAGTCAGACAAACTTACAACATTTTATAGATTTTTATGTGTCCACCCTGCCAAAAAGGCCTCAATAAATCTCATAAAAAAACACACCTTATTTTTATCAGTCTTTTCGACCACCTGAAATGTAATTAAAAAAAGCTATACTTAGTATACTTACTTACTTCTACAAAAAAATATTTTTTGACTCATGATCCCATCTGATCAAAAATTCATAATCCCCCTCCTTAAAAACCCCTGTATGAGAATTGTGATTGAAATCGAACAAACTAAATCTTTTTCCCCTTCCACTTCCCCCGTTAGAGGGAGGTGGGTGCCCGAGAATACCATATTATTGTATTTTCACCGGAACTATAAACGCATACCATATTTGAACACAATCGGATCTGGATAAGTCAGTTAAAATTGGTTAGCAAAATTCCGCCATACTGAATTTTCAAAATCTGATCAAAATTCGTATTCCTTATCCCCAAAAGCCCCCGTATACCAATTTTGGTTGAAATCCACCGCAACTATATAAGCATGCCAAATTTGAAGCCGATCGGATGTCGGGAAGTTGGTCAAAATTAAGTTGAAAGATTCCACCCGAACAAACATATCTTGTTTGTTACATAGATAGATTACATTGCAAGTTAACTAAAAAATTGTAAAAAAATAGTTTTTAGCTTATGAAGTCTCAAAGAAATTTATCAATAAAGTAATCTCTCCCACAGCTCCTGGCGATAAATAAGTACTTATACGAGAACAATTTTCTATTAGATATGTAGATATTGTGCAAGCACAAGGAGTGTTATTGTATTATAGTGGGTTAGGTTGTCGTAGTTGATAGTTTACTACTACTACTACTACTACTACTACTACAACTGCTAAAGTTGAGCTGTAATTTTTTATTTTCGAATGTTACAGGTAGATCTTATAAAATCTTATAAAATCTTATAAAACTTTATGAGGAATTGTTATATTAAAAATCTTAAAATATTGTAAACTTTTATAAGCCAACTGGCTGACAAAATATGATGAACTCCTATGCGGGATTTGTGTTTCACTTTCACTAGTCAAAAATTATAAAATATTATAAGTTTATATGAGCATAGATTATAAAAACTTAAGATGTTTTATCTGTTATTTGATATGATCTTTTATGAGGTTTTTTTGGCGGGGATTGCATGCAAAAAAGGTGCAACACTAGAATCCCAATATTTTCTTTCCTAATAGATTTAGATAGAAATTAGCTTCTATATTAAATTAGCTTGGAGCTCACG
The DNA here is from genome assembly GCA_963921995.1 of Oxystoma pomonae. Classification (NCBI taxonomy): domain Eukaryota; kingdom Metazoa; phylum Arthropoda; class Insecta; order Coleoptera; family Brentidae; genus Oxystoma; species Oxystoma pomonae. Next base: position 13,669,573 of record OY998173.1, read on the forward strand.
TAAATCTATTGTATACAGGGTGTTTCACAACTTATGTCAGAAACTTTTAGAGTGTGTTAAGTTGAGTGCAAGTAATACAAAATATATAAAAAAAAACGAGTACGCCGTTTTTCAAAGCCCTTTTCAAAAATGTTTTAATTAGGGAACATTTTTCCAAGATATGACTGTACCACTAAAAGTAGTACGCAAACGATTCGTTGAAGTATGATACATATAAAGTGACAAAAACCCGTAATCGTAAATAATGACATACCTCTCAATATAAGGGGACACAGGAATAAATTCGGTAAGCTTCTGCGGCGGGTGGTGCTTCGTTATAAATTAAAGCAATATATATCCACTAATTCGCTGTTTAATTTCCGAAAAATTGAATAGTTGTATGTCATTTTTTGCAACTAAACACAAAACAAAATCATTAAAAAAACTAATAACATTGCTTAGTTTGTTTATTATGCTTTCTCTGGTACGATACGGTGATAGGGGCGAGGCGGGGCGGGCAACGCACTTGCTTGCTTGGTGCTTATATTTCTTGTTAGGTAAGTAAAGTCAAAGGCGAAGAAAATGTTTTAGCGCATTTTCGGTTGTTTTTTTGTGAAAGCTTTTGCAACAAATTTAAGCAAAATTAATCATCATAAGTTGTGAAACGCCCTGTATATGAACCGAACCCTGACAACACACTTTGTTCCTGGAAACTGTCCTATATAGGTCCCGTAAGTCGGGCACAACGCCGCACCCAAATAGTACGTTCTAGGAACGTTCCCAGTAGCGGTTCACCTAACTTTCCGACCGTAACGTCCCATATTCAGTCCCAGTAGGTTGCGGGAACGTTTCTAGAACTAGCGATGTTACCAAAAAAAATGTTCCGGGGCCGTCCCGTGAGACGTTCCTTAAACGTGCCACTGGGACATTCCCGGAAAAAATTTCGGTAGTTTCCGGAAAGTTCTCGTAACGTACTGCAACCAAACAGGAAATTCCCGGAATGTCCTGTAAGTATTGGCGGGACGTCGCACGGACGAAACGGACTTGTGTGGTTAGGGAATTTATGAGTGGTACCTTATTATTAAACGTGAAATTGCATGAGCTTTCTCAGTTTCATAGCAAAGAATTACAGGGTAGTCAAAAAAAGTTCCAGTTATTTTTTTAAAAAACCTTAGTTTTAATTTTTCCTCCTTGGTTTTTTGACATTTGACGTGTTTTTTTTAAAAAAAATCATCAAAACTGCTGTTTTTACCTTCCGAAAAAACTGAAATCAATAAAAATCGGTTTAGGAACAAAAAAGTTATTAGGCAATCAAAACTGTTTAAGATTTAAAGCCCACCCCCTATATAAATCCGGCTTAGAGTGTATCTTTTGATAGTTTTGATTTAATTTGTAGTAACACACACCAATATTTTCGTAGGATGGGTTTAACTCTTCATCAACACAGCCACTCTCACGGCGGAGGCTCAAGTCATAGCCATGAAAAAGGGAAAGAAAACATTAATGTACGAGCGGCTTTTATCCATGTCGTTGGAGATTTACTGCAAAGTATTGGTGTGCTAATAGCGGCCATAGTGATATTTTATAAGGTGGGTATACCAAAGTAAGATCCTGACTTTTGGTATTTTTTACTAAGTTACCAAGGCAAGGACAGTTTCCAAGATATATGGCCTGCACTAGCTGCTAGCTACTCTTTAATAATACCACTGTGCCATGCAGGAATGGTTCAGGAAAGCGGTAGAAAAGGGTCTAAGCATAAACAAATCTATATTTTTCTGAGTTTCTTTTTAAACAACGTGATTCACTGTCATAAACACATGCATGTTGAACAAAAAAGATATATAAACTTTCCACATAGCACTGAAAGAACATTTACGTGCATAGCATATGCGTTAAACCCCCTTTTAGGGATGTCCTTATGAGCACATCTTTAGCATATGCTTGGTACATACTCTCCCACATAACATTGGAGGAATATCCATGTTGTAGGAATATTCCCTCAAAGTGATTTTTGGAATATTCTACTGCGAATATGACAGGAATGTTCCAGACCCATTTTTTGTTGAATATTCTTTGGTAATAAGATACTAATACTCCCATGATAACGTGATAATCTAGTTATTTTTATGAATATTCCCAAAAAGAATATTTTTGTCAGGATTTTGGCATGTTTGCTGAAAATATTACTATCTTGTGAAAAGAACGCGATTTACATGATTTATATTTATAATATAGTTTAGTGTCATCTATTGTAGGTAGATGGCACTGGAATCAATATGTTCTTTACGTAGCAGGTAATATTATTATACGTATAAGACAGCAACAAGTTATCCAGGTAATCTTTTGATAACTAATCTCAAGTCGTACCTATACGAACATAGTGGTGATACATTATATTCCGTGGTTTCAACCTATTTCTTTATAAGCGCATGGTACAGTGGATAAAGCATTGGTCTATCAACTTGTAGCTTGTCGGTTCGAACACCGTCGGCGTGTCGCACTTTTTTATTATTTATTTTATTTTTTTTCTTAGGGTGTATTGTGATAGGACATGGTTTCTAAAGCTCAAAAATATATTTTTTATTTTATTTAAAGCCATATTTAAGGAGTTATACTGGTTTTGCGCTACTATAGATTTAGCACATGCCAATCATCTGATAAGTATTTCTGTTAGCACATCCTAAGAACCTGCCTAGCATATGATTAGGGCGGAACGTAATCTATTCTTAACACATGCTTAGGATCTTCCAATGTTAATTTAGAACATCCTTTGCATATCCTTTTTCTTCTTGAGGATATTCTATGCACATGCCAAGGATGACAAATGGCTATGTGGGTTTGAAGTATATATTTTTGAGATAGACATACCCCTGGCTTTAATTTAATCAAAAAGTGAATACTACAAAAAACAAAAATTATAATACGTTTTGAGAGGTTCATTACAGTACCACATAAAAACAATAAATACGCAAAACTGTAAACTATCACAAAATCGAAATGGAAATAGTAAAATAGTGTAACATATTCCCGCTAGATGGTGAAACTGTATGCAGCCGACAACAGCTGGACCACGGAAGTAAAAATAGGTGGAATGATAAAAGCCTATAAAGAAAATGACCGCTACATGTACCTGCCATTTGTGAGAACCGCCCTGGTTGGTGTCGGAGTACATACCTTGACTTTCAAGCAGGAGACGCCGGGTTCAATTCCCGGGTCTTGCAGGTAGTCTACTTGGACTTTTCACACAAAATTCTGTAATTTTATAAGATTAAGGTAAAACGCAGTATGAAGCGGAGTAGACCGTGTTAGCTAGAAGGCAGGCTAATTCGATTCCATACCGTCCCTCGGAGAGGACGTTAAGAGGACGGTCCCGTATGATCCATATGTTGATAGTGGAGCACGTTAATGACCCCTAGCCCCGACAGAGGGGTTTAGGTCTAAATTAAATCCTTCTAGGGAAAGAAAACTGTCGTCCTAGGGGGTGCTCATCAGACCGGTCTGGTGAGCGGGGTAGGGAGACAAAAAAGTCCCTTGGAGGGTATGGATACAGTCCAGACTTGATTTAGTCACGCCCTACATTGAATATATAACTGTCAAGTTACGCAAGGCCATAGCAAACCGCAGAGAAAGAGATTTGTGAGCCTAAATCAGTTATTGGTATTGACAAAATTCCCTAACTCTGAGGCTAATAATAAAAAGGATTATAGCATTAAGGGACTGTTCAAATATTACGTAACACAAAAAAGATATGGTATAACCCTTTCCTCATTGAGCTTAACGCATATTCTATCTCCTCAAAGTGTTACGTAATTTATGGACGGTCGGTCACTTAGCACTTATGATCGAAAGACAAACTCCTCGTCATTCCTGTTGTATAACAACACCGAACAAATCAAAACACTATATTTTTATTAAAAATACGCAAAAAAGCCGAAAATTTTGACAAAAAAAGCAACGCACTAACATCGCTGTTGGTTTGGCTCAAACAAGTATGTGGCTAATAAAAAAAGCAGGCAAATAAATCATGTTTACAGGGAGACTTGAAACCCATCTAAAAATGATATAACTTTATTTTCTCTATTAACAAAAATTTAAAAAAACAAAATTTTAAATATGTTACGAAAAATCATGATAAAAAATACCATTCATACTGATTCGATTCGATTGATGTGACTACGTTATACGGAAAAACTGTAATATACTACCGCTAGATGGCAGTATATAGCTGACAAATAAGATGCTGACAAGCTTTTCGTAACGGCTTTTGCTGCGCTTGTTTTTTATTGTACAGAATGGGTTGCATCAACCCAAACCTAGAGCACACCCGAATAGGTGCCCCCTAGTTCTAGCGAAACCCTAAGCCGTCACCTAAATTGAAATGGCTTGCTTCGCAAATTTTAAACGTACTCCTGGCTAGGTGACCCAAGCAGCATTTTCCTGACTTCTGACCTAATCTGACCAATGCGATGTCATATTTAAGTTGAATTTGAGTTCCCTCCCCCAACGTCCGGTTTGACTAAAAATTAGGGTGCAGTTACAAAAAATAATTGAATCAGACGTGGAGACGACGTCAGCTATTGTAATATAATTTTAAGTACAGGTTCCATCGACCCATTGACGTCGGTCAGTAGCCCACCTTAGTCCAGTTCAAATATTAGTGCACGCCTGGTCGTTCGACGGACGTCTTTATGTCTAACATATTTTTAAGAAGTTCCGCCAACTACAAATAACGTCCGGTAGAGTCCCTAATAGATAAAAGTAAAATTAAGGCCAAATACAGATGATGTCCCATCGTCAACAGAGACGACGTAGTTTTAGGTGGATTTTCCAACGATGTAGCGACGTCCGTTGATGTCCAGGAATAATCATAGGTATATCGCCGACGATATATGCCGTTGGCTTGTACGACGTATTTTTTTGTATTTATAACGTACGTATAATAACGTCCGTTAGATTCCTACTGGTGTCTTCTGGTTGCCGAAGGAAAAATGTCTAACGATGAATGCACATCAATTTACGTCGGAATTAGAACTACCGTCTAGCGTCAAGTGGATAGTTCAAAACAGTAAACAAGGGTTCTTTTAAAGATGCCAAAGAAAAGGTCATTCAGACATACTCACTCATTGTTTTTTGCGATTTTGCCGAAATTTGTTCACTCTTCACTGCTTTTGTATTGCACTAAATATTTGAAAAAACGGTTAGGATTATTTCGACATGGTTGACTTTTGCCGTTTAAGCACAGTTACTGGATTCCGAGCCGTCATCGATCGGACGAATTCCACTTAGGTCGGCAAGCCATTGGGGCATCGTCGTACCTAAATGAAAGCCGCACCCTACGAATGAACTTCTGAAACCTTCCCTATGTTAAGTAAAGACACGTACCAAAATTGGACGTCGGGTTCAGATTTGTCGGCGGGACGTTGAGCCATCGTCAAGCCTACGTATAAGGTGTATACCATGGCCCGACGTCCAAAATGCATTCGAATAAATCAATTTATCACGGATCGAGTAAAGACCATCTACTAAACTTGGAGATCCGGTCCAAATTGGTTATTTTTTGGGCCTCAGCAGAAATCCGCCATACTTAGGAATTAGGTGTCTTCCGCCATTAGACAAACACAGGTTAAATTTTCCAATTACGTTGATATTAACAATCAAAAATGGTCAATATTGCAACCAATATGTCTTTAGAATATAGCTTAAATCAAGAAATGTCAAATATGTTTGCAAATTAAAAAAAAAATATATGTATATTTTTTGATTTTAGTTTTTTTTCTATAAAATCCAAGAAATTTTGAGATGCACATAATTTTCTGAATTATCTTATCAATGTTTATCGGTAAACTAATCTTCGTTGGTAATTTTACATCCCCATCATGCGTTAAAGGCCTGTCTTGTTATCATTATTATAAACTGCTTCTAAAGAATAATATTCCTTGTTCTCCATATAGGTAGCTTCTATTCACAAAAAGGTTTACCCGATGGAACTAATAAGATATAATTAGGTATAATGAGATTACCTCTACCTACTCCACCTCGGCTAAAACTATATATATATTTAGGTAATTCCGATGGCGGTCCAACGAACGTCGTACGATCGACCCGTGTATTACCGCCGGGTCAGTTTAAGTACATCGCTAGACCCTAATAAGTAAAGTGTTCGACGTCGACACGACTCGCATTTGAATGTGCAAATAGGAGCCGGTTCGAGGTTAAACGGACGTTGGATACCGACGTCCGATTTTTAATTCGGACAAACGCACAACGTCATATTACGTCAAATTGCTACTTGGGGAGCAAAACATTTGGCAACGTCGCAAATTCAGTCATTTAGGTGAAAAATTGTTTTCCTAAAGATATATGGCTGACATTGATTTTTCAGATTTGTCTAATTTATCGCAATGTAAAATGTCACAGAGAGGTTATGCGTACAGGCAATATTTTTATGCCTGCCTGAGTGTGTGTACATTTTTGCTATTTAGTTACAATATGTTTTGTATGATAATGATATTCTTTCAGCGAGGTGGTGCGGTATGGTAACAAAACCATTGTCCTATTAACCCTGGATTTATAAACTTGATGGTATTGTTAAGGCTTATTTACTTAACTTTTAATGCATAGTACCTAATTTTTGACCTCTGTCTTTTAGTATGCTGGAAACAGATAGAGATATAAAATTAATACACATTAAGCATTCACAATTGAGTTAATGGGCCTTTACTTTTCGACGGTGATGCAACCCTGACCCTTTTTCTTTGCTATGGGAAAAAGAGACATATGTATAGTATAAATATATAATCTTGACCGTTGAGTTGAGGATACTCCAACTGATTTTCAATCTGCTCCAAAATTAACATCACGGTTGGTTTCGTTAACCTAAACCTTTTGAAAAAAGTTGGGTTGTTCATATCCTCAAAATGATTGGACCTGTTATAAACTTGACGTGGAAAGCCATTCTCAATTATTTCTAAGAGCTCCAGATCATCGTCCCACGCCTCCATATCCAAAAAATCCATTTTTACAACACAGCCACAAAAAAAAGATTGTGGTTAGTTGAATTTTGAGGTCATATTATCAATAGGTAAGGGTAAGGTGGGAGCTAGGGACCCAAAATCGACTCACCTAAACGCTACAGCAAGTGAAAACTGACACCTACCAAATTTTAGGGGATACCTAGGGCTAGGTGTATCCTAAAAACGTTGGTGCAAGTGGCCATTAGATAGGTACTACATTTACCTAAAATACAGAAGGCTCTGTCAGGTTAACAAATCAAACGGTGTCCGTCACTCGGCAGTGCCATCTAGCGGCAATATGTTACGTATGTATTGAAAGGTTTTAGGCCAGTACGTTTTGACCAATTTTTGTTTTGGCGCTACATAGTTTTGTCATTTTAAATTTTTTGCCCAGTACTGATTTGTTATTGTAAATTTTGGGAAAGTACGTTTTCTACATTGTATTATTTTGCTAAATTATATTAAATATCAACTCATGAATTTCAAAGACATACAGTATGTTACAAAATTCATCTCATTAAAACTTCCTTGATATTTTTTAGCCTGATTGGGCAATAGTAGACCCAATCTGCACCTTCATCTTCTCAGTTCTCGTTATGATCACAACATTCGCCATCATAAAAGATGCCCTACTAGTACTTATGGAGGCCTTGCCAAAGGGAATCGATTTCGAGGAAGTTATGAACATTGTGTTGAACATTGAGGGTGTCAAAAGGGTTCACAATTTGCGGATATGGGCTTTGAGTCTGGATAAGATTGCTATGTCAGCTCATGTTGCTATCAGTAAGTTATAATCAAAGTTTAAGTAGGTACCTATGTCAAAAAAACGAAGGGGATTAAAATTTTTAAAAGTAACACTCGTGGCATATCGGACACAGCGTTTTTGTTTCTCACTTCATTACGATCCAGACACCTACAGACCTGTTTTATCCTTATTTAAATTTTTGCGCATTTAAAAAATAAACTACCATTCTCTTCTAATATTAATTATCTTCAGCAGTTTTCTAGTTAAATGAAAAACAAACTTAATCGTCCCAACAAGCATGCATGCATGATTGGAACATGGGGTTTTACAATTTTTGTACATCAGATATGCTGCTCTTTGCGGTACCATCACAAATAAAGTAATATTGTCCTTTTATAATTAAGTTTTTTTTGTATTGTTGCTGCACGTTGTTGTAAAAATTGTCAAATGCCGTGTTTCAAATAAGTGCTTTATTGCACGATATGCATGCAGTGGCGATTTAGAAATTGTTCCTGGGAGGGGGAGGGGGCTTGATTTAGCAGTCTCAAATAAACATGTATTTTTAGAAAAAAAACCTGTGTTTAAAGGGGATATTAACCAAAATGATAAGCTGGGCTTAATCATAATTTATTTCTGATTGAATCTCTCTGTAGACGTTTCGCCAAAGGACTTTGCCTAAAAAACTGATAGGAGTGACTTTTTTCCATTGTTCGTAATGCTTCAAAAGTGTTAAAATCGTGACAATCCTTCTTTGACAATCAGTCAACTAAGAAAAAGAAACTACACCAGAAACCAAGATGGCGGCTGTCAAAGTTAGGAAAAAATATGTTTTCTACGTTCTTAAAAAAATATAAAAATATAAAAAAAGTTACATATCATCACTTGAAAACAAAATAGCGGCTAGATTTCAATTTTTTAGTTTTCCTTTGATTTTTTTTTTACTTCTTACGTAATGATCTTTTTTATTAGAGACATAAAGCTATTTGTAACTCATCGCGGTATACGTATCCGCATCTAGCGAGAACCAAGCACATTGATTGGTCAGAAACTTATAGCACGTTCGAAAAGAGTAGATATATGCTAATTTAAGGTATTTCTGAACGCAATAGGTGCTGAGATACGATACGTGTGCCATAACGATTCGTGATACCTAACTCATCTCAACACCTATCGCGTTTAAGAACACCTTAGATTAGCATATATCTGCTCTTTTCGAACGTGATACAAGTTTCTGACCAATTAATGTGCTTGGTTCTCGCTAGATGCGGATACGTATACCACGATGAGTAACAAATAGATTTATGTCTCTAATAGAGAACCAACCTAGCGAGAACGATGGCAAGCACATTAATTGGTCAGAAACTTGTACCACGTTCGAAAAGAACAGATATATGCTAATCTAAGGTGTTCTTGAACGCGATACGTGTTGAGATGCGTTAGGTATCACGTATCGTTTTGGCACACGTATCGTATCTCAGCACCTATTGCGTTCAGAAACACCTTAAATTAGCATTTATCTGCTCTTTTCGAACGTGCTACAAGTTTCTGAGCAATCAATGTGCTTGGTTCTCGCTAGATGCGGATACGTATACCGCGATGAGTTAAAAATAGCTTTATGTCTCGAATACCTCTGAGCTGTTTGGGATAAAACGTATCAATCGGGCGTAATTTGTCATCCATCACTTTAAGCCGGTTTCTGACGATGCGATGTGTTTATGCGATTTGCACGGGGCGTAAAATTTAGAACCTGCTCTATTTTCACCCGACAATATCGCGGCGATATGGTAATTTTTTAGGGATATTTTGATTTGGCAACCTTTTGTGCTGGTAGCAATTCATTTAATTTGACATTGACAATTATCAGTTGTTGTGAGTTTCAAGGTAAAAATTTGAACATTCTTTTTTTTGCTTATTTTGTTTTTAATAATCATGAGTCAGTTACAAGGCAGTAATAATAATTGGGATAAAGAATCAGCTAATATATTAATAATATCTTATGAGGCATATGACAAATCATCTCGATTACAAACTGATTTTTTTTTAAGTTGGCAGTAATTCTAGGAAATCGAACAAAATTCTCGCACCATCTGAACGCTCGTCCAAAAGTTCCCGGCGATATTATCCCTGCGAGAATTTAGACGACAAAAACTCGCATCGTCAGAAACCGGCTTTATAACTTGTTTGCTCGATACTTTTGTCGTTTTTTAAGCAATGGCAAGACTAATTTTTTTGAAAGATAAACAGATAAACAAAAACAAATTGAATTGACGAATACTGATTTTGGTCGGGTTACGTTAGATATACGTGTACGGAACGTTTAACGTAACGTAACGACCGGCACGTATCAGGTGTGCCCATGCGCAGTTCGATACGTATATATACGGATAAGTAAAAATTTTAACACATGCTAAAAGTACTTATTAACCTATAGGAAACATTTTTTTTAAATGTTAGTAGATAGCGTTAGCACTGAGTTCGTCTCTGCTACAATTTTCAACAATAATTATTTGACATTTGGTATTCAAAATGGCGGCCAAATTCTCGATAAGAAAGTTATTTTCCATGTCATGCATTATGTCAATTAGGACGCTTATTTCAAAAATTGTAAAAATTTATATCATTCTTAAATCAAGATGGCGGAGGTCAAAATAAAAAAAGAACATTATTTTTCTGCGCCTTAGCATTTTTGCACAAACAAAAGCAGTTTTAGGATATACTAAATTAATTTTAAATTTTTGTGTAAAAAACGACATTTTAAATCTTAGTTATAATGGCGGACGCTTAAGTAAAACAAAGTGTTATGCATACTTATGTAAACTTTCTTTGTATTTTTGGATCAAGTGGGACCTCCTTCCCTAATAACATAAAAATATTCCCCGAACATTCACTGAATGTTTAGCTAGGATTCATTCATCCCTGAATGTTCCTTCAAATCCTCTACCAGGGATGTTCAGGGAATATTCTGTGTCCGCAGTTCGCATATTTCTAGAAGAAGTTATCGGGATGCAAATTGGCACGACCATAAACTATCTATTATAAGTCGGCTAATTTTCACTGAATTTTTTTCTAAAACGTAGAAATCACATTTTTTCGTAACTTTTACAGCCTCCATCTTGGTTTCTGGGTTCGGAATGGGCGGATCCTCGACGGAAAATTTAGCTTTTGGTTTTAGGTATTACTACAAGCCAAATATAAATACTGCAGCTTTCTTTTGAAAAGTCCTACGAATTTACATTAGTAAAATGAAAGAGCTTTTCTTGCCGTCGATTAAGTCGAACTTTTCATTTTAGGGAATTGCTCTTTTAGTTGTGGCCATTTAAATTTCCTCCTTCTGGTCTAAATTATTATTGATTTTAATTTTGTGTGGTTTTGTTTTTTAGGTCAAGGAACTAACCCTCAAAATGTGCTTATGGTAGCCACAAAAAATATTCACGATAAATTTAACTTCTTCGAAATGACCCTCCAAATCGAAGAGTTTCAGGAAATTATGGAGGATTGCAAGCAGTGTCAGAATCCGTAGAATATGAAAAGAAAATTATTTAGTAGAAATTGTGTTTTCTACTTCTATTGTTTGTATTATTATTTATTGTTTTCTTAAGGTCTTAAATTTATCTTAAAAAACTCTTTTATAAGACTGGGTGCTTTAATTTAACTTTCTTTCCTTGCCAGATTGTTTGTTCTTCATACCTTAACTTACTAGTTTTCTTGGTAACCCACATAGCAATGAAAGAACATTTACATTCATAGCATATGCGTTAAACCTCCTTTTGAGGATGTCCTTTTGAGAACATCTTTAGAATATGCTTGGTACATACTCTTTAAGTATACAGACCGCTTCAAGCTACTGCGAACATAGGGGGAATCAAGTCCAATTTACTCTCCGTGCCGTACGACCGAGGTGGATTCGAAGCACGCTGCAGTGTTATCTTTTGGAAATTCATTTTGTTTTTATTATTTTGTTTTATTTCTGCCTTGCTCGAGAAACAGATGGGTAAGTTCTTAATTGAAATAATACATTTTTAAAACCAAAAATGGATGTCTACGAAGTTGCCGAAAAAGTGCAGATGGTCAAATCGTCATAACCCAACACACGTTCGATATTGGTCGAGGGAAAATTTGCATTTGTATTTTGACGTAAGAACACAGTATCCCCAAAAACTAAATGTTTGGGGGGGGGTATTATAGGGGAACACGTAATTGGGCCATTTTTTATTAACGGCAATTGCAATTTGAATGGTCCTAGATACTTGGATCTACTGCAGCAGCACATTATTCCAACTGCTAGGCAGTTGTTAGGTGTAAGATTTGGTGAAACATGGTTTCAACAAGATGGTTGTTCCGCTCACAATGTTGGCCTTGTTAGGGAATATCTTGATAATGTATTTCCTAATCGGGTTATAAGTACACGGGGAACTATTTTATGGCCAGCTCGATCTCCGGATCTTGCTCCTAATGACTTCTATCTGTTTTTGAAGAAGCTTTTCAAATTATCACCCCTAACATGCTTGGAAACGTTAGAAGGGGTTTTTATAGTAGGCTCGGATATTGTCTAGCCGAGCAAGGAGGACTTTTCGAACATTTGCTTTAATTTTTTTTTGACTGGGAGAATCTTTTTGGTTTTTAGAATGTATTATTTTATTTTGAGAACTTGCTTTTATTTTGTTTCTCCTTATTATTTTCATTGTAACACGTCGTCACTGATAAATCTGAGCAGTTGACAATAAAACGCTCTTATTTATCAGTGACAAAAAATAAGAAAATTACGTTATAAAAATTTGCGTATTTATTGACCAAATTCCGGTTTCATTGTCTACGCTCCACACAACACCGTGGTTAGAGGCGTACTAAATACCAAAGGAAAGTCATGCAAGTGGTGATCGCAAGCCTGAGTATTGGTTGCTTCACTGATAGGCGTGCGGTGTCTCTGCATGTACGTACACTGGCAAATTAGACTTCTTCCGCCCTATGTTCGCAGTAGCTTGAAGCGGTCTGTATGTTATTAAGAATATCCATAGCAAATGCTATAAGTGTACCATTTGAGCGGGTCCTTGTGAATACATCTATAACACACCCAAAGAATATATCAATTTAAAAAAAAAAATTTTGGTCCATTTAGCGCACATGCTATTCTGGTACCATAAAAGAACATCAAAAGAATGAGCTTCTAAGTATTTTCTTGGCAGGCATGTGCTAAGAAAATGCCACTAAAGAAGGTTACTAACTATCAGAACATCTTTAGCATAAGCAAAGTATATATATCACTTATTGAAACATTATTTGGTCCTTTTAGCGCACATGCTATTCTGGTACTGCAAAAAAACATCAAAAGAATGTTAATTTTAGGACATCTTTAGCATATGCAAATTATATACCAATTATGAAATAAGGTATAAAAAATCGAAAAAAACCGATTACCGAAAACGAACCGGTAACCCTTGATTTAGAGATGCTTGTCCATATATGGGAGTTTTTTTTTTAAATGGCCAAAACATGAATTTTCATGTCACTAAAGAAAAAAAAATATTTGCGGTAATTTTACAAGTCCAATTTTAAAAAGTTGGTTAATATCACTCTTTAGGAAGCCGAAAATAACCTCAGAATCACCAAATGTAATCGTCCGAAACGTGTCACCCGAGGAATTTTTAGTTTTTAAACGCATATATTTTCAAGATTAAAAATTGTAACATTAAAGAGGCATACATTAAATTAAACTTTAAAGTTTCTAGAATCCTAAAACATGTCATGTTTTGACTAGTAGTCTTAAAATTAATTCCAGCATAAAAATAAATATTTTGTCACCAAGTTTTTGTAATCGTCCGAAACCACAGAATTTTCTGTGAAGCAATTGTATTTGAAGTTCCAACGTTGACATTTAGTTAACTTAAAGCTTTTGAGGTGAACAAGTGGGTACGTAGTTTGCACCTGAAGATGATCAGAGATTGTACTAATCGAAACGTCGTGTATAAATAAAATATAGACAATGGAAGTCCGAAACACAGAGTTAATTTATTTTGCTGTTGGAAAAAATAAAAAACAAAGAAAACTTTAAAAAATTAAAACAAAAGAAATTAATCAGCAAAAAAAAATCAGAAAAAATCAAAATTTCAGTTAAAGTTAACGTGCAAAGCGGAAGAAAAATCTCCAAAGATCATGTTTGAAAATAAAACATTTTAGTTCTTTATTTCCATTTTTTAAGTAATTGTCCGAAACAAATGTGTAATCGTCCGAAACGCCTGACTATAAAATTCAATCGCCTTCTATGTGTCATTTTTCCTATATTTATGAATATTTTTTTAATTTTATCAAGTAAGGTACGTATCAAAAAGTCGAACACACACCTTTTTTGGCCAGATCGTGATATGTAGTTCAACTAGCCAAGAAAATTCTCAAAAAATACCAAAATGTATTATTTCCTTTAAGGATTTATAGATAATATTTTAATTTTTTCCCAGAAAACTTTATTTTAAATACTTGCAGGAGAGTAAACTGTGGTCTATATTTTACTACAGCCAGAAAATATGGGTGTTTCGGACGATTACAAAAAAAACGACATGACCTCAGAAAACTGCTTCTCCAGCAAAAAAAAACAAATGTTATTTGGTGCTTTTTTTGCATCAAATTTTGGAAAGTGGCCATTTAAAAAAAACCTCCTATATATCCACCAAACCCGAAAATTGTGTGATTAAGCTTTAATCATGATTAATACTTTTCAGTCGACCTATAAAAATCCGAGAAAACGCTCATATTCTGTAGGTTGTCAGTTCGAACCCCGACGGCGGTTCGCACTGGTTTTTAGAGCTCAAAAATATATTTTTTATTTTATTTAGAGCCATATTTTAGGAGTTATACTGGTTTTGCGCTACTATAGATTTAGCACATGCCAATCATCTGATGAGAATATCTATTAGCACATCCTAAGCACCTGCATAGCATGTTATTAGGGCGGAATGTAATCTATTCTTAGCACATGCTTAGGATTTTGATAATTTAGAACATCCTTGGCATATCCTTTTTCTTCTTGAGGATATTCTATGCACATGCTAAGAATGACAGATTGCTGTCTGGGAAGTCTTAAAATAAAATAAAGCATGTCTAAAAAATAAAATGAATGAAACGCTTTCTAATTTAAAATAAAACAAACTTTAAAGAAATAAATTTTTGTAATCTTATACTTTGCTGAGTTTTAGAGAAAAAATTTGGCAACATTTTGAAAATCACACATAACTTCTGCAAAAGTTTTCGCCATTTTCGCCTTTTATTTTAAACATTACATTTTTAACCGAATGAGAAATAAATTCTCAATGTTCATCCATGGACATTGGGAATATATTTCTCATTCTGTTATCTAGTGTTTTGTCGAGCCTTTATCCATGACTCGTTGATTTGATCGTTCGTATTATTGGGTGAAACGTGAAACACGTGTTTAATTACGTCTAGTATCCAAGCCGCACCCGGTATGTATTATTTGTGGTACTCCGGTGTATTTTGTAAAGTTTGTTTTTTTGCTATCGATTTTTCATAGTACCGACTGGTGGATGGACTGTGTCTGAAACCAGTTAGTGGTAGAACTAGTGGAGGAGGCCAAAAATCCAATAATTTTTCTGTTGGTAAAGCTCTCTTTTTGACCAACTTCCCGACATCCGATATCGGCTTCAAATTTGGTATGCGTTGACAACACAAGAATTTAGTGTAATGAAATTGACAGCTCCCCCCTACTCGAAGGGGGTGGAGGGCGGTACAGTTGAAGTACGCCCGATTTCGTTGAAATTTGGTGTGTTGGAGCACTTGGCAAATTCAATATGGCGGATTCAAGATGAACGATTTTTGGTCATCTTTTGCTGACCAATTTTAACTAACTTATACACATCCGATTGTCTTCAAATTTGGTATGCGTTTATAGTACCGGCGACGATACAATAATATGGTATTATTAGGTACACACTTCCCTCTAACGAGGGAAGTGGAAGCGGAAAACTTTAGTTTGTTCGATCTATCGACAGGGGTTTTTCGGGAAGGAAATATGATATTTTGATCAGATTTGAAAATTTCGATATGGTGGATTCAAAATGGACGATTTAGGGTACAAATGTAAAAATTAAAAAATAAATTTTTATTAAAAAAACTTTCAAAGAACAAGCTTTTATTAAATGCACTTAAAAGTACAAAATAATTTTTTATCTTTCTTATACCATAATAAAAGCGATGGGCGCAGGTGAATCGTCGATGTGACCGATATACGATCTCTAAACTTAAAATTTTTAATTTGTGCCCATCGCTTTTATTATGGTATAAGAAAGATAAAAAATTATTTTCTACTTCCCAGTAAACATGGATCTGCTGGTACTTTACTAAAATTGTACTTTAGCTATTGGCAACTGCTGGCAGCGGCAATAATGTGCATTTTTTTATTATTATTATATGGTGTAATTTGCACATTCTAAAAAAGTGCTAAAAAAGCAATATTTTAGTACTTTGTTTTCGATAAAGCAAAAAACTACTTTATTTTAAAAGAATTCTAAGTGCAGCCAGATTTAATCGCAAAAAATATTCTCTAAGTATATCCAAACAAGTGAGTTAAAATTATTTTAGCATAAGCAAGAAATAAATAAACTTTTAGATGTAAAAAAGAATTATGAAAATATATGTACAAAAAAAATGCTAAAAATCAAGCATAATATTAGTAGTTGCAAACATATACAACATAAATGAAAATCAGAAAGTATTGTCCACAACAATGGCATCTTGTTAGAAAATAGTTAGTTTGTATTTATTGTGAGTAGATGGCGCTAGTTTTAATATTTATTCTCTATAGAAGATACTACTATTATATATATTTATATAGACAGCGACAAGTTAGTAAGCTGTGAACTTGAATATTATTAAGAGGTTTAGGAACATGATGATCTAGGAACCACTAATGTTCTGATTTTATGCGAGTTGGTGGGGATATGAGTTTTGACCTTATTGGGACTTCTGCGAATTTCTGTGGGACATTTAGGACATATCCTTGGGATGGATGCTGGCCTGATGCTGGCCGTTGTTTCAAATCAATACCAACTAAGTACTTCCTACTTAGTACTTTGCCGTTATTGGCAGCTTGGAAAGCTAGTACTTAAAAAGTACTATTTTTTTAATTCGTATTTGCTGGGTTTTAATTGCATTTAATATAAGCTTGTTCTTTTTTTTCATAAAAAATAAAAATTTATTATCTATCACAGATATATATAGAGAAGGTAAATTAAAAACAAATGAAAAATTTAAAAAAATGCTTCTTTTATATCATTTTTGTGTTCTAGATTTTTGTATTTCTTTTAATTTTTTTTATGAACGTATTAATAAAATCTATTACCTAGGTATGTACTTCCTAAACAAAAAATAAAAGATGCTTATCGACAAATCTAACCAAAACAAAATACTAAATTCATCCCTATAAAAAAACCCGACACCAAATTTGGCAGAAAAGTAATTTGTCAGAATTTAAAAGAAAAGAAAATAATTGGTCTCGCAATCCAGGGCCTACGGCGTTCTAGAGATTTAAATTTGACGCATGACCAATCAGCGGCGGATCCAGCGACTACGAACATAGGGCAAAAAAGTCCTTTTTTATGGTCATCATTGTTTTTTGGGGTTTGGTTAGATTGGTATGTTGGTGACCTGACCATCTTCATTAACCAAACCGTTTCGACCTACATATGTTCGTAGTTGCTTGAGCCGTTGGTAGTGACTAACATATACTACCTAATACAACTAATCTATTTTGGCAAGTATTAACATTCCAACATTATTATCGTATTAAAAAACTTTTAGTTATATAATGAAATTAAGTTTTCTTTTTTGCTTTGCAAACCTAAGGTTTATTGAACGATATGTATACAAAAGCGCAAAGCCATTAAGTTTCTCTTCTCCTACCATGGCTCGAAGATAAGTTTTCACAAGTCTTAAAGTAAAGAAACTTCTTTCGGCGGTAGCAACAGAAACAGGAAGAGAAGCCCTGCCAAAAATTCCGCGTCAAAACTCGTAAAAAAGAACTAGGTAGTATTTTATGCGGTTTATGAAACACCACTTTCGAGTGAAATCTCATGAACTTTTAATGTTGGAAAAAGATTCAAAACTCGTCAAACATCATGAATTTTTACGAGTCTTGAAAAGTTTTTAAAGATAAGAGTTGATAAGATTTCACCAGTATTTTAAAACCTCTGATTCCACTGGTTTTGTTAAGTTTTGTGCAGATTTTAACCGAAAGTTAAATCTAAGTTAATAAGATTTCACAAGGTTTTATGAGAATACACATGTTTTCAGCAGTTTTTAAAAGCACCACCCTCCATCAGATTTCACAAGATTACATGAGAAATATTTTTAGCAGTTCTTAGCAGATTTTAAGAGAAACAAGTGGAGTGGAGTTTGACCAGATTTTAATGGAAATATAAAATAACGTTAATAAGATTTCATGAGATGTCTGATGTTCTCAGCAGTTTTGAGCAGTTATAAAAAGACCCAGCCTCCATCAGATGTCACAAGTTTACATGGAAAAATTCACATGTTTTTAGCAGATTTTAAGAGAAATAACATTCAGATTCACTAATTTTCAGATTTTAAACGAATCCATATTAAAAGGGATTGATAAGCCTGTGGAACATACATTTACATCTTATCATTGTTTAATATATAGAAAAGTTGGACAACCTTATGGACCAAACAGTTGACACTTTTTAGGACAAATCGTGGCCCAAATCATTAAATATCTTGGACAAAATGAGTCGAACACTTTTTATTTCATACAGATTTTATTTTAAAAGATATCCATAACGAAATCTTGTAAAATCTTTTAAAAACATCGCTTCATTTGTGCTTTTAAAATCTCATCAAAATTTTGCTTGCTAAATCTTATTATATCTCCTGTGTCTGATATAAACTTACGAAATCTCTTAAAATATCATGATAGTTAAATTTTGACTATATATTCTTTTTAATAATTTATGATTATAGGCACCCATAAAATCTTTTAAATTCGCATCTTGTTTGGCAAATCTGGTTGTACTTGCATGTCTATATTCTACACTTTAATACTTATATAATCTTGTCAAATCTTCACAACCCTTTATCCTATTTCTCTTTTTTTAGACTTGTGAAATCTTGTAAAATCTCATCAAAATCTTGCTTGCTAATCCTTATGAAATCTCATGTATCTGGTGTAACATAATGAAATCTTGTGAGCTTTCATTAGTCAGAAATTATTTGAAAATTGTGTCTGGTGTAACATCATGAAACATTATAAGAATTTGTCAGTTTTCATGTGGCATACATGTTTGCCAGGTCAAGTCTCTTTAAAACAATAAAATCTCTTAAAATCTCATCAAGACTTGATCAGTCTTTAAGAGTTTTGAAGTGTTTTTTTTTGGCAGGGAGAACCAATTTTTAAAGTTTCATTTTTAAACAATGCTAACTCTCCCATTAACACTGTGTGAGAAGGGTTGTTTAAAAATGCGCCAAAATTTTTTATAATTTGTGTTACCATATCTGATATTTTTTCTGCGTCGAATCTTTGAAGGGTCGTTGGAATGCATAAATTTATCGCCCCCTGTATGCAATTCATATATGACATTTGTATGACACATGTAGAGCTTGTGTTCTGTTTAGCAATTTTAGAGACCAGTATTTTCTTAATTGAAACATAACAGTGACTTTTTTTCTCACTTTAAGAGCGGATATCTCAGAAACTGATCGTAGAGACGAAATAAAAACTATCCATTTTCGTAACAGTTATACAATTAAATTAGTTGAAATCGACCGAGGTATATTTGATAGGAGTGTCCAGTGCGTGGTTCTTTAATATTTTTAAAACTTTGATAATGTTCAGGGGGGGGGGGCGCTCCCCCCTCCGGATCCGCCACTGTGCCCCATAACGATTCGGCTGGATTGTAGTTCTACTCATTTAAGGATCGGGCATATTATTTTCTATTAATTTGTGGTTAAATTATATTCGTGTCTTTTAAGGATCGAATAAATTAAAATTCTATATTAGTAGTAGTAGTAGTAGTAGTAGTAGTAGAGAAGGGGCGGCGCGAATCCTGGCAAGTAGGCCTCCCTGGGCCCTTTCTGCCTTACCCCGAGCCTGCCCCTAATCCGCCGCCTGTACCACTGGTCTGGCAGTGTGCTCTTCTGGTTTTACTGTTATTTTTGCAAAGTTCAGTATTTTATCTGATTTGAGCGTGTGCAGGTCCTCCTTATCCAGGGTCAGATAACCGAACACTTGGTATCTCGTCCTCTGGTATGCCTCGCAGTTCGCTATAACATGTCGAGATGTCTCTTCCGCCCGCCCGCAGGCCCAGCAGGTCGAGTCATTTTCCACCGTGATCCGGATCATGTTCCTGGTTGTTCCTAGAAGTGGTTCCGGCCCTATATACTGGGTGCTTGCCCCGATCCTGGCGAGCTCGTCGGCCTTCTTGTTCCCCGGCACCCCCATATGTCCCGGTACCCACATAAGTGTCACTTGTTTGCCCCCTCCCAAGGATTCTAGTGCATCCGCACATTCTTCCACCAGGGTGTTGTTGATCTTGGGCGCCCTTAGTGCCTTTAGAGCCGATTGGCTCTCGGAGCATATATAATAAACATGCTCCTCCGTACCGTTCTTTATTTCCTCCATGGTTGCAGACATTATTATGGCATACACCTCTGCCTGAAAGACCGTGGCTTGCTCTCCGAGCGGGTAACTCTTTCGAACCTCCTGGTCTTCTACGTAAACCCCCCCGATCCTGTGGTTTGCGTCTCCGACAGTTTGGACCCGTCGGTGTAGCAAATCACAGCGTTCTCATCGAACTGTTTGCGGAGGTTTTCACTCTGCCATAGTGCCCTGTCTGGGATAACTACTTTGTACCTCTTGTTAAATCTCCAGGGGTTTTTTGGTCTTTGTGTTTTGATCGCTGCCATTGGAATTTCTCTCTCGGCGATTTAGGCAATCCTAAGATGCCCCGCAGCTTCCCCTCTTCCTCTCCATTGACCTGTATCTCTCAGCCGGAGGTGGGTCGCCATCGCTTCTTTTCTGATCCAGATCGGAAGCGGCGGCAGTCCCAGAATGGTTTCGAGTGCCTGCATAGTCCTTATAGCGCCGGTTATCCCTCTGCATATGGTTCCCTGTAGGCTCCTATCAGCTTGAGGGTAGTAGTGACCTACTCTATTGCTGGCCACCAGACTATGGATCCGTACTGGATCCTTGGGCTTAGTACTGCCGTGTACATCCAGTGGAGATTTCTGGGGCTCAAACCCCAGGTGCGGCCAACCACTCGACGCAGTTGCCACATCGTAGCCTGCACCTTATTGGTCAATTTCGCAACGTGCGGTGTCCAGGTGAGCCCCTTGTCTAGGGTGACCCCTAGATACTTCAGTCCTGAAACCATAGTCAAGGGTCTCCCGTACATCTTGGGTGCTCTGAATCCCTACATTTTCCTCTTTCTTGTGAACAGGATCATCTCTGTCTTTCCTGGATTGACAGAGACCGTTTTGTTGACACCAGTCTTCTATGATGCGTACCACCCTTTGCATTCTGTTACAGACGGTGTTTAGGTGGTGTCCCACCACCTCCACGACACGCATACGCCGACGACACCGACACCGTCGTCGGCGTATGCGTGGGCGTCGAATCCTTCCTCTATTAGGCGTTATCCATGATCAGACACCACATGTATGGAAGAAAAAAATTCTATATTATATTCGTATCCATTATTTTCTGGGTGTTGTACTTTCGTTCATATTTCGTTTCGGATGTTTTATTTTCTGTTAAATTATGTTTCGGTTTTTGTAAATTTGGCTCTTTTGTGGGTTCCCGTTCGGAAACTCTACTGCCGTTATCAAAAAACTTTTTGAAAAAAATTTGACGAAAATCCCAAAAAAGTAGGTAGTTTCAGTATAAATAAAATTGAGTCTTTACAACTCGCGTCTAAACTGTGCTTTTTTCACTTGAGTTTGTAAATCACTCCCTGCGCCCTATTTTAGCCACTTTTATCCGCGAGTTGTAAAAACTACTATTTCTTATGGCACACTCAATAAAAATGTCACAGTATAAGTTTAGAAAATATTTTATATTTTGTGATATAAAAATATAATAGTTAATAAATAAAATGTCTGTATAATATATACATTAAATACTAATAGGGAACTACTTATTGCTAGGCTAAAAACAAAAATCTCGACCCTGTGAGCAGAACAGACAGCTCCAGAATCGAAACGACAATTTAAAACAAAACTACTTATCTATGAGAGTCGGAATTATATCAATTTAATAACAAAAAACTTAACGTAAGAAATCAGTCACAGTGTGTTCTCTTAAAAACTAGATGGCATTGGTTTCAAATTGGCTACAGAACTCGTTCTCCTAACATCTAGCCCAGCTAATTTCCTCTCGATATCAGCAAGGCTCTGGCCCCTAGTTTCGGGCACACTTAATGCCGTAAATACTAAACCTGAAAGTACGATGCCGCCGAAGAACCAGAAAGTATTGTGGAACCCGATGGCGTCTGCCAAAAGCAAAAACATTTTGGTGACGATGAATGTGCAAGTCCAGTTGAAAGCGGTGGCCACAGAGGCGGCCGGCCCTCTAATTTTGGCAGGCAAGATCTCGCCCATCATCAACCACGGCACGGGTCCCCATCCCAGAGAGAATCCCAGCACGTACACCACGAAGCTCATCAACGGTATATAACCTACTGATGTCATGTCGTATTTGACGTAATCTTTTAGGAAAAAGTACGCGCCCAGCGTTGCCAGAGACAAAATCATCGAGACACTTGAAATATACAAAAGAAGCTTTCTACCGAACCTATCTACTAGGACTGCGGCTATGAAGGTTGATACGAAATTTACTATTCCGACGATAGTTGTAGAAATTGATTCGTCTATGGTTGCTCCTGACTGGCTAAAGATTGTGGTTGTGTAGAAGATCACGGCGTTGATGCCGCTCATTTGCTGGAAGAACATCAAGCCCAGAGAAATGCTGATTAGTTTGACGTAATCTTTGGAAAACAGCTTCTTGACACTCATTGCTTCTTCGTTGTTTTCCGCCTGGCTCTTTTTCAATTCGTAAAATTCATCGTCGACGTTAGATTGCGGCCCGCGCAACCATTGCAAAGCGGCCCTCGTTTCCTCCTCTTTGCCCCTCGAAATAAGGAACCTAGGGGTTTCTCTTATCAACCAACATACTATCACAAACGGTATGGAAAGTATAATTCCCACCAACGCCAGAGCCTGCCATTGATAGAAGGTACCGAACAAGTAACACAACAAAATTCCGATGTTTCCGAAAGCTGTCGGCAACAGTCCCAAGGTACCGCGGACCTCTGGTTGTATGGTCTCTGCGAGGTACACTGGCAAAGTCAAAGATAGTATCCCGACGCTTGTGCCAGCGATAATTCGGCTCGAGTACATGTAAACGTAGTCTTGTGCACAGTAGTTTACAGTAAATGCAACTAGGAACATTAGATCAGTAAGTAGAATAGTCCATTTTCTTCCAATGATTTCTATTAGGGGACCACCGACCATACCCCCCGCCAAAGCACCTAGGGGCATCAGGCTTGTGATCCATGAGAACTGAAACAAAAGAAAAAATGTTTGTAAACAGAAAGTTCCGAAAGAGTTAAAGTATCTGATAAATTAGAAGAGACTGAGAAAAGGTTTTTAATTTCAAAATGTTTTGACTACGCCCTCTAGGGACGATTTTCGACAATCCCTTCTCTAAATTTAAGATTAAAAAAAAATTAAAAATAACACCGTTTAGGTACAAATGATCTCCCTTAGCACCACTCAGGGTATTTTCCTCATGTTTCCACTCGGGGTTAAAACTTTCTATTTGAAAGTTTGAGACAACGATGTATTTGAAATTAACTCTTTGTTTCGGACTTCCATTGTATATATTTTATTATACACGACGTTTCGATCAGTACAATCTTTGATCGTCTTCAGGTGCAAACTATCGTAAACCAACTCACACAGGACAATATTTAAATCAAGGTTGAAATCATTCTGCTACAACCAAACGAGGCATAATAAGAACTTTGTATAACAGAGCCGTTCAAATTTGTAACAATTCTCATGACTTGGAAATCGAAATAAGAAACATTAAGAAGGATCTGCAGCAGAATGTTTACAGCCTTAAACTTATAACAGATACTATTTCTAAATTTCAGCAAACAGGACAGAGATTAAGTACAAGACCAAAACCAGGCAAATGCAAATGCAGTATCAGAGAAAATTCAAAGATTAGCGAACAACTTTAATATAAAAACAGCATTTACATCTAATAATACAATTCGAAGCCTTCTTAGTAAAATAAAATCGGAGAACAAACAAAATAAGGAATGCATTTACCAAGTTCGTTGTGAAAAAAAAGACCACTATCTGTTAGGCTTAAGGAACATCAGACGAATACCCAAGAGGTTTTGCACAAGGAGTCACACTGGAAGAAACAAAAATTCCTTGAAGCTGCCTTTATTGGGCAGAATCAGGGTAGTTTCAGTAAACCAAGTGTTGAAATTCCAAATATTTGGAAGCCCCCCCCCTTGGGCGGAGCAATATAAGTACGTAGCCTTAAAAATAGATTGTAGTTTGCCCCTGAAGACGATCAGACAATGTACTGATCGAAACGTCGTGTATAAATAAAATATAGACAATGGAAGTCCGGAACACAGAGTTAATTTTAAAACTTTCTGTCGTATAAATGAAGGTCAGAATTGTCTAATTGATTAACTCCACAGGGTTAAGCTATTATCTATGCCAAACTTAGATTAAAAAGGGACAAGATACCTGACACTTACGGAGACTTTGGTTATATTATTATATGGGACAATGTTTACCTTTCTGTTGTTTTCAGTAAACACACCAGTGGCGTACCTACTTAAATATAAATTTACACATTTTTTTACTATAATATGAAATCTGCAAAATAATTTAAATAACATGCAAAAAATAATTCTGCCAATTTGAGTTTTGGAAGCTCTCTAATAATAAATGTTTGTAGTGGTTTTATACAAAATAAATTTATTACAAAATTTGCATTTATTGGAATTTCAATTTTCAACACAATAAAATTATGCCAACATCAAAAAAAAAAAATAATATAATATTATTTACTACTACTAGCTAAAAATAGCACAGAGGACCTAGGTAATCTGCAAAACCAGGGGCCTTTTTTACATGGGAAACATATAGGTAAAACTATATAATTTTATGTTTATTTAATTTGAAAAAAAAGTAGGTACTTATAAATAAGATAAAACATTGTAATTTTTGCTCTCGGGAACCATGACTTAACACACATGACCTACAATAATATAAATAAGTAATACATCTAACTTGTTCTAAAGAGCCAAGTTTTAACTAAAGTTTACTGCTATTGGGAAAACAAAGCCAACACATATCAAGAGGGAGTAAACTGGTACATCTTATGCTAATGTGCAAGTTTAAGAATTATATTAAGGTATATAATGTAGGTGTGTATCTATATTATATATTGTCTCGAGGCAAAAAATTTGTAACCTGAGCAAAGCGAGGCACCAACTTTAATTTTAATTCAAAATTCAAAATTATTTCAAAAAGTCTTAGAATTAATGAAAATAAAGAAAAATTTTAAAAAATATTCAATGCATTTTTGTTTTATAGTACCTTATCATAATATACTATATTATTAACTGCTATAAAATGTGTGCTAAATTTCAGTTGAATCAGATTCTTATTATGCCAGACATAGTGCAATTTCCCCAACAATTATATGAAAACTTAAAATATGAACAAAATAAAGAACACCTTAAGCTAAATACATGTACTTATTATCTCCCTTAATATGATTTGATATATATTGAACAATATACCAGAGGCAAACACTCATCCTTGTATCACAAAGACTTATGCTGTCGCCGTCTAAGTTCGCTGTTTGAGATGACTTAAATTTTGTTATTTTTTCTGGTCATTAGCAGAAACTTACTTAAACTGACTTCTTCAGTACACAATAAAGTCAATAATGCTTAGGGTATCTGAAGACATCTAGGACAGAAAAAAAGATTCAAATATAAATTCGAAGGGCGAGCGCAGATGGCAACGGCGGCAGTATAAATCAACCTTCAATATTCTTACAAACTTTAACTACCTTTATTTTATAGTCTTTATAAAAAAAAACCTTCGAAAATATATCATTTGCGCATTAACTAGTTACTTCCTCAAAAGTATGCTTTATTTTATCGTCTTTATAGAAAAAACCGCGATAAAAACCTTACAAAAACCTTCGAAAATATCCCATTTGATGCATTGAAAATTAAAAAAAAAAACGTGTTGGTTGATATTTTAATCTAAGGATCTACTATAATTTAATTATATTTCATAAACTTTTTTTCATTTTCTGTGTACCTATTGACATGTACCGTCACTGAATGATTTCACTTGCTCTCCCTTTGTTTTCAAAACATTGGATGATTTGAAATTAACTTTGTGTTTCGGACTTCCATTGTCTATATTTTATTTATACACGACGTTTCGATCAGTACAATCTCTGATCGAAACGTCGTGTATAAATAAAATATAGACAATGGAAGTCCGAAACACAGAGTTAATTTCAAACACATCATTGTCTCAAATTGGACGATTTGTTCCAATTTGTAAATAAAACGAAAAAGCTTTATGTCAATAAAAATATCATCCGGCCGTCTGCGCTCTGCCGACTTTCCCCGCCCACAAGCCAATCACGAGCTAAAGTGGTTGACACAGAATTCTCTGTCCCTATCTTTCTAACGTCGTTTAAAAGGATAGAAAAATAGTCGACATTTCTCATCTTTGCTTTGTTTTGATTTTATTTGTGAATAAACAGTGGTTATTATTTGCCAAGGAGTTATCGTTGGACCAGATATCTCGTCTCTTTTTAATCTAAGGTGCCAAATAATATATCATACAGATTTTTAACAGGAATGCAAATAAGAAATAAATACCTACCTTATTGTCGTCCAAATGAAGGTCAGCTTTTAATGATTTAGCTGTCGGGCTGGTGTATGCCGAGCAATATCCTATGATCATAGACACCCATGACACAACTATAGCTGTGAGCAGCTGAAACAAAAGAAATCTGTCTTCAGTATGTTTGGGTACACAATCAATTATTTTATGTTGAAAGGAAATGAAAATATCTCGAAAACTGTAGCTTTCAAAGATTTGAACCTTATAACAACATTTTTGGGTAATATTTACGAAAACCAAAATCTGAAAACCGCAAATCAGTAGCTGCTTTACTTCTAAAGTTATGATTTTTTTAATATGCTTGAATGTTATTCAAATAACTCGGAAACTAAAGCTCCCACATATTTGGACTTTATAACAAAGTTTGTCGTCCATATTTATGGAAACTTAAATCTGAAAACCGTATATCGCTACTTGCTTTTGTTCCAAAGTTACAATTTTCTTTAAATATTTTATCCCCCTTTTCCCCCCTTCAACCCCCCACCACCCTACCCAAAAGTTAATCAGTTCATGGTCAGCCGATAGAGGATTTTTGTACCAAATTTCGTTAAAATCGATTAAGGCGTTTTCGAGTTATCGTGTATACAGACAGACAACAGACCGACAGACAACTTTTTTTTTTCATCGATAAAGGTATTTTGGAACCTTAGTACCTCATTGTTGATAAAATTAAGAAAAGTCAAAATTTCACGATTTTAATAGTCCCTCATACCATATTGGTTGCGTGGACTTAAAACATTATTTACTTGATATAGGAATAATATAAATAAATTAGCAAGTATGTGGACGTACTCTATCCCCCATTATATTGTTTTCCTGTAGCTCTAAGCCTCAATTAGTTTATTTTTATGTTTTTAGGACCCTACAGAAATAATAATATTTTTACTTAATGGAATCCCAATGCGTATTTTGTGCAGGTGGCTTGTGCGTAAGCTATAGTGATTCTAAGCAGAATAATAAACTAACATTCGTCAGAATCAGATGAAAAACACGAAATTAAAATAACAAAAACAAAAGTTTACCAAGACAAATCTAAAAGATTACTTGTAACTTTTTTATTTCTCCAGCGATTTCAAGGATTGGGAATTATTTCTTCACCGATATTGATAATTGATAGCTTGTTTTACTTGGCATTACTGTAGCTTTACCAGAACCTTCCTTATTTCATTTATTTTCTAAAACAATAAATAAAATAAGGTTCTTTTCGATTACGGATAAAATGAGGTTCTGCTTAACAAAAACAACAAATTCTTATACTATCTTATGCTAAATAAAGAGATTATTATATTGTTCAGAAGATTCTGTATATGACTACCCATTTATTTTAACAAATAAAAAAACACAGGATTGCCACAAGATTCCCTAGATAAAATTTCCTACTTTTTCCCAGGTTTTCCCGAATTATTTAAAAAAAAACAAAACAAATTTTTCGGTAAAACATACATTACAAAAAAAAACAAAAAAGCTTAGACCTCAACACTAAATTAATAGATTAGTGACCATTAGTGGGTAACGGCGCACTGTGGAACGACCCCATGTAAAGCCCGGACATTTCGGAATAAACAAAATATTGTAATATTAAAACAAAAAGCATTGAATAGTATTTAGTAAAGTCCACTCTTTGTATTGGCATATAACTTTTATTTTTATTTTTATTTTAGTTAAAATGGCTAACAAATGTGATTATGTAGAAATTGCAATTTTTTTAACGAAAAAAAACCCACTTATTTTAAAAATATATATTTCTGTGAGTATTACCAGCGTTAATTTTTTTTTCTCCGAATATCTGAACTGATTCTTGTTAAATAAGGTTCTTTGAATTTGGGTCGATTTTTTTTATCACAGTCCCTGCAAATAGCATAAATTTAGTGACCTTATCCTTTCTAATAGTCATTTTATTTGAAATAAGCATAATGGTATGTGGGTAACCAACTTTTTCAGAAATGAAGTGTTTATTGATTTTCTTAGAACTTTTTTTGATCTTGGTTACCTCCTACGCATGTAACGAAACCTCAGATCCCCCTCAAAATTTACGTAACGCTACCTTTGGTCAAGCAATAATACAAATATGTATTTAAAAAAATACTACATTTTATTTTTTAATGAATTTTTCAAAAAAAAAAATTTTATGCAGCCATCTTTTGTATATTGTATGAAAAAATTACTAAATTTAAAGTACTAAACCGATTTTGGGGATTAATAATTTTTTTACCAAAAAAGAACAAGACTTTTTTCCAGTAATTATTTGATTGTGAAATTTTGTAAAATTAATGCAACAAGCATGAGAGCTGGGTAGATTTTGATTTTGTTCGCCATCTTGGATTTCATAATGGGGGGTCAAAAAAAACAAAGTTAAAAGTTTCATCGATTACCTACAGAACGCAGTTAATTTTACTAAAATTGGTTTAGCATTTCAAAACTTATTTAAAAAATTATTTTGTACGGTTTTTATGGACCACCCGGTATACCGATTGTTGCCATCTTAATTTTGTTTTTTAATTAAGAAAAGCATATTTAAGTACATTCCAATAAAAATACCGAGTCACAAAATTGTAGTTGAGCTTTATAAATATATCTGTATTTTAATTAATTCTGGCCGGTTGTAAGACATATTATGTAGCATGGACATATTATAATCCAAAATATTAAATATTTGAATAAAATACAATAAAGGCTGTAGCTTAACCTTTCCAAAAAAGTATAAAACATTAAAATCGGATACAAAATTTTCATTACTGAATTTTGATTTTTGTTTGCGGATATAAATTTTATATAGGTACAAGGGAATCTCAACCAGGTCAAAAATATCTGAAAAATTCAAGGATTCTTAGCAAATTTCCCGACTTGTCCCCGGATATTTCCCGAGTTCACCGAATTCCCTACTTTTTCCTGGATATCCCGGGTTTCAAGGATAGTGGCAACCCTAAAAACCGAAATCAGTTTAAAAAGTCAAAAATTTAACCACCTGTGTCCAAGTGCATTTAGGGTCCGGCGTCCCCTTTTTCGGTATCGAAAAACTAACATGAGTGTCAGCCCGAATAAATACTTTTGAAACTCTTGAACTTTTTAAGTTTTCTTTTACAACTTCATCACTAACTGCC
The DNA here is from genome assembly GCA_963921995.1 of Oxystoma pomonae. Lineage (NCBI taxonomy): Eukaryota > Metazoa > Arthropoda > Insecta > Coleoptera > Brentidae > Oxystoma > Oxystoma pomonae. The sequence continues at coordinate 13,699,398 of OY998173.1, forward strand.
ACTACCATTTTTCAAACAGTTTATTAGTTGTTTACTTCACTGTTCGTAACAAAATCTGCTTTGAAACTTAACTAATAACAATTAACTTCTTCACTTGTTAACACAACGGTTTTTCGATTGAAAAAATCTTTGAGATATTTAACTGATTTATTTGAAAATGGCGCCTCGTCGGTTTGAATCGATTTGTAGAAATGTCTACTATAATCAAAAGTAATTGGTAGTTGCTATAGATTTTTAATTTAAGATCTGCTCAGTTCGACAGAAAACAATAAAATAACTATTTTTTTTTGTTTTGTTGTTCGTGACTTTTATAAGATTTCGTATATGCCCCCTCTAACACGCTTCATTGTTATTCCCTAGGTGTTTCTTTTTTCGTCCTTATTGTTGAAAATTTAATTTATTTCCTATAATAAGTACCGATGAAACCATTTATGTCCGCTTTAATATTTTTTATGTTGGTGACTTTTTTTAATTAATATGTACTGACGCGCTTCAAGAACTTCATCGAAAGCACCGTTTGGTTGCAGAAAGAACCCAGTAAATCTCCATATTTACGGAGTTATATATAACAAACGATTTGTATTATTTTTTTTAAAGTATCGAATAGTATATGTTTTAAAAGTCAAGTAAAAATAAAATCACGTGAAAATTTTAAAAATTGTTGAAACTAAAAGCCTCGCCCCGAAACGCCTTTTTTGCGGTGACCACGATTACATCGGGAATAGCAGAACTAAGAGAAAAAAATTGGTGCTAGAAAGAAACGGATAGTCTACCATACAATCAATTATTTTATGTTGAAAGAAAATGAAAATATCTCGAAAACTGTAGCTTTGAAAGATTTGAACCTTATAACAAAATTTTTGGGTAATATTTACGAAAACCAAAATCTGAAAACCGCATATCAAAAGCTTCTTTACTTCTAATAACTCGGAAACTAAAGCCCCCACGAATTTGGACTTTATAACAAAATTTGTAGTCCATATTCATGGAAACTTAAATCTGAAAACCAAAGTTACAATTTAAAAAAATATTTTATTCCCCTTTTCCCCCTTCAACCCCCCACCGCCCTGTCCAAAAGTAAATCAGCTCATGGTCAGCCGATAGAGGAAATTTTGTTAAAATCGATTAAGGCGGTCTTGAGTTATCGGTGTATACAGACATTTTTTAATAAAATTAAGAAAAGTCAAAATTTCACAATTTGAATAGTCTCCCATACCATATTGGTATGGTGGACTAAAAAAAAATAAATATATTATATTGTAGTAGATACAAATTTTTAAAAAACGATTTTTGATATTGCATATTGATATTTGGGAGAAAAATTGGCATTTTCGTAAACGCATCAATGCATTGACTATTCCATATTTTGTAGTTTGTTTCAATGAAATTACTATTATATTCGTAAAAAAAAGAATAAAAATCCTTATTTTTTTTAGCTCAAAGGTTTAACTAATAATATTGGGTGTACCCATAAAGGTATAAAGTTAAACGTCTTTGGGTGTACCAAAATATTAAACAATTACTTTAATTATGTTTTTAGTTTCTGTAAAATCGGGACATTTTAACAGAAAGATGTGAGAAAAAACTGAGTTGCAAGGTTTGAAAACTCGATGCTTTTTCTTTAAAAAAAATTGTTGAAATCGGATTATTTATTGCATTATTGTAAATTAACAATAATAGGATAAGATAGCGATCTGCCCGCCGCACTTTGGTCTAAACAGTCCTTAAACTGGCCAAAAATGCATATTACCGAAGTTACAATAAAAATATCCAATAACGTAATTTTGGTCATCCAGCATTAGTCAAAGCAAAATCAAAATAGTCATGGAGATACTCCAGTACAAAGTTGGTTGTGCCCGACGGGTAAAACAATTGTTTCATAACCTGCTATATCTTGTGGTAAGTTCTAACACGGCTGCTTGGAGAGTGGGTGATTTTTTTAAAAGTTTTTATTAATATTTTTATATTTATATATATATGTTTTAATAAAAGAAAATGTTTTTCAATTCGTAAATCTAATATTTATTTTAGGGGTAAGAAATATTTTAAAAATTATTTAATTACACTTTAGACAGTGGCGGTACCAGTGGGCGATCGCCCCCCCCCCCCTTTTCTCCAGAAAAAAGTAGACAAAAAAGATTCTGGTGGTAACCCTGAAGTCTTTTGAGAAAAAACGAGAAATTGCAGAACGTTCCTTTAAAAACATTCTAGAATCCCTCCACAGTATTTTAGGATAGTTTGAAACAGACGAAAACCACGATATTAGAAATACAGAACCGTATTATAGAGTTTTAGTTTATAAACAAGTTTTAGACAAAATATTTTTGTACATAAAATCAAGGTTCAATAACGAGACTCTAAGTATTTTTGACCTGAACATATTCATACCAAGTTTTATACAACGTGAAGCCAAAATCAGGGCAAAATTAACTTATGTCGTTTCCAAATGCAAAAAATGCATTTTTCAGTGCAATTTTCTTAAAAAATTTTGCCTGCGGCGCTATGAAACATTGGTATTTACGATTTTAGTTTAATTTGACTCAAAAATTGCATTTTTAATGTAATTTTTTAAAATAAAAAATGTATGAGATAAACAACTTACCCCCCCCCTAGATTTGAGGCGAAATCCGCGCTTGTAGTTACTAAGTTTTGTTTGCATATATTGATATATTCCTCAAAAAAGCCATGCTTTTATTTTAGTTTTTTTTTTCGTATCGAAACCGCCCCCCCCTTTTCAAATGGCTGGGACCGCCACTTAGAGCGGGTTACAAGAAAATTTTAAACAGATTTACCGAAATTTTTTTATTATTAGTTAGTATTAAACATAACCGGTCTAAATCCTTTTTTAATAACTCTTTAACTATGCAACCAATTTTCTTAAATAAACACATTAACTTATAAGTTGAGCTATTCACATTATTATACAGTATGTCCGCTATTTTAAAATTCAAGATGGCGGTCGGTTTTAAATTATCAAATTAGACTAGAGGTTGCTTTTAATATATTAAAATATTCGATCTCTTCAGATAAACAAACAGACATAGCCTTGAGCAAATCTTGTTTTTATTTAAAATGGATATCGATTTTCAAACAATTAATTTTTTTTTTATTTTGGATTTAATTCAACCATTTGAAGATAAAGTATATTAAAAGACGTTTAAACAAGATTTTCGCAATTTAAGTAGTAAACAAAAATCTATAAAATGGCAGAGAGTCGGAAGAGACCATAACAAGTTTTAAAAAAAGTTATCGTTTTATGCTGGGTAAGGGGGGGGGGGCGAAATATTTTTCCTCTGTATACTTACTCGTTTATATCCACTTCGACCTTTTTTTCCTTCAATTCTACGTAAAACACTATTTTTTAGGAACTAACGGGGGGATGGGGGAAGAATATTTTGTTTTCTGTTAACTTATTAGTTTCTATCCGCTTTAACATAATTTGCAAGGGTTTACATGATTTCTAAGCCAAATACAATTTTTGGTATTTTTTTTGGGTGGGGGGGGTCGGAATATTTTTTGACTTTTTATTTAATTAGTATTTATACAAGTTTATATAATTTTTTTCTCATTTCTCTGTACAACACTATTTTTGGCCAAAATAAGGACCCTCTATGCCATAGTGCGCCGCACGGAAAGCCCCGGGTTCGAATCCCGGCTAGGTGCATGGATATTTTGTGATTGTCCTAAAACTTTGGCAACAATGGGCATTGATCCTAATATGGATGGAAAGTGCCAGTATAAAAAAAAATCACTATTGCATTGGACAGTTACTGGATCCAAACCTCGATCTTTATCGCTACGATTAAAAATTTTAAACACGTCCAACCTCTGATTTTTCCGAGAAAAAAAGCTAGGAAATATAGGCAAAATATCAAAGGGTATAAGGAACATATCCAACCTGGGGAAGTACCTCTCCCGGCAATTTGAAATACAGGACCGGAAGTAGGACCCATGTAGTTTTTGAGCTACAGGAAAACGTTGAAAATGGTCCAAATTACCAATAGATGATATCTCCCTTAATTTAAGAGATAATTGAATTCTTTAAAAACATTGGCAACCTTTTTAGAAAAACACAATGGTGTTTTGGAAACTTTAATCCGACGTTTCGTTTCGTAGATGCCATCATCAGGATCAAAAAGTTAAATACGGACCAAAATGTTTTACTGCATATGTTAGTTTCTTTTTAAGTTTGATAATAAAATATCATATTTTTTATTTTGAAGTTTCGATTCCGAAATAAATCATCTTCGGTGCATTTCTTTTCCTGGTAATTATCCATGGTAATTATCTGTATATTATGTGCTAATTTCGTCCATAATCAGAAAATTTTGTAGTCGTCTGGTTTTGCTTATATATTCGTCGAGCATATAATTGGCACATAATTTTAAAACCAAAGATTTTTAGTTAGGCTCCATTTTTCCTGGTGGGGTTGCTAAGTTAATATTAACCTAGCTACCTTATTTTCTTTTTCGATTATCTCATAAACCAAAGGAGCACAAAATTTTTCGATTGGGGACGAAATTAGCACATAATTATGGCATAACTAAATTTTGATTTTCTTGGTGTGGGGTCGCTGGACATCCAAACCAATCTAACAGGTGGGTGTTTTGTCAACTGACGACAAAAATAAAGCCATTTGGTATAATCAATACCATATTAGGGACTTTTTGGTAAGGATACAAAAAATAACAACTTTTGTGGCTATCGTTATGTGACAAACAGTCAAGAGTAAAGTTATTACGGTTTATTTTCCCAACTGTTTTTATGCTTACTTATAAAGCAAAATATTCTGCATCTTCCATAATCTAAAAGTAACAATTCTAAACATTCTTTTTGAAAAAAATTGCCAAAGACTTTGACGTGGATTGACAGAAGTAAATATAAACAAAATAAAGTTAACAACAAAAATTACGTTATTTTGCCGCTAATAAGCGCCTTGTTTATGTTTACCTACAATTTCTATGCTTATTTCGATATTCTTGTTTAGAATTGTTAGTTTTTGATTGAGGAAGACACTGAATATATTGTTTTATAGGTAAGCGTAGAAATAGTTAGGAAAATAACCGAAATAACTTTATTCCTGATTGCTTGTCAAATAAAGTTGTCATTTTCGTAAACTGCCCAAAAAGTCCGTATTGTTTGTGATAATTTTGCTTCTGTTATTTTTAGAAAATATAAGGAGCCCTTGAGCCTTACATGTTTAGATTCCCAGAGACTATATACAAGTTCAAGGATCAACAATGACTAAACCCTTCTATTTCTATGACAACAAACAACTGGACGGACACCAGTTTCTGTAAGTAACTACACAAGAAAACTAAGTCTCCCTTTTTGAAACGGTTTATAAAAGTCACTATGTATTATTATCTTCTTTATTTTTGGGTTTTAAGCAGTTGACATGGTTAGAATTTATCATAGTAAGTCTTTGAGCTAGAATGACCGACAGGGTCTTAAGTTATATCGTTTTTCTTTGTTTCAGGATACTGCGGAGGCCAGAGCGACCTTTTTGAGCTGTGAACTAGTTGACTATTGGATAAATTTCCATTTAACTTAGACTGGATAATTAGTTAATAAATATTAGAAAAAGTTTGACTTGGTATAGTTATTTTCATAATACATTTTATTTAATATACTTGGTAATTAAATTAACTTGCTTATTAGGAAGATTTCAATGTTGTTTTATTTTAAATATTTCAGTTTATTTTAAAAGTTTACTGGAATAAAATGCATCCATTTAAAATAATCATGATTTTAGCATAATTTAACAGAAATAAAAGGTAAATATTTTGAATAGGGCAACCCCATTCACAAAATGAACTACATACTCTAGTCAAATATAGAAAAAAATATTTAAATATTGGTTTGGCTCTTGAAAGACTTATTTTCAAATTTTTAGTTTTATTCAGTTTATTTAAATGTCCACAAACTTCTTTTCATTAACGTACTCCAAAATAATACACTTTGTTTAGTTTGGAAAAGAAAATATAATTTGATGAATATATCTGTTGCAAATTTAAATTTCCCGCCTGTCAAGCACGCCTACTCTTGTTTACAAACAAAATTCAAACAGACTTCAACTTTTTAATTAATTACATAATTTAAAGTAAAATTGTCAAATCTAACTTTTAATTAATGATTTAAATATCAAATTAGAAACGTTTACCATTTTTATAATAAACACTATAAAAACTTTACTTAAAATGAATCATTTGTTTATTCTTAATTTTATTTAAGTTTCGATGTAAACAGTGTAATGCTGGAACAACACACCCAACCAACTGTCTTTGTCTGGTGTAGTTGAAAATGGCTGCCCTCTTTGTTGATTCTTTTGCGCAGGTTAAAGCCCATTCTTTAATCCCTTCTATTTCTATAATTTTTTTTCAAATTTTTTTTTGTGTGTTTTTGTCTGTTTTGCCTTAAAACTCCAAAACGGTATGTCCTTTGGACCTTTTTAAAGAGAATAGCAGTTTAGTAACCGTCAAAAAATAAGGCAAAAAAATCTCTCGATGTAAGGTTTTATTAATATCATAATCAAGTTTACATAAATCTTATAGCCGAAACGAGTTATTGATTTTACTGCTGCAAGACACAGTTTTAGAAAAAAGTTGTTACAATATAAAGAGTCTTTAAAAATGATTTTTATGAAGGCTGTTATGAAATTTCATAGCTTTTAGTTACACCTAAGAACGAATTTAGTAAAAGACTGTCAAGTACATAAATTTCATAACCTTGTTTATGTATTTTGTATGCTCGGTTCATAATTTTCATAAACTTGTCCATACATTCCATAAAAAATTTAAATTTATTTAGGGCATTGATTAAAATCGTTAACATGTTTTATTTATTTCATATGCTCTTTTATTATCTCCATAACCTGTACATACTATTAATAACAACCCTCTATAAAATGTCAAGAAACATTTTTCATTGATTTCGTAACTTCCATTTATTAATTTCATTACTGTGTATGACAGTTTTTATAACTTTTCTACGATTTCTGTAACACTTACGTGTTATTGATGTACAAATATCTATAAAAAATTAATAAACGCCTGTTATAAATACTATGTACGATATTTTTTTCAGTGTATGATATTAATGACGACACCAAATTATAGACGGTTTTCTTTTATTTTTTTTTGTATTGCTGACCTCTGTGTTACAATCTTACTAACCTGGGCTGTGAAACCGTTTAATTTCACTGAAAATAACATTTTACCGCTTTAAAAAAAACCAAATTACGCTCGTAAAACAAAACTTAAAAAGCACTGCTAAAACTATGAAAGATTTATTAAGTTTAGACCACACAAACTTAGTTAAAAGTTCACACTTTATAAAGGTTTAACAATGAATCTAAAAAGCTTTTACTGTCAAACATTCAAGGTATGTGGTCATTTCGTTCATCTCTATCGCCTATTTCTCGCTTTTTTATTATCAAATGCAGATTTATCAGAACGTTACTTTTAATTGACCGATCTAAAAACTGCCATAAAAATAATCAATGATGATTACTTCTGACATTTAATTGCTAATTCTAGAGCGTAATTACGAACTTTACATAATTACGTTATACCGAGAAAGAACAAAAGACATTTTGTTTGAAATGATAAATTCGTGACCGAAGATAATATTTCTAATGTAAAAACTAAAAGTTCCAAACATAAATTAGATCTTATGGTTTTTGATAATGTAGCCTCTAATTTAATGGTCCATTGTGAGGTCAGGTATTTTTTAAACTTAAAATTTCAAGAAGGGAATTAATTTTCAATGTGGAATTTTCATCATATCTGTAGGTGGTCCAAATTCGAGGGGCCTCTATAGCTTTGAGCTTTTGCAGCATAGTTAGCCCAAAACTAATATACATGTTAGAGGCTCGATTTTCAAGAGAAGTCGAAAACTAAAAACCGCTTTGCGATATGTCAAAGCGTTTCTGAGCTACAGGGTGATTCTCAAAAATGTGCGATTTTAAAGGCATTCTACAACTTTTTTATTTGTAAAGATAGAGATTTTCATTAAAAACATTTTTTGAAGAGTTTTTAAAGACCTGTTTCACCGATTTTCTCTTAAAGCCTTTAGTTCCCGAGATTTCACACAAAGTTATATGGGATACCCCGAATTTTTCTAAAAAATCAGTTTTCTAATAAAATTTTTTTTAAATAGTTTAAAAGATATTTGCATATTTCGATATTTACAATAGTATGCGCTGTGCGCGCCCTAAATGTGTAAATAAAATTTTATTGTTTTTTTTTCATACAAAATCAAGTTGGCTACAACACGAGGGACATAGCAACCTGGAATTTTAACTTCTAGTCTACTATAATTACGAATCCAATAATAAACAAAAATAAAATTATTAAAAGTTTTTATTTAAAATTTTTATTAATTAAACTATGTAACACCTAAAACCTACATCTAACAATTTTCTTTAATTCTAAAACAAATTCTCAAATTGACGGCCGTTTTCTTGTAAACATATCCTACATCTTCCCTTGACGTTATTTTCTGCATTAAGAAGTTCTACCGCACGAAGCTGCCTGAATGCAGTACGAAGTGCCTCTTCCAATTCCCTTCTAGTAGTTGGGCGATTTCGAAATACAAGGTCTCAGGTCTGGAGACTTGGGGGGCCAATATATAGGACCTTTATTTCCGATCCAGTTTTTGGCAAACACAATATTTAGCAAATTAGTAATGTCTCGTGCAATGTGAGGAGGTGCACCGTCATGTTGAAAGTATAGCTCATTATTTTGCTGAAGTGGCAAATTGTCGATAAACGGAATCACCTGCTCTTCTAAAATTTGTTGGTATCTTTCGGCATTTAAATTTCCATCAAAAATATATGGCCCAATAATTTGTCCTCTGTAGATGCCTATCCATACCTTATATCTGGTGAATATTCCATCATTAGAAATCGTTGCCTCATCCGTCCAAATAACTTTTCTGGCAAAATCGGGGTATTCTTGGCTTTTATTAGGTATCACCTGCAAAATGCACGTCTTGGAGCAAAATCTCGTTGCCGTAATTGGTGCACCCGTCGGGGTCGATAGGGCCTAAACTTGTGTTTTTTAAGCACCCGAACGGCATTGCTGCGTAGAATTCCAGTGTTTCTCTTCATAGCCCTGGTGGAAGTATTCGGGTTAATTTCTATTTCTCCTAGAACCGTTAGTTCTTCCAACTCTCTATCTCTGGCTAGGCTTCTATACGTCCTAGGCCGCGGTTTTGTAAAGGATCCGTATTCTTGTAGATGACGTTTTAACTTCAAAAATATTTTTGAGCTTTCCGGATAACTCTGGAAATATAGATTTAACGCCGTCTGTCGATTTTCGTTACTTTCAATATAACATTTTATCATGTCGTACTTTTCAAAGTTTTAAAACATTTTTATATCTTGACGAAGACGCCACTTTTGATACTTGGGCTCGTTTATCATGGCAATATAGAGTACTATGGTAATTATTAAAAATTGCAGATATCTGTTTAACTACTTAATAAAAATAGGTGTATGACACATCGTTTAACTGAAAATTTTATTAAAAAACTATTTTTTAAATTGGGGTATTCCATTTAAAAAAATGTAACTTTGTGTTATATCTCGTGAACTAAAGGCTTTTAGAAAAAATCGGTGAAACAGGTAGATTTGTCCTTAAAAAATCTTCAAAAAATGTTTTTAATGAAAATCTCTATCTTTACAAATAAAAAAGTTGTAGAGGGTTTTTAGAAACGCACATTTTTGAGAATCACCCTGTAGCTCAGCAACGCTTTGACATATCGCTATGCGGTTTTTAGTTTTCGACTTCTCTTGAAAATCGAGCCCGTAACATGTATATTAGTTTTGGGCTAACTATGCTGCAAAAGCCCAAAGCTATAGAGACCCCTCGAATTTGGACCACCCTGTACAGGAGGAGCCTCGGGATGAGCCGGAAATTAGGGGTAACGTTAGGAAAATGGCAGTTTTTTTACTAAACTCAACCATTGTTGGTCGGATGAAAGTGATTTTTCTACATTTGATTGAAAAAGTATGGACTTACATTTTTGATGTTACTAGTAATACGCGTATATATACAGGGTAAGTCAAGAATTACGCCTGAAATTGCTGAAAGTCCCTTGTTTTAGAACTCGATTTTGACGCTTGCTCCAATACCCAAAAGACTTTTTGTTACCCTAAAAAGGAATCCCACAAAGTAATTTTATGAACTGTAAACTTATAAATATGTACGGAGTACGTCAAAAAAATAAGTTTAAAACTCGCGAAAAATTAACTTAATTAAATAATAAATAAATTAAAATTAACGTTTTTAACTATTTCTTACAAAAAACTACCAATAAGGCAACATTTATTTTTTTGTTTTGTCATATTACTGAACAAAACTAACATTTTTTACTTTGGCACCCCTCATCCTATATGCACAGAGTAAGTCAAGAAACGCCGTTTATCTGAAAACTCGATTTTAAGCAATTACAAGCGTATTTTTTGCCTTACACTGTTCGTGAGCAAACAATGTGTGCTGTGGACTGGTATTAAAAATATCTTCCTTCTTGGTAGTGTTTTTTTTTTAAATAAAAAGGGTAAAATACGACAAAAGTGTATTTGGCGAGTTTTGAACCTCTTGTTTTGAATTACCCTGTGCAAATTTAAAAAATTTCAGCTAATAAATTGACTTCCTAAAAACTGTTTTTATGTATCAAATTAACGTTAAAACTAATTAAAACTTATTTTTTTGACGTACTCTGTACATATTCTACTAATTACTTTGTGGAAGTCCCTTTCAGGGTAACAAGAAATCTTTTTGGTTTGGGAGCTTTTGCAAATGTCAAAATCGAGTTCTAAAATAAGGGAGTTTGAGCAATTTCAGGCGTAATTCTTGTATTCCTACTAACATCAAAAATGTAAGTTCATATTTTTTCAATCAAATCTGCAAGAACCACTTCTATCTGACCCATAGTTTTCTTCTAAACGATGGTGAAGTTTAGTAAAAAACGGCCATTTTCCTAACTTTACCCGTTATTTCTGTGCCCATGACAAAAATTGCTCGATGGGACCCACTCTACAACATAATAAAAAAGGTACAAAATAAATGGCGCCAGCAGGCAAATTTTTTTTTTAAATTTACTACGGTTCGTGAGTTACAATTTAAAAAAAAAATCAATTTTTTTTTGGTTGAAACTGCAATTGTCTAATCCGAATATGAAAACCGCGTGTCACTAGCTGCTACGGTTCGTGAGTTATACATTTTTTTAAAGTTTAATCCCCCCTACTACCCTCTTGCCAACCCCCTACCCCCATTAAAAACTAATCGGCTCTGCGTAGGGTGACAAATTTTTTTATTTAGGTCTTTTTTGACCCAAATAACTTATTTTTATTAGAAATAAAAAAAAATTACGATCCCAATAGCCTTGGCTACAACAAATGTTTGATATCAATATTATTGCAAAGTTTTGGAATAAAATGAGATAAGAAATTGTTTACTCGTGGTTTTGCTGTTTGAAAAACATTTATAGACGTTTCAAATCAACAAATGGCTAGAATATTTCCTAGAAAGTCACTCGGGTCAATTTTTATCCAAAGGCGGAAAACATACCAACACGTATTTTTTTCCAAAATTCCAAAGCCATTCACGCAACTTGTAAAAGGAGCCTTACATAACTCCGACGTAAGGCGTCAAAGACAGTTACAGTGGGAGTTACTGAGATTTAAAATAGTACCCCCCACAGGTCTAAATATTTACACCTGTGGGGGGTACCAAATTTTAAAACCAATTTTCAAAAAACACTTACCCATACAGAAAAGACACAAAGTTGTTCATTATTTTGTATTGTTATTGCAAAAAACCACTGAAAAACTGCTTGTTTTCGCAAAATATGCCAATTTTCGGAGAAAATGCCCTAAAACTAATTTTTTTTCACAGGTTTGAAAATGGCAAATGGTGAATACGCCAAAAATTAGACATATAATAGCTTCATTATCTGTGTTTGAGGTTATAAAGTTGGTGATATTTTAGACCACCTCTGGGGGTGGTTTAAATTTATAGCCCTCAGAAAGCATTGTTTTGTTATTCATTAACCAATAAAACACCTGTAATTTTGTTCAGAAAAACTCCATATTTTGAACCCGTTTTCAGCACAAAAAATATATTTATGAGGGCACTACGAGGCAAAACAAACATAAGTGAAGGTCACTGAATATGCACGAAAAATATACCAAAACAAAAAAAACCCAAACAACTATACGAATTTATTTACAAACTGATATTAAAACATTGAGGTTATCTAAAAGTTCAGTATTTTTCCTTTAATCAATGGCTCAGTCAAGAAAACTTTCCTTACTCAAAGCCCACTCATTTTAAAGCTGTAGCTTTCATCAGTAGAGGTTGGTGCAAGCCAAGGTACAAGCAGAGGTAAGAGATCCGAACTCGCTGTTTGTAATTTGAACGCAGCTAATATTTGAAACTGACATTTCGGCAGTGACAGAAATGTAAACAAAACTTGCATTTAAGTTTTTTAATACATTTCATTAATAAAAACACCTTTTAAATAAATACAAAATTAACCTACTTCTTATTTTATTACTACCCATCTAAATCATTGTGTGACATCAAGTATTAATTGGAAAAATTAATTAACAAGGAAAAGTTTTAATTAGAGTGACATATAACCCCTTAGATTTCTTAATCTAAGTATAAACCCAATTATAATTTGTTTTACAGAGTGTTTACCATTCAAACCCCGCGTGGGTTTAAATTTTTTAATTTTCTTTTCCTCAAAATTGAAACTTTCTTCTTAAATCCAACAAAAGATTGTGGTAAGATGATTATTTAATAAACAAATTTATTAAAATTCTTCCTATAAATCAAACTATGTCCAAAACTCAAGGAGGGTTTGTTAAAATGCTTAAAACCAAAAATTTCACTTAAACTTAGGACCGTTCTAAATAGACTAAACCCTTTTAGTAAATCCCACCGATAATGCCCGTGTGCACAGGTTCGGCTTGACATGTAAGCCGAGCTTAAGCTTTAGGTTTTGTTTGCAAGGGTGTGGAATATCATGTAAGTGACATTTACGCCATTTGCCAATATTTTGCTTACTTTTTCCAAGTAGAACATATTCGTATTTTTTTTCCATGTAGGTTCGATAAAAAGTACAAGGTCACAATACCATAACGGAATGAGTGGCAAAGGGAAGAATTGCGAACGGAATTAAGCAGAGAGGCGACAGTCTGCTACACGGATGGCTCTAACCTGTCAGCCAGGCAGACAACAGGCGCAGGAGTGTACGCGGAAAGCCTAAAAGTTCAGAAGAGTTATCCACTTGGAGAACACGCTACGGTGTTTCAGGCGGAGGTGTATGCCATTATCATGGCAGCAACCCTACCCGAGGTCAGAAATGGCAGGAGGGACATATACATATGCTCCGACAGCCAAGCTGCCCTTAAGGCTCTAAGTGCACCCAAAATAGTCAGTAGTCTGGTGGAGGAGTGCGCTGAAGCACTGCAAACACTGGCTCAAGACAAAACACTGATGGGGTCCCAGGTCATTAGGGAATACCAGGGAACGAGAAAGCGGACGAACTTGCCAGACTAGGGGCCGAAACCCAATACATTGGACCGGAATCTCTTCTGGGAATAACAAGGAAACAGGTAAAGAGTGAGCTCAACAAATGGGCGAACAATGAACTGAAGACGTCCTGGAGGCAGGAGTCAAAGTGCAGACAGTCCAAGCTATTTGTGGATGGTCCGAATAGAGCCAGAACTAAATGGCTCTTATGCAAGACCCGAAAGGACATTGGACTGCTGACAGAGATGCTGACTGGGCACAATCGGCTGAACAAACATATGACACAAATAAAAGTAGCAGGAGATCCCGTGTGTCCGGCTTGCGGGCTCGAAGAGGAATCGGCGCAGCACTTGATAGCACAGTGTGATGCATATGGCAGATCAAGGCAGCTGAAGTGGGGATTTCCCACGATATTGGAAGAAGAGCTGCACTCGCTCAAATGGGCCGGCATACTGAACTTCGTAAAGAAGACAGGGAGGCCCGGAGAGAGAGAGGTGCAGCGGAAGTAGGGGCTTAGGGGTAAGAAACGGGGTATGGCAGAAAGGCCCCATGAAGAGGCCTAATTGCCAGGCCCACGGGCCGCCCCTATACTACTACTACTACTACTTCGTAAATTTTGCAAACCAAGTAAATTTCAAAGGTCACCCTCAGATCAAGCGGCACCTGAACAAGTGGAGGAGGTAAGAGGAAATGGTACATACGGGCATAAAGATTCGTTATCATTATGGACATTTTACAATGTTTTATCTGTCTATGGTTATTTTAAACTACATTAAGGACCGGCTTTCTACGATCATGGGAATCGGCGATCCGAAGGCATTTGATTGGGGGGGGGGGATAAAGGTCATTTTCTCAACTAATATTAAAAGTGATTCCCAATTTACCTGAAACTTTTAGATTTTTTTTATTGTTGTTTGAAGAAATTAGAAATACAAAATGTTTTGTAAAATGTACTTAAATTTCACAACTGAACCTTCATATTTCCCAACTGCAAGTAACAATAGGGGGGGAAGGCTCCGCCCCCCATGGGATCGCCGGTGATCATGGGTCAGTCAAATATTGAGTAATTTCTTGAAAACTACCGAATCAATAAAAATGATTGAAGACACTCTGGACACCGCTTGGGGTCTTTGTGCTTTTTATTTTTTTTGTAAATCTGATACAAAAAGTATATCATTTACTATATACAGGGTGTTTCACAACTTATGTCAGAAAGTTTTAGAGCGTATTAAGTGGCCTGCAAGTAATACAAAAGTATATAAAAATAACCAATTGCGCCGTCTTTCAAAGCCTCTTCAAAAAATTTTCAATTAGGGAACATTTTTCCAAGACATGACTTTACCATTACAAGTATATACAAACTTCGTTGAAGTATGATACATATAAAGTGCCAAAAACTGCTAATCGCTGAATATTCTCATAACTAAATAAAAGATCAAATAATGACATCTGCAGACAACGTCGGCAGTGTGTCGGCATCACACGCTGGCCCGATGTTGGACAGATTGGGGTAAATGTAATCACGGGGGCAAGTGTAATCAGCCGCCCTGTATCTTTTGCTTAACCTAGGCAGACCGCGAGCAAAAACTAAGGTCTCGACGACCTCGGTAATCGAACTGCAGTACGCCGATGACAACGTCGTTATGGCCGATACAGAGTAAGGTCTACAGCTGGTAATCAACGGATTTCACCAAGCCTACAAAAGCATTGGCCTAGAGGTCAATCTTGCCAAAACGCAAATTCTTCACCAACTAGAACCAGGAACGAATCCCCAAGCTCCAAACATTTCCATAAATGGCCATCCTCTGCAGAACGTGGAACATTACCCATACCTTGAGAGCCACCTATCATCAAATGCAACTATTGACGCAGAAATACAGCATCGCCTAAAATCTGCTAGCGTAGCGTTCGGACGGCTTTCGGAGAGAGTCTTCAACAATCACGACGTAAATGCGGAGACCAAGCTTCGTGTCTACAACACAGTTATAATACCAACTTAACAAACGGATGCGGAACGTGGACCACCTACAGAAGGCATATCAAACGACTAGAAAATTATCACCAAAGTTGTTTAAGACGAATACTGAGAATCAAATGGCAAGACCGACGAACAAACATAAGTGTTTTAGAAGAAGCCAGAACAACTAGTATACAAGCCCTTATCTTCAAGCACCAGCTTCGTTGGACTGGTCACGTTATCCGCATGCCCGAAACACGTCTCCCAAAGCAGATATTTCATGGAAAACTAAAGGAGGGAAAGAGAAATCAAGGAGGTCAGCAAAAAAGGTACAAGGACGTTCTCAAAGGCAATATGATGAAGGGTCACATCGATATAAACAACTTCGAGACCACGGCAAACGATAGGGCTTCATGGCGCCGAACAGTCCATGAGGGACCACAAACTTTTGAAGATCAACGACATACACTAGAGACGGAAAAGAGAGAACGTAGAAAGGAGCGACAAAATGGAAGAATGGATGACCAACAACACCCGGCTGCTGCCGGAGACTGAGTGTGCCACTGCCAGGACTTTGGAAGGGTGTGCGGCTCGAGAATTGGCTTACATAGCCATCACAAAACGCACAACATATAGCGACGATACAGAATAGAGGAAAATCATACTCGGTATCGAGTGATAGCCTATGATGATGATGATCTTTTGCTGAGATATTTTTTGCATTTTTTTCTTTGATACGTAATTGTTGTGTTTTTCTACAAGAGGAATTATGTTCTGCTACGAAATTTTGATTTGAGTGATAACAAAGAAATATGCTGGGGTGATTACATTTACCCCGGCAAATCCATGTAGGGGGGTAATTGTTATCACAGAGGCTGGGGTAAATGTAATCGCTGAAGGGCATCGGATATAGAAGATGTTTTGCCAGAACCAACATTGGGACGTAGAGGAGCACTTATTTTTCCCATGTCATTTGACTCATATAATGTTAAATAAATAAAAGCTATCAAACATCTTTTCAAACAATTTTTTAATTCTTAAACATGTTCCACAAAAAAGTTTGTAGTCTGCTTGTTATTTACGTTATCAACTTGATTATTCTTTTGTTAAAATCAGATTTTGCGATACTATAATATACTTACCCCAAACGCAGTAACACGGCAAGAATATAGCATAAGCTGTGATTACATTTTCCCCAGATGCCGGGGCAAGTGTAACCGGCAAACATGGTCTAATATTTTTATTTATTAAAAAAAAACATTAATTTTATATGCAATCTTTCAATAACTAACGAAGCAATATTCTCCCAAAAAATGAACCTTGTGCCACAATTCGTTCTCTGGTTATTTCAGTTTAAAGTTGAGGTATCATTTTTTTGATTACACTTACCTTACTTCACCCTAGCACATTTTTGGTTATTTTTTTTGGGAAAACTTTATTTTTGTTAAAATACTATAAATTTAATTATTGAAAATATCCTTTTTTTTACTCGTTGCAGAGGTCTTTTTGACAGCCTGTATCTTCTTAACCTTTTATTTTTATTTGACTAAACTAAATATTTTCACACTAAATTAAAAAATCATTAAGCGCTATTAAATTTTTTATTTTTTGGAAAGTCTTTTTTCACCTCCTCGAGCTTTAAAAACCAAATAATTTGGAAACAATGAAATTGTGACCCCTACATTATATGAACTTTATTTTATTAAGGTTAAGGATACAAAAGAGAAGCTATTCCCAAAATATTCCAAAATTGATTTCCAAGTTATTTTTAGTGCGGTAGTTTATAGGAAAATAATATTCTTGCACAAAACGATGATAAAAAAACAGATTTAGCAAATTTCACAACCGAAATAAGTGACACCTACCATAATTATTCGATGAGTAAAAAATTTAACGTAAAATTGCTAGAAAACAATATTTTGATGGGATTCCAAATGTAACTCCACATTTTTTCTTTGATTACGCGTGTACCGAACCGTCAATTTATGTGTTTTACAACTTTTTTTTAGGTATTAAGACAGTCCCGATTGGAGACCCGCTTACCTGTGTTTTGATATCGACTTTCGTCTTCTTCTGAGGTTCGACAATGACCACCCGTCCTTCTTCTTCGTCGGCCTGCTGTTGTTTTTTCTGCAGCGGCTCAATCTCAGGTATCGTCATCCTTAGATTTTCCTGCATCCTTCTGTTGTTGTAGCTGAGAAGGGTGGTGTTCGACTGGAAGTCCCCGAGGGATGATAAGTTGGTGGCAGTGGTGCAAGCCGATATACACGGACTGTCTTGGGTCTGTAGCCTCTGGTGTTGATGTCCATTCTGTAAACAATTAATATATTTCGTGATAAGGGAAAATACTTGACCTGGGGTCAGTATGAAAGTATACAAGTCAATCAATCTACAAGGTTGCTTTCAAAATCTGCAAGGATTTGTTCATCTAAGCTGGCAATAGTTTTTTTTGTGTCAACCAGCAAAGAAATATTTTTACAAGCGAAAAAGAGCAAGGAGTAATTAAGTGGTGTTAAAAAAAGATTTTTGAATGTTTTTATGGAAACGAAACTGTCTTCATATGCTATAGTCAATCAATCTACAAGGTTGCTTTTAAAATCTGCAAGGATTTGTTCATCTAAGATGGCAATAGTTTTTTTTTGGGTCAACCAGCAAAGAAATATTTTTACAAGCAGAAGAGAGTAAGGAGCAATTCAAAAGTCGTGTTAAAAAACATTTTTTGAAAGTTTTTAGTAAAACAAAACTGTCTTCATATGCTATCATTTATAGGAGTGATTATATTTAAGGAGGGCTACCAGAGGTCGGCAGTATTCTAATGAAGGCCCTATAGATAAAAATATTAAAGATAACCTGGAAATATCAAGAACGTAAAAATCAAAAACGAAAGAAAATATAAAGAAAACTATCAATTTAAAACATAAAATTCCAAAAATGAAAAATGAAGAAATTAGAACAGTACCTTGCATGTAACAAAGTTCAAGGAGCTCAAATAAAATACCCATATAACTACGAGATAATATAACGGCCTTGCCCTTGCTTTTCCCGAAAAAAATGAGTACCGATAATAACTTTCCCAATCAAGTTGGCCTGGAAAAACTCCATAGACGAGGAGTGTAATGGGCAGACGCGTCGATTGCGTCAGAAGTGAAAGCAACTGACAACCATCTGACAGCAAAAATTTGGGTTTATGTTTAATATTTTTGTTTACTTTTGGAAAATCTATTAAAAGAGTGGACACTACGGAAAAGAAAATTTAAAAAGTGTTGTCTAGTGTTTCCCGCATAATAATAACGCACGCAATCACAGAAAATACCGCCACAAAAACTCCACATAAACAAAATGGCAAAACCATACCTCGTTAAAAATGTAAACTTTTCGACAATCCCCAGTTTTCTCACGAATTGGGTTCGGCACTTGAGGCCATGTCCTCGTGTAACGGGTTTACCTTGTGGATTGAAACCCTCGAGTAAGGTTAATCTTGCGGTTGGAGATGTTTTATCCATAATATAATAAATAGATTAAATTAAATTAAATCAAAGTTTTCGGACAGATGATGTCGTTGTCACTGTCACTCAAATTAATATCTTGTCATTAAATTATCGTAAGATCAATACGACACCAGGCATGGATTTGTTAGTGCATGCGCAGTAGATTTTTGGTTTATGGCCTGGTGGCCCAAACAGTTTCAAAGCCAACCGCGATTTTGAATTTTCGTCTTTGTTTTTCAAAGTTATTTTTGTTACACATTTTGCGGCACTTGGGCTGTTATAGTATCTTATAGTTATATGAAAATACCTATGTTACTGATCAAGTTGACTTTGGAAACAAAAGTTTCCTTGTTTCCTAGGTTTTGACCAATACGACCTACATAGAAGGCGTGGGATCAACCCGGAAATAAAAACAATATGGCGCCGTCTTACGTTTCTGTTTGACGTTCAGTCTGTTTGTTTACATCGCGAAATCGCGTCCTCGAGAGAATTTTTAACGAGTTTTTATTGATTATTTTTATATTTAAATATTTCAAATGGTTTGAAAAATGTTTGTTGTATGAGTATTTACAGGTAATTTAGGGTTTTTATTCGAAAATCGCGGTAGTTAGTGCCTTTTTCATTGTCAGTGTTTTAAGTGGTTTCTGGCTGTTTAGAAGCGTTTTTTATTAAACCATTTTGGCGATTAACGTGTACTTAATCGTATAAAGTGTGCGTTGTTAAAAGTTTGTCCCAAAATCCACCAATTTTTGCAGGACTTACAATGCATTTATAAATCTTGTGAAGGTATCATTAAATTGTTTGTGTATCTTTTAGCAATGCCTACTACGTGCTGTGTGCCAAATTGCCAAAGCAATTACAAGGGCCAAGGTCCATCAAGTGTTTCTGTTTTTCAATTTACAAGAAATGAAGAACTTGCAAAGAAATGGATGCATGCCATAAAAAGAGAAATCTTAGTTCCTAGCAAGGATACTTGCGTAAGATACAGGTGAAAAATCACACTGAAATTAGGGTACTGAAAGTGTTTTTTATTAGGTGTGTGAAGTGCATTTCAAACCTGAAGAAGTTGAACGTTCAAACAAATATGACGGCGTTAGTTTATTAAAGCCTCGTTTAAGGGCCGGTAAGTTATTTTTGAGTTACATGTTTTTTATTCTTAAGTTTTTTTTTATGGATAATCCTAAAACATAGGGTAAACTAAGTAAATGTACTAAAATTAATGGTGCAATTAACTTTTTTTTTGTTGCCCTTGGTATACAGTCTGTGGCAATAAAGACAATTTGTATTTTGTATATTTTGACATTTTTGAATTTTTAAAAAAATTAGCTTTACAAAAATATCAAACACTATTTCAGTATCTTTTGTAGTTCCTGAGATATTTGCGTTTAAGTTTTAATAATTGTCAAAATGAAAATATATTGGAAATGACCAACTGATCATGCTACCAAGTGGGCTATGAATGTATTTCTTTATTTTAACAATATAAACTTAAAAATCTAGTTGCCTTGAAAAAAAAACGATTGAATGCAATGATCAGACGGTCGTTTCTGATGTATTTTATTAAAATTTTAAACGCAAATATCTCAGAAACTACAAAAGATATTTCAATAGTGTTTAGTATATTTGTAAAGCTAGTTTTTTGAAAAATTCAAAAATGCAAAAATATACTGGATATTCTATTAAAAAAAAATAGCTTTATTGCCACATCCTGCATACCAAGGGTCTTAACATTTTTTGAGAGTTGTACAAAATTAGTTCGAAATTAGTTCAAAATTATAAACATATCAAAGTTGGAAATTTTTTTGAGGGGGGTGTGGTTTGACGTCAAACTGCACCAACAGCATATTTAAAAAAAAAATGGTTTCTAAATTATAAGCATATGTATCAAAATTCGAATATCTTTGGAGGGGGGTGTGGCTTGACTGATCTAACCTATCATAATCAACGATATATATATATATATATAGAGGAGACTCCGGACAATGTAAGATTCAAAGAAAAAGACAAATTCGCCGACAAAATTTATTATTTGTTTATGTTTATGTTTTGGCCCGAACTGACAGGGAAATGCTTTTAGCTTTAAGAGCATAATATCCCATATGTACCAAAAAATTACAATCCTCTTAATTTGCCTTAAGCTCGCCCCATTGAAGACTTTTGGGCTCATTTGGCAAAGGCAGTGTACGCCGGAGGCTGGACTGTTCAAAATGAAGGCCAATTGCGCCGCAGAATTTTAACTAATAAAGCTATTTGTATCTCATCGCGGTAAAAGTATCCGCATCGAGCGAGAACCAAGCACATTAATTGGTCAGAAACTTGTGTCACGTTCGAAAAGAGCAGATATATGCTAATCTAAGGTGTTCTTGAACGCGATAGGTGTTGAGATGCGTTAGGTATCACGTATCTTTATGGCACACGTATCGTATCTCAGCACCTATTGCGTTCAGAAACACCTTAAATTAGCATATATCTGCTCTTTTCGAACGTGCTACAAGTTTCTGACCAATCAATGTGCTTGGTTCTCGCTAGATGCGGGTACGTATACCGCAATGAGTTACAAATAGCTTTATGTCTCTATTGTCACCGCCCAGACCCTTATGAGAGGTGTCCTAACACAGTTGCAGGTTGTTGAGGAACACCGCGCTGCATTACTAAAATAGTTAAATTATGTTCTCAGATAGTTAACTTTTTATAAAAAAATATATAGTTTAAATAAAAGTTTGTTTTTCAAAAAGCATATGCTTTTTTATTTTGTACCAAAACTTAGGGGACACCCGTTATTAAATAAGAAGAAAGAACAAAGAAAATCATAAGCCAAATTCAAAATGAACGAAATTCTTGCAATCATTTTAGTATTAGTAGTAGTATTATAGGGGCGGCCCGTGGGCCTGGCAATTAGGCCTCTTCATGGGCCCTTTCTGCCATGCCCCGTTCCTTACCCCTATGCACCTACTTCCGCTGCAACTCTCTCTCCGGGCCTCCCTATCTTCTTTACGAAGTTTAGTATGTCGGCCCATTTGACCGAGCAGCTCTTCTTCCTCTATCGTGGGAAATCCCCACTTCAGCTGCCTTGATCTGGCATATGCGTAACACTGTGCTATCAAGTGCTGCGCCGATTCCTCTTCGAGTCCGCAAGCGGGACACACGGGATCTCCTCCTACTCTTATTTGCATCAGATATTTGTTCAGCCGATTGTGCCTAGTAGCAGTCCAATGTCCTTTCGGGTCTTGCCTAAGAGCCATTTAGTTCTGGCTCTATTCGGACCATCCACAAATACCTGTATCTGTTTCCTTGTTATCCCCCGAAGAAGTTCCGGTTCAATGTATTGGGTTTCGGCCCCTAGTCTCGCAAGTTTGTCCGCTTTCTCGTTCCCTGGTATTCCCTCATGACCTGGGACCCACATCAGTGTCACCCTCTTGTCTTGAGCCAGTGTTTGCAGTGCATGTTTTGGCGAACCTTGTAGTACAAACATTATATCAGCATTCTATGGTTCTTTAACCGCATGATCATATATCGTTCTTGAATTACGTCAAAATACAAAACTCTTCCAAATTGATGTTTTCAATTCTTTGATGCACAAATTTTCATTTTTCTTGTTTTGTTTTCACGACCTTTGAATTCTTATTATTGACAAAAGAAAATATCTAAATACAGGGTGATTCAAAATTCCCTAAAAAGATTTGAACAGTGTTTAGATACCATTAATTCAAGAAAAGTTACGTGATTATTTTGTTTAAATTTCATATTTTTTTCTCTGAATTTAGGAGTAAAATTTTCATGTTTTTTTGAGAATCGCCTTTAAAATAATTTACCAAGGAAGTCGTGCGGACAATGACATGTTTTAGGGTTTTTGTCAAGCATTTTGAAGTTGTCAAAGTTTTGTTTTCAAAAATTGGTAGCTTCTCAGAAAATATTAACAATTTTTAAACGCACATATCTCTGAAACGAAAGAGTTTACAAAAATATATTTTACTAATTCTTGTTCAGGACAACAAATTCTACGTACAGTTAAAGCCTTTCTAGGGAATTTTGAATCACCCTGTATATAACAATAATATTGAAAAAACAAGGTGTAAAAATTATAGCAATTTTATAACCGTATAAAAAGCTTAAATTGAGTCATTAAAATTTGAAGTAATTATTTTTTAGATTCCACGCTTAAAATTATTATTATTTTTGAAATTCAGATAAAATTGTCTGCCTGTCTGTTTATCGAAACTGGCAAATGAATAAAATCTGTAGCTGAAAATCTCAATTTTTGTGTCTGTTAAATACAAACGAAAACCAGTTTCCTCCGGTAGTCTTTAGATATGTTTTTTACACGCTTAACACTCGTTACAGTAACGATCACTTTTGTTCGCAACAAGAATCAATAACGTCATTACTGAATGTTTTTTTCCTTCTTGTTTTGGTCGATATCTTAAGTCGCAAATCCACTTTGCCTTATTAAACAAACAAACGATACAAATTAAAATGAGGCAAACGCGAAAAGTCCTTTTCTTACACCCTAAATTACGAAACAATGACTTTTATATCACTAAGGCAAAATAGTAGTTTTCACAACTAGTGGCTAAAATAGTGCTTTTTTGTATAAGCGTTGGTTTAAATAACGAGCGCAGCGAGGTATTTAAAAACGCGAGTAAAAAAAAGCACAGTTTAGCCGCGAGTTGTGAACACTATTTTTTTTAATACCTTTATCAAAAAATTCAAGAAAAACAGGAAAATGCTTTTAAAAATCTCGAACGAAGAGCGCTTCTCGCAAGACACCATCTTGACACTATAAATCAAGGCGGCTGGTAAATGAAATAACAATATGGTTTCCATAGCGATGTACCTTTTTACTCTGTGACGTTTATTGTTGCGACATTTTAATCTTTGACAGTTTGATATTTTGCCGATTTTTTTAAATAATTTTTTCGTAAATACTTGGTGAAAACTGGCAGAAATGGCTTAATTTTTAGGCAAGAATAATTAAATTTTTTCTATCTTACTATTTTCCGCTATTTCTCTTTAATTTTGGATAAAAAACGGACAGCAACACCCGTGATCAAAAAAAAAGTTTTTTTTGCATCGGTAACCAAAAAAGCCATGCTTTAGTTATCTGCAGACAGTTACTAAAATCATGGCTTTGATGAAGGTATAAAAAAAAGTAAAATGAAATTTTTAACACGTTTTAAATGCTTCGACTAAAATTGCCTAAAATTAAACTAAAAATATATTAACGAATAACGTTATAGCGCCGCAGGTAAAATTTTTTGCTGTATGAAACTTAATCTAAAAAATATTTAAGAAAATGTGAGATGAGTCAGTTACAAAAGGGGGGCAATATTTAAGTGTAGAGGTCAGGGCGGTCGACTGAAAGTTTTGTTTTTTGTTTTTTTTTTCTGAAAAGTACCAAAACCTGAGTTGTTTCAATTACTTGATGTTTACGAACTTTTATAAAACAATAAAAAAATAATCCGGATAAAATGAATTTTTTAGACACCTACATACATATGCTTATCAAATTCTTATTATCTAATTATGGAGAGCAAACACAGACTACATGTAATGGTAATAACCCGATAAAAATTTATCGAAAAATATATGCCAAGTTCAAGCTGTTTAACTGTCAATTATGGCGTCAAATTCTTAAATTGTGAAGTCTTGTTAAAATCGGTCAAAAACTACAAAAATTATGGACAGACAAAAAAGATCCGTTTTTTTGGGCCTATCTATATATAGGGTGGACTTTAAAATCTTGGCTGTTTTGATTTTCTAATAACATTTTTGTTCCTTAAGATGATAAATTTGATCTTTTTGGGGTCAAAAATCCATGACGAAAAAATTCAAACCAAGGTATAAAAAAATAGCGGGAACTTTTTTTGACAACCCTGAAACTTTTTGTTATGAAAATAAGAAAGCTCATGTAATTTCACGATTAACAAGGTACCAGTCATTAAGTTTGGTTTATTTATACAATAGTTACGGAAGCTCAAATTTCCTTCAATATTGAATACCTGATCAAAAAATGTTTTGGTCATGTCCTTTCGTACTATCTCTTTAACGTCTGTGAAAATAACTTCTGGAATAATGAAGCCAATTTTAAGACAGATCCAAACAAAAATCCAGTGGGCTATTCGGAAGAAAAACAGAACAAAAATAAACTCGACTTAATGTAACGAAAATCCAAAATATTTTTTTTTTCACATTGTTGATATTTTGCGGACATGACTATCGCAAAAACTTGCAACAGCAAACAATAAAAGACCTTGCCGTGCCAGTTGCCCCCGCAAAAATAAACTAGCGAAAAAAATAGCGTAACGACCAGATCTATCCTATACAAAATTTTGAACGATGAATAGCTAACTAAGGTCATCGAGTACGTAGCAATTACTACGTTTATAGGCACCCAAAACCGCTTTTATCTAAGTACGGTTTTAAATAAAATCGCTTTCTCCGAGGGTTCAATGTCACTTGAAAAAGAAAACAAATAAAACAACTAAGTTAACAACAGATTTTTCGGTAAAACCAGGGTTGAATATTTCTTGTTGGAACAATTGCGCTAAAGCGTTTTTAAAGTTTTTATACCGACCCGAAAATAGGTTTCAAACCGATAAAATGCTTTCTTAGATCGCTTTAAAATAAAATCGATTTAGATTAAAAACGGTTTTGATGGTGTTTATGCGATATAATTTTCAAGCCGTTCTTATATAAAACCGCTTTAAGAGGTCCGTATAAACAAAGTAAATGACTCTAAACAATAGAAAAACGTAAATACTTTTCTAAAAACGTGTTATTAATATAGAGTGCAAAAAGTAAAAAATTATATTAGGCTTTTTGTAAAACCTTTGCTAACAAACAACCATGTCATCTCAGACAGAGCCAAAGGGGCCTTGGCCCCGCCTAATATGTCAACATAGTTAAGCACATTTTTTTTTAAATGCCACATATACCACCAGTCAATACCCTCTCCACATAGGCCGATCAACTCTTATCGTTTTAGTGTCCTTTTCTCCACCTTCACCGCCATTTTGACAGAAAACTAATGGATTATCTGTCACTTATGAGTGAAAATGGCGGCAAAGGTGGAGAAAAGGACACTAAATCGGTATCAGTTAATCGGCCTATCTGGAGAGGGTACTGCACTAGTACTACCACGCTTTCTAACTCGCACGCAAACTGACTTTCGAGTTCTGCGCTCGGTTACTATCTCTAGCGTAATATTAATCATTCGCACATCCAGGAATTGACTTCGGGGGGGAGGGGGAACCCAAAAACCACCTCTCCTCCTCTGTGCGCCACTAATAAAAGTGCAATAATAAAATCATTCACTATAGAAACTGCAATTCGTTAAACCAATTTTTTATCCGAACCTTATGTCTTCAAACCCATTCAATAACAAATTCGAAATTTATAAGACCCGTTTTTAATCGAACCATTGTTCATCAAACTCATTCAATATCAAAGTCGTAATTTATAAAACCCATTTTTTTTCAAAACCGGAATTCGTAAAACCGTTGTTTATCAGAAAATTTTTACTAAATTGATTGCGCATTCGCCAATAATACATGAACCAGAGGCGTACACGTAGGTGGCGCGGCGTTTCGATGCATTTGTCGCGGCTACGCGCACATACTTGTACCGGTAGGGTTCAATAGTTTGTGTATAGATGCAATCCAGTTAAGAACAATAGAGTGACATCTATACACAAAGTGTTGAACACTACCTGTGAATACTTTTAGCCAAGTCTGCGCACATAGAACGACAAATGCATCGAAACTTGGCGCCGCGCCACCTGCGTGTACGCCTATTTTTAGTTTTCACCTAATCAAAATCACTTATGCCTGTGTGCACCACTTCCCCTTACTTCTTCCACTTATTCAAGTGCCGCTTGAACTGAGGGTGACCCTTGAGATTTACTTGGTTTGCAAAAGTTCCGAATATGTTCCACTTGGAAAAAGTAAGGAAATTATTGGCAACATGGCAGTTATCTACATTTTTTGTGTTTTTTGTGTGGTGTTCATAATTAATTACCTGTCAGCTGTCAAAAAACCACGTAAAATTTGAGGTTGTGTTAAAAAAACAAATTTTATTGATATGGTTGTATGGAGGAAAAGGCAAATAAAACTACTATAATTGGTTAACTATAAAACCTGACTATTTATTTAGTATATGTTTTCATATCGTAATCAATACGTATCGAAAAGATTGTCTTCTTTTTCTTTCATAGAGCTTGTTCTCTGTTCCGACAAAGAGCGTGACATATGAAGAACAAAATGCTTGATTTTCGATACATATTGAATACTTTGAAAACATACTAATTATTACACCACCAGACCAACCCAACCCATTTTTCAGTTTCTTTGCAACGACTTTGCAAAAAAAAGGTGAATTATTCGCTTAGCGAAAAAAACATGATTTTTTTTGGACATTCTTAACCTTTTGTAAAAGGTATCTACATCTCATTCTTTGAAAACTCCTTCTTGGTAGGTATTCCATTGATAACAAAGTCTAATTCTTCATCTTCTTCGTTATCCCAAAGAAGTTCAATTTTAAGCACAGACCATTATTATAATCACAGAAAGATTTTAAAGCAACGGAACAGTTTTATAATGTAATTAAATTAATGGCTTTTGTTTAAAAACATAATCAAAAAAATACCTCACATAACCTCAAAATGCGCTTAAGCCGAAGTAATTCTACGGCTTGTCTTAACTGCAGCTTAAGTGCCACTTACATGATATTAAAACTAAAGCTTAAGCTCGGTTTACATGTCAAGCCAAACCCGTGCACACGGGCATTAAACGTTTAAAAACTTGACGAATACAATTTGAACAAGTAATGGTACGGCCCTGATTGAAAACATTTTTGTTAACTACTTTTTAGGGGTAAAAAAATATTTTAAGGTATAACTACACGTTATCTTATTTTAAAGACTTCTAAAAATTGATTCGGAAAGAAAGTTAATATACTAGTTTTAGGTTTTGAAATACCCTTTGAGCATTGAAGAACAAGAAATGTCTGCCTTTTTTTTGACGAAAATTGTAAAATAAAGATTATGTGCACTGCGGGAAAAGATATTTTACACTGTTGCCATAGCACTGAACCAATTTATTCTAAAATTTTTGATATTAAATTAAGCCATCTATAAATATATTTCTAATAATTACAAAAGTTTTTAAACCAAAGCCTCTGTTTATAAATTTTTAGTTTAAACCTAGTAAACATGTAATGTAAAATACATTTACTTCCCTAAAGTGCTCTGATTTGGCAACAAACTTTCTTCTTTGCTTGGACGCTTTCCGTTCACGAACCTGGTAAAACAATTTTTCAGAAAACCGGTGATTAAAGAACGCCGTACCGGAAATTTTGGTCGCTCGGTTGACAGTTTAAAGCGCTCTTTTTCAAAGAAATTGCTTCGCATCAAACTGTATATGCGTTGACTAGAAATACCACGATTCGTATTAACCGACCGGCTAACCGCGACCGAAATTATAAACGGAATACTTCTCTCTTCTTCTGTCAAATCAGAAAAATGTTTCAGTCGACCAGTTTTCTCTAAAATACTTTTTCCTTCTCTAAAAAATCTCCATCTACCACTAAAATACTGCTCTTTCTCTCTTTAAGATATTTTTCATTTCTTACAGAAAAAAAAAATATTTTTTGGCAGTACATAGTTTTTTTAAACGCTAAAAAAAGGAAAACTTGAAATTTTTGTTTTGTATTCTACGAATCGACATTTTGAGAAAAAAATTATAAAATATAAGTAAAAAATTGTTTAAACAAAAACGTTTACTGCTTAATATACACTAAAATATTTTAGGCTTGATTTTTTAGGCCTTAAATTACCATCATGGCCGTACTATAACATGTTAAAAACGAATACAACAACACCTTATATTTTTTGCCTCTGTTGCTCAAGACCTCACGGATAATAAAGTTAATTACTAAAAAATGTCAAAGAAAAAACGCCTGCAAGTTTTTCCATAAATAAACAACACTCGTAAACTGACAATACGTGAAAGTTTGCAATTCCATCCTAATAACAGTTTGCAGTTTAAAAATGAAAGCAAATTAGCCTTAGAATTTTATGTTAAAACACAATAAAGTATAGTCAACATAGAGGCCAAAAAATATAAGATAACTTGAAATTTCCAAACAAAACGTAATTACGTCATGGTAAATAAACATAAAAAAAATCTAAAGCAAAAGAAACTCTTATAAAAGTCGGCTGTCCTGACAAAAGCCACACCAACGATTAGCAGAAAAGCTTATTTATGGTATCAGACGTGCAAAATGGTGTAAATTTTTTACCCCTTCGCTATTTTTTTTAAGGTTACAAATATGCCAGTAATATTTCAGCCAAGTTAACCTCAACAACAGGCAAGAGAGAGAACTACGAAAATTATTCATATCTAAAAAAATACTAGAATGCTTGTGATTATAAATAATATTAAAAGTGCAAGAAAAATATATAAACGAGTTACCTACTCCAGCACAAATGGGAAAATGTTCTACACTGTGAGACTGTGTACGGCATTTATATGGAGGAATTGATTTTTCGTTGTCGGTATGAAAAATCGAGACAGCCCGGCGATTACATCAACAACACACCATTATATATTATCACTTATCAATCTTGATCACTAATATTAGTAGGGCAGCATTTGGGATCTGACGTAGAATCTCGTAGTGACTAAAATTCCTTTTAACCCCAGATGTATGACCACAAACTTTGTTTCAGACGTCACTTATTAGCTTGTCTAACGAACTGACACAATCAGCTGACACCCTATCAGCTGTGTAGGCGTAGGACAAACAAACTGTTTTTCAATAAGCCCTAATGCTAACAAAATCGAAACCTCTAGCGATGTAGTTCAAAAAAAATGTTACTATTTTAGGTTTTGGTCCTTTGTGCATATGGAAAAACATTTTTTTATACAAATCGGTTTAGTAGTTTTTTTTATTTTTCTTAAATCTTCAGCGACGCCAATAAAAATAATTAAAATTCAACATAGCGCCCCCACATCTTCCTGCTTTATCTAAGTATGTTGAAAAGCTATATATGCCACTTCTGGATTTCCACCATAAATTTTTTTTACACCTTCATCAAAAACATGATTTTAGAACTGTCTGCAGATAACTAAATCAAGTTTTTTGCCTAAAATTAAAGAGAAATAGCGGAAAATTGATTTATAGTGTAAAGATGGTGTGTTGCGAGAAGTGCTCGTCGTTCGAGATTTTTAAAAGTATTTTCCTGTTTTTCTTGGATTTTTTGATAAAAGTTTTGGTGTGTTTTTTTTACTCGCGTTTTTAAATACCTCGCTGCGCTCGTTATTTAAACCAACGCTTGTAAAAAAAGCACTATTTTAGCCACTAGTTGTAAAAACTAGTATTTATATGGGCGATCTGCCCTACTACATATGTTTTTTTGCATGGAATTGCAACAAAAAACAAACTCATGGCATCTCTGTTTATGATCGATTTATTTGGTAGACTAAATAATCTAAAACAAAACCAGAGCCATTAACCAAAACTGGACTAATATTTAGATTGACACAATACTATCGCCTTCGTTTATTACTCTAAACTTAGATTAAAAAGAGACAAGATATCTGGTCCAACGAAAACTTCTTGGCAAATAATAACCACTGTTTAAAAACAAAGGGAGAGCAAGTGAAAATCAGTCAGTGGCGGTACATGCCGTTATGTACACAGAAAATAAAAAAAAAGTTTATGAAATATACTTAAATTAGTAGATGCTTAAATTAAAATATCAACAAACACGTTTTTTTTTGATGAAGTAGTTAATTCCCAATGCATTAAATGAGATATTTTCGAATGTTTTTATAAGGTTTTTGTTATAAAGACGATAAAATAAAGCATAGTTTTGATGAAGTACTTAATGCGCAAATAAGAAATTTTCGAAGGTTTTTTTTTTATAAAAACTCTAAAATAAAGGTAGGTAAACCAACTTGCAAAGAACAATAAAAGTTAATTCACATGTGTTCAGGTTTGTAAAGCTAGGAACACACGATGCAACTTTTCCGTACATCAAATTTTGTTTTCACAAGATAAGAAAAGACGCAAGCAGATTGTGTCTCCTTTTAACCTGTTATTAGAAAATTTGATGCATGAAAAAGATGCATCGTGTATTCCTAGCTTAAGAATATTGAATTCCTACCTCTTATCAGAATATTAAGGTTGATTTATACTGCCCTTCGAATTGATATTTAAATCTTTTTGTCTGTCCTAGATGTCTCTATATACCCCAAGCATTATTGACTTTATTGTGTACTGAAGAAGTCAGTATAAGTAAGTTTCTGCTAATGACCAGAAAAAATAACAAAATTAACAAACACAATAACATAATTTTTTGCTAGTGGGTAATATTTCTTTTTCGTGATATTCCAGGTGCTATGAACTTGTGTTTCTTTGTTTTAATGTTTGGCATAATTTTATGGTGTTAAAAATTGAAATTGCTATAAATCATATACAAACTTTGTAATAAATTTCTTTTGTATAAAATTATGCTACAAACATTTATTATTAGGAAGCTTCCAAAGCTCAAATTGGCAGAATTATTTTTTTCATATTTTTTAAATTATTTTGCAGATTTCATATTATGGTAAAATTTTAATAAGATAATTCATGTGTAAATTTATATTTAATTAGGTACGCCGATGGTGTGTTTACTGTAAACAACAGAAAGGTAAACAAAACAAAACAAAGTGTCAGATATCTTGTCTCTTTTCAATCTAAGACTCAAAATTTACTCACAAAGGGATTAATATTATTCATACCAGAGAGGCATAAAGAATTTGAGCAGACGAAGAATGATCAAAAGAAAAAGTAAAAACAAAAAATTTAAAAATTGGAAGCCAAGTAATTATTAACAACTAATATGTTACCTATGCATCTATCTATCTATCTATTTAGATGAATACATATATGTAGTTCTTTTATTTTGTTTTAAATTGAATAAAGTTCTTTTTGTAATATACTGAAATTCTCCCTGCATTACCATCGATAATCATTTTCCAAAGAATGTTAGCAATACTAGACTTTCCCAGCTCCCTATCTGCAACAACCCTTATTCTAACTTGAAGAGGTCTTGGAAGTTTATTCTGCAAATTATATTTCCTGCGTTTTGTTTTGCCTTTTTGGTTTTGTTAAAATTGAATGACTCTCGATCAAGTTTTTCGACTTTACATTTTATTCAAATCGCCTAGAATAATTTTTAACAAAATAGAGTGCCTACCCAAGCAAAGTTGGGCTATCATCATTGTTTTTAAAAATGACTGCGTGATGTATGTGACAGTTTAGTGCCAAAGCAAGATGTCAATTACTTACAAGCAAACTTAAGGGTCGATAACTATACCGTTACATTTCAATTCAATTAACGCAAATGCTAGGGTTTGCAACAACGAGTCTGTGCTCTTAAACTTAGTTTAATTATTCTCCAAATCAGTTTTAGAATCCCTGCCAAAAGAAACACACTCAATCTCCCACGGACTCTGACGACAAATAAGTACTTATACGAGAATGTTATTGATCCAAGCTGGAAATCTGGTTGAATCAAGGATACTAATTCTTTAATTTAAGTAATTATTGTTGGATTAAGTATAACAATCATTAACAGTCTCTTTACTTGCCACTAAGTATTACTTGGATCTGCTCACTAATATTAAAACGAAGTTGTATGTCTCCTCTTGGTCCGAGAATATAGTTTCTTAAGTGTAAATATGAATTGATGAATTGATTTTATATATGAATTTGTATATTCCGGCATCCCTTTTTGCACCTCCATTAACCTAGCGACCCCACCCCAAGAAAATGAAAATTTAGTTATGCCATAATTATGTGCTAATTATGTGCGAATTTCGTCCCCAATCAAAAAAATTTGTGCTCCTTTGGTTTCTGAGATAATTGAAAAAGAAAATGGAGTAGCTCGGTTAATATTAACTTAGCAAACCCAGCAGGAAAAATGGAGTCAAACTAAAAATTTTTGGTCTTAAAATTATGTGCTAATTATGTGCTCGACGAATATATAAGAAAAAAATCAAATTTTGAATTTTAATTTTTTTTTTAAAAAAAGGTGGGGTAGCTAGGTTAATATTAGCGACATAAAGCTATTTGTAATTCATCGCGGTATACGTATCCGCATCTAGCGAGAATCAAGCACATTAATTGGTCAGAAACTTGTACCACGTTCGAAAAGAGCAGATATATGCTAATCTAAGGTGTTCTTGAACGCGATAGGTGTTGAGATGCGTTAGGTATCACGTATTGTTACGGCACAGGTATCGTATCCCAGCACCTATTGCGTTCAGAAACACCTTAAATTAGCATATATCTGCTCCTTTTGAACGTGCTACAAGTTTCTGACCAATCAATGTGCTTGGTTCTCGCTAGATGCGGATACGTATACCGCGATGAGTTAAAAATAGCTTTATGTCGCTAATATTAACCTAGCTACCCCACCCTTTTTTTTTAAAAAAAAAACATAATTTAAAATTCAAAATTTGATTTTTTTCTTATATATTCGTCGAGCACATAATACGGCGATGAGTTACAAATAGCTTTATGTCTCTATTAACTTAGCGACCCCACATGTCTAGGTATCACGGAAATTAAAAATTTAAAAAACCAGTATTATCTGGAAATTATGTGCTAATTTCATCCATGATCAGAAAATTTTGTACTTGACTGGTTTCGGAGAAAATCAATATAAAGGATATTACATTACATCATTTGTAATAACCTAGCATTCGCAATCTGAAGTACGATTCTAAAGTAAAAATATACTAATACAAAATTATGTGCTCCATAAATATGGTGGGGTTGCTAAGTTAATATTAAATTAGCTAACCCACTTTCTTTTTCAATTTTCTCGGAAACCAGACGAGTAAAAAATTTTCTGATTATGGACGAAATTAGCACATAATATGCAGATAATGCTGGTTTTTGAAATTTTTAAATTCCGTGATACATAAACATGTGGGGTCGCTAAGTTAATATTAACCCAGCTACTCCACCCTTTTTTTTTTAAAACATAATTTAAAATGAAAAATTCGATTTTTTTCTTATATATTGTTATATATAATTTTTAGTTTGGCTCCATTTTTCCTGGTGGGCTTGCTAAGTTAATATTAACCTAGCTCCCCATTTTCTTTTTCGATTATCTCAGAAACCAAAGGAGCACAAATTTTTTTGATGGGGGACGAAGTTAGCACATAATTAGCACATAATTATGGTGTGACAAAATTTTGATTTTCTTGAGGTGAGGTCGCTAGGTTAATGGAAGTCCTTTTTGCATAAAATTCATAATTTTTGCCTTTTTTTGAGGCACATTAAATAAGTAATGTTCATAAAGTCGACTTTCTGTCAATTTTTTTTCAAAAAAGATGCCATAAACGTTTAAAAATAAAAGAAACAAAAAATAACAAAGTAAGGTTATGTCTACTGTTTTGACTCCTTGATCCGTCAAGATCGAAGTCAAGATTGACGGGGAAAGAAAAAGCAGTCCAACCCCCCACTCCCCATCAAAAATTAATCAGCTCTGCGTCTGGGGACAAAGATTTTTTCGCCAAATTTGATAAGAATCGGTTTAGCGGGTTTTGAGTTATTGTGTTACAGACAGACATACACCCAGTGGCGTCATTTCACATTTCTCTTGGAGGAGGGCATGCCTAATTTCAAATAAAAAATATGAACGAAAAAAAACATTTTAAAGGGATTTAGCGAGGGTGAAAAAACACTTTATTGACGCCAAAATAACTTAAATAAACATAAAAAACAAAAAAAAAATTGACAAACAAAAAAGCTTAGACCTAAACCGTAGTAGGTGTACTTAAGCTAAAAGGTGTTTTTAAATTGTGTTTTTATTTGTAAAAGCCAAATTTTGATTTTTGTTTGCGGATACTCTCCGCTGCTGACACCATCAATTTTAGTGAAAATAAAAGAACTTTTTTTTTGCCGATCCCAATTATTGGCACTCCATACTATGTATGACATACTATGTATTACTGGCTAAAATTGACCCCCTCTGAAATCGGCCATATTTAATTTTTTATTTATTGGCAGATTACATTCATATTCTCCAAAAGTTTGATTTGACAAAAGAGTTGGATTTTTCCTCGGATTTTTCACATTTTGAAACTCAGGGTTACCTTTTCGTGGACCGAGACAGCAAAGTTACTTACCAGGTACGTACCTCGTACCTAACCCTCAGACGAAAAGTACATGCCTAGTACGTACCCTAACTCAATTGTACATCGCAAAAAAATATCTTTATTCCTTATCTTTCTTTAGTTAAAGGTAAAGTTTGGCGTCGATGCCTTGACAAAGAAAATATTCCTAATAATAATAAAAAGGTATCGATTCTTAAACTTATCGATACTTTAAAGCTAAGTATCGAAGAGAACCGATACAGTTTAAAAAAATATACCAACAACTCTAATTGTACGTACTAGGGACGTACATATTATTAGAAAATTTGATGCATGGAAAAGTTGCATAGTTAGAACAGGGTATAAAATAATAATTATATTAAGAGAATGAAAAATATATACTTATACAAAAAAGTTTACGTTAGAAGCGAGACAAATGTTACGCAAATGAACTACGTTCAATTTATGAAAACTTAAAAACACAGTAAGTACATACAAAAAAAAAGACCTAAAAATAACGTAAAAATACGTAGGTATTTGCTGTACGTGCATTTCACGCATACTTTTGTACGTACACCGTACGTACGTAGTAGATCGTGGGACGTAAAGACGTAAAATGAACGTACACAATACAATTATGCTGTCTGGGGAATAGCTCTTAAATACTTAAAGGAAAGCTGTTTTATGTTTTTTGCTGTTTAATAATAACTAAGCATAAAATCAGTTGACCTATTTTTTACCCCCCCCCCCTTGAAGTCAATCCCTGAGTGCGCCACTATATTTTTGGATTTTATATTTGCGAGAGGGACAACAATAATTCCTTGTCATCCAAGACACGACTTACTTAATTCACAAAAAAACGTTGTGCTACATATTTTTAAAATGTAACAATCATCATCGGCTCCATCTAAGCTGAACAATGGCAACCTAACATTATATCGTCGAACGGAAGAATTTATAGACCGCAAGGTTCGCCAGTCGCGCGAGCAGCTGTTTTTGTATCGAATATTCTGGACTACCAGAAATTTACAATGCAACTTTCATTGTTTTAAAAGAAACAGATATGCGAAACGTTTACAGGGACGATCTGAAATTATTGCTTTACAATTGTTTAAAATGATAAGCAGATTAAATAATGTTCAAAAGCAAAGAGCGCAAAATGTTTGTTTAAATCACATCGTCGCCACCAGAGAGCATAGCGTATTTTTCAAATATCGAAAAAAAAATGCGCGAAAATTGCATGAGAAGAAAGCAAACGAGTTTTTGATAATAATTGATTGAATTGAATGGAATTTTGTAGGCCACACACTACGCTGTCCGCGGCACGAAGTAACTGTGGCAGTGAACTTGCGATAAATTTTCCATTAAAAAAAAATAGTGCATAGTTAATTACTTACCCAATTGCTGGGTCCCCATTGATTTATGAAATTGTTTACCCAGCCTGGTTGTGGGGCAGTACTGGACCTATCGCTTTTGACGCTGTTGGTTGGAACCCTGCAATACTTTTCCTTATCAGTTTTGGTCATAATTCACAGTTTTGGCATAAAAAAAAATCACACTAAATCAAACAGTCGCGACGACGATCAGCCACAAAACAAAATCAAACCACCACGGAAA
Source organism: Oxystoma pomonae (assembly GCA_963921995.1). NCBI lineage: Eukaryota > Metazoa > Arthropoda > Insecta > Coleoptera > Brentidae > Oxystoma > Oxystoma pomonae. Next base: position 13,736,161 of record OY998173.1, read on the forward strand.
AAATCAAATGCCGGTTTGTATATTTTTCTGTTTGACAGATTTACTTTGAATAAGGAGCGTGTGTGTTTTATTTTCAGATACACACTTGTCTGATTATTGTGGAATGAAGTACGAATATACAAGCTTGCTAGTTATATAGTAGTAGGTGAATTATACCTGACAACGCGTGTGCGCGCAACTCGCGCGCGGTTTTGCAATTAAATTTCGGATTCTCAAAAACTTTTTTTTGCGAAAATTCACTCCTTACCCCCTTAATCCCCAATCACTCTCATGAAAATTAGCCAACGATGAATTCTTATGAAATTTACTCTTTACTTTTATTTTTTCTGAAGTCACACAGAATTATCGCTAGTATTTATGGAAAATTCATAGATAGCCTTTGACATTTTTTTAAACGCATCTGATAGTCAGGAAACGATAATATCTCAAAATTATAAATAAAAATTAAGCAAAATGGTGAAACAACTAATACTTTGGACGAAAAAGTCGTCTAATCTCAGTGGCGGTCCCAGGGGGGCAGGGGGGCGATTGCCCCCCCCCCTTTGCACCAGAAAAAAGTTCCTTTAAAAACACTCTAGAATCCCTCACCAATATTTTGGGACAGTTTGACCTTTAATTCGTCACACCAAGAAAACCATTGGAAATACAGAACAGTATTATAGAGTTTCTATTTATAAACAAGTTTTAGACAAAATCAATTCGGACATAAAAAAGTATTTTTGACTTGAACATATTCATACCAAGTTTTATACAAAGTCGTTTCTAAATACTATAAACTGTTTGATTAATCCAAAACACAAATTCTTGAACTTTTATTGGGAGAAGTCAGTACCTATTTGGAAACAATATTGGTCAGAAGTAGGCAAAAGCTGAAATCAAAACATACCTGATAATGTTTTCGAAGCAATGAACAAGTGTGGCAATATTTTTCCGTTGATAAGAACATTCTTAGATGTTTGCCAGTAAGTAATGCTTCGTCAGAAAGAAGCTTCTCATGCTTCAAAAAAAACACTATGACGGAAATTCGTCTGACGGGCTTAGCGTTGCTGCATATCAACAGACATATTGAAATTGACCGGTTTGCCCAAAAAAATCGGAAACTGTTTTTTTTTCTGAGATAGGCATGTTTGAGATATGCGATATAAAAGGTAATATTCACCAAAAAGGTTTTTAGTATTTAGCTATTAAGTTTTGTTTTTGGTTTGTTTGTTATCTATGTTTTTTATAACTGAAAAAATTATACGCAGTTATTCAAGCGCGGATTTCAGGGGGACGGGGAGGCGGGGTAGTTAACCCCCGTTCCATGGTTTTAAATTTTTTATGAAAACATTTAGAAAACCAAAAGTAGGGCGTAAATTGCGACGCTATAACACCTTTGACATTTACTGTTAATTGTAATTTTCTTAAAAATTTTCGCCTGCTGCGCTTTGAAGCCATTGATATATTTACAATTTTAGTTTAATTTCAAATCAGAAAATGCATTATTAATGTAATAAAAGTAAACGACTTAAAATCTGAGCCCCCCCCCCCTAGATTTGAGACCAAATCCGCGCTTGTAGTTACTAAGTTTTTATTCCTCATAAAAGCTTTTTTTTCAAATGGCTGGGACCGCCACTGCTAATCTTCAATTCGTCAAGTGTTTGTTTTGAACAAAATAAGGTCCAAACTAAATCAAAATAAAGACAATTAGAAGTTTAAAATAACAATTTGAATAACATGTGAAATAGAAAACAGCTAATTAGAGAATGGATGAAGGTGTAACGCAGGGCAATTTCCATCCTTTCGAGATTTAACATAAAATTTAAATGGTTGGCCACAAAGAAATCGTAAGGGAGACACTGCACCCCCCCTGCACTAATAGGTCAAATCAACATTACCTATAACCAGTGGCGTAGGGTTAAAACCCCCCAAGGGGACGTGTTTGGTGTGATGTCTTAATTCTTAATTCTAAGGAATTTTTCTTACCATCATTCAAAACGTGTAATAAGTGGCATCCCAGCAAACGCAAATTGTCGGCATTGAATCGGGCCAATGTCGACAACGTCGGCAGTGTGTCGGCATCGGCGAATACACTCTGGCCCGATGTTGGTCAGATTGTGATTTTCAGTTTTCGGTCAATAATCAGCAACTGACGGAGGTCCACATTACTACAGTCGACTTTATGCCGACACCACTTTAGAACCGACGATGGTCCGATTAGAACTTTGTTTAATCGGTCGAAAATCGGCAACTGACGATGGCCCGATTTACTATAGTCGACTTTATGCCTAAGCCCACTTTATTTGCTTTAGGACCGACGACGGTCTGATTGGAACTTTGTTTGATCGGACGAGAATCGGCAACTGACGATGGCAAGATTTACTATTGTCGACATTATGCCAACGCAAACCTTATCTACGTTAGGGCTGATAATGGTCCGATAGGAACTTTCTTTAATCGGTCGAGAATCGGCAACTGACGATGGCCCGATTTACTATAGTCGACTTTATGCCGACGCCTACTTTATCTGCTTTAGGGCCGATGATGGTCCGATTGGAACTTTCTTTAATCTATAGTCGACTTTATGCCGACGACCACCTTATCTGCTTTAGGACCGACGATGGTCCGATTGATACTTTGTTTGATTGGTCGAAAATCGGCAACCGACGATGGTCCGATTACGTCACCTTAAAATTTTTAAACTGCTTAATAGTTTCTTCCTAGTATGTAGAGATGGCGCTAATGTCACTATTTTCCTTGTACAGTGGAAGATAATATTATATATATAATGAGCAAAGATATTTCGAAACTAGAATGCGGACTTGACTAGATGGTGGTTCTTAATTCTTTACAAGAATCACCTCTTCTGCTAGAGATGGGTAAGTCGATCAGTGATTCGTTTCTAGACTGATCGAATCTTTTGAATCGATCATTGAATCAATTATTTGAAATTAAAGAAAATGGTGACCTGATGACCAAAAAAAAGGTCTATGCAGTCAAATACAACATACTCTGCTGTCCAATATTTTCATACAGATTACCCCGCGCGCAGGAATTCGAATCAAAGGAACGAATGAACGAAACGATCGACCTATTTCCAACTGATTCAGTGGGTCAGTCAGTCGTTGATCGGTTCCGATTTGATTCACTCGTTTTATTCATTCTGTCTTCGTCGCTCATTTGACTCATTTCACTGATGGAATCATATCGAGCAAACATGATTCGATCACTCAATACTCGCAAGTGATTCGATCATAGTGAACGAATCGTTCACGAATCACACATCTTCTGCCTCTTAAACCAGCCCGACTGGTTAAGCAATAAGCACCCGCATTATCGAAAATTTGTAGTTTGCCACTGTTGGGCCGCTTTAAGCTACCACCGACGGACCTCCGTCGATCGCCGACGTCGACAAATTCGGCAATCGACATCGAACCGACGAAGGTCCGAGGGAACCGTGTTTGCTGGGATTCTTAGTATCATTTTTCTTAAAATTTTCCTCTGCGGTGCATTTATGATTTGGTAACAAATCTATATACCACCGCATCCCACCCCTTCTTGGCATCTATTCCAATCTACTTTTTCAAAAATATTTTACAAAAAACCTAAGAGATAAAAATTTTTAAAGAATTTTTTGTTTTTTTTTCAAAATTTTCGCCTGCGGCTCTAAAAAAATATTAAATATTGTTACAATTGTGTTTAATTTTAAGCAATTTAAAAACAACATTTGAAACACGTAAAAAATAGCATTTTAGTGTAATATTTTCAAAAATTTTGCCTAAGGGTTAATTTTTAGAAAAATCGACAAATGAGACTTGCTTTAAAAAAAAATAAGTATTTTTGATTTGTATACACTAACTCAACACCTATTAAACCGCCCCTCACCCCTCTCTTCAGTTCAAGAGCTTAAGCAATAAGCATCTACCTAATTTTAAAAAAAATTTATTAAATGATGAAACCCCCACTCAGCGTCGATATATACGAAAAAAAAGGAAAAAAAAATAAAAAAATATGGGGACCTTGGTGTTACGAAGCTTTATGAATGGGGAGGGGGTTTTGAGTCGCATTACGTAACGCTTAACGCACTACAAGAATAGTGTGGGGAGGATATTAAATTAAAAACAAAAATCGGAGGGGGTAAAATGTATCGTTACCTAATTACAAAGAAGCGATCAAAGGCAGCCTTATGTAAATCAGATCAGTGTGATGAAATAATAGTAAAAATTTCCTAAATAATGATCTTTCAATTTGATGGTTTAAAATAATAGATACTATCTAGGAAGATGGATGAGAGCACAAGATAAACAAAAGAAAATTTTTTAAGGTATTTTTGTTAAAAATTTGAAAATGGAACAATCGTGCAAAATTTCAGCTAATTCTCACGTTTAGTTTTCCCTACACCTGGAATTGACTTTGGGGGGAGGGGGTTAAGAAGGATAATTAATAGAAAAACTTAATTTAAGGAAACAGGTGATTACAGGAGCGGACCTTTGATTTTTATGCCGTTTATGGTCGCAGTTATGAAGTGCATTCTCTATTATTTTATTACTATAGATATTAAACAACAGCGGAGACAATATACAACCTGGGCGTACTCCTCTTCTTATTTGGACCTCTTCGGACAGTTGGCCATCAACCTTTATTTGAGCAGTCTGATTCCAGTATAGATTAGCGATTATCTTTAAATCTCGGTCATCTACACCAACTTCTTTTAGCGATTCTATGAGCTTTTCGTGTTGGACTCGATCAAATGATTTCTTATAATCTATGAAACAGGCATATACTGGCACTGACACACCCCTAGACCGCTGAACTAGGACTTGAATGCCAAACAAGGCCTCTCTTGTCCCGAACCCACCGAAATCCAAACTGCGTGTCGCCCATAAAGGATTCGCATTTCCCATAAATTCTTTTTATGGATAATCTTTAAAAATATTTTTAACATATGGCTCATTAGCTGATTAGGCGGTAATCACTATACTTCTTTGCTGAATGTTTTTTAGGCAGCGTAACAAAGGTTGATTTTAGCCGGTCAGCTGGGATTTTACCGCTATGATAAATCAAGTTAAAAAGTTTGGTCAGCGTATCGACCGAATCTTCGTTTTCTACTAGCTTTAAAACCTCAGTGTATACTTCGTCTTGCCCTACCGCTTTTCTGTTTTTAGCTGAAGATATTGCGTATTTTACTTCCTCTGGTGTTATATCTATGCCGTAAACTGAGAATTCTTCTGGCTGTTCGGATAGGTTATCGGTAAACAGATGTTCTATGTACCTACACCATTATTTTAGTTTGTCTTTGGTATCCGGTATGATTTTACCCTGATTGTCGACAAAGATTCCAGCTTGTCTTTTATTAAATAATCCGGCCGCTTCCTTTATGCGTTTGTGTAAATTGAAAGTGTCCTGTTTAGACATTGCGGTGTTATCCAGTCTTGTTTTGCTGACCTTATCTTGTTTTTTATTGCTCTGTTGATTTCATGATCCTGATCGCTGCCTTTTTTACTGCGTCGTTTATTCATCAACTCCAGGATTTCATTGGTCAATCAAACTTTCTTTTTATTTCTTGTTTCATCCCTGCCTATGGCACTGTTAACCTTTTTCCAGACCATTTCTGCATCTTGATCGGTAGACTCATTAATATCTTTAAGCTTTTTGTTAAGTTTGACTTTAAGTTTAGTTGCTATCATGTTATCTTGAAGTTCGTCCAAGCTGGGTCTGGGTTTGTTATTTGGGGGACAATTTTTCTTGAGGGTTAATTTTCGCCACAACTGGATCTTGATCCGAGCCTACGTCTGCGCCAGGGTAAGTTTTTGCAAATTTAATAATGTTTCTAAATCGTTTATTAATTAACATAAAGTCTATCTGGTTTCTAATGATACTCTTATGGGTGTCGGATTTAGAAGTCCAAGTATAAAGGCGTCTAGCTGGAAGTTTAAAGAAAGTATTATCTCCACGTTCATTTGATGTACCAGGACTGTACCTCCCAACAATGTCTTCTCTTGGGGCGTTTCCAAGTTTTACGTTGAAGTCCCCCATAACAATGGTGACTTGTTTTTTTTTGTAAAACTAACGGCAGTTTGAACTTGGTCGTAAAATGCCTTTACATCATCATCTGAATATTTACTGGTAGGAGCGTATATTTGAATAACTCACTGGCTAGCGCAAATCACTCAAAATTAAAAAAATACTAAAATACGCCATTTTGAAAAACTGTTGTCAACTTCTTGTGTCAACGCATAGAAAAAGTGACGTTTCCCCAACCGCTATGACTTTTTAGCTATGAAACTGTCAATCGCATCGTTACCACTAATTTTTTAGATTGATCGGTTGGGATATCCATTCCCTATACCGGGTGGGCCATAAAAAACCGGACAAAATGTTTTCCGTTATAACTTTTAAACCATACCACCGATTTATGTAACAAACTGTTCTTTGCAGGGAATTAAGCAAGACTTTGATTAGAATTTTTTTTTCGCCATATTAAATTATAAGATGGCGGACAGAAACAAACTTTATCCTTCAAAGAGCCTCGTTTATTCTAATGTTACGGAAATTTTTTGGATTTTTTTTATAAAGTCGTATAAAAGCTTTGTTTCTGCCGATTTTGATGAAATAAAAAGCCTCACGGCGAAAATCGATTGTTCTTTAACTACTGCTATTGAAATTTGTAGCCATCTTGAAATCTAAGATGACGGACAAAATCAAACTTGTCCCTTTAAAAAACTCGTTTATTTATATGTTCTGTAAACTTTTAAATATTTTTTTTTAAATTTGTACAAAAGTTCTGCTTAACTGATTTTAATGACTCGCACCTCGTTCTGCGTGGCAGAAACAAAGCTGTTTTACGACTTTATAAAAAAAATCCAAAAAATTTCCGTAACATAATAATAAACCAGCCTCTTTTAAGGGTAAAGTTTCTTTCTGTGCGCCATCTTAGATTTTAAGATGGCCGAAAAAACATATTTCTAATCAAAGTCCTTCTCAATTCCCTGCAAAGAACAGTTTGTTGCATGAAAATTAGTGGTATGGTTTAAAAGTTATAACGGAAAACATTTTGTCCGGTTTTTTATGGCCCACCCGTATTATTCTATTTTCCCTGTTAAAGGGGTTCGAATTAATACGCAATTGATGATTGATAAGTAAATAAACAATTTCTTTAATTCTTACAGGCACAATTGATCTAAATGGAAACGAATACATTTGCGTTTAGGCAGTTTAATTTAACGAAAACCACGCGATAGAATGACCGTTAATAATGTCCAATTTGGGCAATTTGATGATCAAAAATGTTTTAAATTGATATTTTTCCAAACAACGTTGTTTAAGCATCACTAAATAATGTCATTGTCAACAAGAGTGCGTGCTACTGATCACGATAATCGAAGTAAAAAAAATGAATACAAACCCACCCATTTTTTTGAAACACACGTTTTTAAAAATATTTGCACAAATTATTTTGTGCACTTGAACTAAAAATCATTGTTTACGTCTCGTCTTGTCCTTTTTTTTGTAAAATTATGTAATCCAGAAGCATCAAAATATTTATTTAACAAAAGTAAAGATATAGAAAAGTCGTTACATATTATTTTATCGGACAATATAGAAAATATTGTCAATAAATAAAATTTGCATGCATTAAACCCTTTAAATGATATCGAATTCCGCAGACGACGCGCATAATCTACATAATTTTATCTGCAGTGGAACTTTCCGCTCATCGAGTGTAGTACTATAGGTACTATCAAGGACAGAAGAAATGTCCCTATTAAACGCCATTTTAAAAAGTTTAATAAAAATTTAGAGGATAAAAGGAACAAAACCTAATATTTAATTAAACATTATAGTACAGCTAATAGAGGAAAACCCTAAAAAAATGCCGGTAGTTCTGAATTTTGGATATGTTACATAGGTCCGTGGGGTGGTGCCTCCGCCATCTTGAAAAACCCAAAAGGCGAAAACCTGGTGAGCCCACGGCGCTGGTTGCCCAGGGCGAAACATCGTTTAATTATTTCTCTTTTCGCTTCGGTCCTTTGTGTGTTCCTTGTGGGATACTCATCCAATTTTGAATGTTTGTTTCTCCACCCAAGATATTTTAATCTTTTATTTTTTGATTCTTTTCCGTTGAAGTAACCGATTCGGAGGTTTTTTAACTTCTTTTTCTTTATTTATTTTGTTTTGATTGCCTTAGGAGCATATTCATATTGAGAATATTAACACGCCAGGACGAATCCGTATCAGGTGACTTATGTTAAGTACAAGTGCGGAACGATGCCTATTTGTGAGTGATTCAATGTTGGTTAATCAAAGTATATGATGGTATGAAATGATGTTTGGGGAGGGTGACCAGTGGAACCACTGATGAGCCCAAGCTGGTTGCCCAGGTCGAAACATCGTTTAATTATTTCTCTTTTCGCTTTATTCCTTTGTGTGTTCCTTGTGGGATACTCGTCCAATTTTGAATTTCCGTTTTCCGCCCAAGATCTTTTGATGTTTTCTTTTTATCTCTAAATTTGGTGTAGCTTTCACGTTGTTTTTTGTATTGGTTTTTCCGCTTGCAGTTAAATGAATTCTGCATTTAAAAAAAATAAAGCCCAAACCCAAAAAGAAGTTCAAAACTTTTCGGGTAGAAAAAACGATTCTTTGGCACAAGAAAGTAATTTAAGTCAAAATACAATATTTTTTCGCACTTGCCAAGCAGAAATACATAGATTATCAGCACAATCCAACCTTTTTGTTTCAGATTTAATTAAATTAATTTTCAAAATGTTTACATTTGTCTCGTCACCGGAACGTGATCGCTTTTCAAACAAAAAAAATATTTTTTATCCTTAGATTTATCTGAATAATTCTACATACTTCCTTAAAGTATTGATAATGCTTTTTTTATTTCATGATTTAAGTACATATTTTGATTACCTTTATCAGATCTTTTCAGAGTTATCGAAAATCAAGAAAAAATTGTTCTAGAAATTTACTACCAGTGACTGGCTCTCAAGACTTAACTCATTTAAAGTCATTATTTTCGTCTCGTCGCTTATCTTCAAAAATTTTCCGTTCTCTTTCTATGACGATTCTTGGTTCTAGAATATTTTTTATGCGCTCTTTAGAACAACTTAATTGTAATGTTAATTGTTTTTATTTGATTTATCAAGAATATTCGACAATTTATTGACCATAATATTTATTTGTGGTTAAGCAGAGTCTAGAAAAATTACCCTATTGTATGATAAAATTTGCCATCAAAATTGCGACAAAGTTTTATTGTCAGAAATAATTTTACATCCTATTTTAAAGAGTGAAAAAACCCCAAAACACATTTAAGGAAAATAATAGGAGATTAAAAGTCCTAGCACAAAAAGAGCGCAAAAAGAGTTAGAAGAAGTTAATACATTTTATCGATTAAACAAGAGTTCTTCGTTTTTTATTTGATACTTTACTATCATATACAGGCTGGAGAGGGTCCAATTGCAAACCTTTTAATAGACGACAGGAGAGGTCAAAACCAGAAAAAAATTACGTCAAAAGACCTTTTAGGGGTCCACAGATTTTTCGAAAAAAAATTCCCTGATTTTTCCCTGACTTTTCCTGACCAGATTAAAAAATTCCTTGACTGATATTTTTACCAGTCTCAAAAAAGGAAACAATTTTTTTAGAATGTTAACTGTAAATGTAATGTTATCACTTAGCTCATATTAGGTGCGCATTTATTAAAAAAGAGGAAAGAAAATCAGCTCCACCACCCCTAACTAACTAAAAATTACAAATATTTGCGAGACAAATGGCCAAGCTTTTTGAACACTTTGCTTCTGAATAAGTAGGAAGAAAACAAAATAAAAAAGACATTGCTACCTAGAAATAGAAATAGTTTATTCACTAGAGCACTGGGAAAAATCCCTTCAAATTACGCTCATTGGGGAAAATTCCCTGACTTTCCCTGACCCATCGAAACTTTCCTTGATTTTCCCTGACCATTTTCAAATTCCCTGACTTTCCAGGTTTTTCCAGGTTCAAAAATTACTTGCTTTCCAGCCAACACCGTTACCTAAATATTACGTAAAAGTAACAAGGTAAAAAGTAGCTTCCATGTTCTGCATAATGCCATGCACAAAGTTCCCTACTTTTTACGTAAGTAATATGTAATTAAAATAACGTAAATAATATAATATATGGCAACAAAAAAATTGGGAAACGGCAGATAGCGATTAACTAGTAACTACCCAGTAAACACCGTTATGTAGAGATTACGTAAAATTTACATAACAGATTATTGTTATGTAAATTTAAGATCACAATTATTTATTAAGGTAAGGTAAAATTTGGGTCACATTAATGTGCGAAAACACTGCATAATGCCATGCGCAGAGCCCACCTAATTCTTACATAAATGTGATATAAATAAAATGACAAAACTACGTATATTTTACATGACAGGTTAACCTTGGTATTTAAATTTAAGGTCACAATAAGTTATTAATAAGGTAAAATTTCAGTCACATTAATCTGCATGGGATACGCAAAGCGTTAACTATCTAAGTCCGAAATGAGCATACAGCTTGAGGTCTGCCAACGTCGATGAGTTACGAAGGTCCGTCGGTGGTTGCTTGACACAGTCCGTCATTGGCAAACTACAAAGTTAACCAGACGAGCTGGTTTAAGTGGCGGAAGAGGTGATTCTTATAGAGAAGTACCACTATTTTGTCAATACCTCAAAGTCCGCATTCTAATTTATATCTTTGCTCTTTAAATATATAATATTATCATCCACTGTACAGGGAACATAGTGACATTAGCGCCATCTCTACCTACTAGGAACAAACTATTAAGCACTGGTAATTTCTTGCATTTTAGACGATATAAATATTACATAAACTGTTTTATGTAATATTTATGTAAAATTTGAAATGTAAACTTACGGTTTAATTGACTATATAATAATTATGTAAAATTTAGAACTTTAATTTGACGTAAATAATTTTACAGGGAAATTACATAACGTAGATGACATAATTAATACATACATGCATAATTTTCAATGTAAACTTAAGGTTCACATTATTTCATAATATTTATCTAAATTTCAAAATTTTAATGTGACGTAAATCATGTTTCAGAGCCTTTACGTAATTTAGATGATATAAATATTACATAAAATGTTTTTCATAATAGTCATGTAAAATTTTAGATGTAAACCGAATGTCTAAATTGTTACATAATAGTTATGTAAATTTTATTACTTTCATTTAAAGTAAATAATTTTATGTAACGTTTACGTAAATTAGATTACTTAAATATCACATATAACTTTTGTTATATAATAGGTATGTAATATTTTTATGTAAAATTAAGGTTCCGCTATTTAAATAATATTTACGTAAAATTTAATAATTTATTTATAAAGTCATATTATTTACGTAAAATTAACATTGCTTATGATGACTTAAATTTACAGTCAAAGTTTTGACGTAATGTTGACATATTTTTTTTTTGAAAAATATTTTTATGTGAGATTTACGTAAATATGATGTAACATATTTTACATAAATATATGAACCTTAGATTTATATAAATATTAGGTTAAATTCACAAGTGTGTTTACTGGCAGAAAGTAAATCAAAAGATAAAACTGGGGTAAATTGTTTCATTGTTTCAACATCAAGGTAAACTTGACGGCACGTAAATGAATACTATATGAATTTATAACATAAATGTTATATAAATATTACGTATTCGAATGTAACCTTTATGTAAAATTAAAGTGTGTGTATACATGTAATATTTATATACTTCTAATGTCACAACAAGATAAAAAGTAACTTCCATGTTCTGCATAATGCCATACACAAAGTTCGCTTCTTATTACGTAAATATATTGTAATTAAAGAAACATAACCTATGTTTGAAAGTTTGAGACAATGATGTGTTTGAAATAAACTCTGTGTTTTTTATTTATACACGACGATTCGGTCAGTACAATCTCTGATTGTCTTGTTTCGTCAATCGTCGAGTACTGATCGAAACGTCGTGTATAAATAAAATATAGACAATGGAAGTCCGAAACACAGAGTTTATTTCAAACATAACTTATGTTTTGTAAATATTACGTAAATTTTTTGAAAACTTTTTGTGTAAATTTTTTGACTTTAGATTTACGTAAATACTATCTTAATGTAACAGATGTGTTTGCTGAGTTTTTAGTGATTTCGGATTTTAAGTGACATTTCCTAATATTCCGGAAAACGGTTTTTTTTATAAAACATTTTCATTTTCTCACCTTCGGTTAAAAAATAAGAAATAGCATAAAATAGGAGACCGGTGCAATGAGGACGACCCCCATCCACGCCCTGGAAACAATCTTGGGTCTCCCCTAGCTTCCAACTTGGATCAAGAAGGAGGCGATGGTGACGCACCTGCGATTAAGGGACCACGGACTGTGGAAGGGCAGGGAGGAAAGAGAGGGCCATCTTGCGGTCGAGCGACTGGCGACGAAAGAGTTGCCCGTCCTAAGACTGCCAGTGAAAGAACCGCTTAAACCATGGAGGTTAGATAAAAAGTACAAGGTCACAATACCACAATGGAATGAGTGGCAAAGGGAAGAATTCCGAACGGAATTAAGCAAAGAGGCGACGGTCTGCTACACGGATGGCTCTAACCTGTCAGCCAGGCAGACAACAGGCGCAGGAGTGTACGCGGAAAGCCTAGAAGTTCAGAAGAGTTATCCACTTGGAGAACACGCTACGGTGTTTCAGGCGGAGATGTATGCCATTATCATGGCAGCAACCCTACCCGAGGTCAAAAATGGCAGGAGGGACATATACATATGCTCCGACAGCCAGGCTGCTCTCAAGGCTCTAAGTGCACCGAAAATAATCAGTAGTCTGGTGGAAGAGTGCGCTGAAGCACTGCAAACACTCGCTCAAGACAAAAGGGTGACACTGATGTGGGTTCTAGGTCCTGAGGGAATACCAGGGAACGAGAAAGCGGACGAACTTGCCAGACTAGGGGCCGAAACCGAATACATTGGATCGGAACCTCTTCTGGAGATAACAAGGAAACAGGTACAGGTGAGCTCAACAAATGGGCGAACAATGAACTGAAGACGTCCTGGAGGCAGGAGTCAAAGTGCAGACAGTCCAAGCTATTTGTGGATGGTCCGAATAGAACCAGAACTAAATGGCTCTTAGGCAAGACCCGAAAGGACGTTGAACTGCTAACAGGGATGCTGACTGGGCACAATCGGCTGAACAAACATCTGACGCAAATAAGAGTAGCAGGAGATCCCGTGTGTCCCGCTTACGGGATCGAAGAGGAATCGGCGCAGCACTTGATAGCAGAGTGTGATGCATATGCCAGAACACGGCAGCTGAAGTGGGGATTTCCCACGATAGAGGAAGAAGAGCTACACTTGCTCAAATGGGCCGGCATACTGAACTTCGTAAAGAAGACAGGGAGGCCTGGAGAGAGAGGTGCAGCGGAAGTAGGGGCATAGGGGTAAGGAACGGAGTATGGCAGAAAGGGCCCATGAAGAAGCGTAATTGCCAGGCCTACGGGCCGCCCCTATACTACTAATACTACATAAAATAGGAGAAAAATATGCCAAAATATGCCCATTTTAAATCTTTTTTTTATCAATTTAAACGAGTGATACACTAATGTTTATACACCAATGTTTATATTAAACGTTCACTTAAATTCACCTTTAAGCGTCTCATATTGAACAGTTACTTTTTAATAATTTTAATTGTATTTCATTAATAATATATAATATTTTAAAAAAAAAAACATCGTTGGCGCCAAGGTCTGCATATTTTTTTGTAATGTTAAAAAAATGTGGAGGATATTTTCGTGTTTTTTTCGCACCACTTGGAAATTATTTTCGCTTGGGTGGTTTAAAACCTCACTGACCTTCGTTATGCATTTTTCTTTAATTAAACATTGTTTTTTTTTTACCATTAATTACTATACACTTGCCTGCTTTTATTTTCGATATTTTTAGCATCGATAAGGAAACTAGATTTGGTTTCCCATTTGGCTCATTCACACAAAACAAAATATTTATTCATTCATTCATATTAAGGTATTTACCAAAGACATTCAACTAAAATAGACCCATTAAATCATTCATAAATTTAGGGAAAACCATTGTCCTCTCCATTGGCAGCGCTGCATCAGGCAATACCAAGCATGCTCCACCTCGCAAATGCTCCATCCACCTTACGTTTACCAGCTCGATTCTACTAAAGCGGCAACTGCGACGACAAATAATGAATGAAGCAGCGTAGCACGCAGTTATATAGGACACCCGCTACAAGTGCGAGGGTGTCACATTGTGTATTAATAATAATTCTTTTGGTCAAAATATCAGATATTTGTCTGATAATTCGACCGAGAAAATGAGGGATATATATTTACAATATCATGTACACTTGTTTTTGGGTAGAAATAACGAAAATTCAAACCTGGATGAGCATCCCACAAGGCGAAACATCGTTTAATCATTTCTCTTTTCGCTTTGGTCCTTAGTGTGTTCCTTGTGGAATCCTCATCCAAGTTTGAATTTTCGTTATTTCCGCCCAAGATCTTTAGATCTTTTGTTTTTTAGTTTCTTTTTGGTTGAAATAACTGATTTTGAGGTTTTTTAACTTCTTTTTTTGTTTTAATTGCCTTAGGAGCATCAACCTATTGGAAATATTAACACGCAAGGACGAATCCTTATCAGGTAACTTGGATAAGTAGCAGTGCGGAACGATGCCTATTTGTGAGTTATTCAAGGTTGGAAATCAAATTGTATAATTGTGTTTAATGATGTATGGGGCGGGTGACCAGTGAAACCACTGATGAGCCCACGCTGGTTACCCAGGGCGAAACATCGTTTAATCATATCTCTTTTCGCTTTGGTCATTTGTGTGTTCGTTTAACTTTTCGTTATTTCCACCCAAGATCTTTTGATCTTTTGTTTTTTAGTTTCTTTTCGGTTGAAGTAAATGATTTGGAGGTTTTCTAACGAACAGATGTGAATTATTTATTAAATGAAAATTGTGAAGATTTGGGAATATGTGAATAAAAATCAAGGCGCCTATACTCACAGGTCAGCCCAACATTTACAATATGGCATTGTGACGTCACGTGGGTACCGATTGAAACTTTATCGGATGATACTACATCTAGTTTTTTTATAGTTTGGTGTTTTTTCTTTGCTTTTGATACTTTTATGCAAAAATATAACATTTTTTTAAATTTATTACAATCAAGTTTATTTAAATTCATATTTAATTAAAACCATCACTTTGTCTAAAAAGCACTTGAGGTTCTCTCTGGCACACATTGCTTAATAAGTTTTTGCAATTTTTATACACAAATCTTAACAAAACAAACAAAAATTTAAAAAAAAACTAAAATAACCTACGCTACCATTTTGTTAATAAAAAAGCGTTTAAGTACCCAGGTGACATTTTAATATGGCAGCCAGTCAAATATTGGGCTCACCTGTGAGTAGAGGCGCCTTGAATACAAATAAGGTGTTTCTCCATGTTTTAAAAAGCAAACCAGAGAATTTGCATAATTACAGGTAAATGATAGAAAAGTTAAATAATATGTTTGTAAAAACATTACGTGTAGCGATACAACTTTCAGCGCAATCTGACATCGTCGCCAAATTGTTTACCTTATGTCTGATCGCAACTGTGGTAAACATAATGTCTCTATTTTAGTTATACCTTTATGGTATTTTCACATTTTTTTAAAGTCTATGAGCACATTCAATCAGAGGAGAATGGCAAACTTTTTATATTTATTTATTTTTTTAGAGAAAAGCGGCTCTTGCCAAAGAAGAATTTTTATTTAAAAAGTTTAAAATAATTTTCAAGGCAAGGGATAATCCTTATGAGATTCTAGAAAAATGTCTTTCTCCAATTCGGATTAAGGTCAGAGGAAAATAAATGTACCTACTCGCTCGAAGAAATTTAAATGATAAAAATCATTTTGTTTTGTGTTGTCGTGATTTAGTTTTATTAGTTTTAATTTATTTCTACACAATAAAAATGCTAAGCATTTTAATTTCTTATTGGTAATACGAAAAGATAAAAGAGTGTAAAAAACCACGAAAAGTAAAAATGTTTATTAACCTAAGAAAAAGTGCTGGGGGGTAAAAAAAAATGCTATGCAAATGATTGTTAATTTTTTATGTTTGAGATCAATTGATGTAACTGTTTTTGTTTCTTAAACTCCATGCATATTAATAAAAGTTTAAGACAAAATAATAATTATGTTATAAATTTCACGTGACTTTGTTTAGAATTCATTTTAAACAATTACGATTTCAAAAAGAAATAAAATGTAAAAATAAGTTTTTTAGATTCAAAAAATTAAGTCTTTTATTGCCACAGAACAGTCGTCATCTAATGACGTAAATAAGCTAATTATCAATACACAAAGAAGTGATATCTATATAGTATACAATATCTGTGGCCTCCTTATGACTGGTGGGGATGTTAAAAAAACTTAGGCACATACAAAAACTTGCTTGATCTTTGATTTTGATTTCGTAAAGTTTCGTCATATTTTACAAGAAAATCTCTCGGAAAATCAACAAACGTGTTTCGCAACAGTTAGCAATACGAAGAAGAGAGGTGTGACTCTGAAGTCGTCATAGTCAGCAGTGAACACTACTTAAGCAGAGCAGGTTCTTCCCATAAAAAGTAAAACTGGATATATAGCTATAGATACCACTGGTAAAAATAAACGAAGAAAATATAAAGGCATGCTCACACAGTTAGACATACGCCTAGCTTTAATTAAATTTAAAAATACATTAGTGAGGGTATATCCTTTTTTTTTGGTGCGATCTCCTGTTTTGATACCAAATTTTAAATCCCTATAAAATGCTTTTTAAAGTAAAGATATCTGCAATCAAAGTCTTAAAATTTCAGTTTTTAATAGCGGTTATCTCACAAACTAAATAAGATACCCGACGTTGGGAGTCATTTTAAAGTTTAATTTGATAGAATACACAAATAAAACCATTTTTGGAATTAAACATTTGTATCAACACTTTTTAATAAATGACATCAATAAGACCAAAAATGGATAAATTGCATTATCTTTAAAAAGCAAATTTTATAAAAAATTGAAATTTTTTATTAAAAACAGGAGATCCAACAAAAAAACTAGCATTTTTATATTTAATTATAGCTAGGGGTATTTTTTTTTCAAAAATATATAGTTCAAAGTTTATATATGTTTCTTCTTAAATATGTAGCTCAGGCAAACTGTGCTCACAATTAAAAACAACACAACATTGGCAACCGCATAATAAATTAAGATCGGTTAAAAGATTGTGAAAAATGCATCACAAGATTTAACAGACAGACCAGATGAAGCAAAATACAATCGTTTAAAAAACATGTTTGGGCTCCTTCTTTCCGAAAAATCCCCTTTAGAGCGAAAAAAAGAGAGGACAGGGTCAAGTAGCAGGATTTTAACCAACTGACACTTTCTGTTAATAACGAAAAATATTAACATTTTCGACAAAGAGGCAAAAACTAATTTAGAAAAATATGAAAGTTCACAGTAAAAAGTCCAAAATGTTACTTGGCTGTGGTCTTTTCTCGAAAGCGTGAAACCAAAACCATTGGTTGAAATGGCCACAACTGTTGTTTCCTTAAAAACCAATTTTGATGAATTAAAGCATATGTTGTACCCCCAGAAATCCAGGAAATTCATCAAAATAGATCAAAACAAATAGACAGACAGACAAAAATGCTAAAAATTGCGAGTAAACGCCAGCCACTTAAAAAATATATTTAATATACAGAAATTATCTATTTTTTGTTGTTTTAATTAAAAGATGATAACGATTAGAATTTGAAGCGACCACCCAAACATAAATAGATGGAGGTGTGTCAGTTATTTACAATTTTAAAACGAATCGATTTTTAAACAAAAGTTAACGCGGTTAATTTGCCGGGGTCAAGGTGTCAAGCTAGATTTGCCTAAAGTAAACTTCAATATTAATAATAAAAGTTTGACGTAAACATTCAATAAAAGGATATTAAGCCCAATTTGCAAGTTAATCTGTTGTCATGTTATAAAAAAAACAAATGCTTTTACAAGGTTGTGTGACGCAGGCTTAGGGGCCCGCCAAATGCTGCGCTCCCATTGGCCGGTACTATCGACACACCTCCGGTACCCCGGCAGACTGGAGCCACATTCCGTGATACCCACGGAAGCATATAAATCAGTAGAAAAATCGGACCAGCTCTCGTCAATATGAAACATGACACAAATATCCAATATTTTATTCTTTTTTTTATTTTACCTAATTTTGATTTTCATGTCTTTCTAAAACTATTTTCTATTCTAAAATTTCTAAAAATATTTTTCCTTTCGATATTTTATATCTCTAGATTTTTTGTGACATCCAAACCTTTTTTTTTTATTTGATTTTGATGAAAAGATCTGAAATATGCCATGCAAAATACAACCAACTTGTCAGTCTCCGAAGAAAAACCAACCACTCAACGCAGACAGAATGAGAAATAAATGCCCAATGTCCATAGTGGAATTAAATAGAAATAAAAAAGAGAGTTTTACCAACAGAAAAACCATTATATTTTTGGCCCCTTCACTAGTTCTACCACTGACTGGTTTTAGACACAGTCCATCCACCAGGGAGTCTATTCTTGAATATCATAGGAAAGGTCGCACGAGAACGTTCAACACCTTCGTTTCGCCCAATAAGAAGGCTCAGAAGCTGCTGAGGCATGGTGCACGCGCAAAGCTGACCGGATTGTCGTTTTTCCAGAGCGCTCGTTCACCTGGGTGCCGATTCTTGAAGTCATAGGAGGTGAACCTTCTATCAAGAGAAAACTGTTCTTATGAGAGCATTACCGATAGAAAGGTTTTCTCTCGGTGAAAGAAGGTCGTATTCTTGAACCCACCCGCTTCAGAACTAAATTGAAAGATTCTGTAGTTGTTTTTCTATGGATTTTTGACAGTTGACAAATTTTCATGGGTGAGCTAAAGAATTTTCTTTGCTGGTTGTTGAATAAAAGGGTTTAAAATGCTCATATCCTCCAATAAAAACCCTAACCATCTGTTAAGAAACGGATGATTAACGCTAACTGCTAGTTTAAATGTAGCCTGCTGAAGACTGCACTGAAATGTAGAACTTACGGACCAAAAATGCACACAGAGACAACGGTTACAAAAGGTGTCAAAAACAGCTTGTACTGATAAAAGTTTAATTTCTAGAAAGTACAGGAGGTATTGTTTACAAATTTTTCTGAGGTGGTGACCCCCCGGTACTCTCTCAACTCATACAAGTGCGGGCAGGCGGGTTGGTTGGTAACCAATAAAGTTGGCAACCAACCACACCAAATTAATTAATGTTTAACACACACATTTGTATCCTACTTACACTCTATTATTGTATGCCAAATGTTCCTCCACTTCTTCTAATAACCCTTAAGCAGTTGGTTTCGTTAGTTGAAATCTTCTAAAGAACGCCAAATTAGGCATTGTCTCAAAATGATCAGGCCTTTCCATGAGCTCTGGGAAATCTATCCTGTACTATATCCAGGTCATCATTATAAAGTTCATCTTCCATTTTCAAAATTTTAAAAAATATAAACAAATTCTTCAATTTTTTAAAACAAAAACAAATAAAGTGAGGTTACTTAATGTCGCAATATGTCCATGCGTCACGCATCTGTTCTATTAAAATCCCTTGCATCTGCTTTTGACCAAGAGAAGCGATTCTCTCAAGTTTTAGTAGAAGTGCATGTGATGTGATCCTCTCAGGAATATGACCTTTCTATTGACTCAAGAATCGGCACCCTGGTCCGAGGCAATTGGATGAGGTTCGGTCGTGGTTGGATAGGTTTCGGATAACTCGTGATCGCTTCAAAGCCTATTAAATTATTGGTCGATATCAGGGAGAGGACCGTTCCCGTGCGATCTTTCCTACGAAATTCAAGAATCAGCCCCCAGTCGGGCTTTTTACTATGACGAATCGATAAGAAAAAAATAAGTTTACAAAATACACCGGATTATTTTGCAATTTTTGTTTAATTTCGCAAGTCCTCTTTTGAGTCTATTCTAATTTTGTTAATAATAGCGATTATTTGAATTTGTCACTAAGCATTTAGGTGAATTCTTCTATCTTTTAAAATAATAATTAAAAAGTAAAAAGTAGTACGGATGTGTCTTTTTTGTGAAAAATGTTAATTAGGTGATAAAATGAAAAAAAGCTATACGTGCCTGTTTGTTTTATCTAGAATATTGGAACACTAAACAAAAATTGAAACATACCGGCTCCATCTTTTTATTATTATTGGGGTTATTGCTTTCCATTGCATCAGAAAGATTTTTAACGTGAAAAAACTCACAAAAACATATTGCGAAACAGTTCAAAGTCCATTTTCAAAGAACTGGATTAGATCAAAAAAATCCCGGATTAGATTATCATAAGATACCCTTCCTATGGAACGATTTTATTAGACAAGACAAAAAAATGATTGATAGCCTCCTATATATAGGGTTGCCATCCGTCCGGATTTCCCCGGACATGTTTGGGTTTTGGAGGCGTCCGGGGACGTCCGGGCGGGTTTTTGAAAATTTTCCGGAATTTCTGCGACAGGCAGCACGGCAATTTTTGTGCCTTCAAAAATCATTTTGAAACCATAAAATATATGATTTTTGACCAAATTTAACTATAAACACACATGTTTAGAATTTTATGATTTTCTTTTGCAGCCAGAACGCTAAATAAAATTCAATCCACAACAATATATTTTTGCTGTAGACTGAATTTTTTAGGTTACTGCATTTCCTTAAAAATTGCACAAAAAACGAAACGTTTTTGAAGAATTGAGACTGGATCCTACTCCAACCCACTTTTTTTTCAATATGTAAACTTTTTCGTTCTGCTTATATTGCAGAAAAATTGCAAAGTATAGGTTCACAAGCTTTTGATTATCTTTTCTTTAAACATTTTCAGGACGTAAAAATTTAAATAAAAATATATTTTTTTTTAATGTGCCTATTGGAGCTTTTAAAATTTTTTTAAATTTTTGTTGGTTATTTTAAAAAGTTTTAAATAAATGTTTGCAGCAATGCTGCAATGTCCGGATTTTGTCCGGGTTTTTAAGTGTTTTTGTCCTAGTTTTACAACTTTATGGATGGCAACCCTACTATATACCACCTCTATGAGCATCTTCTTCTTCTTCTTGTACCATCTCCTAGCGAAGGTTGGCTAGCAACACGCAAACAAAAATCAAAATTTGGCTTTTACAAATAAAAACACCTTTTAATTTAAGTACACTTACTACGGTTTACCGCATCGCCGCACAGTGGGCGAAATTTAACTTCTGGGAGGAAAAAAATATTCTGTAATTATGTTATTATTAATTCAAATTAAATGAAATAAAAAATTAATCCTACTATCCTACTTATGTTTTATTATATATATATGTTATGTTTGTGGTTGCTCCTTAATCACGAAAAAATGGCTAAACCGATTTGGATAAAATTTAATAAGAAGATAGGGTGTGACCTGCTGGATTGACTTAGGTTACTTTACACACTTACTGACAGCTGTCAAGTGAAATTGTTTTTGGATATTTAAATGAAACATCTGTATATTATGAAGATATCTTGACCAGATGGACAGTAAGGGAAGGAAGGAGGGTGGGTGGAAGAGTAAAAAACGAGAGTGGGAGAGGGTGGTAGGGGTTGGATTAAGTTGGTAGGAGTAAAAAAAGCGAGTATTATATATCTAGTTACACCATAAATTAAACAAAATTAAAAAAATTAAAAAATGGTTAAGCACTTTTTCTACTAATAGTGTGACACTTGCTTTACACATCAATTAAGTATAGGTCAAAAATATTTTTGAAAATATGATGATTTTTCCAAATTTTTTATATTCTAAAAAAATATGTTTTTAACAATATCATTTGCTATGGACAAAGTACTCTAGCATGAAATTCTTTTTATCTCAGCTTTTTAGAACCAATAATAAAAAGTTTGCCACAGGGAAGGTTTATGAAAAGTCACCCTGTACATAAAATTTTAAGAAGACGAAAATTGGCGCTAATTTTTCGCCTACGAACTTTGTTTTTAGTTTTTTGATCAAAGGTGAATAATAAAGCTACAAACCAATAATCGCAGAAAGTTTAGACACCTTGTATAAAATTTATTATGAACTTATGAACAAATCTTTTATAAATGGGCTAGCAAAATGTAGCTAAATTTTGATAGAAATTGTAAGAAAATATCGATTTTTTTTTTAGTTCTTAAATTTTCTACTCCAATATATGATTATGTAACACACAGTGCGAAAAATACTTGTATAACTTCGAAAGCCGCCAATAGACGCAAACTATATTTTGCTGCATTAAAGAAGACAAGACAAAAAATTAAAAATACCTTTTTTTACTTTTTTTTTAAATGCCTTCTAAAGTTTGACAATATAAAAAATGCCTTCTTATTTTGTAGCATTCTTTAAAAGTCCCAAAAAATGAGTTAATTGAAATAAATTAATAGGTTAAGATTATTCAGTTCATTTTTGTACTGAAAATCCATAAGAAAATCTCAAACTTAAAGAATTTTACAAAAAAAAAACGACTGTAGCCATGCCCTACTATGAGAATAATAATAATATAATGGTTAAACAAAAAAATAAATAATTCAAAAAATACTTTATTTAAAGTTTAATTTTAGGGTTTTTGTCCTCCCAGTTTCGTCATTTCGCCCTCTGTGCGCCGTTACCCACTAAACCATTAATTTAGTGTTTAGGTCTAAGCTTTTTTGTTTTTTTTTGTAATATATATTTTAGCAAAATACTTGTTTTGTTTTTAATGTTTACTTGAGGTATTTTGGCGTCAATACAGTGTTTTTTCACCCTCGCTAAATCCCTTTAAAATATTTTTTTTCGTTCATATGTTTTTTTTAATTAGGTATGCCCCTTCCCAAGAGAAATGTAAAGGCGCATTTACACAGACAAACTTTCCTTTGATGTTGAAATGCCGACAAACATTTACACGAGCCTCTTGAGCAAAATGTTCAAAGAAATGTTCGAGCAAAATCTCGTACAAAAAAACACAGGTAAATTTTGGAGAGAATGTTGAGCAAAATTTATTTGAAGAATTGGGGGTATAAAAATTTCTTTACAAATTTAAATTTTATAGTTTTATGGGAATTCATTGAACTTAACTGAAAATAGAAAGACTAAGTTTTAAAACAAGGTATTTTAATTAAGTGCTTTCCGACGGAAAAACGATATGATGTCGAAATTCACGTTTCTCATAAGCTCATAAGCAACTTCGATTGATTTGATTTTTATAAGGGATATGTCAGTATACCATAATTGGCACTTATTTGTTGCTGATGCTGGGTTAGGAGAAGGTAAAAACCGTAGACTAGTGAGAGGGGGTTTTGGTCAAATGAACATTGACACACAAAATTACATGACAACAAAGAAGGGTCAACGCAGTTTTTTTATGGAAGTTTTAGAACAAATCTTTCCATAAAGAAAGGGCTCTCCGACGCAAAACAAAGAAATTCGTTTTATTTTATTGACGCGTAGAACTTGCGTTTCCGATTTTTTAAATATTGAAATTTTTGGCGATTTTTACAAGCTTTTATTTATGTATGTTTGTATGTTCGGCTCAAATCTTGCAACTCAAATTTGGTATTCAATTTCAGTTTTCGGTGTATGTTTATAGTTGCGGCGATAATACAATAATATGGTATTATTAGGCACCCCCTCCTGCTAATGAGGGAAGTGGAGGAAAAAGTACAAAATAAATTTTAGCATTTTAGCAAATGTCCATCCATATAGGTATCAGAGAAACGTAGAGTAGTTTGGGTCGAGTTGGGTTGGATTTACTTCACAAAAAATTGAACTTACAATACCAGATAAAGAATTCTTTATATTTACACGTCGTAGTTGTGGTGAGAGTATTTTTTGTACTTATGGTATTTATTGTCTTTTTGATACGTTAGTTATAAACGCCTTACCACTCATATCTCTTTATATTACTTCCTAGTTTAGTCTTTTACAATAATAATTAAGTCAAATGAAAAAACCTATTTACATTTTATTAAATCTCAAATATATGAACAAAAGCACGTTCGATTTAAATAATACCCGTTTATTACCCACTTTTACAACCCTACGATCCCGACCCTTGTCTAAAAAATATAATTTAGCAGTAATAGACTAGACTTTTGAATCGGAATGTTGCCCCTTTGCATATTGTTTGTTCAGTGTCAGTAATCGACCGTGATTATTACATTAAATTGACAGTAAATATCTATCTTCAGCATTTTCATAAACCTTTTGCTTTTTTAAGCAACCCTTGGGGCCTTAAACTAAGTAGGTAAATCTGGTGTGAGGAATTAAAAAAAAAAACAATCAAAGCTAAGGTTAAAGTAAAGTTACAAAAATATGTTTTAAAAAAAATCCCCTCCCCACCACTCCTCATAGTCGTGAGGCGCGGATTACCGCTTAAAAGTGCAATTTTTGAGTTTTTTGCCGATATTTGAAAAATTCAAAAATTTTTTGGAAAAGAAAAATTTTCCTGGGTTGTTTTTCGAATTTAGGAAAAAAACCCTTGGAAATAAAAAAACTCGCAAGAAAGTCCCAAAAAAACCCCAAGAAAAAAATATTATAAGTAACCCTAATCCATGTGACAAAACTGATAGCCAATAATAATGTTTCGCTTGCCTTCGGCTTTTTTTCACAAAAATTTAAAATAAAACTTGGTGTTCCATTTTTCTTAAAGAATTGAGATCACTGATCACTGATGTGAAATTTTATTTATTCTCATCTTTAAAAATATGTTTCCAAAACAGATAGCAATAATTTGCTCAAAAATTTACCCGAACAAAATATTCAAAGAAAAGCTCACAAAAATGTTCGCGCAAAAAATTTGAAATCTTTTGCACGAGCTTTTGTTTGAGCATGTTCGTCTGTGTAATTGCGCCTTAAAATGACGCCGCTATCAGGCAGAAAGCTCTTTTTCTACCCTGACTACGCCTTCCATGAATTTTTCCCTTCATAATATTCTGCATTAACTGGTATTTCGGACGTCTTATAAATATGTGCAAAATATTCGAGTTTCTTCTTCTTTAGTGTGATATATATTTCTTCTTGTTTGTTCGGGTCCCTATAAAAAACCCGAAACCAAATTTGGCAGAAACATAATTTTTTCAGAATTTAAAAGAAAAGAAAATAATTGTACCAAAAAAAATTGTCTCGAAAATGAACTGACGAGAAAATCAAATCGCTAGAATTAAATTCGAACGAAACATATTTTTATAGAAACACAAAATTTCAGGAAATATTTTTAACGAAAAACACAATAATGCCGAACCACAAAATTCAAGAACCCCAATCTGTCCGAAAATGATTTGAACCGATAGCCACGAATTCAATTGCTACGTTGCCAGGCTTACGGCAGGGAAGAGTCGAAGTAAGTTGTGATATTCTATTAATTAAACCCCTTTACATCCCTCAACCACCCCCACCCCAAATTTTTTCATAATATTAAAATCGAGTCACGAAACGTGTGATGTCAAAAATGAATCGCAAGATTTGATAGCTAGTTAGACAGCCAAAAACTGTGAAGTTAAATAAAATCGTTTAATAAAAAAAATCGGCGCTCTAGAGATTTAAACTTGACGCATGCCCAATTGGGCATATTATTTTCTATCAATTTGTGGTTCGGGTGTTTTTCGTTTCTAGAAAATTATTTTCGATACTTCTCTAATTCTGATATTCTAAGGTTCGGGAAAATTATAATCGGTTAAAATATATTCGTCTCTTTTAAGGATCGAGTAAATTAAAATTATATTCGTATTCATTATTTTCTGAGTGTTTTACTTTCGTTTATATTTCGTTTCGGACATTTTATTTTCTGTTCAATTGTGTTTCGATTTTTGTAAATTCGACTTTTTTGTGGGCTCCCGTTTGTTCATACGACGTACGGTAGCGTATCTTTCGAACGCCACCAGTCCATATTATCGAAGTATTATTGTTCTCAATTGTAAGTTTATGTCCCTAGTGCAAAGAAATGTCAATTCTAGATTTTATTTCTTGTAATCTGCGACAGTTTCGTTTATTATTGTGTCTAAATATTTGTAGTGTTAGACAATTGAACTATTATCGACTGTTAAGTTTGCGTTTATATTTTGCTGTTTTGTGATAACCATAAACTTGGTTTTCTTTAAATTCATATTAAGCCCATATCGTTTACAAGAGTCATTTCTTCATAGTAATACGGTCTGCAGATCTTCAAAGCTGTCTGTTGGGACGCCCATGGTTTATCAAAATGTGCAAAATCAAACCCGTTAAATAAAAGAAAGTTCAATCATAAAATCATTCAGTATAGAAGCTGCAATTCGTTAAACCAATTTTTTTTCTTCAAACCCATTCAATAACAAATTCGAACTCTATAAGACCCGTTTTTAATCGAACCATTGTTCATCAAACTCATTCAATATCAAACTCGTAATTTCTAAAACCCATTTTTAATAAAAACCGGAATTTGTCAAACCATTATTTTTCAAAACCGGCAATCGTAAAACCCGTTGTTTATCAGAAAATTTTTGCTAAATTGATTGCGCATTCGCCAATAAGACATGAACTGGAGGCGTACACGCGGCGTTTCAATGCATTTGTCGCTGTTACGCGTGCATACTTGTACAGGTAGCGTTAAATAGTTTGTGTATAGATGTCACGGGAATTCCAGTTAAGAACAATAGAGCGACATCTATACCCAAAGTATTCAACACTACCTGTGAATACATAAAACGACAAATGCATCGAACCGCCGCGACACCTGCGTGTACGCCTCCAGTTCATGTATTATTAGCGAATGCGCAATTAATTTACCAAAAATTTTCTGATAAACAACGGGTTTTACGAATTCCGGTTTTGAAAAATAATGGTTTGAAAAATTCCGGTTTTTATTAAAAATGGGTTTTAGAAATTACGAATTTGATATTGAATCAGTTTGATGAACAAGGGTTCGATTTTTTTTCAAGGGTATCAAGGGGAAAGGGTTCGATTAAAAACGGGTCTTATAAATTTCGAATTTGTTATTAAATGGGTTTGAAAAAATAAGGTTCGGATAAAAAATTGGTTTAACAAATTGCAGTTTTTATGGTGTACGGTCTGATAAATTCCTGGTTTGATAAACCACGTTCATCTGTTGTTACTACTGCGTCGTCGCCATATATGAGTATAAAAAAGAAGTTAAAAAAAACCTCCAAATTAGTTACATCAACCGAAAAGAATCTAAAAACAAAAGATCAAAAGATCGTGGGTGGAAATAACGAAAATTCAAACCTGGATGGGCATCCCACAAGGAACACACAAAGGACCAAAGCGAAAAGAGAAATGATTAAACGATGTTTCGCCTTGGGCAACCAGCGTAGGCTCGCCAGTGGTTCCACTGGGGAGGGTGAATTTACTGAGACATTCAGCTTTTAACAAATAGGAAAAGTGAATAGATAAGGTCACTAAAACGGTTGGGAAGTAACCGAGGTATAATTTTCGGAACAAATATATTTTTTATAAAAAAACCTCTGTAATTCAGTCAAAAGTAGAGTTAAAGATCGGATCAAAAGAATAGGGTTGAAAAGATGAGGAAGTAGAAAAACGCTGAAAGATTTATGAGTGTGTGGATGTGTAGGGGTGGGTTGGGAATGTGTTGGGGTGGGTTCCGAAGTGTTGGGATGGGTTGGGAGTGTGTAGGGAGGGTTGGGATTATGTTGGTTATGTTTCACAATTTGGAAGTAAAAATGATGTTGGTGTAGTTTATTATTTCTCCTAAAGTTGCGGAAAACCTTGATAAAAGAGATTGAGGTAGATCCTCGTGCATTAGGGACTTCCAAATTGTGATATGTGTGATGAAGAAGAACGTAATCTGTGGATGTGTGTGTCAAAAAGAATGGAGATGGTGACTCCTTGATAATGACCGCTGAGGTCGAAACCGGTAGGATAAAGAGAAATGCTTAAATTTTGAACAAATATATTACATTGAGTGGAAACTGGCTCTTTTTTGTGTGTAGAAATCCACTCCCTGGACAACTCCTCAACATATTTAAAAACTATAAGGTTCTCAAGTGATACTTTTTTCATTTTTTGCTTTCGGTGCTAGGTGTAGACTGCTGCGCAAAAATAACAGAAAAAAAAAACAAAAAAGTACCACTAGAACCATAAATTTAACAAAATCTTGGTTCATGGTTAAATATTTTTATGGAAATTGTTTGTGCAGTGTAGTTGAACATTACGTGATACTCGTACGCTAAGACTAATAACTAAAGAAATTTTTTAAGCTGAGGTCGTAAGCAATAAGCTGTTTTTTTCTGCGAGCAATGTCCCATAAAGAGAAGGTAACCTTATCTTTATGGGTCGTATATATAATAAAACTTACTTTACGTGACTTTTGGCACAGTCTATCTGATTATATTATACTGTGCTTTTCTCGTGGCGGCTATTTTTCAATTGCCCAGTAATAAATTAGGATAAATTTTTAATGTCATCAAATTTAAAAGCTAGGAATGTTATCAGGAATGCAATGGGTAATAAAACTGAGATTTTTTCATCCTCTTAACGATCCCCCTCCCACACAAGATATTTTTTTAATGTGTCATTTGAAAAGGCTAATTTTGAACTATATTGAATTTTAACGTAACTTAGCACAACCCCCAAAAATATTTGCGCCCGGGTTCTCGAGAAACCAAGTTAGTATCCACCTCGGAATAAGTTTTAATTGTCGCTTGAAATAAGAGTTAATAGGGATATTTTGGAACGCTTATTTGACACTTTGTAGTGGTTGTGGTAATTACTGCGTCTGCGCAATAGCTAAACGTCATTGCGTTGTGGTAATTAACCACTACCACTGCCGTGAGCTACGAATCCATTTCGTTGTAGTTGTGGTTATTTTTCTGGTTAATTTTAGAGAATTTTGGCGCAATTAATTTTCAAAATAATAAAATATTACCACGTTCCAACATATAAAACACTTATTTTGTAAAATTAAGCCAATTTTTTTTATTTTTTCTCATCTCTAAAATTTTTTACAAGTGACAGTTTTTAATGTGTTCCAAAAACTCTGGTAAAATCGATGCGTGGTTGTGGTTGTTAAACACTACCACGGCGGCTGTCAAAGTTGTCAAAATTTTAAGCCTTCCAAAATTTCCCTAATATTTTCAAATTTTGCACCAGTCGGTCCTTGAGAAACAGATCTAGCCAGTTTCGCGAGAATCATATACTGGTTTTCTGGGGGGAGGGGTGTATTCGGTTCAAAATTAGCTCTATCGATTGGTAAAGGGCTTTTCGTATGTTTTCCACAATTAGCAAATTAAATTTACTATTGACTTTTATACTACATAAAATTTTGCCAATAATCAAGTTTACGAGTTCTGATATTTGACCCTTTGTTATTGACAATTTGGTATAAAATAAAATTCTCGTAAAATTCGTTTTTGTTATGCAACTTTTCACATAAACATGTATGTCCCATTTGTATGAAAGGTATTTTTAAATTCAGTCAGGAGGCCCATAAAAACTAGTTATTGGAAAATTTGCCTTGCAAAACTAATAGAATTGTATTACCCTGCAGTAATAGTTAATGTTAATATGCTATTTTATTTATTAGTTTCTTTTCGTCCTTACGGAAATAGGAGGGGGCAGCCAGATTTTTTTCCCCAAAAAGAGTATATCATAGAAGTTTTTAAATATGTTTATTATATTTACAATAAACATAAAAAAGCTAACCAATGTAACTAAAACTAAATTTACCGAAAAAATAAATTAAAAAAATTATAATAAAATGGACAGAATTTCCTAATATTATTCTTTATTTCATTTTTCAGCACTTTTTGCTTTAGCAAGTAAATTATTATTATTTTGAAGTAAAATTCACAAGTAAAATTCACATTATTTTTAACTTTTTTTTAACCTTCATGACCTGTTTTGATGGTCCAATATTGGCTAAAGAATTTATAAAAATTGTGTCAAAAATGACATTTGTTAAACATTCAAGATGGAGGCCTTATTTAAAAAAATAGGCATTTTTGAACCCCCTAGAAAAAACTTTTTCTGCAACACTGTAAACAATCTCAAACATCAGTTACAAAGCAACATCCTTTCCAAGCTCACCAATGAAATATTTTAAAAATTAGGACAAGAAATAAGGAAGTTTTAAATCTTTATATAGACCAGAGTTTGCCTACAAAATCAAGAATTTTTTTTTTAATATTTAAAAGCGCAGTGTATAGCCACCATAGCAACTGGCGAAAATAACAAACATATGGTTTCCCTTCCAAATTATTTTTAGATAAGATATTTTATCTTACTGTCAGAATTTTTTTTTGAATTGTCAATTCGAAGAAGTATGTAAGCAGTAAAAATTTGCATTTAGTGTCTTACTTTTTTAAGCTTTAAGAAACGGTATTAATAAATTTGTTTTGTCCCTTGTAGTTTTTGAGGTACAGGGGAAAGTTAAAAAATATTCGGAATTCCCAATTGATGATATCTCCCTTACTTTAAGAGACAATTGAGTTCTGTAAACACAATGGTCTTTTCTAAATTTTAATCCGACGTTTCGTTTCGTTGATACCATCATCAGGATCAAAAAGTTAAATACGGAACAAAATGTTTTACTTCATACTTTAGTTTCTTTCTAAGTTTCTTTCATAATAAAATATCATTTCTTTTATTTTGAAGTTTAAATTCCGAAAAAAATCATCTTAAGTGCATTTTTTTTCTGGTACGGCCCTGTCCCATTTTAATTTATTTGTTTTTGAGACTATTTATATTTATTTACTATATAGTAGACCGGGACAAAGAAGATATATTATATGGACATACCGGGTGAACCAGACAAAACAAAAATAAATTAAAATGAGACAGGCCCGTACCAGAAAAAAGACGATTTTTTTCAGGATCGAAACATTAAAATAAAAAAAATATATTTTATTATCAAACAAACTTAAAAAGAAACTAAAATATGAAATAAAACATAGTGGTCCGTATTTAACCTTTTGATCCTGATGTTGTTATTTACGAAACGAAACGTCGGATCAAAATTTCGAAAAGACCAATGTGTTTTTCTAAAAACGTTGCCGCAGACATGTGTTTACAGAACTCACTAATCTCTTAAATTAAGGGAGATATCATCAATTGATAATTCCGACCATTTTTCAACTTTCCCCTGTAGTTCAAAATCTAGAAGGGACAGAATAAATCTGTTAATACCATTTTTTAAAGCTCAGAAAGGGAAGACCGTAATGCCAAAACCGCATGTCTCTATCTTCAATAACAACGGAGTTTCACATTGAATCCCATCGAACATAGAATATCGTATAAATATAACAAAGTGCTAAACAATTATTTTCTGAATTCTATTTTGATCTGGGTTAACATAAAATTACCCACACTGTCATCAGATGGTCCGGAGATTTCTGGAATCAGAGGAGAACGTTCTTAACAGAAAACCACAGATAAATGAAACAACGCCCAGAGCTGTTAGATTGGTCACGGTGCAACGGACGCCCACGGTTTATCAGAATGTGCAAAATCCAACCCGTTAAATACAAGAAAGTTCAATTATAAAATCATTCGCTATAGGAACAGCAATTCGTTAAACCAATTTTTTGTCCTAACCTTACTTCTTCTAACCCATTCAATAACAAATTCGAAATTTATAAGACCCGTTTTTAATCAAATCATTGTTCATCAAACTCATTCAATATCAAACGCGGAATTCGTAAAACTCGTAATTTATCAGAACATTTTTGTTAAATTAATTGCGCATTCGCCAATACCACTTGAACCGGAGGCGTATACGCAGGTGGCGCAGCGGCGCGGCGTTTTGATGCATTTGTCGTTGTTACGCGCGCATACTTACAGGTTGTGTTCAATAGTTTGTCACTTGCAATCACTCGTCTTGCATTCATGTGTTATTGGCGAATGCGCAATCAATTTAGCAAAAATTTTCTGATAAATTACGGGTTTTACGATTTCCGGGTTTGATAATGAATGAGCTGGATGAACAATGGTTCGATTAAAAACGGGTCTGTTAAATTTCGAATATGTTATTGAATGGGTGTGATGAAATAAGGTTCGGATAAAAAATTGGTTTGACGAATTGCAATTTCTATGGTGGATCGTTCTTACGATTAATTTTTTTATTAAATACGGTCTGATAAATTTCTGGTTTGATAAACCATAAGCGTTCCAGTAAACGAAATTATAATGGTATACTTTGTCTAAATTTCGATAAAAAAGAGTAATTGATTTTCTGAGGATCAAAAGAGTATATTTTACTCTACTACATCTATATAACATTGAAAAAAAATACATAATATAATATAACAGCAACATACATTTTTATGCTATTTTTAAACACTATCATACTTGAAGCCGAGTATATCAAATGTTATAGCCGTAGCACGTAAAGTAGTATCATAGATCCACAGTCTATCTAACAAATATAGACTCTGATAGCCGAGTAAATATAACTATAAGTATGGGATTTATTATAAATGCTAATCCCACACCCTAATAAACACCTACAGTGGGATTTACTAAACGGGTTTAGCCTATTTTTAGACCGGTCCTAAGTTTAAGTGAAATTGTTGGTTTTAAGCATTTTATACCAACTTCATTGAGTTTTCTACATAGTTTGATTTATAAGAATAATTTTAATTGTTTTTTTTTAGTGAATAATCATCTTAACACACTCTTTTGTTGGATTTAAGAACAAAATTTCTATTTAAAAGAAGTTTTTGTTAACCCTAGGGGGGATCTAAATGGTAAACACTCTGTTGAGCAAATTAAAATTGACGTTATATGTTACTCTTAACTTACCCTTGTTATTGATTTTCGCGATTAATACTCACTGTCACAAAACCATTTCGATATATAATCATAAAACAAGAATTAGATTACCTTTGTATTTATTTAAAAGGGGTTTCTATCTATCAAAAGTATGAAAAAACTTTACAAACACAAACCCATCGCAATCGCAAACTACAAATACAAATATTTCATCAAAGTAGGCCATGAAAAAAAATGCAGCTAAAAACAGACCTGAATCCAACTGATGCGTTTACAAAGGAGTCATGTCGGCTCAAGAAACTGTTCGGTGCTGCAGAGTTAAGACCTTTGAGTGCGATTTTTCAGTGGAAAGCTTTGTTTGATGACTAAGCTTTTAGATAAACTCAATGTTTTAATTTCAGTTCTGTTTGTTAATAAATGAATAGGTACAGTTGTTTTGGATTGGCATAATCAGTGACCTTCGCTTATGTTTGTTTCAGCTCGTAGTGCCCTCATAAATATATTCTTTGTGGTGAAAACGGGTTCAAAATATGGAATACGTTGAGAAAAAAAACAACTGTGGTATTTTGCAATAACAATACAAAATAATCAATAACTTTGTATCTTTTCTCTATGGGTAAGTATTTTTTGAAAATGGGTTTTAAAATTTAGTAGCCCCCACAGTAAATATTTAGACCTGTGGGGGGTACTATTTTAGATCTTAGTAAATCCCACTGCTATTGTTCAGGGTGTGAAACTCAATAAAAACCAAGTGTAAACGTGCTATAAAGTTCTGAGGATTACGGGTGCGGATTTAAGTAAAAATGCCCAAATGACATTATAATACACTTTTTTGCGTAAATTAAAATTTATCAACTTTATGCCTAATTCCCGAAAGTTAGCACTAGGTTTTGGTATTCATTAGGTAACTAATTAATTTTCTTTAAATAATTAACACAGGCTTACGATACCAAGCTGATTTGGGGTTTTGAAAATCAGTTAGCAGTTGGTATTTGGTTATAAAAGAAGTTAGTTCTTGTTAATGACGTGATTGTCTGAAGAGTGTTTCGTCCGTGGGAAGAACGACCCAGTACGTCACGTGAAGAGAGGGGTGACAATGGCGTTACGAAAAGAGAAAACGGTGCTAAAAAAACAATTAAAATACGATATTTGATCACTTCATGCAAGAAAGGTGATATTTGACGTTTATACCACCCTTCTGGAACGTGGGATATTAGTGCAGAGAAGCGAGCGGCAACTTTAATAGGCAGGTCAGTAAAGACAGTGTGGCATGTAGTAAATAAACCGATAGTAGAGAGAAGAAAAAGGAAAGATTCTCTTATTTCTAAAAAATTGGATATTGGTGAGGTGGATATAATTCGTCGAAAAATATATCAAATGTATAGGGAACAAATGATTCCTACTTTACAAACATTAATGCAAAGATTAAAAAAAGATGACACAGGAATAGATTGATGCCGTGAGACATTAAGAAGATGTATTTTGAAAAACGGTTTTAAAATTAAAAAAAAGAAACGGCAAGTGATTATGCAATCGGCCCATTTAAAAACAGGAACGATGGAATATTTAATTGCAATACTTGAGTATAGAGAAAGTAAAAGCAGGGTGTTTAGAACGTCATGGGTGTCATTCTAGTCTCGATGATAAACTTTGGGTATATTCGTCTGGTCACTGCAACCAAAGCTCCATCAAACAAAGGCAAGCGTGTCACAATAATTCACGCTGGAACAAAAAATGGGTTTATATTTGTACAATTTCTCAAAAAAGCTCTATTTTCTTTTATAAGGATTTAAAATTTGGTATCAAAAACAGGAGATCGCACAAAAAAATTAGGATAGCCCGCAAAAATGTCTTTACATGTAATTAAATCTTGGGGTATGTCTATCTCAAAAACATGTACTTCAAAGTTTATATATCTTTTTTCTTGAATATGCACTTCATGCTAACAGTGTGTAACGATTCACTAATATTGAGCACCATCAACAAGTTATGCTTGGATCAACATGAATCCTCTAGGTAACAGTATAAATTATTTTTGCCGTATGTGGCGCAGATGCCGGATTAAGGCAGCTGACGTTGACGATGACGTGGGTTCACATATAGGTAGGTTCACGTCAGTGTTGCCAGGAGTACCATCCATTACCGGATTCTACCATATTTTTGGCATGAATCCCATCCTCGGTATTGATCCGTTACCGACCCCCTAATTTACCATAATTTAGAAAAATTGGTAATAAATAAAAATAACCGCTTTTTTATTTGACTATATTACATTTTTTTCAAATATAATTTTCACTATTTACTTTGGTTCAGTGGTTTTGCCGTGCACTGATTGCTCTGGTTACGCGCAGACGACCCTAAATAATTTCGAAGAACATTTTAAAACTCAAAAATTTTAAGGACTTTTTTTTGAAAAATTTTCGCCTGTGACCCTATAACAACATTGTTATTTACGATTTTAGTTTAATTTTGTGTCAAAAATGGCATTTTTTGGGTAATTTTCTCATTAATTTTTGCGTGTGGCGCTATGAAGTTATTGATATATTTACGATTTTTTTTTTCGATTGTGTAATATCTTTAATTGTTTAAAATGTTAAAAAATAAATAACAATAATTAAATAAAAAACCTCTTCTAAGCCATTCTGGTCTGGGAGGGTCCCGAGGATCGAGGCCGCATTCCCCCGCTGAATAGCCAAGCTAATCAGCTGGACAATAAAACTCCTGGTCAGTCATTCTCTGCCAGAATTTTTTATTCTCGCAGAGATCTCACTGACCATGCGCTTTGCATCATCACCCCAAGGTTCCAAGGTCTCCACACTAAAGGGCACAAAAATGAACCTATCCACTAACTCTTTATACTTGCATCTGTTTTGTTGTTCACCAAGATAGGCAGCTTCTCCTGCCTTGGCGCTCGTTCTGGATACGTAACTATCTGCCAAAGTGTCCCGACATGTTACAACAACCATCTGCTCGTTTTCCATCACTCCTACATACACCAGTTGGTTCCAACATATTTGGTGTATGTGCTACAACCAAAGACCGATGAATGATGTCGTTTAGGAATCGATGGCGAGACAACCTACCAGCACTATTGGAACAGCACAGACCGTGATGGCCCAAAATGTCAACCAATTATCCGCAAGTGCAGGTATGCTGTTCACACACCGGTTGACCCAAACGAAGAGCGATAGAAATACGAAAGGTGTTATTGTCCAATAAAGTACCCAGTGGAGGAGAAGGAAGGGCGCCAAGCCAGGCATTGCTTTCTTTTTCTTGAAGAGCTAGAAGGCGAGCTTTTGATTTTGGATCTTTTGAATTTTGAATTTTATTTAAAATTATATTTTCACAGAGAAAGTTATCAAGTTGTTTTTGAGTTTTTGGGCCAGGAGACGGAATAGAATGTAAATTACATAGATTAAACCAACTTTTCAAGGCAAATTCATGGTCGTGATAATTTTCTTTAAGAATGTATTTTGGAAGAATTGAAGAAATTAATGATTCAGTATCATTGACTGAGCCCAAAAATGCAGAAAAAGTTAAATTTTCAACATTACGAATACCAAGTCCTCCAAATCTAACTGGTAGAGATGCTAAAGACCAAACTTCTTCGTTAAAATTTATATTTGAATTTGTTTGCATGGTTTGCCTAAAGAGATAATTAATTTTTAAAAGAGAAGTTTTAGCTTTCCAACATGGTGAAGATCTTAAACATATGACAGTCTTGGTACAGCTAAAGAGTTTTTTAATAAAAAATAAGCTAAATGTGAATTTAGAATCTCGAGATTTTTACATAAAAGCTCAATTTTTTTTAATTTTTTATCAAATCACAAATTTTCGCCTGCGGCGCTTTTAAACAGGGTAAGTAAGGGACTTGATTTTTTGTTATGGCCGCCATCGAAATCGGCGAGATCAGAATCCGCTATTTTTTTACACCTACTCAGTGGGATGCGGTTAATTTTTTTTTTCAGTGGAAATTAGTCATTTGAAAAAATACGGTAAATTTGCTCTAAATCTGGTAATTTTCCAACCTCGTTTCTGGTAATAAATTCCCGAGGTCCTGACAACACTGTCCACGATACACCTAACACGGTATGCCAGCGCGCAGGGTCTTGCTATCTCTCTCGCACAATGTGACTTCACGTTGGAATCATAATTTGAAATCTTCAATATCAAGTGTATGCTTAATATGATCTTTTATTTGGAAATATAGAATATTTTGTAACCAAGTGGATTTTGAAAATGTAATATGTGATAAAATTACATCTTTTATGCCCATTTGCTCTGCGATTTGCTTAAGTAATGAGTAGTAAAGAAATCCATAATTTTTAAGTATTCCCTAAATTTTATTCGTTTGCTCTGGCCAAAAAAAAGTTTTCCATAGCTAGGAATTAAATATTGTTATAAGTTCAACCACTGGATGGCGCTCCTTGTCATAAAACCATTATTTGTTGTTATTATTTATTATTATTATTATAATTATTTATTATTCTTTGCGTCAGTTTTTACATTAAATTTTTCAGCTTCAGTAAGGGTCATTTAAACATATCCAGGCTGGATTTTTTAAACGGAACGGTGCTTCTAGCGGGTTAGAATTTGGTTTTATAAAAAAAATCCAAAAATACGTCAACTGATATTTTTAATTTTCTTTAATCGTGCTATCTTGGTTTTTTTATTTCGTTTTGTTTACGAGGTATGGAAAAAAATATTTTTTAAAATAGGACACCCTGTATAGTTTGACATATTTGAATTTTTTAAAAAAATCTCTCTTTTTGACAATACCACACACTAATACTCTATCTTTTATGGTTTCCAAGATAGAGGCATTTAAACTTGCGTGGAATGGTTGTCTATGCCCTGTTTTACAGGGGATATTTGAATGAATATCGAAGTTTTCCATACCGATTTAGATAAAAATATCGGGATTATCGTAAAAGATAGATCCTACTGTGTGGTATTGCTGAAGAGAGAATTGTTTGCAGATTTCAAAAATTGCAAAATATATAGGGTGTCCTATTTAAAAAAAAATTGCCATACCTCGTAAACTAAATGACATAGACAAAATCCACGATAGCACGATTAAAGGAAATAAAAAATCTCAGTTGACGTGTTTTTGGATTTTTTTATTCAACCAAATTCTAACCCGCTAGAAGCACCGTTCCTTTAAAAGAATCCATCCTGTATATTGGCCTTAAAATCTCCAATGCTAGAAAAATGCCCTCCAGTACACATAATCGTAGGGTTCTCAGTATAATTGAAGAGACAGTTGTATTGTTTCTAAAAAATAAACAGTAATATTTATTTTAATTAAACTAATAAAACAACAAAAAAAACTTTCATAAAAATATGTGACCATAAAAACTTGAAGCCATCATCCATTGGGGCATCATCGAAATTAAATTGAATGTGGGCTTGTCTCTGCATTGACTGGTCCTAATTTGTAAGTCATATAGTCTTACCCGAAACGTCCTCCATCTAACTCCAACTGTTCTTGTATGAGTGGCAAAATATTTCGAACTGTTGGTTTGGTTAGCCGGAAACGTAGAAAAAAATCTAAATCTAAATCTAGACCCTTCTGGCAAAACCATTTTAAATTATATTCAGCACATCCAAATCGTCATTTAAAAATTCCATTTTTATTTTTTTACCGTTTTCGAGTTGACAAAAAATGAGGTTAGAATTCTCTCCTAAGGATGATTTAAGGCTCGATATCTGGCATCTTAAATTTAGGTATTTCTTAGACTACAAAGAAAAGCTGAGCAAACCAAATCAGCTACTTAGCACCGTTAAGAGATCCTTAGCGCAAAGGACTCCTTAGAGAAATCGCAGAGCAAATGGACATTAATACACTATACACATATTTTTATTGAATTTATCAGTTAAAATCTGACGTAAGTCAGGGAGCAATTTACAAGGAAAATAATGCTTACTCTGTTGAGTAAAATCATGTTTGGAATGATTGGATTTAAAAATAATAATTGTATACAGAGAAATCCATTAGACTAACCTAATATTTTCAGATTTATCAATGCTCAAAAAAAAACCGAACAGGAAGACTACTCTGAAACAGTGGCGCACCGAGGGGGGGGGGGTTCTGGTGTTAGCCCTCCCCCCGAGAAGCACATTCTTACTTCAAATTAAGTTTCTTTTATTATTTCTCTCAACCCCTTCCCCCCCCCCCCCCGAAGTCAATTCCTGGGTGCGTCACTGTGTGTGTTCACATTTTCATTTTAGCACAGCTTTAATTATTACTGAGTTTTGATTCAAAAAAAGGGTGAATTGTTTGTCTATTCGATTTCTAGAAAAAAATGTCTTAACTTAAAACTCAGCCTGTATTTTCTTTTTTAAAAACATATAAAGACAGTATCTAGGTAAATAAAAATGCTCTAATTCTATTACCTTGTTATAAGAATCCACAATATAGATAATTTCTGTTAGATATATGGAGTTGGGGAGAAATGAAAAACGTTAAGGATAATATATATTTACTAATATTAATTATTATTATCAAACTTTACTCAGGAATAAGATACGTATATTAAACTGTAAGTAAGTATACAAAAATATACAATGAGCTTCAGGCTACTGCGAACATAGGGGGAATCAAGTCCAATTTACTCTCCGTGTCGTACGACCGAGGCGAGGTGGATTCGAAGCACGCTGCAGTGTTATCTTTTGGAAATTTATTTTGTTTTTATTCGCTCGAGAAACAGATTGGTAGTTCTTAAGTAAAATAATACATTTTTAAAAGTAAAAATGGATGTCTACGAAGTTGCCGAATAAGTACGAATGGTACTATCAAGGCAGACCATTGAGATTTATTCAAGAACTTTTTTTGGAGAATTTTGTAAATCGCCCAGAACCTAGTTTATCAACGATTAATAGGTTTGTGCAGAATTTTGAAAAGTTCGGTGGTGTAGCGCCAAGAAACCATAAAAAAACTCACTGTTTTGTATGACGAGCAGGAAGTAAGAGGTGTGATGATTTGCGCTGCAGTGGAGGAAAATCGAAAGTTAACTAGCCACCAAATTGTCTTACGTGTTCTTAAAAAGAATGGTTATCATTCTTACAAAGCGTCAAAAACACATCAAATTTTTCCCGAGGACAACTATCGTCGTATGGAATTTTGCGAAACAATGATGGAAAGCGTTAATTGTGCTGAAAATTTTCTGAGATCTATTCTTTGCACAGATGAAAGCACTTTCCCATTATTGAATCGTCATAACCCAACACACGTTCGATATTGGTCGAGGGAAAATTTGCAATTGTATTTTTTTTTTTAATGTTTGGGGGGTATTGTAGGGGAACACGTAATTGGGCCATTTTTTTATTTACGGCAGCAGCATATTATGGTTTCAACAAGATGGTTGTCCCTCTCACAACGTTGGCCTTGTTAGGGAATATCTTGATAATTAATTTTCTAATCGGGTTATAAGTACACGGAGAACTATTTTATGGCCAGCTCGATCACCTGATCTGGCTCCTAATGGCTTCTATCTGTGGAGTTATATCAAAAATAAAGTTTACAGGCATGAAACGGTTAATAATTTGGAAGAACTTCGGATTAAAATTGAAGAAGCTTTTCAAACTATCACCCCTAACATGCTTACAAACGTCAGGAGGGGTTTTTATAATAGGCTCTAAATTTTTTTTGACTGAGCGAATCTTTTTGGTTTTTAGAATGTATTATTTTATTGTGAGAACTTGCTTTTATTTTGTTTCTCCTTATTATTTTTATTGTAACACGTTGTTAGTGATAAATCTGAGTAGTTGAAAATAAAATAAAGAAAATATAAAAATTTGCGTATTTATTGACCAAATTCCGGTTTCATTGACTACACTCCACATAGCACCGTGGTTAGAGGCGTACTAAACACAAGCCGCGAACGGCGGTGAACGGCGATCGCAAGCCTGAATGTTCTGATAGGTGTGCGGTGTCCCTGCATGTACGTACACTGGCAAATTGGACTTCTTCCGGCTTATGTTCGCAGTAGCATGAAGCGGTCTGTATGAATAATATTTGATCCCTGTATCTTTGGTATACCGATTCGTATTTTTGCAAGTAGTCTTTTAATTGATATTTCACTATTATAAACGAAAACTAGAATATATAGTTAAACTCTATGATAGTCCTGAACAATCTTAATTAAAAAAATACGACCGAAAAATTACTGAAATCACAAAATACTTCCAACTCTCAGTGGTATACAAACAATTCTGGTTACCGCGTGACGTCATGCGCGGCGCGTATCGAATCAGTGACGAGAAATCAGCATACCGTAGGTACGTTCGGGTAATAATAAAGAGTGCGGCAGAGTGTTTGGAGTGAAATTGTAATAGTCGAACGCTTTGGAGTAAAACGTGCAAACTGCAAGCTAACCTAACCTTTAAGAAGGTATTATTTGCCTGTTTTCGTTTGGTGTACAAACAAAAACAAATCTTTGCTGGTTTGAAATTAAATTTTTCGAAAATTTTCCTCATATTGAGTGTCCAATTAATTTCTAAAAGTAAATTTTGTTGTATAAAGAACCGTATAAAGAACCCGCGGTTTTACAAAAGGTTGCCAATTCATTTAACTGAAAAATTGTACAAAATCATTTAAAAAAGCCTTGAACACGCACAAAATGTGGCCGAATTACTGACTGCGCATGCCCGCACCGGCACTCTACCTTCGCGAGGTAGGACTTATGGAGTGAGTTCTTTTTGCTCTACTCCTAATACCCGAACGCTGACAGGGGCTGCACTTTTCACTCCGATTTGAATATCCGAATGGTTTGGCGTAAAAGGAGTCAAAAAGAGTGAATGGAGGTTGACGATAGAGGGCGAAGAACGGCACTTGCTTGGATGCAGCGTTGCCACCACTTAATGAAGAAATTATCGTGCAGTGCCGCAAAAATTATCGATTTTTCTTGAAAATTATGTTACAATCTTTTTTTTGATAAAAAAACACGGTATGCTTATTTTAATTTAATTTTTCTCGCATACAAAAAGAGAAACAACACACAAAAACTTTAATCTATCCGGGAAATCGGTATAGAAATCGATAAAATCGGCGAATTATAGGGGGACAGGGAATCCCGCGTAGTCGAGAGGATGCTCCGCTCCGTGAAACAAAAGACGTTTTTGAAGTACCATAATATTTACACAGATGGTGCTTTGACTTTTATTGTAACGTAGCTTTGTTTTTAATGGCCAAGAGGGGTCAGCACTCTGATTTAATAAAATAAAATAATTTTAGTTTGTTTGTTAAATTGGTTTACAGTAAGAAAAAAACCTGCAAAAAAGTTAAAAAATCCTAGAGTGAAAAAATATGTTACAAGTATCGAGTATGTTACACATTATCATTTAACTCAATTTTAAGGAAAAATTTTGTTACAAGTGGCAACGTTGCTTGGATGGGCCGATATACTGAACTTCGCAATGAAGGCCCGGAGAAAGAGGCGAAGCCAGCGTGCGCGAGTAGGAAGATACGGATGCAAAAGGGGATACCCACGGTCCGCCCCCCCCCTGCTACTACTACTAAGTATAATTATAGTTTTAAGTAACTTTTTTTTTGTTTTAGAACGAAAATGTTAGGAACAACAAAAATAATACTTCCAGAATTAATTCATGTCGTAGTTTTCAAGATATTACTAAACGCCTCGCTGTCCTGTATTTATAATGGGCTGGTCGGTACTATATTGACTTTTACTCATCGTCGCTTTGGCGGTAAAGGCTTCTAACCCTTTAAGATATATATATCGTGGTAAAGTCACGTAAAAACACTAATTGTGGTTTGGGACCATATAACAAATATTTAAAAAATTACTGAATGAATGAAATTAGAAATTTAAAACCTTTCCGAAACAACGCTTTATACAGACCGCTTCAAGCTACTCCGAACATAAGGCGGAAGAAGTCTAATTTGCCAGTGTACGTACATGCAGAGACACCGCACGCCTATCAGTGAAGCAACCAATACTCAGGCTTGCGATCACCACTTGCATGACTTTCCTTTGGTATTTAGTACGCCTCTAACCACGGTGCTGTGTGGAGCGTAGTCAATGAAACCGGAATTTGGTCAATAAATACGCAAATTTTTATAACGTAATTTTCTTATTTTTTGTCACTGATAAATAAGAGCGTTTTATTGGCAACTGCTCAGATTTATCAGTGACGACGTGTTACAATGAAAATAATAAGGAGAAACAGAATAAAAGCAAGTTCTCAAAATAAAATAATACATTCTAAAAACCAAAAAGATTCTCCCAGTCAAAAAAAAATTAAAGCAAATGTTCGAAAAGTCCTCCTTGCTCGGCCAGACAATATCCGAGCCTACTATAAAAACCCCTTCTAACGTTTCCAAG
The DNA here is from genome assembly GCA_963921995.1 of Oxystoma pomonae. Classification (NCBI taxonomy): domain Eukaryota; kingdom Metazoa; phylum Arthropoda; class Insecta; order Coleoptera; family Brentidae; genus Oxystoma; species Oxystoma pomonae. Next base: position 13,779,337 of record OY998173.1, read on the forward strand.
CATGTTAGGGGTGATAATTTGAAAAGCTTCTTCAAAAACAGATAGAAGTCATTAGGAGCAAGATCGGGAGATCGAGCTGGCCATAAAATAGTTCCCCGTGTACTTATAACCCGATTAGGAAATACATTATCAAGATATTCCCTAACAAGGCCAACATTGTGAGCGGAACAACCATCTTGTTGAAACCATGTTTCACCAAATCTTACACCTAACAACTGCCTAGCAGTTGGAATAATGTGCTGCTGCAGTAGATCCAAGTATCTAGGACCATTCAAATTGCAATTGCCGTTAATAAAAAATGGCCCAATTACGTGTTCCCCTATAATACCCCCCCCCAAACATTTAGTTTTTGGGGATACTGTGTTCTTACGTCAAAATACAAATGCAAATTTTCCCTCGACCAATATCGAACGTGTGTTGGGTTATGACGATTTGTATGATATATATGTAAAATGTATTATTTCAATTTAGAACTTACCCATCTGTTTTTCGAGCAAGGCAGAGATAAAACAAAATAATAAAAACAAAATGAATTTCCAAAAGATAACACTGCAGCGTGCTTCGAATCCACCTCGGTCGTACGGCACGGAGAGTAAATTGGACTTGATTCCCCCTATGTTCGCAGTAGCTTGAAGCGGTCTGTATAAGGTGTTAATTTAGTATCAAGATTTGAAGAACGTATTTTTCAGGTTTCTTTTTCCTATAAACATATGTTGGTGCTGTTGGTAAACCCTCACATAGCATTAATTTTTGATAGTTTGAACAGTCCCAAATTAATTTTGGAGGGTTAGAACCCTTCACCATAACAGCGACGCTATAAAAGTAGTCATGAAAAAACAAAATCTAAATTTTTTTATGATCTGTCTTGGTTTAAAATAATATATCCAAATTACTCTAAGTAATCGACTTGATAAACAAAATAAATAAAGGTAGGTATAACAACTTGAAAAAATAACTTTTTACAAATAAATACTCGAATATTTTTTGCCAATAATTATTTTGCGCTGTATAATATTATTTGTCAGTACTTTTCCACTGAAGATTGTCTCAGAATATTAACAGAGATTAGAAGGGAAAAGAAAATATATAATAATTAATTTTTAATTCAAAAGCTAAGAACTTACACATTATCTAGTAATGAACCCAGCCCATAGATGTTGCCACCTACAACCTTAGTTATAGCCGAGTATAACAAACCAATGTTATACTCGGGGTATAGCCACGACGAATTCTTTTTCACGCACCCGTTACAATGGAATTACCCATCTTCAGCGAAACGACAGGACGATGTGCCAGTTATGGGACACCCCCTCTCCCTTTAATGTTAGTAGATTGGTCGCCGAGGTTAGCAGGTTACCAGAACTTACGATATTAGGGAGTTTTTGGGTCAAGAAAAATTTTGGCAACTTTGACAGCTCCAACCACAATCCTACAACGAACTGACCGCACTGGTTGGTGCAGTGGGTTCATACCTGGACTTTCAACCAGGAGACCCGGGTTCGAGTGGACTTTTTCTTATTAAATCACATGATTTAGTAAGATTAAGGTAAAACGCAGTATGGAGCGGAGTAGGTCCAGGCAGGCTAATCCGATTCCATACCGTCCCTCGGAGAGGACGGTCCCGTGTTATTCATATATTGATAGCGGAGCACGTTAAAGATCCCTAGCCTCGACAAAGGGGTTTAAGCTAAATTAAATCCTCCTAGGAAAAGAAAACTGCCTTCCCAGGGGGTGCTCATCAGACCGGTCTGGTAAGTGGCGTAAGGGGGGTAACCCGGGGCAAATAAAAAAATTCGATTAATTTAATAGTTGCCTACGGGACTCTAAAAAGAGACGGTAATCAAAAATTAGAGAGAGAGAGAGATACAAGGAACTGTGACATAAGCGATTCAAAAAGTCCCTATTGGTCAATGCTCGACCGTTGCCAGACTACTCATTACTTATGGGTGGCTGCAATAAGAATGATCCAGTCTATCAAAAGCCGTTATTTATTCTGCAGCTCTCAAATAAAGAACAAATAGTTGATATAAAATATTCATGAAAAACCGTGCGTGGTGTCGAACAGGTTATAAAACGGCCTACCTATAATATGTCATTTTAATAACGAACTTATGCAATATTTTTTTTTCTTGCCGTATTTACGAACATGCAATTATACCTACGGGGTGTTATATGATAATATTAAGGTGTCCTAGCCTAAAATTCTGACTAAACTTCTGACCGAAAAATAAAATAACTAAATTGAAAATCTGTATGTTTAACAGTACGTTATGTCCACTTTTTTGGAACTTTATTCACCATGTATATGTATTTAATGACTACTGAGATTTGAAATACAGTCATATGGATTATTTTTATAACCTGATAACTATAGGGTGGGCCAAAAAATTTGTCAGCTTTTGAACGCGCCATAACTTTTTACCCAATCGGGCAATTTTCAAAATTTTTGTTTTAATAGACACAAGATGAAACTTTACCGACGCGACTCAAAATTTGACATTTGTCAAAAGTCCAAGATGGCGGAGAGCTATAAAAAATGAGTAAATTTCATCCCCCCTGCAAAAAGATTGTGTGTAACCCTGGACTTGATTTTTGTCAATGAGGCAAAAGCTCCATACTTTCTTCGCCTACCGAGGTATCACTTATCTAAATTGGTTATAAGATAAAAAAGTTATAGAAATTTTAACTCAGGAGTATTTAGACCAAAAATTGTAATATCTGTAGGAAGGTTCACTGTTTAGGGCTAGTATAGCTTGAGACTTAGTCGACCGATTTTGAAAATTTTAATCCTTTGGTAGGAAAAGACATGATGGCGAAGAGGTTTAAAAAAGGGGTAAATTTCATCCCTCTGCAAAAAATTTGTGTATGTCCCTGGACATGATTTTTGTCAATAAGGGAGAAGCCCCATACCTTCTTCGCCCACTGAGGTATCACTTATCTAAATTGGTTATGAGACAGAAAAGTTATAAATATTTTAGGCCAGGAGTTTTTTTAGACCAAAATTGTATTGTTTTCACAAAAACTTCGATTAAAATGAGAAAATGGAATTAGAAATCTACCAGCTTCCTTATTTTTTAAATGATGTGTTAAAGATGTTTTGTAGATTATCACATCGAAAATAACTGATCTTATACTTACTATATTTTATTTTATTAGTTTGTAGTTAGCTAGTTAATAAGCTTATCTTAAGGAATATTATCAGAAACCTTCTATTTCTTTTCTAGTTTTTCAGCTATTCTTAATTTACAATATTATCTGAATACGCAATGTACAGGATGTTCCAAATTGGGCACTTTTGGGGAGTCTGAGGTACTTCCAGGGGAGATAGAAAAAAACTGACCACCTCTTGAGAGGCTTAATTTTTAAGTGTACCGCATCTCGATATATCAAGTGATTTCCGAGCTACAGGGGCTTTTTTAATATTTCTATTTTTTCAAGTTTTTATTGTCTAATAAAAGTGAGTAAAAAAGTGAGTGAAAAAAGTACATAAGATATTAATAGAACAGATAAATAAATTAATAAATAAATTAAAGGGAATTTGAAGCTGATTTAAAAAATTAAATAAAAAATGGTATTTTCTATAAGAAAAATAGGTAAAAGTGACAAAGAAGAAATCACGAAAGAAAAATGCCGCTTAAAATCCAAGATCTCCATAAGAATCGTTTCTTTTTATGGTGTGAGAAAGCTTCTTTGAAGAGATAAATTTAATTGTGTCCGCCATCTTGGGTTTCAAAATGGCGACAAATTTCGATAGTGATCTTTTAAGAGTTTTTGATCTTCGCCATGATGCTTTTTATTTTATTTAAATCGGTCGAGTATCAATTTGAGATCGCAATCGTATAATCTGAAAAACAGTGATGGAGACAAAAATTAATTTTTGGAGAACCACCCAACCGATTTTAATGATTCGCCACTCGTTCTGCGTGACAGAAACAAAGCTTTTTTACGACTTCATAAAAAATCCAAAAAAATAAGAATTAATAAGGCCCTTTGAAAGGTAAAATTTGTTTCTGTCCGCCATCTTAGATTTTACGATGTGGAAAAAAAAAATATTCCTAATCAAAGTATTGCTCAATTCCCTGCAAAGAACAGTTTGTTGCATTAAAATCGGTGGTATGGTTTAAAAGTTATAACGGAATGATGTCGCATGTTTTTTAGTGAAATTTAAAGTTATTTGTTTGTGGCGTTCAACGTCGGCTACTTCAATGAGGCTTAAATTTATTGAGGCAAATAAATTACTAATAAAAGTCGGGGCTGCTACAAATTCACGAATGAGAAGGACCCTTGGAGGGACGGGAACTTGGTAATGTCCCATGATGGTCAGAAATACTTTAAAACGACACTATAAAATAATTCGACTAAGAAGTCGTTTCTGGGGGTGATTATTACGTAAGGTGCACTTTTACGCGATACTAGAGAGTATTCCAAAGTTAAAAAGACCCAAATTGTTGTTCTGAAGTCCGCACTACTACTATAGGAATGAAGCGAAGCCTTTACCCATGGATCTGTTGCTATAAATGTTAGTTGGGAAAGGGGATAATTGATAGTTGTTTTTTGAAAAAATAATCCAACCTGCAATAAAACAGCACTGAAAAATTAACTTATTCTCGGCAACCTTATTCTAAAACTAGGTACTTCATTTAAGGAGATGCTAAGGAAGAAAAAAATTAAACAGTGAGGCTTTAAAATTTGGTTTAGATGGTAGTAATAAATGACTTAAGATTTAATAATCCTAGTCTTTTTTTTTAAATCGCCAGTAATTTTTCACAAAAACAAAAAATTTCTCACCCGGGTGGATGGCTCACGATTTAGTTTCACATAAGGCACACTACCGGATACCATGTTCTTAAACACAGTCAAAAACACAAATAAAATTAAAATACCTAAGCAAAGACATTGTCTAATTAGGCAATGGCAAAAGACAGGTACTTGTTAACCTAATTAAAATTTTCCGTGCCACAAAGAACGTACATTAAGTGCAACTTAACGAACGGGTTTTCTGTGGAATTTTGAACTTTTTATTGATAAAGCAGATCATAAAAAAAAGATTAATTTTGTACAGCAAAATATCAAATAAATGTAGGTACTTTTATTTTAAGTTTTACTTTATTTTTATTAGTTATTTTCAATGAAGATTTTGTATAGTATGTACCAGTAGACAAAAATAATGTTTCTTCAGTTGCCCGTTTGGAGTTTATTGTTGAGGGGAGTATTGGACATCATTAGATAGTTTTTGGTCGTGCGCAAAACGCTATTTGACACTGTTGACATTGGAACGTCATATATCGTTAAGGGCCGCTGTGAACTGCCTAAATTTTGGCGAGCTTCTATTAGATTCTGCCACAGTCTATCCATCTATATACACTGTGATTCCGCGCCATTTCGGAGAGGGTGACGCTGAGTACGTCGCGTCGGTTAACCTGGGGGACCACCATAAGGGGCCTAAATATTTTCAATGACACATCTTGCAGCCTTTTTGTAGCAGTTTAGATACGGCTAAAGCTAGAAATTTCAAATAAACACCACAATTTGTTGCTCAGCTTGTTCGCGGGGATCACATATTAAAAGTTTTTAAAATAGGGTTGGGTTGGGAAAAATATATCACATAGTACATTTGGCCTATATATTTTGCCCATTAAAATAAAATAAAAACATCTCGTAAACGGCAACAGCTACAAAATGTTTTAATACGTCAGATGAGAGCCAAAACTGTGCTCTATATACAACCATTATGGTGTGGGGGCCCCTGGTAAAAGGGAAAAATATATCACATAGTTCATTTGGCCTATATATTTAAAGAAAAAAATCACGTTTTTCTTTAATTTAAAAAAATCTAGGAATATTTTGAAGACTTTTAATATGTGATTCCCTCGAACACGCCGACCTACAAAATGTGGTGTTTATTTGAACGTTCTAGCTTTAACAACAATGAAGTTATGGGGTGGCCCCTCAGATTAACGGTTAAGCTAGGGGGCTAATTAATTTATTTATGCCTAACAAAATAGCTAAAAAATGTAGCATTGAAAATATTTGGGCTCCTTATGATGGTCCCCCAGGGGGCTGATTCTTGAATTTCGTAAGAAAGGTCGCACAGGAACAGTCACCTCCCAGATATCGACCAATAACAGGCTTTGGAGCTATCACGAGTTATCCGAACCCTATACGACCGCAGCCGAACCTCACCCGATTGCCGAGTATCGAAGGAACTTTCCTACACTTTCATACACCTGCCTCTGAGCAGGTGAACTAGCGCTCTTGTAAAACGACACTTCAGTCAGCTTTGCGCGTGAAACATAAAAGCGTGGCAGCTTCTGAGCGTTCTTATTGGTCGAAATAAAGGATGTGAACGTTCCCGTGCGACCTTTCCTACGAGATTCAAGGATCAGCCCCCAGGTTAACTGACGTGCGCTGAGCTCAGTACCCAAAAGCGTGTTTTTCTGTGTGAACGCTCTTTTATGAATAATTAAATAGATGTATCTGTTTTAAAACGCATTTACTTAAATAAAATTTAGGTAGTTTTAATCCCTTATTTTTTCTTGGAAACTAATTAAGAAAATATAAATTTCGTCTTGAAATGGACAACCACATCAGTAAACTAAAAGCAATCCACCGCATCAGTTTCATCAACCTTGAAAGCCGGTTGCTATTGATGGCATCAAATGATTGATGATGCTATCGTAAAACTTTACGAACGGAATCGATTCCACCGATGGATCAATGGTGACTTTACGAACGCGCCCTATTTTGAACTGTCGAACAGTGTTGTCGGCGAAGATTGGCACGACCCAAAACTATCTTCTATCGAGTATCAAAAAGCACAAAAAAATGTCAAACATCAAAAGAGAAAACGAGAGTATAGACGCGATGCCAGTGGTCCCAATGCGTTTTATTTTATTAGGTATAGGGTGATTAATTATATTTGGCCACCCCGATTATACCGTTAATATTAGAAATAGAAAAAATATTTTAGTGAAAGATTTTCATAATTTTGTCCAAATTTTTTGAAAATTCTGAGAAATGCTGTCAAGTGTAATTCCATATGTCCAATTTTGACATCAACTTTCTTATTTTAAATTTAACACCCTGTATTTTTGTATTTTGTTAAGTTTTATTTCCCTTTCATATTTCAAAAATATATCAATTGTCTAGGTGCGGTAAACAGTTTTCGAGATATTGCATGTTTTTGGTGGATTTTGGCACTCTCGTTAATGCTCTTAATATTAAAGATAGAAAAAAAGTTTAAAGGCAAATGTTGTTCAGTTTTTTATGAACTAAACTAAATTAGGACTACTCTATTTTTAAATACGAACGACAACAACAACGACAACAAAAAATTTACTAATCTAACAAATGCTCGAACACTTTACTTCAACACAAAGTTCATAACACCTTCTTAGGCCAGAAATCGTGTTGATTATTTTATGTCTCAGGTTTCTATTAATATTAATTGCTTCATTATTTCCTCGATTTTCAATTTTTTCTAAGGTGTTCGGGCGATTTGAGTAAATAGTCTCCTTTAAATCGTCCCACAACCAAATATCCGGAGGTGTTAAATCTAGCGAGTTTGGTGGCCATGATATGGTCCCATTTGAACCAAGCCATATGGGATAATTTTGATTTAGAAAATTTGTTATTGCTCGAGTATTGTGAATTGATGCCCCGTCCGGCTGGCATATTATGGGATGCTCTTGGATATCCAATGGAAGGTTATTGATGGAATTTTTTTACCGAGAAAATTTTAATAGTTTAATAGAAATATTAAAGAAATTAATATTAGTAGAAACCTGAGACTAAAAAAATTAACACGATTTCTGGCCTAAGAAGGCGTTATGAACTTTGTGTTGAAGTAAATGGTGATGTGTTTGAGCATTTGTTAGATTAGTAAATTTCTTGTGGTCGTTGTTGTTGTCGTTCGTATTAAAAAATTGAGTAGTCCTAATTTAGTTTAGTTATTTATACTATAACTATATACGAAGTCCGTAAAAACTCAACAATTTTTGTTTTAAAATTTTTTTTTCTATCTTTAATATTGACGGCACTAACGGGAGTGCAAAAATCCACCAAAAATATGCAATATTTCGAAAACTGTTTACCGCACCTAGATAATTGATATATTTTTGAAATTAAAAAATCTTACATTAAAACATTTTTTTAATTTCTAATATTAACGACTATAACCGGGGTGTCCAAATATAATGAATCACCCTGTACACTACATTTTTGGCTCCTTTTTGCCATGTTTCGAACGACGCCCGATTTTATGGTAGACGCGATGACAGAACAGCTGACTTCAAATGATACGTGCGTTTCTGTGGTCACAACCTTACGTCCATCCATACGTACGCAACGAGTCATTACATACACCATAAAAGTCCCAAAACATAGCACAAGCAAGTCAAAAATGCAGTGTCTTTTGGCTTTGTTTTGAACGCCTCATGTATACGTATATTTGAGAAAATCCCAGTACAAAAAAAAAACTTTGAAAATCTATAAACTCTTCTTCATCTCAGACTTAAACAAAGTGCTTTTCAATTCGCATTTAGCCATAAAACAACATAACATAAGCTCTGCTATTTTTGCCGGGTTTGCAAACAACAATTAATAGAGAAATTAAGTATTTTTGTTCTGAGCTAAAAATAGCACTAGGCTTACTAGTAAGGTTAATGTATTGTGGTTTAAATCTAGCGTTGGCCGTAAAACCAAGGTTCTTGATATACGTTGTGTACGTTTAACCTACATAAACAATCAAAATGTCATCTTATAAACATCTCAACAAACATTGCCCCAATTCATCCCCATCCACTCTTCAAATTTTTTGTAAAACATGTTTTAAATTGTTCCTTATTTTCCACAAAATAGCCGCATATACAAAAGCCGAAACCGAATTGAATAAAAAACAAAATATACACGTATAGGTACCTAAGTCGAAGAGACCAATTTTTTTTATCTGTGGGACGGGAAATGCTTTATGCACACCAGACGCCACGCGTTGGTAGTGTGGGACTCTCCAAGTTTCCTGGCATACCCACTAAACTTTCCCTTTCTTGCTGCCTTCTATGTACAGGGTGTTTGTTTATAACTGGAACACTCAGTATCTCTTTTGTTATTGAAAATAAAGGGTAGGTCTAAATTCAAAAATTTCTTGGCAAATTGCTGTACCTAAGGTACCTCAAGCAACAAAATCAATCGCGACGTGGTGGCCGTCTCCACGCCCTATCCCTAATAGTCATATCATGGCGACGGTTTTAATACTACTATACCTCAAGGTACTCACCGTTTTTGGGAATGTAATAAAGGAATTATTGCCGTCGCGAGGTTATCCCGACGTCCTGCTTACCACATAAAGTAGTGTTTCTGACTTTATAGGGTTTTTATAGGTTTTCTCTTTCTCACATTATTAATTGAAAATATATTGATCTTTTTCTGAACTATATCAGAACACACAGCATAAAATATGTAAAGACATGACAGAAAACAAAAATATTATCTATATCATAACCTATACCATACCATACCATTATATTAACCACTCTTCTGAAGTCGCAACATCTTAAATTTATAAACGAATAGCACTTTACTGATTAAAAATGCTGAGTTTTTAATAAAAAAAAACGGGCGCCCCCTAGTTTTGACCTAGTTTTATCTATCATGCAACTACTAATCAGTGATTTAATGAGGTATTTTTAACTTTTGATTTTAATTCTTTGTTTAATAGAAGTAAATAAAATGGCGGCGTTGCGCATTCAGTTGACCGTGAATTGATATACAATGTCAGTAAAGTAGCGATAACTTGTAGGAAACGGTGGTAGATAGGCGACGGTGTAGACTCCATAACTTTGTAGTTTTGTATTGAGTAGGGGCTACTCAATTGCGACCAAATTAATATCAGTAGAGTCGTTACCTCGTAAAAGTAACATTAAAGAAATTAAATGTGACAACTATATGAAGTAAGCCTGGGACTGTAAAGTTTTTTCGTGCTTCTAGTAATGGTATATAGTTATATAGTGGAATATATTACTTTCTTGTATGTGTATGTAACTTTGTATTTTTACGACCCTGTGGTAATTGTTGAACCGTAATCCCAGACAGCATCATTCGTACCAGGGACGTACATTTTACATCCATTTTACGTCTTTACGTCCCGGGATCTACTAGGTACGTACGATGTATGTACAAAAGTGTATGTAAAACGTACGTATAGCAAAAACGTATTTTTACGTTATATTTAGGTCTTTTTTTGTACGTACTTACTACGTTATTAATTTGTCATGACTATCTTACTTGTAAAACAAACTTTTGCATAAGTATTTTTCATTCTCTTAAAATAATTGATATTTTATGAATACTCTTCCTCCGTCAGGAATTCTTTCCCGGAGGGTCAACCAGGCGAGAGGAGCACTGAGGAGTTTTTGGGCTTTAAAATCGCCCCCCCTCCTAAGCATAAAAAAATATTTTGTATTTTATTTATTTGCGTCCCTCAAGGTACGTACCAAAAATGTCTCCTGTACGTACCTCGTACGTACATCGTAAATTTTGTCCTATTAACGTCTTTTATTGGTCCACCGCAGGACCTATAAAGTACGTACTTGGTACGTACACAAATGTACGTAAATGGTACGTATTTTTCATGTCCCAAGGACGTACCTAAGACATAGAAGATAGCGTTGGAAAGTGCACGTAATATGTACGTCCCTAGTACGTACGATGGAGTTAGCGTACGTATTATGTACGTACTCTTCGTCCGAGCCGTAGGTACGAGGTACGTACCTGGTACGTAACTTTGCTGTCTGGGATGGTGACCACACCAAGTGACAATAATAACATTCTTCCTATAAATAGTTTTTTGTAGGAAATATTACTACTCTTTTACCCCTTTTTGGTGGCAATGACAATTGCACCAGTGGAATTGACTATAATTGTTGCTTGGGACATGTACCTTCTCTAGCTCTAGCCTTTCCAATCGTTTTTTTGTGTCATAACTTTTTCCACAAATTTTTTTGCTGGACATTTTACAAAAATTCCCAGCCAACACCGTTGCGTAAATATTACGTAAAAGTTACAATACATGATTACGTTGTTACATAAATTCTAGGTAAACTGGAAGTCACAACAAGGTAAAAAGTAACTTCCATGTTCTGCATAATGCCATGCACAAAGTTCCGTACTTTTTACGTAAATAATAGGTAAAATAACGTAAAAGTACATGGCAACAAAAAGTTTTGAAACGGCAGACATCGATTAACTAGTAACTAGAAAGTAAATCGAAAGGTAAAATTGGGGTAAATCTTTTTAACAAAATCAATGAATAGCAAGCTTTCCCTCAAAAAAGGTAATGGTAACCGTAGATGCGGATTTCGCACTTGTGGTGCTCATCAGTACGGTGCTAGGAATTAGGAGATGAAATGATGATGGAAAAATATGACACAGGATTCATGTAAAAGACAACCATCTGTCAAATTGCAGAATCGGCAGATGTACCTTCAATTTGAAGGAAAATTAAGCGTCTCTACGGAGACAGATATAATTATCTTTACAGATATCCTAAGCTCTGGAGTTGATAAATTTAAAAAGGGATTTAGTGAGGGTGAATAAATAACAAAATCAATGAATAGCAAGCTTTCCCTCAAAAAAGGTAATGGTAACCGTAGATCCGGATGTCGCACTTGTGGTGCTCATCAGTACGGTGCTAGGAATTAGGAGATGAAATGATGATGGAAAAATATGACACAGGATTCATGTAAAAGACAACCATCTGTCAAATTGCAAAAGAAAGTACATGGCCAAAAAAAGTTTTGAAACGGCAGACATCGATTAACTAGTAACTAGAAAGTAAATCGAAAAATAAAATTGGGGTAAATCTTTTTACATAATTTTAAGTAACATAATGGTAAACTTGACGTCACGTAAATAACGTACTCTTTATGTAACTACTATTTAAATTTATAACATAAACGTTATATAAATATTAAATATTATTAATATTGGAATGTAACATTTATGTAAAATTAAAGGCATATTGTGTATATAATATTTATATACTTTTAATGTCACAACAAGGTAAAAAGTAACTTCCATGGTCTGCATAGTGCCATGCACAAAGTTCTCTTCTTATTACGGAAAGATAATGTAATCAAAGAAACCTAAGTTATGTTATGTAAATATTACGTAAATTTTTTGAAAACTTTTTTTATGTAAATTTTTGGACTTTAGATTTACGTAATACTATGTTAATGTAACAGATGTGTTTCCTAGGTTCCAGGGCATTTTTTTTTGTGTTCAAAATTTAATATTACCATTGCTTGAGAAATAAGTTGATCAAACAACGGTACGATAAAACACCCATTTATTGATACTTGCCAGTGATTAATACTTTAAAATACTATTTTCAAAAATAACAATCCCAAGGGCTTTAAATATTATTTACCGATTTTATCCATTGGGTTCAAGTGTTGGCAACACTGTATCAATTTTTACGTTTATATTCCGGTTCCCGCCAAAAAAAAATTAGTTCGAAGTGAAATGTTGACCTGTAAGTTTGCTCCAGCTAGATATTTTTTAAGAAAAAATAAAGGTAAGAATTTTTTTTTAATCGTTGTAACTTTTTTTTAACATAAGTAATTTTTGTTCAGGGAAGCAGGATGACCACTTGTCATAAAATCTTATGAATTCATAAAATTTCAATTTTGTCATAAAATATGCCCAAAATGTCCTAAAATTTCGAAAAACCTGAATATTTTAAGTTTAGTGTAAACCAATTTTTTATATGCCACATGCACAATTTCTCATGGGATAGTTAGGCAACTACTTATATAAATTTTCACCTTAATAATAATGCTTAAATGGTATTTAGATGGTTTTGTATTATTTTTTATTGAAAAATATACTTAAATTTTATGTTAAAGTGATAAAAAATGTAAATAATTAATTTTGAGGTAATAAAATGAGGCGGCTGGTGACTGGAATTTGAAGTTAGGGAACTTGCCGGTGGTGCCTTGCCACATCTGGAAAATTAGTGCAGGAATATATAGGCAACTTGTGATTCAAAGGACACAACAAGAGTGTTGCCGCTCTTTTTAATATAAACCAGTAGTGTGCGTACTTGTCGATTTATTATTTTACACACGATTACAGGTACCTACTTGTGAGCAATAGTTATTTACCCAACAAGTGTGGAAAGTGATACTTTTCCACATGCATCGGCGTTTGCCTGAACGAGGCGCCAGCAAAGTTTGGGCAAGTCGTAAATTTGGAAAAGACGCTTTCCGCACGCGATAGTTACAACATTTTTCCTTCGAGCGTGAGAAAAATTTAAAAAAATTGCGTGCGTGAAAAGTGACACTCTCCGCACGCTTGTAGGAAAATATTACAATAAATGTCATAAAATTTTCTAAAAATTGCCATAAAATCATAAAAAAAATTGTTTTTTTCCAGTGGCCACCCTGGGGAAGTAAGGAAATTTGTCAAAAATAACGTTAATGCATTTTTTTCTAAATATTTTAAATATAGCCCGCAAAAAAATGTCATACAAAAATTCCTTTTTCAGATATTAATACCCCTATCAAACACACATAGGGGGGGGGGTGCAGGTTGACGTCAAGACCCACCCCCCCTCCCCCGAAAGATATTCGAGTTTTGATACGCGTGGATTTTTCGACATTCTTTTTGGTGACGTTAGGAGTTCGAAATTAGCTTTAAATGAGGGGGGTGTAGCTTGACGACCGAATATTAAAAAAAAACCGGGAAGAAGTGTGGTTCAAAATTTTTAAAAGTGATTTAAAATTAGTTCGAAATTATAGGCATATCAAAACTCGAATATCCTTCGGGGATGGGGGGGGGGGTGGTGTGGGTTGACTGACCTCTTTTATAGCAATATACAGATTGTTTTAATAATATCCATTATGATAAAAAATAAATAAGTTAAAAGTATCATTCACTGGGTCATCAATTACTCGTTTATATAGTTTCTGATGTTTGTAATTCCTGGTGTTTAGTCAGTGGTGTAGCCAGAAATCGACTCTGGGGAGGGGGGTTCATCATTTAATATGGAAAATTTTTAAAAATTAGGCAGGTGCCTATTGCTTGAGCTCTAGAATTGAAGGAAGGGGAGAGGGGCAGTTTAATAGGTGTTGAGTTAGTGTGTACGAAACAAAAATACTTATTTTTAAAAGCAAGTCTCATCTAGTCTCATTTGCAGATTTGTTTAAAAATTAACCCTTAAATGCGGCGCAGGCAAAAATTTTGAAAAAATTACACTAAACTGCTATTTTTTACGTGTTTAAAATGTTGACAAAAAAATTGCTTAAAATTAAACAAAATTGTAACAATATTTAATATTGGTATAGCGCCGCAGGCGAAAACTGCCAAAAAAAAGTATCGAAAATAATTGTCTAGAGACGAAAAACACCCGACCCACAAATTGACAGAAAATAATATGCCGTATCCTTAAACGAGCAGAACCACAATCCAACCGAATCGCTATTGGGCATGCGTCAAATTTGAATCTCTAGAACGCCGTAGGCCCTGGATTGCGGCGTTTACAAGTTTCTCTATTTGGAAGATGACACGGGGATAGTTTTTATCAAACGATTTATTTTATTGATGACAATACAACAGGGTAAACTCGCCAGTGGTCGGCCTTTTTTGCCATGTTCTAAAGTTAAATGCCTGTAGCTCAGAGCAATTTCAACTTATCAAGGTGCTATTTGGGCCTTTCTTTAGATAAAATGTTGCTTTTTTCAGAGATCGGCCCTTAAATGGCCACTCTCCAGCCATCAATTTGCCAGTGGTCGGCCCCCAAAAGTGTGTGCATTTTAAGTAGGACTGATGTATTCTGAGCTTGGTTTTTTTAAATTTTACAGAGGGTAAAACAAGCACGAAAGTTGAACGAGTGATACAACGGTATAGGTACAAAATTAAAACAGGTAAAAGGTAAGTAATCTATTACTATAGGTACCTAATTCTAAATAAATAACAATAAACTACTAATTAAATAAAAAAAAACTTTCAAATAAACTAATTAAACAAGAAAACTTTACAATTATAATACCTACTCCAAAAAGGCCGAGCACTGGAAACTAAGTGTAAATGGACAATTTCCAGTGTTCGGCCTTTTCTTATTGCCCTTTAAATAATTTATTTGGCACTTTAGACCCGGCCACATACTGGCTAACCTATTTTTTAATTTAGATTCTTAACAACCATAAAATGAATATCCTTATTTTACAATCCGAAAGCTTGAAAAAGGTAAAATAATTTTTTTTGCTCTAGCTCAATGGTCGGCCATAGGGGCCGCCCACCGGCAAGTTCCCTAACGTCAAATTCCAGTTACCGGCCGCCTCATTTTATTACCTCAAAATTAATTATTTACATTTTTTATCACTTTAACATAAAATTTAAGTATATTTTTCAATAAAAAATAGTACAAAACCATCTAAATACCATTTAAGTATTATTATTTAACTTATCGTTGAAATTTTTGGTTCCGATCTTCCACCAGATTCTAGATCACACTGACTTTTAGCTTAAATTTTTGACAGTACCCGTGAACAAAACTGGTGGGAGAAATAATGCTTTGGTGACAGAAGGTTGACATTTTATAGATAAATACTTAAGGTAGAGAGGAAATTGCCAGATTTTAAGTTATGGTGAAATAAAGTCGAAAAAAGCCGACCTCTGGGGGGGGGGGCGCACTGGCGAGTTCACCCTATTATGAAGAAATTTGGGGGTAAGGGGTGGTTGAAGAATGTAAAGGGGGTAAGCCGGAAATCATTTTCGGCCCGATTGGGATCCTTGAATTTTGTGGTTCGGCATTATTATGTTTCTATCAAATTATTTTCGTTAAAAATATTTCCTAACATTTTGTGTTTCTATAAAAATATGTTTCGTTTAAATTTTCGAGACATTTTTTTTCGGACCAGTTATTTTCTTTTCTTTTAAATTCTGACAAATTATGTTCCTGCAAAATTTGGTTTCCGGTTTTTTATAGGGACCCCTATAGAAAACATAGACAAAGTATAGGTTTTTAAGATTCAGTCTAACCTACTTCACTGCAGTTTGGGATAAAAAAAATTTCCGTCCATAAAACAATGCCAAATCATTATTCGAAGCAAGCTGATGTAACCATAAATTTAATCTAAAAAAATTAGCATTGAATAAGTATGCCATTTTAAGCGAATCAATGACAATAATTTTCCGTTAATATAATTGCAACGTCTAGAATTTAGTTGCAGAAAAATTGCCATAATTTTCCACTAACTGTAAAAACATCACAGCCGCTTGGTCGTAAATAAAGCGGCAGGAAAACACGTTAAAATCAAGGTAAACTATTAAACCTAACGATAAATGAAAAGGTTACGAGAACATTTTTAATATCCTTAGAATAAAAAGATAGAAAAAAAACTTGATTTCCGAAATATTTATCAAATTTTAAGCTGCTAAAAATACGCTACCGATAATAGAAAACAGGAGGTGTGTCACATATAATGCACCCGATCGTAATTAAAAACAAAGTTGTCAACCGAGCTGATTAGGTTATTATTACCGGAAGTAAAAAAAATACACACCTATACTTTTTTTATAAACAAAGCTTAAAATTTTGTTTTGAAAAACGTTAATCCTAAGTAGATATATTCGTGCTTAAACTGATAATATTTACGACAAAATATCATTCGATTTTACGCAATGATTCGATAAATTACAAATTTCTGGTGAACACAAACAATATTGGGGGCACGGCAACATGACGTCGGGTACACTCCTCCAAAGTTCAAAATACTATTTTAAAAATATTTTTATTATAATTTAATTAAATACGCGTTAAGCCCTGTTCTCACTAAGCAACTATAACGGGTTAAAAGAAGACACAAACCTGCTTGTGTCTTCTTTTAAGCTGTTATTAGAAAATTTGACGAATAGAAAAGTTGCATAGTGCTCGTTTAAAAAAGTGTTGCTTAGACCATACGTTAAGGAGAACATTATAAATATGACAGATACATGTTAAACGGCCTGAAACTATTTGGATTTGGGGAGTATGCGCAGATATGCGCACGAAATAAATTTCATAATCTCACTTTTATATTGACGTTTCTAGTTTGGAATTAGCGCCATATAGTGGTTATATTCCTAGTTTAAATTCCTGCTGTTTTTATATAAAATATTTAAACTTGCAAGTAATTTGTGTTTATTTCTTTTTTAAATATACTTTTTTGCTAGATAAAAGCAATAATAAAAATTACCTATATTAGAAATAAGATATGGTATATTTTAAAAATAGGTATTTTGTATTTATGATTATCAACTAATACAATTATACAACAAAACATCTCGTGTGTATTTTTTAAATTTCAAATAATTTTTTTCTAAAATGATTATCTTGCAATACTTAAATGTCTTAAAACAAAATTATGATTGTTTTCCACAAACCAAAACTACACTTTTTTGCACTCGACGCGCGTTTCGCTAACAATGTTAGCATCATCAGGAGACGATAAACAATAGTTTTATAATTTTGTTTTTGTGCAACCAAAGGTTCCAAATTCCCAACATACTTAAATGTCTTGTATCCCAAAACCAAATTTTTCGAAAACAAAAAACAAGAACTTTTAATCCAAATAACTAACAGCAGGAAAAATTATGCTAAATGATTAAAGACATTAAGGCGGGTATACTCAGTAACATAATCGATAATACACATCTTTTATTCCTGCAGAACTCAGAGACGCCTCTATAGTTACCATTTTTAAAAAAGGCGACAAGGGCCAATGTGGAAACTACAGAGGTATATCTCTGCTTTCTGTTGGTGAAAAGATACTTACACGGATACTATCAAACCGATTAATTCCGATTGCTGAACAAAACCTGCCAGATGATCTTCAGTGCCAGACAAAATGCGAGAAAAATCTAGAGAACAAAATCGCCCCCTCTTTGACTCGGTCAACAGAGAAGTTCTTTGGCAAATACTGGCAAAAGCTGGATGCCCTCAAAAATATATTCAAATTCTTAGACTACACGACAATATGAATGCAACAGTCCTGAGCAACGATGGACCAGGAGAGTCATTCCAGATCACGATAGGCGTTAAACAAGGGTGTGTTATTGCACCCACCCTATTCTCTATATTTTTAGGTGCCATGCTTCACCTTGTTGAGGAACGTCTACCGCCGGGAGTGGAAATTCTATATAAATTTGACGGTGGCCTACTTAACCTAGGCAGACTGCGAGCAAAAGCTAAGGTCTCGACGACCTCGGTAATCGAACTGTAGTACGCCGATGACAACGTCGATATGGCCGATACAAAGGAAAGTCTACAGCTGGTCACCAACGCATTTAACCAAGCCTACAAAAGCATTGGCCTAGAGGTCAATCTTGCCAAAACGCAAATTCTTCACCAACCAGAACCAGGTATGAATCCCCAAGCTCCAAACACTTCCATATATGGCCATCTTCTGCAGAACGTGGGACATTACCCATACCTTGGGAGCCACCTATCATCAAATGCCACTATTGACGCAGAAACACAGTATCGCCTAAAATGTGCTAGCGCAGCGTTCGGACGGCTTTTGGAGAGAGTCTTCAACAATCACGACGTCAATGCGGAGACCAAGCTTCGTATCTACAACACAGTTATAATACCAACTCTAACATACGGATGTGAAACGTGGACCACCTACAGAGGGCATATCAAATGACTAGAAAAATATCACGAAAGTTGTTTAAGACGAATTCTGAGAATCAAATGGCAAGAACGATGAACAAACATAAGTGTTTTAGAAGAAGCCAGAACAACTAGTATAGAAGCCCTTATCTTCAAGCACCAGCTTCGTTGGACTAAGGCGATTTTCAGCCTGGAATGATTTATCTTTGGTATATACCGCGGTTATTATTTCGGTTGACAACTTTGACATTAACTGTGACGATATATTCTTCCACCACTCAATAATCATAAATGAGTTAAATGGCTCGCTGAAATGCATTGGTTAAAAAGTAAAGGAATGTAGAGTTATGTTTTTGTTTTTTTGAGACTTTAGCAATAAATATTAAAACATGAAATAGTACTTATTCTAAAGGTTTTTGCCCATAAGACTGCTATAAAGGTCAATTTATAGGCTCGTATTACAAATACATACCATTAAGCAGAAGACTTGCTGTTTCGAGGTCGTTAACCTTGATCAACATTCCTTATCCTTTATAGTTTACCACTTTCCTTCCATTTCCTAAACCCAAAAAAACTTCTCACAAAAAACATACCCTTAACAATAACCAAAAGATGAACCCAAGTCCAGAGTGTGGTTGTAAATGGTAAATACCAAAAGTAAATCAGCTGATCCGTTACGTCACAAATTCCCCTACTTTGGTTAAAACCAAAATTGCGGAAATGCATTGGTAAATACCAATTTAGAATCATTCGACGCTGAAAATCAAATCAAAAGCAGATATTTTATGGACAACTGAAGGAGGGAAAGAGAAATCAAGGAGGTCAACAGAAAAGGTACAAGAACGTTCTCAAAGGCAATATGATGAAGGGTCACATCGATATAAACCACTTCGAGACCACGGCAAACGATAGGGCTTCATGGCGCCGAACAGTCCATAAGGGAGCAAAAACTTTTGAAGAGCAACGACGTAGACTAGAGACGGAAAAGAGAGAACGTAGAAAGGAGCGACAAAATGGAAGAATGGATGACCAACAACACCCGGCTGCTGCCGGAGACTGGGTGTGCCGGGACTGTGGAAGGGTGTGCAGCTCGAGAATTGGCTTACATAGCCATCAAAAAATGCACAAAAGATAGCGACGATACAGAATAGAGGAAAATCATACTCGGTATCGAGTGATTGCCTATGGTGATGAATACACATCTTTAAATAATAAGGTTTAAAGTTAAAACACACTGATTCTAATAAAAGTGTTTATACAAGCCCTTAATCATAAACTTAATTAATAACTTTTACATGCAAAAGTTGACAGTATTCAATATTTAATTTTGTGAAATTAACTCTGTGTTTTGGACTTCCATTGTCTATATCTTATTTAGACACAACGTTTTTTTTTTATTTATACATAGGCAAAACAAAAAGACCACTTTCCGTTAGGTTTAAGGAACATCAGACGAATACCCAAAGAGGTGAAACATTGGAATCACCGAAAATGCATGGTCAAAACAAAACCGAATGAAGTGGACAGAAGCAAAGGTTTTGCACAAGGAGCCACACTGGAAGAAGCGAAAATTCCCTGAAGATACCTTTATTGGGTATAATCAGGGTATTTTCAGTAAACCAAGTGTTGAAATTCCAAATATTTTAAAGCCACTCCTTGGGCGCAGTCAACTTCTTAAACTTCACACTTGAGTGATTTCCCATATTATATAAGTACGTAGCCTTAGGAATAGATTTTAGTTTGCACCTGAAGACGATCAGAGATTAACTAATCGAAACGTTGTGTATAGAGAAAATATAGACAAGTCCGAAACACTGAGTTAATTTCAAACACATCATTGTCTCAAACTTTCAAATTTAAGTTTGTCTTTATGAAATTGAAATGAATAGGTTCACTGCTACAAGCATGTAATAAACTTGGCTGTTATAGACTGTTGTAAAGGTATTCCAGAGTTCTCACAATTTTTTAATATGGCAGAACAGTTGTATGTTTTGATGATCTATATACACCCAGAATTTATAAATGAATAGAAAATAATTTAACCTGTTGAAGGCCAAAGGATTACTTTCCCTAAGCAAAACATTTATAACCTACATAGTTTGTTTTTTGTCTTTTGACTATATACAGTCAAAAAATGGGCGGGAAAATATTTTGGTAGAAGGGACTCTTCAGCAACTACAATTAATGAGAACTCAAAGCTAATATTGGGAAGCTATTTGGGAAAGAGTAGACAAATCATGGACGGAAACTCGTTACAATTCGGAAGCAGTTCCCAAACGTAAAAAGCAAATACAAAGTAGACAACAACAACAAAGATGTTGGTGGTAATAACCCTGAAGAAGAAAAAACGAGAAATTGCAGAAAGTTCCTTTAAATACATTCTAGAATCCCTCCACAATATTTTCGGACTGTGACCTTCAATCCGTCAGACCAAGAATATACAAACGCATGACGAACTTACAACGAAAATCATTGAAAATACAGAACAGTATTATAGAGTTTCTATTTATAAACAAGTTTTAGACAAAATCAATTGTCAAAGAGCGCTCGCGAAAATTCTCGTCGAGCGACGTGCAGGTCGAATACAGGCTTCTGGAAATTCTAGAAACTTGCTTTGCTCTCTCGGGCTCGAAGCTCGATTAATAGCGGATGCGGCGCCGGCGTTGCCAAACGTAACTCAAATTCTACCTTATCAGGAGCGCCTAGCGGCGCCCCTGGTTTCTTCGGCGCACACTTTCGGAACCACTGAGTTGAAGGAAAGGCAATTGTCCAGATATTATCAAATCGTCTAATCTCAACTGCCGAACAGAATCTTCCATAAACACCAGAGAAATAGTAAAAGCATTGGATTCGGTTAACAGGACAGCTCTGTTATTGTCAAAGGTTGGATGTCCTCAAAACTACATCCATACTTCGCCTGCTGCATGAAAATATTAATGCAACCGTCCTCACAGCGATGGAAAAGTAAAGTCCTATTATTAAGGATTAAATGCATAGAAATAGAAGGGATTAAAGAATGGGCTTTAACCTGCGCAAAAGAATCAACAAAGTGGGCAGCCATTTTAAACGACACCAGAGAAAAACAGTTGGTTAGATGTGTTGTTCCAGCATTACACTGTTTACATCGAAACTTAAATAAAATTAAGAATAAACAAATGATTCATTTTAACTAAAGTTTTTACAGTGTTTATTATAAAAATGGTAAACTTTTGTAATTGGATCTTTAATTCATTAATTAAAAGTTAGATTTGACAATTTTACTTTAATTTATGTAGTTAATTTAAAAGTTGAAGTCTATTTGAACTTTGTTTGTAAACAAGAGTAGGCCTCCTTGACAGGCGGGAAATTTAAATTTGCAACAGATGTATTCATCAAATTACATTTATATTTTCTTTTCCAAACTAAACAAAGTGTATTATTTTGGAGTGCGTTAATGAAAAGAAGTTTGTGGACGTTTAAATAAACTGAATGAAACTAAAAATTTGAAAATGTTAAGCTCGCAGAAACGCGCCTTAAGTCTTTCAAAAGCCATGCAGTTACCCAGGTAAGAATAGACGCATTGGACAGGTGCCCTACGTTCAACTAAAAGAGGAAAAACTAAACCAAGGAGGTCAACTTGAAAAAGAAGGCTTGACAATTTAGACACCACTACCACGTTCCTACAAGGATGCCAGCACTGCTATTTTTAAAATGGTAGTGCTGGCATCATATCTTGGAATCTACAAAAGGCTAATTCTACGCCATACAGGATATAACGACCGTTACACAATTTTACAGTGAATTTGTGTAGGCGGAATGTTATATATAGAATTTTAAGGTTACAAACGTTAAACTAAAGACATATTCAATTTTCATCATTAGTTACTACTTTGCGAACAATAGTTCTATATGGTTCCAGTGTAACGACCGTTACCGTAGAATTATCCAAGAGTCCAAAATTTGGCATTTAAATTTTGATGATATTTTTTATGGTAAAAGATACTAATATTGAGACGTCTATTTAATTTAAACAAAAATTCAGCGTTTATTCGTACAAATTCTAAATTCTAATGGTGTATAATAAATGATGTAAAAAAAAACTACAGTATATGTCACTTATAAAAAAATATGGATGTCTATTAATGTTTACCTAAACAAAACAGCAGTGGCGGATCCATAAATTTCACCAGGGGCACAAGCAATAAAAACTTATATAGGTCGGCTCAAGCGACTACGAATATAGGGCAAAAAAGTCTTTTTTATGGTCATCATTGTTTTTGGGGGTTTGGTTAGATTGGTATGTTGGTTAGTGGTGACCTGACCCTCCCCACTAACCAAACGGTTTCGATCTACATTAATTCGTAGTTGCTTGAGCCGATGGTGGTGGCTAACAAACATTACCTGATACAATTTATTTATTTTGGCAAAGTTATTTGTTATTTTTCATCATTATTATCGTATTAAAATAGTAGTTTTCACAACTAGTGGCTAAAAAAGTACTTTTTTTACAAGCGTTGGTGTAAATAACGAGCGCAGCGAGGTATTTAAAAACGCGAGTAAATAAAGCACGCTTTAGCCGCGAGTTGTTAACACTATTTTTTTTAATACCTTTATCAAAAAATCCAAGAAAAACAGGAAAATACTTTTAAAAATCTCGAACGAAGAACACTTCTCGCAACACACCGTCTTTACACTATAAATCAAGGCGGCTACTCGGTAACGTTTATTGTTGCGACATTTTAATCTTTGACAATTTTTAATATTTTGACGATGTTTTTAAAGTAAATACTTGGAGGAAACTGGCGGAAATGGCTTAATTTTTAGACAAGAGTAATTAGATTTTTTCAATATTACTATTTTCCGCTATTTCTCTTTAATTTTGGGTAAAAAACGGACAGAAATCTTTTTTTGCACCCGTGATCAAACTCATGTTACTAAAATCATGTTTTTGATGAAGGTATAAAAAAACATATTTTGTTATGAACTCCTTTAAGTTACCCAAGCCAAACCTTTTTTTCTTACCTACATATACTTGAAATTATAATACTATGGCTCAAAAAAACCTTCAGATTTTCAAAATAGCTTGAAACCGAAATTCGAAAATTAACAAAAATGTCTTATTTTTGACTGTCCCCCGTATAAAGACTAGGCATCCGCCAACAATAACAGTAGACTCTTGGGTACAGCTTGTGTTCTGTTTAGGAATTTTAGCCACTTTTTTTCATTTATTCTAGAGAAACCACTATTTTCTTAATTGAAACATAACAGTGTATGGCTGATTCTCTCACTTTGATAGCGGATATCTCAGAAACTGATCATAGAAACGAAATAAAAATTACCCATTTTCTTAACTAGCACTAGCTATACAACGTATTCAAAATTATAAGTGTCCTATGCGTGGTTCTTTAATGTTTTTAAAACTTTGATAATGTTCAGGGGGAGCGCGCGCCCCCTGCACCCCCTCCTGGATCCGCCACTGCTAGACAGCAATAGTAAAATGTAATTGTACAGGTCTTACATTACCAAAATCTACTGATACTTTTAAAAGCTCTCAATTAAAAAAAAGAAGATCGCCACGAGTCCAAAAATTTGTTATTCTAGAAATTTAAGTCGCAATTTTATTTCAGACTATTTATATTTACATTTATCACATTATAATTCTTAGATTATACTTTAATAGTAATAATATTTGCACGAAGCAGACATCATGTCACTCTAACGATCCTACTTGGTTTATCTACAGTCAAAGGCCATACACGGAAAGAAATAATGTCGGTTTACTAAAATTTAGTACAATATATTTGATTTGTTTTTCTATGTAGTTGAATTTAGTACGGCCTAAATAACATCTATCGTTGGACAGTATTTATCGTCAGTATAAGCTTATCAGACCCTAATATTTGATTTAAACTTTTAAGGTCATAGTTACGATCTAGCAACACTGCACGATGTCGGTAATTACCATGAAACGCCAGCAAATCCGCCAAATAAAATATGAAAAATTTGTTTTATGAAAAAAATATGCTTCTTCCACCAAGCGCCAATTATTTATTTTTTTAAATATTAATAAAAAATCTTTGTAATTTTTCCAGAGATGTTACAATAAAACTGTTTTTCTTGGATGGTGAAGAGGATATTAATCTTACTTAAATGACGAAAGTAACGTATTGATAAAAAATAAAATATTTTCTTTCCTACATTGTAAAACCTCGTTGGAAAGCTTATAAAAACCTTAGTTTATTGGCGCTGAAATTTTTGACAATATATATATATATATATATATATAGTGTAGTATTTTTTTAAATAATTTAAATTTGCCGCCAATCAATATATCGATTTTGCCTGAATGTCATTGGTCAGCTGATGGGATCTTCCTCTTTCCATCATGGCCCCCAAGCCGTTCATGTAAGCAATTACTTTATTTTTATATTTTTTGCAATAAAAGTTATGAAACTAAGAAAATATAAGCTTAATTTAACTCCTTAACCTGCCAACCTGCAATAGCTCATTTAAAATGTAATAAAAAAAGTCTGGATACACCCCGGAAAAGTCTGGATAAACCCTTCCCAGGAAGTCCTAATACACTCTGAAAAAGCCAGGATACACCCCGGAAGTTCCCGATATACTCGGAAGCCTGGATACACCCGGAAAAATCTAGATACACCCTGGAATAAACCGAATTCACCCTGGAAAACTCTGGATACACCCTGGAAGTCTGAATACATCACGGAAAAGTCTGGATACAACCTGAAAGGCTCTGGATACACCCTCGAAAGCTCTGGATACGCAATGAAAAAGCCTGGATACACCCTGGAAATCTAGATATACCCTGGAAAAGTCTGGATACAATAAAGAGGTGTGGATATACCCCGGAAGTCTGAATACAACCAGGAAAGTCTTAATACACCCTGGAAATGTCTGGATACACCCTGGAAAAGTCCGAAAATACCCTGGAAAATACTGGATACATCCTTGAAAAGTCTGCATACATCCTAGAAAAGTATGGATACAACCTGGAAGTCCGGATACAACCCGGAAGCCAGATTTTTTTTGTTGAATTTAATTTTATACATATGCCGAAAAGTTTTGGGTTTTGACGGACTATAGTCAGATATTTAAAATGAAAACCTGTAAATAAATACATGATTCATTTAAGGACCTATGTGTGAAGTGTTACTTTAACACATATACAGACAGCTTCAAGCTACTGCGAACATAGGGGGAATCAAGTCCAATTTACTCTCCGTGCCGTACGACCGAGGTGGATTCGAAGCACGCTGCAGTGTTATCTTTTGGAAATTCATTTTGTTTTTATTCTTTTGTTTTATTCTTAATTGAAATAATACATTTTTAAAACTAAAAATGGATGTCTACGAAGTTGCCGAAAAAGTGCAGATGGTCAAATCGTCATAACCCAACACACGTTCGATATTGGTCGAGGGAAAATTTGCATTTGTATTTTGACGTAAGAACACAGTATCCCCAAAAACTAAATGTTTGGGGGGGGGTATTGTAGGGGAACACGTAATTGGGCCATTTTTTATTAACGGTAATTGCAATTTGAATGGTCCTAGATACTTGGATCTACTGCAGCAGCACATTATTCCAACTGCTAGGCAGTTGTTAGGTGTAAGATTTGGTGAAACATGGTTTCAACAAGATGGTTGTTCCGCTCACAATGTTGGCCTTGTTAGGGAATATCTTGATAATGTATTTCCTAATCGGGTTATAAGTACACGGGGAACTATTTTATGGCCAGCTCGATCTCCCGATCTTGCTCCTAATGACTTCTATCTGTTTTTGAAGAAGCTTTTCAAATTATCACCCCTAACATGCTTGGAAACGTTGGAAGGGGTTTTTATAGTAGGCTCGGATATTGTCTAGCCGAGCAAGGAGAACATTTGCTTTAATTTTTTTTTGACTGGGAGAATCTTTTTGGTTTTTAGAATGTATTATTTTATTTTGAGAACTTGCTTTTATTTTGTTTCTTCTTATTATTTTCATTGTAACACGTCGTCACTGATAAATCTGAGCAGTTGACAATAAAACGCTCTTATTTATCAGTGACATTTATAAAAATTTGCGTATTTATTGACCAAATTCCGGTTTCATTGACTACGCTCCACACAGCACCGTGGTTAGAGGCGTACTAAATACAAGGCGAACGGCGGTGAACGGCAGCGAATGGCGATCGGAAGCCTGAGTGTTGGTTGCTTCACTGATAGGCGTGCGGTGTCTCTGCATGTACGTATACTGGCAAATTAGACTTCTTTCGCCCTATGTTCGCAATAGCTTGAAGCGGTCTGTATTAATTATGATAATATACCCTTATGCACCAAATGAAGAATAAAAAACTAAAAAACAAAATAAATATAAGGTATAGTCAAGGCCACACTTAAAAATTTGAAGATAAAAAGAGAGTGAACCCTACTTTATGAATAAAATATGAATTTTTTCCAATTTTGGTCAAAAATACCAACATTTTATGAAGTAAGTAAAAAATATTAAAAAATGATGAAAATGTGCGTAGAATACGCGCCCTGCATACTACGCCATAGTTTGACAAGGTGCTTGTGGCTCGAATAAACTGATGTTTCATCGGCTCCATCGCGAAAAACCAAAAATATAAAAGGAATCTTTTCACAAATATATTGATAAAAAAATCTTTGTGGAAAATGTGGAAAAACAAAAATAAAGACGCTAAGTCTTGCTACTGATTTCTATTTCTCTCTTTGTCGAAAAGAGTGAGAAGCAATAGAAGGCAACGGCAAAAAGTTTCAATGGGATGATGATAGTGACAGCGAAACCGAACTAGCTGTAGAGTAAGATATTAAGATGTAAATAAATAACTAGGTAGTATTTTAGTGCATGGGCTACGAGAGTAAAAAGGGAAAAAGCGGCGTTTTGTGATAAAAGCAACAAACTTTGCACAGTTACTCTTTAGACCAAAACAGTCAATTTGAACCGCATCTCTTCTCCCAAAACCTGTGCAGGCGCGGTGGGGAGGAGGGGTAAAAACTGGAGGGGTTTATATTTTATTAAATTTTAGTTTGCTGTATATAATCATCATTGATATCTCCACTCGTTTTAAGATGCCCCTAAGGGGTTAAAAGGGTGTTAAACTCCTATTTGGGCATTTTAATAATAAAAGTGCAGGATTAAAAAAAAATTAAAAACTTGCGTAGAATTGTTAATAATTTTAATATTTTAACTTATACCTCACTTAATTTTTGATCAAAAATCTTCATCCTGTTGGGTAGGTGGAAAGAAAAAAAAATAGTTTGCTGGATATTATCGACATGGATATTGATTTACAGGTTTTCGAGGATGACCAAACCGAAAATAACCACCTTCATTAATTTTAAAGTTTCCTTAAGGGATGGTGAGGGGATAAAAGATCCAATTTGGGCATTTTAATAAATAAAGTGTAAGATTTTAGTAAAAATTTGCATAGTATTGTTAATAATTTGAATATTTTACTTATATCACTGGGAAGGGAAGGGCGTAAAAATTAAAGAGGCATTTATTTAAAAAAATATATTTTGATGGATATTATCGACATGGGTATTGATTTACAGGTTTTCGAGGATGCCCAAACCGAAAATAACAACCTTTATTCATTTTAAGGTATCCGAAAGGAGTTATGGGAGGTGGTAAAAGCTGCAATTTGGGCTTTTTAATAATCAAACAGTAAGATTTCATTAAAATAGTAAAAAGTGGCAAAGGGTTATTTATAATTTAAATATTTTAACCCATATCCCCTCAGTGTTTTACTTAAAATCCTTATCTTGGTTAATAGTGATAGGAGAAAATGACATATTTAAATAATGCATAACTTAAATTTTAGGATATGTTTTATCTTTATCCTGTTATAAGTAAAATTGCTTTTTTTACAACAAAAATTAAAAAAATACTTACAGTCATTTCGCGAATGTGGTTCCTGTTAATATAAGCTAAAAAAGAAATTATAGGTTGCTGGATTGCTACGGAGGTAAGAAAATTTACTTTATTTTATATTACTTTTATTTAATTTATATTCAAATAGTTAATTATCTAATGTTGCTACAAGCCCATTTACATTTTTTGCATACAGGCGTGCAAGGTAGTTTGTTCTTTTTGCAAAGACATCTTAGAGTGTCGATGTGCACCCACATCTAGCCAATGCCCGACAAGTCCCCCATATATTTGGTTGAGCAGACCGGTTTCCACTTTTCTTTATACCACCTCCAAGGTGAGGTGAGGTTAATTCGGCAGTTTGAAACTTATCAGCTGATCATGCTGTTGGATGGCAGCTTCAGCTGATGGCAATAAATTCAACGGCTTGTTTGAGACATAAATAAATGCATGTTTTCTTGCCTCATTGTCACTGTCCATTTCCTGAAACCCATATAGCATGACAACAAATTTTTCCACACTTTTTAGACATTTCGCCAATCTGCATAGAAGGTTAGGAAATTGTAGCAAATGCTTCAGTGTATTCCTCAGAAAAAAAGAGGTTATATCACAGCCAGAAAATGCATGAAATCCTCTTAGTATCTTAGACCTCTATTTTTTTTAGAGCAAGAGCAATTAAATGTGATGGAATAACACGACTCATTTAATTTGTAATAAAATGACACTGCCAAAAACAAAACGTCTGTATCAGAGCAATGGATAGGAACAGAAAATACGGCCATCAGCCTGCCCTAAATTTGTGCAGTCCATTTGGTTTAGGTCCGTTAAATTTTTATCTTTAGACGTCATAATGTTTTCAATACTGGTTTTAACTTGCAACTATGGTAATCCATTTAAAACAGTTATCCCCAAATAATGAAATAAATATTTTTTGTTTTCTGCGTTTTGGAGATAATCTGCCCAATTACTGGGTAGTATATCTGTAAGCAAAGTTTCCCAATAAGTAAGAGTTATAGTAAAAATAATGGACATACCAGGAAAAAATATTTACCTTTTGTCGGAAAATTCTGACGTCGGATTTCGAATCCCCTGCTGTCTCTTGTTGCCCCCTTTAGGCTATTGGGGTCGTAAAGATCCCAAGCAAAATCGACTTTTTTAACTTGTAGACTTGATCTAAGTTTTAGAATATAAGGCTTTAATTGACTATTAAAATAGTTTACAAACTTTTTAAAATTTGCTGTAAATCAATACCCATGTCGATAATATCCAGCAAAATATTTTTTTTTAATAAATGCCTCTTTAGTTTTTACGCCCCTCCCTTTCCACCTGACCAACAGGAAGGAAATCTTTGGTAAAAAATTGAGTGATATAATTTAAAATATTAAAATTATTAACAATTCTATGCCCAAATAGGAGCTTAAACACCCCCTTAACCCCTTAGGGGCACCTTAAAACGAATGGAAGTGGGAATTTTCGGTTTGGCCATCATCAAAAACCTATAAATTGATATTAATGATTATTATATACAACAAACTAAAATTTAAGAAAATATAAACCCCTCCAGTTTTTACCCCCCCCCTCCCCACCGCGCCTGCACAGGTTTTGGGAGAAGAGCTGCGGGTCAAATTGACTGTTTTGGTCTAAAGAAAGTAGTTTTTGAATTGATGCCTCAATAACATACAATGTTTAAAAAATTAAATCCGGCCCTTCCCAATCACAATAGGGCAATATAGGTAAAATTATTGCGGTCAATATGTAGGAAAGGACTTTACTTATAGTATGAAAGGACTTATTCATTTTACACTTTTAAAATTCTAGTAGTGCACTGTTTATTTTTTTATTAAATATTAGTTTTTTATTTCTATTTATTTCCAAAATCAAATCCGTGTATCCGAGGTATTCTCAAAAAAATGTGCCTGACTTGAACTGTAAAAATGATAATGTGCTAACCACTCTAGTAATGAGAGGAGAAAACATTGATGACTGGCGTATGAATGGAAAAATTGCTACTTTAGCTACTGCTCAAAAATTTAGCTACTTTTAGCGATTTAGTTACCCGCGCCGACGGCTGTTTTATGCTGTTTTATAGGTTTTTATAAGATTCTACGAGCCAGACTGTGTTGCTCGTAAGAACTGATAGAAAAAAATCTGTACTTTATGAGATTTATCTTGATTTTTACAAGGTTGTTTCACATACCGCATAGAAAACATATAAACTTGAAAAAACCTTGTAAAATCTCTCAAAAATTTTCTAAGAGATTTGAACCGAAAAGCGAATTTTTATCAAATTTGACACAAAAATTCTTTGGTACCAGGAAGTGCGTTTTTGATAGGGGTGGCGGGCGGGAAAGAGGAAGTTAGCGAGGAGAGTTGAATTTTTTAAATTATTTCCACTTATGAACTGAAGCAGCTACCGACACAGAGTTTTTACAACATTTTCAACAGAGAATACTTTTTTTTGTGGAGGGGAACAAGGTATCAATCAAGTATAATTATTATTATTCCAGAAGATTTAGTTGTGTGCCTGTTGGGGGCCATTTTTTTATCTAGAATATTCTCCAAAATAAACATTATTTAGGAAAAAACAACATTGAGGTGGGCAATTAGGTACTTTTCTAAAAAAGTTGTATGTTGCTTTAAAACAACAAAATATTTAAATTTTTTAACCGAACATTTAAAAAAAAACACTTGTCGTTATACGAGAAACTACGCGTAAAGTGGCACCTGATTTATTAAAATTGGTTAAACCATTTAAGAGTTCCAAGTTAACAAACACACCTTCTTGTTGCTCAATAAAGTTAAAAATTATGAATAGAATTAATTTCTTTATTAAAGTATGTAAAACGACTTACGTAAAATCAATTGTCGCCATGTTGAAATCATCGAAAAACAACAATATTCGAGATCAACCAAGCGGCATCACTTTCTAAAATCATTTTCTAAAAGACGTCATAAGGCCGCAAGAACCTTAAGTTTAACATTTAGTTTTAACTGCGCAAAATCGCACTCATTTTTAATGGTCGAAAAATTTTGCCGCGTGTTTATACCTCTGGATGGGGTGCCAATAAAATTTATTCTTACATTGGTACCCAATAGGTTTATGGAAATATTGAGCAAACGGTTTAGTAATTTTTCTAGAAACTGGTATTCGTACACAGGGTGGTCGTTTCCAGTGGCGGTCCCAGCCATTTGAAACGGGGGGGGGGCGGCGGTTTCGATACGAAAAAAAACTAGAATAAAAGCATAGCTTTTATGAGGAAAATATCAATATATGCAAACAAAAGTACAAAAGCGCATTTGGTCTCAAATCTAGGGGGGGGTACTCAGATTTTAAGTCGTTTATTTTGTATATATTTTTTTTCAAAAAATATGTTTAAATGCGCCGAAAATGTTTAAGAAAATTAAATTAAAAATCGAATCAAACTAAAATCATAAATATCAATCGTTAATACCGACGGTATCATAAAAAATTTTAAGAAAAGTGCACTAAAAAATGCATTTTTTATTTAAAATTAAACTAAAATTGTAAATATATCAATGGTTTCATAGCGCAGCGGGCGAAAATTTTTAAGAAAATGACACTACAAATGCCATTTTTAACACAAAATTAAACTAATATCGTAAATATCAAAGGTGTTATAGTGCCACAATTATGCCCTATTTATTTTTTCAAAATGTTTTCATTACATTTAAAGCCAGGGTAGGGGGGGTTAACTACCCCCCTATCCCCCTGAAATCCGTGCTTGAGTAACTACGTATAATTTTTTCAGTTATAAAAAACATAGATAACAGACAAACCACAAAAAAAATCTAATAGCTAAATACTTTTTTTTGAGGTCTAAAAAGCTTTTTAAGATGAAACATTACCTTTTATATTGCACATCTCAAACATAAGATGCCTATCTCAAAAAAAAATTCGTTTCCGGTTTTTTTTGGGCAAACTGGTCAATGACTCGTTCAACGTCTTCTAAGTCCGTCAGACGAATTTCCGTCATAGTGTTTTTAAGTACTTACGTTTTCAATATGTTTTCAACCTTCTGAGGCACGAGAAGATTCTTTCTGACGAAGCATTACTTACTGGCAAACATCCAAGAATGTTCTTATCAACGGAAAAATAACGCCACACTTGTTCATTGCCTCGAAAACGTTATCAGGTATGTTTTTATTTAAGCTTTTGCCTACTTCAGAACAATATTGTTTCCAAATACTGACTTCTCCCAATAAAAGTTCAAGAATTTGTGTTTTAGATTAATCAAACAGTTTATGGTATTTAGAAACGATTTTAGTTAATTTTGCCTTGATTTTGGCTTCACGTTGTATAAAACTTGGTATGAATATGGTCAAAAATACTTTTTTATTTAAAATGGTTGACGATCCTCATTAATCTTTTTTGTAGGTTTAAACGGGTAAGTGGATTAACTAAAATGAAACGTACTTTTTTATGTCCGAAATAATTTTGTCTAAAACTTGTTTATAAATAGAAACTTTATAATACTGTTCTGTATTTCGAATGGTTTGCGCGGTAAGTACGTCATGCCTTTGTTTATTCTTGGTGTGACGAACTAAAGGCACGAAAGTAAAAACAAAAGTGGAATGATAATACCCCCTAAGAAATTTCACAAAAATGACCGTCTTATGCAGGTGACAGTTATGAGCCTAAAAGAACGTAGTCACATCAATCGAATCGATTTGACATTCTTTTTTGTTTTTGGTGTGTCTTTTCCACAATCAGTAATTGGTATTTTTTACCATGATTTTTTTATAATATATTAAAATTTGGTTTTTTAAAATTTTTCTTAATAGAAAAAGTAAAGTTATATCATTTTTAGATGGGTTTCAAGTCCCCCTGTAAACATGATATATACTTGCCTGCTTTTTTTATTAGCCACACACTTGTTTGAACCAAAACAAAAGTTACTAGGATGTTACTCCGTTGTTTTTTTAGTCAAAATAAAGTGTTTTCGTTTTTTTTTTCGTGTTTTTGCTAAAAATGTAGTGTTTTGATTTGTTCAGTGCTGTTATACAACCGGAATAACTAGTTTTTGCCTTCCATAAGTGATGTGCGATAACCCTTTTTATTATTAGCGTCAGAGTTAGGGGAATTTTGTCAATACCAACTTATTTAGGCTCACAAATGTCAAGTACATGTAGCGGTCATTTTATTTACAGGATATTATCATTCCACTTTTGTTTTTACTTTCGTGACTAAAGGCCAAACTGTCCCAAAATATTGTGGAGGAATTCTAGAATGTCTTTAAAGGAACTTTCTGCAATTTCTCGTTTTTTTCTCCAAATACTTCATGTGTTGTACTTTTTTCTGGAGCAAAGACCCCCCCCCCCTGGGACCGCCACTCTCATTTCCATCATCTACCCTAAATGTAAACTTGATTTACTACTAAAAGTTGCACTTGTACTTATGCAACCTTACGAAATGTCTTAACAACCACCAATCAAATTTTATTGTCTTGGTGAGACAGTACGACTGTAAAAATAAATAGTTAAATAATGTACTTACATATTTTTTGTCAGCTAGCCCAAATTTTATCCATTTTTCTCCAGCTGTGTTGCACCCACCAAAAGAAAGTTTTCACTAAACAAAAATGGTATTTTTTTCCAAAAATCCATTACTAAATAAGTTTTTACGTATTTACGAACTAATTTCCGTAATAAAGTTGATGCGTGCGTCAAAAAAAAATAGAAGCGTTGGGCGAAAGGGTGGAAAATAAAGTAATTTAATTTGTATGGTGTTGAAATTTCAGGGACGAGCGGGATTTTTAGGACTTCTGTTTCAACCGTCACGCGCGTTATGTCAAGTACGGGGGGTGATTGGAAAAAAGGCTAGAACAAAAATATATTTTTTATACCTTCATCAAAAACACGATTTTAATGCCAGTCCACAAATAACGAATCCATGGCTGTTAGTTACCAATCCAAAACAAATTTATTTTTTGTTCAGGGGTGCCATTTTGAAATGGCCAAGTGCAGATATGGTGAGAAATTTGAAACTGGAGAAGGCGTTGACGAAACAAACGCTCTTGTTTAGCGGCATAGCCCTCTTTGATTTATAGCATTGTTTAATATGTAGAGAAATTATACAGATCGCAATTTTTTTTTAAATAAATCTACAACCTTATAGAAAAAACTTGAACCAAATCGTAAAACCTTTTTAAAATAAAATCTGTATAATTAAATAAAAAATTTCCGACTTATTTAGTCCAGGATAATTAACCATCAAACACCAACCAAAAAAGTGTCAACTGTTTTGTACATAAGGGCGCATAACCCCTATTTATTAAACAATGTTTATAGTGTGTTTTTTGCTTTTTTTTTGTATAAAAATATTTGTAAAAAATTGTATTTAAACTGACTTTTATTTTTACTCGCGTTTTTAACACATTCACCGCCAGGGCGGACACTGGTCTCCGCGGCATGGTCGGTTTGTCACGCCAGGGTGGACACCGCCCACATATATAGCAATGAAAGAACATTTACATGCATAGCATATGCGTTAAGTCTCCTTCTGAGGATGTCCTTTTGAGCACATCTTTATATGCTATTAAGGATATTCATAGCAAGTGCTATGAGTGTACCATTTGAGCAGGTCCTTTTGAGTAATTTTTAACACATGCAAAGAATATATCAATTCTAAAACATTTTTTGGTCCGTTTAGCGCACATGCTATTCTGGTACCATAAAGGAACATCAAAAGAATGACCTTTTAAGTATTTTCTTGGCATATGCTAAGGAAATACCACTAAAGAAGGTTACTATTAGAACATCTTTACATTTAAAAAGTATGTATCACTTATTGAAAAATTATTTGGTTCTTTTAGCGCACATGTTATTCTGGTACTGCAAAAAAACATCAAAAGAATGCGCTTATAGTATATCTTTAGCATATGAAAAGTATATATCACTTATTGAAACATTATTTGGTCCTTTTAGCACACAAGCTATTCTGGTGCCGTAAAAGAATATCAAAAGAATGTTATTCTAGTATTTCCTTAGAATAAACTAATGAAATGCCATTTAAGAAGGTTACTTTTAGCACATCTTTAGCATATACAAAGTATATACCAATTGCGAAATAAGTTAAAAATCTCGAAAAAAAAATCGAAGACCGGAAACGAACCCGGTAACCCTTGGTTTAGAGATGCTTGTTTATAGTATATCCACCAAACGCGAAAATTGTCTGATTAAGCTTTAATCATGATTAACACTTTTTAGTCGACCCATAAAAATCCGCCAAAACACTTATATTCCGCGGCTTCAACCTATTTGTTAATAAGCGCATGGTACAGTCCATACAGCATTGGTCTATCAACCTGTAGGTTTATTACGGAAATTAGTTCGTAAATACGTAAAAACTTATTTACTAATGTATTTTTGGAAAAAAATACCATTTTTGTTTAGTGAAAACTTTCTTTTGGTCGGTGCAACACAGCTGGAAAAAGAAATAAAATGACCTTACTCAGGTGTTTAGCAAAAGACTGTTACTTACATTAATTTCATAACCTTGTTTATATATTTTGTATGCTCCATTTTCCATAGTATATCCATTCCATAACAACTTTTAAACGACAGTCAATGATCACCATTTATTAAATTTATTTATTGCATTGATTAAAATTGTTAACATGTTTATTTATTCCATATGCTCTTTTATTATCTCCATAACCTGTACATACTATTAATAACAACTCTCTATAAAATGTCAAGAAACATTTTTCATTGATTTCGTAACTTCCGTTTATTAATTTCATTACTGTATATGACAATTTTTATAACTTTCCTCAAATTTTTGTAACAGTTACGTGTTATTGATGTACAAATATCTATAAAAAATTAATAAACGCCTGTTATAAATACTATGTACGATATTTTTTTCAGTGTAGTTCAGTAATAACATAAAGTAAGTAACTAATTTACTTTATGGTAATAATAAGGGGTATCATCTCGCTAATGTTAATTCGTTTTTTTTAGCCAGGTTCTTTAGTTAAAGTAGGTATAACTTGCAATATTATTTTTTGACAATAAATTTTCTGTAAATGGTTTTTTTATAGATGAGTATTTATTTTAATAAACGCTAAAAATTCAATGTAAAATTAATTACAGTTGACAGGGGCGGCAAAATGTTTCTTGCACGGGGCAATGAAATCTCTGAAACCGGCCCTGCTTCGGTATGAAACTGTGCACCTCTAGCCAATACCCCTACAGGTATTCGGGATATTTTGGAATGCTTATTTGACACTTCGTAGTGGTTGTGGTAATTACTGCGTCTGCGCAATAGCTAAACGTCATCCCGTAGTGGTAGTTAACCACTACAACTGCCGTAAGCTACAAATCCATTTCGTTGTGGTTGTGGTTATTTTTCTGGTTAGTTTTAGAAAATTTTGGCGTAGTTAATTTTAAAAATAATAAAATATTATCAGGGTCCAACATATAAAACAATTATTTTGTAAAATTAAGCAAAATTTTTTATTTTTTCTCATCTCTAAAATTTTTACAAGTGACAGTTTTTAATGTGTTCCAAAAACTCTGGTAAAATCGATGAGTTGTAGTGGTAGTGGTTGTTAAACACTACCACAGCGGCTGTCAAAGTTGCCAAAATTTTTGGCGTTCCAGGAAAAGTGCTTAGTTTTTCTGTTGCTGAACCACCCCTACCCAAGAAGTGGAAAAATAATATGAAAAGAAAAAAATAACGTAAACGTATCTTGACGCAAACTGTTTTAATTTCGACCTTTCACGACGGATTAAACAAACCCAGAGTGTACTAACTCTGTAATATTTGTTACTAGGAATGAAGAATTAAATAGACAGATGCTGTCAGCTTTCCTAGTGGGGTGTGAAGCTTTTTAAGGATAAAAAAGTCGCACCTTGGGAACTGCACAAATCTACTCAAAATGTATCGTTTTCACAAGCCTAGTAAGCAGTGGCATAGCCAGAAATCGACTTTGGGGGGGTTTCATCATTTAATAAAAATCACTTACCTCCCTATGGCAAATTTTTAAAAAATTAGGTAAGAGCCTATTGCTCGAGCTCTTGAACTGAAGGGAAGGGAGGGGGGCGGTTTAATAATGTTGAGTTAGTCTCATTTGCAGATTTGAACATTTTTTAATTTAGTCCTTAAATGCGCCGCAGGTAAAATTTTTGAAAAAATTACCGTAAAATGCTATTTTTTACGCGTTTCAAATGTTGTTGACAAAATTAAACAAAATTGTTACAATATTCAACATTGGTATAGAGCCACAGGCGAAATTTTTGACAAAAAAAAAATTTAATCTCTTAGGTTTTTTGTAAAATATTTAAAAAAAAGTAGATTGGGTTAGATGCCAAGAAGGGGTGGGTTGCGGTGGTATATTATATAGGTTTGTTGCCAAATCACTAATGCGTTGCAGATGAGAATTTTAAGAAAAATTATACTAAGAATATCATTAAACTAAAATCGTAAAATTTTAAAAATTCAAGGCATCACACAAAACAGTTATTTTAAAATGAGTTAAAAATAGTAGTTTTCACAACTAGTGGCTAAAATAGTGCTTTATTACAAGCGTTGTTTTCAAAAACGCGAGTAAAAAAAAGCACAGTATAGCCGCGAGTTGTTAACACTATTTTTTTAACACCTTTGTCAAAAAATCCAAGAAAAACAGGAAAATAATTTAAAAATCTTCTCTTCTCTCAACACATCATCTTTACACTATAAATCAAGGCGGCTGATAAATGAAATAACAATGGTTTGATATTTTGACAATGTTTTTAAATGATTTTTTCGTCAATACTTGGTGAAAACTGGAGGAAATGACTTAATTTTTAGGCAAGAGTAATTAGATTTTTTCAATATTACTATTTTCCGCTATTTCTCTTTAATTTTGTTAGTATATGCAGACATTTACCAAAATCAAGTTTTTGATGAAGGCATAAAAAAAATATATTTAGCACGTTCTTGTTGAAGGGGACAGGAAGCTAAAAATTGTGTGTCTACTTTATATTTCTTTGACAGGGTTCGTACGCAAAAACGATCTTTAATTTCGAGGTGTTTTTAGGGTTTTCCAGGTTATTTCCAGGTTAAAAAAAAAGAAAGGATGAAACAGCGAAACCAGCGAAAAATTTAAAAAGTAAAAAATCTTAATATCTGGTAAAAAAATTAAAGGCAATACAAAAAAACTAAACAAAGCGACTTTTCTTATTCGTGGTTTTAAAAAAAAATCGCTAAACACTCGTTCTAGAAACCACCGTTCGTAAAAAAAACGCAAGTAAATAAATGCAATTTCTGAATAAAAATCAATCACATATTTTCGATATTTAAACCAGAAATTCTCCAAAAATTTTGATCTTCTTAGTGTTTGAAATTAGGTTGTAAAATATATATTGAAAATATATTGAAAAAATTTAATTATTGAAAAAATCTAATTATTTTTGCATAAAAATTAAGCCATTTCCGCCAGTTTCCACCAAGTATTTACAAACAAATCATTTAAAAAAATCATCAAAATATCAAACTGTCGAAGATTAAAGGCACATCGCTATGGAAACCATTATTTTTTCATTTACCAGCCGCCTTGATTTATAGAGTAAAGATGGTGTGTGCAAGCGATCTTCGTTAGAAATTTTTAAAAGTATTTTCCTGTTTTTGTTGGATTTTTTGATAAATGTATTAAAAAAAATAGTATTCACAACTCGCGGCTAAAATGTGCTTTTTTGTACTCGCGTTTTTAAATACCTCGCTGCACTCGGTATTTAAACCAACGCTGGTCAAAAAAAGCACTATTTTAGCCACTAGTTGTGAAAACTACTATTAAACCGAACCAGGGCAGAAAAAAACCAAAATAACATAAAGGTTTTAAGGGGAACTATTTATCAAAATCATGTTTCCAGGTGATAATGTCACAGAATGATATTTTTTCCAGATTTTTTTACTTTTTTCGCCATTTTCCAGTTGTTTTCTAGTAGCCCACCGTGTTTGACGAGGTACCTAGCAAATGTTTTATGAAACTACTGCCATATCCAGCTTGAGCTAGGCATCTTTATCTTTTATATCGCCTGCTGGCGGTTTTACTACAATGATTTATGACAAGGTATTATAGAAGTACATTTATTGGTTTCATCTACTATATCTGCTTTTGGTTTAACCTGCGGTATTTGCTAGGTAATCGAAAAGGAATCGATTGTAATAACAGTCATGTGATACGGTATTTTTCCACTATAATGCTAATTTGATGTTAAGTTTGCTAAGTCTCTGGACGTAATAATAGAAATTGCAATCTTAAAATAGAATTAAAGTAAAGAAAACCATAAAAAAAAAAACAAGCGTATCACGAAAATGTCTGTTTCCAGGTTTGGATAGGTCAGTCAAGTCACCCCCCCCCCCGAGAGATATTCGAGTTTTGGTATGCTTATAATTTCGAACCAATTTCAAACTAATTTTGAACCACTTTTAAAAATTTTGAACCACACTCCTTCCCGGTTTTTTTTTATATTAGCCTGTGTACCGAATTTAACGATTATGGCTAAGCGGATTAGGAAGTTAGGTCAATGATAATGAGAGAAGGTATTTTTAAATATGGCTGACCTCTTTTTGACATTAGCAGGACGCCATCTTGCAATTTCATATTAGGCCCCAATGAGTACTATACCAAATTTTTGATTTTCGGACGAAGATGTTTGACATCATTACTTTCATCTCGATCATTTTCGAAGCAGCGGCGTATCGTAATTTAAACGGCAGGGGGGCGAAGGCTCAAAAGGGCGCCACAGTTTTTGGTATATAGGTATATATAACTTCGTAAGTAAATAGGGAATTAAAGTAACTTTTAAACAAGGTATCACTCGAAACCTCTTTCTATTTAAAATTTTAAAGCAGTTAGTGACCTTATAGACTTACGTCAATATGACGCTTTTAAAAAATAAGTTAAAAAGTAGCAAAAGTGTTATCATTAAACACGATTTTTATTTGAGGTCGATAACTTAATCCGTTCAAGAGTTAGCAGGGGGGGGGACTTTTTACGTCCGCAGTATATATAATAGTTATTCACAATATATAGTAAAAAAAAGTGATACTATAGTTGTTTCTTACAATTTTTTACATTGCATGTTAACTTTAAATTAAAAATTCAGTCTGCGAGTTTTTATTGACTTCATGTAGTCCGGTATAACATCGAAATCAATAGTATATTCTCGCACAATACTAATTATAGCAAACGCATTCAGGTTGTCTTCCGTCATTTGTGACCTTTCGCAATTTTTTTTATTTTTTAAACTGTTAAAAGTGCGCTCA
The DNA here is from genome assembly GCA_963921995.1 of Oxystoma pomonae. Taxonomy (NCBI): domain Eukaryota; kingdom Metazoa; phylum Arthropoda; class Insecta; order Coleoptera; family Brentidae; genus Oxystoma; species Oxystoma pomonae. The sequence continues at coordinate 13,820,136 of OY998173.1, forward strand.
GCTTCCGCACTGCTAGGAGCAACTGTATTCATTATTTGGTATAATTTAAAAAGGTTTGAAAAACTGTTCTTAAACTGTTTTCGAGACCTGTTTCAAGCGTCTCTATAAACGTATCCAATGTCACATAAAATATATTTATTTTAAAGACTAGATCTATGCTTGCGCTACGTATAGCATAAACATTGGTGGGTACTACCTACCTATCCTACCCAGATTTAAATATAGAAAGAAATAGGATTTGGACACTTACGTTTCTTCCATATTACGAACATTTTCAAAAAAATCAATTTAGTTTTTGGGCTTTCCAGCAACCTTTTTCGCTTTTCCAAAAGAAACACATTTACTGCCACTCTTTAAAATCATCGCAAAAACAAAAAAAACATCTTTTTTTTCACGGCAATTTCTCATCTCATTGGTCAGCAGGGCCGGCGCTGGGGCCGGGCAAGCCGAGCCCTTGCCCAGGGCGGCAAACTTAGGGGGCGGGGATTTCGCTGTAAAATTAGATATTCTATGAAAAAACGAATAAAGTCTGATTCATTAATGAAAAATTTATCAGGTGTAATTTTAACAAAAGCTGCTTTTCAAGAACATTGAACTACTAGAAGGAGTCTGGTCTGTCTGGTTACACTGGCTGTTTAAGTGCAACATCTACAGTTGGGAAAGGGGAGAAAGAAATCTGTGTTGCCAATTTTAATAAGAAAATTATGCAACAAAAAACTTATTAAATTTGGATTAAGTTTTGACGCTTATTTATTAAGATTAATTATTTAAGATATATGTTGAAAAAGCTAATATACAAAATATATAATACTCACAACCTATATAAAACTTTCGACGTCTTTTGAAAATTTAACATGTGTTTTCCTTAAACTTCTTCTTTTGTAGTCAACGTGGCAACATTCATTATTTGTTGGGGTTTCTCGATTTTTCCTGGAAGGTCATTAATGTTTTGAAAGTGAAAGTTTCAGCACTTGTCAATAGTGTTTTTTTGATATTTTTGTGAAAAGTTTGCGGCGAAAAATGATTCGGAAGTTTATTATTATATGCAAGTTGAAACAGAAGCCGGGGGACCGCAGTATTTCGTTAAATTAAAATATTAACTAAATATTAGGTTAGAATTCGTCAAATTTGGCCATTCTTGGTAAACAAAGGCAGGAAATCTGTGTTGCCGGCTTGTCATTAATTTCAGTGTAAATAGGGATTTCTATAGCATCTTTTTCTTATTTTTATAGTTGTACATCCTACTTGAATACATTTTTAGGCTTTTTTTATAGAAACATAGATTTTTATTACCATATCTAGACCATTTAATTAAACGGAACTAAAAATTATTGAAGGTATTTTAAATAATATTAAAAACAGGGGAAAACGTGTTAGGTTAACATGACAACAGTGAGATGAAGATGTTGAACTCAAACATCCTGCCCTAGGTCTGAAAAAAAGCTTTTTCTAGTAGTTCAATGTTTTAAGGTTTTACTAAGTGGTATTCGCAGCTTTTTTTCAAGGGCGAGGGGATCGGCATTTATTAGGTATTGGGTTAGTTTACTGTTTAAATAAAAAAAATATATATAAATATATATATATATATTCAAAAGGAAAGGCGCGAATTCTTTGGCGTATCTGATCTCAAAATTTTTTGTTGCCAAAATCAAGCCTTAAAATGTTAAGAAAGCCACTACTAAAAATGCTATTTTTTACCCGTTTTGAATGCTGTTGAAAAAAAATGCTTAAATTTAAATTAAATTAATAAATAACGTAATTAATACAACCGAAGGCAAAAAAAATTGAAGTTTATTAAAAAAGTGGGTAGTGCTAGGGTTAGCTGACAAAGATTTGGGGAGGATATTATCAAAATTCTAGACTTGTAGCGAAAACTATGCCATTTTGAAAATAATGATTACTAAAAATCCTTTTTTTGCGATTTTCGGTCAATAATCGGCAACTGACGGAGGTCCACATTACTACAGTCGACTTTATGCCGACACCACTTTCGGACCGACGATGGTTCGATTGGAACTTTGTTTAATCGGTCGAGAATCGGCAACTGACGATGGTACGTCACATTAAAATTTTTAAACTGCTTAATAGTTTCTTCCTAGTATGTAGAGATGATGCTATGTTCCCTGTACAGTGGAAGATAATATTATATATAGAATAAGCCAAGATATTTCAAAACTAGAATGCGGACTTGACAAGATGGTGGTACTTCTCTACAAGAATCACCTCTTCCACCACTTAAACCAGCCTGACTGGTTAAGCACCTGCATTATCGTAACTTTGTAGTTTGCCAATGTCGGGCCGCTTTAAGCTACCACCGACGGACCTTCGTCAATCGCCGACGTTGGACCGCTTTAGGAAACCAATGTCGGACTTGAATAGTTTACCGATGTCAAGCCGAGACAAGCTTGCCTACGTAAGACCGACCAAATGAAGCAGCTATATGGGCGGATGATCGGTATCATGTGGTTAAACCATATCGGACCTTAATCGTACGGCGACGGTATGCCGATGTCAGCAAAAAGTAAAATTTACCATTGGGCCGACGGCTGGCTACGGTCTAACGTTGCGTCGGCAAAAAATACTGCTGGTCCGATGTCGTAAATCGACGTCGTGCCGATGACTGTAAATTCGGCAATCGACATCGGGCCGACGAAGGCCCGAAGCAAACGTGTTTGCTGGGCAGTAATTGTTGCATATTGTGGGCGTCCTTAAATATAAACTATTTAAAATAAAAATGTTTTATTAATTTTTTTATATTATTGTAATGTTTATTGTTTTAATACGTAACTGAGGGCACCCAAAGGCGCCAAGACCCAGAGAGCGGAGGGGGGGGGGCGAGAAACCCCCTGCCCCCCCCCACGCGACGCCGCTGTTTCGAAGGGTTTGGGCAAGCTGAAGTATAACCTTTACCTTGGGGTAACAATTTTCAAACGCACCCCTGTTTAGACGGCGCTCTTCTTGGTTGCCGAAGCTATCCGAAACTACGTTAGGGCAGAGCTGTCTTGTGCGCGGTGCTATTAAAATAATGTCGACTTTCATTATGTTTGTGCCGACCTTTAATAAAGGACGGCAATAACTTTAATTATTTCAATGGGTGGCACAATATGAGCATGTCTAGATGACATGTTTCGATGACAATAATGTGAGAAACCTTTTAAACATTGTGCGGAAATACGAGTTCGCAATCTGTCACTTGTCACTTTTTCGACCTTTTTTTGGGCACTATAGTGGTAAACCTTGCGGCCATTTCAAGCGGTCGGACGGGAGAAAAAAGTAACCCATTACTAGAAAAACCAGCTGTGACTTCTATATTATTAAAATTATGACTATATTTTCCGTTAAATAATTTTCTAAAACCATAGGTATATATTTATAGAGCTTATAGGGTGAACCTTTAAACTTTGGGTTAGAAGGGACAAGAAAAACCAAAACTTAATTTTAGTACATTCTTACTTTTTGAAATTGTCATTGAAATTAAAGGAGAAAGCGTGTTGTCAACATTTATGTTAATAATTATTTTGAAGCATGAACCAGTAAAGCTTTTGTTTTGAGTTGGACGGGACAAAAAATAGAATAATTGAAAATATATTATTTGCTTTAGGTCGAAAACTGTATATTTCGGCTTTTTTACATACCAAGAAAAAGTGTTATATAGTGGTTTTATGATTTGGACTTATTTCAAAACTTTTAACAAAAACCAGTAGATTGTTAAAGGGTTTTTCTTTTTTTTTAAATAAAATTACATTTGCTTGAAATGGCCCATTGTATAAAACTTTCAAATAATTTATTTATTGTTTATTTATTAAAAAAACAGATAAAACCCAACGAAAAAAAAAACATTAATAATAAATAATAATAATTAAGCATTTATCAATTATTTACTAAACAGACCTTAAGCGACTTTAACAATTTTAGAGATATTTATGGAATGATATATAACCGCATCCTGTAACATGTTGTTAATGGTATTAAATTGTATTGGATTAAATTAATTTTCACAAATAAAATAACTATATTTGAGCTAATTGTTATTTTGTAATTTTTTTCGTTCAAAAAGGATTTATTTGCCTACATATACAGGTTGTTTTGGAACTTATTTCGCTACAACCATTAAATAGCTTTATCATCACATTTTATTTTTACACCTCGTATTTTCTTATATATATTAAAATAATATTTAATTTGTTTATTATTGTACCCATTCCACAGAAACTTTATTTTACCCCCTCTCTCTCCTAAATATACTCTTAACGAAAGATAAAATAAATTGTTCGTTTTCTTTTTTTTTTCTAAAAAAAAAAGAAGTTTTCTCCGCATTGCCGAATTTTTTGGCGCATCAGCGCGAGCGAATTGTCTGTCGTTGTGGTACACTTATCTGATGAGTCCCTAATAAGGACGAAACAGCGTCGTCCTAGGTTCCACCCTCTGTGTGAAAAGTCGAAAATCAGGATGTTCATTTTGTACTAGTACAAAAAACTGTTTTTGGTTAAATTTAAAGTGCATCTAACTATCCATTCGTTAAAAAAAAATGTTATCATATCTTTAACAACCACACTGAAAAAAATATCGTACATAGTATTTATAACAGGCTTTTATTAATTTTAATACGGTAATGAAATTAATAAACGGAAGTTACGAAATCAATGAAAAATGTTTTTTGACATTTTATAGAGAGTTATTATTAATAGTATGTACAGGTTATGGAGATATTAAAAGAGCATATGAAATAAATAAAAGATGTTAACGATTTTAATCAAAGCAATAAATAAATTTCATAAATGGCGTTACGTTACACAAAATACATAAACAAGGTTATGAAATTTATGTACGTAACAGTTTTTTATTAAATTAATTCTTAGGTGTAACTAAAAGCTATGAAAACATGTCTCTTAATCCTTGATTTCAGAACAGCATTCATAAAAATCATTTTTAAACACTCTTTATATTGTAACAACTTTTTTTTGAAACTGTGTCTTGCAGCAGTAAAATCAATAACTCGTTTTGGCTATAACATTTATGTAAACTTGATTATGATATTATTAAAACTTTAAATCGGAGCAAAAATCATATACAAAATACATTGGCTCAATGTATTTTTTTTTAGAAAACGGTGCCTTTTTTGGTTCAGTGCACCTGCTTTTTTCGATCCGGTTTTTTTGTCATTAGCTATGTTCGCTAAGAATAGGCTAATTTGAGATATGACGACAAATATAATTGGGTGTAACTTCAGAACTGTTTATCCGATATACAAACGTCTACGTTCCATTTAATTTTTTTTGCCTCGCAACAGCGATATCAATTCACTTTTTCATTTTATTTGATCGCTGATTTGATTAACGTTGAAACGATTTTTCCGATCGCAGAAAATTTTCCATTATTAAGGTCTTAACAATTTATTGACGCAGTAATCAGATATTAAATTAAATATTTCTTCGATATATCGACCAGTCTTAATGGAGTTTCTAATCAAAGCAGTCAATCAGTGGCGATCCAGGGGGGGGGGTGAGAGGGGCGCGCGCGCCCCCCCCCCTGAACATTATCAAAGTTTTAAAAACATTAAACAACCACGTACTGGACACTCCTATAAATATATTATATAACTAGTGCTAGTTAAGAAAATCGGTAATTTTTATTTCGTTTCTATGAGCAGTTTTTGAGATATCCGCTATCAAAGTGTACGGGTTTCTCTAGAATAAATGAAAAAAAAAGTGGCTTAAATTGCTAAAAAGAACACAAGCTATGCGCAAGAGTCTAATTGTTATCGTTGGCGGATGCCTAGTTTTTATACGTGGGACAGTGAAAAATAAGTCATTTTTCCTAATTTTCGAATTTCTGTTTCAAGCTATTTTGACAATATGAACGTTTTTTTTGAGCCATATTATAATTTCAATTATTTGTAGGTAAAAAAATAGGTTTGGCTTGGGTAACTTAAAAGAGTTCATAAAAAATTTACGTTTTAGGATTGCTTAAAAATTACATATAAAGGCGCAATTACACAGACGAACATGCTCAAACAAAAGCTCGTGCAAAAGATCTAAAATTTTTTGCGTGAACATTTTTGTGAGCTTTTCTTTGAACATTTTGTTCGGATAAATTTTTGAGCAAATTATTGCTATCTGTTTTGGAAACATATTTTTAAAGATGAGAATAAATAAAATTTCACATCAGTGATCAGTGATCTCAATCCTTTAAAAAAATGGAACGCCAACTTTTATTTTAAATTTTTGTGAAAAAAAGCCGACGGCAAGCGAGACATTATTCTTGGCTATCAGTTTTGTCACATGGATTAGGGTTACTTATAATATTTTTTTCTTAGGGTTTTTCCCGGATTTTTTTGCCCGGGGTTTTTTTTGGGATTTTCTTGCGAGTTTTTTTTATTTCCAAGGGTTTTTTCCGAAATTCAAAAAACAACCCAGGAAATTTTTTCTTTTCCAAAAAAATTTTGAGTTTTTCAAATATCGGCAAAAAACTCCAAAATTGCACTTTTAAGCGGTAATCCGCGCCTCACGACTATGAGGAGTGGTGGGGAGGGTTTTTTTTTTAAACATATTTTTGTAACTTTACTTTACCCTTAGCTTTGATTGTTTTTTTTTCATTCCTCACCCCAGATTTACCTAGTTAGTTTAAGGCCCCAACGGTTGCTTAAAAAAGCAAAAGGTTCATGAAAATGCTGAAGATAGATATTTACTGTCAATTTAATATAATAATCAAGGTCGATTACTGACACTGAACAAACAATATGTAAAGGAGCAACATTCCGATTCAGAAGTCTAGTCTATTACTGCTAAATTATATTTTTTTAGACAAGGGTCGGGATCGTAGGGTTGTAAAAGTGGGTAATAAACGGGTATTATTTAGACCGAACGTGCTTTTGTTCATATATTTGAGATTTAATAAAATGTATATAGGTTTTTTTAATTTGACTTAATTATTATTGTATTGTGTTTTAAACTAGGAAGTAAAATAAAGAGATATTCTTTTAAACGTAAATTTTTATCATTACATTTTACAGGCAACAGCAATAAATAAGTGCCAATTATTATTTTTTTATTCTCGTTTTTTTACAACCCCAAAAAAGTTACAAGTATACTGGCTTATCCCCTATAAAAATCAGGTCAATCGAAGTTGCTTATGAGGTAAAATGTGAATTTCGACATCAAATCGTTTTTCCGTCGGAAAGTACTTAATTAAAAATACCTTGTTTTAAAACTTAGTCTTTCTATTTTCAGTTAAATTCAATGAATTCCCATAAAACTATAAAATTTAAATTTGTAAGAAATTTCTATACCAACATTTCTTCAAACAAATTTTGCTTAACAATATTTCCGTGAGTCTTTTTGTACGAGATTTTGCTTGAACATTTTGCTCAAGAGGCTCGTGTAAATGTTTGTCGGCATTTCAACATCAAAGGAAAGTTTGTCTGTGTAAATGCGCCTTTAGGTAGCTTAATCGGGTTCACAATATTTTTCGAGCAGCAGAGTGCAACTGTCTGCCATTAAATTTATGCATTCCAACGACCCTTCAACGATGCGACTTAGAAAAAATATCAGATATGGTAACAAAAATTATCGAATAATTTGGCGCAGTGTGAATGACAGAGTTAACATTGTTTAAAAACGAAACATTAAATAGTAAATGCGATGATGCCTTAACAGCGTTGACACTGTGTAGTAAACATGATTACCCCAATATCTACAACGCATTAAAAATTCGTTTTTCTCATCCTGTTTCGGTTGTTACCGCCGAAAGAAGTCTCTCCACTTTAAGACTTGTGAAAACTTATCTTCAGTCCACGGTAGGAGAAGAGATACTTATTGCCTTGGCACTTTTGTATATATATCGTTCAATGAATCTGGATTCAGAATCTATCTTAGATAGGTTTGCAAAGCAAAAAAGAAAAAATATATATATAACTAAAACTAAAAGTTTTTGCTTTGCCAAAATAATTTGGTGGTATCAGGTAGTACCTATCTGTTATAGTCACCACCAACGGCTCAAGCAACTACGAACATAATATGTAGGTCGAAACTATTTGGTTAGTGGGGAGGGTCAGGTCACCACTAACCAACATACCAATCTAACCAAACCCCCAAAAACAATGATGCTTGCGCCCCCCCCCTGGCGAAATTGCTGGATGCGCCACTGAGTCAATGTTGAAACTTTATTTTTACTTCCCTCACTAAGAGAAGTAATGTAATCATCTAAAAATCGCACTTCGAGATTTTCATGATCCTCCACGAATTTTGAGGTTCCGAGTAGTGTTAAGCACGAATCCAGACGCCGCGCCGCGCTGTCGCTCTGTCTGTCGGTCGGTCTCTCTGTCGACTACTTTGTAGCCACTCTAACTCAAAAACCCCTGCACCAATCATAACAAAATTTTACATAGTGATTACTTGTGTTGACGCGCAGACCCCTATTGTTTTCGAGTATTCCCCTATTACATCCTTCGGAGCTACCCCCAAAAAAACTCATCCCTAAAAAAATGTTTTTCTCACTGGTTACACCCTATTTTCTTACCAAATTTCATACAAATAGGTTTAGCCGTTTTTGCGTGATTAATGGACAAAAATCTAGTTTTTTCTTTAGCACTAAAATTTTTGTCAACAAATATATAAAAAAAAGTCCGACTACTCAAAAGAAATTCTGGATACAGTCTGGAAAAGTCAAACCTTGGAAAGGCCTATATACATCCTGGAAAAGTTTGTATACACCCAGGAAAACTCTAGATACACCCTGTAAAAGCCTGGATACATCCTGAAAAAATCTGAATACACCCCGTAAAGGTCTGGATACATCCTGGAACGTCTGGATACATCCAGGAAAAGTCCGGATACGCCCTAGAAAAGTCTGAAAACACACAGAAAAAGTCAGGATACACTTTGAAAAAGTCTGTAAAGACCCTGGAAAAGTCTCCATATACCCTGGAAAGTCTGGATACATTCAGGAAAAGTCTGGATACACCCTGGAAAAGTCTGGATACACCCTGAAAAAGTCCGAATACAAGCTGGAAAGTCTGGATACACCCAGAAAGTCTGGATACATTCTGGAAAAGTCTGGATACACCCATGAAAAATCTGGATACGTCCTGGAAAATTCTGAATACACTCTGGAGAGGTCTGGATACACTCTAAAAAACTCTGGAAAAACCCTGGAAGTCTGGCTACATTCTGGAAAAACCTGGATACGCGTACACCATGTAAAAGTCTGAATACACCCCTGAACAGTGTGGATACACCCAAGAAAAATCTGGAAATTTTAAAAATCTGCAGATTGTACCGTTTTTTTGGACCAACTTTTATATTATTTATAAGTTTTATATTTTATAGGTTTAAAACTGTTACAAAAATGTGGGTGATAATAAATTGAAAAAGTACATGGGCACAAACATAGATTTTCAGCATATTTTATATACTTCAGATTAAACCAAGGTTGTTATTAATGAAACGCGTAATAAAATTGCATCCAGGATGTAAATAATAGTATATGCAAAATGTATTCCATTGGAAATTCGCCAAAGAGAAAACTACAAAAATCTAGTCTAGTCTTGGTCAGGGGCATGCAGGTGATAGAATGTTAAGTTTACTTTCTTATACAATGGTTAAAGTTAATTGTGTGTTTTTTTTTTAAGTACAGCATGCCGTTAAAAGAGTTCCTCAAAGCTATTACTTTTTTGAAGCTCTAATTTTTTTTTATGTGTGATGTAACTTGTTTAAGATAAGGTCTGATCCAAAGTCAATCTAAACTTATATTTTTATTGTAAGACAGTGTGTCAAATTAATATTTTATTACAATTTATTTCCCTACTTGTATGTTTACAAGATTTAAACCTAATTTTTATGTATAATAACTGAAAAACTTTTAAATCAGATAATGATTGATTTTTTAGTATTTTAATAGAATAATCAAAAGAAACCAACAATATATATGTATATATATATATACATTAGAAACAAGATAGGGCCCAATTAGAACCTTGAGGCACTAAGACTCACTGATACTTTTGACTAAATATAGTTTTTTTTTAGTTTTAGAAGAAGATCGAGCGACACGACAGCTCCTTTCTGTTTAAAATTCATATTTTGCTGAATTTGGCTAACTATATAAACAGTAGCTGATGTGGTGTCACTCGATCCTCAAAAAAAACCGTATTGAGAGGACACTTTAGCTACTTTTATGCTAATAAGCACAACACTATTAAAAATTGTTTAAGACTTCTACACTAGTTGAAGAGACAGAATGAAGCCTAGATCAAGTTAGACCGCAAGCTTTTTATTTTTCTGGGTAGTATGTGTTTCAATTACAATCTTGAAAATCTCAGTAGTTTCCTGGGCACATTAATAGAGACTGCAGTGCTTGGTTCAGCTTGTACCTTGCACAACACACAGCTCAAGTCAAAGCTCGACTGCATTGATTAGATAAGTTTTTTTTTAATTTAATATATACTTTAATAATACTTGAACTATTAAAATAAATATAACCAAATCTTAAGTTAAAAAATATTTATTCTTCAAGTAAATAGAATTTCTAGGTTTTGCAATAACGAGTCTATGCTCTTAAATGTAGCTTAATTATTATCTAAATAAACCCGCATTAACTCTCATAAAATAACATCTCTCCCACAGACTCTGGCGACAAGTATACGAGCAGAATTTTCTATGTTACGTTTGTGCAAGTCCATATTAGGGGTTAGGTCTTCGTAGTTTAATTTAGGCTGTATATCATAGCTTAAGGTTTTAGTGATTAGATTTGTTGGTTTAGGTTTAAGACTACCATAATGCTTGAATCAAATATATTCTTACTTGATTCAAGGAATTCTTATTCTTAGTTTAAGCAAAAATTGCTTGAGAATAAACTAGAGTTTCGAACTTCCACTGTCTTTATTTTTTTCACTACCAACTACGCCACTGTACCTAACACGATACCAGCAGTCGACATCATCACTGCCATTGAATCTACAAACATCGATGAAAGAGATAGAGTACAAGCAGAGGAATTTAGATGGAAGATCAGAACAATTTTGGAAAACAAACCGAAATTTGAGAACAACCTAACACCGCAAGGAGAACCAGCGCTCAAACATCTTAAATCAGACCAATCGATAAAAGTTCTTTCTGTAGACAAAGGAGTTGTAACTGTAGTAATAAACACCATCACCTACGACCAGAAAATTGAAGAGGAAATTACAGAAAAATAAGTCAAGTCCCAACTACCAGCATAGAAAAAAAAATGACCAAACTCTCTACCAACACGGAAGATACTTCAACGACATTAAAAGGAGCAAACTCACACCGCACTACAGCAAAGCACCGCATATGTAAGGATTGCCCAATATTCATAAGGAAAACATGCCTCTCCGACCGATAACCAGTTCTCGCAATTCTCCGACTTATAATCTTGCTAAATATCTTTTACTAATCATCCAGCCTCTTCAAAGAAAGTCACCATCATTCGTCAAAAATTCAAAGCACTTCGTGGACCTCTTTGGAGACATCAACCTACAACCTGACCACTGGAAGAATCACTCCAAATCATTGAACAGAAGCTACTCAATGACAGCCACCTCTCTGACAGAGCCAATCTACCAATCAATGCTATTATGGATTTGTTAAAGTGCTATCTGCAGAATTCTTATTTCCAGGAGAACAGGCATTTTCGACAGGAAGATGGTCTCCCATGGGATCTCCACTTTCGCCGGTAGTGGCCAATATCTTTATGGAATCATTTGAAGAAGAAGCTCTGCGAAGATCATGTCAGAAACTCAAACTATGGCTAAGATACATAGTCGACATATTCATCATCTGGGAAAAGGACAACACACTAAAACAATTCTTCAATCATGTCAACAGCATAAGAAACTGCAACAACACATTCACTCTGGAAAAAGGACAAAGTTGTCAGCTCCCTTTTCCCGATGTTCTGGTCACCAAAAATAATTCAACCATAATCACTTCCGTACATCGCAAACCAACTCATACTGGACAATACCTTTATAACTGGGAATTGCAAAATCTCTCATAGATCGAGCCATCTACATTTACAATACAGAAGAAGCTTTAAATAAAGAAAAGTCAAAAATTCCATCCGATCTGCGAAGAAATGGTTTCTCCAACTACGCGATCAATAAAACTCTTCAGACCACACCAACACCAAAGTCTACAGATGTAAATACTGAAAGACAGAGGACATTTATAATTCTATACCAATACCATCTTCGGACTGTCTTCAAAACGACCACAACAATAAGAAGTCAGTTAAGAAAAACTAAGCCATATCGCCGCAATACCAAGAACTGCATCTACCAAGTACCATGCGAATGTGGGGATATCTCCATCGGAGAAACCAGCCGACCATTGGAAGTTTGCCTTACAGAACACAAACGCAAAACTCGACAAAGGGACACCACTGGATCGAAAATAGCTCAACATTGCTGGGAAAATCAACATCATATGCCAAGGAGGAAAATCTATTCAAGCGAAAATTCAAAGAAACAGCATTCATCCTGAGAAACCAGAATGTATTTTCTCAAACAATCGTCACCAACAAGGATATTTTAAGCCCACACTTTTCGGAGGTAACAGATTTCAAATGTGAAAGGCCAGATCCAACCAAGTGCAAACCTAATGGATCACTGAACACAGGTTAGTTTTATGGTTCACGGTTCATGCTAGTATACAAAAATAGGTAGTCTTAGTTTTTGTTAGACAATGGAAGTTCGAAGCTCTAGTTTACTCTCAAGTTCAACATTGTCTACCACCTTCAACCAAAAATTGCTTGCTGGATTAAGTATAACAATTATTGTTTCAATCAGGCAATCTAGTCGAATAAAAGATACTATTTCTTTAATTCAAGGAATTCTTTTTCATGGTTGGAGTATAAATTGTCTGTTGGATTAAGTATAACAGTGTTTGATTTAAATAGTCTTTCTTGCTTTTAATAATTTATGCCTGCCTTAAGAAGAGCCAAGTAGCAAAAAACAAAAGATCAAAAGATCTTGGGTGGAAATAACGAAAATTCAAACTTGGATGAGCATCCCACAAGGAACACACAAAGGATCAAAGCGAAAAGAGAAATGATTAAACGATGTTTCGCTCCGGGTAACCAGCGTGAGCTCATCAGTTTTTTCACTGGTCACCCTCCTCATACATCACCAAACACACTTTGATTTCCAACCTTGAATCACTCACAAACAGGCATCGTTACCTGATACTGATTCATCCTGGCGTGTTTATATTTCCAATAGGATTATTCTCCTAAGGCAACTACCAGCATAGAAACCCCTGATGAGCTCCAGAGCGAAACATCGTTTAATAATTTCTCTTTTCGCTTTGGTCCTTTGTGTGTTCCTTGTGGGATGCTCATCCAAGTTTGAATTTTTGTTATTTCCACCCAAGATCTTTTGATCTTTTGTTTTTTGGTTTCTTTTCGGTTGAAGTAACTGATTTGGAGGTTTTTTAATCTCTTTTTTTTGTTTTTTTTTTTTTGAAGAGCCAAGTAGTTGTGTATACTTGATCCAATGACTCACTAATATTGAGGACTATCAAAACGAAGGTATGCTTGGATTAACAAGCATCCTCTTGAACTAGTTTTAAGCAGTATTTTTCTACTTGAGGAAGATGACCTGAAAAAACTTTTGTACGATGAAGAAGAAGGCTGAACGAAACAAATCAAACCAATACCTAAATGTAATACCTAAATGTAATGACCATGGACTTCTAGATAATTCTCATCAGGGAAAAATACAGAATGAAAATGTTGGCAACAGAAAACCATACTTACTTTTACTTGTTACAATTTTATGACGTCCGTGAAAAATGTCACACGTCGAGTATAGTAGAGGAATTTTCCTATCGCAAAATAGTTTAAAAAAATAATTGTTGATATTGAGCCAAATAATATTAGAATAAAACAGGCACCAAAAGAAATAAAAATAGCTATAAAGCGGTTTATTAAGTCTACAGGAAATTTGTTTAAAAATTAAAAACATGTTATTTTACGGTCGGAAATTTTTACAAAAATTTTTCAAAAACTAAATTTTCCTCATTTTGATTCCTAAAAGTTCTATGAATAAAGCCATACCACTCTTAAAATATTAGACTTGTAACTTGTTTACGAGAAAACTTAAATCAAAAATGTGAATTATTTAGTTTATATCAAAATTTTGTAAACTTTTTCCTATTGCGCATAGCCTCAGGCTATTAGGGCGATATTTACTGATGTGCTTAAAAAAACTACCCCTTTGGGCGCTGGTGTCGCGGTACGCACGATTTTAAAAGAAAAATGCTGCATTTTTTTCTTTTAAATATTTGTTAGTTATGAAAAACTGCACAACGTAAAAGCCGAATATTAATTTTTATACCTTCAGCTAATGCATGCTGAAGCAAAAATAGGATACGAACTCAACTTTTTAATTACGGCAATTAATTTATCAGTGAGTAAATTATGGAGTGTGAAGTGGAAGTGAATTATCGAGGAGGTGTGGACCTGGTAATTGAGGAGTATTTCTGGAAGATGGTAGAGAGGGTGTGAGTAATAATTGAGTGTAATAATAGTACGAAGTCCGTCTGCATATTTTTTGACCGATTGCGTAACCACTCAACATGTTTAAAAAATTGAAGATTAGTATGAACCATTTACAGGACGCTAATTTTACCAGCCGACATTTGGCCGGAAGTGTAAAAAAGAAATTGTTTGTTGACCCATTTTTTTTTTCACTTTTTCTTTGAGCGTAACCAAAAATACTTGTATTTGGACTTGGGCTAGACTTGGGGAATGCAAAAAATGCTATGGTACCATTACGCGTCCGGCCGCGCCACCGCGGCACCAGCGTCCAAAGGGGTAGTTTTTTTAAGTAAAAGTGAGTCGTTCGAAAAATGTGGATGACAAGCTAAAAGGCTTTTTTTCTCAAGGACAATAGTAACTCGATTGGGTTACTTGTCATAACGTCACGGTTACTTTCAGTGACAGTATATAGGGCATGCCATTCAAAAAATAAATAAATTGCACTTTAACCTTACATTTTTTAAGAAACCACATCCCCTAGGCTGGTAGCATAATCTGGTTACTCGTGACGTCATGACTTGGGTTATAAATAAAAATAGTAATAGAGTCTACGAGGACTTATTAATTTATTAAACAAAAATGATAAAACCGCGACCCTACAACCTTGTAAGGTTTGTGGATAAAGTTAATAACAAAATATAAATTGAAAATTTAAATATAACATAACCAGTGCCATCGAGGAACCACCTACTAAACCAAAAGTGTCTAATAATGTAGAATTCTGTAATGTTAACATAATTACTGCTGAAAAGTGTCCGAGATGGTTAAAGAAATTCTTTAACATAAGTGAATAATCAAAAGCTTTTAAACATTCAGTGTAGATGTCGGTAGCAGGTTTAAAAATTTTTAACACAAGCAATAAAGGTAAAAGGTTGTTGGATCACCACCATTCTAAATGAGCATTTTATTTAGCAATAGATTTTAGAACGAGAATATATAACAGTTTAAAGGTACATATACATACAGGATGATCAGAGACATAAGTTACAAAACGAGAAGAATTAAATAAATGCAGTCTATACTAGAGATTTAAAACATTTTTATAATAAAAACTTATATTAAGCTGCTGCCGGTTATAAGTCACTTAACTTAAACTTAACTTAACTGCCTATTGTGATAATTTATTTACGGATGAAGTAGTTACGTTGTGCTGAAACCCAAAGCTTATAAAAAATTAATTGAACAATCAATCTTAGGAACCTTACTTTTGTGCACATCACTATTTTCACCGTCACACGCAGGCGGGGGTGGGGCTGAACCCCCCCAAAGCCACTGAATATCTACTCCTAAAAGTTGAATTTTCTCCAAAAATCACGAATAAAATAATAATCTCATACTATTTTGTTACTCAAGCTCAGTGGCGGTTCCTCCATAGGAGCACATGAGCACTTGTACCCCCACACAGAATAAGGAAGTAATAATTAAATGTCTGATTTATATTATTTTTTGTAATCCCAGTAAACAACGTTATGTAAATATTACGTAAAATTTACATAACAGATTTACCTTGTTATGTAAATTTAAGGTCACTCAGAGGTCACAATAAGGTAAAATTTAAGTCACATTAAGGTGCGAAAACTCTGCATAATGCCAATATTACATCCTTGTTACGTAAGAGTTATGTAAAAACTACGTATATTTTACATAATAGGCTTACCTTGTTATATAAATTTAAGTTCACATAGAGGTCGAAATTATTTATTAATAAGGGAAAATTTAAGTCACATTAAGGTGCGAAAACTCTGCATAATGCCATGCGCAGAGCCCACCTAATTTTTATATAAATGTGATATAAATAAAATTACATACCTTTTACATAAATATTACATCCATGTTACGTAAGAGTAAAAGTAAAAGCTACGTATATTTTACATAACAGGTTTCTTGTTATGTAAATTTAAGGTCACATAGAGGTCACAATTATTTATTAATAAGGTAAAATTCACATTAATCTGCATGACATGCGCAAATCGTCAACTATCTACGTACGACATGAACATGCAGCTTGAGGCGGGCCAACGGAAGGTCCGTTCAGGTCCGTCGGTGGTTGCTTGAAACGGTGCGACATTGGCAAACATGTGGCAAACTACAAAGTTAACCAGACGGGCTGGTTTAAGTCGCGGAAGAGGAAATATCTTTATATATATAATATTATCATCCACTGTACAGGGAACATAGTGACATTAGCGCCATCTCTACCTACTAGGAAGAAACTATTATGGACTGGTAATTTCTTTCTTTTCATAATATTTTTGTAAATTTTAATGTGACGTAAATCGCGTTATAGAGCGTTTACCTCATTTAAATGATATAAATATTACATAAAATATTTAATATAATAGTTATGTAACATTTGAAATGTAAAATTGACTATATAATAATTATGTAAAATTTAGGACTTTAATTTGACGTAAATCATTTTACAGGGAATTTACGTAACTTGAATGACATAATTAATACATAAAACATGTTATGTAACAAATATGTAAAATTGTAAATGTAAAGGTAAGGTACAAACTGTTTCAAAATATTTATGTAAATTTCAAAATTTTAATATGACGTAAATCATGTTATAGTGCGTTTACGTAATTAAGATGATATAAATCCTACGTTAAATGTTTTATATATTGCTTATGTAACATTTCAATTGTAAACCTACGGTTCAATTGATTATATAATAATTTTTAGGACTTTAATTTGACGTAAATAATTTTAAGACGGAAATTACATTACTTAGATGACATAATTAACACCTACATAAAAAATGTTATGTAACAATTACGTAAAATTTTAAATGAAAACTTAAGGTTCACATTGTTTCATAATATTTACGTAAATTTAAAAATTTTAATTTGACGTAAATCATGTTATAGAGCATTTACGTAATTTAGATGATATAAATATTACATAATGTTTTACATAATAGTTTTTTACATGTAAACGTAATGTCTAAATTGTTAAATATTACTTTCATTTAAAGTAAATAATTTTATGCAAGTTTACGTAAATTACTTAAATAGATTACTTAAATATTACATATAATTTTTTATATAATAGGTATTTAATATTTTTTTGTGTAAAATTAAAGTCCCACTATTTACGTAATATTTACGTAAATTTTAAGAATTTATTTATAGTCATATTATTTACGTAAAATTAACATTGCTTATGATGACTTAAATGTACAGTCAAAGTTTTGACGTAATGTTTAAATAATGTTTTTTTTTTAATATTTTTATGTGAGATTTACGTAAATATGATGTAACATATTTTACATAAATATGTGAACCTTAGATTTATATAAATATTAGGTTAAAGTCACAAGTGTGTTTACTGGGATGTTTCCGAAACTTCCAATTATTATCCGCGCTGATTATTATGGCACCATGTGAAAATTAGATAAAATTTAACACAGCCAGGGCTCTTTCCGTCTGGCGCGCTCTCATTGCCGCGTCCGTCTTTTCAACGCAGTTCCTGCTACTAGCTGCTCGATCTCAGCGCCGAATGTAATGAACCTCTGCTTGATGACGCCACTCAATGCTGCAAAAACGTTAGTACAGCTCTCTTTTTGCTTTAAAATAGCTAGCCTCATTTAATGTGTAATTCTGGCTGTTAAAATTGTTTGCGTACTAAATTGACATTCAAAATAACTTCTATAGTTATATCATCTAGCGAATTAACTTTTAAAGGTCAAACTTATACCTAAAAATATGCTAAAACTTAACTAACAAAATAGATGCAATCTTAACTTTTTTTCTTAAAAAACAACTGATAAAAAAATATGCTTAAATCTTAGTCTGAAAATCTTTCAAAATTAAGCTAAATATGCCAGACATGACGTTTTTCCTTTAATTCTGGATTATAATTTAAAATAAATAAAAACTTTATAATTAATTAATAAATTTTTGAAGCGCGTGAACTTTAAAGATTTGACTCTTGGGAAGTCCACAAAATGTGTATTTTTGATTGAGAGTTTGTTAAACATCGGTAATATTTATTTTAGTTGTCTTCCATCTTCAGTCTTTTATGTTGTCGGACATTAGTTAGTTAAATTTTAAACAACATTGCTTTCGTGTGCAAAAATGATGTATTTTCAGTTGCCGTAGACGTTGTCACAGGCAACAAATATTCCTCAAAATAGCTGTCACAACATTTTCATGACGTTTTGAAAATATTGTGGCAGAAGACAGCAAAAGCATTACTGCTATATTTTTTGCTGCGAAAACGTTATCCCAACTGATTTACAGCACGAGGTGTTACTTGGGTTGCCTTGTTGCTGTGGTTCGTGATGCATTCGTGCGTTTACCGATTTTATAAGGGCTTTTATTTATACTTTTTCTGTTGTATTATTTTAACAATTGATATAATGAACATTCTCACGTTAGAGTACTTGAAATATCATTTTAGCTCTTTGAGTACGGAGCAAAAAATTGAAATAAAAAATTCCGGTAGACCTAAACCCGAAATTGACTTCGCGCAAACCACTAAGGGCAAATCTCGGGACTTCAACAGAAAATTTAAAACGGACATGACTTTTAGTCCTCTTCATAGATCACGAGCCGCCACTGCATGCTCAAATCTTTCCCGCCCCCCAGGAACAATTTTTGCGTACGCTACTGTTATTTTTATCGCACTCTTTTTGGTAAATATGTCAGTAAAGGGTTGCTACAACACTGATTTTAAAATACCCAGAGTAGTTTCTGTAAGAATATGAAAAAGTACACATCAAACAAATCGTATAGGTCAGTTAAAACGGTAATTTCCAGTTATTTAGGACAAATTGTGACTATTGCAAAATAACGACGACCTTCACAGCCATAATATCAGAGACTTGCAGCAATTTTATCAATTAATACTTGATTTTAAAAGCTTTACGTGATTTAACAGAAATTTATAATTTAATAATAGGTATCATAAAAATTAATATAAATAACTAGAGCAATCTTCCATTCGTAAGTATCTGGATTTTAATTCAAATGTCCCACAGTTAAATAAAACAAAAATACCTAACTGATACAGATAGCGCGATGATTACTCATAATCATCATCGACGGGTAGACATGAGAAAGAGTGAATCAGAGAGTAGATGTCAAAAAGACACAATGGTTGGACAATAAGTTCCGCCTGTACTGAAGAATTTATCACATGACCCTGCACATATTTTTATGGAAGAATAATTTAAAAATCTTAAAAACTCAACTGACGTTTCGCTTGCCGACGTTTGCACGGGAAACCACAAAAAAGCCGAATTTACAAAAACCGAAACACAATTCAACAGAAAATAAAACGTCCGAAACGAAATATGAACGAATTCGTATCCATTATTTTCTGTGTTTTACTACCCAGAAAAGAATGGATACGAATACCATTTTATAGAATTTTCATTTACTCGATCCTTAAAAGACACGAATATAATTTAACCGATTATAATTTTCCCGAACCTTAAAATACCTATCAGAATTCCAAAAGTATCGAAAATAATTGTCTAGAAGCGAAAAACACCCGACCCACAAATTGATAGAAAATAAGATGCCCGATCCTTAAATGAGCAGAACAACAATCTATAGCGCCGTAAGCCCTGGATTGAGGCGTTGACAAGTTTCTCTATTTGGAAGATGACAAAGGGATTTTTTTTTTAAACGATTTTATTTAACTTTACAGTTTCTGACTGTTTAACTGTCTATCAAATCTTGCGATTAATTTTTGTAATGTAAGTCCGATGACAATACAATATTATGAATAAATTTGGGGGTAAGGGATGGTTGAACAATGTAAAGGGGGTAAGTTTCGACTCCGTAAGCCTGGCAACGTAGCAATTGAATTCGTGGCTATTGGTTCAAATCATTTTCGGCCAGATTGATATGATGTTTCTATCAAATTATTTTCGTTAAAAATAGTTTCTAACATTTTGTGTTTCTATAAAAATATGTTTCGTTTAAATTTAATTCTATGCATATATATTCTACCGATTGGATTTTCCCGTCATTTCATTTTCGAGACAATTTTTTTCGGATCAATTATTTTCTTTTCTTTTAAATGCTGACAAATTATGTTTCTGCCAAATTGGGTTTCGGGTTTTTTATAGGGACCCTTTTGGACGAGAACACTACCTTCTTAACTAAAAAAAGGCCTATTACATCTCAATAAACAAATGTAACATCAATTTTGCCAAATTTTAATCTCGACCCTCTCTTTTTCTTTCTAACATTTTTGAAACCAACCCTGCGTTAAATGTAATTTATCGACCCCACTAACAAGTTGCAATCTATAGGCACAAGGCAAGGTCTGGGAGAAATGCGGGAAGGAACGAGAGTAGGCGATGGTTCTCCTTTTACCGCTTCTGCAAAAAATCTCCGGAATTTAGTAAAATTGCATTTTTTTATATACGCTTTACTTTAATTTGCGCTGTAATCTTTATGTGCCCTAAATGATTAGGACGGAGATGGTCATGTTTGTACTGTAATGGCATGCGCTGTTTTTGCTTGATTAACAGCACAAGCATCAACTTTTCAATTTTTAGAGCGCGATTTTTAACCGTGGTCGCATAAACAGCGCGAATCATATATCGCGAGTTCTTCTTGTTTTAATTACTTAAAATTAATTTCAAACTTATATTTAAAAGGCTTTTTGCTCGATTTAAGAGGGCAGTGATCTCTTTGAATCAATTTAAAGTGAGATCTCATACGTTCCTATACACTGACTTAAAGATCGGGCTGGAATAGCCAATTAAAGCCTGGTATGTGATTTTTTTTCTAAATAAAATACTTTAAAATTACATTTTCAAAAAAACAATCAACAAAATCGTGATTGTTTTAAAATTTAAAGTAGATAAAGCACCTTGGCGGTGCTCTACAATATACGATGATCTTACTCTCTTCTCAGATTTCTTGTTTGCCCAGATTTTAATAATTTTTACGGATTATTTAGACTGTTTTAAGAAAACATGGCCTTACGCGTCTTATTCCAGTGCATTTTGACGGCCATCCAGGTAAAAATATATTATCAATTGCGGTATGGTTCGGCTTAAAATCAATTTTTAACTTTCCTTAAACTATAGTCCTTAGTAAATATCGCCCATTGAGTTCACCAGGCAAGAGATCCGGGCAATGGTTGACCTAAACCAGATACTGTCCTCGTCACGGAAGTACAGCATCTTGGCACGTTTATTTTTAAGGATATAATTGTAAAAATTTAAAATTTTACAAAACTGGTAACAGCTCATTGGTAGGTGATCCGTGTCAAAATTGCGTCCCCAAAACTATTACAGTTTTTACGAAAGCGATGATTTTAAAATGAAACACAATGTATATTTCACCATATCTGAAAACGTCATCATTTCTAAATACATTTTTAAGAATCCGACACTACCGGGGCTATCCTGACAGAGGCATGAGACTATACGGTTGGTCTTATGCAAGATTTTCCCTTAAGACCCTTCAAAAAAAATATTTATTTTTATCTTGTATGGGGGAGTGCGGTCAAGTTTCCCCTACCCAGAAAAATATAGCGGCAGTTTTTAGGAATTTAAATTTCGAGGTCAAATTGGTGCTTTATGAGTGCAAAAATATCGCATCCTTTTTTGTTTTAATTTCATCTGATCTAAGTTTTAGTTTGGATCTAACCTCAATTCTACGAAGATTAATCAGATTTTAAGTTGTTTATTGTTTGGCGTTAAAGGGTGGTTAATTGTGCCTCTTTATCATTTGATACACATTGATTAGAATTATACTATTAATTAGATTTTTTCTTTTATTAACATATACCGGGTGGGCCATAAAAAATGGCACAAAATGTTTTTCCCTATTTCTTCTACAGTACTTAACCGATTTCAACAAAATGTCCCTAATTTGTTAGGTAATAGATGTAGCTTTATAACAAGTGAAAATTTATGTCTACCATTTTTAATTCCAAGATGGCGGACTCCATCAAAGGAAGCCTTTCAATAACGCTCGTTATTTCTGGTCATGCGATTTTTAAATAAAAGAAATAAGAGCAAAAATACTTGCTCAGTTTGGACAAATCGTCAGGACTCAAAATTTCCTCAACCGATTTTAGAAGTTGATGACTTGTTAAAAGCAGCAAAGTAAAGGCTTTTTGAAAATTAAAATTTTATTTTTTAAAGAAATTTTCACAACGAGAAATAACGAGCGTCATTGGAAGGCTTCCTTTGATAGAGTCCGCCGTCTTGGAATTAAAAATGGTAGATGTAAATTTTCACTTGCTGTAAAGCTACATCTATTATCTAACAAATGAGGGACATTTTGTTTAAATCGGTTAAGTACTGTAGAAGTAATAGGCAAAAACATTTTGTGCCATTTTTTATGGCCGACACGGTAATATAATTAAAAAGTTCGATATTACCTTGATCGTTGATGTAGAGAGCACATATATAAAATATATTTATATGCTCTCTAGTTGAGGGCATCAAAAAAAGCCAATTCTAATTGCAGACATTTTGTGCATGACTCTGCATCTTAGCTTGTGTCCAAGAATTTAAAGCTTCTTTTGTACAATGATTATTGTTCTTTGACAGTCCCTTATTTGCTGAGACTATAATAATACGTTAGATTCAGTATGTTTTTGGCAAGGGAACAGATATCTTCCTTTTACGGTAGGTATTTCTTCTATCTATGTTTTTACTAAATCGCCCACATCACAACCAAGGTCTTTAATTTAACAGGTTTTTATTGATCCTCATGTGCGGGCCAAAATTCCAATCAAATAGTTTGACAATTAAGATTGTGCGTTTAGCAACTTCTTTAAAAAAAAGAGAATTCATGTTGAAATTAAACAAAGGAATCCGGAAAATACGCACCCAATTCATTATGATCGGCAAATAAAATATTAGTGAAAATTTGAGCATATTTTTATATTTTGAAAGACCTTCGCTGATCTGCATCAATTTAAATAATTAAGAACCAGGAACTTCAAACCCGACAGAAAGAAATTATCGCATTATTTAAAATAAATCGCTTTTGAGGATTTTTTTTAACCCCAGTATGATTTGAGGAGGCTAGCAACATAATTTGGTGAGGTATCGTTTAGTTCTTCTAGCTAGATCTAAGACATCTCAAATACGTGCTGATTAATTTGTGTGTGTGTCTGGAGCTTTCTCTCTAAAAAAATACCAGAGAAAACTGTAAAATTAAAAAAAAAAATATTTTTTAAACTTGTTAAAATGAGATATGGATGACAGAAAACCACCGACCTAAGGTCACAACAAGGTGTACAAAGCAAATAAGGCCAGAGTCACTGCACTGCAGCCAGTTTTGGCTTATTGTGCACCCCTTGATTCTAGTTTAATCACTCCGTGAGATTTATCCCCTGTGCGAGTTTGTACAGGGGCCCAATTCTTGAATCACCCGAGTTTCAGTCGTATACGAACCACATTTTAGCAAAAAATTGACGAAAAAAGGGGTAAATTTTCGCACGCACAACATTGAACTCGTACTAAAATTCTGTAATATTAAATTAAATTCAATTTTACAGAAAAGATTTGTGGCGTAGAGGGCAAAGGGTGAGGAAATAAATCGGAAAAAAGTTTTTCCTCGACCAGGATTTGAACCCGGGACCTCTACAATACCAGTCTAATGCTCTACTAACTGAGCTACCGAGGAAGTGGGGTTTTAACTGGCTATTTGGAAATCCTTTCGTCCGATTCATTTGTTAGTAGTGGGAAGATCTTTAAAGCCTACTGCGACTTTAAAAACCTAGACATGTTATAAAGACAAGGAGGTACACATTTACGATTATTAGTTTTACGAAACTTCTATTTATCTATCAACCAACGATACACGACATATAGTGTTTTAATAATTTCAGGCAAACATATTTAGAACATGAAGGGAATATTTAGCGCCCTAATAAATGTACAGAAAAGATTTGTGGCGTATAGGGCAAAGGGTGAGGAAGAGTAATATGGAGGTTAATATGTTTGGTAGAAATTATTAGTTGGAAATTTGCGATCTGACACCTCCAATAAAACGCTATACAGACCGCTTCAAGCTACTGCGAACATAGGGCGGAAGAAGTCTAATTTGCCAGTGTACGTACATGCAGAGACACCGCACGCCTATCAGTGAAGCAACCAACACTCAGGTTTCCGATCGCCATTCGCTGCCGTTCGCCGCCTTTCGCCTTGTATTTAGTACGCCTCTAACCAACAGTGCTGTGTGGAGCGTAGTCAATGAAACCGGAATTTGGTCAATAAATACGCAAATTTTTATAACGCAATTTTCTTATTTTTTGTCACTGATAAATAAGAGCGTTTTATTGTCAACTGCTCAGATTTATCAGTGACGACGTGTTACAATGAAAATAATAAGGAGAAACAAAATAAAAGCAAGTTCTCAAAATAGTCAAAAAAAAATTAAAGCAAATGTTCGAAAAGTCCTCCTTGCTCGGCTAGACAATATCCGAGCCTACTATAAAAACCCCTTCTAACGTTTCCAAGCATGTTAGGGGTGATAATTTGAAAAGCTTCTTCAAAAACAGATAGAAGTCATTAGGAGCAAGATCGGGAGATCGAGCTGGCCATAATATAGTTCCCCGTGTACTTATAAAAGTACAAAATTATCAAGATATTCCCTAACAAGGCCAACATTGTGAGCGGAACAACCATCTTGTTTATGTTGGAAATTTGGAACCTTTGGTTGCACTAAAACAAAATTATGATTGTTTTCCACAAACCAAAACTACACTTTTTTGCACTCAGACACTTTAGTTATAAGAAATAAAAATAAACACCCACCAACAGGTATATTCCAAATGACTCTTTTCATTGCTTACAACATAAGCTTGCAAGTTTGCACTTTTTAACATATAGATTAGTAAATTTCCCCTTAAACAAAGAAAGATTTGAAGCAGAAAAGAATAGGATTAGGAATATAGCTGGCGAAAACGGTTACGACGAAGGCTTAATAAATAAGCTGATAAATAGACATTCTTTTCAAAAGACCTTTCGGAATTCTACCTTTTTCAGACAAAAAGATACCTGCGACTCAAAATTTGTATCAATTCCTTATAATCCTAATTATACGAAAGGATTACACAAAGTATTTAATAACACCGGTCTTAAATTAGTATATCAATCCGGTAACACAATAAGAAGCTTACTAGGAAATCCCAAGGATAAAACTACAGTTCTAGAAAAAAGTGGAATTTACGAAATTAGTTGCATGGATTGTGACAAAAAATATGTTGGCCAAACGAGACGCTCTATTCAAACACGTTTTAAAGAACACTTAGCACACTTAAAATACGGAAGAACAGAAAAGTCAAGTGTGGCCGAGCATGCTTTTGAAAACAATCATAGATTCACATTAGATAACCTAAAACTTCTAAAAAGTGTACCAAACAAAAGACTTTTGAATGCATATGAAAGTATGGAAATCATTAAATCCAGAAATAGTTTAAATAAAGATAGAGGACCCATCCCGTTTAGTACACTTTATTCTTTGGTTGAGGGGAGATAGGATTAAAAATCGTGATCAATCACAAATTATTAGTCTTATCTCCGCCCACTAAAGGATTGTATATAAGATAGGGCGTAGATTAATTTAGTTCATTGTTTATCGTCTCCTGATGATGCTAACGTTGTTAGCGAAACGCGCGTCGAGTGCAAAAAAGTGTAGTTTTGGTTTGTGGAACACAATCATAATTTTGTTTTAACCATCTTGTTGAAACCATGTTTCACCAAATCTTACACCTAACAACTGCCTAGCAGTTGGAATAATGTGCTGCTGCAGTAGATCCAAGTATCTAGGACCATTCAAATTGCAATTGCCGTTAATAAAAAATGGCCCAATTACGTGTTCCCCTACAATACCCCCCCCCCCAAACATTTAGTTTTTGGGGATACTGTGTTCTTACGTCAAAATACAAATGCAAATTTTCCCTCGACCAATATCGAACGTGTGTTGGGTTATGACGACTTGACCATTTGACCATCTGCACTTTTTCGGCAACTTCGTAGACATCCATTTTTAGTTTTAAAAATGTATTATTTCAATTAAGAACATACCCATCTGTTTCTCGAGCAAGGCAGAAATAAAACAAAATAATAAAAACAAAATGAATTTCCAAAAGATAACACTGCAGCGTGCTTCGAATCCACCTCGGTCGTACGGCACGGAGAGTAAATTGGACTTGATTCCCCCTATGTTCGTAGTAGCTTGAAGCGGTCTGTATGTCGTGTATCGTTGGTTGATAGATAAATATAAATTTCGTACAACTAATAATCGTAAATGTGTACCTCCTTGTCTTTATAACATGTCTAAGTTTTTAAAGCCGCAGTAGGCTTCAAAGATCTCCCCACTACTAACAAATGAATCGGACGAAAGGATTTTTCGAATAGCCAGTTAAAACTAATGATGGGCACATCGAAAAAAAACATCGATGTTGAACATCGATGTCAACATCGAAACTCAACATCGATGGTGAAAAAACATCGGAATAAAAACATCGATGTTTCTGAACATCGATGTTTTTTTTTGATTTTTTAGAGAGTATTCCGTTATTCAAAGAAACTCTTTTATTTAAGACTTATTGTAAATTTTACACACACTATATACTTATAATAAGCTTGCAAATAAGAGATTTATAATAATAATAGGTACATGATATACAAAAGCTACATTAAATATCTACGCTAAAAAACACAAAAAATATGAGTAGTACAAATTAGATAGCGACACCTACCCCCAGATGCACCGTAAAAATATTCGGATTAGTTTAGGTCATCCATGTTTCCTTTTTGTTCATTTATGTGAGATTAAGAGAGAAAAAGAATCGATTAGATAGCCAATCGCGATTGGACATCTCAAAAATAGGCAATTCCTGTTTTTTGAGCCGCAGTGGGTATATAGTACAAGTGCAAACTTATTTGCTATATTTTTTTTTGGATCGATTTTCCGATGTTTAAAAAAAGTATCCATGTTTTAACACCGATTATATTTTATAGACATCGATGTTAAAAACATCGATGATGAACAAAAAACATAGATATTCTTGAAATATCGATGTTTTGTGCCCATCACTAGTTAAAACCCCAGTTCCTCGGTAGCCCAATTGGTAGAGTATTAGACTGGTATTCTAGAGGTCCCGGGTTCAAATCGTGGTCGAGAAAAAACTTTTTTTCGATTTATTCCCTCACCCTTTGCCCTCTACGCCACAAATATTTTCTGTAAATTTATTGGGGCGCTAAATATTCCCTTCATTTTACAATTTTACGTTTACGATGCGCTTTTTTTCGTCCTATTTTTCCCGCCAAAAATGCAATATTTAAATTTTGGGCCTATTTTAATTAAATATTGTGCATTATGCATACGAGTTAGAATTTGTGGGCTTATTTGGTAACTGAATTAGTAAAAATGGACTCTTTTTTTCGACAATTTTTTGCTAAAATGTGATTCGTATACGACTAAAAGTCGAGTGATTCAAGAATTGGGCCCCAAGAGGTCTATTCTTTAATCGAGAGAAAATTTGCTCCCAGGGAGTAAATTCTCTCGCTACTATGCATCTCATTGGTCTGAATCTTCGCTTTAAATCGGTTTTTCTCACTTTTGCCCCCTTGGTCATGACCAAGAGAATTACTTTTCATCAATATCGGGCAAAAGTGAGAAAAACCGATTTAAAGCGAAGATTCGGACCAATGAGATGCATAGTAGCGAGAGAATTTACTTCCTGGGGGCAAATTTTTGTCTCGATTCAAAAATAGACCCCCAGGGGTCTGATTTTCGAATCCATAAGAAAAAATCCGTATACGTCTCTTTCTATATCGTGTGAAATGAGAGGCGGAAGATAAGCCGGTATGTGTGTAACGAGTGGGTGAAGGGCATTCGTGCTGTTTCGCATGAAACACCGGTTATTCTTTCACGCACCACCTATGAATCAGCATATCGGCATATCATTTGCAAAGTAGTAGTAGTCACATGCGAATAATTTCGTAAGGTTTGGACAATAGGACCCCAGGTCCCCTTAACGGAGAGTTGTTATTGGGTCTAGTTCAACTTCTCCAAAAATTAAGTGTCTTTTGCTATGCAGTGCCTTGCATTGGCGTATAACATGTTCCACACTGTTTAAATAAAGGGTGGGCCAAAAAATCTTGCACACTTTTGAATTTGCTATAACTTTTGATCGAATCGGTCGATTTTAAAATGTTTTGACTTTTTGGAAAGACAAGATATGAGACTTTTCCGATCCGGTCCAAAATTTGACATTTCCTAAAAATCGAAGATGGCGGACCGTTTTAAATATTGGGTAATTTTCACCCCCCCCCCTGCAAAAAAAGTATATGCGACACTGGAGAAAATCTAAGTCATTGTGACAAAAATCTTATGTATTCTCTCTATACCAAGGCATTACTAAATTAAATCGATTAGGAAATAAAAAAAAATACGGGCTTTTATATTGAGTGGAGTTGTTTGCAGTAACTTTAGATAGCAGTAAAAGACTTAAGGTTTTTATGTTGTGGTTCAAAATTTAACAATTCTCAAAAATCAATGATGGCGGACATTTTTGGGTAATTTCCACCCCCCCCCCTTTCCTCGACAAAAAAAATAAGTTGCCTCGCTGCTGCCTCGTATCACTAAATTAAATCGGTTAGGAAATTAAAAATTGATCATCAAGTATCGTGATATAAATTTAATACCCCTTTTCTTAAAATTTGTCTGTTTCTGCATATAGGAAAATGACGCATTGGTAGACAGCCATTATTGGGGAGATTTAGAAAAAGAAGTGTAAAAAAATGGCCGCAGCTACGGCGACATTAACAAACTGTGTCAAGGCATCAGAGAGGCCCATCGAAGTTTTACCCAAAGAAACATTACCAATGCTTTGCGTACTGTCTTAAGAACGCATGGGGATAAGCTTAGAAAATCTGAGTAGCCCGATCTAGATTATTATACCGTAACTAATGGTTATTTTTATTTAAAAGTATAGGTGTGCAAAAAAATTTACACAAAATATAAGTGTTTGATGATTAATAATAAAGTAAACTCAGCTTAAGCTCGGCCAAATAACCAATACATGCCACTCTAGCTAAAAAATCAGTAGTTTAAAACCACAGCAATATTTTTAATTTTATTACAAGTCACAATTTTTATTGAAAACGCTGGAAATGATGACACTAACTTGTTTACTTCTTAACTGATTTAAGCAAGTGATACCTCCATATACCTAGCAGAGATGGGAGGTAGAATGGCCTTGATTTTGTTTTGTTACTTTTTTGGGAGAGTGAAATTACCCAATGGCTAAACCGTGTTAAAGCTGTCCGCCATCTTGGATGTTCGAAAAATGTCAAAGCCGGAAGCTTTCATACCCAAAAATGTAAAAATGTTTTTAAAATCAAGTAATCCGATCAAAAGTTAAAGCAAATGCAAAAACTGCGATTTTTTTTGCCATAAAGGTATAACTTAAATAAAGACATTATGTTTATTTTGGCGACAATGCCAGATTGCGCTGAAAGTTGTATCTCTACACGTAATGTTTTTAAAAACATATTATTTTTATAACCTTATCATTTACATGCAATTATGCAAATTCTCCGGTTTGTTTTTTTAAACATGGAGAAACACCTTATCATTATTGAAATATATAAAGAAATTTAGGTATATTATATAATTGCATCTAAATTTCCTTGAATCTTCACAATTTTAAATCAATAAACATTATAATATGGAGGTACATGTTATCTTACTTGAAATATACCTCATTTTTTCGATCGAAATATCATAAAAATAACCTGATATTTTGGGCGAAAGAATAATTCTTTTTATTTCCCAATATATATCGGGAATAAAACCTACAACAATGTGACAATCTCGCATTTGTGGCGGGTCAGCAATATAAACGTGTGTACGCTACTTCATTCATAATTTCTCTACGGCGTTGTAGCTTTAGCATAATCGAGGTTTTGGTATATTTTACAGATTAATCGAGAGTTTTTTAATATTTTTTCAATAGATTTTTAAGTGTTTGTGGCAAAAGTGATGTGACAAAGTGCGTAGTGTGACTAAAACTGGAGATTGCAGGTGAAAACCAAACATTTCACAGATTTGTTATCATATGTTTTTTCGACGCCATCTTGTGATAGGCCGCCATAGGCGTGCAACTAGTGTTGCAATAAATACAAAATGTTATGAATAAATATAGGAAAGAAATAAGTTTTTTTGGGATATTTTTGCGAATTTGTGATACAAACAATATAGTAAGCACTTATAATTAATTACACTATATTTGGTATAATAACATTCACAGTTTTCATACTATCTGTAGTCAGCTTATTTTTTTTGCTGAGATGTGTTTATAAATAGTACAAGAGTTTCCGGTATAAATATAAATTTTTAAACATTATTATGTCAGACACAGGATAAAGAATGTATGTTTGTTACAACTTTTTATTTATAATATTTACATAGGTAGATACTCCACATAAGATTTTTTTGTATTTATTAAAAATTAAAGATACTTTTGTACGTATTAAATAAAAATTATTGTGTATAAATTCCATTTTTTTTACACAACGAAAAACCATCATATAGTACCTATAATATAGGTATCATCCTTTTTAGAAATACCACTATTTTTAGTCGAATATGCTTATTTTGTCCACATTGGTTTTTTGGTAATTTGCCTAAACAGTGCGGAAAGTGATACTTTTCTGCACACGATGGCCGTTAAGGGCGAAAAAGGCACTTTTGACACGTTTTTAGTACAACAATTTCCTACTTGCATAAAACGCTTCTGCCTAAGGTTATATATATTTGGTATTTTTAAAATTAAAAACAAAAAATAATTTTGTTTCCATTTTGAATTTAATCTAGTTTATAAATGCATCTAGAAACTCCAATTAGACTTAAAATTCCCGCCATGCTAAAAAAATACTTTTACCTATGCTAATTTTTTAATAAAGTTTTGCAGGTCACTTGACATTAAATAGATAAAGAAACTATTTCGCAAATGCGTGTGAAAAAGTCTACTGTTACATATTAATTTTAATGTGGAAAGTTCAACTTTCCACACGCCGTGCGTAAAAAAATAAGCACGGCGTGCATAAAAAACTGGCATAGCGTGCGTGAAAAAACGTTTAACGCACGCAATTTTTTTTTAAATGGTACTTTATGGACCAAATTTTTAAATTTTGAGTTTGAAATGTGTGTTCTAAAAACTACTTTTTGATCAAGAAAGTCACCATAAACACTCGTAGAAAAAAAATGGTACCTAACCCTTGCGCAAGTGTCTTTCCCGCCCGAACTCCTCCCGTGCGTAATAGTATCACTTTGCGCACTAATTAGGCAGATAACTATCTGGAGAACATTTAAAAAATTTATATTTCCTATATTATATCTTTACATAAATATTTTCACAATGACAAATATAATACCTCTCCATACCGTCGGTATCAATTATTAAGTATAAAAAAATTAAGGATTGTATTTCCAAAAAAATTTGACAAGTCAGAAAATAACGACCAAACTTCTGGCCGCTGCTAAACGTAAGGTGATTGGAGCATGTGTGAGGAGGAGCATGTCTGGTGCAGCGTTGCCAGTGAAACATAAAATGGTTTTCCCTAAATCTAATGACTGATCGCGTTTCAAAGCAATTTATGTATGACTTGATGGGTCTATTTTAGTTAAACGTCTTTGTTTTTTGCAAATGACAATGTCGAGTCAAAAACCACTTATTTCAGAGGTCTATAGTTTTCTTATCTCTTAACCGACTTTTGCCGCAATGACTTAGATTATCGTCAGTGCCGCACATATTTTTCTTGCAGGCGGGGTAAACATTTCCCGATATTCAAAACGGCCTGCCAAGATTTTTTGGCCCACCATCATATGGTATGATAAAATATTTTTTTAATTAAATAAAATTAAACCTGTATGGGGGCGGTAATTGAGCCCCTCTAAAGCTTATTGAGCTGAGAAGGTAATCAGGCCACACAGACTTTGGTATGACTTAAAATAAAACATCGACATTGGTAAATTTTCTTCATCCATAAAAATCGAGATCTTCGCAATCAGTGTTTAGTTTATTCTCGGTTTTAAACTCATTCATTAAAAAGAAACTTTCGATTTTTATTTTAAAACGAATTGATGTACCAAATACATTAAAGTCTACAAAAATATTGCGACAAAATACTACTTTCTGATTATACAACTTATAACTATTTAAATCGTCCACCGTTTTATGTAATTCAAACCCGCTTGTGGAATACCTAATTCAGTCGAATCAATTTTTGCCTTTTTCTTATTGTTTGCCTAGTTTAGTCTAAAATCTATGCATATAATAAATCTCTAGATATAACATTTCTGTACATTGACATTTTATAAAGATTTTGGGTGTCTGCTTCTAACCAAACCAATATATACCAAAAATCCATTTTTAGAATTTTTCTGTTAGTTTGTTCCAGGATCACAAAAAACTACTGACCGGATTTTGATGGGGATTTCACTAATGAATTTCTTCTTTCAACGAAACTCTATTTGGATATTGTAAAAATTATGTACTAATTTAGTCCCCTTTTAAAAAAATTTGTACTTAATGAATCACGGAGTTATTCGCACTTAAAAGGGAAGGGGTGGCTTGGCGCTAAGCTGCACACCCCCCCCATGCTTAGCAGATAGATTTAATGAAACTTAATATGTCATAAGTTTGTACTTATTATGTACTCTTAAAGAAGGGCACCTTTAGTTTACAAAAACCATCGGCTCTTAAGATTTTTGTTTGTTTATGGGGTGTGTAGCTTGATATCAAGGTACACCCCCCTCCGCCTAGAAGAGATTCGACGAAAAGTGACTATGCCAGAATTTGGTACTAATTATGTACTAATTTCGTCCCTTTCTAAAAAATTGCCTACTGACAAAATAACTTAATTTTTTTACGTTTATATGGGGCGTGTAGCTTGATATCAAGGTACACCCCCCCTCTGCTTGGGAAAGAGATTTGAAAAAAGTAAGTATGCCATAATTTGCTACTAATTATGTACTAATTTCGTCCCCTTTTAAAAAATTGCCTACTCTCAAGATAACTTTTTTTTACATCAAGCTACACACCCCATAAAAAAAATAGTTATTTTGAGAGTAGGCAATTTTTCTAGAAAGGGACGAAATTAGTAAATAATTAGTAACAAATTATGGTATAATTACTTTTTTGAAATTTCTTTCTTAGGCATAGGAGGATGTGCCTTGATATCAAGCTACACATCCCATAACAAACAAACAAAAATCTTAGGAACCGATTTTGTAAACTGTTTTTGTAAACTAAAAGTACCCTTCTTTAGGAGTACATAGTTAGTACAAAATTATGACATATCAACTTAGCGCCAAGCCACACCCCCCCCCCTTTTAAGTGCGAAGAACTATTTATTAAGTACAAAATTTTTTAAAAGGGGACTAAATTACTACATAATTTTTACAATATCCAAATTGACTTTCGTTGAGGGGGGGGGGGGTGGTGTAGCTTGATTGAGTTGACATAGGCTTAATTTCATGAAAATCGGTTCACGGAAACAAAAGTTTTACAGCAAAAAACTGGAAAAAAAACCGCAACTAGATTAAAGGGTTTAAGGAGCGGGGGAGG
Source organism: Oxystoma pomonae (assembly GCA_963921995.1). Lineage (NCBI taxonomy): Eukaryota > Metazoa > Arthropoda > Insecta > Coleoptera > Brentidae > Oxystoma > Oxystoma pomonae. The sequence continues at coordinate 13,854,273 of OY998173.1, forward strand.
AGCATGAGGGGGAAAGCTACAAGCTTAATCACGCGAGCGAAGTCGCGGGTAAAGCTGGTATTTAATCTGATACTGCAGATGGTTCGACCCCCTCGCCAGTTGCAAACAGTCTATTTGTTAGTGTTTTTAGGGAACCGTCTTCCTGGTTTCCTCTTTCGTCCAAAATATGTTGAATTTTCCAGTAGCTAAGTGTGTTGGTATCCATTTTGTGCAAATGTTTTCTCAGCGGCATGTTATTTTAACCCTATAGTAGTTTGTAAAAAAAGTTTCGGCCATCTTGGATTAAAGATGGCCGACAGGGGCGTTATTAACAAAATTATAACTTTCTTGTTTATTAACCGACTTGTCTCAAACAAATTTTTTAAAATTTATTATACTTATAGCGTGTTTTGGAGCCATCATCCATACCTTGTATTTTTTACATTTGTGTGCCAAAAAATGATTTCTGTAAATCATTACTTTTGGTAAGCTCAAAAAACAGGTTATCTTTTGAATCTAGAATGGGCACTAACTCTGTGCTAGATTTAGTAGTTCCTCAGTGATACCTAAAAAAACCGTCAAATTGGTCTATGGGTACCGATATAGACACAAAAATGTCAGTTTTTTACGAAAGTCATAAAGGTCCTTAAAAAACGATAAAAATCGAAAGGCGATGTCATTTTGACTAAAATAATATTAGTGGTTTTGACTAAAAGTCGACGGTACCTAAATATGGCGGATCAAACATTTGCTCGCGATTTGTGACATTTTTCTTGGGGCGTGTATTTTTCATATAAAAACCACCCCATGGGGTTAAGAAACAGTGATTTAAAGGTTATTTTATATCATATAAAAAAGTACTATATTTTTTTAGGAACTTTAATGACTTTCGTGAAAAAGTGAAATATTTGTGTCTAGCCCACAGGCCACCCAGACACCACTAAACCTAACAAGGAATTAGTGCCCATTCTTAAAGCGTCCTAAAAGTGCGCGTCTTATTTTGTGGTCCACCTTCTGGCACGCACCCAGCTTTTTGATACTCCGAACACAGATTCAGAACTTTTGTCCACCTAGTTAAGAAGGAGTCTGCATTTTTATTGATGACCTCAGGGCCTATGAGTCCCTAATAAGTACAAAACGGTGTCGACCAGGTTCCACTCACTGTTTGAACAGCCGGTCATGGTTCATATACCTAAGGGGTATTATTTTTACATATTTTCAAATCATAAAATCTGTAATGTAAATATTAAAAAATATATATTTCCTACTTTTCAAAAAGAAACTGTGTTGTGCCCATATTGCTGAAACAGAGCGCTACTCACCGCCGCGCCGCACAGTGGTTTAAAACGGTTAAATTTCGCAAAAAAAATAAATATCTTTAAGGGTATTTATCGGATAAACTTGAAATTTTGTACATATATTCAACACATGTTTACCATTTTTTTCTTAGCTAAACCTACCCCTCCCTCTTGCTGGGTGTAGGATAAATAATGTGTAATATAGATAAAAAAGTAAAGAATTACTCAATATAACAAAAAGAAAAGTACTAATTTTTATTAAATTACTATTTAGCCCCCCCCCCCCACTATTTTTTCAAATTCTTGTCGCTTACTTATTCCTATATATTTAATATTTTTTTGTAGGGTGGTAAAAAGTAAAAAAATTCAATATATTTATCCAAAATTAAAATTTATATTCTAAATAAACCTAATATATATATCATAATTTTTAAATATACTTACTGATAAAAATATAATAAAAAAACTAATAAACTGACTGATACTTTATACTTTTATTTGGGCTCTACCCTAAGCCCAAGTATAGAAGGATCAGATGACGCTAAAAGCATGTTAAAAATGTCAATGTATGGAAAGTCTTGAGCATTTCCTTGAATGGTTTATGCGATATTAATATCATTATATCATAATTACTATATCCTTCTTATTAGCGCTCTTTTCTAATTTTAATCCCCAGGTGCGCACCCAACCCCCCCCCCCCCAAGATTTTTTTAAATGTACTTTTATTGTAGTGTTCTTTTAATAAACTGGATTTAAATTTATTATAAAAATAATTTTTGAGAAACAATTGGGTTCAGAAAAATTTCTCGGTGCACCACTGACCTTTAGCGCTCGATTATCTTATTTCATCCTATACAAAGAAACTTAAAAATCCATACATACATCCATACTAACACAGCAAACAACAGGTGTGTATTTGTAGTATATTTGAATAACAAGGCCACAATTTTAGGAACCTAATCCACAGATAGGCAGATATTGGCAACTACATCCTATGCAGTCATAAAGCTAAGACATTGTAGTATATAACCACAAAAAATCTTATTGCGGGAGGCTGCGGGAAGACAACTTTTCCTCTGCAGAACTTTATATATATCAAAACAACATAGCGTTTTCTGTTATTTTAAGTTTTTTTTTTAAAATTAAAGGCAAAAAAAAAAATATTTCAAGGCTAAACAAAAAACTGTTAAATATACCCTATAAACAAGTAAAAAAAAGAGGAAAGAAAAATTGAAAATAAATAAAAAATTTTACTTTGGCATCCAATTTCATAAAATTCAAAATAAATCTGAAAAAATCGATTATAGATTTAAACTAAGGGGACATTTCTTTACAAAAAAATGGAAATATTTTTAAAAAATATTGATATCAATATACATAGTTTTTTCCTAGGGATAAACCATTGTGCGCCGTAGGTAGCGTATCGGCCTGCCGCACAGAAGGTCTCAGTCGAATCCCGGCTAGTTGCATGGATATTTTGTGTTTGTCTTTAACTTTGCAAAAAACTAAAACTGGGCGTTGATACTAGAATGGATGGAAAGTCCCAGTATAAAAAAAATCCCTATCCACCGTATTTGTAAATACACCAATTTTTAAAAGCGTCGGGTTAAACATTTTAATATTTTGCGTTGTACCCCAGCAAACACGGTACCTTCGGGCTCGGCACGACGTCGATTTACGACATCGGACCAGCAGTATTTTATGTTTGCCAATGCAGCGTTAGACTGTGGCCCGTCGTCGGACCAATGGTAAATTTTACTTTTTGCTGACATCGGCATACCGTCGCCGTACGATTAAGGTCCGATATGGTTTAACCACATGGTATGGTATCCGCCCATAACTGCTTAATTTGGTCGGTCTAACGTAGGCAAGCTGGTCTAGGCCCGACATCGGTAAACTATTCAAGTCCGACATTGGTTTCCTAAAGCGGTCCAAAGTCGGCGATTGACGATGTTCGTCGGTGGTAGCTTAAAGCGGCCCGACATTGGCAAACTACAAAGTTTCGATAATGCGGGAGTTTAACCAGTCGGGCTGGTTTAAGTGGCAGAAGAGGTGATTCTTGTAGGGAAGTACCACCATATTTTGTCAAATCCGCATTCTAGTTTTAAAATATCTTTGCTCATTATATATATAATATTATCTTCCACTGTACAGGGAACATAGTGACATTAGCGCCATCTCTACATACTAGGAAGAAACTATTAAGCAGTTTAAAAATTTTACGGTGACGTAATCGGACCATCGTCGGCCCTAAAGCAGATAAAGTGGTCGTCGGCATAAAGTCGACTATAGTAAATCGGTCCATCGTCAGTTGCCGATTCTCGACCGATTAAAGAAAGTTTCAATCGGACCATCATCGGCTCTAACGCAAATAAGGTTTGCGTTGGAATAATGTCGACTATAGTAAATCGGGCCATCGTCAGTTGGCGATTCTCGTCCGATTAAACAAAGTTCCAATCGGAGCGTCGTCGGCCCTAAAGCAGATAAAGTAGGCGTCGGCATAAAGTCGACTATAGTAAATTGGACCATCGTCAGTTGCCGATTCTCGACCGATTAAAGAAAGTTCCTATCGGACCATCATCGGCTCTAACGCAGAAGGTTTGCGTTGGCATAATGTCGACTATAGTAAATCGGGCCATAGTCAGTTGCCGATTCTCGTCCGATTAAACAAAGTTCCAATCGGAGCGTCGTCGGCCCTTAAGTAAATAAAGTGTGCTTCGGCATAAAGTCGACTATAGTAAATCAGGACATCGTCAGTTGCCGATTTTCGACCGATTAAACAAAGTTCCAATCGGACCATCGTCGGTCCTAAAGTGGTGTCGGCATAAAGTCGACTGTAGTAATGTGGACCTCCGTCAGTTGCCAATTATTGACCGAAAACTGAAAATCGCAATCTGACCAACATTGGGCCAGAGTGTAGTCGCCGATTGGCCTGATTCAGCGCCAACGATTTGTGTTTGCTGGGACATTATTTCTCCGATTTTAATAAATAATCTGATTTTCATAACACCTTGTATATTTAGAAAATTCTTCCCACTACTACGAGGAAGTAATAAAATTGACAGAAATTTAGGCGGTCGGGTCAAACCAATAATTCATTCATTGTCGCCCAATAAAAGGTTTTTTTTCAAATTTAACGATCCCCATTCATATTGAGCCTTCTTAAAACATTGTTACTGCTTTTCTAAAGGCGCATTTACACAGACAAACTTTCCTTTGATATTGAAATGCCGACAAACATTTACACGAGCCTCTTGAGCAAAATGTTCAAAAAAAAGTTCGAGCAAAATCTCGTACAAAAAGACTCACGGAAATTTTGGAGAGAATGTTAAGCAAAATTTGTTTGAAGAAATTTTGGTATAGAAATTTCTTACAAATTTAAATTTTATAGTTTTATGGGAATTCATTGAACTTAACTAAAAATAGACAGACTAAGTTTTAAAACAAGGTATTTTTAATTAAGTGCTTTCTGACGGAAAAACGATTTGATGTCGAAATTGACATTTTACTTCATAAGCAATTTCGATACGATTCAATCGATACGAACGATAATATTGCTGTTGCCTGTAAAATGTAATGATAAAAATTTACGTTTAAAAGAATATCTCTTTATTATACTTTCTAGTTTAAAACACGATACAATAATAATTAAGTCAAATTAAAAAACCTACATACATTTTATTAAATCTCAAATATATGAACAAAAGCACGTTCGGTCTAAATAATACCCGTTTATTACCCACTTTTACAACCCTACGATCCCAGACCCTTGTCTAAAAAAATATAATTTAGCAGTAATAGACTAGATTTCTGAATCCGAATGTTGCTCCTTTGCATATTGTTTGTTCAGTGTCAGTAATCGACCTTGATTATTACATTAAATTGACAGTAAATATCTATCTTCAGCATTTTCATGAACCTTTTGCTTTTTTAAGCAACCATTGGGGCCTTAAACTAACTAGGTAAATCTGGTGTGAGGAATGAAAAAAAAAACAATCAAAGCTAAGGGTAAAGTAAAGTTACAAAAATATGTTTTAAAAAAAATCACCTCCCCACCACTCCTCATAGTCGTGAGGCGCGGATTACCTGGGTTATTTTTTGAATTTATGAAAAAACCCTTGGAAACTCGCAAGAAAATCCCAAAAAAAACCCCGTGCAAAAAAATCCGGGAAAAACCCTAAGAAAAAATTATTATAAGTAACCCTAATTCATGTGACAAAACTGATAGCCACGAATAATGTTTCGCTTGCCATCGGCTTTTTTTCACAAAAATTTAAAATAAAAGTTGGTGTTCCATTTTTTTAAAGAATTGAGATCACTGATGTGAAATTTTATTTATTCTCATCTTTAAAAATATGTTTCCAAAACAGATAGTAATAATTTGCTCAAAAATTTACCCGAACAAAATGTTCAAAGAAAAGCTCACAAAAATGTTCACGCAAAAAATTTTAGATCTTTTGCACGAGCTTTTGTTTGAGCATGTTCGTCTGTGTAATTGCGCCTTAAGGCGTTTATTGCAAAAAATATGCAAAAGACATGTGTTAATCTAGAAATAGAAGAGAAAATGGCACCCACTTTTAACTTAAAAAAGCTAATAATTTTTGAGAGAAACACTGATATAACGACTATGGGTCCACTGAAATCAGTGGCGTAAGCAGAAATTAATTCTAGGGGGGGGGTTAGGTTCCTGGGGGGGGGAACCTTGTCTCAGATACCCATTTTATTTTAGATTTTTGGAGAAAATTCTATCTTTAGGAGGCGACATTTAATGGCTCTGGGCGAGGCTTGAGCCCCCACCCTGTGTACGCCACTGCTGAAATAATAAACCTAAATTTTGCTTTCTCTGTCATGGTGTTAAATTTGGAACATCTGAATTTCCCGTGTTAAAATGTTGATTGGCTTTGGAATACCTAGCCTTTGACCTTCCAACTAATTTGTTTAAACACCTCTTTTAGCGTGTATTTGCCATGGTATATCGTACAATGCCACATTGCAACACACCTGAATTATATAGGTAATATGAAGAAAAAATGTTTGATAATTAAAAAATAATGATCGGGCGTTCTTTTATAAAAAGTGTAAAAAGGATCCTTTAATTGATCACAAAAAAACTATAATTTGATTAATACTCAAGATTGCCTTTTATGTTAGGAACCTTGTTTTGGATTGCCTATAATTTTGGGAACCCATGATCCGATTTACACAAATGAGATAGAGAGACTTTCAAATTTAAAGTGTTAAAATTGACATTTCTTTAAAATTTAAGATGGTAGACAATTTAAAAAGTATAACAATTCTTCACCCATCACGTGCGCCATTTTTTTTAAAGCTTCATCCTTCTGGAACACAAAAATGTACCAGTTGCTAAAATCGGTCGAGAATTAATGATGCAAGGGACCTTACTTGTGTATTGTTTAAATTAAGTTGGTTTAGCTATAATTTGACAAGGACTAAACCAGTTCTAATGAACAGAAAGTTTAAAAGTTCCACACTCACGTTACAGTAATTTTTGGCTTGATTTTGTTTGAATTTTTTGTTCGGAAAGGATGCAACTTTTGACACTTCTCACCACAACACAATAATTTGAATTGTTTGAAAAAACCCTTGGAACTGGAAATAATGAAGAATAGTAATTTTCACAACTAGTGGCTAAAATAGTGCTTTTTTTTTACAAGCGTTTGTTTAAATAACGAGCGGTATTTAAAAACGCGAGTAAAAAAATCACGGTTTAGCCGCGAGTTGTTACCACTATTTTTTAATACCTTTATCAAAAATCCAAGAAAAACAGGAAAATACTTTTAAAAATCTAGAGCGAAAACGAAGAGCACTTCCCGCAACACACCATCTTTACACTATAAATCAAGGCGGCTGGTAAATGAAATAACAATGGTTTCCATAGCGATGTGCCTTTTTACTCGGTTTGATCTTTTGACGATGTTTTTAAATCATTTTTTCATAAATACTTGGTGAAAACTGGCGGAAATGGCTTAATTTTTAGGCAAGAATAATTAGATTTTATCAATATTACTATTTTCCGCTATTTTTCTTTTATATCTTTTTTTGCACCCGTGATCAAAAAAAAGTTTTTTTCGCATCGGTAACCACAAAAGCCATGTTTTAGTTATCTGCAGACAATTACTAAAATCATGTTTATGATGGAGGTATTAAAAAAATTGTTTTTAAAACGCTGAGCTAAAATAGTGCTTTTTTTACAAGCGTTTGTTTAAATAACGAGCGGTATTTAAAAACGCGAGTAAAAAAATCACGGTTTAGCCGCGAGTTGTTACCGCTATTTTTTTAATACCTTTATCAAAAATCCAAGAAAAACAGGAAAATACTTTTAAAAATCTCGAACGAAGAGCACTTCCCGCAACACACCATCTTTACACTATAAATCAAGGCGGCTGGTAAATGAAATAACAATGGTTTCCATAGCGATGTGCCTTTTTACTCGGTTTGATCTTTTGACGATGTTTTTAAATCATTTTTTCGTAAATACTTGGTGAAAACTGGCGGAAATGGCTTAATTTTTAGGCAAGAATAATTAGATTTTATCAATATTACTATTTTCCGCTATTTTTCTTTTATATCTTTTTTTTTGCACCCGTGATCAAAAAAGTTTTTTTCGCATCGGTAACCACAAAAGCCATGCTTTAGTTATCTGCAGACAATTACTAAAATCATGTTTGTGATGGAGGTATTAAAAAAATTGTTTTTAAAACGCTGATTCTAAAATAAAATTGTAAAATACAAAGGTAGGTAGTTCCTAGATATTATACATTATAATATTATATGGTACAAGAGACGAAACTGTATATCCACCTACGTTGGGTCAAAGACAAAGAGTCATATTTATCTGCGGAAAAATGCAAAGATACAGCTATTTTACTATAAATATATGGTGAAGAATGGGCCCTTATTCCTGAAACCTAAATATTTTATAGAGAAAGGCAACGATATTTATTTAGCCTGAAGATCTACATAAGCAGTGGCAGTCCCCCTCTTTGCTCCAGAAAAAAGTAGACAGCAAAGATGCTGGTGGTAACCCTGAAGTCTTTAGAGAAAAAAAACGAGAAATTGCAGAAAGTTCCCTTAAAGACATTCTCTCCACAGTATTTTGGGACAGTTTAACCTTCAGTTCGATACACCAAGAATAAACAAACGCATGACGCACTTACCGCGAAACCGGAAATACAGAACAGTATTATAGAGTTTTAGACAAAATCATTTCGGACATAAAAAGTAATTTTTGACCTGAACATATTCATATCAAGTTTTATACAACGTGAAGCCAAAATCAAGGCAAAATTAACTAAAGTCGTTTCTAAATAGTATAAACTGTTTGATTAATACAAAACACACACTTTTATTGGGAGAATTCAGTATGTGGAAACAATATTGGTCAGAGGTAGGCAATGAACAAGTGTGGCAATATTTTTCCGTTGATAAGAACATTTTTGGAAGTTTGCCAGTAAGTAATGCTTTGTCAGAAAGAAGCTTCTCATGTCTCAGAAAACATAAGTACTTAAAAACATTATGACGGAAATTCGTCTGACTGGCTTAGCGTTGCTGCATATGCATTGAAATTGACATTGAGCGAGTCATTGACCGGTTTGCCCAAAAAAAATGGCTGGGACCGCCACTGACATAAGTATGTTACAGCAAACTTGTAATTATTACAGGAACCGAAAAATATACGTGATTTTTCTTGACGGATATAAGCTTTCATTAGGTTCATTTAAAAAAACATTAGCCTTAAAAAATCGTGTATTACAGTGGTGTGTTCTTCTAAATGCGTTACAGTTATTTTCCAATACGACGATTTGTTATTATCAAATAAAGCAAAAGAATCGTTTTGATCTTATTTAAACACTTCACACTTCTATTAATTGAGTGGTTTTAACTTTTCATTAAACTTGGCACAACCTTAAAGTTAGTTAAAAATAAACGGTTATTCGTTAAAATAATTGTTTAACCAATTAAAGGGTGTCCAATTTTCAATGGAACTCAAAAAATATTGAAGATAGCGACATAAGACTAAAACTCAGTTTTTAAGCAGTTTTAACACAGAGTACCGGTAGGTGATCCGTGGTTTTAATCTTCTCGTGAAGATGCTAACTTCTTCTGTAATATACGGTGTGCTAAAAAAAATCGCACTTTTTTAAAAGATTATAACTTAGCGGGAAATTGTCCGATTTTAGTAATATTTAGCTTTTTAGAAAGCCAAAGATTCAAAATTTATAGGACCACTGTAATAAATCCGAAACATCGGTTACAAAGCTACATTCTTTCAAAGCACATCGATGTAACATTTTTAAAATTCTGACAAGAAATAAGGAAGTTTGCAATTTTTAAATAGACCAGAACTTACCTGAAAAATCAAGCTTATTAAAAAAAAATCTACTCGTTATATAGCAATAACTTTTTTAAAAATTGATCGATTTTAATAAGTTTAAACTTTTTAAAAGGCACAGGCCTCAAAATTTATAGAACTTGTGTCAAAAATGAGATTTGTTAAAAATTCAAGATGGCGGACTTATTGAACCCCCTAGAAAAAACTTTTTCTGCAACACCTGTTACAAAGCCACATCCTTGCCAAGAACACCAGTGAAATATTTTAAAAATTCAGACAAGAAATAATAATAATAAGTTTTAAATCTTTATATAGACCAGAGTTTGTCTGCAAAATCAAGCTTATTAAAAAAAAAATTGCTTGATTTTGCATGTAAACTTTAGTCTATATGAAGATTTAAACCTTCTTTATTTCTTGTACCAATTTTTTAAATGTTACATTGATGTGCTTGGAAAGGATATGGCTTTATAACCGATGTTTGAGATTGAATACAGTGTCGCAAAAAAAGTTTTTTCTAGGTTGAGGGGGTTTTTTAAATAGTAAATATCAGTTAGTTCTATAAATTTTGAAGCTTGCGCCTTTTAAAAAGTTTAAATTTATTAAAATTTTTGCTATTAGTGAAAAAAATTTGCCTTTTTTAAAGTTTAAGAAAGAAATACGGAAATTACTAGGAGCAAAAGGATATTTTTCGACACTGGAGTTCGTAAATGATAAAACTAAATTTTAAATTGTGTGTATTTCTATTTATTATTTTTATTTATTTTCTTTTTATTTATTTTATTAATTTATTTTACTTTATTTATTTATTTTTTTATATTTAATGTGACACTTATTTTCTATTTACTTATTGCGGTTCATATTTTGTGTTTTTTTTGTATTTATTTTGTGATAAGGTGTTTAAACTGTTTAAGTATCCATATATTTTTTTTCCTAAGTTTGCGCGTATTTTTAATATTATTTTTATTTTTTTTATGATCTAATGCGGTTCAAATTGGTATGTTTTTTTCTGTTTGTTGAAGTAATCCGCGCAAATATCAACATTTATTTTTTTGACAATGTACATCTGTATTTTTACAGCATTTTGTAATAAAGATTACTTTACTAGTGGTGCCCATTCTTAGGATATCTCGCCCCAACCTCTCCTTCACCCTCGGTTGGGGAAGTCAATTCTGTCCTTAAGCTATGCTGGTGCTCGGGACACCTCTACTATGAGCGTATAGTGGCCCATTCTTCCGATTTCTCGCAGCCGCATGGCTTACTGAGTAAGAACTTTAGTCGCTTCACAGTGACCGTGCTACTTTGATGCTCCTTTACCACGGTGTAGACCACTCTTAAGGTTTTCGGTGTTTTTTTTTTAAATTGTTAACAGTGCGCCCGGTGTTGACTTTTACTTTTACTTGGGTGAGTTCAGTTTTACTTTTTTGGGTAGTTTTTTTTAAAATTCAGGTTCTTTTAAAAATTTTGATAAAGCTAAAAAAAATTATTGTATTTTTTTTAAAGAGTTTATTTTAAAATGTTTTTAGATGTCCTCACAAGAGAGGTTTAAATATTTTCAATATCTTTGAAACTAAATTTCTAGATCATCAAAACTTTTTTTGTGATATTTTTTACTTTTCATTCCTGGAGTTAATTATAATTAAAATTGTGTTGACTTTTACTTTTCTTGGGCAAGTTCAGTTTTATTACATTTAGTATTTTGGCAGTTTTTTAGGTAATTATGCAGTATACGGTTTTCTGCCATTTTTGATTTTTTTTGAAAAATTCTTTATTACCTTCTAGGGTCCCTAGGACCCCAAATCTGCGCCGGTTGTTTTTTTTTTATTTTTTTTGTTTTTTTTTAATTTTTTTTTCACTAAAACAACCCAAACCAACACAGTCCAACCCAACCTAATCCAAACCAACCCAAAACAATAAAAAAAAAACACATTACAACCCCCCCCCCTGGCACCCTTTTTTCTCCTAAAAAAAAATCGAGCAAACAAAATCAAAAATGGCAGAAAACCTTATACTGCATAATTACCGTTTTTTATTCAAGTATAATTTAAAATTAAAAAATGTTAAAAGTTTAGTTAAAAAAAGTTAAACTGGTTTTGAGACTCAAACTATCAAACTCAATTTTAAACAAAAATTTAAACCACCCCTAAAATTTTTTTTGCAAATTCGAATCTTTATTTTTGTGTATTTTTTAACTTTTTATTGCTATTAGAGCTTAGAGGCTATTTATTAGTTGCCTTTTCTCTTAAGTTAATTATACTTAATTTGACTTTTAGTACTGTGGGCCGTTTATCATTCACGTTCTTATTTAAATTTAAGAAATGTTGATAAAGCCAATTTAATTATTGTAATTTTTGTATAATAAAATGATTTTAGATGTTTTTACCAGAATCATTTAAATATTTCGTAATAAAATATGAGCAACTTATAAAAGTTAAATTGATGATTAAATGATCCTCTTACTGGTTTGGGATGTGCCACCGATGTTGGCTTTTATTTTTTTCTTGGATAAGTTCAGGAAAAATGATGATAAAGCAAAAAAAAGGTGAATTATTGTAATTTTTTATTAACTGTTTATTATATATGATTTTAGATATTTTAGAAAAACCCCTAAAAGTTTTTTTGCAAATTGAAATCTTTATATTTAAAATTTTTTTTGCTATTAGAATTTACAGTCTATTTTTTGTAAATATGCCTTTTTTCTTGCATTAATTATAATTAAAATGACTTTCTTATTTGAAACTTTAAGAGGGGTCTCAAAAACATTTTCGAAAAATTTTAAACCATAAAAATCACTTATGTATTTATATTTTCTTTCCTATATTTATAGTTATTGGTTAAACATAAAATTAAAACATAAAATTGGTAAACAGTTTGCTTGGAAAGGTTGAACATTTTAAAGCGTATAAATATCAGCCTAATATACGAAGAATAAAGTACTACTGAAGTTGTGTTTAAGCATTGTTTAATATATAAGATTAGAGGCATTCTGTCTGTCGATCTGTGCTACATTAACTGCAAAGCCGCTAAACCGATACTGATAAAACTTTGGTGAAAAACATTATTTGGCGGTATCTGAAACTCTAAGGGTTGTTATTTGGTCTTTATCTATCAAAATGAAGTTCTTTGTACCCCTACTTCTGATAACATATTTTTGTTATTTCTCGTTTTAGTCCTTTACAATTATTGGATCTAGGTAACCCAGTCTTACTTACTTACTACTAATCATTAAGTTTTTTCTAAAACCTTACATATAAAATATTGCCAATCAAATACGGGGTGATATTTTATTCCTGTCATATTAAAACCACATAATCTGGAATGCAAAAGGAAACCCCTAAACAGTATTTAAGATATGTTTGCTTTTTTTTCGCGCCCAAGAGCAGTCGAGCTGGCATTGCCTTTAATTTATTGTCCATGTTAATATGTGATATTCCATAACACCCCGTAATGACACATAGGACGCATTAACTTCTTAGAACCCATCGAATGTTTAAACAAAAACAAAAGATGCAGAACACCAAAGAAGCTCCTAGTACTTATATTTAAAACATTTCACGTCGCGTCTTAAAACACCTGTTGGAAAATCACAAACTATCGTCTGCATATACAGGACGTTCAGTTTAAAACTTCCCACCCAAGGTTTAAGTCCTCGGACACGTTGATTTTTATTTCAGGGGGACATATTTTGGCTTGAAACTTTTGTTTTTTTGTTTTAAAGATTTTCACTTTCACAGGTGCATCGACTAATGTAAAAATCGTTTTTTTACAAAATAACTTTTTTAATTTTTGAGGGGACACGTCGACTTAATACTACATTTTAACATTGCATTTTTTCACGTCGGTTAACATGGGGGGAAAATCATAAGGGGCCCAAACATTTTCAATGCTATATTTTGTAGCTATTTTGTTACGGTTAAATTAATTTTGTAACTGTAGCCGTTTTCGAGGGAATCACAAATTAAAAGTTTTCAAAATAGTCCTAGTTCTTTTTAAATAAAAAAAAAGTGTCTTTTTTTCTTTAAATATATAGGCCAAATGTACTAAGTGATATATTTTCCTTATTTACCGGGGGGCCCCCTCATCTGACGTATTAAAACATTTTGTAGTAGTTGCCGTTTACAAGATGTTTTTATTTTATTTTAATGGGCAAAATATATAGGCCAAATGTACTATGTGATATATTTTTCCCAGCTCAACCCTATAGGAATATTTTAAAAACTTTTAAGATGTGATCCCCTCAAACAAGCTGAGTTACAAAATGTGGTATTTATTTGAACTTTCTAGCTTTATCAGAATTGAAGTTATGGGGTGGCCCCTCAGCTTAACGGTTAAGCTAGGTGTGAGGTGTGAAATTTATCTCTACAATTTAAGTTAGTAGCAGGAGGGTGGGATTCAGTAAATATTTCAACGCATCGGTATCGGTATACCTATCGCTTTCAAAACAAAGTCAAAAGACACTACATGTTTCACTAGTTTAGGGCATGTTTCGAACGAGGCCTGCTTTTATGGTGGATGCGATTGGAGAACAGCTAACTCCACTTACTCCACTCCACTTACGCGTACGCTGGTAGGTCCGTAACAGTAGTTTTATGCGACCCTTGGGCCATTATAGTATATCATAGTTATATAAGATCACCCAAGCTCCAAGAGGAAGAGCCTACTCGACTTTGTAAAGAAAGAACCTGAAAAAATCATCCAGGCTGAAGAGAGTTGCGGTGAAAAAATATAACAGTATCAAAATTCTTAAAAATGATCAACAATAATTTATATTTTAAACGATTTAAACGACATAGATCAAAGATATTGAAAATCGGCGTTAGCTAGTTCTAAACCAAGAAATAAGGGGTTGAGTAGAAAGCGCTTTAACAACTGCGCATTTTAAAGAAAATTCTCTAATTTTTCTTAAATTCTCTTAATTAAAGGATTGTTTGTCCGACTCGAAGAATTCTTTGGCGGTATAGTCAAAACCTTTTTGGTCTATCATCACTGATCTTAATTTGAGAAAAATGGAAAACCAAAAAGATGGAAAAATAATACGTAAAATATTTGGTACCTAAATGTAGGGTTGCATTCCGTCCGCTTTAGGGGCGTCCGGAGACGCCAGGGCGGGTTTTTTTTTACTTTGTCCGGTTTTCAGACAAAGAAGGAGAATTCACAAAGAACGCTCAGGCGAAAAATCTAAATTTTTTGCTCGAACATTTCCGCGGGCTTTTTTACGAGCTTTTCAACGAACATTTTGTTCGTGCAAATTTTTGCAATCTTCTTCAGAAAAATATTTTTACAGGTGAGAATAAAAATGGTCTCACATCTTAAAAAATCAAAAAATACTTTTTTTTTATTTTTACTAACAAAAAAGCGGACGGCAAACGAAGTTATTTAAAAAAAAAACGAAATATCAAAAGATCTTGGATGAGCATTTCACAAGGAAGATACAAAGGACCAAAGCGAAAAGAGAAATTATTAAACGATGTTTCGCCCTGGGCAACCATGCCTATTTGTGAGTGATTCAAGGTTGAAAATTAAAGTGTATGATGGCGTTTAATGATGTTTGGGGAGGGTGATGAGTGAAAATCACTGATGAGCCTACGCTGGTTGCCTAGGGCGAAACATCGTTCAATTATTTCTCTTTTCGCTTTGGTCCTTTGTGCGTTCCTTGTGGAATGCTCATCCAAATTTGTTTTCGTTTTTCCACCCAAGATCTTTTGATCTTATGTTTTTAGATTTTTTTCGTTTGAAGTAAATGATTTGGAGGATTTTTAACTTCTTTTTATTCTTTCTTTTTTGTGAAAAATTATTTATTATTAGCTGTTGGAGTTACTAAATAAGTTTGTAATTTTTGTCACAACTATTATTAGTTTACTATGGAAATAACAAAATAATATTCTATTCTATGCAGGTGGATCTGGACTTTTCTGGAGAGTAGGTAGTTATTTTTAGGACCCTGGGGGGATGTTTAATCCCAAACATTATTTTGTTCAAAAATACTTGTTGACTGTTCAATTGAGAGGTTCCGGTTCAGTGCTTCACTAATAAAACGTGACCATATAATTTTTTTGAAAAAAAGTCGCTGCAGTAACCAATCTGAACCGGCGGCGGGGGAACTCACAAAAAAGCCGAAACCCAATTGAACAGAAAATAAAACGTACGAAATGAAATATGAATGAAAGCAAAATACCCAGAAAATAATGGATACGAATATAATTTTACAGAATTTTAATTTACTCGATCCTTAAAAGTTACGAATATAATTTAACCGATTATAATTTTATAATTATCGAAAATAATTGTCTAGAAACGAAAAACACCCGACCCAAAAATTGATAGAAAATAATATGCCGGATACTTAAATGAGCAGAACCACAATCCAGCCGAATCGCTACTGGGCATGCGTCAAATTTAAACCTCTAGAGCGCCGTAGGCCCTGGATTGCGGCGTTGACAAGTTTCTCTATTTGGATGACACGGGGATTTTTTTTATGAAACGATTTTATTTAACTTCACAGTTTCTGGCTGTTTAACTGTTTATCAAATCTTGCGATTAATTTTTGTAATGTAGGTCCGATGGCAATACAATATTATGAGGAAATTTGGGGGTAGGGGGTTGCTAAAAAATATAAAGGGGGTAAATTAATACAATATCACAACTTACTTCGACTATTCCCTGCCGTAAGCCTGGCAACGTAGCAATTGAATTTTGTGCATATATTTTCTAGCGATTTGATTTTCTTGTCATTTAATTTTCGAGACAATTTTGTCGGACCAATTATTTTTTTTTCTTTTAAATTCTGACAAATTATGTTTCTGCCAAATTTGGTTTCGGGTTTTTTATAAGGGCCCGGCGGCGGCGGCTCTAAAGTATTTTTAAATTAGTTTTTAACCAAATGTTTCTCCAAACCAATTTTCGGCGAACTTTCTAACAAACTTTTCCACAAACTTTTGCTCGGACTTTTCGACAGATTTTTTGCCATACAATTTTGAATAAAAGTTTGTTGGAATTTCAACATCAAAGGAAAGTTTTTCTGTGTAAATGCCTCTTTAAAGCGCATTCTACCGATCCTCTTGTATCTCTGGTTTAAAAAAATGCCGACCCATCACTAATTTTTAATCATCAGTTTATACAATCCGATAAATTTACCGACACGTACTGTTCGGGCTTTCAGGAAACATTGATGGCGATAAAACTTTGGAAATTCCAATAATAAATAATTTCAGTGTAGTTGATTCCGGCCAAATATACAAATCAATTACGAATAGAATGTTAAAACGCGGATCCATTAAGAAATTAAGCATACAGAACTCATTCAAAAAGTGAAGAGAAAGACAAGATCCAACTTGACAGCAAGGGAAAAATTGGAACAGTTTTCAATTATTATCAAATAAGCACAGGAATAACAACAAAAAATGCGAGGTAAAGCCGTTGCAAAATATACACAGAAAAAAGGTTTAATTGAACCAAATAAATATTTGTTCCCCGTGGTCCAAACAAGTATTTTTTTGAATCAAATAAATATTTATTTATGTCAGGCAAGATTTATTTGACTTAAAGAAATTTATTTTGACCTAAACAAATATTTGTTTGGTTCAAATAAATATTTTTTGGACCATGGAAAACAGACTGGAACTTATTTTGACCTCATCAGTGTGGCATAAGTCAGGTTACCCATATGGACCAAAATGCCTGGCCAGATATTTGAAAAAATCAAAATCAACTAAATTGTATAAACAACAAAGCTTAACTCCAGTGGGGCTCATAAAACTTACAAGAAAAACTCAAGGGCTTTCTCCCCTTGGTATTACCCAAGGGGCTACAAAAACCCAAATGGAGAAAACCCTTGAGTTCTTCTTGTAAATTTTACGAGCTCCACTGGACTTGCTTTGTTGTTATTCCTAAAATATGACATGGAACCTAAATTAAATTACACTAGCACTAATATAATGACACCTTGGACTCGCACAAGCTTTACATATGTAATAGAAACTTGTTCTTGTATACCTAAGTACTTATTTGTCGCCATAGTCTATGGAAAAGATATTACTTTATGAAATTTAATGCGGTTTTTTTGGCAGGGATCCTAAAACTAAATTGGATAATAATTAAGCTAAGTTTAAGAGCACAAACTCGTTGTTGCAAAACCTAGAAGTTCCGTTAACTTAAGATTTGGTTATATTTTTTTGAATAGTGTAAGTTTTCTTAAGTCAAATTTTGTGTTAATATTAATTTGAGTTTACTAACTATTAATATAAAAAAATACTTATTCTTGAAATTTAAGAATAAGCAAATAGTTATTCGAAGTATTTAATAATGTATATAGAAGAATAATATTCTTGCATTAAGCACACAGAAAAAATAATTAATTGAGCCAAATAAATATTTGTTTCCCAAGGTCCAAACAAATATTTATTTGAACCAAAGAAATACTTATTTAGGTCAAAATAAATTTCTTTCGGTCAAATAAATCTTGCTTTTCAGAAATAAATATTTATTTGATTCAAATAAATACATGTTTGGACCATGGGAAACAAATATTGATTTGGCTCAATAAAACCTTTTCTCTGTGTATATTTGTTTTAAGTTTAGGGCTATTCGCATAACGAAAAGTCCGATCCTGTTCATGAATATTCTGCCTGTCTTGGCACTCAATTTTTATAACCACGTCTACACTATACCTTTGCAGAAATTTTGTGCCTCTTAGTTTGTGCCCAAGAACCTAAAGATCGTCTGAAGGATACTACTTTCTTGGATGATAGTTGGCTCAGTTCTCGGGGTGATTTATCAAACCGCTGTTATATTCAAGGGCTCCTCTTTAATCCTCGTTGCAGGTCTCGTTAGAAAAGACATTAGTTCGTTTCTCCAATTTTGATTTTGAAAGGTTTTCATTGATCATTACGGGTTAAAAACTGGGAAACAAGTAGACTTAGACCGCTTAATTTACATTGCCGTGTGTCTATGTTCCGTTGTTATTGGATGCAACAAACGATTAAAATTAATTTAAAGTAATTTAATTTTTTCATCATTTTTAGAATCATTTATTAATCTTTTCCTGTCTATGTCTATATCGTTCCTGTTTAAATTAAAGTGCCGATGATTTTGAAGTCTTGAGTTTATTTGCGAGCTCAGTCAAGCTACAACCCCCCCTCGACGAAACTCAATTTGGATATTGAAAAATGTATGTACTAATTTTGTCCCCTTTTAAAAAATTTTGTAATTAATGAATAACGGAGTTATTCGCAGTTAAAAGGGGAGGGGCTGTGGCTTGGCGCTAAGCTGCATGTCCCCCCCCCCCCATGCTTAGGAGATAGATTTAATGAAAGTTGATATGTCATAATTTTCTACTAATTATGTACAAAAACCATCGGTTCCTAAGATTTTTGTTGGTTTGTTATGGGGTGTGTATCTTGATATCAAGGCACACCCCCCATTGCCTACTCTCAAGATAACTTGATTTTTTTTATTTTGTGGGGTGTGTAGCTTGACATCAAGGTACACCTCCATTTGCTTAGAAAAGTGAATATGCCAGAATTTGGTACTAATTATTAGAGCACATAAAAAATGTTACACAAAAAGCTTATTTATCTCTCAAACTAATTTACTCAAATAAACATATGCTTAGCAGAACTCAGCGAAAAAATCTTTGCGAATCGCTTGTGCTGTCCCAACTCAACTATTTTTTCTATGGGCTTTGCTTGGATATTGATGGTCAATTTAGGATTCAAAAAATCCAAAATAATTGCATAAGATTGAGTTTTAATTTGCGCAAATATGATCGTGTATCTCCAAAAATGAGTGAAATGGCTTAAAATGTACAAGCGTAGACAACTTCACATGGGAAATTTTTTCACAAGCTTATGAAAAGTACCGATTTAGCCTCTCCACTCAAACAAAAGTTCTTGCATCGTAATAGTGTACATTCTCGTAATCTTCGTAATGTCATGTCTTATACTATTCCCCGTCATCAAACAGCAATGTACAAGAGAAGTTTTATATACTCCTGTATTAAATTATATAACTCGTTACCATTGCGCCTCAAAAATCTTACAGTGGGATTTACTAAGATCTAAAATAGTACCCCCCACAGGTCTAAATATTTACACCCGTGGGGGGTACTAAATTTTAAAACCCATTTTCAAAAAACACTTACCCATACAGAAAAGATACAAAGTTATTGATTATTTTTTATTGTTATTGAAAAAATACCCCAGAAAAACTGCTTTTTTTCTCGAAATATTCCATATTTTAGGAGAAAATGCCCTAAAACTAATTTTTTTTGACAGGTTTCAAAATGGCAAATGGTGAATACGCCAAAAATTTGGCACATAATAGCTTCATCATCTGTGTTTGAGGTTATAAAGTTGATGATTTTTTAGACCATCTCTGGGGGGTGGTTTAAATTTATAGCCCCCAGAAAGGATTGTTTTGTAGCAATTGGTAATAAGTTCCTTTATAATTTTCCTAAGCAACCGTTTGAGAATTGATTTACCTTATTTAATATCCCAAGTTGTTTATTAATCAATAAAATACCTACAATTTTGTCCAAAAAAGCGCCATATTTTGAACCCGTTTTCAGCACAAAGAATATATTTATGAGGGCACTACGAGGCAAAACAAACATAAGCGAAGGTCACTGATTATGCACGAAAACTGTCTCCAAGGAAAAAAATCCAAAACAACTGTACCTGTTCATTTATTTACAAACAGAACTGAAATTAGAACATTGAGTTTATCTAAAAGCCTAATCATCAAACAAAGCTTTCCACTGAAAGATCGCACTCAAAGGTCTATACTCTGCAACACCGAACAGATCGTTGAGCCGACATGACTCCTTTGTGAACACATCAGTTGGATTCAGGTCTGTTTTTAGCCGCATTTTTTTTCATGACCTACTTTGCTGAAATATTTTTATTTGTGGTTTGCGATTGCGATGGGTTTGTGTTTGTAAAGTTTTTTCATACTTTTGATAGATAAAAACTCCTGTTAAATAAATACAAAGTTAATCTAATTCTTATTTTATGATTACATATCGAAATGGTTTTCTGACAGTGAGTATTAATCACGAAAATCAATAAACAAGGGTAAGTTTTGATAAGAGTAACATATAACGTCAATTTTAATTTGCTCAACAACAACACAAGTGTTTACCATTTAGAGCCCCCCCCCGGGGTTAAAAAAAAACTTCTTTTAAATAGAAAGTTTCTTCTTAAATCCAACAAAAGCTTGGGTTAAGATGATTCTTCACTAAAAAAAAACAATTAAAATTATTCTTATAAATCAAACTATGTCCAAAATCAAGGAAGTTGGTATAAAATGATTAAAACCAACAATTTCACTTAAACTTAGGACCTGTCTAAAATAGGCTAAACCCTTTTAGTAAATCCCACTGTTAATGTCTTGCCATTTAATAAACAGTTTAAAAAATATTTATTATATCGGGAAAGTGTATAGACCTTTTTTTATTCTAAGATTTATTGTTAACGCCTTTACCTTTTTTTTTGGTGTTGGTGGCTTTTAATTATTTTCAGAAAAGGTTTGTGGCGTAGAGGGCAAAAGGGTAAGGGAATAAATCGGAAAAAAATTTTTCCTCGGCCGGGATTTGAACCCGGCACCTGTAGAATAGAAGTCTAATGCTCTACCGACTGAGCTACCGAGGAACTGGGGTTTTGACTGGCTGTTCGGAAATCCTTTCGTTCGATTCATTTGTTAGTAGTGGGGAGATCTTTGAAGCCTGCGGCTTTAAAAACCTAGAGATGTTATAAAGACAAGGAGGTACACATTCACGATTATTAGTTGTACGAAATTTCTATTTATCTATCAACCAACGATACACGACATATAGCGTTTTATTGGAGGTGTCAGATGGGGAATTTCATACTAATAATTTTAGCAAAACATATTTACAAAATGAAGGAAAAATTTAGCGCCCTAATAAATTTACAGAAAAACTTTGTGGCGTAGAGGGCAAAAGGGTAAGGGAATAAATGGGAAAATTAAATTATTTTGTCTAGTATACCTATTTTGTTATATATATATCTGCTAAATACATAGGTTCTTTGTATAGCATTTTTTTTACATTCCTTCGATGCTTTTCGTGGTTGATTATGAGTAGCTATAGCAGCTAGACTTCGCCACTAATTGCACCGATATATTACTTTTGTAAAACATCTTAAGTACTTTTCAACTGTACTATATTTAATGAAGACGATTTTATTTATTATTTACTTAATTATTTATTTCGTCCCATTCTAAAAAATTGCCTACTCTCAAGATAACTTGATTTTTTTTTTATTTTGTGGAGTGTGCAGCTTGATATCAAGGTACACCCCCCTCTGCTTAGGAAAGAGATTTGAAAAAAAGTAATTATGCCATAATAAAGTACATAATTAGTAGCAAATTCTGGAATATTCACTTTTGGTCGAATCTTTTTCCTAAGCAGATGGGTGTGTATCTTGATATCAAGCTACATACCCCATAAGAAACAAACAAAAATCTTAGGAACCGATGGATTTTGTAGACTAAAAGTACCCTTCTTTAAGAGTACATAATTAGTACAAAATTATTATAATGGGGGGGGGGTGCAGCTTAGCGCCAAACCACACCCCCCTTCTTTTAAGGGGGAATAACTTTCTTATTCATTAAGTACAAATTTTTTTAAAAGGGAACTAAATTAGTACATAATTAGCACATGTTTTTTACAATATCCAAAAAGTAGTTTCGTTGAGGGAGGGGTGTAGCTTGACTGAGCTTTTTGATATCAGCCTTCGTTTCGGTGTATGTATGAGAGCCCAAATTTTGAAACTGGGTAGAGTTAGGCAGGCGATCCTAGGATGTCCAGGATTGTGAAATACTATGTAGGTATAACATAAATTAACTTTAATTTAACATAATATTACGCATCTGGGACCTGTGTAATTGTCTTTTGTTAGGAATTCATACCAGGAAGTCCATAAAATCAAGATATAAGGTTTTTCGGCTGTAGTTGTGCTAAAAAAGCTAAAGCGTCAGACTATATGAAACTTTTGTCAAAATTGACATTTTGTTAAAATACAAGATGGCGCATGATTTGATGATCATTTGTAACACCCCCCCTCAAAATTTTATTTGCGCCACTATACTCGATTTTAGACATTTGCCGGGCACAGAGACGTATCGCTTCTAAAAATCAGACAAGAAGTAATAAAGCTCAACGCCAACGAATTAAGTGGTGTTTTAACCCTTTGAATAAGTTGTTCTTATAAAGCAACTAAACATTTTGTTGACTTCATTATACAATGTACTTAATACAAATGATTCATTCAAGTACTTAGTGATATTTAGTAGTAAAATCATTTATTTCGTTAATTTAAGAGAACGAGTTGTTATTCCAAGAGTATATTCGGTTGAGTGCGTTAATTGGCAATAGCACCAACGAGTTGCGACTTAGTTAGGAAGGCGGTTAGAATGTGACTTGCAACATGTCGCCAATACTCGACAAGTAACATTTTAACCGCCGACTTAACTGAGTGGCCACATAACTCGTTGGTGCAACTGGTCCTGAGGCTTTTGTTATAAAGCCCGAAAACTCTTCACTGATGATCGACCCCTCCCAGTATAGAAAAAAATAATAATAAAAAAAAAATAAAAATAGAATACTACTCAAATAAATGAGCTATTTTAATGAAATATAGAAGTCTTGGTTTTACCTGATGATGATTGCAAATACATAAGCATTCGAAACGTTGTGAAAAAGTAAAAAATAAAGACAAATTAAAGTTCAAAACTCTAGTTAATTAACCCTCAATTAAATATAGGTCAACTAAATTATTTCTTGCCTACCACAGAAACATTTTTTCTGTGTCTAAAAAACTAAAACACTGACAAATTTCGAGTGACATCTTATGTATAATTTCGACACTTTTTAAAGTCTGGAGTGATTAATTATGTCGACTTATAATTAATTAGCAAAAATTTCGCCTTTGAAGCTTTTTTTTCGAGAAATTTTTGTGGGATGTAAACATTCTGGCACATATGTTTTAAGGTTCTTTACTAAGTAATTCCAAGAAACATCAACACCACATCAAGTATTTCTTAATACCGCATGTTAATTAACAAAGAGTTCCTCAAGGGAGGAACATCAAGCAAATTACTCAGCCACAAAAAAAGAAGACTTTAGACCATATTTAAAACATTAGTACCAATATCGACAATTCAAAATTATGATGATAATAATATCGAAGTAAAACGACTTTTAGAAACTTCGATGAAATAAAAATAAACACAACTATTGATGGAAATGTGGTCTAATAAACGTGGCCTTATCGAAATATGTTTTTCAAAGATAGAACTTGAATTATGAGTAAATTATTTTAAGTTATATGTGTCTGGGCCGAATAGTCAACCAGTCTATTTTAAATAATAAGTTTAAGATGATTGAATTGTTGTTATCCTAACGACCGCGACACAATCTTAAGAATGACACATTTTATACCAGACTTTTTCTCATAACATTCATAAATAAAAGCAAGAGCATATGAAATCGCTTCATCTCTCGCGAACTCGGATTCGGCAAAGTGTGACCTGTTCATCCACCTTAAAAATACATACATAACCGTCCAGACAGAAAAAGCATAATAAAGAAGGAAAATACTTCTTGTTTTAAAGACTTGTAATTATTCAAATTAGTCAACAATTTCTAGGATTTGCTAACTACTTACGAAGTCCCATAATGAACTGTCGAAGCTTTTAACATTGTAAACTTAGCCTTTTTGAAATATGATAATTTTTCCAGTTCTTGACCTTAGGACAACCCTTTTTACCAGATGTCGAGCCATTATTCTTTTCTAAAAATAAGTTATCAATACTGCATTTTAAGTATCCAAAAAGAAATTTAATAAGTTAGTTAAGTTGAGGTTAATAAAAATTTTGGTTTTTGTCATTCAAAAAACAAAAGAGATCTCTTGTTTAATCCTAATATACAGGGTTCGACAGTGATTTATTATTATTTAAAAAAAAACGACTGAAACGTAAAATGTAAACTTAAAAAAACTTGTAACTTTGTAACTTAAAATAACAAAACAAAATAAAAAACTGCCTTTGTCCATACTGTGACTCTTTGAGAACTTAGTTTTTAAAACAAAAGCCGGTCAAACAAAAGGCAAATTGAAAAAGGTTAAATTTTTGAAACTAATTTTAGCTATGGTAACTGTTTATAAATCTTATAGTATAGTATCCTCGATTGTTACAATTTTTTTCTTCTAAAAGTGCTTAAAATTTCGTCACGGCATAGAAAGTGCAACTTTTATCCCTTGATCTATAATATAATATACACAATACATTTTATAACATTAACAGTGGGATTTACTAAAACGGTCCTAAGTGTAAGTGAAATTTTTGGTTTTCAGCATTTGAAACGAACCCTCCTTGAGTTTTGGACGTAGTTTGATTTATAAGAAGAATTTTAATAAATTTGTTTATTGAATAATCATCTTAAAACAATCTTTTGTTGGATTTAAGAGGAAATTTTCAATTTAGAAGAACAGAATATTAAAAAATTTAAACCCACGCGGGGTTTAAATAGTAAACACTCTGTAGAATAAATTAACATTGGGGTTATATGTCACTCTAATTCAAACTTACCCTTGTTAATTAATTTTTCCAATTAATACTTGATGTCACACAACGATTTAGATGAGCAATAATAAAATAAGGAGTAGATTAATTTTCTATTTATGTAAAAGATGTTTTTACTTATGAAATGTATTAAAAAACTTAAATGGAAGTTTTTTTTTTACATTTCTGTCACTGTCGAAATGTCAGTTTAAAAATATTAGCGATACGTTCAATCACAAACAGCGAGTTCGGATCTTTTACCTCTGCTTGCACCTTGGCTTGCACTAACCTCTACTGATGAAAGCTACAGCTTTAGAATGAGTGGGCTTTGGGTAAGGAAAGTTTTTTTGAATGAGCTTTTACATAACCTCAATGTTTTACTTTCAGTTTGTAAATAAATTAATATAGTTGTATTGGGTTTTTTTGTTTGGTATATTTTTCGTGCATAATCAGTGACCTTCACTTATGTTTGTTTTGCCTTCTCGTGCGTCATAGATATATTTTGTGTGCTGAAAACGGGTTTTATTGGGTAATGAACAGTTTGGGATATTAAATAAGGTAAATTAATCCTGGTAAAAACGGTTACTTAGGGAAACTATAAACGAACTTATTACCAAATGCCACAAAACAATCCTTTCTGGGGGCTATAAATTTAAACCACCCCCCTGAGGTGGTCTAAAAAATCACCAACTTTGTAACCTCAAACACAAATAATGAAGCTATTATGTGCCAAATTTTTGAAACCTGTCAAAAAAATTAGTTTTAGGGCATTTTCTTCTAAAATATGGTGTATTTTGAGAAAAAAAGCAGTTTTTCAGTGGTATTTTGCAATAACGATACAAAATAATCAATAACTTTGAGTCTTTTCTGTAAGTGTTTTTTGAAAATTGGTTTTAAAATTTAGCACACCCCACAGGTGTAAATATTTAGACCTGTGGAGGGTACTATATTGGATCTTAGTAAATCCCACTGTAAGTGTCCATACAAGTGACGACCACACGAGTAAGGTTTTCTGACGTTTTATTTATTTTTATAAAAGCTGATATAAATGCGCCCTTCACATGTTTTCAGCAGAAATTAGTTCCTAAACTTTAAGTAAAATTCCATTTTTTTTTACAAAAAATTAATTTACTACTTTGTAAATATAACCACACGCTTGATGAGTTTAAAGGAACAGTTTTTAAAAAACAGAACTTATCTCCCTGGATCTTCCTTACAAACTGACACTTGCTTTTTTCGCGGTTGCGGTTACATGAAGACAGGTTTTGCCCTTGGCTGATGCCAGCTTATGGTCTGAATATTTTAGGATGTCCACACTAGTGATGTGGATTTTGATTACAAGCATTTTTATTAGTTTTCAACTTGTTTTGCATTTAATTTTTTAATTTTTGCGTTGACAAAAATATTTTTGAAAACACGAGTACATCGGCTATTTATTTCTAAGCAAAGTTGCAATTTTAAAACGATTACAGTAAACACCACCTGACGAATCACGTAGTGTGGGCACTTTCTTTCATATTTTAAAAGAAAATAAAAATTTTTGATTAAGAGTCCTAAATAGATGTTAATGTATACGACATTGAGTTAACATAAAATTGGACCCAGCTTCGAAACTTTTTAAGATAAAGAGTGCTTACATCAAATGTTACACATTTTTGAGAATGACCCATATATGGGTTGTCCCAAAAAAGTCTTAAGGCGCATTTACACAGACAAACTTTCCTTTGATGTTGAAATGCCGACAAACATTTACACAAGCCTCTTGAGCAAAATGTTCAAAGAAATGTTCGAACAAAATCGCGTACAAAAAAACACACGTAAATTTTGGAGAGAATGTTGAGCAAAATTTGTTTGAAGAAATGTTGGTAATAAAAATTTCTTACAAATTTAAATTTTATAGTTTTATGGGAATTCATTGAACTTAACTGAAAATAGAGAGACTAAGTTTTAAAACAAGGTATTTTTAATTAAGTGCTTTCCGACGGAAAAACGATTTGATGTCGAAATTCACGTTTTACCTCATAAGCAACTTCGATTGATCTGATTTTTATAGGGGATATGCCAGTATACTTGTAACTTTTTTGGGGTTGTAAAAAAAACGAGAATCAAAAAAAATAAAAATTGGCACTTATTTATTGCTGTTGCTGGGTTAGGAAAAGGTAAAAACCGTAGACTAGTGAGAGGGGGTTTGGTCAAATGAACATTGACACACAAAATTACAGCAGTGTTTGACAGCGCTGCGTTCCGACTGTCTAAACCTCCCTATCCCCCCCAGGAAACAACGAACTACTCTCCAGAACAGTTCTCTAAAAATATCCACCTGCATTTTAAAAAGTAATTACTTCGAAGACATTTCCGTTTTCTTTTTGTAATGAAAGAAAACCAAAAAAGTTAAAGAAAATAATTAAATGTTATTACCTCCATCATTAACTATTTTAACATTGCATATGACAAAACTGATAGCCAATAATAATGTTTCGCTTGCCGTCGCCTTTTTTCCACAAAAGTTTAAAATAAAAGTTGGTGTTCCATTTTTTTAAAGAATTGAGATCACTGATCACTGATGTAAAATTATATTTATTCTCATCTTTAAAAATATGTTTCCAAAACAGATAGCAATAACTTGCTCAAAAATTTACCCGAACAAAATGTTCAAAGAAAAGCTCACAAAAATGTTCGCGCAAAAAATTTCAGATCTTTTGCACGAGCTTTTATTTGAGCATGTTCGTCTGTGTAATTGCGCCTTTAGACACCCCTAATATCTCCAAAACCAGTGCCGTCAGTTAATAATGGGGTGAAAGTAGGGCGGCGGCGATGAAATCTTTGGAAAAATAATAATATATGATATACATAAGTACTTTTTAGTTGTCAGGATAATAATCAGTAAAATTATATTTATTCTCATCTTTAAAAATATGTTTCCAAAATAGATAGCAATAACTTGCTCAAAAATTTACCCGAACAAAATGTTCAAAGAAAAGCTCACAAAAATGTTCGCGCAAAAAATTTCAGATCTTTTGCACGAGCTTTTATTTGAGCATGTTCGTCTGTGTAATTGCGCCTTTAGACACCCCTAATATCTCCAAAACCAGTGCCGTCAGTTAATAATGGGGTGAAAGTAGGGCGGCGGCGATGAAATCTTTGGAAAAATAATAATATATGATATACATAAGTACTTTTTAGTTGTCAGGATAATAATCAGTAAAATTATATTTATTCTCATCTTTAAAAATATGTTTCCAAAATAGATAGCAATAACTTGCTCAAAAATTTACCCGAACAAAATGTTCAAAGAAAAGCTCACAAAAATGTTCGCGCAAAAAATTTCAGATCTTTTGCACGAGCTTTTATTTGAGCATGTTCGTCTGTGTAATTGCGCCTTTAGACACCCCTAATATCTCCAAAACCAGTGCCGTCAGTTAATAATGGGGTGAAAGTAGGGCGGCGGCGATGAAATCTTTGGAAAAATAATAATATATGATATACATAAGTACTTTTTAGTTGTCAGGATAATAATCAGTAAAATTATATTTATTCTCATCTTTAAAAATATGTTTCCAAAATAGATAGCAATAACTTGCTCAAAAATTTACCCGAACAAAATGTTCAAAGAAAAGCTCACAAAAATGTTCGCGCAAAAAATTTCAGATCTTTTGCACGAGCTTTTATTTGAGCATGTTCGTCTGTGTAATTGCGCCTTTAGACACCCCTAATATCTCCAAAACCAGTGCCGTCAGTTAATAATGGGG
Source organism: Oxystoma pomonae (assembly GCA_963921995.1). Taxonomy (NCBI): domain Eukaryota; kingdom Metazoa; phylum Arthropoda; class Insecta; order Coleoptera; family Brentidae; genus Oxystoma; species Oxystoma pomonae. Next base: position 13,883,228 of record OY998173.1, read on the forward strand.
TGAAAGTAGGGCGGCGGCGATGAAATCTTTGGAAAAATAATAATATATGATATACATAAGTACTTTTTAGTTGTCAGGATAATAATCAGTAAAATTATATTTATTCTCATCTTTAAAAATATGTTTCCAAAATAGATAGCAATAACTTGCTCAAAAATTTACCCGAACAAAATGTTCAAAGAAAAGCTCACAAAAATGTTCGCGCAAAAAATTTCAGATCTTTTGCACGAGCTTTTATTTGAGCATGTTCGTCTGTGTAATTGCGCCTTTAGACACCCCTAATATCTCCAAAACCAGTGCCGTCAGTTAATAATGGGGTGAAAGTAGGGCGGCGGCGATGAAATCTTTGGAAAAATAATAATATATGATATACATAAGTACTTTTTAGTTGTCAGGATAATAATCAGTAAAATTATATTTATTCTCATCTTTAAAAATATGTTTCCAAAATAGATAGCAATAACTTGCTCAAAAATTTACCCGAACAAAATGTTCAAAGAAAAGCTCACAAAAATGTTCGCGCAAAAAATTTCAGATCTTTTGCACGAGCTTTTATTTGAGCATGTTCGTCTGTGTAATTGCGCCTTTAGACACCCCTAATATCTCCAAAACCAGTGCCGTCAGTTAATAATGGGGTGAAAGTAGGGCGGCGGCGATGAAATCTTTGGAAAAATAATAATATATGATATACATAAGTACTTTTTAGTTGTCAGGATAATAATCAGTAAAATTATATTTATTCTCATCTTTAAAAATATGTTTCCAAAATAGATAGCAATAACTTGCTCAAAAATTTACCCGAACAAAATGTTCAAAGAAAAGCTCACAAAAATGTTCGCGCAAAAAATTTCAGATCTTTTGCACGAGCTTTTATTTGAGCATGTTCGTCTGTGTAATTGCGCCTTTAGACACCCCTAATATCTCCAAAACCAGTGCCGTCAGTTAATAATGGGGTGAAAGTAGGGCGGCGGCGATGAAATCTTTGGAAAAATAATAATATATGATATACATAAGTACTTTTTAGTTGTCAGGATAATAATCAGTAAAATTATATTTATTCTCATCTTTAAAAATATGTTTCCAAAATAGATAGCAATAACTTGCTCAAAAATTTACCCGAACAAAATGTTCAAAGAAAAGCTCACAAAAATGTTCGCGCAAAAAATTTCAGATCTTTTGCACGAGCTTTTATTTGAGCATGTTCGTCTGTGTAATTGCGCCTTTAGACACCCCTAATATCTCCAAAACCAGTGCCGTCAGTTAATAATGGGGTGAAAGTAGGGCGGCGGCGATGAAATCTTTGGAAAAATAATAATATATGATATACATAAGTACTTTTTAGTTGTCAGGATAATAATCAGTAAAATTATATTTATTCTCATCTTTAAAAATATGTTTCCAAAATAGATAGCAATAACTTGCTCAAAAATTTACCCGAACAAAATGTTCAAAGAAAAGCTCACAAAAATGTTCGCGCAAAAAATTTCAGATCTTTTGCACGAGCTTTTATTTGAGCATGTTCGTCTGTGTAATTGCGCCTTTAGACACCCCTAATATCTCCAAAACCAGTGCCGTCAGTTAATAATGGGGTGAAAGTAGGGCGGCGGCGATGAAATCTTTGGAAAAATAATAATATATGATATACATAAGTACTTTTTAGTTGTCAGGATAATAATCAGTAAAATTATATTTATTCTCATCTTTAAAAATATGTTTCCAAAATAGATAGCAATAACTTGCTCAAAAATTTACCCGAACAAAATGTTCAAAGAAAAGCTCACAAAAATGTTCGCGCAAAAAATTTCAGATCTTTTGCACGAGCTTTTATTTGAGCATGTTCGTCTGTGTAATTGCGCCTTTAGACACCCCTAATATCTCCAAAACCAGTGCCGTCAGTTAATAATGGGGTGAAAGTAGGGCGGCGGCGATGAAATCTTTGGAAAAATAATAATATATGATATACATAAGTACTTTTTAGTTGTCAGGATAATAATCAGTAAAATTATATTTATTCTCATCTTTAAAAATATGTTTCCAAAATAGATAGCAATAACTTGCTCAAAAATTTACCCGAACAAAATGTTCAAAGAAAAGCTCACAAAAATGTTCGCGCAAAAAATTTCAGATCTTTTGCACGAGCTTTTATTTGAGCATGTTCGTCTGTGTAATTGCGCCTTTAGACACCCCTAATATCTCCAAAACCAGTGCCGTCAGTTAATAATGGGGTGAAAGTAGGGCGGCGGCGATGAAATCTTTGGAAAAATAATAATATATGATATACATAAGTACTTTTTAGTTGTCAGGATAATGGTCTAAAAAAATAAATATTCTTATTCTAGTCGGCTGCAGATATCAAAAGATCATTGAAAAATTACTCCTTTAATAAATTCAGATCGCACCACCTTTGTGGAGCCAGCATAATATAAACTACAATTATTCTCGCACCATTATTATTATTTTAGTCTGTGCGTATAATATGAGAAGTGATTTACCGAGGCACATTATCGTGAACTATATTTATTGCCCTACAGTGCATAATAACCACGCAGGGTGGTTCAAAATATTTTTTTTAAATACAAAAAGTTTCTTTTGCTTGATATTTTAAAATTTTAGGGATCATTTTTTTTCAAATCATTATTAGACAAAAAAATACCGAACTTTTTTTCTAATTGTCATTTGATCAACAGGAACTGCAGTGAAAAAACAAATAGGTAGGACAGTCTAAGAAAAATAATGTGGCCGATCCAATATGGCCGGTTTAGGGTAAACAAACCGTTTTTTCATAAGACGTAATGTTAACTTAAATCAAAAGTTCTGCAAAGTGGAAAAAGAGGCAGATTAAACAAAGTGATTTTTTTTATAGAGAAAGAAAGAGAAAGGATTTCTCTATAAAAAAAAGTCACTTTGTTTCATCTGCAAATTTTTCCACTTTCCCAAACTTTTCATTTTTATTAGCATTACGTGTTATGGACAATCTGTTTGTTTAACCTACACCCACCATTTTTAAAGGGCCATCACCTATTCAAAATTTGCTATTCCTTATGCGTGTTTTACACTGACAATTAACCGATGGAGTTCTTCACGGTCAAAAAGTTTTAGCTTGATTTCAGCAGTGTAATACAGAAATTGACGTCAAATAAATGCACGATTTATTCTCGCCTTCTCGCTCTAATTTTAACCATGTTCGGAGTCAAATTTTCACAGAATACAAAAACCACTGTCAACAGAGTGCGTATAACATGTCGGTTAACGTGAATGGACCATCATAAGGCACCCAAATATTTTCAATGATACATTTTGTAGCCTTTTTGTAGCTGTTTTGTTACGGTTAAATTAAGTTTGTAGCTGTAGCCGCTTTCGAGAAAACGAGACCCCCCCCTAGCTAGAAAGTTTAAATAAACACCACATTTTGTAGATCGGCTTGTTCGAGGGGATCACATATTAAAAGTTTTAAAGATATTCTTAGGGTTCGGTTGGGAAAAATATATCACATATTTGTCTATATATATTTTGCCCATTAAAATAAAATAAAAACATCTTGTAAATGGCAACAGCTACAAAATGTTTTAATACGTTAGATGAGAGCCAAAACTGTGCTCTATGTAACAACCATTAAAGTGTGGGGGCCCCCTGGTAAATAAGGAAAATATATCACATACATTTGGCCTGTATATTTAAAGAAAAAAAAACACATTTTTTTTTAATAAAAAAAATATCTAGGAATATCGTGAAAACTTTTAATATGTGATTCCTTCGAACAAGCCGAGCTACAAAATGTGGTGTTTATTTGAACTTTTTAGCTTATGCAGAAGTGAAGTTATAGGGTGGCTCTTCAGCTTAACGGTTAAGCTAGTGGTGTCGCGTTTTCTCGAAATCGGCTACAGCTACAAAATTAATTTAACCGTAACAAAATACAGTGGAGTTCGAATATAGCAAACCCGCTTACAGTGAACACTCGGTTATAATGAACGCTTTTTCAAATACCCTAAAAATTTCCCATGTCATTTTTTACCGTTTATAGTGAACCCGGATAAAATGAACTTTCGGATAAAGTGAACCAAATTTCATTATGGTTAAATTAAATTTTTTCTTTTATAGTGAACTTTTTCGGGGATTCCCCTGGTGATTCCCCGGTTTTTAATTCGTTTTTGTTTTAACCTCACTTGTGTTTTATTAGACTTCGTTGCGACTACATTGGTGGACGATTAATGTGATTCACTTTCAAATGGAGAAGCAAAAACGTAGTAAAATAGAAGGAAAAGATTTTGTGTGTTCCAGAAGTTGGATTGAACGTTTTAAGAAGAGAAACTGTATCTCTTAAAGAAAAATTGTTGGTGAGTCTGCATCAGTCGATATGAATGTCGTTAATGACATGATGACAGATAACATTTTTAACGCCGACGAGACCGGCCTTTTCTATAAACTGACCCCTGATAAAACACTGAAATTCCAAGGAGAAAGCTGTGTAGGTGGAAAAATGTCCAAAGTTAGAATAATTTGCTCGCTGCAATCATGTCTGGGACAGAAAAGAGAAAACTGTTTGTTATCGGCAAATCCGCCAATCCTAGATGTTTCAAAAACAAAACCCTACCAGTAAAATATAGATCAAACAGCAAAGCATGGATGACAACTAATTTATTTACCGAAGAGCTACTTCAATGGAATGCAGATTTGAAGAAAAACAATAGAAAAATTCTTCTCTTAGTCGAAGTGCCCAGCACATCCTAATGTTCCGCTGAACCAAATCAAACTGGTTTTTATGCCACCCAATACCAGTTCAAACCTGCAGCCCATGGATCAAGGGATAATTCATTCCCTAAAATGTCGCTACAAAAAGATTATTCCGATGAAGATGATAGAAGCAATTGATAATGGAAAAGAGTTTTCAGTGAGCCTCTTGGATGCTGTGAATTTTGTTCACCTGGCTTGGCGGGAATTTAGCAGAGAAACTATCGCAAATTATTTCAAACATGCAGGCTTCTTTGAAGCAGAAGATGGCTTTGACTCCGATGATGAATTGCCTCTAAATGAGTGGCTGAAGAAACATACAGGGGATCCCGAAAATTCCGACACCCAGAAAGCCCTTGAAGCAGAAATGAGGAATAGAATTGAAAATTTTGACTTTGAAAGCTACGTTTCAATCGACGATCAACAGTCTCAACAGTGACAAGTGCAGAAAGTGATAATGAACTGGAGGAGGAGGCATATGAGAAAGATGTCATGTCAGAGTTACTTCAGTGAAAGAGATGACACAAAAATGATAGAAATTCGCACATTTTTGCAATCACGCGAAGTTCCCGAAAAAGTTTGGGATTTCTTTTGTAACCTACTATATAAGTAACATAAGTTTTTCTAACAGACTTGTACAAACCAAAATATCTGAGTATATCAAAGATTAGGTTGTTTTAATTTCTTTGTCACTATTTTTTATTCAGGTCAGGTATTATTCAGAATGTCATTTATTTTCCACACTTTTTTAAACAAACCTTCTAACCGAAACTACAAAAGTAATTTTTTTTTAGAGTAAACCTCGGATATAGTGCACCAATTTTGATGCATTTCTCACGTTCACTATATCCGGAGTACACTGTAGCTACAAAAAGGCTACAAAATGTAGCATTGAAAATATTTGGGCCCCTTATTATGGTCCCCCCAGTTTAACCGACGTGCGTATAACTCAGAGATACTAGAATGGCCCAAGGATCGCAAAATGTGTAAGAATTACTACGTTTTCATGTAGAAATGAACACGTTTTCAAACCTTCGATGAAAACGCGGCGAATCGAACTTTTTTTTTTTCGCTGGCTCTGACTAAAGTTCAATACCGGTTTTTTTGGGATGATATCGAGATCCAACTGCATAAAAACGGGTATCGTATCGAACTGACTGATGACACCAACAATAAGCTGTCCAAATCGCTTCATGAAAACCAATACTTATCGTATTGAAGACGTATTCAGTTTCCACTTAAAAACGTAGTAAATAATATCTTTAAAAATTAAAGGCCAAAGGCCGAAAATCTACTGCGCTCCGAAGAGTTTTTGCCTCTGCATTTTTTCTAGGTTAACTTGATTGGGGGAGAGTTATCGGTACGACTTTTTTTTTGGGCAAGACCAGGGCCGTGCGATGCCCTTCCAAAAAAACCGCATTAAACCTCATAAAAAACACACCTATTTTTATCCGTTTTTATAAGGTTTATAAGCTTTTGTGAGGCAAAATTTTAGGATGATAAAAGTTTGTAATAATTTATGAGGTATGTCTTTGATTTTTTAAAGAATTAAGGTTAACTTGATTGGGGGAGAGTTATCGGTACGACTTTTTTTTTGGGCAAGACCAGGGCCGTGCGATGCCCTTCCAAAAAAACCGCATTAAACCTCATAAAAAACACACCTATTTTTATCCGTTTTTATAAGGTTTATAAGCTTTTGTGAGGCAAAATTTTAGGATGATAAAAGTTTGTAATAATTTATGAGGTATGTCTTTGATTTTTTAAAGAATTTATGTGGTTTCATATGTGTCTTTTTTATCGGATCCTAGTCAGAACGACTTATGAATGTTTATAAAATTTGATAAGTGCAGATATTTTTTTAACATATTTTATGGTTTTATATAAAAGCATCATTTTCTAAGAGATTTTTTAATGAAACCAACACATCAACTATCATGGGTTTCTATAATTACATTATTTTTCTTTTATAATGTTTTCTAGGATTATATAAACCGATGTTGTTTCTATGATTACACCTTTGTTCTTTTATAATGTTTTAAGGGTTTGTAAAAAAACGTTTTTCATGAGATTTTGGGATATTTAACAGATTTCTATAAATATTTATACTTTTCTATGAGTTGGTAAAAGCAATTTTTTTTAAGTCTTTAAATAGATTTTATAGTCAGACAAACTTACAAAATTTTATAGATTTTTATGTCCACTCTGCCAAAAAAACCTCATTCAATCTCATAAAAGACACATCTGATTTTGATCAGTTTTTTCGACCACCTGAAAACTAATTAAAAAAGCTATATTTAATATACTTATTTCTTACTTACTTCTACAAAAAATATGTTTTTACTCATGATCCCATGCAGCACTCTTCGTCCCAAGGAAGTCAGTACGTCCCGGTACCAATTAGGGACGTACTATGTACCTACAAAGTGTACGTACCTACGATTATTTTTCGTCCAATTTTGGTCCTACATGGGAAATAAAATGTCAGTTGTGTACATAGTACGTACTGTGCCACATCCCAAGGACGTACAAATCGTTGGAAAATGTACGTCCCCTCTAGGTACATAGTACGTACCATTAAGTACGTGTACGTACCGTGGCTGTATGGGGAAATCTTATAAAATATTACAAAATCTCATAGAAATTTATCAAAGTAATCAGATTTTATCTGCCCTAACCTATATGCCCTTTGAAACAAATATATTAAGTCGTTGCCCACCGAAACTTATAAAATCTTATAGAAAAACTATAATCACATCATCTGTCGTAAATACCTTTACAACAAAAAAATAGTTTTTGCTTATGAAATCTTGTAAGATTTTATAAACAATGCCTCAAACAATCTCATAGAAATTTGTAAAAATAACATCTCTCCCACAGCTCCTGGCGATAAATAAGTACTTACACGAGAACAATTTTCTATTAAATATGTAGATATTGCGCAAGCACAAGGAGTGTAATTATATTATAGTGGGTTAGGTTGTCGTAGTTTATAGTTTAGGTTAGGTTATAGTTTAGTTTGACTTGTAAATCTTTATTACATTACTTCTACTACTATTACTACTACTACAACTGCTTAAGTTGTGCCGTAATTTTTTATTTTAGAATGTTACTGGTAGATTTTATAAAATCTTTTAAACCTCTATGAGGAATTGTCATATTAAAAATCATAAAATATTGTAAACTTTTATAAGCCAACTGGCTGGTGAAATATAATGAACTCCTATGCGGGATTTGTGTTTCACTTTGACTAGTCAAAAATTATAAAATATCATAAGTTTTTATGAGCATAGATTTTGAAAACTAGTGACGATTTAAGAAAAAAAATAAATGAGTACTTAGGTAATTAATATAATTAGGATATTGTGTGAGTATATCTAACAAGCGTGTTACCGATTTTTTTTTGTAAATCGACTGTTGATGGCATAAGGCTAATGGCCGGCAAAGTGAAAGTGTAAATAACCTTGACTGATATACCTAGTCCTGTAACGTCTACCATAATTTTATAATTAATACCTACCGTTTGCACCTTTAGAGACCGTGACATCAGTTGCTATTTGCCCAACAATTACGATTTTTAAAATTACTATTATCAAATTGGGCGAGTTCGTAAATTTACCAATGAGCTTACCGATACCATTATGCCAAATATCGCTTAACGTACTACGGAAATAAATAAAGTAAATCGGGACCCAACTTGGAAAATATATATTTTGTTGTCAGAAATAACGCTTCAGACCACACCGAGACAAAAGACGAGAGATGTAAGTACTGAAAGAAAGGCAACACCTATAATTCCATACATCAAAGGGATCTTAGAAAAGACACTACAACCAATACCTGAAATTAACGTCTATTGTCTATATTTTATTTATACCCGACGCGACGTTTCGATCAGTACAATCTCTGATCGTCTTCAGGTGCAAACTACAATCTATTTTTAAGGCTACGTACTTATATACTATGGGAAATCACTCAACCGTCAAGTTTCAGAAGTTGGCTCCACCCAAGGAGGGTCTTCCAAATATTTGGAATTTCAACACTTGGTTTACTAAAAATACCCTGATTCTGCCCAATAAAGGCAGCTTCAAGTAATTTTTCGTTTCTTCCAGTGTGGCTCCTTGTGCAAAACTTTGCTTCTGTCCACTTCATTCGGTGTTGTTTTGACCATGCTTGTTCGGCGATTCCTGATTTCGTTGTTTCACCTATGTATGATATGCCACACTCACAAGGAACTTGGTAAATGCATTCCTTATTTTGTTTGTTCTCCGGTTTTGTTTTACTAAGAAGGCTTCGAATATTATTATTAGATTTAAAAGCTGTTTTTATATTAAAGTTGTTCGCTACTCTTCTAATTTTCTCTGATACTCCTTTAATGTATTGAATTGTAAGGAATGCATTTGCCTGGTTTTGGTCTTGTAATCTCTGTCCTGTTTGCTGAAATTTAGAAATAGTATCTGTTATAAGTTTAAGGCTGTAAACTGATGTCAAAAGTCTATACACCAATGTCCCGATAATTATTAGACAGAGACTGGTTGATGACGAATCCCTTTATGAACGTACCAGCCTGCCACTGGAGGGAGTTATGGAGTTCATGGAGTGCTGTCTACATAACTTTTATTTTCAGGTGAAAAATAGGTTTTATGCTCAGGATGACGGTCTGTCAATGGGTTCATCGCTGTCGCCAGTGGTGGCCAATAATTACATGGAGTGGTTCGAATCACACGCGGTTGATACCGCAACATATAAACCTAAGCTCTGGCTAAGATATCTTGATGATACTTTTATTGTCTGGACCGGGAGTGACCAACAACTTTTAGAATTTCTTCACCACCTAAATAACATAAGACTCACCATTTCTTGATGCACTTGTCAAACGAGTCGAAAGCGATATCAGAACAACAGTATATCGTAAACCCACTCACACAGGACAATATTTAAATCAAGGTTTAAATCATTCTGCTACAATCAAACGAGGCATAATAAGAACTTTGTATAACAGAGCCGTTCAAATTTGTAACAATTCTCATGACTTGGAAATCGAAATAAGAAACTTTAAGAAGGATCTGCAGCAGAATGGTTACAGCTTTAGACTTATAACAGATACTATTTCTAAATTTCAACAAACATGACAGAGATTACAAGACCAAAACCAGGCAAATGTATTTCTTACCATTCCATACATTAAAGGAGTATTAGAGAAAATTCGAAGATTAGCGAACAACATTAATATAAAAACAGCTTTTAAATGTAATAGTACAATTCGAAGCCTTCTTAGTAAAACAAAACCAGAGAACAAACAAAATAAGGAATGCATTTACCAAGTTCCTTGTGAGTGTGGTGAATCACACATAGGTGAAACAAAAAGACCACTATCGTTTATACCCAATACCCGAAGAGGAGAAACAACGAAATCAGGAATCGCGGAAAACGCACAAGGAGCCACACTGGAAGAAACGAAAATTCCTTGAAGCTGCCTTTATTGGGTAGAATCAGGGTATTGGGCGGAGCCAACTTCTTAAAGTTCACGGTTTAGGGATTTCCCATAGTAGGCTTAGAAATAGATTGTAGTTTGCACCTGAAGACGATCAGAGATTGTACTGATCGAAACGTCGTGTAGAAATAAAATATAGACAAGGGAAGTACGAAACACAGAGTTAATTTAAAATACATCATTCAAACAACCAATACCATCTTCGAACTGTCTTCAAAACGACCACAACAATAAAAGAACCAATTAACTAAATCTATGTATATATACCTACATCGAGGAAATCAGCCCCTCGCACAAAGAACACAGAAGCAAAACTCAACAAGAGGGTAAAACTGGAATGAAAAGAGGCAAAGGTCGTTACCAAAGAGGAAAATCTATTTTCTCAACAGTATCACTATCAACATTATACATACATAAGTAATTAAAACGTTTTGAAAAAGTAAAAAATAAAGACAATGCAAGTTCAAAACTATAGTTTACTCTCAAGTTCAACATTGTCTATCCATTTGAAACAACAACAAATGAAGAGGCAAAAAAATGCATAATAAAAAAACTGATAAAACAAATATAATAACAAAAATAGAAGACATTAAGAAACATGACTTTATAGCGCTTATTTTGGGTCGTTAAAATGATGTCACAATAATTAAAACACTCGCGGAAATGCAAATGCAAATATTTTAATTGTTGTACAATACTTAATCAAATTAGTTTGGTCTAGTCCGTGATGGGCTTATAAATCTGATATTAAAATTCTGATCGGTCAATTTGGAGAAATTACTTTTAAAACTAATTTTGCAAATGTGCGAATTCCCAACCTTAATTTTTGTTAATAAGGTTTTGCTTGTAATTTAATGCCTGTCTCTTCGTCCCCATTATAATACCACCAAGCCATTCGTCGTCTTGTTTGACGCCCTCCCTTGAGACAACGGCAAGTAAAAAAAGCATTATTAGCCAAATAAGTAGCAATTTAAGCGTTATCTAATTGAAGTGAAGAAAACCGGGCTAAATCACAGTATCATAGAATCTAATACTAGACTGTGGCTAAATAGACTTTAAAACATCTTTACTGAGAAAGTGAAAATTAAAAAGTACTCTAAGTCAGTCAGAAGAAAATTTGTTTACTAAAAGTGAAACCTGTTAACTGGGTCTCTGCACAAATTTGTTTGCATTGAAGACAAAAAACGCTGTTAAAAAAGGTGGACGTTTTTATTTATATAGAGAAAAATATTCATTACAAAAGTTATCAAAAATTTTCTACAAAAAATGTGCAAAAATCCTTTTACACTTCCTACGTATATTGACAAATTTAATTTGAGACTAGGTTTGGTATTCTCGTTGAAAATCCTGTTCTCAAATCTTTTAATTAAAGAAAAAAACTGGTTTCTTCAAGAGGTTAAAAGATTTTTACTCAAGTTTGTTTGTATAACAATTCAAATTTATGCAAATACAAATTAATAAGTAGTACGTTAAACAGGTGTGACGATATGGACGATTAAAAAAAATCGATTTATACAATATATTCGCCCATCCCATACTCAATGTTTTCTAATCGTTAAGGGGATTGAATGCAGGGTCTGCCAACAGTTCAAGTCTCCCCTAATATCTCCGAAACTAATAGAGGCAGTTAACAAAAAGAGGGCTAGTTACTTTTTTTAATGGGATACCCTGTATATTTTGCAAAAATTTTGTAGGGCTTTTTTTCTAATTCCAAAAATACCTAACTATCCAGGAGGAAGGTTTCCTTGAAAACACTGATCAAAATGAAATTGCTAAAAAAAATAATTAAAAAGTTTCTGATGACGAAACAGTGAATATTAAAGAGCAAGTCCTTAAAATTCATTCAAAAATCAATCAATCATGATTTTACCACGTCTTAAAGCCTGATAATTACAAACCTCCAAAGACACTGTCTTGTAAGCCGCCGTACATGCATAAATATATTATCTTATAGTTTATCGAAATCGAGTCTTTCGCATGGGAAGATCCAATAAATAATCTACCTATAAAATAAAGAGTTGATTGGGATCACAATTCATGCAAGATAACTCTAGGCAAATTAAATTATAAAGAAATACGATAATTGCTAGATATAACAGTAGAACTTGATATTGACAGACTTAAATCAAGGCTTAGTATTAGAAAGAGAAAATGTTTTATTTCGAAAAAGAAAAGCTAGGTGTAAGGCCCCATCCATCTTGAATAATACCATTTAAAGTAAATTGAAGACAATACAGTATGGATATGAATATTCTTTGGATGGGATAAAAGGGGAAACTATTCAGGAGGAAGGTTCTCTGAAAACATTAATAAAAAGGCTGTCAAAGGTGTCACAATTTTTAACCAGGTGCAGTGTCACGAAAACCCTAAATATTACCTTGCTGTAGAAATTACATTAAATAAATCAATGGACCCCAAGAACTGAACTGAACTTCTATATTTCAACTTTCTGCTTTTTCAGAATAAAAACGAAGGTTTGGACCAAAGAAAAGGGCCACTTTAACAAGGTTACAGAACTCAAAAAAAAGTTCCAATTCCAATTTTTGAGCCAAATTTTCTAAATTTATACAAGTTACAGGTCTAAAATAAAACAAATCTATTCTTTTCTTAATCAAGGTTCAACGTTATAGAATGTGAAAATGTTTTCAGAAACGAAAATCCCCATTTCATACTAGCTTCCGAACATTACTATTTATAGTAAATTGAAGACTGATCGAATATTATTTATAGAACATTCAATTAAAGTATTTGATTTATACATATTTGATACAGTTTACGATGCTGGTATAATAACATAAAATTCGCAAACCACTTTTGATTTCAATAGTGTGATTTCACTCTCTGAAACGAAACTGAAAGTACTCGATGGGTTAACAAGCTCGTGCAAAAATATATTATGTACGAACTTTCTTGATGGTCAAAGAACCTCAGGTAAACAAAACGTAAACTTCAATATAACTAAACAGGTATAATAGCATGAACAATAAATTTATATATCAACATTTAGGAGTGAAGGGCAGTGGCTACAAGAAAATTAATGGACCACATGCTTTTTCTTTAATATTTTCACTAAATCATGCATTTTCTTTGTGCAAAGCGAAAGCAAAGTAGCTGTAAATAGAATGATTTCGGTTGTTTTATTGCTTGACAGCTCGCCATAGTGTCCACACATAGAAAACGTTAACAGAAAAGGAGCTAGAACGCACTAAAAACACCCTTACGCATAATAGATGATTAATAAAATAAGATAACCTAGACAACAGTATAGATACAGGGTGTCTAAGGTTTAGTCTAGGGGTGATAAGTCAAAAAAGAAGTTAAAAAACCTCCAAATCAGTTACTTCAACCGAAAAGGAATTAAAAAAAAACAAAAGATCAAGAGATCTTGGGTGGAAATAACGAAAATTCAAAGAACACACAAGAAACCAAAGCAAAAAGAGAAATTATTAAACGATGTTTCGCCCTGGGTAACCAGCGTGGGCTCATCAGTAGTTTCACTGGTCACCCTCTACCATACATCATTAAACACCATCATACTCTTTGATTTCCAACTTTGAATCACTCACAAATAGGCATCGTTCAGCAATGGTACTTATCCAGGTTACCTGATACAGATTCGTCCTGGCGTGTTAATATTTCCAGTAGGATTATGCTCCTAAGGAAATTAAACAAGTTAAATAACCTCCAGATCAGTTACTTCAACCGAAAAGAAACTAAAAAAAAAACAAAAGATCAAGAGATCTTGGGTGGAAATAACGAAAATTCTTTAGACTTTACAAAATCAACAGTGTTGCCAGAGCTTTCATTAATGAAGTTATTATTACTTGTAACTAAATATTATTACTTATAACTTTCATCTGAATGAATCTTTAACGTGCATACATTGTTATTATCATAATATCGTGTGTAATAAGGGAAACCCCGAAGTATAAGTAAGTGAAAGCATAGCGAAGATCTCGAGTTATCTAGATTAACATAATTATTACAAAATTTCTTTCTATTGTTAATTAATAACAATTTGACATGTACCTTGAATAGTAAATCACAAAGGATACGAGAGGGTGGAAAAAACGCTTCAAATCCAGTTATTGTTTTAAAGGACAAACATTTTTCACCTTCCCTCCTTGCGTTACCTGCATTCAAATGCATATTTCACATATAAACATAGTTTAATTTCAGTTCTTCTTTAAGTCCATTTTTTATTTGCTTTTGTGGATGTTTGTGCAAAACAACCGTCTGTGTTCAAAAAGATTGCGCATTCTATCCAAAGTCTCATATCTAAGTGAAACCCGTACTAAGACTGTTAAACTATTACAAATTAAAATCTATCATAATTTCCTAGCAGGAATAAAGTTGACTTTGAATAACCAATAACATTTACTTGCGAAATATGATACATTTAACAAAAATGCCTAATTAGAAACACATTTTTTAACTGAACTTCCGCTAAGTATAGGTATCTATTAATTCTACCGAACGCGAAAAATCTAGTTGGGAAAATAACTAAGTGGTACATATTATTCATATTAATTTCTTTGTTAGTAACAGTTCAAAACTTAATTTTGTTTGGTTCGGTCAAAAGCATTTTACAAGCTTTTATTTAACTTGCAATGTACCTATCTATGTAAATATGTATGTTTTTTCGGGTGGAATCTTGCAACTTAATTTTGACTAACCTCCCGACATCCGATTGACTACAAATTTAGCACGCTTATATAGTTGCGGTGACAACACAAGAATATAGTGTGATGAAATTGACAGCTCCCCCCTACTCGAAGGGGCTGGAGGGGGTACAGTTGAAGTACGCCCGATTTCGTTAAATTTTAGTGTGTTGGGGCACTTGGGGATGGAGCTAACGAATTTCTAATCAGATTTTGAAAATAGAATATGGCGGATTCAAGATGAACGATTTTTGGTCATCTTTTGCTAACCAATTTTAACTAACTTATAAACAATCGATTGCCTTCAAATTTGGCATGCATATATGGTTCCGGTGACAATACAATAATATGTCATTATTAGGCACCCCTCCCCGCTACGAGGGGAGTAGAGGAGGGAAAACACCTAAGTTTGTCCGATTTCAACCAAAATTGGCATACGGGGATAAGGAATATGAATTTTTGATCAGATTTTGAAAACTCAATGTGGCGGATTCAAGATGGGCGATGTTCTGTCATGTTTTGCTAACCAATTTTAACTAACTTATCTACATCCGATTGTGTCCAAATTTGGTATGCGTTTTTAGTTCCGGTGAAAATACAATAATATGATATTCTCAGGTGGAGGGGGAAAAATATTTAGTTTGTGCGATTTCAATCCAAATTGGCATACAAAGGTTTTTAATGCAGGGGATTATGAATTTTCAAAATGGACGATTAAGGGTACAAATCTAAAAGTTAAGGGTGTGTGTTCAAATTTGGTATGCCTTTATAGTTTCGGCGACAATACAATAATATGGTATTAATAGGTACACACTTCCCTCTAACGAGGGAAGTGGAAGGGGGAAAAGATTTAGCTTGTTCGATTTAAATCAAAATTGGCATACAGGGGTTTTTCGGGAAGGGGATATGAATTTTTGATCAGATTTAAATATTTCGATATGGCAGATTTTAAATGGACGATATAGGGTACAAATCTCAAAATTTAAAAATAAATTTTTATTAAAAAAAACTTTTAAAGAACAAGCTTTTATCAAATGCACTCAAAAGTAGAAAATTATGTTTTATCTTTCTTATACCATACTAAAAGCGATGGGCGCAAATTAAAAATTTTAACTTTACGGTAACAAAGAGAGAACTACAAAAGAAGAACTAAATTCTTCTTCTATTCGAATGATAAACAATGCTTTCATCTAAAGAAGCTGAGAACGGGTGAGATTGCCGTGCTTGCCAAGCCTTTGAAAATGTCCTAAGGTTATAGAGTAATACGACTGTTTCGTAAGGCGCATTTACACAGACAAACTTTCCTTTGATGTTGAAATGCCGACAAACATTTACACGAGCCTCTTGAGCAAAATGTTCAAAGAAATGTTCGAGCAAAATCGCGTACAAAAAAACACACGTAAATTTTGGAGAGAATGTTGAGCAAAATTTGTTTGAAGAAATGTTGGTAATAAAAATTTCTTACAAATTTAAATTTTATAGTTTTATGGGAATTCATTGAACTTAACTGAAAATAGAAAGACTAAGTTTTAAAACAAGGTATTTTTAATTAAGTGCTTTCCGACGGAAAAACGATTTGACGTCGAAATTTACGTTTTACCTCATAAGCAACTTCGATTGATCTGATTTTTATAGGGGATATGCCAGTATACTTGTAACTATTTTGGGGTTGTAAAAAAAACGAGAATCAAAAAAAAATAAAAATTGGCACTTATTTATTGCTGTTGCTGGGTTAGGAGAAGGTAAAAACCGTAGACTAGTGAGAGGGGGTTTTGGTCAAATGAACATTGACACACAAAATTACAGCAGTGTTTGACAGCGCTGCGTTCCGACTGTCTAAACCTCCCTATCCCCCCCCCAGGGAACAACTAACTACTCTCCAGAACAGTTCTCTAAAAATATCCACCTGCATTTTAAAAAGTAATTACTTCGAAGACATTTCCGTTTTCTATTTGTAATGAAAGAAAACCAAAAAAGTTAGAGAAAAGAATTAAATGTTATTACCTCCATCATTAACTATTTTAACATTGCATATGAGAAAACTGATAGCCAATAATAATGTTTCGCTTGCCGTCCCCTTTTTTTCACAAAAGTTTAAAATAAAAGTTGGTGTTCCATTTTTTTAAAGAATTGAGATCACTGATCACTGATGTAAAATTATATTTATTCTCATCTTTAAAAATATGTTTCCAAAATAGATAGCAATAACTTGCTCAAAAATTTACCCGAACAAAATGTTCAAAGAAAAGCTCACAAAAATGTTCGCGCAAAAAATTTCAGATCTTTTGCACGAGCTTTTATTTGAGCATGTTCGTCTGTGTAATTGCGCCTTTAGGTGAATACGATATACGATACCTAAAGTTAAAATTTTTAGTTTGTGCCCATCGCTTTTATTTTATGGTATAAAAAAGTTAAAAAATAATTTTCTACTTTTGAGTGCATTTAATAAAAGCTTGTTCTTTAAAAGTTTTTATTTTCGTATCTATGTTTAAGATATACAGGGTGGATTCTTTAAATGGACCGTTACTTCTAGCGGCTTTAAAGAAGAGGTTTTAAAAAAGCTAAAAGCGAATCTATAATGATTTTTCACGGACCTTCCGCTTATGATTAAAAAAAATGGGGACCCCCAACTGGAGGCCCAGGACGTACCAACTATTTTTTTTATTTCGAAGGTACCAATTGTGGTACCTTTTTGGAAAGCTTGTTAAAAAGGAAATTGAACGCACTAGTTTTTTTTTTGACATCTGTCAACCAATGTGTCAAAAATGGAAAAAAAAATTTTTTGTCAATAGTTTTAGCTTCAAATTAAAATACATATTTCTCTATTTACTAAGCGGAATTAAGAAAATACCACACAAGGACATTATTGGCGGTTCATTTGGGGGCCCTTACTGAAGGCCCAAGGCCTACCAACATTTTTTTCATGAGGAGGCACCACTTGAGGCACCTTTTTGGAAAGCTTAAAAAACAAATTCGATTAAATATGTAAGTAAATAAATATGTAGTTTATTTTGGGGCTAAACCAATTGACAAAAAATAGGTTTTTAAAAATTTTTAACACATGGGTTGTCAGATGTCAAAAACATTTATTTAAACGAATTTCTTTTTAACAAGCTTTCCAAAAAGGTACCACAAGTGGTACATCCATGAAAAAAATGTTAGTAGGCCCTGGGCCTTCAGTGAGGGCCCCCAATAATGTCCTTATGTGGTATTTTCTTTATTCCGCTTAGTAAATAGAGAAATATGTAATTTATTTTGAAGCTAAAACAAATGAAAAAAAAATATTTTTTTAAATTTTTGACACATTGGTTGACAGATGTCAAAAACTAGTGCGTTAAATTTCTTTTTGACAAGTTTTCCAGGAAGGTGCCACAAGGGGTACCTTCTTATTTAAAAAAAATAGTTGGTAGGCCCTGGGCCTCTAGTTGGGGGCCCCAAATTTTTTTGTTTATCATGGACAGAAAGTCCGTAAAAAATCATTAAATATTCGCCTTTAGCTTTTTTTAAAATCTCTTCCCTAAAGCCGCTAAAATCACCGTTCCATTTAAAGAATCCCCCCTGTATAGACCTTAATCAATATATTTTTTTAGGTGGGTCTATCTTGAGTTTGATTGGGTTTGGGTTAGTTATAATAATTTTTTCTTGAAGATTTTTTTCCTTTTATGTCAGGCAAATTTTATGATTTCTTTTTGGTTAAGGTTTGCGACCCGGAAAGTATATTTTTGGTGCGTTTTAGTAGGGGTAGGGATAGATAAAAAGAACCAAGTTTATTCTTCGCCGACGTTTTTATACTTTATTGTGCCATCTTCCAAAGTTATTGGGCCCCCACGTCAAAAAGGCTTATGATTTCTGTTTAAATTTTTTAAGTTACCTCCAACAGTTCTCCTTTAACAAATAAAACTAGGAGCATGTGTACTTCAAAAATACATTGCTAAGGTTTAAACATTTTTTATCCTAAATATGCAGTATTTGAAATCGCAAAAAAACACTAGTAGGATAGTATCATATTAGTCTTTTTTTTTAAGGATAGCGACACCAAATTACTAACGCTGGTAAATATGACTTCCGGCTATGAATATCAAAACTAAACTTGTCGACCACAATAATTTTTCATAGAAAAGCCATACATACAGGGTTCCTAAGCAAATCCTTAGGGGGCCAAGCAGCCGTGTATAAGACGCAGACAAACGGAAAAGCACATTAGGCAGAAAAGGATGGGCATAGGGCGATGTTGTCACTACATCTTACACGTAGTAAATCCATTCCAGGTTGTTGTTTTCTAATGTTTTCCATTTTCATACCTTTAGGACTGGAATAAAAATTGTTTTTGCTCTATTTTTCGGCTTTTCATTTTGTAACCATTGTCCTTACGCACTGTTTACAGGCTGGGGACTGAGATACATGCAAATGCCTAACCTAAAGCGTTCATACACGGCCGGAGAAATCGACTGAGATATTTCCGTAGAAACTTTATCAAGCAAATAGGATGGGTTGACGCCTTCGAACGTCCAACCCGGGTTTTGCACTTTGATTCGAAATCAAAAAGGACGAACAGTCAGATGTGGGGCCGTGCACAAATTACGTAACGGTGATTTTTGACCCCCTCCCTATGTAATGTTTTGTAACGGTTTGGCACGCCACTCCCCTAATATTACATAACGATTTCAAGACCACTACCCCCCCCCCCCAAAAAAAAACTTTTCTTAGTTTCACACAAATGCAAACGCTGTCGAAAACCTCCCTCCCCCCTACGTAACGTTTTGTAACCCCCCTCCCCCCTATGACCATTACGTAATTTGTGCACGGCCCCTGTAGTCCCAGTGGAGGAGGGCGAGAAAATTGATATTTTTTTCTTAAAAATTATACTCTTTAGACCTATTTCTTTGCGTTCCCGAAATTACGTAATTTTTGAAAAAAAATTGTAAGCGGCATTTTTATTTCGTGCTTTGTTTTTCTAACATTTTTGCGTTCGGCTAATTTAATTGAAAAATTTTTGCCTGCGGTGCCCTTTATCTTCTCACTCAAAACCAAGATCCCCCGTTTTAGGAAAACTGATCCCGTCTCTGTTTCTAAATTTTTTCGAATAAAAGTAGAGTATGACCATGGGGGAAATAATTTTTTTCTACGGTATGACGAAAATTTCGAGAAAGTTGAAGAAAAAAATAAAAAAAGTGGCAGAGCTCAAGTTTTTCGTAAAAAAAACGTTTTTTGTAAAGAAACAGAGCAAAATAAATCTTTTCACCCCTTTTTGTGTGTTACAAATATTGGCAGCCCCTTATTTTTCGCTTTTACCCTCCCGCTAGTTTTGAAGAATTGGTTCGCTCCATGTTTCGAGATCATGTCATAAAACACCTCGAAAATATCAAATGTAGTGTAGGGCCAGCTTTATTTAAAATCAATAATATCGCAAGCAAAAAACTCTGCAGGAAAAACAGCGCCGTTTATTGATTTCTTTGGCTGCTAGTGCTAGCTGCATGGTTTGGCCGTTTCCGGATAGATGTCACTAGTAGAACAGAATGGAAAGAAATTTAATTAAAAGCGAAGATATTTCTTTCTAATGTTAACAACCTCACGAGTTTATCGCTGAGTATCGTAAATAATGGACCCTGCCGCCTCCTTTAAGCAAGAAAAAGCTGTGGTTTGGACCTGAAAACATCTAATTTTTAATTAGATTAGATGTTCATGGTGTGGCCGCCATCTAGCGGAATTTGCAGACATCTTGTCAACGGTTATTATTGCAACTATGATTTATGCTCACAATGAAAGAGTGGCGACAATTTTTTCTCATGAAAGCAGTCCGGAGATAATAACAAACTGGCACCATTGCTCAATATACCTGTTTCTTTTGTGCGCGCAGAACTTTCTATGCCATTTCTGTTTGATTTATTGAAATCCTATCCCTAAGGAAAATCTTAGGAACCTTGTATAAACAATCAAGACCAAAATATAAAATTCTATGAAACATAATGTAAGCGATCCAAACAAAATAAATATAAGATTTGGCTAAAAATAAATTTTAAGGTAACAAAATTTGACATTTATTTGTGTAGTATTGTACTACTCTTGTGGTATTAAACAGGGAACACTAAGGCAAAAACCCTAAAAATAATCTTTTTACTACGAAATAAAACGTTAAGAAGTCCTAAAATTATTTTTATTGCTTCATCGGATGATTTTCATTCGGTTAATTATCGTAAAATGGACCATAAGCAAGTTAAAATTCACCTAAGCGTTAATGAACTTAAAAACAATTTAGATTTAGAGAAATTTGGAGAAGCTAAAGGAGTATAGTAATGCTTTCGATAGTCTCTGTTTTAAACGTTAACACTTATTTAAACAATTGTGCAGAATTTGACAATGCGCAACTCAAGAACAAAATAATATTTAAAGAAAATAAAGAAGCTGAGTTTACGGCAGTTGCTCTAACCACAGTCTATCTAATATATTATACTGTGATCTAAACGCGCATTTACACAGACAAACTTTCCTTTGATGTGGAAATGCCGACAAACATTTACACGAGCCACTTGAGCAAAATGTTCAAAGAAATGTTCGAGCAAAATCTCGTACAAAAAAACACACGTAAATTTTGGAGAGAATGTTGAGCAAAATTTGTTTAAAGAATTGGGGGTATAAAAATTTCTTTACAAATTCAAAATATATATTGTTATCGGAATTCATTGAACTTAACTGAAAATAAAAAAACAAAGTTTTGAAATAAGGTATTTTTAATCAAGCGCTTTCCGACGGAAAAACGATTTGATGCCGAAATTCACATTTTACCTCATAAGCAACTTCGATTGATCTGATTTTTATAGGGGATATGCCAGTATACTTGTAACTTTTTTGGGGTTGTAAAAAAAAACGAGAATAAAAAAAATAATAATTGGCACTTATTTATTGTTGTTGCCTGTAAAATATAATGATAAAAATTTACGTTTAAAAGAATATACCTTTATTTTACTTCCTAGTTTAGTCTTTTACAATAATAATTAAGTCAAATTAAAAAACCTATATTATTAAATCTCAAATATATGAACAAAAGCACGTTCGGTTTAAGTAATACCCGTTTATTACCCACTTTTACAACCCTACGAACCCGACCCTTGTTTAAAAAATATAATTTAGAAGTAATTTAGTAGACTGTGTCGCCGATCTGTCTCAGGTAGTAGGCCGGCCACCCTTTTGAATCGCAATGTTGCCCTTTGCATATTGTTGGTTCAGTGTCAGTAATCGACCTTGATGATTACATTAAATTGGCAATAAATATCTATATCTTCAGCATTTTCATGAACCTTTTGCTTTTTTGAGCCACCCTTGGGACCTTAAACTAACTAGGTAAATCTGGTGTGATGAATTAAAAAATAACAATAAAAGCTAAAGGTAAAGTAAAGTTACAAAAATATTTTTTTAAAAAATCCCCTTCCCCACCACTCCTCATAGTCGTGAGGCGCGGATTACCGCTTAAATGTGCAATTTTTCAGTTTTTTGCCGATATTCGAAAAACTCAACATTTTTTTGAAAAAGAAAAATTTTTCTGGGTTTTTTTTTGACTTTAGGAAAAAAACCCTTGGAAATAAAAAAAACTCGCAAGAAAATCCCAAAAAAAACCACGGGCAAAAAAATCCGGGAAAAACCCTAAGAAAAAAATATTATAAGTAACCCTAATCCATGTGACAAAACTGATAGTAGAGCCAATAATAATGTTTCGCTTGCCGTCGGCTTTTTTTCACAAAAATTTTAAATAAAAGTTGGTATTCCATTTTTTTAAAGAATGGAGATCACTGATCACTGATGTGAAATTTTATTTATTCTCATCTTTAAAAATATGTTTCCAAAATAGATAGCAATAATTTGCACAAAAATTTACCCGAACAAATTGTTCAAAGAAAAGCTCACAAAAATGTTGACGCAAAAAATTTTAAATCTTTTGCACGAGCTTTTGTTTGAGCATGTTCGTCTGTGTAATTGCGCCTTAACAGAAAATATTACGGAATTAGAGAATTATCGGAACGCTCAAGAAGGCCAAAGCAATCCACCTGCATCTGAGGGACACTGATGTGGTTTGTTCGGGTTCCGAATTTTAAAACTGTCCTAGAACGTTTTAGAACTGCGCGTGATACTTGCGCAATCGATAGGACTGTTCTTAACAGTTCACAATTTTTGGACGAACCCGAACGCATTTTGCTTGCTAAAGTAAAAAAGAAGAAGCAGGGGAAAGCAAAAGAGAAGAACTTGGGTATGGTCAACCCTAACCTCAATTTTTTCGGCGGATTACATCAACCGAAAAGAATCTAAAAACAAAAGATCTTGGGTGGAAATAACGAAAATTCAAACCTGGATGAACATCCCACGAGGAACACAGAAAGGAACAAAGTGAAAAGAGAAATGATTAAACGATGTTTCGCTCTGGGTAACCAGCGTGAGCTCGAAAGTGGTTCCACTGGTCACCCTCCCCATACATCATTAAACACCATCATACACTTTGATTTCCAACTTTGAATCACACACCCAAATATTTTTAAACACTTTACCCATCTGTTATGAAATGACTGGAACAAATCCTCGCAATTTTCAGGAAAGTTTCACTTAAATTTTCACGTGTAAGTTTTCTTATCGAACTATAAAGAAGAAAACAATTATTTTTTTTTAGAACCTATTATTATGGCAAAATTAAGGTTTTTTTATACACTATTTTATGGCCCCTGCAGCTAAGGCAATTCGGCCAGCTTCTTGGTGGGTGGTGACTAACAGACGAAACCAGGAAGGATGCCTCAACGAAAGGGGTCTGAGTGACACCATTATCCAACCCGAAGGAAACAAAACAAAAGAAAATAAAAGATGAAAAACGAATAACAGTAAATTTATAATTTTAAGTTACAAGCATCTAGAAATCTGCCAATGAGTTTAGCAGACAAGGCTTTTCGTGTAGGGTGAAAAAATAATGATTGCATGAACAGGAGTAGGAAATTTGGAATTAATGAGTGATTCATATAATAAGATATGATAATTTATCCCATGTAAAGCACAACCAAACCAGATATGATTGATATCACCAAATTCATCACACTGACAATTACGAGTAGGAAGAAAGATTAATGATTACTCCTCAGTCTACGTATTGTAGTGATGCCTCTTCTGCTAAGTTTGAATTTATGCAACCAAGGTTTACTTAAAGTGGTCTCATAATGAGCACTTTCTCCAATCCTGTACCCTTCCATGTACGACACCAGGCTGACCAAATATTATTCTTAAGTTTGGGCAAAAATTCTCTAAAGCTTAATTTTATATCCAAAGGAGGCTCCATTCGGGCAGAATTAGCAATACTGTCTACAGTATCAACATGTTTAATCTTACTGTGACTAGGAATCCACCATTAGTTTATGTTCAAGTTCCTTCTTTTAATAAGAGAAAAATAGCACTCTTGGAGTCAGAAAAAATAACCACTTTCCTAATATCATTATGATCAATTACATCTAATATAAGTCCAATAGCAAAAGTTCCATGTAAACATATCCAGGAAGAGCTTGAGCTCAGATTATTATAAAATTAGGGTTAGACGGCGCTCTTCTTGGTTGCCGGGGCCATCCGGCCAGAACTTTTTTGGGCGCGGTACTGCCAAAATAATGTTGAAACTACTCTTTTTGGGTTTTCGCCAATAAGTTAACGATTTTATTTTCAAAAATATCTTAAAACCCACTGCGTAAATTCCTAAAGAAAAAATTTTGTTCGTTTGTCAGCGTTTTTTAAATAAGATAAAAAATTTGCCTACACACACGCAAATCCTAACTAGAATCTAAGCACTTATCTGACGTTTCGGCAGAAACTCTACAGCCGTTATCAAAGGAATTATTCTTTTGAAAAATGTTTCTCGATATCTGTCTGTTGTCATAAAACTGACTTTGACTGATGTATATTGACAGTTTGGTGTGCCGCTAGTAGCCAACAAGGTATTGGGTGAGTCTAACAAAATTTAAAATCAAAATTATATTTGTTTGAGTGTTTTCGATTTTAGATTACATTATAAAAATACAAAATGTAAAGTGAAATCAAAAGTTTAATACTTTGTTTTTTATTTCAAATATCACGTATGAAGATTATCTTTTGACTGACTTTAAGTTCATTTATTTATAAAAACCACATATTTTCAGTGGAAAAGTGATTTTTTTCAACAGGATTTTGGAATGGCAAACTTTCTCCTGTAATGAGTGATATTTTTATGGAAGATTTTGAAAATAAAATTTTACTTAATGATTTCATTAATTTTATCAATAGTAAAGAACCAAAAATATACTTTAGAAGTAGAAAACGATAACAAAATTTCATTTTTAGACGTTTTAATAAAAAAAAAACAAAACACATTGGAAACCTCAGTTTATAGAAAACCAACACAATAGATATCTAAATTTTAACTTAAATCATTCCTCATCAGTTAAAAAAGCAGTAATAAAAAGTCTATACGATAGAGCTAAAATAATTTGTTCGGACAATAACACATTTTTACGAGAAAAACAAACAATGAAAGAGGTCTTAGTTAAAAATTCGTATCTAAATAACTTCATCGAAAATACTTTTAGACAAATCGAATTTCCAAGACAAACGTAGACATATTTACAACCAACAAATTTAATAATTTTTTTTATACAAGGTATTTCGGAAAAAATTAAACGAATCGCGAATAATTATAATATTAGAACAATCTTTAAAAAATCAAATACTCTTAGATCAATTCTAACCAAAACAAAACCATTAAATGCTGAACAAAACTAAAAAAAATACATTTATAAAATTCCTTGCGAGTGTGGTAAATTTTATATTGAAGAAACTTCAAGGCCTCTTGAAGTTAGAATAGAAACCAGTATATTACAAAAAGAACCAGACAGAATTAAACAAAAAATCAAAGAAGCAGCTTGCATCTATCTAAATGAAGATGAATGCATAGGTAGCATATCAGTTGATATAAATACAGTTTAGCTTCCAATTTTAAAACAAGATTTTCAAAAAGGTTTTTTAAAAGCAAATTAAAAAATAGCATTGATATTCTTTGGGTTTCTAATGTATTTTTTTTTTTAAGTCAGTCAAAAGGTAATAATTGATTTTAAATTTTATTAAACTCACCCAATACCTTGTTGGCTACTACTAAGTTAATATTTAAAATATACATCAGTCAAAGTCAGTTGTATGACAACAGATATTTTTAAAAAAGAAACGTCAGATAAGTGCTTACATTCTGGGTTGGTTTTAACCTATTTTTGAAAAAATTTCCTTAACTTAGTGGCGAAAACCCCAAAACATATAGATTTTATTGTCAAAATAATGTCGACTTTTATAATGTTTGTGCCGACCTTTAATAACGGACATTATATAGGTGGTTTATAGGTGCCACTATATAAGCATGTTTAGGCCGCCGCCGTAGCGCAGTGGGCAGCGTATCTGCCTGTCACACGGAAGGTCCCAGGTTCGAATCCCGGCTAGGTGCATGGATATTTTGTGTTTGTCTTTAACTTTACAAAAACTTCGCTAATACTGGGCATTGATCCTATAATGGATGGAAAGTCCCAGTATAAAAAAAAATGTCAGAAATAGTAGCAAGAACGTTAGGTAAAAAACTTAGGGACCATCCATAAATTACGTAACGCAGCAAGGTGGGGGGAAAGGGGTAGGTGTAAGTGTTATAAAGTGCTACAAGAGCAAGAGTGGGGATTCACAAGAAAAGTGCGAGGATTTGATACAATAATTTCATATACGTATTGGTAAAGTGCCTAGAAATCTAAATCTGTAGTAGTTGTTTAATCTTCGAGCCAAACTGTCAAAAGTAGTGCAGATTTGATTTTATGTACCGATAAGTCCCTATTTTCTCGGAAAATAATTTTATGTATTTTCGCATTAATATATTGAGCTATTTGTTCAGCGTTCAAGAAGTAAACAAACTTTCCAGTCTATACGGTTTTGAGCACAAACGAGACCCGAATGCTTGTTTTGACAAATCAGAAATAATTGTTTCCAATACAAACAGTAATTTACTTTTAATGCGTGTGCATGTATATTTGGAAGACATTATTAATTACACTTTGCTTGCTGTTATAGCGATAGTAAATTCGCGATTTGGTGGAACGTCTATAAATTTCACACTAGGTAATGTGTTAATAACATCTTCATTGAAACTAACTAGCACCACGAATTTTTGTTGATTGGCTGGATTTCATTATTTTAGTACGTGTTTTCTATTCTCGCGGTTTTGATTTTGCTTTAATTTTCTGGCGTTGCAAGGAAGGGTGTAAGTTCCACAAATTTTAAAACTAAGCAAACAAAAGTTCGTTAAACTAAGTAAAGGCAAAGAAAACATGGTAAAACTTGACTTCGTTTTTCATTCAAAAACAGCTTTTAATTTCCTAAAACTGACGAATTATACTGGTCTCCCTCGATCGTCATTAATTAGTTGGTAAACTGTAGTACTTCTAACTTCACGTTATCATGAGTAATTCAAAGCCCCCCAAAAAAATCTGGCCTGTCTGCCCTGACGTACAAGAGGATGTGGTTATAACCTCACTTCTTCTAACTCGTGTTTTCGGAGTAGTTCGTAAAAATTTTAAAAAGGGTCAAAATTACTTAAAATGTTCTCCAGAAAACGTAACATACATGCTAAAAGTACACCATCGTCTAAAGAAGACGAGTTCTGGAGAAGAAAATTGAAAAAATTGAAAAAGAAAATGTATGTATAGGTAGCTTGTATGGTTCAGCGGCATTGAAGTATTAAAACACTTCAATGTTCGGCGGTCCTGCAAATTAGAATCTATTCTATTTTTCTTTTAGCTTAAATTAAAAGTTTTAACTGTAGATGTAGCTTGTATGGTTCAGCGGTCCTGCATATTAGAACCTATTCTATTTTTATTTTAGCTTAAATTAAAAGGATTGACTATGAAAAAGTCTTGATAAGATAGGTCTGTGTGAAAATGAATAATAACTTTACTCTCTTATATTCAAAAAGTAAAAAACATCAGATCCAAGATGCTGATAAAAATTATTGTTCGGCGCATAACACTCGACACTCAGACTCTACTATTGCAAGAGATAAGGAGCAGCTAATCTGCATTCCAACCAAAAAGCAGCAACTTGGTCCAAAGAATCTATCACTTTTGCTAGATTCTATAATAGACCAATTTTTGATGGAATTTAATTTTGAGTTTTATGAGTAGATTAGAATACAACTCTTGGTCTTTATGATTTTGCCTTTTCCAATTTTATTTGGTTTTTCTTGAATAAAGTTTTGCCTGGACTTGATGACTTTATTTTTGAGTGTCGCAAGGCTTTAAACGGCTACAGTTTACCATATTCACTATCGAGGAAGACCAGTATAATAGAAAAAAAACGAACTTCTTAAAGTAAATCTTAATTATACCGGTCTCCCTCGATAGTGAGGCCCTACCTTTTTTAAAAGTAAATAATTGAAGAATTAATTTTCCCGCCCTTTTCGCATTGCTCTTGTGACACGGCTTTAAAATAAGTGAGGTTATAACCACATCCTCTTGTACGTGAAGGCAGACAGGCCAGATTTTTTTGGAGGGCTTTGAACTACTCGTGATACCGTGAAGTTAAAAGTACTACAGTTTACCAAATAATTAATCACCATAGAGGGAGACCAGTATAATCAAGATCAAACTTCACTTTTAAGGCGCATTTACACAGACAAACTTTCCTTTGATGTTGAAATGCCGACAAACATTTACACGAGCCTCTTGCGCAAAATGTTCAAAGAAATGTTCGAGCAAAATCTCGTACAAAAAAACACACGTAAATTTTGGAGAGAATGTTGAGCAAAATTTGTTTGAAAAATTGGGGGTATAAAAATTTCTTTACAAATTCAAAATATATATTGTTATCGGAATTCATTGAACTTAACTGAAAATAGAAAAACAAAGTTTTGAAATAAGGTATTTTTAATCAAGTGCTTTCCGACGGAAAAACGATTTGATGCCGAAATTCACATTTTACCTCATAAGCAACTTCGATTGATCTGATTTTTATAGGGGATATGCCAGTATACTTGTAACTTTTTTAAGGGTTGTAAAAAAAACGAGACTAAAAAAAATAATAATTGGCACTTATTTATTGCCGTTGCCTGTAAAATATAATGATAAAAATTTACATTTAAAAGAATATCCCTTTATTTTACTTCTTAGTTTAGTCTTTTACAATAATAATTAAGTCAAATTAAAAAACCTATATACATTTTATTAAATCTCAAATATATGAACAAAAGCACGTTCGGTTTAAATAATACCCGTTTATTACCCACTTTTACAACCCTACGTACCCGACCCTTGTCTAAAAAATATAATTTAGCAGTAATTTAGTAGTCTGTGTCGCCGATCTATCATCCCGTGTTTTGGATTTCGCAGGTAGTAGGCCGGCCACCATTTTGAATCGCAATGTTGCCCTTTGCATATTGTTGGTTCAGTGTCAGTAATCGACGTTGATTATTACATTAAATTGACAGTAAATATCTATATCTTTAGCATTTTCATGAACCTTTTGCTTTTTTAAGCAACCCTTGGGACCTTAAACTAACTAGGTAAATCTGGTGTGAGGAATTAAAAAACAACAATAAAAGCTAAAGGTAAAGTAAAGTTACAAAAATATGTTTAAAAAAAATCCCCCTCCCCACCACTCCTCATAGTCGTGAGGCGCGGATTACCGCTTAAAAGTGCAATTTTTGAGTTTTTTGCCAATATTTGAAAAACTCAAAATTTTTTTGGAAAGGAAAAATTTTCCTGGTTTTTTTTTGGCTTTAGGAAAAAGACCCTTGGAAATAAAAAAAACTCGCAAGAAAATCCCAAAAAAAAACCCGGGCAAAAAAATCCCGGAAAATCCCTAAGAAAAAAATATTATAAGTAACCCTAATCCATGTGACAAAACTGATAATAATGTTTCGCTTGCCGTCGGCTTTTTTTCACAAAAATTTTAAATAAAAGTTAGTGTTCCATTATTAGTTAGTGATCACTTATGTGAAATTTTATTTATTCTCATCTTTAAAAATATGTTTCCAAAATAGATAGCAATAATTTGCTCAAAAATT
This sequence comes from Oxystoma pomonae, assembly GCA_963921995.1. Taxonomy (NCBI): domain Eukaryota; kingdom Metazoa; phylum Arthropoda; class Insecta; order Coleoptera; family Brentidae; genus Oxystoma; species Oxystoma pomonae. The sequence goes on from OY998173.1 coordinate 13,913,184, forward strand.
TACCCGAACAAAATGTTCAAAGAAAAGCTCACAAAAATGTTCACGCAAAAAATTTTAGATCTTTTGCACGAGCTTTTATTTGAAAATAATATGAAATATGAATTATTTTGTATGTATAGGGCGATTCACCATATTTTCCACCCCATCACCAAAAAATTTACTTTGCGATTTCGCCAAGGTGATTTTACAAAATTTCGCAGTTTTTTTGGTAATTTAGCGATATTTCACGTTTCATAGATTCAACTTATTATTGCTTTTAAAATTAAAAATCGCCAAAAACTTCAATATTTAAAAAATCGGAAACGCAAGTTCTACGCCTCAATAAAATAAAACAAATTAAAGCGTACTCAGGCATACTTTTTGTTTTGCGTCGGAGAGCTCTTTCTTTAAGGAAATATTTGTTCTAAAACTTTCATAAAAAAACTGCGTTGAACCTTGTTTATTGTCATGTGAAATTTGACCAAAACCCCCTCTCACTACTCTACCGTTTTTACCTTCTCCTAACCCTTACATTTGACAGTCAATAATTAAGTGCCACTAATTGTAATTTTCTTTATTCTATCTTGTTTTTTTTGACAACCCCAAAAATGTATACTGGCCCCTATAAAAATCAGATCAATCGAAGTTGCTTATGAGGTAAAATGTGAGTTTCGGCATCAAATCGTTTTTCCGTCGGAAACCACTTGATTAAAAATACCTTGTTTTAAAACTTAAAATTTAATTTTTAGTTTTTCTATTTTCAGTTAAGTTCAATGAATTCCGATAAAAAAATATATTTTGAATTTTTAAGATATTTCTATACCAACATTTCTTCAAACAAGTTTTGCTCGAACATTCTCTCCAAAATTTCCGTGAGCTTTTTTCTACGAGCTTTTGCTCGAAGTTTTCTTTGAACATTTTGCTCATATATCAACATCAAAGGAAAGCTCGTCTGTGTAATTGCGTCTTTATAAAACTTGTTTGCACTTTTTTTTTAAGCTAGATAAAACGGATCTATTTTATTTTCAACATTTTCTTCTAAAAAATCATTATACGACCAAAAAACAAGTGAATAGGCCACAAAACTACTCTTACTGTATTTTTTCGTAATGCGTGTAAGGTTGAAAAAAATGTCCAGAATCCGAAGTGAGTTTAATCATTTTTATACAAATTTTTTTTTGTGATTTTGTTTTAAACTGTACAAAAATGCTCGGATTTGGTCTGCGCAATACCCTATAGTTGTGCCTGCAATTTAAAATATGTTCTTTTGTTTGTTTCAGCTGAGTCGAACGCCAACCTTTAGAAATGTCAAGCCGTATGTTTAGGGCGCACGGGGAGTTCTGTGCCACCCATCCATGGGAAGTAATCGTCGCCACTGTCACTTTAACAGCTTGCATGTTGACGGTCGATCAGCAGTACTCAGCTCACCTACCGAAACCCTTGCCTAAATTGTGTTCAGGATGCATTCAAGAGGTAAATTTAAGCCAGTTTTACACTGTGAAGTTTTTCGTGAACACATGAATTGTTTAATCGCCTCATGCAGCGCAGGATATTCCACTAGGCACACTAGGAACTCGCTAATAGTAGAAGAGCCAGCGGTCAAATCAACTAAGGTGTTTTAGCAAGGCTAGAATTTTGTAAACATATGTTTAAAATAGTCGTTAATAAAAATGGTACTGACCTGCCTAACCATACCGGGTTGCTTCCTTGAGAAATAAATTTTTCAAAATTAAAAAAAAAACTAAAAATTATTTTGCTTTAACAAAGCTATAATTTTAGCGTTGATTATTTAGGGTTCCCACCAAATTCTGATTTCCAAATTCCCCGACTTTTCCAGGTTTTCCCTGACCATTTTTTAAAAAAGTCTTTTACCATCTCTCAAATTTATCCCGTATATTATCGAGAAAGCAGATAAATAAGACGAGAAACTTTGTCCGAGACTCTATTTGAAGACAAAAATCACCCGAAGTCGTTAAATCCTAAAAACAAATCAGGTTTTATATGTTTTTTATGGGGTATGTGAAACAAGCTTTTTAAAACCAAGACAAATCTCATGAAGTACAGAACCCCTATGACATAGCATAAAAACTTTCATGAGATTTTATGCCGTTTTCTAACTAGGGTATACCTACGTTTTTTTGGTTCATCTAGCAAGTTATAAAACTAAATTGCACGAAGCGTTAACATATATGCACATGTGCACATGCACACGAAAAAGAAGACCAGCATAAGCCGGAGTACGGAAAAACTCAAGACAGAAGAAACAGGGGAAATATACCAGAAACCAATTACTGAAGAAATAAAATAACCACAATGTAAACGAGCTCTGGAAGAACATCCAAGAAACAGTAACTAGGGCGGCTAGTCAAGTGCTCGACAAAAAGAGAAAACAAAGAAAGAAGTAGTTTGATGACGACTGTAGTAGACCGACGACGGAAAGACGAAATATGACCAGGAAAAAAATGCTTCAACACCCAACAGAATCTAATATAGAAGGGTATAAACAACAAAGAACTGAAGCACGCAGAATGATATAAAGAAAAAAGAGAGACCCTCATCTAAATATAATAAGAGAAACGGAGGAAAATGAACAACACAACACAATAAAAGAATACTAACATAACAAAGCCCAAATCAGGATACCAACCCAGAACCAAGAACTCCCTCCCAACAAACAACGGACAACTTAAAACCAACGAAAGAGAGATCCTAACCACATGGAAGAACTACTTTTGCGAACTACTCAACGAAGAGGTAAATACCGATAGAACCCATAAGCATTGACAGCTGAAATAGAGATACCAGTCCCAACATATGAAGAAACAGTTAAGGCCATAAAAAGCTAAAAACCAACAAAGCTGCTGGTAGTGACGGCATACCTGCCGAATGTATAAAATATGGTGGAGAAACACTGCATAGGGCCAGCCATAAGCTCATCCAGAACATTTGGAACACCGAAATGCTACCGGATCCATGGAAGGAAGGCGTGATAGGCCCCATCCATACAAAGGAGATATACATGCTATAAGGTCCTCTTCAGTATTGTGCGAGAAAGAATTGAACCAAATGAGGAGCAGAATACCAGTGCGGGTTTAGACCTAAAATTATGGAGAGAAAAGTTGTGGGAAGCAATGCAGGAACTGGGCTTTCCAAAAACGCTGATATCCCTGGTAAAAATGTGTACGGAGGATACAAGGTGCAAGATAAGGGTGGGACAGAGCTACTCTGATTTCTTTGGTATCAACAATGGGCTTAATCAGGGTGACTCTCTTTCACCCCAACTCTTCAACATAGCATTAGAACATGCAGGAAAGCCAAGATTGAGACACCAACGACTATTTTCCACCAGGAAGGACCCAACCTACTATTGGCCTTCGCAGATGATGTGAACATAATTGGCAACCGCAGGATTAGTCTTAAAGACTCCTTGTATCAAAATATTTCTGCATCCATAACTGATTGCTTAATAAGAAAAGATTACAAAAAAGGAATAGAACCCTTTTTGGTAGTGGAAGAAGTTGCTGTGGAGGTTTCTTCACTTCCAGTAGTGTGTGTAGATATTGGTCCATTGTCATTTTGGGCCAAGACTGATCAGTTTTCTTGAGTAACAAAGGCAATTTCCTTGAATTTTTTACATGACCACTTCTCTTAAAATGGCTCAAGATGGCCTGAAGCCCCATATTATTCAGTTCAATATTTTTCAAACAAAGCTTACAATATTCTTGATATTTATTGGTTTTTACAGTCTGTAGACACGGCCACTCTGGTGGACTTATGGAAGAACTTATCCAGTCTAAATTTAAAACTGTTTTTTTCGACATTTTGGATTCTTGCTCTTAAAACAAATGAAAATTCTCATAATCTCTTATCGCAGTTGCACCCCACATCATCACAGAAGAAAATTTGCACCAAGAACAATTTTGTGTAAATATTTTCAACAAATTGTTCTAATAAAGTACATTTTTGGTGTTCCTATGTATAGAATTGTGTACAATTTTTACACAAATTGTTTTTGGTGCAAATCTAAGAACAATTTGTGTGAAAATTTTACACAATTGTGCAAAATAAATCCACACATTTTTCCCAGTGATTTTAAGGTTAGGAATAAATACATTACATGATAAATATTGTCGGATTAGAAAAAACGCGCTCGACTACACTTGAAAGTTGTAACAGAAGATAGCACGATGTGTGCTTAGAACAAGGAGAAATAAGGTGATATTTATTATTTCGAAAAGAAAACCAAATATGTTCAATAAACACAATCTGCCACCCTGGGTAGTGATGCGGTTCTTGTCCTACACATTTTAAAAAGCGTTCCTCTCTATTTTCTCTTGTTCTTGGATTTTAGATGGACTGGAAATGATTGACCGCGAAACAATGTTAAGCTAATAATGAGGTGAGCAGAGAAGAACTCACATAATATTTTTTACAAAGTTGGTTTAAAAAATAGGTTAACAAAGAGAAATTCCAGGTTTTGGGTGCCAATTCCTTGACTTTTGCGAATTTTTTGGTCATTCCCTGACTTTTCCAGATAACTATCAAAATTCCCTGACTTTTTCAGATTTTCCAGGTTTTCCAGGTCCCTGTTATTTCCAACAGTTCTCAAAGTCGTTGGCGTTGCGGTGGCTTCGTCGACAAAATGGTTCAAGAATCGTCATAATTTTGCTCTTTAGAAGATTTTTATTCTGACGGGACATTACAAACTAACCAGCCATCTCCAACCGCATCAACTTGGTTTTGGTCTTAAATGGTAGCCCATTCACACAGACGCTACACTTCTTTTACACATCCTTCAGAAAAAGTAGTTTTAAAAGTTGACTACCTTAATGCTTTCAATATGGGTTTTAGAGATATAATTATTTCTAGAGTGAATGAGCTAGCTATTTTCCGAATTTTATCCATTTATTGACCAATGCTACAGGGAACCTTCTTTATCGTCTTATAATGAATATGTAATTTCCTCAGAAAGGCGTTCAGCAAGGCGATCCTCTTAGACCAGCTCTCTTTTGCTTACTTATCCACCCAATAATTTCTAATCTTAAATCTGAGCTAAATATGTGGTACCTGGAAGATGCAACGTTGGCTGGAGATCCAGATACTGTTTTTGAAGATTTTCAAAATATCATAAAACTTTCTGGTCAATTATGTCTTAAATAATAATAAATTCAAAAAAATGCGAAATTAAATTCCTTTTAAATAACCATAACTCTGATGCAAACTTATTTATTTCCAAATTCAAGTCCATCGCCCCTAACATCCTACAAATTAAATCTGACAACTTTTCTGTACTTGGATGCCTGATAAATTATGAAACTGGTTATTTTTTCTTACAAAAAAAATCAATGTTCTTTCATACTTTATAAAAAATCTAGATTTTTGGAATTATACCTATTCCCAGAATTTCTTATATATTACGTTGCTTTCCATGTTGGAATCAATCTGAGTCATTAACAATCTACGATTCAATTTTAAAAACTGCCTTGGAGAGCATTTGTAATTGCACATTTGATCCAAAATCTTGGTTTCAATGCACTCTCCCTGTCAAATATGGAGGACTTGGCATTCGTAACACTTCCACTGTATGTTTTTCTGCCTTTTTGGGATCTGTTCAAAATTCACGCAGTTAACTTAATCTCATCCTTCCAGAAAATATCAATTCCTGTAAAGATTTAGAATATGGTGCGACCCTAGACAATTGCATGAAAATATCAAATCTCCAGTCTGTCCCAGATATTCTTTCAACTTCTCTAAAAGAGTTTGACAAGGTGACCTTCGGGGAACTGGTGCGGCGTGTTCTTTTGGACTGCGATGATTCAAGAGCAAAAGCCAGATATCTCGTTCTTTAAGAGCCAGAAAGTAATGCTTGGCTTAATGCTCACCCATCTTCTTTCTCCTTTGGGCACTCTTCTGGATAATCAGACCTTTCGTGTTTCCGTTGCTTTGAGGCTAGGCGTTACTGTTTACCAGTCTCACGTGTCCAAACAGTAGATATTTATGGCTATCACGGTCTGAGCTTTCACAACAGTGCAGGAAGGATGGTTCGCCACAGCACGTTAAATGTCATTCTTCAACAAGCTCTAGCGTCTACAGGATTTCTTTCGGTTCTCGAGCCGGTTGGAGTGTGTCAGAGCGACGGAAAACGGGCAGATGGAATGACCAGATTTCCATGGAAGTCTGGGAAACCTCTCCTCTGGGATGTAACATGCAAAGATTCATTCATCCGTCATCAAAAACAGCAGGCGAGGTTTGTAAACTGGGAGAGTCCTTGAAGAGGAGGAAGTATGAGGAACTCTTGGATCGCTTCTGTTTCACGCCCTTTTCCGTTGAAACCTCAGGCCCTTTAGGACCTGAGGCTAAAAATTTAATAAACAAAATCGGTCAACTTATAAAGGGTGTATTGGGAGGCGATTCAAGAGTTAAATCATTCATTACCCAAAACATAAGTTTAACAGTTTAGAGGGGCAACGCGGCATCAGTTCTCGGGACTTTCCCTTGCCAAAAAGGTATGGAGGAAATGTTTTATGTTTAAAATTATTGCTATTTTTGTAGATTTTCAGTTAAATTTTTATATTGTTGTAATATTTAACGTACTTTTAGGTTTCTTTTGAGTTTCATATGTACAAAGAAAACTGAGAATTTTTCTTATAAAAAACTTGGTGTAAAATGGGCTTAAGATTTTTTTTTTCATTTAAAAGTGTTGTTTTAGTTTTAAGTTTCATTATAAAGACGTCTGGGTCGTGTCATCCACTAAAAGGGTGTCTTAAATAAGGACATCTGAGTAGGGGTTGCTATAAATCAACCTATTTTTGGCTAGGCAACATTTCACACAAGTATTTAAATTATTTTCGGGCCTATATTTAGTAGATAATAAAATTTCAAAAGGTCAAACAAAATTGTCTTTTCTGCGCAAAGATTTGTAGGTATTTACAAAATCATCCGTCAGGCTGTCTGCAAATTTGTAAACAAACATGGTTATAATAACTCCTTAAGTGGCAGTTTTCGAAAGAAAAGTAATATTTCTCTTCTCAAAAGTATTATGGGATTTCCCGCAGTGACGAACGATTTTTCCGAGTTTTGTTTAAAAGTTAAATCCTGTGAAATGATTTAAATCAACAAACCGTTTTGTTTTCTTTTAAATGGCTTTTTTGATTTCCTATATCGCAAAACTACCGAAAGGTTGTACAACTTTTTTGTTAAAATTATCAGTTGGAACCGACAAAAAATCTTTTTTTTTCTACCTCATGGTGACGTTTCTTCTTTTGACGGCTCTTACCACAGATCAACAAACCAGATTTAAAATTATGATTTTTGGTATATTTTGGTGCAAGTAAAAATTTTATTATTTTTAAGGGGTCAAATTTTTTTTACATGAAATCTAGAATTTTTTTTTTTTGGAATGCCTTGTAGAAGGCCTAGACATAAAATAAATTGCGGAAATGCACCGTTTTCGAGAAAAATGGAAAAAATGGAAACTGTATAGAAATGTGTTACAGAAAAAATAAAAACGGTTTTCGTTTCTACTTGATTTCCTCAATGGAAATATAGAAATCAAAACCTGCGAAAATGAATTATTTTTGAGAAAAACTGAAAAAAAAGACAATTTTCTATAGAAATCTGTTTTTAAAAAAATTATTACGATTTTGGAATTTGAACATTCTCCTGAATATAGCTATGTCATTGTGCGGAAATGTACCGTTTTTGAACTTCTTGTAGAAATGTGATATGAAAATGAAAATCTGCAAAAATACATTGTTTTTGAAAAAAAGTGAAAAAAGACCACTTTTTGTAGAAATGTGATATTCATTCCCGCAGATTTTCATTTCCATATTTACATTGAGGAGAAGAAGTGAAATCTAGAGCCGTTTCAATGAAGAAGTGAAATCTAAAGCCGTTTTTATTTTTTCTTTATATAATAGTTATTTACATATTGAAGTAAAATATAAAATAATAAACAGCTGAAAAAAGTCAACCAGAAAACAATCATACTACCCAGTCATACTTAAACAACAAAATCCTATTACAGGTCTTTATCGCATTTCTACACAAAGTTTCTATTTTTCAGTTTTTCTCAAAAACGGTACGTTTCCGCAAATTTTTCCTTTTATATAACTCAGGGGGTCCTATAGAAGACCCCCAATATTTTTTTTTCAATATCACATTTCATGTAAACGAAAGTTGAGCCTTTTAACAATAACAATAGTTTATATTAATCAAATGTAGTAAAAATAATTTACTGAGGACCATTATAGAAATTATATCTGCAAAAATTTTACAACATATCTTTAAAGCCGATCACAGATGCAAGAAAGAGCGGTTGAGTTGGCACTTTTATTATATTTTCTGCAGTTGGTGTCAAAAACCGTAAATAATCCTGACTCGTGCTGAAAAGATTTTATTACAAATTTAAGAACAAAAACAATTAAAAGCGTGAAACTGGGTGTCAGATTTTATGATGATAAGATGACTTGGAAAATAAAAAATAAAACGGCCGCATCGCAAGGGAAAGAATCAGCAATTTGTGCTGCAAAAAATGCCACGTAATATGTATGAAAAAAAGAGATAAAAGAAGGGAACTGAGACCGTATTCTTGAAGCTGCTGGAAGGAAATGATCCGCGAAAAAAAGTAGCCAAAAGTATAAAGCTGAGGAGAATATCCGTGGGAGCGTTTCCTTTATGCACTTTTAGGAAACGGGACCCAGGAAATCGCTCTATAGATAATTAATCATCAACAATCACAAAAAAGGCAATTTTTAAATGCATAAACACCACACATTCTTACCAAACAACAGAAAAAATTATAATTTCACAATTCAAAAAGATTAGCAGTAGTTTTGACAAAAAATCAGTAATGTGTGATGGGACTAATTTTACACAACACTACACTCGAGGATAAAAACATTAAAGAAACATTACAACAAAAAAGTTTCTTTTCGGTTGAAGTAACTGATTTGGAGGTTTTTTTTAACCTCTTCTTTGTTTTAATTGCCTTAGGAGTATAATCCTACTGGAAATATTAACACGCCAGGACGAATTCGTATCAGGTAACTTGGATAAGTAAGTACCAGTGCGGAACGAGGCCTATTTGTGAGTGGTTCAAGGTTGGAAATCAAAGTGTATGATGGGTTTATGATGTATAGTGGAGGGTGACCAGTGAAACTACTGATGAGCCCACGCTGGTTACCCAGGGCGAAACATCGTTTAATAATTTCTCTTTTCGCTTTGATCTTTTGTGTGTTCCTTGTGGGATGCTCATCCAAGTTTGAATTTTCGTTATTTCCACCCAAGATTTTTTGATCTTTTGTTTTTTAAAAAAGTGCTCATTAAGAATAAATACTAATTATCTGAAAACTGAAAATAAAAGAAACCCCTTTTTTATTTTTTAATCATTTTCTTTTTAGTTTTTTAAAAACTTTTTCTTGCCTTCGATAAAAAATATAATATTATACTTAATTCAACATAATAAGACTCGGATAATTTTAGCCCACAGGCGTAACAAACCTCTTTTACTTTACTATTAATTTTATCGCGCCTTAGAAGCCAAAAATACAACATTATCTCAGTCATATCTTGTCTTATGGCCTATAGGCTTAAATAATTCTTAAATTAGGTCATAAATTTCAGTTTTAGTAATTTTATTCTCAAGAGGATGCGTTAAATCAGATGGCTTATAGCATTATTTTGCTTCCCGAAATATATATTTAAAGTAGTGCATAGTTAGACGATTGTGCCTTTTAGACTGTTAAGTCGGATGGTTAGAATGTGACTTGTCAAATTTTGACGAGATGTGGCCAGTCACATCTTAACCGCCGGACTTAACTAAGTGGCCACTTAGCTTGTTGCTGCTAGTGCCAATAAATGTTAACTGGCGCGGCCAATTTTAACAACTGACATACAGCAATATTAAGAAGATCTAATTATTATCTAAAAATTACGCGTTTTCTTTAAGGATTTACAAAAAAAATATTTCGAAAATACGACAAAATAACAAACTGCCGGAAATTAAAATGACCAACCAATGCACTATCACCATAAAACCATGGTGTAATATAAAAATGGAGTCTTTTGTAAGTTTTTTCGTATTTTTTAGAATTCGTTGCTTTTTTACTCGGGTTTTCAAATAACTCACGCTAGTTATAAAAACTACTATTATCAGGCACCAGTACAGTATGTGGAGTAAGAAGAAAATTCAGTTGACCTTTTATCATTTTTTTTTCGTTCTTTCAGGCCGAATATAACGCAGCAGATTTGATAGCCATGACTCTCATTCGATGTTTGGCGGTCTTATATTGCTACTACCAGTTTCGGAAATTGCACAAGCTCGGGTCAAAATACGTACTTGGTAAGCACCTGACAGTTGATTTTTTAATATTATCGATGCCAAAGCCAACCATATATTGATTGAAACTAGAGCAGTTGCGCTTTTTACGCACAGCATACAAAAACGCAACGAAAATAATTCACGGATTGATTTTTTTTTTGAAACACGTCAACTGAGATCTTGGATTTTTTTCGTCATTTTGGCAAAAAAATATTTTTTTAAAAAATAGGACACCCTGTATAGTTTGACATTTTTGAATTGTAAAAATAAATTATCTTTTTGACAACAACCTCACAACCTCAGTTAAAAGTAAACAAAAATAGTTTTGGAATTTCGTATTGTTTAAAACTTCCAAAAATTAATAATAAAGTACAAGTTATTCTGTTTCATCCAGAAGGAAATAAAATTTACCAGGTTTTCTTAAGCCCAGTGAATTCGGAACGTTAAGACACAGTTAAGTTAGAAAAAAAATACAGAAAAGTATACAAAATTTGAGGAAAATTTGTTTTATTTTACATTTTTAAAGATATTAATACGAGAAACATAAAAAATCTGATACATTATTCTTCTAATCTGATAATAAAAATTTCAATTCCTATAATCACTTCAATCAGAACAAACGAATATCTGTATTGTTAAAAAAACTCTCAAAATCCATTAAAACATTTGCTAACACTCTTAAAAATTTATAATTTATTTTAAGCCAAACTGAAAAAAAAATTCTTAAAAAACCCAAATCAAGACTTTTTGCTAACCTAACTTTCTAAAACCCACCTAAAATAGGTTAATACTTAAATATATTGTTAAACCGTCTCTTAACACACTTAAAAAATAGGCTAAATCAAGCTAGACCCCCCTCCACTCAACGGAACTCAATTTGGATATTGTAAAAATTATGTACTAATTATGTACTAATTTAGTCCCCTTTTAAAATGCCCCACCCTTAAAAGTGGGGGGTGTGGCTTGGCGCTGTGCTGCACCCCCCCCCATGCTTAGAAGACAATTTAAGGAAAGTTGATATGTCATAATTTTGTACTAATTATGTACTCTTAACGACGGGTGCTTTTCCTAAGATTTTTGTTTGTTTGTTATGGGGTGTGTAGCTTGATATCAAGGTACACCCCATATAAACAAAAAAAAATTAAGTTATCCTGAGAGTAGGCAATTTTTTAAAAGGCGACGAAATTAGTACATAATTATTAGCTTTTTCCTAGGCAAAGGGGGGTGTGCCTTGATATCAAGCTACACACCCCATATAAACAAAAAAAATGAAGTTATCTTGCAAGTAGGCAAATTTTTACAAGGGGACGAAATTAGTACATAATTAGTAGAAAATTATGGCATAATTGCTTTTTTTCAAATCTATTTCTTAAGCAGAGTGGGGTGTGCCTTGATATCAAGATACACCCTCCATAAAAACAAAAAAAAATGAAGTTATCTTGAGAGTAGGCAATTTTCTAGAAGGGGACTAAATTAGTACATAATTAGTACCAAATTCTGGCATAGTCAATTTTGGTCGAATCGCTTTTCTAAGCAAAGGGGGGTGTACCTTGGAATCAAGCTACACACCCCATAACAAACAAAAATCTTAGGAACCGATGGTTTTTGTAAACTAAAAGTAACCTTCTTTAAGAGTACATAATTAGTACAAAATTATGACATCAATCAACTTTCATAAAATCTATCTCCTAAGCGTGGGGGTGCAGCTTAGTGCCAAGCTAGCCCCCCCCCCCACTTTTAAGTGCGAATAACTCCGTTATTCATTGAGTACAAAATTTTTTAAAAGGGGACTAAATTAATACATAATTTTTACAATATCCAAATTGCGTTTCGTTGAGGGGGGGGATGTAGCTTAATTGAGCTTTTTTGATACTCAATGAGCCATTTTAAATATTAAATTTGTTTATTTACTATAACTTAAATCCCACCAAGCTTGAAAAACTCGAAACTAACTGATAAACCGTCTCTTTAAAGAAACCATTGCTTAATATTATTAAATAATGATAAAACTTACTAAATAAACTTATTTCAAAGCAATACTCTTTAAACTTGCAAAATCCTCTTTAAATTTAAAAGTCGTTCATAATTTAGATGCTTTAAATCCAAGGAAGCTTAGTTAAAAACCTGTCAGAAGGAAGCTCATTGCTAGCCCGTCTCTTAATAAAACTTAAAACTAACCCTACAAAAAGTAATTTAAAATTTGGACGCCCAAGATGTATCAGAATGTTCAAACCCGCTAAACAAAAAAAAGTTCAATCATCAAGTCATTCACTATAAAACCTGCAATTAGTCAAAACAATTTTTTATCCGAACCTTATTTCATCAAACCCATTGAATAATAAATTCGAAATTTAATAGACCCGTTTTTAATCGAACCATTGTTCATCAAACTCATTCAATATCTAAGTCATTGTAAAACCCATTTTTAATTTTTAATAAAACCCGTAATTTGTCAAACCGTTATTTATCAAAACCGGATTTCGTCAAACTCGTTGTTTATCAGAAAATAATTGCTAAATTGATACCGCATTCACTAATAATACTTACATGAACCGGAGGCGCACACGAAGGTGGCGACATCTATACACAAGGTATTGAAGACTACCTGTGAATACTTTTATAGAACGACAAATGCATCGAAACGCCGTGACGCCGCGCCACCCTCCAGTTGATGTAAGTATTATTGGCCAATGCGCTATCAATTTAGCAAATATTTTATGATAAACAACGAGTTTGACGAAATCCGGTTTTTATATATGATGGTTTGACAAATTCCGGGTTTTATTAAAAATGGGTTTTACAAATTACGAGTTTGATATTGAATGAGTTTGATGAACAATAGTTCGATTAAAAACGGGTCTGTTCAATTTCGAATTTGTTATTGAATGGGTGTGATGAAAAAAGGTTCGGACAAAAAATTGGTTTGACGAATTGCAGTTTCTATGGTGAATCGTTCTTACGACGAATTTTTTTAACAAATACGGTCTGATAAATTTCTGGTTTAATAAACCATAGGCGTTCTCCCTTAAAATAAAAAAAAAAATGAAATTTGAAAATGTATTTTAACTTAATTCACACCCAACCTGCTTGAAAACCCCGTGATAGAAAATTAATTGCTAACCTGCCTCTTAATGAAACCATTGTTTAATATTACTAAATGATAAAACTTCAAGACATTCTTTGCTAACCTGACTTAAAAAAAACTCAATTACTCACTTTAAATTTGTTCATAATTTACTCGAAGATCACTTAAAACCTGTAATAAGGAAACTCACTGCTAGCCCGTCTCTTAATGAAACTTAAAAGTTGAAGCCCATAATAGTAATTTAATTTATGATTTGCATTTTTTTAAACTGCCAAATCACCAAACGTGTTTTACCTAAAAACTTAGCGGTGGGTGACATGTCAAAAATTCCAATCTTGTAATAGAAACAATAAAAAGAATTGCATAAAATTAAAAGTTACATCTTTTTCAGAATGGTGTGACATAAAATCGCCGCGCTCAAGATGGTAGGCGCTTTCTCTTACGTCTGCAAGCCGTACCTTGACGTTCTTGAACTTGAGTCAATTATTTTCTCTCTTTAATAAATGGTTTCTTAAGATTTCTACCCACAACAAACGTTTCTTATAGAATTTTTAATTAAAATTTGAATCATACTAAAAATGTAATATTAGCTTAGATGCAACTAGCCCCAAAAGGGGAAACTACATCCTCGTAAAATTTTCATAAGGCCTTTAGTGTGTGTCATATAAAAAAAGAAATAGCTGAGCTCTATAAAAAAAGCCGCAGGGAAGGGACCGAATATTCGCGCATAGTTTAATAGCTGCTTGGAAACCGGTGTTATAAAACTCTAAAAATTAGGTAGGGGCAAAAAAGTCGTGGCACATGTATTCGCGCAATCACAGATTGATCAAAGACGGACGTCTACTGCATGTCTCAGACAGACGTCGTTTATGACCGCGATCAAAATAATGTTTTTTTCTTATTATTTGTGGTAAATTTTGTTTATAATAAATTTTTATTACAAAAAAACTTTTAAAGAACAAGCTTTTATTAAATGCACTCAAAAGTAGAAAATAATTTTTTATCTTTCTTAAAATTTAAATTAAAAATTTTAACTTTTAGTTCTTCTTCTGTAGTTCTCTCTTTGTCATCGTAAAGTTAAATTTTTAATTTGCGCCCATTGCTTTTATTATGATATAAGAAAGAAACAAAATTATTTTCTACTTTTGAGTGCATTTAATAAAAGCCTATTCTTTAAAAGTTTTTTTTAATAAAAATGTATTTTTTAATTTTTAGATTTGTACTCTAAATCGTCCACTGTGAATCCGCCATATTTAAATTTTCATATCTGATCAAAAATTCATAATCCCCCTCCTTCAAAACCCCTGTATGCCAATTTTGATTGAAATCGAACAAACTAAATCTTTTTCCCCCTCCACTTTTCTCGTTAGAGGGGGGTGGGTACCTAAGAATACCATATTATTGTATTTTCACCGGAACTATAAACGCATAACAAATTTGAACACAATCGGATGTGGATAAGTCAGTTAAAATTGGTTAGCAAAACATCTTGAATCCGCCATATTGAATTTTAAAAATCTGATCAAAAATTCGTATTCCTTATCCCCAAAAGCCCCCGTATACTAATTTTGGTTGAAGGGGTGCCTAATAATGACATATTATTGTATTGTCACCGGAACTATAAATGCATGCCAAATTTGAATCGGATGTGTATAAGTTAGATCAAATTGGTTAGCAAAAGATGACCAAAAATCGTCCATCTTGACTCCGCCATATTGAATTTTCAAAATCTAATTAGAAATTCGTTATCTCCATCTCCAAGTGCCCCAACACACCAAATTTCAACGAAATCGGGCGTACTTCAACTGTACCACCTCCACCCCCTTCGAGTAGGGTGAAGCTGTCAATTTCATCACACTATATTCTTGTGTTGTCACCGCAACTACATAAGCATGCCAAATTTGAAGCCGATCGGATGTCGGGAAGTTGGTCAAAATTAAGTTGCAATATTCCACCCGAACAAACATATATACATTGCAAGTTAAATAAAAGCTTGTAAAATAGTTAAAAAAGGTTATTGGTGCAATGCAGATTACTTCGTACTGAGTATTGATAAACAATTATAAAACCAGTGTTTAAACCATTGAAACTGCCACAATTTGCCAAAAGAAATTGTCAAAAAACTTAACTAAAAATGAACTATTAAACGACGCAAGTAAAAATAACTATTATAAAATGGTATTTTTCTGGCATGTATACCATTTTGGACCAGCGTTTCCCAACCGCTCAATTCCACAAGCTTCAACTGTGGCTCCTCACCTTAGTTACAAATCTTACAAGTACCAAGAACATCAAGAACTTCGACCAGCAGATACATTACGAAGAGCTGATTTCTATTCAGACGTGATGAAACGTGCCAAAGCCGACGAAAGTATGTTTACCAAACAAGGAGGACCAAATGTTCAAAATTTTCGATATTGAGTCAGAGAAAATCAGCATCGAATTGTACCCGCCAACACTCAATATCCTGAAAGAGTTAATGTTTGGGCAGGAATAATAGGGAAACACATATTTGAATTGAAAACAATTTTAATGGCCAAATCTTTCTACAACTGCTCCAAGAAGACATAGTGCCTGCCATTGATGCCGTCGCAGGAGATCACGACCAGACATGGTTCATAATGCCGGAATTGCGAGGACATATTTGAGAAACGTGTTTCGCAATAGATTAATTGGACGCTTCGAAACGATTCTTTGGTCAGAGAGGTCTCCCGATCTAGCTCCCAATGATTTATATCTATGCGGATATCGGGGGGATCAAATTTCAGTAGAAAATGGGTACAACACAAGACTTAAAACAGGCCTTAGGTCAAAAATGCGGTGAAATGAATAGAGAGAAGCTACAAAATACTAGAAATGAATTTTATGGTAGGTTGGGATATTGCTTGGCCGAAAATGGTGGTTTATTTGAACATTTGATTAATTTAGATTTGTTCCCTGTGCTTGTTTTGAAGATAATAAATTAACATTTTTTAATTTTTTTCTTGCGTCGTGTAATAGTTCATTTTTAGTTAAAACTTCTGATAATAAAAATAAAAAAGAGAGTTTTACCAACAAAAAAACTATTGGATTTTTGACCTCCTCCACTAGTTCTACCACTGACTGGTTTCAGACACAGTCCATCCACCAGTCGGGCTTTTTACTATGATGAATCGATAGCAAAAAAAACAAACTTTACGAAATACACCGGAATACCACAAGAATACATACCGGGTGCGACTTGGATACTAGACGCAAACACGTGTTTCACCCTCGTTAGGGATTTTCAGTACGCCATAAGTTCAAACAGCAAGTCATGGACAAATGATCGGCAAAACACTAGATAACAGAATGAAAAATAAATTTGTCCATAGTTCATATGATAATTAAAAAAAATATTAGTATTTAACTGTCATTTCAATGTTCTTCATTTTAGCTGGTACTTATTATTTCTTACTAAATACAATGTAATCCACATTTACATAAAGGTCCTATGTTGCAGAAACAAACGCATAACCCAACCTATATGTGATGTGGTATTTACTGTTCGTATTCCTATGAGAAATAAATAAAGGCGTTATGGTAGTGTTTAACAACCACTACCACGCCAACTCTACCAGAGTTTTTGGAACACATTTAAAATCGTCACTTGTCAAAATTTCTGAGAGATGAGAAAAAATATTTCACAAAATAAGTATTTGGTATGTTGGAACCTGGTAATATTTTGTTATTTTTAATTAGGTAGCTCTTAAGGCGATTAGGTGCATTTTCGTTGCTTACTTTTTAAGCAACTCTTACGATCCTCATTAATAATAATTTTCAACAGAAATTAAAAAATATAACCCCAATTTTTATTGATTAACATTTGATTTATTTTAGGTATAGCTGGACTATTTACAGTTTTCTCAAGTTTCATATTTACATCGACGGTTTTAAATTTTTTGAGAATTAACGTGAGCGACTTAAAGTAAGTGGACCCCGTGCCAAATTTATTTGCGTCTGAAAAAACATCGTATATGACATAAGTTGAACTGTATAAAAAACGTTTTCTAGAATTACCAAACAAGAGTCAATTTTGACACCATCACAGCACACTTTGTAATGTGATCAAATCAAAACCATTTAATGTAAAAACAAGTACCATACGAAAATTCTTTGAAATCTAACCCCACAAAAAGCATTGAACTCAGAAGTTTAGAATAATTGGACACACCCTGTACAAACGAATGGTCTTTAGACAATCCGATACTATCGCAAAAATGACTTTATTTCAATTTATAGGGTCAGTGTTTTCTGGTTATTTGAACAGTATTGTGTGTCATTTTTTAGAGATGCATTGTTCTTCTTCCTACTGCTAATCGACCTAACAAAAGCAGCTATACTAGCTCAATATGCTCTAAATGCGTCAAATCATAGTGAAGCTAGATCAAATATAGCTAAGGGGCTATCAATATTGGGGCCAGCTATAACTTTGGACACAATAGTTGAGAGTTTGGTTATTGGTGTTGGAACTTTGTCAGGTTAGTACAAAAGCGTTTGTTAATAAGGAAACACCAAGACTGGATGTTCCAAACAACTACTTTTTATCTGGATTTTTTTTTTAAAAATAGCAAAATAGGATAGATCTCAGTACGGAGTTGTTGTAATGACATATTAATTTTTCTTTTTAAAATTTTTTAGGGGTTCAGAGATTAGAAATGTTATCATGTTTTGCTGTCCTATCAGTGGTAGTAAATTACATTGTGTTCATGACATTTTATCCAGCATGTCTTTCTTTAACATTAGAGGTAAGTTATCTATTTTTTATTTTTGAATTTATTAAGAAGTCTACCCACATAGCAATGAACGAACATTTACTTGCATAGCATATGCGTTAAACCTCCTTTTGAGGATGTCCTTTTGAGCACATCTTTCGCATATGCTTGGTATATACTATTCAAGTATATGCTATTAAGGATGTCTATAGCAAATTCTATTAGTGTACCATTTCAGCAGGTCCTTTTGAGTACATCTTTAACAAATGCAAAGAATGTATCAATTTTAAAACTTAGAATATGCTAAGCAAATACCATTAACGAAGGTGGGGAAGGTGTTTTAGAACATCTTTAGCATATATGCAAAGTATATATATCACTTATTCAAATACTATTTGGTCCTTTTAGCGCACAAGCTATTCTGGTACCGTGAAAAACATCAAGAGAATGTTATTCTAGTATTTACTTAGCATATACTAATGATATACAAATTAAAGAAGGTTACTTTTAGGACATCTTTAGTATATGCAAAGTATATACCAATTATGAAATAAGTTAAAAAAACTGGAAAAAAATCGATGACCGGAAGCGAACCCGGTAACCTTTGGTTTAGAGATGCTTGTTCATATATATATCCACCAAACGTGAAAATTCTCTGATTAAGCTTTAACACTTAACACTTTTTAGTCAACCTATAAAAATCCGCCAAAACGCTTATATTCCGCGTTTTCAACCTATTTCTTTATAAGCGCATGGTACAGTGGATAAAGCATTCTATCAACCTGTAAGTTGTCGGTTCGAACCCCGTCGGCGCGTCGGACTTTTTTTTATTATTTGTTTTTATTTTTGTTTCTTAGGCTGTATTGTGATAGGACATGGTTTTTAGAGCTCAAAAATATATTTTGAATTTTATTTAAAGCCATATTTTAGCAGGTATACTGGTTTTGCGCTACTATAGACTTAGCACATGCCAATCATCTGATAAGAATATCTATTGGCACATTGTAATTAGGGCGGAACGTAATCTATTCTTAGCACATGCTTAGGATGTTCCAATTTAGAACATTCTTAGCATATCCTTTTTCTTCTTGAGGATATTCTATGCACATGCTAAGGATGAAAAAATTGCTATGTGGATAATAATTTACTTTTCCCAAAGATAATTTTTTTCAATATGACCAAATTTAAAAAATTTCGTAAAAGCGTAAAGGTGCAATTATACCGAAAAACTGGTTCGTCCAAAAGTTTGCGAAAATACTTGCGATCCTTTTTCGGCAAACTTTTTCAGAAAGTTTTCCACAAACTTTTGCTCGACCTTTTCGACAAACTTTTAAACAAACTTTAGAAAAAGAAATGGAAAACCAAAAAGATGGAAAAATAATATCTAATATATTTAGTACCTCTATATGTATATGATTTTTAGGGTTTACGGGCGTCCGGAAACATCCGGGGGTTTTTTATAATTTGTTCGGTTTTCAGGCGGAGAAGGAGAATCCACACAGAACGAACATGTTTGTACAAAACCTCGGGAAAAAATCTGAAATTTTTTGCACGAACATTTCCGCGAGCTTTTTTACAAGCTTTTTAACAAACATTTTGTTGGGGCAAATTTTTGCAATCTTTTTTGGAAATATATTTTTAAAGCTGAAAATAAGTGTTTTTAGGTCATTTTGTCACAACTATTAATAGTTTACTTTGGAAACAATAAAATTTCGTCAGTGTCAATCAATAACATAAATTTTTCAATTTGTTGTCAAAATAAAAATTAGAGAACATACGTTTTTGACCGTCGTACGGTCTTATCACCTCAACCTTTTTAAATTTTAGATGAAAATTTTATCATTTTTTATTTTTCTATTTTTAGTTAGGTTTAATGATTTTCGACAACGGCATTTCTTTTTATTCTTGATTTGACAGACTTTTTGCCATACAAGTTTGAATAAAAGTCAATCGAAGGAAAGATTTTCTGTGTAAATGTCCCTTAATAACCCATGAAGTTGCTTTATTTTTGTCCAGTCACAGCATTCTTTTGATTAAAACCTTCTAAAATACAGAATGACATAGCCCAGTACGTTAATATTTCACCTCGTAAGCCACACAAAAACCCATGTGAATGGATTTCTAATATCAGTAATCGCTTAGGTCAAACTTCCATTGAAGAATGCATTAGCTTCAGGGTAATTCCACGCCCACGGTAACTCGCTTTACATTTACAAAATTTATCTTTAAAGCTATTTCTTTTTCACATTCTTTACTTGTAGCTTCCCTCCACTTAAAAAAAAATTTAAAGGACAACTCATTAAATTGTTTAATGGTAGTTGCACCGCAATATTTAAAGAACCCCTAAGCTAAGTGATAATTAGAATGGACCCTTTTCATTTTTAACCACGCCCTATTCTCAGTGGCGTAGCCCGGAGGGGGGGGGAGTTGGGGGTTAACCCCCCCCCCCAGGAGGTCCAACCCAATCTACAATAAGTTATTCATGATCAAGGGCCCCAGGGAGAGCTATCGCTCCCCCAGTTTTTTTAACCCTTACTCCGGTTTGTGACGTGTGTTTGGTGTGATGTCTTAAATTTCAAAAATTTTGCCTGCGGTGCTATGATGTCATTAATTGTTACAATTTTTGTTTAATTCTAAGGAATCTTTAGCATCAGCATTCAAAACGTGTAATAAATGGCATTCTTAGTATATATAATTTTTATTAAAATTTTCATTTATGATTTGGGAACAAATCTATATATACCAGCGCAACCGACCCCTTCTTGGCATCTAACCCAATCTACTTTTTCAAAAATATTTTACAAAAAACCTAAGCGAGCAAAATTTTTAAAGAATTTTCGTTTGCTGCGGCGCTATACCAATAATGAATATTGTTACGATTTTGTTTAATTTTTGCATTTTAGTGTAATTTTTCCAGAATTTTTGCCTGCGGCGCATTTAAGCGTTAATTTTGAAAAAATCTGCAAATGAGACTAGATGAGACTTGCTTTTAAAAATAAGTATTTTTGTTTCGTATACACTAACTCAACACATATTAATCCGCCCCTCTCCCCTCCCTACAGTTCAAGAGCTCAAGCAATAGGCAACTACCTAATTTTTAAAAATTTGCCATGGGTAGGTAATTGATTTTTATTAAATGATGAAACCTCTCCTCAGAGTCGATTTCTGCCTACGCCACTGCAGTATTCTAAAAGTAGGTGCTAGTAGCCATTAGCCTAGTACCTTGCATCATAAGTGAAAAGGTTCTACATAGAAGAAAATATTACTAACTTGTGAAATAAACGCGATTTACATACTTTATAATTGTAATTTAGTTTAATGTCATCTTTTGTCGGTAGATGGCACTGGAATCAATATCTTCTCTATATAGCAGGTAATATTATTATACATATAAGACAGCTATAAGTTATTTAGGTAATCTTTTGTTCTTTTGATAACTAATCTCAAGTAGTACATCAACATAATGGTGATATCCATAGGCTACTCCGTAATTGCACTTTAGTGGAAGACTAATGCATATTTGGTGGATATTCATGTGGATATATATCCACTGCATATCTTAGAATATCCATATCGTGGCCATCTGGACATGCTTTGAATACCAAAATCAAATCCTTGCAATATTCAATAGGGATATACATATATTTGCTATGTGGGATATTATAGTCAGTGCCCAGGTATATTACTATAAAATTTAAAAAAAAAACGTTCTGGTCGTACTATGGTTATGTTTCACGTCACGTTTCTATCACATTTATATCACCTGTATGAGCTAGAACGTAACTTATTGCCTGCATGTGTTAGTAATATTCCCAATGGTGTTCTCTAACTATTACATTATAGGAATGTTTATTTGTTATGTGGGATAGATTCTTTTAAAAATCACAAACGAATTTTCGTGGAACGACCGTTAAAGCATAATTTAAGTGTGCTTTAAACCAATAGAAACTGAGTTAAGGCATCGTACCATCTAAAGGCGCATTTACACAGACAAACTTTCCTTTGATATTGAAATGCCGACAAACATTTACACGAGCCTCTTGAGCAAAATGTTCAAAAAAAAGTTCGAGCAAAATCTCGTACAAAAAGACTCACGGAAATTTTGGAGAGAATGTTAAGCAAAATTTGTTTGAAGAAATGTTGGTATAGAAATTTCTTACAAATTTAAATTTTATGGGAATTCATTGAACTTAACTGAAAATAGAAAGACTAAGTTTTAAAACAAGGTATTTTTAATTAAGTGCTTTTTGACGGAAAAACAATTTGATCTCGAAATTGACATTTTACCTCATAAGCAACTTCGATTGACCTGAATTTTTAATTAAGTGCTTTCTGACGGAAAAACAATTTGATGTCGAAATTGACATTTTACCTCATAAGCAACTTCGATTGACTTGATTTTTATAGGGGATATGCCAGTATACTTGTAACTTTTTTGGGGTTGTAAAAAAACGATAATAAAAATATATTAATTGGCACTTATTTATTGCTGTTGCCTGTAAAATGTAATAATAAAAATTTACGTTTAAAAGAATATCTCTTTATTTTACTTTCTAGTTTAAAACACAATACAATAATAATTAAGTCAAATTAAAAAACCTATATACATTTTATTAAATCTCAAATATATGAACAAAAGCACGTTCGGTCTAAAAAATACCCGTTTATTACCCACTTTTACAACCCTACGATCCCAGACCCTTGTCTAAAAAAATATAATTTAGCAGTAATAGACTAGATTTCTGAATCGGAATGTTGCTCCTTTGCATATTGTTTCTTCAGTGTCAGTAATCGACCTTGATTATTACATTAAATTCACAGTAAATATCTATCTTCAGCATTTTCATGAACCTTTTGCTTTTTTAAGCAACCGTTGGGGCCTTAAACTAACTAGGTAAATCTGGTGTGAGGAATGAAAAAAAAACAATCAAAGCTAAGGGTAAAGTTACAAAAATATGTTTAAAAAAAAATCCCCTCCCCACCACTCCTTATAGTGGTGAGGCGCGGATTACCGCTTAAAAGTGCAACTTTTGAGTTTTTTGCCGATATTTGAAAAACTCAAAATTTTTTTGGAAAAGAAAAATTTTCCTGGGTTATTTTTTGAATTTAGGATAAACCCTTGGAAATAAAAAAAACTCCCAAGAAAATCCCAAAAAAAACCCCGGGCAAAAAAATCCGGGAAAAAACCTAAGAAAAAAATATTATAAGTAACCCTAATCCATGTGACAAAACTGATAGCCAAGAATAATGTTTCGCTTGCCGTCGGCTTTTTTTCACAAAAATTTAAAATAAAAGTTGGTGTTCCATTTTTTTAAAGAATTGAGATCACTGATCACTGATGTGAAATTTTATTTATTCTCATCTTTAAAAATATGTTTCCAAAACAGATAGCAATAATTTGCTCAAAAATTTACCCGAACAAAATGTTCAAAGAAAAGCTCACAAAAATGTTCACGCAAAAAAATCTTTTGCACGAGCTTTTGTTTGAGCATGTTCGTCTGTGTAATTGCGCCTTTATAAGCATGTAGAAGCAATCTTATTGTAATGCAAATAAAATATTATTATGGAAAGAAGGCTGCTGCTTAAAATATAATATGTATTACAGACATTGGATTTTCTTAAAGATCTTGTGCTAGGAGACCTAACCATCCAAATAGTGATCTTTAAAGGTAAAATTTTAAAACCCTAATTAATTAATTGCCTAGTAACTTCCAAATAAAAAGTAAAAAGGAATAAAACATTATTTTTTTTCCATGCATCCTGAGAAGTTGCATACCTTTTGGATGTTCACACCGCGCATTTTCCGCAAAAAAAATGGAATAGAATTTTCTAGTGAATTTTGCTGCGAAAACATAAATATTAAGGTGGGAAGCCTATCAATTATCAGCTGTTATTGTTACCAGAATTTTAATTATTTGTTGCCTGATTTTTTTGGACGCCCACGGTTTATCAGAATGTGCAAAATCAAACCCGTTAAATAAAAGAAAGTTCAATTATAAAATCATTCACTATAGAAACAGCAATTCCTTAAACCAATTTTTTATTCGAACCTTATTTCTTCAAACCCATTCAATAACAAATTCGAAATTTATAAGACCCGTTTTTAATCAACCATTGTTCATCAAACTCATTCAATAGCAAATCCGGAATTCGTAAAAACCGTAATTTATCAGAAAATTTTTGCTAAATTAATTGCGCATTCGCCAATACCACATGAACCGGAGGCGTACACGCAGGTGGCGCGCATACTTACAGGTTGCGTTCAATAGTTTGTGTATAGATGTCACTTGTTGTGTGTTATTGGCGAATGCGCAATCAATTTAGCAAACATTTTCTAAATTAATTAATTAGGAACGGGTCTGTTAAACTTCGAATTTGAGGCGTTTTCTCGCGTTGAAATTATTTTGAAATATTATTTGAAACTATTTACATGTGACGTCACCATTTAGAACCGAGAAAAAATGAGTAGTTCAAAACGCTGACGTAGTTTAGTGTAACCTCACTTTTTTTCGTTTTTCTGTTTATTTGTTTGGTGTTTAAAATTAAAATGGATCAACTACTGGTTTATCTAAAAAAACCTTCGAGTGTACGGCCCGTTTTAGTAGCATGGATGGCAAGCAATGGAAGTTATATGGATAGTGAAGTTTTTTTATTTACTGTTCTTTTAAGCCCAGAAAATCATATAAGACCACAGGGATACCATGAAGAATGGCTAACAAGATATCTAGAATACGATTTTTCATACATTTTCACGCAAAAACAAAAAAAAATCGGTTAAAACAAGAATGTAGAATTTTGACGTATCTTCTACGCACGCGTCAGTTTTGAAACTAGAGTGGATTCCGTTTCAAAATATTTTTAACCCGTTTCGATGTGACGTCACCGTTGCAACGCGAGAAAACAAATGTTTCAAACTTTTTAAACAATTTCAACGCGAGAAAACGCCTTTGTTGATGAAATAAGGTTCGGATAAAAAATTGGTTTGACGAATTGCAGTTTCTATAGTGAATCGTTCTTACGATGAATTTTTTTATTAAATACGGACTGATAAATTCCTGGTTTGATAAACCATAGGCGATCATTTTTTTCTTTCCCTTGGCTAAAAATTACATTTCTTGATGCACAGTGTGAACGCTTTCGGATTTCATGCATCTAGCAAAAGATGCATCTGCAAGATGCACGGAGAAAATGCACAGTGAGAAACGGGCTTAATATAACGCAACGTAGCAGAACGTTATTTAACGTTCCTTGCTCAGTGGCGGTCCCAGGGGGGCGGGGGGAGGGGGATCGCCCCCCTCTGCTCCAGAAAAAAGTAGACAACAAAGATGCTGGTGGTAACCTCGAAGTCTTTGGAGTAAAAACGAGAAATTGTAGAATGTTCCTTTAAAGCAGGGTTGGAAAAAACCCGGATTTTTTATATAAAACCCAACCCACTGGGCTTTTTTGTATTTTACAAATGGGTTTTATTGGGTTTTTTATGGTTTTCTTTTTAAATTATATACAGATTGTAGTTCTTCTTTAAAATTAGGACTTATTCCCGCGATCGTTTATGAACTATAAAATACGACATAAGAATAAGTGGAATACAGAAATCGATAGTTTGTTTGTTTGTTAATAAATCAAAGCAGTTTTGGTTTAGTTTGACCAGCGCTTTTTTTACTTAATACAAACAAACCTTAAGAAAATTATTGTTGGAGTTTGTGTATTTACTACACTGCAAGTACCTGCTTACTTGATATAACATGGTAATATACGATTCGAGTTTTCGTTTTTTTCGAGGGTATTAACTCTAAACCATTTTTTAAAAGGAAAATTGCCCCTTTAAGGCGCAATTACATAGACGAACATGCTCAAACAAAAGCTCGTGCAAAAGATTAAAAATTTTTTGCGTGAACATTTTTGTGAGCTTTTCTTTGAACATTTTGTTCGGGTAAATTTTTGAGCAAATTATTGCTATTTGTTTTGGAAACATATTTTTAAAGATGAGAATAAATCAAATTTCACATCAGTGATCAGTGATCTCAATTCTTTAAAAAAATGGAACACCAACTTTTATTTTAAATTTTTGTGAAAAAAAGCCGACGGCAAGCGAAACATTATTCTTGGCTATCAGTTTTGTCACATGGATTAGGGTTACTTATAATATTTTTTTCTTAGGGTTTTTCCCGGATTTTTTTGCCGGGGGTTTTTTTGGGATTTTCTTGCGATATTTTTTTATTTCCAAGGGTTTTTTTTCTAAATTCGAAAAACAACCCAGGAAAATTTTTCTTTTCCAAAAAAATTTTGAGTTTTTCAAATATCAGCAAAATACTCAAAAATTGGATTTTTTTTTAAACATATTTTTGTAACTTTACTTTACCTTTAGCTTTTATTGTTGTTTTTTAATTCCTCACACCAGATTTACCTAATTAGTTTAAGGTCCCAAGGGTTGCTTAAAAAAGCAAAAGGTTCATGAAAATGCTGAAGATATAGATATTTACTGTCAATTTAATGTAATAATCAAGGTCGATTACTGACACTGAACCAACAATATACAAAGGGCAACATTGCGATTCAAAAGGGTGTCTGGCCTACTATCTGCGAAATCCAAAACGCGGGATGATAGATCGGCGACACAGTCTACTAAATTACTGCTAAATTATATTTTTTAGACAAGGGTCGGGTTCGTAGGGTTGTAAAAGTGGGTAATAAACAGGTATTATTTAAACCGAACCAGCTTTTGTTCATATATTTGAGATTTAATAAAATGTATATAGGTTTTTTAATTTGACTTAATTATTATTGTAAAAGACTAAACTAGGAAGTAAAATAAAGGGATATTCTTTTAAACGTAAATGTTTATCATTATATTTTACAGGCAACAACAATAAATAAGTGCCAATTATTATTTTTTTTATTCTCGCTTTTTTTACAACCCCAAAAAAGTTACAATTATACTGGCATATCCCCTATAAAAATCAGATCAATCGAAGTTGCTTATGAGGTAAAATGTGAATGTCGGCATCAAATCGTTTTTCCGTCGGAAAGCACTTGATTAAAAATACCTTATTTCAAAACTTTGTTTTTCTATTTTCAGTTAAGTTCAATAAATTCCGATAACAATATATATTTTGAATTTGTAAAGAAATTTTTATACCCCCAATTCTTCAAACAAGTTTTGCTCAACATTCTCTCCAAAATTTACGTGTGTTTCTTTGTACGAGATTTTGCTCGAACATTTCTTTGAACATTTTGCTCAAGAGGCTCGTGTAAATGTTTGTCGGCATTTCAACATCAAAGGAAAGTTTGTCTGTGTAAATGCGCCTTTAAAGGCGCAATTACACAGACGAACATGCTCAAATAAAAGTTCGTGCAAAAGATCTAAAATTTTTTGCGTGAACATTTTTTTGAGCTTTTCTTTGAACATTTTGTTCGGGTAAATTTTTGAGCAAATTATTGCTATCCATTTTGGAAACATATTTTTAAAGATGAGAATAAATAAAATTTCACATCAGTGATCAGTGATCTCAATTCTTTAAAAAAATGGAACACCAACTTTTATTTAAAATGTTTGTGAAAAAAAGCCGACGGCAAGCGAAACATTATTATTGGCTCTACTATCGGTTTTGTCACATGGTTTAGGGTTACTTATAATATTTTTTTCTTAGGGTTTTTCCCGAATTTTTTTTTGGGATTTTCTTGCGATTATTTTTTTATTTCCAAGGGTTTTTTCCTAAAGACAAAAAAAAAACAGGAAAATTTTTCTTTTCCAAAAAAATTTTGAGTTTTTCAAATATCGGCAAAAAACTCAAAAATTGCACTTTTAAGCGGTAATGCGCGCCTCACGACTATGAGGATTGGTGGGGAGGGGGATTTTTTTTAAACGTATTTTTGTAACTTTACTTTACCTTTAGCTTTTATTGTTGTTTTTTAATTCTTCACACCAGATTTACCTAGTTAGTTTAAGGTCCCAAGGGTTGCTTAAAAAAGCAAAAGGTTTATGAAAATGGTGAAGATATAGATATTTACTGTCAATTTAATGTAATAATCAAGGTCGATTACTGACACTGAACCAACAATATGCAAAGGGCAACATTGCGATTCAAAAGGGTGGCCGGCCTACTACCTGCGAAATCCAAAACGCGGGATGATAGATCGACGACACAGTCTACTAAATTACTGCTAAATTATATTTTTTAGGCAAGAGTCGGGTTCGTAGGGTTGTAAAAGTGGGTAATAAACGGGTATTATTTAAACCGAACGTGCTTTTGTTCATATATTTGAGATTAAATAAAATGTATATAGGTTTTTTAATTTGACTTAATTATTATTGTAAAAGACTAAACTAGGAAGTAAAATAAAGGGATATTCTTTTAAGGCGCAATTACACAGACAAACATGCTCAAATAAAAGCTCGTGCAAAAGAACTGAAATTTTTCGCGCGAACATTTTTGTGAGCTTTTCTTTGAATATTTTGTTCGGGTAAATTTTTGAGCAAGTTATTGCTATCTATTTTGGAAACATATTTTTAAAGATGAGAATAAATATAATTTTACATCAGTGATCAGTGATCTCAATTCTTTAAAAAAATGGAACACCAACTTTTATTTAACATTTTTGTGAAAAAAAGCCGACGGCAAGCGAAACATTATTGGCTCTACTATCAGTTTTGTCACATGGATTAGGCTTACTTATAATATTTTTTTCTAAGGGTTTTTCCCGGATTTTTTTGCCCGGGGTTTTTTTTGGGATCTTCTTTCTTCTTCTCTCGAGTTTTTTTTTATTTCCAAGGGTTTTTTCCTAAAGTCAAAAAAAACCCAGGAAAATTTTTCTTTTCCAAAAAAATTTTGAGTTTTTCAAATATCGGCAAAAAACTCAAAAATTGCACTTTTAAGAGGTAATCCGCGCCTCACGACTATGAGGAGTGGTGGGGAGGGGGATTTTTTTAAAACATAGTTTTGTAGCTTTACTTTACCTTTAGCTTTTATTGTTGATTTTTAATTCCTCACACCAGATTTACCTAGCCCCAAGGGTTGCTTAAAAAAGCAAAAGGTTCATGAAAATGCTGAAGATATAGATATTTACTGACAATTTAATGTAATAATCCAGGTCGATTATTGACACTGAACCAACAATATGCAAAGGGCAACATTGCGATTCAAAAGGGCCACCCTACTACCTGCGAAATCCAAAACGCGGGATGATAGATCAGCGACACTAAATTACTGCTAAATTATATTTTTTAGACAAGGATCGGGTTCGTAAAAGTGGGTAATAAACGGGTATTATTTAAACCGAACGTGCTTTTGTTCATATATTTGAGATTTAATAAAATGTAAATAGGTTTTTTAATTTGACTTAATTATTATTGTAAAAGACTAAACTAGGAACTAATAAAGGGATATTCTTTTAAGCGTAAATTTTTATCATTACATTTACAGGCAACAACAATAAATAAGTGCCAATTATTATTTTTTTTATTCTCGTTTTTTTTTACAATCCCAAAAAAGTATACTGCCATTTCCCCTATAAAAATCAGATCAATCGAAGTTGCTTATGAGGTAAAATGTGAATTTCGGCATCAAATCGTTTTTCCGTCGGAAAGCACTTGATTAAAAATACCTTATTTCAAAACTTTGTTTTTCTATTTTCAGTTAAGTTCAATGAATTCTGATAACAATATATATTTTGAATTTGTAAAGAAATTTTTATACCCCCAATTCTTCAAACAAATTTTGCTCAACATTCTCTCCAAA
This sequence comes from Oxystoma pomonae, assembly GCA_963921995.1. Taxonomy (NCBI): domain Eukaryota; kingdom Metazoa; phylum Arthropoda; class Insecta; order Coleoptera; family Brentidae; genus Oxystoma; species Oxystoma pomonae. Next base: position 13,943,037 of record OY998173.1, read on the forward strand.
ATTTACGTGTGTTTTTTTGTACGCGATTTTGCTCGAACATTTCTTTGAACATTTTGCTCAAGAGGCTCGTGTAAATGTTTGTCGGCATTTCAACATCAAAGGAAAGTTTGTCTGTGTAAATGCGCCTTTAAACGTAAATTTTTATCATTATATTTTACAGGCAACAACAATAAATAAGTGCCAATTATTATTTTTTTTATTCTCGTTTTTTCTACAACCCCAAAAACGTTACAAGTATACTGGCATATCCCCTATAAAAATCAGATCAATCGAAGTTGCTTATGAGGTAAAATGTGAATTTCGGCATCAAATCGTTTTTCCGTCGGAAAGCACTTGATTAAAAATACCTTATTTCAAAACTTGGTTTTTCTATTTTCAGTTAAGTTCAATGAAATCCGATAACAATATATATTTTGAATTTGTAAAGAAACTTTTATACCCCCAATTCTTCAAGCAAATTTTGCTCAACATTCTCTCCAAAATTTACGAGTGTTTTTTTGTACGATATTTTGCTCGAACATTTCTTTGAGCATTTTGCTCAAGAGGCTCGTGTAAATGTTTGTCGGCATTTCCACATCAAAGGAAAGTTTGTCTGTGTAAATGCGCCTTAAGAGTAGCGCTTTAGAATGGACTGAGGTTTTAAAATCCAGTAATAAAAGTAGAGTCTGCAAATACTGAATCAGAATCGTTTTTTCTTTATAATTTGCATTGTTGCTCAGCTAGTGCAGCATCCATTTGGAAATATAATAAAATAAGAAATTGTTTGGGATTACAAAAAGATTTTCAACTGGTCAAAGTTTATCGAATCTTACGATCAGATTCAAACGACTGGTAATAATATACCTTTTTTTACGTTTATTTATTTTATTAATAATGAAAAAATCCACTTTTAAAAAAGCCCTACGTGTTTTTTTTAAGAATAAACAAACGCATGAAGTACTTACCGCGACAACCACGATATTGGAAATATAGAACAGTATTATAGAGTTTCTATTAATTTATAAGTTTTAAGTTTTAGACAAAATCATTTTGGACATAAAAAAGTATTTTTGACCTGAACATATTCTTACCAAGTTTTATACAACGTGAAACCAAAATCAAGGCAAAATTAACTAAACTCGTTTCTAAATACGATAAACTGTTTGATTAATTCAAAACACAAATTCTTGAACTTTTATTGATATTGCCTGATAACATTTTCGAGGCAATGAACAAGTGTGGCGATATTTTTCCAAAGTAGGGCATAAATTGCGGCGCTATAAAACCTTTGATATTTACATTTTTACATTACATTTTCTTTAAAAAATTTTGCCTGCTGCGCTTTGAAACAATTGATATATATACAATTTTAGTTTAATTTTAAATCAAAAAATGCATTTTTAGTGCAATTTTGTTAAAAAATTCGCCTGCGGCGTTATGATATTAGTTTAATTTAACTCAAAAATTAATGTAATTTTCTCAAAAATTTTCGGCGGATTTAAACATTTTTTAAAATAAAAAAAATGTATGAAATAAACAATTTAAAATCCCCCCCCCCCTAGATTCGAGGTCCGCGCTTGTAGTTACTAAGTTTAGTTTGCATATATTGATATGTTCCTCCTAAAAGCTATGCTTTTATCCTATTTTTTTCGTATCGAGACCGCCCCCCCCCTTTTCAAATGGCTGGGACCGCCACTGCCTTGCTACTAATTGTACACTATCTTTATAGTTTCCTAGCTAATAAGCTCCATTCAAAAACTACAGGAATAAACTTTGACATAATAATTGACGTCACAATAAAAAGTTTAGCCACCCCGTTCACTTCTGGAGGAAACAGAACTACTCCTCTGGCTAATGCCCCCCCAAAAGTGTTGCCGACCTTAAAATCGCACATTTTTTGTATTTCAGCTGTCCCGATCAACTACCATATTTAAGGCTAAAGAGTCATTCATGGCCATTGCTTTCAAAGAAGAAAACACAAAATCAAATCCTGTCGTGCAAAGAGTTAAAATGATCATGTCTGCCGGGCTAATGTTGGTGCATGTCCACAGGTACAGTATACGCGAAAAAAAAAAATCTTTTGAAAAAATAGGCATTCAATACAAAAAAGTCTATATTTTTGGTTATTTATGAAATTCTAAAAATATTCGCAAAACTATGACGTTGTTTCGGCGGAAGAGCCAATTTTAAAACCAAAACTTCAGAATTTATTTAAAATAAAAAGCTAACCTAATGAATTCTTCCTTTAAAAATAGTTCATTGAATATTTACAAGGGCTCTCTCATTCATTGAAAATGTCGATTTTTCCGAAAGATTAGGAAAATGCTAATTTAAAAAATCTTTTTCAACTTGACTTTTTTCAGTCGTTGGCCATTCAAAGAAGGTGACGAACAAAAAGTGGCGCCGTTGCTACAACAGTCGTTGAATAGGACCGAAAATTCCAACGTTTCTCACGGATACATAATCAGGTAATTTTTTTTCATTATTTTAGGTACTCCAATAAGACGCGATTACAAATCACCCAGAAACTTAAAGTTTAAACTTCTACGAAACTCCCGCCCCCTGTCTGTAGATGACCCAACCGTCATTTTTATTAAATATTTTACGAAAAACATAAAAATTATTAAAATGTTTAGCTTCAATTTCATAAATCCTTAGAATTTTAGTTTAATTTGAGGCAGCCTTTATCAACAGCATTCAAAACGTGTAAAAAATGGCATATACTGCCTGCGGCGGCGCTAGAACATTGTCTTTATTTTTTTTTACTTTTTCATGTTGCAATCGTCGTCAGGTGATTTTCATCACGTTGAAAAAAAGTAAAAAATAAAGACAATGGAAGTTCGAAACTCTAGTTTATTAAGGTCAGTCAAGCCACCCCCCCCCCCCCCGAAAGATATTCGAACTAATTTTGAACCCCTTTTAAATACTTTGAACCACCCTCCTTCCTGGTTTTTTTAAATATTCAAAATGGGGGTGCTGCTTTATACACCCTAGCACAGGATATTCCAGGATATCCCAGTAAGGTGTTGTGGCAAGGAATGGATGTTCCAAAAACGTGCTCTGAATAACTTTCAAGTTAGCACATGAACAGCACAGTTAAAAGACATTCTCAGAATATCCTACCCAGTACATTTAACGAACATTCTATGCAGGATATTCCAGGAATGTTCTGTTAAAGTCCGAAAAATGTTCTTTTTTTCGGACATTGACAGCACATTTAAAAAACATTCTTAGGATATCCTGGACAGTACATTCATGTTACGTTCCCTGAATATCCTGGATAGAACATTCAGCGAATATTCTATGCAGGATATTCCGTGAATGTTCTGCTAATTTCCATAAAATGTCCTTTCCTTTTGGATATGGACAGGATATTCCACGAATGTTCTGGTAAGGTCCTAAAAATGTCCGTACATTTGCACATTAATAGCACATTTGGGAGATATTCTGGGACTATCCTGGGTAATACATTCAGCGAATGTTCTAGTCAGGATAATCTACCAATCTTCTACCAAAGTCTTAAAAATATCACACAATATATTGTAACTTCTTTTATTCTAACAGCTGCGGTAAAGATTTTTTTCGGGATATTTTTATCTGTCGCTGCAAGTTTTTTTTTATTTAAAAAAATACTCTATTTTTAGTTACAAGAAAAAACTATTTTGTTGCCCTAAAAAATATCATCAAATCATGCCATGAAAGGAAATAATATTTTTCTCACTACCACCATGCTTACGCAGCAGAATTTCAAATTTTATTTTGTTCAAAATGCTTGTTGGGGTAAGCTAATATTTATTTCCGATAAAAAAATAATTATATGAAAATCGGTTGAGCCGTTCGAGAGTTATCCTGCATAGAACAAATAATATAATCCCCTTCCACTACCTTTTGGGAGGATTTATCCAATAAAAAACGATTTATGAAAATCCGTTGAGCCGTTCGTGAGTTATCCTGCATTGAACAAATAACGTAATCCCCTTCCACTACCGTTTGGGAGGATTCGGGAAGGAGAGAACATATTTTTTCAAGCTGATAAATGTGCTATAAAAATTCTGCGAAAATATTCTATGAATGTTCAACCAGGACGTTCTAGGAATATCAAAACTGCGGACACAGAACAATGCACATATTAGGGACCAAAAGTCTAACAAAGATGGAAATAGTTTTTCTTACGTGATTTCTATTCTTTCTATGCCTTCCAAACCGACTGGATTTCAATTGGCTAAACCCCCCCATTTTGAATAAATATAAAAAAAACACAGAAATTGGTGGTTGAAATTTTTTTGAAGTTGTCCAAAATTAGTTCAAAATTATAAGCATATCAAAGTTCGAAATTTTTCTGTGGGGAGTGTGGCATGGCGTCAACCTGCACCCCCACCATATTTAAAAAAAACAGAGTTCCTAGTGGATTTTACGAAATTCTTTTTGGTGATATTAGGAGTTCGAAATTAGTTCTTAATTTTGGGATAGTTGCTTTTCATTTTTCTCTACGCTTTAAATAAGGGGGGTGTAGCTTGACGTCGGGCTTCACCCCCATTTTGAATATAAAAAAAAAAACAGGAAGGACTGTGGTTCAAAATTTTTAAGTTGTTCGAAATTACAAGCATATCAAAACTCGCATATCTTTCGGAGGGGGGGGGTGTGGCTTGACTGACCTGTTTATTCTCAAGTTGTCTACCAACTTTAGTTAATTGCTACAATTGTAGCAGCAAATCTAGAATTGAGGCAAGACTCAGGTTTTTCTTTAAATTTAATGAAAATAACCAAAAATTGATTTTTAAAGAACGTTCTAAAAAACAGAGCTGCGACCACCCCTGCAAGAGTTTATCGAAACTATTTTTGTCTCAAAGAGATGAAAGTTGACGGCGTGTCCGAAAAAAATGGCTAAATTTACGGGCATGCAATGCGGGCTAAAAGTAGGATCTGGGTGGTTATAAATCAGTTGGGAAATTTACTGCTGCTATTTTATTAGGAAGATGATATGCATTAACATACGAATAAATTTAATTGGCAAAAAATACATTTATGCACTTTAGGGATTAAATAGGTACGTTTAACCCCTTTTATAGAGACTAGTGGCACTTTTACTCCCTAAGGAATAAAAAAAATAATCCCTAAGGGATTAAAAGTAAATTTAATCTCTCAGCCTAGGGATAAAAAAAAATTAATCCCTGAAAAATTATAATTAAATTTAGCGCAAATCCAGCCAAACATCACTTGCTCTTGGCCAAGATTTCATTCTTAGCACCCTTTCTTGTAGTCGACGAACCACTTGGCGTAGAAATAAGAAATAACGTGATATTAACAATAATCTTTTCCTAAAGTGCATAAAATAGTATACAAACCTCGGGACTAAAGCGTCTTTTAATCCTTTAGCGAATTGTAAAGTAGCACTTTATAATGTACTCTATTCGTCGATTGCACCCCTTGGAGATAATACTTAGCCCTGTTTGTTTTTTCATTCCATCCATTGGATCAATGCCCAGTGTTATCCACGTTTTTGCAAAGACAAACACAAAATATCCATGCATCTAGCCGGGACTCGAACCCGAGACCTTTCGTGCGGCATGCCGATACGCGCTACGGAAGGTTAACATAAGAATTTTGACGTGCCAAGGACATGCGCATAGGCGTTCTTTGGACAGTTTGAATCCCCTATTTTTTCTCGGAACTTAATTAAGAGAAGATATAAATTTTGTCTTGAAATGGACAACCATATCAGTAAACTAATTTTATTCTGAAAATTGAAAACAAAAACTAATAAAATATCCCAAACGTCAAATAACCGGACCGTCAACGTAAAACCTGTACCAACAAGGCTATTTTGAACTGTCAAATAGTAAGTTATCGTTATCGGCGAAGTTTTCCGGCTGTAAATTGGCACGACCAAAAACTAGCTATTAAACTGCCTTTACAGATTTTAGGTTTTTGTTTTTAAATTTATTGATTCGTTTTTATTATTAAATCTGCAAAAACTTATCCTGGTGCAGACGCAGGCTCGGATCACAATCCAGTTAGTAACAAACCCAGACCCAGGTTGGACAAACTTCAAGATAACATGATAGCAACTTAACTTGAACCTAACAAAAAGCTTAAAGATATTAATGAGTCTACCGAACAAGATGCAGAAATGGTCTGGACAAAGGTTAAAAGTGCCTTAGTCGAAAGCACAACACTCTTAGGCAAGGATGAAACAATAAATAAAAAGAAAGTTTGGATGACCGATGAAATCCTGGAGTTGATGGATAAAAGACGCAGTAAAAAAGGCACCGATCAGTATCAAGAAATCAACAGAGCAATAAAAAACAAGATAAGGTCAGCAAAACAAGACTGGATAACACAGCAATGTCAAGAAATAGAAGATCTAGATGACACTTTCAATATAAACAAACACATAAAGGAAGCGGCCAGATTATTTAACAAAAGACAGGCTGGAATCCTTGTGGACAATCAAGGCAAAATCATACCGGATACCAAAGAAAAACTAAAAAAATGGGGTAGCTACATAGAACATTTCTTTACCGATAACCGATCCGAACAGCCAAAAGAATTCTCAAACCCAGGCATAGATATAACACTAGAGGAAGTAAAACACGCAATATATTCATCTAAAAACAGAAAAGCGGTAGGGCAAGACGAAGTATACACTGAGGTTTTAAAACTAATAAAAAACGAAGATTCGCTAAATACGCTGGTTAAACTTTTTAACTTAATTTATCATAGCGGTAAAATCCCTGCTGACTGGCTAAAATCAACCTTTGTTACGCTGCCCAAAAAACATTCAGCAAAGAAGTGTAGTGATTACCGCCTAATCAGCCTAATGAGCCACATGTTAAAAATATTTCTAAAGATTATCCTTGTTTGGCATTCAAGTCTTAGTTCAGCGGTCTAGGGATGTGTCGGTGCCAGTATATGCCTGTTTCCTAGATTATGAGAAAGCATTTGATCGAGTCCAACACGAAAAGCTCATAGAATCGCTAAAAGAATTTGGTCTAAATGACCGAGATCTAAAGATAATCGCTAATCTATACTGGAATCAGACTGCTCAAATAAAGGTTGATGGCCAACTGCCCGAAGAGGTCCAAATAAGAAGAGGAGTACGCCAAGGTTGTATATTGTCTCCGCTGTTGTTTAATATTTATAGTAACAAAATAATAGAGAATGCACTTCATAACTGCGAAGAGGGATTGACCATAAACGGCATAAAAATCAACAACATACGATATGCCGACGACACTGTCATAATAGCAGACACGCTGGAAGGCCTACAAGAGTTGTTGAATCAAATTGCTTCGCCAACCAAAAGTTCGCAATTCGGGCTTAACTTAAATGTTGGAAAAACAAAATGGATGGTCATATCCAAGGAAAAGAACATCCGAGGCATGTTAGTAGTAAATGGGCAGCAAGTCGAACGCGTGGATTCATACAAATACTTAGGTTGTCTCCTCAATGAGAACTGGGACAACATGCAAGAAGTTCGTGCAAGAATTGAACAGGCCAGATCATCTTTTATCAAAATGAAATCAGCGTTGTTTATTCGAGATCTTCATACCACTCTCCGAATTCGTGTGCTTCGGTGTTATGTTTTTACCATCTTATATTATGGATATCTTGGATGGACCGAGTAACTAATGTGGATGTTCTGCTTAGAATAAATAAAGAGCTTGTTTTATTTACCATCAAAAAACGAAAACTTGAATATTTTGAGAAATGACAAATATTTTGGCCATATTTTGAGAAATGACAAATATAAACTTTTAAAATTGATAATAGAAGGCAAAATTGAAGGCAGAAGAGGTCCGGGTCGTAGACGGATATCATGGCTTAAAAATCTTAGACAATGGTATGGTTTTAGTACTACGACAGTTTTCCGAAAAGCAGTGGACAGAGTGCAGATCGCGCTGATGATAGCCAACGTTCGAAGAGAGCATGGCACTTGAAGAAGAAGATTCGTTTTTGAGATACTCACGTTTAAATTTTTGGTAGTGTGTTCTAAAAATAGTTTTTATAGGAATACGAGCAAAATTGGTTTTCTTGTCCGTTTATGGTTTTAATCTTGAAAGCAAATTGGTAAGTTAAAAAAACAACCTAACTTCTGTAAAGGCAATTACACCTTCAAAATGAAGTGTATTTTGATTATTTTGATTTTTTGATATTACAATTCGATTAGAAATTTTTTAAATTCTCACCTTAAATAATACAAGAAAAAAGGGCCTATATATTTTTTAACGCAAGTTTTTTTTTAATGTATAATATTATATTTAATAATATAATAATTAAAGATGTATTTTTGTGTGTAATTGTACAATTTTTAAAAAATATGTATTTTTGAATATCGTTGTTACTTCTTATGTTTATCGCTCTCACCAATACATTTTTCATATATACCATTGTATATTATTATGAGTTATTATCCAATAAAAATTTTTCGTTTTATGGTCTATTAAAACTCGGGTTTTTGAAAATAAAACTACCGATGACTAACCGAATATTTCGAAAGGGTCAAGCATAGGTTGTTCAACTTAATGGTCTTCGATTCCCAACGACACTACCGTTGACCGCCATGCCACGAAATTGTTTTTAAAACAGAGTACCTACCTATAAGTTGCTCATACAACGCTACCTATTTTAAACGTGGAACTAAAAATTGAATACTCTTTCTTACATGCAGTAGCAGACTCAGAGACCATAATAATAGAATCTGCTAAATAGAAATGAAGTCAAGATAAAAGTCGTTTATTTTTAGTAATTATTTAATTTTCAAACTTTTTAGGTGGATTACTCTGAGCGCTGACCACATTGTTATTCTTATACTACTCACAGCACTGGTGATAAAATTCACACTGTTCGAAAATAAGGAAGAACTCAATGAGCACTCAAGAAAATTCATGTCTGAACGACCAAAGCAAGATTCTACGAAAAAACACCCTCAAATGCCATCTTTGGAGAAATGGACGATTAATGAAGGTAAGTAAATCATCGTTATGGGATGTACCAATAAAACTAAGATTTTGGATGTTATTATTATTACAAAACCAATGACCTTTCTCGTAAATTTCGGATTTTTTTTTTTTAAATCCAAACTTTCTAGTAATTTAAGAGTTTCAAAATCATCAAATTCCGAAAATAACCAAAATGCTTTTCTTTCAGGGCAAGTTCTTGTCGATTCGGAAACGCAGACAACAAATATTGAAAAACCTGAATCTACAAACCGCAAAGTATCAAACCAAAAAGTAATTAAAGCTTGCAGAAGTCTTGAAGAATGTCTAAAAATTTACAACGATTTAGATTTGGGAGCGACCGAATTATCTGACGAAGAAATAATTTTATTGATCAGAAATAAGCACATTGCATCTTACCAAATAGAAAAGGCAGTTGATGATCCGGAAAGAGGTGTTGGAATCAGAAGAAAAATAGTGGGCAGAGATCTTATCAAAAAGCCGAAAGTTCTTGACGAATTGCCATATGTCAACTACGATTATTCTAAGGTAAATTGTAGATTTTTATTTGTAGGGGATTCGTTTCGGAAGTATTTTGTACATTACTCTGCATCTTAGTTTTTGCTCAAGAATTTAAGGGTTCTGGCGTTCCTTTTGATTATTTTGATATTACAATTCGTTTAGAAATTTTTTGAGCCTCTTGCATCTATACTATTCATCTTCTGCTCTGCCTATTAGTGCCTTTAGGTGATACTTCAGCAGGTATTGTTTGGTGAGCAGTTCGACGACTAATTTAATGTCTTTTTGTTGTATTCTTTCGTAACGTGGTCGCCAAAATTTGAAGGTGTTTCAGCCCCTTCTTTTGCAAGGCTGTCTTGCTTCTTCATTGCCAGCTATGCCGCGGTGACCACGCACCCCAACAAAGTTACCTGGTTGTGTGACGCTCGTAGTTTTAGGGTCTGTTTGCGTTCCCAGACTAGCTTTGACACACATTTAATTGTAGGGCTTTAGGACTTTTAGGACAGTTTGGCTGCCTGAAAGTATAACACTACTGAAATAGGTAAGCCAATTGACCATTGACTTCGATAGCTTAAAGTTTGGACCTGAAATGCTCAAACCAGAGCCGTTCGCTAGTCTGTGTACTACAGAAAGGCGTTCTTTGCTTGTGGTAGTTCTTTATACTCCCATGATTATAGGACGTTTATTACCACTGAGAATGTAATATCTGGATCTGTCATTGTGTCTGGAGTAGCCTAGCTGTGACCACTAGTTATTGCCTCCCGTCACACTTAGGTGAAGTGGAGGCATGTTTGGCACTGTGTCTAGGGCTGTGGTAGGGCAAGTTGATTTTAGGGTAAAAAACAAATATTTGTATGATTTACCCATTGTTGGGGCTTTAACTCTACAGCTTAGAACAAGATTCGCCGTTGCAGGATAATCTATGTAACTTTAATCATTTAGGTGATGGGCGCATGTTGCGAAAACGTCATCGGTTACATCCCCGTACCAGTCGGCTACGCCGGCCCACTAAAACTAGACGGGAAAGAACTTTACGTACCGTTGGCCACTACAGAAGGTTGCCTAGTAGCCAGTACTAACAGAGGATGCAGGGCGTTGAAAAGTTGTGGTGTGTCGAGCAGTGTTGTAGCCGATGGTATGACCAGAGGACCCGTGGTGAGGTTCCCTTCCATTCTAAGGGCCAGGTAAGAAGACAACAAGGATAGCCCAAGTAACATTTTCAATTACCTCAAGTTTGGTTACCAGTTCTTATAAAGGTGATTGCATTTTATTACCAGGTTCCTCTTAGCTACGATAATTTTTATAATGGTATTTGTTGTAACCTTGCAACTTTAATGTTTATTGGGTTACTAAACACGGTTTTATTAAACTGCTACTACATAACTGCAACAACAATTACTTAAACAGTTATTATAAAACCAGATTCTTATTTTATAATAGGTCCCCTATGAAACTGATAGTTCGTTAAATTTATAAAGGTTTCATTATAAATTCCAACACTTGCAATTCTGCTTCTACAGCTTCATAGAGATAAAACCTCCTTCTTTTAATAACACAGGGCTGGTGTGCTGCGTGCTTGAGCCTCAGCCCTTTTGCTCGGCCACCTAAAAATTGTCCCTTTAGTGGACACCTCTACCCACCCCCGCGGGACGACGCTTAGGCGGGTTTTACCCTTCTCAATAGTCTGGACGATCACAAACATTTTTAATTGGAAACAAACGTTGAAAAATGATTTTATTATGTTCGGTTTCCTTGAAAAATAGTTGAAAAGAACTGTTTTTTTTAGGTTATTAAAACACTCTTCTCAGTCTTCAGCATGGTTTGGTCCAATCGGCCAATTCCTTTAACAGATTTATTATATTTTTTTCAATATTATTGAATTTGTTTAAAATATTAAAAAATTCCTTATATTTTTTTTCATAAAAAATATTGCTGTTTTTATAATATGTTCATAATATAGTACAAAGAGAATCAACAAAAAAAATGAAAAAATTTTGAATAGAAAGAAATGATTTTTTTTATCAAAATAAAACAAATTGCAGGCGCCGCGTTTTTTAGGTTTTTGACAACTTTAACAGTAAAGTAAAGTTTGCGCCGTATGTAGTTTTAGGGGGTGGAAATGTCTTTAACCTTTACGTCTCCTAATTCGCATAACTAAAGGTAATATATAAGTTGGAAGAAGGTTCTCACAGGCAAGTTCTAGTTTTTAAGGAGTTTATAAATAGCATTGCCACTACCTTTACTAGGGTAATAAAGGTTCCGGGAAGGTTCTCGTTACTTTTCTATAAAACTTTAAAGGTTATAATTTGGTGGCGGTAACTTGCTCGCAACCTTTTTAAAAAATGAAATGTTACTTGGGAGGTTTGCCCCTAACATAATTCGACTTTACATACCAAATGAAAAATGAGAGTAAAAAAAAATTAATATCTCTGAAACTACTAAACCAAACTTTATGGATGGATGAAGGAAATTTTATGGCGGTTTTAAAAAATGACAAAAATAAATTTCATAAAAAACAACTTGATATTTCCCAAAAGCTTAGACATAAATCTGAAACTGTGGTTTTATTTTCATAGTGCAGCAATGAAATGGATGGAACAGCCCGAAAACTTTGAAAAAATGAAGCGTAGCTTTGACGCCAGCAGTCGCTTCGCCCGGTTGACGAGAATTATGGTCAAAATCGCTGGCCGATACTTGTTCGTGAGGTTCGTGGCAAAAACGGGAGACGCCATGGGGATGAACATGTTATCCAAAGGAACGGAGTGTTCGCTGAAATTCGTACAAAAGGAATTCGTCGATATGGAGATTTTGAGCTTGAGTGGAAATTTTTGTACGGACAAGAAGCCTGCAGCCATAAACTGGTATGTTTGAATTTAGTGTATTTCGTATCGTTGGTTAAAAAAATGCGCAAAGCAAGGGTCTTCTTTGACGTCAGCCTTCTCCTGGTTTGACTGAAAAACAAAGAGCAGTATCTAATTAAAAGATACATGTACATGTACTGAAGGTTCTCATTCAATTTTTTAATTTTATTTTTTATGTTCAGAAAATAAGTGCAAACTTGACCAATTTTGGATATATTTTAGGCCTTATATCTCACAAATAAAGCACAAAATAAACAGTATATTGCCAACCAACCTTTATTAAAAGTTTAGTAATAAAGGGTTAAAAACGTCAACGACAGACCCTTCCCTGCTATGTTAATTTGTTAGAGCCGGCAAGAATAAGAAAAAGTTTAATTTAGATTTGCCAAAACCTGTAGGATATTATTTGGTACAGTTTTTGGTTTTGGAAAAATTTACTATATATACATATATAGGGTGGATTCTTTAAATGGAACCGTGCTTCTAGCGAGTTAGAATTTGGTTTTACAAAAAATCCTTTTTAATCGTGCTATCTGGGATTTTTTTTGTCATTTTGTTTACGAGGTATGGCAAAAAAATATATTTTTTTTTTAAATAGGACATGCCCTGTTATACGGGAGATATTTCAATGAATATCGAAGTTTTCCATAAAGATTTAGATAAAAATATCTTGATTATCGTAAAAGATAGATCTTACTATGTAGTATTGCTGAAGAGAGAATGGTTTGCAGATTTCAAAAATTGCAAAATATACAGGGTTGACATTTCGCAAAAATCCAAGATGCCGGACCGTTTTGAATATTGGTTAATTTTCACCCCCCCCCCTGCGAAAAAAATACGTACGGCACTGGAGAAAATCTAAGTCATTGCGACGAAAGCCTTATGTATGCTTTCTATACCAAGGCATTACTTAATTAAATCGGTTGGGAGATAAAAAAACTATAAACCTCTGAAATAACTTTTGATTGGATTACTTTATTTTAAACATTTTTACATTTTTGGGTGAACAAAGCTTGCGGCTTTGACATTTTTCGAACATCCAAGATGGCGGACAGCTTTAACACGCTTAAACCATTGGGTAATTTCACTCCCCTAAAAAAGTAATAAAACAAAATCAAGACCATTCTACCTCCCATCTCTGCTAGGTTTTTGGAGGTATCACTTGCTTAAATCAGTTAAGAAGTAAACAAGTTAGTGACTTAATAAAATCAAAAAAATTGCTGGGGTTTTAAACTACTGATTTTTTAGCCAGAGTGGCATGTATTGGTTATTTGGCCGAGCCTAAGCTGAGTTTACTTTGTTATTAATCATTAAACAATTATATTTTGTATACATTTTTTTACACACTTATACTTTTAAATAAAAATAACCATTACTTAACGTATAATAATCTAGATCGGCTACTCAGAAAGCATTTGTAATGTTTCTTTGAAGCAAACTTTGATGGGCCTCTGTGATGGCTTGATACAGTTCGTTAATGTCACCGTAGCTGCGGCCATTTCTATACACTTCTTTTTCTAAATCTCCCCAATAATGGCTGTCTACCGGATTCAAATCCGGGCTGTTAGCAGGCCACTCAATGAGCCTAAAAAAATCTGCGACATTTTCCTACATACAGAAACAGGCAAATTTTAAGCAAATGGGCATTTAGTTTACGTCACCATACTTGATGATCAATTTTTAATTTCTTAACCGATTTAATTTAGTGATACCTTCATATACAATGAGCTTCAGGCTACTGCGAACTTAGGGGGAATCAAGTCCAATTTACTCTCCGTGCCGTACGACCGAGGTGGATTCGAAGCACGCTGCAGTGTTATCTTTTGGAAATTTATTGTGTTTTTATTATTTTGTTTTATTTCTGCCTTGCTCGATAAACAGATTGGTAAGTTCTTAATTGAAATAATACATTTTTAAAACTAAAAATGGATGTCTACGAAGTTGCCGAAAAAGTGCAGATGGTCAAATGGTACTATCAAGGCAGACCATTGAGACTTATTCAAGAACTTTTTTTGGAGAATTTTGTAAATCGCCCAGAACCTAAAACCAGAATTTGGAAAAGTTTGGTTGTGTAGCGCCAAGAAACCATAAAAAACCCACTGTTTTGAATGACGAGCAGGAAGTACGAGATGTGATGATTTGCCACCAAATTGCCGAAGCAGTTCATACGTCTTCAGCCACTGTCTTACGTGTTCTCAAAAAGAATGGTTATCATTCTTACAAAGCGTCAAAAACGCATCAAATTTTTCCGGAGGACAACTATCGTCGTATGGAATTTTGCGAAACAATGATGGAAAAGGCTAATCGTGGTGAAAACTTTCTGAGATCTATTCTTTTCACAGATGAAAGCACTTTTCCATTATTGAATCGTCATAACCCAACACACGTTCGATATTGGTCGAGGGAAAATTTGCATTTGTATTTTGACGTAAGAACACAGTATCCCCAAAAACTAAATGTTTGGGGGGTATTGTAGGTGAACACGTAATTGGGCCATTTTTTATTAACGGCAATTTGAATGGTCCTAGATACTTGGATCTACTGCAGCAGCATATTATTCCAACATGAAACATGAAACATGGTTTCAACAAGATGGTTGTCCCGCTCAGAATGTTGGCCTTGTTAGGGAATATCTTGATAATGTATTTCCTAATCGGGTTAAAAGTACACGGGGAACTATTTTATGGCCAACTCGATCACCCGATCTTGCTCCTAATGACTTCTATTTGTGGAGTTATATCAAAAATAAAGTTTACGGGCATGAAAGGGCTACTAAATTGGAAGAACTTCGGATCAAAATTGAAGAAGCTTTTCAAACTATCAACCCTAACATACTTGGAAACGTTAGAAGGGATTTTTATAATAGGCTCGGATATTGTCTAGCCGAGCAAGGAGGACTTTTCGAACATTTGCTCTAATTTTTTTTTGACTGGGAGAATCTTTTTGGTTTTTAGAATGTATTATTTTATTTTTAGAACTTGCTTTTATTTTGTTTCTCCTTATTATTTTCATTGTAACACGTTGTCAGTGATAAATCTGAGCAGTTGACAATAAAACGCTCTTATTTATCAGTGACAAAAAATAAGAAAATTACGTTATAAAAATTTGCGTATTTATTGACCAAATTCCGGTTTCATTGACTACGCTCCACACAGCACCATGGTTAGAGGCGTACTAAATACCAAAGGCAGGTCACGCAAGTGGTGATCGCAAGCCTGAGTATTGGCTGCTTCACTGATAGGTGTGCGGTGCGATGTCCCTGCATGTACATTATTTAAAAATGTCCGCCATCATGTATTTTTTAGAATTGTTAAATTTTGAACAACAACTTAAAAACCTTAAGTCTTGTACTTAAATCTAAAGTTACAGCAAACAACTCTACTCAATATAAAAGCCCGTATTTTTTTATTTCTTAACCGATTTAATTAAGTAATGCCCTGGTATAGAGAATACATAAGGCTTTAGAATACATAATGACTTAGATTTTCTCCAGTGCCGCACATATTTTTTTTTGCAGGGTGGGTGAAAATTTCTCGTTATTTAAAATGGTCCGCCATATTGTATTTTTAGGAAAAGTCTCATGTCTTGTCTTTCCAAAAGTCAAAACATTTTAAAATCGACCGATTCAATCAAAAGTTATAGAAAATTCAAAAGTGTGCAAGATTTTTTGGCTCACCCTTTATATATATTTAAATGTTTTAGTGTGTCATCTACAAAAATGTAAAAAAACTGGTGTAACAAGCTTATCAAAAGTCAGTGAAAATACATAAGATTAGTGTTTGGTTGTTAGTGTAAACAATATTTTAGTTGTCATAAGGTTTTTCACTAAATCCCCAAAAACCAAAAGATAATGTGAACCATTCGCGTTATTACTATCTGTTTTTAATCATTTTGAGGATTACGGAACACCGGGGCTCCAATTTTAAGTGGAAAATATGTTTAAAAAAAATGAATGAAGACGTTTTGTCAAAAAACTGTAGTTTAAAAAACTGATGACAGTGACTTTTTTCCATTGTTCGTAATGATTCAAGGGTCTTTGACAATCAGGCAACTAAGAAAAACACAAAGATATACCAAGTGGTCAAATATGAAAATTATGTTAGTGTGCACATAGCACATATCTCATTAACGAGGCTTCATCAGGGTGACCACTGGGAAAAAACTATTTTTGTGTATGATAATTTTTGAAAAATTTTATGACAATTTGATCACATTGTTTGTACACAGCGTGCTTGAAAAAAAGCCTTTTCATGTACGCAATTTTTTTAAATTTTCCTCACGCTCGTAGAAAAAATGTTGTACCTAATGCTTGCGGAAAGCGTCTTTTCCAAATTTACGGCTTGCCCGAACGACACGCCGGCCGGTGCGTACGGAAAAGTATCACTTTCCGCACTTGTTAGGTAAATAAGTATTCCCACCCATTTTCTTAGTTTTCCAGGAGTGAAAATATTTAAAAATTGAATTCCAAGTAGGCACCTGTAATTCTTTGAAATAATAAATCCACCTCATTTTTTAATTTGTTCGTTAATTAAAACGCTTATCAATACAAATATATAAAAAAAATCTATTATAAAAATTTAAGCGGTTTTTCCAGTTTCATGTGTTTTTCTGAAGCTACGTGGGATTTAACTTACCCAATTCCACATCCATCCATTTTGAATATTTTCTAACAAAGGTTGCAGTAAGCAGAAAAACTAGTCTTTTATTTCCTCAAGTAGCCAAGAATACTGCAGCTTCCTAGCCGAATTAAATTTCGTTTTTTAAGTATAACAAAACCTTTTGCAAGGATATGATAACTGATTAGGGCAGTAAAAAAGCCTACCAAAATCGTGCATTTCTACTGGTTAATATTAAAAAGCGAGGCAAAACTCTTGGTGTGTCCATTGTATCATGAGTTGCCTATACAGACCGCTTCACGCTACTGCGAACATAGGGCGGAAGAAGTCTAATTTGCCAGTGTACGTACATGCAGAGACACCGCACGCCTATCAGTGAAGCAACCAATACTCAGGCTTGCGATCACCACTTGCATGACTTTCCTTTGGTATTTAGTACGCCTCTAACCACGGTGCTGTGTGGAGCGTAGTCAATGAAACCGGAATTTGCTCAATAAATACGCAAATTTTTATAACGTAATTTTCTTATTTTTTGTCACTGATAAATAAGAGCGTTTTATTGTCAACTGCTCAGATTTATCAGTGACGATGTGTTACAATGAAAATAATAAGGAGAAACAAAATAAAAGCAAGTTCTCAAAATAAAATAATACATTCTAAAAACCAAAAAGATTCTCCCAGTCAAAAAAAAATTAAAGCAAATGTTCGAAAAGTCCTCTTTGCTCGGCTAGACAATATCCGAGCCTACTATAAAAACCCCTTCTAACGTTTCCAAGCATGTTAGGGGTGATAATTTGAAAAGCTTCTTCAAAAACAGATAGAAGTCATTAGGAGCAAGATCGGGAGATCGAGCTGGCCATAAAATAGTTTCCCGTGTACTTATAACCCGATTAGGAAATACATTATCAAGATATTCCCTAACAAGGCCAACATTGTGTGCGGAACAACCATCTTGTTGAAACCATGTTTCACCAAATCTTACACCGAACAACTGCCTAGCAGTTGGAATAATGTGCTGCTGCAGTAGATCCAAGTATCTAGGACCATTCAAATTGCAATTACCGTTAATAAAAAATGGCCCAATTACGTGAGAGTAAATTGGACTTGATTCCCCCTATGTTCGCAGTAGCTTGAAGCGGTCTGTATATTCCCGCACTAATTTACCAGGTGTGATTGAAAATTTGACGAGCGGTTTGTATAAGGAGTTGCCTAACTATCACATGGGAAAATGTACAGGGTGTGCTAAATTCGCTGGGATTTGGGGGTTTTGGGTACTTCTAGGCAAGATAGCCAAAAAATAGTATACATGTCCTGGGTTCGATTTTCGAGACAAGCTTAAATACGAAAACATCTCGATGTGTTAAGAGATTTTTGAGATACGGGGGCTTTTTGAAAAGTCTGCATTTTGGGAAGGTCTATAACTTTGTTATTTATGGGAATATTGTTTTAATGTAAAAAACTTTTTTGTAGACATTTTGACAAAGAACTCAACCGTCAAACTGAAATTTCCCTAACGCATCTAGTTGTTGGTATTTTTCTTATGGAATGACCTTTTTTTTCTTTGATTTTTTAAATCATCATAAAATTCCCTTAAAATGATGTATCACACCTTATGTTTTATTTTTTGTATATTTTTTATATTTGTTTTTTCGATATTTATTAATTTTTGTAATTATCATCTTTTAAACTTTTTTAATGTAATTTTTACTATAAAGTAAAATTAAAAAGATAAAATAAATATAAATATTCGTAAAAAGTAATAAAAATATAAAAAAATATATAAAAATACAAAAAATAAAACACAAAGTGTGTTACATCATTTTAAAGGATATTTTATGCCGATTTTAAAAATCAAATAAATAAAGGGTCATTCTATAAGAAAAATACCAACTTTGGGTTATATCTCAAAAACTAGATGTGTTAGGAAAAATCCAGTTAGAAGGTTAAGTTGTTTGTTCAAATGCCTTCAAAAAAGCTATTTACATGAAATCAATATTCCTATAAATAACGAAGTTATAGACCCCATCCCAAAATACAGACTTTTCAAAATGCCCCGTAGCTAGGAAATGGTAAGACATATCAAAATGCAGTTTTCGTATTTAAGCTTGTCTCAAAAATCGAGCCCAGGACATGCATACTATTTTTTGGCTATCTTGCCTAGAAGTACCCAAAACCAAATCCCGGCGAATTTAGCCCACCCTGTACAAGTGGAATATCCAAAGTTTGTTTACACTTAACTTAAAATATTAAGTTTTTTGTGCAAATTTTATGACATTTTGGGATGACAATATTGAAATTTCATGAATTCATAAAATTTTATGACAAGTGGCTACCCTGCTTCATAGAAAAAACGAAGATAATTATTTCGCCCATCTTGTCATTTTGGTCCCTTGTCGAGTACATTTTGACTGAATATAGTGAACATCCCTTAAACCCTGCAGGATCGAAGGCAGAGGCAAATCTGTAGTATGCGAAGCTATAGTACCGGCGCACATAGTCACGACAGTCCTAAAAACCAACGTTCACGCCCTGATAGACGTCAACAACTCGAAAAATATGGTCGGCTCAGCACTCGCGGGCAGCATAGGCGGGTTTAACGCCCACGCAGCTAACATAGTCACAGCTGTTTTCATAGCCACCGGCCAGGATCCCGCTCAGAACGTTGGCAGTAGCAACTGCATGACGCTTATGGAGCCGTGGGGTCCGGAAGGGGATGATCTGTATATTTCGTGTACTATGCCTTCCATAGAAATAGGTAAGTTTTCTTGTTCACGATTTTACGGTTTTTTAGGATTTTTTTTTTCGTTATTTGAATAGTCGAAAAGTTTTTAAGTAAACAGTGAAAAAAAAGGATATGTCTCACCTCCCACATGGTTAAACAGGGTTGGTACAGAAAAACCTTCAATCAATTCCTTAACTTTTCCGGTTTTTTCCTGTCCGTTTGGTGAAAATTCCAGTTATTTTTTATAACAAAAACAACCGCATAATTTTCTTTGACCTTAGATAGAGAATACCGCCAGAAATATATTTTTTATTTCCTAATTATTTAAAAATCAACGACTGTCTGGTTGTGCATTGTTTTTAAATTTTTTCCAGATGGCTTTCCAGATTTTCTCTAATTTTGCTGTTTTTTTTGTCAAACTCCCGGACTTTGGATCGGATAACTTTTCTCGATTCTCCTGGTTTTACAGTTCCTACGAACCCTGTATAACTTAAAAACTAATCAACTCGTTATTTAAAACAATTGCATTCGTTCAAAAATTTGGGTTGGAGCACCAATCGATTAGACACATTTTTGTGCCGGCGATTTTTTAACTGTTCCTGGGTAATTTTTGGGTGGAGAATCCGAAATAGCCATCAGATTTTGTCTATCAGATCGAGTTTTTAAAATAGGAATTATTTACTTTTTTTTTAACCTCTATATATATTTTATGTTATAACTATGACTACTGACAGTAACAAAAGAAAACACATATAATTAAATATTTATGATAAAAAGTAGCTTAACATATATTCATACTCATATTAGTCACTATCACCTACAAATTTTCTGTTATTCGACTTTCTAGCATGGAGTTTACTGGTGCAGTCTCGCTGAAGGCTCCAACAGTAGTCGGCCATCATGTGGCTATCCCATCATCCTTGATATCGATCTTCCATAGTTTTAATATTCTGATGGAATCTTTCTCCCTGTTCTTCACTACAGTCACCTAAATTTTCTGAAAAGCGATCTAGGTGGCTGTGGAGGTAGTGAACTTTTATACTCATGTGACAACCGAGAATATGAAAATTTGAAAGCATAGTTTCCACTAATTCTATGTAATTGTCTGCTTTGTAATTTCCAAGAAAATTTTTAGCTACTTGAACAAATGAACCCCAAACGTTAGATTCAGTCTCATTTACTGATGTGGTGAACTGTGGATCTTTAATACGTTCCCTTATTTAAGGACCATCAAATATACCAGCTTTTAGTTTTTCCGTGCTAATCCCAGGAAACTTACGACAAGTACCTAAAACAATTTCCATCTCGATCTAACGCTTTCACAAACTGCTTCATAAGCCCCAACTTGATATGCAAGGGTGGTAGTAAGATTTTTTCTCTCGTAACCAAAGGTCCATTCACTACGTTTTGTTTTCCTTGAACCATAGTATCTCTTAAAGGCCAATTTCTCTTAACCCAGTGCTGATCTTTAGCTCTGCTGTCCCAAAGACATAAAAAACAGGGGTATTTTGTATATCCACTTTGCTGTCCAAGGAGAAAGTTCACCATTTTCAAATCAACACAAATTGCCCACTGATGTTCTTCGTATTTAATTTGTTTCTAAACCTGTGCTATTATAACATATTTGTTACCGTTATGTAAAAGGACACATTTTAAACTACGTTTTGAACTGTCAATGAAAAGGCGCCAATCGTCTGAAGTGTATTTTGGCAAACCCTTTTATATCGTTACAGAATACCAGCTTATTTTCCTGAGTGAAAAAGGGCCGATAAAATGTAACATTAGTGCCTAGATAAAGAGGGTTTTCTTTTAATCTGGATGCAAATAATTCAGCACACTCCTTTGAGAGGTCTCTCACGAGATCGTTCAGTTCATGTTGATTAAAACACTTAGGAGTTGTTAAATCTGTTTCAAATTCACTGTCGTTTTCTGATTGCATTCTTTAAACTTCATCAGATGTTGATGTTTCTGTAACATCTTCGGGTGTTTCAGGAAGACTGCTGAAGGTTGGAATGGGCATTTCCTTAGAGTGCGGTACAGGTCTTCTTGCAGAATCTAGATCAGGATATGTCCATTTATGTCGATTATTCCTATTTATGCCTTTAATATTAACGAAACAAAAATAGCAGTCATCATAATGGTTATGTGGTTCCCTCCAAACCATTGGTACATCAAATTTCAGGCACTTTCTGTTTCCAATTGCCCACTGTCGCAAATGTTCAACACATGTTTTACACACCAAATGAACGCCAAAATAGGCAAGATAAGACTTTTTCCTGTCCTGCTTGTGGATGCCATTGTTTTAGTTTTAACACTATAAAACGATGAAAATGTACAAAAAATTACTACACAATATACTAAGTCGAGAAGGATAAAAGTAGACAAAAGGTACTATGTTTCCAAAACCAATTAGTCGGGGTTGAGAAGATATGGGGAGATCGGATCATAGGGAATTCCAAATATAAAATAGCTAATAAAATTAATAGGATTAAGTAATGCGGGTTAACCAGGTCTAGGAATATTGGTTTACCGACAATTTCAGGTATATTTGGCTAATTAGATCCTAGTTTTGAATACCAAATTTCTATTTTGAGTTTTAAAGAGATGGTGATTTATTTATTTTTGCCTTGTATTAGAACTAAATTCAATTAGTCTCTATCTCAAAAACTAGAGCTGATAGAAAAAATCTGCTGACAGTTTTAGAATCAGCACATTAAGTACATCTAAAATCAGTTCTTAGATCTCAGGCACCAAAAATTTTTTTTTTATTTTCTTGGCCTGTGAAAGCGGTTACTTTTGTGGATGACAATTATCTTTAAAAGCCGGATGAAAGGACCGCAATTTTGCTTTTATTAAAAATGTCGTTTTAGTGCAGTCAAACTGTCAGAATAAATTCGGGCAGAGTGAGCTTTAAAGTTACAAACATGTACTGTCCCCACACTTTTTCGTCTGCGACGAATATAAATCGAGAAAAATCGGTTCCAAATATGTTTCAAAATGGCGGATGCTTCCCGTGGGGGGGGGGGGTAAAACACAAACTTAAGAATCTTACCTTCGGATGGGAGTCCAAATAGTCGGAGAGCTCGCGATAAAAAAGGGCAAAAGTTTTTAAATGACTGTTTGTTTGGAGTTAAGTATATCACGAGTTATAAATAAATTAATTTTCAGGTTTTCCAACACAATTTGAGGTTATCGTTGCAACTTACTAACTTTGCAGTCCTTCTATATGGTCCATCTTAAAAACATCAGCCTTTTTAAAACCCTTGTCTTTTTTCTTGCGAGCTTTTCGACTAAAAATAACATTAATGGCAGATAATTGGTTGTAAAATAAAAGGAAATAAAATCACACTTAATTACCCTCCGCAGGTACCTTAGGAGGCGGTACCATCCTCCCAGCCCAAGGGGCGTGTCTGGAAATGTTGGGTGTCAAAGGATCGAACATCGAAGAGCCCGGCGCCAATGCGAGCCAGCTGGCCAAAATTGTATGCGCGACGGTTCTGGCAGGCGAACTGTCACTTATGTCGGCTTTGACAGCCGGGCACCTGGTCAAAAGTCATCTGAGGCACAACAGGTCGACGACAGTGTTGCCACAGATCGACCGAAATCAGAATCTTTTGTTGCCGCCTTGTAAAGATAAATTTTAGAAAGTTAGGGTTAAAAATTTTTGTGTTTAAGTTTTTTTTTATTAAAAAAGTCAGATAAATAGCGTAATAGAATTCACATCCATACAAAAGACTATAACGAAAGCTAAGAAAGACGTGCCAAAAGCCCAAAAATTTTTAGCTTTAGTTATTTATTATTTTATAATATTTTTATGGGCTGCCTAAACAAATAACTTATACGGGTGATTCACGACGAAATGCAAATATTTGAATGGTAAGTATTACAGGCCAGGGGCAACTCAAATCCAATGCAAAAAAAAATTTCTGAGTCTTTTTGTCAAATATACATTTATGAAAATATTGCAAAAATAAAAACGGACATATCTCGGAAACCAATAAACGTATTTACTTTAAATTGGGCACACATAAGGAGCCTCAAAATCTACTTCTACCAATGTATAAAAAAATAAAATTCCAGGTCCGGACTAAAAAAAAATGGTATTATAAATTTTTGTTAAAAACTACACCCTGTATACTGCAATTTGCAAATTGTGGTATTACCACATAAAAGCTAAAGGATGGTGCTCTAATACCCTTAGACTGTATTTAACGCGTTAGGTCTCAGTTTTTTTATAAAAAAAATAAAACAATCAAATTATCCTGTGATATAAGGGTTTCAAACAATATCACGTTTTAAATTACTAAAAACATATTTTTAGGTTAAAACCAATTTAGAAATAAATAAATCAACACAAACCCTACCCAAGCAAAAAACAGGCTGGAACAGGGCCGGATTAATACTTTTTAATTTATTAATAAACTCTATTTTAATTTGAAATCCGTTTTCGGAATTGGTTTGAAGTCGTAGTCAAATCATAAAAATTTCAGGCCTGGACTAATATTTATTTGATTTTATTTGTCCTTCTTGGAAAACTACATTTTTTTATACTTCATTTGGAGATTTTGATATCAAAACACAAGGCAAAGAATGTTGCTATAAGTATTTTTTTTAATTGATCATCATCTACAAAACCGTCCGAAGATTACAACCAAGGGATAATGTACAGGGTGATCTACCATAAATGGTACCACCACTTTTCTTTGTTATTAGGCATGCTTTCATGCTGTCTTTGGTACAAAAGTTGACAAGTGCCATTGCAAATGTCAAATTTTGACATAAGATTTCTTATTTTAAATAAAAAACTTTTTTATAGCATGCATAATAATCATTTAGCTTTTATGTGGTAATACCAACATTTGCAAGCTGTATACAGGGTGGTGTTTTTAACAAAAATATATAATACTATTTTTTTTAGTCCGGGCCTGGATTTTTTTTATACATTGGTAGAAGTGGCTTTTGAGGCTCCTTATGTTGCCAAATTTAAAGTAAATACGGCTATTGGTTTCCGAGAATGTCCGTTTTTAATTTTGCAATATTTTCATAAATCACACAGTATATTTGACAAACAGACTAAAAAAAAATTTAGCATTGGATATGAGTTGCTCCTGGCCTGTAATACTCATTAAAATATTTGCATTTCGTCGTGCATCACCCTGTAGTGCAGGGTGAGCCAGGACAAGTTTCATACAAATTTTTTGTAATTATACCATACACCAGTGTTATATCCTGTTTGTCGTACTCCGTATAAAACGGGTATGAGTGCATAACTAAAAAACGCTTGTTGCCGTATATGAAATAAAACAGCCAAACAAAAATAAAATATCATGTGCGATAGATACACCATTTTAGGAAAGGAAATTTTATGACTTTAAAAATCGAGTAAACGAGTAACAATTATGGATTATTTTAAAAAACTAAATAAAAACAAGATATAACCACGCGAATGGTCTGTAGGGGATACCAGAAGCCTCCGCTGTTTTCAAAAATCCCTCGTAGCTCAACCACAGGTTGACATACTGACATACGAGGTCTTAAAATTTCCTAGAAGAATAAGCAAAAGAAGGAGACCTCGATTGCATAGTATCTTCGAATATTGTTTAAATTTACAGATAATTGTTGATATTTAAATATATATCTAGTCAATTTTTTTTACGAATTTAGGGATTGTACCTAAATTTTCAGATGAATATTGACGTCACCTTTCAGCTGACATGAACAGAAAAAAATCGATGTAGAACCAGCCTATTTTGCTGGTTCAGAATGATTGCGGTTCTCAAGGTATGGATGTCAGCTAATAGATGACGTCATAGCATTTTTGATGTGAAAATATAAAAACTTTTGATTATACACACATGTAAACATAAACAATTTATCGGTAAATTTAAACAATATTCAAAGATATTACACAATCGAGGTCTCCTTCTTTTGCTTATATTCCTGAGAAATTTTAGAACCAAGGTCAACTAGAACCGTGATAAATGGAAATCGACTCTGGTTTTCCCCTTTATTATAACTTATTCCATTCAGGCAATCGGTGCGCCACTGGTGCGCAACTGGTTCCAGTGTGGCACCGAGTGCCGATTTTTCGGCACCGGCTCTGAGGGCTCGTGCCTCACCCAAAACTATTTCCCGCCATTAAAAATTCCAATTGCGAACAGCGAAAATGGCAAGTGTGAGAGATTTTTGTACATTTTCTTCGCTGCTGAGTAGTAGAAGTGATGAAGTCGGTGAACAATTTTATGCCATACATCATCACACAAAAACCCCAAAAATAAAAACATCGAAATATGGTTTTCTTATAGGTACTTGAAGTTGAAAACACCCCATTTGACAAACGGACGTGTTAATATAGAAAAAAGGGTCGCGTCTCGCGATTTTATAAATAATAATTGCAACAGAAAACAAAACCAAAATTTCAATCCGAAAATGTGAGGTTAACGGCTTGCCAGTTCCGCGGTTACAGTCGTGTTCCATTCAAACAGCACCGAGTCAGTGCGAAACTGGATTAAACAATGGAATACGCTAGTTTAATTTCTTAAAAACCAAACCCCCCCCCCAATCCCCTCAAATTTAAACCACGCTGTACATGATCTAAAATATCTCAATAACTATGAAGGATTCCATTTTTCAATACATTAGGTTATTTTTTTAGTTTAGACTAGAAATACGTGTTTTCTGTGAGATGTAGAAAACTGTTATTTTAAAGTGAAAACATTTAAATAATATCACTTACAAGAGGCTGGCCCTCATTAATGGTACAATACAAAGATCTGATTTCCACCACTACTTATCTAACGTTCTAATTTTTGTAAATAGATTCTTTAAATTTTATTAGATAAGGAAATATTTTAGAAAAATTATTATTTTATTTTTGATCATTTTAATTTTCCATTATATTAAATATATCTCGTTTATCGAACTTTTTTTTATAATTTAAGCAGCTAGTACTTTTAGTAATAGTTATTGATTATTTATATTAACAATTTTACTGTGATTTTAACTGGTGTAAGAAAAAAGTATTAAGATTAAGCGAGCTACTTTGGGATCTGGAAAAGCGAGACAAACGAATCTGTCAAAAATCTAAACTCACATAAAAATGTCGAAAAAAACTCACTCTACTTTTTTAACATATTTTTTGAAGTTTTTTTTTTTAATCCTTGTTCTATGCTAAGTCTTTTGACGAATCGTCTTGTTTCACTTTGCCCATTTGGTAGCGTTTGGCTTTGTGAAGTCTTAAGTAGATTAATAAGTTTAGGGATAGATTTTGTATGTATTTTTATAGTGTAATATAAAATAAAATTCTGCATTATTATATCAAAAATAGAAATTTAATTACAAAAAAAAAATATAAAAAATAAAACAAAAAAAAACAAAAAGGTAATACAAAAATATTAAAAAGGAAATATGTACTAAAAACGAATATAAAAAAACTTAATCCCTACAATTACAAACCAGAGAAATACACTTAAATATAATTTAATGTGAATAATAAGGATGCGCATAATTTATCACAAAGTACTTTACAAAGAAGGTAAATTATAAAAAAGTAAAGGTGCATAACAGTACTACGTAAAAACAAGAAATACTCAAAACTATACTATCACAAAATCGAAATGGATCATAATTGATTGGCCTAAAACGTTACAAGGGCAAAAGTGTACAAAAGCAAAATAGTGTAACATATTCCCTCTAGATGGCGACACAGTACACAGCCGGCCCAAAACAGCTAGACAGCAAAACCTGTGTAATATATTGTCGTTAGATGGCCGTACATAGCCGACAACTAAGAAATGCCATCGGCTATAGGGGTCAGGTGTTCGACCAATATGCATCAGCTGTCGTTTTGTTTTTTGGAATTTCATATCGCCAGCCAAGAATTCCCTCATTGTTTTAAGCTTCTTTGTCATAAAATAGCATACTTTCCGAGAAAATTCAAAAAAAGGGTTTACGTTGGCACACCTGTTTGCTTGCTTGCTTGCTTAATTGTAAATCCGGCTGAACAAATCAAACGGTGTCCATCACACCGCAGCGCCATCTAGCGGCAACATGTTACACTATTTTAGGTTTATACGGATTTGTCCTTGTAACCTTTTAGTATTGTAAGGTTTTAGGCCAGTATTTTCTGACCAATTACTGTTTTGCCGCTATGCAGTTTTGTCATTTTAAAATTTTCGAAGTTTTTTTTACAAAGACTATAAAATAAAGGTAGGTAATTAAAGTCCTTAAACCAACTTGCAAACAACAATAAAAGTTAATTCACATGTGTTCCGGTTTCTAAGAATATTGAATTCCTACCTCTTATCAGAATAATAAGGTTGATTTATAATGCCGCCGTTGCCATTTGCGCTCGCCCTTCGAATTGATATTTGAATCTTTTTGTCTGTCCTAGATGTCTCTATATACCCTAAGCACTATTGACTTTATTGTGTACTGAAGAAGTCAGTATAAGTAAGTTTCTGCTAATGACCAGAAAAAATAACAAAATTAACAAACACAATAACATAATTTTTAGCTAGTAGGTAATATTATATTTTTTTGTGTGTAAATTTATATTTAAGTAGGTACGCCACTGGTGTGTTTACTGTAAACAACAGAAAGGTAAACATTGTTCCATATAATAATATAACCAAAGTCTCCGTAAGTGTCAGGTATCTTGTCTTTTTTTAATCTAAGATCATAAACAACGCTGTTAAGCATAAGTCAGTGTATTGAACGACTTGTCGACGTCGCACGCTGTGAGTGTGTTAGTTGTCAACGGAATCGATTATGTTTAGTGATGGTCGATAGAATATGCCCCAAAGTTACGTTGTGTTTCATCAGGGAAAATAGAACATATATGGAATGGATATCACCAAAGAAAAAGTGGCAAATTTTGAACGAGCGGACAGAGCAATCTGAGAGGCTTAAAGGTTAGGTAAATTTGATCTCTGTTCCGACTTGACGTATAACCCTACTTTTTTGTTTACTTTTTCTTTTGTGTTGTTTACTTTTTAAAGTTTGAATTTCTTGGCCTTTTCTCTAAAATATCTAATAACCCAAGTAGCATTTGGACGTTAAACTACGTCCTCTACACGTTGGCTTAAAAACCCCGGGCTTGGCAAGCGGATTATAAATCTCAGTTCATACGACCCCAATCCGACCTAAATGGAGAATACAAATTCGGGTCGGCTCGACGTCGCCAATTGTACTTTAATGGTATAGTAGTTTACCTATGACGACGTGATAATACGTCCGCCAGCTTACGTAATTTTATATTATTTAATTGATTACTTAATGTGGTACTTGTTTAGTAAATTTTAGGTAAAATATATATTAACGAATTATAACTCACAAAAAATAAATGGCCACCTTTTCATTTCATTAACAATAAAAGTTATGTTATTAAAAAGGGCACTTTACCGAGTAATCTAGAGCGAAGAAATATTTCTGCGAGGGCCACTTTACTTACAAAGTTGGTCAAGATTGATCGAAAAATATCTCCCCCCCCCATTCCAAATTAGCACAAAATAGCAAAAAGAAAAAATATCTAAAAAAATATATTTTCGTTCTATCTCGCTTGTTATTAATACTAAAATCACTCAAGAATAATTCCAAACGCATCTTTAAGGCATTATTAAATATCTTTTATTGTTTTATTTTCAAGAAAAACAAGAAAAAAATTGTTGTCAATAATGGCTGCCTAAGCTTGCAACTCCAAAATGGCCGAATTTGGGCTGGTACAGTACTTTTACCAATTTATCACCTATTTGGTCAAGGACACCGATTTGCAGCCCTAATTTTATCCAAATTTAACTAGCAAACGTTAAACTACGTAATATGTGCAAACGTTCGGAATCCGCCTCCATTCTTCGTTGGCCATGTAACCAAAACTGACTTAAAAGAAGAATGACAGTTCAGCTGAACATAACCTAGAAAAATATTTTCCGTTTTTCCTTATTTCTTCCTTAAAAACGTGGATTATTTTAAAATTGTATTTATTAAAGCACTGAATCAGCTCGAACCTGTCTCGCAGATGTGGAAGAAGGATAACAATGGTTGGTTCCCCATCAAAAAAAGCGACATTAAACAATATCAGTGTGACCCCACTAATGCTCCAGAAGAAACATAAGTGCGAGCTGAAGGCCCATCAGATTTTTGGTTGGCAGAAAGCCAACAAATTGTGCAATTTGATGTCCCAGATGCAAAATTGTAGGTTAAGTATCCTTCTTTGGTAGGTATCCAAATAAGGCCCTGAAATGCGACGTCGAGTAAGGTAACAAGGCCGACGATGTTTCGTGGTCGATTTAGGTATAGGCTTTAAAAGTCGGCTTTGAAACGTAAACTGACGTGAATCCGTCTGGGCAAACATTTTTACAAATTACGTTGCCTATTTTGACGTCGTTTAAGGTTCGCATATGCGTACCTGACTACGTAAACGTCGGATTTTATTACAAAGTACGTTTGTAGTTAGACAACTTTATTTTGTACCTAATACGACGTCACTTTATGACAGATTAGGTTGGAAGACGGATAAATGCTACTTGGGAAATTGCTCCATTCGCGGATTGTATAAAGATTCCATAAAAAGTAAGTATTTTCTGCAAAGAAGAGATGGTGTATCCTACAGATTAATTTGTAGCTTAAATTCCTGCCTTTGTGTCAAAATAAACGAATTGTGATCCAAATAAGGGCCCTGAAAATGCGACGTCGAGTAAGGTAACAAGGCCGACGATGTTTCGTGGTCGATTTAGGTATAGGCTTTAAAAGTCGGCTTTGAAACGTAAACTGACGTGAATCCGTCTGGGCAAACATTTTTACAAATTACGTTGCCTATTTTGACGTCGTTTAAGGTTCGCATATGCGTACCTGACTACGTAAACGTCGGATTTTATTACAAAATACGTTTGTCGTTAGACAACTTTATTTTGTACCTAATACGACGTCACTTTATGACAGATTAGGTTGGAAGACGGATAAATGCTACTTGGGAAATTGCTCCATTCGCGGATTGTATAAAGATTCCATAAAAAGTAAGTATTTTCTGCAAAGAAGAGATGGTGTATCCTACAGATTAATTTGTAGCTTAAATTCCTGCCTTTGTGTCAGAGTAAACGAATTGTGATATATTGTCTTTATTTTTAATTCTAAATTCACTGGCTAGTGTAAATTACCCAAAATTATAAAAACATGTAAGAAAATTTTTGCCATCAAAACAACAATAAAATACGCCGTTTTAAAAAACCATTGTTAACCCCTTGTGTCAAAACATAGAAAAAGCGACGTTTCCCCAACCGTTATGCCTTTATAACTATGAAACTATCAATCGCATCGTTACCTCTAATTTTTTAGATTGGTCGGTTGGGATATCCATTCCCTGTGTTTCTATTTTCCCTGTGTTTCATTGAGCTACTTTACTACTTTAGCCTTACTTTTGAACGTTCTTTTTTTTGGTTGAAATGTTATTATCCCTAATAACCTAACTAAATAATATGACATTTGTATATTATGTTTTATATCTTTATTAGGATTCTACTATGTTGGTATTAACAAAACATTCACCAATTGTTAGTTTGTATTTTAATACATCGGCATTGACCTGCGATGAAATTGGATTCTAATACGTTTGCTGTCCGTCGGGCGTTCAGAAGTAGGATCTCCCTAAGTCGTTTAAACGTAAGAACTTAGTTTTAGTGACATTTAGTCAATGATGTATACCGAAAGTTGGAGACCCGGTCCGAATTTGTAAAATAAAAAAAATGTAGTAAAAAATAAGTAAGGGGATTAAATCCGCCATTTTGCGCCGAGTGGTCGGTCGAACCTGGGGCATTAGCCTGAGGCATGTACACTGGATATACACGGCCATCATAAGACCAAGGATCCAATACGGATCAGTGGTCTAGTGGCCCGCTGTAGAGAAGCTGACCATATCCAAACAGCTCACGAGCCTGCAGAGGGATAACCGTCGGACGACCCCCCATCCACTCCTGGAAACAATCTTGGATCTCCCCTCGCTTCCAACTTGGATCAAGGACGCGATAGCGACGCACCTGCGATTAAGGGACCAGGGTCTATGAAAGGGCAGGAAGGAAAGAGAAGGCCATCTGGTGGTCGAGGGACTGTCGACGAAAGAGGTGCCCCTCTTAAGACTGCAAGTGAAAGCACCGCTTAAACCATGAAGGTTCGATAAAAAGTACAAGGTTACAATACCAGAACGGAATGAGTGGCAAAGGGAAGAATTCCGAACGGAATTAAGCAGAGAGACGACGGTCTGCTACACGGATGGCTCTAAACTGTGAGCCAGGCAGACAACAGGCGCAGAAGCGTACGCGGAAAGCCTAGAAGTTCAGAAAAGTTATCCACTTGGCGAACACGCTACGGTGTTTCAAACGGAGGTATATGCCATTATGATGGCAGCAACCCTACCGGAGGTCAGGAATGGCAGGAGGATGTACATATGCTCCGACAGCCAGGCTGACCTCAAGACTCTAAGTGCACCCAAAATAGTCAGTGGTCTGGTGGAGGAGTGCGTTGAAGCACTGCAAACAGTGACCCAAGACAAGAGAGTAACATTGATGTAGGTCCCAGGTCATGAGGGAATACCAGGGAAAGAGAAAGCGGACGAACTTGCCAGACTAGGGGCCGCAACCCAATACAATGGACCGGAACCTCTTCTGGAAATAATAAGGAAACAGGTACAGAGCGAGCTCAACAAATGGGCGAACAATGAACTGAAGACGTCCTGGAGGCAAGAGTCAAAGTGCAAACCGTCCAAGCTATTCGTGGATGGTCCGAAAGTAGCCAGAACTAAATGGCTCTTAGGCAAGACCCGAACGGACATTGGACTGCTGACAGGGATGCTGACTGGGCACAATCAGCTGAACAAACATCTGACGCAAATAAGAGTAGCAGGAGATCCCGTGTGTCCCGCTTGCAGAGTGCGATGCATATGCCAGATCAACGCAGCTGAAGTGGGGATTTCCCACGATAGAGGAAGAAGAGCTGCACTCGCTTATAAATGGGCCGACATACTGAACTTCGTAAAAAAGACAGGGGGCTTGGAGAGAGTTGCAGCGGAAGTAGGGGCATAGGGGTAAGGAACGGGGTATGGCAGAAAGGGTCCATGAAGAGACCTAATTGCCAGGCCCACGGACCGCCCCTTTACTACTACAACTACTAAATCCACCATCCTAAACAACTTGGCGTCTATCGGCCAACACGAAAGCATTTTCTGTTTTACAAATCTAAATTGGAAAACGCCATTCAAAATTAATAGTAATTTAGCATTTGGACACACCCACAACAAAATAAAAAAAAAAATTTGGAAGCATCCTAAAACTGGCTTGCATCGGCAAAAATTGCATCTGTTTTGCGTTTTAAAAGTGTTTCTTATATCTGTTAAAAAATATACCTTCATTTTATATTTTTGGGTATTTGCAAACAGATAATATTGTTCTCCACAATAATATACTTTATAAGTACAATTTACGTTCATTATTAGAATTTTTTAAGTAACGGAAAACAACGAATGTGCGACGACAGGAAGTCGAAACGACGTTGCTGGCCGACGTCGAGTCATTTATTGTCCACGTCTGCTTAACGTAAGATAACCTCCAAATGCTGCTTGGGATTGATTGGTTAATTCTACGCTAAGCGTTACGTATGTTAATTCACTCTAAAGTAGGTTAAAAATGTTTGAAAATATTTTTTAAATTCATGTCGATGTCATGCGGCATTTATTTGAGAGAATTCCACAAATCAAAAAACTTACATTTTCTCAAAGGTTTCTGTGTACGGGCATGTCTTACACCTTCTGGTATAATCATCGTTTTCTTCGTTATAAACTTCTTCTTCAAAATCATGAGTGTGAGGACCTCCCGACGTCTTATCGTATAAACTACTCCTCATATTCATTCTCAACTCTTTCAGATGCTTTTGATACTTCTTAGACTTGGACATCACTTTCTTTTCTTCCCTTAATTCACGTTCTTCTTCGAGCTTTTCTGCAGATTCCCAAACTTCCATTGCCCGTTTCTCGACTTGAACTTCTAAGTAGAGTTTCATATCGCCCCAGCGTACGTTATGAGGGTTTTTACGGCGGATACATTTTAAGGGAGGCTCCCTCTTATCCAAATCGCAGTCCTGAAGAAGGTATTTGGTCCTTGCTTCGGTTTTGGTGATAAGTTTGTAGGTCTCCAATTCTCTGTAATAGCTCAAGAGCGTTAGCAAAGAACCATGCACGGATAACATGGACCTATGGCTTGCGGTAGAATCTAACCAAATTTCAATATTTAATAAGCATTTTACCAAAGGTCAAAATAGCGAAATTCGGATCGTATGTCTGTGATTGGAGATATGAGCCGATAAAGAACGTATGTCTGACAAACACCTACGAAGACTTTTTCTCGTAACTTGAAAAGTACTTTGTAGATTTTCATGATTTCGGTCTCATCTAAAAGGTACTCGAATACTACACAGGGGCGTATCCAGGGTTTTTATCTTACGGGGGCTTTATTGTATGAGAGGGTTAATTAAAAAAAATACGTAAATAAAAGTAAAAAGTTTTTGGGTTTCATTTTCCCCAGTGGTTTATTGACTTTTCAGAGATTATTAATAGGAATAGTGCTGAAATTAATAA
Source organism: Oxystoma pomonae (assembly GCA_963921995.1). NCBI lineage: Eukaryota > Metazoa > Arthropoda > Insecta > Coleoptera > Brentidae > Oxystoma > Oxystoma pomonae. Next base: position 13,977,290 of record OY998173.1, read on the forward strand.
AGTCATATTTAACAAACAGAAAGCAAATAATTTGCATAGAAAAGGGGGATGTTAAGTTTTTTTCTGAGTGGTCAGAGGTACAACAGGGGGTTCCACAGGGATCGATTATAGGACCGCTGCTGTTTCTGCTGTACGTGGGCGACCTTCCTGAGAGTGCTGGAGGAGACATTGTTGCTCAATATGCAGATGACACAACCTGTGGAGGGTCTCATAAAACACTTGAAGGTCTCTCAGGTGGTTGCTCTCGGGCAGCGGAGGGAGTAGCGGACTGGTGCCAAAATAATAACTTAAATTTAAATGTGCAAAAAACAGCTTTAATGAAATTCCAGAAGACGGGTCAGGTTAAGGAGTCACTTTTAGTAAAGTTGAATCACAAATCAATACCAAATACTGATAAAGTTAAATTTTTGGGTATCACTATGGATCATCTCTTAAATTGGGAAAATCACATCAAAAACTTAAACTCTAGGCTCTCCAGTGCAACCGTTGTAACTAGAAGGCTTAGAGAAGTTATTACAACTGAAAGTTTTAAAACTTACTATTTTTGTTGTATACTGAGTCTTATAACTTATGGCATTGTCTTCTGGGGTTCTTCTGGAAAGGCACACATGATTTTTAAAGCACAAAAACGCATTATTAGAGCCTTCCTTGCCTTACATCCTAGAACTTCCTGTAAACCTCATTTTGCAGACCTGGGTTTATTGACTGTACCTTCACTTTATTTTCTTCACCTGGTGATTTTTGTCAAAAAAAATAAACATCTATTCCGGCAAAATAGTGATCTCTATGGAGAACAAAGGCATATGATAATAAGAGAAAGAGATGGCCTAAGTATACCTCGACACAACTCATCTTTCTTTCAGCGAGGACCTGAGTACAGGGTTATTAAAGCCTTCCGCAGTCTACCAACAGCGGTTCGGAAGGAGCCAAATTTCAACAAATTTAAAAGGTTTGTGTATCTGTATTTGCTGGAAGGGGCTCTATATAATTTTGATTTTTAATCTAATTAACTGTCTTATTTTAACTGTTTGATCTTAGTTGTTTGATTTTAAGTGTTGTTTAAAGATATTTAAGATATTTTAAAGATATTTTCTATTTTGATATTTTTTCATAAATAACAATATTTTTTCTCAAATGTGTAATTTAAAAAAAAACAAAACAAAACTTCTGACGTTGCTTTTTTATAGAATTAAGGTGCCTATCTATATTTTGTGATTTTGTTGGCAATAAAGTATTTATTTATTTATTTATTTACCTTTCAAATAAAACACAATTTTTTTTTGCAATTAATTCTCGCAGACAGTAAACCTCCCGCAGTACTTTTTAATAGCGTGTTCCATTGAGACTTTCAGTGCAGCAATCGGATATTTCTGTCCTTTGCGGTTTTAGGTAAAAACAAGAGATATCTCAGTGTTGCACTAACTGTCTCAAAGGAATATGCTATGAGTTACGAGAAAGTCTTCGTAGGTGTAGACATACGTTCTTCGACGGCTCATTTCTCCTATCAGAGGCATATAATCCTCATAGAATTTCACCATTTTGACCTTTGGTACTACACCTTAAAAATATTAAAATATGGTTAATTTTACCGCGGGCCACAGGTATATGTTATCCATGCAGGGTTCTTCGAGGGAAGTTTTCCCGATCAAGCTGGATTTTTTTCAGGTGTTAGTTTACTTCCATAGAAGTCTGTTAACAAAGTTTCTCTGGTAAGGATGCTTGCTTCCTTCGCCATCTTGGACTAAAGAGCCGGTTGGGAAGGGTATTAATTAAAAAAATTTCAAGAAGTGTTTTTTTTTAGTTTTTCCTCAAAACTGTATAATAAATTTTGATAACCAATCCATCCAGCTTTATCGGAAAAACTTCTGAGAGTTCTGAGAGCTATAAGATATATTTAAACTTTTCTCACACTTGCTTCAAAACGTTTTTAATGGTGCACACACAAACATGCTAAACATAAGCGTCAATGGAGACAGTTAAGGGTAAAAAAATACAAATCACTATTTAAAAATTATGTTGTAGAAGATAAGAATCTACAACATAAAATGTCCACTACGCAGCACTAAATACCACCGTTGAAATCGTTTTTTTCTTTTAATTTTTCCGAGTTTACCTTACAGAAAATTTGATAAAGAAAAAAAAATTAAGAGTTTGTAAACAAAAAGAGTTTATTGTTTATCATTTATTTCAAATTATAAAAACAATAAAACAATTCTGATGTGTATTAAAAGGTAAAATGATTCGGAGGAAAAAACCAACTTCTAGTTATTTAGCAAAAGTACAACTCACCTCAATTATTCCAACTAACAAAGGTCAAGGCCTAATTTTCTTAAAATACCAAGAAACTACACTACACACACTAAAAATACACATACAAAATAATAGGTATTTACAGAGGTTACACTTCCCTTCTCTATGTTTATAGTGGAAAAATAAGAAAAAATATTGCGTTTTTTTTTGTATAACGTATAATAACCATATTGTAAAAATTTCCTTATCTCTCTGACTTGGCACCCATTTTTTTCATGTTTTCTTAACCAGTTTCAACCCTGAATACGCAAAACAAAGTATACATACAATGGCAATGACATTCAACATAAAATGAAATGCTCACACTGTCAAATATATCAAAAACACATGCTTTATAGGAAGCGCAATGACAAACATTGATAAAAAGGTACTTACTTGCATATGTCACACGCCTTGCAATCAAAATTGTCAAACAGCCAGGATGTCGCAAATGGTTGGTTACAGTTTTCACAGTTTGGCCTGTCCGGATCTATGATGGGGGGCTCTTCTTGAACTAAGGGATATTCCTGTAAAAAAAAAGTCAAAAATACACTACCGCGTTCAATTAGGTAACCACTTTTATTCGCAAAGTTGGCGATTGGACAAGACCCTATCCATTATCAGTAAAACATAATCAAAACGGCAATCTCACAGGCGTTGGCACATTCCAAAGAGTTCAGCACGGAACTCTGCAGGAAGGGGACCGAGAAACTCACTGAGCTCACCAGGAAAGAGATCCGGAGAATGGTTGATGTACCATCACGCCTTACCAACAAAATTGCCAAACAACCAACCTCTTCTTGAACTAAGAGATATTTTTGTAAAAAAAGTCAAAGGACTCTATCCATTATCAGTACAACATGATCCACACTGCACTCTCAAAAGAGTTGGACATTAAGTTCCGCCAGTACTGGAGAGAATTGCCAGAACTGGCACATTCCAAAGAGTTCAGCACAGAACTCTGCAGGAAGGGGGCCAGGAAACTCACTGAGCTCACCAGGTAAGAGATCCGGAGAATGGTTGATGTACCATCACGCCTTACCAACAAAATTGCCAAACAACCAACCTCTTCTTGAACTAAGAGATATTTTTGTAAAAAAAGTCAAAGGACTCTATCCATTATCAGTACAACATGATCCACACTGCACTCTCAAAAGAGTTGGACATTAAGTTCCGCCAGAACTGGAGAGAATTGCCAGAACTGGTACATTCCAAAGAGTTCAGCACAGAACTCTGCAGGAAGGGGGCCAGGAAACTCACTGAGCTCACCAGAATGGTTGATCTACCGGACATTGCAAGCTGAGAGCACGATTGCTTAGGCAAGGACAACGAATGCAATCAGCGGCATTCGGCAAGACACAGATCGACGGATTTAAGTAATGCTTCATCAAAACAAGTTGCAAATCTTTTTATTAAGGCGCTAAACAAACTTTACTGAAGAACATTTCAAAAGCGAGCCAGAATAGACCCGTCGAAGTGGAAAGTGGCTGGCTGGCACATTAACAAATGAATTGACATCGAGCCACATCAAAAACGATATTATAAAATCAGTCCATCAACAAAATCGGAAACAAATAATACATTTATATTTTTGACAACTATTTGACATATCCTACCTCTGGTTTGTTGGCATCTTCATCTGTTTCCTCAAGTAGAAATCCACCTCCGGTGTCTTTAAACCTGCTAGCACCAATTTTGACAGTTGTCTTATCAACTTTTGATATTACATTGCTGAAAATAAAAAGTATCCAAATAACAATTGGCATTCTCTCATAAGGTCCCAGTTTTTCTCTTTGTTTATAATGAAAAATACGAAATACAAAAACCCTTTGTTTGAATTTAACTTATTCTTTTCCACCAATGGTATCCAAATATAACACTCCTAAATCTCGTTTCTTAATTAATTTTAAACATCCGCGTAAAAACTGAGAAAAAAACAGGGATAATAGAAAGTTTTTATGACACCCGATTTTTGCTTCGTCGCACACAGGCGAACAATCGTGGTCAAAGTCCGAAAAACAATATTTTATAATTTTGGGTTTTACCCACCCTAATTTACAAGGGGAGGTTCCTGCCTATCGCTAGCGATCCTTTTTGGTTCTGTTATTGCCTTGCAACAAATATTAAACTAGTTTAATTTTACAAAATGAAGGGAAAATTTAGCGCCCTAATAAATGTACAGAAAATATTTCTGGCGTAAGGGCAAAGGGTGGGGGAATAAATCCTGTGTCCCGGGTTCAAATGCTGCTCTACGCCACAAATCTTTTCTGTAGTTTAATTTTGACTGTTGCGAGGCGCTGAGTTAATTATATTCTGATAAATCAAAGAGATATTAAAATTTCTGCTTTCTTTTTTCCGAAACTATAATAGTTTCTTTAAACTAAATACCATGGACCCTATACTTGGGGGTAAGAACATCATAAAAATATTGTTAATTAAAATATACTTGTATTTATTTTTTTTTTGGCATTTATTTTCCCGCTATGTAACAAATGTAAAATTTTCAATTAAAAAGTCTATTTTTCGCATAGATCAAAAGTTGATTTAACAAACAGCAGAGTTATTCAAAAATTAAAAATAGGTTTATTAGACTTAAATTTTAAGAAATGCATTAAAATTTAAGTTTGATACACCAATTTTTTATTTTTATTAATTAATAACTGCTGCTGTTTGTTAAACACTATATTACTATAAAATCCAAATCTTGCAAAGTAGCAAAAAGTAATAAAATGGGGGCCAATCAATTTCTGATCTATGCGAAAAATAATTTTTTCAATTGAAAATTTTACATTTGTAACATAACGGGAAAATAATTGCCAAAAAAATAAACAGAAGTATATATTAATTAACAATATTTTTATGATGTACTTCCCCCCCGTATATATATTATATATTTAGTTTCAAGAAACTATTATAGCTTCGACAAAAAAAAGCACAAGCTTTAATGTCTCTTTGATTTATCACAAAATAATTAACTCAGCGCCTCGCAACTCAAAATTAAACTAGTTTAATATTTGTTGCAAGGCAATGACAGAACCAAAAAGAGTCGCTAGCGATAGGCAGGTACCTCCCCTTGTAAATTAGGGTAGGTAAAAGCCAAAATTATAAAATATGATTTTGACCACGTTTTTAGCCATTTTCGTCTGTGTGCGTCGTGTAAACGATTTTTATAATATTTTCATATGTACCGATTTTTTAAATCGAATGAGCCCTATTATTTAACTTTTTTTAATTCTTACAATAAATCTGTTTTAAAAAATACCAAACGTGTTGCTACGCGCGCATACTTGTACAGGTAGCGTTCAATAGTTTGTGTATAGGCTTTCTATTTTACAAGTAAGAAGGTGTCTAATTTTATTTTTTTTTCAACAGTTACTTACTTTTTGGCATAGGGATGGCTAACAAGTTTACTATTTCTTAAAGCTATCGCCTTAAGGCGGTTCTCTTCAATTCTTTTCTTCAAATACGCCGGAATTTCTTCACTTTTTGATGAGGAGGGTTGGCTACTTTTCGACATTCTTAGAAAATAGGCTTAGGAGGAATTTCTGAAAAAAATAGATATTAGTGCAATAAAAATAGAAATTGGTATTTTCGTCATTAACAAATCAGCAAAATGTTGAAATAGGTATAAAACTTTTAATCAAAAACAAATAGAGGGTGTCCCAAAAGGCACCCTTATTTTTTTTAAGGATTTTTGGATAGGCTCAGTTGCCGCCGCGGGGTGTCCACAGATTTTTTGACAAAAAATTTCCTGACTTTCCCGGATCAGATTAAAAAATTCCCTGACTGATATTTTTGGCAGTCCCAAATAAGAAATAATTTTTGTAGAATATTGATTTTACTATAAAATTCAAGTGATTTTACTCAAACTTTCACTTAACTCATATTAGGTGCGTTTTATTAAAAAAGAGGAAAGAAAATCAGCCCCCACCACCCCTTAAGCTGACCATTGATCAACCTAGATATTTCTTTCCTCTTTATTGAATTTATTTATTTGTACTAACTTTTAAAAAGCGACATATAAGAAGTCAACAAAAAATTAAACAAACTACACAATCCTAGTATATCTAAAGAACAAAGTAGAAGTAATTAAAAAAGCTTGTCAAGTTTTTGATAAAATAATAAACTAAAAATCACAAATATGTGCGAGACAAATAGCCAAGCTTCCTAAAGACTTTGCTTCTGAATAAGTAGGATGCAAACATAATAATAAGATATATTTTCATGTTTGCTAGAGCACTGTGAAAAATCCCCTCAAATTACCCTCATTGGGAAAAATGCCCTGACTTTCCAGGTTTTTCCAGGTTGTGGACCCCCTGCTCCCTTAATTTGGGGATGGCAGAGAGGCAGGTGCCATACATTTTTTAAACTTTACATTTTTTTTCGAGAGCACTAATAGAAACCTAGAAAAAATTAGTACGCTTCTGTAATTTTTTGTTTAAAATTTTTTTTCTTAACAATAGACTGGATTTTTTTCTCCCATAATAAGAATTATAGAAAACAATTAATAAATAATAATTAATTTTAAAATAAAATATTGATAATTAAATTGTTTTGATTATTTCTTAGGTGAAATAAAACAAAAAAAAACATTGATCGTGGGTGTATATTGTCAAAAATATAGGGAGAGAAGCCGCAAAAGTAACACAGAGTTTGAAATACACTGGGTAGATTTCTTTATATTTTGATAATAATTTTTATTGGTTACTTTTTACCGAAAAATTTTACCCCCGTCCAAATTCAAACAAATTTTTTGGGTGTCTCTGAGAGATAAAAGGCCAATGTCAAACGTCAAATTAACATACCAAAAATATTTTTTTTTTCGTTTCTAAACGAATCACTTTCAACTTCAAAATAATTGTGATTATTCTGAATATGGCTAAATATCGCAAAAAAATATATTTAGACCAAAAGATAAAATACCTTTTTTGGTGTATAATTAATCTGAGGAGTTTTTTTTTATCAGCACACATATCAAACAATGATACCTGCGATATACATTCCATGACAGTATTAATATAAAATGTGTTCGAGCGGTTTTTTTTTAGAACAATCAAATTTATTTACTAGACTACGTTCTTAGTGAAAGTTCCCGAATAACATTACACCATAAGAAAAACTACATCAGACAATAGATCCCTATGTTCTAAGAGATACTTCCTAGTTACTTTTGGGTCAGTCCATATCAAACCTACCATGGTGATTTTTGGAAGGCGATGTTGCAGCTGGCTTACCTCTTTGATGGATTAACAAACTCCTTCCCCCACCTCTCCCTGGAATTCGCGAGTTAGCTGACAAATTACGATACAGAAAGATTTGCCTGACTAGTAGAAAATATTTTAAAAAAAGATTAATAACCTGTCTTTCTGTGTCTAAAATCGTTTTAAAAAGTTTTTACACTAAGAAAACAAGCTGGTGATTTTTTTTAGATTTTTATAATTAAGTACTGCTAAAAATCTTAAATTCAAAGTGTTTTGATGAAGGAAGAACAACTATACTATATAGGTTTGCTACGGACTGACCCTGTTACTTCTGTTCAGTACACACAATTCTTAATTGTATTATTATTTATTCAAATAAACGTGGTTATTTAAACATTTATTTACAAGATTTCAGAGCGGACGTCTGTTATCAAGCCGTTATCAGTGGAGAAATGTCAAAGAATTACTTTAGATAAACAACTTGCAGTGAAGAAGCTAAGCGGTGCCAGTGATTTTTTCCCCAATATTTATACTGTTTAAGTGTCGCATGGTATTGAATTGGTGATTTCCTTTATTATTTGTGCAGTGCCTCAAATGATTTAAGCTCCAGAAACTGTCACATATTTTTTATATTGAGATGGTAAGTGAAGTCTTTTTCAGCTGACATTTTAACACTATTCTAACCTCCAAACTCTCTTCTTAATAAAAACATATTAAAGTTAATGATGTAGAGCTATTGTAGTAGTTGTTTTGAAAGTAAAAATGTGTTTCATCTTTGCGTTCGCTTGTCGTCGATTTCACTGTAACCAATACTTTAAGGCGGGTTAAAAACAACCCCCTTAAAGTACTGGTTACAAAAAGGTCGAATGTGTTGTTGAAAGCATAGAATATGGACCTGGGTTCGGTCTGTTTTGCTATGGTTGAAAGTTTGTGTGGGTCAGCAAATTAAGAATATGTTGCTTAAAGGGGGGGGGGGGGTGTGAGGGGGTTATACGTATATATATTAGGAGGGAATGCCGTTCATTTGATATTGACAAAAAAATAATGCAGCCTACTCTGTTCCAAAATCACTTCTTTCATTTCCCTCCTTCCTACGTTTTTTATAATCCTGGGAGTCTCACTCAAATCATTTAGCACTTATAATCTAGCCTTAATGGTTTCACCCCCGTGTTAAATTTTTTTGTACAAAAATAGTGTCAATACCCACTATTACTTATTATAAACAATAGTATTGAAAGCTGATATATATTTTAAGATTAGAAAAGCCCCAAGAAAAAAAAGTATTTTTATGAAAACCTGCCAAATTTCATAATTTTATAAATTATTGCTCCTATTTTTAAATAGAGGCGTTCTCTTTTATCCTGCGTGAGATAAAAAATGGGGTGAAAGGTTGGACGCATATATTTTAAATATTGTTATTATCTTTTTTCCATAGGCGTGCTGACAAAACTTCTGTAAAAATCTTTAAAGTCCATTTTTAAAGCTGCTTTGGGTTAAAAGTTAAATGATTTTTGTTGGAAGTGAGCAGAAACTGCAAAAAGTCTTTTTCCCTGAAACTTTGCACACTTTAAATGACCCCCCCCCCCTATTTTTGCAGCTAACCCAACAAAAATATAAAAAAATTAAAATTTTAAAAGAATTTTCCCCTTAAACTGCAAAATGTTTTAATTAATTTTTAAGCATTCGCGCCCTTGCTTTTAAATTTAACCCCCCCCCCTCCTTAAAAAAATCCTAGTACCGCCCCTGTAACACTCTTTTGCTAATTAAGAAAAAAATGTATTTTTTGTACTACCCCATTTTTAGCCTCTTACAAGGGTGTATTTTTTTATAGTTGATTCCAGTTTCTTTTCAAAACGAATTTTACTTTGTTTTTAAAAGAATCAGATAAAATTGGAGAATTGAAAATGAGGGAAAAGTTATGTTTTTACATATATTTTTGGGGCTAGCTCCCCCAGAACTTAAGTATATTAAACTACCCTATTTTTTTTATAAAAACTTCACCTTTCACCCCCTGACATTTGTTACGTTCTCTACCACCCTGTCCCAAAATCTAGCAATACAACTATTTATTCCGTTATTTATTTTTGCTAAAAAATTTGTCTGTATCAGATTAATAAGCAAAGAAAGTCCTAAAAAAAAGAAAAACCGTTTTTAGGGGACAATTTTCTAAGCCAGACAAATTCCCAACTTTAATTTTGAAAAAATCCTCACGGCAAAAATATCTACAATTTTTCAAAATATTCTCAAGATTTTGTAAAATACACAAACAAAAGCGTATGTGTATTTGGCTTTGGCTTTGTTTTTGTGCCAACGTCCTTATTGTCACGTATGCTATTTTTTTAAAGTATGATAGGATATGAAAAACTTTTAACAAACTAAAAAAGAATAACTAATACCAGCAGCACCAAAACAAAACTAAAAGTAAATGGTAAATAAAACACGTGCGTGGCCCCTGACTTGCGAATCCATCACGAGAGTAGTCTCGAGCGTATGTTACAAATAAATTATTAGAAAACAGCACATGGGCAAATTTTTTGGTATATATACATGCTGTTTTATGTGATGTATGCTGTTTTTTGTCACTTATGCTCTTCTTTCTTCAAATTGTAAGTCAGACAAGAAAAATAAAGGAGATAAAAGCTTTGTTACAAAAATGAAAAAGAGGTCAATTTTGAAAAATGTGGAGCTACGCTCTTCTTTCTTAGCGGGGCAACGTGGCATTCTCCAATTCTCTGGGGAACAGCAAAAATGTTTCCTAGACGAAAATGTCTTCCAAGTCTCAGTTAGCTTCGGTTTTATAGATCTATGCTAATTACTTATTTGCCCTAATGTATGGAAAAATTCGACCATATCTGGATTATTATACCAATTGTCCTTGATAAGGTGTTTATAATACTTTGTAATACTTATAACATAAATCCTAAATTGTTAGATCTTCTTCAAAAAAGGAATTTTATTACAAAAAATATCAAAAACTACCAGGTAATCCTCAAATACAAACAAAACACAAAGAAACTATCAAGCTGGTAAAGGCATGCATAAAGAAGTCAAAAAACACTTATTATGTTCTTTTAACAAAGGATTAACACGTGCAACCTTACAACCATTGGGAAATACTCCTTGCAAAAAACAAAGATTTACTAGCCTACACAAAATTACCTCTTGTTGACATTCCTTCACTGACTTTACATCAATCCCATCATACCATGTAGCTTTATTTTGATCTAGTGTATTAAGTGGGGTTGGTACTTCCTGATTTGTTGTTGGATATAGAAACATTGTGGTGTCTGCTTTTTTTCCACTGTTACATCTATAGGCTCGTACGGTAAACATGCTGCTGACTCTGCACCAACACTTGTAAAGTATTCATTGATTTTGTCGCTATCAACTTTTATATCACTGCTTACTTTTTCTCCAGGTTTTGTGTTTGATATTACGGAATTCATGACATTCCATGTTTTTCGTGGATTTGATTTGACTTCTTCTTTAAACTTAAAGTAAGCAGTTGCACAAGTCAAATAAAATCCACGAAAAACATGGAATGTCATGAATTCTGTAATATCAAACACAAAACCTGGAGAAAAAGTAAGCAGTGATATAAAATTTGATAGCGACAAAATGAATGAATACTTTACAGGTGTTGGTGCAGAGTTAGCAGCATGTTTACCGTACGAGCCTATAGATGTAACAATGGAAAAAAGCAGACACCACGATGTTTCTATATCCAAGAACAAATCAGGAAGTACCAACCCTACTTAATACACCAGATCAAAATAAAGCTACAGGGTATGATGGGATTGATGTAAAGTCAGTGAAGAAATGTCAACAAGAGGTAACTCCAATTTTGTGTAGGTTAGTAAATCTTTGTTTTTTGCAAGGAGTATTTCCTAATGGTTGTAAGGTTGCACGTGTTACTCCTTTGTTTAAAGAAGGAGATACTGAACTACCTAAATGTTAAATTATTATCCGTTTAGTTAGTTACCTTAATAAAATATAATTTTTCTATCTTGATCAGTATCGTTTCCGGAAATCAAGTGACACCTGCTCAGCCACAGTTGACACTATCACATTCTTACAAGAAAATAAATGTGGTATTTTGTCACTTGATCTTCGGAAGGCATTTGACATAGAAGGCAGAGCGTGTTCTCGGGTGGCGTTTTGAGTCCAGAAAATGAGATAACATGCGGTTTTTCAGAAGGGTCAATTTTGGGCCCTACTTTATTCCTAATTTATATTAATTCGTTAGCAGCTTTACCCCTTAAAGGAACCCTTAAACTTTGCGCTGATGACAATCTGCCTGTCTACACTGGTGTTTCTTACAGTGATGTAATTAGTGGTATTAAACATGACTTGCATTTAATAATAAAATGGCTTAATGAACACAAGCTTGCCCTTAACCTGGATAAATCCAGCTTCATGTTTGTAGGCAAAAGCACTAAACATTTTCACCTTTATAATCAATCAATCCAGATAGGTAGTTGTGAGTTAAAATACACCATTGATGAAACACTGTCATGGGATTTTCATATAAAAAAATAGTAAAATCATTAGTTGCACCTGTTGGTGTTCTTAAATGATTAAGCTACTGCCTTCCGAAATATTTACTTGGACAAGTTTATTTTGCACTTATACATAGTAAAATACAGTACTTAACTCTAGTATGGTTCTCTACTTGTAAAAAAAATCTTAAAATTATAATAATGTTGCAAAAAAGTCATAAAAAATATCTACTCCTTAGAGCAAAGATATCCAAGTGAATCCTTGTTTAATAATTTTAGAATTAATAATTTGGAAACTATTTACAAAAATCAAAGGTTTGCAAAGCAGACACTCTAACATTACATTTTCTTTACGTAATGAAATACATATGTACATGACTTGGTCAAGAAATAATATTAATTTATCCATAGTAAGGTCGAACCAACTTTATAACTCAATACTTTATAAAGGTGTTATATTGTATAATTCTCTTCCGGACTATATAAAAGAAATTAATGTAGTTAAAAGATTTAAAAGGAAAGTTGCCCTTTATTTTTCTTATTTTAATTAATAATTTGAACAAAATGCCATATAATCATGATGCACATCTGGAAAACTAGTTGGCATATTATATTAATAGATTAGCTAATTACTAACTTTATAAGTTACTTAATTTATAAGATTTGTTGTAAACTCTTATTAAGTATACATATTACATATTATTGTAGTGGAAAAACCACTTTTGAATTGTAAAAATTCTAATGGTCTAATAAAGACTATCATTCAAAAATAAGTTTTAAAGCTGTGTTGCTCCATAATGGAAACAGGTTGCCTTCAGTTGGTCATGCAGTCAAAATGAAAGAAATGCATAGCAATTTTACTGAAGACCATACAATACAACAGGTTTTGCGCTTGGCTGATTCCAGCTTGTGGTCTGAATCTTAGTGTTTTAGGATGTCCACACTAGTGATGGGGATTTTTATTACAAGCATTTTTATAAGTCTTTTACTTGTTTTGCTTTTAATTTTTTCGTTTACTAAAATGTTTTTTTTTGTGGTTCCAACTGAGCTCTCATTAAAATATTCCCGGAAACACGAGTACATCGGCTATTTATTTCTAAGCAAAGTTTCAATTTTAAACAGATTACAGTCCACACCACGTGACGAATCACGTAGTGTGGGTACTTTTTATTAAAATATTTGATTAAAAGTTCTAAATATATGGTAATATATATGAAATTGAGTTAACATAAAATTGGACCTAGCTCTGAAAGTTTTTAAGACAAAGAGCGATTACATCAAACGTTACACATTTTTGAGAATGACCCATATGTATTTTGTATATTCATAGCATGCCTATAAATTTTGTAACGAATAATATAGTTTTTTTTTCATCTTTATTGGTATGTGTTTGTTACTTGGGTGTAGTTAAGCTCAAAAAAATAGTTTTTGTTCAGGAAACAAAAAAAAAGTTGGGATTTGTTCCCGACCGCTCGATAACGATGTTTAACTTGTACCAAAATCTAAACAAAAACAAAGAGGATCCGGACCAGGAACCTCAAGCGATCGGCCACGAACGGTTTTACCAAGAACATTCCTCCAGGTCCGGATCCAAGAAGAAAAAAGATTTCCATTTTCCAATACGACCCTGAACTCGGCTTACAAAAGTGCTCAATATAGTCACAGGAGCCAGAGTTGGGAAAATAAGAGCGACCGCGAAGGAAAGAGTGCTCTTGAGAGGGTTGATTCGCTGCGGAGGTTGTTTACAAGTTTCAAAAGGTACCAAAAAAAAACCATAGGTCAAAATAAAAATTTTGTTTTCATGTTTTAGTCGCCATATTGCCTACGCCATGTTGGATTTACCTAAAAAACTCTTGTCAATCGCGGTTTTTGAGTGCATGGTGTTCTCAATGATGCTTTGGTAATATTTATTGATGTGTGAAAGTCCTTCGACCTTATAAATCTTGGGACGAGTAAAAAATCGTCATCTACGCTCCTGACTTGAGTTGTGAGAAATAAGCGTGTAAATTGTACTGCTATCGTGCTAAATACAGTAAACATTAAATAAAAATGTTGGAAGAACCAAGTTTGAACAAATTGAGTCGCAGGACTCGCAAAGAACGTACTAAAAGACGGGAAAGATATCAGTTGCTTAACAGTGTTGATAAAAATAATAAAAATAATCAATATGACGATTTTCCATGCGATACGTCTTCGTCCGACTCTTCACTCTATCTAGAAAATAACAATTCAACCGATAGTTGCCACAGAACACCGCAGACCAGAATGGGGAACAAAAATTTGGTAAAAAAAAACATTTTCTTGCTAAGCATGTCGAAATTTGTTAGTTTTCTTAGGGCTTCCCTTTGTAGTGTAAAAAATAGCTTATATGGACCGAATATACAAAATTCCATAAAACTGCTTGTAAAAAACACAAAGTTTCAAAAAATGTGGCTGAAGTTAAAAAAAAAGAAATTGTTTAGCTCTCTATATAAATTTACAGCATAAGTTTGTGTTCGTATGTGTACCGGCGACCACTTGGGGGGGGGAACCTCCCCCCCATGTGGCTTTTAATTTTTGGGAAATATGAAGGTTCAGTTGGGAAATTTTACAAAACATTTTGTATTTCTAATTTCTTCAAACAACAATAAAAAAAATCTCAAAGATTCAGATTACTTGGGAAATTACCTTTATCCCCTCCCCCAATGTGTGTGTGACTTGGATTTCGCTCAATGACAGCTGTCAAATGACTTTATTGTTGGATAATGCGGATCTACCGCTAATAGGAAATAAATCAGAAAAAACATTTGCCTCGACAGGGATTTGTACAAGACTGGTATTCTAGATGAGTTTCTGGGTTCCAATCCCAAAAAACTCATCACCTTTCTCACTCTCGTGAGAAGACTAAGGTTAATTGGCCAGTGGCGCACCCAGGAATTGGCTTCGTGGGGGGGGGAGGGGTTCACATCACATATTTGGAAGGTTTTTGGGTGTTTATTTTTTTTTTAATTTTTAATAATATTTTAGGAAAAACATAATGGAAAAACCCGTCACAAAACAACAAGGTCAATTTTCTGAGTCAATAAAATAATATTGTAATTTGAAAAAATCCCAATAAAGCTAGAAAAAACAAAATGTTTACGCCAAGAATACGAAAATTCAGATATTGACCTAGGTCCTAGGATAAAATAACTTTAAAAAGTTTGTGCGTAATATTTAACATACAGATTTGAAATTATTCCAATTACAAAATGAAAGGTAAACTTTTGATACCTTCAAAGAAAGCTAACCCTTGATAAAAATGAAATAAAAATTTTGAAGAAACAATTTTTTTATAAAATTTATTTGCTTATACTATGTCTTTATTTACATCCAAATAATGTTGACCGTGAACACAATGACATTCAAAAACAAAATTTAATAATCCAGTGTCAGAGGGCAGACAAATATTTTTTATCATTGCCCACCCCTCTAATGGGAACAGGGTGAGCCAGAAAACAAAGGTTAAAGTTCAAAAATTGATTATTTTGTACTTCACTCAATCCTTGATTTTACGAAAACTATGAAATGGAGAAAAGTGAGTTTTAAATATGTTGTTTGGTAAAGCACAATTAACATTTTTTGTATTTACACTTTAGCCCGTATTTATACTGGGAGGCTAAAAAAAATTGTTGAAAATTGATCAAAAATCGTTATTTTTGCGAAATATTTCTGATGGTCTTTAAAGCAATAAAACAATAAATGATTGTCAATTTTATGTCTAATGGTACTAAAAAGACTTTTCTTAGGGGGGGGGGGTTCTACCGACTCATATGAAAATATTAACTTTTCTTTTGCCTACGTGGATAATAGTAGATAGTTATAAATACAAACTTTACGTTGACTGGATAGTTCTATTTTCAAAAAACGTTAGTAAGGGAGGGGGCCTCAAATATATTTAAGTCGGATCGTAATATTTAATTATTATGCAATGATCTTACATCACGTACTTCTTAACCCTTAACTACTATGGCTTAGAATTAATCGCGTTAACACTATCTCACCGAATCATATTTGGGTCCCTCCCCGCCCCCTTACTAAGGCTTTTTTAAAAAATGATATGCAGTAAACGTAAAGTTTGTATCTATAATATTTTCGTCTTCGGTAGAACCCACCCCCCTAAGAAAAATCTGATGCCACTGATACACATGAAATTGACAAACATTTACAGTGGGATTTACTAAGATCTAAAATAGTACCCCCACAGGTCTAAATATTTACACCTGTGGGGTGTACGAAATTTTAAAAGCAATTTTCAAAAAACACTTACCCATACAGAAAAGACACAAAGTTATTGATTATTTTGTATTGTTATTGCAAAATACCACTAAAAAACTGCTTTTTTTCTCAAAATACACCATATTTTATAAGAAAATGCCCTAAAACTAATTTTTTTTTGACAGGTTTCAAAATTAAAAAAAAAACAAAAATAAACAAAAGATCAAAAGATCTTGGGTGGAAATAACGAAAATTCAAACTTGGATGAGCATCCCACAAGGGACACACAAAAGATCAAAGCGAAAAGAGAAATGATTAAACGATGTTTCGCCCTGGGTAACCAGCGTGGGCTCATCAGTAGTTTCACTGGTCACCCTCCACTATACATCATTAAACACCATCATACACTTTGATTTCCAATCTTGAACCACTCACAAATAGGCATCGTTCCGCACTGGTACTTACTTATCCAAGTTACCTGATACGAATTCGTCCTGGCGTGTTAATATTTCCAGTAGGATTATGCTCCTAAGGCAATTAAAACAAAGAAGAAGTTAAAAAACCTCCAAATCAGTTACTTCAACCGAAAAAAAAAATGATTTGGAGGTTTTTTAACTTCTTCTTTGTTTTAATTGCCTTAGAAGCATAATCCTACTGGAAATATTAACACGCCAGGACGAATTCGTATCAGGTAACTTAGATAAGTAAATACCAGTGCGGAACGATGCCTATTTGTGAGTGGTTCAAGGTTGGAAATCAAAGTGTATGATGGTGTTTAATGATGTATAGTGGAGGGTGACCGGTGAAACTACTGATGAGCCCACGCTGGTTACCCAGGGCGAAACATCGTTTAATAATTTCTCTTTTCGCTTTGATCTTTTGTGTGTCCCTTGTGGGATGCTCATCCAAGTTTGAATTTTCGTTATTTCCACCCAAGATCTTTTGATCTTTTGTTTTTTTTTTAGTTTCTTTTCGGTTGAAGTAACTGATTTGGAGGTTTTTTAACTTCTTCTTAGGTTTCAAAATGGCAAATGGAGAATACGCCAAATATTTGGCACATAATATCTTCATTATTTATGTTTGAGGTTGGTGATTTTTTAGACCACCTTAGGGGGGTGGTATAAATTTATAGCCCCAGAAAGGATTGTTTTGTGGCATTTGGTAATAAGTGCGTTTATAATTTCCCTAAGTAACCGTTTTTACAAGAATTAATTTACCTTATTTAATAACACAAGTTGCTCATTACCCAATAAAACACCTCCAATTTTGTCCAGAAAAACGCCATATTTTGAACCCGGTTTCAGCACCAAAAATATATTTATGAGGGCATTACGAGGAAAAACAAACATAAGTGAAGGTCACTTTGCACGAAAAATATACCAAACAAAAAAACCCAAAACAACTATATTAATTTATTTACAAAGTGAAAGTAAATCATTGAGGTTATCTAAAAGCTCAATCAAAAAAACTTTCCTTACTCAAAGCTCACTCATTTTAAAGCTGTAGCTTTCATTAGTAGAGGTTGGTGCAAGCCAAGGTGCAAGTGGAGGTAAAAGATCCGAACTCGCTGTTGGTGATTGAACGCAGCGCTAATATTTTTAAACTGACATTTCGACAGTGACAGAAATGTAAAAAAAACTTTCATTTAATTTTTTTAATATATTTCATAAATAAAAACACCTTTTAAATAAATACAAAATTAATCTACTCCTTATTTTATTATTACTCATCTAAATCGTTGTGTGACATCAAGTATTAATTGGAAAAATTAATTAACAAGGGTAAGTTTTAATTAGAGTGAGATATAACCCCAATTTTAATTTGTTCTACAGAGTGTTTACTATTTAAACCCCTCGTGGGTTTACATTTTTTAATTTTCTTTTCTTCTGAATTGAAACTTTCTTCTTAAATCCAACAAAAGATTGTGTTAAGATGCTTATTCAATAAAGAAATTCTTCTTATAAATCAAACTATGACCAAAACTCACGCAGGGTTGGTTTAAAATGCTTAAAACCAAAAATTTCACTTAAACTTAGGACCGTTCTAAAATAGACTAAACCCTTTTAGTAAATCCCACCGTTATTGTTTTATTGCTCTAGAGATTATCAAAAATATTTTGCAAAATTTTTTTGACCATTTATGAACAATTTTTTATCCTCCCTGTATAAATACGAGCTAAAGTGTAGACACAAAAAATGTTAGTTGTGCTTTACTAAACAACATACTTGAAACTCACTTTTCTCCATTTCATAGTTTCCGTAAAAACCAGGATTAAGTGAGGTACAAAATAGACAATTTTTGTACCTTGGCCTTATTTTCTGGCTCACCCTGTACCCATTGGGAAGGGTGGCAATGATAAAAAATATTTGTCTGGCCCTCTCCTATAACATATTAAAATTTGAAAAAATTTAACGGGTGCCCACGCTACATAAGAAATTGGCGGGATTCTTTTCAAATATTATACTTAAAAGTAGACATTTTTTTTTCTGTCAGTGAGGAAACGTCGAAATGACGTTCAAAACGGGTCATGTGATATCCATACTTTTTGGATTCAACTTTAAATGGAAGGCGCATTTTCTAAAAACCAAGACACGGCTCCGACCACTTTTTTTTTTTGATTTCTTGAAAATTAAGCTAAAATTTCTTTCTAGGCTCAAATGTTTGAATATTTCGAATTGGTGGGCTTAAAAAGAAATTTTAGCTTAGTCAAAAAATCAAAAAAGTTCTCCGAGCCGTGTCCAGAGATCTCTTATCCAGCGAGATGCGACAGTCGGCGTCGGCACCTTTGAAGTTGGGGGTCCCGTTTTTCGTGACCTTGATTTCGTATCCATCGCTGTAAATGAATGTTAGACCCGCTCCGACTGGCTCGTCAGATTTAGTCCATGAGCCGGAGCCGAAAAACCGGTTTAATTTTTTGATGTATTAATAATTAATTAGCTAAACATAGATAAAAAAACAAACGGATTTCTTGGAGAAGGGGAACAGAAAGATATGTCAAATAAATTTAAAGTAATTTTTTAAATTCGGTATATTATTATCATTATTAAAAAGAAAATAACAAATTAACGATAATTAAGTATTTTTAAATATTAATCAAAATAATTTTTTGATATAAAATAATTTAAATAAATTGTACAAATACCAAACATACATTTTTTACAGGTGAGATAAAATTCTGATTTTTCTATTTTTTTTTTATTTGACTTAATATCTCTATTGTTATATTTAACGGTATAAAAATGGTTTAATCTAACAAATAACTTATTAAGATAATTTTCCGTCAAAACCTACAACTGCTTACTTTAATGTACTCATTAGGTTGCCTAAAACTTATTATACTTAAAAGTAGATACTTTATTTTACGTATTTGTTATTAGTTTCTCAAACCATCAGAGCAAATAAAAAAATTTTCTCGTTTCTGTAAAATTAATAAAAATGCACATAGCAGATTTTAGAGTGTCAACGACGATATATTATTATAAGCAAGTAGGCATTTAAATATGTACAAGAGTTTAAAAAAATATGTGTACCTTTACTTACCGTTTTGCATCTCTAGGAAAAGAGAAAAAACTGATGCCCATACCAGTTTTTGACACACAGCCGCGATAAGCACACCAAGAGCTCGACATGATTCAAAATTCTGATAAATAAATTAAAACCAAAATGTGGCAAGAACGATGTCAAAAATAGAAAAACTCTAACGAATAAGCGCACACCAACAAAATGCGAAAGTTTCTCGGCCTACTCGGACCAATAAATCAACGAGCGGGTGAAGAGGTTTTGAAGCTTAGACCCGAGCATGCGCATAAAAAAACGGCTTGCTGACTGTCGCATCTCGGTTTTTACTACTGAGCTATGGTCACTGACAGAAAAAAAAACACTCTCAATTTATACATAATATTAACAGGGGCGTCTTCAGACTTTTGGCCGCCCCGGGCAAATTTCCAGGGGCGGTCGCAGATTTTTTTTGAAAAGGGGGGGCGGTTAGTATAGGCGTTGGGTTAGACTAGTGCAAGAAAAAAAATATTTAATTATATTTAACAACAAGATCTAGTCTCAATTGTAGATTTGTGGCCCCAACCTTGTCTTCAATGCTGCTAAAAAAAGTGGGTTAAGTTAGTTACCCAGGTCACTGATGAGTTGAGGTGGAATCTAGACCCAATTTTAGATTTGTGGCCTAAATTTTGTCATAAATACGCCGCAGGCGAAAATTTTAAGAAAATGCCATGATTCTAAGTCTTAAATTCTGTTAACAGAATGACTCCAAAACGTCATTTCGACATTTCCTGAGCTAAGGTCACTGACAGAAAAAAACACACTCAATTTATACATAATATACACAGGGGCGTCTTCAGATTTTAGGCCGCCCCGGACAAATTGCCAGGGGCTGTCGCAGATTTTTTTGAAGGGGGGGCGGTTAGCATAGGTGTTGGGTTAGACTAGTGTGCAAGAAAAAAAATATTTAAATATATTTAAAAACAAGATCTAGTCTCAATTCTAGATTTGTGGCTCCAACATTGTCTTCAATGCTGGCTTAAAATTAAACTAAAATTGTGACAGTCAATGAATAAAAAAAGTGGGTTAAGTTAGCTACCCAATTTTAGATTTGTTGCCTAAACTTTGTCATAAATGCGCCGCAGCCGAAAATTTTAAGAAAATGATGCTAATAATACCATTTTTGATAAGTCTTAAATTCTGTTAACAGAGGAGGAGGGATTCAGAGCACCCAAGATGTACGGGAGACCCCTGACTTTGGTTTCAGAACTGAAGTACCTAGGGATCACCCTAGACAAGGGGCTCACCTGGACACCACACGTTGCGAAATTGACCAATAAGGTGCAGGCAACGATGTGGCAACTGCGTCGAGTGGTTGGCCTATATAACTATGAGATACTAAAAAGGCTCTGCCCGTGTATTTCCCTATGATAAAAAGCGTCGCGGAAACCCCTGCGAAATACCAAGTTGGCCGTTGCAAAATGGATTAAAGACGGGCTCCAATGCGCATGCGACAGCTGGAAGTGCGCTGAATGAGAAATGAGGTGATTTGACGTTACAAACTCGCGCAGGCTCAGATCGAACCGTCTTTAGCCCATTTGCCATGTCATGGCAATCTAGATTTTGACCGTTGCCGCGACGTTTTTCGCACATCCTGGGCCTTTATATTGAGCTTATAATTATATGGGAGAGATACAGGTCAATGGAGAGGAAGAGGGGAAGCTGCGGGGTATCTTAGGATTGCCCAAATCGCCGAGAGAGAAATTCCAATGGCAGCGATCAAAACACAAAGCCAAAAAACCTCTAGAGATTCAACAAGAGGTACAAAGTAGTCATCCCAGACAGGGAACTATGGCAGAGTGAAAACCTCCGCGAACAGTTCGAGGAGAACGCCGTGATTTGCTACACCGACAGGTCCAGACTGTCGGAGAGGCAAATCACAGGATCGAGGGTTTACGTGGAAGACCAGGAGGTTCGAAAGAGCTACCCGCTCGAAGAGCAAGCCACGGTCTTTCAGGCAGATGTGTATGCCATAATAATGGCTGCAACCATGTAGGAAATAAAGAACGGTAGGGTGGAGCCTGTTTATATATGCTCCGACAGTCAATCGGCCCTAAAGGCACTAAGGGCGCCCAAGATCAACAACACCCCGGTGGAGGAATGTGCGGATGCACTAGAATCCTTGGGAGAGGGCAAACAAGTGACACTTATGTGGGTACCGGGACATATGGGGGTGCCGGGTAACGAGATGGCCGACGAGCTCGCCAGGATCGGGGCAAGCACCCAGTATGTAGGGCCGGAACCACTCCTAGGAACAACCAAGAGGCAATTGCAAAGTCGACTCAATAAATGGGCCAACGATGCCATGACGACCGCTTGGAGAGGAGGAACAGGATGCAGACAGACCAAGGACTTCGTAAAGGGGCCGGATGAAGGGACGCTGGTCTGCTGACACGAATCATAACAGGTCACAACCGACTAAGGAAGCACATGCCGGTCCTGCGGGCGGGCAGAAGAGACATCTCGACATGTTACAGCGAACTGCGAGGCATACCAGAGGACGAGATACCAGGTATTCGGTTCCCCGACCCTGGATGAGGAGGACCTGCACACGCTCAAATGGGACAAAATACTGGACTTTGCAAAAAGAACAGTGAAACCAGATGAGCAGACTGCCAGAGCAGTGGTGCAGGCGGTGGATCAGGGGCAGACTCGGGGTAGGGAAGAAAGGGCCCAGGGAGGCCTACTTGCCAGGCTTCGCGCCGCCCCTTCTCTACTACTACTACTAGTCTCAATTCTAGATTTGTGACCCCAACCTTGTCTTCAATGCCGGCTTAAAATTAAACTAAAATTGTGACAGTCAATGATTTTTAAAAAAGTGGGTTAAGTTAGCTACCCAGGTCACTGATGATCTAGTCTCAATTCTAGATTTGTGGCCCCAACCTTGTCTTAAATGCCGGCTTAAAATTAAACTAAAATTGTGACAGTCAATGATTTAAAAAAAAAGTGGGTTAAGCTACCCAGGTCACTAATGAGTTGAGGTGGAATCTGGACCCAATTTTAGATTTGTTGCTTAAATTTTTTCATAAATGCACCGCAGGCGAAAATTTTAAGAAAAGATGCTAATAATACCATTCTTAGTCTTAAGTCTTAAATTCTGTTAACAAAAATTGCTTAACGCATATTAACCTACCTAAGTGAAAAGGATTTCTAGTTAAGTAAAATAATTATTACTAAATATTTTCTTTTGAACGTAATGGTACGACCATGATGAACCTAAAAATAATTTAGTTAAATGCCTGTTAAATTATTTTTAGATGTGCTAAAATACTCTTAGAGTATATAGGACACGTTTTTTGGTAATTTTAAAGACTGTAAAGAACTTTCATTGAAAGGAATTAATACCACCTTATGGCAAAACATAAAATTTTATTAAATAATTTTCTTAAATTATTTCCATCTTTCCCTAAAATACTTATTTATAGCCTGCTGTCTCTCTTCAACAACCTTAAATACTTTTGCACTTTACTAAATTATCTCCATCTGAAATTCTTAAACTGAATAGGAAAGAAATCAGACAAGCAGCCTATTAACCGGTCACTGGCACTGCGAATCTATAGACGAACCCACCTGCAGACTATGTGATGAGGATCACGAATCAGCCGCTCACATCATATTTGAGTGCCCTGCACTAACCTTCTGCAGAACACAAAACCTCGTGGAGGACGACCCCTTCAGAGAAGCTAACTGCTAATAAAGGGGCTGCTACTCCTCGCGAGGCCGTCAAACCTCTTACATTAGGAAGGCACACAGCAAGAAATACAATAAGCTAAGAAGCTGCAGTGTCAGGGATTTCAAGACCTAAACTTGCTGTTGAAACAAATCAATCAAAAAACCTCTCCAATTCTGCCCTCTCTCTCTAAATATTTTTCATTTTAACAGATAAAAAATGTTTTTTGCCAGTACTTTTTTAGAACGCTAAAAAAACAGTGAAAACTTGAAAAAAGTGAGTGTTTTATTCTTGAAATCGAAAGTTTGGAAAGAAGAAAGCTTTAAAATTTGATGAAAATCATAAAAATGTGAAAAACATAAAAAAAATTGGTTAAACAAAAACATTACCCCTTAAATTATGCTAAAATATTTTAAGCCTTAAATTACCATCATGGCTCTACCATTACGTATGAAACCTTTTTGTGCAAGCCCTCCCCAGCAAGGACGAGACGCTTCCCCGGGGCCTGAAGACGCTCCTGAATATACGTATAAGCAGAATTATGTCCTTTTTGAAGATGTTAGACGACCAGTAAACCTTTCGTTGTAATAATCAGCTTTCTGTAGGTAACTCCTTGGATTTGAGGCCACATTATTTAAAACACTTTAATAATAAATTTATAGAAATCCAAATGCCTTTATGTTGACAGTTTGGAATACCCTGTATAGTTTTATGTTATCTAGTGAAGCATAACATAATCTGATTATAGAAATAGAGTAACCGGACTCCTTTTTGACAAACCCTCCTATCCCCACTCAGTTTTCAATTACCTTAATATTATAATATTACCGGAAACCCAAGTAGTTCAGTTCACAGTGAACGCGGGCGGGAATGACCATAACCAATGTGAAATGTTTTAGTTTATAATAAATCAAACTGATATAATGCAAAACGAAGAACTTGCAAACGAGCAAGAAGGGGTAAAAACGCCGGAAAAACGTCTTAAAAAAATCGCGGTACCGCAAAAATCGCCAAAACCTGTGAAGTTAAAACGTGCAACCTTATTAATAAAAAAGCTCAGACTAAAAACCAAACAGTCCCTGTCGCATACCCAATCGGGCAATTTAGGCGACATTGCTAACATCCCTTTACCGAGTACTAGCAGTACTACAGAGTCAGACTCATCCCCGGTGGAACGTCGAACTCCGGAAGGCGATGACAACAACACGACCCTGATCAAATCCCAATCGGAAATTAATCTAAAAGAACACCATCAGAATACGGAAAAACTAGAAAAAGAAAGCATCGGCTCGTCATCGAAAAGTGTGGTGGATATTGAAGGGTTGACACTGACCGAGAAAAGAATTAGCCTGCCCGAGCGCACAAAGAGTTTGGAAAACTTCACAAATATGCCGGCTTATGGAGAACTTATTCTAGATACGGCTGCGTTAGCGGTAATGCAATTTAAAAAAAAATCAAATACTCTTAGATCAATTTTAACAAAACCAGTAAATTCACAACAAAATTCAAAAAATATCATTTATTGAATTCCTTACGAGTGTGGTTAATTTTATATCCATGAAACTTTAAAGGCGCATTTACACAGACAAACTTTCCTTTGATTTTGAAATGCCGACAAACATTTACACGAGCCACTTGAGCAAAATGTTCAAAGAAATGTTCGAGCAAAATCTCGTATAAAAAAACACACGTAAATTTTGGAGAAAATGTCGAGCAAAATTTGTTTGAAGAATTGGGGGTATAAAAATTTCTTTACAAATTCAAAATATATATTGTTATCGGAATTCATTGAACTAAACTGAAAATAGAAAAACAAAGTTTTGAAATAAGGTATTTTTAATCAAGTGCTTTCCGACGGAAAAACGATGTGATGCCGAAATTCACATTTTACCTCATAAGCAACTTCGATTGATCTGATTTTTATAGGGGATATGCCAGTATACTTGTAACTTTTTTGGGGTTGTAAAAAAAACGAGAATAAAAAAAATAATAATTGGCACTTATTTATTGTTGTTGCCTGTAAAATATAATGATAAAAATTTACGTTTAAAAGAATATCCCTTTATTTTACTTCCTAGTTTAGTCTTTTACAATAATAATTAAGTCAAATTAAAAAACCTATATACATTTTATTAAATCTCAAATATATGAACAAAAGCACCTTCGGTTTAAATAATACCTGTTTATTACCCACTTTTACAACCCTACGAACCCGACCCTTGTCTAAAAAATATAATTTAGCAGTAATTTAGTAGACTGTGTCGCCGATCTATCATCCCGCGTTTTGGATTTTGCAGGTAGTAGGCCGGCCACCCTTTTGAATCGCAATGTTGCCCTTTGCATATTATTGGTTCAGTGTCAGTAATCGACCTTGATTATTACATTAAATTGACAGTAAATATCTATATCTTCAGCATTTCCATGAACCTTTTGCTTTTTTAAGCAACCCTTGGGACCTTAAATTAACTAGGTAAATCTGGTGTGAGGAATTAAAAAACAACAATTAAAGGTAAAGTAAAGTTACAAAAATATGTTTAAAAAAATCCCCCTCCCCACCACTCCTCATAGTCGTGAGGCGCGGATTACCGCTTAAAAGTGCAATTTTTGAGTTTTTTGCCGATATTTGAAAAACTCAAAAATTTTTTGGAAAAGAAGAATTTTCCTGGGTTTTTTTTGGCTTTAGGAAAAAAACCCTTGGAAAAAAAAACTCGCAAGAAAATCCCAAAAAGAACCCCTGGCAAAAAAATCCGGGAAAAACCCTAAGAAAAAAATATTATAAGTAACCCTAATCCATGTGACAAAACTGATAGTAGAGCCAATAATAATGTTTCGCTTGCCGTCGGCTTTTTTTCACAAAAATTCTAAATAAAAGTTGGTGTTCCATTTTTTTAAAGAATTGAGATCACTGATCACTGATGTGAAATTTTATTTATTCTCATCTTTAAAAATATGTTTCCAAAATAGATAGCAATAATTTGCTCAAAAATTTACCCGAACAAAATGTTCAAAGAAAAGCTCACAAAAATGTTCACGCGAAAAATTTTAGATCTTTTGCACGAGCTTTTATTTGAGCATGTTCGTCTGTGTAATTGCGCCTTTAGAAGAGGAGAATAATAAAGTCTAGAATTTACACAGCATTCTTTTGAAAGCAATCATCGAGTAATGTGGGGAGAAACCAGTATATTACAAGAAAAACCCGATAAAATAAAACGAAAAATCAAAAGAACAGCTTGTATTTACCTAAATGAAGCATGTCATATCAATTTACATAAATACAGTTGAACTTCCAATTCCAAAATTTTCAAAAAGGATTTTTTAAAATAAATTAAAACTAGCATTGATGTTGGCTGTTGTGTTCTTTCTTTTTAATTCTTTAAAAAAAAAATAAGTATTTCAATTTTTATGAGGTAATCCTAAAATTGTATCATCCTCACCATCTTGTTGACTTCTATCGGCACACCAAACGGTCAAGTTTTTATTTTGTCAGTCAATTATAGAACAGATATTTTTGAAAAGCTGGAAAACATTTTCTAAAAAGAAGTTCTTTTATAACGGCAGTAGACTTTCGGGCAAAACGTCACATAAGTTTAGTTAGTCTTTTAAAGTTAGTTAGTAACCACTGAAAAACAGAGAGAAAGAAGGCGCCCATAGTAATGGTGGAATCCGTGGAATTTTGTGTTAAAAGAAAACATACAAGAAAAAGTTTTTTTATATATTTTTGCAGCCTCCGGACTAAGGCCTGCACTAGCTACCTGTTAAATATAGAAAAATGGTAAAGGGGTCAGAGTTCTCAAGCGTTTTACCACTACAGTAAGATTTTAATTTTAACTTTCTACTCGTGTTTCGCTTACCAAGTTAACATCTTCAGAAGATTACAACTTAAATTAATATTTTCCTGAAGATGCCAACTTAGTGTAGAAAAGTTAAAATAAAAGTTTTGATGAAGTGGTAAAACGTCTCAGAGGTATTAAAATGAAGAGAAATAAATGCTTATTAAATAGCACCACCTCCAATGATTTTTCGACTGTTTCCCTGTGTTTTTAAAAGAAAGCACAAATGTTTAAAAAAAAAATTTGGATTATATTTAAATTTAGACAAAATTCCAGCTGAGGCCACTTTAAATGATGCCAAGTTTTTACGAAGTTAAGAAAAAATTTGACATAGGGCAGTGACCACATTTGATTTTTTCATTTCTGGCCCCACTAGTTAAACAACTAGCGCTACCTGGTGATTTTTAAAACTTTGTGGCATGTGTGGCATCAGAAAAAAATTTTGGTTGTTGGGTTGAGGTTGAGTTGACTTGCAGATATTGAATTTATTTCAGAAACTGAATGGTGCTTACAAGAAAATTTTAGCAAGCTCCTTCACATTTTATGTTTTTCTTGAACTGCAACTTTTTTTGTTACAAATGCTGATTTCTAAAGATTTACAAACATTCTGATCAATTTAATTTCATGCATACTATTAGATAAAAACTCAAGGAGTCAAAATATCTAACAAACAAAAAATAAGTATAATATTGAGGAAAATTGTATTTATTTGTGCACGAAGTTAATTTAACAGTTACTTTGTTTATACGGGCCTCTTAAAGTGCTTTTATATAAGGAAGGTTTGAAAATTTAGTCGTATAAGCACCACTAATACCATTTTAAGCACTAAATCGATTTTATTTTAACTGGATTTAGGGAAAAGATTTATGGCTTTTTATTTTATTTTATGGTGGGCATAAAGACTTTAAAAACGATTTAGAGCATTACTTCTAAAGAAATACTCAACCATGGCTTTACCGTAAAATCTTAAAAAAAAGGAGGTATAAAAACCCTCGGAGAAAGCGATTTTATCTAAAACCGTCCTCATATAAAATAGGGTGACCATTCGTCTCCCATTAGGGGGGACAGTCCCCCATTTTGGTGTTCCGTCCCCCATTGTAAGTGTCCCCCTAAATGTCCCCCATTGCTTAGAAAAGTGCCCCACGCATGCACCGCGAAAAAAGAAATAACTGAAATTTTTGTTAGGTATAGAAATATTCCACATAATTATTATGATGAGACTTTCGAGGAGTACACATTCATAAAAAAATATGTTTCTCAAGAAAAGCTTGATAATTGGAATAACAATAAAATTATACCAGACCAAAGATGGATGGAAATTTTGGAACATTTTATAAACGAGCAAATTGTTTGCGGCAATTTTGTTAAAATGGCTCAGTTTCCCGGGCACTAACGCTGTAATTGAAAGAGTGTTTAGCAATATGAATAATATGTGGACCACTGAAAAAAGTAGATTAAATGTAGAAACTATAAAGGCGATGTTAATAGTTAAATATAATATAACCGATACTTGCGAAAACTTCTATAAAAAAATTTTAAACAATGATAATTTAAAAAAAAAGTAATTCTTCAGAACAAATATTCATAAATTTTGTTAGATTAGTTTGTTAATTTTAAAAAAATGTTTTTTGATTTAAACGTCTGCATAATATGATATTATTGTATTAGATCCTTGTGTAGCTATATATATGCAATATAACATAGCAAAACTTAGTACAAACAAATTTAACATTTACTAACAAAAATCCTAAAATGTCCCCCTCCCCCATTGCACTGCAAAAAATCTGGTCACCCTATATAAAACCGGTTTTAGGCGCGTATAAATGTACTAAATGATTATTTCATGACAATAAATTTATTTTTATTAACTTAAACCACAGATATTTTCAAAACCAATAATAAAAATATGTTTTTGGAAGAAGACAACTCATAAAAATGATCGGAGAAAGCGATTTTATCTAAAACCGTTCTCATATAAAATAGGGTGACCATTCGTCCCCCATTAGGGGGGACAGTCCCCCATTTTGGTGTTCCGTCCCCCATTGTAAGTGTCCCCCTAAATGTCCCCTATTGCTTAGAAAAGTGCCCCACGCATGCACCGCGAAAAAAGAAATAACTGAAATTTTTGTTAGGCATAGAAATATTCCACATAATTATTATGATGACTTTCGACGAGTACACATTCATAAAAAAATATGTTTCTCAAGAAAAGCTTGATAATTGGAATAACAATAAAATAATACCAGACCAAAGATGGATGGAAATTTTGGAACATTTTATAAACGAGCAAATTGTTTGCGGCAATTTTGTTAAAATGGCTCAGTTTCCCGGGCACTAACGCTGTAATTGAAAGAGTGTTTAGCAATATGAATAATATGTGGACCACTGAAAAAAGTAGATTAAATGTAGAAACTATAAAGGCGATGTTAATAGATACTTGCGAAAACTTCTATAAAAAAATTTTAAACAATGATAATTTTTAAAAAAAGTAATTCTTCAGAAAAATATTCATAAATTTTGTTAGATTAGTTTGTTAATTTTAAAAAAATGTTTTTTGATTTAAACGTCTGCATAATATGATATTATTGTATTAGATCCTTGTGTAGCTATATATATGCAATATAACATAGCAAAACTTAGTACAAACAAATTTAACATTTACTAACAAAAATCCTAAAATGTCCCCCTCCCCCATTGCACTACAAAAAATCTGGTCACCCTATATAAAACCGGTTTTAAGCGCGTATAAATGTACTAAATGATTATTTCATGACAATAAATTTTTTATTAACTTAAACCACAGATATTTTCAAAACCAATAATAAAAATATGTTTTTGGAAGAAGACAACTCATAAAAATGATCGGAGAAAGCGATTTTATCTAAAACCGTTCTCATATAAAATAGGGTGACCATTCGTCCCCCATTAGGGGGGACAGTCCCCCATTTTGGTGTTCCGTCCCCCATTGTAAGTGTCCCCCTAAATGTCCCCTATTGCTTAGAAAAGTGCCCCACGCATGCACCGCGAAAAAAGAAATAACTGAAATTTTTGTTAGGCATAGAAATATTCCACATAATTATTATGATGACTTTCGACGAGTACACATTCATAAAAAAATATGTTTCTCAAGAAAAGCTTGATAATTGGAATAACAATAAAATAATACCAGACCAAAGATGGATGGAAATTTTGGAACATTTTATAAACGAGCAAATTGTTTGCGGCAATTTTGTTAAAATGGCTCAGTTTCCCGGGCACTAACGCTGTAATTGAAAGAGTGTTTAGCAATATGAATAATATGTGGACCACTGAAAAAAGTAGATTAAATGTAGAAACTATAAAGGCGATGTTAATAGATACTTGCGAAAACTTCTATAAAAAAATTTTAAACAATGATAATTTTTAAAAAAAGTAATTCTTCAGAAAAATATTCATAAATTTTGTTAGATTAGTTTGTTAATTTTAAAAAAATGTTTTTTGATTTAAACGTCTGCATAATATGATATTATTGTATTAGATCCTTGTGTAGCTATATATATGCAATATAACATAGCAAAACTTAGTACAAACAAATTTAACATTTACTAACAAAAATCCTAAAATGTCCCCCTCCCCCATTGCACTGCAGAAAATCTGGTCACCCTATATAAAACCGGTTTTAAGCGCGTATAAATGTACTAAATGATTATTTCATGACAATAAATTTATTTTTATTAACTTAAACCACAGATATTTTCAAAACCAATAATAAAAATATGTTTTTGGAAGAAGACAACTCATAAAAATGATAATTCGTATTAAGATATTTTTAAATTCTAAATCGAGGTTAAAGTTCAAACGTTTTTTCACGCTTCTATAAAAATTGTTAAACAATTGCAAACAAATTCTTACAAAAATCAGACTATTATTTTAAGGGGTATTAAAAATTAAAATAATTTAGTTAGATCCCTGTTAAAATGTTTTTAGAAGCGTTAAAATATTTAAGGTATGGGCAGGTTTTTCGTTAATTTTAAAGAGTTTAAGAACTTGATACTTAAAAAAAGTCAATATACAAGTTTAAGGCTTAATAAACACTTTGAGCATTAAAAAATATAAAATATTATTAAAGATTTTTTAAAGAAAAATGGAAAATAAAAATAATATACACTGTGGGAAACATTATTTTACACTGTTGCCATAACACTAAACCAATTTTTCCTGGAATTCATTATTTACCTTATTATCATAAAATTAAATTAAGAAATACATATTTATTTAGTTTAGCATTTTCGTGCAAAATTATTTATAAAAACGTTCTTTTTATATATTTTCAGGAAAAAGAGCATTCAAATTTATTTAAAAACAAAATCTCCCCAAATAGTCGGGGGTTTTTTCAAACCTATAGGAAGATTTTTGGTGATTTTGCTCTAATTTGGCACACACTTAGGCATGACTGCGGGGACCACCAAACCAATATAAAAAATTTTCAGCGACGGCGTACGTTAGGCGTCGCGACGCCCTAAACTTTTTTTTAGGACATAGGGTCATTTTGACAGCTGTATCTCGGTCATATATCAATATTTTAAAATTTTGGTTAAACCTCTTAAAAATTTACGACATGGCCTTTAATATGGTATGCAAAACATGATTTTTGACTTCCGGTTGATTCAATAATCAATTTGAAGTTTTAAAAAAAATTGTATTTTTTTTCTAAAAATTTACAACAAAAAAATCCTATTCAGTATTTACGAACGGGATTCTGAAAATTCATTTTGAAGTGACTGTAAGAAGCTCCTAGCTATTCGCCGTTATCAAAAAAATGCAAATTCATGCCACCGAAAAATCACAAAAAAATCGGAAATTGACGCATGTTCAAAAAATTTACAAAATCTCAATTTTTTTGACCCCGGCGGCTTAACTTCAAATTTTTTAATCCACATTCCCTTTGCAGATCTGCCAAATACGTTGTTTAAAAGGCTATATAACACGCTAGAATATTAAAAGTAACAAGACACGATGGGCCCCCCAGTTTTAATAAAATTAAAGAACATACATAAAAAAAGATTTTTCTAAAACCTTCACAAATAACAACTTATGTCACGCTTTATATTTTATCGTGTGTTTAGAATTTTTTTCAGTGGATTCCTGAAATTTTTCAGCTGCTTCAAGACAATGAAATATCCTTTTAAAAATACGAAACATGAATCTTGAAGGTCTTTATTTCTTTTTTAATTTTCTAATTACTTTTTTGTTCCTTAGCCGATTTTAATGAAGTTTGGCATTTTAGGAAGCTAAACGAACAAAGTTTAATATTTTTGTACAAAAGATGTAAAATGTCAAAAATTGAAGATGACGGATGTAGTCAAAAATTTAGTGTGGAAAAAATGATCTGAAAATGTTTTTGGCAGTACTTTTTTTGAACGATAAAAAAACAGTGAATACTTAACAAAAGTGAATGTTTTATTCTAGAAATCGAAAGCTTGGAAAGAAAGCTTAAAAATATGAGCAAAATCATAGCATAAAAATGTGAAAAACAGAAAAAAATAGTTAAACAAAAACGTAACCCCTTAAATATTTTAGGCCTTAAATTATCATCATGGCTTTACCATAATGTGCGGGAAGACCAAAACAAGATCAAAAGTTTACATAACATAGAAGCCTTATTACTGAAAAATGTTAAAAAGCAAATAATGAACCGAAAAACGTTTTGAAACACATTACCCATTTGTTTCAAACTTTGGTATCAAAAGCTTTTAATTTTTAATTTGCATGTGTTACCTAAAAGGTTTGAATCTTATCTACACCTATTTGGATCCCATCTACGCCTCCATTACCTGATCCAATGTCGACAGTCATATCTTTTACACCCTGTATTTTCAAATTCATATCACTATTGACGCACAACGACTACATATTCTTTTTAACTATTTTACGTCAAAATAGTATTGAATGTGCTGGTAACTAAATACGCCTTGCAAGGTTCCGTAAACCAATACTAGAATTTATTTAATACCCATCTCATGTTTTTCATTGATTTTTACACATTTTCACCTAACATATATTTCGTAAATAATTGAGCCAAGAGGCAAAAGAAAAATTTTACAATAATACAATATTGTGTAGAGATTATTGGGAATAAGGACACCTTGTTAAAGTTGTATACGTTTAATTCATAGGCGACGTTTCGACAATGGTTTTTGTCTTCCTCAGGCTTAAATGCGAAGCCTGAGGAAAACCGTTGTCGAAACGTCGCCTATGAATTAAACCTATACAACAATAACAAGGTGTCCTTATTCCCAATAATCTCTACACAATCTGATTAATAGGCCTTTAACTACCTTTGAATAATACAGTACCAGTCCAAGATTTTTAAGTCATGATATTCGGACCTCTTCTGCCTTCAACATTTTTCTTCTATTATTAATTTTATGAATTCATGCTCATGCATTCAGGTTTACGTCTTTTATCATCCTGAACATTTTACGATAGAATAATATAACAACGAATCGCTCGAATTCGGAGAGCGACTTTCTTTTTTGAAGTTTTCGTTACCTAATTTCCTTTTTTTTCAGTCAAATGCAAACCAATCCACAAGCAAACCTAAGGACCATTTGTACAAGTTATTGGTGATCGGGGACTTGGGCACGGGAAAAACCAGCATTATTAAGCGATATGTGCATCGATTTTTCACGCAACACTATAGGGCCACTATAGGGGTCGATTTCGCATTGAAAGTACTTAATTGGGACGACAACACACTTATCAGGCTTCAGCTATGGGATATTGCAGGTAAAACAGCTAGAAAATATGAAGGTCACCGCAGAAAAAACTTTCGATATTTTGTCTGAAAATCTCGAATTTTTCGGGCAAGGACCCAATAAAAATAGATTGGCACCAAAATTAGAAAACCCTTTGATATCTGAATTTGTCCAAGTTAGTTAGCACAACTGAAAGATAGGAAATTCCTTCAACGAGTTCCCACATAACATTGGAGGAATATTCATGTTATAGGAATATTCCCTCAGTGATTTATGGAATATTCTATTGCGAATATGACAGGAACGTTGCAGACCTATTTTTTGTTGAATATTCTTTAAGAGTTTGTGATAGTTATATTTCTTTGGTAATAAGATAATAATATGCCCATGATAACCTGATAATCATGTTATTTTTATGAATATTCCGAAAAAGAATATTTTTGTAAGGATTTTGGCATGTTTGCTATCTTGTGAAAAGAATGCGATTTAAATGATTTATAACTATAATTTAGTTTAAAGTCATCTATTGTAGGTAGATGGCACTGGAATAAATATGTTCTCTATGTAGCAGGTAATATTATTATACATATAAGACATCAAAAAGTTATTTAGGTAATCTTTTGATAACTAATCTCAATTAGTACATCAACATGTGCTATGTTTTCATGGGTATTGAGTTCGTTTTCAAAACTCATTCTATCTTTTTCTTTTATATAGCGTGTTCTTGGTCTTGATAAAGAACACGCTATATAAAAGAAAAAGATACAATGAGTTTTGAAAACGAACTCAATACCCATGAAAACATAGCAATAATGGTGATATGCCTATATCCATAGTCATTCCGTAATTGCACTTTAGTGGATAATCATGTGGATATATATCCACTCCAGGATATCCATCTCGTGGCCATCTGGACATGTTTTGAAGTGTCCAGGTATATTACTATAATTCTTAA
Organism: Oxystoma pomonae; assembly: GCA_963921995.1. Taxonomy (NCBI): domain Eukaryota; kingdom Metazoa; phylum Arthropoda; class Insecta; order Coleoptera; family Brentidae; genus Oxystoma; species Oxystoma pomonae. The sequence continues at coordinate 14,012,262 of OY998173.1, forward strand.
AAAAAAAATGTTCTGGTCGTATTATAGTCATGTTTCACGTCACGTTTCTATCACATTTATATCACCTGTATGAGCTAGAACGTAACTTATTGCCGGCATGTGTTGGTAATATTCCCAATGATAAAATGTAACATTTCTATCACATTCTTTGTTCTCTAAGTATATGACTATTACATTATAGGAATGTTTAATTGTTATGTGGGTTGTTCAATAAAAAGTAAAATTTTTATTTAGAAGTGTTTGTGTTGATTTATGCTGTAGTGCTTCAAAATGTAATGCGCACCATTATTATTTCGCAATCGAATTTAACGTGTGATACTTCATTAAAACAATTTCATTTTCTATAAGTACTTACTTCCTAATCTTAGGTCATACCTATAGGCAAAAAAAAATAAATAAATCAACTTTTTAAGTTAAACGATTTAATTCAATAATTTATAATAATGTATTCTAGTGAATACATTGACTATTCATGTACATACAGCCTTATATTTATTTTTATTTATATGACTATTTAAAATATTTATCAAAATCTTCCTAGATACAATAGCAGTATAAATATATGTAATACAATAAAATATTCTTAAATTTTAATTGAAAACATATTTTAATTGAAAATTAATAACCATTATATTATTTCGTAATCGAATTTAACGTGTGATACTTCATTAAAACAATTTTCTTTTCTATAAGTACTTACTTCTTAATCATACCTATAGGCAAAAAAAATAAATAAACTTTTTAAGAACGATTTAATTCAATAATTTATACTAATGTATTTTAGTGAATACAGTAACTATTCACGTACATACAGCCGTATATTTATTTTTATTTATATGCCTACTTTATATATTTATCAAAATCTTCCAAGATACAATAGCAGTATAAATATATTTAATACAATAAAATATTCTTAAATTTGAATTGAAAATGTAATAACTAAAAATATAAAACATAGCTAAAATTCAAAATTAAAATTTATAATTTATCTATATGATAGTTTTGTATCAATATTATATCTGTTCAAATTTTTTTGGTAGTTTGTTCTATATGATTGGTCCAGCGTACATAAGATGTCGTTGTTCGGTAGTAAAATGAATTTGAGTAAATGTAAAGTAATTTTGTTAGTTATGTTGTAACGCATAGGGTTTTTGTAGTATTTTTTGTTAACGTGTAATGTTGTAATGTTGAGTTGGTATATGCTCATTGGGCCGCTATCTCTAAAAACAAGTCGGTAGAATATGGTCTTGTCCTAGACATCATAACTTTAATAATACTTTTAGAAAGAAGGGTTTCCAGCTTGATTAAAATTGGTTTTCGGATATCACGTAAAATCTTTAAAATTAATTTTTGTAATTAGACATTTATCAAACTTAATTTATACATTAAAACGAATATTTCGCTTTTAAAATAAACCACACCCAACCCAAGAATTTAATTTGCTTTGGTTACACATTAACATTAGTACCCCTGTATATTAAATTGGTTTATATATAATCTAATTTCTCAGCAAGAAATAATACCCATCAGTATCTAACTAGGTCGAATAACAATTTAAAATGGAATCAACTAAAAAACTCAATTATATATAAAAATGTGTTAAACTATATAATGAACTTTCACCTGTCACACAAGCACCTTTGTTAAATGGCTTTAGGGTTAGATTAAAAAAAGTACTAAAGTTAGCAAATTAAACTTTTTGCAGACAAGATTTGTGGGGTAGAGGGCAAAGGGCGAGGGAATAAATCGGAAAAAAGTTTTTCCTCGACCAGGATTTGAACCCGGAACCTCTAGAATACCAGTCCAATACTCTACCAACTCAGCTACCGAGGAACTGGGGTTTTAACTGGCTATTCAGAAATCCTCTCGTCCGATTCATCTGTTAGTAGTGGGGAGATCTTTGAAGCCTACTGCGGTACACATTCACGATTATTAGTTGTACGAAATTTCTATTTATCTATCAACCAACGATACACGCCATATAGCGTTTTATTAAAGTTGTCATATGGCGAATTTCCAACTAATAATTTCAGCCAAACATATTTACAAAATAAAGGGAAAATTTAGCGCCCTAATAAATTTACAGAAGATTTGTGGCGTAGAGGGCATTCCCTTTATTTTGTAAATATGTTTGGCTGAAATTATTAGTTGGAAATTCGCTATCTGACACCTTCAATAAAACGCTATATGTCGTGTATCGCTTGTTAATAGATAAATAAATTCTAGGTTTTTAAAGCCGCAATAGGCTTCAAAGATCTCCCCACTACTAACAGATGAATCGGATGAAAGGATTTCCGAATAGCCAGTTAAAACGCCAGTTCCTCGGTAGCTCAGTTGGTAGAGCATTACACTGGTATTTTAGAGGTTGCGGATTCAAATCCTGGTCGAGGAAAAACTTTTTTTCCATTTATTCCCTCGCCCTTTGCCCTCTACGCCACAAATCTTTTCTGTAAATTAATTAGGGCGCTAAATTTTCCCTTTATTTTGTTAAACTTTTTGTATTGTAATTAGTTATAATTCTGAATGCTATTATATTGCATAGTTATTTAAGAGGATATTTATTGTTTTTCTATATAAGGACAAGTTACCTGATTAGTGATTGCTGGGGTAGAATTATGTTGTTTTTTTTTAAATTTTATTTAGAAGTATTTATTATTTATTTTACTTATAGGTACACTTTGGAATTTTAGAGGTGGAACCAAATTCGAATATTTTTCAATTTTCTGATGGTTCAATAAAGATGTTTTCTATTATAATGTTTTTTTTAGGTCAAGAAAGGTATGGCAATATGACCAGAGTGTATTACAAAGAAGCGGTGGGAGCTTTCATAGTTTTCGACGTAACCAGAAGGAACACCTTCGAGTCAGTTAGCAATTGGAAATCGGATTTAGATTCGAAAGTTCAACTCCCCAACGGGTCGCCTATACCGTGTGTCTTATTAGCCAACAAGGTAAGCAGGGAGAGGGATTTCACGAACCATTTATACATATACAGACCGCTTCAAGCTACTACGAACATAGGGGGAATCAAGTCCAATTTACTCTCCGTGCCGTACGACCGAGGTGGATTCGAAGCACGCTGCAGTGTTATCTTTTGGAAATTCATTTTGTTTTTATTATTTTGTTTTATTTCTGCCTTGCTCGAGAAACAGATGGGTAAGTTCTTAATTGAAATAATACATTTTTAAGACTAAAAATGGATGTCTACGAAGTTGCCGAAAAAGTGCAGATGGTCAAATGGTCAAATCGTCATAACCCAACACACGTTCGATATTGGTCGAGGGAAAATTTGCATTTGTATTTTGACGTAAGAACACAGTATCCCCAAAAACTAAATGTTTGGGGGGGGGGTATTGTAGGGGAACACGTAATTGGGCCATTTTTTATTAACGGCAATTGCAATTTGAATGGTCCTAGATACTTGGATCTACTGCAGCAGCACATTATTCCAACTGCTAGGCAGTTGTTAGGTGTAAGATTTGGTAAAACATGGTTTCAACAAGATGGTTGTTCCGCTCACAATGTTGGCCTTGTTAGGGAATATCTTGATAATGTATTTCCTAATCGGGTTATAAGTACACGGGGAACTATTTTATGGCCAGCTCGATCTCCCGATCTTGCTCCTAATGACTTCTATCGGTTGTTGAAGAAGCTTTTCAAATTATCACCCCTTACATGCTTGGAAACGTTAGAAGGGGTTTTTATAGTAGGCTCGGATATTGTCTAGTCGAGCAAGGAGGACTTTTCGAACATTTGCTTTAATTTTTTTTTGACTGGGAGAATCTTTTTGGTTTTTAGAATGTATTATTTTATTTTGAGAACTTGCTTTTATTTTGTTTCTCCTTATTATTTTCATTGTAACACGTCGTCACTGATAAATCTGAGCAGTTGACAATAAAACGCTCTTATTTATCAGTGACAAAAAATAAGAAAATTACGATATAAAAATTTGCGTATTTATTGACCAAATTCCGGTTTCATTGACTACGCTCCACACAGCACCGTGGTTAGAGGCGTACTGCAGCGAATGGCGATCGGAAGCCTGAGTGTTGGTTGCTTCACTGATAGGCGTGCGGTGTCTCTGCATGTACGTACACTGGCAAATTAGACTTCTTCCGCCCTATGTTCGCAGTAGCTTGAAGCGATCTGTATATATTGTGCACTATTTGCAAATATGCTGAATAATACTAAAAAAATCCAAATAATGCCAAAAACACCAAATAATGTCAAAAATTTTTGGAGAATTTTGTAAATCGCCCAGAACCTAGTTTATCAACGATTCATAGGTTTGTGCAGAATTTAGAAAAGTTTGGTTGTGTAGCGCCAAGAAACCATAAAAACCCACTGTTTGGAATGACGAGCAGGAAGTACGAGATGTGATGATTTGCGCTGCAGTGGAGGAAAATCGAAAGTTAACTAGCCACCAAATTGCCGAAGCAGTTGATACGTCTTCAGCCACTCTCTTACGTGTTCTCAAAAAGAATGGTTATTATCATTCTTGCAAAGCGTCAAAAACGCATCAAATTTTTCCGGAGGACAACTATCGTCGTATGGAATTTTGCGAAACAATGATGGAAAGGGCTAATCGTGATGAAAACTTTCTGAGATCTATCCTTTCCACAGATGAAAGCACTTTTCCATTATTGAATCGTTATAACCCAACATTCCATTTGTATTTTGACGTAAGAACACAGTATCCCAAAAACTAAATGTTTGGGAGGGTATTGTCCTAGATACTTGGATCTACTGCAGCAGCATATTATTCCAACTGCTAGGCAGTTGTTAGGTGTGAGATTTGGTGAAACATGGTTTCAACAAGATGGTTGTCCCGCTTACAAAGTTGGCCTTGTTAGGGAATATCTTGATAATGTATTTCCTAATCGAGTTATAAGTACACGGGGAACTATTTTATGGCCAGCTCGATCACCCGATCTTGCTCCTAATGGCTTCTATCTGTGGAGTTATATCAAAAACAAAGTTTACGGGCTTGAAAGGGCTAATAATTTGGAAGAACTTCGGATTAAAATTGAAGAAGCTTTTCAAACTATCACCCCTTACATGCTTGGAAACGTTAGAAGGGGTTTTTATAATAGCCTCGGATATTATCTAGCCGAGCAAGGAGGACTTTTCGAACATTTGCTCTAATTTTCTTCTGACTGTTAGAATCTTTTTGGTTTTTAGAATGTATTATTTTATTTTGAGAACTTGCCTTTATTTGGTTTCACCTTATTATTTTCATTGTAACACGTTGTTAGTGATAAATCTGAGCAGTTGAAAACAAAACGCTCTAAGTTATCAGTGACAAAAAACAAGAAAATTACGCTATCAAAATTTGCGATTTATTGACCAAATTCCGGTTTCATGGACTACACTTCACATTGCACCGTGGTTAGAGGCGTACTAAACGCAAGCCAACGGTGATTGCAAGCCAGAGTGTTGGTTGCTCCACCGATAGGTGTGCGGTGTCCCTGCGTGTACGTACACTGGCAAACTGGACTTCTTCCGGCCTATGTTCGCAGTAGCCTGAAGCGCTCTGTATATTAGCATGTGTTCAGTGAACCATAAAACTAACATCTGTTCAGTGAACCATGTAGTTTACACTTGGTTGGTTCCGCTGTTTCGCAGTTGAAATCGGTTACTTCCGAAAAGTATCGGTTCCAAAATCGACTCTGGGGAGGGGGTTTCATCATTTAATAAAAATAAACTAACTACCAGTGGCAAATTTTTAAAAATTAAGTAGAGGCAAATCATACATCTTTCGTAGGGGCCTATTGCTTGAACTCTTAAAATAAAGGGAGGGGAGAGGAGCGGTTTAATAGGTGTTGAGTTAGTTTATATGAAACAAAAATACTTATTTTTAGAAGTAAGTCTCACCTGGTCTCATTTGCAGATTTTTTCAAAATTAACCCTTAAATACGCCGCAGGCAAAAATTTTGAAAACAATTACACTACAACAAAAACACAAATTAAACAAAATTGTAACAATATTTAATCTTCGGTTCTTTGTAAAATATTTTTGAAAAAGTAGATTGGGTTAGATGCCAAGATGGGGTGGGTTGCGGTGGTATATATAGATTTCTTGCCAAATCATAAATGCTCCACAGATGAAAATTTTAAGAAAAATTATGCTAAGAATGCCATTTATTACACGTTTTGAAAGCTGGTGACAAAAATTCCTTAGAATAACCGCAGGCAAAGATCGTCGCCAAGGAGGAAAATCTATTCAAGCAAGAGGAACCAGAAATGTATTTTCTCAAAATTTTCGGAGGTAACAGATCTCAACTGCGAAACAGCGGAACCAACCAAATGTAGCTTCATGGTTCACTGAAGAATTTAGGTTAGAATTCACCTGATGATGATTGCAAGTAAAAAAGTAAAAAACAAAGACAATGACTTCTTGATGACCACATAAATTAAAAATTTTTGGATTTAGTCGAACATTTTTGAGCGCTTTTCTTTTTTCTTTGTAGTGCGATCAGCAGAAAGAGGGCCTAGTCACCAATCCAGCCAAGATGGACGAGTATTGTAAAGAAAACGGGTTTACAGCGTGGTTCGAAACGTCGGCAAGGGACAACATCAATATAGATGAGGCCGCTAAGAGTCTAGTAGAAAAAGTAAGTCATATGTCATGAAACTTTTCTCAAATAACCAAACCATTTGTTTTTTACCCAAATTTGAAGAAAAATAGCATAAAGAGGTAATATTAGGAAAATTGAATAATTTTTACCCAAAAATTAAGCCATTTTCTTAAGTTTTTTCAAGTACTCACAAAAATAACTGTCAGAAATTAGTATAAAAATAGTGAGCTGTAAACACTATTTTCGCCTCTAGTTGTAAAAACTACCATTTGAATATATATATATATATTTTTTTAATTTAGTTGGGTTTGTTGTAATTTATATATTTCGTAATACATTTTTTTTACATCTACTGCTAGCTATATCTACTATCACTTTTTTTTTAGATTTTGGAATATGATTCGGTTATTAACAGCGATTCAAAGAAAGACCAGTTTTCCCTATCCAAAGATGAGACACAAACGAATGGAAGGAAAGCATGTTCGTGTTGACGAATTTTGTCAGTTCAGTTATTCGGTGGCAACCTATATCCTACTATTTACAGTACTTTACAAATTTTATCCAACAAATTCAAATATTGTTTACTTAAAATGTGCATTGTCTCGAATGTATTATTTGGTAAGAAAAGCAAAATACAAAAATCTTAAAAATCTGTACTAAAATATAATTTGTAATAAGCATCCCTAAAATACCTCTACCAGTTAGAAATTTAAACCACTCAATAATTTTCTAAGAAAGCTGACTTGGTTGTTGGCAAATTTCGCCAGTCCTGTAATTTTAGACAAATTTAAAACCTGGTAATGGATATTTTTGGTAGATATATTTGGTGAAAAAAACTAGGAAACTATTATTAATCGTATTATATTTTGCATTTCACATTTTAAGTACCTATGTGTATAAAAACCATTTTTTTTTTGTTATAATTATTTTTTTTAGAAATAAACTGGTGAGCAAATGAACTGCAACACATGAAAATTTCGAAAAATTTAAAGTTTTTTTCACTGGCGTATACATAGACCCTTTGGGTTTTTACTAGGGATACGCAAAAGTTTGTCTAATTTGACATTTGGATTATACAGGTGACTCTTCATTTTTGACCAAGTTTGGTAAGTGCTAGAATTGATAGAAACGAAGGTGGAGCTAATTTTTTCTTTTAATTATAAAGGGTTACCTAATACCTAAAAACTTAATTCTTGGATTTTTGATAACTTCTTCATTTCCGAAATTACAGGAAATTGTTGAAAAATTACCATTTCTTCGTTATTTTTACACTTTTTAAGGTTAATTTTTTTTAGTTTTGGTTAGGGTTGATTCTTGTAAAAAAAAGACACCAGAAATATTTGTTTTTCGCGATAATAGGCGTAGCAATAAACATTTCTCTCCGTACTAAGACGAGTTTCTTAAAGCTATATTGTTGTGTGAAAAGTTGTTTTAGCACTAGTCAAATTCGCACATGTCCCCTTGATAGTTTGGGTCATTATCTCGAAATGGTTTTTTTAATTTTTAAAAAATGTCAACCATAGGCGTGGAAAAAAAAAATAAAATAATTTTTGGAAATAACTTAGTGTAAAGTGGATAGTTATTCCTATGATAGCAAAAATTGTTTGTTGATTTTTTAAAAATGTTATTGACATATCGTTGTCAACCATTGGCGGAGTTAAAAAATATTTTTAGTTATTTAACAGATAAAGGTACTTGCAGTTAACATGGATTATTATATTTTTAAAAGGTTATCATCGTTACGTCACTAATTTTAATTTACAGTGACGCTGTGTCTCACTCATAGGCGGAGCTGTTAAAATAATTTTAATATTTTAATGAGATAATTGACCTCCATTGTTTTAGACATTTTATGATGGTGAGGTTAATGTTTTTCTTTTTGTTTTAGCACAAGCTCACAAGCTTTATTTTTTTTGTTTAAGGTTGTATGCATTTTTTAGGTATATCTTAATTTTAACCATAGGCGCAGAAAATATTTAGTTATCCTTTAATTTTTTTATAACATAATCGCATTTCATACACGTAGAAAAATATCTTATTAATACCTAAAAAATGTAATGTACAACCCAAAACAAAAAAAATAAAAGCTTGTAAGGGTTTTTAGTTTTTGAAATTTTCCTCCGCCAATGATAAATTACGATTAACACTGGAATATTATAACAAAGAGAAAAGCATAAGCCACAATAACATAAAATGTCTAAAAATAATGGATGTCAACCATCCCATGTAAACCAAATTATTTTCAAAAATTATTTTTTTCCCCGCCTATGGTTGACGTTTTTTAAAAATTTAAAAAACCGTTTCTAGATAATGGTCCAAACTATCAAGTGAACATGTGCAAATTTGACTAGTGCTAAAACAACTTTTCACATTTTAAGAAACTCGTATTAGCACGTAGAGAAATGTTTATTGGTCATATGCTACGCCTATGATCGCAAAAAACAAATATTTCTGGTGTCTTTTTTTTGACAATAATTTACTCTAATCAAAACTAAAAAAAAAGTGTAAAAATATCGAAAGAATGGTAATTTCCAAAATAGAGAAGTTATTAAAAATCCAAGAATTGAGTTTTAGATATTAGATAACCCTTTATAATCAAAAGAAAAAATTAGCTCCACCTTGGTTTCTATCAGTTCTCGCACTTACCAAACTTGGTCAAAAATGAAGAGACAAGATTGACAAACCTGTATAATCCAATTTTAAATTATATAAGCTTTTTCGTACCCCTAGTAAAAACCCAAAGGGTCGATTAATACGCCAGTGAAAACCGCAGTTCAAAGTGTATATTCTGCACGAAAAAAATTAAGTTTAAATTTTCCTCAATTTTCATGTGTTGCGTTTCATTTGCTCACCAGTTTATAAGGAGTATTGAATTTTACTAGACTAATATAACGTAGTTAACAAAATGATTTCTTGAATTCAAATTTTTATGAAAATTTTGCTTTTAATAAATACCTATTCCACATTTGTTTCATTCATTTATGCAGTTAACAAAATTATTTATTGAACCCCAATTTTTATGAAAATTTTGCTTTTAATAAATTCCTATTTCATATTTGTCTCATTCATTTACTTATATTTAATGTCTAAATTATTGCTTTAAGATTTCCGAATTCCAAAATGAGAAAAAAACAGATGATTCGAAATAGGAGTGGAGGATAGAGTTTGGTAATTGAAAAAAATTACTTTTAGTATATTCTTTTTAGTGCATTTTTAAAGTGGGTCAATTTTGTTTACTTTTTAATTTTTATTAGAGAAATCGTTTTCTAGCGCGTTAAATAAAAGAAAGGTCAATTACAAAATCATTCACTATAGGAACAGCAATTCGTTAAACTAATTTTTTATCCGAACCTTATTTCTTCAAACCCATTCAGTAACAAATTCGAAATTTATAAGACCCGTTTTTCATCAAACCCATTGTTCATGAAAGTCATTCAATATCAAAAATCAAAAACTTTATTGTTTCTAGGCATCAGAGTACATAAACAAACAAGAGAAAAGAGAAATACAACGGAAATAAAAGGTTAACAAATTTAAGAAATGTACAAAAAAGAATATAAAAGAAAACCTAACAATCAAACAAAAAGACAAAATACATGACAACTAACTATAACCTACCTTTTCTTGAATTAAAAACATTCGTTTGTTTACAAAAATAATCTTTTTAATTTTACTTAACATGACATTGCAATATAAACATATCTGAAGATTAAAAAAAAAGAAAAAAGATTGCAGCTGGTGTTCTATATAAAATAAGCTTTTTCTTTTTCCTGATAACAATCAACAATAAACTACAAAGTCATTCAATAACAAACCCGGAATTCGTAAAACCTGTAATCTATCAGAAAATTTTTGCTAAATTGCGCATTCGCCAATACCACATGAACCGACGGCGTACAAGCAGGTGGCGCAGCGGCGCGGCGTTTTGATGCATTTGTCGCTGTTACGCGCGCATAGTTACAGGTTGCGTTCAATAGTTTGTGTATAGATGTCACTTGCATTCACCCGTCTTGCATTCATGTGTTATTGGCGAATGCGCAATCAATTTAGCAAACATTTTCTGATAAATTACGGGTTTGATATTCAATGAGTTTGATGAACAATGGTTCGATTAAAAACGGGTCCGTTAAATTTTGAATTTTATTGAATAGGTTTAATGAAATAAGGTTCGGATAAAAAATTGGTTTGACGAATTGCAGTTTCTATGGTGAATCGTTCTTACGATGAATTTTTTTATTAAATACGGTCTGATAAATTCCTGGTTTGACAAACCATAGGCGTTCTCCTGAATCGAATAAAAAAATAATACTGAAAATCGATTAACATGCAGCCATTTCAGCTAAAAGTCCACCACGGGTAATATCACAAAATACGAATTAACGACGGCATTAACCTACTCTTTGTCGCACTTCGAGATTTTCATGATCCTCCACGAATTTTGAGGTTCCAAATAGTGATAAGCACGAATCCAGACGCCGTCGCTCTGTCTGTCTTTGCAGCCACTCTAACTCAAAAACCCTAGTACCAATCATAACAAAATTTTACATAGTAATTACTTGGGTTGACGCGCAGACCCCTATTGTGTTTGAGCATTCCCCTATTACACCCTTCGGAGCTACCCCCAAAAAACTAGATCCCTAAAAAAAAATTTTTCCCATGATACGTGATACCTCTTTGGAAAGCTTATAAAAATCTTAGTTGAATGGAGCCAAAATTTTTGACTACACATATATATATATATATATATATATATATATATATATATATATATATATATATCTATAAACGGCTAAACCGATTTGTACGAAATTTGATAAGACAATAGGGTGTGGATATAACATAAATAAAAAAACATTAAATAAAAAATAGCTTAAATTAAGATCCAGGCCACACCCTATTGTCTTATCAAATTTCATACAAATCGGTTTACTCGAAAGCAATTCTGAATACACCATGGAAAAGTCTGGATAAACCCCGTAAAGGTCTGGATACACCCTGAAAAGTCTGGCTACACCCAGGAAAAGTCCGGATACGCCCTGGAAAAGTCTGGAAAGACCTTGGAAAAGTCTGGATACACTCTGAAAAGTCTGAAAAGACCCTTGAAAAGTCTGGCTACACTCTGGAAGAGTCTGGAAAGCCCTAGATATGTCTGGATACACTCTGGAAGTTTGGAAAGACCCTGGAAAAGTCTCGATACACTCTGGAAAAGTCTGAATACAAGCTTGAAAGTCTGGGTACGCCCAGAAAAAGTCTGGATACATCTTGGAAAAGTCTGAATACACCCAGGAAAAGTCTGGATGCATCCTGGAAAATTCTAAATACACTCTGGAAAAGTCTGGATAAACTCTGGAAAGACCCTGGAAAAGTCTGGCTACACTCTAGAAAAACCTGGATACACTCTGGAAAAACCTGAATACACTCTGAAAATGTCCGAGTACTCCATGGAAAAGTCTGAATACAACCCTAAACAGCGTTTTTTATATATGTTTTTGAGTGCGGGAAGTTTTAAAGTAAACCTTACTCGATTTACATTTTCATTGGCCTCCAGAGGCTAGAACTGTTTCTATTAAAAAAGTAATTTCAAATGTTTGTGTCAAGAAAATGCCAAAAACATGAAATTCTGGTGTTTTTTTTTTATATTAAAAGATCAGCTCAAACCTTTTACTCTCAAATATTTTTCCACAATTTCCATGAAATAATTGTATAAAAAATAAATAAAGTAGGCTTGCTAGTATTACCAAGATTTATTCATTTTGCTTCTTGTAATTTAAATATTGTTTCTATTTTGAATCGATATACTGTCCCGTCCGTTATGTTCCATCCGTAACGCAACATTTTTTTAGTTAAATTCTTAAGCCTTTCGTTTTTTGATAAAATAGTACCAAATATTATTTAAGTGTGATTTTAACTTTACTATATTAAATTTTGCGATTTTTTGAGGTCTTCTTTTAAAATAAATAAATAATACAAAAATTAATGAAGGTATGCTTCCTTTTGCTGTTCGTCCGTTACGTATATTAAAAGACTTTTGACCAGCCTACCAAAACAACAAGTTTACAATTAATGAATTTATTCTTTTTTATCAGCTTTAAACTTGGAAATATTTAATGATTTAATTTTAAATTTTAAAAAAACCTGCAAAGTGTACCGTCCGCTACGCTGGAAATAGGTGGGAAAGTATGTTTTTTTAATAAAGGAGACAAAAAAATAATTATGAAACTTGGTTGAAAGAAAATTTATTTTTCAATTTGGATGATACAGATCCAATTCTTAAATTGAATTTTTTAAAAAGTTACACCTGCGCCCGAGCCTGCACCTTTTATAAATATACAGTCTGTTCCAACAAAAACGAAACCGACGCGTTTTCACATATTTAAAGACTGATTTTGGAAAGATCCTCGGACAAGTCGATGGGACTCTTTTTGGCTTGCTAAAAAAAAGTAGCTCCCTCAAATAAAAAATCGACGGGTTCTAGGATTTTTACAAAATCAGACTATATTTCGTTGGAACTCACTGTATATCAGTGATTTTATCTTTACCGAAGACTTAACTTGTTTTATTTAATATTTGTTGAATTATTTGATAAGATAGTGACTTGGTTAATCATCTAGTTTTGATTTTACTCAACTCATTGCAGTAATTGTTATATTTAAAAAGAAAAATGGTAAGTCTTTGCCAATTTTTTATGTGTTCGATATATTTTTTGTATCTTTTTTTAGACACAATTTATATTTTCTTGGGAAAATTTGAGTGAATCAGTGATTAAAAAAACTACCCTAGTGGGCACCGCTTCCTATAGAAGGAAAATCATCTTGGATGAAGGTAAAAATATTGTAAAATTGACATTTATTGCTGTTATTGCCCAACATACACAATGTCCCAGGCTTCTGTGATTCTGGATGATTTTTTATAATTTTCTTTGTGTTTAGTAAAAAAAACTAAACAAATTAAAAATCACATTTGCTTACTTTACTTTACTTTATCTACAACCTAAACATAGAGACAACTGTGATTTTTTTTAGTGTCTGGAGCAGCATGTTCAAATACATTGATCGCAATATTTGGTGCAAGGTAATAAGAAGTAATTTTTTTTGTACATGATTAGCAGAACAACTTTAAAAAATTTTCCGCTAATTAGTTGCGAAATTCCAAAATTAGTTGCGCCCTTTTTTTTAAAAAAATTATGTTTTGCTAACTTTATATCAAGATAGCAGAGCACTCATAGGAATATTGCATAAAATCAAAATTCACTTGGTGTATAATTTGCCGTTATAAAGATGATAATTAGTCGCAAAATTAAAAAATTTGTTGCTGGGTTCGGTTGGGTTGGTATTACTCTTCTGGGGAAGAACTGTAATATTCCAGGAGATAGCTATCCAATATTTGTTAATGAGGACATTGCCAAAGAAACAAGAAGGCTTTTTAGTCATGCTCGATCACTAAAAGAAAATGGCTTTAAATATGTGTGGTAGTAGTAAGCCATAAAAATTGGAGACGAAGAACAAATCAAGGGTCTAAAAGAGGCTTAAAGTTCTACTTTAGTGTAATACAAAATAGTGTGGCAAAATGTCTGTCCAAAAATTTTGTGATGTTAGTAGTTTTAACGCTAGTTGTTATTCTGGGGATCAAGGACTAAACTTTTTATATTTAAATGCTCAATCCTTAAAAAACAAGATTGACGAAACTGAAACCTTATTGGAAGGCATCGCAAAAAATGTCACTGTGATCATAGTAGCGGAGACATGGATTAAAGAACAAGAAAAAAAATACTACAACATTCCAAACTATAGCAGTGTTTACTGTAGCAGACCTAAGAAAGGTGGCGGATGTGGTATGTTAATTCGAAATGACTTAAAGTATAATGTGATTAAAAAAATAACTAGAGGAAATGTCACGTTTCTTTCAATATTCTTGGTTCTTAAATTATAGGTAATGTCAATATACAACCCTAGTGATAACAGGGAACATATTAATGATACATTTAAGTTACTAGACCATAAGATGGAGGATGTAAATAAGTCTAATACAATATTAATAGGAGATGTAAATATTAATATCCTAAAATTAGATACTAGCATTGAAAACTACAAGAATATCTGCTCTTCAAACGGATTTATGTATGGCAATACCTATTCCAACAAGGAACAATAAAACTCTTATTGACCATGCTTTGACAAACAATAATATTGTAAAAAGTATATCTATAATAAGTAACTATAATAACTGAAAAACTCAAAGAACAACTTATAGAACTTAATAATAACATTTACACTAAGAATCTTGAGGAAGGCTACAAAGCCTTAGTACTTTTCTTACAGAATAATACTACCTATGAAAAAAAACTTATCAAACCGTCTAAAAATAAGCTATGTTTGAATGATGAGATCCTCTTGACAATAAAATACAGAGATTATCTCTTTTTTTTAAAAAAAAAGCAGTACACAGAAATCTCAAACCTGGTTAAATTAAAAATTAAATCAGTCAAGAAAAAATACTACTCAGATGAGTTTCAAAAATGTTCTGGTAACCCAAAAAAAACATGGCAAACTATAAATAAAATTTTAACGAATCAAGAAAAGTCATCTATCACACAGGACCCCAATCAAATCATTGAGTGCCTTAATGATGTCTTTCACTTGAGAAATATGAGTGTGGTAGTATGTATTTTAATGAAATGAAGAAAAATGAAGTTTTTAAACTAATTAACGATTTTAACATAAAAAAGGCAATGGGATGTGATAAAATACAGGCAAAATCTGTAAAACGGTGTAAACAAGAGGTCGTACCTGTGCTTACCAAAATAATATGTCTTTGTTAAAAGGTGAAGTGCCTTCCATGATGAAATATGCTAGAGTTATCCCCATCTTGAAGGACGGAGATAAGAGCTGTTCCAGTAATTATCGACCTGTGTCAATTTTGCCAATCTTCTCTACGATTTTGGAGAAGATAGTGAATGTAAGACTCCTAAAATATTTGAATAAAATAGATTTCTTGTATAAGCATCAATATGGCTTTCATAGGTCTAGTGATACGGGAACAGCAGCTATTGACTTAGTCACAGAACTTCTACAAAAAAATGTCCTTGTAGCGCTTGACCTGCAAAAGGCATTTGATACCGTAGATCATAAGATATTTATTTTAAAATTGAAAAGACTAGGAATAAGAGGCCTTTGCCTTAAATGGGTTTCAGATTATCTGTTGGAAAGACAGCAACATGTTTTGGTTAACGGGGCAACCAGCTCTAATAAAAATGTCACATGTGGTGTACCTCAAGGTACAATATTGGGGCTCACACTTTTCTTCATATATATAAATTCATTGTCAAATCTAAAACTCAAAGGAAGAATAAAACTATATGCTGACGATCAAATTATAGTATATTCCGGTAAACTAGTTGAAGATATAAAGGTTGACATGCAGGAGGACTTAAAACTAATTTCTAGTTGGCTTTTAAGTCACAAACTTACGTTAAATATAGATAAATCGTCCTTCATGATAATCTCTGGGAATGCAACGCAGACCATTGGGAATGTTGCAGTTGGTAATTATGAGCTTAAACATTCCTCATTTAGGACTTTACATATTAATAGATTGTCAAAAAAAAATAAGTGTCCTAGTGGGCATCTTAAAACGTTTATCATGGTATCTTCCACCATTTTTATTAAGATCAATCTATTTTTGTTTGGTTCATTGCCATCGGCAGTATTTGACGGTGGTCTGTTTACTCGCCTGCGAAAAATATATAAAAATTATAAAAAACTCTTCAAAATAAGGCAATAAAAAATATTTATTTTTTACCCTACTTATATCACACTAGTGACCTCTATAAGAATTTCAATATTTTAAACCTTGAAAAACTGTACTCTTTGGAGATATGTAGGCATATTCATGAACCAATAAAAAACAATAAGTTTTCAAATCTATCCTTTAATTTATGTAATGAATTGCATTCACACAATACAAGAAATAGTTTAAATTTATACATCCCAAATGTAACCACTAATACCTTTAAAAATTCAATTTATTCTCAAGGTGTTCAAATTTACAATAATTTACCTAAGTATCTAAAAAACTGTGACTTTCAAAAAGCTTGTAAGAAAATATTTTCTTAGTTTAAATCCGTAGAGTTGCAACATGTCTTGTCTTCTAATTCTTGACTGTCTTTTTCTTTTATTAATTAAGAACTACCTACTACCTGACTACTTTATTATGATTAGGAAGTACCTGCTTGGATGATAGAAATAAATTTAAAAAAAATAGGTAATAGTATAGTATATAAGTTAGAGTAAGAACCTATATAAAAATTCTGATTTTTCTTGGCTGATTTTGTGTCAAAACCACTAAAGACAAAGGTATTTTTAAAATCAGGATGGAAAGCGCAATATAAATTTTGCAAAACATACAGCGTAGCCAAAAATGGTCTAAAAATTTCTCTTTTCGACCCTTATTTTAAGTTGCTAAAACTAAAATAAAAAAAATACTTCCACATAAGACTAAGACCAACCCAACCCAACAACAGTTTTTTTTAATTTTGCAACTAATTAGCGTCAAATTATGCCAACCGAATTTTTATTTAATACAATATTCCTATGGGTGCTCTGAAAGTACTCTGCTCTGCTGAAAGTACCATTACACAGAATGGGTCTAAGTAAGGACACCGAATGTAGGCTGTGTATGGAGTATGATGAGACGGCCACACATATGCTGTCAACGTATCTTCGGTAAACCACAGATCAACGGACTGGATCTGAATGATGCTTCACCAAAGCAAGTTGGGAGCCTCTTTAAGGGGCTGACTATTTTGTAGCAACAAAAAATGTTAAAAGTGAGCCACAATAGACCCATACTGGCACACTCACAAACGAATCAATCAAATCAATGGGTGCTCTGCTATCTTTATATTAAGTTAGCAAAACATAATAAGGGCGCAACAAATTTTTTAATTTCGCAACTAATTAGCGGCCAATAATGAGCATATTCTTTATCTAAATTTTAAAAGTTGTTCTGCCAACTGTATGTATATTAATATTTTCTTGGTATTAC
Source organism: Oxystoma pomonae (assembly GCA_963921995.1). Taxonomy (NCBI): domain Eukaryota; kingdom Metazoa; phylum Arthropoda; class Insecta; order Coleoptera; family Brentidae; genus Oxystoma; species Oxystoma pomonae. The sequence continues at coordinate 14,029,882 of OY998173.1, forward strand.
TTTTTATAAAATATTATTAAAATTTCAGTGGCAGTGGGAAAACGACGTTACTAAGTCTATTGTCAGGACAGCGAAAAGGTAATTGTAGACCAAGAGGTCGCGAAAAAAAAGTGCAAGTTTTTAGCTGGGATGAACGCCCCAGCGCACAGTGGGCGAAATTTAATTTCTGGGAGGACAAAAATATTCTGAAGTTTATGTTCAGATTTTATGGCGTAATTAGGTTATTTTAAATTCCAGTAAAACAGGTTCTAATATAAATTAAAGAAAAAATCAATCCTACTATCCTACTTATGTTATAAATGCGAAAGTTTGTGTGTTGATATGTGTTTGTGGTTGTTCCTTAATCACGCAAAAATGGCTAAACCGATATGGATCAAATTTAATAAGAAGATAGGGTGTGACCTGCTGGATTGACTTATAGGTTACTTTTTATTTGACACTTCGCTTACTGACAGCTGTCAAGTGAAATTGTTTTTGGATATTTAAATGAAACATCTGTATATTATGAAGATATCTTAACTAGGTGGAAGGTAAGGGAAGGAAAGGGGTGGGTGGAAGGGTAAAGAACGAGAGTGGGAGAGAGGCGGGTGGTAGGGGTTGGATTAAGTTGGTAGGAGTGAAAAAAGCGGGTATTTACTTTATCTAGTAGCTAGTTAGGCCATAAGTTAAACAACATTAGTTGAATGGTTGTGTACTGTTTCTAGTAATGGTATATAATACTTGCTTTATCCATCAATTAAGTATACTATAAAAATATTTTTGAAAATAATCTTATTTTTATAGAGATATTTAATAATAATTAACTGAATTTTTATAAATCTTGCTTGTGGCAAACTTTTTTATTTTAGGGTTTAGGAAGTTGAAATAAAAAGCATTCGATCCGACAAAAATGACGTGATTAGTTTATGAGAAAAGCCGATCTACATGATTTTTCATATTCTAAAAAAATATGTTTTTAAGAATATCATTGGCCATGGACAAAGTAGTCTTATATCAAATTCTTTTTATCTCAGCTTTCTAGAACCAATAATAAAAAGTTTACCACGGGGAAGGTTTATAAAAAATCACCCTGTACATAAATTTTTAGGAAGACGAAAATAGGCGCTAATTTTTCGCCTACGAACTTTGTTTTTAGTTTCTTGATCAAGGGTGACTAATAAAGCTACAAACCAATAATCACAGAAAGTTTTGACACCTTGTATAAACTTTTATAGCCTCCAATTTATTATGAAATTATGAACAAATCTTTTATAAATCAACTAGCAAAATTTATCTGAAATTTGATAGACATTGTAAGAAAAGCCAATTTTTCTTTAGTTCTTAAATTTTCTACTCCTTTATATCGTTATGTAACATGGTGCCAAAAATACTTATATAACTTCGAAAGTCGCAAATAGACGCAAACTATATTTTGCTGCATTAAAGAAGAGAATGTTGGCTTTGATTTTACAAAAAATGAAAAATACCTTTTTTTTCCTTTTTTTTAAATACCTTCTGAAGTTTGACAATATAAAAAATGCCTTCTTATTTTGTAGCATTTTTTAAAAGTCCCAAAAAAATGTGTTAATTGAAATAAATTAATATATTAAGATTATTTTAAATAACCCAGCACACACCTCTTTATCTCCCGACCATAACATTAGTCAATTTTTGTACTGGAAATCCATAAGAAAATCTCAAACTTTATAGAATTTTACAGAAAAAAACGACTCATTAATGCGCTTCTTTTTCGTCTCGCCATGACCTACTATGAGAATAATAATATAATGGTTGAACAACAGGGACATGTATTTAAAAAAACAATAAAAAAAATACTTTATTTAAAGTTTCATTTTAGGGTTTTTGTCCTCCCAGTTTTGTCATTTCGCCCTCTGTGCAGCGCCAAGGGTTTCTCTGTACCCAGCTGACTCAAAACAGTTCTTTTAAATGGTTGAAGTGTAGTTTATCCTAAAAATAAGAGCCTCTTCAATGTTTTTGCTCTTTTTTTTGCGCGAGCTCTCCAACAAGTATTTTCACATGAATTATTTTAATCCATTTGTAACTTACTTACTATTGTCTCTTCGTAGGAGAAAGTGGAATTTTAAAAATCAATGGAAGAACTATAAATAAAAAGATGATGAGACATAATTCTGAATTTATGCAACAAAAAGAAATGTTTCTGGAAACGTTAAATGTATATGAGCATTTACAATTTATGGTAGATATTTTATTTAATTTTTAAATGTCTATTTGCCAGAATCGTTACGAAGCTCGGGACGTAAATAAAATTATAATTCTAACCACTCAGAAATTTTACTAAAAATCCGAGTTGTCAACTCAGAATTATACTAATTTCAAGTTGTCAACTTAATTCAATTCGTTTATTGGTTTATAAAATAAATAAATCTTTATAACCTACAGATTATGCCATAGAAACAGTTGATCAAGTCTATTTATTCCTTAGGAATGCCCCAAGTTTTTGACCAATTTCGAGTACATATATATTAACTATATTGGGAATTTGGAACCTTTGGTTGCACAATAATAAAGTTATGATTGTTTTCCACAAACCAAAACTACACTTTGTTAGCGAAACGCGCGTCAAGTGCAAAAAAGTGTAGTTTTGGTTTGTGGAAAACAATCATAACTTTGTTACATATATATTATTTTTTTTACTTGGCCCCTCCAGATATTTGTGTAGTTATCGGCTAAGCACGTCAAAAAAGGTGCTAAAACCTCACTAAGTCCTTGCCTTCGCAAATAAAAATTTGTCTACGTGAAGTAGTGACTAAACCTGTATTAATTTTAAGGCAGCCATGAGCATAAGAAGACCGAAAACTGAGAGGACAGTAATTATACAAAGACTATTAAAACACGTCGGCCTAGAACTTCAAAAATATGTGAAAATAAAGTACCTATCTGGTGGGGAAAAACGAAAATTGTCATTAGCAACTAAGGTATGCCAAATTTGACACACTGTGACCATAAAAAGATTATATGCTGTCACACAAGTCTAAAATAATTTTTGATATCAGCTATTTTATACTGAATATGACACGTCCCTAAAGTTAGCATTACAAAGTCAGCAGTGCAAAGACTTTATGATTGGAAAAAGTCACAAAATTTTGATGACATGATGACCTGCACTGCTAGCTACCCGTAAAGATAGCAGTGCACCATGCTAAAATGGTACAGAAAGGTGGTAGAGTGGTCTAAATGGTCCAGAAAATTAAATGCTGCCATATAAATAAAAAACATTATATTTTTTACTTTTTTCTGCATATTTTTTAAAATGAACGTGGTGCACTGCTAACTTTGGGTCGTACACATAAGTTCTCGTGAACAAAGACGTCGGTGGTGTTTTTGATATTTAAATAAATTAGTGCTATTTAGGTGCTAATTAAATGCCAAGTAACCAAATTTTGTGCTCTTGTAGTTTGCGAGATATGGCCTGCACTGCTAGCTACCTGTTAAAGTTAGCAGTGCACCAAGGTAATTTTAAAAAATATGCAGAAAAAAGTAAAAAATATAGAATTTTATTTTTGATTGATTGATTTAATTTGATTGGTTGAACATTCATTTGCATTTAATTAGCATTTAATTTTCTGGACCATTTAGACCCCTCTGCCACTTTTCGGAACCATTTTAGCATGGTGCATAAGTAGCTAGCAGTGTAGGCCACATCTCGGAAACTATAAAAACACAAAATTTAGTTACACCACCCACATCATCTTTTACGGCCTAAAGTTAGCAGTGCACCACTTTAATTATAAAAAATATGCAGAAAAGCAACAAATACAATTATTTTTATTGAGATGGCAGCATCCAATTAGCATTTAATTTTATGGATCAATTAGACCACTCTACTACTTTTCTGTATTATTGTAGCATGGTGCACTGCTTAACAGGTCGCTAGCACTGCAGGTCATATCTCGGAAACTACAAGAGCACAAAATTTTGTGACTTGGCATTTAATTAACACTAATTTTTCCAATCATAAAATCTTTGCACTGCTGACTTTGTGGGACATAAATATGACTTTCGTAGGACCTATAATTTAAATCTTGTCGGGTCCTGACGAAAAAGGCTCATGTTCCAGGTTTTGATAGTCCCTGACACTGACACCTAAAAAATTGGCTGCTTTTCAGGAGGTGAACAAAATTTGAAAATCCGGTTACCTCTCAAATATATAAATGTAAAAAGTAATTTTTTTTTAGTTACTCAATGACCCTTATATATTATTCTGCGACGAACCCACCACAGGACTTGACAGTTACAGTGCAATGTCAGTGGTCAAATTACTGAGTTCTGTAGCCTCAGCTGGTAAAATTGTTTTTTTGACAGTTCATCAACCGTCCTCGCAGTTGTTTGACATGTTTGACCATATTATTTTGCTGTCTGGGAGGGGCGGAGTCGTTTTTCAGGGAACAAAAGAGAACGCCAAGAGTCTTTTTGAAAGGTAAAAAAGACATAGCATATGGGTCAGTCCATATCAAGTCAACCAGGGTATTTTACCACACCATCTCCGATGTTGATGATTTTTAGTATACATGTTTTTCCTACCAAAAAACTGGAAAATCCAAAATTTCAGACTTTTTTGACCAGTTGTTTATTTTGAATTAATTTTTGAAAATCGAAAAAGTCACTTATTTGTCCTTAACATGTGCGCACAAAATTAGGAATATCCAAAGAACCACTTATAATAGAAAAGTAGGTGAAGGTTCATTTTAAAGCTCTTATAAAGACCTTTCATATATTGAAAAAAAAAATAAAAAAAAAAATTTTTGATTTTTTTTTTGAAAAATTTCAAAAAGGCCATTTTTAATTTTTTTCAAAAAATTATATTATTTTCTTTAAAGTGTTATAAAACTATTCACAAAATTTTGAGATGGACAAATCATGGGTTCAATGTGAAAAAATTTATTAAAAATGTCACATGCATGAAAAATCGCCTATAAAATGTACTTAATATTTTTGATATTTTTTTTGACATTGAACCCATCATTTCTCCATCATAAAATTTTGTGGATAATTAAGTAACACTTTGACCAAAATTATATATTTTTTTCAAAAAAATTAAAAATGGCCTTTTTGAATTTTTCAATTTTTTTTTTCAATTTTTTATTTCCAATTTTTTTTTTTTGTTAAAATTATGTTGTGATATTTCATAAAAAAGAGCTTCAAAATGACTTTAAAATGAGCCATTTATTACTTTCCTAGTGTAAGTGGTTCTCGAGATATTGCTAGTTTTGTACATTCTTGTTAAGGTCAAAATGCTGACTTTTTTATTTTGAAAAATTAAAAAAAAAAAAACTACGAATCAAAAAAATCTAAAAATTTGCATTTTCAACTTTTATGGTAAGAAGAAAATATATACCAAAAATCATCAAAATTGGAATTGGTCGCGTAAAATTTTTGTGATTTTTTGGTTGATTTGATATGGAATGACCCATATGTATGAAAATATTATTTGGCTGTCAGTGGGGAAAAGTGAAAATTGTTTTTTTTTTTAAATATAATTTTTTCAGGAATGGTTTAAAATGTCCAGATTCCTATAATCCCGCAGATTTTTACATAAAATGTTTGGCAGATTCACAATCTTACTACAGTAGGGTGCAAATCTTACAAGATGCATACAACAGAGATTACAAAATTAAATACAATTTTGTAGAAACTGGTTACAATGGGATCCTTTTAAAATATAGGTACAAAAAAACTAAATTTTTTATTTTTAAAATCTTTTAAGAAATTGATTTTTTGTAGGGATTTGGAGAAACCATTTTTCTACGAGTTGTACTGGCTAATATGGAGAACATTTATTGACATGTTTAGAAGGAAAGGCCAATATGTCAAAATATATATTTTGACAATGGTATAGGTCTCTTAAAAAAAGCTAATTTATTAGAACAATAAAATTTAGTGTCTGTAAAATGTAAGAATTCTGACATTATTTTAGGTAACAGCTGTACTTATAGCTTTAGTTTATGCCTCAGTGACCTTAGAGTCAACCCATGCACAGGGCATACAGGGGGCCTTATTACTTATAGTCTCAGAGTTAATTTTTGGTCAAATGTATCATGTAACTAACACTTTTCCAGGAGAAGTTGCAATATTTGTACAGGAAAAAATGTTGTATGACTCGTTTCCATATTATTTATCAAAAGTGGTGTCATTGGTAAGTAAAAATAAAACAAATTTAGATTACTGAAAAAAAAGTGTTGTTTTTGTTTGTTTATTTTAGATTCCATTCTGTATATTCAACACTGTAGGATACATAAGCATATTTTTTTTAATTTTGCCGTTTTTAAATGGTGTTCAATTGTACCTCAGTATTTTTGTAATACTGCTGTTGACAACTTTTGGTGGTAGCTCATTGGGTAAGGTTTTTCTTGACCAACATCTATAATTTTTACCTCTTGATGAATGTTTGTTTTGTTTTAGGGCTCTGTCTATCTGCATTGTTCCCAACTATAGAAGCTATAAACTTATTTTGTGTACCTTTTGAGGTTTTGTGTTTAACTTTATCAGGAATTTGGATAAAAGTATCAACCTTGCCAAAAGTCTTCAGAATTTTAAAGTATTGTTCACCATTTTACATGAGTTATGAGTCAGTTTCTATCACATTTTGGGGTGGTATTAAGAACTTAGGTAAGATCCTGTCAATTTTTTCTACCAATTCCATACAACTGCTCCAAAAACAATCGCAAAATTATTAAAAATTGGTAATTTTTTTCAATACTAAAATCAGGATTAAAATATTATTTTAGCAAACTGCACCGAAACCCCAGATGTTAATTGTTACCAGAATGGATCAGAAGTTTTAAAGCAGTATGACTTTCAAGATACATCATACCAAATTGACCTAAATTTATTGTATCTCTTGGGACTCTGTGCCATATACTGTTATATAGGATACATTGGAATTCTTAGAAAACGAGCTTTGTATACATTGTAATTAGAATAAAGCCTTTTCAAAACAATAATCTTTTTCTACCTTCAAGACTCCATTATACAAACAAGCGTTTGCTATCCTGAGCAGCAGCAGTTAGCCAAATAAGTACGTTTAATAGAGTTAAATTGTATTTCTTTAATGATAGAGTTAATTATTGTATTTCTTTTATTTGTTAGAAATTCTTAATACAATTTTCTTGTAGGTAGCTTTTGACTTAAAAATTTTCAATAAAAGATTTTTTAATTAATTGGAATTAATCATGCAAACTTGACTAAAGCTTAAATCCCTCTTTCTCTTCCATAACATTTGCTGTAACTGAATGTTTAAATCTCATATATTCAGATGTGGGCGTTCATACTAGTTCCTTTTCTGTATCTTTTTTCTTATGCCTTGAAGAATGACCTTGAAAGTTCACCGATATTTTACTTTACAGAAAAAGAAACGGAAAAATCGTGTTGTGGAAGTGCAGCCGGAAAAATATTTGTTAATTTTTTTTTAACCTCAAAGTTGATTGCTTTTTTTAAATATTTCAAGCAGTAGTTATTACATAAATGGATATTGAACATTTAATAGATTTGGTGAAAGAGTTTCCACATTTGTGTGACAGGAAGAACCCCAAATTTGGTTAACAGAAGGCCAAAATCGCGCGCGCGCCTGTTATATATCAATGGATCCATGAAAAGTGGGTCTTTTCGATTTAATTTTTTGATTAAAAATAAAATACCCTTAGAACCAAAAAACTACTACCCTATATAAATAAACTCTGATAATAAGCAACCTCATTAAATAATATTTTTAGAAATACAGCAATTTTTTAGAAAATCCATGACAGCATAATGACAATGTATGCCAGGAGAATGATAAAAGTGCATATTTTATATACTTAATAAAATATATTTTTTTTTAGCAAACAACAAAATTGAACAAACTCATTTATACTCAATAAGGCAACTCATTTACTCTTCCTGATTTTGGATTCTTTTTGCCTTACATATAATAGTCTCCTTTTCTATTTTTCTAGATCCCTATTTCTTTTGAACAAGGCTTGCCTGACCTCTTCAGTCTTTTTTTTGCCTATTTAAAAGATTTTCATTGTGCTGTCATATTGTCACATTGCGGCAGCATAACAAGGTGTCAGTATAATGAGAATTTAACCATTTTTTTCTTAATATCTAAAACTAAATAATAAGTAATAAAACTAAAGTTACAAAATTATTTCTGTTTATAGCCAACAAAAGCACCTTACATTTTTAAACAAAATAAAAAGAGAAGAGAGAGAGAATTTAACTATCTACAATTGTCCTCAGATAGACTTTAAAGCGCTTTTGGGAAGAAAAAGAGCAAAAACTCCTTATCAAAGCTACTGCAACTACAGACTGAGTATTGGTCCTGCCATTCATAGACAGGTTAGCGCGGGAAAACTATGTTCCGCGTTTTTGTACACAAATAGATACAATCGCAGTCAGAACTAATGGAATATGTTGCACCTCAGTTTTTCTTAAATTTTTAGAACACTATAAAAGAATATTTCAAAATTCTTCCACTGTTATTATCTTTTAATGTCTGTTAGTAGAATTAGGCCAAAATAGTACTAATTTTAAAATTTTTGTCATCAAAATATTGAATCAAAACATAAAAAAATGCACTTGTAGCAAGCAGCATAATGATAAATTTGGCTATTTTGGAAACTTTAAATATTATTTATTAGAAAACTATAACTCTGAGAAAAAATCTGTACTGTACACCTTTCTACAGCTCTTCTGTACAAGGAGATACAGATTGTCCATCCCAAAAGTAGCACTTTTCCCAGATCCACCCATATAGTAGTAATTTATAGTAGTGATTATAGTGTCAACATTAATGACTGAAGTTAAGGAAAAGGAATTTTAGCATGCACCAGCTTTTTACTTAAGGAAAACGAAAATGTTAAAGTCGAGGGGGTAACCACTCTTCGCAATCATGTCACAAATACTACCCGTTCACAGTCCCTATGACTACTTAAATCTCACCAAACCCTGACTTGCAGACCCTGCAATCACTGACTATTCAACCAAATTGGCAATCATGTCACATTGTTTGAACTAGTGGTTACCCCCTTGGTAATTATGCAGTATACGGTTTTCTGCCATTTTTGATTTTTTTTGAAAAATTCTTTATGGGGGCACCTTCTAGGGTCCCTAGGACCCCAAATCCGCCTGCGCCCGATTTTTTTTTTTTTTTTTTTTTTTCGAGAAAAAAGGGTGCCCAGGGGGGGTTGTAATGTGTTTTTTTGGTTGTTTTGGGTTGGTTTGAATTAGGTTGGGTTGGACTGTGTTGGTTTGGGTTGTTTTAGTGAAAAAAAATTAAAAAAAAACAAAAAAAATCAAGAAAAAAAACCAACGGGCGCAGACGGATTTGGGGTCCCAGGGACCCTGGAAGGTGCCCCCATAAAGAATTTTTCAAAAAAAATCAAAAATGGCAGAAAACCGTATACTGCATAATTACCACCCCCTTGGTTAAAGTAAAAGGAAAAAGTTACAGAAAAGGAATTCAAGCATTCGAGCCCTTGTTTAAGTGTGAACCAAGCTTAAAGGTTGTAACATTTGTGTTCAAACCTCTGGTGCCTGCTGTTTTGGTCAAGACTGGAGAGTCAGTGGCACTGAATGGAACTCAACCCTCTTATATTATCAGGAAAATTGATCCAAATGCTTATAAAAAAATGTTTATAAAAACAGTGTTAGGTTAGGACCTAGATTAAATAATTTTAATCTAATCTAGGGTTAGGATAAAAAAAAACTTACCCCATAAGCAGATCACAAAACCTTAGAGACTGGAACAGAATATAAAAAAGGCTTTAATAAAACTTTTCTAAAAAGATCTTTTACATTTTTTTTATAAACAGCCCAAAACACCATTGAAATTGAAAAACGGCATTTTGGTTGCATAGATAAATTATATTCAAATTATATTAAAGAAAAAAATTTGGTTGATTGACTATAGCACGAGATTTTCAGGCTCACGCGGAATGACGTCAATTTCAGGGGATTTTTTCGTTGCTGCTAAAAAAAAAAAAAAAGAGAGAGGGCTCTGATCCATCGGGTCCGCCATCTATTGAAAGTTGGCCGGTTAATCAAATCAAGCAGGAAATTTGAGAAAAAACTGTTACTTTCCTCTATTTTCTATTATCCAAGGATGTTGGAGATCTCCAACTTCATTAGGATTATTCATAACCTCAATTTTTTTAGTTTGTTATGATTTTTGAGGGCAATGTTACCCAATGTCAAGCTTTTCCATGGTTTCTCCTTAAAACAATGGAGTTTTTTTTAATATAGAAGGCTTTGACATATTATAAAAAAGTGTCAACTGTTTTTTTCTTTAGTCACTGAGAACTCTATCCCACAGGACTTTTCAAAGACCTTTTAGGGTGCATTACTTCAACTTCTCTAGCTGTGAGACGCTTTGGGACTTATTACTACTCTTCAGTTAATAGAGGTAAATAAACACTTGTTTAAATCTAGCTATAAAGTCTGGCTAGTTGTTTTTTTAGGTACCAAATAGGGGTGGTTTTAAATCCTTTGGTGGTTATCACAATTTGTAATCCGTTTAATTGCCCAATCTTTTGGCCATTTTAAAATACATATTTTACTTTATTAAACACAAAACCAGCTTTATCAAGGTGCTGTTACATTCACACAAAATATCAGCTTTATGTGTGGGTTATTTAAAAGAGTCAATATTAGAATAAAGATGTATTTAGAGTTCCATAAGGTAAGCAGTATGAGGTATGCGGTAAGACAGAAAGAAAATAAACTATAGCAAATGCATGCTGTTGTTCATAGTATTCCATAAGCCAATGGCAGTAAGAGCAGCATGCATTTTATTTTCCTTGCATCTTACCGCATACTGCTTACCTTGCGAAGCTCTGAATCTTTCTTAAAACTGACCCAAACTTTTATACTAGGTTTCGTTCACTAAACAGGATGTCAGGAGAAGAACAATTCAGAGAGGATCAGACTCCAGGGTATATATCAATGAGCGATTATCAGGATATAAGAAATTTAATATCATGTCCCCCACGAGAGACACGAGAACTAAGGTTTGCTGATGATTTTCAAGACTGGGATGCACGAGATGATTATGTGAACAGTCGTAACCTCTTTGCTTCTTGTCAAACTCCCAAAACTTTTCACAGCCATTCAGGTATGTTCCTAGATAAAGTAGAAAAGAGTTAGTTAGTTACTTAGTTTGAGAGAAATAAAGTAACGCAATCTATTGATTTATCCTTTTCTCAATAAGTAAGTACAGTGAACTCTCGATTATCTGAGTTGAGTAATGCTGTATTATTCGAACATCAGGCCTAATATACGGTATAATTTTTGGAAATCTCAAAATTGCTGAGGCAAACACAAACTGATTAACCTGATAGGTACAGGGCAATCACTCGTTATTATATTTCTATCTGCTGGCCTAGGTGTTTGTGTTTATACATTTTTATAAGTTGTATATTTGATAATTATTACAGTGAGTCGAAGTAGTAAGATGGAAAAAACAAAACAAAAAATCTGGATTATCCTGGCTGCCAATTGTCCTGCCTATTATAATATGAATTTTATTTTGTTGTTTTAGAACTTGAATTAAGGCGTCAGATAGGATCTGGAGTAGCTTTTGTCAGTATTTTAGCAGAAAACTTGTTATGTCACCCATTTTTAGTGCTCAGGCGACAGTGTCAGGTATAGAACTGTCAATGTTTTTATTATGTTTTCAGCATAACACATCCAAATGTTTTTTAGGTGCATCATAACTCAACAAGGTACCATTTACAACCATTTACATTATTACCAACAATATATAGATTACATTCACACCAAGGGATTACTCCTTTATGGAAAGGCTTAGGTTCGGCGCTTCTTGTCAGAGGAATGTCGCTAGGAATTGAGGATTTAATGTCAAAGTTAACCCCATGGCCAAAAGAAATAAACCATCAGAGCACAGTAAAAGAGTTTTTTCAACATATTGTGCTAAAATGGTAATGAGCTTAAGTTGACACCATAAAAAAAAAAAATAATTTTTAAAAATTCTCACCCTAAAGTTCCATTATTCCATTTTATTTTAGTGTGAGCATTGCGATAGTAACCCCATTTTACTCAGCATCATTTGTGGAAACAGTACAGAGTGATATAGCCAGCGAGAAACCAAGATTCCTAGATGTCTTTAGAGAGGGATTTAGTAGATTACTGCATTGGGGAGCACACACTCGAGTTCGTAGGGTACCTATTTGGGCTCTTATAGTGCCTACGGTAACAATCCCTTTTTCTTGTGTAACCTTCTTATAAAATTAACACGCAATTAAAGTAATCACATAAGATACTCTGTGTTAAGATATTCATGTTGAGTTTGTGTCATAGAGTTAATGTTATATTATTTCATTTATTTTAGGTGACTTTGGGCATCATAAAGTACCTATTTTACCTAGGAATAAGAAGCTTGACCAAACAAATCATGCTGTTTTGGTTCAGAGACAAGCTGGTAATATGTGACAACATGCCACCTGATGTTCAACCAATGTCGCTTGCTCTAGAGCAAGAGCTGGATATGAACGCGCACGTGTTTGCAAATATGCTCTCCGATATTGCATTTTACCCTTGCGAAACTGTCATGCATAGGCTACACCTTCAAGTAAGCATTTTTCTTTCTATCTTGGTGTCAGAATGGGGCTTTTGCCAAAAAAACTAATACATCTTCTTCTTGTTCAATTGTCAAAACTCAGCAAACATTTGTCATTATAAAATCAGTTGACACTGAATGTATTTTTCTCCATAAATATTATGTTTTACCATTGTCTCTCAGCCAAGTCGTCTTCCTTGTAAAATCTGATCAAAAAATCTGTACTTGACGAGATTTATCTAGGTTTTTACAAGTTTGTTTCATAAAACCTGATAAAACATTGAAAAATCTCTTGAAACTTTTTTCTAAAAGATTTGACGGAGCTTTTTTTTGGCATAATGCATAGGACAAATCTGTTGACACCTTTTTTTGATCTAAATCATTAAATATCTTTGACAAAATGAGTCGCACACTTTTTATTTCATACAGATTTTATTTTTGATAGGTTTTAAAAGAAATTCTGTATAAAATGAAAGATGTTCAACATATCTTGTCAAAGATATTAAAAAAAAGTATGATCAATCACTGTTTTTCAGGGTACAAGAACAATAGTCGACAACCTAGACAACGGCCGTACAGTACTTCCAATCCTGACACATTACACTGGCCCAATAGACTGTTATCACATGTGCATCCTTCAAGAAGGAAGGGCGGGCTTGTACAAAGGTTTTGGAGCCCTGATCCTTCAGTATGCCGCCCATATTGCATTGATCAAACTGACAAGAATCTTGTTCACCAAAATCGGAATTTGGGTGAAGAATACCAAAAAAGAGCTCGAGTTAGAGGCCGAGTTAGATGATACGTCACCTGTCATTTCGAATGTCGCCAGCTCCACCAGATCCTATTTGCTCCCGTGACGAGTTCTTCGTAAATATAGTTATTGTTTTTTTTTTGTTGTAAATTATTCAAAATTAATTGTGTTATTGTTCTCAACTGATTCACAGTACCTTGTTTTGGAAATTATTGTTTTGCAAAATTTCTCGTTTGACTGTACGAATCGTTTTATAGAATAAAATGATTGTTTATATAAAAAAAAGATGTTATTTTTATCCTAGAGTAAAGGGATCCCCCAATAATTTTCTGTTTTTGCTGTAATTTTAACAGCAACTTGCCGATTTAGTTTGATTAAGATTTCTCTAAAATCTAGGACGCTAAATCGGCTTTAAAAATTGCATATTTTGAGTATCTTTAAAAACATTCTCTGCAATTTTTCTTCAAAATTCACCCGTAAAACCGTAGAACTAAAATAAAGTCTAAATAATTGATGAAATATTATTTAAAAAAAACACATTTTTCTAAAGGATTTTTTTTATTTATGTAATAGAAATACAACCTACAGTAATAATTACAGAATTTAAACCTAAAAATTACACGAAAAGAAATCGTTAATTTAACACTTTAAATCGAATAAAAAATTGAATATTATTTTATTATTACTTAGAAAAATTGAGCTATATTTCTCTGGATGATTACCCTACTATAAGTAATATATTTACATGGTGGTAATGACTATGTTGATTTTTTTTGGTCGTGAGGTGCAAAAAATATTTAATCTTTTATTTTTGTTTTGCTTTTTTATAAATTTTTTCTTTTGACAAGGCACTGACACCCAGCCTACGTCCTGTGTTTTTAAAAAAAATCGGCAGTTCAGCATAATCACAAAAATGGCAGTGTTAAAATGTCAGCTAATAAAAATGAAAACCAAATAGTACTGACTATATGCGTAAAAACTGCCTATATCTAGAATAACCAACATATTTTTTTATTACCTAAGCAGAATATCCAGCTATGTGCTCCCCCCCCCTCCCAAAGAGGACAAGGCGTCTATTATAAAGGGATATCAGGAAAATCAATTTGTTTTTTAAACATTTTTTTTGCAGAGCAGTCAATTTAGAAAATTTGGATGACTAATATGTTGATTTTATGAATATAATTACTTTTGTGTATCGCATATAGTTTATAAGATATTTTACACAATAAGTTTGTTTGTCTGTCGCATTTTTTCAGACTTTTTTATGACGTAAATTTAATTTCCAATAAGGAATCATTGTATTTGCCAAATTTGTGTAATGTTGGATGTAAAGCTGATATCTCCAAAACTATAAAAGAAGCAACATATTTTGAGATAATCCAAAAATGCAAAAATATGCAGGGTATTAAATTTAAAAAAGTGACCTGTCTGTCACAAGGTGACTTAAAAAAATCTAATTTACAAAATAAATCTTTTAAACTTCCTTGCTAATCGGTTTTATTCTTTACCTGCTTTTCAAAACAAATTGAGTTAAGGGAGGGTGTGCGTTTACAAAAAAATTCATCCTGTAAACGGTTGGAAAATACAAAAAAAAAAATCCTGAGATCGCCTTAATTAAGGGCGTGTTACTAACAGTCGGAGAAAAACTACAAGACTGTGTAATACGACCCCCTCTGTGTGCTTTACCTTTCCAAATTGTAGGGTTCGTACGCTGCCTGAAAAACTGATAAATAATTTGGACAAATATTTAACCTTAAAACCTTTATTTTATTTTGTAATTTTTTTTTCTGCCTTTCTTCGGTTTAAAAATATTTCACAACGTAATTTCAAACCCTAAAAATTTGCCTGCAGCGCATTAACGTCGATTGGTACAATTTTTTGTTTAATTTTAAGCAATTATTTTCAACAGCATTCCAAGCGTCTAGAATATGGCCTTTTTCTCAAAATTTTTTGTTTAATTTTAAGCAATTATTTTCAACAGCATTCCAAGCGTCTAGAATATGGCCTTTTTCTCAAAATTTTCGATTGAAACTAGATCCGTCCTACATTTTTTTTTTGTACACAATAATTCAACGGGTACCTATTAAACCACCCCCTTTAAAAAAAGTTTTGATCGCCTCTGTTTATGATAAGAATTTTTTTTATGTAGCCCTTTATGTCAAAAATGGGTTTGTTATTTGCTTGTTTTTAAAAGGTACATTTTTTACAGAAAATAAGTTTTTTTTGTTTTACGAAAGCCTTTCCTTGGGACCACCATGAGAAACTAAAAAAATTCGAAGTTTTTAAAAAATTTGTGACTATATGAACATTTTTTGGTTGATTTTTATTCAGAAACTGCTGTACTAAATCAAACTCATTTAAATTTTTTGTTAAAACAAAAAAGCGCTTTTTTTACGAATGGTATTAAAGACCGGGTGTAAAGCGAGTTTCTTGAAAATCGCGAATAAAAGTCGAGTTCGGCCAGCCTTGTTTCGCAGTTACTAAAATTTATTACTTTTAAAATTTTTCTCTGGTTTCGATATATCGTCCTTTTTTATTTTTTTTTCAACCTTGAAAACACCTGGACCGTACGAACCCTGAAGTTAATTTAAATAAAAAAAAATTGCGCCTTAAACGCGAATAGCCCTCCAGTTTTCTTCTTATTTTTTTACGATCTCCAAATCAAAACACAAAAAACCTTTTTTAAGAGCTCCCCTATTTAATTCTTCAACATCCGCTCACCTCTACCAAAAACATATCAATTATTTATACAATTCAAAGAAATGTTTACCAAAACTTGGCTAAAATGGCTAAATCCGTTTTATAATTATTCAAGAATAGTTTACCAAAAATTTATAAATATATAGAGGGCTATTGTCTAAAAAATTGAAAAATTGCCTACTAAAGAATTTTCAGTCTTCTAAAAAAAATCTTTTGCTTAATTTCGGAAGAAATTTCCATTAATTTTTTTTAGTAGCTCAAGCAAAAAACCAAAATTTATTAGATGAGATTAACTATCTATATTTTTAAAAAAAGTATGTAGGATATATAAAATTACATTGTATAAGAAAAAAGTTTAGAAAGAAATTACGAAAAATAAAAACAATTACTCTGCGCAAGAACTGATACCATAGAACAATATAATATATAATGGTTTAATTGTTAATATAATATAGAGGAACACAGAAAAGCCTACAGTAGACCACTCATTCGAAAAAAATCAATATTTTAGGTAAGTAATTGATAATAAATATGATATATCAGAAAAAAAAGAAGTTATAAAGCCCTACAATGTTATTTAATTGGTAAAATAAATATTATATTATTATTTAAGTTATGTACAACTTTCATTTAACTAAGCTTAGTTTGAGATCACTGTTTATGGAGCCACCCTAGACCCGCATAAAAAACATCAATGCACGATTTTTTTACATTTACAACTCTTTAAGTGACCTGACCACCACACACTTTATTTAGATGGAGAGTTCAGTTCACAACCGATAAAAAAATATATTTTAGAAAATTTTGGATCCACATTTTGAAAGAACCCACCAAAAAGATTTTTTTTAAATTAGATTTACGAATTTTAAACAACCTGCTTAAATCTTTCACGCCTCCTTCACGTCATTTTTAAAGTGTGGCGTGTTCAAGCCGTTTAGGTCACAAGCACACGAAACCACGATAAGAAAAGTGCCTAAATAATTTCAGAACAGGCTCATGAATTAAAATTGAATGAAACTATCCACAATATGTTTTAAACTTATTTACAACTAATTATTTAAAAATTTAGTTTTCCTTAGACGAATATCACTTTTCGAAAAAATTCTTTACACACTCAAACAGTTACAAGCAAGAGTCAAGACATTCCTTACTATGTTTAGTTGTACATCAGTTACGAAAGTGGCAGTGTATGCTAATTTTTCCCTACTTTTTTTTGTTAGCCGTGTACCTTACAAAAATACCTTAGCAATCCTTTAAACATTATTTTTATTGCTTTGAAGCTTTGGAAAAATACCAAAAAAAATAATAAGAAGTGAAAAGTTTAATTTTTTTAGGGACACCGTTTTAAAAGGCCTCCATTTTTTAAAGAATTTACATTAGTCTGTATTGTTCTGTTGCCGAAACATTGTTGTGCAATAGAAAACTATTATAAACTTCGCACAATTCTTGCATCTTGTATTCTTCAAGGCACACAAAACCTTCCAGATTGGGAGACTGCTTCCTGGCACAGTCCATACAGTGGACCACATGCCTTTTCTCCTGCTCCCGTATGAAGAGAACATTGAAAACTTCAACCTGAAACAACGAAAATAAATCTAATAAAAAATGCCGTTTGTACAAAAACAGAGGGGAATTTTGGTATTTTCGATTTTTCGTAGTTTGGTAAAAATGACCTCTAAAATTTGGATAGGGAACGTGTGTACTGTGGTACCTTATTTTGCAGGTGGTTGAATTGCTTTTACAAATGTCGAGTTTTCTTGAAAATTAATTGATTTCTTTCCGAGGCGTCATTTTCTTATAGGGGATGTGTTTCGGTTAATTTTTTTTTGTATTTTAATATGTTATGACTACTTTCTACAATATTTAGATTTATTTATTGACAGAATTTCCCCATTAAATGTAACAATTTTACAAAATATAAACAGTTAATTCCTATAAAGAAATTCATTTTATAAAGGTAACAAAATTAAAGAAACGCAATATAAACATATTAATGTAACTGGACTGCAGCCGCTTCCGATCTGGATCAGAAAAGAAGCGATGGCGACCCACCTCCGGCTGAGAGATACAGGTCAATGGAGAGGAAGAGGGGAAGCTGCAGGACATCTTAGGATTGCGCAAATCGCCGAGAGAGAAATTCCAATGGCAGCGATCAAAACACAAAGACCAAAAAACCCCTGGAGATTCAACAAGAGGTACAAAGTAGTCATCCCAGACAGGGAACTATGGCAGAGTGAAAACCTCCGCGAACAGTTCGAGGAGAACGCCGTGATTTGCTACACCGACAGGTCCAGACTGTCGGAGAGCAAGCCACCCAATGAGCATTTTCAGATGACAGATTTTCTGGTGACAGATATTTCTATAATTATTATAAAGAGAGTTTCATTGGTACCCTAGGGTATTTATAAGTTTCCTACAAGAATTGAATTTGTATATGTTTTATTAAAGGCTCTAAATTGATGGTACCCTGGCGTTAACAATATTTCCACGGACATCTTTATAAAAATTAAAGTCATCGGTAACAAATGTTATATAAATTGGTGTTAACAATGTTTCCACCAACATATTTATAAAAATATAAGTCATCAGTGACAAAAGTTATATAAATTGGTGTTTGAAATCTTTCTGTCAACCCACCTATAAAACCGTAAGTAACTATCAATTAAAGATATATAATAGATTGGTTTTTAAAATGTTGCTATCAACCCACTTATAAAACTTAATTAACCAACAACAAATTTATATAAGATAAGATTGAAAATATTTCGAGAGACACTTATAAAAACTTGGGAACTAACACGCAATAGCTATATAAATTGGTGTCTGTAATATTCTTATGAACTCATTCATAAACCTTTTTCGCCCATAAGTTTTTTTCTATAATGTTGTTAGAACAAAAAAACAATTTTAATTTATTTTGGCAATTATAATAACAAAACAAACAAGATTTTTTAAGGTTAATTTTGTGACATCAAAAAGGATTTTCGTTTTACAATTGGTCCTGGTTCTGGTTGAACCAGAACCGCAACCGATCCTTTCGTTTTAAAACAATGACGTCACAGTTGCAACCCGGTTATAAAATTTTAGAACCAGCCGGAGAGGTTGGTTCGGCCCTTTGCAAAATTATAGATGGTATATGGCGGGCAGAAGAGACATCTCGACATGTTATAGCGAACTGCGAGGCATACCAGAGGACGAGATACCAGGTATTCGGTTCCCCGACCCTGGATGAGGAGGACCTGCACACGCTCAAATGGGATAAAATACTGGACTTTGTCAAAAGAACAGTAAAACCAGAAGAGCAGACAGTCAGACCAATGGTGCAGGCGGCGGATTAGGGACAGGCTCGGGGTAAGGCAGAAAGGACCCAGGGAGGCCTAC
Organism: Oxystoma pomonae; assembly: GCA_963921995.1. NCBI lineage: Eukaryota > Metazoa > Arthropoda > Insecta > Coleoptera > Brentidae > Oxystoma > Oxystoma pomonae. The sequence goes on from OY998173.1 coordinate 14,049,288, forward strand.
TTGCCAGGCTTCGCACCGCCCCTTCTGTACTACTATTAATGTAACAAATTTAACTCCTATATTTCCAGATTGTTCCGATTTATCACTGATAAACATTTACTTAGAGGAGAGTTTAAACCAAATTCTGTTCTATGAAAGTCAACATAAAAAAGATATTTGTCTCACTTATCTTATAGGAACATAAAGCTTGATCTGCTCTAGTAATTGAGGACAACCTATATGAAAGTTAAGAAGATCATAAACAAAACGCAACTTAATCTTGAGTCTACGAAACTCCAGGGAGTCAAGCTTAAGGATATTTCTTATGCCCTCATAATTATACCGTAACAATTTGTTTTGAACTCTTTCAATCAAAATCTTCCGAACATTATGATACGGTGACCATACAATGCAACTATATTCTAATTTAGATCTAACTAAACTTGTGTAAATACATTTAGAAGTCGTAATTGAGAAATGTTTACAATTCCTTAATACAAAACCCAATAGCTTGGAGGACTGCAGAATTATGTTCTTAATATGATGAACAAATTTTAATCCCTCATCCAGTTACACCAAGGTCTTTCATCCTAGTTGTATATTTAATTTCTTTATTCTTAACATAGTAATGAGAATTAATGTTTCTGTTGCCTCTAAAAAAACTTATTGTATAACATTTGTCAACATTTACCTTTAACTTATTTTCCTCCTTTCCAAATGAAGTGACTTAAATTCTCCTGAGGGATTCAGAGCTCCCATAATGTATGGCAGACCCCTAACTTTGGTATCACAACTTAAGTATTTGGGGGTGACGCTGGACAAGGGACTCAAGTAGAGCAAGCAGGTTGCCAGAATTACTGTTAAAGTCCAGGCAACATTGTGGCAAAGAGAGGGCCATCTGGCGGTCGATGGACTGGCAACGAAAGAGTTGCCCCTCCTAAGACTGCCAGTGAAAGCACCGCTTAAACCATAGAGGTTCGATAAAAAGTACAAGGTCACAATACCAGAACGGAATCAGTGGCAAAGGGAAGAATTCCGAACGGAATTAAGCAGAGACGCGACGCCGACGGTCTGCTACACGGATGGCTCTAAACTGTTAGTCAGGCAGACAACGCAGGAGTGTACGCGGAAAGCCTAGAAGTTCAGAAGAATTATCCACTTGGAGAACACGCTACGGTGTTTCAGGCGAAAGTGTATGCCATTATCATGGTAGCAACCCTACCCGACGTCAGAAATGGCAGGAGGGACATATGCATATGCTCCGACAGCCAGGCTGCCCTCAAGGCTTTAAGTGCACCCATGATGTGGGTCCCAGGTCATGAGGGAATGCACCAGGGAACGAGAAAGTGGACGAACTTGCCAGACTAGGGGCCGAAACCCAATACATTGGACCGGAACCTCTTCTGGGAATAGCAAGTAAACAGGTACAGAGTGAGGTCAATAAATGAGCGAACAATGAACTGAAGACGACCTGGAGGCCAGAGTCAAAGGGCAGACAGTCCGAGCTACTCGTGGATGGTCCGAATGTAACCAGAACTAAATGGCTCTTAGGCAAGACCCGAAAGGACATTGGCTTGCTGACGAAAGAGTAGCAAGAGATCCCCTGTGTCCTGCTTGCGGGCTCGAAGAGAAATCGGCGCAGCACTTGATAGCAGAGTGATCAAGGCAGCTGAAGTGGGGATTTCCCACCATAGAGACAGAAGAGCGGCACTCGCTAAAATGGGCCGACATACTGAACTTCGTAAAGAAGACAGGGAGGCCCGGAGAAAGAGGTGCAGCGGAAGTAAGAGTAAGAAAGGGCCCATGAAGAGGCCTAATTGCCAGGCCCACAGGCCGCCCCTATACTACTACTACTACTACTAAATCCTCCTGCAATAATAAAGTATCAGAAACATTATTTATTTTTTGGAGGTGTAGGTTTATGGGTTGAGGGATATTATTAATGAAACGTCCTTTTTTTGGAATGCCAACGTTTCGCAAAATTTATTTGCTTCTTCAGGGCTATTCAAGACGGCCGTTCCATATGTCTATTTTATTACTAGTAAACGTCATCTTTTGGTAAAAAGGCATTTATTTTAAAAAAGGACACATACAGTTTTAGTTAAAAACTTTTAAAAAGGCATAAACACACATTAAAAGCCCAAAAAAAAAAAGCATAAAAATTGCACCCTGTATTAGATATAAAGTATGATAAAGGCGTACGCAAAATTAAATTAAAATCCCTCGATCAGTTTTAAAGAAATTAAATATTGATTACTTTTTTGTAAAAATAATGATATAGAAAAAAAAAATTAAATTCTATTTATCTAAAGTTTATTTACTCATCACTTTGACTGAATGCAAAAGAATATTTAGATTTTTAAGTTGCAACATAATTATTTCGTAGTAGAAAACAATTTTCGTCAAGTTTTTATGAAAAAAAAATAAGTAACACAAAGTAACTCTTACTGGGAAGAAAAACTTGTTCATTTTGTCAAAAATTGTCAAAAAATAATTTTTTGTGGTCTGTAGACTAACATTACAAAAATAATTAATAAAATAAGTGTAGATTGCTAGTTTCTTTGTAAGGACAATTTGAAAGGTTAAAAAAGCGTATTTCGTATGTTTTGGCGCACTCTGTACATATTTAAAAGTTTATCGCTTATTGTGTATCCTCTTACAAGCGTCAAATGTGCTTCTAAAATAAGGGATTTTGAGCAATTTCAGGTGTATTTTTTGGCTTACCCTGTACACATACGGACATTAGCACTAATATCAAAAATGTAGGTTGTTATGAGTTGAATCAGATCTACAGAAACCATTACTATCCTATCTTTAGTTTCGTCGTAAACGAGAGTTAAGTTTAGTAAAAAATGGCCATTTTTGTAACTTGTCTAATTTCTAGCTCACCCCGTACATATTGTGGAAAGTGCCCATGATGAAAATTGCTCACTGGGACCCCCTTTATAACATATTAAAATATAAAGAAAAATTAACCGACACATCCCCCATAAGAAAATGGCAAGGTTCATTGTTATGGACAGAAAAAAAAAACGATTTTGTTGATGTTTTCTTTTTTTTTTCAAAACCTTCTTGAACACTTTGATTTAGTTTTTATGGAGTCTAGTTTTCCATGACCTCCCCCCCCCCTGGGATTTGTAAAACAAATGTTTTTAAACAAATTAATATCTCACCGATAGAAAAGAAGTACAGAACTTGAAAAATGTCTTCATTTAAAATAGGTCAGTATAATACCCAAATTAAATTATTTCTAGGCTTCAACTCATAATTTCAGAACGCATAGTAAGTAGCTATAGGTTTACAAACATACATATTACTCGGAAGTCAGGAGAACCGCGAGGCGATGGTTGGCGTGTTGCTGGGGTGCTTTGTTCATTGTTCCAGAAGTACGGAATCAGTTTATTTATGTACAAGAAGCTAACAGCGCAACTTGCGATTTTTTTATTAGAACCTATGTAACTTTTTAGTGCTGATTTTGCTCCGCAAGAAAAACTTTAGAGCTTGCGTTTTCCAAAAGTTAACGCATGCGCTGCTAGATTCCGTGAGAAGCCAGCAGCGCATGCGATTGCAGCCTAATTAAGAGAATTTAGAAAACAAAAGGTACCTACATAATTAGAGCTAATTTATTGCTCCATGGTTTTTAAATATATACTAATACGAAAATTAAACTAAAAATATTATATTCTGATGCCATTTTCTTACAAAAAAAAATCGTTTATATTTCACAATGAATCAATAACATTACTTAACATTAACATTACTATTAAAACCGGGCAAAGTACTAAATTTATATTCCATATAATTTTATTTTGTTTTTAATTTGTAAGGCAAGACATAAGCAGACTAAGATTCTCATAGATAATGAAAAAAGGGCTGGAAATAGGTTTTGCCAATTAATAAGGCAACCGAACCAATTATTGTTTAAGTCACTTGATGGGAATTTAAAAAGGTTAGCTGTGGGGTCAAAAACAATGCTAATATAAATCAAAATTTTCCATTCTATAGAGTAATCCTTGCTGAATCAGAAAAAAATAAGAATACCCTTTTAATTAGATTTTTTTACTAAAAAAAGTTAAAATTTATCAAGAAAATATTTCTTAAATGGAAACCTTGTTAGAAAACCTACCTCACATTGTCCACAATAGTGTGAAGCTTCATTCTTCCCTCTTCCATGAAACTTGACTTCGACATTTCTCGCCTTGACAAATTCTAATGTTTTGCAGCATTTGATGAGAGACTTCATCAGGCAATTTCTGAAACAAAAAAATAATCAGTAAGGAAATCTAACAAAAAAAAAGAAGATCTATATTTTTTGAAAGACAAAAAGCCGAAATATATATACAGTGTGTTCCAAAACGAAAACAGACGCGTTTTTACGTATTTGAAGTCTGATTTTGAAAAACAACTCTGGAACGCGTCGATTTTTTATTCGAGGGGCTGATCTTGAAATTTTTGTATCACGCACCCCCGTCGACGAGTAAGCTTTACCTTACCTCTGTAGTTTTAAAATGGAAAGTGGGTTTGGTGATACCTTGTTTTGAAGGTATATTGAATGTCTTAACAACTGTGTAAACATTTCGAAAATCTAGAGATGAGACTGTAGTGAACACATTAACATTTTTATTGCATATTACGCGCAAATACTTACTTGACCAAATCAAAGAGCTTCCTGTCCGAAACCTTAATGTTCCTGGCCAAGTTCCAACTCAGATGCAACATGGGCACTATCGACTTGAAACTCTGCAGTTTGTTCCACTCGTACCGCTCGATCGCGAGCGAGTACTGCCGCGCCGTCAAAGGACCGACGTTCCAGGCGATGTTGTTGCACCAGCCGACCGCCTGCACCCAGTGCACGCAGCCCGCGTTTACCCACACTAGGTCGCCCGGTCGCTGAAGGAACCGGTAGACCGGTATGTTGGCCTTGTAAAGGTCTTCCAGCACCGGCCACCAGGAACCGTGGAGGTAGTTTATTTGGTTTTGATCGCAGAGTCTGAAAGGAAAGGTTTGTTACATTTTTTTGTCTAATCTCCGAGGTTAAAATTGTCTAATCTCTGAGATTAACATTGTCTAATCTCTGAAATTAACATTTTCTAATCTCTGAGTGTAACATTGTCTAATTTTTGAGATTAACTTTGTCTAATCTCTGAGATTAACATTGTCTAATCCCTGAGAATAACATTGTCTAATTAAGCATGAAATCAGGTTCTTAATTCGAAAAAGGACAGTTACTTACTTGCAAATAGCACCCCAATAGGAGTCGGGTACCGCGAACCATTCGCAATCTCCCGGCCCTATATTTATGTTGATCGAACAAAAGTTGTTGTTCTCCTGATGGCCTGGCGTTCTGCTGCCGGGCACCTTCATATAGAGCTGGACGGTGTTCATTCCCAAGATCACGTGACCCACGTGCGACAGCATGTTAGCCGCCGAGACCACTCTGGCGAACGCGGGGAGTTTCATCAGTTCTTGCAGTTGCGGTCGCCATTTTCTCTCGTCCGAGAGGTCTACGTTCGTGCCAAACCTAACACAAATTTGTTTGTTTTTTATTATTTACGTCAATTTGGAGAGGAGTTTATTGATGATTAGTTTAAGTAACCCTCAAAACATGATCATCCAGCAAACACAGTGGACGCAGGACGATGTCGGACGTACGTCAGTCTCCGCAGCCCCCTGTCTCAACTGACGTGAATCAATTGCCGACATGCCAAAATCCATTTTCGGGAAATACACTACACTTACACATATCTAATGGAAAATTACACTTATATAAATAGACATTTTGCATGGGACATGGGCGTTCACTTTAAATCGTCGGTATTATTCCTGTCTGAGAGAGGGTCGACGCAGTTTATTTGTCGAGGATACTACATGTGAATGGCAAATGATCGGTAATTGGTCCAACATCAGTCCACATTTAACTGCCGATGCCAACCTAACGCCGACATTGCTAAGGTCGATCCAATTATTTACCGACCTTCTGTGTTTGCTGGGCACTAAGCGGTGTTGGCCGCAATATCCAAAAATTATGTCATTTGACAGCTGTCATTGAGTGTAATGTCGGTTCAGCTCTTTTTGCGTGATTGAGGAACTTACACACAAACTTTGCTATTTATAATATTAGTATGTTAATAAAATTTTTGGTTTTTTGAAAAAAAACTTACTTAAGAATTTTGTGGTCTTTCCCACAGCTCTTGATTATCGAAGATGGTGTTATCAAACTGCTTTTTCTTCTTTTGCCGCCCGATTGGGTTGAGTCTTTGGAATCCGAGTCAGACAGGACCGCTGTTGTTTTGTCTCTTTCTTCCTAAAGATATCGAAAAGAAAATTAAAAACTTGGATTAGCTTTTGATGCAAAATGATTCTAAATTGCTTGTTTTCCCATTGCAAGCTGGGGAAGGCAATTTTTTGAGAAAATAAGAATGTTTTACGTCGGTGATATGTTAGTATATTGCATCGATTTATTAATTTTTAAATGTCTTGACTTTTAATGACAACACTGACTTGAGCGGAAACCCTGTTTGAAAAAAAAATATTTTTTTTACTTTACAATTTATTAAATTGCACAAAATTTTTGGTCCAGGTTCCACTAAAAACATTTCCAGGACCTTCAGGTAATTTTTAGACATTGCTTATTGTATAAAATTACTCAATCAAAGGTACTCAACGTTAACATAGATTAAATACAATACAAGATACTATTTCTTACCTTTAAACTTTCCTTGAAACTCGACGCCTGGTACTGGGCGTACCTCGCGATAGTAGTATGGGACCTGTGGCTTATGCACGCCCACACCTTTTTGCCGGTTTGGGGGTCCCAATTTTCGTCCGAAGGCTGTTGTATTTGAGTTCTCACCTCCACGCTGTGGTCTGGGTTCGCTTCGACCAGGGTTTTGGTCGAGAAGAGGCCGAGGTCAAGTTTTAGAGCCGAAGCTAAACCGCGAACCTACGCGAATAAGTAAAATTAATAGTAGTTTACATAACAAGCATGTTATGATGGTCAATAAACGTAAAGATGAAGTTTGAGACGCGAGCCGCAGGCGAGTGTCTTAATTTATCTGAGCGTGTAATGACCATAACATGCGAGTTAGTGTACTATACTCTACCTACGACCAATGAAAATGTCATCATAAATATCAGAAATTATTAAAAATATCAAACGCGAACACTCTTAAGTCAACAACCTTCATAACCTAAAGTTTCAATGACGTTCTATCTAAAGCTTCAAAACAAATAAGGTTACTAAGGGACTTTTCATATATCTTTTTAAAAACAAGGTATTTTTTCTTAAAAATGCTTAATATTTCAATTTAACGGGACTCATTTTTGCGTCAATTAGTTCTGTTATAAAATAAAGTTTCATTGCTTGTCGCGCCAGCTTGTCGTTTACGACTAAGCTTTATTATTATCCCAGGACCGTAAATGAGCCATTAAAATCGTGTTGAGATGGTTGTAAAATTAGTATTATTCGTTGGTCGTACGTAAACATTTTTAAACCCCCGATAACCGTGCGAATTTTTTTTATCTACACACCAAATTTCATTATAATCGGATTAACGATTCAGAAGTTACAGCCGATTATACAGGGTGTTTCACAACTTTTGTCAGAAACTTGCAAGTAATACAAAAATATATAAAAATGTTCAATTAGGGAACATTTTCCTGAAGACATGACTGTAGCACTAAAAGTATGCAAATTATTTGTTGAAGTATGATACACATAAAGTGACATTATATGAATTATAAATATTTAGATGGACAATTTCAAAAATAAGTTTTTTTACGCCCCTAGAAAATTAATCTCTTAATGATATCATTTAAGAAAGTTATTGACTTTGACTGCAATTGGTGCTTTTCTTGGGGTAATACTTATCATTTTAATTATATCTTCCCTCTTCCATGTTTGCCAAAAATCATCCTAATTTCTCAGGCAAGTCAATCATTTGTTAAATACATCAAATTTGAGGTTTACGTATATATTTCGGACAGTGACTTACCACCGCAATCGGATGTTTCAAACAGAACTCCTGCAGCTGCGGACTGAAAGCGTGCTTCTTGTTGTCCAGATAGACCGAAGGCGTGGGTGGGATGAGTTGCTGGTGATTCAGCTTGAGGGTGGGGGGCTCCGGCGGCGCGGGAGGGGGGCCGCCGTCGGGAGTTATCGAATTATTCAGCTCCCCGTTGGATCCCTCCCGCTTGCACAGCTCCATTATGGTGTCCGCCGACATGTCGATGTCGTATTCGGTTTTTAATTTTTTGTCCGACGACCTGAGGGAGTCGAAGTCCCACGGCGGTTCGTTTTTGACAGTCAGCACGCTGTCGTTCGTCGGCGATTTCATTCGTTTTTTCTTGATTTCTGGTTCGACTTTCGTGTCGTTAGATGAGGGCGAAAATTTACCGGATGATAATTTATTCGAGTTCGAATTGTTTAACGATTCGTTTTCTGAAAAGAGAAAAATTTTAAGTTATTTCACCTTTCAATTGATCCTAATCCTGCCAGTTTCTGATTGACAGCGGTCCTACAATTTCCTAGAAGTATAAGCAAAAGCAGCATAGATAAATAATTGTTCATATTTAAACATGGGTGTGATTAGTCTTTTATTTTTATAAATTTCGGGTTTGTCCTTAAATTTTCAGAATAATATTGGTATGACGTCACCTATCAGCTGACATGAACACAAAAACTAATAAAATTGAGTTGAGTTGAGTTGAAAAAAGGCTGCTTCCGATTCCCAAGACATGGATCATCACAGGATGCGTTATCTATATATGTGATAACTATATTGATCTTAAAATTTAAGTACATATATTGCCGAAATTCATGAAAATAAAATTATTACTTTCATATTTAAATATATAAACAATTATCTCTAAGATTAAGCAATGTTCAATCGACGTCTCCTTCTTTTGTTTATATTTCTGGGAAATTTTAGGACCGCTATCAACCAGAACCGGGCAGGGCCGAGATCAATTGAAAGCGTTCACGGTGGTTTCTGTTTTGAAACCTACTTTTTCCAGGTTTTCTCTAAACTATTAATAGTTGGTTTCGAAAACTGATATTTTTATTAGGACTGTAACGAGGCCCGTTTTTTAACTTGACCGAGTACCGAGTACTCAGCTAAAGGTAATGACCCAGTACCTAGTACTCGGCTGCCGAGTAGTAGAATCGTCAGTTTGTTAATAGTCTTCCACCATTTTTAGCGAAAGATTATTTTCAAAAGCAGGAAACGTCTTTGAGATAAAAAAAAAATGCTTAGCATTACATCATAATCTTCCTTTCTAATTTATTATTTCACTGTGCTTATGTTATTAAATTTAAGTTTATTTTATTATTTACCACTCTGCGTCTCATTTCTTTCTGTTTTTGACATAGGTGCATAAATGGATTGTTTCTGTTAATTTACTTTACTCGGCAGAGTAAACTGAGCCCCGAGTACATACTACTCGGTTAAAATTCTGACCGAGTAGCAAACTACTCGGTACAGCCCTAATTTTTATACCCAGCTTGCTGGCTCTAGAGCTCCTTTATATTATTATATTTTTTTGCAAACTCTGGGACTAACTTAACATTTTTTATAAATAGCTTGCATAAAAAAAATAATATTATTTTTTCCTATAATTACACAATTTTTATCCACTACTTCACTTTTTTTTTAATTTAAGGGGTTTAAGAGTATATCTTAAAATTTTCGTAAAGTATATGCAGTGCTTTTTTGTCCACAGCAAAAATGTTTACAAACAACTAATATATGTAAAAATAACACACAGCAACTCCAATGAAATCTTATTTTTTAAAACAATATATGTCAGGCTTACTGTGCCTTACGTCATTTTTAAAAAATTGGTAACCGGGCAGAATGATAATGGAGCAAAAAGGATGGAGACATAATAAAATAAATATTAATGACATGCCGCAAAAATTTGGGATCTTCGCTGTTTTTATTTATTTTTCGATTGATTCTATCTTTACTTTTTTAAAAGATTATTTTCCAAACAAATGCTAAAGCAAACAAACACATGGCAGCCACCACATGCCTACAGCAATAGGTCAGCTGTAAAATCTAGTGTCTAGCCTGTGTTACTTGGGCAGTAAATTTATAAATTTTGTTATGTAAAACCCATCGACCTACCAACTACATCGATGGTAAAACCTTTTATTTGTGACAGTTTCTTACCCGTGGTACTACTAGGGGTAGTACTATCAGCCTCCTCTTTCACGTCCATTTCCTCCGAGCCGAAATGCTTGAGTAGATTTTCGGCCAAAGTCGTAGCCAAATCCTTTTGACTTAACAAATCTTTCAACTCCTCCTCCACGTCCAAATCATGCTGGTTCGGGGTGGTACCGATAAACGACGGGGTCACGTTGGGTTGTACCAGTTTGGTACTGTCTCCGATACCCGGGGAGAGACTCGGCTTGGTCGTACCGTTGAGGTACGGTGGTGTTGGACCGCCTACTAAAGAAAAAGGAAATATTTGCTCAATGTTTCGTAAAGCTCATATCGGTAATTAAATGATAATTAATTAAATGATAAAACGCCAGTAAACCCGCCAAATGACCTCGACCGAACACTGGAACATAACTGCGATCGATATTATAACCCTTGAAGTAGGTATTTCTCTCGCAAACATATTGGAAAACAAATATTTAAATATCAAAAAGAGTAAAGTAATCCAGAAAAAATTGTTAATTCTCCATATTTTTTTTAAGGTGGTTCGTTTCTAAAATGTTGCGAAACCCTTCAGACATTTTTGTTAAGGCTTTAAATTTAAAAAAAATTGAAACATAAAAAACCGTGCAAAATTTCAGTTTATTCTGATGTTTAGTTTTCCCTGATGTCTTACTCATGCAAAACGTGGCAACGTTGCCAGCAAGGGTATTTTTGGCCCCACATTTTTCTATCCAAATCTAGGGTTCGCTAATGGAAGGCTCCCTAAAACTAAACTTCATTTTGCTATCTGTTTTGTTACTTACCCCTGTTGAGTCCACTAGAGGGCAGCCTGATCTGACTCGTCCGTTGCTGTTGCTGCATCGTCGTATACTGGTGCTGCAACTGGCGCATCAAATTCTGCTGCTGCTGCGTCAGAGTGTTGACGTTCTGTTGGAAATAGTGCAACAGCTGTATCTGCTGCGGCGTCATTAAGTTTTGACTCGTCGGCGATTTTTGATCGGGTTCCGATTTGAACGGCTTGGCGGAACTGCCGAGGGTGCCGCTCGGCGACGGGTAGGGAGGGGGCGGTCCCTGGGGACCGGCGGTACCGAGATTGGTACCGTAGCTTTTTTGAAAGCCCTGCGTGTCGCTCCTGGCAGGCTGGGGCTGCTGCTGTTGGCGCGAGGACATTTCGGCCGAGATTGGCAGGTTCCACGCCTCTTCGATTGACAGGAGCTGCCTCCTCCTAATTACACAAGAAAAATGTCAATTTTTATAATGTTATTACAATGAATGGGCAACACAGCTAATTTCCCCCACTCTTCAAACATTTTTTGCTCCTCTGGTTGCTAAGAAATTTTTTTGAAAAGTTTCGTACTAGCTTGATACACTCTCATATATAGAAAGGATAAATTTTTGTATATTTATTTAAAAATGAATTACGTCATTTTTCTTAATTTACTTTTTTGTAGAAAACAAAGGTGTGGACGAGCTTGGTTTATATAAACCTAGCAAACCCATCAACATAAAATTAAAAAAAAATCTTGTGCTAATTTCGTTTACCCTTAAAAATTTTTGTGATCCTCTGATTTTCAAGAAAAAAATCTTTGGGTTGGGGTTGCCTGGTAATTTTATGTAGCCCAATGAGCATTTTTGTCTATATAAAAGTTACAGCAAATAATATAAATCCTTCATAAAATAACCAAAAGTTATATTATTTAGTGTTGGTGATAATTCCTTCCTTATGAACCCTCAAGTATAGAGATTATTATAAAAAGGTTTTACAACTGTCCTAACAACACTACATAACAAATTAAAGGTTTTTATGGATTTAGAAATATAAATTTTCCATCTTTCTTCCCTTTGCTTGTTATGTATTATTCTTTTTCTTTTTACAAAAAAAAAATTATAAAATGGTGTTTAGCAATCTTCTAAAATAAATAAAAATGAAAGTGAGATAAGCTGAAGCAGGAATATGAATATTTATATACTATAGTCAAATAAAAGCTGTTTTTCAAGTCATCCTACTCTGAAAATCAGCTGCGGTCCCGTGTGTACTGTATAGTTTTCGAATACACTCACGTAAATTTCATGGGCTCCAAAAATACTTGAGAAAACGGGAAAAAAATATTCATTTAAATATCAGTTTTTTTTTCATACGCGTTTTTTTCTTTCTGGGACAAATATTGAATTTTGTATGTTTTTCTTAACCCTAACAAGCAATATTTCGATTGAAACACATGTTGAAACCCCATAAATAACGTTTTTATTTAGGCCAAAAACCTATTTTTGTAATCCAAAATGTCGAAAATTTCCGACAATTCTATAAAAAAAAACCACCACCACCACCACCATATATGAGAGTGTATACCACTGTTTACCTCGTCAACACTATTTTATGACCCTTTTAAAAAATGATGCTATTTGGAACAAAGGGCTGCAGATGGCGCAGTGTTGAACACTGATGCTCCGCTTAACATAGTTACCATTGTTCTCTTTTCCTAAAAGCATTCCTCGAGAGATCCAGCATACTTCACATACCAGGAAAAATACCCGCCTCCACACACTTCAAGCCCGCATAACTGTCAGAGGTAACTATCTCAAGTTAGATTGCGGGGTCGAAGGGTGTATAGGCGAGTATTTTCCGGGGTGTTCACATTTGCCGCCGACCAGCAGTATCAGCGTATGCGCTCGACGTTTCACGGTGCGTTTTTGCGACCTTAACACGGTTACTATATTGTTCTCTTTTTCTAAAACACGGTTCCCATCTATGCGTTTCTCATTCGTGGGTCCCCCGAATCAAAACACGTATCACGTGGTCTAAGCGAGATTTGCCTATACAAGTTCATGTCGGACCACGTGATGAGTTTTTTGAGACAGGGTGACTGCGCATGGGAAACGCTGGTGGGAATCAGGTGCAAAATGCATTCGATCCCGATATCTGTCATCGGCAACTATCACAAGAAGATTTGGATCTCTTATCTCTCTCAGATTGATGTAATTAAAACAAGATAATAATGGTACGGTATCTCGCAAAAACGCGCCTTTTGATGTCGCAAAAACGCTCCTTTTGATGTCGCAAAAACGTGCCTTTTGATGTCACAAAATTAACCTTAAAAAATCTTCTTTGTTTTGTTATTATAATTGCCAAAATAAATTAAAATTGTTTTTTTTGTTCTAAAAACAGTTGTATTATAATCACTATACGACCGCTTCAAGCTACTGCGAACATAGGGGGAATCAAGTCCAATTTACTCTCTGTGCCGTACGACCGAGGTGGATTCGAAGCACGCTGCAGTGTTATCTTTTGGAAATTCATTTTGTTTTTATTATTTTGTTTTATTTCTGCCTTGGTCGAGAAACAGATTGGTAAGTTCTTAATTGAAATAATACATTTTTAAAACTAAAAATGGATGTCTACGAAGTTGCCGAAAAAGTGCAGATAGTCAAATGGTACTATCAAGGCAGACCATTGAGACTTATCCAAGAACTTTTTTTGGAGAATTTTGTAAATCGCCCAGAACCTAGTTTATCTACGATTTATAGGTTTGTGCAGAATTTTGAAAAGTTTGGTTGTGTAGCACCAAGAAACCATAAAAAACCCACTGTTTTGAATGACGAGCAGGAAGTACGAGATGTGATGATTTGCGCTGCAGTGGAGGAAAATTGAAAGTTAACTAGCCACCAAATTGCCGAAGCAGTTGATACGTCTTCAGCCACTGTCTTACGTGTTCTCAAAAAGAATGGTTATCACTCTTACAAAGCGTCAAAAACGCATCAAATTTTTCCTGAGGACAACTATCGTCGTATGGAATTTTGCGAAACAATGATGGAAAGGGCTAATCGTGATGAAAAGTTTCTGAGATCTATTCTTTTCACAGATGAAAGTACTTTTCCATTATTGAATCGTCATAACCCAACACACGTTCGATATTGGTCGAGGGAAAATTTGCATTTGTATTTTGACGTAAGAACACAGTATCCCCAAAAACTAAATGTTTGGGGTGGTATTGTAGGGGAACACGTAATTGGGCCATTTTTTATTAACGGCAATTTGAATGGTCCTAGATACTTGGATCTACTGCAGCAGCATATTATTCCAACTGCTAGGCAGTTGTTAGGTGTGAGATTTGTTGAAACATGGTTTCAACAAGATGGTTGTCCCGCTCACAATGTTGGCCTTGTTAGGGAATATCTTGATAATGTATTTCCTAATCGGGTTATAAGTACACGGGGAACTATTTTATGGCCAGCTCGATCACCCGATCTTGCTCCTAATGACTTCTATCTGTGGAGTTACATCAAAAATAAAGTTTACGGGCATGAAAGGGCTAATAATTTGAAAGAACTTCGGATTAAAATTGAAGAAGCTTTTCAAACTATCACCCCTAACATGCTTGGAAACGTTAAAAGGGGTTTTTATAATAGGCTCGGATATTGTCTAGCCGAGCAAGGATGATTTTTCGAACATTTGCTCTAATTTTTTTTTGACTGGGAGAATCTTTTTGGTTTTTAGAATGTATTATTTTATTTTGAGAACTTGCTTTTATTTTGTTTCTCCTTATTATTTTCATTGTAACACGTCGTCACTGATAAATCTGAGCAGTTGACAATAAAACGCTCTTATTTATCAGTGACAAAAAATAAGAAAATTACGTTATAAAAATTTGCGTATTTATTGACCAAATTCCGGTTTCATTGACTACGCTCCACACAGCACCGTGGTTAGAGGCGTACTAAATACCAAAGGAAAGTCATGCAAGTGGTGATCGCAAGCCTGAGTATTGGTTGCTTCACTGATAGGCGTGCGGTGTCTCTGCATGTTCGTACACTGGCAAATTAGACTTCTTCCGCCCTATGTTCGCAGTAGCTTGAAGTGGTCTGTATAAAGAAACTAATAACAACATTATCGAAAAAACCTTATGGGCAAAAAGGTTTTATGAATGAGTTCATAAGAATATTACAGACACCAATTTATATAACTATTGTCTCACACAAAAGTTTTTATAAGTGTCTCTCGAAATATTTTCAATCTTATCTTATATAAATTTGTTGTTGGTTAATTAAGTTTTTTAAGTGGGTTGATAGCAACATTTTAAAAACCAATCTATTATATATCTTTAATTGATAGTTACTTACGGTTTTATAGGTGGGTTGGCAAAAAGATTTTAAACACCAATTTATATAACTTTTGTCACTGATGACTTATATTTTTATAAATATGTTGGTGGAAATATTGTTAACACCAATTTATATAAAATTTTTTACCGATGACTTTAATTTTTATAAAGATGTCCGTGGAAATATTGTTAACACCAGTTTTATGTTACTTTAGGGTACCATCAATTTAGAGCCTTTAATAAAACAAATAAACAAACTCAATTCTTGTAGGAAACTTCTAAATAACCTAGGGTATCAATGGAACCCTCTTTATAATTCTTATATAAATATCTGTCACCAGAAGTTTCTGAAAATGCTCATTGGGAGGCGCTAGCAAACCAAAGCATTTTTTTTCTTGGAAACATCAGGAGCACAAAATTTTGAAAGGATGGATGAAACTAGCACAATTTTATATAGATGGGTTTCCTAGGTTTACATAAAACTTACATAAAAAAAAACGCAAAAATTGGGTACCAAAATGTAAAAAAAATGGCAAAAATAGAGCACATAAAAAACAATGGGCTTGCTAAATAGCTTTATCAGGGTTCAAAGTGGTGAAAACCTGTGAAACCTTGAAGTCAGGCAATTTGTTTGCTGTCAGGGAAAAGTCAGTAAAACCCAGAAATGACCTAAAAATCAGGAAGCCAGGGAATAAGATACCAATAGTGTTCAACTACTTATGATTTTTTTAGAAATAAACCTGCAAAAAAAAGAAACAGAGAGTCACTACATTTGTCCGAGTATATTCGTATTTTTGTCCGCACCAGTGAGGAAGTAAAAACGTACCAGTGTATTTGTTGTTTAATTCTTACCCCCATTTTCACAGACTTATGTTTAAATGTGTACATTAACTAAAACGTCTATTAACAAACGAGAGAGAAAGAGATGGGTAGAGTATTCGTCTTTTTCGCACATGTTGTTAAGGAGTTTTAGTAAAGGACGGACAAATTTAAAATATTCAGTGCAAATGGGGGTTAGATACTCTTTTTGCTTGTTATAACTAAAGCACATAAAAATTTTCCTGTTTTCCTGCAGAAATCTATTTTTGTTCTGTAATTTGTGTGGTTTTTTTTGTCTGCTAGTGGAAGAATTTAAAAAATGTCAAATAGAAAAACTAATTTTAGTATGGATTGGATTGATCCTGATGCGAAAGCTCCACCTGATTGGGTAAAGTGGCTTAAGCGAGTAGAAAAAAATCGAAATCAGTTTTCGTGCGTCCTGCGTGATAAAAATAAGCCATTAGAACTGTCCAACATGGGCCGCCGGGCAGTAAAACCTCACTTTGAAGAATCCAAACATAAAAATAAAGTTGAACTTTTACAAAACACGCAAAAACTAAAAGGGCTTGTTAAAAATATGACAACAAATGAGCACCAAAACCATGAAGAGAGTGTGATGACAAACAAAAATTATGAAGCTAGTACGTCACAAAATTCTAATACTTAATATTTGTGACACTCCAAAAAATGTATTTATGACAGATTTATTCCAAAACAAGACGAAACAAGACAAGATGCCGAGATATTGTGGTGCTTAAATAACTGTAGTAACTGTTATTAAACCCAATTATTTGGTGCTAAGCAAAGCTTACGTTTTGGCGTATGCGTCAGAAAAAAAAACTTGCTTATATTTTATGTTTGGTGAAGGTTGTGGCTACCTAGCCTTATTGTTTTGTATTAATTATCAAGGTTGGCGAATGCGTTGGAAAAAAGTAAATTTTCTTGTATTGTTTGGTGAAGGCGGTGCTAACAGTTTTTTCAAATAATAACTTAACTAATAAGGGAAAAAAAATAATGAGCCTTTGAGACTAAATTTGAAAAAGTGTAACATGGAAAAAAATGTCAGGAAGTTTTTTTAAAAATGCTCAGGGGAAATCTGGAAAAGTCAGGGAACTTCAAAATTGAAAATCACCTTGAACCCTATGTAAAGCTAGCAAATCAAACATTTTCTTGAAAACCAAAAGAACACAAGATTTTTGAAGAGTGCAAAAAATAGCACATTAAACCCAAATAATTCTGGAATATATGTTTTTTTTAAATTCTTATAGAGAAATTGTTACTCAAACGTAATTTTTCTACCTTAAAAGGCCTGATTTTCTGTGTGTTGGTTAGTGTTATTTTGACATCATAATTTTATAAAATAATTTTATTTGAAAAAAGATTTTTATAATTATAATCAGATTTCAGCTTACCAATAACTTATTTTTGGTTGAGAGAAGGGATCAAAACAAAGGAAACTTTCGACTTGTTTGATAATAATCACATACCTTCTGGGATTTCAAGTATCATATCGCAGTTTATCCAATGGCATCTAATTATTATCATTAAATATAGTTTTACTTATCAACTGATAAACTATTTTAAAAATGATGATAAAAGAAAATAAGGTTTTATTGCATTTTATAATTAAACTAAATATCACTAAATAAAACACTGTTTGACTTTTAACACTATAACGAGATATGATGATTTTTTTAAAAATATTTTATCTAATAAAGTGGGTATAAAAACTAAAGAGCGAAAAATTACCTCAAGTATAAAATTCAGGTGCTAGAATTGGACCTTATATATTATTAAACATTCCCTACATCAATATCATTTTGCATATTTTAGTACATTCATTGATATAAATATTTACTATTGTTTGTGCATGGGAACAAAACCACATAACTTTTTATTCTCTACTAAAAGTTCCTCCTGTGATAACAATTATGCCGTGAGAAGCACAAAAAGTTATTGTTTGGGAGATAAAAAATAGTTTCTCAGGAAACATTAAACACAAATAAAAAAAATAATTAGTTTAAATCTAAAATCAGCGTTTCAGTTTATCTATCCAATTTTTGTAGGTACCTTGATTATCAGCTAATCTTTTTTACAGCTTTTTTTAAACTTCTTAGTTATTTACAAAAAACAAACAGACGGACAAACAAAGAAAAATTGTAAAAATTAAATTTTTGGTATCTGTATCACTTGGTTACGCTCCAGCATCAACAATTAAAAAATATTCAATGTACAGAAATGGTCATTCTAGATTTATTATAGGTATTAATATTTTCAATGAATAGCGAGCTTTCCCTCAAAAAGGTAATGGTAACCGTAGATCCGGATTTCGCACTTGTGGTGCTCATCAGTACGGTGCTAGGAATTCTACTATCTACGGTTACCATTACCTTTTTGAGGGAAAGCTCGCTATTCATTAATTTTGTTATTTATTCACCCTCACTAAATCCCTTTTTAAATTTATTAACTCCAGAGCTTAGGATATCTGTAAAGATAATTATATCTGTCTCCGTAGAGACGCTTAATTTTCCTTCAAAATGAAGGTACATCTGCCCATTCTGCAATTTGACAGATGGTTGTCTTTTACATGAATCCTGTGTCATATTTTTCCATCATCATTTCATCATTTCATCTCCTAATTCCTAGCACTGTACTGATGAGCACCACAAGTGCGAAATCCGGATCTACGGTTACCATTACCTTTTTGAGGGAAAGCTCGCTATTCATTGATTTTGTTATTTATTCATCCTCACTAAATTCCTTTTTAAATTAATATTTTCTTTGGTGGCCCATTCATATCTCTGTCGCGCGCCATTTAAATGCTGTGGTAAACAAAATGCTTAGGGCTCCGACCCTGTTGCTTTTTATATTGAGATTGGTTCCGAGTTATCGAGAGTATTTGAACCTGCCTGCTTGGTGTCGGGGTTAACGACGCGACTTTCAAGCAGGAGATGCCGGGTTCAAGCCCCGCGTCGTGCATCAGGTAGTCTACTTGGACTTTTTCTTATAAAATTACAGAATTTTGTAAGATTAAGGCAAAACGCAGTATGAAGCGGAGTAAGCCGAGTTAGCTAGAAGGCAGGCTAATTCGATTTCATATTGTCCCTCGGAGAGGACGTTAAGAGGGCGGTCCCGTGTGATCCATATATTGATAGTGGAGCATGTTAAAGATCCCTAGCCCCGACAAAGCGGTTTAGGATAAATTAAATCCTTCTAGGAAAAGAAAACTGCCTTCCTAGGGGGTGCGCATCAGAACCCAGGGAAAATAAGTGTAAAATGTATCTTAGGCCCTACCCCTCTATTCACGCCGGTATTCAGGCCGGATGGGATCGGATATCACGTAGAGGCGGACCTAGATACACACTTCCTAAGTCGGTAGACTACGAAAGTAGTTGATGGCCCGTCCGATTTAGTTTATAGTGCCTACGGTACTCAAAAAAGTGACGGTAATCAAATGAGAAGAGAGAGAGTATTTGACAAGTAGTACTTACTGTGAAGTCACGCTAGGCATTGGTGCGTTTGCTAGGTGGGTCTGCAGAAAATTGATCCTCTGGGTCAGGTGTGGGTTCATGCCCACAGATGGGGGTGCGTGGATTTTCGGCAGTTTAGTGGTGACAGGCTCTTCGCCTGCACCCTTACTATTCAGGCCCGCTTGCGAATTTAGATAACAAGCATAGGCGTCTCTAAAATTATGAAAAAGGGTTTAATTATACCTCACACACTGCACAGTGTCAAAAAAATTCGTGTATGGTGCATAGAATCGCCTGCACTTTATATTTAGAACAAATTATAAAGCGAATTTAAAACGTCATACATTTTAAACAAGATTGCCTAGCTTTGTAGAGATGCGCAGCTCGAATTTTTTTTTATGAGCTTTTTGATTTGTAAGACAAAAAAGTGAAAGCCTAACTTTGTAGGGATGATCAGCTCAAATTTAATTTTTTTATGAGCCACACCTCTTTTTAAGACAAAAAAATAAACAGAATGAGAAATAAATTTATTGATATAAATATTTATTATTGTTTGTGCATGGGAACAAAACCAAAATATTTTTATTTATTTATTTATTTAATAACTTTTAACTATTAAATTTACAAAATTTTAAAAAAAAAAATTACGCAGTTTTTTCTTACAATGTTATGATAAATATTAAGGATGCTGTTTTTATTTTAAATAAGGCAATAAGTAAAAATTGCCACTTTCCGGAGTTGTGACGGGCGAAATTTTCTGTTGTTTCTGAAGAATCGTGAATGTTTCAGATTTATTACAGTGTCGCACACAAAAAAATATCTAGGGGGGTTAAAAATTTCTATTTTTCAAAAAGGTCCGCCATCTAGGATTTTAAGGAAATGTCAAGTTTGACATTGGTCCTATAAATTTTGAAGCTTTGGCTTTCTAAAAAGCTAAATATTATTAAAATCGGAGAAATTCCCGCTAAGTTATAACCATTTAAAGAGTGCGTTTTTTTGCCACACCCTATAGTATTTCATAGTTATATGAGGATTACCAACCTGGCCTGTAAGGCGTTCTCGTACAAAATGCCCAAGTTGGCCCACGCCGAGGAGTGACACTTGTCAAGTTGGACGGCACAGATGTAGGCCTGCAACGCGTCCATAGGCTGGTTTTGCTGCTGGTACAGGACGCCTATGCTGCACCACGTGTCAGCATTGCCCTCGGATTTTTCCACAGAGTTGCGGTAAGCGATGAAGGCATCGTGAACCTTGCCTATGCTCGCGTAACACCTGCCCAGCAGGTACAAGGTTTGACCGTTCGAGTACTGATCGGCATCGTTGGCTCTCTGAAATAATAAAAAACCACTCAGTAAAATCCAAATCAGAAAGTTCCTACCCATTTGAAAACCAACTCAGCTAAAGAAGTGTCCTAGGTTTTTCTGATGAAATCTCATAGATAGATAGATAGATATTTATTTCTTGTTCATTTTTAAGTATTTTACAAAATACATATACTTAATACCTATTTGGTGTAGAACTCGTCAAATAATAATAAAAAATATAAAAAAGTATAAAAACATATCACATTTGTTACTTACTAACTAACACACTAAAATAATTACAAGGCAGAAGGGGCAAAACTAATTAAATTAAGTTATATTAAATCACAGACTTTCTTACAGCTATCACAGATTGGTTTTTAAAATCTTTTGTCATCCTCAAAAATCTCGTTAAGAGAATAATATGCTCTACCTTCAAGAAAACCCTTCACCTTTTTTTTAATTTCGCTAGGGGCAAGCAATCTTAAGGATGTTGGTAAAGAATTCCATATTTTTAAAATATGTTTTTTTGTATGTATGTGAAGTTTGCTTTTTCTGCTTGAAGGTTGTTCTTAAATCTAGTTTCATATTGGTGACATTTTTTACTTCTCTCAAAAAAATCTGGATTTTTAGAGACAAAGCTTATGCATTCTATGATGTAAAAGTTGAATATTGTTTGAATCTTTAAGTTTATAAAATGATTTTTACAGCTATCTGATAAATCTAATCTTTGATATTACCCTGATGCATTTTTTTAAAATTTTTTGAGCCTCAGAAGAATTTTCCCAAAAGATTATGCCATATATTATCCGAGATTGAACATATGCATGGAAAGAACAGAGTGGTGCTTCTAGGTCCACATTGTCTCTAATTATTCTCAAAGCATAGACATATTTTCTTATAGACTGTGCCAGTTCCTGTATCTGCTCCTCCCAGCTTAGGTTTTTGTCGAGTGTTACTCCTAGAAACTTTACAGGGTCTATTAACACTAGCTCATCCCCTCCATACTGCACACAGAATAGATTGTTGTTTGTTGGTTTGAAATTAATTAGTTGTGTTTTTTTAATGTTCATCTGGAGGTTATTTGATGTAAACCAGTTTTGTAAATGTTTTGATAACCTCATTTTTAGCATTTTCCTGTGTAATTTCACTAACTAACACATTTTTGTCATCTGCAAAGGCAAAAACTTCATTTTTGATTATGTTTTCAATCTCATTCGTCTAAACAATAAAGAGCAGAGGACCCAGGACTGACCCTGCGGTAACCTTTCTTTATTTCTTTAAAATCTGACCAAGATAGGAATCCAACAGTCTTCCAGCAACCCCCCCTATCCCACAAAGATTGAGCTTTTTAAGTAATGTTTCATGATCCACACTGTCAAAAGCTTTAGAAAGGTCAATACATATTGCAACAGTTTTTTTTTGCATTTAGAGAAACGATTATTTTATCAACTGCCTGATATAAAGTTCTGATTGTTGATTTCCCCTTTCTAAAGCCATTTTGCCTATTTGATAAGAAGATGTGAAACGATGCCTATTTGTGAGTGATTCAAAGTTGGAAATCAAAGTGTATGATGATGTTTAATGATGTATGGTGGAGGGTGACCAGTGAAACCACACGCTGGTTACCCAGGGCGAAACATCGTTTAATCATTTCTATTTTCGCTTTGGTCTTTTGTATGTTCCTTGTGGAATGCTCATCCAAGTTTGAATTTTCGTTATTTCCACACAAGATCTTTTGATATTTTCTTTTTAGCTTATTTTCTGTTGAAGTAACTGATTTAGAGGTTTTTTAACTTCTTTTCTGTTTTATTTGCCTTAGGAGCATAATCCTACTGGAAATATTAACACGCCAGGACGAATCCGTATCAGGTAACTTGGATAAGTACCAGTGCGGAACGATGCCTATTTGTGAGTGATTCAAAGTTGGAAATCAAAGTGTATGATTGTGTTTAATGATGTATGGTGGAGGGTGACCAGTGAAACCACTGATGAGCCCACGCTGGTTACCCAGGGCGAAACATCGTTTAATCATTTCTCTTTTCGCTTTGGTCTTTTGTGTGTTCCTTGTGGGATGCTCATCCAAGTTTGAATTTTCGTTATTTCCACCCAAGATCTTTTGTTTTTTAGTTTCTTTTCGGTTGAAGTAACTGATTTGGAGGTTTTTTAACTTCTTTTTTGATTTATGTTAGGACAATTATTGATGAAAAAGTTTTTAACATTATTTAAAAAAGTGCGATTTTTTTTGGCACACCCTATAGTATTTCATACCGACTTTTAGAAGATTCGATAAGTTTAATAAGTAACATCCAGTGTTTTAAGTCCCCAAGTCAAAAAAAATCGCAAGGTCTTTTCGAGGTTCTACCTATGACCAAATTTTAAAAGTTAGTGTGTTATGGTAGAGCCATGATGAACCTTAAAATAATTTAGTTAAATACCTGTTAAATTATTTTTAGATGTGCTAAAATACACTTATAGTAGGACACATTTTTTGGTAAATTTCAATATACTGAAAATGTACTATCAAGCACTAGCTGAATCAGTAATAACTTATGGAATCACAGCTTGGGGAGCCGCCACTAATAATATTATGGCCACCACTATTTGTAATCAAAATAATGCACTTCAAAAATAGACTTTTCCACTATTTAATCAACCTATTACCCACCATAATAAAAGAACAAGAAATGTAACAAAAAACAACCTAATGATACCTAATACATTGTATTCAACAACTCAAAGACATATTTCATACATCCTCCCAAAAATTTACCATTTACTGCCAGACCAATTCAAGAAGAGTAAGGGAATTAAAAATAACAGTACTAAATTAAATGAATGGATTTTATCAAATTCAGGGAGAATGTGCGAAATTGTCCCAATCTTAACTAGTGTTAAAGTAACTTAGGAATAGAAATGAAACAATACTCTCAATTCTGATATTATGTATCTTATTTACTATAAAACAATAACACCTTTTTTTTCAACTCTGATCTCAACATAAAACCTAAAATTTTGACTAAGAAACAGAAAAACTATAAATAACTAACTATACTACTGTCACACTACCAGTATACATGTATTTTAATTTGTCTAAAAAAAACGAAACAAAGTATTTTGTACCTGCTAAATGAATAATATTTTAGTGACAATATTGAAAAATACAATATATTATTTTTATTTCTTTGTTAGACCTGAATACTTTTTAGTGCTCAATAAAATTTAAATTTAGGCTAGATTTAATTTGTAACTGTTTTCATGTTAATTGTTTTAATGCTAAGTACAATTTGGAAAAGTGTATGAAAGGCACATACAGATCGAAAGATCTATCGTGTCTAAAACTGTTAAATAAACTACATTGCAATAAGAAATTTTTTGAAGACAATAAATTTGATTTGATTTGACTGAAGACATAAAAAAAGACTGTAAATAAGCAAAATAAAAATCATATGCACTGCACCGCTAAAAATGACAAAACACAATTTTTATTGAACAATTGCCTTAAATTATTCCATTCCATATTTCCACTTTTTTATAGCCTGCTGTCTCTCTTTTAACAGGGCAAAAATTTTTTTGCCAGTACTTTTCTTTAACACTTAAAAAACAGTGAAAACTTGAAAAATGTGAGTGTTTTATTCTAGAAATCGAAAGTTTGGAAAGAAAGCTTTAAAATGTGAGCAAAATCATGGCATAAAAACGTGAAAAACATAGTAAAAATTGCTTAAACAAAAACTTACTTACTTAAATTATACTAAAATATTTTAAGCCTTAAATTACCATCATGGCTTTACCTTAAAAAGCAAAAAAATTTAAACATTGATTTAAGTACTTAGTTATCAACGAAACATTTTAGTACTCTTGAAGTTTCTAAAATACATAAATAGGCTTTTCTCCGAGGCTACAAATTTTTCGCCGTGAAAAAAAAATTATAAAAAAAGGTTGCAATAATTTGTCCACGTATTTCATGATTGTTTAAAGGATTCCATGACTTTGGGTAAATTGAGTATTGGTAGTACTTATAGCATCCCATCAAAACCTAGAGTTGGGTTGGTATCCTGATTTTTTAAAACTGTTCTGAATTATTTTTCTCTTAGGTCCACAAGAGACACACTTCAAAAAATACAACCCCACAGGTTTGGTGTCCCGGATTAGGCGCTCAGCTGATGCCCCAGATAGGAGGTAAGCTAGCACAGGTCTTGCAAAAAGTGCTGACATAGATAAAATAAAAAGTTTCCTTCTCTTTAAAAGTTTGGCCTGATATAACTGGACTAATTGCTACCAGTAGGGATCTTTAAGACAAGGAACTTAACTTGGAAAAAACATGTAGAGCACATCAAAAATAAAACATTAAGTATAATAAGTTCATTATTCAAGGCACGACACATCTTTACCAAACATACCAAATACAAAATATATAATGCCTATTATGTATTAATATTTACATATTTGCTACCCATTTGGAGTACATGCAATAAAACATGTTTTACAAAACAAAGTTTTGAAAATTCTCTTTCAATTTGATTACATGACTAATTCAAAAACTCTTTACAAAACTCTAAAATTTCATGACCTTAATTTCCTAGTAAAAATTCAACAATCAAAATACTCATATAAAATAATGAACAACAAAAAAACAACCCAAAAATAACTTACAAAACTGACATACATAGCTATAAAAATAGACATGGAATTATTTACATTAACAATCCATTTAACCAATGTTTAAAATCTTCTACAGCATTAGAAAATAATATAAAAAATCAAAATTATAATTTATTTTGTAAAAAAACCAAAGTCAATTATCTTTGTGATTAACCAGCAGGTATTCTTAGGTTAGACAATTCATTAATTAATTAATTTAACTTAAACTATAATTACTAGATTTATTTTCAAGTATTTTATAGGAACACAAAAGTAACCTTAACCAATTCTTAAAGTTATATAGCTCCCTCTCATTATTAAATTATTAGCACAAAGAAATCAACCTTGTTGTGGTGAAAACTTAGTATGTTGGTACACATACATATGTTTTTGTTACGTGTTTTAGGTTATTTTTACATAATTAAAAAACTTTAAGTTACAGTAGTTTATTAACACTCTAGGACCATGTACCATGGAAATGTATTCATACAATTTTCTAAATTAAAGAATCTTTCAATAAAAAAGAACTACCTACTCAAGGGACTGGGTGATTATACAGTATACGATTTTCTGCTATTTTTGATTTTTTAGGAAAAATTCCTTCTAGGGTCCCTAGGACACCAAATCCGCCTGAGCCGGTTGGTTTTTGTCTGTGATTTTTTTTTTTTTTTAAATTTTTTTTTTCACTAAAACAACCCAATCCAACACAGTCCAACCCAACCCAAAACAATCAAAAAAACACATTACAACCCCCCCTGGGCACCCTTTTTTTCTCTTAAAACAAAAAAAAAATCGGGCGCAGGCGGATTTGGGGTCCTAGGGACCCTAGTAGGTGCCCCCATAAATAATTTTTCATAAAAAATCAAAAATGGCAGAAAACCGTACACTGCATAATTACCAGGGATAAAACTAAAGGTTGTACTTTACCTTACCTGCAGATAGTGTATGGCTAATGGTATCCGTTGGTTCTTTTCCCCAAGGGACTCATGACTGTGGTACAACCAGCCAAGTTGACGAAAAAGCTCAGCTTTGAGGGTCTGACTGATGGTTTTCTCCTTTAGCAGCGCTTCGTATCTCTCCTTGGCTATTTTTACCTTGCCTTGAATTTCGTAGAGGTGTGCGATGTGGAATTTTACTGAAACAAGTGAGCTTTTTAACCTCAAAATGTCAAGGGAAATTGTAAACATTCCAAAGAACTTTTGGTTTGGGGAGAGTTCTTTTAATCAGCCTACATTCAACGATTGCTGAGTGCGCTTTCAGATCCAGCGCTGGAATCGAAAAAAAATCAGTCTAGGTACTATAAATTAAAAACATAACTAACAGCTGATAAAGAGGGGTTATGTTAAATCTTATAATAGTAATATGTGTTAAATCCATCCAGCGATCGCTCGCCATCGGCTTTTAGGGCGGTATTCATAGAGTCGTTTCTCAAGACTTCCCTTTCCTTTGCCTATAAAGGATCGTTCATACAAGGCATAGGTTTAGTCACTTAATTAGTATTTGGTTTTATTACAGTGTTTGTTATAGTTTTAGTCTTACCAATTGCTCACTGTTTATACTTGTCTTTGATATAGTCATAACAATCACTAACCCCTAAATGCACCGTAGGCACTTAATCGCGATTGCCTATCTAATCCATTCTTTTTCTTTCTTGATCCCACATAAATGAACAAAGAGGAAGCATGGATTAGCTAAACTAGTCCGAATATTTTTACGGTGCATCTGGGGGTTAGCAAGTGCATTTAACATCATGCACTTTTTTGATGTTTTGTTTTATTTACTTTTATTTTTTGTAGTTTGTTTTTAAAGAAAATAAGGTTTAATATAATCAATTTTGTATTTTGGAACCTACAAAACTCTTAGCAACCTGTTTTTTGCTTTTAATTGCCTGTATAAAAGTTTTTTAATTATTAATTTCATTCCTGTCAACAAAGTTGGGCGCCATACTTAAAATTTGGATCGCGCATGCGCACTTATATTTGTTATAGTAATAGTCGTAATTTTAGTTATAAAAGTTGAAAGTTGCCAACTTTTCCTTAGGACTGTGACTAAACCTATCACAAAGCATAATCAAAAGCATGAACACTTTCATAAGAAACAGTGGTTTTAACTTTTTCATGAATAAGACTACAACAAAAACTAAACCAAAGACTAAGACGATGCCTTGTGTGAACGATATTTAAGAATCTACATTGCCCAAGGTAGAAGGGAGCCTTCGGGATGACTGACTATGGCCCTTAAACAGCTAGACGATCTACATTCACACAGTCCAAATCAAAATATAAAAAAAAAATTGGTAATTATGCAGTATATGGTTTTCTGCCGTTATTTTTATGAAAAATTCTTTATGGGGGCATCTACTCCGCCGATTGTTTTTTTTAATTTGTGTTTTTTTCACTAAAACAATCCAACACAGTCCAACCCAGCCTATTCCAACCCAAAACAATCAAAAAAACACATTACAACCCCCCCGGCACTTTTTTTTCTCTTAAAAAAAAAACAAAAAAAAAACGGCGCCGGCGGATTTGGGGTCCTACGGCCTAGTAGGTGTACCCATAAAGAATTTTTCATAAAAAATCAAAAATGGCGTATACTGCATAATTTAAACAAATAAAGTTGTAGAAATTAGATATAATGTAACAAAAACAGACGACATTTTAAAAGTCTTAAAAATATGCATATGTGACGTATTTTTTTTAAATTTGGCTTCCGTGGGCCTTTTGATGAATATTTTACACCAACACTGTCCAATTAACCTGTCAAAAGCCCCAAAAAGTAAAAAAGTAAAAAGTAGGGTTAGGGTGTCATTTTTTTAAAATCCAAACAATTTAAGCTAGAGCAATAAAATTTGGCACACATATTGGCATTTCGGCAACGTACCCTCGTGTGTCATAAAAAATTGCATATCTGGCCCCTAAAGGGCAACAGGGGCCAAAATGTGTTTTTAAACTATTCCTCATACCTTCTACACTAATGCGCCTGCACATCTGAATCTAAGTCAGTTGGTAGTAGACAAGGCCCCTATAGGGGCTAAAAATTTTGTCGATTTCAATTAAAAAATTATATTTCACTTATCTTTCACCCTATGTCAACAACAGTGGACTATTTCTCAATTTTGAATACCCCCAATTGTGTCCCAGTCCCTAGATGCTGGGGCAAAGTTGGATGTAAAAAATATAGGCTCGTGTTTTGACTAGAATTTGTAATTGTCAAAAAATGTTGCACTTTTTGAATTTGGTATAGTAAATTTTGACCAAGTTGTTCTAGATTTAAAATTTTTAGCCCCTATTTTGAGATTTTTTCATTTCATTATATTTATTACACCAAATTCATGAGTTTTAAATGTGCATATGGAGTGTTTTCTGGAATATGAAAATGGTGAAAGTTAGATCCCTCCCCCTTACAGCCGCTAAAGGCTGGGGCAAAGTTGGGGGTACTTAAAATTGAAAAATAATCCACTTCGCCCCTGGTGGTACATTTTTGTGGACATTGGCTGAAAGATAAGTGAAATATAATTTTTTAATTGAAATCGACAAAATTTTTATCCTTTAACTTAGGGGCCTTGTTAACAGCCACATTTTTTTTTCGCGGTAGTAGATTTGTAGGTAATAGTATGAACCACCAACTGACTGAGATTCAGATGTGCAGGTGCATTAATATGAAAGGTATGAGGGATAGTTTAAAAACACATTTTGGCCCCTGTTGCCCCCTAGTGGCCATATATGTAATTTTTTATGACATACGAGTGTACGTTGCCAAAAGGCCAACGTGTGTGCCAAATTTCATTGTTCTCTTAAACCGTCTAAATTTAAGAAAATAAAATTGACACCCTAACCCTACTTTTTGACTTCAGCATTTTTGAGGTTGCCCTTTAGGGTTAGGCAATGTTGGTGGTTCCAGTAGTAATCTATTAAACCAGGTGTCATAAAATCTTTATCAAAAGAACCACCGAATACGCTATGCCCTTTAAGTATATGGAAAACAGCATAAATAATGCAAATATGCAGTTTCGAACGCGTTAGGTATAAGCATACGGATACGTTTAAAAAATAGCTAAAATATCTAATAGACACTTTAATGTCTATGTCCACCAACGTGAAAATTCTCCGATTAAGGTTTAATCATGATTAACACTAATCGGAGTTTGGAATGAGTTTTGGCAAAACAAGTTTCAATGTAAAAAGCCACATTCTAAACACCGATTAGTAACTAATCACGATTAAAGCCTAATCGAGGAATTTTTGCGTTGGTGGATACGAGCATAAGTTGGTCATGACACGTACGAGATGCCCAGCGGTATCTGCCTTTTACATTACATTAGCATGTATTTCTATCTTACTTTCTTTGGTTCGGCCGCTCGTCTATTGATTTTTTGACTCCCGTCGGCAAAACTCGCTGCGTATATTATCATATCTTATTCACGTTAGCAACATGCCGCAGACGCTATACTACATAGGTTAGCGTCATGTCTTAACGTTATATATGCTAAAGACGTGACCTTGATAAAAAAGCTCAACGATGGACCGCAGAGATTGGACATTAATATCAGTATTCGAGCGGAAGTCTTTGCTTTTGTACAGATAAAAGGAAGATAGAATATTGCGCTATATTCCAGTACTTAAGGCCGGTTTTTCAATAGCGAGTTAGCGTTAACTCGAGCAACATAACCTTGTAAAAATCTTTAAATAGCGGGTTAAAATTAACTCCAGGGTAACCAGGGTTTTAAGGTGAGGGTGAGCTACCTTAACTCGGGGTTAACCAAAAAAAAATATTGGCTTAAAACAGCAAAACACTGGGATTTAGAGCTCGAGTTAATTTAACTCTCTGGTAACTCGCTACTGAGAAACCGGCCCTTAAAGTGTCTAATATTTCGCAGTGTTTTGCGGTAGAACTGGAACTTTATCTTGTAGAATGATCCCGGCCGCGGCCCCGCGGCCCAAATGACCTGGCGGCTCACCGGGATTCGTCCCGGTATTCCGCCGGAGCCGATCCGCCCCTGCCCTTAAAGGCTATGGGAGTTGCAGGCATCAGCTGCGTCCAGCGGAATTTTTCAAGAACGCGCTTAATGGCGGTGATTGCTCAAGTGCTGAGTTTACAAACCCACCCTTGATATGTTGGCAGTACTGAAAGCTCAAAGCACACCACTTCCGGTTAGCAACAATAAAGTTACAGAGGTTTTCCAAAATTTTGTTCTTATTCTAAGTTTGATGTTCAAAGAATAAGGAGAATAATTCATACAAAATCTTCGACCTCAAAAATGACATCGACAATTTACCTCAAAAGAGGATAACTTCAAAAAGCCCGCCAATTTATTGAAAGACCCGCCAATTTTTTGACGAGAAGCTAACGGATCTTCTGACTTCCAATGACGTTCCTCCGTTAGTACCCCTCTCCTTTCAGTTTTTCGTGGCGTCTTCCTGGAAGTGGTGGTGTTTCTGAGAACCGGTAAGATTTTTCTAAGAATTTTTTGGGAAAAAGTCGAAAGTTGTGTTCCAAAATTGATCAAAATTGTTTTCTAAACCTTCTTTTTTAGTGTTGAAACATTTTTTTAAAATTTTTTTTTCCGGTATCGTCTATAAAAAGCAAAAACTGAAGAAGGGCTTTGGCGTCGGAATAACGACAGGGATCTTTATGACTTTTTAAGACATTACGATGAGAAATATTGACTAATAATAATTTTTTTAGCTTCCTTGTAACAATTTTAACAATTTAAAATCTTGGATGGGTAGTAGTTTCACAAGTTTTTCAAGAATTCCATTTTCGTGCCATCAGCCTTTGCCTTGGGCATTATCAAAATGGCGGATGCATGGTGTCCTTTGGGTAAGCAACTTTGTAATGGAAATTTTTGACATTTTGTGGTATATTTTAAAAAAATACTGCTACAAACTAATTGTTTGGAATATATTTTAACGAACTTTTTAGGAAATTTTAATGGATGGGTTATATCTTTGGTAATTTTTTAGGATTTCTTTTGGTAATGATGCAGTTACGGTTTTCTGCCATTTTTGATTTTTTATGAAAAATTCTTTATGGGGGCACCTACTAGGGTCCCTAGGACCCCAAATCCGCCTGCGGCCGATTTTTTTTTAGGGGGGGGGGGGGGTTGTAATGTGTTTTTTTGATTTTTTTGGGTTGGGTTGGACTGTGTTGGATTGGGTTGTTTTAGTGAAATTTTTTTTTAAAAAACCAAAAAAAATAAAAAAAAATCAGCAGGCGGATTTGGGGTCCTAGGTACCCTAGTAGGTGCCCGCATAAAGAATTTTTCAAAAATGGCAGAAAACCGATTTTTCAATTCATATAGCCTGCCAAATGGGTAATTATGCATTATACGGTTTTCTGCCATTTTTGATTTTTTATGAAAAAGGGTGCCGGGGGGAGGGGTTGTAATGTGTTTTTTGATTGTTTTGGGATAGGTTTGGCTGGGCTGTGTTGGATTGGGTTATTTTAGTGAAAAAAAATTAAAAAAAAACAACCGGCTTCGGCGGATTTGGTGTCCTAAGGACCCTAGTAGGTGCCCACATAAAGAATTTGACATAAAAAAAATAAAAATGGCAGAAAATCGTATACTGCATCATTACCGCTAAATGTATCCAAAGCGACCTTTTTTATTTTTTTGCCAAACTTGACTTTTTCAAAAAATTCGATAAAAAATCTGCGAAAACACCTCAAAACAGAGTAAACCGAAAATACCTCTGAAGAGAGAATCAATGGGTGACGTACTTCCGTTAGTACCCCTTCTCTTTCAGTTTTCGTGGCGTCTTCCAGGAAGTGGTTTTGTTTCGGTTTTCTGAATTTTTTTTGGGAAAAAGTCAAAAATTTAGTTCTAAACTTGATCAAAAAATATTTTTAAAGTGTCCCTTGGAGTATCAACTTTTTATTGCATATAATCGACTTTGGTAAATTTAACAGAAAAACGATATTTTTAAGAAATTCGGATTGATATTTCTTTGGTAATTTTTCAACATTTCGTTTTTCTAATCCTGTGATAACGCTCTCTGAGTTTAACCATTTTATTTTACTGAAAAGTTAGGTTATTATCTGATTTTATAAAGTTTTGATCGTTTTTATTTTTTTTCTTTTGACTTTTTCGAAAAAAAAAATCGTCGCGCTTTCGCCTTTTTACTTTAGTGGGTAATTATGCAGTGCACGGCTTTTTAATATTTTAGTGTTTAATGAAATACAAAATTATATTGACACTAATTAGGGTATCTAATGCCCTGTTCTCATTGTGCAACTTTTCCATGCATCAAACTTTCTAATAACAGGTTAAAAGTAGACACAATCTGCTTGTGCCTTCTTTTAACCTGTTGTTAGAAAATTTGATGCATGGGAAAGTTGCACAGTGAGAACAGACCTTAAGGACTTGTGGATTGTTTTAGGTGTTTTGGTTTTAAGGGTTGGGATGATTTAGTAGTAAACGAGGTACTAAATAAATGTAAAAAAAATATATAAAAAAGTTTTAAGAGAACCTACTTAGTGCCTACATAAACATTTTTCACTAGAAAGCTGAAATATAAAAAAAATCGTAAACTGCAATGCCCTTTCGTGATGTGTTCGTCCTGTCTTCCTGCCGAACCTCGTACCCACTGGATTATTTTCCTTTTGGTAAGTCCAACACTATAAATATGTAGTCGTTTTGCTCAAATCAAAACCACACTTGTAAAAATGCACTATTTTAGCCACTAGTTGTACAATCTACTATTATTATCATGCATGTCACACATTTTTTGAATTTGAGCAGAACGAATTTCTAGCAATTTTCGACTGAGGGGGGAAAAGGCAAATTTGTACACCAGATTTTATAAATTTACATGATTTCAGAGATTTTACATCGATTTCACAAAGATTAGAAAACAATTATACAGATTTCGGAAAAGTAAAGTATTGACAATTTTTAATTGTTTCAAACGAATCTTTTTTTTTAAATTTATTAAATTCAACATTTTGTGTTTCTAATCTACTTAGCGAGTTAAGCACATAACCCTGTCTCATATACCACTTCCATAAACCTATCGAGCCCACCTCATAAAATCCAAATTTTATTAATTCCAGAATTATGTGCTTTTTATGTGTTAATTTTAATCCTGTCCTTTTAAACATTTTTGTGCTCTTTGAGTTTTTAAGAAAATAGCTTTATATAAACCTAGCAAGCCCAACCTTTGTTAAAGGTTAAAAATATACGTTGAATATATCAGAATTATGTGCTTTTTATGTGCTCCATGAAAATTAAAAAAAGATAATATTTTTTTTACTCTTTTAGTTATTTAAAAAAAAATATGTTGTGGACTCGCTAGCTTTATGTAAACCAAGCAGTTTCAACCTTGAACAAAGGTTAAAAAGATTCGTTAAATATCTTACAATTATGGGCTTTTTATGTGCTCCAGAAAAATAGAAAATACTTAAGATTTTTGACTTTCTTGGTGATTTAAAAAAAAAATTATATAAACCTAGCAAAAGTAAAAAAATCAATTTTTTTTTTATTTCCATGGAGCACATAAAAAGCACATAATTCTGAAATATTTAAGGGATATTGTCAACCTTTACTTAAGGTTGGACCTGTTGGTTTATATAAAGCTAGCGAGTCCACATCAAAAAAAAAAATAACTAAAAAATTAAAAATGTGTATCTTTTTTATATTTTCATGGAGCACATTAAAAGCACATAATTCTAAGATATTTAACGGATATTTTTAACCCTAATTTAAGGTTCTGCTTGCTAGGTTTACATAAATCTAGCGAGTCCAACTTTTTTTTAAATTTTCTCAAAAATCAAAGAGCACAACAATTTTTAAAAGGGGACGAAATTAGCACATAAAAAGCACATAATTCTGGAATTATTAAAATTTGGATTTTGTGAGGTGGGCTCGCTAGGTTTATGGAGGTTCTCATACCGGTCATTTATGCCCTCATGCATAAGCAAAAAACATTTTAAAGATTTCAATACTTTTTATACTATTTTCCAAATTATTAGAAATTTCACAAAATAATTTTCAAATTCACAAAGTATGCACAGGATTCTCAAATATTTCACAAAAAAATGTTGAAATTCACAAAGATTTGACAGATTTCACAAACATTTCCCATGGCAGATTTCACTTGCGTTTTCCCCCTCGTGTTCGACTCTTCGAGATATTACAAAGAACTTCAGGCAGACGTCAAGAAAAAGGATTTTTAGACGAGCCACGAGAGTAGTCTTTGGGAGTTGGAAGACATTTCGGTACTTGCGCCGTTATTAGTTTTTCGCAACTTTATTACATCTTTCCCAGTAATTTTATCTTCATTACTTTAAATCCAATTAGTGACAAATCCAAAACAGATATTGCCTTTTATTGTGTTACCAACTAAATTATTGACAGTTTTTTTGCTTCATCCAAAAAAGGCAATTTCAACTTGCTTTACTAATTGGGAATTCGTTTTAATGAATTGAACCGTTTTTCTGTGGGAATCCAGGTGTATGTTAGTAATTGGATTTATTTCTTTGAGAAACAGTTTTAATAAATTTGTACAGGGCGTATCAATAAATTGAAGAAGTAGTCCATTGGTGGAGAGATTTCATATGAATGAAAATACATAGGTCAGTCTCCACTGTTTATTAAAGATTCAGCCAACATGTTTAATCTTTAAAACAAGTTGGGGGGGGACCTGAACCCTCTAAGTTCAAAAGGGATAATCATCAAAAAAATAATAAATAAGTTTTTTTCCATAATGGTTTTTTATAATGTTTTATAATTTTACATAGTTCTCCATCTAATTTACCTCCTTTTCCATAGACATACAATGTCGCCTTGTAGCACCACCCTAGGTAAACCCCTGAAGATGGCAAACTATACTGTTGTAACATGTTGGGTAAATCTTTAATAAACAGTGGAGAATGACTTAAGTATTTTTTTATTCGTATTAATAAATATTCTGGGGGTGTATGGGAAAGTAAATAGCATAAAGCTGAGATTAGGCGCAATCGATAGGTACTAACGTCCTTTTAAACATACTAAAAGTCCTGAACCCTTCCCACCTCGGGAACATTGTCATATTAAATTTTTGTACATTTTTCCCTAATAACTCGAAAAATAGTTTTGTTTTAGCAAAAATAAAAGGACTAAATAACAAACAAACCTATCTAAACTAGGCGGTCCCACCTCAATAAAATCCAAAAACGATAGTGCCAGAATTAGCTGCTCTTTAGGTGCTAATTTGGTCCCCAAACAAAAAATTAGCAGAAAATTAAAAAAACGGTAAGATCGCTAGGTTAACGTTAAGCTAACGGCCCCATCCATAATTCATGGAGAAAAATTTATTTTACCATTTTAAAATTAGATGCTATTTAAGCGCTCCCCCAATATTAAATCAAAACTTTGAAAAAACATTTTTCCTTGGTATTTTCAAAAAATAAATTAGCAGGGACCGCTGGCTTAACATAAACCTAGGGGTCCCACAGGTACCCGTTCAGATAACCCAAATTTTAATTATTTTAAAATACAGAGCATTTTAAGTGCTTACTTGGTCCATCTTTCAAAAATTAAGTGCTCTTTTCCTTGTGGCAAAAATGGAAAAAATACAATTTCATTGGTAATTTCACACAAATTCGAGATAATAGGCATAAAATGATTAATATCTTTAATTTAGGAGTTCAAAATAAAAATGCGAAAACCCTGGGTTAGTTATGCTGGGATGGGTTAGGTTGGTTATGTTGGGTTGGGCTGGATATGTTGGGTTAGTATTGGGGCTTAGTTTTAAAAAAATACGCCCGAAAACCAGGGTTTTCGCATTTTTATTGAACTCCTAAATTGAAGATATTAATCATTTTATGCTTATTATCTCGAATTTGTGTGAAATTACCAATGAATAAAAAAACACTTAATTTTCGAAAGATGGACCAAAGTAGCACTTAAATTGCTCTTTATTTTAAAATAATTAAAATTTGGGTTATCTGAAAGGGTACCTGTGGGACTGCTAGGTTTATGTTAAGCTAGCGGTCTCTGCTTATTTTTTTGCCAAAATACCAAAAAATATATTTTTTTTCAAAGTTTTGATTTAATATTCGGGGATCACTTAAATAGCACATAATTTGAAAATAATAACATTAAATTTTTCTCAAGAATTATGGATGGGACTAGCGGTCCTACTGGTTTTTTAATTTTCTGCTGAAACTAGAGGAGCATTTAATTTTTAGTTTGGGGACCAAATTAGCACCTAAACAACACCTAATTCTGGCCCTATCGTTTTTTGATTTTATTGAGGTGGGATCGTCTAGTTTATGTAGGTTGGATTTTCAGACGTTAGAATACCCAGATGGTGGTCCGCAAGAAAGTTTTTCTCTGGGGATCTCTTAGTTCCTTCACCATATTCAATTGAAGATGGCCAACAAGGGTACTATTCAAAGAACTACTATTTTCTTATTTATTACCCGATTTGTCTCAGACATATTTTAATACCTTGTTTTTTTACGTTTGTGCATGAAATAAAATATATTTCTTTGAAAAAATAAAATTTTTACGTGGTTTAACTTTTTTTATACGAAATTGAGGTCGTTATAAAAAAAACCTTTTGATAAAAAAAACGCGCACCTTTAAGAAGTTTTCAGAACGTTCAGTGGTTCTTGAACAATACTCAAAAAACCGCAAAATCGCCCTATGGGTAACCCACACACACAAACATATCTTTTTTGTTCGAGAGTCATAAAAGTCGATGCAAAGTAAAAAAGTCGAAATCGATATCATTTTGAATATGACTAGCACTTGACTCGCTTAATATGGCGGTTCAAGAAGAATAAGGGACCTAGCAGTTTAAAGGCATTTTTATTCCCTAGAAAATAGCAGTTTTAACTTGTTTTAAATTACAATGATGCTAAATTAACATTCTCACAAAAATGTAACTTATTCCGAAGAAACTCGCAATCATTCGAGGAAAATAACGGCCTATTCGCTCTATACTTATAAATATATGCCGTGGTTTTTTTTAGCGAAATTAGCAGCACTGTGAAAAACATTGTAGACCATCTTTGAACCGCCATATTTAATGTGCCAACTTTGAGAGGGAACTGCTGGTCATATTCAAAATGACATCGCTCTCAAGTTTTCTAGTTCGCTATCGACTTTTACGACTTTTGGGAAAAAGTTCATCTCTGTGTCTGGGGGTACCCATAGGGGTTTTTCAGTATTGCTCAAGAACCATAGAACCTAGGGCAAAACTGATACCAATTATGAAAACGTCTTGAATGTGCGCATTTTTTTATTTTTAACTTTTTGTTATAACGACCACACTTTTCTATAAAAAAAAAAACTGTATAACACGTGGAAAAGGTCATTTTCTTTTTATACTTTTTTTTTAATACGCAAAGGTCAAAAAAATAAGGTTTTTAGACTCTTTAAAATCGTTATATGGGGTGTGCCAAAAAAGCACTTTTTTTTCAATGATTATAACTTAGTGAAAAATTGTCGGATTTTAATAATATTTAGCTTTTTAGAAAGCCAAAGTTTCAGAATTTATAGGACCAATGTCAAACTTGACATTTTCTAAAAATCCAAAATGGCTAACCTATTTGAAAAATAGGCATTTTTAACCCCCCTAGATATTTTTTTGTGTGCCACACTAGTAAATCTGAAACATCGGTTACGAAGCCACATTCTTTTGAAACACATCGATGTAACATTTTAAAAATTCGGACAAGAAATAAGACAGACTTTACCTGCAAAATCAAGATTATTAAAAAAATCTACTTGTTTAAATAGCAATAACTTTTTCAAAAATTGATCGATTTTAATAACTTTAAACTTTTTAAAAGGCACAGGTCTCAAAATTTATAGAACTTGTGTCAAAAATTACATTTGTTAAAAATTCAAGATGGTGGACTTATTTAAAAAACAGGCATTTTTGACCCCCCCAGAAAAAACTTTGTCTGTAACACTATTCAATCTCAAACTTCGGTACAAGGTCACATCCTTGCCAAGCACACCAATGAAATATTTTAAAAATTCGGACAAGAAATAAGGTAGTTTTAACTTTATATAAACGGGAGTTTGCCTGCAAAATCAAGCAATGTTTTCTTAATAAGCTTGATTTTGCATGCAAACTCTAGTCTATATAAAGATTTAAAACGTTTTTATTTCTTGTACGAATTTTTTTAATGTTACATTGAATGCTTGGAAAGGATGTGGCTTTGTAACCGATGTTTGAGATTGAATACAGTGTCGCAGGAAAAGTTTTTTCTAGGGGAGTGAAATATGCCTATTTTTAAAATAGGTCCGCCATCTTGGATTTCTAGTAAATGTCAGTTTTATCATTAGTTCTATAAATTTTGAAGCTTTTGACTTTTAAAAAGTTTAAACTTATTCAAATCGATCAATTTTTGACAAAGCTATTGCTATTTAAACTAGTAGATTTTTTCTTAATAAGCTTGATTTTGCAGATAAACTCGGGTTTATTTAAAAATTGTAAACTCCCTTATGTCTTCTCCGAATTTTTAAAATGATATATCGATGTGATTTAAAAGAATGTGGCTTCGTAACCGATGTTCCAGATTTATTACAGTGTCACACACTAAAAATATCTAGGGGGGTTAAAAATGCCTGTTTTTTAAAATAGATCCGCCATCTTGGATTTTTAGGAAATGTCAAGTTTGACATTAGTCCTATAAATTCTGAAGCTTTGGCTTTCTAAAAAGCTAAATATTATTAAAATCGGACAATTTCCCGCTAAGTTATAATCATTTAAAAAAGTGCAGTTTTTTGGCACACCGTATACCTATAAAAAAGATTCCACGAAAATTCATTAAAATTTGTCTGAGACAAAGTTTATAATTAAGAAAGAAATGATTCTTTGAAGAATACCCTTGTCGGCCATCTTTAATCCAAGATGGCGGAGGAACCAAGCGTCCCCCAGAAAAAAAAAGCAGACTGCCATGGGGTGTACCTAGATGTGACAAAAATCCAGCTTTATCGGGCAAACTTCGCAAATTTTATAATGATCTCTATCGTGTTATTTTGACGCGTTTTTTAAATAAGTGATAAACTATTTATTATTGTATCTTCTATACTATAAATGATAGAAACTTTAATTTTATGCCATTAGTTCTCGATATTTTTGGTCTCTTCAGTTTTTGTCAAAAAAACCCTTATTTTTTGAGTAATTAAAGACAAATCAAAAAAATGTGCGAACGTTTTCCTGGGGGGGGGGGGGGGAGGGGAGGGCTCAGGATTTTACTATGTTTAACAGGACGCCAATACCTATCGACTGGGCCTCCGCTTTATTTTCACGTATTAGGTCGTGAAGGAGCAACATTAATTTAAAAAGTAGATATAAAAAAAAACTGTTCATCTATTCACCCCGAAATGTCGAGGATCTAAAAATAAAAGAGCACGTAAAAAAAGCAAATAATAACGTCGTGTCAAGGCTCTCTATACGGGGTCAAACTGAATCATCTTGGGATAGGTAATGGTCGTTTCATAACAGAACAAACCGATAATAAAATTATTGAAGGTGAACAAAGGGAAGTAACTGAGTTGCGAAACAAATAACGTAATAATTACTGAGCTGTCACGGCCAAATTAAAACTGCTGGTCATCGGTTATTTAATTTCCTAGGGTATTTGAGTTGTCCCTTTATTTTTAAATTTAATACATGGTCCGGTAAGCTTTCCGGAAACACAACTTTTGAACTTTCTTATTGTTTGCATTTTCCGTACCAAAATAAATCCGTACCGCAACCATTGACACACAATATACAGTTTAAGTTGGTCATAGGACGTAGACGTAGACGTGGAATATAGCGCACTATTTTTTCTTCCTTTTTATCTGTAAAAATTTCCGCTCGAATTCCACCACTTCGAGAGATGAGAATATCACGTATTTAGCACAAGCCATAAACCTAGCGGGCTCACCTCACAAAATCCAAATTATAGGTATTCCAGACCTACATAAAATAGGCGGTCCCACCTCAATAAAATCAAAAAAAGATAGTGCCAAAATTAGGTGCTCTTTAAGTGCTAATTTGGTCACGTCTCTGAGCTAGCAGAGCAAGGTCAGCAGAACAATTTTTTTATAGTGCATAATTAGGTGCTAATTAAGTGCTCCTTTCTTTTAAGTTACAGCACGTTCTGCCAGCTTCAGATGAACTCAGCAGAACTCATTAAAAATCATCGGAATCAAAATTATCATAGTGCATAACTCGGTTTAAAAATTTAGTGCTTCTTTTTTTAAAATATAGCATGTTTTGGGAGCTTCAGGTGAAGCTAGCAGAACATGCTGTATTTAAAAAAAAGCAGCACTAAATTTTTAAAAGGGGCATTTAAAGAGCACTTAATACCGACTCCACCATAATAGTTTTTGTTTCAACGATTTTTTTTTGTATTGCTCTGCTGAGTTCATCTGAAGTCAGCAGAACATGCTATATTTTTAAAAAAGAGGAGCACTAAATTTTTAAATGGGGCACTTAATTAGCATTTTATTATGCACCACGACATTTTTTATTCCGACGGTTTTTAATGCATGCTGACTTCATCTGAAGCTAGCAGGACATGCTGTATTTAAAAAAAAGTAGCACTAAATATTTAAATGGGGCACTTAACAGCACTTTATTATGCACTATGATAATTTTGATTCCGATGATTTTTAATGTATTGCTTTGCTGAGTTCATCTGAAGCTAGTAAAACATGCTGTATTTTTTTTAAAAAAAAGGAGCACTAAATTTTTAAATGGAGCACTTCATTAGCACCTAATTATGCACTATAAAAAAATTGTTCCGCTCACCTTGATCTGCTAGCTTCAGGGACGTAATTTGGTCCCCAAACTAAAAATTAAGTGCTCCTCTAGTTTTAGCAGAAAATTAAAAAAACGGTGGAACCGCTAGGTTAACGTTAAGCTAGCGGTCCCATCCATAATTCTTGGAGAAAAATTTAATGTTACTATTTCCAAGTTAGGTGCTATTTTAGTGCTCCCCGAATATCAAATCAAAACTTTGAAAAAATTTTTTTTTTTGATATTTTCGCAAAAAAGTAAGTAGGGACCTCTGGCTTAACATAAACCTAGCGGTCCCACAGGTACCCCTTCAGATAAACTGAATTTTAATTATTTTAAAATAAAAAGCAATTTAAGTGCTAATCTGGTCCATCTTTCGAAAATTAAGTGCTCTAAGTTTATGTTAAGCTAGCAGTCCCTACTTATTTTTTTGCGAAAATACCAAAAAAAGTTTTTTTAAGGTTTGGATTTAATATTCAGGGAGCACTTAAATAGCACCTAATTTGGAAATAGTAATATTACATTTTTCTCCAAGAATTATTGATGGGATCTAGCCTATCGTTAATCTAGCGGTCCTACCGTTTTTTTAATTTTCTGGTAAAGAGAGCACCTAATTCTTGCACTATCGTTTTTTGATTTTATTAAGCGGGGCCTAGTTTATATAGGTGTTTCTTTTAGCCATTTGATAAATCTTCTTCAGCAAAATAAACCACTTAAATAGAAAAAACAAACAAAAAAGTTTGGTAAGATCTCTTGGCCTAACGAACGAATTCGAAAGAAAGTGGTAAGTTACGTAATTACTTTGACGTCGCAGGTACCAACTGGTTAACCAAATGGTATACCAAGGAAAGCTTGCCAAAATCGCCTAAAGAAAATTCCACATCTACCGTAAGCCACCTTGTACGTATGGTGATCAACTTAAACTGTAATAGCTTTCGTTTAAAGTTCTATCACCCACAAAATTGGTATATTTATATGTTTTAAAGTTTTTTACGAAAGGGTAACCACTATAGGACTATAGGATATTTTTCCTAAGATCTCGCGTTCTTTGGATGATTTTTTTTTCTGGTTTCGCATTTTTTTAAAAGGTTTAGGATAATTCGCCGCTAGATTGTGATGCGATTTCGCGGAGTGGTTTACCCCTCGTTCTTTTAAGGAAAACAAACGCTAGGGCACATATACAGTGCGGACGTAAAAAGTCCCCCCCCCTGTTAACTCTTGAACGGATTGAGGTATCGAATAAAAACCATGTTTAATGATAACACTTGATACTTTTTGACGTATTTTTTATAAGCGTCATATTGACGTAAGTCTATAAGGTCACTAGCTACTTTAAAATTTTAAATAGAAAAAGGGGTCGAGTAATACCTTGTTTAAAAGTTATTTTAATTCCCTATATTAAATTTTATTTCTTTTAAAAATCGGTGTACAACTTACAGAGTTATGAGTTTTTTTTTACTATAGTTTACGTATTACGTATAGTATAACTCAACAATAATAAAAACTTTAAGTTGCTAGTGACCTTATGTTCTTACCTCAAAAAAATTTATTTGAAGTCAACTGAATTCGTTCAAAAGTAAAAGGAGAGGTGCTTAAATTATAGTTACAAATGCTCATAACTCAGTAAGTAATCTAACGATTTTGAGAAAAATTAAAATTTTAAATAGGGAATTAAAATACCTTTTAAACAATGTATCACTCGACCCCCATTTCAATTTAAAACTTTAAAGAAGTTAGTGACCTTATAGTCTTAAGTCATTATGAGACTAATCTAAAATACGTCAAAAAGTGGTAAAATTGTTATCATTACGCATGTTTTCTATTTAAAGTCGATATCTCAATTCGTTCAACAGTAAGGTGAGGTGCGTAAACAGATTTTAAAAAAAAATTAAAATTTTACATAGGGAATTAAAATACCTTCTAAACAAGGTATCACTCGACCCCCCTTTCTACTTAAAATTTTAAAGTAGTTAGAGACCTTATAGATTTACGTCAATATGACGCTTATAAAAATACGTCAAAAAGTAGCAAAAGGGTTATCATAAAAAAATGGTTTTTATTTGAAGTCGATACCTCAATCCGTTCAAGAGTTAGCAGGGGGGGGGGGACTTTTTACGTCCGCACTGTATTACCGAATTATTTCTTCTTCTCGAGTACCGTTACTCGTTTTTTTTTCAATAAATCTAAACAAAATTAGTTCCTTTGGGACCCTTCACCTCATACATAAACAGATTCACTAAAATTTAAATCCACACTTCCCTGTATTGTTATTTACGAACGCCCACGGTTTATT
Source organism: Oxystoma pomonae (assembly GCA_963921995.1). NCBI lineage: Eukaryota > Metazoa > Arthropoda > Insecta > Coleoptera > Brentidae > Oxystoma > Oxystoma pomonae. The sequence goes on from OY998173.1 coordinate 14,092,787, forward strand.
AGAATGTGCAAAATCAAACCCGTTCACTAAAAGAAAGTTCAATCATAAAATCATTCAATATAGAACCTGCAATTCGTCAAACCAATTTTTTATCCGAACCTTATTTCATCAAACCCAATTAATAACAAATTCGAAATTTAATAGGCCCGTTTTTAATCGAACTATTGTTCATTAAAATCATTCAATATCAAACTCGTAATTTGTAAGACCCATTTTTAATAAAACCCGGAATTTGTCAAACCATTATTTATCAAAACCGGATTTCGTTAAACTCGTTGTTTATCAAAAAATATTTGCTAAATTGATAGCGCATTCGCCAATAATACTTACATGAACCGGAAGCGTACACGACGTTTCTAAAGTGAGCAGTGCAAAATTTTATGATTGGAAAAATGAGTGCTAATTAAATTCCAAGTCAGAAAATATTGTGCTCTTGTAGTTTCCTAGATATGACCTGCACAAAGATAGCAGTGCACTAAGCTAGAATGGTCCAGAAAAGTATTAGAGTGGTCTAAATGATCCAGAAAATTAAATTCTAATTAAATGCTGCCATTTCAATAAAAAAATTGTATTTTTTACTTTTTTCTGCATATTTCTTAAAATCAAGGTGGTGCAGTACGCATATTTGATTTCTAATGAAAGAAGACGTTGGTGGTGTTTTTAATATTGGAATAAATTAGTGCTAATAAAATGCTAGTTAAATGCCAAGTAACCAAATTTTGTGCTCTTGTAGTTTCCGAGATATAGCCTGCCCTGCTAGCTAGCTAGAAAAGTGGTAGAGTGGTCTAAATGGTAGGCCAGAAAATTAAATGCTGCCATTTCTATAAAAAAAAATTGTGTTTTTAACTTTTTTCTGCATATTTTTTAAAGATAATGTGGTTCACTGCTAACTTTAGGTCGCACACATATTTAAGTTCTTGTGAAAGAAGATTTTGGTGGGTTTTTTTATATTTAAATAAATTAGTGCTAATTAGGTGCTAATTAAATGCCAAGTAACCAATTTTAGTGCGCTTGTAGTTTCCAAGATATGTCCTGCACTACTAGCTAATGAAATGCTGCCATCTCAATAAAAAAAATTCTATATTTTTTCCTAGATATGACCTGCACAAAGATAGCAGTGCACTAAGCTAGAATGGTCCAGAAAAGTATTAGAGTGGTCTAAATGATCCAGAAAATTAAATTCTAATTAAATGCTGCCATTTCAATAAAAAAATTGTATTTTTTACTTTTTTCTGCATATTTCTTAAAATCAAGGTGGTGCAGTACGCATATTTGATTTCTAATGAAAGAAGACGTTGGTGGTGTTTTTAATATTGGAATAAATTAGTGCTAATAAAATGCTAGTTAAATACCAAGTAACCAAATTTTGTGCTCTTGTAGTTTCCGAGATATAGCCTGCCCTGCTAGCTAGCTAGAAAATTAAATGCTGCCATTTCTATAAAAAAAATTGTGTTTTTTACTTTTTTCTGCATATTTTTTAAAGATAATGTGGTTCACTGCTAACTTTAGGTCGCACACATATTTAAGTTCTTGTGAAAGAAGATTTTGGTGGGTTTTTTTTTATATTTAAATAAATTAGTGCTAATTAGGTGCTAATTAAATGCCAAGTAACCAATTTTTGTGTGCTTGTAGTTTCCAAGATATGTCCTGCACTACTAGCTAATGAAATGCTGCCATCTCAATAAAAAAAATTCTATATTTTTTACTTTTTTCTACATATTTTTTAAAATTAACTTAACAGTGCAGGCCATATCTCGGAAACTACAAGCGCACAAAATTTGGTTACTTGGCATTTAATTAGCACCTAAATAACACTAATTTATTCCAATATCAAAAACACCACCAACGACTTCTTTCTCGAAAACTCAAATATGTGTACGACCTAAAGTTAGCAGTGCACCACGTTAACTTTAAAGAATATGCAGAAAAAAGTAAAAATACAATTTTTTTTTATTGAAATGGCAGCATTTAATTTTCTGGAATATTTAGACCACTACTTTTCTGGACCATTCTAGCATGTGCACTGCTATTTTTAACGGGTGGCTAGCAGTGTAGGTCATATCTCTGAAACTACAGGAGCGCAAAATTTTGTGACTTGGCATTTAATTGGCACTTTATTAGCACAAATTTTTCCAATCATAAAATATTTGCACTGCTGACTTTGTACTGTTAACTTTAGGGACATGTATTGAACACACCTGTGAATACCTTTAATAGAACGACAAATGCATAAACGCCGTGACGCCGCGCCACCTTCGTGTACGCCTCCAGTTCATCGAAGTATTATTGGCGAATGTGCTGTCAATTTAACCAATATTTTCTAATAAACAACGAGTTTGACGAAATCCGGTTTTGATAAATAATGGTTTGACAAATTCTGGGTTTTATTAAAAATGGCTTTTACAAGTTACGAGTTTGATATTGAATCAGTTTGATGAACAATGGTTCGATTAAAAACGGGTCTGTTAAATTTCGAATTTGTTATTAAAGGGGTTTGATGAAATAAGGTTCGAATAAAAAATTGGTTTGACGTATTGCAGTTTCTATGGTGAATCGTTCTTACGATGAATTTTTTTATTTATTAAATACGGTCTGATATATTCCTGGTTTGATAAAGAATAGGCGTTCTTATTTACTCTATAATAAATACAACAATTGAACTTAAAATTTGCAAAACTAAGTAGTTGAATGTGGATCAGCAGTTTTAGTTTTGCTAAACTCCTACGGACTACAGCAAAGGAATTCGACTTCAGAGTTCGTCCAGAAGAAGAAAAAGTACATGGTTCTTTAGGTTGTTTGATGTTCAAGTTCCCTTTGTTCAAATTGAAATATTTTTGTAGTAAAATTAAATTAATAATCGGATAGCCTCAAATAAAAAGTTTAAAAATTTTGGTAAAATTTCATGTAGGTAATATTTTCAGTCTTACCAACCTTTAACTTTAATTTTTTGCCATTACTACGCATACATATGATTTATAACGAGATTTACGAGGATATTTATATTTTTGTAGTATTATATATTCAGTTCAATTTTAAGCCAAAGTTGATTCGGAAAAATTTGGAATCGTATCAAGAACATAAAAATTTGATGTTTTACGAGTAATTTGTAAAAAAGGAAAAAAAAAACAAAATGTGAAAAGTAACAATCTCCAGTGTCTATAGCTACAAGGTTATAAAACATGCTAAATTACACATAAATAATTGTCCTAAAATTTCACAGTCCCATCCATATAACACCCGTAATGACGATATTTTGCGCATGCCAAAACATCACAATGCTTTTTATGAAAAATCTCCAGATTATAGTGCAATAAAATTTTATAATGCGTTGGCTATTGAATTAAAAATTATTAAAAACGAAAGAATCTTCTTTAAACACTTTAAAAAGATATTTAATAGGAAAAACGTTTTATTCCTATAGTGAGTTTTTAAATTAAAATTAAATTTCTACAAGGCATTCTACAAATATTTGTTTTAATTGTTTTGTTATTTTTAATTCATGTAATTTAACTTGATAATGTAAGATTTTATCATTATTTAAATGTAATGTAAACTATGTTTATTTGCTTATTTATTTATCGTGTTGTCTTTTGCATTTTATTTTTTTTTTAAATTGATCTGTTATTTTTTATTAATGTATTTTTGTGTTGTGTCTTTCGCATTTAAAAAATCTAATTTTTAAATTTTAACAAATAGCCATACATACAAAAAAGTTCTCAAAACAAAACACGAACCTTCAAAACCAAATTTTAATCACTCCAGAATTATGTTTATTTATACTGGGACTTTTCCATCCATTCTAAGTTCAATGTCCAGTGTTGCCAAAGTGAGAGCCCAGTGTAAAGTTTTTCGGGACAAACACAAAATATCCATGCACCGAGCAGGGATTTGAACCCCAAACCTCCCGTGCGGCAGGCAGATACGCTACCCACTGCGCTACGGCGGACAGAATTATGTGCTTTTTATGTACTAATTTTGTCCCCTTTTAAAAATTTTTGTGCTCTTCTAGTTTATGGGAAAATTTAAAAAAAGGTGGGCCCGCCAGCTTTATATAAACCTAGCAGGCCGACCCTTAAATAAAGCACATAATTCTGAGAGTCGTTTTTTCAGGCTTGATTTAGGCCCACCTTTGTTTCTAATTTTCTCAAAAACTAAAAGAGCCCAAAAATTTTTGAAAGGGAACAAAATTAACACATAAAAGCATATAATTTGAATTTTGTAAGGTGAGCCCGCTAGGTTTATGGAGGTTCTAAACCACCCTTGGGAATTAAAATTAAAAAATCGCATTCAAAACGAAAATAAATCATATGTAAACGTCGTATATATATCTACAACACCCTGTATAAAAACCAATTTTATCCTAAGAAAATGTTAGGCAGTTACCGTTTTCGTTTATCTTCATAAATATCTGTCTAATTTTTTAATTTAAAATACGGGAAAATTTATTCTCAACAAAATTTAATAATTCGCCTTAAAATGATTTAAAACGACTAATCTGAATGTGAATTGACCTATAACAGACACGGCCTGTGGTTCATAAACCCAGGGATTTATTAAATCGTTTTTATAAAAATTTTCATCGTTACCATGATTACTATAGATTTGTTAAATCAATTTTTTTATCCAAATCTTGATTTTTTAAACCCATTCAATATCATGTCCTTAAAGCTAGCTGTGCAAAATGAGCACTGCAAGATTTTTTTATATCTCATCATTAAAGGCTAGTTATAGGCTAATTAAGGACCCTGTTCCTAAATTTAATGCTCTTGAGGTTTTCGAGATATGGTCTGCACTGCTAGCTACTAATAATTATTTCATATTCTAAACATTATAGGCTAATTAAAGGCCCTATTCTAAAATTTGTAGAATTTCTCCTATTTAGCATCCATTTTGCACCTCACTGTAAAGTTTTGGGTGTGTTTAGCGTTCTTGGAATTTACTAATGATCTTGAAATTAGCGGGTAATAGGACAGGAGAAAAAGAAACTCTTATTCTTTTTTAACGGCCAACGTTTCGACCCTTTATTGGGATCTTTATCAAGGCAATTAAGTGGTTATAAGATTTTTGTCATTTTAAAAACTCTTATAACCACTTAATTGCCTTGATAAAGATCCCAATAAAGGGTCGAAACGTTGGCGGTTAAAAAAAATAAGAGTGTCTTTTTCTCCTGTCCTATTACCCGCTAATTTCAAGATCGTTAGCACTGTAAAGTGTTTATGACAGAAAATTAAAAAACAAAAACATATTTTTAAGGGAATTTCCAGAAATTGTGGGCTAATTAAAGACCCCATTTCCACATTTGTGGCTCTTGTGGTTTTTGAGATATGGTCTGCACTTCTAGACAGCTCAAAATAGTGCCCTTAATTAGCCTACAATGTTTGAAATACGATAAAATTACTAAAAACTTGGTTTGTTTATGTTAATCATTTGCCCTGCTAATTTTTAGGCAGCTAGCAGTGCAGACCATATCTCAAAAACCACAAAAGCCACTAATTTGGAAATGGAGCCTTTAACTAGCCCATAATTTCTAGAGAAATAGATTTCTCTTAAAAAATGTTTTTTGTTTTAAATTTTTTTTCATAGGCACTGCTGAAGCTAGGCAGTGCAATAAGTCTTTTCAAAAGCAAAAATCTAAAAAAATTTTGTTTTGAAAATAGGGCCGTAATTAACCTATAATGTTTATAGAATTACTAAAAACTTGATTTTATTGATGTTAATCATTTGCACTGCTAATTTTTTTAGGTAGCTAGCAGTGCAGACTATATCTCAAAAACCGCGACAGCCACAAATTAGGAAATAGGGCCCTTAATTAACCTATAAAATTAGCCTTTAATAATAATATAATAATAATAATAGAATACAAAAAAATTAGCACTACTCATTTTGCACTGCTAGCTTTAAGAACGTTTCAATATCAAATGTGAAATTTGTAAAACCCGATTTTAATCGAACCATTCTTTTATCAGATCCATTTAAAAATTAAACTCTGTAAAAACGTAAAACAAATTTTTGTAAAATTAATTGTGCATTTGCCAATAAAGCAGCATAAACGTAACGCTGATTGTTATGTATGTATTATTGGCGAATGCGCAATTATTTTACAGAAAATTTTTGTAAAATTAACTGTGCATTTACCAATAAAGCAGCATGGACGTAACGCTGGTTCTTATCTTAGTATTATTGGCGAATGCGCAATTATTTTGACAAATTTCTGTTAAAAAAAAAATGGTTTTATAAATTCCAAATATCATATTGAATAGGTTTAAACAATTAAAGGCGAAAATCGCCTGGAATGATTACATAGTCACACGAAAAAAATTAACGTTACTTATGAGCATACTACCCCTATGGATTTTGAGCCGTTCAATCTGAATCCGGTCTCAGAATTTCCCCTGGACATCCCAGTTTTCCCCTAGCCTAGGGGAAATGCGCAAAATCTTAAGACACTTCAGTGTCTGTGAAAGCAATTTTGATCTACGCAATATTAAATAAAACGATAAGGTTTCACGTATCTTGAGTCGCTTAGTTCGAATCTCACTGTAGAATTCTCTAGAATACCTCAGAATTCCGCTAGTTTGGGGGAAAAAGTGCTAAGCTAAAGCAAAACTTGCGATTTCTAGAAGGTTTTATTTTTGCGCAAGAATGCTTATATATTTTTGTATTTTGAGTTCCTGAATCCATATCTGACGTGAAAAATGTTCCACAGTACTTGAGAATTTCCCTAGGGAAAAACATAGAAGTGTGCAAAACTCGAAGTTTCATGCAGGCGTTTTTCGTACGGGAAAGCTGATATCTTTCCGTCTCCTGAGTTGGCGTGTTCATTTCTGTCAGCTCCTAACAATTGCCTTAGCCTACGAAAAATTTCATGATATTAGTTTTAGTTTTTTCTTTGTTCTTTTATCTTCAAACGTCCGACGGAGTAGATTCCTGTCTCTTTTTTTACTTCCTCCCTCTTTAACAACCAGCAAAATTCTGCCAACATCTGTTCATCCCATCGTCCCTTATAATGTCGCTCCATTTGTTCCTCACTGTAATTACCAAGATTTTCAAAGAATTTTTGTAACATGTTTTTCACTATTTTCTTATAGTGGTCGTTTTTAAAGTTACCTAAGATATTTTCGACAACTTCCTTGAAACTGATCCCTATCATTCATGAAATTATATAAGCTTTCTTGCGCAAAAATAGAACCTTTCAGATATCTCAAGTTTTGCTCAGCTTAACACTTTGTCCCCTGGACTAGTGGAATTCTCAGGTACTCGAGAGGAATTCTAAGGTACTCGAGGGGAATTCTCAGGTACTCGAGGGAAATTCTGCAGTCAGATTCAAACTAAGCGACTCGAGATATGTCAAAACATCGTTTCATTGAGCGCTTTTGGTAAACAAATTCGAAATTTATGACCCGTTTTTAATCGACCCATTGTTCATCAAACTCATTCAATATCCAACTCGTAATTTGTAAAACCCATTTTTAATAAAACCCCGAATGTCAAACCATCCATTAACAAAACCGGATTTCGTCAAACTCCTTGTGTATAAAAAAATATTTGCTAAATTGATAGCGCAGTCACCAATAATACTTACAGGAACTGGATGCGTACACGAGGGTGGCGCGCCGTCACGGCGTTTCGATGCATTTGTCGTTCTATAGAAGTATTCACAGGTAGGGTTCAATACTTTGTGTATAGATGTCGCCACCTGCGTGCACGCCTCAGGTTCATGTAAGTATTATTGGCGAATGCGCTATCAATTTAGCAAATATTTTCTGGTAAACAACAAGTTTGACGAAATCCGGTTTTGACAAATTCCGGGTTTTATTAAAAATGGGTTTTACAAATTACGAGTTTGATATTGAATGAGTTTGATGAACAATGGTTCGATTAAAAACGGGTCTGTTAAATTTCAAATTTGTTATTGAATGGGTTTGATGTAACAAGGTTCGGATAAAAAATTGGTTTGACCAATTGCAGGTTCTATATTGAATGATTTTATCATTGAACTTTCTTTTATTTATCGGGTTTGATTTTGCACACTCTGCTAAACCGTGGGCGTCCGTTTCATTTAATATTGCGTAGATCAAAATTGATTTCACAGACACTGACATTTCTAGGCTAAAGATCGCCTTAAGGTTCAAATTAAAAAATTGCAGAATTGTTCTTACGATAATTTTTTTTATTTTAAACAGTTTGACAAACCGTAGGTGTGAACGTAATTTAAAAACTATACTTACTTGTATTTTTCGGGGTAGAACAGGGACTATAATCGACCAAAGCAAGCTGAAAATGTTTATGCGCTAACTCATATTCCTGGGTAACTTTGAACATCAAACCCAGCCTGAGGTGGACCTCGTTTGCTCTTTGGAAACCCGGAGCAACATAGAGTAATTGCTGAAAAGCTTTGGTAGCCCTGAAATAAAGAAGAAATGCTTATGTTAGTGCATGGTAGACCGCTAGAAATCGTCAAACGGACGAGAATAAGTTAGAAATCGTCAAACGGACGAGAATAAGTTGAAAATCGTCAAACGGACGACAGCGATTGTCAAAAAACTCCTCGAAAAGCTTGTCAAATATGAAGAGACGACTTCAAAACTTAATTTGTTTCTGCCATGGAAAGTCCTTGATTTTTCAAAAGCTTTAATGTTGTCACAATTTTTTTTAAATCATATTTCAGGATCCTCCAAAATTTCGAGCACTCCCTAATATTTCCAAAATAAAACCGTTCCCAAAGTTAGCAGTACAAAGTCAGCAGTGCAAAGATTTTATGATTGGAAAAATTAGTGCTAATAAAGTGCTAATTAAATGCCAAATCACAAAATTTTGTGCTCTTGTAGTTTCTTAGATATGACCTGAACTGCTACCTACCCGTTAAAGATAGCAGAGCACCATGCTAGAATGGTCCAGAAAAGTAGTAGAGTGGTCTAAATGATCCAGAAAATTAAATGCTGCCGTTTCAATAAAAAAAAATTATTTTTTACTTTTTTCTGCATATTTTTTAAAATTAACGTGGTGCACTGCTAATTTTAGGTCGTCCACATATTTCACTTCTCGTGAAAGAAGACGTTGGTTGTGTTTTTGATATTGGTGCTATTTAGGTGCTAATTAAATGCCAAGTAACCAAATTGTGTGCTCTTATAGTTTCCGAGATATGCAGTGAACCAAGTTTAAAAAATTTGGAGAAAAAAGTAAGAAAATATAGATTTTATTTATTGAAATGGCAGCATTTAATTAGCACTTAATTTTCTGGACCACTCAGACCACCCTACCACTTTTCTGGACCATTCTAGCACACCATAGTCACTTTTGGTCGAATCTCTATTCTAAGCAGAGAGGGGTGTACCTTGACATCAAGCTACACACCCCATAACAAACAAACAAAAATCTTAGAAACCGATAGATTTTATAAACTAAAAGTACCCTTCTTTAAGAGTACATAATTAGTACAAAATTATGACATCTGTTTCCTACCCCCCCCCCTTTTAAGTGCCATTAACTCCGTTATTCATTAAGTACAAAATTTTTTAAAAGGGGACTAAATTAGTACATAAATAGTACGTAATTTTTAAAATATCCAAATTGAGTTTCGTTGAGGGGAGGGGGGGGGGTAGCTTGATTGAGTCATGTTTGGCTCAGAAAGAAAAACTCTACTCAAATTTACAAAAACATACAGGTGGCCCTTTTTTTTAATGTTACAGGGCCGCCCTAGCTCCGCAACCGTACAACCAGTATAAATAGATGCTTTTTTGTAAACCATTTAAGTATGTCCAATTTAACTTTTCTCCCTCTTTTGGTTTTGAAGTCATTAGGAAGGCTCGAACTTTTGAGACATCCTTTATTTTTATAGCAGGATTTTTTAGCTTCTCTGGTTATGTAAAGCAAAACATGAAAAATATCAAAATTTAAGGATTTTTAACTTAAATTTTAACAAAATTTACTTGCCGCGATGTATTTAATGATTGTTACAATTTTAGTTTAATTTTCTCAAAATTTTCGCCTGCCGCGATTTTGTTCCCGTCCATATTACGTAACACCTTTTTTGGCAATTTTGGACCCCCCCCCCCCCATGTAACAAATTTCAAAATTTAACAATAGTTTGAAAAACCATCACTTATGGTCAAACACCAAGTGTTACGTAACACTTCCATTAACCACCCCTCCCCCCTCGTAACACTTTAAACAAACCCCCCCACCCCTCTAGTGTAACGTAATTTATGGACGGACCCTTTGACAACCAATCTAAAACAGATTAGATCTCACCCAACTAAACACTTTTTTACATATATTTTACAAAGAAACATGAAAGAAATCGAATATTTTTAAAGAATTATCTGCTTAAATTGCAAAATGCTCTGTAAGATCATTGATTGATAAAAATTAGTCCCAGGGATATCGCCCGTTTTTTCATGTACATAAAGTTAGCAGAACAACTTTTAAAATTTAGAAAAAGTATGTGCTCATTAGTTGCCTCTAATTACTTGCTAAATAGTTGCGAAATAAAAAAAAATTGTTGCACTTTTTTTTTAAATTATGTTTTGTTAACTTTATATAAAGATAGCAGAGCATTCATAGGAATATTGCATAAAATTTAAATTCGCTTGGTGCATAATTTGCCGCTAATTAGTTGCAAAATTAATTTTTTTAAATTTTTTTTGAATTTGGGATGGAAAGCTCAATCAAAATTTTTCAGAATGTACAGTGTGTGTACCTTGAAAAATTAAGATTAATTTTGTTATATTTTGTTGTTTGTTAAAGTCTATTTCTCTCTTCGACACATTTTAAGTTGTTCAAATCAAAATAAAAAAAACTTCCCCATAAGACTTTTTTTTTTGTTTATATGAGGTGTGTAGAGCTTGATATCAAGGCACACCCCCTCTGCCTAGGAAAGAGATTTCCAAAAATTAAATAATACCATAATTTGCTACTACTTATTTACTAATTACATCCCCTTCTAGAAAATTGCCTACTCTCAAGATAACTTCATTTTTTTTGTTTTTATGGGGTGTGTTGCTTGATACCAAGGCACACTCCATATAAATAAAAAAAATCAAGTTATCTTGAGAGTAGGCAATTTTTTAGAAGGGGAGGAAATTAGTACATGATTAGTAGCAAATTATGGTATAATTACTTCTTTGATATCTCTTTCCTAGGCAGAGTGTGCCTTGATATCAAGTTACACACCCCATAAAAACAAAAAAAAATGAAGTTATCTTGAGAGTGGGCAATTTTCTAGAAGGGGACGACATTAGTACCACATTCTGGCATAGTCACTTTTGGTCGAATCTCTTTTCTAAGCAGAGGGGGGTGTACCTTGATATCAAGCTACATACCCCATAACAAACAAACAAACAAAAATCTTAGGAACCGATGGTTTTTGTACACTAAAAGTACCCTTCTTTAAGAGTACATAATAAGTACAAAATTATGACACATCAACTTTCATTAACTCTGTGGCCTAAGTATAGGGAGGGTGCAGCTTAGCGCCAAGCCCCCCCCCTTTTAAGTGCGAATAACTCCGTTATTCAGTAAGTACAAAAATTTTTAGAAGGGGACTAAATTAATACATAATTTTTACAACATCTAAATTGAGTTTCGTTGAGGGGGGGGTGTAGCTTAATTGAGCCACAAAGGTAACATATTGTTGGAATTAGGAAGAAAAGATTTATCGAGGTTTTAAAAAATAAATAAAGTTAATTTCAAAATTTGACATTTTGAATGACATATTCGAAACCCTGTACATCGTTTTTTCTCTGGGTATACCATTTTTTTTGGCGTTTGACCTGATCAACAATTTATTTGCCAAAATAGCTAGTTTTAGGAGATATTTCTAGTTTTTTCTGTGGTTTATATTTTTGACGTTTATCAATATTTTTTTCTATACTTTATATAGCTACATCGTTCCATTTAAAGTGATGTTTATTGCCTATTGGTTTGAAGTTTCTGTTTACCATTAAAATCGGATTACCACGCATCACGTGACACCCTATAAAAACAAACTACACATCCATGTCACGCCACGTAATGCGTTTTTAGACTTACGTGGGAACCGGGTATAAGTGGCATTACTCCAGAATTGCCATATTGTGTTGCCTTATTTTGCCCTCCACAATAACAAATAAATAGTGGTTACCAGTTATCTCGCGCACTACAAAAATTATTTTGCGGATTCCAAGCAAACGGGCGTATCTTTAATTTCTTATTTTTAAGACAGTTTTGTTTAAGGGAATTAAACATGCCAGCACGACTTATATTTAACGTAGACATTTAGCTTTTGGTTTGTTAGGCCAAAATACAGTCAAAAAATCAAACTTGCCTTAATATTTCGCAAGTCATTTTTTAAGACACGGTACGGAACGATTTCCTGCAGAATCTCCTAAATTCCCATTTCTTATAAAATTGCTAACTTCTTTATCACTCAAAGATTAACTTTTTGTCGCTACTTCGGCAAAATGGAACACGTTCAGCCGTCTTAAAACATAAAATTAATTTTGATTTGTCAACCCGGAAAATATGCGAAAATTTGCGCTTATAAAATTTAAAATTGCAGTTCCGTCCTTTTCACTTCGATTATTGCTTAGCTAATCAAAATTGGGTTCCCACAGGGTTGTGCAAAATCCAAGACCGTGTGAATAGTGAAGTGGTACCGCATGCGTGAGTTCGAGTGACAAATTGAGTATCCAGACTTTGGTAGGTACTCTTGCTCAATTCGAGAAGCTAAAGCGACGAAATAAGTTTTTTTTTATGTTGTGATTCCGTCAAGTTTGGAAAAAGGACCCTTTAAAAAACGTGAGGTAAGTGCTATAATTGTGATATAACTTTATACAAGGGTGTTTATCGGGATCGGTAACTGAAGATTAATTATGTTAATTAGCCGAGGTACTAACGGTTTTACGTCGGTTAGATACTCAAAATATTTATCTATTTCATATTTAATTATTTTATTTATTTTTAATTTTAGTCATCTAAACAAAATTGTATATATTTTTAGAAAAAAAAATGTGAATTTAAAAAAAAGTCGTTCAATAGAGACCAAACTCAAACATAGTTAAATAAGTTTTACTTCGGTGAACCTAGCAGAGCAAGGTGAGCAGGAAAAAAAAGATGATAGTGTTTAATTAAGTGGCGCATTTAAAAATTTAGTGCTTCTTTTTTTTTAAAATAGAGCATGTTCTACTAGCTTCAAATGAACTCGGCAGACCAATGCTTTTAATTTGTTGCTAATTAGATGGCTAATTATGGGTCGAACCATATCAAATCGACCGGCCAATTGTTTCGATCATGTCCGATTTTGATGATTTTTGACACACTTAATCTATCTACAAAAAAAACTCAAAAATTCAAAATTAACTTAATGTCATAAGATTGTCATACAAATATTTATTAATTATTTTTTGTTAATTTAAACTAAATCGATTTTATTTGGAATTTAATTTTTCTTGTATAAACTGCAATTTTAACACCGTTTTTTTGTATTTTTTTTAGATGTTCTGATGTTAAGAATGCAAACATAGAAGATCCCGTATAGCCCTATAAATTTTAAGGTATGTTTGATATTTTTTATTAAGTTTCGGTTTTTATAGGTATAAATAAAAAAAGGGCCTGGTGGAAGGATGGTTATTGGCTCTGTGTTTCGGACTTCCATTGTCTATATTTTATTTATACACGACGTTTCGTATAAATAAAATATAGACAATGTAAGTCCGAAACACGAGAGTTAATTTCAAACACATCATTGTCTCAATCTTTCAAACAGATGGTTATTGGTTTACGCAAAAACCTTTATCTAAATGAATGGCCTAAAAGGATGGTTATTGGTTTACCCAAAAACCTTTATCTAAATAATTGGGCCAACATTATAATTGGCGTTTTGACAGTAGCTAACTAAACCATAGTTAACTTAATGTCATAAGATTGTCATACAAATGTTTATTAATTTTAAATAAACAGATTTTATTTGTAATTTGATCTTTCTCGTATAAATTGCAATTTTAACACTATTTTTTTTTATATTTTTTAGATGTCCTAAGATGTTGAGAATCCAAACATAGAAGATCCCGTATAGCTCTAAAAATGTTAAGGTATGTTTACCATTTTTTTATTAAGTTGCGGTTTTCGTAGGTATAAATAAAAAAGGGCCTGGTGGAAGGATGGTTATTGACTCTGTGTTTCGGACTTCAATTGTCTATGTTTTATTTATACACGATCTTTCGTATAAATAAAATATAGACAATGGAAGTCCGAAACACGGGAGATAATTTTAAAGAAATCATTGTCTCAAACTTTCAAACAGATGGTTATTGGTATATGCAAAACATTTATCTAAATGAATGGCCTAAAAGGGTGGTTATTGGTTTACCCAAAAACCTTTATCTAAATAATTGGGCCAACATTATAAATGACGTCCTGACAATAGTTACCTAAACATAAGATTGTCATACAAATGTTTATTAATTTCAAATAAATAGATTTTATTTGGAATTTGATTTTTCTCGTATAAACCGCAATTTTAACACTTTTTTATATTTTTTAGATGTCTTAAGATGTTGAGAATCCAAACATAGAAGATCCCGTATAGCCCTGTAAATTTTAGGGTATGTTTACTATTTTTTATTAAGTTGCGGTTTTCAAAGGTATAAATAAAAAAGGGCCTGGTGGAAGGATGGTTATTGGCTTTATGTTTCGGACTTCCATTTTCTATGTTTTATTTAGACACGATGTTTCGTATAAATAAAATATAGACAACGGAAGTCCGAAACACGGGAGATAATTTTAAAGAAATCATTGCCTCAAACTTTTAAACATATGGTTATTGGTTTACGCAAAACATTTATTTAAATGAATGGCCTATAAAGGACGGTTATTGGTTTACCCAAAAACCTTTATCTAAATGATTGGGACAACATTATAACTGACGTCCTAAAAATAGTTAATAAGATTGTCGTAAAAATGTTTATTTTATTAGTAATTTGATTTTTCTGGTATAAAATGCAATTTTAACAATTTTTTTATATTTTTAGATGTCCTAAGATGTTGAGAATCCAAACATAGAAGATCCCGTTTAGCCCTATAAATTTTAAGGTATGTTTACCATTTTTTATTAAGTTGCGGTTTTTATAGGTATAAATAAAAAGGGCCTGGTGGAAGGATGGTTATTGGCTCTGTGTTTCAGGCTTCCATTGTTCGTTTTATCTATACACGATGTTACGTATAAATAAAATTAGACAATGGAAGTACGAAACACGAGGTTAATTTCAAACACATCATTGTCTCAAACTTTCAAACAGATGGTTATTCGTTTACGCAAAAACCTTTATCTAAATGAATGGCCTAAAAGGGTGGTTATTGGTTTACCCAAAAACCTTTATCTAAATAATTGGGCCAACATTATAACTGACGTCCTGACAATAGTTACCTAAAGCCTAGTTAACTTAATGTCATAAGATTGTCATACAAATGTTTATTAATTTCAAATAAATAGATTTTATTTGGAATTTGATTTTTCTCGTATAAATTGCAATTTTAAAACTTTTTTTAATATTTTTTAGATGTCCTAAGATGTTGAGGATCCAAACATAGAAGATCCCGTATAGCTCTAAAAATTTTAAGGTATGTTTACCATTTTTTATTAAGTTGCGGTTTTCGTAGGTATAAATAAAAAAGGGCCTGGTGGAAGGATGGTTATTGGCTCTGTGTTTCGGACTTTAATTGTCTATGTTTTATTTATACACGATCTTTCGTATAAATAAAATATAGACAATGGAAGTCCGAAACACGGGAGATAATTTTAAAGAAATCATTGCCTCAAACTTTTAAACATATGGTTATTGGTTTACGCAAAACATTTATTTAAATGAATGGACTATAAAGGACGGTTATTGGTTTACCCAAAAACCTTTATCTAAATGATTGGGACAACATTATAACTGACGTCCTGAAAATAGTTAATAAGATTGTCGTACAAATGTTTATTTTATTTGTAATTTGATTTTTCTGGTATAAAATGCAATTTTAACAATTTTTTTATATTTTTAGATGTCCTAAGATGTTGAGAATCCAAACATAGAAGATCCCGTATAGCTCTAAAAATTTTAAGGTATGTTTACCATTTTTTATTAAGTTGCGGAAGGATGGTTATTGGCTCTGTGTTTCGGACTTCAATTGTCTATGTTTTATTTATACACGATCTTTCGTATAAATAAAATATAGACAATGGAAGTCCGAAACACGGGAGATAATTTTAAAGAAATCATTGCCTCAAACTTTTAAACATATGGTTATTGGTTTACGCAAAACATTTATTTAAATGAATGGCCTAAAAGGGTGGTTATTGGTTTACCCAAAAACCTTTATCTAAATGATTGGGACAACATTATAACTGACGTCCTGAAAATAGTTAATAAGATTGTCGTACAAATGTTTATTAATTTCAAATAAATACATTTTATTTGTAATTTGATTTTTCTGGTATAAAATGCAATTTTAACAATTTTTTTATATTTTTAGATGTCCTAAGATGTTGAGAATCCAAACATAGAAGATCCCGTATAGCTCTAAAAATTTTAAGGTATGTTTACCATTTTTATTAAGTTGCGGTTTTTGTAGGTATAAATAAAAAGGTGGAAGGATGGTTATTGGCTCTGTGTTTCAGGCTTCCATTGTTCGTTTTATCTATACACGATGTTACGTATAAATAAAATTAGACAATGGAAGTACGAAACACGAGGTTAATTTCAAACACATCATTGTCTCAAACTTTCAAACAGATGGTTATTCGTTTACGCAAAAACCTTTATCTAAATGAATGGCCTAAAAGGGTGGTTATTGGTTTACCCAAAAACCTTTATCTAAATAATTGGGCCAACATTATAACTGACGTCCTGACAATAGTTACCTAAACCATAGTTAACTTAATGTCATAAGATTGTCGTACAAATTTTTATTAATTTAAAATAAATAGATTTTATTTGTAATTTGATTTTTCTCGTCTAAACTGCAATTTTAGGAATTTGATTTTTCTCGTATAAACCGCAATTTTAACACTGTGTTTTTATATTTTTTAGATGTCTTAAGATGTTGAGAATCCGAACATAGAAGATCCCGTATAGCCCTGTAAATTTTAAGGTATGTTTACTATTTTTTATTAAGTTGCGGTTTTTATAAGTATAAATAAAAAAGGGCCTGGTGGAAGGATGGTTATTGGTTTTATGTTTCGGACTTCCATTTTCTATGTTTTATTTAGACACGATGTTTCGTATAAATAAAATATAGACAATGGAAGTCCGAAACACGGGAGATAATTTTAAAGAAATCATTGTCTCAAACTTTTAAACAGATGGTTAATGGTTTATGCAAAACATTTATCTAAATGAATGGCCTAAAAGGACGGTTATTGGTTTACACAAAAACCTTTATCTAAAAGAATGGCCAAGATTATAACTGACATCCTGACAGTAGCTAACTAAACCATAGTTTACTTGATGTTAAATGATTGTCATACAAATGTTTTTTAAATGTTTTTAGTTACTTGCAATTTTGTTTTATTTTTATGTTATTGCAATTTGGTTTTTGTGTTTTTCAGCTGAACTAGGAAATCGCAAAACAAAAAACTACATACTTTTCAGGAAATGAAATATAAGTTTATATGCCAGCATAAGTACCAACAAATAGCAATAGCAACCATTTTAAAATCTATTTTCGAAAATACAAAGGACACATTTTTTAAAATTTAGGGTAAGTCATTAATGTCTGTGAAAAATTTTCGTTTAAAGTTTGGTACTATGATCGAAGGGTATCTCAAATAGTTAACCGATAGAAAAAAGTTGGTTACCTAGCTAAAATACCCAACAGAAAAATTTGCCCTTCGTATGTCAGTTACCAACATTTTTGTTAGTAATTTGAATGGGGGCCATACAATATTTTTTGATAAGCTAAATTCAGCTGTAGCTGTGCGGCTACCGCACTCTAAAAGGACGGTAATTCTGTTTCTGGATAAATAACCTATTATTATTTTTAGAAGTATGAAAAGATCATTTTAAGGGAAAGAAAAGACCTTGTAAATATGGATGGATACTAATAATTCAAAGAAAAAACCGGGTAAGGCACTAAATTTTCTAGATTTTTGTTGTTGTTTGTGTGATAGGGCATGGACGTTCGGAAGTAACCTTAAAAATTCAAAAATCTAATTTTAAATATTTTTATCACACGGACTTTTTTTTAAATGTAAATTATTTTAAATTAGTTTTTTTTTTTATTTTAAATTATGGTTACTTTTCAGAAACAATGCCCAAAATCAAAACGGCAGCCGTACGAAGAAGATAGTTTATATAACTATTTTGTTTGCTCACTGCCGACATTTCTTTTTTTCACGAAAATGAATAATTAAACGGTAAAATAAATTTCATGATATATTGCTATATCGATTTTTTACTTTTTTTGGATCGATTTGTTTTAAATTGTAAAATACTGAAATTGACTCTGTGTTTCGGACTTCCATTGTCTATATTTTATTTATACACGACGTTTCGATCAGTACAATCTCTGATCGCCTTCAGGTGCAAACTACAATCTATTCCTAAGGCTACGTACTTATATACTATGGGAAATCACTCAGCCGTGAAGTTGCCTCCGCTCAAGGAGGGGTTTTCAAATATTTGGAATTTCAACACTTGGTTTACTGAAAATACCCTGATTCTGCCCAATAAAGGCAGCTTCGTTTCTTCCAGTGTGACTCCTTGTGCAAAACCTTTGCTTCTGTCCACTTCATTCGGTGTTGTTTTGACCATGCGTGTTCGGCGATTCCTGATTTCGTTGTTTCACCTCTGGGTATTCGTCTGATGTTCTTTAAGCATAACAGATAGTGGTATTTTTGTTTCACCTATGTATGATTTATAACAATTCTCATGACTTGGAAATCGAAATAAGAAACATTAAGAAGGATCTGCAGCAGAATGGTTACAGCCTTAAACTTATAACAGATACTATTTCTAAATTTCAGCAAACAGGACAGATATTACAAGACCAAAACCAGGCAAATGAATTCCTTACAATTCCATACATTAAAGGAGTATCAGGGAAAATTCGAAGAGTAGCGAAAAACTTTAATATTAAAACAGCTTTTAAATCTAATAATACAATTCGAAGCCTTCTTAGAAAAACGAAACCGGAGAACAAACAAAATAAGGAATGCATTTACCAAGTTCCTTGTGAGTGTGGTGAATCAGACATAGGTGAAACAAAAAGACCACTATCTGTTAGGCTTAAAGAACCTCAGACGAATACCCAAAGAGGTGAAACAACGAAATCAGGAATCGCCGAAGACGCATGGTCAAAACAACACCGAATGAAGTGGACAGAAGCAAAGGTTTTGCACAAAGAGTCACACTGGAAGAAACGAAAATTCCTTGAAGCTGTCTTTATTGGGCAGAATAAGGGTATTTTCATTAAACCAAGTGTTGAAATTCCAAATATTTGGAAGCCCCTCCTTGGGCGGAGCCAACTTCTTAAACTTCACGGCTGAGTGATTTCCCATAGTATATAAGTACGTAGCCTTAGGAATAGATTGTAGTTTGCACCTGAAGACGATCAGAGATTGTACTGATCGAAACGTCGTGTATAAATAAAACATAGACAATGGAAGTCCGAAACACAAAGTTAATTTCAAATACATCATTGTAAAATACTATTATGATTTTTTTTTGACAGACAACGCTTTCGAATAATTAAAAGCAAGCAAACTATCCCAGGAGCGAGTTAAATTGTCATTCGTCAAAATCATGTAGGTCTGTGTTGCAGGTTGCGGGTTATTTACCGACATATTCAGGTTTACATTCTGATTTTTGTTGAAAATATACCCAACAATAAAATAACAGGTGGAAAAGATTCGGATTCTATTATAATATCCGGGAACGATCCAAAACTGTTGACAATAAAGTTGTTGTTGTTGTTGTTAAAAATGCCCACTTTTAGAGTGGTGTGCCGAGCCTTTATCCAAAATTTTGTGGTACACGATTGTCCATTTCGTATTCAGGACGAGAAAATGCACATCTTATCAAAAAATGACGAGGGTTACCTATCCATCATAATTTTTACTGCGAACGATTGTATTATAAACGTGGGTCATTTCATATTTGGCAGACCATCTCCCCTTGGTACATTTATTCTAACCATAAAGAGAATGAAAAATGCAAATAACTTTTTTGACCATTAGCTTTTTTTTTAAATTAATTCTTGAACATCGCAAAAACTACCAATTTTGCTCAAACATGTACCCAAAGAAATTGAAATATCTCGATAACTACTTAAACTTGGACGGTGGTTTATAGCTTGTTTTAAAGGTATTTTAAATACACATGATATAGTTTTTGTTTAAATAAAAAAAAATTTTTTTTTTCATCGTTATTTTTTTTTTAATTAATTTTTGAAAATCAAAACAAACTACCATTTTGCTTATACATGTATCTAAAGAAATTAAAATATCTCGATAACTACTTAAACTAGAACAGGTATTTTAAATACCTTTCGAATAATATCAAAAAGAAACTTTTTTTTTTAATTTTTGAAAAACAGCATTTTTTATTCTTTTTTATAAAAATATATTTTGTTTCTAGGTATTTCGCCAAACTATTTTCAAAATTTCAAGATATAGACTTAATGGGTTCATCAAAAAAAATTATTTTAAAAATTTTGATTTTTTTTAAATGAGGTTATGTGATACTTCATTAAAATGGCCTTTATTATACCTTTAATTCTCAAGATATTCATATTTTGATAAATGCCTGTAAAGACACTCAATTTTAACCAACTGTGCAGGTACACAAAAAGAGTAATATCACATAACCTTTTTTTTATTTTGAAATTGTTTTCAAAATTTTTAAAATAATTTATTTTAATGAACCCATCAAGTCTCCATTTTAAAATTTTGTACATAGTTTGGCAGAATAGCCTGAGACAAAACATATATTTTTGTTTTTTAAATAAAAAATGTTGTTTGTCAAAAATTTAAAAAAAAATTAATTTCCAATTTTTTTTTTAAACAAAAAGTACATCATGTGATACATCATTCGAAAGGTATTTAAAATACCTGTTCAAGTTTAAGTAGTTATCGAGATATTTTAATTTCTTTAGATACTTGTGTAAGCAAAATGGTAGTTTTTGTGATCTTCAAGAATTAATTTAAAAAAACTAATGATAAAAAAAAAATTAAATTTGTGACTTTTCATTCCCTCTATGTGTAGAATAAATCTATCAAAAATTATCGAAATCAGGGAGATGGTCTGCCAAACCTATGGTTGATTTGGTTGACGGGCATTATTTGTTTTCAGGAGGTTAATTAATGATTAAAAAGGAAACATGGTTTCATTAATAGTAAATTTGGTTATGGATGAACTGAGTACAACAGTTATTGATTTGCAACTGCCACACAAACAATATACGAAAAATCGAGACTGCTGGAGCATTTTTTTTATGGCCTAAACAATTCAAAGTATGTCCACAATTTATTTATGTTTTTACACTAGTTTAATTATGTCATACCAAAAGTTTTTTTTTAAGCCAAGGGAATCAGTTATCTGGTTACCGTGAATGCACAAACTAACTCTAAAGTTAACTTCTGCAAATATAAATGTTTGTTTACCCAGCTCTATTTTTGTTTGTTTCAAAAAATAACGCTAAAAATGCAAAAAATCTAAGCCAATCTAGAGATGGTACTTAAAAGAAGGTAAAGCCTAAATTCAGCTGTTGCCGTGCGGCTGCCGCACCAAAAATAAAAGGCGAGAATCTTTGTTTTCGGAAAATTTCTCACCCTTAAGACGATTATTTTCACTCTAGTTATTTGTTTTTAATTATACGAAATGTTTTTTGGATTATCATTTTTTTTTTTGGTTTCAGGACAATATCGCGACTTGTGGAATTCAAAAAACATGACAAGTCTCAGCAAAAAGAAAACAGCTTGAGTTAAACTATCAGAAGTTGTCAAGCTAGATAGTTACTGAAAAAAAGGTGAGCCATATTGGTTGGATTTTCAACCTTATTTTCGGGTATGGGCGTGCACACACTACAGAAGCTTGTTTAGGTACTAGATGAGCTAAATTCAGCTGTAGCTGTGCGGCTGCCGCACCCAAAATAAAAGGTCAGGTTCTTTGTTTTTGGGATTCTTAATAGCCTAAAAATTCCTTTCCCTGACGACATTTATTCTTATTCTAGTTACCTGTTTTTTTAATCATACTAAATGTTTAATTATTTTTTTTTTCAGGAAGGTAATTCTACAGGTGGGAATTAATAAAACATTTCACAGCCTAAGCAAACGAAATACACCCTCCGTTAAATCAACATAAATCACGAAGGTACATGAAGATGATAAAAAAAAGGTAGAGCCATATTTTTTGCTTTTTCAACTTATTTTCGGGTATGGGCGTGCACACACTACAGAAGCTTGTTTAGGTACTAGATGAGCTAAATTCAGCTGTAGCTGTGCGGCTGCCGCACCCAAAATAAATGGTCAGATTCTTTGTTTTTGGGATTCTCAATAGCCTAAAAATTCCTTTCCCTGACGACATTTATTCTTATTCTAGTTACCTGTTTTTTTAATCATACCAAATGTTTAATTATTTTTTTTTTTCAGGAAGGTAATTCTACAGGTGGGAATTAATAAAACATTTCACAGCCTAAGCAAAAGAAATACACCCTCCTCTAAATCAACATAAATCGAGAAGGTACATGAAGATGATAAAGAAAGGTAGAGCCATATTTTTTGTATTTTCAACTTATTTTCGGGTATAGGCGTGCACACGCTACAGAAGCTTGTTTAGGTACTAGATGAGCTAAATTCAGCTGTAGCTGTGCGGCTGCCGCACCCAAAATAAAAGGTCAGGTTCTTTGTTTTTGGGATTCCGAATAACCTAAAAATTACTTTCCCTGACGACATTTATTCTTATTCTAGTTACCTGTTTTTTTTAATCATACCAAATGTTTAATTATAATTTTTTTTTTCAGCAAGGTAATTCTACAGGTGGAAATTAATAAAACATTTCAAAGCCTAAGCAAAAGAAATACACCCTCCTTTAAATCAACATAAATCGAGAAGGTACATGAAGATGATAAAAAAAAGGTAGAGCCATATTTTTTGCTTTTTCAACTTATTTTCGGGTATGGGAGTGCACACACTACAGAAGCTTGTTTAGGTACTAGATGAGCTAAATTCAGCTGTAGCTGTGCGGCTGCCGCACCCAAAATAAAAGGTCAGGTTCTTTGTTTTTGGGATTCTTAATAGCCTAAAAATTCGTTTCCCTGACGACATTTATTCTTATTCTAGCTACCTGTTTTTGTAATCATACCAAATGTTTAATTATTTTTTTTTTCAGGAAGGTAATTCTACAAGTGGGAATTAATAAAACATTTCAAAGCCTAAGCAAAAGAAATACACCCACCGTTAAATCAACATAAATCACGAAGGTACATGAAGATGATAAAAAAAGGTAGAGCCATATTTTTTGTATTTTCAACTTATTTTCGGGTATAGGCGTGCACACGCTACAGAAGCTGGTACTAAATGAGCTAAATTCAGCTGTAGCTGTGCAGCTGTCGCAACCAAAATAAAAGGGCAGTAATTCTGTTTTTGGGATATTCGATAGCACAAAAATATCTCCACCTGGCGACATTTATCCTCAATCTGGTTAACTTTTCGTTAAGCAATACCAAATGTTTTATACGGCATGCATATATATTTTTTTTGTTTAAGAGGTTTCTTGTGAATTTCTTCAACAAAAATCAACAGGGTAGATGACACTTAATAAAAGTTAAAGCTACATTTCTTGTATTTTTTTAAAACTTATTTTCACACACTACAGAAGCTTGCTTAGGTACTGCATTAGCTAAATTCAGTTGTTGCTGTGCGGCTAGCGCACCCAAAATAAAAGGTCAGGCTTCTGGTTTTTAGGATTCTCTATTGCACAAAAATATCTACATCTGGCGACATTATTTCAGTCTAGTAAACTTTTTTTTAAACCATCTAACAAAAAATTTTATTTAATTAGTTTTTTTTGTTTGAGGAAAATATCGCAATTCATGGATTTAAAAAATATGGCGAAGTCTAGGTAAGAAGAGCAGGAATATACTGGTTCCCAGAAATTACCAAGCTAGATAGAAATCTTTGGATAATACCTACTCAAGGAAAGGTAAAGCCATATAGATTATTGTATTTTAAAAACTTATTTTCGGGCTTGGGCAAGCACACACTACCAGAAGGTTGTTTAGGTACTAAATGGCCTAACCTTAGCTGTTGCTGTGCCGTTGCCGCATTGGAATTCTCGATAGCCTAATATTCTAGTTAACTTTATTTAAATTATAGGATATGTCTTATTGCGTTATTATTTTTTTTGTTTCAGTATAATATTGCGACTGATAGATTCAAAAAACATGGCGCAGTCTAGGTAAAAAAGCAGCATTAAATAAATTAACAGATATTGTCAGGCTAGATGGTTACTGAAAGAAGGTAAGCCATATTGGTTGCATTTTCAAAACTTATTTTCGAGTATGGGCGTGCACACTACAGAAGCTTCTCTAGGTACTAAATGAGCTAAATTGAGCTGTTGCTGTGCGGCTGCCGCAATTGATAAAAAATATCTACTTTTTCAGACACTTTTTAAAATTTTTCTTAATCATTTAATAACAGCAAGTGTTTTCTTACTCTAGTTCTTTTTTTGTGTTTCAGGAAAATACCGCCGAACATGGCAAAAATCTAACTAAAGAAGCAGCATGCCACATGAACTGCCAAACGGTATCAACTAACATCAACAAAATGTTACTTCAATAAATAATGTCTGTCCAGATTTTTCAGTGTCTCGTTAAGGTAGGTGCGTCTGCAAAGTATTTTTTAATTTTCAAGTGGTGAGGCTTCTCATGATGTCAGTCCAGCAGTTCATTTGTCACACGCGGACACGGTGGACACGTCAAAATTTAGCTGCCTATTAAATAGATTTTGATCTTTTTGCTCATCAGTTCAAGTTACGTCAAATGAGTTGTTGTTTAATATTACATTGTGCAATTTCTACACCCAAGATAAAAAACGGCAGTATTCAGGATTTTTTTTAAAATAAATCTAAGATTACTCCAATGCCTACAGTACTCTCACTTAGCCATCAGTTTTTTTTTTAAATTGTAACTATATTTTTTTTATTTTAATATTTACCTGATCGAAAGACGTAGGACTCCGATTTCAATTGAATCTTTAACAGTCGGGTTAACAATTTCTTTTGTTTTGATTATTTGACAGATATGTCATCACATCTATTTATTTGACCACACGCAAATATTTTTGGACAGTAGATTTAAAAACTAGCTACGTAATAGCTACATTTTAACGTTACTGGGCATCACTTCAAGTTACATCAAGTAATTGGTTTGTGCAATATCCACCCAAGATAAAGAACGGCAGTCTTCTCAGTTTTCAATTTTTTTTTATAAAATTAAGATTTTTACAATACTCTCACTTTCTTGACCATCATTTTTATTTCCTTAAATAAATTAAATTGTAAATAATTATTTCTTGTTTTAGGATTTACCTGAAGATGAAGATGATGATTAAAAAACAAGGTAAAGCCATACTTCTTGTATTTTCAAAACATATTTTCGGGTTTGGGCGTGCACACACTACAGAAGCTTGTTTAGGTACTATATGAGCTAAATTCAGCTGTAGCTGTGCGGCTGCCGCACCCAAAATAAACGGGCAGTAATTCTGTTTTTGGAATCTTCGATAGCCCAAAAATTTCTCCACCTGCCGACATTTATCCTCAATCTGGTTAATTTTTCTTTAAGCAATGTACGTCATGCCTATATATTTTTTCTGTTTTAGTAGAAGTTTCTTCTGAGAATAAAAAACGTGCTCAAATCTAAGCAATATTACAAAAATCAACAGGCTGGATGTTACTTAAAAAAAGGTAAGCCATATTCGTTGCATTTTCAAATAGTACTTTTAACAACTAGTGGCTAAAATAGTGCTTTTTTTACAAGCGTTGGTTTAAATAACGAGCGTAGCGAGGTATTTAAAAACACGAGTAAAAACAAGCACAGTTTAGCCGCGAGTTGTTAACACTATTTTTTTTTTGATACCTTTATCAAGAAATCCAAGAAATACTTTTAAGAATCTCGAACGAAGAGCCCTTCTCGCGACATATCATCTTTACACTATAAATCAAGGCGGCTGGTAAATGAAATAACAATCGTTTCCATAGCGATGTGCTATTTTATTCGGTGACGTTCATTGTTGCGTCATTTTAATCTTTGACAGTTTGATATTTTGACGAAGTTTTCTAATGATTTTTTCGTAAATACTTGGTGAAAACTGGCGGAAATGGTTTAATTTTTAGGCAAGAATAATTATATTTTTTCAATATTACTATTTTCCGCTATTTCTCTTTAATTTTGGGTAAAAAACGGACAGAAATCTTTTTTTGCACCCGTGATCAAAAAAAAAAAAATTTTTTTTTGCATCGGTAATCAAAAAAGCCATGCTTTAGTTATCTGCAGACAGTTAGTAAAATCATGCTTTTGATGAAGGTATAAAAAAAACTTATTTTCGAGTATGGGCTTGCACACACTACAGAAGCTTCTCTAGGTACTAAATGAGCTAAATTCAGCTGTTCTGTGCGACTGCCGCAATTGATAAAAAATATCTACTTTTTCAGAGACTTTTTTAATCATAGCAAGTGTTTTCTTACTCTAGTTCTTTTTTTGTGTTTCAGGAAAATACCGCCGAAGATGGCAAAAATCTAACTAAAGAAGCAGCATGACACATGAACTACCAAACGGTATCAACTAACATCAACGAAATGTTACTTCAATAAATAATATCTGTCAAGATTTGTCACAGTATCACATTAAGGTAGGTACGCCTGTAAATTATTTTTTAAATTTCAAGGGGTGAGGCTTCTCATGATGTAAGTTCAGCAGTTCATTTGTCACACGCGGACACGATGGCAACTTAGCTCAAAATTTAGCTGCCTATTAAATAGATTTTGATCTTTTTGCTCATTAGTTCAAGTTCAGATCAGATGAGCTGTTTTTTAATATTTCATTGTGCAATTTCTACACCCAAGATAAAGAACGGCAGTATTCAGAGTCTTTGATTTTTTTAAAATAAATCTAAGATTACTCCAATGCCTACAGTACTTTCACTTAGCCATCATCTTTTTTTAAATTGTAACTATATTTTTTCTATTTTAATATTTACGTGATCGAAAGACGTATGACTCCGATTCCAATTGGATCTTCAACAGTCGGGTTAACAATATCTTCTGTTTTGATTATTTGACAGATATGTCATCACGACTATCTATTGGACCACACGCCAACATTTTTCGACAGTTTAAAAACTAGCTAGGTAAGAGCCACATTCTGACGTTACTGGGCATCAGTTGAAGTTATATCAAGTAATTGGTTTGTGCAATATACACCCAAGATAAAGGACGGCGGTTTATTCAGTCTTCAATATTTCTTTATTACATTTAAGATTTCCACAATATTCTCACTTTCTTCATCACATTTTTATTTACTTAATAAATTAAATTCTAAATAATTACTTCTTATTTTAGGATTTACCTGAAGACGATGATGAAAAAAAAGGTAAAGCCAAATTTTTTGTATTTTCAAAACATATTTTCGGGTTTGGGCGTGCACACACTACAGAACCTTGTTTAGGTACTAGATGAGCTAGATTCAGCTGTAGCTGTGCGGCTGCCGCACCCAAAATAAAAGGTCAGGTTCTTTGTTTTTGGGATTCTTGATAGCCTAAAAATTCCTTACCCTGACGACATTTATTCTTATTCTAGTTAACTGTTTTTTTAATTAAACCAAATGTTTTATTATTATTTTATTTTCCTGTTTTAGAAAGGTGATTCTATAGGTGGGAATAAACATTATTTTATTTTCTGGTTTCAGAAAGGTGATTCTACATGTGGGAATAAATAAAACATTCCAGAGTCTAAGCAAAAGAAATACATCCTCCGTTAAATCAACATAAATCATTAAGGTACATGAAGATGATGAAAAAAAAAGGTAAAGCCATATTTTTTGTATTTTTAACTTATTTTCAGGTATAGGCGTGCACACACTACAGAAGCTTGTTTAGGTACCACATGAGCTAAATTCAGCTGTAACTGTTCGGCTGTCGCACCCAAAATAAAAGGGCAGTAATTCTGTTTTTGGAATCTTCGATAGCTCAAAAATTTCTCCACCTGCGGACATTTATCCTCAATCTGGTTATTTTTTCTTTAAGCAATACCAAATGTTTTGTACGTCATGCCTATGCAAGTGTTTTTTTACTCTAGTTCTTTTTTTGTGTTTCAGGAAAATACCGCCGAAGATGGCAAAAATCTAACTAAAGAAGCAGCATGACACATAAACTGCCAAACGATATCAACTAACATTTTCACGGTGTCACGTTAAGGTAGGTGCGTCTGTAAAGTTTTTTTAAATTTCAAGGGGTGAGGCTTCTCATGATGTAAGTCCAGCAGTTCATTTGTCACACGCGTACACGGTGGCAACTTAGCTCAAAATTTAGCTGCCTATTAAATAGATTTTGATCTTTTTGCCCATCAGTTCAAGTTAGGTCAGATGAGCTGTTGTTTAACATTGCATTGTGCAATTTCTACACCCAACATAAAGAACGGCAGTCATCACAGTCTTTGATTTTTTTTAATAAATCTAAGATTCGCTACACTGCCTACAATACTCTAACTTAACCATCATCTTTTTTTAAATTGTAGCTATATTTTTTTATTTTAATATTTGCCTGACAGAAAGACATATGACTACGATTTTAATTAGATCTTCAACTGGCGGGTTAACAATTTCTTCTGTTTTGATTATTTGAGAGATATGTCATCACAACTATTTATTTGACCACACGCAAATATTTTTGGACAGTAAATTTAAAAACTAGCTACGTAATAGCTACATTTTGACGTTACTGGGCATTAGTTCAAGTTACATCAAGTAATTGGTTTGTGCAATATCCACCCAAGATAAAGAACGGCAGTTTTCTCAGTCTTCAATTTTTTTTATAAAATATAAGATTTCCACAATATTCTCACTTTCTTGACCATCATTTTTATTTACTTAAATAAATTAAATTGCAAATAATTATTTTTTATTTTAGGATTTACCTAAAGATGAAGATGATGATGGAAAAACAAGGTAAAGCCATATTTTTTGTATTTTAAAAACATATTTTCGGGTTTGGGCGTGCACACACTACAGAAGCTTGTTTAGGTACTAGATGAGCTAAATTCAGCTGTAGTTGTGCGGCTGCCGCACCCAAAATAAAAGGGCAGTAATTCTGTTTTTGGAATCTTCGATAGCCCAAAAATTTCTCCACCTGCCGACATTTATCCTCAATCTGGTTAATTTTTCTTAAAGCAATTTGTTTGTTTTGTACGTCATGCCTATATATTTTTTTTGTTTCAGTAGAAGTTTCATATGAGAATACAAAACAAGCTCAAATCTAAGCACCATTAGAAAAATCAACAGGCTGGATGTTACTTAAAAAAAGGTAAGCCAAATTCGTTGCATTTTCAAAACTTAAGTTTCGGGTATGAGCGTGCACAGACTACAGAAGCTTGTTTAGATACAAGATGATCTAAATTCAGCTGTAGCTGTGCGGCTGCCGCACCCAAAATAAAGGTCAGGTCGTGTGTTTTTGGTATTCTCAATATACTAAAAATTCCTTACCCTGACGACATTTATTTTTATTCTAGTTAATTTTTTTTAAACTACGAAAAGTTTTATTAAATTTAATTTTTTTTTTCAGGAAAATATCGCGACTTGTGGAATTTAAAAAATATGGCAAAGTCTCAGCAAAAAAACCAGTATTTTATAAATTAACAGAAATTTTCAAATTAGATGGTTCGGTTACTGAAAAAAGGTAGAAATTGCATTTTCGGGCATGGGCCTGCACAGACTACAAAGGCTTGTTTAGATACAAGATGAGCTAAATTCAGCTGTAGCTGTGGGGCTGCCGCACTCAAAATAAAGGTCAGGTTGTGTGTTTTTGGTATTCTTAATATACTAAAAATTCCTTACCCTGACTACATTTATTTTTATTCTAGTTAATTTTGTTTAACTATACGAAATGTTTTATTGAATTTTTATTTTTTTTTTGTTTTAGGAAAATATCGCGACTTATGGAATTCAAAAAATATGGCAAAGTCTCAGCAAGTATTTTATAAATTAACAGAAATTTCAAAATTAGATGGTTCGGTTACTGAAAAAAATTGAAATTGCATTTTCAAAACTTATCTTCGGACATAAAGGTAAGGTACTAAATGGGCTAACTTCAGCTGTTGCTTTGCGGCTGCCGCACCCAAAATAAAAGGTCGTCGCATTTGTTTTTGGGATTCTCGATAGCCCAGAAATTCCTTACCATGACGACATTTATTTTTATTCTAGTTTAGTTTCACAAAAATGTTGCGACTTACGGATTAAAAAAACGTGTCTAGGTAAAAAAAGCATATAATAGAAATTGTCAAGCCAGATGATTACTGAAAAAAAGATAAGCCATATTTGTGGTATTTTGATAAGTTACTTTCGGGCATGGTTGTGAACACTTACAGAAACTTGTTTATACGCTAAATTCAGCTGTTGCTGTGCGGCTGCCGCAATTGCTAAAAAATATCTACTTTTGCAGACACTTTTAAATTCTTGTTGACTTTTTAATCTAGCAAGAGTTTTCTTACCCTATTTATTTCTTTGGGTTTCAGAAAACTAAAGAAGCAGCATGACACATGAACTGTCAAACGGTATCAGTAGTAGCAGTACTATAGGGGCGGCCCGTGGGCCTGGTAATTAGGCCTCTTCATGGGCCCTTTCTGCTGCTAAACGGTATCAACTACCATCAACCAAATGTTACTTCAATAAATAATGTCTGTCGAGATTTACACAGTATCACATTAAGGTAGGTACGTCTGTAAAGCAATTTTTAAATTTCAAGGGGTTGAGCTTCTCGTGATGTCAGTCCAGCTGTTCATTTGTCACACGCGGACACGATGGCAACTTAGCTCAAAATTTAGCTGCCTATTAAATAGGTTTTGATCTTTTTGCTAATCAGTTCAAGTTAGGTCAGAATATTTCATTGCGCAATTTCTACACCCAAGATAAAGAACGGCAGTAATCAGAGCCTTTGATTTTTTTTTAATAAATCTAAGATTACTCCAATGCCTACAATACTCTCACTTAGCCATCAACTTTTTTTTAATTATAACTATTTTTTTTATTTTAATAATTACCTGATAGAAAGACGCATGAATCCGATTTCAATTGGATCTTCAACAGTCGGGTTAACAATATCTTCTGTTTTGATTATTTGGCAGATATGTCATCACAACTATTTATTTCACCACACGCCAAGATTTTTCGACAGTTTAAAAACTAGCTAGGTAATAGCTACATTTTGACGTTACCGGGAATCAGTTGAAGTTATATCAAGTAATTGTTTTGTGCAATATCAGGGTGTCTGCAAAATTATCTGAATAAAATTCCCGTCTTCAAAAATTTTCGGTCCGATAATTTTTTGCGGTACAAAAAGTGAAAAGTTATGTTCAGGTAAAATAAAAACTAATAATTTATTGCTAAAAACGGTGCTTTTAATAAAATTTAAAATTAAATTACTGAAGCGGTTTAACATACACAGAGTCAAATTCAATTGGCTGTTGTCGTTTTCAATTTATGATGATGATGAATGTTTTTGTAATTTAAGCCCCTCCCCTAAAAAATAAAAATAATTAAAACAAATTCTCAGCCCAAATTTAAAAAGCGCATTTCGTAAGCTGCTGTGGTTTTCGAGTTTTCTTATAAATTAGCTTCATCCCACCCCCCAAAAATATTTCGAATCTAAATTTTGGAAACTGTATTTTGCCCCAGCTGCGAGTTATGTATTTTTTACAGTTCAAACCCCCCTTTCCAAACCCTTCACCTTCGCCAAAAACTAATGGCCTTATCCACCGGTACCACAAAATTTTTATGCCAAATCTGGTTAAAATCGGTTCAGTGATATTTGAGGTATCATGACCCGTTTGACCCAAATGAAAAACCTGATTTGAAGTGAAAATAAAACAAGTTCTAACGATCCCAAAATACTAGCTATAATTTTGGTCAATTTTTCATCCACGTATGCACATAGTTATTATAAGGGAGGTTCCTGCTTAAAAAAACAAATACTGCACACACTTACCCGATTCTGTTCCTCTTTATCAATGTTGACAAAAAGTAATGAAAAAAACACAAGCTCTGACTACGCTTTAGCAGTGAGGAGAATGCCCGAATTTTGACCAGAGACGTTTGTACTTATATGTTTGCTATTGGAATCCTACAGTTCTATTAAAGTTTTCCGGCCGGAGTACAAACAAACTGATCACCTAAATTTTAAAATTTCCCGTTTTTTGTAAAATTCCCGTCGTTTTCTAGTCTTTTTCCCGGATTGTAGACACCCTGAATATACACCCAAGATAAAGGACGGCAGTCTACTCAGTCTTCAACATTTTTTTATTACGATTTCCACAATATTCTCACTTTCTTCTTCAGATTTTTATTTACTTAAATAAATTAAATTATAAATAATTATTTCTTATTTTAGGATTTACCTGAAGATGAATATGATTATGAAAATAAAGGTAAAGTCATAATTTTGTATTTTCAAAATATTTTTTCGGGTTTGGGCGTGCACACACTACAGAAGCTTGTTTAGGTACTAAATTAGCTAGATTCAGCTGTAGCTGTGCGGCTGCCGCACCCAAAATAAAAGGTCAGGTTCTTTGTTTTTGGGATTCTTGATAGCCTAAAAATTCCTTACCCTGACGACATTTATTCTTATTCTAGTTAACAGTTTTTTTAATTAAACCAAATGTTTTATTATTATTTTATTTTCTTGTTTCAGAAAGGTGATTCTACAGGTGGGACCCTCCGTTACATCACCATAAAACACTAAGGTACATGAAGATGATGAAAAAAAAAGGTTTGTATTTCTAACTTATTTTCGGGTATGGGCGTGCACACTCTACAGAAAGTTGTTAACGTACTAGATGAGCTAAATTCAGCTGTAGCTGTGCGGCTGCCGCACCCAAAATAAAAGGGCAGTAATTCTGTTTTTGGAATCTTCGATAGCCCAAAAATATCTCCACATGCCCACATTTATCCTCAATCTGGTTAACTTTTCTTTAAGCAATTTCAAATGTTTTTTACGACATGCCTATGTATTTTTTTTTGTTTCAGAAAAAGTTTCTTGTGAATTTCTTCAACGAAAATCAACAGGCTAGATGGTACTTAATAAAAGGTAAAGCTACATTTCTTGTATTTTTTTTAAACTTATTTTCAGGTATGGGCGTGCACACACTACAGAAGCTTGTTTAGGTACTGCATAAGCCAAATTCAGCTATTGCTATGAGGCTGGGGCACCCAAAATAAAAGGTCAGGATTCTGGTTTTTGGGATTCTCGATTGCACAAAAATATCTACAGCTGGCGACATTATTTTAGTCTACTGAATTTTTTTAAAACATTTAACAACAAATTTTATTTCATTAGTTTTTTTTTTTGTTTGAGGAAAATATCGCAATTTATGTATTCAAAAAATATGGCGAAGTCTAGGTAAAAAGAGCAGGAATATACTGATTCCCAGAAATTACCAAGCTAGATGGAAATCTCCAACATCTTTGGATAATACCTACTCAAAGAAAGGTAAAGTCATATAGATTATTGTATTTTCAAAACATATTTTCGGGTATGGGCGTGTACACAGTACAGAAGCTTGTTTAGGTACTAAATGAGTTCAGCTGTAGCTGTGCGGCTGCCGCACCCAAAATTAAAAAAAAACCGACAGGAATTACTGTTTTTCGGTTGCTCGATAGCCGAAAAATTTCTTCACCTGCCGACATTTATTTGAAGTATATAGTGAACTTTCTTTTTTATTTAATCACCCCATATGTGTTTTTATATCATACCTATATATTTTATTGTTTTAGAAAAAGTTTCGTGTGATATTTAAAAAACATCAAGGCAGAAAAGCACCATTATTATACAAATCAACATGTCCGACCAAGCTTGATGGTATTTAATCAAAATAAAAGGTAAAAGTTATGCTTTTTGTATTTTCAAAACTTCTTTTAGGGTATGGGCGCGCACACACTGCATGAGCTTATCTTACTAGATGAGCTAAATTCAGCTGTTGTTGTGCCGCTGCCGCACCCAAAATAAAAGGGCAGTTATCTTGATATTTGGGATTCCCGAATGCCCAAACTATCTCTCACCTGCCGACATTTTATTTTATAAGTTAACTTTTGTAATAATATTTTTTTACCAAGCGTTATTTTTTTTCTTTCAGTAAACTAACGCTGAAACTTATTTTTGGGCAAAGGCAAGCACACACTATAGAAACTTGTTTACGTACAAAATAAGCTAAATTCAGCTGTTGCTCTGCCGCACCCAAAATAAAAGGTCAGCGCGTTTGTTTTTGATATTCTCGATAGCCCAGAAATTCCTTAACCTGACGAAATAATTATAGAAAATGTTTGCATTATTTTTTTTTGTTTTACGAAAATGTCGCGACTTACGGATTCAAAAACAAGTGTAGGTATATAAAAAAGCAGCATTAAATAAATTAACAGAAATTGTCAAGCCAGATCGTTACTGAAAAAATGATAAGCCATATTTGCGGTATTATGAAAACTTACTTTCGGGCATAGGTGTGCACACTTACAGAAACTTGCTTATAAGCTAAATCCAGCTGTTGCTGTGCGGCTGCCGCAATTGCTGAAATTATCTACTTTTGCAGACACTTTTTTAAATTCTTGTTAACTTTTTAATCGTACCAAACCCTTTTTTATTGTGTTTCAGGAAAATACCGTCGAACATGGCAAAAACCTAACTAAAGAAGCAGCATGACACATGAACTGCCAAACGATGTCAACTAACATCAACCAAATATTACTTCAATAAATAATGTCTGTTAATATTTTTCACAGTGTCTCGTTAAGGTAGGTGGGTCTGTAAAGTATTTTTTAAATTTCAAGGGGTGAGGCTTCTCATGATGTAAGTCCAGCAGTTCATTTGTCACACGTGAACACGGTGGCAACTTAGCTCAAAATTTAGCTGCCTATTAAATAGATTTTGATCTTTTTGCTCATCAGTTCAAGTTAGGTCAGATGAGCTGTTTAATATTTCATTGTGCAATTTCTACACCCAAAATAAAGAACGGCACTCATCAGAGTCTTAATTTTTTTAAATAAATCTAAGACTTACTCCAATGCCTACAATACTCTCACTTAACTATCATCTTTTTAGTCCACGATACCAATATGGTATGGGGGACTATTGAAAATTTTGACTTTTGTTAATTTTATCAAAAATGAGGTACTAAGGTTCCAAAACACCTTAATCGACGAAAAAACAAAGTTGTCTGTATACACGATAACTCAAGAACGCCTTAATCGATTTTCACGAAATTTGGTAGAAAAATCCTCTATCGGCTGACCATAACTGATTAACTTTTGGAAAGGGTGGTGGGGGGGTTAAAGGGGAGATAAAATATTTAAAAAAATTGTTGGGACTTGGGAAGAAAAGCAAGTAGCGATATGCGGTTTTCAGATTTAAGTTTCCATGAAAATGGACTACAAATTTTGTTAAGTCCAAATTCGTGGGAGCTTTAGTTTCCGAGTTATTTCAAAAAACGTTAAAATATATTTTTTTAAAAATCATAACTTTAGAAGTAAAGCAGCTATTGATATGCGGTTTTCAGATCTTTGTTTTTCGTAAATATTACTCAAAATTTTGTTTAAGGTTCAAATCTTTCAAAGCTACAGTTTTCGAGATATTTTCATTTTCTTTCAACTTAAATTAATTGATTGTATAGTGGACTATCCGTGCTTTCTAGTACCGATTTTTTAAAATTCCAACTATATTTTATTTTAATATTTAGCTGATAAAAAGACGTATGACTCCGATTTCAATTGGATGTTCAACAGGCGGGTTAACGATTCCTTCTGTTTTGATTATTTGACAGATATGTCATCATAACGATTTATTTGACCACACGCGAACATTTTTGGACAGTTTAAAAACTAGCTACGCAATAGCTACATTTTGTCGTTCGTGGGCATCAGTTGAAGTTATATTAAGTAATTGGTTTGTGAAATATACACCCAAGATAAAGAACGGCAATCTACTTCTTTTTTGTATTTTCAAAAGATATTTTCGGGTTTGGTCGTGCACACACTACAGAAGCTTGTTTTGGTACTGCATAAGCTAAATTCAGCTGTTGCTGTGAGGCTGGCGCACCCCAAATAAAAGGTCAGGCTTCTGGTTTTTGGGATTCTCGATTGCACAAAAATATCTACAGCTGGCGACATTATTTTAGTCTAGTGATTTTTTTAAAAATCATTTAACAAAAAATTTTAGTTCATTAGTTTTTTTTGTTTCAGGAAAATATCGCAATGAATTGGATTCAAAAAATATGGCGAAGGCTAGGTAAGAAGCGCAGGAATATACTGATTCCCAGAAATTACCAAGCTAGATGAAATTCTCCAACATCTTTGGATAATACCTACTCAAAGAAAGGTAAAGCCATATAGATTATTGTATTTTAAAATATTTTCGGGCATGGGCAAGCACACACTACAGAAGCTTGTTTAGGTACTAGATGAGCTGAGTTCAGCTGTAGCTGTGCGGCTGCTGCACCCAAAATAAAAGGGCAGTAATTCTGTTTTTGGAATCTTCGATAGCCCAAAAATTTCTCCACCTGCCGACATTTATCCTCAATCTGGTTAATTTTTCTTTAAGCAATAACAAATGTTTTGTACGTCATGCCTATATATTTCTTTTGTTTCAGTAGATGTTTCATGTGAGAATAAAAAATCTAAGCACCATTACAAAAATCAACAGGCTGGATGGTACTTAAAAAAAGGTAAGCCATATTCGTTGCATTTTCAAAACTTATTTTCGGGTATGAGCCTGCACAAACTACAGAAGCTTGTTTAGATACAAGATGAGCTAAATTCAGCTGTAGCTGTGCGGCTGCCGCACCCAAAATAAAGGTCAGGTCGTGTGTTTTTGGTATTCTTAATATACTTAAAATTCCTTACCCTGACGACATTTATTTTTATTCTAGTTAATTTTTTTTAACTATATGAAAAGTTTTATTGAATTTTTATTTTTTTTTGTTTTAGGAAAATATCGCGACTTGTGGAATTCAAAAAATATGGTAAAGTCTCAGCAAAAACCAGCATTTTATAAATTAACAGTTACTGAAAAAAGGTAGAAATTGCATTTTCAAAACTTATTTTCGGGCAGCACAGACTACAGAAGCTTGTTTAGATACAAGATGAGCTAAATTCGGCTGTAGCTGTGTGGCTGCCGCACCCAAAATAAAGGTCACGTCGTGTGTTTTTAGTATTCTTAATATACTAAAAATTCCTTACCCTGACGACATTTATTTTTATTCTAGTTATTTTTTTTTAACTTCACGAAAAGTTTATTGAATTTTTATTTTTTTTTCAGGAAAATATCGCGACTTGTGGAATTAAAAAAATATGGCAGTCTGAGCAAAAAACCAGTATTTTATAAATTAACAGAAATTTCCAAATTAGATGGTTCGGTTACTGAAAAAAGGTAAAAATTGCATTTTCAAAACTTATTTTCGGGAATGGGCAAGCACATACTACAGAAACCTGTTTAGGTACTAAATGGGCTAACTTCAGCTGTTGCTTTGCGGCTGCCGCACCCAAAAAAAAGTCAGCGCATTTGTTTTTGGGATTCTCGATAGCCCAGAAAGTCCTCACCCTGACGAAATTTATTTTTATTTTTAGTTTACTTTTCTTTAATTCAAAGTAAAAAAGCATATAATAGAAATTGTCAAGCCAGATGGTTACTGAAAAAAAGATAAGCCATATTTGTAGTATTTTGATAACTTAATTTCGGGCATAGGTGTGCACACTTACAGAAACTTGTTTATAAGCTAAATTGAGCTGTTGCTGTGCGGCTGCCGCAATTGCTAAAAAATATCTACTTTTGAAGACACTTTTTTAAATTCTTGTTAACTTTTAATCTAGCAAGTGTTTTCTTGCCCTATTTATTTCTTTGTGTTTCAGAAAAATACCACCAAACATGGCAAAAATCTAACTAAAGAAGCAGCATGACACATGAACTGCCAAACGGTATCAACTAACATCAACAAAATGTTACTTCAATAAATAATGTCTGTCGAGATTTGTCACAATATCACATTAAGGTAGATACGTCTGTAAAGTATTTTTTAAGTTTCAAGGGGTGAGGCTTCTTTTGACACACGCGGACACGATGGCAACTTAGCTCAAAATTTAGCTGCCTATTAAATAGATTTTGATCTTTTTGCTCATTAGTTCAAGTTCAGATCAGATGAGCTGTTTTTTAATATTTCATTGTGCAGTTTCTACACCCAAGATAAAGAACGGCAGTCATCACAGTCTTTGATTTTTTTTAATAAATCTAAGATTTACTCCAATGCCTACGTATGACTACGATTTCAATTGGATCTTCAACAGGCGGGTTAACAATTTCTTCTGTTTTGATGATTTGACAGATATGTCATCACAACTATTTATTTGACCACACGCAAACATTTTTGGACAGTAGATTTAAAAACTAGCTACGTAATAGCTACATTTTGACGATACTGGGCATCAGTTCAAGTTACATCAAGTAATTGGTTTGTGCAATATCCACCCAATATAAAGAACGGCAGTCTTCTCAGTCTTCAATCTTCTACAATATTCTCACTTTCTTGACCATCATTTTTATTTACTTAAATAAATTAAATTGTAAATGATATTTTTTTATTTTAGGATTTACCTGAAGATGAAGATGAAAAAACAAGGTAAAGCCATATTTTTTGTATTTTCGTAACATATTTTCGGGTTTGGGCGTGCACACACTACAGAAGCTTGTTTAGGTACTAGATGAGCTAAATTTAGCTGTTGCTGTGCGGCTGCCGCACCCAAAATAAAAGGTCAGGTTCTTTGTTTTTGGGATTCTTGTTAGCCTAAAAATTCCTTACCCTGACGACAATTATTCCTATTCTAGTTAACTGTTTTTTTAGTCAAACCAAATGTTTTATTATTATTTTATTTTCTTGTTTCAGAAAGGTAATTCTATTGGTGGGAATTAATAAAACATTCCAATGTTTTTTTTTGGGTTTCAGGAAAATATCGCCGAAGATGGAAAAATTTAACTAAACAAGCAGCATGACACATGAACTGCCAAACAGTATCAACTAAAATAAACAAAATGTTACTTTAATAAATAATGTCTGTCGAGATTTGTCACAATATCACATTAAGGTAGGTACGTCTGTAAAGTATTTTTTAAATTTCAAGGGGTGAGGCTTCTCATGATGTTAGTCCAGCAGTTAATTTGTCACACGCGGACACGATGGCAACTTAGCTCAAAATTTAGCTGCCTATTAAATAGATTTTGATCTTTTTGCTCATTAGTTCAAGTTCAGATCAGATGAGCTGTTTTTTAATATTTCATTGTGCAATTTCTACACCCAAGATAAAAAACGGCAGTCATCACAGTCTTTGATTTTTTTTAATAAATCTAAGATTTACTCCAATGCCTACGTATGACTACGATTTCAATTGGATCTTCAACAGGCGGGTTAACAATTTCTTCTGTTTTGATTATTTGACAGATATGTCATCACAACTATTTATTTGACCACACGCAAACATTTTTGGACAGTAGATTTAAAAACTAGCTACGTAATAGCTACATTTTGACGATACTGGGCATCAGTTCAAGTTACATCAAGTAATTGGTTTGTGCAATATCCACCCAATATAAAGAACGGCAGTCTTCTCAGTCTTCAATCTTCTACAATATTCTTACTTTCTTGACCATCATTTTTATTTACTTAAATAAATTAAATTGTAAATGATATTTTTTTATTTTAGGATTTACC
This sequence comes from Oxystoma pomonae, assembly GCA_963921995.1. Classification (NCBI taxonomy): domain Eukaryota; kingdom Metazoa; phylum Arthropoda; class Insecta; order Coleoptera; family Brentidae; genus Oxystoma; species Oxystoma pomonae. Next base: position 14,132,749 of record OY998173.1, read on the forward strand.
TGAAGATGAAGATGAAAAAACAAGGTAAAGCCATATTTTTTGTATTTTCGTAACATATTTTCGGGTTTGGGCGTGCACACACTACAGAAGCTTGTTTAGGTACTAGATGAGCTAAATTTAGCTGTTGCTGTGCGGCTGCCGCACCCAAAATAAAAGGTCAGGTTCTTTGTTTTTGGGATTCTTGTTAGCCTAAAAATTCCTTACCCTGACGACAATTATTCCTATTCTAGTTAACTGTTTTTTTAGTCAAACCAAATGTTTTATTATTATTTTATTTTCTTGTTTCAGAAAGGTAATTCTATTGGTGGGAATTAATAAAACATTCCAATGTTTTTTTTTGTGTTTCAGGAAAATATCGCCGAAGATGGAAAAATTTAACTAAACAAGCAGCATGACACATGAACTGCCAAACAGTATCAACTAAAATAAACAAAATGTTACTTTAATAAATAATGTCTGTCGAGATTTGTCACAATATCACATTAAGGTAGGTACGTCTGTAAAGTATTTTTTAAATTTCAAGGGGTGAGGCTTCTCATGATGTTAGTCCAGCAGTTAATTTGTCACACGCGGACACGATGGCAACTTAGCTCAAAATTTAGCTGCCTATTAAATAGATTTTGATCTTTTTGCTCATTAGTTCAAGTTCAGATCAGATGAGCTGTTTTTTAATATTTCATTGTGCAATTTCTACACCCAAGATAAAAAACGGCAGTCATCACAGTCTTTGATTTTTTTTAATAAATCTAAGATTCGCTACACCGCCTACAATACTTAAAAAATTTAATTAATAAATTAAATTGTAACTATTATTTTTTATTTTAATATTTACCTGATATAAGGGCGCATGACTCCGGTATCAATTGAATCTTAAACAGGCGGGTTAACAATTTTTTCTAAGTAAGTTTAAAAATTAGCTACGTAATAGCTAGATTTTGACGTTACTGGGCATCAGTTCATGTTACATCAAATAATTAGTTGAGAATGTGACATTGTGCAGTCTACTCAGTCTTTAATCTCTAGATGGACCATTGAATCTTTTTTAAAAACTTTCGACGTCAGCTTCTAAACATATAGACAATAAAAATCCAATTTTTACAATTTTTGTCTGTTTTTCGTTTGTTGGCTCTAGAATCACGCAAAAACCACTGAACGTACTTTGATGGGAGTTTCACTACTGAATTCCTTGGAGTCCTGGGCAGGACACAGGCTTTATTTTATCAAAATCGGTTTACGAGGGCAACAGTTATGATCATTTAAAGCAAGAAACTTCAGCTAGCTTTTTTAATAAATTTAAGATACTACACTACACTATTATTTTGTTTCCTTCTTTTTTCATAAACTATATTTTAATTATTTTTATTTTATTTTATAGGATGAAGTTGTAAGACGCACGACTCCCATTTTAGTTGGACCTCGGCACTAGGTGAGTTAAAATACAATTTTTTACTATTATCTCACAGAGTATATCGGGTGGGCTATCACATGATGTCAACACAACTGTTTATTTAACCACATGCGAACATTTGTGCACCATAAGTTTAAAGTCTAGCTACGTTACAGCTAGATTTTGACGTTAATGGGCATCAGTTCAAGTTATGTCAAGTGAGTAGTTGACAGTGTGGCATTGTGCAGAGTAGTTCATATACACTCCTGCTCTAACCGTTAAATATTGTTGGTCAATTATTACATTTTTAAAACTGACGTTAGTATATTTTTATATTTTAGGGTGATCAGCAAAATCTTTTCCTGCGCTAAGATTGAGGATTTATATTTTTTTTAAAGAGGTGAGTCTTCTTTAGGAAAAGTTTAGTTTTGTTTCCTACTTACGAATATTCTAAAGCTTCTTTGTAGCTAGAACTTACTTTAAAAATAGAAAATAAAACAATATTGGTGTTATTGACCAAATAGTAGGGTTAAAACTGGTCAGGAAAACTTGGAAAAGTCACGCAATTTAAAAAATGACCTGGAAAAGTTGAGGAATGAGTCCCAAGTCATGGAAATGAGGAAATTTTACAGTGTGGTTTCAACCTTTTATGCTTTCATCACTCTGTTCCTCATATAATGCCAAAAACCAGTATTTTTTATTTTCTTCAATATTTATTTTCATTTTTCTAGATTTTGCAAAAAGGTAAAAAATCTAAAGTTCCTGCTATATTGAAAAAAATTTTGCCTGCGGCGCGATAACATTGAAATCGTGTAAAAAACTGGCATCTTTAGTATAGTTTTCTCAAAATTTTTGCATGCGGTACATTTATGACTTGATTTTGGTAACAAATCCGCCTTTTTTCAATACGTAAATTTTTGTGTTTTGCTTAAGTTGCCACCACAAGGACGTAAAAGTCAGAGAATTCAAAAATTTTAAATCAGTTTCAACCCTGAATAGGTAATAGTTCAACACGATTTTTAGGAAACGGCAACTAAAAAAGAACAATGAAGACATGGATTTAATGGTTCTGCTTCTTAAATATAAAGTAAGTCCCACTTTTATCTAAAGATTGGCAAAATATGGCAGTTGTCAAATACATTTCAGTTTTTAAATGCTGCTCTGTGATAAAACTGCCAAAACTATTTTGGAAACTGACAGGAATCTTTATTCTTCGTTTACGGACAAAGATTTGTATAGTTATTCCTACAAATGTACCAAATTTTTCTGTTAAATATGTCTCATTATCTAATTTCTTTTTGTTTACATTTTCCATGAGGGAAAAAATACACTTACAGGAAAAAAAACTGATTCTAACACTCAAGATTGTAAATTAAATTAAACAAAAATTATTAGTTTTTTTTAAACCATTTTTTAATTAAAAAATTCATCGTAAGATCAATTCACCATAGAAACTGCAATTCGTCAAACCAATTTTTTATCCGAACCTTATTTCATCAAACCCATTCAATAACAAATTCGACATTTAACAAACCCGTTTTTAATCGAACCATTGTTCATCAAACTCATTCAATATCAAACCCGGAATTCGTAAAACTCCTAATTACCAGAAAATTTTTGCTAAATTGATTGCGCATTCGCCAATAACATACGAATGCAAGATGGGTGAATGCAAGTGACATCTATACACAAAGTATTGAACGCAACCTGTAAATATGCGCGCGTAACAGCGACAAATGCATCAAAACGCCGCGCCGCTGCGCCACCTGCGTGTACGCCGCCGGTCCATGTGGTATGGGCAAATGCGCAATTAATTTAGCAAAAATTTTCTGATAAATTGCGGGTTTTACGTATTCCGAATGGTTTGATTAAAAACGGGTTTTATAAAATTCGAATTTGTTATTGAATGGGTTTAAAGAAATAAGGGTCGGATAAAAAATTGGTTTAACGAATTGCTGCTCCTATAGTGAATGATTTTATAATTGAACTTTCTTTTATTTAACGGGTTTGATTTTGCACATTCTGATAAACCGTGGGCATCCACTTTTTTATATTAATTAAAAAAGAAAAAATTAGCTCAAGACTTTCCTCTGGGATCAAGATGATTTCTTAAGGGAAAATACTGTTTACAAGTTTATTTTTTACAAGTAATGCTCAGTTTTATTTTAGGGTGCCATAAATACCTATGTAGTACCGAAAAACAATAGGCAAGTCAACAAACTAAGCAAAAAAGGTAATTTGTTAGTTTTTCTTTCAGACAAAACGGGCCATGGTTCTCATACTGAAAATTCCGTATCAGCTGTGTGAAAAAATGGCCCAAAATTAACTGACAAGTCTCTTCTGGAACTAACACCATTATACCTTAGTTTCAAATAAGCTTGCCTACAAACATTTTACATTATTATTAAACGGTTATTAGGCGAGTAATTATTTATGTATAACTTTTTATTTTTAGGCCTACGGATTTAATTTATTAATATTCAATTTAATTTTAGGGTGCTATTAATTTACAGCTTTGATTGGCCAGAGTTAAATAATACCTATGATATGGTATTGAAAGACAAGAGGTATACACAATTTGTTGAGAAAAAAAGGTAATTTTTTAAATTTTAATTTGATGCAAAAAGGGCACGGTTCTCATGCTGAATATTAGAGTTAACTGAATGAACTAAATGCTAAACTTTTTTTCGTGTTTTTTTTTTGTGCTTTTGTGCTGAAAGGGTAATTAGGCGAAAAACTGTTTATGCTTTTTTTTATTTTTAGGCCTACAAATTTTTTAAAAGTAATATTCAATTTTATTTTAGGGTGCCATAAATTTGGAGCGTTGATTGTCCAAAGAGTTCAATAGTACCTAATATTGACAGACAAGAGGCAAACCAGAAACATTTTTTTCGAGAAAAAAGGGTAATTTTTTAAATTTTATTTTGATGCGAAAGGGTCACGGTTCTCATACTGAAAATTTAATGTCAGCTGTGTGAAAAAATGGCCCAAAATTAACTGACGAGTTTCCTCTGAACTAAGATCATATAGCTTAGTTTCAAATACACTTGTCTACAAATAAGTTTTCGTGTTTTTCTGTGCTTTTGTGCTGAAATTGCAATTAGGCGAGAAATTGTTTATGTATTTTTTATTTTTAGGCCAAAAGAAAGCTACTAAGCCCAAAATAAGGTTATAAAATTGTTATTTAACACAAAAAGAAAAAATACTTGAAATAAGTGCCTGCCTCTACTTTTTTTGGTTACTGGGCTTCTGTCACGGAAGAAGTGCTGGCTTATTTATAGGGTAATAATTAGGCGGGTAATTATTTATGCATTTTTTTTATTTTAAGGCCTACAAATGTATTTTTTAAAAGTAATATTCAATTTTATTTTAGGGTGCCATAAATTTGGAGCGTTGATTGGCCAAAGAGTTCAATAGTACCTAATATTGACAGACAAGAGGCAAACCAGAAACATTTTTTTGAGAAAAAAGGGTAATTTTTTAAATTTTGTTTTGATGCGAAAGGGTCACGGTTCTCATACTGAAAATTAAATGTCAGCTGTGTGAAAAAATGGCCCAAAATTAACTGACGAGTTTCCTCTTAACTAAGATCATTATAGTTTAGTTTCAAATACACTTGTCTACAAATAATTTTTCGTGTTTTTCTGTGCTTTTGTGCTGAAATGGCAATTAGGCGAGAAATTGTTTATGTATTTTTTTATTTTTAGGCCAAGAGAAAGCTACTAAGCCCAAAATAAGGTTATAAAATTGTTATTTAACACACAAAAAGAAAAAATACTTCAAATAAGTGCCTGCCTCTACTTTTTTTGGTTACTGGGCTTCTGTCACGGAAGAAGTGCTGGCTTATTTATAGGGTAATTGTGGGAGTAATTATTTATGTATTTTTTTTATTTTAAGGCCTACAAATGTATTTTTTAAGAGTAATATTCAATTTTATTTTAGGGTGCAATAAATTTGGAGCACTGATTGGCCAAAGAGTTCAATAGTACCCAATATTGAAAGACAAGAGGCAAACCATAAACATTTTTTTGAGAAAAAAGGGTAATTTTTTAAATTTTATTTTGATGCGAAAGGGTCACGGTTCTCATACTGAAAATTTAATGTCAGCTGTGTGAAAAAATGGCCCAAAATTAACTGACGAGTTTCCTCTGGACTAAGATCATTATAGCTTAGTGTCAAATACACTTGTCTACAAATAATGTTTCGTGTTTTTTTTTGAGCTTAGTGCTGAAGGGGAATTAGGCGAGAAATTGCTTATGTATTTTAAAATTTTTTTTTTTTAGGCCAAGAGAAAGCTGCTAAGCCCAAAATAAGGATATAAAATTGTTATTAACCAAACAAAAAAATACTTGAGTGCCTCTACTTTTTTTTGTTATTGAGCTTCTGTCACTTATTTATAGGGTAATCAGGCGAGTAATTATTTATGTATTTTTTTATTTTAAGTCCTACAAAAGTATTTTTTGGCAATAATATATTCAATTTTATTTTAGGGTGCCATAAAGGACCTCGTAGTATTTAAATGGAAAATTGGATCTATGACAGGGGAGCCGAAAATAGCTGTCAAAGTTTGACATGTAATATCCAAAAGCAGGCAAATCATGGCCGATTTTGATTAACAAGGTGTCAATTCCTACTAAGTTGAGCAAGTAGGATCCAAAAATGCTAACCATTTTGACAGCTTTCAATTCTTATTAAAATGACGGCACTTTTTTTTTTAGTTTTTGATATTTTGTGACATGTGATATACTTTTTATACTTATGTCGGGACCCTGAGTCCAAAAATTGAATTAAAAGTGACAGCTGTGGGGACGTCATTTGTTTTAAGTAATAAAAGTATCTAATTTAGCTTTTATTTAACATACAAATAGTTTATTAGCAAAGCAGAAGTGAAAATCTATTTATAAGTAACTGATTTTGACATCCGTCAATGCCTGTCAAAATGAGAGCATCCATTTTTATAGTTTTTGATATTTTGTGATATGTCTATGACCTTTTATACTTTTGTCGGAACCCTGAGTCCAAAAATTGAATTAAAAGTGACAACTATGGGAACCTGTCATTTGTTTTAATTTAAAAAAAAGTGTCCAATTTAGCTTATTTTTATTTAAAAATAGTTTATTAATAACTAATACAAGTAACAATCAATTTACAAGTGACATTTTTTGAAAGCTGTGAAATTCTGAAAATAGGATAAAGGCGCTTTTTTAATTTTATCAAACAACTTTTACACTTCACTGGTATTTATTGCCAATAAACTATTTGAATATTAAATAAAAGCCAAATTGGACACTTTTTTTAGTTAAAACAAATGACAGGTCCCCACAGTTGTCACTTTTAATTCAGTTTTTGGACTCAGGATTCCGAAAAAAAAAGGTTATATCACATGTCATATCAAAAACTGAAAAAAATAGGTGCCGTCATTTTGACAGGAATTGACAGCTGTCAAAATGGTTAACATTTTTAGATTCAGTTTGCTCAACTTAGTAGAAATTGACACCTTGGGTCATTTCTTTTTTTATTCTCAAAGATTATTAAGCGAGTAATTTTTTATGCATTTTTTATTTTTAGGCCTACAAATTAGAAATAATATTCAGTTTTATTTTGGGGTTACGTAAATTTGGAGCATTGGCCAAAGAGTGTAATAATACCCATTATGTATTATTGAAAGACAAAAGGCAAACCAGAAACATTTTGTTGAGAAAAAAAGGTAATTTTTTAAATTTTATTTTGATGCGAAAGGGTCATCATTCTCATACTGAAAATTTCATGTCAGTTTTGTGAGAAAATGGCCCAAAATTATCTGACGTGTCTCTTCTGGGACTAAGACCAATATAATAATAATTAGGCGAAAAACTGTTTATGTATTCTTATTTTGTTTTTAGACCAAGAGAAATGTACTAAACCCAAAATAAAGATATAAAACTATTATTTAACAAACAAAGCATAAATACTTCAAATAGGTGAGTTCTGGTACCAAAGAAGTCCTTAGGCTTGGCTTAATTTCGATTTAGGTGCCCAAAATTATACTTGACCAGGGCTTAACAAGAAAGGTTCAAAGTAATAAAAAATATGTTTTCTGTTATCATCTGTCCACAAAAAATAATCAATTAAATGTAACGTTTGTTCTTTTTGATATCCTAAGTAATATAGGACGGTTAATTTAGGGAACATTTATTTTTGATAAAAATTTTTGCCTCTCACCTGTCCACAAAAAAATCATCGAATAAATTGTTTTATTTAAAATTAATCTATTTTTTTTACCTTAAAGGAGAAATACCCAATGTAACGGTTTTTCTTTTTGATATCCTAAGTAATATAAGACGGTTAATTTAGGGAACATTTATGTTTGATAAAATTTTTTGGCTCTCACTGCAGCAAAAATTAAAATGTTTATTCGAATTTAACCAATACTTACCAATTTTTTTCCCTGAATTATACTTTGGCTAGGCTTAACAAGAAAAACGCGAAAATATTTTTCTGTTATCAACTGACCACATTTGTTGTATGTTTTTCATCAAAAATGAAAATTATTTTAACCAATACCTATCATATCTTTTTTGTTTATTTCAGGTGGTGTTAAGGATAATCTGTTGCAAGGAGAAAAAATTAAATCCAGTGAGTGCTTTTTCATTTAATGTAGTTTTTTTTATTTTCCGTGTAAAATATTATGAGGGGAGTAGTTTACTTTTTTCTCTTTTACGTTTACTGAAGATGCACGATGTTTGAAGATATCTAACAAAGGTAAATATTTTTCGTGTTTCTTCTGAATGAAATGAGAATGTACCCTTAATAAAAAATACTTCACAGTCAGCCCACAATAAATTTTGTTATTGCCTTATCAAAGAAAATTATAATTTTTGGTTTGATTAACAAGTATGCAAAATATATTTATCTTTTTTTGTACGACAAGAAATAGGAAATAATAATTAGATCACTTATACGAAAGGGAAAAAGTTGAAATAGGTGAGTTATTTTCCTTTCCTTTAAATTATTCTTGGATCCCTGGCACAGAAAAAGTTCTTACTATGGCTTATTTCTGATTTAGGGACCCTAAATTATACTTAGGGTAGGCTTACCAAGAAAAACGCGAAAGTATCAGAAAGTGTTTTTCTGTTATCACCTGTCCACATTTGTTGTATTTTTTTATTTGACATGGAAAAAATTATAGATGTATGAGGGGAATAGTTAGTTTTTTCTATTTCAGAACGTGTATTCTCGAACAGAGCGGCATAGATCTATGGCGAATGATCACATGGGATGAAAACATTATACGGATCTCATGAAAACCATACGTTCCCGATCGCATGGTCCGAAACCGGGGCACAGCGTTGAATCTAGTGACGCTTAGAAAGATGCCAACGCACCAGAGAAAGACCAGATCGTATGACTTTTAAGAATACAAGTCCACATCTCTACTGAAGATGGTTGGTTTTTTGAAAATTTTCTTTGCAGAAAACTAACTAAGGTAATTTTTTCTGATTTCTTCCTCTTGTTTTTTTTAAGGGTTCTGAGACGAGAAATAAGCCTTTCCTTGGCTTATTTCTGATTTAAAGTACCCTACATAAAAATACTTAGTACAGTCAATAAACGGAATATTCATTTTTGATAGAATTTTTCGGCTCTCAACTGCCCACAAGTTGTTTTTAAATTTTGGTGTTGCCTTATCAAAGAAAATTAATTTTTGGTTTAATTAACAAGTACGCAAAATATATTTATCCTTTTTTCTATTTATTTTAGGCGTAAATTTTGTACGACAAGAAATACGAAATAATAATTAGATCACCTATACCAAAGAGAAGAAGTTGAAATAGGTGAGTTATTTTCCTTTCCTTTGAATTATTGGGTGCCTGGCACGGAAAAAGTTCTTACTATGGCTTATTTCTGATTTAGGGACCCTAAATTATGCTTAGGCTAGGCTTACCAAGAAAAACGCGGAAGTATCAGAAAGCGTTTTTCTGTTATCACCTGTCCACATTTGTTGTATTTTTTTATTTGACGTTTAAAACATTATAAAGACGTATAAGGGGAGTAGTTTAGTTTTTTTTTTCTATTTTAGGTCTACTGAAGATGGATCCATTTTTGAAAAGTTGGTTTTGAAGAAAACTAAGGTAATTTTTTCTGATTTTTTCTCTTGTTTTTTTTAAGGGTTCTGAGACGAGAAATAAGCCTTTCCTTGGCTTATTTCTGATTTAAGGTACCCTACATAAAAATACTTAGTACAGTCAATAAACGGAATATTCATTTTTGATAGAATTTTTCGGCTCTCAACTGCCCACAAGTTGTTTTTAAATTTTGGTGTTGCCTTATCAAAGAAAATTAATTTTTGGTTTAATTAACAAGTACGCAAAATATATTTATCCTTTTTTCTGTTTATTTTAGGCGTAAATTTTGTACGACAAGAAATACGAATAAAATCTATATGTTTGTGGCGGATTCATAATGTCGAAACTACTTTTTTTGGGTTTTTCGCCACTAAGTTAAGGAAATTTTTTCAAAAATATGTTAAAACCCACTGCGTAAATTCCTAAAGAAAAAAATTTGTTCGTTTGTCAGTGGTTTTTAAATAAGATAAAAAATTTGCCTACACACACGCAAATCCTAACTAGAATCTAAGTACTTATCTGACGTTTCGGCAGAAATTCTACTGCCGTTATCAAAGAATTTTATCCTTTTCAAAAACTTTTTTCGATTCTTTTTTAAAATATCTGTCTGTTGTCATACAACTGACTGACTTTGACTGATATATATTTCAAATATTAACTTGACAGTTTGGTGCGTCGATAGTAGCCAACAAGGTATTGGGTGAATTTAGTAAAATTTAAAATCAAAATTATATTTGTTTGAGTGTTTTCGATTTTAGATTACTTTATAAAAATACAAAATTTTTATTTTAAAATGTCAATTATAAAAATTATCTTTTGACTAACTTTAAGAAAAAATATATTAGAAACCCAAAGAACATCAATGCTATTTTTTAATTTATTTTAAAAAAACCTTTTTGAAAATCTTGCTTTAAAATTGGAAGCCAAACACATACAAATAGATATCTAAATTTTAACTCAAATCATTGCTCATCGGTTAAAAAAGCAGTAATAAAAAGTCTATATGATAGAGCTAAAATTATTTGTTCGGACAATAACACATTTTTACAAGAAAAACAAATAATAAAAGAGGTCTTAATTAAAAATTCATATCCAAATAACTTCATCGAAAATTCTTTTAGACAAATCGAATTTCCAAGACAACGCGAACGTAGACATAATAATGTACAACCAACAAATTTAATAATTCCTTTTATACCAGGTATTTCGGAAAAAATTAAACGAATCGCTAATACTTATAATATTAGAACAATTTTTAAAAAATCAAATACTCTTAGATCAATTCTAACCAAAACAAAACCATTAAATGCTGAGCAAAACTCAAAAAATATCGTTCATAAAATTCCTTGCGAGTGTGGTAAATTTTATATTGGAGAAACTTCAAGGCCTCTTGAAGTTAGAATAAATGACCATAGGGGTTACCTCAGAAGGGGAGACTGGGAGAAGTCTAAAATTTGCCAACATTCTTTTGAAAATGATCATAGAGTAATGTGGGGAGAAACCAGTATATTACAAAAAGAACCAGACAAAATTAAACGAAAAATCAAAGAAGCAGCTTGCATCTATCTTAACGAAGATGAATGCATAGCTAGCATATCAGAGAGGCTTCCAATTTTAAAGCAAGATTTTCAAAAAGGTTTTTTTAAAATAAATTAAAAAATAGCATTGATGTTCTTTGGGTTTCTAATATATTTTTTCTTAAAGTTAGTCAAAAGATAATTTTTATAATTGACATTTTAAAATAAAAATTTTGTATTTTTATAAAGTAATCTAAAATCGAAAACACTCAAACAAATATAATTTTGATTTTAAATTTTACTAAATTCATCCAATACCTTGTTGGCTACTATCGACGCACCAAACTGTCAAGTTAATATTTGAAATATATATCAGTCAAAGTCAGTCAGTTGTATGACAACAGACAGATATTTTAAAAAAGAATCGAAAAAAGTTTTTGAAAAGGATAAAATTCTTTGATAACGGCAGTAGAATTTCTGCCGAAACGTCAGATAAGTACTTAGATTCTAGTTAGGATTTGCGTGTGTGTAGGCAAATTTTTTATCTTATTTAAAAACCACTGATAAACGAATAAATTTTTTTTCTTTAGGAATTTACGCAGTGGGTTTTAACATATTTTTGAAAAAATTTCCTTAACTTAGTGGCGAAAAACCCAAAAAAAAAACTGAAACTGAGAAATACGAAATAATAATTAGATCACCTATACCAAAGAAAAAAGTTCAAATCGGTGAGTTATTTTCCTTTCCTTTAAATTATTGGGTCCCTGGCACGGAGAAAGTTCTTACTACGGCTTATTTCTGATTTAGGGACCCTAAATTATACTTAGGCTAGGCTTACCAAAAAAAACGCGAAAGTATCAGAAAGCGTTTTCACCTGACGATATTTGTTGTTTTTTTTATCTGATGTGTAAACAATTCAAAATTAAAATGTGTTTCAGTTTTCATCAGAGCACGCATGTTTTTTAATATATGTTCTACTAGTATTTTAGGAGACTATTAAGAAACTCCGGATTGATTAAAAAAATGCGGGCGTTTTACAAAATTACGAAACAAAGTTTTATACAAAAATGTGTATTTTAAAACCTTAGCAGAAAACGGTAGACCCTAAAAAAATGGAAAATTTATTGGAATAGGTCAGTCTTACGAAGATGCTCAAATCAGTATGATGTAGTAAGTGTCCTTATTTGGTATTTTCTATTTTATAAAGCAATTCAGACCAAAACCTTTTAGAAAGTCGGATATATTTCTTTATTAGATCTAAAACAATTTATGTCATTTTTGTCGAAGCAGTAAACAATCGCACTTTAAACACAATATTTTGCCTAGCTGCTATCTTATCTAACCTAGTAGATAATAAAAACAAACCGCATAGCTTATCAAGTAACCTAGTTTTTCAAAAACAAACTCGCAACCACCTGACATAATTTAAAGGATTATTTTTAGATTTTCGTTTTAAAAATCAAACATACTGACCCAATTTTGCTTAAAATCAAGTATTTAAAATTTGTAAATATTTAAAGGAACAATCAAAATGTGTAACATTTTAATGTCAGATGCTTAGTAAGGGAAAAAAAGGGGGGGGGGGCAAAAGTATAATTCTCGTTTTACAAATAACAAATTTGATCTAAACACTTGCTCTACAAAAACCTAAAATTACATAAAGCTGGGACACCCTGTACACATTGTTTGTTAGAACCAAGTTATATTATCTCTTTAACGATCGAATGCATAAACACACTGTACACCGTATTTAGGCTTTTTGCTTTACAAGTTGAACAGGTGTCCCTCGGATGTGGTCTACTTTTGTAAATAAAAAAATAAAGAAGGGGATCCATTGTGTTTGTCAGTCCCACATAGTAGGTAGCAGACCCTGTTTATGCTTTTGGTAGAGGGTGCATTTTTGTTTGACATGTGGGAAAAAAATCAATATTTTCCACTGAATTTTTATCAAGTTTCAATACACTTTTTACTGTTTTTAGATGCACGAAAAATCCGAGCCAAAACAAGGAAAATTTCCCTGTAATACCGTTAGGTAGTATGAATATCATGTTATAAATTTTTTTTTATACCTTCATCAAAAAAATGATTTTAGTAACTGTCTGCAGATAACTAAAGCATGGCTTTTTTGGTTACCGATGCAAAAAAAAACTTTTTTTGATCACGGGTGCAAAAAAAGATTTCGGTCCGTTTTTTACCCAAAACTAATGAGAAATACCGAAAAATAGTAATATTGAAAAAATCTAATTATTTTTGCCTAAAAATTAAGTCATTTCCGGCAGTTTTCACCAAGTATTTATGAAAAAATCATTTAAAAACATCGTCAAAATATCAAATTGTCAAAGATTAAAACGGCGAAACAATGAACGTCATCGAGTAAAAAGGCACATCGCTATGGAAACCGCATTGTTATTTCATTTAACAGCCACCTTGATTTATAGTGTAAAGATGGTGTGTTGCGAGAAGTGCTCTTCCTTCTAGATTTTTAAAAGTATTTTCCTGTTTTTCTTGGATTTTTTGATAAAGGTGTTAAAAAAAATAGTGTTAACAACTCCCGGCTAAACTGTGCTTTGTTTTACTCGCGTTTTTAAATACCGAGCGCAGCGAGGTAAAAAAAGCACTATTTTAGCCACTACTTGTTAAAACTACTATTTTTAAATTAGTAGTGACGTCATTATGAGCTTTACAATTAAAATATGTACCTAATTGAAACTTTAAATAACTCAATACATACTTTATTAAAAAAAATAGTTTTTATTTTTAACTAACCAATTATTACGTTCTCGTTTAGATTCGGGGAATTGATTTTTTGCTTAAAAACCTCCAGAAGAATTCTCATGACAACATTCAACTCTCATGACAGATTCAGCTCCCAATCACATTCAACTCTCATGACAGGTTCAACTCTCATGACAGGTTCAACTCTCATGCCAGGTTCAACTCTCATGAAAGGTTTAACTCTCATAATCGGTTCAACTTTCATGACAGCTTCAACTCTCATGAGTTTCAACTCTCATGACAGCTTCAACTCTCATGACAGCTTCAACTCTCATGACAGCTTCAACTCTCATGACAGCTTCAACTCTCATGACAGCTTCAACTCTCATGACAGCTTCAACTCTCATGACAGATTCAACTCTCATGACAGCTTCAACTCTCATGACAGCTTCAACTCTCATGACAGCTTCAACTCTCATGACAGCTTCAACTCTCATGACAGCTTCAACTCTCATGACAGCTTCAACTCTCATGACAGCTTCAACTCTCATGACAGCTTTAACTCTCATTACAGCTTCAACTCTCATGACAGATTCAAGTTTCATTACAGCTTCAACTCTTGTGTCAGCTTCAACTCTCATGACAGCTTCAACTCTTATGACAGGCTCAACTCTCATGACCACTCAACTCTCATGACCATTCTCTACAAATTAAAAAGCGCCCTGAAAAAATTTCACAAAAGATTTAACATTTTAAAACAATACAACCATTACATTTTACCAGGGGTTGTTGCGTGTAAAAACGACCGGAAGAAAATCCATATTTATGTAAAACTGAACACGACGATAATATGAATTTTTCAGCTTTAGAAGATTCTGATCTTTTTTATTAAACAAACCAATTTAGGCACGCTCGGAAATCACTTTTTACGCCTCGTGTAATTTTGTTGCACATGAGCACTTTTTTTACGTTCCCGTTAGTGGAACGGGAGTTTGGTTTTGTGGGCGTTAGCAAGAGTTTATTCTCCATTTCACTATTGGACGATACCATTTATTTTTATTATTATTATTTGCTAGGTTTACAAAATATTGCAATCATTTTTGCTTTAATAAAGTTAACGAATTAAAAAAAAAATTATCTATACATATATTAAATCTTAAGAAAGTTTCATTTCTGTATATTAAATATTTTTTAAACATTCTTGGTCTTGGCTTCTAACGAAACTAAATAGATAATAAAAATCCAGTTTTTAGCATTAGTAAAATCGTTGTATGAACAGCTTGTAAAATATAAATATTTCTTTGTCAATGCAGAAGATTAAAATATGTGTGTCACAGGACAAAAACCCAGTTTTTAGACTTTTTGTCGTCTATCTGTCTGTTTCAGCATTAGTAAAATGAAAATATTTCTTTTGTCAGTAGTAGATTTTTTTAAAACTTATATAACTAATTTAGTGTTAAGGCCCTAAACTAATTTCCTAACACCTTAAAAAATGTACAGCTTGCCTTTTTTAAAATATAGAGCCTGCGCTGCTAGCTTCTATGGTAGCTAGCAGCTCAAATGATGACTAGCAAACCAAAAGAGGTTTAATACCAAAAGTCACATGAATCATTAGAACCCGTTTAGTACTACTGAGTTACATCCCTTTTACCAAATAAAACTACTCCTTGGTAAAATTTCCCTATATCAAATTATAATATATGTAGTATAATTTTCGTATTATATATTTAAAAATAAAAATATATATGAAACTATGGAGCACTAAATTAGCTCTAATTTTGTAGGTATCTATTGTTTTCTAAATTCTCTTAATTAGGCTGCAATCGCATGCGCTGATGGCTTCTCACGGAACCTAGTAGCGCATGCTAACTTTTAAAAAACGCAAGCCCTAATTTTTTTTTTGCGGAACTAAATTAGTTCTAATTAGTTACATAGCTTCTAATAAAAAAAATCGCACGTTGCGCTGCTAGCTTCTTCAATAATCAGTTTCATTTTTATTTAACATTCTAATATTTTTCTTTTTACTAGCTTTGGGAGTGCATCGGAAGTTTCATTTGCCTATATGGTTATCTATACTAAAACAGTAGATAAAAAGCCGCCATAAATTTTACAACTAAATATACTTTGGAACTAGTTTTTTTTTCAAAATCCACAACCCAGGATTTCTAAAAAATTAAAGCAATTGATTATTTTTAAGATCATTATTTATATCGCTACCTCGGCTGCCTACAGTGCCTACCATGGTAATTTTTTACAGACCAAAATAAAAGAAAGAAATTTACCTTCATATTAAATCACTGCAAGTTAGCATTAAATCTAATAGGCATCCCATTACCACTAGGTTGTTTCTAA
This sequence comes from Oxystoma pomonae, assembly GCA_963921995.1. Classification (NCBI taxonomy): domain Eukaryota; kingdom Metazoa; phylum Arthropoda; class Insecta; order Coleoptera; family Brentidae; genus Oxystoma; species Oxystoma pomonae. The sequence continues at coordinate 14,148,822 of OY998173.1, forward strand.
TTTTTAGCGGTAAAGACTTCCGCAACTTGAAGTTAGCCTTCAACAAAATGTCATCTAAATCAGTAATTTCTTTACTTTTATGGGTGGTGACTGAACCGCTTTCAATATGATCGATTTCTGCCTACATAAGGGGATTAAGTTTGCAGCTACATGACATTTTATCTTCGATAGAATCACAATAAGAATAAACTTAAAATTACATACTTTTAGTATTTTTGATATTTTGGTCTTGTCGACAATTTTTTTTTTGTAACACAAAGCTGAATAGCTGTGGTAGAATGGTCCTATCCACATAAGAAAATGATAATAAAAAAGTTGTAACATGTAAACATACCTTACATCTAAGAAAACCACAGACATTAAAAATACTAACTGAACACACTAATTAATTTTTTTACTTTTATGAGGGGTCGTATCTTCTCTTTTCAAGAACCATCAATAATCACCCATCATGGCTGGATACCATCGTCCTTGATAGCGGATTTCCATTGTCCTCATATCCTGGTGGAAACTTTCACTCTGCTCGTCACTGAGAGCTCCAAAATTTTCAGGAAAAAATGACAGATGGGAATGGAGGAAGTGAATTTTCAATGACATTTCATCAACTAACTTGGTAGATTGCATCCATCTTGTTGTCCAAAAATCCCCTTACTACACTAACAAACGAGTTCCATGCTCTTCAATTCCTGCCTGGTAAGCTTCTCTGTAAAGTTGACATAGCCCAACAATTTTCTGATTTGTGGCCCAATAAAAATGTGAAGAGGAGGCAGAAGAACATTTTTGGGGTCTACAAGAGGTTCAAACTTAACATTTTGAGATCCCGACTGAAATTCACTCTTATTTCTGGCGAATTTTTTGTTGCATAATGCTGATCTACTACAATTGCTACGTTTTCATGGGAATTGAGTTCGTTCTGAAAACGATTTCAATCCGATACCGTCCATGAAAACGCCTGTTTTTCCAGTATTCAAATCGATTTCAATCTAGATCCTACCCTGAAAATTTTTAGGGTTGGATCAAGATCGTATTGAGATCGAAATACCGATTTTCCATGAAAACGGGGATTGAGTTTACACATGCGTATTGCGTCGGATTACCAAACAGCCGCCAAATTATATTTTATTGCTCTCACTCTTTTTGAGAAAGAGAGTGAAATAGAAGTGAAACTGGGGAACCGGCATTCTAAAATTTGGGGGAGTGTATAGAAAAAAGAAGATTAATAATATAACCTTACTTAAATAACTAAAGATTTTTTTTAAGACTTAAAAAAAATTAATTATGGAAAATAAAAGAAATATTTGGCACGAAATTGTATGTGCTATGCACATATGCCAGTCCAGCATTTCTTTCTTTACTTCCACTTGCAAACAGAGTAGTAATTAAAATTTAAAAAAAAAAATGTGTGGCAAGGGCCAACATCATCTTTTGAATAAAATACATTTTTTTTTTTAAAAGTATCAAAACTCAAAAATGAATATTTGACAACTATGACATATGTCAGCTGCCAAATATAAAAATTTGAAAACCGTTTTCAAATCGATTTGAAAACCTGTCATGAAAACTCATGAAAAAAGTTTTCAAAACATATTGAAAACGAATTCAATATCCATGAAAACATAGCAAAAATTTTGCGGATCTAAAAGCGCAATGGACACTGGTAAATCTGTATTATGAGGAACAGGTCGCATGGCAGACTGCAAATTTGGATAGTCAATCTTGTGCTTTCCCTTTTTGGAATAACCTTCAGTCTTTGTCAGGCAAAAAATAGTGGGTTTTAGCCATACCATTGGAACTGCAAAAGGTATGCTTTTTCTCTTCCCCTTCATCCACTCCACCAATGACACGCGACGACTAACACAGCACACAAGGAAAAATTTGAAGTAGGCTTTTTTAAAATGGCTTAGCTTGGGATTCATCATAAATTCTGTCAAGAGAAGTTTTGTAATTCCGGCGCGTTTGTCTCGACATTTTCTTTCTTGAAAAAACTTTTATCTATACCCAGAGAACTAATCACTTCGAAACTCAACAGAAGACTAATATTTAATGTTGATTTTATGTATAATATTCAAACAATACAGTTCAGGTAATTTTTCTGTTATAAAATGCATTTATTTTAACCTTCCCCTAATAAAATTAACTACCTGGTAATGTAAAATGGTCTAATTAAGCTATTGAAAAACGGACGTGTTAGGACTTTTCGAATATTTTTTCTAATATTAAGGCGCAATTACACAGACGAACATGCTCAAATAAAAGCTCGTGTAAAAGATCTAAAATTTTTTGCGTGAACTTTTTTGTGAGCTTTTCTTTGAACATTTTGTTCGGGTAAATTTTTGAGAAAATTATTGCTATCTGTTTTGGAAACATATTTTTAAAGATGAGAATAAATAAAATTTCACATCAGTGATCAGTGATCTCAATTCTTTAAAAAAAATGGAATACCAACTTTTATTTTAAATTTTTGTGAAAAAAAGCCGACGGCAAGCGAAACATTATTCTTGGCTATCAGTTTTGTGACATGGATTAGGGTTACTTATAATATTTTTTTCTTACGGTTTTTCCCGGAAAATAACCCAGGAAAATTTTTCTTTTCCAAAAAAATTTTGATTTCAAATATCGGCAAAAAACTCAAAAGTTGCACTTTTAAGCGGTAATCCGCGCCTCACGACTATGAGGAGTGGTGGGGAAAGGATTTTTTTTTAAACATATTTTTGTAACTTTACTTTACCCTTAGCTTTCATTATTTTTTTTCATCCTCACACCAGATTTACCTAGTTAGTTTAAGGCCCCAACGGTTGCTTAAAAAAGCAAAAGGTTCATGAAAATGCTGAAGATAGATATTTACTGTCAATTTAATGTAATAATCAAGGTCGATTACTGACACTGAACAAACAATATGCAAAGGAGCAACATTCCGATTCAGAAATCTAGTCTATTACTGCTAAATTATATATTTTAGACAAGGGTCTGGGATCGTAGGGTTGTAAAAGTGGGTAATAAACGGGTATTATTTAGACCGAACGTGCTTTTGTTCATATATTTGAAATTTAATAAAATGTATATAGGTTTTTGAATTTGACTTAATTATTATTGTATTGTGTTTTAAACTAGGAAGTAAAATAAAGAGATATTCTTTTAAACGTAAATTTTTATCATTACATTTTACAGGCAACAGCAATAAATAAGTGCCAAATAATATTTTTTTATTGTCATCTTTTTACAACCCCAAAAAAGTTACAAGTATACTGGGATATCCCCTATAAAAATCAGATCAATCGAAGTTGCTTATGAGGTAAAACGTGAATTTCGACATCATATCGTTTTTCCGTCGGAAAGCACTTAATTAAAATACCTTGTTTTAAAACTTAGTCTTTCTATTTTCAGTTAAGTTCAATGAATTCCCATAAAACTATAAAATTTAAATTTGTAAAGAAATTTTTATACCCCCAATTCTTCAAACAAATTTTGCTCAACATTCTCTCCAAAATTTACGTGTGTTTTTTTGTACGAGATTTTGCTCGAACATTTCTTTGAACATTTTGCTCAAGAGGCTTGTGTAAATGTTTGTCGGCATTTCAACATCAAAGGAAAGTTTGTCTGTGTAAATGCGCCTTTAGAAGGTCGAAAGTCTTATCGACATAACCCCTATAAAGGCGCAATTACACAGACGAACATGCTCAAATAAAAGCTCGTGCAAAAAATCTGAAATTTTTTGCGCGACCATTTTTGTGAGCTTTTCTTTGAACATTTTGTTCGGGTAAATTTTTGAGCAAGTTATTGCTATCTATTTTGGAAAAATATTTTTAAAGATGAGAATAAATATAATTTTACATCATTGATCAGTGATCTCAATTCTTTAAAAAAATGGAACACCAACTTTTATTTTAAACTTTTGTGAAAAAAAGGCGACGGCAAGCGAAACATTATTATTGGCTATTAGTTTTGTCATATGCAATGTTAAAATAGTTAATGATGGAGGTAATAACATTTAATTATTTTCTTTAACTTTTTTGGTTTTCTTTCATTATAAAAAGAAAACGGAAATGTCTTCGAAGTAATTACTTTTTAAAATGCAGGTGGATATTTTTAGAGAACTGTTCTGGAGAGTAGTTAGTTGTTCCCTGGGGGGGGGGGGGGATAGGGAGGTTTAGACAGTCGGAACGCAGCGCTGTCAAACACTGCTGTAATTTTGTGTGTCAATGTTCATTTGACCAAAACTCCCTCTCACTAGTCTACGGTTTTTACCTTCTCCTAACCCAGCAACAGCAATAAATAAGTGTCAATTTTTATTTTTTTTGATTCTCGTTTTTTTTACAACCCCAAAAAAGTTACAAGTATACTGGCATATCAATTCAGATCAATCGAAGTTGCTTATGAGGTAAAACGTGAATTTCGACATCAAATCGTTTTTCCGTCGGAAAGCACTTAATTAAAAATACCTTGTTTTAAAACTTAGTCTTTCCATTTTCAGTTAAGTTCAATGAATTCCCATAAAACTAGAAAATTTAAATTTGTAAGAAATTTTTATTACCAACATTTCTTCAAACAAATTCTCAACATTCTCTCCAAAATTTACGTGTGTTTTTTTGTACGCGATTTTGCTCGAACATTTCTTTGAACATTTTGCTCAAGAGGCTCGTGTAAATGTTTGTCGGCATTTCAACATCAAAGGAAAGTTTGTCTGTGTAAATGCGCCTTAAGACCCTAATGCTAATAGATTTTTTCCTGGCGTCAGCCTTGCTCGTAGGGTGTAGTTGATAACTCGTTAAACGACGCACCATCGTTTCCGGCGCTCAGCCCCAAGGGTAGGAAAAAATCTGGGTCTTTTATTAGCTTTAAGGTCCCTATCTTATAGGGGGGGTAACTAAACTCGCTAAAAGTAGCTAAATTTTTGAGCAGTTGTCTCTGAGGAAAATAAACGAAATAAATAAATACATAGAGTAGGAAGCACAAATGGCTCACAGTTAGGTTACAAAAAACGGTTGAAAAAAAAAATAATTCATTTATTACTACGTTTTTGACAAAAAAATAGTTGATATATTATCGTATTGTAAAGTTTGACTTTTGATATTTTTAAGCATATTTTGTATATGAAAATGCCAATCCCCATCCAGGATCAATAATATTTTGTGGTTCCCACTTCCATCTTTATTTTTTTTATCAATATATTTATCAAAGTAATATAAAAACAAAATATTTTTGGTATAACCGGCAATATGGTAGGGCTCCTTTAATATTTTTTTAATTTCTACTAAATTTGGTAGCTAACTTTAGCTACTTGTAGCTAATTTTATGGTGGCCGATGCCTGAGGTTATCATAATCAAGTATTTTCTCAATATCAGAGGACCTTACCTACTTATCCTCGTGCTTACCTAATTTTAAAAGATCCGAAAAATAAATTTAGGTTTTCTTTACATGAAATAAAAAATGATAACCGTTACTCTCGCGGGATTCACTGTAAAGCCCTGTTCTCACTATGCAACTTTTTCATGCTTCTCAGAAAGATGCATGCATCTTGTGTGTTCACACTATGAAATTCGTCGAAAAAAGACGCATGCTGCAAGATGCGCTAAAATAGAACATGCTCTATTTTTTTATCAGAAAGTTGCATGCATGCTGGGGAATTTCTAGTTATCTTTTGATTACCAACCGTTTTTTTTTATGTTGTCAAGTTGCTGATCAGCTGTGAATTTTAGGTTATGAGTTTTATTTTCAATATTTTTTAATCACCTTAAAACTTTCTAAAATTCTTGTTTGCCAATGCTCACAATCTGCAAGTTGTAATTCCCACTCCAAGCCTGTCAATTATTTAATATTTCTTATCCTAGAACAATCCAGAATTTTCTACTTTTCCTTTTTTCGAAGAATTCTTTATTTCTGGAATAATTCTTTATTTCTAGAATTCTTCAAGAACACCAAATATTCAGTCGTGAAAATATTGCTGGTTGCATACTTAAACTTTTACCGAATGCGCTAGAAAAGGGTATAGGAAAAAAGTAAACAAAGCAGTTAAAAATATAGGGCTTTTTTGATTTTTTTTTAATTAGTGATTTTGTTATGTTGGCAAAAAATGCATTTCCTCTAAAAAAAGATGCATAGTGTGAACAGCCCCTAACACTTGAATCATCTAACATTTTTTAATTAAACCTGCCACGATTTTCATTTTCCTTTTATACACAAAATCCCTCAACAAAATAATGAAATAATTTCCTGTTTTTAAACAAAAATAAATTAGTAACAATTTTCACCATCTGTGAAAAAATAATTTTCTTCATTATTTTGGGTTTACAAATTTTGTTATGCCACCCAGTATCTGATCAAAACGATGTAAAAACACTAATGGAGAAACGTCATAATGCACTTTATATTAATCCTGTGCATAATAAACGCGTGGGCGAATGAGCTATTACACGGTTGTAAGGAGGTTAATTTTAAGCATTTTATGCGTGTGCCAAAGTGGACGTAAAACTGCTTGCTGCCACAAAAACTCTGATGATGTAATCTTAAAAAACCACCCACACTTTAAATGGCGATATCTGGATAACATTTTACGATGTTGTTGGGGGAGGCCTTATGCAAGTCTGTGTGTTAAATACAGGGTGCGTCTTTTAAAACTTACAATGGCTATATTTTCTGAAATTAGGGAGATATCAAAAAAACAAAAAATACCGTTTCTATAAGAACCGGGGGGAATGCAACTGCCGTATTTTTCAAATCTCCCCGACCAATCCCTTAAGCCCCACCCCCCTTGTGGCACCTCTTTGGAAAGCCCTGGAAAAATGCTATTTGTTGGTGATAATAAATCCAGGATGAAATGAAATACTAACCTTAGAATTTAAAAAAAAACGAAAAAAAAGCACAGGATGGTAAAAGAAAATACTCCAGTAAGCAGTGAAGGAAATGAAAATACTGTTAAATGCATGTTTCCAAATTATTTATTTCAATAAATGTTCAAAATGACAGCTATTTTGCTCCAAACAAAGGCGATTTTCAAATTCATTTCTAACGTTTTGAAAAAATGTTTGTGGAAATATTTCGACACGCCTCAATTATCCTCTGCCGCAATTCTTCCAAGGAAGCTGGCCTAGTTTTATAAACTAGGGATTTAATGTAACTCCATAAAAAGAAATCCATAGGAGTGAGATCAGGTGACCTTGGTGGCCACTTAATTGGATCCCTTCTACCAATCCATTGTCTTGCATAATTCCTATCCAACCACTGCCTCGCAACAGCAGCATAATGTGGAGGGGCCTCATCCTGTTGGAGATTTAGATTTAAATTTCCTTCTGAATCCATTTGATTTTCCGCTTCATGAACAATAGCCGGTTCAATTAAATTATTTAGCGTATCTGTGTAAACTTGGCCAGTCAAAAAAGGACCTATTGTTCGGTCTTCTAGTATTCCCGCCCAAACGTTTAATTTTTGAGGATTTTGAGTTTGCCCTTCTGTAAAAGGATGTGGATTTTCGTCACCCCGGTAGCTTCAGTTCTGCTTATTAACATGTCCATTAAAAAAAGAGCATTCTTCACTAAAGCAAATGTTTTTAATCATCATCTTTGAATATTTTCTGTCATTGTTTCGCAAAACTGAATTCGTCTGTCAGGATCATCGTCGCCAAGTTCTTGTAAAATTTTCATTTTGTAAGGATGAAATTTTTTAATACGCTTCTGACAGATGCTTCAGATATACCGGTTTTTGATGCCAAGTGACGCGTTGATACTTTTGAACTAATAGCAACCTGTCCAATAACTTCCACCTGCATTTCTTCGTCCAAAATCCTCGGTCCCTGCCTTTTTTTATTCAGAACAGATCCTGTGTCGCGAAATTTTCCTACTAAATTTCACACATAAATGTGGCTAACGTTTCTGTCGGGATGTCTTTCATTAAAAGCAAGGGCATTTCAATTCTTTCTTCGACACTACAAACCATTTTGAAAATACTTATAAAAACAAATCAAATCAACGTCACTTTCAATTGTGAACGACTAGAGAGACCCGTTTAAAAAAATTTAAAACAAATGGTCGGGCTAAGCAGTTTTGATAAGAAAATAAAATTATTAATTCGCTTTTTTTTTAAATTTTTAACGTTTTTGTGCCACAAAGTGTTATTGCATTTCAAACTTTTAAGTGGACAGGAGAAAAATTGTGTTTCATAACACATAAAGTTAAGATATTTCAAAATTTAAGGGTAGTATTTGACTTTACCCTGCTGTCACCAACAAATAGCATTTCTCAACGGCTTTCTAGAGAGGTGACACAAGGAGGGTCTTGCCATTTAAGATTTTTAAGTGAGTGGGGGTGGGGCTTAAGGGGTTGATCGAAGGGATTTGGAAAATACGTCAGTTGTATTTCCCCCTGGTCTTATAAAAGCGGTATTTTTAATTTTTTTGATATCTTTCTAATTGTAGAAAGTATAGCAACTGTAAGTTTGTGATCCAGAAATTAAATTTAAATACAAAAAAAAACCTTATTTCGTTTTTAACTTTGGCTTCACCGTATTTTTTTTGTCCCCAGGTTTTCTTCACGTGGGGTCTTTAACTACAGCTTTCGTCACACGTAATTTATAATTTTTAGCAGAAAACAATTTATCGGTCGAAGGAATGCGAACAGTTTAAAGCATAATTTCAATTTCTAGTTCTTGTCAATCAAGTACGTAGTTTTGAATTAATCTGACCACTTTTCCTTATCAATATCATTATCAGTTTTAATAATGCCATGTCATTTGACTTTAATAATAGTAAAGCAAATAAAAGGAAAATTCGTCGAGGTTTTTGAAGGTTTCCTGTTTTAGCCTTTCTTCGTTGGTCCAGTAAAAACATCAAATTTTATTGGAATAAATGGGATAAAACTTTGCGGTTCCTACTTTATTTTTGTTGTTGGTAAAATACTCGAAAACTTGTATCTTTTATACGATGCAATTTGGTTGTGGTCCAAGTATAGGTCCTTGTGGAAGCCCTAAAAAAATCGCGGTAAAAGTGACTTGACGACGTGATTGTCTTACATCTGTCTGTAATTTTCGATAAGAATATTAAAGCAAAGACGGTCTTGACTTCTGATGGTATGGTGGTAGGTTGGTCAGGTCTTAGGGCATGTGCGGAAGCAGATGGAAGACCGTGGTCGTGAGTAGGCCCCAGCTGTTTTACCAGCTGCTAAGATAATACACTTTTCTCATTGGTTTGTTTTGTGTGTCTCACACATCGGCCTATGCTACCTGTCGGATTTTTTTTCCAATCATGCGTCCGAGTATTAAGTAAACAGCATGTTTTAAGCCTTTAAGCGTACACACATGAGGGCAACGGTTGGGTTTGATACCGGTGTTTTTTCTTTATACAGCGCGAACACAATCCTTACGTGCATGTTTTAAAATAATAAGGACTTATTGGAGATTTTCTTTTATCGTCGTGCAGTGTTTTGACACTGTTGACAGATACGCATGCGCAGCAGCCATTAGTTTTACGGCCTGACTATTTGTGAAAGTTTTTAAATCGGATATTGCCCGTCCTTATTTTGACATTTTCAAAAATGTAACTTAAAAACACAGAAAAATTTACGAATTTCATTTTTAAAGATTTAAAAAACTGGTAATTTTTTTGGCAAAAAAATGGATAGTTTATCGATGTCGCTGATTTCTCTCACAAATGACAATGATGACGGTATTTTAAATAGAATTTGTTGTGTTTATTTTTCTCGCAAAAGACCAGTAGAAACAAATTTCATCAAAAGTCATGGCATTAGAGTAATTTTCGAGGGAATTGGCGGCATCGACCAATCGAAAATATTGTTTTCTCCCTAATTTCAAGAATAACTACACAAAGGAAAAATATTGATTAACCAACCCTGAATTAAAACACTTTTAATAAGAGAATAGAAAAAATTTCCTTAGGTAAAGACTGACTAAAAGGATCGCCTTCAGGGGCTGTCTGTTTTTATGATTGGCACGTTGGCTATGTAAAACCTTTTGAAAAATACTACCGAATCATAATTTCATGCATCTTCATTTATTGCATCATAAAATACTATTTAGAATTGAACCAAGGACCTTTTTTTTGCCTTCTGCCATATATTTTTTTCTCTTTCTGGTACTATTTCAGGTGACGCTTTATCCGAATTGAAAAGGGGCAACAAACCTTCTAAATATAGCCATCAACTTTAAAATGTCATTTCTCTTTCCGTTTTATTGGGACGGCGCGTAGTGCTTAATCACCGAAAGTGCATTACGCTGTCTTGCTGTGGGTATTTTCGGCTTTAAATTAGGAACATTTTTGATTTAATCATTATTTGAGGTATTTTTTGATGCATTACCTCCTACATAATATTGGGACTATTGGACACGGTCTTGCCCTAATAAAAAAAAAGGAATGCCTTATATAATCTGTTAAATTTGCCTATGTTGATAAGCTTAACCATAGAAGGCGCATACATACTACCTTTTTTGTGAAAAGTGAAGCTAAACAACTTAATTATCAACAAAATATAAAAAATATTAACAAAAACATTTTTAGCGCCCTAATAAATTTACAGAAAAGATTTGTGGCGTAGAGGACAAAGGGTGAGGGAATAAATTGGAAAAAAGTTTTTCCTCGACCAGGATTTGAACCCGGAACCTCTAGAATACCAGTCTAATGCTCTACCACCTGAGCTACCGAGAAACCGAGGTTTTAAGTGGCTATTCGGAAATCCCTTCGTCCGATTCATTTGTTAGTAGTGCGGAGATCTTTGAAGCCTACTGCGGCTTTAAAAACCGTGACATGTTATAAAGACAAGGAGGTACACATTCACGATTATTAGTTGTTCGAAATTTCTATTTATCTATCAACCAACGATACACGACATATAGCGTTTTATTGGAGGTGTCAGATGGCAAATTTCCAACTAATAATTTCAGTCAAACATATTTACAAAATAAAAGGAACATTTCCAACAAATTCTGGTCGAGGAAAAACTTTTCCGATTTATTCCCTCAACCTTTGCCCTCTACGCCACAAATCTTTTCTGTAAAAGATATAAATACAGTTTGTCTTCCAATTTTAAAACAAGATATTCAAAAAGGTTTTTTTTAATTAGTTTGTCAAAATATAACTTCATACTTGATATTTTAAAACGAAAAACAAAGTATTAAACTTTATTTTTTTATTTCAGTTTGAATTTTGTATTTTTATAAGGTAATATAAAATTGAAAAAACTCAAACGAATATACTTTTTGAATTTATTAAATTTCATTATACTCATTCAATACTTTGTTGGCTACAATTGACGCCCAGAATGTTAAGTGTTAACTTTTTGAAATATTTTATCAGTCAGAGTCGTATGACAACACATAGATATTTTTAAAAAATCTAAAAGTTTGGAAAGAATAATTTCTTTGATAACGGCAGTAGAGTTTCTGTTAGGATTTGCGAGTCTGTAGGCATTATTTATTTTCATTTAAAAATCAGACAAAATAACAAAAATGTTTCAAAAGAATTCAGGCAGTAGTTTTTATCGTATTTTTTTAAAACAATTTTAACTTAGTGGCGAAAACCCCCAAAAAATAGTTTCAGAATTATGAATCCACCTCAAACATATAGATTTTATTTACTGGAGTTAAAAACTAGGTACCCGAAAAGAAATTCTAAAAATAGATGAATCAAAATAAACAATTAGTATTCAAGGAAGCGCACATTTTTATGATTCAATCTAAGTGAGTAGGGGTCAAAATATTTTTGATGACTCCTCAAGTTATAGTGAAATAGTAAAACGGTATTCCGAATTTAAATCAGCATTTTTTTTCTTAAAATCCGGTTTTTAAAATTAACCTTGAGATCCTAATTGAATCACGAGGAATTTTTGTACCATATTGAACAAAAATCGTCATCGGCATAAAATCGGGCCAACTTTGGTATCATCGGCAATGCGTTGGTCCGATTTTGTGCCGACGATTGTTTTTGCATGGTAATCTTAAAACCAAATTATGGAGTTTGCACATACAAAGACGCCAAATTTTGATAAAATCCATAAAATTCTAGTTTGCTATTTTTGTTTAGTAAAGTGCGAATCTTATACTATTATTTAAAAAAAACCTCGTAGGAAACTCCTTTTTTTTATTATTTTACTTCCTATAGGAAAGGTGAAAAACCACAAATAATTATTACTAATATCCTTCTTACTAGTTCACCTAAGTGTAAACTTTTTCTACACAAAGCAGGAAATTTATTAACGTCAACTCAATTGAATTTAATTAATCGGCTAAAATTAGAATGAATTAATTCAAACAAACAAATAATACCTTTACCCATTGTCATATATATATGCTATGCAATGCTTTAACCAATTTTGCCGGACTGAATAATAAATACTTCGAGAAAGATATTTTTGGGATGCCTCAGGGCAGCCTTTATGGACCACTGGTACTTAAATAATAAAACTCCAAAATTTTAATGTGTTGCAGGTAAATTCTGACTTGAGCAGTCCCTTTTATAATAATATTATTATAGAGCCCGGTTTTTTTTTTTAAATTACACTACCTGCAAAGCTGGGAGAATTTCATTTGTTCAGGCCGAACACTGTTTTGAAGTTTTAACAAACAGCAGAAACAGAGCGTTCCCAATTAACATTTATTTTTTTATAATGGCCATCAATACTTTCAACTACTTAATAAAACAAAAAGTTGTATTAGGTTCTCTTTAAAACCTTTTCAGGACTCTTATAAACCCCTTATACGTCTTAAATGTTTTTTCACTTTCACATGCTTTTTACTTTTAAAAAATATCTTTAAAAACATTCTCTAGCCCTTTATAAAATCTCCAGCCAACTACAAGTAGTTTTCAAATGGTTGTCAGAGGGTTTTAGCGCGTCCAATTTGACCCCGCGCCTTATTGATTTAACCATATAATATATATGGTATTTGCTTTCCTTCTTTAAAGTTACAATGCATGCGTTTTTTTATAATTTCATCTTTGTCTAAATGCATCAAGTAAAATGTTTACAGAAATGACGAAACTTGATAGATATTAATTTTGACAAATATTTATAGGTTATATTATCATAATATTTTATTGATGTTTATATCGATTCTCTACGAGAAATCCTATAAGCCACGTCGTCTTTATCGTGTGGAATTCATTTCTGACTTCTAAAAACTTCTAATTTAAAAGAATTTTTAACCAAATTTATCGAGAAAAAAGTAAGGTTAGTTTTCTTAAAGTTCCTGTAATTCACACAAGTGAACAAATAACAAAATGCAGGTCGAACGATTAATAAATCAACTATTATTACATAACTTATTATACTGTTTGGAATTTAAAGTCAAAAATATAAAATTTTTGAATTATGAAATAGTTTAGCAAAATGGCTGCCAGTCAGATATTTTACGTCAACTTTTATGAGGGTTGTCAAAACCCTTATAGAATCCCAAGAAGTTGTAATTACAATTATACTGGTCCATAGATAAATTATATTAAAAGAAAAAGACTGGTCTCCTTCAATAGTGATTAATTAATTGGTAAACTGTAGTCCTAGTGGCCACTTAGCAATTTTAACTAACCAAAATGTTTTCTTTGATATTTGACAGCATCTTCCGTCATTGTCAGTGCGCGCGGATAATTTCGCCAGAAGAATTTGTTTTTTAAAATAAAATCCATAAAATGTATGGCTTTAAAATCGTGCACACGCGCGGAGAACATAAAATAAATAAACTAACAACGGAATTCTATCATGGCCCCCGCCATCTCGGCACACATGAAAAGCTTAGGGTAAATCTTCAGAAAGTTTTCCTTGCCATCTTATAAAAGCTTGTGCAGCTATGGACACCAACAGTTTTGTAGTGATTATCTTTAAAAAGTTTTTATTTCTATCTTATAAAAAAAGTTTTATAACAAGAGTTTTTAAAATGTTTTGCTAACTATTTTATAAAACTTGAACCACTTAAAGCTAAAAGTTTTATTAGAATAGTTCTTCAATGGTTTTGATTACGATCTTATAAAACTTGTCAACTTTGCACTAAAAGTTTTATAAGAAATGTCGTCAAAAGGTTTTGATTACTAAATTATAAAACCCAAAAACCAAAAGTTTTATATTGAGGCTTTTTAAAATGCTTTGTTTGCTATATTATAAAACTTAAGACAAAAGTTTTATAAATATAGTAATAAGAATATTCTGATTGCTAATTTTGGAAGAATAATGCTTGTCTGGTTTTTCCATTACCTTTATAAACATTAACATGTTAAAATTTTCTTATAAATATTGTTATAAATATTCACGACTCCTATAAACCCCTTATAAAAAAGTTCAAAAATAATAAAACTATGTAGCAACCTAAAATGTTACTTGGGTTGTAACTTGTGAATATTTCCAGTAGGGGTTTAGGTTGGTTAAAGTCAAATAAACCAATTTATAACCAGAACTATACGATAGATAGATAGATGTAACTAGTGGTGTTAATTCAATACCGGATATAGGAGTGTTTAAAAACCAGTCCTATGTTTTAACTAAAATAAAATTGGCTAAACAGTCAAAATAATTAAAATCAAATCATACCAGCATAAAGTAAATTAAAATTGATGCTTTAGTCCAAAGCCGTTATACATCATACATGCAGGCACTATTATTTCAAAATTGTCTAAAATATAGCGCACTATTTTCCACTAATATATTATTCCGTAACTAACTGCAGGCATTAAAACTGTTGGTATCATAGCTTTCATATCACAATTAATTTTACCTTTTGACACGAACAAAGGAAATTAGGCCAATCATTTTTATAGAAGTTTTGTTTTGCTTTTAGCTGCTATTTGAAACTATTATAACAATAGTACTGGAGGCGGCAACGAAAACCTTTGTTTGTCAATCAGGTAAAAGAAAACCTATTTTCTGCGTTCCTCTTCCGCTTCTCTGACATCCTAACCATTTTCTTTGCTGTAATGTCCTGACTAAGATAAAACTTTAAATCCTAATTTGACCATAAACAAAACACTAGCAATTATTAGCGATCTATCACTAAAAATAAGTTATTTGGGTCAAAAAATACCTAAATACAAAATTTTGTAATGTTGTCGGTCTTCTGTAACACGATTACTCAAAAACCGCTTAACCGATTTTTATCAAATTTGGCAAGAAGCTAGAAGGGGGGATTAAACTTTAAAATTAACTCACGAACCTTAGCAGCTAGCGGTTTTTACAATAAGATAGACAATTGCATTTTCAACCAAAAAAAAATAATGTTTGAAATTTTTTTAAAGATTTTATGGATGGCTACGACGGATACGTTCCTGCTAGCGCCATTTACTTTCTTTGACTTGATAAGAATGGGTTTTTTTACCGTCTCCCCCACTATTGTAATTTACCTACATAGCAATATCAGGTATTTTACTTATGATATCATTTTTTTTGCATCGGCAAGCAATAAAGCCGCACTATTCTTGCAATATTTTATTTTGCGAAATCAGAGTGCATTAGGCAGTCAAGCCGAATGTTATGCCTGTACAATTTTTGAGTTGTCATATTCAATATTTCCTTAGGCCGGCAATTTTCTTGTTCAATGACAATGAAAAATAACCTACCAATCGTAATCGTTTATTAAAATAAACATAAAAATGCGGATGTTAAAAGGTCAAATCCTCTGTAGCAGTATCGATTGTTAAATATAATACGTCAATAGTAAGTGAATAAATAAGTTAAATTATTTTGATTTGTAATATATGTAAACATAAAACCTAATTTCTAAATCTCCGATTAGTCTTTAATCATGATTAGGTACTAATCGGTGTTTAGAATGTGGTCTTTTATATTGAAACTTTGTTTGCCAAGACTCATTTCCAACTCCAATTTGTGTTAATCATGTCGGATAATTTTCACGTTGGTGGATATGAACATGAGGCAACAAAACATGTACAACAAGCTAGCAGCGTAACTTGCGATTTTTTTATTAGAACCTATATAACTAATTGGACCTAATTTAGTGCTAATTTTCTTCTGCAAAAAAAATTAGAGCTTGCGTTTTTTAAAAGTTAGCACATGCGCTGCTAGGTTCCGTAAGAAGCCATCAGCGTATGCGACTCCAGCCTAATTAAGAGAATTCATAAAACAAAAGATACCTACATAATTAGAGCTAATTTAGTGCTCCATAGTTTAATTTTTTTTAAAATATATAATACTATAATAATTTTTAAAAATATATAATACGAAAATTATACTACAATTTTATATATATATATAAAAAAATAAATTGTTTTAATTTTACAGTGAATCAATAAGATTACTTAACACTAACATAAGTATTAAAACCCGGCAAAGTACTAAATTTATATTCCATAAAAAAATGTAAAGCTCTTTCTTTTAAAAACAAAAAGCGCGTGCGCTGCTAGCTTCTGCGGAATCTAGCAGTGCAACTGATTGTAAGCAAACGAAACGTAATTTAACTCCAAAAGTCACATTTTTACAAAAAAAAACTGCTCCTCGGGAAAATTCTCCGACAGGCATTACATTTTAAGTCTTATCTCATTTAGTTCTCAAAATTCTTGATATCCAATTTCTTAAATTAAAACTATAAGAACTATTTAAATATGATAAGGCGCTAATTTCCTAACGCCTTTTTTTAAAATATAGAGCATGCGCTGCTAGCTTCCACGGGCAAACCAGAAGAGGTTTAATATTAAAAGTCACATGAATCATTAGAACCCATTTAGCACTACAGAGTTCCATCACTTTTACTAAAAAAACTACTCCTCTGGAAAATTTCCCTACATCAGAATATCATATTTGTCTTAGAATAAAAAGAGACAAGATATCTGACACTTACGGAGACTTTGGTTATATTATTATATGGAACAATGTTTACCTTTCTGTTGTTTACAGTAAGCACACCAGTGGCGTACCTACGTAAATAGAAATTTACACATGGATTAATTATTAAAATTTTAGTATAATATGAAATCTGCAAAATTATTTAAAAATCATGCAAAAAATAATTTGCCAATTTGAGCTTTGGAAGCTTCCTAACAATAAATGTTTGCAGTATAATTTTATACAAAAGAAATTTATTACAAAGTTTGTATATGATTTATAGCATTTTCAATTTTCAACACAATAAAATTATGCCAAACATTAAAACAAAGAAACCCAGTTCATAGCACCTGGAACATCAAGAAAAAAAAAATATTAGCCACTAGTTAAAAATTATGTTATTGTGTTTGTTAATTTTGTTATTTTTTCTGGTCTCTAGCAGAAACTTACTTATACTGACTTCTTCAGTACACAATAATAATAGGACAGACAAAAAGATTTAAATATCAATTCGAAGGGCGAGCGCAGATGGCAACGGCGGCAGTATAAATCAACCTTAAAATTCTGATAAGAGGTAGGAATTCAATATTCTTACAAACCTGAACACTCGCCTGAACACATGTGAATTAACTTTTATTGTTGTTTGCAAATTGGTTTAAGGACTTTACCTACGTTTATTTTATAGTCTTTATAAAAAAAACGTTCGAAAATATCTTATTTGCGCATTAACTACTTCATCAAAAGTATGCTTTATTTTATCGTCTTCATAAAAAAAACCTTATAAAAACGTTCGAAAATATCTCATTTGACTCGATATTTCTCACCTTTGTTTTGTTCTGATTTTATTTGTAAATAAACAGTGGTTATTATTTGCCAAGTAGTTTTCTTTGGACCAGATATCTTGTCTCTTTTTAATCTAAGATATTTGTAGTATAATTTTCGTATTATATATTTTAAAAAAATATATGAAACCACGGAGCATTAAATTAGCCCTAATTATACTGGCTTCTCAATTAGTTATATACATTCTAATAAAAAAATCGAAAGTTGCGCTGCTAGCTTCTTGTACACAACAAATCGCGGTTCTTTATAACAAAACACAAGAAAAAATATTATAACTTACCCAAACCCAACCCAACTCAAGCTAGATCCACTAAACCCAACCCAAAATAATATTTTTTGATTTTCACGTATTTTTTATTAAGTAAAAATTAATTTTTCCTGAGGTTTCTTCCAGGATTTTTTTTTCATTTACCATTAATTTAGTAAGTAGTAGTAGAAGTACTACAATATAAAATCATACATACTTTTTTACCATCGTATTCGGTCAACACCCCAACCTTTGATAGGTCAATTGGTTAGAGCGTTTGACTAGTATTCTAGAGGTTTCGGATTCAAATACTGGTTGAGGAAAAACTTTTTTCTCGTTTATATCAACTAGCTGTGTGTCCGATTTTTTAACTTTCATACAAACTTTCATCCACCATTTAATCCGTTAGGGAATGAATTTTTTTAAATCCTTTCTTAATGCTCGCCTACGTTATATAGGGTGGGCCAAAAAAAAAACTTTAAATTTTGAAGCCTGTTCTTAAAAAGTTTCAACTGATTAAAATCGATCAATTTTTGAAAAAGTTATTGCTATTTAAACAAGTAGAATTTTTCTTAATAAGCTTGATTTTGCAGGTAAACTCTGGTCTATTTAAAAATTGCGAACTTCCTTATTTCTTGTCCGAATTTTTAAAATGTTACATCGATGTGCTTCGAAAGAATGTGGCTTCGTAACCGATGTTTCAGATTTATTCCAGTGTCGCACACAAAAAATATCTAGAGGGGTAAAAAATGCCTATTTTTCAAATAGGTCCGCAATCTTTGATTTTTAGGAAATGTCCAGTTTAACATTGGTCCTATACATTCTGAAGCTTTGGCTTTCTAAAAAACTAAATGTTATTAAAATCGGACAATTTCCCGCTAAGTTATAATCATTTAGCGTTTTTTTCTGTCACACCCTATATAAAAAAAAACTCCGGTGCGTTGTCTTGTCAGTTAGTCAGTGTTGTTGTATTAAATAAAACAAAGTTATGATTGTTTTCCACAAACCAAAACTACACTTTTTTGCACTCGACGCGCGTTTTTCTAACAACGTTAGCATCATCAGGAGACGATCAAGGTTCCAAATTCCCAACATAGTATTAAATAAAAGTTTGAGCTGTTTCATCTTTCAAATTGCATACAGAACAAAGGAAAGGAAGACACAACAAAAGAAAAAAAACCTATTTAGGTATATCGGGTATGACTAGGTAAGGCTAGCACAGCAAACTTTCGGTCAACAGCATACTAGCAGGTAGCACGGCGGGGTCATTGACTGGACGGTACCAAGGTTACCGGTACCTAGTCTTCTGAACTCATCTTTTGCTGTTGTTGTTGGCGTTTTGGTTTCGGCGGTCGGCCGATCGGCCACACCTCGGGCCACTGAACCCTGGCTGGCCGGCTCATGCACTCGTGTGCAGCAAACCCAGGAATAAACTTTATTTACATTTTTTTCGTGACCTTCCGCAAGTGCCGGGGTTACTGTACATTCTGATCCGTTTCGTACGTTGATACTAACCCAACCTTACAGTACTACAGTAAATCTATTGGTAGTTTGTTTTATAGTTTCAACCTATGAATCACAATTAAAAGTATCCCTTTTATGTAGAGCCATTCGAATTAAAAATTAGCTTTTATTCAATATTTCAGCTAATTTTAGTTTTAAAATATACTAGCCGGTTAAATAAATAGCGTCAGCAGGGACGTATAGCCATCCATAAAACATAAAAAAAAATTTTTTTGTTTGTAAATGCAATTATCTATCTTAATGTGAAAACCGCGTGTCGCTAGATGCTACGGTTCGTGAGCTACAATTTTTTAAAAGTTTAATCCCCTCTCCTACCCTCTTGCCAACCCCCCCAACCCCATCAAAAAATAATCAGCTCTGCGTCTGGTGACAAAGAATTTTTGTGCCAAATTTGAGAACAATCCGTTAGAATGTACAAGAAGTTAAGAGCGATTTTTGTATTAGAAAATATATAATTAATTAGAGCTAATTTTTTTCCGGAAAAAAAATTTAGAGCTTGCACCCTAATTAAGAGAATTTAGAAAAAAAGATATCTACTTAATTAGAGCTAATTTAGTGCTCCAGTTTCATATATTTTGTTTTCTAAATATATAGTACGAAAATTCTACTACAAATATTATATTCTGATATAGGGAAGTTTTCCCGAAGAGTAGTTTTTTTTGGTAAAAGTGATGTAACTTTGTATTACTAAAGGAGTTCTAATGATTCATGTGACTTTTGATATTAAACCTCTTTTGGTTTGCCCGTCATCATTTAAGCTGCTAGATACCATAGAAGCTAGCAGCCCTATATTTTAAAAAAGCGAGCTCTAAATTTTTTAAAGCATTAGAAAATTATTTCCTTAACATATTTAAATAGTTCTTATAGTTTTAATTTAATAAACTGGATATCAAGAATTTTGGGATAACTAAATGAGATAGACTTAAAATCTAATGCCTATAGGAGAATTTTCCCGAGAAGTAGTTTTTTTTTGTAAAAATGGTATAACTCTGTAGCACTAAATCGGTCGTAGTGATTCATGTGACTTTTGGAGTTAAATTACGTTTCGTTTGCTTACAATCACTTGCACTGCTAGCTTCCGCAGAAGCTAGCAGCGCACGCGCTCTTTGTTTAAAAAAACAAGCTCTACATTTTTTTATGAAATATAAATTAGTGCTTTGCCCGGTTTTAATAGTTATGTTAGTATTAAGTAATCTTATTGATTCACTGAAGAAAAAAATGACATCAGAATATAATATTTGTAGTATAATTTTCGTATTATGTAAGTATGAAGCACTAAATTAGTTCTAATTATAAAGGTTTTTTTTTGAATTCTCTTAATTAGGCTATAATCGAATGCGCTGCTGGCTTCCCACGGAACCTAGCAGCTCATGAGCTAACTTCTAAAAAATGCAAGCTCTAAATTTTTTTTTGCGGAACTAAATTAGCTCTAAAAGTTGTGCTGCTAGCTTCTTGTACATGGTTAAGCGTTTCTTGAGTAATTATGTTACAGACAGACATCATCCTGAAATTTTTTAGTGAAAATAAAAAAAAATTGCCGATATCAATAGCCTCCATACTATGTATGGATATTGCTTGAAAGATTACGATTTCAAATTAAATTTTTCTGCTACATGCTACTAAAAAATCCACTACTAGAGGACCTTTTTTAGATCCTTTATTATGTCTTGATAACTTTTGTGTGGCAATTTAAAGCACTCAAACTAGGGAAAAGCTGACCTCAGAGAGGGAAGGTCAAAGAGGAGTGCCTATTGTTGGTTAGGACATGTTTTGCTACGACCTCCTTAGAGTTGTAAAATTACAGCAGACCTTTTTTAAAAATTATATATATGAAGATTAATTGAAAAATTTCTGTGGAGGTCCATTCAACTCCAATTTTCTCAGCAAAATCATCATTTTTCCTTGCCATCTCTCAAACCTGTCACCACAGGTAAACAAACATTACACCCCAGATGTTTGCTCAGCCTCGCCTCACCTTGATTCGCAATGTCTTACTCTCGGTCTTACTCAATCGATTTTGTAGTACGAGAGGTGACAACAAAACACTGATTATTAAAATTAAACGGAAACAAGGTATTGCTGTTTCGGTTAGTGTTGATGAACAAAATGTATTTTCTTCTATTAAATTGATACACCAGGATATGGCAGTAGTTTTTTTTCGATATTTCCATATTATTTTGCCCCAATCGCCTCTTGGCACAAACAATTATTTCTTTTCATTATTAATTTTTGCTTCCTCCTGCACTATTTACTTTGATCCCTAATTTCTTACTCAATCGACTTTGTTTCCGTTCCATATTGATTGCCATCACGACAGATGCACTCGAAGGCCATTAAAAGGTTGTATCATTTGCAAGATTTACCAGTTACCTCATGCTCGCGTTTTCGTTCTCTATCTCGAGAGTGAAGACACGATTTTTTAACAGACAACTCGCTAAAAACATACTACATTAACTTTGGCATAACTCACCGAAGAATAAACGATTAAAAGCTGTGGGCTCGGCATATTAAATTAAAATGTACATCAAAACAACTAACAATTTACAATTACATTACAATTTTGTTTTTTTTTTCTTAACCAATTTTGTTCTAATAACTTTTGTCTTAAGGCGCAATTACACAGACCAACATGCTTAAACAAAAGCTCGTGCAAAAGATCTGAAATTTTTTGAGCGAACATTTTTGTGAGCTTTTCTTTGAACATTTTTGCTATCTATATATAATTTCGGATCAGTTATTTCAAAAAATGGAATACCAACTTTTATTTTAAATTTTTATCCAAAAAAGCCGACGGCAAGCGAAACATTATTGGCTATCAGTTTTACCACATGCAATGTTAATAGTTTCTTTTCTCTAACTTTTTTGGTTTTCTTTCATTACTTTTTAAAATGCAGGTGGATATGTTTAGGGGATTGTTCTGGAGAGTAGTTATTTTTTCAGGACCCTGGCGGGGGGGAGGGGAGGGAGGTTTAAAACAGTTGGAACGCAGCGCTGTCAAACGCTGCATAACCCAATTTAACTCTGCTCTAAAGTACTTTTTAATTTTTTGGTAGTTATTTCATTAAAAATCCAGAAAAATTAGGCATCCCCAATTAGGTCGGGTTCGGTATATTAGTTTCGTTTAGGTGCTATATAATGTCATTGATGGCGTTTACTTTTAAGCAATTTTGGTAATAATGTATAAAAAATGCATCTATATAGAAAGTAGTGGTCCGTTAAAGAAATGTTTTACAAAGCTCAGTAATTTGGAAGTAAAAAGTTGGGTCATATTTTGCTAATATGAAATATGAATGGTTTTGTGTGTACAGAGTGATTCACCATATTTTACACCCCACCACCACAAAACTTACTTTTTTGTTACCGATCAAACTTCTTTGCGCGCAGTTTTTTTGGTAATTTAGCGATATTTCACGTTTTTTCTGATGATTTTCCATTTTTCTTAAGATTTTCCAATGCAATATTAAAAAAAACAAAAATCTGGAAAAATTTCTTGCTTCTGTATTGAAAGATGTTCCACTCTAGATTCAACGCCAAAAATTTCAATATTTAAAAGATCGGAAACGACAGTTCTACAGGCATATTTTTTTGTTTTGCGTCGGAGTCTTTTCTTTACGGAAAGATTTGTTCTAAAACTTTTCATAAAAAAAATGCGTTGATCTTTGTTTGTTATCATGTAAAATTTGACCAAAACCCCTTTCACTACTCTACGGTTTTTACCTTCTTCTAACCCTAAAGGCGCATTTACACAGACAAACTTTCCTTTGATGTTGAAATGCCGACAAACATTTACACGAGCCTCTTGAGCAAAATGTTCAAAGAAAAGTTCGAGCAAAATCTCGTACAAAAAGACTCACAGAAATTTTGGAGAGAATGTTAAGCAATTTTTGTTTGAAGAAATATTGGTATAGAAATTTCTTACAAATTTAAATTTTATAGTTTTATGGGAATTCATTGAACTTAACTGAAAATAGAAAGACTAAGTTTTAAAACAAGGTATTTTTAATTAAGTGCTTTCCGACGAAAAAACGATTTGATGTCGAAATTCACGTTTTACCTCATAAGCAACTTCGATTGATCTGATTTTTATAGGGAATATGCCAGTATACTTGTAACTTTTTTGGGATTGTAAAAAAACGAGAATAAAAGAAATAATAATTGGTACTTATTTATTGCTGTTGCCTAAAATGTAATGATAAAAATTTACGTTTAAAAGAATATCTCTTATTTTACTTCCTAGTTTACTTAATATATGAACAAAAGCACGTTCTGTTTAAATAATACCCGTTTATTACCCACTTTTACAACCCTACGATCCCGACCCTTGTCTAAAAAATATAATTTAACAGTAATAGACTAGACTTTTGAATCGGAATGTTTCCCGTTTGCATATTGTTTGTTCAGTGTCAGTAATCGACCTTGATTATTACATTAAATTGACAGTAAATATCTATATCTTTAGCATTTTCATGAACCTTTTGCTTTTTTAAGCAACCCTTGGGGTCTTAAACTAACTAGGTAAATCTGGTGTGAGGATTTAAAAAAAATGATCAAAGCTAAAGGTAAAGTACAGTTGCAAAAATATGTTTAATAAAAAATCCCCTTCCCACCACTCCTCATAGTCGTGAGGCGCGGATTACCGCTTAAAAGTGCAATTTTTGAGTATTTTGCCGATATTTGAAAAACTCAAAATTTTTTTGGAAAAGAAAAATTTTCCTGGGTTGTTTTTCGAATTTAGGAAAAAAACCCTTGGAAATAGAAAAAAATCCAAAAAAAACCCACGGGCAAAAAAATCCGGGAAAAACCCTAAGAAAAAAATATTATAAGTAACCGTAATTCATGTGACAAAACTGATAGGCAAGAATAATGTTTCGCTTGCCGTCGGCTTTTTTTCACAAAAATTTAAAATAAAAGTTGGTGTTCCATTTTTTTAAAGAATTGAGATCACTGATCACTGATGTGAAATTTTATTTATTCTCATCTTTAAAAATATGTTTCCAAAACAGTAAGCAATAATTTGATCAAAAATTTACCCGAACAAAATGTTCAAAGAAAAGCTCACAAAAATGTTCACGCAAAAATTTTTAGATCTTTTGCACGAGCTTTTGTTTGAGCATGTTCGTCTGTGTAATTGCGCCTTTACATTTTACAGTCAATAATTAAGTGCCATTAATTGTTATTTTCTTTATTCTATCTCGTTTTTGTTGACAACCCTAAAAAAGTTACAAGTATACTGGCATATCCCCTTTAAAAATCAGATCAGTCGAAGTTGAAAATGTGAATTTTGGCATCAAATCGTTTTTCCGTCGGAAAGCACTTGATTAAAACAATACC
Source organism: Oxystoma pomonae (assembly GCA_963921995.1). Lineage (NCBI taxonomy): Eukaryota > Metazoa > Arthropoda > Insecta > Coleoptera > Brentidae > Oxystoma > Oxystoma pomonae. Next base: position 14,173,525 of record OY998173.1, read on the forward strand.
TTGTTTTAAAACTTAAAATTTAATTTTTCTATTTTCAGTTAAGTTTAATGAATTCCGATAAAAATATATATTTTGAATTTTGAAGAAATTTCTATACCAACATTTCTTCAAACAAATTTTGCTCTAAAATTCTCCCCAAAATTTACGCTTTTTTTTAGGAGCTTTTGCTCGAACTTTTCTTTGAAAATTTTGCTCATGTTTTTCGGCATTTCAACATCAAAGGAAAGCTTGCCTTTGTAATTGCGCCTTTAGAGACACCGATTTGTAAACCGTTCATTAAAGGTGCTTTGTTTGAAACTTCAATCTCTATGATTAATCAAACAATAGGTTAAATATGCATTATTCCAGTGGATGTAGGATCTATTAAAATATTGGAATCTGAAGCCAACACAAGCTTGCATTTTATTACCATTAACTCCCGAAATAAATTTTTCGTCTTAACACGAGCCTATGTGGCAAAATGTTCGAGGAAAAGCTCGTGAAAACGCTCGCCAAAAAGCTGGCGGAAATATTCGCGAGAATGTTCGTGCAAAATTTGTTTGAAGAAATGTTGATACAGAAATTTATCAAAAATTCAAAATATATATTTAACTGAAAATTATATTTTTATGTTTTAAAACAATAGCTATTTTTAATAAAGTTCTTTCCGATGGAAAAACGATTTGATGCAGAAAAGTCATTTTACCCCATAGGTAACCCATGAACGGTCAGTTTACTTTGCAATTTTCCTGGGGTTGTCAAAATAAAAATAAGAGGAAAAATAATGTTTGTGAAATGTAAAAAGATTACTTAGGTTAAGGAGAAGGTAGAATAAAGTAAGTCTTTTAATTTTTTTTGCAAAAAGCGCGTGCAGGCGGCCAAACTAAAATTGTTTTTTTTTTCGCATAGGTAACTCAATAACGGCTGGGTCACTTTAAATAAAGTATAAATAGGAAATGTCGATTTCTTTTTTACTTTTCCGAGATTATTAGAAGCTATATAAAATTGCCCTCCGTCTTTTTCTGTAGATTTAATAACTACCTAGTCAATAATTATAATATTTATTTCCAAGGATATATTTTGTTTTCTTTTTTAATGAAATAAAACCCCAAAAAGTGTTATTAGTTAGAAAAATAATAATAATAATTTTTCGCTTGCCGGCTCTTTTTTTTTTTTGATAAATATTTAAAAAAAAGTATTTTTGGTGTTCCATTTTTTTTTTTTATTTTAAGATTTTTTTTTTTGGTCTGCCTGAATTTGGTTCACCAAACACACTCATTTGAACAATTCATTGCTTTCTTATTTCTTACCCGATATTAACAGGTGATACATTAGTAAACTGGGGCAAGATAAAGCTTTACACGTAAAAGAAGTTTTCCACCAGTGGCGCGCATAAAAAATTTGCAGGGGGATAAAAAATGCCTATTTTTTAAAAATGTCCGCCATCTTGGATTCTTAGGAGTTGTCAATTTTTACATCAAATTCTTAAGTCTTGGCTTTTCAAAATTATTAAAATTTCTAAAATAAGACATATTTTTAAAAACTTTAATTTTGACTGGATAATCATAAAAGTCCCGTCTTTTTGGGCCACCCTATATATAGGAAAGTCGGGCATCCTAATGGACAAGAGTAGTCCAAACCATTAAATATCTTAGACAAAATGAGTCGAACTAACCTAACTAAAAACTATAAGAAAGTCTTGTTTAAACTGCAATTCGAGCAAAGTAATATAATTGCCTTATCCTTAAACTAGATCTAAAATGTTCTCTGCGAAAACGAAAATAAATAGCACTATTGCATTGCCAATCTAAAAAAAAAACGGAAACCAAAGTTTTATGAGTGGAAACAGTGAAATTAATGGACCAGGTTTAGAACAACTGTTTATTTTTCATTTCTAGACCCGATGTGACGCCTTCGATGCTTGTTTTTCTACTATTGGTAGGTTTTGTATGTCAAATAACGTTTCTTTAATAGTTAATGCTCACCGTTTTATTTCTAAAGAAAATACTAGAATGGTGGTCTATTCTTGACGGATTTCCGCTAAATTCATCGATGTTTCTGAGGATTTGGTTTTGATTTCATTTTCTTTCTTTATTCCGGTAATTCTTGTTTTGAAACTATTGAATTAGAAAGAAGGCATACCATTCCAGGCGGTTACATAACCTTTTTTTGAACAAATAATATTCTTTTCAATAGTGAAACATATTGATACTTTAATAGCATAGGGTTTTTGGGTGTTTCATTAAAAAAACCTTTTTGATTACCTATAACTTCGCCAAGACTTTACATTCTTACTTGATTTTTCAGTTTGTTGGCAACAGAAAACCTCAAATTTTTCACATAAAATTGACATTTTGTAAAAATCCAAGATGTCGGACAATTAAAACACATGAAAAAATGAAGGTACACTTTTTTACAGGATTTAATTGTAAAATTATGAAAATTATTAGCAAAGTTACAGGCTTTTATCGAAAAACCTAAATTGTTAAATCATTTTCTTTCTTTAAATGCTATTTCGCAAATACCTTTGAACTTTAAATACTATACATTTTTTGTGGCTTCATCACATCTTTATATCAGCTGATCAAGATTTTTGAGACCCTATTTTAATACCCCCTTTAATTTTTCGTTTATCAATTTAAGGATCAATATTCTGACCGGACAAACTTCGAGAAACATTTAAAATCCTCTAATGGCATGAGTCCTTTTGGCTTTCCCACAAGTTCCCTAATAAATTTTACAGGACCCTTTTTTAAGGCCGTTACCATGGCTTGAATTGGTTCATTTCCATCCACCCTCCCTTTTATGTTTTTAATGCGTTTAAGGGAGAGTCTGGCTACAATATCAAATGGTCCCTTTTTTAATTTGTCAGAAGCTTTTTGGCAAGCTCCAAAATCATTTTCAATTGTTTTAAAGGTTACGTACAAGTTTTTTTTTTAAATTTTAGTTTTGATTACTTTATGCCAGGACTAATTTTCTTCAAATTAATTATTGACCCTTATTCATAATAATTTGGTGAATTTAAGTGGTCTGCTTAGTTTAGGGCAATTCCACGCGTAATGACATTTTTCCGTTTTTTGTATCTAAAAATCATAACCAATTAGTTTGTGGAGTATAATTAAACTTGTACATTGGAACAAAATAATTTTTTTCCAAATCATAAAATAATAGCAAATAGCGAAAATATCAAATCAAATCAAGTAAAAAAAGTAAATACATCATTTTAATAATATCTAGGAAACAAAAATTTATTTTGAAACAACTAATTTAAACTTTAGATTAAGAGAAAAGGCACTTTTTAATCTTTTTTTTTCTTTGACCGTTTTTGTTGTCAGGTGAGTTATCAGCAATTTTTTGTTATATCTTGGACCCTAAATAAAGTGATTTTGCTTTTAATTTTAAATTATTCTGATAGACCCTCTACATAGGCCTGTACAAATCTACTTAACCTAAAAATTTGCAAGTTTTCGAAAAAAAAATGTGTTGATTTGTATTTAAATAAAGGGTATTGTTGTCTATCTCATTCCGGGTGAATAACCCCTCTATCTAAAGCCGAAAACAGAGCTTGCCTGTTATCGATTGACGTAGGGAGGCCATGAAACGGTTATTTCCACCGAATCTAGTCGTCTGGATGGAATAAGCTTTAATCAAATGGAAAATGCAACAGTTTTTATCTCCCACCAGTACCAATTTAATTATTAGCTCAGCCAATTTGACAGATGGTTCCTTTCAATCAATATTCAATCTTAATTTTTGAGTGTTATTGTCTGGCATTTTTGTTTGTCCTCAATTTTTAGGTAGGATAATTTTTGATCTAAATGTCATTAATGTAATGTCTGAGTGATTTTATATTAGAAAGTCGTCAAGTGTTCTTAAGGCGCCTGAAGTGGAGTGAGACGAATTTTTTGAAAGTATGTAGGACAAACAAAAGCATTTATAATAAAAATTGGTGCTAGAAAGCACCGAGAGTCCTCCATACAATCAACTATTTTATGGTGAAAGGAAATGAAAATGTCTCGAAAACTGTAGCTTTGAAAGATTTGAACCTTATAACAAAATTTTTGGGTAATATTTACGAAAACCAAAATCTAAAAACCGCATATCAATAGCTGCTTTACTTCTAAAGTTATGATTTTTAAATATATTTTAACGTTTTTTCAAATAACTCGGAAACTAAAGCACCCACGAATTTGGACTTTATAACAAAATTTGTAGTCCATATTCATGGAAACTTAAATCTGAAAACTGCATATCGCTACTTGCTTTTGTTCCAAAGTTACAATTTTTTAAAATATTTTATCCCCCTTTTCCCCCCTTCAACCACCCACCACCCTCCCTAAAAGTTAATCAGTTCATGGTCAGCCGATAGAGCATTTTTGTCCCAAATTTCGTTAAAATCGACTAAGGCGTTCTGGAATTATCGTGTATACAGACAGACAAGAGACCAACAGAAAACTTTTTTTCTCGTCGATTAAGGAGTTTTGGAACCTTAGTAACTCATTTTTGATAAAATTAAGAAAAGTCCAAATTTCACGATTTTAATAGTCCTCCATATCATATTGGTATGGATCATTTTAAAGATTAAAGTTTAAATTTTTGTCCCCATCAAAACTTTGTTTTGTGGTAATTTTGATACAAAATTTTATTTGCATGCACATTTAGGTCAATGGCAGGGTCCTTCGGGTCAGCCAAGAAAAATTACTTGATTTGTAAAGGCCTCATAGGCACTAAAATCCTCTAAAATGTCAAATGACAGGAAAAAGTCTCTTAAGTTACAATGGCAATTAAACCCAAGAGTGGTTTTAAAACCAAACCATCTACTTCCAAATGCCTTTTGAGCATGAAGAACAGGAAAGCAGCATATAGAATAGCCAAAACAAAAGAGTTCAAGGTCAGACTCATGAGGTTTTTGCATGTGGTCCAGCAGAAGACATTTTAACAAAGTTCAGAAAATTTGGAACCCAGGAAACAAAAAAAAATCCCTTAAATAGTTTAGGAGATATTTATTTTAGAAGATTATGTCATAAAATTATATACTTCTTAAATCATCTACCAATTAAAAATAAATACACTTAAAACTAACAACTTAGGGCTGGTTTACCCAGCAACTTTTCTTAATTTAGTGCTTAATTTTTCATCTCTGTCTTTTTCTACCATAGGATGTTTAAAAAAGATAATAAAATTAGTAATTACATTTAAGAATTGTGCATTACATTGCTGGGTTATCCCACCTTTAACAAAAATATTTGCTAAAATGTGTAAAATATGGTGGAAAAATACATATATATTTAGCAAAAAATCCATCAGTTTAATACCTATTATTTTCTAATATGGAAATTCTAAAATGGTATAATTAACCCGAATTACCAGTCACATTTTTCCATCCAATTTAAATTTAGCCCATTACTATTTAAGCTTAATTTATAAACGCGTTCGCAGTTGAAGTTCGCGTTCGGCGTTCATAAGTTCGCAGTTGGGAGTTCAGAAAACAGCATTTATAAACGCAGTTCATTGCTGAAATGTGATTGTTCTTTCCAAGGTCAAGTAAATATGATATAAACAGCTGACATAAAATCATAAACTAACCAAAAATCTGAAAAAATTTTACCCCTTTGAAAGTGATTCTTGTTGATAAGCATTTTGGGAAAAAATTGATAGAGAATTCCAAAAGCTGTTTGGCTTCTTTGTGGCCACAATTCTTATACCGGGTATCCCAAGGTGAGTAACCTATTCGAATATTTTGGAAACTATACAATGGAAACTTTTCAAACTTTCTATTCTAACATACGTCCATGTAAACTATCTTTATGAAATAGTCTCATATTTGCAGTGTTGCCATTTGCAGGAATACTTGGCAACAACTTTCTTATTTTAAATTGAACACCCTGTATATTTTCGCATTTTTGCATTCTATATAATGTCCTATACCTATGTTCAACTGTTTTTCAAATATTGACAGGTGAAAATTGACATTTTTTAACTGTGACAGCCTGTAGCATCGAAACGGTAAAGGATACAGCAAAACGGTTTTTACATGCCTGTCTTGGTTTTTCACAAGCTATCGTTTTATATCTAAACTCACGGTTAAAATATCTCAAGGTTAGTTTAACCCTGGGTTAAAAATAGTATAAAACGATATCTTGTGAAATGTAAAAACCGTTTTGCTCTGTCCTTACCGTTTCGATATTACGGCCTGTCAAATTTAAAAAATGTCAATTTTCACTCTCAATATTTTAAAAACAGTTGAACATAGGTATAGGACATTACACCTAAAATGTACCTAAAATATTTTGTAGATTCAAAAATGCAAAAATAACTGTGTTCAATTTAAAACAAGAAAGTTGTTGCCAAGTTTTCCTGCAAATGGCAACACTGCAAATATGAAAGTATCTCGTAAAGATAGTTTATATGGACTTATGTTAGAATTGAAGGTTTGAAAAGTTTCCATTGTATAGTTTCCAAAATATTCTAATAGGCTATTCACCTTGGGACACCCGGTATATGTAGACCACAAACTTAAAAATTTCTCTTATAAAAAAACAAACAAAAATGGCTGAAATGACAGTTGACAGATGTATCATGTGATGAAATCTTGCATTTTGATTGGTTGGAATTTCACCAACTACCAACATAAAATTTGATTATCTCTGAAATGCGAACGCGAACTTTTATTATATATATGTTTCAATAAGGTGATCTACAGCGCGAACCACGAACTGCAACTGCGGACGCGTTTATAAATCTTACTCAATGACGAAAACACATTTTAGAATTTCCAAGTAACCATTCCCAACGCCATAAAACTCATTTGTTTACTACCATACTACTCGACGCTACTTAGCTATTGTGTTACTTAACAAAAACAAAACGTTTTCATTTAAAAGTTAAAGCTCCATACATAAAAAAAGGTGTGTCAAAAGCATGTGTAGGAGGCGATCGTAAGTCGAAAGTATCACAAATGCGTCAGCGTTTAGATGCAGAATTGTTAGAAATAAATTAAAAATCGTGTCAACCCAGCTTCATTTATCAACACGGGTATTTTAATGTTATTGTGACGTCACACTTAAAAGTTACGGAAGCAAATTCTGATATATCCCAAAGGCATCATGGCGGATTCCCTTGATTTAAAACTTCCTATCCGGAAATTGCAACTGAAGTTTGACGACATTAGTGTCATCCTCTCCGCGCAAGGAGTAAGATCAGTGGGGAAAATATTAAAGGACTTACCATTCACAAGATTGGCGTTCGCTGTTGTAACTTTGGCACTTAAAGGCAGTGATGGTTTTCTAATAAAAAAAAGGGACATCTAAATGATTCGTCCGAATTTAATTGACGAGAATACAAACGAATAAAAAGCACTTGAATCCTTGTTCGACGTATAATCAAAAGCACTTCAAGTTCAAATAATTCCTAAACACTACGAACACATATTAGTGAGAAAATAAACAAAAAAGTAATCAGTTCGTTCGGCGAGGCTCGCCAGCCGTACGCACACCTCTTTTCGAACTAAAGAATCACCCCAAAGGCCGCAAACCAAGGGACACGGGCAGGCAACGGTATCCCCTCGCACCGTCGAAATTTCTTTGTCCCTAAGCGTCCCCTTACGTTAGGGCGAAATTCCCCCAGCACGCCAAGTCGACGTTCGTAGAAATTCGCCGACCGTCGGAGATACGGCACACGGCATCGATGGAGTGGGCTCGTCCATTATACACGGTGGATCGGTCACGTATACCTAAGAGCAAAATTGGGCCACTGAAGACCACAACACCATTGAAGAACAACATGCAAAAAGTTATCTTTTCTAATCTTCTAATCCAGCATTATCTCTTTTAAGAAACTTAGAAAACAAAGACTTAATCGTTTTTAATCCAATGACGAACACCAAAAAGGCGAAATAAGAATAGTTAATAATCAAATGTACAAGCCAAAATAACATGGTCGACAAAAAACAGTGTAGGTATCTCGAAAAGTGATCCATAAGAGATGAAAACAAAAGGTCTAAATATAGAAACCAAAAGACATCTAATTCAACGCAATCATAAAATTAACGACCTAGTCATCGAGAGGGTCAGACATCACTAGAAGTTTGAAATGAATGCAGAAAGGCTATACCTATTCTTACCCAAGATTTACAAAAAAATTACCGAAGTAAAAGAATAGATTAAACCACCATTAAACAACACCCCATCTAACACAGCACTCTTCAGTGACCTAGAAAACAAAAAGAAGCGTTTTTTATCCGATAGCGACAAAAGCAGAAATGAAACATCAACAATAAAAAAGGTAATGATAACCTCAGATTCCAGTTTCTCGCTAGCATCGTACTGCACCCAATGAAAATAGATGATGAAAAGATGACGTGGATATACGCAAAGAATCGACAACCAACTGTTAGTCTGCCGAATCGACAGAAGCACCTTCACACCGAAAAAAGCCCAAGCGTCCCCACCATCGAGGGTAACATGCAAAAAGTCATACCCCATCTGACGAAGCAAAGCACTCTCTTGAGAGACGTACTAAACAAAAAGGCTAAAGCGCTTTTAATCCAAGGACCACTTGACCAACAAAAAAAACCCAAAATAAAAGATTAGAAAATTTAACAATGATCCCTAAGAGAAAAGCTTGGAAAAAGGTCTAAAGGTCTAAAAATAAAAGACAAAACCACACTACCACACCAAAAGGCACATCCCATCTAACACACAAAATTAATGCAGAAGGTCTGTACCTATTCTTACCCGAGATTTATCAGAGAATCACAGAAGTTAAAAAACAAACCGCTATGGAAGGCAACATACATACCAAAAGTCATACCTCATCTAACACAGCATTAGTGACTTAGAAAACAAAAAGGCTGAATCATTTCTTAGCCAAGAACCAACTGATGAACAACAAAAGCACGAAATGAAAGATTAGATAATTCAATATCCAATCCAAAATAACATGGCCACAGAGAGGGTCACAAAAACACATTTGGAACTAGACGACAAAGTAAAAGTGGAACTAGCCTCAGAAATCACTAGGACAAGTTTTAAAATGGACGCAGAAAGCCTTCTTAGCCAAGATTTACAGGAAAATTTCAAGTTAAAGAACATATTAAACAAAAGATACCCGTCTGAATATAGACAACACTGATTTTTGAAATTTAAACAACTTCACGTTAATCCAAGGATAAATCACAGGCACATGGACAGAAAAAAAAACACACACAAACGGAGCCCACAATTTATCAGAAAGCGCAAAATCAGAATCGTTAAGAGTGAGGACCCTCATCGTTGAAACAATACTTTATATCAAAAAGGATTTAGCGAGGGTAAATAAAAATAAAAACAATGAAATAGGGAGCATTTCCACAAAAAAGGAAATGCGTTGGGTCCGCGTAATTTTTCGAAATGAAGTGACATTTATATATATATATATTCCCGTTTCATGATTCCTTTTTCGTCATCATCTAATAATCTCCTATGAATCAATGAAAAGTGCCCTATTGTCCAAGAAGCATCACAATAAATAAATCTTATTGACAAATCATGAAAACTTACACAACTCAATTTTAACAATCTTACGTCTTATTAAACACTATTTTCATTAGGTTCATGACCACCATTAGTGCAAAAATTCGAGTTTACGGTTACCATTAACTTTTTTGAAGGAAGGAAGGTCGATATTATTATTATTTTTCGGCGTGAGAAGATTTCGAAACTATTTTGAAATCATGTAAGAAATCGCATTTTGGCGTTGAACTGGCGACGTCACGGTTCAACCCATTTCAAAGGATTTCAAAACCGCTCCACGGACTGTTTCGAAAGGGTTTCAATCACAATTTCAATATGACGGGAGTTGTCATTTGCCAAAATACGTGAGTACCCTGCCAAAAAAAAAACTCTTAAAAACTGATCAAGTCTTGATGAGATTTTAAGAGATTTTATTGGTTTGAAGAGACTTGACCTGGCAAAAATGTATGCTACATGAAAACTGACAAATTCTTATGAGTTTTCATGAGAATAATTTTCAAAGAATTTCTGACTATTGAAAACTCACAAGATTTCCAAAGGTCCTAAAGACAATAAAATTTCATGTTTAGATGTTTTACAAGATTTCATTATGTTACACCAGACACATGAGATTTCATGAAGTTTAGCAAGTAAGATTTCTATGAGATTTTACAAGATTTCACAAGTCTAAATGAAAATAGAGTAAGGGGTTGTGAATATTTGAAAATATCATATAAGTATTAAAGTGTAGAATATAGACAAGCAAGTACAACCAGATTTGACAAGCAAGATGATAATTTAAAAGATTCTATGAGTACCTATAAACTATACTATAGCAAGAGAGAGATTTCATGAGTTTATATCAGACACAGATTTCATTAGGTTTAGCAAGCAAGATTTGTATGAGATTTTACTAGATTTCACAAGTCTAAAAGAAGGGACGTTTTTACAAGATTTCATGATAAATAGGGTAAAGGGTTGTGAAGAGTAAGTATTAACGTGTAGAAAATAGCACCAACCAGATTTCACAAGCAAGATGAGAAAGATTTTATTAGTACCTATAAGCATAAATTAAAAGAGTATTTTATAAAGATTTAACTATCCAGATATTTTAAGAGATTTCGTAAGTTTATATCAGACACAGGAGATTTCATGAGATTTAGCAAGCAGGATTTTGATGAATTTTTAAAAGATTTACAAGATTTCATGAAAACTAACGTGAAGAATTGTGTCAAGTGTAGCATATCACTTTTTTGACAAGCAAGTTTTTCAATGAGAATAGAAAAGATTTTATGACTACCTATATAAAAGTAAATTAAACATCACATATTATAAATTTAGGCAGATTTGACTAGCAAGAAATTTTAAGAGATTTGACAAGTTATAAAAGAAGGAATAGAAAGAGACAATTTTACCAAAACTTGTCAAAACCAGTGAAATCTTATCAACTTGTTTCTCTTAAAATCCTCTTAAAACTGCTAAACAATGTAGATTTTCTCATGTAATCTTGTGAAATCTGATGGAGGGTGGGTCCTTTAAAAACTGCTGAAAACATGGGTAGTCTTAGTAAATCTTGTAAAACCTTATTAGCTCTATTTTATATGTGTTAAAATCTGCTCAAAACTTCTTAAACATGTGGATTTTCGCATGAAAAAATTGTGAAATCTGATGGAGGGTCTTTTAAAAACTACTGAAAACGTATGTATTCTCATAAAACCGTGTGAAATCTTATTAGCTTTAATTTAAATTTTTGTTAAAATCTGCTCAAAACTTAACAAAACCAATAGAAGTTAAAATACTAGTGAAATCTTATCATATCTTATCATAACTCTTCACAACTTCTAAAAACGGATGATAGTGCGCATGAAAAACTCATGATATTTGACGAGTTTTGAATCTCTTTCCAGCATTGAAAGTTCATGAGATATCACCTGAAAGTAGTGTTTCATATACCGCATGAAATACCGACCAGAACTCGTGAACTTTCACTAGTTTTTTTTTACGAGTTTTGACGCGGTATTTCTGGCAGGGTAGTGTCGGGTTATGGAGCACCGTGTTCTACGCCAAAAAACGACTTAAATCCTTTTTAATTTTAGAATATAACTAAAAAAAAATTCCAGGAAGAAAATACATATCCAATAATGATAGATCTCAAGAGGAATTTATAACTTACATAAGGGCTAAAGTGTTGAAGAAAAAACGACTAATACTCACGTTGATAATAATGGACTCCACTTCTTTATGTGAGATTTTAATTCAGTGCCAAACCAAAGTAAGAGTCCACCTTGTATAAACATCGAACTCGATGCAAGACCTCTTTTTGTTCTGATAAACCACGTTGCCTACGCTGTTCGTCACAATTTCCTAGCTTATCATAATAAACAAAGCGTGCGTAGCGATTACATTGCTCACAATCAAAACAATGCTTCGCTCATCTTTATTTGATGTGCTGAAATTAGGTTTTGATGTGTAGTAATGGAAGATTCGTATTTCTAGGGTGTTGTCTTCCTAGGTGAAAAACAATTCTTAGGGCCGTCCTTAACTGAGGCAAGAAGAATATGCAATAATTATATCGGTGAGAGCAAGAAAAATAATAAATAAAGCAGAGGGTTTTAAAATCATACTCTGTACTTATAAACCAAAACAAAAAATATATAGTACATAAGGTAGTAGAGTTTGGGTTCTGCCTCTTATAAAGTAAAGCATTACCAGGGTAGTCAAATGTCAGTAATAAATGAGGAGTCAGAGAAGCTAACGACGGAAAAAATAACGTAAATTAAAAGAAACCAAGGACAAAAAGTGTCAAAAGCCAAATAAAATTTGAATTCGTCAAATTCTGATCTTAGGGTTGATTTTCTTTTACTTAAGTCGACAATAATTTTGTCGGATTTTAATACTGGATGAATGAATTATAGAACGAATATCTGAAGGAACAGACAACGCTGCTTACAAGCACTTGCATTGGATATTACGCAACTATTGCATTGCCAAGCAGTGTTTATTGTGTATAGTAGGTACATATAAAACTTGTGTCATAAGTCACATGTTGCTTCGATTCTACCATGGGGTCAATTCGCTTTTTATGTGAATATGCCATCCAATGATTATGTTTATTTAGATATAAATTCTAGATGACGAAACTTACATAAACATGATAATGTTTATCTTAACTAAAACAGCATCTTTGCTGCCACATCCAAAGCAATGCATAAAAAAATATCGTTGCATCAGGTCACTGCACCTTCTCTCAAAACAACTTTAAAGCGCTTTACAACCAAATCGGTACATAAATATTTCGCTAATTGTCACTTTAGAAGTGCCCACCATTTTTCACACGCCTACAAGCGCTGAGTAGGTTGTAGATTTGGCCTCGAACCACCTTTTAAGATTTCGTTTCTATGAATGGGCTTGTAGTTTTTGTTTGCGAAACCCAACCCTGCATTCGGAAACTAGTTATTTTGTAAGAATCGTGTATTTCGAGTTGTTAATTATTATTGATTTAGATCTTAAAGGCTCGTGGGACGATGGTAGAATTAATAGATGACCATTTTTTGTTAGTATCGTATTCTTTGAAAGATACAGATTTGCTGGGAAAAAATTTTACTTCTGTCGTACCTATATTTAAACCAAATCTGTGAGTGACAAGCAATCCCTAAAAATTCTTGTTTTCCCCCACCGACCGACACCAAAGGTATTTTCGAAACTTCTAATTAATGAACAAATTCCTTTAAAGCGGTAAAACTCTTTTGATATCTTAAGAACAAAGGGATTCCTCTTGCAGACTTCTTCTGATCATTATGCCTCAAATCATTTTCAAGCAAGAATGCAGCCAAGCCAGGGAAGGAGGGATAAAAGTTTGAAAATAAATATATACATAGTTTTCGCAAGAATCCTTGGCAGTTTTTGTAAACACGTGTTTCGCTAACTAAGTACTCTTACTTGGTTATTTTTAACTTTGACAAAACCGATTTGGCAAGTAAAGAATGGACATAAAATATTTTTATTTTAAAAATACTTCCTTTCTTTCCCCTCAATATAAGTTTTTAGTTCAAAAAAACAAAAAAAATCGGTGACGTTTCAAAAATTTTGTGTTACAGTGATATTTCTTGAGGAACTCCCGGCAAACACAAATCGTCGGCATTGAATCGGGCCAATGTCGATAACGTCGGCAGTGTGTCGGCATCGGCGACTACACGCTGGCCCGATGTTGGACAGATTGCGATTTTCAGTTTTCGGTCAATAATCGGCAACTGACGGAGATTCACATTACTACAGTCGACTTTATGCCGACACCACTTTAGGATCGACGATGGTCCGATTGGAACTTTGTATAATCGATCAAAAATCGGCAACTGACGATGGCCCGATTTACTATAGTCGACTTTATGCCGACGCCCACTATATCTGCTTTAGGGCCGACGACGGTCCGATTGGAACTTTGTTTAATCGGACGAGAATCGGCAACTGACGATGACTCGATTTACTATAGTCGACTTTATGCCGACGCCTACTTTATCTGCTTTGGGGCGGACTTCGGTACGATTGGAACTTTGTTTAATCGGACGAGAATCGGCAACTGACGATGGCCCAATTTACTATAGTCGACATTATGCCAACGCAAACCTTATCTGCTTTAGAGCCGATGATGGTCTGATTGGAACTTTCTTTAATCGGTCGAGAATCGGCAACTGACGATGGCCCAATTTACTATAGTCGACATTATGCCAACGCAAATCTTATCTGCTTTAGAGCCGATGATGGTCTGATTGGAACTTTCTTTAATCGATCAAAAATCGGCAACTGACGATGGCCCGATTTACTATAGTCGACTTTATGCCGACGCCCACTATATCTGCTTTAGGGCCGACGACGGTCCGATTGGAACTTTGTTTAATCGGACGAGAATCGGCAACTGACGATGACTCGATTTACTATAGTCGACTTTATGCCGACGCCTACTTTATCTGCTTTGGGGCCGACTTCGGTACGATTGGAACTTTGTTTAATCGGACGAGAATCGGCAACTGACGATGACCCAATTTACTATAGTCGACATTATGCCAACGCAAACCTTATCTGCTTTAGAGCCGATGATGGTCTGATTGGAACTTTCTTTAATCGGTCGAGAATCGGCAACTGACGATGGCCCAATTTACTATAGTCGACTTTATGCCGACGCCCACTTTATCTGCTTTAGGGCCGACGACGGTCCGATTGGAACTTTGTTTAATCGGACGAGAATCGGCAACTGACGATGGTCCGATTACGTCACCTTCAAATTTTTAAACTGCTTAATAGTTTCTTCCTCGTATGTAGAGATGGCGCTAATGTCACTACGTTCCCTGTACAGTGGAAGATAATATTATATATATATAATGAGAAAAGATATTTCAAAACTAGAATGCGGACTTGACAAGATGGTGGTACTTCTCTACAAGAATCACCTCTTCTGCCACTTAAACCAGCCCGACTGGTTAAGCACCCGCATTATCGAAACTTTGTAGTTTGCCAATGTCGGATCGTGTCAAGCAACCACCGACGGACCTTCGTCAATCACCGACGTCGGGCCGCTTTGAGAGGCTGACGTGGGGCCGTATTATTATTATCCACCCATTATCGGACCTTTGTCGTTTGTCACTGTCGGGCCACTTTAAGCTACTACCGACGTACCTTCGTCAATCGCCGACGTTGGACCGCTTTAGGAAACCAATGTCGGACTCGAATAGTTTACCGATGTCGGGCCGAGACCAAATTAAGCAGCTTTATGGGCGAACGGTCGGTACCATATGGTTAAACCGTATCGGACCTTAATCATACGGCGACGGTATGCCGATGTCAGCAAAAAGTAAAATTTCGGCAAACATACATTGGGCCTACATCGCAAAGTGGACAAAAAATACTGCTGGTCCGATGTCGTAAATCGACATCGTGCCAACGACGGAAAATTAGGCAATCGACATCGGGCCGAGGAAGGCCCGAGGGAACCGTGTTTGCTGGACTGTTTTCTTGTCATGCTATAGGTAGAATACGAAGGATTTTTGCACAAACAGCATCAATGCCCCTTCACAAATTTACCTACATGTTTCTGGCTGCTGATTAATATAAAATGTTTTACCTACTTTGTCTTCAATGCGAATAGCTATGTATAAAGCGAAGATAGGCGAAAACAATGGGTACAATATGAGATATGGTTACCAATTTAAAATCAACACCCTCTCCGTTTTATAATTTACCGTTGCATTACGTGACAATATTTCCCCCGGCAGCTTATGTGGCATATAAAGTGGGTAACTGTAAAGAACCGGGAGAAAAACACGCGAAAAAGACATTACCAACTTAAAGCATTCGGTGCATTTAATTTTTTTCTAAGGGCCTTGACCGTGACATCTGGGTCAATCTGATAAGGGATGGCCTTAGGGAAATATGCTTCTGCGTTTAGACCAGTTTTAAAGCACGTTTTTTTTCGGTCACACACCGTGAAGAGAAATGAAATCTGAATGAGTTTTTTTTCATTCACTGATTCCTACAATTTTCACACTCGAAAAAATTCAGGTGTTCTTTTCTCCTCTACAATGACCTCCGATCATACTCTGGTTCCTAGGTGTTTAAGCCTTAATATTTGTTTTTACAAATGACAGATGCAAGTTCATAACAGGGCACCAATTTTGGAATAAATATTTTATGGCCATGGTTCTCTTCTTTTGCAAAAATAAATGCCCAAAAATGAGCTCCGATGGTTATTTCACATATTTAATATAGGGGTTCAGACGAAACCGTCTTTATAAAGATTTACCTGAACCTAATTGTTAGGTAGGTAGACCTAAAGCTATTAGACATTTAAATAGCAAATTTATGTGAGCTTACTATGGTTACTATTGTTCCCTTTTTCTAACTGCATTCGGCTGAGAGAGATCCAGCATACCACACCTTACCAGGAAAATGGCCTGTCAGATCCGCCTGTGGACCCTTCGACCCCGTATATCTGTCATGGATAACTATTTCAAGGATATAGTTATATTAGCATTTTCTGGTAAGCTTGCTCTCTCAGGCCGATACAATTAAAAGAGGAGAACAATAGTAACTATAGTAAGCTCACAAAAATTGCAAAAAGAAAAGTGTTTTGAAGAAAAAAAAATCACAACGTATTTTTTAACAAACTGAGGTACGTTTGAAAATAAAAGGTAATGGTGAGGCGAGGGTAGGGCAAGGTAATATTTATGATGTCATAAAAAATCAGCGGGTGACCCTGCGGTGAATATTGCTTTGAATTTTCTGAAAAGTAGTTTTGTTTTAGTATACGGGAAAAATCGTTCTGCAATGTGAATTGCTTCAAGTAGGATTATCTTTGTTTAAAACACAGTTTTTGTTTACCCCGACCAAAGAATTAAAGGAGCAAAACATTTTTTTACGTAAAAATGCTATTGCGCAGACGCGGGTAACTTTTTCCCTGCTCAAGACCGCGGCGAGCCTGGTGCACCCGGGCGATCACGTTTTTGATTTTCGAACGGAGGTGTAGGACGTCATTACTTTCATCTCGGTTATTTTCGGACGGTTTTGGGCTAGCCAAAGTATAACTTTAACCCTGAGGTGACAATTTTGAAATGCATGCAAAAGACAACCATCTGTCAAATTGTCGAATCGGCAGATAATTATATCTGTCTCCGTAGAGACGCTTAATTTTCCTTCAAATTGAAGGTCATCTGCCGATTCTGCAATTTGACAGATGGTTGTCTTTTACATAAACCCTGTGTCAGATTTTTTCATCATCATTTCATCTCCTAATTCCTAGCACCGTACTGATGAGCACCACAAGTGCGAAATCCGGATCTACGGTTAACATTACCTTTTTTGAGGGAAAGCTCGCTATTCATTGATTTTGTTATTTATTAACCCTCGCTAAATATCGCGAATATTTGTATTTTAATTGTGCAATGTAGAAATCAAACAGTTTTTGGTCAACTTAAGGGGTGGCAGAGGCTGATTTATTATTGGTGGGTAAGGAAATTGTTTAATTTGTTCAGGGAAAAGTTGGGGAACTTTTGCAAAGAAAATCTGTTTTTTCGCGAACTGTAGCAGCTCTACGGTTCTAACATTTAGATTGAGAATTGCATTTTTAACAAAATCTGTAACAAGTCAAAGGTCCTTAGATTTCATTGTCGCCTCCGGTATTATAAAATGTAGTTCTTTTTTTGTGGTTCATTAAATGCCTTGAGGTTCAAAATAAAATAACAGCTTTTTTTTTCTAAGAAACGTCTGATTCTTCTTTAATTTTAAAGCCATCAACTAAAAAACTGGCTACATAATGTAATTGCCTTCTCATAGAGATCAAAAATGAACACCCCCAAGAAATCTTATTGACTTTTTCACCCCTAAAGCAAACTTCAGATAAATCTTACTCAAGACAGATTTATAGCTTTTTCTCTAAGAGCGCGAATTAATGTAGAATTACCTCTAAGGTTACTTAATTCAAAAGTAAGGAAATTCAAAAGTTGTAAGGGATATTTTAAATGGACCAGGGAAAGTTAGGAAAATTTCACCAATTACAGCAATTTGAGTGGAATTTTTAGGTGATCTGGTTTTCAAACTAATGCACGGAAGTAAAAATAAAGGTGGAATGATAATACCCCCTGAGAAATTTCACAAAAATTACCGCCTTATGTAGGTGACAGTTATGAGCTTAAAAGAACGTAGTCACATCAATCGAATCGACTTGACATTATTTTTTTTTTGATGTGTCTTGCACTTAGATTAAAAAGAGACAAGATATCTAGTCCAACGAAAACTCCTTGGCAAATAATAACCACTGTTTATCTACAAATAAAATCACAACACAACAAAGGTGAGAAATATCGATTATTTTTCGATCCTTTTAAACGACGTTAGAACGATAGGGACAGAGAATTCTGTCTCAACCACTTTATGTCGTGATTGGTTGTGGGTGCGGAAAGACGGCAGAGCGCAGACGGTCGGATGATATTTTTATTGACATAAGCTTTTTCGTGCTATTTATTTTAAAATTTCAGGATGTTTTAAGCAGTTATAAGTCGTTTTAAAACCACATTTTGTCAAAAAATGTTTATAGTGTGTTTTTTTTTACTAGTAGGAGAATATTTCAGTGCATTTAAAGTGATATTTTGGTACAAATCGTCCAATGTTTTGAAAACAAACGGAGAGCAAGTGAAATCAGTCAGTGGCGATAGATGCTGGTAGGTACACAGAAAATAAAAAAAAAGTTTATGAAATATTCTTAAATTAGTAGATCCTTAGATTAAAATATCAACAAACACGTTTTTTTTTTTTGAAGTAGTTAATTCCCAATGCGTCAAATGAGATATTTTTGAACGTTTTTATTAGGTTTTTTTTTTAAAGACGATAAAATAAAGCATACTTTTGATGAAGTAGTTAATGCGCAAATAAGATATTTTTGAAGGTTTTTTTTTATAAAGACTATAAAATAAAGGTAGGTAAAGTTCTTAAACCAATTTGCAAACAACAATAAAAGTTAATTCACATGTGTTCAGGTTTGTAAGAATATTGAATTCCTACCTTTTATCAGAATATTAAGGTTGATTTATACTTCCGCCGTTGCCATCTGCGTTCGCCCTTCGAATTGATATTTAAATCTTTTTGTCTGTCCTAAATGTCTATGTATCCTAAGTATTATTGACTTTATTGTGCACTGAAGAAGTCAGTATAAGTAAGTTTTTGCTAATGACCAGAAAAATAACAAAATTAACATACACAATAACATAATTTTTAGCTAGTGGGTAATATTTTTTTCTTGATGTTCCAGGTGCTACGTAGTGTGTTTCTTTGTTTTAATGTTTGGCATAATTTTATTGTGTTGAAAATTGAAATTGCTATAAATCATATACAAACTTTCAGTATAAAATTATACTACAAACATTTATTGGTAGGAAGCTTCCAAAGCTCAAATTGGCAAAATTATTGTTTACATATTTTTTAAATTATTTTGCAGATTTCATATTATAGTAAAATTTTAATAATATAATCCATGTGTAAATTTATATCTAAGTAAGTAAATCAGGTATCTTGTCTCTTTTTAATCTAAGGTCTTTCACAATCAGTAAATTTTGTTTTTTTAAATTTTTGTTAATAGAAAAAGTAGTTCATCATTTTTAGATGGGTTTCAAGTCCCCCTGTAAACATGATATATATTTGCCTGCTTTTTTTATTAGTCACACACTTGTTTGAACCCAACCAAAAGTTACTAGGATGTTACTCCATTGTTTTTTTAGTCAAAATAAAGTGTTTTGTTTTGATTTGTTCAGTGCTGTTATACAACCAAAATCACTAGTTTTTTTGCCTTTCATAAGTGCTGTGCGATAACCCTTTTTATTATAACCCTCAGAGTTAGGGGAATTTTGTCAATACTAACTGATTTAGGCTCACAAATGTCAAGTACATGTTCCGTGAATTAATGTAGCGCCGTTTAATTGGAAATATTTATTTTAGAACAAAGCTATTATGAATATTATTGTCAATTGCACCAAGGTTAAGTCTGTGTTTTAATTCTGACTTAAAAGTTTTTATATCTCTCAGAAGCATGCAATAAGAGCGAGAGACGACTTTTAAGTCAGACTTAACGTTGGTGCAATTGGCAATTACATTATATTTGTATTGTACAATGCTTTTTTTTCACTTCCAATGGTGGGTCAGGGAATTTTTTGATTTGGCCAGGGACTTTTTACAAAGAAAATCTGAGGACACTCTGAATTTATATCAATATGGGTTGAGGCATAAAAATCGTTGTTTTTTTAGCCATTCCACGCACCACGGAGGGGATATTCGCAAATGCATGATTTTTTTGTTACAATCTGGACTTGAAGAAAAAAATCGACTTTAAGGCTTAAAAATTTAAATAAATTATATGATAGGTGGTATCTGTCAAAATTGAAAAAGTAGTGGCTTTTATTTAACTTGCAATGTATCTATAATTTTGACCAACTTCCCGATATCCGATCGGCTTCAAATTTGACTTGCTTGTATAGTTGCGGTGACAACACAAGAATATAGTGTGATATAGTACAATTGAAGTACGCCTGATTTCGTTGAAATTTGGTATGTTGGGGCCGTTGAGGATGGAGATAACGAATCTCTAATCAGATTTTGAAAATTCAATATGGCGGATTCAAGATGGAAGATTTTTAGTCATCTTTTGGTAACCAATTTTAACTAACTTATACACATCCGATTGCCTTCAAATTTGGCATGCATTTATAGTTCCGGTGACAATACAATAATATATATATTTCATTATTAGACACCTCACCCCCCTACGAGGGGAGTGGGAAGACACCTGAGTTTGTCCGATTTCAACCAAAATTGGTATACGAGGGCTTTTGTGGATAAGGAATACGAATTTTTGATCAAATTTTGAAAATTCAATATGGCGGATTCAAGATGGACGATTTTCGGTCATGCTTTGCTAACCAATTTTAACTTACTTATCCACATCCGATTGTGTTCAAATTTGGTTTGTGTTTATAGTTCCGGTGAAAATACAATAATATGCCCACATAGCAAAAAAATAACACGTATATGCCATAAATGTACCAAACGGAAAAAGTATATTCTAAAAAGATATATGAAGTATGTACATGTATGTTAAATGGAAGTTCTACAAGCCATATGCAAAATGGTATATACCACTAGCATATTTATAAAAATAGACAAAAATATATATACATGAATTTGAAAATGAAATGGTATGTGTATTCCTGGTACATATCTTTCAAAATATTTCTTTGTTGTAAGAAATGAATATACATGGTATCTACAACTTAGAATATTACAAGCAAATACTTTTTGCATATTATATTAATGTGCAGAGGAAATAAAGGGGGTATATGTGCAACACATACCAAAAAAAAATATTTTGGGAAATCACTGAGCAGAGCACTCTTCTGAGGAGGAGGTGGAAAGTCTTACAGAGAAGTGTTTATACATCTGCATTATAAATCCCAAGTTCGCAATTGCCATTTCGACTTTGTAAATTTTAAATATCTTCATGGCTTATATGGATAATATTATTAGGCAAGGCCGAGGAAAAATATTTTAACGAACGCCATCTATGGCATTAAGTTGCAAACCATTAGTATTAAGCGGTAGATGTACATAGGTAATATACCATTGACGTCCTCTATGGTATATTCCAAGAATATCTGATCAGACCATTAATGTCCAAGAAGTTTAGACATTTACGGGATTAAAATTGGATATATCACAGTACTGGATAAAAAAACATATCAGAATCAAACAGAATATTCAGATATAAATATACCCCATACATATGGTAAATATGAAAAGGTTATTGACTATTGATTTATTTTATGGATAAAGCTTTTAACAAAAAACATGTGGTGCTAAAAACACAAATTTTGCATAAACATGCTTATTTTTTTTAAAAAAAGCCCTGCGTGTCAATTACTAGAACAGTGTCAATTACTGCTGCGTTTACCCTAGTGCGGATATGTAAGAAAATTTTCCAAAAGCATACAGAACAAATATTCAGGTTTATTATACTGTATATCAAGGGAATATGTATGGAATCTTATTAAAGACAAATTGAATATTCTGATTTAAATAAACTTGTAATGTTGGGTAAATGTCTAAAGGTTATATTCTTTATTGATTATTTTAGTATATATCAAAGGAATAGACAATGTATATGCATAGAATATTCTGATAAGCTTAACAAATCCATGTCCCTTCGGTATCGCTGATATTCCAAAGTAATATTCTAATTGTTTATTCGAGAATATATAAAGTGAACATTTATCGTATATTTAGGTAATATTCAAAAAATATATCCTTAGTTGACTATTTATAGCATATACCTAGTATATGAATGTACCCTGCTTGCTATGTGGGTGGTACTCTTACTTCTCAGGTACCCATCTGCCTCTAACGAGGGAAGTGGTTTGTTCGATTTCAATCAAAATTGGCATGCAGGGGTTTTTAAGGAGGAGGATTATGAATTTTTGATCAGATTTGAAAATTTAAATAGGGCGGATTCAAAATGGACGATTAAAGATACAAATCTAAAAATTAAGGGTGTGTGTTCAAATTTATAAATATATTTATATATATATATATAGTTCCGGCGACAATACAATACAATAATATGGTATTATTAGGTACACACTTCACTCTAACGAGGGAAGTGGAGGGGGAAAAAGATTTAGTTTTTTCGATTAGAATGAAAATTGGCATACAGGGGTTTTTCGGAAAGGGGATATGAATTTTTGATCAGATTTGAAAATTTCAATATAACGGATTCGAAATGGACGATTTAGGGTACAAACCTAAAAATTAAAAAATAAATTTTTATTAAAAAAAAAACTTAAAGAACAAGCTTTTATTAAATTCACTCAAAAGTAAAAAATAATTTTTTTATCTTTCTTATACCATAAAATAAAAATAAAAATTTTAACTTTACGATGACAAAGAGAGAACTACAAAAGAAGAACTAAATTTTTCTATTTTTCTTCTATTCGAATGATAAACATGATGCTTTCATCTAAAGAAGCTGGGAGCGGGTGATATTGCCGTGCTTGCCAAGCCTTTTAAAATGTCCTTAGGTTATAGAGTAATACTACTGTTTCTTGGGTGAATCGTCGATCTGACCGATATACGATACCTAAAGTTAAAATTTTTAATTTGCGCCCATCGCTTTTATTATGGTATAAGAAAGATCAAAAATTATTTTCTACTTTTGAGTGCATTTAATAAAAGCTTGTTCTTTAAAAGTTTTTTTTAATAAAAATTTATTAATTTTTGGCAGATCCCACCTATCAATTCATTTGAACTTTTTTGTTTTTAAAGTCGTTTTCTATCTTCAAATCCAGATAGTAATAAAAAAAAGTTAAGTAAATGAAAAAAGTTGAACTTTTTAAATGAACTTGAACTTCAATTTTGTCCACTTAATGTTCATTTCTTCGCAAAAAAAAAGACGACTTTATAAATCTGCTCGGTATAAACCTACTTGACTTTTAGCCCATAAAATCAGGATCAACGGAAACCTGTCATATTTTTGCGATCTTCCTTTTGAGGTAATTGGTCGAATTTTTTTTCACATCTGTGCTAAATTTTGTTCGATAATCTGTTAGACGCGCTCGGAAACACGACGTTGGTTCTTAATTAAGTCGTCTGTCAATTTATTTAATGAGCAGTCTATTTTGGTTTTAGTTTTAATTATTACGCAATGGAGGTAATTATGTTCTGGTCAATAATATTAGAATAATTGCCTATTTGATAAGATCGATATAATGAAACCGTTCACACGACGGAATATTTGCGATTTTAAATAAGTAGATTTCTTGTCCGTGACAAATAAATAAAAAGAACGGTTCGTGTCTATCATACACACATTTTGCTTCTCAATTCATTACGATCAGGGCATGCCTACATGCAGCGCACCGCCTGTCGGAACAAAGTGAAAACCAAATCTTAAAGAATGCAAATATCAATAAGAATGAAATTTGCGAGCAGGACATAAAAAAAACGGAACCTACGAAAATGTATCGGTTACTGAAAGAAGACCGTTTGCAGCAACTCCACCCCAATTGGAGTAGATACTACTTTTTTACATAACTACTACTTTTTTAAATTTTACTTGGCTTTGTTTTGCGCAACAATCCTCCTCCGGAGTGATTCTTGCTGAGCTTTAATATGAGGCGACGTACGATAAACTCCAATTGGGGGTGGAGTTGCTGCGAACGTTGTATTCCGAACGGTCTTCTTCTCAGTAACCGGTACATTTTCGCAGGTCCCGTTTTTTTATGTCCTGCTCGCAAATTTCATTCTTATTGATATTTGCATCCTTTAACGTTTTGCTTGTCACTTTGTTCCGACAGGCGGCGCGCTGCATATAGCCATGCGACGAAAGCTGTTTAAATTCGCTGGGTGTGGTTGCTTACGTTATGCTTCATACGCCAGGTACAGTCCTACGTTACCCTGATGATTCCTAACAAAGATGAAACTGGCCTGTAGGTTTCTGGACTATCCATTAGATCTTGGAGGCCTGGTCGTAATAAATTGAAAAGCAAAATATGTGTCCACGTACCTTTCTTTGTATTTTCGATTTGTTCACACGTTTTTGCAAAAAAAAACAATTAAAATTGAAATCTTGAAATTTTTTTTTCAAAATTTTCATCTCCGTACCAAAAATTGTCATTGTCAAAATTAATAAGATACTTCCGGGGCCCGTATTCTTGACGGCCTGTGAGGAAAGTATTTGCCTCTCTCACTTTTCACATGGTGCAAAGCAGGTGATAAGTGAGAAATTTGTTTACACTCACGGGCACGGGTGTCAAGAATATAGTCCCAGGAAACGACCTATTAGTCCAACGAAAAGTTTTAATTAAGAGTGCGGCGCTATTCTTTTTCTTTATGGATCCCCCCCTCTCCCTCTTTGTGAGCGAGTACTCTGTTTGCTTAAGGTTAAAGTTACGATCCAGGGAAATGGTTTTTAGCAACACTGCACGCATGACTGTAATTAAATGAGGAAACGCCACGACACCCGCCAAATGACCTCGACCAAAAACCGGAACAGTACCGCGACATATTAAACTACGCATTTCTCTCTTAAATTCAATGAAAACACAAAAAAACGGACTGTTTTTTTTTAACTGCCAATTTTTTATTTTAACGCAAAAAAGAGTTTTAGAAAGGTAATAAAATAAGACTTTTTGCAAATATCTCAAAAAATTATATTTCACAAAAATTCAAAATGTTTTATGCATCTTAAAAAACCGTTGGGTTTTTTTTGAGACACTTTGTATATTTTTTTTTGCAACCACAAAAATCTTCTATCTATTGTGTGTAAACCGATGTATCACTTGATAAATTCTATTAAGAAATAAAAAAACTAGGTTTTTTTCGTAGACCAACATTTTGCATAAAGTAAAACTGAAACTGAATTTAAGTGAACCGGATTTCGTTATCTTTTCGCCAATTTTCTCGACAAGGCCACTTTACAGATGCTAACAATAAGGCTTCGTTTTCTCAATGTCAAAAAAATAACATTTTGTGACAATCCAAGATGACGGATGCCTTACAATTTTATGCATTTTAAAAAACCCGTTGTTGTTTTTTCTTAACCCACTTTGTATATTTTTTTTGCTAGAACAGATAAGTACCAATCTGTTAAAGAAATAAGAAAAATATAGGGATTCTAGTGTAAGTGCATGCAGTTGATTGTTGCTGCAAATGGTGACCGCATTCGTCCAAAGTTTTAGTGCTAATTTAGTTTTTTTGATGTATGTTCTGGTTTATTGTTACAAAATTGACGTTAATTTTTACTTCCCTTGCTAAGGGAAGTAATGTAATCATCTAAAAATCGCACTTCGAGATTTACATGATCCTCCACGAATTTTGAGGTTCTGAATAGTGATAAGCACGAATCCAGACGCCGTCGCTCTGTCCGTCGGTCGGTCTGTCTGTCGCCTACTTCGTAGCCACTTTAACTCAAAAACCCCTGCACCAATCTTACCAAATTTTACATAGTGATTACTTGTGTTGACGCGCAAACCTCTATTGTTTTTGAGCATTCCCCTATTATACCCTTCGGAGCTACCCCGAAAAAGTTCATCCCTAAAAAAATATTTTTTTTCTTACCGTGTGATACCTCTTTGGAAAGCTTATAAAAATTGTAGTTAAATGGTGCCAAAATTTTTGACTACATATATATCTTTCACATAAAAAATGCAAAGAAACTCTTGAAAAATTCAATTTTCTGTGCCATATATCTCGAGTTATGGAACGAAATGTTAAATGAAAAGTAGCTTAAGTTAAGATCCAGGTCACACCCTATTTTCTTATCAAATTTTATACAAATCGGTTTAGCCGTTTTTGCGTGATTAATAGACAAAAATCTTAGTTTATCGGCACTATAATTTTTGACAACATATATACAGGATGTTTCAAGATCAAAGTTGCGCAATTTGATGCTTTGCTCAAAACTAAAAAAGTGTACAATTTCCGGATAGTTCCGAAGATAGACGGAAAAAACCGAAATCTTCATTTTTAGTTTTTTTTCTGCGTCCTTTTTATTAAAGCTGTCAAAAAACGCTTAAAACTTTCTACAGGCACTTTCTGAAGATCTACCTAATGAGATGTGTGACAGGAGCACTTTCAAGTTAATTTTTTCTTATGGACACATGCTTTTTTTCTCCTACCGTTTGGTTCATAAAGAATGCGAGATATTTTACAACCTCATTTTGACAAGTACCTGACGTTTTGAGTTAATTGACGGTCATCAGCCCAAATTCAAAGATTAAAAAACAAAAAAAAAACGTATTTTTAAAATATTAGGTAAAGTTACTTGGTTATAGCAAAATATCTTAAGGAAGTTAAAAGCAAAAATAAAATTTGTGGTGATAATGTCCAATAAACCGAAAACGTCAGGTGACTTTTTAAAATAAGGTTGCAATATTTTATCTGTCATCCTTTATGAACGAAACGGCAGGAGAAAAAAAGGATGTGTCCATGAACTTGACAGTGCTCCTGTCACACTGAAATGTCCAATTTCAAAAATGGAACTTTCACTAGATAGATCTTAAAAAAGTGCCTGTAGCAATTTTTAAGCGTTTTTTGGCAGTTTTAAGAATAAGGGCGCAGAAAAATAAAATAAAAATTAATCTCTATACCTATTAGGAGATCCCCATGGTAATGGCACATGTAAAACAAAATGTTTTTAGAAACATTAAAGTCAAAATGTATTGGAAAAATTAGTCTATTCAAAAGAAATTCTGGATACACCCTGGAAAAGTCTGGATAAACCCCGTAAAGGTCTGGATACACCCTGGAATGTCTGGATACAACCAGGAAAAGTTCGGATACGCCCAGGAAAAGTCTGGATACACCCTACAAAAGTCTGGATACACCCTGGAAAAGTCTGGAAAGACCCTGGAAAAGTCTGGATACACTCTGGAAGTTTGGAAATACCCTGGAAGTCTGGATACATCCTGAGAAAATCTGGAAAAACCCTGAAAAAGTTTGGAAAGACCCTGGAAAAGTTTGGATGCACTCTGGGAAAGTCTGGATACACTCTGCAAAAGTCCATAAAGACCCTGGAAAAGCCTGGAAAGACCCTGAAAAAGTCTGGAAATACCCTGGAAAAGTCTGGAAAGACCCTGGAAGAGTGGATACACTCTGGAAAAGTCTGGAAAAACCCTGGAAAAGTCTGGATATACTCTGAAAAGTCTGTAAATACCCTGAAAAACTCTGGGTACACCCTGGAAAGATCCTGTAAAAGTCTCGATACACTCTGGAAAGATCCTCTAAAAGTCTGGATAGACTCTGGGAAAGTTTGGAATGACCCTGGTAAAGTCTGGATACACTCTGGAAATGCCCTGGAAAAGTCTGGATACATTCTGTAAAAGTCTGGAAAGACCCTGGAAAAGTCTGGATACACTCTGGAAAAGTCTTAGAAGACCCTAAAAAAATCTGGATACACTGGGAAAAGTCCGGAAATACCCTGGAAAAGTCTGGAAACACCCTAGAAAAGTCTGGATACACTTTGGAAAAGTCTGGATACACTCTGGTAAAGTCTGGAAAGATACTCTGGGAAAGTTTGGAATGACCCTGGATACACTCTGGAAAAACCTGGATACACTCTGAAAATGTCCGAGTACACCATGGAAAAGTCTGAATACACCACTGAACAGTGTGGAAAAGTCTGGATATACCCTGGAAGTCTGCCCGACCCAATGTGTATACGAGTAGTGATTTTTTATATATGTTCTTCTGAGCGAGGGAAGTTTTAGAGTAAACCTTTACTCGATTTATTTATTTTATGCATAAAAGGTGTTACACTAGAATCCCAATATATTTCTTATTTCTTAATAGATTTTAACAAATGATACATGGGTTAACAGATAATAGTTGGTACTAAAATGCATAAAATTGAAATTTTCAAAAAATGTTATTTTTTGACACTTAGAAAAAAGAACCCTTATTGTTAGTATCTGTAGAGTGTCCTTGTCAACAAAATTGACGAAAAGATAAGGAAATCCGGTTAACTTAAATTATTATCAGTTTTTATTTGATGCAAGAAGTTGGTATGAAAAAAAAACTATTTTTTTTTATTTCTTAATAGAATTTATCAAATGATACATACATACATACAGACAATAGACAGAAGATATTTGTAGTTGCAAAAAAAATATACTAAGTGTCTCAAAAAAAACCCAACCGTTTTTTAAGATTTGGGACATCCGCCATTTTGAGTTTTTCATAAATGTAATTTTTTGACATATTTGCAAAAAGTCTATTTTATTACGTTTCCCAAAACTTGTTTTTGGCTTAAAACAATATATAAAAACTCGTAGTTAAAACAAAACAGTCCGTTTTTATATGGTCCACCCTATATAGACGTTTAGAAAGCAACAATTATCGATCCTTGTTTTTTTTTTCTTAGAGAAAAGAAAAATTAGTTTTGAGTTGTTTCGGCCTTTTTCTCTTGGTCTGTTGGTTTATAATTTTGGAATTTTCGTTAAGCCGCCCTGTATTAAAATGAAACAAATCACGCATTATCCAATCGAGGGGTTATTGACTCAAAAAAAATCCTCGGTACATTTTCGCTATGGATGGAACGGGTAATCTCGAAAGGAATGGTACTCGCGGATGCTCGCAGGTCCCTGCACTGGCCGGGTCGTTTACCGGGGCATCTCCTGGTAGTACCAGGACGGCACCGCAGGTCAGCGTCAGTGCGTTTTGTGGTTCAACGTATAAGGACGGACAAATTTGTCAATCATTTTGTTAATAAACGTTTAAAAATCTTAATTTAGTAGAAATAAGCGATGGACATAGACTTTCCAAAAAATACGTGACGGAAATTGACGTCCCTGAAGTTAGCACTAAACAGTCAGCAGTGCAGAGACTTTATGATTGGAAAAATTAAGTGCTAATTAAATGCCAAGTCACCAAACCTTGTGCTCTTGTACTTTTCGCGATATGGCCTGTACTGCTAGCTACCCGTCAACGGTGGTAGTGCACCACGGTACAATAATCCAGGGGTTGTCTACATAACTAAGAAAATTAATTCCATATTTCCATTTTTTCCATAAAAAATTAGAAAAATGAGTGCTAATAAAGTGCTAATTAAATGCCAAGTCACAAAAGATAGCACTGCACTATGCTAGAATGGCCCAGAAAAGTAGTAGAGTGAGTAGTAGAGAAAATTAAATGCTGCCGTTTCAATTAAAAAAAAATTGTATTTTTTACTTTTTTCTGCATAATTTTTCAAAATTAACGTGGTGAACTGCTAACACACATATTTGAGTTCTCCTGTTTAGGTGCTAATTAAATGCCAAGTAACCAAATTTTGTGTTCTTATAGTTTCCGAGATATGCAGTGCATCAAGTTGATTTTAAAAAATATGCAGAAAAAAGTAAAAAATATAGAATTTTTTATTGAAATGGCAGCATTTAATTAGCGTTTAATTTTCTGGACCATTCTAGCATGGTGCACTGCTATCTTTAACTGGTAGCTAGCAGTGCAAGCCATATCTCGGAAACTACAAGATCACAAAATTTGGTTACCTGAAATTTAGTTAACACCTAAATAGCACTAATTTATTCCAACATCAAAAACACCACCAACGTCTTCTGCAATGAGAACTCAAGTATGTCTATGACCTAAAGTTAGCAGTGCACCAAGTTAATCTTAAAAAATTAGCAGAAAAAAGTAAAAAATATAGAATTTTCTTATTGATATGGCAGCATTTAATGTTCTGGACTATTTAGACCACTCTACCACTTTTCGGGACCATTCTAGCATGGTGCACTGCTATCTTTAAAAGGTAGCTAGCAGTGCAGGCCATATCTCGGAAACTACAAGAGCACAAAACAAAGTCAACAAATTTTGTGCTACACCCTGCACTGTGAGCTACCCTATTTTCTTGACCATTTAAATCACCCTTCCACTTTTTCGGATCATTCTAGCAAGGTGCACTGCACTCTTTAAGGGGTAGCTCAGAGTGCAGACTATATCTCGAAGTACAAGAGGACAAAATCTGGTGAATGGAATTTTTTCCAATATCAAAAACACCACCAAGCACTTCTTTCATGAAAACTCAATTGTGTACTGCATCCAAAGTTAGTTCTTGACCATTTGGATTACCCTACCAATTTTCTTTGGATCATTCTAGCATGGTGCACTGCTATCTTTAACGGGTAGCTAGCAGTGCCAGGCCATATCTCGGAAACTACAAGAGCACAAAACAAAGTCAACAAATTTTGTGCTACACCCTGCACTGTGAGCTACCCTATTTTCTTGACCATTTAAATCACCCTTCCACTTTTTCGGATCATTCTAGCAAGGTGCACTGCACTCTTTAAGGGGTAGCTCAGAGTGCAGACTATATCTCGAAGTACAAGAGGACAAAATCTGGTGAATGGAATTTGTTCCAATATCAAAAACACCACCAAGCACTTCTTTCATGAAAACTCAATTGTGTACTGCATCCAAAGTTAGTTCTTGACCATTTGGATTACCCTACCACTTTTCTTTGGATCATTCTAGCATGGTGCACTGCTATCTTTAACGGGTAGCTAGCAGTGCAGGCCATGTCTTGGAAACTACAAGAGCACAAAACAAAGTCAACAAATTTTGTGCTATACCCTGCACTGTGAGCTACCCTATTTTCTTGACCATTTAAATCACTCTTCCACTTTTTCGGATCATTCTAGCAAGGTGCACTGCACTCTTTAAGGGGTAGCTCAGAGTGCAGACTATATCTCGAAGTACAAGAGGACAAAATCTGGTGAATGGAATTTGTTCCAATATCAAAAACACCACCAACCACTTCTTTCATGAAAACTCAATTGTGTACTGCATACAAAGTTAGTTCTTGACCATTTGGATTACCCTACCACTTTTCTTTGGATCATTCTAGCATGGTGCACTGCTATCTTTAACGGGTAGCTAGCAGTGCAGGCCATGTCTTGGAAAGTACAAGAGCACAAAATTTGGTGACTTGGCATTTAATTAGCTCTAATTTTACCAATAATAAAATCTTAGCTCTGCTGACTTTGTACTTCTAACTAAGGGACATCAGAAATTGGCACCCGGTGTCGTCACGCGGCTGACCTGTGTTGATGACCCGCCTGTCTTGAACAAAAAAACTAACAGGACGATAATTTTATGTTTGTTTCTTTTTCTGTGGGAATTTTGGAATTCTCCTTTGTGTTAAGCGACGCCTAATATCGTCTCGCGTCTACGTTTTATGTGACGTCACCAACCTTTAGGTGTATTGAACCTTTCTATACCGACGCGTTTGGGACGAAAACACTGATCTTAACCGAAAAGAAAAACAAAAAATAAAATGCTGCCTGATCCCAAACATTTCCATGTCAGAAGGTTTTTTAATCTTCTTAAAATAATTGCAAAATTGCCTATTATAATCCCCTTCTACCTAAATTATACGCCTTTTTGTAATTCAAGCAAGGCTCTTGACACACTTTTGTATTGGGCCAAGACAAACTTTTTTAGAAGGGGAGTCATTTACCCCTCCTAAAGGTACAATTTTTCAGTTTTTTGCAAATTATGTAGTATGATTTTTTGAAGAGCACGAAATTCCCTTTTTTCATCTAGCCGTACAGTTGGACAATATATTTGTGCATGAAATTAACTCTGTGTTTGGACTTCCATTGTCTATATCTTATTTATACGCGACGTTTCGATCAGTACAATCTCTGATCGTCTTCAGGTGCAAACTACAATCTATTTCTAAGGTTACGTACTTTACTATGGGAATTCACTCAACCGTGAAGTTTAAGGAGTTGGCTCCGCCCAAGGAGGGGCTTCCAATTATTTGGAATTTCAGCACTTGGTTTACTGAAAATACCCTGATTCTGCCCAATAAAGGCCGCTTCAAGGAATTTTCGTTTCTTCTAGTGTGACTCCTTGTGCAAAACCTTTGCTTCTGTCCACTTCATTTGGTGTTGTTTTGACCATGCGTGTTCGGCGATTCCTGATTTCGTTGTTTCACCTTTTTGGGTATTCGTCTGATGTTCCTTAAGCCTAACAGATAGTGGTCTTTTTGTTTCTCCTATGTATGATTCACCACACGCACAAGGAACTTGGTAAATGTATTCCTTATTTTTGTTTTACTAAGAAGGCTTCGAATTGTATTAGATTTAAAAGCTGTTTTTTATATTAAAGTTGTCCGCTACTCTTCGAATTTTCTCTAATACTCCTTTAGTGTGTGGAATTTTAATGAATGATTTGCCTGGTTTTGGTCTTGTAATCTCTGTCCTGTTTGCTGAAATTTAGAAATAGTATCTGTTGTAAGTAAGGCTGTAACCATTCTGCTGCAGATCCTTCTTAATGTTTCTTATTTCGATTTCCAAGTCATGAGAATTGTCACAAATTTGAACGGCTCTGTTATACAAAGTTCTTATTATGCCTCGTTTGGTTGTAGCAGAATGATTTGAACCTTATTTAAATATTATCCTATGTGAGTGGGTTTACGATAGACTGTTGTTCTGATGTCGCTTTCTACTCGTTTGACGTTTGACTAGTACATCATTGATGTACTTGATGTACACTCGTACAACCAAACGAGGCATAATAAGAACTTTGTCTAACAGAGCCGTTCAAATTTGTAACAATTCTCATGACTTGGAAATCGAAATAAGAAACATTAAGAAGGATCTGCAGCAGAACGGTTACAGCCTTAAACTTATAACAGATACTATTTCTAAATTTCAGCAAACAGGACAGATTACAAGACCAAAACCAGGCATTAAAGGAGTATTAGAGAAAATTCGAAGAGTAGCCAACAACTTTAATATAAAAAACAGTTTTTAAATCTAATAATGCAGTTCGAAGCGTTCTTAGTAAAATAAAGCCGGAGAACAAACAAAATAAGGAATGCATTTACCAAGTTCCTTGTGAGTATGGTCAATAATACATAGTTGAAACAAAAAGACCACTATTAGGCTTAAGGAACGCAGACGAATACCCAAAAAGGTGAAACAACGAAATCAGGAATCGCCGAACGTGCATGGTCAAAACAACACCGAATGAAGTGGACAGAAGCAAAGGTTTTGCACAAGGAGTCACACTGGAAGAAACGAAAATTTCTTGAAGCTGCCTTTATTGGGCAGAATCAGGGTATTTTCGGTAAACCAAGTGTAGAAAATCCAAACATTTGGAAGCCCCTCCTTGGGCGGAGCCAACTTCTTAAACTTCACGGGTGAGGGATTTCCCATAGTATATAAGTACGTAGCCTTAGAAATAGATTGTAGTTTGCATCTGAAGACGATCAGAGATTGTACTGATCGAAACGTCTTGTATAAATAAAATATAGACAATGGAAGTCCGAAATACACAGTTAATTTTAAATACATCTTTGTCTCAAACCTTCAAACAAATATTTTAACGCCATTTTTGGTTTACTTTAAATATAAATATAGCTAATTTTTTAAATAAAAAAGACTTCAATGAGGAAATATTTTGAGCTAAAAAATTCGTTCTTAAGCACTCTTTTTTAAATACTGTTTTTTGCTCAAAATGTTTCCTTATCATTACCTATAAAAAAAATAGCTATTTTTCGTTAGTTTAGTGACAATAAATAACCCAAAAATGGCGTTTTTATTTTTATATTCAAAAATATATTGTCAAAAAACTTAAAAATTGCCAGGGAGAGGCGGCTGGCTCCCCTTCTAAAAGAGTTTGTTTTGATCCAATAGACAACTCTGCCAAGTGGTTTGCTTTAATCACAAAACTGCGTTATCGTTATCGTTATCGGCATCTGTCGTCTAGGTCTTCGACTATAAACTGTTAGTCTGAGGGCAAAGTTATAAATATGTTATTTTTTACTTTTTAAGAGGTTATTTTAATGACGTCATCAAGGGAGGTGGGGGGCTCGTGACTTTACATCAAGTGTCTTCTGGTGGGTCAGGAATATGTTGATTATTTAGGAAAAACACGGCAACCTTGTGTGTTTAATTATTACTTTTATTAAATATAAACTATCGATGGAGTAAAATGGGATCATGCATTTAAAAATTCACGTTTTCTGCGGTTTGTTACAAAACTAGGCTACATATTATAGAATATGGACAATAAAAAAAATGGATGTTGATAAAAAATAGAACACATGGCATTGACTGCAAATAACTAAACGTACACGCTAATGGTCCCTGCTGAATTCCGCTGAATAAACACTGCTGTGGACCCACCGTTGCCAACAAAATACAAAATCCTTTCCTCCAGAGGTCGGTGGGAATGGTTTGATGGATTATTATTAACAAACCTCACAAAATATCACCGGTTTTTTCGTTTGGTGGAAGATGAGAGTAAATAGCTGCACAAGCGAACATAATTAAAGATTTCTCAAGAAACTAGTTCCTTTGATGATGATGAGAAGCTGGTGTAAAGTTTAAGATGAGAAAGACATTTTAAGATTGAGGGTTATGTGGTCAAAACGAATCTAAGTAAAAAACCCAAGAAAAAATATCCCAACCCAACTCAAAATATTTTTTTTATACCTTCATCAAAAACATGATTTTAGTAACTGTCTGCAGATAACTAAAGCATGGCTTTTTGGTTACCGATGCAAAAAAATTTTTTTTTGATCACGGGCGCAAAAAGATTTCTGTCTGCAAAATTAAAGAGAAATAGCGGAAAATAGTAATATGGAAAAAATTTAATTATTCTTGCCTAAAAATTAAGCCATTTCCGCCAGTTTTCACCACGTATTTACGAAAATCGGCAAAATATCAAACTGTCAAAGATTAAAATGTCGCAACAATAAACGTCACCGAGTAAAAAGGTACATCGCTATGGAAACCATAA
Organism: Oxystoma pomonae; assembly: GCA_963921995.1. Taxonomy (NCBI): domain Eukaryota; kingdom Metazoa; phylum Arthropoda; class Insecta; order Coleoptera; family Brentidae; genus Oxystoma; species Oxystoma pomonae. The sequence goes on from OY998173.1 coordinate 14,208,825, forward strand.
TGTTATTTCATTTACCAGCCGCCTTGATTTATAGTGTAAAGATGGTCTCTTGCGAGAAGTGCTCTTCGAGATTTTTAAAAGCATTTTCCTGTTTTTCTTGAATTTTTTGATAAAGGTATTAAAAAAATAGTGTTCACAACTCGCGGCTAAACTGTGCTTTTTTTACTCGCGTTTTTAAATACCTCGCTGCGCTCGTTCTTTAAACAACGCTTGTAAAAAAAAAACTATTTTAGCAACTAGTTGTGAAAACTACTATTTTTTATTTTCCCATATTTTTTAATATATAACTACATTTTTTCTGGGGTTTTTTTATCCGTGTATCAGTAAAAACCGTGGCCAAATATGATTTAATGGATTTTAAGTCCCACTTTAGAATGTCTTTGAGTTAAGATGTATATGAAAGTAATTTATATCGCGGCGTTTTTTTATTCGGCGTTTGATGGCCAATCTGATATTTATCTGTCCATCAGTCGATGCCACCGAATTCGAAAAAGGGTCATTTCACACGAAATTAACCAAAAAAAAAGGGAGGTTTGGACGACCATCTCCCTGATTTCGATAATTTTTGGTACATTTATTCTAACCATAAAGGGGATGAACATCACAAAAACTACAAATTTTGCTCAAACATGTGTTTAAAGAAATTCAAATATCTCGATAACTAGTGAAATTTGTACGGTGGTTTATAGCTCCTTTTCAAGGTATTTTAAATACCTTTCAAATTATGTATAATAATAATAATAATATAATAATGATAATAATAATAATTAATGCTTTTATTGCTACATATTAATGCAGTAAAATAATTACATAGTATCACATGATATACTTTTTGTTTTAAAAAAAAATTTGAAATTAATTTTGATTAATTTGAAATAATTTTTGAAAAAAAAAATTTTATTCTTTTTTATAAAAATTTATTTTGTTTCTAGGTATTTCGCCAAACTATTTACAAAATCTTACAAAAAAATTATTTTAAAAATTTTGATTTTTTTTTAAAATGAGGTCATGTAATACTTCATTAAAATGGCCTTTAAAATACCTTTAAAGATATTCATCTTTTGATAAATGCCTGTAAAGACAGTCAATTTTAACCAAATATGCAGGTACACAAAAAGAGTAATATCTTGAGAACTGTATACCCTACAAAAGCAAGTAATACCTTGTTTTATAGGTATTTTAAAGCCCATTTGGATAAATTATCACATAACCTAATTTTTCTTGAAAAATTGTTTTTAAAATTTTTATAATAATTTTTTTTGATGAACCCATCAGGTCTCCATCTTGAAATTTTGTAAATAGTTTGGCCAAATATCCAGAAACAACTTTTTTTTTGGAAAAAAATGCTGTTTGTCAAAAATTTTAAAAAAGTTTTTTTTTAATTTCACTTTTTTTTTAACAAAAAGTACATCATGTGACACATCATTCCAAAGTACCTTTAAAACGAACTATAAACCACTGTCCCAGTTTAAGTAGTTAGCGAGATATGTTCATTTCTATAGATACATGTTTAGGCAAAATGGTAGTTTATTTTGATTTTCAAAAACTAATTTAAAAAAAAACTAATGGTCGAAAAAATTGAAATTTGGTATTTATCGTTCCCTTTACGGGTAGAATAAATGTGCCAAAAATTATCGAAATCAAGATGATGATCTGCCAAACCTCTGTTTGATTTGATTTGAAATGACCCAAAAGCGTTGATATTTTTAAAACGCGCCCATAGTTATATAAATTTTGTGTTTCCATATTTTTAAATCGTTTTCACCTAGTCTGCACAGAGAAACCATTTTAAAAATCTGTAAGCTAGAAACCGAACCAAGCTTATTGTATGCAATTTCGTTTTGCAATATCTTTCGATTATTATGCTTCACTAGCAGTGCATATAAGGTACGCCAAACAATAGAACCAAAAGTGGTTCTATATATTCTATAACAATGGGTGCAGGTAAACTTACATGCACGCAAATTCGTTTTTTAGAATTCAGACTTAGTTCCTGGTTACCTTACTGGGTACACTAAACCAAAATTGGAACTCCAGCGTCTTTTTCAATTTCAACCCAACCCTTTCTTTTCACCCCTGGAAATAATAATAACAACAGGAAAGATCCCTAAAGTGTTAGATTTATTACTCAATTTTACTTATGTTAAAAATTTATAAATTTATTGTTTTCTAAATATTACTAACCAACTTTGGTACTGACATTACAACAATATATTTTCGAGTATCTATTTACAACAATATATTATAAGAGTAAACTAGAGTTTCGACCTCCATTAACCTAGCGACCCCACTCCAAGAAAACCAAAATTTAGTTATGCCATTATTATGTTTTAATTATGTGCTAATTTGTCCAAAATCAAAAAATTTTGTGCTCCTCTGGTTTCTGAGAAAATTGAAAAAGAAAATGGGTTAGCTAGGTTAATATTAACTTAGCAACCCCACCAGTAATATGGCACCAAACTAGATATTTTTGGTTTTAAAATTATGTGCTAATTATGTGCTCCACGAATGCATAAGAAAAAAATTTAATTTTTCATTTTAAATTATGTTTTTTTTTAAAAAAAAAGGTACCCCACCCTAGGTTAATATTAACTTAGCAACCCCACATGTTTAAGTATCACGGAATTTAAAAATTTTAAAAACCAGTATTATCTGCAAATTATGTGCTAATTTCGTCCATAATCAGAAAATTTTGTCTGGTTTCCGAGAAAATCAATAAAAAGGATATTACATTACATCATTTGTAATAACCTAGCATTCGCAATCTGAAGTACGATTCCAAAGTAAAAATATATTATTACAAAATTATGTGCTCCATGAATATGTGTAAGAATTATCACATAATTTTAAAACCAATAATTTTTAGTTTGGCGCCATATTTCCCGGTGGGGTTGCTAAGTTAATATTAACCTAGCTAAGGCACATTCTTTTTCGATTTTCTCAGAAACCCAACGAGTATAAAATTTTCTGATCATGGGCGAAATTAGCACATAATATGCAGATAATACTGCTTTTTGAAATTCTTAAATTCCGTGATACCTAAATATGTGGGGTCGCTATGTTAATATTAACCTAGCTACCCCACCCTTTTTTTTAAACATAATTTATAATGAAAAATTAGATTTTTTTCTTATATATTCGTGAAGCACACATAATTTTAAAACCAAAAATTTTTAGTTTGGCACCAGATTTCCTGGTGGGGTTGCTAAATTAATATTACTCTAGCTACCCCATTTTCTTTTTCGATTTTCTCCGAAACCAGAGGAGCACAAAATGTTTTGATTGGGGATGAAATTAGCACATAATTACGGTGTGACTAAATTTTCATTTTCTTGAGGTGGGGTCGCTAGCTTAATGGAGGTAAGTTGTACTCATAATAAAAAAAAATGTTTATTTTAACTCACACACATTTCCATTTGAGTCCAATATTTCACATAACTTGTAATCTTGCAAAATTTCAAAAAAGGATAAGCCCAGATTTTCATATGCACGATCCATAGGCTCAATCAATCTACACCCCCCCCCCCCTTAACGAAACTCAATTTGGATATTGTAAAAATTATGTAGGTACTAATTATGTACTAATTTAGTCCCCTTTTAAAAAATTTTGTACTTAATGAATAACGGAGTTATTCGCACTTAAAATAGGGGGGTGTTGCTTGGCGCTAAGCTGCACTCCCCCATGCTTAGGAGACTGATTTAATGAAAGTTGATATGTTATAATTTTGTACTAATTATGTGCTCTTAAAGAAGGGTAATTTCAGTTTACATAAACCATCGGTTCCTAAGATTTTTGTTTGTTTGTTATGGGGTGTGTAGCTTGATATCAAGATACACCCCCCTCTGCTTAGGAAAGAGATTTCAAAAAAGTAATTGTACTATAAGTTGGTACTAATTATGTACTAATTTCTAGAAAATTGCCTACTCTCAAAATAATTTCATTTTTTTTCGTTTTTATGAGGTGTGTGCTTGATATCAAGGCACAGATAAAAACAAAAAAAAATGAAGTTATCTTGAGAGTAGGCAATTTTTTAGAAGGGGAAGAAATTAGTAAATAATTAGTACTAAATTCTCGCATAGTCACTTTTGGTCGAATCTCTTTTCTAAGCAGAGGGGGGTGTACCTTGATATCAAGCCACACACCCCATAACAAACAAACAAAAATCTTAGGAACCGATGGTTTTTGTAAACTAAAAGCACCCTTCTTTAAGAGTATATAATTAGTACAAAATTATGACATATCAACTTTCATTAAATCTGTCTCCTAAGCAAGGAGGGGAGCAGCTTAGCGCCAAGCCACACCACCCCCCATTTTAAGTGCGAATAACTCCGTTATTCATTAAGTACAAAATATTTTAAGAGGACTAAATTGATAAATAATTTTTACAATATCCAAATGAGTTTTGTTGAGGGGGGGGTGTAGCTTGATTCAGCCCGATCCATATTTATATGCCTCCTCACAGTTCGCCTAAGCTACATATTCAAGAAAACAATATATAAACTTTGAACTAAATATTTTTGACCCCTTGCTGTAATTAAATTGAAAAATTAAAATCTTTCACGTTGTTATTTTTGCGGTGCATACCCCATATCATACGGTTCGAATGTGTTTTCGACCGAGATACCTGCAATCAAATTCTTATAATTTTAAAAGCGATTATATCTCACGAACTAAATAAGGTACCCTAGTATGTTAAGTGTCGTTTGAAAGCATTTTTTAAGAAGAATTTAGAAATGGTAGCCTTTGGGCGATTACATATGCAATTTATCAATTTTTGGACATTTTTACGTCATTTATTAAATTCCCTAAAAAAAACTCTTTAAAATGACACCCAACATCACAGGGTCTTATTTAGTTTGCGAGATAATCGCTTTCAAAAATTGAAATTTTAAGACTTTGATTGCAGATATCTCGAGAACTAGATATGTTAACCCTATGATAGTATTTTTAAAAGGATTTAGGTCTCAAAAATAGGAGATCGCACATAAAAAAAGTTAGGATTGCCACAAAAATGTTCCCAAAAAAAGTGGCTGAATCAAAGATTTTTATTTCTTTATGTAATTAAAGCTAGGGATATGTAAATATATAGTACAGAGTTTATATTTTTTTTCTCGAATAAGTACTTTATGCTGACTGTGTCCTATAGGTATCTGGGTTTGGTTTTGTGTATGCTAAGAAGGGTAAAATTATCTCCACATATATGAACGACCGAAAATAAATCACAGTAGGTAGAATATATCATTGGGGATATTATTATTAATACACTCTGTGTTACCACAAAAATAAATAAAATTAAATAACGAGACAGGTAGAATAATAAAAATAAAAAGCATTATCTATCTAGATGTAACAAAATGCCCATTTCAGAGACATTGAACCTGTCGTACTTTGCTGTTTAGTTTGTGTGTATTGTACACAGGGCAGTGATTTCTCAGAGAAGGCATTAACTACTTTTTTTCAGAAATTCACTCTTAGGTTGTTGTAGGAATTTTTAATGGGAATAATATATCGTTTTATTACTGCATCACCTTCAAGTTAATTGATTGACGAATAAAATCACTGCTAAGTTTCAAGAGTATCTTCTTGCCGACTGATTTTAAAAAAAGTGTTTTGCCCGATGAGCTGAAAAACTAAATTAAATTTTTACCAAACTTTGCCCAGTAATTCCGGCAATTTGACTTGGTTTTGCAAAATTTTGAGTTCACATATTTCTTAGCCCTTAAAACAGGATGCAGGATTTTAAAATTTCGACAAAACTTGTAAAAGCCAATACCTGTCTTATAGGTTTTCAGGTCAAGCCAAGCTCAGGAATTAAATGTAATAATTTATTTTTGTACTAAGTAAAATTAAAAATTTTGAAAACCCCGTCACAACTAAAATAAACTAGTGCCTAGTCTACACTTACACGCCAAATTTCACCAGAATCGGATAAACGGTTTAGAAGTTATACCTGATTATATTTGTCATCATATCCTAATTCTTTGACATTTGTGTGCGGAAAGTGTATGATCTCTGGAACTACTTATCCTATTTTTATCGAACATACCTACAGCGGCGTAACGTGGCTTAAAGGGCGGGGGGGGGGGGGGGGCAATGGCTCAAAAGGGCGGGGGGGGGGCAATGGCTCAAAAGGGCGCCACAACTTTTTACATTTTATATTAACTTTAAACTAAAAATTAAGTCTGCGAGTTTTACAGACTTCATGTAGTCCAGTATCACATCGAAATCAATAGTAAGTATGGATATATTCCCGCTCAATACTAATTACAATAATGTTAAAAGTGCGCTCAGCTTCCGCACTGCTAGGAGCAATTGTATTCATTAAAACTTTTAAAAAATCTGGAAATCTTGTTTTACGCGTCTCTATGATATGGGTATCTAATGGCACATAGAATATATTTATTTTAAAGTCTAGATCTACGCTTGGGTGAGCACTACACTGTAAATAATAGTGTGTAATATAGTAGGTACCTATCTACCTATCCTAACCAGATTTAAATATTGAAAGCAATAGGATATGGACACTTAAGTTTTTTCCACATTACAATCCTTGCCAAAAAATCAATTAAGTTTTTGACGACGAAAGTTATTTAAATTCGCTGGGTGTGGTTGTGTATGTTATGCTTCATCTGCCAGGTACAGTACTATGTTACCCTTATGATTCCTAACAAGGATGAAACAGGCCTGTAGGTTTCTGGACTATCTATTAGATCTTGGAAGCCTGGTCGTAATGAATTGAAAAGCAAAATGTGTGTCCGATATGCCACGAACCTTTCTTTTTATTTATTTTTCACGGACAACAAATTATTTTTTTTTAAAAATAGATATTAATATTGGCACATAGCATATAACTCTAAATGGAGAGGGCACCCAATGGTAAATTTTCGACCCCGCTCAACTGACTTGAAAACCAAGTGGCGCAGCTATTGTTTTTTTTAGTTCTTGGCTTGGAAACTTTCGCTTTCGATCTTTCTTGTTTTTATCGATCCAAAGCAGTGGCGGCGCACAGGAAAATCTCTTGGACGAGTTCCTCGTTGGGAACTATCCATAGTATCGATCGCCCGCATTGCGCTGCAAACAACAGACTCGTGCCAGTACAGTCACAGGTGGCGAATACACCAACTCTGGTGTCCTTAACTGTCACAGCTCCACATGACATACTTTTGATGTTATTATTATTGTCGTTGTCAGATTAAAAAGTTATCAAATCAATTAAAACTATAAACTTATTTAAATATTTGTTATTTAATATAGTACAGTTATACTATATTTTGGTGACCCCGACGTGTCCTTAACTACCACAGCTTCACACCAACTTCCCCAAAAACGTTGCCCTGCGGCGCCAGGATTTTTCATTACTCTTGCAAGGTTTTAAAAAATCATAATCAGGTGTTAAGTTTCTAAAAAAAACTTCTTTGTCTCTCTCTTTTGGAGAAGATTTCCCATGATGGCAAGTGACACGGTTACGTCACAACCGCCTCTTTTGGATTAGGAGAACAGAACCATTGAAGGAATATCCAAGGAAATTTATCATACGAGACCATCATTTTTCACATACTTTTTCACCTATTCTGATCTCCTAATCATGTATTTTGCAAACATTCGGAAATGACGGGGTTATTAAAATTTGGTACAGAAGCATAGTTTGGGTGGTTTCCTGCAAATGTTTGTTTTTTATAGGAAAATTCAAATAACCTTAGATAGCAAAATATTTAAAAAAATTAATAAAAAACACTTATTTTTTACCGGAGAAAACCTAAATTATATACTCTCTACTTTTTCCTAAATTATTACAAGTAATAAAGGCCTGAAAAATATATACAATAAAAACTTTCTGCCAGCTCCCTTAGCAACAAGTTCATTTAAAATTGCATTAAATATAAGTATGTACGCCAGTGATAAATCGATATTTAATCAACGCGCGGGATTATTGCCGTTTTAATTTTAAATAAATATTACCCCGGTTCATCCCGGCGCATTCAGCTAATAATCAAAAACTCGCTGTGAATCGCATTGGCTTGCTGGTTGGATATTACCATTATGTGTCCTCTCTATTTAGATTTGTATGCTCTCTGATATTGGGTAGTGAATTTCGATTTCCCCATCTCTTCCTTACAAATTTCAGCTTGAATATCTTGGAGAAGATAAAGGTGTTTGGTATTTTTGAAAAGTTTATTTTTGAAGGATTCAGAAAATGAGATAATACACAGGGTGTCCAATTAAAAAAAAAAAGATAAGTTTATATTTTATTTTTGAGACATCCTTTAAAATGATCCTATAAGTTCTTTTTGAAAAAAACCATAGTTCTCCCAAAAAATCCATTATTACAGACTTTTAGGACAGTCTGTATATAAATCATGCATAATCCAAAAGGCATCAAATTTGAACTGAAATTTTAATTCTTTACAGGGGTAAAATTTGTCAGCCAAAAGCACCATCTCTCCAAATGTTCCACTGCACTCACTTAATTTAATTTTAGACCTGACATCAGTGAAGGGGACATACTGTTAGGATTAATATTCTGGGACTGGGTATCTCCCCTAAATTCGTAGTTAGAGAATACCTCTATCTATATGCTAAAATACAAGGAAAATATCTACCGTAAAATGGGGTTACTTTGAAACTTTTTTTTGGTTTTTTTGTTGACTAGGATTATACCTCTTTTACTCGCTTTTTTAAAACACAAAAATTTTAAAAATGCAAAGTATTGAGTTAGTAAAAAAATTTTTTATGTGAATTTAGTTGTTGTTCAACTTACTTCGTTCATATCCGCACCATTTCAAAATTGTTGTTGTACTTTTTTAAATATTTGTATTTTTCTTTTGGGGGCGACTTTGATAAATGGGGTTACTTTGATGGGGTCTAATTATAATTCTTTTTAGACGTTTTGTTTTATCACTTATTATTTGAGTATTAAAATCTTAACATTAATAGGAAAAAAACAATACAATACAATTGTAGGAGCAAAGCTTGCTAAAACTAAATAAAAATACAAATAGCTTATAGTAATAGTAGCTCCTTAGCTAAAATGAATCCAGAATAAAAATAAATTTTGCTTAAATTTCTAACACTTGAACCGTATTTCGGAAATTAACAATTTCTTAATATATATAATATCGTAAAATAGCACAAATATCAGCAAATGCTACACTGGATCATCTGAAAGATTTGCCCCCAAGAAACTGTGCCAATATAACCTTGTCCGGAAGTCAAAGTGCAGGGGTAACTTGAATATATATTCAACCTCTTTAGGGTTTTAGAAGTATTATTATAAATATCTGTCGGAATTTCCGCCGGCAGCAATGAATTTATTTAAGTTCTTCGACGATTAACTCGGTGGAGTATTTGATCCAAAACGATTTTCTTTAAGTAACTCAATTAGTGTTTCTTTGACAACATGTTGGAGCTCGCATACTTCACGGGGTGATCCTGGGATTTTATCGAGGACCTTATTGGGGTTAAATGAGTATATCCCTGTTTCGTTTTTTTCCTGATTCTTGTTGATCACCAGGTTTTGATTTTTATTTGGTTTCTACGCTATCCATCTTTTCAAACCAGGTCTTGAATAAGCCTTGGGAATATCTGGAGCCATATTTCTAAGTTTGAAATTAGTGAGCACAAAACGCCAAGCTTCTTTCATAGGCCTAAAAAAGCCACATTCAGCGGTTGACAATTATTTGTCGAGTTTGGGACCAGACAGACAAATGAAATGTCATTTTCCTTGCAATGACAGGGTATCGCCTTCAACCACTCTTCAAATGTATTTGTATCCAACCATTCGTGAGATGTTCTCTTAAACAACCCCTAATAAAGCAAGTCTTTGGGACAGCATGAATTTCTTTTAATGTCCCCTTCCGTTCAGAAATTGTAGAGATTTTCGCTTTTGTATATTACATAAATCGGTAGCAATGTCCCGTCTGCTAATCCGCAAACCATGATCGACGTGTTACTCTTGGAATGGTTCATTACGTTTTCCGGATATTTGGATCATCATCATCCACATGCGGTCATTCGCATTTTCTTATGGATGATGTGTTTCGGTTAAATTTTTTTTATATTTCAATGTTATAGAGGTGGTCCCAATGAGCAATTTTCGTCATGGGCACTTGCCCCAATATGTACATAGTGAGCTAGAAATTAGACTTAAAGTTACACAAATTTCCTTTTTTTACTAAACTTAACCTTTGTTTACAACAAAACTTAAGATAGGATAATAATGGTTTCTGCAGATCTGTTTCAAAACATAGTGACCTACATTTTTAATATTAGTATTAGTGTCCATATTGCTCAAAATCCCTTATTTTAATATATTTTATTTTATTCAAATTGTCCTTACAAAGAAACTACTATTACTATTCATTATATTTTGTAATGTTAGTCTACAGACCACAACAAACACATTTTACCTTAATTCCGAATATCGTATATTTACATGGCGAGTCAAGTTATATTTTAGAAATTGCTCCAAATCACTTGGGTTTTAAATTTGATTTAACGTTTAAATAAGCGGATAACTGAAGAACAGTTGATTTTATTGCTTATGTAATTCTAGAACTACAGCAAATATTTTTCACTGTATTACTCCTGATCGACTAAGTACAGAGTAAATCAAGAAATACGCCTGAAATTACTCCAAATCGCTTATTATAAAACTCGACTATTAAAAGAGTAGCAAAACGAAAAATAATTTTTATTTCTCAAACAGAATTTTGAAAAAATGATGATTTTTGTTAACTTCAAACTTTTGAATTTATAAAGAGTACGCCAAAAGAAGTTTAAGCAACTCCCGAAATACACCATTATAACGTGATTAAATAGTTTTTACAAAAAAAAAACACTAGCTAAGCAACAGAATTATTTTTTTAAATCTTACAGAGGGAGCAAAGAAAGGCACTTTTTAGGGTATCAAAAATCTGCTTCTAAAATAAGGGGTTTTACGCAATTTCAGGCGTATTTTTTGACTTACCCTGTACACATACGAACATTAGTACTAATATCAAAAATGTAGGGCGTTATGTGTTAAATCAGATCTGCTGATTAATGGTAAGTATTCCAGACCAGAGGCAACTCATATCCAATGCTAAAAAATAGTTTTGTGTCTTTTTGTCAAATATACAGTGTGATTTATGAAAATATTGCAAAAATAAAAACGAACATATCTCGGAAACCAATAAACGTATTTACTTTAGATTTGGGACACATAAGGAGCCCCAAAAGCTACTTCTATCAATGTATAAAAAAATTTAAATTCCAGGTCCGGACTAAAAAAAATTAGTATATTTTCGTTAAAAACAAGACCCTGTAATCTGCAATTGGTATTACCACATAAAAGCCAAAGGATGGTGCTATAATACCCTTGGATTGTATTTAACGCGTCAAGTCTCAGTTTTTTATAAAAAAATAAAAACATCCAAATTCCAATCCTGAGATATTAGGGTTACAAACAATATCACGTTTTAAATTCCTAAAAACGAATTTTTAGGTTAAAATTAATTTAGGCATAAATAAATCAACACGCACCCTACCCAAGCAAAAAACAGGCTGATACAGTGCCGAATTAATATTTTTAAATTTATTTTTATAAAATATAGAAACACATAATTTTAATTTATTAATAATTTAATTTGAAATCCGTTTTCGGCATTGATTTGAAGTCCTAGTCGAATCATTAAAATTTCACGCCCGGACTAATATTTATTTGATTTTATTTGTCTTTATTGGAACACAACATTTTTTTGTAATTCATTTCAAGATTTGTTTATATCACAACATACAAAGGCAAAGGATGATGCTATAAGTATCTATAAGTATAAATTGATCATCATCTAAAAAACCATTAAAAGATTACAACCAGGGGATATTGTAGGGTGATCCGATCTACAATAAATGCCACTGCCACTTTTCTTTGTTATTAGGCATGCTTGCTGGTACAAAAGCTGTATAACTTTTTCCAGCCTATTAGAATATGTATGCCAAAGTTGACAAGTGTCATTGCAAATGTCAAATGTTGACATAAGGTTTCTTATTTTAAATAAAACATCCTATATTTTATAGAATTTTTAGATTCCTCGAAAACTTTTTTATAGCATGCAAAATAACGGAGAAAAATGGCGGTGGCATTTATGGTAGATCACCCTGTACATTATACAATTTAAAAAAAAATTGTATGTCGTGATACCAAAATCTCCAAATGAAGTAAAAAAAAATGTTGTTTTCCAATAAGGACAAATAAAACCAAATAAATATTAGTCCGGGCCTGTAATTTTAATGATTTGACTACGACTTCAAATCAATTCCGAAAACGGATTTCAAATTAAAATAAGGTTTATTAATAAATTAAAAGTATGTTTTTGTATTTTTTATAAAAGTAAATTAAAAAATATTAATCCAGCCCTTTACCAGCCTGTTTTTTGCTTGGGTAGGGTGGGTATTGATCTATTTATGCCCAAATTAGTTTTAACCTAAAAATACGTTTTTAGGAATTTAAAACGCGATATTGTTTGCAACCCTAATATCTTAGGATTGGAATTTGAATGTTTTTATTTTTTTTATGAAAAACTGAGACGCGTTAAATAAAATCTAAGGGTATTATACCACCATCCTTTAGCTTTTATGTGGTAATACCAAAATTTGCAAATTGCAGTATACAGTGTGTTGTTTTTAACAAAAAATTATAAAACTAAATTTTTTTTAGTCCGGACCTGGAATTTTATTTTTTTATACATTGATAGCAGTAGCTTTTGGGGCTTCTTATGTGTGCCAAATTTAATGTAAATACGTTTATTAGTTTCCGAAATATATCCGCTTTTATTTTTGCAATATTTTTATAAATCACACTGGATATTTGACAAAAAAACTCAAAAATTTTTTTTAGCATTGGATATGAATTGCCCCTGGCCTGTAATACTTACCATTAAATTATTTACATTTCGTCGTGAATCACCCTGTATATAGGTTAAGTTTAGTAAAAAAAAAGTACCCAACAAAAATTGCTCCTTAAAAAAAAATAACCGAAAGACATCCCCCAAAAGAAAATCGCAGGGTTCTTTGTTGTGAAGGGTGTTTCCGCCAGCGATGTCTTGAATAGCTTCTTTAACTTGTTCTTCAGTGTGGTTGCGTGTCTGTCATCTGCAACCAAAAAAAAAAAAAACAAAAGTTAGCCAGTTTAAAGCAAAAAAGTATTAAATTCAAGCTGCTCAAAGTTACCCTCACCCGGATCAATGTCGCCCCAACATTTCGATCAAAGTGACCCCAAGTACATTTACCCTATTTTAAATTAGATGTTACTGGTGGAAAATTTTACTTTTAAGGTTATGTATTTCCAAAATAATAAATAAATTACAAATTTTACTTACTTTGCGAGACTGATGTTTTTGGAGTATTTATACACTTTTAAGTATTTTTTTCGTTAAAAAAACGGTTTTTTTCACGACACCCACGCCGCCTCTCTTCCAAAGATGCTTGGCTACTAAATTAACCTATTAAAAAACAGGTGCTTTAAGGGCAGGCATTTCGGGAAATTCAAAATTTAAATGAAGTGGGGCGAGTTTCAAAGTCGCCCCGTGATTTCAAAGCCCCATCTTACGGTACAGTGCCACCTAGGGAAACACATTAGAACTAAATATGTATCAAGAACATTACTGAAAACTGACTAGCTTGGATTAATCATTTGAAATTTTAAATCTGACTTACCATTGATATGATTTAAAATGAAAATAAACAAGCCCAAGACCATACAAAAAATTTACATCCTGCCAATAACTGTCCTTTTGCGTCTTGTAGAACATTTGATAAGCTGATAATGCTAAAAAATTAAAAAATGTTATAATTCCTTAATAAAATCTTTGTGGCTTAGAAACCCTTTTTTTACAAAACGGGGGGGAGGGCACATTTTCTTGGAAAAAATAGTATGGGAGAAGTCAAATAAAAGATAACTTTATAAAAATCACAAAATAAATAACAATACTGACTAAAGGGGGTAAAAATTTACTAAAAGAAGAATAAAGTATAAGCTAAATATATACAGTGGATTTACAGCATTTTTAAAGAAAGGGGCGCTTTAGGATTTTGAGGAGAGCGGTAGACAGGGGGAACTTTATGGTGGAGTTTTTATTGCAATTATGAGGAATAATTTACTTTCTTACCTACCTTTTCTATATTCTTCCACAAGTAAATGAAAGTGTCCCAATTTCACCCAGGTTCTTGGATCTATGCTCGTTTTTTTAGTTTGGAAGTTGTTTGGATCATTTTCATCTTTAACTTTTTGTTCCCGCTTAGCTTGAACTATCATTAATTGAAGGTACTTTATTGCCTAAAAGTATCAGTTCTGGTTAGGTACCAGTTTAAATTCATGTCATCTACCTCAGACAGACAGTTTTTTTTATCCTTTCAACTAGTTATCAAAAGTTATGGATATTAAATGACTATTTAAGAATGAATTAAGGCTTATTTATTTATGCTTTCTGTTGTATTTTTTCAGGACGGAAAATGCTGACTGCTATTTGAGAAAGAGAGGGAACATGAAGAGAGCCGAGTCCCTAGAAACTTGTTAATTTGAAAAAGTCTACTGACTTTTCTAAATGCCCCAAGTCATCATCTGTTCTCAAAAAAACAACCGAGGCAGAAAAAAATGCACAGTAAACTTGGAGTGCATAATGACTACATATACGTGAGACGAAGTTCGTTTAACCGTATATAAGAAGAAAATATACCTTGGACTGAAATCTATCTCGAGGACCACAAAAATAAGTGCTTACATGGGATTTAGTAGTAAATCTTTAGACTAGAATGATAAATATTTAAGAATGTATGAAGAGTTATTCATGCTTGCTTTCTAATGTCTTTTTGTTAAAACGGAAAATGCTGACTGATATTTAAGAAAGAAAAGGTACATAAGGAGAGCTCCTAGAAATTTGTTTTTTTCAAAAATTCCTGTTTGCAAGAAACCAACCCATGCTTAAAAATAATCAACAGCAAATTTGGAAGCCTATATAAATAATGGAGATAAAAATAAGGGTTTATTTACATCAGACTCAGTCCTGACTTAAGATTAAACTTGGATCAAACTCAATGTATATGTACGAAATGTTGAGACTAGACTGATATAAATATTTAAGAATTTATAATGAGTGATATATACTTGCTAAAATGTATATTTTTTTGCCTTTTAAGAAAGAGTAGGGACATAATGAGAGCCGAACCCCTGGGAATTTGTTAATTTGACAAACCCCATTGACTCGGTTCTCAACATGTCCCAAGTCATCGGCTGTTTGCAAGAACCAACCGGGGTAAAAGAAACTTATAGTAAATTGGACCACCATTTTGCTTCTTTCTTTAACCTTGTATATAAGAAGATATATTCGTCCTTGGACTGAAATCTATCTAAAGATCACTAAAATAAGGTTTTACATGGAACTCAGTTCCGACTCAAATTAAACTCGGATTCAAGAAGGTATGAAAACTTATTAATGCTTTCTTCCTACTGCCAACAATAGGAGAGGTGAGTCAGTAGGAACTTTGACTCAAGTTTGTTTTCAAATCATCATCTGTTTGCAAGAAAGCAACCTATGCAGAAAGGTAACTACCAGTAAATTTGAAGTGCATAATGCGGCACAATTACTATAATAGCTACTAAACTGATAAATATGTAAAACGTTATAATGAGTGATATATGCTTGCTAATATGTACATTTTTTTAGGACCGAAAAATATGGCTGCCTTTTAAGAAAGTTTGTTTGTTCCAGCATCACGCAAAGACTACTAAACAGATTTTGGTGGGAGGAGGAGACAGGACATCGGCTTTATTTTACCAAAATCGGTTCATGGGGACACAGGTTATAACCATTTAAAGCAAAAAAAAAACGGGAAAAAAACTTTCAAACCGCAATTCCTAGTGAATTCGTTCTCAAAATGTCCCAAGTCATTATCTGTTCAAAAGAAACTAACCGGAGTAAAAAAACTTACAGTAAATTTGAACCACGATTTTGCATCTTTCTTTAACTTTGTGTATCAGAAGAAGATATAATCCTTGGACTGAAATCTATCTAAAGACCACAAAAATAAGGTTTTACATGGGGCTCAGTCTCGACTTAAATTAAACTATATGATTAATTATTTACTACATATATTAAAGTATATATGTAGTAAATAACTATGTAGACTAGACTGATAAATATTCAAGAATGTATGAAGTTATTAATGCTTTCTTCCTACTGTAATTTTTTCGAGATGAAAAATGCTGACTGCTACTTAAGAAAGAGAGGGAACAGAAGGAGAGGTGAGTCACTCGGAACTTGTTAATATGACTCAAGTTTGTTTGACTCAGTTCTCTAAATGTTCCAAGACATCATCTGTTTGCAAGTAAGCAACTTATGCAGAAAGGTAATTTGGGAAATGTTGAGACTAGAACTAGACTGATAGATATTTAAGAATTTATAATGAGGGATATGTTTGCTAATAGGTATATTTTTTAGAACCGAAAAATCTGGCTGCCTTTTAAGAAAGAGAGGGGACATAATGAGAGACGAGCCCCTAGGAATTTGTTAATTTGACAAAATTCCTAGTGACTTCGTTCTCAAAATGTCCCAAGTCATCATCTGTTCACAAGAAACGAACCGGAGTAACAAAACTTGCAGTAAATTTGAACCACGATTTTGCATCTTTCTTTAACCTTGTGTATTAGAAGAAGATATAATCGTTGGACTGAAATCTATCTAAAGACTACAAAAATAAGGTTTTACATGGGGCTCAGTCTCGACTTAAATTAAACTCGGATCGAACTTCATCACTTGTATATATGTAGTAAATAATTATGTAGTCTAGACTGATAAATATTCAAGAATGTATGTAAAGTTATTAATGCTTTCTTTCTACTGTAATTTTTTCGGATGAAAAATGCTGACTGCTACTTAAAAAAGAAAGGGAACAGTAGGAGAGGTGAGTCACTCGGAACTTGTTAATTTGACTCAAGTTTGTTTGACTCAGTTCTCTAAATGTTCCAAGACATCATCTGTTTGCAAGAAAGCAACTTATGCAGAAAGTTAATTGGGAAATGTTGAGACTAGAACTAGACTGATAGATATTTAAGAATTTATAATGAGGGATATGTTTGCTAATAGGTATATTTTTTAGAACCGAAAAATCTGGCTGCCTTTTAAGAAAGAGAGGGGACATAATGAGAGACGAGCCCCTAGGAATTTGTTAATTTGACAAAATTCCTAGTGACTTCGTTCTCAAAATGTCCCAAGTCATCATCTGTTCACAAGAAACGAACCGGAGTAACAAAACTTGCAGTAAATTTGAACCACGATTTTGCATCTTTCTTTAACCTTGTGTATTAGAAGAAGATATAATCCTTGGACTGAAATCTATCTAAAGACCACAAAAATAAGGTTTTACATGGGGCTCAGTCTCGACTTAAATTAAACTCGGATCGAACTTCATCACTTGTATATATGTAGTAAATAATTATGTAGTCTAGACTGATAAATATTCAAGAATGTATGTAAAGTTATTAATGCTTTCTTTCTACTGTAATTTTTTCGGATGAAAAATGCTGACTGCTACTTAAAAAAGAAAGGGAACAGTAGGAGAGGTGAGTCACTCGGAACTTGTTAATTTGACTTAAGTTTGTTTCACTCAGTTCTCTAAATGTTCCAAGACATCATCTGTTTGCAAGAAAGCAACTTATGCAGAAAGGTAATTTGGGAAATGTTGAGACTAGAACTAGACTGATAGATATTTAAGAATTTATAATGAGGGATATGTTTGCTAATAGGTATA
Organism: Oxystoma pomonae; assembly: GCA_963921995.1. NCBI lineage: Eukaryota > Metazoa > Arthropoda > Insecta > Coleoptera > Brentidae > Oxystoma > Oxystoma pomonae. Next base: position 14,226,607 of record OY998173.1, read on the forward strand.
TTTTTTAGAACCGAAAAATCTGGCTGCCTTTTAAGAAACAGAAGGGACATAATGAGATACGAGCCCCTAGGAATTTGTTAATTTGACAAAATTCCTAGTGACTTCGTTCTCAAAATGTCCCAAGTCATCATCTGTTCACAAGAAACGAACCGGAGTAAAAAAACTTGCAGTAAATTTGAACCACGATTTTGCATCTTTCTTTAACCTTGTGTATTAGAAGAAGATATAATCCTTGTATATATGTAGTAAATAATTATGTAGTGTAGACTGATAAATATTCAAGAATGTATGTAAAGTTATTAATTAGCTTTCTTCCTACTGTAATTTTTTCGAGATGAAAAATGCTGACTGCTACTTAAGAAAGAGAGGGAACAGAAGGAGAGGTGAGTCACTCGGAACTTGTTAATTTGACTCAAGTTTGTTTGACTCAGTTCTCTAAATGTTCCAAGACATCATCTGTTTGCAAGAAAGCAACTTATGCAGAAAGTTAATTGGGAAATGTTGAGACTAGAACTAGACTGATAGAATTTAAGAATTTATAATGAGGGATATGTTTGCTAATAGGTATATTTTTTTAGGACCGAAAAATCTGGCTGCCTTTTAAGAAAGAGAGGGGACATAATGAGAGACGAGCCCCTAGGAATTTGTTAATTTGACAAAATTCCTAGTGACTTCGTTCTCAAAATGTCCCAAGTCATCATCTGTTCACAAGAAACGAACCGGAGTAACAAAACTTGCAGTAAATTTGAACCACGATTTTGCATCTTTCTTTAACCTTGTGTATTAGAAGAAGATATAATCGTTGGACTGAAATCTATCTAAAGACTACAAAAATAAGGTTTTACATGGGGCTCAGTCTCGACTTAAATTAAACTCTTAATGCTTTCTTCCTACTGTAATTTTTTCGGAATGAGAAATGCTGCCTGCTACTTAAGAAAGAGAGGGAACAGTAGGAGAGGTGAGTCACTCGGAACTTGTTAATTTGACTCAAGTTTGTTTGACTCAGTTCTCTAAATGTTCCAAGACATCATCTGTTTGCAAGAAAGCAACTTATGCAGAAAGGTAATTTGGGAAATGTTGAGACTAGAACTAGACTGATAGATATTTAAGAATTTATAATGAGGGATATGTTTGCTAATAGGTATATTTTTTAGAACCGAAAAATCTGGCTGCCTTTTAAGAAACAGAAGGGACATAATGAGATACGAGCCCCTAGGAATTTGTTAATTTGACAAAATTCTTAGTGACTTCGTTCTCAAAATGTCCCAAGTCATCATCTGTTCACAAGAAACGAACCGGAGTAACAAAACTTGCAGTAAATTTGAACCACGATTTTGCATCTTTCTTTAACCTTGTGTATTAGAAGAAGATATAATCCTTGGACTGAAATCTATCTAAAGACCACAAAAATAAGGTTTTACATGGGGCTCAGTCTCGACTTAAATTAAACTCGGATCGAACTTCATCACTTGTATATATGTAGTAAATAATTATGTAGTCTAGACTGATAAATATTCAAGAATGTATGTAAAGTTATTAATGCTTTCTTTCTACTGTAATTTTTTCGGATGAAAAATGCTGACTGCTACTTAAAAAAGAAAGGGAACAGTAGGAGAGGTGAGTCACTCGGAACTTGTTAATTTGACTTAAGTTTGTTTCACTCAGTTCTCTAAATGTTCCAAGACATCATCTGTTTGCAAGAAAGCAACTTATGCAGAAAGGTAATTTGGGAAATGTTGAGACTAGAACTAGACTGATAGATATTTAAGAATTTATAATGAGGGATATGTTTGCTAATAGGTATATTTTTTAGAACCGAAAAATCTGGCTGCCTTTTAAGAAACAGAAGGGACATAATGAGATACGAGCCCCTAGGAATTTGTTAATTTGACAAAATTCCTAGTGACTTCGTTCTCAAAATGTCCCAAGTCATCATCTGTTCACAAGAAACGAACCGGAGTAAAAAAACTTGCAGTAAATTTGAACCACGATTTTGCATCTTTCTTTAACCTTGTGTATTAGAAGAAGATATAATCCTTGTATATATGTAGTAAATAATTATGTAGTGTAGACTGATAAATATTCAAGAATGTATGTAAAGTTATTAATTAGCTTTCTTCCTACTGTAATTTTTTCGAGATGAAAAATGCTGACTGCTACTTAAGAAAGAGAGGGAACAGAAGGAGAGGTGAGTCACTCGGAACTTGTTAATTTGACTCAAGTTTGTTTGACTCAGTTCTCTAAATGTTCCAAGACATCATCTGTTTGCAAGAAAGCAACTTATGCAGAAAGTTAATTGGGAAATGTTGAGACTAGAACTAGACTGATAGAATTTAAGAATTTATAATGAGGGATATGTTTGCTAATAGGTATATTTTTTTAGGACCGAAAAATCTGGCTGCCTTTTAAGAAAGAGAGGGGACATAATGAGAGACGAGCCCCTAGGAATTTGTTAATTTGACAAAATTCCTAGTGACTTCGTTCTCAAAATGTCCCAAGTCATTATCTGTTCAAAAGAAACGAACTGGAGTAAAAAAACTTACAGTAAATTTGAACCACGATTTTGCATCTTTCTTTAACCTTGTGTATCAGAAGAAGATATAATCCTTGGACTGAAATATATCTAAAGACTACAAAATTAAGGTTTTACATAGGGCTCAGTCTCGACTTAAATTAAACTCGGATCGAACTTCATCACATGTATATATGTAGTAAATAATTATGTAGACTAGACTGATAAATATTCAAGAATGTATGAAAAGTTATTAATGCTTTCTTCCTACTGTAATTTTTTCGGAATGAGAAATGCTGCCTGCTACTTAAGAAAGAGAGGGAACAGTAGGAAAGGTGAGTCACTCGGAACTTGTTAATTTGACTCAGTTCTCTAAATGTTCCAAGACATCATCTGTTTGCAAGAAAGCAACTTATGCAGAAAGGTAATTTGGGAAATGTTGAGACTAGAACTAGATTGATAGATATTTAAGAATTTATAATGAGTGATAGATGTTTGGTAATATGTATATTTTTTTAGGACCGAAAAATCTGGCTGCCTTTTAAGAAAGAGAGGGGACATAATGAGAGACGAGCCCCTAGGAATTTGTTAATTTGACAAAATTCCTAGTGACTTAGTTCTCAAAATGTCCTAAGTCATTATATGTTCAAAGGAAACGAACCGGAGTAAAAAAACTTACAGTAAATTTGAACCACGATTTTGCATCTTTCTTTAACCTTGTGTATCAGAAGAATCCTTGGACTGAAATCTATCTAAAGACGACAAAAATAAGGTTTTACATGGGGCTCAGTCTCGACTTAAATTAAACTCGGATCGAACTTCATCACATGTATATATGTAGTAAATAATTATGTAGACTAGACTGATAAATATTCAAGAATGTATGAAAAGTTATTAATGCTTTCTTCCTACTGTAATTTTTTCGGGAGGGAAAATGCTGACTGCTATTTAAGAAAGAGATGGAACATCAGGAGATGGGTCACTAGAAACTTGTTAATTTGACTCAAGTTTCTTTGACTCAGTTCTCTAAATGTCCCAAGTCATCATCTGTGTGCAAGAAAACAACCCAGGCAGAAAGGTAACTAACAGCAAATTTTGAGTGCATAATGCGGACAATTACTATGCTAAATGGGAATCAGCCTGACTTGGATCAAACTCAAGGTATATGTGGGTGATTCCACCAAAAGTGTGCATTAGGCTGTCCCTAAGGGTCAAAAGCCAAACAATAAATAAAAATACGGTTTTTAATTTAAAATTTTATTGAGAACAATGTTATTTCTTAAAGCTTTTACAAAAAGTATAGGAATTTGTTTTTAAATTTACCTATTTTCTTATTTTTATCCCGCAAACGTCATTCTAGTGATATTCAACTTTCTAAACTTAATGAAACAAGTATAATTTTAATAGGAAACAGAATTTACTATAGGTTTGTCTAGAAAGCCTAAATAGCCATTATTTTTTATAATTTGAGTTAGGTATTAAAATAAATAAGTTAACAATAAGTAGTTGTTCAGTTTAGTCCATGTTCAGTCAAATTGTTTTTGTGTAAATAAAACTTATCATGTTAAAAAAAGAATTCCCGTACATTCAAAAGTACAAAAAAAATATTTTGTCATTTCCATGTTAGGCTCATCATTCCCATGTAGAGTCGTTTTTAAAAAAATCTAAAAATCTCGTAAATATGTGATTAATAATAGGTTTTTCTAGTGCACCTTCAAATATAATGACTTAAGATTACTTTTCGTTTTTTTTATCAACTCTTCTCATAAAAAGTACTCTAGGACAAAATTTAGCATAACAATGCACACTTTTGGTGGAAAAACCCATGTATGAAATGTTGAGACTAGACTTATAAATATGTAAGTATTTATAATGAGTGATATATGCTTGCTAATATGTATATTTTTTTAGGACCTAAAAATCTGGCTGCTTTTTCAAAAAGAGAAGGGACATAATGAGAGCCGAGCCTCTGGGAATTTGTTAATTTGACAAACCTCATTGACTTGGTTCTCAACATGTCCCAAGTCATCGTCTGTTTGCGAGAACCAAAAGGGAAAAAAAAACTTATAGTAAATTGGACCACCACCAAGAAACTGATACAGAAAGGTAACTAACAGCAAATTTGGAGTGCATAATGCCTATTCCAAATATAGCAAAATGGCTCTCGATTTTATTTCGCCTCCCCCACATTAACAAAGCTATCTCTTTCTCCATTTTAGGCCTATTTACTCAACTTCTAATGCTTAATGGCTAATTGATAAATTTAATGGATAGTGTTTAATGCATAATGTTTAATGGTTAATCACAATTTCATCCATGGAATCTCTTGCATTCCATATGCAAGGAAACCTTTCAATACATTCAATAAACAAGCCATCATTGATACTCATTAAAAAAAAAACAAAAAAAATGTCCAAAAACAATAAAAGTTTTTCCAACAAATTTTGGGGTTATGTCAGCCAAATCAGCTATAGCAAAGAAAATAAAGTGACATCCATTATCCATTATTATCCATTAAACATTAAATTTAAGAATAACGCATTAGACACTGGATAAATATTACCATCGGTTTACACATATTAAACTTTAAAAATTACGCATTAAGCATTACCCATACATTAGAAGTTGAGTAAATAGACCTTTTATAAATAAAACTGACAAACGAAAAATAATAAACAAATATGAGGTTAGATTTCCAGCATCTTCAACAAAAAAACGCAAAAAAGTTGGGCGAGATTCTACTTCTGGGCGGTAAAATCTATCAAATTCAAAATGTTCTCTCCATCTCTCTATATTAGAGCATCGAGCAGCTAAAAGCAAATCTGTGTATTTGGCATAATGCGGCACAATTACTATGATAAATGGGAATCAATCCTGAATTAAAATTTAACTTGGATCAAACTCAAGGTATATGTAGGAAATGTTGAGCCTAGACTGATAAATATGTAAGACTTTATAATGAGTGATATATGCTTGCTAATATGTATATTTTTTAGGACCGAAAAATATGGCTGCCTTTTAAGAAAGTTTGTTTGTTCCAGCATCACGCGAAAACTACTAACAGATTTTGGTGGAAGGACACACAACTGGATTACTTGGACCCCTGGGCAGAACAGAGGATTTATTTTACCAAAATCCGTTCAGAAGGCTGATTTTTTTGAGCCTGATAAGTATTAAAGAATGTATGAAAGCGTATTCATGCTTTGTTTCTACTAAATTTTTTTTAGTATAGAAAATAATGACTGCTATTTAAGAAAGAGATCGAAAATTAGGAGACGGGGGTCACTAGAAACTTGTTAATTTGACTCAAGTTTCTTTGACTCAGTTCTCTAAATGTCCCAAGTCATCATCTGTTTGCAAGAAAGCCGCCTATGCAGAAAGGTAACTAACAGCAAATTTAGAGTGCATAATGCGGCAAATTATAGTATGTAACAGTTGTTTTAGGAAATCATGCCTTATTTTAAATACACCTACGATTTTTGTTCGTTTTGCTTATTTTTTTTCAGAACCACCTAAAAATACCAAAAATATCATTTCGATGCGCATCATTCCCGTGGTTTTTATGTCCCACGGGAATGTTGGTAAATGACAAAAACTCTAAGAAATAAGATTTTATGATCCTTTTTGCAGTTAATCAATATGGTTACGAAAAAAGTAACTTCAAAGGAAGAAAAACGAATAAAGCGAGAAAAAGAAAGAGGGAGAAGAAACTTTATCAAAGATGGCCCAGTACTAAGAGAGTTGCAACGCCAAAAAGAACACCAAAAATATATTAGGAAAAAAGAAAAAGGAGCAAAAAAACAGTTACGCCTAGAGAACAAAGAAAGCAAGGAAAAAAATGGAAAGTAGCGAGCAAAAATTATCGAGAAAAGCAGAAAAAGAAAAAATGTACAGTAATTAAGCTGGACAAAAACCGAAAAGGGCAATTTAAACATAGTAGTAAGTAGGAAAGGTAGATAAGCATTATAAAAACAAAGCATAGCGCTATTTGGAAAAGAAAAAGATTGTTTTGTTGTACAAAGCAAAGATAAACAAACTCAAAAGTAGCGTCGAAAAACCTAAAAAGAAATATTAAAGAGCAGTAACTACAAAAAAGAATAAAAAACATACCACAGCCGCCACCAAGCTTGCTTTATGTTAACTCTAGAAACATGAGCCGAGAGATGCTTATGTTTTGGTCAAATATGAACACAAAACTCACATTTCTAAGGGTTTGGAAAAATTCCGATAATGCAGATAGTGATATTGAACTTTTTAAACTTAATGAAACAAATATAATTTTAAAAGGAAACAGGATTTACTATAAGTTTGACAAGAAAGCCTAACTAGCCAGTATTTTTTATAATTTGAGTTATTAAAATAAATAAGTTAACAATAAGTAGTTGTTCAGTTTAGTCGATGTTCAGTCAAATTATTTTTGCGTAAATAAAACTTAAAAACCGAATCGTGCATCATTATCATGTTAAAAAAATAATTCCTGTACATTCAAAAGTACAAAAAAAATATTTTGTCATTTCCATGTTGGGCTCATCATTCCCCTGTAGAGTCGTTTTTAAAAAAATCTAAAAATCTCCCTAAATATGTAATAGGTTTTTCTAGTGCACCTTCAAATATAATGACTTTAGATTACTTTTCGTTTTTTTTATCAACTCTTCTCATAAAAAGTGCTCAAGGACAAAATTTAGCATAACAATGCACACTTTTGGTGGAATAACCCATGTATGAAATGTTGAGACTAGACTGATAAATATATAAGTATTTATAATGAGTGATATATGCTTGCTCATATGTATATTTTTTAGGACCCAAAAATCTGGCTGTTTTTTCAGAAAGAGAAGGGACATAATGAGAGCCGAGCCTCTGGGGAATTGTTAATTTGACAAACCTCACTGACTCGGTTCTCAACACGTCCCAATTCATCGTCTGTTTGCCAGAACCAACCGGGGAAAAAAGAGCTTATAGTAAATTGGGACCACCATTTTGCATCTTTCTTTAACCCTGTATATAAGAAGATATAATCGTCCTTGGACTGAAATCTATCCAAAGATTACAAAAATCAGGTTTTACATGGGGCTTAGTCCAGACTCAAATTAAACTCGAATCGAACTTCATCACATGTATATATGTAGGATATATTTGGACTAGACTGATAAATATTCAAGAATGTATGAAAAGTTATTAATGCTTTCTTCCTACTGTAATTTTTTCGCGATGGAAAATGCTGACTGCTACTTAAGAAAGAGAGGGAGCAGCAGGAGATGTGAGTCACTAGGAACTTGTTAATTTGACTCAAGTTTGTTTGACTCAGTTCTCAAAATGTTCCAAGTCATCATCTGTTTGCAAGAAAGCAACTTATGCAGAAAGGTAATTTAGGAAATGTTGAGACTAGAATTAGACTAATAGATATTTAAGAATTTATAATGAGTGATATATGCTTGCTAATATGTATATTTTTTTAGGACCTAAAAATCTGACAGCTTTTTCAGAAAGAGAAGGGACATAATGAGAGCCGAGCCTCTGGGAATTTGTTAATTTGACAAACCCCCATTGACTCGGTTCTCAACATGTCCCAAATCATCGTCTATTTGCAAGAACCAACCAGGGAAAAAAACTTATAGTAAATTGGACCACCATTTTGCATCTTTCTTAAACCTTGTATATTATATATAATCGTCCTTTGACTGAAATCTATCTAAAGACCACAAAAATAAGCTTTTACATGGGGCTTAGTCCCGACTCAAATTAAACTCGGATCGAACTTCATCACATATATATATGTAGTAAATATTTGGACTAGACTGATAAATATTCAAGAATGTATGAAAAGTTATTAATTCTTTCTTCCTACTGTAATTTTTTCGGGATGGAAAATGCTATTTAAGAAAGAGAGGGAACATCAGGAGAGGTAAGTCACTAGGAACTTGTTAATTTGACTCAAGTTTGTTTGACTCAGTTCTCAAAATGTTCCAAGTCATCATCTGTTTGCAAGAAAGTAACTTATGCAGAAAGGTAATTTAGGAAATGTTGAGACTAGAACTAGACTAATAGATATTTAAGAATAATGAGTGATATATGCTTGCAAATATGTATATTTTTTTAGGACCGAAAAATATGGCTGCCGTTTAAGAAAGTTTGTTTGTTCCAGCATCTCGCAAAAACTACCAACAGATTTTGGTGGGAGGAGGAGACACAACTGGATTACTTGGACCTCTGGGCAGGACATAGGCTTTATTTTACGAAAATCGGTTCATGGGGACACAGGTTATGATCATTTAAAGCAAGAAAACCGGGAAAAACGTTAAAACCGCAGGTGAAGCTGCAGGGTCTTCATTTATGTACTAAATCTTTAAACTAGACTGATTTTTTTTAGACTGATAAATATTCAAGAATGTATGAAAAGGTATTCATGCTTTCTTTCTACTGAATTTTTTTCAGGATGGAAATTGCTGACTGCTTTTTAAGAAAGAGATTGAACATCAGGAGACGAGGGTCACTAGGAACTTGTTAATTCAAATCAAGTTCCTTTGACTCAGTTCTCTAAATGTCCCAAGTCATCGTCGTTTTTAAGAAAGCAACCTACACAGAAAAATACCTAACAGCATTTTTTTAGGATGGAAAATTCTGACTGCTATTTAAGAAAAAGAGGGAACATCAGGAGGGGTGGGTCACTAGGAACTTGTTAATTTGACTCAAGTTTCTTTGACTCAGTTCTCTAAATGTCTCATCATCTGTTTGCAAGAAAGCAACCTATGCAGAAAGGTAACTAACAGCAGATTTAGAGTGCATAATGACTGACTTAAAATTAAACTTGGATCAAACTCAAGGTATATGTAGGAAATGTTGAGTCTAGAACTAGACAGATAGATATTTATGAATTTGCTTGCTAATATGTATATTTTTAGGAACGAAAAATCCGCTGCCTTTTAAGAAAAATGAGGGACATAATGAGAGCCGAGCTCCTGGGAATTTGTTAATTTGACAAAATCCACTAACTCAGTTCTCAACATGTTCCAAGTCATCGCCTGTTTGCAAGAAACCAACCGGGGTAAAAAACACTTAAAGTAAATTTGGACCACCATTTTGCATCTTTCTTTAACCTTGTTCATAAGAAAAAGATATAATCCTCCTTGGACTGAAATCTATCTAAAGATCACAAAAATAAGGTTTTACATGGGGCTCAGTCCCGACTCAAATTAAACTCAGATCGAACTTCACATGTATATATCACATGTATATATGTAGTAAATATTTGGACTAGACTGACAAATATTCAAGAATGTATGGAAAGTTATTAATGCTTTCTTCCTACTGTAATTTTTTCGGGATGGAAAATGCTATTTAAGAAAGAGAGGGAACATCAGGAGAGGTAAGTCACTAGGAACTTGTTAATTTGACTCAAGTTTGTTTGACTCAGTTCTCAAAATGTTCCAAGTCATCATCTGTTTGCAAGAAAGCAACTTATGCAGAAAGGTAATTTAGGAAATGTTGAGACTAGAACTAGACTAATAGATATTTAAAAATAATGAGTGATATATGCTTGCAAATATGTATATTTTTTTAGGACCGAAAAATATGGCTGCCGTTTAAGAAAGTTTGTTTGTTCCAGCATCTCGCAAAAACTACCAACAGATTTTGGTGGGAGGAGGAGACACAACTGGATTACTTGGACGTCAGGGCAGGACATAGGCTTTATTTTACGAAAATCGGTTCATGGGGACACAGGTTATGATCGCTTAAAGCAAGAAAACCGGGAAAAAACGTTAAAACCGCAGGTGAAGCTGCAGGGTCTTCAGTTATGTACTAAATCTTTAAACTAGACTGATTTTTTTTAGATTGATAAATATTCAAGAATGTATGAAAAGGTATTCATGCTTTCTTTCTACTGAATTTTTTTCCGGATGGAAATTGCTGACTGCTTTTTAAGAAAGAGATTGAACATCAGGAGACGAGGGTCACTAGGAACTTGTTAATTCAAATCAAGTTTCTTTCTCAGTTCTCTAAATGTCCCAAGTCATCGTCGTTTTTAAGAAAGCAACCCACACAGAAAAATACCTAACAGCATTTTTTTAGGATGGAAAATTCTGACTGCTATTTAAGAAAAAGAGGGAACATCAGGAGGGGTGGGTCACTAGGAACTTGTTAATTTGACTCAAGTTTCTTTGACTCAGTTCTCTAAATGTCTCATCATCTGTTTGCAAGAAAGCAACCTATGCAGAAAGGTAACTAACAGCAGATTTAGAGTGCATAATGACTGACATAAAAATTAAACTTGGATCAAACTCAAGGTATATGTAGGAAATGTTGAGTCTAGAACTAGACAGATAGATATTTATGAATTTGCTTGCTAATATGTATATTTTTAGGAACGAAAAATCCGCTGCCTTTTAAGAAAAATGAGGGACATAATGAGAGCCGAGCTCCTGGGAATTTGTTAATTTGACAAAATCCACTAACTCAGTTCTCAACATGTCCCAAGTCATCGCCTGTTTGCAAGAAACCCACCGGGGTAAAAAACACTTAAAGTAAATTTAGACCACCATTTTGCATCTTTCTTTAACCTTGTTCATAAGAAAAAGATATAATCCTCCTTGGACTGAAATCTATCTAAAGATCACAAAAATAAGGTTTTACATGGGGCTCAGTCCCGACTCAAATTAAACTCAGATCGAACTTCATCACATGTATATATGTAGTAAATATGTAGACTAGACTGATAAATAATGTATGAAAAGTTATTAATGCTTTTTTCCTACTGTAATTTTTTCGGGATGGAAAATTGTGATTGCTATTTAAGAAAGAGCGGGAACATCCGGAGAGGTAAGTCACTAGGAACTTGTTAATTTGACTCAAGTTTTTTTGACTCAGTTCTCTAAATGTTCCAAGTCATCATCTGTTTACAAGAAAGCAACCTATGCAGAAAGGTAACTAAAAGCAAATTAAGATTGCATAATGCAGACAATTACTATGATAAATGGGAATTAGTCCTGACTTAAAATTAAACTTGGACCACATTCAAGGTATATGTACGAAATGTTGAGAGTAGACTGATAAATATGTAAGACTTTATAATGAGTGATATATGGCTGCCTTTTAAGAAAGTTTGTTTGTTCCACCATCACACAAAAACTACTAACAGATTTTGGTGGGAGGAGGATCATGGGGACACAGGTTATGATTGTTTAAAGTAAGAAAACCGGGAAAAGACGTTAAAACGTTAAATTTTTTTTAGACTGATAAATATTCCAGAACATATGTAAAGGTATTCATGCTTTCAATTTTTTTCAGAATGGAAAATGCTGACTGCTATTTAAGAAAGAGATGGAACATCAGGAGACGAGGGTCACTCGGAACTTGTTAATTTGACTCAAGTTTCTTTGACTCAGTTCTCTAAATGTCCCAAGTCATCATCTGTTTGCAGCAACCTATGCAGAAGAATAACCTAAGAGCAAATTTGGAGTGTATAATGCAGCAGAATTACTATGTATAAATGGAACTGAGTTTGAAGGGTTTACATGGGACGCAGTCCTGATTAAAATTGAACTCTAAGAAAGAGAGAGGCCATAATAAAAGCCGAGCCTGTAGGAACTTTTTAATTTGTCAAAATCCTACTAAGTCAGTTCCCAACATGTCCCACATAATTGTCTGTTTGCAAAAAATCAATCAGTGTAGAAAAAAAAATTCACAGTAAAATTTGAGTGAAATCTACCTAAAGATCACAAAAATAAGGGTTTACGTGGGGCTCAGGCCCGACTGAAATTAAACTTGATGACTTGTATATATGTAGTAAAGTAAGTATTTAGACTAGAATGATAAATATATAAGACTGCATGAGGAGTTAATCATGCTTGCTTTCTACTGTAATTTTTTCAGGATGGAAAATGCTGACTGCAATTTACGAAAGAGAGGTATCATAAGGAGAGCCGAGCCTCTAGGAACTTGTTAATTTGACCAAATTTGTACTGGCTCAGCTCTCTAAATGCTCCAAGTCATCATATGTTCAGAAAAAACCAACCTGTGCAGAAGAACAATGAACAGCAATTTTGGAGTGCATAAGCAGCATAATTACTATGTATAAATGAGACTGATTTTAAAACTGTTTTACTTTGCTAATACACATAAAAATAATATTGGACCCAGTCCTGACTCAAATGAATGCTTATGGTTTATCAAACCAGGAATTTATCAGACCATATTTAATAAAAAAATTAATTGTAAGAATGATTCACTATAGAAACAGCAATTCGTCAAACCAATTTTGTATCCGAACCTTATTTCATCAAACCCATTCAATAACAAATTCGAAATTTAACAGACCCGTTTTTAATCATTGTTATTAAACTCGTAATTTGTAAAACCCATTTTTAATAAAACCCGGAATTTGTCAAACCATTATTTATCAAAACCGGATTTCGTCAAACTTATTGTTTATCATAAAATATTTGCTAAATTGATAGTGCATTCGCCAATAACACTTACATGAACTGAAGTCGTACACGAGGGTGGCGCGGCGTCACGGCGTTTCGATGCATTTGTCGTTCTATAAAAGTATGCACATTTAGTGTTCAATACTTTGTGTATAGATGTCTCCACCTGCATGTACGCCTCCAGTTCATGTAAGTATTATTGGTGAATGCATTATCAATCAATCAACAGTTTGGAAAATATTTTCTGATAGACAAACGAGTTTTTATAAATAATGGTTTGACAAATCCCGGGTTTTATTAAAAATGGGTTTTACAAATTACGAGTTTGATATTAAATGAGTTTGATGAACAACGGTTGTATTAAAAATGGGTCTGTTAAATTTCAAATTTTTTATTGAATGGGTTTGATGAAATAAGGTTTGGATAAAAAAATTGGTTTGATGAATTGAAAGTTCTATAGGGAATGATTTTATGATTGAACTTTCTTTTATTTAACGGGTCTGATTTTGCACATTCTGATAAACTATTGGCGTACATTCAAATTAAACTTGGATCAAACTTGATTACATGTAAATATGTAGTAAATATTTAGACTAAACTGACAATGTATGAAGAGTTATTCATGCTTGTTTTTAATGTATTTTTTTCAGAATGGAAAATGCTGACTGCAAATAAAAAAGAAAGGGATTGGTACTGACTCAGCTCTCTAAATGCCCCCTGTCATCATATGTTTGCAAACAACCAACCTAAGCAGAAAAATAATGAACAGCAAATTTGGAGGGAATAAGTGGCATAATTACTATCTATAAATGAGATTAGGTTTGATTTTAAAACTGTTTTACTTTACCAATACTGCCATCATAAGCAAAAAGCCAGTTAGCCCAACCTTATATTCCAGGCAACTTCTTGTAATAAATTAGTGGCTAGTTGTCGAGGAGGAAATTAACTTGAATAAAATTGCTGGAGTGCTTTGGGTTCATTTTGTTTACTGCTTTGTAAACTTCACCTTTATTCTGCATTGGTGCAGTAGCGAACTGTCATGATGATGTGGTAATGGCGACTCTTGTATGGTAGTAATTAGGTAACAGCATGACAAGTTGCTATGGTGCCTGAGCAGGATAAAGGTGAAAGAACTGCAACAAAATGAACCAAAAGTACACTAGTGTCCTTATTAAAGGTAAGAGCTTGACAGATCATTATGGCACTCCCACACAATAACGGTAAGGGCTTTGGATAAATGTAATAACTATAATCACCCTTTTATTTTTAAAAATTTTGGACATTGTTGAGATAAAACCTAGCATAAAACACAAAATTTTCAAAAACAAACTGATATATATTAACTTAAACATGCAGTATTTCAATTGAACAACTGATTTTTTTTTATCAAAAAGCATGTTTTTGTGTGTTTTTTTGTCTCTCTCAACTCAAACTCAAAAGTGTTGATGGTTAGATGGCAGAATATACAAAAAAATTAGTGATTACATGGGACACAGTCCTGAATACAATTGTACCTACATAGTCACGTCACAGGTATACATAGTAAATGTTTAGACTTGACTGGTAAATATTTAAGATTTTGTAGAGTAATTTATGGTTGCTTAGGAAAAAAAAAGAGATATAATGAGAGCCAAGCTCCTGGGAATTTGTTAATTTGACAGTGACTCAGTTCTAAAAATGTCCCAAGTCATCATCTGTTCACAACAAACCAACTGGAGCAGAATAAAATGCACAGTAAATTTGAATACCATTTTGCATCTTTTCTTAACCTGGTATATAAGAAGATATAATCCTCCTTGGGCTGAAATCTAATTGAGGACCACAAAACTCAGATCCAACTTAATCACATGTATATATGTAGTAAATGTTTAGACTAGACTGTTAAATATTTTATGATATATGAACAGTTATTTATGCTTGCCTTTCTACTATATTTTTTTCAAGATGGAAAATGCTGACTGCTACTTAAGAAGGAGAGGGATCACAAGAAGATCTGAGCTCCTAGGAACAGGTTAATTTGACTCAGTTCTCAAAATGTCCTAAGTCCTCATCTGTTCAACCTTGGACAGATAGGTATCCATCCCAACTCAAATTCAACTCAGTTAAGAATTTATGCTTTGTACAACTTTTTTAGGACCAAAAAGGCTGCCTTTTAAGAAAGAGAGGGAACATATGGATAGTCTAGCCCATAGGAATTTGCTAATTTTCCTAATTCCTACTGACTTAGTTCTCTAAATGCAACGCAACAAAAATAATGGAGAGTAAATTATGACTAGGTACATAATTAATATGTTTTCACATCTCACTCAATAAATATTAAGAAGATTGTCTTTTTTTTTGTTTCATAGAGCATATTCTCTATTCTGACAAAGAGTGTGCCCTGGTAAAAAAACTGCATAGGATCTCTTAAAAGTTGGTGAGATTTTATGCTGTTTTATCGGGTTTTATAAGATTCTACGAGCCAGGCTGTTTTGCTCGTACAAACTGATAGAAAAAATCTGTACTTTATGAGATTTGGTTTGGTTTTTACAAGTTTGTTTCCGCACAGCAAACATATCAAACCTGATCAAACATGATAAAATCTCATCAAACTTTTCTAAGATATTTGACACGGTTTTCTTGCCAGGGTGATATATGAAAGAACAAGATGCTTGATTTTCGATATGTATTGAATGTGATGTGAAAACATACTAAATGTTTAGACTAGCCCCCAGACTATCCTACCACAACAAAGTTCTGCTTCAGGTGTTAATCCTTATTTAGCTGCCTACTAATGGTTTCAAGATTAAATTTATATACTTTAGGTGTCAGTAAATACCTTATTAATATTGTTAAACTTGGTCTATTACCTTTTGAATTAGGGCCTTTCTCTTAGCATTTTCAGGCTGGAGCAAATAACCATATTGACGACTGAAAAATAAAGGATACTTTATGTAAGTATTTGTCTTCTGTGATTTTGATTTTTTTAAAAATGTCACTATGTTTTAAGATCTTTGGGATAATTTGAAATAAAAGAAGGGTACAATATTACAATGACCTTAAGATGTTAAGTACCAAGGTAGGTCTAAAAATAGGAGCAGAACTTGTTCTTCATCAGAACCTTCTTATCCCTTACAGTTTTAACCCTGGAGTTTAACAATATAGTTGATACTTTATTTCTACACATTTATTATATTAATACAATAGCCAAGGCCACTCTGAAATCCCACTGGTGGTTTGTTTATTGAGGATGGCATAATTGCCAAGGCAACAGGGCTATAGAAATCCATACAAAGCTTTCAGAAGTTGATATTAGATAGCATATTTTTATATGTCTACAATTGTTAAGCATAAACCGGCCTTAAAAACAATACACAAACCTATCTAATTCTGACAAAATGTGGAGTTCTTGGGCTGTCATGCTGATGTCTTCTAGATCCTCTTGGCTGCCACTAACTGTTGTGCTCATTTTTTAAACCAAATTTAGCGCACGGGCCGAGCGAGAAAAGGACCAAAAAATATTGGTGTTCTATAAATAAAGGCGCAACGTAATGCCACGGATGTAAACATCGGTGGGTAATGCACAATAGTTAAATTTAGTGTTTAATTGTATATCTCTATCTTTTTCAACAGAGTATGGTAGAAAGAGACAGAGTTAAAAAATTAAGCACTAAATTTAAGAATTGTGCATTAAGTTGCTACGTAAACCCGTCCTAAATTTTAAAGTTGTAACCCACTTTCATTACGCCAAAGAAAACATGAATGTCATATAGAAAACCAGAGCGGCCATGTTTATTTACGAAACGTCAAAACATTGTCAACTAGTAGCGTCATCTTTGCCAAAAAAACTAAACCAAGAGTTTTTTCGAAAAAGTGCCAAAGTTTTTTCCTTCCTGTTTTTGAATTTAGATTATTTATTTTGAAGGGTGTAAACTCCAAAATAAATGCTCACTGTTCGACCACGGATGTCTACATCCGTGTGTTCGACAAAAAAATTACCAACGTCATCAAGTTTTTATTATGGCTTTATAATCCGGAAGACAGCTGTAGTAGTTATTGATGTACTGTTTTAGATTTTTTAAATTTAATTTTAAGAAAAACTTGGGCACAAACAAATTATGTACTACAAAAATCTTCAGTCCCGTCAATTTTTCTTCTTGACGTTGTCACGTGTTTTTTTCTTCTATACTTCCATAGTTTATAGAAAAAGTTGATTGTAACATAAGCATATTTCATTGCATGTAGTGGAATACCGAGTTATTTCTGTCCCCTGTTTTGACTAAAACCGACAAGGACAGAAACACTTCAAGCGCCGTACTGATTGCCTCATTGGAATACGCTATAACAAGGAAAGTTTACAGGAAAGAACCAAGATGGCGCGCGCAAGGCCTTCTTTGATTAATTTCTTTTTAAACTAGTCGTGGTTCGCGCGAATTTTGAGACGGTGCAACACCGTCTCACTACAAACCATCCAAAAGTGATAGAAAATCCATGTTTTACCCATAGAAATCAGTCTCCCCTCTGATTTCTATGGTTTTACTTGTCAATTCGGTTATTAAAATGGCGGCAATAGCCAAGGCGCGTATACTGACAGGTGAGCCTTAAATTTTTAATATGGACGTCGCGTGGGTACCGATTTGAATTTTAGTATACCTATGCACTGTTTCACTCACATACCAATGACTCACATTGCAATGAAAGAACATTTACATGAATAGCATATGCGTTAAACCCCCTTTTGATGATGTCGAGAGGTAATCACCAGCCAAAATTGTCATACCAGTTTCACAAAAGCATAAGATTTCTCAGATTTCACTTAGGATTTCACAGATTTCTTAAAAGATTTCACAGATTTCTCGAAAGATTTCACGGATTTCACACGTTTCTCAAATATTTTTTATAAATAATATTTAATAAATTTCGGGATAAATTTACCTGTATAAACTAGGCGGTTCCAGCTCAATAAAATCAAAAAACGATAGTGCCAGAATTACGTGCTCTTTAGGTGCTAATTTGGTCCCCAAACTAAAAATTTAGTGCTCCTCTGGTTTTAGCAGAAAATTAAAAAAAACGGTAGGACCGCTAGGTTAACGTTAAGCTAGCGGTCCCATCCATAATTCTTGGAAAAAAATTTCATGTTACTATTTCCAAATTAGGTGCTATTTAAGTGCTCCCCGAATATTAAATCAAAACTGTGAAAAAATTTGGTTGGTTTTGGTATTTTCGAAAAAAAAAGTAGAGACCACTAGCTTAACATAAATCAAATTTCAATTATTTTAAAATAAAGAGCAATTTAAGTACTAATTTGCTCCATCTTTCGAAAATTAAGTGCTCTTTTCATTGTGGCGAAAAATTTCCGTGGTATTTCATACAAATGCAAGATCATACGCATAAAATGATTAAAATCTTCAAATACGATACATTTAGGTGCTCAACAAAAATGCGAAAATCATGGGTTTCGCGCGTATTTTGTTTAAACTAAGGGGGTGGACCGCTAAGTTTATATAAATCCAGGTTCACTTTGATCAAAAATTAATTTGTCATACGCGAAAATTAGCTGCTAATTTGGTACATCTTTAGAAAATAATTAGTTTTTAAAAAAATTCGCGCGAAAACCACGGTTTTTGCATTTTGTATAGGGATCATACAAAAATATCGAGAATGCACTTTTTTCGAATTTCAAAGCGCAATGTAATGTTTTCGCATCTTGAGGGGCTCACGATACTGTAAAAACATGCCCACTTTTCTCAGGCAAACGGTTGTAAAAATATGAACTGTCAAAATTTGGCAAAACGGGGCCATGGAGATCCCTATACGTTACATTGAACTGTAAAATTCGAAAAACGTGAACTTTCGACATTTTGGTATAGGGATCTTCATAGACCCATTTCGCCGAACTTTGAAAATTCATATTTTTACAACAGATTGCCTGAGGAAAGTGGGCATGTTTTTACAGTATCGTGGGCCCCTTAGGATGCGAAAACATTACATTGTACTTTGAAATTCGAAAAAAGTGCATTTTCGACATTTTTGTATAGGAATCTCCATAGACCTATTTCGCCAAATTTTGAAAATTCATATTTTTACAACCGATTGTCTGAAGAAAGTGGGCATGTTTTTACAGTATCGTGCGCCCCTTAGGATTGAAATTCGAAAAAAGTGCATTTTCGAAATTTTTGTATAGGAATCTCCATAGACCTATTTCGCCAAAATTTGAAAATTCATATTTTTACACACGATGGCCTGAGGAAAGTGGGCATGTTTTTACAGTATCGTGGGCCCCTTAGGATGCGAAAACATTACATTGCATTTTGAAATTCGAAAAAAGTGCATTTTCGACATTTTTGTATAGGAATCTCCATAGACCCATTTCGCCAAACTTTGAAAATTCATATTTTTACAACCGATTGCCTGAGGAAAGTGGGCATGTTTTTACAGTATCGTGGGCCCCTTAGGATGCGAACACATTACATTGCACTTTAAAATTCGAAAAAAGTGCATTTTCGACATTTTTGTATAGGAATCTCCATAGACCTATTTCGCCAAACTTTGAAATTTCATATTTTTACAACCGATTGCCTGAGGAAAGTGGGCACGTTTTTACAGTATCGTGGGCCTCTCAAGATGCGAAAACGTTATATTGCAACTTAAAATTCGAAAAAAGTGCATTTTCGACATTTTTGTATAGGAATCTCCGTAGACCTATTTCGCCAAAATTTAAAAATTCATATTTTTACACCCGATGGCCTGAGGAAAGTGGGCATGTTTTTACAGTATCGTGGGCCCCTTAGGATGCGAAAAACTTACATTGCATTTTGAAATTCGAAAAAATGCATTTTCGACATTTTTGTATAGGAATCTCCATAGACCCATTTCGCCAAACTTTGAAAATTAATATTTTTACAACCGATGACCTGAGGAAAGTGGGCATGTTTTTACAGTATCGTGGGCCCCTTAGGATGCGAAAACATTACATTGCATTTTGAAATTCGAAAAAAGTGCATTTTCGACATTTTTGTATAGGAATCTTCATAGACCCATTTCGCCAAACTTTGAAAATTCATATTTTTACAACCGATTGCCTGAGGAAAGTGGGCACGTTTTTACAGTATCGTGGGCCTCTCAAGATGCGAAAACGTTATATTGCAACTTAAAATTCGAAAAAAGTGCATTTTCGACATTTTTGTACAGGAATCTCCGTAGACCTATTTCGCCAAACTTTGAAAATTCATATTTTTACAACCGATTGCCTGAGGAGAGTGGGCATGTTTTTACAGTATCGTGGGCCCCTTAGGATGCGAAAAGATTACATTGCAGTTTGAAATTCGAAAAAAGTGAATTTTCGACATTTTTGTATAGAAATCTCCGTAGACCTATTTCGCCAAACTTTGAAAATTCATATTTTTACAACCGATTGCCTGAGGAGAGTGGGCATGTTTTTACAGTATCGTGGGCCCCTTAGGATGCGAAAACATTACATTGCATTTTGAAATTCGAAAAAAGTGCATTTTCGACATTTTTGTATAGGAATCTCCATAGACCCATTTCGCCAAACTTTGAAAATTCATATTTTTACACCCGATTGCCTGAGGAAAGTGGGCATGTTTTTACAGTATCGTGGGCCCCTTAGGATGCGAAAACATTACATTGCACTTTGAAATTCGAAAAAAGTGCATTTTCGACATTTTTGTATAGGAATCTCCATAGACCCATTTCGCCAAACTTTGAAAATTCATATTTTTACACGCGATTGCCTGAGGAAAGTTGGCATGTTTTTACAGTATCGTGCGCCCCTTAGGATGCGAAAACATTACATTGCAGTTTTAAATTCGAAAAAAGTGCATTTTCGACATTTTTGTATAGGAATCTCCATAGACCCATTTCGCCAAACTTTGAAAATTCATATTTTTACACCCGATTGCCTGAGGAAAGTTGGCATGTTTTTACAGTATCGTGCGCCCCTTAGGATGCGAAAACATCACATTGCAGTTTTAAATTCAAAAAAAGTGCATTTTCGATATTTTTGTATAGGAATCTCTATAGACCTATTTCGCCAAACTTTGAAAATTCATATTTTTACACCCGATTGCCTGAGGAAAGTGGGCATGTTTTTACATTATCGTGCGCCTTTTAGGATGCGAAAATATTACATTGCATTTTGAAATTCTAAAAAAGTGTATTTTCGACATTTTTGTATAGGAATCTCCATAGACCTATTTCGCTAAAATTTGAAAATTCATATTTTTACACCCGATGGCCTGAGGAAAGTGGGCATGTTTTTACATTATCGTGGGCCCCTTAGGATGCGAAAACATTACATTGCATTTTGAAATTCGAAAAAAGTGCATTTTCGACATTTTTGTATAGGAATCTCCATAGACCCATTTCGCCAAACTTTGAAAATTCATATTTTTACACCCGATGGCCTGAGGAAGGTGGGCATGTTTTTACAGTATCGTCGGCCCCTTAGGATGCGAAAACATTACATTGCATTTTGAAATTCGAAAAAAGTGCATTTTAGACATTTTTGTATAGGAATCTCCGTAGACCTATTTCGCCAAAATTTAAAAATTCATATTTTTACAACCGATTGCCTGAGGAAAGTGGGCATGTTTTTACAGTATCGTGGGCCCCTTAGGATGCGAACACATTACATTGCACTTTAAAATTCGAAAAAAGTGCATTTTCGACATTTTTGTATAGGAATCTCCATAGACCTATTTCGCCAAACTTTGAAATTTCATATTTTTACAACCGATTGCCTGAGGAAAGTGGGCATGTTTTTACAGTATCGTGGGCCCCTTAGGATGCGAAAACATTACATTGCATTTTGAAATTCGAAAAAAGTGCATTTTCGACATTTTTGTATAGGAATCTCCATAGACCCATTTCGCCAAACTTTGAAAATTCATATTTTTACACCCGATGGCCTGAGGAAGGTGGGCATGTTTTTACAGTATCGTCGGCCCCTTAGGATGCGAAAACATTACATTGCATTTTGAAATTCGAAAAAAGTGCATTTTAGACATTTTTGTATAGGAATCTCCGTAGACCTATTTCGCCAAAATTTAAAAATTCATATTTTTACAACCGATTGCCTGAGGAAAGTGGGCATGTTTTTACAGTATCGTGGGCCCCTTAGGATGCGAACACATTACATTGCACTTTAAAATTCGAAAAAAGTGCATTTTCGACATTTTTGTATAGGAATCTCCATAGACCTATTTCGCCAAACTTTGAAATTTCATATTTTTACAACCGATTGCCTGAGGAAAGTGGGCACGTTTTTACAGTATCGTGGGCCTCTCAAGATGCGAAAACGTTATATTGCAACTTAAAATTCGAAAAAAGTGCATTTTCGACATTTTTGTATAGGAATCTCCGTAGACCTATTTCGCCAAAATTTAAAAATTCATATTTTTACACCCGATGGCCTGAGGAAAGTGGGCATGTTTTTACAGTATCGTGGGCCCCTTAGGATGCGAAAAACTTACATTGCATTTTGAAATTCGAAAAAATGCATTTTCGACATTTTTGTATAGGAATCTCCATAGACCCATTTCGCCAAACTTTGAAAATTAATATTTTTACAACCGATGACCTGAGGAAAGTGGGCATGTTTTTACAGTATCGTGGGCCCCTTAGGATGCGAAAACATTACATTGCATTTTGAAATTCGAAAAAAGTGCATTTTCGACATTTTTGTATAGGAATCTTCATAGACCCATTTCGCCAAACTTTGAAAATTCATATTTTTACAACCGATTGCCTGAGGAAAGTGGGCACGTTTTTACAGTATCGTGGGCCTCTCAAGATGCGAAAACGTTATATTGCAACTTAAAATTCGAAAAAAGTGCATTTTCGACATTTTTGTACAGGAATCTCCGTAGACCTATTTCGCCAAACTTTGAAAATTCATATTTTTACAACCGTTGCCTGAGGAGAGTGGGCATGTTTTTACAGTATCGTGGGCCCCTTAGGATGCGAAAAGATTACATTGCAGTTTGAAATTCGAAAAAAGTGAATTTTCGACATTTTTGTATAGAAATCTCCGTAGACCTATTTCGCCAAACTTTGAAAATTCATATTTTTACAACCGATTGCCTGAGGAGAGTGGGCATGTTTTTACAGTATCGTGGGCCCCTTAGGATGCGAAAACATTACATTGCATTTTGAAATTCGAAAAAAGTGCATTTTCGACATTTTTGTATAGGAATCTCCATAGACCCATTTCGCCAAACTTTGAAAATTCATATTTTTACACCCGATTGCCTGAGGAAAGTGGGCATGTTTTTACAGTATCGTGGGCCCCTTAGGATGCGAAAACATTACATTGCACTTTGAAATTCGAAAAAAGTGCATTTTCGACATTTTTGTATAGGAATCTCCATAGACCCATTTCGCCAAACTTTGAAAATTCATATTTTTACACGCGATTGCCTGAGGAAAGTTGGCATGTTTTTACAGTATCGTGCGCCCCTTAGGATGCGAAAACATTACATTGCAGTTTTAAATTCGAAAAAAGTGCATTTTCGACATTTTTGTATAGGAATCTCCATAGACCCATTTCGCCAAACTTTGAAAATTCATATTTTTACACCCGATTGCCTGAGGAAAGTTGGCATGTTTTTACAGTATCGTGCGCCCCTTAGGATGCGAAAACATCACATTGCAGTTTTAAATTCAAAAAAAGTGCATTTTCGATATTTTTGTATAGGAATCTCTATAGACCTATTTCGCCAAACTTTGAAAATTCATATTTTTACACCCGATTGCCTGAGGAAAGTGGGCATGTTTTTACATTATCGTGCGCCTTTTAGGATGCGAAAATATTACATTGCATTTTGAAATTCTAAAAAAGTGTATTTTCGACATTTTTGTATAGGAATCTCCATAGACCTATTTCGCTAAAATTTGAAAATTCATATTTTTACACCCGATGGCCTGAGGAAAGTGGGCATGTTTTTACATTATCGTGGGCCCCTTAGGATGCGAAAACATTACATTGCATTTTGAAATTCGAAAAAAGTGCATTTTCGACATTTTTGTATAGGAATCTCCATAGACCCATTTCGCCAAACTTTGAAAATTCATATTTTTACACCCGATGGCCTGAGGAAGGTGGGCATGTTTTTACAGTATCGTCGGCCCCTTAGGATGCGAAAACATTACATTGCATTTTGAAATTCGAAAAAAGTGCATTTTAGACATTTTTGTATAGGAATCTCCATAGACCCATTTCGCCAAACTTTGAAAATTCATATTTCTACACCCGATTGCCTGAGGAAAGTGGGCATGTTTCTACAGTATCGTGGGCCCCTTAGGATGCGAAAACATTACATTGCACTTTGAAATTCGAAAAAAGTGCATTTTCGACATTTTTGTATAGGAATCTCTATAGACCTATTTCGCCAAACTTTGAAAATTCATATTTTTACAACCAATTGCCTGAGGAAAGTGGGCATGTTTTTACAGTATCGTGGGCCCCTTAGGATGCGAAAACATTACATTGTACTTTGAAATTCGAAAAAAGTGCATTTTCGACATTTTTGTATAGGAATCTCCATAGACCTATTTCGCCAAATTTTGAAAATTCATATTTTTACAACCGATTGTCTGAAGAAAGTGGGCATGTTTTTACAGTATCGTGCGCCCCTTAGGATTGAAATTCGAAAAAAGTGCATTTTCGAAATTTTTGTATAGGAATCTCCATAGACCTATTTCGCCAAAATTTGAAAATTCATATTTTTACACACGATGGCCTGAGGAAAGTGGGCATGTTTTTACAGTATCGTGGGCCCCTTAGGATGCGAAAACATTACATTGCATTTTGAAATTCGAAAAAAGTGCATTTTCGACATTTTTGTATAGGAATCTCCATAGACCCATTTCGCCAAACTTTGAAAATTCATATTTTTACAACCGATTGCCTGAGGAAAGTGGGCATGTTTTTACAGTATCGTGGGCCCCTTAGGATGCGAACACATTACATTGCACTTTAAAATTCGAAAAAAGTGCATTTTCGACATTTTTGTATAGGAATCTCCATAGACCTATTTCGCCAAACTTTGAAATTTCATATTTTTACAACCGATTGCCTGAGGAAAGTGGGCACGTTTTTACAGTATCGTGGGCCTCTCAAGATGCGAAAACGTTATATTGCAACTTAAAATTCGAAAAAAGTGCATTTTCGACATTTTTGTATAGGAATCTCCGTAGACCTATTTCGCCAAAATTTAAAAATTCATATTTTTACACCCGATGGCCTGAGGAAAGTGGGCATGTTTTTACAGTATCGTGGGCCCCTTAGGATGCGAAAAACTTACATTGCATTTTGAAATTCGAAAAAATGCATTTTCGACATTTTTGTATAGGAATCTCCATAGACCCATTTCGCCAAACTTTGAAAATTAATATTTTTACAACCGATGACCTGAGGAAAGTGGGCATGTTTTTACAGTATCGTGGGCCCCTTAGGATGCGAAAACATTACATTGCATTTTGAAATTCGAAAAAAGTGCATTTTCGACATTTTTGTATAGGAATCTTCATAGACCCATTTCGCCAAACTTTGAAAATTCATATTTTTACAACCGATTGCCTGAGGAAAGTGGGCACGTTTTTACAGTATCGTGGGCCTCTCAAGATGCGAAAACGTTATATTGCAACTTAAAATTCGAAAAAAGTGCATTTTCGACATTTTTGTACAGGAATCTCCGTAGACCTATTTCGCCAAACTTTGAAAATTCATATTTTTACAACCGATTGCCTGAGGAGAGTGGGCATGTTTTTACAGTATCGTGGGCCCCTTAGGATGCGAAAAGATTACATTGCAGTTTGAAATTCGAAAAAAGTGAATTTTCGACATTTTTGTATAGAAATCTCCGTAGACCTATTTCGCCAAACTTTGAAAATTCATATTTTTACAACCGATTGCCTGAGGAGAGTGGGCATGTTTTTACAGTATCGTGGGCCCCTTAGGATGCGAAAACATTACATTGCATTTTGAAATTCGAAAAAAGTGCATTTTCGACATTTTTGTATAGGAATCTCCATAGACCCATTTCGCCAAACTTTGAAAATTCATATTTTTACACCCGATTGCCTGAGGAAAGTGGGCATGTTTTTACAGTATCGTGGGCCCCTTAGGATGCGAAAACATTACATTGCACTTTGAAATTCGAAAAAAGTGCATTTTCGACATTTTTGTATAGGAATCTCCATAGACCCATTTCGCCAAACTTTGAAAATTCATATTTTTACACGCGATTGCCTGAGGAAAGTTGGCATGTTTTTACAGTATCGTGCGCCCCTTAGGATGCGAAAACATTACATTGCAGTTTTAAATTCGAAAAAAGTGCATTTTCGACATTTTTGTATAGGAATCTCCATAGACCCATTTCGCCAAACTTTGAAAATTCATATTTTTACACCCGATTGCCTGAGGAAAGTTGGCATGTTTTTACAGTATCGTGCGCCCCTTAGGATGCGAAAACATCACATTGCAGTTTTAAATTCAAAAAAAGTGCATTTTCGATATTTTTGTATAGGAATCTCTATAGACCTATTTCGCCAAACTTTGAAAATTCATATTTTTACACCCGATTGCCTGAGGAAAGTGGGCATGTTTTTACATTATCGTGCGCCTTTTAGGATGCGAAAATATTACATTGCATTTTGAAATTCTAAAAAAGTGTATTTTCGACATTTTTGTATAGGAATCTCCATAGACCTATTTCGCTAAAATTTGAAAATTCATATTTTTACACCCGATGGCCTGAGGAAAGTGGGCATGTTTTTACATTATCGTGGGCCCCTTAGGATGCGAAAACATTACATTGCATTTTGAAATTCGAAAAAAGTGCATTTTCGACATTTTTGTATAGGAATCTCCATAGACCCATTTCGCCAAACTTTGAAAATTCATATTTTTACACCCGATGGCCTGAGGAAGGTGGGCATGTTTTTACAGTATCGTCGGCCCCTTAGGATGCGAAAACATTACATTGCATTTTGAAATTCGAAAAAAGTGCATTTTAGACATTTTTGTATAGGAATCTCCGTAGACCTATTTCGCCAAAATTTAAAAATTCATATTTTTACAACCGATTGCCTGAGGAAAGTGGGCATGTTTTTACAGTATCGTGGGCCCCTTAGGATGCGAACACATTACATTGCACTTTAAAATTCGAAAAAAGTGCATTTTCGACATTTTTGTATAGGAATCTCCATAGACCTATTTCGCCAAACTTTGAAATTTCATATTTTTACAACCGATTGCCTGAGGAAAGTGGGCACGTTTTTACAGTATCGTGGGCCTCTCAAGATGCGAAAACGTTATATTGCAACTTAAAATTCGAAAAAAGTGCATTTTCGACATTTTTGTATAGGAATCTCCGTAGACCTATTTCGCCAAAATTTAAAAATTCATATTTTTACACCCGATGGCCTGAGGAAAGTGGGCATGTTTTTACAGTATCGTGGGCCCCTTAGGATGCGAAAAACTTACATTGCATTTTGAAATTCGAAAAAATGCATTTTCGACATTTTTGTATAGGAATCTCCATAGACCCATTTCGCCAAACTTTGAAAATTAATATTTTTACAACCGATGACCTGAGGAAAGTGGGCATGTTTTTACAGTATCGTGGGCCCCTTAGGATGCGAAAACATTACATTGCATTTTGAAATTCGAAAAAAGTGCATTTTCGACATTTTTGTATAGGAATCTTCATAGACCCATTTCGCCAAACTTTGAAAATTCATATTTTTACAACCGATTGCCTGAGGAAAGTGGGCACGTTTTTACAGTATCGTGGGCCTCTCAAGATGCGAAAACGTTATATTGCAACTTAAAATTCGAAAAAAGTGCATTTTCGACATTTTTGTACAGGAATCTCCGTAGACCTATTTCGCCAAACTTTGAAAATTCATATTTTTACAACCGTTGCCTGAGGAGAGTGGGCATGTTTTTACAGTATCGTGGGCCCCTTAGGATGCGAAAAGATTACATTGCAGTTTGAAATTCGAAAAAAGTGAATTTTCGACATTTTTGTATAGAAATCTCCGTAGACCTATTTCGCCAAACTTTGAAAATTCATATTTTTACAACCGATTGCCTGAGGAGAGTGGGCATGTTTTTACAGTATCGTGGGCCCCTTAGGATGCGAAAACATTACATTGCATTTTGAAATTCGAAAAAAGTGCATTTTCGACATTTTTGTATAGGAATCTCCATAGACCCATTTCGCCAAACTTTGAAAATTCATATTTTTACACCCGATTGCCTGAGGAAAGTGGGCATGTTTTTACAGTATCGTGGGCCCCTTAGGATGCGAAAACATTACATTGCACTTTGAAATTCGAAAAAAGTGCATTTTCGACATTTTTGTATAGGAATCTCCATAGACCCATTTCGCCAAACTTTGAAAATTCATATTTTTACACGCGATTGCCTGAGGAAAGTTGGCATGTTTTTACAGTATCGTGCGCCCCTTAGGATGCGAAAACATTACATTGCAGTTTTAAATTCGAAAAAAGTGCATTTTCGACATTTTTGTATAGGAATCTCCATAGACCCATTTCGCCAAACTTTGAAAATTCATATTTTTACACCCGATTGCCTGAGGAAAGTTGGCATGTTTTTACAGTATCGTGCGCCCCTTAGGATGCGAAAACATCACATTGCAGTTTTAAATTCAAAAAAAGTGCATTTTCGATATTTTTGTATAGGAATCTCTATAGACCTATTTCGCCAAACTTTGAAAATTCATATTTTTACACCCGATTGCCTGAGGAAAGTGGGCATGTTTTTACATTATCGTGCGCCTTTTAGGATGCGAAAATATTACATTGCATTTTGAAATTCTAAAAAAGTGTATTTTCGACATTTTTGTATAGGAATCTCCATAGACCTATTTCGCTAAAATTTGAAAATTCATATTTTTACACCCGATGGCCTGAGGAAAGTGGGCATGTTTTTACATTATCGTGGGCCCCTTAGGATGCGAAAACATTACATTGCATTTTGAAATTCGAAAAAAGTGCATTTTCGACATTTTTGTATAGGAATCTCCATAGACCCATTTCGCCAAACTTTGAAAATTCATATTTTTACACCCGATGGCCTGAGGAAGGTGGGCATGTTTTTACAGTATCGTCGGCCCCTTAGGATGCGAAAACATTACATTGCATTTTGAAATTCGAAAAAAGTGCATTTTAGACATTTTTGTATAGGAATCTCCATAGACCCATTTCGCCAAACTTTGAAAATTCATATTTCTACACCCGATTGCCTGAGGAAAGTGGGCATGTTTCTACAGTATCGTGGGCCCCTTAGGATGCGAAAACATTACATTGCACTTTGAAATTCGAAAAAAGTGCATTTTCGACATTTTTGTATAGGAATCTCTATAGACCTATTTCGCCAAACTTTGAAAATTCATATTTTTACAACCAATTGCCTGAGGAAAGTGGGCATGTTTTTACAGTATCGTGGGCCCCTTAGGATGCGAAAACATTACATTGTACTTTGAAATTCGAAAAAAGTGCATTTTCGACATTTTTGTATAGGAATCTCCATAGACCTATTTCGCCAAATTTTGAAAATTCATATTTTTACAACCGATTGTCTGAAGAAAGTGGGCATGTTTTTACAGTATCGTGCGCCCCTTAGGATTGAAATTCGAAAAAAGTGCATTTTCGAAATTTTTGTATAGGAATCTCCATAGACCTATTTCGCCAAAATTTGAAAATTCATATTTTTACACACGATGGCCTGAGGAAAGTGGGCATGTTTTTACAGTATCGTGGGCCCCTTAGGATGCGAAAACATTACATTGCATTTTGAAATTCGAAAAAAGTGCATTTTCGACATTTTTGTATAGGAATCTCCATAGACCCATTTCGCCAAACTTTGAAAATTCATATTTTTACAACCGATTGCCTGAGGAAAGTGGGCATGTTTTTACAGTATCGTGGGCCCCTTAGGATGCGAACACATTACATTGCACTTTAAAATTCGAAAAAAGTGCATTTTCGACATTTTTGTATAGGAATCTCCATAGACCTATTTCGCCAAACTTTGAAATTTCATATTTTTACAACCGATTGCCTGAGGAAAGTGGGCACGTTTTTACAGTATCGTGGGCCTCTCAAGATGCGAAAACGTTATATTGCAACTTAAAATTCGAAAAAAGTGCATTTTCGACATTTTTGTATAGGAATCTCCGTAGACCTATTTCGCCAAAATTTAAAAATTCATATTTTTACACCCGATGGCCTGAGGAAAGTGGGCATGTTTTTACAGTATCGTGGGCCCCTTAGGATGCGAAAAACTTACATTGCATTTTGAAATTCGAAAAAATGCATTTTCGACATTTTTGTATAGGAATCTCCATAGACCCATTTCGCCAAACTTTGAAAATTAATATTTTTACAACCGATGACCTGAGGAAAGTGGGCATGTTTTTACAGTATCGTGGGCCCCTTAGGATGCGAAAACATTACATTGCATTTTGAAATTCGAAAAAAGTGCATTTTCGACATTTTTGTATAGGAATCTTCATAGACCCATTTCGCCAAACTTTGAAAATTCATATTTTTACAACCGATTGCCTGAGGAAAGTGGGCACGTTTTTACAGTATCGTGGGCCTCTCAAGATGCGAAAACGTTATATTGCAACTTAAAATTCGAAAAAAGTGCATTTTCGACATTTTTGTACAGGAATCTCCGTAGACCTATTTCGCCAAACTTTGAAAATTCATATTTTTACAACCGTTGCCTGAGGAGAGTGGGCATGTTTTTACAGTATCGTGGGCCCCTTAGGATGCGAAAAGATTACATTGCAGTTTGAAATTCGAAAAAAGTGAATTTTCGACATTTTTGTATAGAAATCTCCGTAGACCTATTTCGCCAAACTTTGAAAATTCATATTTTTACAACCGATTGCCTGAGGAGAGTGGGCATGTTTTTACAGTATCGTGGGCCCCTTAGGATGCGAAAACATTACATTGCATTTTGAAATTCGAAAAAAGTGCATTTTCGACATTTTTGTATAGGAATCTCCATAGACCCATTTCGCCAAACTTTGAAAATTCATATTTTTACACCCGATTGCCTGAGGAAAGTGGGCATGTTTTTACAGTATCGTGGGCCCCTTAGGATGCGAAAACATTACATTGCACTTTGAAATTCGAAAAAAGTGCATTTTCGACATTTTTGTATAGGAATCTCCATAGACCCATTTCGCCAAACTTTGAAAATTCATATTTTTACACGCGATTGCCTGAGGAAAGTTGGCATGTTTTTACAGTATCGTGCGCCCCTTAGGATGCGAAAACATTACATTGCAGTTTTAAATTCGAAAAAAGTGCATTTTCGACATTTTTGTATAGGAATCTCCATAGACCCATTTCGCCAAACTTTGAAAATTCATATTTTTACACCCGATTGCCTGAGGAAAGTTGGCATGTTTTTACAGTATTGTGCGCCCCTTAGGATGCGAAAACATCACATTGCAGTTTTAAATTCAAAAAAAGTGCATTTTCGATATTTTTGTATAGGAATCTCTATAGACCTATTTCGCCAAACTTTGAAAATTCATATTTTTACACCCGATTGCCTGAGGAAAGTGGGCATGTTTTTACATTATCGTGCGCCTTTTAGGATGCGAAAATATTACATTGCATTTTGAAATTCTAAAAAAGTGTATTTTCGACATTTTTGTATAGGAATCTCCATAGACCTATTTCGCTAAAATTTGAAAATTCATATTTTTACACCCGATGGCCTGAGGAAAGTGGGCATGTTTTTACATTATCGTGGGCCCCTTAGGATGCGAAAACATTACATTGCATTTTGAAATTCGAAAAAAGTGCATTTTCGACATTTTTGTATAGGAATCTCCATAGACCCATTTCGCCAAACTTTGAAAATTCATATTTTTACACCCGATGGCCTGAGGAAGGTGGGCATGTTTTTACAGTATCGTCGGCCCCTTAGGATGCGAAAACATTACATTGCATTTTGAAATTCGAAAAAAGTGCATTTTAGACATTTTTGTATAGGAATCTCCATAGACCCATTTCGCCAAACTTTGAAAATTCATATTTCTACACCCGATTGCCTGAGGAAAGTGGGCATGTTTCTACAGTATCGTGGGCCCCTTAGGATGCGAAAACATTACATTGCACTTTGAAATTCGAAAAAAGTGCATTTTCGACATTTTTGTATAGGAATCTCTATAGACCTATTTCGCCAAACTTTGAAAATTCATATTTTTACAACCAATTGCCTGAGGAAAGTGGGCATGTTTTTACAGTATCGTGGGCCCCTTAGGATGCGAAAACATTACATTGTACTTTGAAATTCGAAAAAAGTGCATTTTCGACATTTTTGTATAGGAATCTCCATAGACCTATTTCGCCAAATTTTGAAAATTCATATTTTTACAACCGATTGTCTGAAGAAAGTGGGCATGTTTTTACAGTATCGTGCGCCCCTTAGGATTGAAATTCGAAAAAAGTGCATTTTCGAAATTTTTGTATAGGAATCTCCATAGACCTATTTCGCCAAAATTTGAAAATTCATATTTTTACACACGATGGCCTGAGGAAAGTGGGCATGTTTTTACAGTATCGTGGGCCCCTTAGGATGCGAAAACATTACATTGCATTTTGAAATTCGAAAAAAGTGCATTTTCGACATTTTTGTATAGGAATCTCCATAGACCCATTTCGCCAAACTTTGAAAATTCATATTTTTACAACCGATTGCCTGAGGAAAGTGGGCATGTTTTTACAGTATCGTGGGCCCCTTAGGATGCGAACACATTACATTGCACTTTAAAATTCGAAAAAAGTGCATTTTCGACATTTTTGTATAGGAATCTCCATAGACCTATTTCGCCAAACTTTGAAATTTCATATTTTTACAACCGATTGCCTGAGGAAAGTGGGCACGTTTTTACAGTATCGTGGGCCTCTCAAGATGCGAAAACGTTATATTGCAACTTAAAATTCGAAAAAAGTGCATTTTCGACATTTTTGTATAGGAATCTCCGTAGACCTATTTCGCCAAAATTTAAAAATTCATATTTTTACACCCGATGGCCTGAGGAAAGTGGGCATGTTTTTACAGTATCGTGGGCCCCTTAGGATGCGAAAAACTTACATTGCATTTTGAAATTCGAAAAAATGCATTTTCGACATTTTTGTATAGGAATCTCCATAGACCCATTTCGCCAAACTTTGAAAATTAATATTTTTACAACCGATGACCTGAGGAAAGTGGGCATGTTTTTACAGTATCGTGGGCCCCTTAGGATGCGAAAACATTACATTGCATTTTGAAATTCGAAAAAAGTGCATTTTCGACATTTTTGTATAGGAATCTTCATAGACCCATTTCGCCAAACTTTGAAAATTCATATTTTTACAACCGATTGCCTGAGGAAAGTGGGCACGTTTTTACAGTATCGTGGGCCTCTCAAGATGCGAAAACGTTATATTGCAACTTAAAATTCGAAAAAAGTGCATTTTCGACATTTTTGTACAGGAATCTCCGTAGACCTATTTCGCCAAACTTTGAAAATTCATATTTTTACAACCGATTGCCTGAGGAGAGTGGGCATGTTTTTACAGTATCGTGGGCCCCTTAAGATGCGAAAAGATTACATTGCAGTTTGAAATTCGAAAAAAGTGAATTTTCGACATTTTTGTATAGAAATCTCCGTAGACCTATTTCGCCAAACTTTGAAAATTCATATTTTTACAACCGATTGCCTGAGGAGAGTGGGCATGTTTTTACAGTATCGTGGGCCCCTTAGGATGCGAAAACATTACATTGCATTTTGAAATTCGAAAAAAGTGCATTTTCGACATTTTTGTATAGGAATCTCCATAGACCCATTTCGCCAAACTTTGAAAATTCATATTTTTACACCCGATTGCCTGAGGAAAGTGGGCATGTTTTTACAGTATCGTGGGCCCCTTAGGATGCGAAAACATTACATTGCACTTTGAAATTCGAAAAAAGTGCATTTTCGACATTTTTGTATAGGAATCTCCATAGACCCATTTCGCCAAACTTTGAAAATTCATATTTTTACACGCGATTGCCTGAGGAAAGTTGGCATGTTTTTACAGTATCGTGCGCCCCTTAGGATGCGAAAACATTACATTGCAGTTTTAAATTCGAAAAAAGTGCATTTTCGACATTTTTGTATAGGAATCTCCATAGACCCATTTCGCCAAACTTTGAAAATTCATATTTTTACACCCGATTGCCTGAGGAAAGTTGGCATGTTTTTACAGTATCGTGCGCCCCTGAGGATGCGAAAACATCACATTGCAGTTTTAAATTCAAAAAAAGTGCATTTTCGATATTTTTGTATAGGAATCTCCGTAGACCTATTTCGCCAAACTTTGAAAATTCATATTTTTACAACCGATTGCCTGAGGAGAGTGGGCATGTTTTTACAGTATCGTGGGCCCCTTAGGATGCGAAAACATTACATTGCACTTTGAAATTCGAAAAAAGTGCATTTTCGACATTTTTGTATAGGAATCTCTATAGACCTATTTCGCCAAACTTTGAAAATTCATATTTTTACAACCAATTGCCTGAGGAAAGTGGGCATGTTTTTACAGTATCGTGGGCCCCTTAGGATGCGAAAACATTACATTGTACTTTGAAATTCGAAAAAAGTGCATTTTCGACATTTTTGTATAGGAATCTCCATAGACCTATTTCGCCAAATTTTGAAAATTCATATTTTTACAACCGATTGTCTGAAGAAAGTGGGCATGTTTTTACAGTATCGTGCGCCCCATAGGATGCGAAAACATTACATTGCAGTTTGAAATTCTAAAAAAGTGCATTTTCGACATTTTTGTATAGGAATCTCCATAGACCCATTTCGCCAAACTTTGAAAATTCATATTTTTACAACTGATTGCCTGAGGAAAGTGGGCATGTTTTTACAGTATCGTGCGCCCCTTAGGATGCGAAAACATTACATTGCAGTTTGAAATTCGAAAAAAGTGCATTTTCGACATTTTTGTATAGGAATCTCCATAGACCCATTTCGCCAAATTTTGAAAATTCATATTTTTACAACCGATTGCCTGAGGAGAGTGGGCATGTTTTTACAGTATCGTGGGCCCCTTAGGATGCGAAAACATTACATTGCACTTTGAAATTCGAAAAAAGTGCATTTTCGACATTTTTGTATAGGAATCTCTATAGACCTATTTCGCCAAACTTTGAAAATTCATATTTTTACACCCGATTGCCTGAGGAAAGTGGGCATGTTTTTACAGTATCGTGGGCCCCTTAGGATGCGAAAACATTACATTGCATTTTGAAATTCGAAAAAAGTGCATTTTCGATATTTTTGTATAGGAATCTCCATAGACCCATTTCGCCATACTTTGAAAATTCATATTTTTACACCCGAATGCCTGAGGAAAGTTGGCATGTTTTTACAGTATCGTGCGCCCCTTAGGATGCGAAAACATCACATTGCAGTTTTAAATTAAAAAAAAGTGCATTTTCGATATTTTTGTATAGGAATCTCCATAGACCCATTTCGCCAAACTTTGAAAATTCATATTTTTACACCCGATTGCCTGAGGAAAGTGGGCATATTTTTACAGTATCGTGGGCCCCTTAGGATGCGAAAACATTACATTGCAATTTGAAATTCGAAAAAAGTGCATTTTCGACATTTTTGTATAGGAATCTCCATAGACCCATTTCGCCAAACTTTGAAAATTCATATTTTTACACCCGATTGCCTGAGGAAAGTGGGCATGTTTTTACAGTATCGTGCGCACCTTAGGATGCGAAAACATTACATTGCAGTTTGAAATTCGAAAAAAGTGCATTTTCGACATTTTTGTATAGGAATCTGTATAGACCTATTTCGCCAAACTTTGAAAATTCATATTTTTACACCCGATTGCCTGAGGAAAGTGGGCATGTTTTTACATTATCGTGCGCCTTTTAGGATGCGAAAACATTACATTGCATTTTGAAATTCTAAAAAAGTGCATTTTCGACATTTTTGTATAGGAATCTCCATAGACCTATTTCGCTAAAATTTGAAAATTCATATTTTTACACCCGATGGCCTGAGGAAAGTGGGCATGTTTTTACATTATCGTGGGCCCCTTAGGATGCGAAAACATTACATTGCATTTTGAAATTCGAAAAAAGTGCATTTTCGACATTTTTGTATAGGAATCTCCATAGACCCATTTCGCCAAACTTTGAAAATTCATATTTTTACACCCGATGGCCTGAGGAAAGTGGGCATGTTTTTACAGTATCGTGGGCCCCTTAGGATGCGAAAACATTACATTGCATTTTGAAATTCGAAAAAAGTGCATTTTCGACATTTTTGTATAGGAATCTCCATAGACCTATTTCGCCAAACTTTGAAAATTCATATTTTTACACCCGATGGCCTGAGGAAAGTGGGCATGTTTTTACAGTATCGTGGGCCCCTTAGGATGCGAAAACATTACATTGCATTTTGAAATTCGAAAAAAGTACATTTTCGACATTTTTGTATAGGAATCTCCATAGACCCATTTCGCCAAACTTTGAAAATTCATATTTTTACACCCGATGGCCTGAGGAAAGTGGGCATGTTTTTACATTATCGTGGGCCCCTTAGGATGCGAAAACATTACATTGCATTTTGAAATTCGAAAAAAGTGCATTTTCGACATTTTTGTATAGGAATCTCCATAGACCCATTTCGCCAAACTTTGAAAATTCATATTTTTACAACCGATTGCCTGAGGAGAGTGGGCATGTTTTTACAGTATCGTGGGCCCCTTAGGATGCGAAAACATTACATTGCAGTTTGAAATTCGAAAAAAGTGCATTTTCGACATTTTTGTATAGGAATCTCTATAGACCTATTTCGCCAAACTTTGAAAATTCATATTTTTACACCCGATTGCCTGAGGAAAGTGGTCATGTTTTTACAGTATCGTGGGCCCCTTAGGATGCGAAATCATTACATTGCATTTTGAAATTCGAAAAAAGTGCATTTTCGACATTTTTGTATAGGAATCTCCATAGACCCATTTCGCCAAACTTTGAAAATTCATATTTTTACACCCGATTGCCTGTGGAAAGTGGGCATGTTTTTACAGTATCGTGGGCCTCTTAGGATGCGAAAACATTACATTGCACTTTGAAATTCGAAAAAAGTGCATTTTCGACATTTTTGTATAGGAATCTCCATAGACCCATTTCGCCAAATTTTGAAAATTCATATTTTTACAACCGATTGCCTGAGGAGAGTGGGCATGTTTTTACAGTATCGTGGGCCCCTTAGGATGCGAAAACATTACATTGCACTTTGAAATTCGAAAAAAGTGCATTTTCGACATTTTTGTATAGGAATCTTTATAGACCTATTTCGCCAAACTTTGAAAATTCATATTTTTACAACCAATTGCCTGAGGAAAGTGGGCATGTTTTTACAGTATCGTGGGCCCCTTAGGATGCGAAAACATTACATTGCACTTTGAAATTCGAAAAAAGTGCATTTTCGACATTTTTGTATAGGAATCTCCATAGACCCATTTCGCCAAACTTTGAAAATTCATATTTTTACAACCGATTGGCTGAGGAAAGTGGGCATGTTTTTACAGTATCGTGGGCCCCTTAGGATGCGAAAACATTACATTGCATTTTGAAATTCGAAAAAAGTGCATTTTCGACATTTTGGTATAGGAATCTCCATAGACCCATTTCGCCAAACTTTGAAAATTCATATTTTTACACCCGATTGTCTGCGGAAAGTCGGCACATTTTTACAGTATCGTTGGCCTCTCACGATGCGAAAACATTACATTGCACTTTGAAATTCGAAAAAAGTGCATTTTCGACATTTTTGTATAGGAATCTCCATAGACCCATTTCGCCAAACTTTGAAAATTCATATTTTTACAACCGATTGGCTGAGGAAAGTGGGCATGTTTTTACAGTATCGTGGGCCCCTTAGGATGCGAAAACATTACATTGCATTTTGAAATTCGAAAAAAGTGCATTTTCGACATTTTTGTATAGGAATCTCCATAGACCCATTTCGGCAAACTTTGAAAATTCATATTTTTACAACCGATTGCCTGAGGAGAGTGGGCATGTTTTTACAGTATCGTGGGCCCCTTAGGATGCGAAAACATTACATTGCACTTTGAAATTCGAAAAAAGTGCATTTTCGACATTTTTGTATAGGAATCTCCATAGACCCATTTCGCCAAACTTTGAAAATTCATATTTTTACAACCGATTGTCTGCGGAAAGTCGGCACGTTTTTACAGTATCGTGCGCCCCTTAGGATGCGAAAACATTACATTGCAGTTTGAAATTCGAAAAAAGTGCATTTTCGACATTTTTGTATAGGAATCTCTATAGACCTATTTCGCCAAACTTTGAAAATTCATATTTTTACACCCGATTGCCTGAGGAAAGTGGGCATGTTTTTACAGTATCGTGGGCCCCTTAGGATGCGAAAACATTACATTGCACTTTGAAATTCGAAAAAAGTGCATTTTCAACATTTTTGTATAGGAATCTCCATAGACCCATTTCGCCAAACTTTGAAAATTCATATTTTTTCAACCGATTGCCTGAGGAAAGTGGGCATGTTTTTACAGTATCGTGGGCCCCTTAGGATGCGAAAACATTACATTGCACTTTGAAATTCGAAAAAAGTGCATTTTCGACATTTTTGTATAGGAATCTCCATAGACCCATTTCGCCAAACTTTGAAAATTCATATTTTTACAACTGATTGCCTGAGGAAAGTGGGCATGTTTTTACAGTATCGTGCGCCCCTTAGGATGCGAAAACATTACATTGCAGTTTGAAATTCGAAAAAAGTGCATTTTCGACATTTTTGTATAGGAATCTCTATAGACCTATTTCGCCAAACTTTGAAAATTCATATTTTTACACCCGATTGCCTGAGGAAAGTGGTCATGTTTTTACAGTATCGTGGGCCCCTTAGGATGCGAAAACATTACATTGCATTTTGAAATTCGAAAAAAGTGCATTTTCGACATTTTTGTATAGGAATCTCCATAGACCCATTTCGCCAAACTTTGAAAATTCATATTTTTACACCCGATTGCCTGTGGAAAGTGGGCATGTTTTTACAGTATCGTGGGCTTCTTAGGATGCGAAAACATTACATTGCACTTTGAAATTCGAAAAAAGTGCATTTTCGACATTTTTGTATAGGAATCTCCATAGACCCATTTCGCCAAATTTTGAAAATTCATATTTTTACAACCGATTGCCTGAGGAGAGTGGGCATGTTTTTACAGTATCGTGGGCCCCTTAGGATGCGAAAACATTACATTGCACTTTGAAATTCGAAAAAAGTGCATTTTCGACATTTTTGTATAGGAATCTCTATAGACCTATTTCGCCAAACTTTGAAAATTCATATTTTTACAACCAATTGCCTGAGGAAAGTGGGCATGTTTTTACAGTATCGTGGGCCCCTTAGGATGCGAAAACATTACATTGCACTTTGAAATTCGAAAAAAGTGCATTTTCGACATTTTTGTATAGGAATCTCCATAGACCCATTTCGCCAAACTTTGAAAATTCATATTTTTACAACCGATTGGCTGAGGAAAGTGGGCATGTTTTTACAGTATCGTGGGCCCCTTAGGATGCGAAAACATTACATTGCATTTTGAAATTCGAAAAAAGTGCATTTTCGACATTTTGGTATAGGAATCTCCATAGACCCATTTCGCCAAACTTTGAAAATTCATATTTTTACACCCGATTGTCTGCGGAAAGTCGGCACATTTTTACAGTATCGTTGGCCTCTCACGATGCGAAAACATTACATTGCACTTTGAAATTCGAAAAAAGTGCATTTTCGACATTTTTGTATAGGAATCTCCATAGACCCATTTCGCCAAACTTTGAAAATTCATATTTTTACAACCGATTGGCTGAGGAAAGTGGGCATGTTTTTACAGTATCGTGGGCCCCTTAGGATGCGAAAACATTACATTGCATTTTGAAATTCGAAAAAAGTGCATTTTCGACATTTTTGTATAGGAATCTCCATAGACCCATTTCGGCAAACTTTGAAAATTCATATTTTTACAACCGATTGCCTGAGGAGAGTGGGCATGTTTTTACAGTATCGTGGGCCCCTTAGGATGCGAAAACATTACATTGCACTTTGAAATTCGATAAAAGTGCATTTTCGACATTTTTGTATAGGAATCTCCATAGACCCATTTCGCCAAACTTTGAAAATTCATATTTTTACAACCGATTGTCTGCGGAAAGTCGGCACGTTTTTACAGTATCGTGCGCCCTTTAGGATGCGAAAACATTACATTGCAGTTTGAAATTCGAAAAAAGTGCATTTTCGACATTTTTGTATAGGAATCTCTATAGACCTATTTCGCCAAACTTTGAAAATTCATATTTTTACACCCGATTGCCTGAGGAAAGTGGGCATGTTTTTACAGTATCGTGGGCCCCTTAGGATGCGAAAACATTACATTGCACTTTGAAATTCGAAAAAAGTGCATTTTCAACATTTTTGTATAGGAATCTCCATAGACCCATTTCGCCAAACTTTGAAAATTCATATTTTTACAACCGATTGCCTGAGGAAAGTGGGCATGTTTTTACAGTATCGTGCGCCCCTTAGGATGCGAAAACATTACATTGCAGTTTGAAATTCGAAAAAAGTGCATTTTCGACATTTTTGTATAGGAATCTCTATAGACCTATTTCGCCAAACTTTGAAAATTCATATTTTTACACCCGATTGCCTGAGGAAAGTGGGCATGTTTTTACAGTATCGTGGGCCCCTTAGGATGCGAAAACATTACATTGCACTTTGAAATTCGAAAAAAGTGCATTTTCGACATTTTTGTATAGGAATCTCTATAGACCTATTTCGCCAAACTTTGAAAATTCATATTTTTACACCCAATTGCCTGAGGAAAGTGGGCATGTTTTTACAGTATCGTGGGCCCCTTAGGATGCGAAAACATTACATTGCACTTTGAAATTCGAAAAAAGTGCATTTTCGACATTTTTGTATAGGAATCTCTATAGACCTATTTCGCCAAACTTTGAAAATTCATATTTTTACACCCAATTGCCTGAGGAAAGTGGGCATGTTTTTACAGTATCGTGGGCCCCTTAGGATGCGAAAACATTACATTGCACTTTGAAATTCGAAAAAAGTGCATTTTCGACATTTTTGTATAGGAATCTCCATAGACCCATTTCGACAAACTTTGAAAATTCATATTTTTACAACCGATTGCCTGCGGAAAGTGGGCACGTTTTTACAGTATCGTGGGCCTCTCACGATTCGAAAACGTTGTATTGCAACTTAATATTCGAAAAAAGTGCATTTTCGACATTTTTGTATAGTATCGTGGGCCCCTTAGGATGCGAAAACATTACATTGCACTTTGAAATTCGAAAAAAGTGCATTTTCGACATTTTTGTATAGGAATCTCCATAGACCCATTTCGCCAAACTTTGAAAATTCATATTTTTACAACCGATTGGCTGAGGAAAGTGGGCATGTTTTTACAGTATCGTGGGCCCCTTAGGATGCGAAAACATTACATTGCATTTTGAAATTCGAAAAAAGTGCATTTTCGACATTTTGGTATAGGAATCTCCATAGACCCATTTCGCCAAACTTTGAAAATTCATATTTTTACACCCGATTGTCTGCGGAAAGTCGGCACA
This sequence comes from Oxystoma pomonae, assembly GCA_963921995.1. Taxonomy (NCBI): domain Eukaryota; kingdom Metazoa; phylum Arthropoda; class Insecta; order Coleoptera; family Brentidae; genus Oxystoma; species Oxystoma pomonae. Next base: position 14,268,302 of record OY998173.1, read on the forward strand.
TTTTTACAGTATCGTTGGCCTCTCACGATGCGAAAACATTACATTGCACTTTGAAATTCGAAAAAAGTGCATTTTCGACATTTTTGTATAGGAATCTCCATAGACCCATTTCGCCAAACTTTGAAAATTCATATTTTTACAACCGATTGGCTGAGGAAAGTGGGCATGTTTTTACAGTATCGTGGGCCCCTTAGGATGCGAAAACATTACATTGCATTTTGAAATTCGAAAAAAGTGCATTTTCGACATTTTTGTATAGGAATCTCCATAGACCCATTTCGGCAAACTTTGAAAATTCATATTTTTACAACCGATTGCCTGAGGAGAGTGGGCATGTTTTTACAGTATCGTGGGCCCCTTAGGATGCGAAAACATTACATTGCACTTTGAAATTCGATAAAAGTGCATTTTCGACATTTTTGTATAGGAATCTCCATAGACCCATTTCGCCAAACTTTGAAAATTCATATTGTTACAACCGATTGTCTGCGGAAAGTCGGCACGTTTTTACAGTATCGTGCGCCCTTTAGGATGCGAAAACATTACATTGCACTTTGAAATTCGAAAAAAGTGCATTTTCGACATTTTTGTATAGGAATCTCTATAGACCTATTTCGCCAAACTTTGAAAATTCATATTTTTACACCCGATTGCCTGAGGAAAGTGGGCATGTTTTTACAGTATCGTGGGCCCCTTAGGATGCGAAAACATTACATTGCACTTTGAAATTCGAAAAAAGTGCATTTTCAACATTTTTGTATAGGAATCTCCATAGACCCATTTCGCCAAACTTTGAAAATTCATATTTTTACAACCGATTGCCTGAGGAAAGTGGGCATGTTTTTACAGTATCGTGCGCCCCTTAGGATGCGAAAACATTACATTGCAGTTTGAAATTCGAAAAAAGTGCATTTTCGACATTTTTGTATAGGAATCTCTATAGACCTATTTCGCCAAACTTTGAAAATTCATATTTTTACACCCGATTGCCTGAGGAAAGTCGGCACATTTTTACAGTATCGTTGGCCTCTCACGATGCGAAAACATTACATTGCACTTTGAAATTCGAAAAAAGTGCATTTTCGACATTTTTGTATAGGAATCTCCATAGACCCATTTCGCCAAACTTTGAAAATTCATATTTTTACAACCGATTGGCTGAGGAAAGTGGGCATGTTTTTACAGTATCGTGGGCCCCTTAGGATGCGAAAACATTACATTGCACTTTGAAATTCGAAAAAAGTGCATTTTCGACATTTTTGTATAGGAATCTCCATAGACCCATTTCGACAAATTTTGAAAATTCATATTTTTACAACCGATTGCCTGCGGAAAGTGGGCACGTTTTTACAGTATCGTGGGCCTCTCACGATTCGAAAACGTTGTATTGCAACTTAATATTCGAAAAAAGTGCATTTTCGACATTTTTGTATAGTATCGTGGGCCCCTTAGGATGCGAAAACATTACATTGCACTTTGAAATTCGAAAAAAGTGCATTTTCGACATTTTTGTATAGGAATCTCCATAGACCCATTTCGCCAAACTTTGAAAATTCATATTTTTACAACCGATTGGCTGAGGAAAGTGGGCATGTTTTTACAGTATCGTGGGCCCCTTAGGATGCGAAAACATTACATTGCATTTTGAAATTCGAAAAAAGTGCATTTTCGACATTTTGGTATAGGAATCTCCATAGACCCATTTCGCCAAACTTTGAAAATTCATATTTTTACACCCGATTGTCTGCGGAAAGTCGGCACATTTTTACAGTATCGTTGGCCTCTCACGATGCGAAAACATTACATTGCACTTTGAAATTCGAAAAAAGTGCATTTTCGACATTTTTGTATAGGAATCTCCATAGACCCATTTCGCCAAACTTTGAAAATTCATATTTTTACAACCGATTGGCTGAGGAAAGTGGGCATGTTTTTACAGTATCGTGGGCCCCTTAGAATGCGAAAACATTACATTGCATTTTGAAATTCGAAAAAAGTGCATTTTCGACATTTTTGTATAGGAATCTCCATAGACCCATTTCGGCAAACTTTGAAAATTCATATTTTTACAACCGATTGCCTGAGGAGAGTGGGCATGTTTTTACAGTATCGTGGGCCCCTTAGGATGCGAAAACATTACATTGCACTTTGAAATTCGATAAAAGTGCATTTTCGACATTTTTGTATAGGAATCTCCATAGACCCATTTCGCCAAACTTTGAAAATTCATATTTTTACAACCGATTGTCTGCGGAAAGTCGGCACGTTTTTACAGTATCGTGCGCCCTTTAGGATGCGAAAACATTACATTGCAGTTTGAAATTCGAAAAAAGTGCATTTTCGACATTTTTGTATAGGAATCTCTATAGACCTATTTCGCCAAACTTTGAAAATTCATATTTTTACACCCGATTGCCTGAGGAAAGTGGGCATGTTTTTACAGTATCGTGGGCCCCTTAGGATGCGAAAACATTACATTGCACTTTGAAATTCGAAAAAAGTGCATTTTCAACATTTTTGTATAGGAATCTCCATAGACCCATTTCGCCAAATTTTGAAAATTCATATTTTTACAACCGATTGCCTGAGGAAAGTGGGCATGTTTTTACAGTATCGTGCGCCCCTTAGTATGCGAAAACATTACATTGCAGTTTGAAATTCGAAAAAAGTGCATTTTCGACATTTTTGTATAGGAATCTCTATAGACCTATTTCGCCAAACTTTGAAAATTCATATTTTTACACCCGATTGCCTGAGGAAAGTGGGCATGTTTTTACAGTATCGTGGGCCCCTTAGGATGCGAAAACATTACATTGCACTTTGAAATTCGAAAAAAGTGCATTTTCGACATTTTTGTATAGGAATCTCTATAGACCTATTTCGCCAAACTTTGAAAATTCATATTTTTACACCCAATTGCCTGAGGAAAGTGGGCATGTTTTTACAGTATCGTGGGCCCCTTAGGATGCGAAAACATTACATTGCACTTTGAAATTCGAAAAAAGTGCATTTTCGACATTTTTGTATAGGAATCTCTATAGACCTATTTCGCCAAACTTTGAAAATTCATATTTTTACACCCAATTGCCTGAGGAAAGTGGGCATGTTTTTACAGTATCGTGGGCCCCTTAGGATGCGAAAACATTACATTGCACTTTGAAATTCGAAAAAAGTGCATTTTCGACATTTTTGTATAGGAATCTCCATAGACCCATTTCGACAAACTTTGAAAATTCATATTTTTACAACCGATTGCCTGCGGAAAGTGGGCACGTTTTTACAGTATCGTGGGCCTCTCACGATTCGAAAACGTTGTATTGCAACTTAATATTCGAAAAAAGTGCATTTTCGACATTTTTGTATAGGAATCTCCATAGACCTATTTCACCAAACTTTGAAAAAAAGAATGCCCTTCTAGTATTTCCTTAGCATATGCTAAGGAAATACCGTTAGATAAGGTAACTTTTAGAACATCTGTAGCATACGCAAAGTATATATATATATCACTTAATAAAACATTATTTGGTCCTTTTAGCGCGCAAGCAATTCTGGTACCGTAAAAGAACATCAAAAGATTGTTATTCTGTGTATGTCCTTCGCATATACTAATGAAATACCATTAAAGAAGGTTACTTTTAAAACTAGAAAGATAACTTCTGACGGCATAATGGATAAAGCAATAAAAGAGAGAAACATACTTGGCAGAAAGGCGATATCCCTTTTAAATGGAATATTGTGGGACCAAAATATAACAAATAATAACAAAAAACTTATATACAACACTATAGTTAAAAGTGTAATAACGTATGGATCAGAAGTTTGGCCAATCAAAGACAGAACCGAAAAAATGTTATGTGCGACTGAAATGGATTTCTGGAGAAGATCAGCGGGAAAATCAAGAACAGAAAGAGTCACAAACCAGAGAGTACGAGAAATAATGAAAACGGGAGAACGTACAATAGTAGACGACATCAGAACGAAACAACTAGTATGGTACGGACATGTACAACGAATGGAAAATGAGAGATTACCAAAAAAAATCTTACGGTGGAATCCAATTGGAAGAAGAAAGCGTGGGAGACCCAGAAAAAGCTGGAGAGAGGGCATAGATAATGAAATATCAAACAGAGGCCTAGACGATGGTCTATGGGCCAATAGAGACGAGTGGAGATTGGGTATCGGAAGACGTAGAACGTTGTAAAACCGATTTATATATATATATACTTTTAAAACATATGCAAAGTATATACCAATTATGGTACAATATTAAGTACATATATATATGCATGATACAATAAAATCATGAACGTCTAATTCAGTGATTTAATGTTTGCATACTTTATCCCGAGCATAATAATATAATTTTTGCCTGCGGCGCTATAAAGTCACTGGTTATTACGATTTTAGTTTATAAAACAATTTTTATCAAGAGCTTTCAAAACGAGTAAAAAAGGGCATTTTTAGTGTATTGAACACATATTCACACAAAAAATAATTGGAGTTAAAAATATTTTATTTCTTTACTAAGACTTTAAATTTGTTGGCATGACATATATTGTATTTGTAATTACATGCCTGCACCTGATAAGGGCATCTGTAAATCCATTATGTGCACGTGAATAGCATGCGATAAGGATATCTGTTAGCACATTCTAAGAACCTGCATATCATGTGATTGGGGCGGAACGTAACTTATTTGTAGCACCTGCGTAGAATATTCTAATGGTAATTTAGAACATCCATAGCATATCCGTTTTCTTTATGAGGATTTTCTATGCACCTGCTAAGGATGACCAGTTGCTAAATGTGCTAAGCACATGCCAATCACCTGATAAGAATATCTATCAGCACATCCGGGCGGAACGTAACCTATTCTTAGCACATTCTTAGGATGTTCCAATATTAATTTAGAATATCCTTAGCATATTCTTTTTCTTCTTGAGGATATTCTATGCACATGCCAAGGATGACAAATTGCTATGGTATGGAATATAAAAGACAAAGGCCATAAATTTTATTCTATCAATTGTCCAGAAATTTGTGTTTGTCTTTACAGAATTAATGAACACGCAAATTTTTTTAAGCCTAAATTTAAAATACTACGTTTACTACTAAATTTAAAGATACTGATAAATTTCTGCTTAATTGATGGGTAAACCAACCGTTATACACAAAGCCAAAAAAACTGTTTATAGTACCCTTCAATATGGCGGCCAGTCAAATGAATGGCTCATCTGTCAGCATACGCGCCTTGGGTAGGCTAAAGAGCACACTGAAGAGATAGGAGTTGACTGGCTTTTTAGTTGCGAACGGTTTTGGTCAACGCGATGACGCGTTTCTACTTTTTTTTAACGTTCGAAAGTTTTTGAACAACTTTTTTTTTAACTTTCGATAGTTATTGAACAATTTTCATAAAAATCCGGGAGTGCAGGAGTTTTTGGAAGACTCTAATTTGGCAGGGATATGAAAAATAAAAAGCGAAAACGTGATTGACTGCAAATAAGTTTAAGGTGAGTGCATATTGTTTCTTCTTTGTATCTATGGTTGTAGACTTGCTTTATGGGCACAGAGTATCATAACAGACGATCCGTGTTATGGGCCTGTATTCTTAACGGCCTGTGAGGTGAGTAGTCACCGGTGAGTATTTGCCTCTTTCACTTTTCACACCGTTGACTACTCACCTCACAGGTCATCAAGAATACGGGCCCTGGGGGGCAGTGTTGCCACACGGTCGGTAATTGTGCTGGGGGGCATTCAGATTGAACGTTGAGTAATGTCCGAGTGCGCTTTGGGTTAAAATTTTCAGCCGTTCAGCGATTGTCGGTGGATTTTTACCGAACGTCACCCACACACGCATTTGTTGCATCCCAACAAAACTGACAAAGCCATTTCTTAGCGGTTAACCAAAATATCTTGGTTCAACCTATTGATTATATCCTTGGTTTGTCTTACGTCATTGGTTTATCCAACCAGGAATTTATCAGACCGTATTAATTAAAAAAATTCATCGTAAGAACGATTGACCATAGAAACTTCAATTCGTCAAACCAATTTTTTATCTGAACCTTATTTTATCAAACCCATTCAATAAAAAATTCGAAATTTAACAGACCCGTTTTTAATCGAACCATTGTTCGTCAAACTCATTCAATATCAAACCCGGAATTCGTAAAACCCGTAATTTATCAGAATTTTTTTGCTAAATTGATTGCGCATTCGCCAATAACACATGAATGCAAGACGGGTGAATGCAAGTGACATCTATATACAAACTATTTAACGCAACCTGTAAGTATACGCGGTTCATGTGATATTGGCGAATGCGCAATTAATTTAGCAAAAAGTTTCTGATAAATTACGGGTTTTACGAATTCCGGGTTTGATATTAGAGACCTTTTGCACCTCTTATTAAACAGTCCCCGTTAGGTGACTTTATCGCTTAATAACTCGTTGTGACGTAGTTAACGTCACGTTATTTTTAAGAAAGCATTTTTAGTTTTTGCACGCCACCTTTGATTTGTTTATGGCCGACTTTATCCGGTATTTATTATTATAAAGATTTACAAAAAGTATTTGTCCAATAGTATTTTTTATTTAGAATTTCTTATTCTTGTATTTTTTACGGTGAATTTTAATTATTATTAATCTTTAAAAACTCAAAAACACAGCAGAGAAAAGAGACGTTATGATAAACAGATCGGAATCACTTATCATAGTTGCCAGTGCAAATCGTTGTTTTACATTTCTTACGAAATTCTAGCCAAAGAAAATGATTAGACAAACATTGACACTTATCTTTACAATTAAAAAGAACACAGATCATATTTGCATTCAAAAATCAATTTAAATTTTTTGTTTTTCTACTTAACGTTTTACTGTCGGCAACCATGTCAATTATAAATGATTCGGTATTCTCCCGCAGGTAACGTCAAACTTTATCGGTTAGTAAGGGATTCCGTTATTACCTCGTAACTGCGCATGCCCGAAATAAGCGATAAAGTAAAAAGGCATCAAAATTATAGGTGCAAAAGGTCTCTATTATCATCTGAGAAAATACATGCTCACAGTTCAAGAATGACCGCTCAAACCCGATGCTCGCTTAGGGTTGCCATATTTTAATTTTCATGAAGCGGGAGTTTTGAAAATTTATATCTTACTTAATTATGATTTTCAAAAGAACCAATAGCGGGACGTCCACGGTCAAAAGAAAGTATAATCATAAAATCATTCACTACATAAACTGCAATTCGTTAAACCAATTTTTTATGGGAACCTTATTTCTTCAAACCCAATCAATAACAATTCGAAATTTATAAGTCCCGTTTTTAATCGAACCATTATTCATCAAACTCGTAATTTGTAAAACCCATTTTTAATAAAACCCGGAATTTGTCAAACCATTATTTATCAAAACCGAATTTCGTCAAACTCCTTATTTATAAGAAAATATTTGCTAAAATGATAGTGCATTCGCCAATAATACTTACATGAATTGGAGGCGTACACGAGGGTGGCGCGGCGTCACGGCGTTTCGATGCATTTGTCGTTCTATAAAAGTATTCACAGGTAGTGTTCAATACTTTGTGTATGGATGTCGCCACTTGCGTGTACGCCTCCGGTTCATGTAAGTATTATTGGTGAATGCGTTATCAATTTAGCAAATATTTTGTGATAAACAAGGAGTTTGATAAGTTTTTGATAAATAATGGTTTGACAAATTCCGGGTTTTATTAAAAATGGGTTTTACAAATTACGAGTTTCATATTGAATGAGTTTGATGAATAATGGTTCGATTAAAAACGGGTCTGTTAAATTTCGAATTTGTTATTGAATGGGTTTGATGAAATAAGGTTCGAACATTTAAAAATTTTAATAGGTCATCGATTGTTTGAAAAAACTCAGAGTACGCAGGGGTTGTTTCTTGTTTTTGTGGTTACATGTTGTAAATATATAAGTTTGCAGTATATCACATATAATTCTTGTAAAGCAGATATTTGTTTTATGAAGTAGATATGACTGGGGGTATCGACCAAGTGACATGAAAGTAAAATATCGTGGGTAGTTAGAGTGGGTAGTGGCGCAAATATAGTTGGCAAAAGTGTCGAGGACAGAGTTTTCGAATTTTTTAAGTTTTGCTAACGTTTATTCCATAAATCCAGTTTCTTTAATGAAGAAAAAATTAGCTTTATGTCTGCTACCCAGTTATACTTATTGGGTTCATCCTGAAAGTATAAAAACCTTTCAAAGCATAGGCGTGGGTACCTATTTGGTTCCATTTCCAGGAGCTTTTCTAGCCATGAAATGCATAAAAACTAGATATTTTAGCGGAAGTCTTCCAGTTTCAATGCGTAACATCCAGCCTGACGTGGAGTTTGGTTAATAAAGCAGAGATTCAAAGAATGTGTTTTGTACTTCTTCTATTATATCGGTATAGCGCAAGACCAATATTGGTATGTAATGTGAAAATGAATTGATACCAAGTGATTCAAATACTTTTATTCGTGCGTTCCACGTATTAATAATAGACTTGCACATAATATCTGTCGTTAAACCGATTGCTCTTTTCGCTTTTTGAGACGCTGAATTTGACATTTCTCGAAAAAGACCTGATCAGGAGAATTTTACACCCAAATACTCAAAATGCTTCATAGTTTCTATAGGGTTGTTGCAAAGGGAGAATTTACCGAGAATCGAGCTTGACCGTTTAGAAAATTTCATTCTTTTAGTTTTTCACGTGTTAACTGTTAGTAGGTTTACTGCGACATATTCCTCTAGAATTTTTAGCTTTCATCTAGCTATCACGTCAAAAAGATGGTTCAATGAGATTCCAGTGGCCCTCTTGTTACGAAAATACTCCTCTGTATCTGCAATAAATAGAGAAATAAGTATTGGGCTCAAAATTTTGCTCTGCAAAACTCCTTTATGTACAGGAAATTCTTTAGTAAAGCTATGACCTGATTTTACTTTTGAATAAAGATTTTTTAGTAATCTGATAAATTTAGAACTTATGACAATGGAATAGAGCTTACGTTTGAAATCAACAAATGCAGCGTAGACCCTACTCTCGTAGCGAAGTTGAAGGTGGATTAAAGAAGTAACTTGAAGTTGATCTAATCAAGTGAAAGAATTTGCGTGAATATTTTGGTAATCCCATTAATAAGAGCGATGCCTCTATAGTTTTCGAGGTTTTCAGATGGGCCCTTTTTGTGAAGCATAAAGAGTATTATTTTTGACCAATCTGCTGATATTGATTCACTTTCAAGGATCCTATTAAATAAACAGTTTATATATATTTTGGGAGAGGTTTTGGTAAAATTCATACGATATGCCGTCTGTTCCTGATGCTTTTCCTCTTTTACAAAGACTAAGGGCATATTTTAACTCAAGAAATTAGATTTCAGGGTCAAGTACAGGGCATGGGGCATCAAAGAAGGTGGTGGGATATAAAGGAATTTGATCGTAGTTCAATTGTTCATAAAATTGCTCTATTGTTGAGGCGGGATTAAGGTTTGTTTTATAGATACATTTTTATATCGTTGAATGATTGACCAAAATTCTTTTTGATTTTGTATGTTGCACAACTTGTTTATTGTTTCATTTTCATAAGCGAATTTTTTTGTTCAGTGGTTCTGGCAGGTATATGTTTTTTTGCTTGTTAACTAATTTTTTATAAAAGGTCGTAGAAAGTTATTTTGTTTACAGATTTTTAGATTGAAGTTTACATCTTTTTTAAGTGTCAGACATTGGCTGTCAAACCAGGGTTTAGAAAGATATTGGTTTGCGTGGTTTTGAATGTGTCTTGTTTTAGTAAATTCGAGGGTGGTAGCAGCTTGGGTTATACTGTTAGTAAGGGAGACATAAGCAGCTTCTTTGCTGTTAATAGGCATGGGGGGTTGCACTTGTCTTAAGTAAGTAATATACTTTTACGTTCCTCTTTCCAATGCAGTAAAGTGGTTACTATGTTAATGTTTGAGTTTTGCCTATTTTTGTTAGTATGTTTATTGAAAAAAATCATATAATTTTATATTTAAGGAAAAGTAAAACGAGGCGGTATTAAAGCTATTAAGAATCGACATATCAGCTACTTCTGGCAACCGGTCGGTTAAATACCATATTAAGTCAACAGAGCTCGTTCCCATAGGGCCGCAAAAAGTAAAAAAGCCGGGATAGTCCGAGCTTGCCCTACCATTAAGTAAATTGAAAGAGTTCGAGTTCATAACTTGTAGAACCTGTTCGCCCCTGGCGTTGGTAAGCTTATCTGCGCTAACTTCGCTAAGCCGATTTTGATGAATGTTTGATCTTGTTCTGTTTCAATTACATCGGATTCCGCTACTCTTGCATTAAAGTCACCGCCAACGAGGATTGGTGTTGTAGGATACTTACTCCTTATGTCAAAGATTGTTTGCTGAAAAGAATCGAAAATGAATTCCATTTAAAGGTTTAAAGCAAACAATACAAATAATAAGAGAAAATGTATTAAGTGAAATTGAGAATATTATCTAATAGTTACAAGAATCAATTACACTAGTAGAAAATTTTGAGTTAACAAACGTTATTAGACCTACGCTTGCACGGCCTTTAGCTTTTTCTTTCAGAGCAATAGACGAGATAATTGTAAAGTTGTGTAAAAGATTATAGTTTATTATATTGAACAACAGCCAGGTCTCCGAGATGCAAAAGACATCAACATTGCTAAAATTTAAGTTGTCCAATAAGTGTGACATATTACTGAATCCTTGGCAGCTCCAAAATACCAGCGAAACCAGTTGCTATTGGGGAGTAGTTTCTCCAAGACTGCTAACACGGAGCTATTTTTTTGCTGAAAATTTCGTTAGGACCTTTTTTGTTCCTTATTGTATTGGTTGCAAAAAAGGTTTGTATGTTTTTATAATATGAGTGATATTTTCCTTTTTTATTTACGGACACAAAAATATTTATTTTTAATATGCATTAATTTGAACTAATTAAGATATCTTGGACGTTAATATTTTCTTGAGTATCAGTAGCTTCGTCAATTTTTTCCTGATCTTTTTGCAGAATATTTTCTTCAGAACATTCAGAAAATTGCGAGTTTTCGTCCTCCAAAGCTTCCTGAAAAATTTTCATAATTTCTTCGTTGTAGTCAATCTCATCGGAGTCATTGTCATCACTATTTTGTTGATCGATGACTATTTTGTTGGAATAGTGAGGATCAGAGTGAGTTACAATTTCGCCAAAAGATTCTTGCAGCTTTGAGATGCTAAAAATCAAGTAGATAATAATTAATTATTCAAAATATATATAGGGTAATCCATTATAAACCTTCCCTAGGAAAAGTTTTTTATTATTGGTCCTAGGAAGTTCAAACAAAAAGAATTCAATATAAGAGATATTTTTCCACTTTAAGCTTAACAATTGTCAAATATGACGTTTATAGTGTATAGACTGAGCCCACCCAGTCCTTATTTTTAAATAGACACCCTATATATTTTTGTATTCTGTTAAAAAACGCTTTCCAACAATACCACTAACCACTAACCAAGGGGTTTAATTTATCCATTTACACACAACACAGATCTTTGTCGCGAGAGAAAAGTACTTGTCTGTCAGTAAAAACCATTCTGACAAAGGTAAAATCGATCGCCACCAGGATGTTAATGGACCAAAATTATTGATTAATTTTTTTAACGTTAACTGCAAAAATCTCAAACGGATAAATTAAATTAGTAAATGGTATTATCGAAAATAACTTTTTCTCAAAATTCCTAAAATGCAAAATATAGTGTGTTCTATTTAAAAATACGGACTAATTGCAGAGTATAACAAACTGAGTGCACTCAGTCTGTAAACTATAAACGAAATTTTTGACAGTTATTAGGTTAAAAGTGAAAAAATATCTTCTATATTGAATGCTTTTTGTTATAACTTCCTTGGACCAAAAATAAAAAACTTATAGCGTTTTCGATTGCCCTCCTCGCAAATCGCTTGGAGTTTGCCCGGGATCAGAGCAATGACGTCACAGATCAGTTTTAGGGCGCTCCAAAGCCGAGCACGAACTGTCACGAGCGCTCGGTCAACGATTAGTTCAAATACACTTTCGATTTGTTCTCTAGTCCGTTTTAAATGTAGAATTGTTTAAAAAGGATATTTTTTCAACTACCATATATTTCTTGGGAGAACCCAGAGATCTGGATTCAGGAAAATAATGGCTGTGTTAATTCAATAGCTAGGGGAAAGAGGGGCACATTTGGACAATTTTTAAATTTGTGTTTTTCGGTGCAAGACAAAGCAAGCTACATTTAAGAAAAAAATGTTATAATATTTATTAGGATACTGTTAAACAATTTTGAGACATATATAGTAAATATTTTTATTGTAAGACTTTAAATGTATTAAACTACAAATCTGTGCATATTGTCACATCTGCCCCTATAAGGGGCACATATGGACTATCAATGGGGTACTTGTGGACCGTGGACGAAATAGGGTTATTCTTCTTATACAAACCTTTCAAATGTTTACATTAAAACTTACTTAAAAAAATTGAAAGTAATTAAGTAAAGTTTACTTTATAACAAAACCCTTAACAATTTTGAAAGATGTTTTGTCGGGCAGTGGAGCACAATGGGTACATCTAACAATAAAGAGGTACGTTAACGTAATTGGATTGTAAATACCAAAATTATTTTCAACGTCCCGGAAGAGTTGTTTGTAACCCCTATATGTTTGTTAATTTTGGTTAAAATTTGGATAGTAGTAGTTTTTAAGTTATGGGAAGGCAAAGTATTTTAATAGAATAAAAAACTAAATCGTTTTTTACGCCCCTGGATGGTTATTTGCAACCTTTTAAAACGCGAAGGACGCGTAACAAAAATTCCGCCAAGCTTCGTCAAAATCTGGTGGTTAGTTTTTTAGTTGTGCGTATTGGCTACAGACAAAATTTTGGGCGAAGCGCCAACCTAACAACATTTTCTTTAAAAAAGAGAAGATCAAAAGATCTTGGGAGGAAAGAACGAAAATTCAAAATTGGATGAGTGTCCCACAATGAACACACAAAAGGCCAAAGCGAAAGGAGAAACAATTAAACGATGTTTCGCCCGGGGTGACCAGCGCGGGCTCGTCAGTGGATTCACTAGTCACCCTCAATCCAGACATCATTTAACACCATCCCACACTCTGACTTCCAACTCTGAATCACTCACAAATAGGCATCGTTCCGCATGGTACTTATTATAAGTCACATGATACGGGTTCGTCCTGGCGTGTTAATCTTTCCAATAGGAATATGCTCCTAAGACAATTAAATCAAGAAGTTAAACTTCCAAATCAGTTACATCAACCGAAAAGAATCTAGAAAAGATAAGATCAAAAGATCTTTAGATTTCTAGATTCTTTTCGGTTGATGTAACTGATTGGAAGTTTAACTTCTTGATTTAATTGTCTTAGGAGCATATTCCTATTGGAAAGATTAACACGCCAGGACGAACCCGTATCAGGTGACATATAATAAGTACCATGCGGAACGATGCCTATTTGTGAGTGATTCAGAGTTGGAAGTCAGATTGTGCGATGGTGTTAAATGATGTCTGGATTGAGGGTGACTAGTGAATCCACTGACGAGCCCGCGCTGGTCACCCCGGGCGAAACATCGTTTAATTGTTTCTCCTATCGCTTTGGTCTTTTGTGTGTTCATTGTGGGACACTCATCCAATTTTGAATTTTCGTTCTTTCCTCCCAAGATCTTTTGATCTTCTCTTTTCTAGATTCTTTTCGGTTGATGTAACTGATTTGGAAGTTTAACATTTTCTTTGTTTTTTGTAAACAAACTACTCATATACATAATTTTAAAAACATAAAAACAAGAAAAAAAGGCCACAAACTCATATTTATAAGAAATGATGTACATGTGTTAAAGACATTTCTATGAATGCACTTTGATCCTATCTTGCACCAGAACTTTATCAGTTTATGCTTCGTTCAAATATTTACTTTTAGGCTACAAAAATAACATTTACCACTGCCGAAGTCTAACTGCCAAATGTCAAAATTTTTTGGTGAGAAATAAAGCTTCATAGGCGCCACCTTGCAATATGTGTTTTAAGTAAAATGTGTTTGTAAAAGACGAGATATTTGAATTGTCCACATGTGCGCCTCTGTCCACATGTGCCCCCCTCTCCCCTACTTAGCAGTAGATGGGCGGCCGTAGGCCTGGCAATTAGGCTGCATAATGGACCCTTTCTGCCATACCCCCCGTGCACCCCTGACTGATGCACGTGCCCCTTAGGATGCAAGTTTTCTTTCTCTAAGAGGACTTAATTTTTGCCTGACACCTCTTTGTCGAGGGCAGGGATCTTTAAACAGCGTAGCAAGTATACACAGTGGACCGCCGGCTTTAGACCCCCTCCGAAGGGTGGTCCTGCTACGTGTTAGACTTGCATATATCTGACATCGGTACCGTCCTAGTAGAACTTGGTTTACGGTAGACTTTTCTCCCTACCAGCCCGCCGTCGTATAGGTTGATTGACCCGAAAATCGAGGTTTAGACCCGGTTTCGCTGGTCGAGGTCGCCGTCGGAGTCTTCAGACGCATTCTTTGGAGTGGTCCTGCTACCCGAAAGTGCTAACGCCTCCTCCAAGTCACCCTCTGTCGACTCCCGCTACCAAATCTGTCGGAGTCCAGCTGCGTCCCATGGAGTCCCGATCTCAGAGAAGTCCAGGTCTTCCTTTTTTTGGGTCACCGGCTAGTCTCCTCTACCCAGTTTTGGTGGGGTCCTCGGCCGAGCCTGCGTTTTGTGTTGTGCAGGCTAATACGCTGTTCATTAGTTTACGGCGGCCCCCTCGTGTTGGTACTTAATTGTTTGTCAGTGTAGTTGGAAACTACGTACTTTACATAATTCATAATTTTAGCCTGTTTTTCATTTGGCTTACTATATTATACAGAACGCTTCAGGCTACTGCGAACATAGGCCGAAAGAAGTCCAATTTGCCAGTGTACGTACACGCAGGGACACCGCACACCTATCAGTGGAGCAACCAAGACTCAGGCTTGCGATCACCGTTCGTGGCTTGCGTTTAGTACGCCTCGAAACCGGAATTTGGTCAATAAATACGCAAATTTATATAACGTAATTTTCTTGTTTTTTGTCACTGCTAAATTAGAGCGTTTTATTTTCAACTGCTCAGATTTATCACTAACAACGTGTTACAATGAAAATAATAAGGAGAAACAAAATAAAAGCAAGTTCTCAAAATAAAATGATACATTCCAAAAACCAAGTTAGAGCAAATTTTCGGCTAGACAATATCCGAGCCTACTATAAAAACCCCTTCTAACGTTTCCAAGCATGTTTGAAAAGTTTCTTCAATTTTAGTCCGAAGTTCTTCCAAATTATGAGCCCTTTCATGCCCGTAAACTTTATTTTTGATATAAATTCACAGATAAAAGTCATTAGGAGCAAGATCGGGTGATCGAGCTGGCCATAAAATAGTTCCCCGTGTACTTATAACCCGATTAGGAAATACATTATCAAGATATTCCCTAACAAGGTCAACATTGTGAGCGGGACAACCATCTTGTTGAAACCATATTTCACCAAATCTCACAACCAACAACTGCCTAGCAGTTGGAATAATATGCTGCTGCAGTAGATCCAAGTATCTAGACCCATTCAAATTGCTGTCAATAAAAAATGGCCCAATTACGTGTTCCCCTACAATACCCCCCCCCCCAAACATTTAGTTTATGGGGATACTGTGTTCTTACGTCAAAATACAAATGCAAATTTTCCCTCGACCAATATCGAACGTGTGTTGGGTTATGACGATTCAATAATGGAAAAGAGCTTTCATCTCTGAAAATAATAGATTTCAGAGAGTTTTCATCACGATTAGCCCTTTTCATTATTGTTTCGCAAAATTCCATTCGACGATAGTTGTCCTCCGGAAAAATTTGATGCGTTTTTGACGCTTTGTAAGAATGATAACCATTCTTTTTGAGAACACGTAGGACAGTGGCTGAAGACGTTTCAACTGCTTCGGCAAGTTGGTGGCTAGTTAACTTTCGATTTTCCTCCTCTGCAGCGCAAATCTCGTGCTTCCTGCTTGTCATTCAAAACAGTGGGTTTTTTTATGGTTTCTTGGCGCTACACAACCAAACTTTTCAAAATTCTGCACAAATCTATGAATCGTTGATAAACTAGGTCTGGGCGATTTACAGAATTCTCCAAAAAAAGTTCTTGAATAAGTCTCAATGGTCTGCCTTGATAGTACCATTTGACCATCTGCACTTTTGGAATTATTTCACTTAAGAACTTACCAATCTGTTTCTCGTGCAATTCAGAAATAAAACAATAATACAAACAAAATAAATTTCAAAAAGATAACACTGCAGCGTGCTTCGACTCTACCTCGGTCGAACGGCACGGAGAGTAAATTGGACTTAATTCCCCTTATGTTCGCCTGAAGCTCATTGTATAGCAGATTGACATGCGTAAGTTCATCCTCTGAGGAAGAAAGTAGTGACTCTACTTTAATAATTTTCCTTTTTATACTAATTTTCCAGCAAAGCAACAAAACCAAAACAAAACACAATCGGAATTAGGTTATGTCAATTTCACGCGGGATTTCCGTGCTCGGGCTTGATCTGTAGAATTTCTCAGATCAAGTTCGAGCAATCCGCTTGGAGCGGCGATCAATATTGGAACACGCAAATCTGGCAGAGAGCAAGGACAGTTGCGATTGATCCGAGAACGCTCCAGATCAAGTTTCGAGCAACAATCGAAAACGCTATTAACCTCACGGAAGTAAAAACAAAAGTGGAATGATAATATCCTGTAAATAAAATGACCGCTACATGTACTTGACATTTGTGAGCCTAAATGAGTTGGTATTGACAAAATTCCCCTAACTCTGAGGCTAATAATAAAAAGGGTTATCGCACATCACTTATGGAAGGCAAAAAACTAGTCATTCCGGTTGTATAACAGCACTGAACAAATCAAAACACTATATTTTTAGCAAAAACACGCACAAAAACGAAAACACTTTATTTTGACTAAAAAAACAACGGAGTAACATCCTAGTAACTTTTGTTTTGGTTCAAACAAGTTTGTGGCTAATAAAAAAAGCAGGCAAATATATATCATGTTTACAGGGGGACTTGAAACCCATCTAAAAATGATATAACTTTACTTTTTCTATTAACAAAAATTTCAAAAAACAAAATTTTAATATATTATGAAAAATCATGGTAAAAAATACCAATTACTGATTGTGGAAAAGACACACCAAAAACAAAAAAGAATGTCAAATCGATTCGATTGATGTGACTACGTTCTTTTAGGCTCATAACTGTCACCTGCATAAGGCGGTCATTTTTGTGAAATTTCTCAGGGGGTATTAACATTCCACTTTTGTTTTTACTTTCGTGTATTATCCTCACGGAAGGTTTATAACGGCTGGCCCTGTACAGCAGGATATAAAATTGGGGCTTCAACTAAAAATTTTTTTTTATAATTTACTTTAATCACTATTAAAATTTGTCTCAAGTATAGAGAGAGATATATGACAGGAGAAGGTGGTCCATTTATATACCGTCTATTTAAAAGTAACTATATCAGATTTAGGACCTTGTTGTATTTTTTAGCTATCCATACCAGATGGAGGCTATTGTAATCGGCATAAAAACTATTATTTTTTCATTAAAAATGAGCTGAATTGGGGTAAGAGGGATCCAGAAACTAATAGTTTACATTAGTAGTCTACAAAAAATAAGCGACCTTGCGTTAAAAGGCTAAAAATTTAACGATTTTACTTATAAAACTGCCTAAAAAATATATTTTTTTAACTAGGAACATATGATGCATCTTTTTCATGCATCAAATTTTCTAAAAACAGGTTAAAAGGAGACACAATCTGCTTGCCTCTTTTTTTATCTTGTGAAAACTAAATTTGATGCATGGAAAAGTTGCATCGTGTATTCCTAGCTTTATATACATGTCGATAGGTCTCATCTTGACGTCTCTAAAGTTAGCGGTACAAAGTCAGCAATGTAAAGATTTTATGATAGGAAAAATAAGTGCCAGTTAAGTGCTAATTAAATGCCAAGTAACTATATTTTGTGCTCTGGTAGTTTCCGAGATATGGGAGTTTTTTTTAAATGGCCACTTTCCAAAATTTGATGCAAAAAAATACAAGTTGAAATTGTCGTAGGTCTTGTTAAGGTTCTAACTTTACTGATTTCACAAAAAGCACCAAATAAATTTTGTTTTTTTTTGCTCGAGAAGCAGTTTTCTGAGGTCATGTCGTTTTTTTGTAATCGTCCGAAACACCCATATTTTTTGGCTGTAGGAAAATAATAGACCTCAGTTTACTCTCCTGCAAGTATTTAAAATAAAGTTCAACCAATCATTTTTTAAATTAAATTAAATGTTCTAAGTTTTCTGGGAAAAAATAAAAATATTATCTATAAATCCTTAAAGTATAAAATACATTTTTGTATTTTTTGACAATTTTCTTTGATAGTTGAACTACATCTCGCTATCTGACCAAAAAAGATGTGGTTTCGACTTTGTGAAATGTACCTTACTTGATAAAATAAAAAAAATATTCATAAATATATGAAAAATGACACATAAAAGGCGAAAGGCGATTGAATGTTATACGTCAGGCGTTTCGGACGATTACACATTTGTTTCGGACAATTACGTTAGGCGATTTAATGTAAAATAAAAAGATTGAAATAAAGAACTAAAATGTTTTATTTTTAAACATGATCTTCGGGGATTTTCTTCCGCTTTGCACGTTAAATCTTTAACTGAAAGTTTGATTTTTTTTCTGATATTTTTTGCTGGTTAATTTCTTTTTTTTTAATTTTATTTCTAATATATGCATCCTCTTTTTCTTTTTTAAGTTTTTCTTTCAGTTTTTTATTTTTTCTACGTCCGTAGCGTTCTTAAAAAAAGGTAATGATACCAACAGCAAAATAAATAGTATACTTTATTATGATTCAAATTTGTTTCCAATATGTTTTCTAAAAAACAGACACGTTAAGTCCAGGAACATTTCACTGAACGCATATCCATTATGTACATATAAACATTAGGTGGACGTGCACATTTAGAAGTTACAATTTTGTAAATTAGTTAGTTTTTAAAAGATTTCTTAAAAAACTTTTGTTTTTCGATACTGTCGAAATATTAAGCAAGAAAAAAAAATAAATATAGTTGCACAAAAGTACAAAACTGCGTTTCACTTCAGTTAATAAAAATTTACCTAATATTTTTCGGGAAATTATTATTTAAACTCAATGCTAAAAAATGTCATCAAATTATTATTATATTAACGACATGAGATATAAATAAATATTTTTAAAAAACGTTCTATTTTTCTTGCTGTTTGTCCCGTTAGTAATCATGGAATCGCCCTATTGTTTACAACATGGAAAAAATGGATAAAAGTATTGAAAATAAACAAAATTCAAAAATCGCTTTTAAAAACAATTTTACACAATGAAACTCAGACTGATGCTTGCTTACAACCTTTTTAATCACTGTGTAACCAACCCGTCCATCATGGAAAAATGGATAAAAAAATGAAAAATCATGGAAAAATGGATAAAAGAATGAAAAATAAACAAAAATTCAAGATGTAGATAGTAACAAACAAAAATTTTCTTAAATAAGATCAATCAATATGACTTTTTTTTATGATTCTTGAGTTGCCCTTGACCCCTCTTCGCCTAAAAACTTTGCCTTCCCTGAAGCTACCCCGAGTCATCGGAGGCTCGTCGCGAGTTCGCTAGCTGCCTGTTTTATTGTGTAAATCATAGACTTTTACCCCCACAGGTCTTAATATTTACAACTGTGGGGGGGACTAAATTTTAAAACCAATTTTCAAAAACCACTTACCCATACAGAAAAGACATAAAGTTATTGATTATTTTGTATTGTTATTGCAAAATACCACTGAAAAACTGCTTTTTTTTTCTCAAAATATACCACAACTATATTAATTTATTTACAAACTGAAATTAAAACATTGAGGTTATCTAAAGGCTCAGTCAAGAAAACTTTCCTTACTCAAAGCCCACTCATTTCAAAGCTGTAGCTTTTATCACTAGAGGTTGGTGCAAGCCAAGGTACAAGTAGAGGTAAGATATCCGAACTCGCTGTTTGTGATTTGAACGCAGCTAAGATTTTGAAACTATCATTTCGACAGTGACAGAAATGTAAACAAAAATTTGCGTTTAAGTGTTTTAAATACATTTCGTAAGTAAAAACACCTTTTAAATAAATACAAAATTAATCTACCCTTTATTTTATTATTACCCATCTAAGTCGTTGTGTGCCATCAAGTATGGAAAAATTAATTAATAAGCGCAAGTTTTAATTAGAGTGACATATAGCCCCAATTTTAATTTGTTCTACAGAGTGTTTACTATTTAAACCCCGCGTGGGTTTAAATTTTTTTAATATTCTTTTCTTCTAAATTGAAACTTTCTTCTTAAATCGGACAAAAGATTGTGATAAGAAGATTATTCAATAAGCAAATTTTTTTAAAATTCTTCTTAAAAATCAAACTATCTCCAAAACTCAAGGAGGGTTGGTTTAAAATGCTTAAAACCAAAAATTTCACTTAAACTTAGGACCGTTCTAAAATAGACTAAACCCTTTTAGTAAATCCCTCCGTTAAATTTTTTCTTCTTTTATTCATTTCTCCATGGTAAACGGGCTAAAAAGAATTTCGATTTTACACAGTGATTAGTAAGCAAGCATTTGCCAGTTTTATTGTGTAAAAATCGTTGGCACCGGGCGAAAAGCTGATTAGTTTTTGATGGTGGTGCGTGGTTCTAGAGTAAAAACTTTTAAAAAATATTCTAACTCACGAACTGTAGCAGCTCTCGACACACGATTTAGATTAGTAAAACTTTAGATCCGTTGTTTTTGAGATATTCGTACAATATATTATTTATGAGTATTAATTATCGCAGAAGATTTTTTGAAGGTTTTATGAAGAGCTGCTGGCGCAATTTTTTTTTTAATATTTATTAATTTATTCCTCGATTTATTCTTACCCACTAGGATGTGGACTCCCCGTTCTAAAAGTCTTGTGTGGTATATTGTTAACATTCCATGACGTCTTTCTGCTCATCCTTCTCTCATGGGTTCTAGGGTTGCTCGGGATGCTAGTTTCTACTGAGTGTTCCCGTTCTTTCCGACATATAACATTAAGACATCCGCCAAACCACTCTGACAAGAGAGCACCACCGCCTATTAGAAAGCCTAGGCCCAGTAGAAGAAACATGCCTTAAAATAAGAAATATTGTTGCAAGGGACGGACCTAGTATTATTTTAAAGTGGTATCTTGAAAAAAGATTTATAACTGTTTTTGTCAAAATATAAAAATTACATTTTGATTATGGACAAGTTATGATTTTTTTCAAAATATTCAACTCTAAAAAAACAAGCTTTACGGCCCTATCCACCAAAAATAATAGCGTTTTCAATCTACGCTCAAAAACCACTCCCGAGCGACTCGAGATCAATCCAAAAAAGATTTAGATCAGTCAAGCCCATATAACTATGAGATACTATAACGGCCCTACCCTTGCTTTTCCCGAGAAAAATGCGTACCGATAATAACTCTCCCAATCAAGTTGGCCTGGAAAAAACCGATAAACGCAGAGTGTAAACGGGCAGGCGCGTCGATTGCATCAGCAGTGAAAGTGTCACTAAATTATCGAAAGGTCACTACGACGCCAGGCATGGATTTGTAAGTGCATGCGCAGTAGATTTTTGGTTTATGGCCTGGTGACCCGAACAGTTTCAAAGCCAACCGCGATCTTGAATTTTCTCTTTTATTTTTCAAAGTTATTTTCGTTACACATTTTGGAGCATTTGGGCCATTATAGTTATATGGTCAAGCCACACCTCCCCCCCACCCTGAAAGATATTCGAGTTTTAATATGCTTATAATTTCAAATGGGGGGCCAGCCAAAATTATTCTAATTTCGAACTCCTAATCACCAAAAAAAAAAATCGAAAAATCCACTAGTAACCTTTTTTTTTTTAATATGGGGGGGGTACAGGTTGACGTCAAGCCACACCCACATAATTTAATGGCCTAATTTATGCGATGTGTGAGTTTAGCCAATTGAAATCCAATCAGTTTGGAAGGCATAGAAATATACCGGAAATCACGTAAGAAAAAGTATTTCCATCTTTGTTGGACATTTATTGGTACCTATGGGCATGTTTACAGCAGGACCTGATTTTTTCATTGGCTTAAAAATGATGCTGTGCTTCTTAGCCATGGATATTTCTTAGACTTAACTGATGCTTTTCGAAATTATTTTTCGTATATCTTTGGGGGGGGGATGTGTGGCTTAACTGATCTAAAGATTTTCGTTTTCGATTTAAGAACGGATCACGCTCCCGCTGAAATCTGCGTATCCCTAATAGCACAGGATATTCCAGGGATATCCCAGTAAGGTGCTGTGAATGTCTGAATGTTCTGACACATTCACAGTATATTTGTAGGATGTTCCAAAAACGTGCTCTGAATAACTTTCAAGCTCACATGAACAGCACATTTAAAAGACATTCTCAGATTATCCTACTAGTAGATTCAGCGACTATTCTATGCAGGATATTCCAGGAATGTTCTGTGAAAGTATGAAAAATTTCCTTTTTTTGGACATTGACAGAACATTTAAAAAACATTCTTAGGATATTCTGGACAGTAGATTCAGCGAATATTCCATGCAGAATATTCTCTGAATGTTCTACTAAAGTCCGGAAAATACCTTTTCTTTTGGATATTGACAGCACATTGAGAATACGTTCCCCGGATATCCCGGATAGAACATTCAGCGAATATTCTTCCGTAAAATGTCCTTTCCTTTTGGATATGGACAGCACATTCAAAAATCATTCTTATACATCCTGAAAAGTACATTCACTGAATATTCTATGAAGGATATTCTACGAATGTTCTGGTAAGGTCCTAAAAATGGCCTTACATTTGCACATTGATAGCACATTTGGGAGATATTCTGGGAATATCCTGGGTAATACGTTCAGCGAATCATCTAGTCATGATAATCTACCAATGTTCTTTTTATTCTAACTGCTGCGGTAAAGATTTTTTCGGGATATTTTTATCTCTCGCTGCAAGTTTTCTTTTTATTAAAAAAATATTCTCTTTTTAGTTACAAGAAAAAACCATTTTGTTGGCCTAAAAACATATCATCAAATCATACCATGAAAGGAAATAATATTTTTTATCTACGATCATGCTTAGGCAGCAGAATTTAAGATTTTATTTTTTTCAAGCTTATTGGGGTAGGCTAATATTTATTTCTCATAAAAAAATAATTATGAAAATCGGTTGACCCGTTCGGGAGTTATCCCCTTCCACTACCGTTTGGGAGGATTCAGGGAGGGGGGTAATATTTTTATCCAATAAAAAAAGAATTATGAAAATCCGTTGAGCCGTTCGCGAGTTATCCTGTATTGAACAAATAACGTTATCCCCTTCCACTACCGCTTGGAAGGATTCGGGGAGGGGGTTAATATTTTTATCCCATAAAAAAAGAATTATGAAAATCCGTTGATCCGTTCAGGAGTGATACTGATTTTATGTAAAAAAAAACAATTTACAGAACACGATGTCCAAAAGGTTATACCCCGCTAATATATTCTCCCATAAGCCCCCCGTAGCGCAAAAGGTTAAGTCGTTGGAAAAGTCTTACATGGATGCCAGAAGGTTGAGGGTTCGAATTCCATCGCTGTCTAAAAACTTTTTTAAAATTTTTTTTAGGATGTTTTGTGAGAGAACATATTTTTTCAAGCTCATAAATGTGTTATAAAAATCTTGCGAAAATATTCTATGAATGTTCTACCAGGATGTTCTAGGAATATCATAACTGCGGACACAGAACATTCCCTGAACATCTCTGGTATGCTTGGAGGATTTGAGGGAACATTCAGGGAATGATTTCACTTTTTCTCCAAATCATTGAACAGAAGCTACTCAATGACAGCCACCTCTCTGACAGAATCAATCTACCAATCAATGCCATTATGGATTTATTGAAATGCTGTCTGCAGGGTTCTTATTTCCAGGAGAAGGACAGATATTTTCGGTAGAAAGATGGTGTACCCATGGGATCTCCACTTTCGCCGCTAGTGGCCAATATCTTTATGGAATCCTTTGAAGGAGAAGATCTGCGAACATCATGTTAGAAACCCAAACTATGGCTTAGATATATGGACGACATATTCATCATCTGGGAAAAGGACAACAACACACTAGAACAATTCTTCAACCATGTCAACAGCATAAGAAACTGCATAACAGTCACTCTGGAAAAAGAAGAAAGTTGTCAGCTCCTTTTTACCATAATCACTTCCGTATATCGCAAACCAACTCATACTGGACAATATCTTCGTTTTATATCAAACCACTCCACATTAACCAAACTAGTAGTGTCAAAATCTCTCATAGATCGAGCCACCTATACATCTGCCATACAGAAGAAGCTTTAAATAAAGAAAAGTCAAAAATTCGATCCGATCTGCAAAGGAATGGTTTCTCCAACTACACGATTAATAAAACTCTTCAGACCACACCAACTCCAAAGTCTACAGACGTAAATACTGAAGGAAAGGCGACAATTATAATTCCATACGTCAAAGGAATCTCAGAAAACATAAGAAGAATAGGCAACCAATACCATCTTCGGACTGTCTTTAAAACGACCACAACAATAAGAAGTCAGAGAAGATCAAAAACACACAAAAGGCCAAAGCGAAAGGAGAAACAATTAAACGATGTTTCGCCCAGGGTGACTAGCGTGGGCTCATCAGTGGATTCACCAGTCACCCTCAATCAAGACATCATTTAACACTATCGCACACTCTGACTTCCAACTCTGAATCACTCACAAATAGGCATCGTTCCGCATGGTACTTATTATAAGTCACCTGATACGGGTTCGTCCTGGCGTGTTAATCTTTCCAATAGGAATATGCTCCTAAGACAATTAAAACAAGAAGTTAAACTTCCAAATCAGTTCCATCAACCGGAAAGAATCTAAAAAAGAGATGATCAAAAGATCTTGGGAGGAAAGAACGAAAACTCAAAATTGGATGAGTGTCCCACAAGGAACACACAAAACACAGTGTGCGATAGTGTTAAATGATGTCTGGATTGAGGGTGACTGGTGAATCCACTGATGAGCCCACGCTGATCACCCTGGGCGAAACATCGTTTAATTGTTTCTCCTTTCGCTTTGGCCTTTTGTGTGTTCCTTGTGGGACACTCATCCAATTTTGAGTTTTCGTTCTTTCCTCCCAAGATCTTTTGATCTTTTCTTTTTTAGATTCTTTTCGGTTGATGGAACTGATTTGGAAGTTTAACTTTTTGTTTTAATAAGAAGTCAAATGACAAAAACTAAACCACAACGCCACGACACCAAGTACCAGGTACCATGCGAGTGTGGGGATATCTACATCGGAGATACCAGCACGAGCCGACCTATGGAAGTTTGACTTACAGAACACAAACGCAAAACTCGAAAATAGCTCGACATTGCTGGGAAAATCAACATCATATGGAATGAAAAGAGGCAAAGATCGTCGCCAAGGAGGAACATCTATTCAAGCGAAAATTCAAAGAAACAGTATTCATCCTGAGGAACCAGAATGTATTTTCTCATAAAAGCGTCATCATCATGGATATTTGGAAATCCACCCACATCGCAGAAAGCAAAAAGACGTGAAAACACACTTTTTAGAGTTTAATTTTGCACGTTATTTTCAAAACCACGTTAAAATCACATCGAAATAACGTTGTTTTCAAAATAAGGTGAAAAATCGAGCTATTAAACTTAAAAAGCGTGTGTTTTCACGTGTTTTTGCTTTGTGCTATGTGGGCACACTTTTCGGAGGTAACAGATTTCTACTGTACAAACAAATAGAAACTACAAATGGAAACTGCAATTCGTTAAACCAATTTTTTATCCGTACTTTATTTCTTCAAATCCACTCAATAACAAATTCGAAATTGTAATTTGTAAAACCCATTTTTAATCAAACCCGAAATTTGTCAAACCATTATTTTTCAAAACCGGAATTCGTAAGACCCGTTGTTTATCAGAAATTTGTTCTTAACTGGAATGGAACGCTACCAGTACAAGTATGCGCGCATAGCAGCGACAAGAGCATCAAAACGCCGCGCCGCCACCTGCGTGTACGCCTCCTGTTGCAGAAATTTTTGATAGGTAAACAACGGGTCTTACAAATTCCTGTTTTGAAAAATAATGGTTTGAAAAATTCCGGGTTTTATTAAAAATGGGTTTTACAAATTACGAATTTGATCTTGAATGAGTTTGATGAAAAATAAAAATAAAATGATTTTTTTTCACAAACCAAAACTACAGTTTTTTGCACTCGACGCGCGTTTCGCTAACAACGTTAGCATCATCAGGAGACGATAAACAATAAACTAAATTAACCTACGCTTTATCTTACATACAATCTTTAAGTGGGCGGAGATAAGACTAATAATTTGTGATTGATTACGATTTATAATCCTATTTCCCCTCAACTAAAGAATAAAGTGTAATAAACGGGATGGGTCCTCTATCTTTATTTAAACTATTTCTGTATTTAATGATTTCCATACTGTCCTATGCATTCAAAAGTCTTTTGTTTGGTACACTTTTTAGAAGTTTTAGGTTATCTAATGTAAATCTATGATTGCTTTCAAAAGCATGCTCGGCCACACTTGACTTTTCTGTTCTTCCATATTTTAAGTGTGCTAAGTGTTCTTTAAAACGTGTTTGAATAGAGCGTCTCGTTCGGTCAACATATTTTTTGTCACAATCCATGCAACTAATTTCGTAAATTCCACTTTTTTCGAGAACTGTAGTTTTATCCTTGGCATTTCCTAGTAAATATCTTATTGTGTTACCGGATTGATATACTAATTTAAGACCGGACACTTTTTGTAATCCTTTCGTATAAATAGGATTATAAGGAATTGATAAAAATTTTGAGTCGCAAAACTACAGTTCTAGAAAAAAGTGGAATTTACGAAATTAGTTGCATGGATTGTGACAAAAAATATGTTGGCCAAACGAGACGCTCTATTCAAACACGTTTTAAAGAATACTTAGCACACTTAAAATATGGAAGAACTTTTGAAAACAATCATAGATTTACATTAGATAACCTAAAACTTCTAAAAAGTGTACCAAACAAAAGACTTTTGAATGCATATGAAAGGATGGAAATCATTAAATCCAGAAATAGTTTAAATAAAGATAGAGGACCCATCCCGTTTAGTACACTTTATTCTTTAGTTGAGGGGAGATAAGATTATAAATCGTGATCAATCACAAATTATTAGTCTTATCTCCGCCCCCTTAAAGTTTATATATAACATAGAGCGTAGGTTAATTTAGTTTATTGTGTATCGTCTCCTGATGATGCTAACGTTGTTAGCGAAACGCGCGTCGAGTGCAAAAAAGTGTAGTTTTGGTTTGTGGAAAACAATCATAGCTTTGTTTTAGTGCAACCAAAGGTTCCAAATTCCCAACATAGTTGATGAACAATGATTCGAATAAAAATGGGTCTTATAAATTTCGGTTCGGATAAAAAAAATTTCTATAGTGAATGATTTTAACATTGAACTTTCTTTTATTTAACGGGTTTGATTTTGCACATTCTGGTAAACCGTGGGCGTCCGTTTATTAGTGTTTTGTGCATTGGAAATGTCAAAGAAACTACCTGTACAATTTTACTACCACCCCTGTTAAATTAAAATTGTGTCGTACACGTTAAAATCCAATAAAAATAAATAAATAACAGAAAAAATAATCAGCATGATTTCTTTAGGCCACCCTTCAGATTATTTTGTAATCACCAACTCTTTTATTTTCGTCATAAATTCAATGTCTGTCTGTTTATGAAATCCTAGTCTTCCGGCATAATGTTTGGCGCCTAAAGGTATGATTTATTTTTACATTACCTTGTGTATCATCTAACGTCAAAGCTCTGTCTTCAGCACTTAAGGTCCTTAAAGCTCGACTATTGGCCTAAAAAAAAATATTTCAACAAACCCAGAGCTAACTAAGCTGTCTAGATTAAAATCAACTAATAATAAGGTTAACACAGGTTAAACTGACTGAGAGTTGATTGATTAGCTACTGAGCCGAGTTTTTTTACGGTGTATATGGCGTGCTCGTGCTTGTTGAAGATTAAATGTAGCTAGGATTAAATCTATCTTGAACTAAATTAGTTAACGTAACCTAGATTAAGTTGAAGGTTTACCGCTAATAATTTGCCCGTAGCACTCCGGTAATTATTCCACTCGACGTCGTTTTTAATTTTTTTCAGCTGCCCGGTTTCAGTTATCAGCTGAATACCTCTGTTAATAATTTCTTGATATACGGAGTGTTTCGGTAACAGGAGACCTATCTTGTAAGTTGCGAAGCATTGGGAACCTATGTGTAAAGCTGAGCGTCTATTTCTGTAAAAGAAAACGCAGTTTTTTTTTATATACTCCTGTGTGGTTGAACCCGGTTTGTAGTTGGAAAAACCACCTCCATTAATCTAGCGACCCCACCTTACGAAATTCAAAATTTAGTCACACCATAATTATGTGCTAATTTCGTCCCCAACCAAAAAATTTTGTTTCCCTCTGGTTTCTGAGAAAATCGAAAAAGAAAATAGGGTAGCTAGGTTAATATTAACTTAGCAACCCCACCAAGAAATATGGCGCCAAACTAAACATTTTTGATTTGAAAATTATGTGCTAATTATGTGCTCCATGAATATATAAGAAAAAAATCCATTTTTTATTTTAAATTAGGTTTTTTTTTAAAAAAAAGGGTGGGGTAGCTAGGTTAATATTAACTTAGCGACCCCAGATATTTAGGTATCACGGAATTTGAAAATTTCAAAAACCAGTATTATTATTATTATTATTACCTCCAAAATCAGTTGTGTTTTTTTAATGAGATTTAATGCTGTTTTTTGACAGAGTATTGAAAGAACCATATTTTCATCAAAAATTAGTTATTTAAGAAAAAAAGGGTGGTTTTTCCAACTACTCTATTAACGTAGCGACCCCACCCCAAGAAAATCAAAATTTAGTTATGCCATAATTAGGTGCTAATTTCGTCCATGATCAGAAAATTTTGTGCTCATCTGGTTTAGCTAGGTTAATATTAACGTAGCAACTCCACCAGGAAATATGGCGCCAAACTAAAAAATATTGGTTTTAAAATTATGTGATAATTCCTACATATCCATGGAGCACATAATTTTGTAATAATATATTTTTACTTTGGAATCGTACTTCAGATTGCGAATGCTAGGTTATTACAAGTGATGTAATGTAATATTATTTTTATTGATTTTGATTGATTTGATTGATTTCATTGATTTGATTGATTTGATTGATTTGATTGATTTGATTGATTTGATTGATTTGATTGATTTGATTGATTTGATTGATTTGATTAATTTGATTGATTTGATTGATTTGATTGATTTGATTGATTTGATTGATTTGATTGATTTGATTGATTCGATTGATTCGATTGATTGGATTGATTTGATTGATTTGATTGATTTGATTGATTTGATTGATTTGATTGATTTGATTGATTTGATTGATTTGATTGATTTGATTGATTTGATTGATTTGATTGATTTGATTGATTTGATTGATTTGATTGATTGATTATGGACGAAATTCGCACATAATTTGCAGGTAATACTGGTTTTTTAAATTTTTAAATTCCGTGATACTTAAACATGTGGGGTCGCTAAGTTAATATTAACCTAACTACCCCAACCTTTTTTTACATTTTAAAATGAAAAATTCGATTTTTTTATCGTGGAGCACATAATTAGCATATAATTTTAAAATCAAAAATTTTTAGTTTGGCGCCATATTTCCTGGTGGGGTTGCTAAGTTAATATTAATCTAGCTACCCCATTTTCTTTTTCGATTTTCTCAGAAACCAGAGGAGCTCAAAATGTATTGATTGGGGACGATATTAGCACATAATTTTGATTTTCTTGGGGTGAGGTCGCTACCTTAATGGAGTAGTTGGAAAAACCACCCTTTTTTTTTATAAATAACTAATTTTTGAGGAAAATATGGTTCTTCCAATACTCTGCCAAAAAACAGCATTAAATCTCATAAAAAAACCCAACTGATTTTTATCAGTTTTTATAAGGTTTTTAAGATTTTGTGAGGTAAAATTTTAGGATTATTAAAGTTTGTAATTTGTAATAAAAATTTTGGTGACATTTTCTGCGGTTTCATATATCTGTTTTTTACTTGATCCTATAATCTAACAGACTTTTAAATATGTATAAAATTTTTTCATAATCAAACAAACTCATTAAATTTGATAGGTTTCTATGATTCCTTTGTTTTTTATAATGTATTATGGGTTTGTATAAGCACAGCAATAGACAAGTCTCAAAAAAAACGGTTTTTTCGACCACCTGAAAACTTATTAAAAAAGCTTTACTTAGTATACTTATTTACTTAGTTATATATAATGTCTTAAATGCTTTTACAAAAAAAAATATTTGTTGGCTTGTGAAACCTTGTAGGCTTTTATAAACGATGCCTAATTTTTGTTGGAACAGACTGCAGGGGTCGGGCGGGGGGGGGGGGTTCCCAGACTGAGGGCCGGTTTATCAATAGCGAGTTTTTAATTTGGGAGTGTTGCCATTTATAATTAAACTTTGTGATTTTTAACGAAAGAAAGTTTTTAAAATATTTTGGATACACAACCGGTATGATAGGCTAAAAACGGGAGCACTTTATCTGTCTTACTTACTCTATTGTGAAGTTGGTCTTAACAATGTACTTTAATTCTTCCCTAGAGCCCAAAAAAGCGTACGGCCAAAAAAACGCCTTAGTAACATTTTTAAGACCACTGGCAACATCTGGAACATAATCGGCATCCTTGAGTAACTTTTGACTTTCCTGATCTGACAAGTTTTTGTACCAATTCGGCCAACCGCCTTTATCTAACATGCCCACGTCGTATCTCCCTGTCAAAAGCTCGTAAATTGTATCGACCACTGAAGGAAAAACAGGGATGGTCACGAACGCGATGATCGACCCTGTATAGCACGCTGTTATTATGATTGTGAACACCCAGTACATAGCTAAAAAAAATTGTTTTAGATTGACATAATTGCATTGTTTTAGGACGTCATTGAATAAATATTTTTTGACCTCCATAAACTTAGCGAGTCCATGGCACCTCACAAAATCCAGATTTTAATAATTCCTGAATGATGTGCTTTCTATGTGCTAATTTCTTCCTCTTTTAAAAAATTTTGTGCTTTTTGAGTTTTTAAGAAAATTAAAAAAAAAGTGGGCTCGCTTATATAAACCTAGCAAGCCCAACCTTAAATAAAGGATAAAAATATCCGCTAAATATCTCAGAATTATGTGCTTTTTATGTGCTCCAAGAAAATATAAAAAAATATAACATTTTTTAACTCTTTTAGAAAAAATGTTGTGGGTTCGCTAGTTTTATATAAACCTAGCAGGCACAAACTTAAATAAAGGTTGACAATATCCCTTAAATATCTCAGAATTATGTGCTTTTTATGTGCTCCATGGAAATAGAAAAAAACTTTCTTACTTTTTTGGTGAGTTTTTTAAAACAATATTATGGGCTTGCTAGGTTTATATAAAGCTAGCGAGCCCATAACCTTTTTTTTTAAATCACTAAAAAAGTAAAAAATCTTTAGTTTTTTTCTATTTTCATGGAGCACATAAGAAGCAAATAATTCTGAGATATTAAACGAATATTTTTAATCTTTATTTAAGGTTGGGTCTGCTAGGTTTATATAAAGCTAGCGAGCCCACAACATTTTTTTTTAAATAACTAAAGAAGTTAAAAATTTTTATCTTCTTTTATATTTTCATGAAGCACATAAAAGGCACATAATTCTGAGATTTAACGGATATTTTTAACCTTTATTTGAGGTTGGGCTTGCTAGGTTTATATAAAGCTAGCGAGCCCATTTTTTTTTTAATTTTCCCAAAAACTCAAAACTTTAAATAGATTAACAAAAATCGACTGATCCTTTTAATTTTCAGGTAATATAAAGGAGAATCCACACAGAACAAACAGGTTCGTACAAAAGCTTGGTCTTAAATTTTTTGCGCGAACATTTTCGCGAGTTTTTCGTCGAGCATATGTTCGGGCAAATTTTTGTAATCTTTTTTGGAAACATATTTTTGAAGATTAGAATAAAAATATTTTTTATTTCACATCACTGATCTTAACTCTTTAAAAAATTGGAACACCAAAAACACTTTTTTAAAAATTTCTATCAAAAAAAGCCGGCGACAAGCAAGGTACTAAATATGTTTGTAATGTTTGTTACAACTATTAGTACTATTTGTTCGTTAGCACACATCGCCATTAATTTTATTATTTTCTCTCTATCCTTTTTTGACAACTGCAGAAAAGTTACAAGTAAACTGACCTTTCCTGGAAAACAGAAAAACTAAAAATATCTATTTTTAGTTTTTCTATATCAACTTTCCTTTAAACAAATTTTGCCCGAACATCATTTTCGAAAGCTTTTCGGCGAGCATTTTCACGAACTTTTACGCGAGTCTTTTTGCCACATAGGCTCGCGTAAATGTTTGTCGGCATTTCGAACATCAAAGGAAAGCTCCTCTGTGTAAATGCCCCTTTAGCAACTTTATTGTTTAAAATTCGAAATTTACCTGATTTTGTTGGCCTTTGCTGCCTAGATTATTTGGATTTAGGGTTTGTAGCCCCTTCCTACTTCAGTTTTCCGAAAGTCATCATAAGTCCGTCATTTGGACGGACCGTCCGCCTTTTGAAATAGTCCGTCTCTCAAAACGTCCGCCTTTTGGGCCTCCGATCGAAGTTCGGACTGAGGTCTGTCAGGGGACACACCGTTCGCGACAACGCTGTTTTTTACGTTTTTTTTTTTGGGCTTAAACTGATAAGTAACTTTCGCCAACATTTTTTATGTGGTGTATTTTTTTCTTTTAAATTTTATAAGAAGAAATGTGTCATTAAATTGCTCTGTAAACATGCAAGCTTCTTCGGAAGTGGTTTCAGCAGTTTTATTAAATACTTTTAAAGCAAATACCTATGCCAGAGCTTGTGAACCTAACCTCAATAATTGCAAATTGGAGCAAAACTCTTAAAGACATGGACAATTGTACTTTATCGGGTGTTAAGATACTTATAATAATAATAATAAATAAGTTTTTTTGCAACAAAAAAAAATTTAATAAGTTGGTAAAGACTTAAAATTTATGGGGAATTGCAAAAAGGAATCAAAAACAACAGAGATGATCACAGTTCGACACCTTTCTTATAATAAAATATTCTAAATTTTTATAAAAGTAAATCTAGACCTATGCTATTAAAATTTATACAACGCAACTAAAACAAGAATTAACATCATAATAAAATAAATTATTATATGCAAAAAGAGATATATAAAATAAAATATATAAAAATAAAAAGTAGTACGTAAACTGGTTTGGTTTTAAATGTGTGAATTTTTTTTGGTATTGAATTATAGATTTTACAGATGTTATATCGAAACGGTCTTTCAAAAAACGTGGTTCGGTACGTAGGTGTTACAATTCTATTTTGTAATCTTGATCCTAGTCCATAAATGTCTGCTCTGAATTTAATTTCGTTAAACAGGTAATCCGGTTTTTTATTTTTAATAATATTGTGAAACAGACACACTGAATGGTTTTCTGCGATGCTTCATGTTTAACCATTCAGCGTCTTTTAGTTTGTATGTAATTCGGTCGTATTTCCTAGATCCAAAAATAAATCTAAGATATGATTTTTTCACTCTTTGTATTCGTTATATTGTTTGAGCGTCTAGGCAAAGATCGTAGACCACGTCACAGTAGTTAAAGTGGCCTAAAATTAAGGTATCCGCAGGATTAATTTTCACAGACTCTGACAGGATTTGTCGGCTGGGATACAGCATTTTTGTGTGTGGTTTTTGAATCTAAGATTGTTATCTATTATAAGATCTAGATTTTTTGAATGATTTTTTACTTCCAGGTTATTATTTTTAATTTTTAGTTCAAACGTTTCGTCCTTGCCTTTTCCAAAAAGCATCACACACGATTTTTTTATGAGTTTATTAGCAACTTGTGATCTTCTGAGTATTGTACTAGTTTATCCAGGTCTTCATTTATTTGTGATTCTGCTAAAAGATTGTTTTTACTAAATGACTTTTGGCATTGGGTATCGTCAGCGTATGTGTGTACTTTAAGGTGTTCTATACAGTTTGTTATATTTGATGTGTAAATACAGAAAAGTAGTGGGGATAGAATGGATCCTTGGGGTACCCCATTTATAATTTCTTGCTCCTCCGAGATCCCCTCCTCTGTAACTACATACTGTTTCCGTTTTGAAAGGTAACTTGTATACTTGTATTAATCGCGCTTTCTGCAAAACCAACAAAGTGCAGTATGGCAAACATCAGATCATGACTAATCTTGTCAAAGGCTTTAGAATAATCCAGTAAAACTAAAGCTGTGGTGTCTTCCTGATCTGTAGCTTCGATTATGTCATCCGTTATATTTAGTGCAGTAGGGCAGCTATAGCCCTGCCGAAATCCCGAAATGTAGATGAACGCGTATCTGGTGGTGCATTATTTTTTCCAGTATTTTGGATAGAGTTGGTTAGGTCATTATAGGATTCAGCTAAATCCTTTTTTGGCACAGGTTTTACCTGTGCCACCTTTCAAAAATCAGGAAATAATCCTTCGATTAAGCATGTATTATGTTTGTAAGAAATGGCAGAATTCTAGGACAGCTCATGATGATCATGCTTAAATTTACCCTATCCGACCCCGTTGCTAAAGATTTGATAGCAAGTAAGTTTTCTTTCACCACTTCCTCATCGACAGAATGAAACTCAAACAGCCACTCCATTCTGGTTTTAAGGTTGTGATTATAATAATATATTAAATCTGTATTGAGGATTGAGTTAGAGCAAGTCTGCAAAAAGAAATTGTTTATATCGTTTGGTTTATTAAGTTTTGCAGGAAGAGATTCTATGGATTTTTTTCTATAGATATCTAGCTCTTTGAGTTTGTTCCAGAGAAACTTTTGATTTTTATTTTGTCTTTTGCTGTTTTCAAAGTAACATTTTTTTTCGTTGGATATTGCTCTATTGACTAGATTTCTAAGTTGCTTGTAATACGTCCAGTCTTTTTCTTTGCCTGTTTTGTTTGTGTTTCAGTTTGATCATATATCAAAGCGTTTGAGTAAGCCAGCCTGAGCTCTTCTTGAAATTTTCTCTGGTGATAAAATATCAAAAATATTTACACTTAATTCTGTGAGAAACTGTACTTTTCATTAATATTTTTTATGTATACAATATTTTCGAATGGAGCAGAGGTCAGAAATCTACTTAATAACTCTTTTTCGATGTCTTTGTAGTTCCAAAAAGTTGTTTGGTTTGTTGGTTTTACATCTAGCTTTGTCTTAAAAGAGCAGTAAACTGAATAATGGTCCGCTATATGACTAGAGTCGTGAACGCCTGACGAAATCTCTATCAAATCCTTTGGGATCACAATATGATCAATTATTGTATTAGAGATGTCTGTCACCCTTGTTGGATCTTTAATGATAACATAAATCCTAAATTTTTAGTTAAGTTTTTACATAATATTGTTGGCCATGCTTCTCGGTATTTAAAAGAAAAGTTCCCTAGAATCAATGGCGCTAAAATTAAAGAGAGAATATTTGTGGGTACCCAGATTAGGAAACTTTTCGGAGATGCACAACTCGATTCCATACTTCAAGGCAAGGAAAAACACGCTTGGAATGCATCTAAAATAGTTGCAACAAAGGACCCCGCACCCGATTACACAGAGCTTATGGAGAATTTTTGCCTTGGTGGAATTTAATATAATTTTAGTGTGTTAGAGAGGACAACAAGCTGATAAAGAAATATTAAGGGTAAAAAAGAGTTCTATGTAAAGTTTTTGAGATATTAGGGGTCGAAGTTCGAAAAAAGGCCAAAATGCTGTATGTTTTACGCATTATAACTCTGACGTATTGGCCAAGGAAATGTTAATTGTTACAAAAATGATTTGACAGAAGGTCATATGTAAACCTAGTTATGCTGTCATTTTTAACAGTTCATCAGGTAATGTACAGGGGGTGGTCAAAAAGTAACATTTTTTATGTTTGCACTACTACCGAATTTTGCAAATAGCAGATTATATTTTGACAAAAACTAATAGTTTTGGTTAATACTTTAAAAAAAATT
This sequence comes from Oxystoma pomonae, assembly GCA_963921995.1. NCBI lineage: Eukaryota > Metazoa > Arthropoda > Insecta > Coleoptera > Brentidae > Oxystoma > Oxystoma pomonae. The sequence continues at coordinate 14,304,632 of OY998173.1, forward strand.
TTCTTACAAAAAAAAATTGACTTTGCTTCCTTTCGTCAGTCTCAAATTCAATTCGTGAGGAATAAAAGTTGATTTGTAAATTATTTATCATTTATTAGGTCACAACAACCGATCTTAACAGAAAAAAACAAAATCGGTAATTTTGGTTCACTCACGGGGTCTACTCAAAAAAAAATAAAAAAAGTTGTATTTGCTCTAAAATGGTTTTTTAATTATTTTTGGATAACGGCTCGGTCAAATTCGACATAACTTTGCCAGAATAGTGTCAAGACTTGGTACTACCCCAATATAAAAATATCAATTTGCATATCTGAACTACGCTTGTTATAATGGCAACGCCAAGTTGAGTAATCTTTGACGTTCAATTTATCATTTTGAACATTAATAATTAAAAATATTAATAATGGCCGCCTTTGCTGATTAAAAAGGCAATAAATGGGTAGCAGAACCCTGTTTTATTGGGGTTACCGGTTACCTATGTCGATTAAAATGAAAGACACATATAAAATAAAATTAAATTCCAAAAACATGCCAATTAGTATTTTTTATTCCCTCTGAGATGGCTATTTCGGAATCTTTTTACGTCATGTTGTTTACGAGGAACGTCCAACACCTATGTTTTTTAAATATAACACCCTGTATATTTTGGCATTTTTGACATCTGCATTCGATTCTGTTCTTAATAAATATTCAAAATGGCGAAACTGAAATGAGAGTAAAGGATTACTAAACTAGGCGTTGCCATTATAACAAGCGTAGTAAGCGCGTTGTTGAAATATGCAAAAGGTTAAAAGATAAAAATTGATATTTTCAAAACCAGACATAGAAATAATCTGTATTTTTATGTTAGGGTAGTAGCAAGTCTTGACTCTATTCTGGCAAAGTTATGTCGAATTTAACTGAGCCGTTATCCAAAAATAATTGAAAAACCATTTTATAGCAACTTTTTTTGTGAGTAGACCCCGTGAGTGAACCAGAAGTAACCGATGTTTTTTCTTTTGTTAGGATCGTTTGTTGTGACCTAATAAATGATAAATAATTTACAAATCAACTTTTATTCCTCACAAATTGAATTTGAGACTGACGAAAGGAGGCAAGGTCATTTTTTTTTTGTAGAAAAATTGACTTAGGAGACAAAAATTAATAACAATAATACTAAGGGCTACCAAAAAATTAAACTTATTTTTTGCTTTAAGTATTAACCAAAACTATTAGTTTTTGTCAAAATATAATCTGCTTTTTGCAAAATTCGGTAGTAGTGCAAACATAAAAAATGTTACTTTTTGACCACCCCCTGTACATTACAATTAACATTTCCTTAGCCAATACGTCAGAGTTAAAATGCGTAAAACATACAGCATTTTGACTTTTTTTCGAACTTTGACCCCTAATATCTCAAAAACTGTACATAGAACTTTTTTTTACCCTCAATATTTTTTTATCAGCTTGTTGTCCTCTACAACATACTAAAATAATATTAAATTCCACCGAGGCAAACATTCTCCATAAGCCCTGTGTAATCGGGTGCGGGGTCCTTTTTTCTTTTTGTTACCAATCTGACACATCTACAGTTTTTCATATTATCGCTTTTTTCTGATTCATGTTTGCCCACAAAGAAATACTTTATAGAGATTAGGCATATATGACATAATTTTTTTTGGAACCCTTTATGGACTTTTCAAATGCAAGTTATATTAATGCTTAATCTACATCTACACACCAAATTTCATCATAATCGTATCAACGGTTCACAAGTTACACCCGATTATATTTGTCATGATAACTCAAATTCCTTGACATCGGTGTGTAGGAAGCGCATTATCTCTGGAACTACTTACCCAATTTTTATCGAGCATGGCTACGAAGACTTCCTGAAGGATAGGCTCCAAATAGAAAGAAACCGCATCGAAATCGGTTCACTGATGCGAGAGCTACATTCGCACAGACAAACCAACACTAGGGTCAAAATTATATTACCCGTCTTTTTTTCCTTTACCTATTAGTAGTTTTGTAGTAATTTTCTCCGCTTTGGTCCACGAGTATCTGCCGACGAATGAGAAACAATTCGTGAACGTGCCAAAGACGTACCAAAAAGTGTTCTCTATTTCGGCAGGGTTGTCCAGCAGGTGCCTTAGAGTGAACCTGTCCGAAAACGTGAACAACAAAATGGCCAACAGGTAGACAATTGTCAAAGCGAGCCACACTTCCCATCTGAACGGGCCCATTATTGCTCTGTACCTAAAATTATGTTGTTTCGATTTATTTTTGTGCAGGCGCAGACACAGCGATCGCCCCCCTCCCCTGTTCAATGGCTTCTCAAAAAAATTTCCAAATGTTCATAAAATTTCTAAAATTACACGCTTCTTTTCAAAAATTCAAAATTTTCTTTGCCATTCTTCGTAATTTTTTTAATATAAATCATAAATTTTAGCCTGCCTCTATTTTTTCTAAGTGGAAGTTTTAGGATGTTTTTATTTTATTTTTTAATTTTGGCTAAGTTGCCCCCTCTCCCCTTTTTTTGGTGCGGGACAGCGCCCCTGTCTCTGTCTGTTTGCGTAAATATAATTTTCAGATACAGTTTTTTTAGATTTTTTTTTACACTTTTTTTTCTCACTTTTTGGGAACTAGGCACAACAATAAAGCACATCCTGTACAGGGTATCCGGTTAAAATCTGTCGGAACAAAATCGAAGGAAACATTGTAACAACAACATTTGGCAAAGAAATGTTTAAACATATTTTTTCTATAAAACAAACGCAAGATGGCTGTGGGTGTCACTGTAAATCTAACGAAAAAACAAGAGTTTCTTGTATTTCAGTGCAACATGAACTTTCTGAATTTCGATTGCTCACACAGACGGTAGAGCCTCCTAGAACGACGCTGTTTCGTCCTTATTAGGGACTCATCACAATGACAGAGAATTTTGGTCCCTTAAAACAATTGTGCTTTTCACGTATTAGCCAACGTATTTTACAAAGACACGAGTGGTCTTTGTGCGAAACACGTCCTGACACGCTGCAGGCTCCCTGATCCATCGCCAATCCACGACCGGTTTCGATTTTATTGAATCTCATCAGGTGGATCCAGGCAAAATCTCCGTGTAGATGTAACACTATACAAAAACTATACATGTATAGTGTTAACTCTACACGGAGATTTTGCCCGGATCCACCTGATGAGATTCAATAAAATCGGAACCGGTCGTGAATTGGCGATGGATCACGGAGCCTACAGCGTGTCAGGACGTGTTCCGCACAAAGACCACTCGTGTCTTTGTAATATACGTTGGCTAATACGTGAAAATCACAATTGTTTTAATTTCTTTGCCAACGAAAGCTTTGAACTAACTTTGTAATTCAATGCCGGTAGGGGTATTTGCCCTCGGAGTAGTTGTTTTAGTTAGTTCCCTGTATAATTTTGTTTCCGTGTATGTGCCAAAGATTACGGATCAAGCGTGAAGAAATCCTGTCAGTGGCGGCCTCTGTGTGAACGATAGAAACCAAGAAAAATACCTAATGTATTTAGCAGTAAAAATAATGATCACATATTTTTTGTTAATTTTGGATATTAAGTTTACGTGTTTAGAATAATAAATCTTTCCACATGTGGACCTGCTTTTTATTTGAAAAAAACTTGACTTTTTAAAAATTTATCATTCACGGAGTTGAGAAAAGATTCAGGTCTATGTAGCTACACCCCGCATTCGAAAAATCAATTTTTTTTTAATGCAGGAATTACGGGCTAATTATCTACCGCAAAAAAATTTTTGGGCTCATCTCCTTACCTGATTTTTTTAAAGTTTAAAATGCGGGGTGAGGCCGCATGTGCAGTCCCACCCCGCATCCATTAATAATAGCGGTACCCAAAAAAAATAATGTCAGAATTACGGTCTAATTAGGGGCTAATCATCTGCGTAAAAAAAAATGGGTTTATGCCCTTACGTAATTTTTTAAAGATTCAAAATGCGTGGTGCAGCTGCATGTGCAGCCTCACCCCGCACGCATTAATAATAGCAGTATCGAAACAAAAAGTATGTCAGAATTACGGGCTAATTACGGGCTAATCATCTGCGGTAAAAAAAAATTGGGCTCATGCTCCTAGCTGTTTTTTTTAAAGTTTAAAATGCGGGGTGCAGCTGCATGTGCTACACCACCCTGCACACATTCATAATAGCAGTATCGAAACAAAAAGTATGTCAGAATTACGGGCTAATTACGGGCTAATCATATGCGGTAAAAAAATGTATGTTCGTCTCCTTATCTGCTTTTTTTAAAGTTTAAAATGCGGGGTGCAGCTGCATGTGCAGCCCCACAACGCACACATTAATAGTAGCACTACCGAACCAAAAAGTATGTCAGAATTACGGGCTAATTACGGGCTAACCATATGCGGTAAAAAAATGTATGTTCATCTCCTTATCTGATTTTTTTAAAGTTTAAAATGCGGGGAGCAGCTGTATGTGCAGCCCCACCCCGCACACATTAATAGTAGCACTATCGAACCAAAAAGTATGTCATAATTACGGGCTAATTATAGGCCAACCATCTGTGGTAAAAAAAATGTGGGCTCATCTCCTCATCTGATTTTTTTAAAGCTCTGCACCCCGCATTTTAAGCTTTAAAAAAAATCAAATAAGGAGATGAGTAATTCGTACATTTAAAAAAAAATGATTTTTCGAATGCGGGGTGTAGCTGCATGGACCTGAGACCATAGTTTAAAACAATTGAATTTCTGTTGAAAAGGTAGGGAACTTTATTGTTTTACTTCAAAAAAGCTAACACTGACATTTCTAAGTACTTGTACAAACCGACATGGTGAGGAAAGATTCACAAAAATGATAATGTGAAATATCCATTACATAAATTTTGAAGATAGCTATAGATAAAAGACAAAAGGGAAATTTATACTTAGATGCTGAGAATGTTTATTACTGTATTTAAGAAAGATGAAAAAATTGTATTAATGCTTTTTAATCATTTTATCAAATTATAAACACATTCTATAAATTAAGAGCATTAACTTTGCAAACTATTACTACACAAAAGAGAAACGAAGACTTGTTTAAAATTTACCTATTTTTTTAACTTCATGGATATGAAAAAGTCAATTGCCCGAGTCACATGCATTAAGATTCGCCAAGAAAAACAATCAACTCTCTCAATATTTTTAGGGTAGAAATGTTAAAAAAATATGGAAAATATTAAAATTTTAAATTTGTTTTCCAGGTAGGTACAAGACAAACAGACCTTTTAGCAATATTCTATGATTTTATTAAACACTTTTTACCAAAAATACATGTTTTTTAGCTAGTGAACAACAAAAGTTGACATCTCGTGAGAATTAGCCAAAAACGCTTTTAGAGGTTCGTATAAAAAAAAATTATTTGCAAATAACAAAAACATGGATTTTTTGGTTAATATTTTTTATTGTTTTGAAGTGCAAAAAGTTATTTTGATTATTTTTTTGCACAAAAATAAATGTCGAAAAATTAACTTGCCAAAAGAAAGATCTGGTACGAAGTTTGAAACCGGTGGTGAATTAACTGCTTTCTTTTCTAGTTTTTTCCGTGCGTTTTTAAGTCACTTGCTACTCTCGTTCTTTAAAAGCACGCTTGTAAAAAGGGACTGTTATTGCCAGTTGCACCAACTTGAAGTCTCTGTTTTAAGTCTGACTTAAAAGTTATCTCTCTCTCTCTCTCTCTTATTGCGTGCTTCTGAGAGATATCACAACTTTTAAGTCAGACTTAACGTTGGTGCAATTGGCAATTAGCTACTAATAGTAAAAACTACTATTTAAAATTTTGTGGACCCTTAGAGGGAAAAAATCGAATTTTTTCAAATATTTTACCTGGGTAAGGCGGTCGAAGTCAGCGAAATAAAAGAGGCGCAGTCTTCCGAGTGCCACAAAAAATTTCCAGACGCATATCTATCCTCCGTGATAAAAAGTCCAGATATTCCTAAATTGACTGCACCGCTCTCAATTGTTTTTATTACCGCCTGGCTTGAACTAAAAGTTTGACAGTCGTTTTAAGTGTCGTCTTCTCTAGTAATAATTTTGCATTATTATACAATCGCAAACGTCACAAGATTTGCATTCTACCTTTCAAGGAATTTGAAATGCCTTCAAAACAACTTGACCACATTGAAAATTCCCAAAAAAGCTTGTTTGGTTTCAAAAGAAATATCCCGTATAATAATGGTTTGAATGCTTTATTGCTTGTCTCAAATTTGAGAAAAAAATGTTCTCAATTTATTAGGGATGGGGAGGAAAGTAATATTTTTCGTATTATTATATTATGTGTGGGAATGGATAGGGTTGAAAATAGAAGGGACACATTTTTAAATCACTGTATATGTGACCATACGTACATACATACAGTAGTTCTTAAATTTCAAAGATTATTTATTTACCCCATAGTTTTGGAATCCCCTGCTTCTCTATAATCCGTCGTGAAATTGTACATCTGGGACAGTAATTCGACTAAGGAAATTTCGATACCTTCAAACTGGCTGTCCCCATACATATTTTTCCTGCAATCAGAGAAAACCAAACTCTTTCACTCAGAAATGTAAAATGACTAGAAAGATTTTCATCTAATAGATCCTTACAATACATCTCGTTATTATTTAAAAAAAAAACATGTTAATAAAATAAAAATTAAATGAGTTTCTTGAATATTTCTTATTTTTAATAACAAAGATGCTAATAGATGCTTGCATAAATCTCGTTATTATTTAATTTAATAATTATTAATAAAATTAGAAGCAATACTATAAATAAAAAAAAGGACCAACATGAATTTCTTGAATATTTCTTACTTTTAAATAAAACAGGGAGGTGGATCTGAAAGATTTGGATCCACTAATAGATCTATACATAAATAAAACTTTCAAACAAACGTTGGAATCCCGGTACGGACCCGGTATCAGCGATCTTTTTCGAGGCTACGAGAAAACTTTAATTAAGCATACAAAAGAAGACACGCACATCGAATTCCTATGCCAAGCAAGAGACCGCAACATTATTCCGGTTGCATTTCGTCTTAAGGCATCATTTCCAGGACAAAGAGTTCAGCGGATTCTAGATGACGCCAGTAAAGCGCTTATACGGTCCCAAATCAGCTTTCATCGCTGGAACAAGTCCTTACTGACAGAAGAACTGAGACAACGGTTTCAGGAGATTCGAGAATATACTATGGAGGAAGATTATCAACCGATTCGGGACAAAATTACACGAACCTGCGACCATCTACGACAGACTTGGCAAGCAAAACACCAAAGGAAATTCGCCCATCAACAGCCACAAAGCCAATCGACCACCGACGCTGTAAGAACCATCGTTAATGGGTCAAAGAAGACATTGACACCCATAGAAGAAAACTTACTTGCCAAAGGACTTAACTTTTCCATCGCTCCTAAGAAGATACCTACCATCGATATCATCACCGCCATAGAAGGTCATCCTCTTCCACGACAAGACGCCGACGAGTTCAGACATCAAGTAAGGACCATTATTGACAAACCTATTAAGCATACCTCTAATATAAGCAAAACAGAGGAAATCGCGTTGAAGAATCTTCAAAAGGACAAATCAATTAAAATCTTACCGGCAGACAAGGGCAATGCAACAGTGATTTTGGACACGGAAACCTATGACCAGAAAGTTGAAGAGGTACTTGCTAAAGGAAACTATAAACTTCTCCCAAAAGATCCGACGCAATCAATCGAAAGTAAGGTTTATAAAATTTTGAAAAAGTATTCCAGATATATTCCGGACAATACAAGATCTCAACTTACACCACATTATAGCAAGCCTCCTCATCTATACGGACTTCCCAAAATTCACAAAGATGCAATGCCCTTACGCCCAATTACAAGTTCCAGAAATTCTCCAACAAGCAATCTGTCTAAATTCCTTTTGAAAATTATTCAACCTCTTGCAGGCAAGACCGCTTCATTTGTAGAAAATTCAAACCATTTTGTTAATATTCTTAAATCTTTTGTTTTAGGAACCGAGGATAGACTTGTCAGTTTTGATGTCGAAAGTCTATACACCAATGTCCCAATAAAGGAATCGTTAGACATTATTAGAAAGAGACTGGTTGATGACGAATCCCTTTATGAACGTACCAGCCTACCGCTGGAGGGAGTGATGGAGTTGTTGGAGTGCTGCCTACATAACTCTTATTTTCAAGTGAAAGATAGGTTTTATGCTCAGGAAGACGGTCTGCCAATGGGTTCATCGCTTTCGCCAGTGGTGGCCAATATTTACATGGAGTGGTTCGAATCACACGCGGTTGATACCGCAACATATAAACCTAAGCTCTGGCTGAGATATGTTGATGATACTTTTATTGTCTGGACCGGGAATGACCAACAACTTTCAGAATTTCTTCACCACCTAAATAACATAAGACCCACCATTAAATTCACAATGGAGTTGGAGCAAAATTGTCAAATTCCTTTTCTTGATGTACTTGTCACACGAGTAGAAAGCGACATCAGAACAACAGTCTATCGTAAACCCACTCACACAGGACAATATTTAAATCAAGGTTCAAATCATTCTGCTACAACCAAACGAGGCATAATCAAAACTTTGTATAACAGAGCCGTTCAAATTTGTAACAATTCTCATGACTTGGAAATCGAAATAAGAAACATTAAGAAGGATCTGCAGCAGAATGGTTACAGCCTGAAACTTATAACAGATACTATTTCTAAATTTCAACAAACAGGACAGAGATTACATGACCAAAACCAGGCAAATGCATTCCTTACAATCCCATACGTTAAAGGAGTATCAGAGAAAATTCGAAGAGTAGCGAAGAACTTTAATATTAAAACAGCTTTTCAATCTAGTAATACAATTCGAAGCCTTCTTAGTAAAACAAAACCGGAGAACAAACAAAATAAGGAATGCATTTACCAAATTCCTTGTGAGTGTGGTGAATCATACATAGGCGAAACTAAAAGACCACTATCTGTTAGGCTTAAGGAACATCAGACGAATACCCAAAAAGGTGAAACCACGAAATCAGGAATTGCCGAACATGCATGGTCAAAACAACACCGAATGAAGTGGGCAGAAGCAAAGGTTTTGCACAAGGAGTCACACTGGAAGAAACGAAAATTCCTTGAAGCTGCCTTTATTGGGCAGAATCAGGGTATTTTCAGTAAACCAAGTGTTGAAATCCCAAATATTTGGAAGCCCCTCCTTGGGCGGAGCCAACTTCTTAAAATTCAAGGTTGAGTGATTTCTCACAGTATATAAGTACGTAGCCTTAGGAATTGATTGTAGTTTGCACCTGAAGACGATCAGAGATTGTACTGATCGAAACGTCGTGTATAAATAAAATATAGACAATGGAAGTCCGAAACACAGAGTTAATTTCAAACACATCATTGTCTCAAACTTTCAAATAAATATTGTTATTATTTAATTAAAAAAAAACTTGTTAACAACACAAAAATTAAATCTAATTAATAATAAAATGAAAGGCAATACTGTGAATAAAAAAAATAACCAATGTGAATTTCTTGAATATTTCTTACTTTTTGATAACAAAGGGAGGTTGATCCCCAACAGACACTATAAACCTGTGTCCAGAAACTCCTTCAAGTAATTTCGTAGGAAAAAGCGGTACGGTCCTTGTAAAATTACCTTGGTACCAGGATGTTAGCACCACTGGTTTGCTGGATCCCAGTCCGTCCGTAAAAACTTTGTGTGTGTAAAGAATGTATGGGGCCTCATCCTAAAAATGTCAGAAGGCAAGAAAATGGACTGGACACACATAGCAAAACTAGAAGGGAGAAAGCACATCCGGTTTTGGCAGGGTATTCTCTGTCCGAATTTTTCCGGTTATGTCCGGAATTCAGAAGCGTCCGTACTAGGGCCGGATTGGAATATTTTTTCGGCCCGAGCTTTAGCTCCGACCGACCCATCCAGAAACGAAGTAAAAAAAAAGTTACTCATGTTCTATTTTTATGCTAGTATAAGTAGTATATTTCAGCAAGAAGAAAACATACTACTTATAACTATATTATACATATGACTATTCGATTACCCGTTGGGTCTCAATAAATGCTATCAACTGTAGGACTTTACCTTTTCACTTATGAGCTTATCCGACTTAACAATAACGAGCAGATTTAAAATTTCCTGGGAGTTTTCGCTAAAAAAAAATTCCCGAACTCTCCATTGAGAAGATTTCGAAATGACTACCACTTTTTCGTGCCTTTTTCCCACGACATCCCGGCATTCCATGACGTCTTTGATGAATAAAATAAAGTTTACGCATTTTTGTTTTGTTCTTATCAAATCCATAGTTTGATAATGATTCTTGTAGATAATTCCATGAGAAAATATAAAAGGGTATTCCTCCAAAAATCTTGTCAGCAGTTCGAGATCCTCGTTGAGGGTGTGGTTGTCGTAGAGTATGACAGTTGTACAATCTGACAAAAATTGCTTTGCCACAGTGTTTATCAAACTTATCAGGGAACCATCTTGATCATACGATTCTTTTCCCAGAAAAGCTTCTTTAAGCTTTTGAATTCTTGGTTTTTCATGGGTCTTTTGTATTGCTCTCTTAGCTGCTATGAGCGTATCAGATTTTGGCAAAACCAACAAGAAATTTGTAAAATACACAATAACAAACAGTAGCGCGTAACAATTCATTTTTAGAATGAAATAATTCTCTTCTTGGTAGAAAGAAAATTTAGATTTTGATTGGTTTTAATATTTAATGATACCAGGTGTACGAATATAGTTGTTTATTGTTACACTCAAACATGCAAGGGTTGGTTTTTATTAAGTTGTTGTACTTAGGTCTTTGCTCACAGTATAACACTCGCAGAAAGCTCTCGATAAAATTTAATAATAAAGTTTTTTGAGCGTATTAAATTAGTTATAATTTCGAGCTTAAAACTTGTTTTTCTTAATCATAAAGAAAAAGTTTTCAGTGTCTATTCGGTTCAGTTAATTCAGATTTTAAAGATCAATTTTAAAAATTTTCTAATACAGCACATCAGTTTAAATCTCAAGCAGTTGCAAGTAATTAACTCTGTGTTTCGGACTTGTCTATATTTTATTATACACGACGTTTCGATCAGTACCATCCCTGATCGTCTTCAAGTGCAAGGCTACTTGCTTATATACTATGGGAAATCACTCAACCGTGAAGTTTAAGAAGTTGGCTCCGCCCAAGGGGGGGTTTCCAAATATTTGGAATTTCAACACTTGGCTTACTGAAAACAACCTGATTCTGCCCAATAAAGGCAGCTTCAAGGAATTTTCGTTTCTTCCAGTGTGACTCCTTGTGCAAAACCTTTGCTTCTGTCCACTTCATTCGGTGTTGTTTTGACCATGAGTGTTCGGCGATTCCTGATTTGGTTGTTTCACCTCTTTGGGTATTCGTCTGATGTTCTTTAAGCCTAACAGATAGTGGTCTTTTTGTTTCATCTATGTATGATTCACCATACTCACAAGGAACTGGTGAAGAAATTCTGAAAGTTGTTGGTCATTACGGTATCAACCGCGTGTAATTCGAACCACTTCATGTAAATATTGGCCACCACTGGCGAAAGCGATGAACACATTGACAGAGTTATGTAATAGGAGTTATGTAGAGAGCACTCCAACAACTCCATCACTCCCTCCAGCGCCTGCCGCCCGTACGTTCACGAAGGGATTCGTCATCAACCAGTCTCTGTCTAATAATATCTAGCGATTCCTTTATAGGGACATTGGACTTTCGACATCAAAACTGACAAATCTATACTCGGGTCCTAAAACAAAAGATTTAAGAATATTAACAAAATGGTTGGAATTTTCGACAAATGAAGCGGGCTATAAGTATATAAGTACATAGTATATATAGTATATAAGTACGTAGCCTTAGGAATAGATTGTAGTTTGCACCTGAAGACGATCAGAGATTTTACTGGTCGAAACGTCGTGTATAAATAAAACATAGACAATGGAAGTACGAAACACAGTTAATTGCAAATTTATCATTGTCTCAAGCATTTAAACAAACAGTTGAAAGTAATCGGACAATAAGGTTCCGGAGAGAATTGACTTCATCACAGAACCCTGGAAGAGAGCCGGGAACCTAATTAAGCTACCGGACATTGAAATCTGAGAGTACCATTGCACAGAATTTGTCTAAGGAAAATTATACGATTTTTTTTTGAAAAATAAAATTGCTTTATAATTCCTATAATATTAGACTTGTCACTTGTTTAGTTTACGATAAAACTTAGATAAAAATGTAAATTTGTAAATTTTTGTCAAAATTTTGTCAAATTTATTGTTTTTAAGTTCAGCACACCCGAAAACCCAGGTAAACTAGTGCTTTTCTTGGTCCAAAGCTTATAGTTTAGACGAAATATTGAAAAATTAAAACTAAAAAAATTGGCCAAAATCCACGGCTACGGCAGCTGAAAATACAGCATTTTTGCACTTGAAAGCAATGCTGTTTAAAATTTGACTTCCCTGACAAAAAAATGTATTAAAAATAGCAATTAAATCAAAATTGTCCGCCATAAAAGAATGAAGATGGAAGCCCAGCAAACAAAAATCGTCGGTATTAAATCGGGCCAATGTCGTCAACGTCGGCAGTGTGTCGGCATCGGCGACTAAACGCTGGAACGATGTTGGACAGATTGCGATTTTCAGTTTTTGGTCAATAATCGGCAACTGACGGAGCTCCACATTACTACAGTCGACTTTATGCCGACACCGTTTCACCCCTTTAGGACCGACGATGGTCCGATTGGATCTTTATCTTAATTGGTCGACAATCGGCAACTGACGAAGGCCTGATTTACTATAGTCGACTTTATGCCGACGCCCGCTTTATCTGCTTTAGAGCCGACGACGGCGACGGTTCGATTGGAACTTTGTTTAATCGGACGAGAATCGGCAACTGACATGGCCCGATTTAATATAGTCGACATTATGCCAACACAAACCTTATCTGCTTTAGGGCCGACGGCGGTCCGGTGGGAATTTTGTTTAATCGGACGAGAACCGGAAACTGACGATGGCCCGATTTACTATAGTCGACATTATACCAACGCAAACCTTATCTGCTTTAGGGCCGATGATGGTACGATTGAAATTTTGTTTAATCGGTCGAGAATCGACAACTGTTGATGGCCCGATTTACTATAGTCGACTTTATGCCGACGACCACTTTATCTGCTTTAGGGCCGACGACGGTCCGATTGGAACTTTGTTTGATTGGTCAAGAATCGGCAACTGACGATGGTCCGATTTACTATAGTCGATTTATGCCGAAACGCACTCTATCTGCTTTAGGAAAAAATTTTAAACCTGCTTAATAGTTTTTGGTAGTATTTAGAGATTGCGCTAATGTCACTATGTTCCCTGTACAGTAGAAGATAATATTATATATATAATGAGCAAAGATATTTCAAAACTAGATTCCGCCACTTAAACCACCATGACTGGTTAAGCACCCGCATTATCGAAACTTTGTAGTTTGCCAATGTCGGATCGTGTCAAGCAACCACCGATGGACCTTCATCAATCACCGACGTCAGCCCGCTTTGAGAAGCCGATGTGGGGCCTTATTATTCAGCCATTATGAGACCTTTGTGGTTTGCCTTTGTCGGGCCGCTTTAAGCTACCACTGACGGACCTTCGTCAATCGCCGACGCCGACGTTGGACCGCTTTAGGAAACCAATGTCGGACTTGAATAGTTTACCGATGTCGGGCCGAGACCAGCTTGCCTCCGTTGGCCCGACCAAATTAAGTAGCTATATGAGCGGATGGTCGGTACAATGTGGTTAAACCATATCGGACCTTAATCGTACGGCAATGGTATGCAGATGTCAGCAAAAAGTAAAATTTACCATTGGTCCGACGGCGGGCTACAGTCTAACGCTGCGTCGGCAAACATACGTTGGGCCTACATCGCAAAGCGGACAAAAAATACTGCTGGTCCGATGTCGTAAATCGACGTCATGCCCATGACGGCAAATTCGGCAATCGACATCGGGCCAACAAAAGCCCGAGGGAACCGTGTTTGCTGGGAGACAACTAAAATAGATTTTACTGATGTTTAACAAACTCTCAATCAAAAATACGCATTTTGTGTACTTCCCAAGAGTCAAATCTTTGTGCGAAAGCCCGTTTGATGACGAAACCTGTCATGATACCTCGGTAAACTGCACGTGCTTGAAAAATTTGCGATAATAAGGGTTTTTTGATCAAAACATTTTTTATTTTTAATTTTAATCCAGAATTAAAGAAAAACAGCATGTCTCGCATGCTTAGTTAAGTTTGAAAGAGTTCCAGACTTAGATTTGAGCATATTTATGTAAAAAATATTATTTTTTCAAGTTTTTGATATATTTTGCTATAATATAAAACATGGCCGCTCGCACGCCTGTGCAACCAAGGCACTTTGCATTTTTTTAAACAATAAATCTAAAACAAAAGCAAATCTTGACGTTATTGCTGTGGGCTCACGGTAGTGGGCGCTTATTCTTAAATGCTAAATAGCATTGAAAGCAGCTGCATTTTAATAAAAATTGCAATAGGATACAACAAATAACTGCCGTTGCCATCTTGGCATTTTTTTCATTTGTATTTTCAGAAAAAAGTTAAGATTGCAACTATTTTGTGAGTTAAGTTTTGGCATATTTTTAGGTAGGTTTAAGTTTTAACTTTAAAAGTTGATTAGCTAGATGATATAACTATAGAAGTTTTTAAAAACAAAAAATCTTGGCTGGAAAAATGAAAATTCAAACTTGGATGAGCATCCCACAAGGAACACAAAGGACCAAATCGAAAAGAGAAATGATCAAACGATGTTTCGCCCTGGGTAACCAGCCAAGATCTTTTGAATTTTTGTTTTTAGGTTTTTTCATTCGTTCTTTGCATGTAAATTTAGTAGTCAAACAATTTTAACAGCCAAAATTACAGATGAAATCAAGCTAGCTATTTTAAAGCAAAAGGAGAGATGTACTAACGATTTCACAGCATTGACTTGGTTGTAAAGTCTATTGCTACGTTTTCATGGGAATTGAGTTCGTTCTGAAAACGATTTCAATCCGATACCGTCCATGAAAACGCCTGTTTTTCCAGTATTCAAATCGATTTCAATCTAGATCCGACCCTGAAAATTTTTAGGGTTGGATCAAGATCGTATTGAGATCGAAATACCGATTTTCCATGAAAACGGGGATTGAGTTTACACATGCGTATTGCGTCGGATTACGAGACAGCCGGCAAATTATATTTTATTGCTCTCACTCTTTTTGAGAGAGAGAGAAATAGAAGTGAAACTGTGGAGCTGGCATTCTAAAATTTGGTGGAGTGTATAGAAAAAAGAAGATTAATAACATAACCTTACTTAAATAACTAGAGATTTGTTTTTTAAAGACTTTAAAAAAATTAATTATGGAAAATAAAAGAAATATTTGGCTCGAAAGTGTATGTGCTATGTACATATGTCAGTCCAGCATTTCTTTCTTCAGTTCCACTTGCAAACAGAGTAGTAATTAAAATTTTAAAAAAATGTGTGGCAATGGCCAACATCAATCTTTTGAATAAAATACATTTAAAAAAAAAGTACCAAAACTCAAAAATGAATATGTGACAACTATGACATATTTCAGCTGCCAAATATCAAAAGTAGAAAACCATTTTCAAATCGATTCAAAATCGATTTGAAAACCTGTCATGAAAACTCATGAAAAAAAAGTTTTCAAAACATATTGAAAACGAATTCAATATCCATGAAAACATAGCATATATTGTCGAAGCTGTGTTACTTGGGATTGGTTTTGTGGGTACCCAAAATGGGTATGTATATAAGTGAGGTGAGAGATTATAATCATGTAAAAGAAAATTAAAAAGCAGAGGTTTTTGTACAAAAAGATTTTTATTTTTTTAAAATTTATCACTCACTGGTTTTCTCACACATTTAAAATCTATAATTACACTCCCAACAGAAGAAAATATGATTTACAATAAATTAAATACCTTAAGGTACCATTTTTAAAATAGATAAAAAAAAAAGTGGCGTTCGGTTCAATCAGTTCATTCGCAACTCGAATCCATCGAAGAGAAATAAATTTACTATTAAAAAAGGACAAACAAAAATCGTTTCGGCAGGAATAAAGTTAAATTAATTTTAACATAGTAAGGTACTGCAGCTATCAATAATAATATATACAATTTTTCTAAAATGCCACAGTATCAGATTCCGTGGTGTTAATCAGACATGAGTATCCCAACTGTTTCGAACACAGAAAAAGCACGCGTTAGCATGAATAGAAGCTCCCTTTAATATTTCTGAATGAAAAGTAGGAATTGTCTTAATGACAATCCCTTTAAATCAATAACAAAAATCAATAAATTATTAATTCGCGTGTTATTGATATAAAGGGAGTGTGTCCAACATAATCCTAGTTGCCATTCAAGAATATGAATAGGAACACCTACTGACACTACCGTAGTGTTTTTTTGTGAATAGAAACTTGTACTTGACATCTAATTAACATCAACCAATTAATATGAAGTTACTACATAAATAAATTTGGGTATCTTCCCCTAAACAATATACGCGCAACATTAAAATTAATGTCGAAAATGGCCTAACGATAAACCTAATTTTACAAAGGACCACAGCACAGAGTAGCTTTGGCACTCTAATCTTCGATGTCGTTGTCGATTTTACTGCTGCGTATACCCGTGTTGCCGGTCCACGGGTAGACGTCGGGGCATGGTTGGCAAGTCCTCATATATCTAACTCCGGATTTGTGCCATAAGTTGCATACTTTTGGATTGTTGCACCTCTTTGGACGGTCCTTTAAGAACAGAAAATTACATAGTTAAAATTTGCAGAAGGATAATTTAAAAAAAAAATTGCCTCGACCGGGATTTGAACCCACAGCTTCTAGAATCCTAGTCTAGTTCTCTACCCATTGCGCTATCGAGGGTATGGGTTTTAAACGGCTATTCGGAAATCCGTTCCGTCGAGTTATTTGTTAGTAGTAGTAGCAATGAGGCGGCTTGTTGCCTGGCAAGTAGCATATTAATAAGAATAGAAACAAGGCAGTTTTATGAAGAAAGAATAGATCAAAATAAAGGAGAGCCAAAGGCAATGTGGAGAACCCTTAAAGAGTTAATAAATGGAAAACGGAGATAAATTTTGAAAATAAAACAGAATCAAATATTATAGATATAGCTGAATCCTTTAATAAATACTTCTTAGATAGCATACAAAGAATTGTAAATTAAATTAACTTATACAGACAGACAGTATCACCCCTCCAGAAAATAAGCTAACAAACTTTAGAAAAATAACATTCAATAAATTAGAAAAATTAATAAACACAAAATAATAGCAATCAAAATGGAATAAATCTAAAAATAATTAAATTAACATTTGAAGTTGCAGGAAACCATATCTTAAATTTAATCAATACTGGCACTTTTCCAAACACCTGGAAAGAAGCTACTGTTGCTCCTGTTGAAAAGGTATCAAATTCATAAAACTGCACTGTTAACACTTTACCTATATATGAGAAAATCTTGCAATTAGCCATAAAAGATCAATTATTAGAGTTTTTTGAGGAAAATAACATTTTAATTACGGAAAAGTCTGCTTTTAGAAAATATCATTCATGTGGAACAGCCCTTTTAAAATCTTAGGTTTTTACCATATATTAGCATAAACATATCGAACGCTTATACTGTAACAATG
Organism: Oxystoma pomonae; assembly: GCA_963921995.1. NCBI lineage: Eukaryota > Metazoa > Arthropoda > Insecta > Coleoptera > Brentidae > Oxystoma > Oxystoma pomonae. The sequence goes on from OY998173.1 coordinate 14,322,376, forward strand.
AAATAACAAATAAAAAACTAATAAGTGTTGCAGTATTTTTAGATCTAAAAAGAGCGTTTGAGGCAGTGGATTATAAATTAATTAGAGAAACTTGCCATAAAACTGATCAATGAATTTGTAAGTGATAGAGAGCAATGTGTCAAATATAATAATGCCAAATCAAAAAAATTAAAATTCAAATATGGCATATCTCAAGGAAGTGCTTTAGGTCCTATTCTTTTTATACTCTATATTAACGATATTGCCTGGCATATCATAAAGGGTAAAATTAAATTATTTGCCGATGACACAATGATATATTTAGAGGGTTCTCCAGAAGAAATAGAAAATTAAATTAGAATAAATGGCTAAAATTAAATGGACTTAAATTAAATAAAGACAAAGCTAAATGCATGATACTAGGAAGTAGTCACAACTTAAAAAATATCAAATAAAATAAAAGAGAATAGAGCTTAAGCTCCGAAGCTCCCTCCCCTCCCTGCGTACGGCACTGCCTTTTAGCTGCGTCTAGCCCGTCCATAAATTCCTGTCCTGTCTGTCTACTTTTAAGTGCATAATAGGCCCAGTCATTGAGTCTATCCTGCACTTGTCGTCTTGTCATTCCTGTTGCAGGTTCAGGTCCCATTTAGGGAGTTTTGGCTTCAATCCTGAGGTGATTAGACGCAACAAAAAATTTACAAATTAAGTTTAATTAAAACAAAATAAAACAAAATTTCTTGAACACTCGTACTTACTGAATAATCGCATCCAAATGGCTGGAAGTTTTTCAACCTATGCGTTGGGGTTGGATCTCTGACCCACTGAATCGCTTGCCAGTTGGTAAGGACCCACACGTCTTTCATGCCAAGAATGGTGTCCAAGAAATTGATGAAGCCTTCTTTATGGTGTGGTTGAGTGAACCATGCCGCGTGGTAAAACAGACCGAACGGTGCCCTAAAAGTCAGTTAATATTAGATTTTTTTATACATGGTATTACCAATTTTGGTTTTATTTAAGAAAAATATGATGTATTAAAAAATAATTGACATGCCTTTTTCTGAAATCACTGTTTAAAATCTTAGATTTTTAGCATATATTATCATAAACATATCGAACGCTTGGGTCACTTAAGCGTGCGATATGTATTTGCGCCAAAGGATCTTTTTTTATTAGAGTGTTAATGTTTTTTAAAACAGAGAAAACCTGGCGCCTTACCTGTTGGTAGTATAATGCCTTTCGAAATTCTTCAAGATCATTTTAAAAACGCCATCGGGGTCGCTTGGGTTGCTGCAAGCGTCGCCCATGGAGCACCTGCCGCCGTTCAGATCTTGCCACATCACCATCGGTACCTCCCAGACGCCGGGGTACGATCTAGTGGGGCAAGGCGGGATCATGCAATCGTGGAACAGTTTGTAATCCAAAGTGTAGGGCCAGCTTGGCGGCTTGTTTTCGTAAATCGGCAACGAGGAGTCGTAAGTGAAGTTGGAGTCGTACAACATTTTGAACATTTTGTTTCCTCCCACCTGAAAAAAGAATTAGACCGTTTAAGTCCCTTAATTGACCCCCATCAAAGTCTGAGATTTTGCTCTCTCAAGTTACCCAAAATCGGACCATTATCCCACATAGCAATGAAAGAACATTTACATGCATAGCATATGCGTTAAACCTTCTTTTAAGGATATCCTTTTGAGCACATTTTGAGCATATACTTGATACATACTATTTAAGAATATGCTATTAAGGATATCCACAGCAAATGCTATGAGTGTACCATTTGAGCACATTTTTTGGTCCGTTTAGCGCACATCCTATTCTGGTACCATAAAAGAACATCAAAAGAATGAGCTTCTAAGTATTTTCTTAGCATATAATAAGGAAATACCACTAAAGAAGGTTACTATTAGAACATCTTTAGCATATAAAAAGTATATATATCACTTATTGAAACATTATTTTGTCCTTTTAGCACACATGCTATTCTGGTACTGCAAAAAAACATCAAAAGTAGTATTTCCTTAGCATATGCTCAGGAAATAACATTAAAGAAGGTAACTTTTAGAACATCTTTAGCATATGCAAAATATATATCACTTATTGAAACATTATTTGGTTCTTTTAGCGAACAAGCTATTCTGGTACCGTAAAAGAACAGCAAAATAATGTTATTCTAGTATTTCCTTAGCATATACTAATGAATTACCATTAAAGAAGGTTACTTTTAGGATATCTTTAGCATATTCAAAGTATATACCAATTAAAAAATAAGTTAAAAAAACTCGAAAAAAAATCGATAAATGGAAATGAACCCGGTAACCCTTGGTTAAGAGATGCTTGTCCATATATATCCACCAAACGCGAAAATTCTCTGATTAAGCTTTAATTATGATTAACACTTTTCAGTCGACCTATAAAAATCCGCCAAAACTCTTATATTCCGCGGTTTCAACCTATTTCTTTATAAGCGCATGGTACAGTGGATAAAGCATTGGTCTAACAACCTGTAGGTTGTCGGTTCGAACCCCGTCGGCGCGTCGCACTTTTTTTTATTATTTGTTTTTATTTTTTTTTTCTTAGGGTGTATTGTGATAGGACATGGTTTTTAGAACTCAAAAATATATTTTTTTATTTTATTGAAAGCCATATTTTAGGAGTTATACTGGTTTTGCGCTACTATAGATTTAGTGCATGCCAATCATCTGACAAGAATATTTATAAGCACATCCTAAGAACCTGCATAGCATGTGATTAGGGTGGAACGTAATCTATTCTTAGAACATGCTTAGGATGTTTCAATGTTAATTCGGAACATTCCTAGCATATCCTTTTTTTCTTGAGGAAATTCTATGCACATGCTAAGGATACAAATTGCTATGTGGGATGTTGAGTTCAAAAATAATTTCTTATAATTAAAAAAAATGTTTTCTGAATTCTCTTAATTAGGTTGCAATCGCATACGCTGCTGGCTTCTCAGGGAACTTAGCAGCGTTTGCGGAACAAAATTGGCACTAAATTAGCTCTCATTAGTTATATAGGTTCTAATAAAAAAATCGCAAGTTGCGCTGCTAGCTTCTTGTACACATTTTTATATTTATTACTAACTTAAAAAGTTTTAACTTACAGATAAAAATGGCGCCCTCATTCCCCTGACATCTTCGAGTTTGACGCCTCCGTAAGCTGACAAAATCTCCCTTTGTCCGGCTATCTCACGAGTCCATTTCTTTTGGGAAAATTGTTCCCCAAAACTGTGCCTATATTTTTGGGAAAATTTTGTTTTTTAGTTAACAAGAACAAAGAATTAACATGGAATTATCTCACACAGGCAGTGAAACGACCCACATTTTTTCCTGCCCTCAGCCCTACTCTCAGGTTTTTTTAACAGTGGCGCACCCAGGAATTGGCTTCGGGGGGAGGGGGAGGGGTTAATGATAAATAATTTAAAAAACTTAATTTGAAGTAATAATGTGACCATAATTGATACAAGGAAACAGGTTCTTACAAGCGTGGAATTGGAGGGGGGGTGGTATTAACCAAATTTCAAATTGTTTATTTATCCAAAATTTGATGTCAAAGTTATGGTTCAATACGCCGCAGGCAAAATTTTTTGAGAAAATAACACTTAAAATGCAATTTTTGACTAAAATCGTAAATATTGATGGGGTTTTGGGAATTTGAGTTGTTTATTTACCCTTAATTTGTTTGTAAAAATGCTAAAATTCGCGGCGGCCGAAAATTTTGGGGAAATGACACTTAAAATGTCGTTTTTTACATCAAATCGCAAGCAAAATGTTTTTATAAAATTACATTAAAAAGACCATTTTGATTGTGATCCAAATTGAAAACAAATAAAAAAACCCAAACAAATTTTATAGCGGTCATAAACGAACGAAATCGCAAAAATGAAAGGTTTTATAGCGCCGCAGGCGAAAAATTTTGCAATTTATGATTTTTTAAGATTTTTGTTAAAGGCTCTTGTATTTAATTCCTTATATATTTTGTTTCTGCTGTTATTTGATTGTGCCAATTTTATATAACCAGGCTTCTCGGGGGGGGGGGGATTAACCTTAAACCTCCCACCCCTCGGTGCGCCACTGGTTGTGATATGGTTTGGTTGATCATCACAGCCTGAGAGCAGGCTGAGCAAAGGAAAAAATGTGGGTGTTTATTAGCTTATTATTAACTTAACGCTTAAGCTAGAGGGGTCGCGTTTTCTCGAAAACGGTTGCAGCTACAAAATTAATTTAACCGTAACAAAATAGCTGCAAATAGGCTTCAAAATGTAGCATTGAAAATATTTGGGCCCCTTATGATGGTCCCCCAGGTTAACCGACTTCGCAAAACACAATTTGGCATCGAAATATAAAATTTTCCCCGTTTTCAACATTCGATTTCGGCTACACCACTAAAGCGAATTTGACGTTTCGGATGTCATTCGACGCAGAATTTAGTCCCCTGCATTTTTGAATATAATGGCATTTTCTTTCCGACGCACCGTTTTCCAGCTACAAGCAAAAAAACTAAAAAAAGTGTAAAAATTTGGCGGTTTCTTGGCTACCAAAAGTTAAGCTCACCACCTGGGGCCCAATTCTTGAATCACTCGAGTTTACATTTTAGCAAAAAATTGACGAAAAAAGGGGTACATTTTCTCTTATCCACTTATTAACGCACAAATAACATTGAACTCGTACTATAATATTAAATTAAATTCGCCGTAGATGTGGAATGTAGGTTAGTGGTCACCTGACCGTCACAGTTGGTGTAGAGAAGGGTTTTAAGAAAAAAAATATATAATCTTTAAAACATAGATTTTTGTTTTTGATATATCGCCAACTACTATTTACCGTAAAAAGTAAAATCCCCTATGTAGCCCTTTTCTGGGGGGCTATTTTTGGAAAATTTTCTAAAAACTTTAAATAGTAACTCCTTATTTTGACTTCATATTTGAATTCTCGCTGAAATTCTCTTTCCAATGGTACCCCATATCATAAGGTTTGCTTTACTATTTTTTGAGATATTGCCTTTCAAAATGTCAAAAATTCAATTTTCCAAGGCCCATATCTTAGAAACTAAACAAAATATCTCTATTGTGTTTATTATCGATTTTGAGGGTTTTATAAGAGCATATAAAAAATGACAATAGTTTGACATTTGCACATTCCTATTTACAGTTTATTGATTTTCAGTGATTTTGACGATATTATTCCAAATATATATATATTATTTTCTCGTAAAAAACCCCTAAAATCCTTTTAAAATTGAATTTTTGACATTTTAAAAGCCAATATTTCGAAAATTAGTAAAGTAAACCATATGATATGGCGTACCATTGAAAAGAGAATTTCAGTAAGAATTCAAATATGAAGTCAAAATAGGGGGGTTGCTATTTAAGGTTCCCAGAATATTTTCCAAAAATAGCCCCCCAGAAAAGAGCTACATAGGGGATTTTTATTTTTACGGTAAATAGTAGTTGGCGATGGATCAAAAACAAAAGTGTATGTTTTAAAGATTATATATTTTTTTTCTTAAAACCCCTCTCTAGACCAACTATGCCCTCCCCACTAACCAAACAGTTTCGACCTACATATTTCGTAGGTGCTTGAGCCGATGTTGGTATCTAACAGATACTACCTGATACAACTAATTTATTTTGGCAAAGTTATTTGTTATACAAATCCTTAATTCTAAATATTAAAATAATAAAATTAAGTTTTCTTTTTTGCCTTGCAACACTATATAGGCTTTTATTACAAGAGGTAAATCCATCCACAAGGACTTGATAGTGTATGTTTTAGATAATTTTTTAAAACATAATTTCTTTTGGCAGAAGCGCGAAAAAAAAGTTACGATTTCTTGAATAATATCCGTTGTGTTTTTGACATTTCTTACCGAAATAGATTTTGAAAGAGAAAGGTTAAGAGCGTGGTTAAATCATGGAGAAGAATAAATAAAGTTAATTACATTTTGACGTGTAATAGAAAATAGTTTGGCACGACTTTTGTGAGTTTGGGATCAACGTGTATATTGTGGTCAGCAAAATTTCGATCTAGAAATGCCCGGCAGCAAGCTTTTATATAAGTTTTGTGGATATCTTTAAAGGGGTGGGTAAAATTTGTGCGAGGGTGTTCTATTTGAGTTAAGGATCAACGTATATATCGTGGTCAGCATAATTTTTGCCCGGAAGTACTCGGTCAGCAGAATTCGACTGGGTCAGCAAATTAGGAACACCCTATTTTAATTAATTTGTGGGCATATTTGGTATCTGAATTAGTAAAAATTAACCCTTTTTTTCGACAATTTTTTGCTAAAATGTGATTCCTATACGACTAAAAGTCGAGTGATTCAAGAATTGGGCCCCTGGGATGGTGCAAACTCAGATTACACGCATTTAAGACAGAATAAAGGTATTATGATTTCCATCTCCCTGGGAGTTAATTCCTCAAAATATCTTAATTTCACTGGCCTATGTTGGATAGGTTTCAAAATAAAATCTCTAAGAAATGAAAAGTGTTCAAATAATTTTCTGCAAGGTATTTAACGATATGGCGCACCATTTGGCCCACAAAGTCATTCGTTTTATCGATAGGATTTTGAAATTAAACAATGTTTTTACCAGCACGCAGAATAATTGTTACTATACAGGGTGTTTCACAACCTACGTCAGAAACCTTTAGATCGTATTTAGTGGCCTGCAAATGTTTCAATTATGGAACATTTTTCCAAGACATGACTTTATCATTAAAAGTATATGCAAATGATTCATTGAAGTATGATACACATACATACACAACCCCTAATCGTTAAATATTCTCATATCTAAATAAAAAGGTCAAATAATGACATACCTCTATAAGTGTAAGGGGATACAGGAATAAATTCGGTAAGCTTCTGTGGCGCGGCGGTTTGTTGTGCTTCGTTATATTAGAGAACATATAAATCTAAATAGAGAGGACACGAAATGGTAATATCCGACCAGCAAGTCAACGCGATTCAGAGCGAGTTTTTTATTATTAGCTGAATGCGCCAGGCTGAACCGGGGTAATATTTATTTAAAATTAAAACGACAATAATCCCGCGCGTTGAATGAATATCCATCTATCACTGGCGTACATACTTATACGTAATGCTATTTGACATGAACTTGTTGCTAAGTAAGCTAGCAGAAAGTCAAGCCTTTATTACTTGTAATAATTAAGGAAAAATCAGAGAGCATATAATTTAGGTTTTTTTCCAGTAAAAAATAAGTGTTTGTTATTTATTTTTTAAATATTTTGCCATCGAAGGTTACTTCAATTTTTAATAACCCCGTCATTTCCGAATGTTCGAAAAATACATGATTAGGAGATCAGAATGGGTAAGAAGGTATGTGAAAACTGATGGTCTCATATGATAAATTTTCTTGGATATTCCTTCGATGGTTCTGTTCTTCTAATCCAAAAGAGGCGGTTGTGACATAACCATGTCAATTCCCATCAAAATTATTTTTATGATTTTTTTAAAACATTTGACCGCCGAAGACGAAACCTTGTAAAAGAGTAATGTTTAATTTAAAATAAAAGAAAGAAAACTGGCGCCGCCGGGCAACATTTTTGGGGAAGTTGTTACGTAATTTCGTCGGAGAGGGGGTCGATCGCCTCCCTCTGTATTCGCCACCTGTGACTGACTGTACCGTTAAGGGTCTGTTGTCTGCAGCGGAACGCGGGCGTCCAAAAAATACGATTTTTCTGTGCGCCGCCACTGCTTTCGATCGATAAAAATAAGCAAGAGCGAAAGCGAAAGTGGCGCGTTAAGTTTCCAAGTCGAGAATAAAAAAAAACGATAGTTGCGCCACTTGGTTTTCAAGTCAGTTGAGCGGTCTCGCCAATTTACCATTAGGGGTCCTTTTTATTTAGATTTATATGCTCTCTGGTTATATTGAAACCATTTTCACTAATTTGGTGTTAAATATCCCAAGAAATGAATAGTTGTATGTCTTTTTTTACAATAAAACACAACAGAAAATCACTAAAAAAACTAATGCTCCGCACCACAGCGCGACGTCACATTCAAAACTGGTACGATACGGAGATAAATCGGGGCGGGCAACGCACTTGCTTGCTTGATGATTGTTTTTTGTTACGTACTTTGTTTATAAATATATTTCATACTTCTTCTACAACCTTGTTAATAAAACAAAAGAGTTTTTGCTTATTGTTGTTAGGTTAATTAATTGCTTGTGTTCTGTCTCTAGGGTTCCAAAAACTTCAATATAGAGGCGAAACGTCCCAAAGAAAAAACTGTCTTTTTTCAATTGCCAAAATCCCATAACCCACGAAATTATCATAAAATTTGTTTATAAGCTTCAATGTGCAGTCGAATGCGAAGAAAATATTTTAGCACATTTCTGGTTATTTTTTTGGGAAAATTTTTGAACAAATTTAAGTGAAATGGATCGTTCATTTCAAACACCGATCAGTATTAGTAATCCCGTCTTTTATTTCTATACGTAAGTTGTGAAACACCCTGTATATAGAGTCAGTTTTAAGCAATTTCTTTGATATCATAAGATACTCAGGTAAATTACTATATTTAAAACAGGTGTTAAATTGGGTTAGTTTGTTAAAACAGGCGTTTAAATTAAAATTAGAATCGTAAGCAATTAGTTTGTGAAGGATGTATGCAAAATAACCTACGGGTGCAAAACAATCTACGAACAACATATTAGGTATGTACCGGTAACCTTAAAGAATTGTCTTACATGTACTAGGTGGAGACTTCAAATGGAATATTGGCCGTAGCGGGTTAAAAAATTGTTTTCTAGAAAAATCCACAACACGTCAACTAAGATTTTTAGCAGCTAAAATTTTGGGTCAGAAAGGGGTCTATTCACATTTTTTTTTTCAAGTAGAATGACCCCGCTTGTAGTACCTTCTTGGAAAGCTTATCGAAAAAGGAAATTACTCGTGTATTTTTTTTTGACATTTGTCAATCCATGTGTCAAAATCCCTAGTGGATTTGAAATTTGTTTTTTAGAAAAATCCAAAAGTACGCCAACTAATACTTTTAGCAATCAAAATTTTTGGTATTCAATTTTTGCGAACGAAGCCTCAGAAAGGGGTCTATTCACATACAACTTTTTTTTCAATCGAGAAGACACGACACCGCTTGTGGCACCTTGTTGGAAAGCCTATGGAAAAAGACAAATGCTCGTGATTTTGTTTTAACATTTGTCAATCCATGTGTCATAAATCTTCAAGAAATAATTTTGTAAGACTTTAAATGGAACATTGCCCCTAGCGGATTAGAAATTTATTTTTAGAAGAATTCAAAAACACGTTTTTAGCAATACAAATTTTCGGCAGGGGCAATATTCCATTTGAAGTCCGATACAATCATTTTTTGAGAATTTTTGACACATAGATTGACAAATGTAAAAAAAATACACGAGCGTGTTTCTTTTTCAAAAAGCTTTCAAAAATGGTGCCACAAGCGGGATCTTCCCATTTGAAAAAAAAGTTGTATGTGTATAGACCCCTTTCTGAGGGTCCGTGCACAAAAATTTTATGCCGAAAATTTGTATGTGTTTGTTTTTCGATTTTTCTAAAAAATAAATTTCCAACCCGCTAGGGGCAATGTTTCATTTGAAGTCCGACACAATCATTTTTTGAGGATTTTTACACATAGATTGACAAATGTAAAAAAAATACAGGAGCTTTCCAACAAGGTGCTACAAGCGGGGTCTTCTCATTCGAAAAAAAAAGTTGTAGGTGAATAGCCCCTTTCCGAGGGTCCGTTCACAAAAATTTTTTGCCGAAAATTTTAGCTGCTAAAAATTTTAGTTTATGTGTTTCTGGATTTATCTAACAAACAATTTTTTAACCCGCTAAGGTCAATATTACATTTAAAGTCTCCACCCTATATATTAGACAATGCTTAAAGTTAAGTTGTTTTTAACAGCACGTAAAATATAACTCAAACTCAAAAAATATTTTTGACGGACATATTGAGGTCAATCTAAACCCTCCTTATATCTGCGTTTTCTCATTTTTTGCATCAAGATGAGTGAGTGGGTATATATATATAGCATCACCACAAATGTTACATGAAAGCAAATTTGTCTAGCTTCAAGAACTGATAAAAAAACTTATGCAGTTTTATAATATATCCTTAGCAGGGTTAGCTCCCCTCCTCCCACTGCATATTGAATACTTTTTTTATTTTGTTAACTTGTCTTATTTGCTTGACCAAGAATTAAACGCTGTTAAAAAACACTTAAGCCACCCTACTTGATGCGTTGGTGCAATATGTGTTGTTGTCAGTTGTTGTTTTTTATGTACAAGGCAACTTTAAAGTTAAGTCGTTTTTAACATCACAGAAATCTCAATAATAAAAATATGTTTTAAAGTAGTCTAAGCTAGAAGCCCTGTATACAATTTTTGACAGTTATTGTTTTACCAGAGGTAAGTAACTCGATGTGACAGTTGTTAGGGAAATGTTGATACTTTATTTGTGTGTTGGCTACCATTGGAAATAAATAATATTGTCAATGTCACATTTTTTATAAACGTAGGTACATTAAATTTTAAATTTAATTATATATATGCGGTTTAAAAATCTAATATTGTGGTATAAGAAATATTAAAAATACTCGCGCGCACCACCTTGTATTGTTTCATTGTTCAATGGAAAAGGAAATGCAAGAAAAACGGAAAGAGATGCCAAACTGGAAAATTAATAAAAATAGTCGAATTTGCGAGGTAAGTAAGATTAGTTAAATTTAAATATCATTATAAAGGGTGGGCCAAAAAATTTGCACACTTTTGAATTTGCTATAACTTTTGATCGAATTGGTCGATTTTAAAATGTTTTGACTTTTTGGAAAGACAAGACATGAGACTTTTTCGATCCGGTCCAAAATTTGACATGAAGGTATCACTAAATTAAAAATTGATCATCAAGTATGGTGACATAAACTAAATGCCCCATTGCTTAAAATTTGCCTGTAGACAGCCATTATTGGGGAGATCTAGAAAAAGAAGTGCACAGAAATGGCCGCAGCTACGGCGACATTAACGAACTGTGTCAAGGTATCACAGAGGCCCATCGAATTTTGCCCCAAAGAAACATTACCAATTCTTTTAATAAATGGCGTAACGATTTTGTACTGTCTTAAGAACACATGGGGATCGGCTTAGAAAATCTGAGTAGCGCGATCTAGATTATTATACGTTAACTATGGTTATTTTTATTTAAAAGTATAAGTGTGCAAAAAAATTTCTAAAAAATATAAGTGTTTGATGATTAATAACAAAGTAAACTCAGTTTAAGCTCGGCCAGATAACCAATACATGCCACTCTAGCTCTAAAATCAGTAGTTTAAAACCACAGCAATTTTTTTAATTTTATCGCTTTTTTTAATATTAACGCTGGAAATGATGACACTAACTTGTTTCCTTCTAATTTAAGCAAGTGATGCCTCCATATAGCTAGCAGAGATGGGAGGTAGAATGGCCTTGATTTTGTTTTGTTACTTTTTTAGGGGAGTGAAATTACCCAATGGTTAAAGCGTGTTAAAGCGTGTTAAAGCTGTCCGCCGTCTTGAATGTTCGAAAAATGTCAAAGCCGCAAGCTTTGTTCACCCAAAACTGTAAAAATGTTTAAAATCAAATAATTCGATCAAAAGTTAAATCAAATGCAAAAACTGCGATTTTTTTTGCAAATGACAATGTCGAGTGAAAAACAACTTATTTCAGAAGTTTATAGTTTTCGTATCTCTTAACCGATTTAATTAAGTAATACCTTGGTATAGAAAGCATACATAAGGCTTTTGTCGCAATGACTTAGATTTTCTCCAGAGCCGCACGTATTTTTTTGCAGGGGGGGGGGGGGGTGAAAATTACCCGATATTCAAAACGGTAAGCCATCTTAGATTTTTCCGAAATGTCAAATTTTTAACCGGATCGGAAAAGTCTCATATTTTGTCTTTCAAAAAAGGTAAAAAAATTAAAATCGAGCAATTCGATCAAAAGGTATAGCAAATTTAAAAAAGGAATAAAAAGATAGATGAATATTTTTTTTTTAATTTTACCTGCTTTTAAAATTTTGAAATTTCCCGTGAACCTTACTGTTTTTTTTGTCAAAGCTTGACATATTTTACTAACCAAAAAAGTCATCATCATTCAAAAAGTGTCTGGGGAAATTATAAAAAGAGAGAACAAAACATCAGTTCATTTTATAAAATCAGTTTTACATGTAAATATGAAAAAAACCAGAAAGAGAGGACAATATGAATTGTCCACCTCTGGTAATAAAATAACTATCAAATTTATAGAGGGCCTCTAGTCTAAGCCAATCCAAACTTCCGTTAAAACACGCAAATTTGAAAGCTCAACTAGCATTGCCACTGGCTTTCGGTTGGAATGGGCTGGCCGTTTGATGTTTTGTAGATCTGTTCTCACTGATCAACGTTTAAATGGACCTCTTTTTAATCCGATCCACGGTTTCAGAGAAATAGGTGTTGAAATTTGGGGGTTTAAGATTGTAGGGATTTTTCACTAAAATCAGTGTTTTGCCTATTTTGTTGTATTCGAGTAGATAACTTGCTACTTCCAGTACGCCAGATTTTAGGTAGAGAACCAGGCTATTGAATGCAGTTGAAAAAATTGACATATTTTATTTACGTCACTCTCAGTGGCGGCACAAACTTGAAAAACGTAAAAAACTTTTTTCCAAAATGCAATTTTTCATAAAATCGCTGATTAAAAAAGAACAAACGGTAAAATATTTTTTAATTTTCGATATGTTATAGAAAAATCTTCAGAGAAAAAAAAGATAGGCTACATATGTATAAGCTCATCAAACTTTGCGAAAAACGCCCGTGAACCTTGAAAATACTCGGGTTATTGTCCCCATTTCTACTTGTATATGCCATGCTATAGACCAGAAGGCTCAGCCGATTTTGACAAAAGTGGTATGGTACCCCTGGAGTGCTCTAAGTCTCAAATTGCATTTTGAAAAAAAAGTTTTTTACGTTTTCAAGTTTGTGCCGCCACTGATAGTGAAGTAAAAGAAATATGTCAATTTTTTTAACTGCATCCAATAACCTGGTTTAATACCTAAAAACTGGTGTACTGGAAGTAGCAAGTTAGCTACTCGAATGCAACAAAATAGGCAAAAAACTGATTTTAGTGAAAAATACCTAAAATCTGAAACCTCCAACTTTCAACACCTATATCTCTGAAATCGTGGGTCGGATCAAAAATCAGGGAGAACAGATCTACAACACATTAAACGCCCAGCCCATTCCAACCGAAAGCCAGTGGCAGTGCTAAGTGAGCGGGGTCCTTTATAAAAACAACGATCAAAAAACGGATGGTGTTTCATAATTTATCCAGTTTTTTTCGCAGGGCTAGCCCTCTCCCCCTAAGATTGTTTTAGGATTCACACTGAATACTTATTTTTTTTGTTATCTTATTTGACCAAAAAAAAAAACGACTTAACTAATGGTATCTAATGGTGCAGATTATGATGCGGCAAATTTACGTTGATGCAATGTGTGTTGGTAGTCGGTTGTTGTTTTTTTGCACTTACGACACTGTATGCGAGGCTAACTCATGCCCATCCGAGTACAAATTTTGCACTTGACTATAATCGGTCCATTCGTGGGACACGTAAAAGGTGGCAGATATGGGACAGCCGTTCGGGTTAGTTCGCCCCCTTTCGAACAGGTCTTGGTACAACCCTTTGTTCAGGTCGTTCACGGAATCGTCGAACGTCAGTAGTACGATCTGGGGTATTTGTTCCACGGGTAGGTCACCTGATTTGGTTAGTAGGCGCAGACGGAGGGAAAAGAGAAAGAAATATGTTAAAATTGTTTTTTTTTTCGAATAATAAATAAGATTATATGGTGGTAATAAATAGGTAGGCATATTATCAGGACGGTATTATTTATAAAAAACGTGCGAATCTTAAGCCGTTAAGGCTTTCGAAACCAACCAAATAGCTCACTTTTAGTAGAAATAAAAATAAGTTTTTTACCCAAGTAGTACACGTCGTCCTCAGGACGTCCCATTAAGGTCCGAACGTCTGGGTCCCAAAGACGTCCGCTTGGGACCAACGACGTCCCTGGGAGGTCCAATGTTACAAATTAATTAGTCCACAGGACGTACGACAAAGGCGTGTCTGGGACGTACACAAAAAACGTCTACAGTCACAGTTGGTCTACAGGGGGTTTTAAAAAAAAAAAAAATATATAATCTTTAAAACATACACTTTTGTTTTCGATCCATCGCCAACCACCATTTAACGAAAAAAGTAAAATCCCCTATGCAGCCCTTTTCTGGGTGGCTATTTTTGAAAAATTACTGAAAATCTTAAAAAAGCAACTTTCTATTTTGACTTCATATTTGAATTCCCGCTGAAATTCTCTTTCCAGTGGTACCCCATATCATAAGGTTACTTTAGTAGTTTTCGAGATATTGGCTTGTAAAATGTCAAAAATAATTTTTTTTAAGGTCCATATCTTAGAAACTAAAGAAAATATCTCTATTGCGTTAAATACTGATTTTAGGGTTTTTTTACGAGGAAATAAAAAGGACAACATTTTGACAATTTGACCTTCTACTTGATATTTTTGGAATAATATCGTCAAAATCACTGAAAATAAATAAACTGTAAATAAGAAAGTGCAAACGTCAAACTGTTATCGTGTTTTATTTGCTCTTAAAATATCCTTAAAATCGATAATAAACACAATAGTGATATCTTTTTTAGTTTCTAAGATATGGACCTTCAAAAATTGAATTTTTGACATTTTGAAAGCCAATATCTCGAAAATTAGTAAAGTAAATCTTATGATATGGGGTACCGTTGGAAGGAGATTTTCAGCGAGAAATCAAATATGAAGTCAAAATAGGGGGTTGCTATTTAAGGTTCTCAGAATATTTTCCAAAAATAGCCCCCCAGAAAAGGGCTGCATAGGGGATTTTACTTTTTACGTTAAATGGTAGCTAAATAGTAAATCTATGTGTTAAAGATTATACATATTTTTTTTTAAACCCCCCTCTAGAACAACAATGCAGTACATATTCATTCATTTTGACCTGCTATAATTTACATTTATTTAGAAAAATAGTCAACAAATGGTTTCAGTTTCACGGTCTACAGCACATTTTCAGAAACGGCTCTTGTCGGACGTCCTGTGTGTAACATCGGGCCTCCCAGGGATGTCCTAAAGACGTCGTAGGTCCCGAAACGGACGGCCCGGGGACGTCGAATGTCCGGTGGTGGACGTCCACAGACGTTTTAGGGACAGATGTGAGCTACTGGGGTATTTCTGATCCCACTAGCCTCCATACTGGTATACAAGGTGTCCTCAAAATCCGAGTCCACCCCAATATCTCCCGAACCAAAAGAGACAGGACCCAGGTAAAATTTTACATAGTTAGATGGTTTACTAAGAGGTATCTTTTTGGATGCTAATTGTGCCGCTATTCGTTAAGGGGGCGGAGATAGGGCGGAGACAATACTTTTTTTTAATGAGATGCCCTGTATATTCTCTAAAATTGGAATAGAGCTTTTCATTCTGTTGCCAAAAATACCTAATATGTTATCTTTTGCTCTAACGGTTTTTAAATAAAATGATTTTTAATAAGAGCAATAATGTAGACAAAGAATCACCGAATTTTTGTTTTCTTAAACAAAAACGTAGTTAAAAAACCTCCAAATCAGTTACTTCAACCGAAAAAAAACTAAAAAACAAAAGATCTTGGGTGGATATAACGAAAATTCAAACTTGGATGAGCATCCCACAAGGAACACATAAAGGACCAAAGCGAAAAGAGAAATGATTAAATGAGGTTTCGCCCTGGGTAACCAGCGTGGGCTCATCAGTGGTTTCACTGAACACCATCCACCATACAGGAGGATGACTAGTGAAACCATTGATGAGCCCACGCTGGTTACGCAGGGCGAAACATCGTTTAACATTTTCTCTTTTCGCTTTGGTCCTTTGTGTGTTCTTTGGGGGAAGCTCATCCAGGTTTGAATTTTCGTTATTTCCACCCAGGATCTTTTGTTTTTTAGTTTCTTTTTGGTTGAAGTCACTGATTTGGAGGGTTTTTAAGTTCTTTTTTTATTTAATTGCCTTAGGAGCATAATCCTACTGGAAATATTAACACGCCAGGACGAATCCGGATCAGGTAACTTGGATAAGGACCAGTGCGGAACGATGCCTATTTGTGAGTGATTCAAAGTTGGAAATCAAAGTGTATGATGGTGTTTAATGATGTATGGTGGAGGGTGACCAGTGAAACCACTGGTTACCCAGGGCGAAACATCGTTTAATCATTTCTCTTTTCGCTTTGGTCCTTTGTGTGTTCCTTGATGCTCATCCAAGTTTGAATTTTCGTTATTTCCACCCAGGATCTTTTGATCTTTTGTTATCTGTTTTTTTGTTTAACTTATTGGTTCTCTGGAGATGATTTTCCCATTTTATTTAAAAACTGATGTTAGAGAAAAAAGTAACATATTAGGTGTTTTTGAAGAAGGAAAAGCTTTATTTAAATTTTTCAAAATATACAGGGTATTTCATTTAAAAAAAGTATCGTCGCCGCCCTAGCTCCGCCTCCTGATACTTTTTTTGTAAACCACCTAATTATGTAAAATTTTACTTCTCTGGACTCGAACTTTTGGGACACCCAGTATGTCGCTAAAAACATGCCCTTTTATATTGAGTCTATTTTTTCTAAACATGACTAACAAAAATGTTATCTACAAACTGATCCAGAACTTAACTTATAAATCCATATCAAAACTTTGTTTCCTTTTTATTTAACAAGCAGTCAAGGTTTGACATGGTCCACTTAAAAACCATCAGTTTATTCCAATTTTGAGACGAGAAGTGTCCAAATTTCTATCAAATGGGCAATGCTGGTTTTAAAAATTTCAAATGAATATTATGTATTTTTATTCAAATTTGTAAGAACATTGACAGTTCTTTGTTTTGCCGAAAGGTGTGCACGATTTTTATAAATATAACCACATAGGAAATTAACTCGGCCGTTCTGTAGCCACTAATGTCCTTAAAAAAAAGCGAAAACAAAAAAATTAGAAACCAAGAAAACGAAAGTAAAGGTAATAAAGAAGTTCTTCCAGCAGGGTCCCATTGGTTGATCCTAAAGCCACTTACGATACTGTGTGTGACGCTAATTCGTGCCCATCCGCGTACAAATTTTGCACCTGACTGTAATCCGTCCACTCGTGGGACACGTAAAAAGTGGCAGATATGGCACACCCGTTGGGATTTCGGCGTCCATTCTCAAATATGTCGACGTAGTACTGTTTGTTCAGGTCGTTAACTGCATCGTCGAACGTCAGCAGTACGATCTGTGGGGTCTCTTCCGTGCGAAGGTCTCCTGTTTTAACAATTCAGCAATTTTGCTGTACTTCCGGGGTGAATATAATAGAACACAAATATGCGTTATTCTCATAAAAATATACATTTTGTGGACAAAGCGTTAAAGTTAGACATATAACAAAATAATGTGAAGCTAAATAATGGTATAAAAATATGCCTATGAGCAACCATGAAAAAATAATACATTTTAGAGGTTATTATCTACAAAAACAAAACAAGAGCATTTTGGACACTTATAATAAAATAAATATCAAAGTCAATCAAGAGACACTCAAAACCTGTAGACTAAAAAATTTGTAAAAAATTATGCTATGATAAATGATCGTTTAGTATTAAAAAGTGTTAAATAAATAAAAAAAAAATAAAACAAAACATCTTTAACACGCTAAAATAAGTATCGCAGGCAAGTTACAATAAGGATCACAAACCAAACAATTAAAATAAAAGTCACACGTTAAAATCATAGAAAAACACAAACAAAACACAATAAAAAAATATTTTGAGTTTTACTAACCTATGCTGAAGATTAAAACTGTAACTTATTTATTCAATCATCCAACCTACTCAAATTTGTCATCAAAAAATTCTTGCAGACTATAATAGGCTTTATCAACCAAAAGTTTTTTGACTGTTTTTCTAAATAATCTTTGGTTAGAAGATATTCTAATTTTATTTGGAAGATGATTAAACATTTTAATTTCATTGTAGTGGATGGATCTATGAATAAGTGTTGATTTGAGAATCGGGAGTCTTAGGTTGCACTTCCGCTGTGATCTAGTATTGTAAGGAGTTTCAGGACGCAGAAAATTATTACGATGGATAAAGATTAAAGAAACTGACTCTAGAATGTATAGGGAAGTCAGAGTTAAAATACGCTGTGACCTAAAAAGTGCTTTGCAGGAGTCCCTAAAGTGAGCACGACAAAGATAACGTATAGCACGTTTTTGAAGATTAAAAATAATCCCTAAAAGTTGATTGTTAGTTGACCCCCAAAAAGAAATTCCGTAACGTAGATGGGATTCGATCAACGCAAAGTAAACGGTCCTACCAAAGTGAACACCTAATTCGTTTATAGTGATCTTGACACCAAAACACCCGGAGGCAACTTTTTTACTTAAGAGGGAAATATGGGTATCAAATTTAAGTTTGCTATCAATAGTCAGTCCAAGAAATTTGCTGTTCTCCCGACTCTCAATTTTAAAGTCATCAATGTAAAAATCATTCAAGGAACAACCAAAACACACGATATTGGTCTTACTAAAGTTAAGAGTCAGAAGATTGGCGTCACACCACCTCCGCATCTGGTCCATGTCCTCAGAAATATACATTTTAACTAGCTGCACTTCATAAAATTGTGGTGTCATCAACAAAAATTGTAAAACGACCTTTTACTTTCAGTAGAGCTAAGTCATTAAAATAGATTAAAAACAGAATAGGACTAAGCACGGAACCCTGAGGTACACCCCATTCAATGTCTCCAGGCTGAGAGTAACCAGAGTCCACCACAACATGCTGAGATCGTCCTTTCAGATACGGTCTAAACCAATCCAAGACAACCCCTCTGAACCCATAAATGTAAAGTTTATCCAAGAGAATGGCATGATTAACAAAATCAAACGCTTTTGCTAAGTCACAGAATACAGCAGCTGCTACGTTTGATTGGTTGATAGAGGAAAATAATGGTTCCTGTGTTTTTTTGAAAGCCAAACTGTGCAAAATCCAAAATCTTATTGGTTTCCAAAAACGACATTACCCTTGCTTTTGTTAGTTTTTCTATAAGTTTAAATAATGTAGATAAGAGAGAGATAGCCCTAAAATTGGCAGGATTGCTCTCTTCCCCTCCTTTGTCAAGTGGAATAACTACGGATAATTTTAAGGGAGATGGAAATATCCCACTAATCCAAGAGTGATTTATAGAATCAACTAAAATATTAGACAGTATTGGATCAGGCATATTAAGAACGAAATAGGCTTTTTTAGAAACCTGAGTTTTTCTATATATGACAGTTTATGTAATGAACTCATACTTAACACTTAAAAAATACAATAGGTACCTATAATATTTTGTTTTCTAAAAAAAAATATGAAAATATTTTTTAAGTAAGGTTATCAAAACTTATTGGGATACAATTAAATAAGTATACATTAGGTAAGCTACACGAAAAAAAAAGATATACTGGTACCAGGATCCATGTTAATCCAAGCATACGTTTTGATAGTACTCAATATTAGTGAGTCGTTGAAACAAGTATACAAAACTATTTGGATGGAAATTAGGCTCTTCTTAAAGCAAGCATAAGTTATTTAAAGCAATTAAACCCAAGTAATACTTAGGGGACAGTAAAGAGACTATTTAAATCAACAATGCTTGTACTTAATCCAGCACGCAATTTATACTGCAACTATAAAAAATAATAACATATTAAAAAAAAACAGTATCTCTTATTCAACCAGATTGCCTCCTTGGAACAATCATTTTTATACTCAATCCAACACGCAATTTTTGCTTAAACTAAGAATAAGAATTCCTTAGATCAAGGAATCATATATTTGATTTAAACATATTGTACTCTTAAATCAACAATTTGAACTAAACTATAACCTAAATTAAATAATGACACCTTGGACTCGCACAAGCTTTGCATTTCTAATAGAAAATTGTTCTCGTATAAGTACTTATTTGACCTATATAGACTTGGCGGTTTCACCTCAATAAAATCAAAAAACGATAGTGTCAGAATTAGGTGCTCTTTAGGTGCTAATTTGGTCCCCAAACTAAAAATTAAGTGCTCCTCTAGTTTTAGCAGAAAATTAAAAAAACGGTAGGACCGCTAGGTTAACGTTAAGTTAGCGGTCCCATCCATAATTCTTGGAGAAAAATTTAATGTTGCTTTTTCCAAATTAGGTGCTATTTAAGTGCTATTTTTTTTTGGTATTTTCGCAAAAAATAAATATGGACCACTAGCTTAACATAAATCTAGCGGTCCCACACAGATATTCTTTCAGATAAACCAAATTTTAATTATTTTAAAATAAAGCGCAATTTAAGTGCTAATTTGGTCCGTCTTTCGAAAATTAAGTGCTGTTTTCGTTGTGGCGAAAAATGAAAAAAATGGAATTTCCGTGGTATTTTACACATTTGTATGATCTTGAATTGGTGTGAAATACCACGGAAATTCCACTTATCTCCAAAACGAAAAAGAGCACTTAATTTCCTAAAGATGAACCAAATTAGCACCTACATAGCTCCAAATTCTCGCGTATACCAAATTAATTTTTAATTTTTAAAATTAATTTTTGATCAATGGTACCAAAGTGCAGCCGTCCGCTTTATATAACCTTAGCGGTCCACATTCTTAGTTTTAAAAAATACGCGCGAAAACCAGTGTTTTCGCATTTTTATTCAACTCCTAAATTAAATGTATTGGTTTTGAAGATATTAATTATTGTATGCTTATTATCTCGAATTTGTGTGAAATTATCTATGAAATTCCATTTTTTCCATTTTTCGCCATAACGAAGTTTCGAAAGATGGACCAAGACCAAATTAGCACTTAAATTGCTCTTTATTTTAACATAATTCAAATTGGGTTTATCTAAATGGGTACCTGTGGGATCGCTAGGTTTATGTTAAGAAGCACTTAAATAGCACCTAATTTGGAAATAGTAAAAAAAAATTCTCCAAGAATTATGGATGGGACCGCTAGCTTAACGTTAACCTAGCGGTTTTTTTTTTGATAAGTTTGATATTCGAGAAGCACTTAAATAGCACCTAATTTGGAAATAGTAAAAAAATTTCTCCAAGAATTATACCGCTTTTTTAAATTTTCTGGTAAAACTAGAGGAGCACCTAATTTTTAGTTTGAGGACTAAATTAGCACCAAAAAAGCACCTAATTCATGTATTTTCGTTTTTTGATTTTATTGAGTTGGGACCGCCTAGTTTATATAGGTACTTATTTGTCGCCAGAGTCTGTGCGAGAGATGTTACTTTATGAGATTTAATGTTTAATGTGGTTTTATTTGGATAATAATTAAGGTAAATTTAAGAGCATAGACTCGTTGTTGGAGGACCTAGAAATTCTATTTATTTGGAGGATAAGTTTTTCTTAATTTAAGATTTGGCTATATTTATTTTATAAGTCCAAGATATTAAAAATAATTTTGGGTTGTTATGATTTAAGTTTATAAGCTACTAAATAAAAAAGAATTATCTTTGAAATTTAAAAATTAGCAAATAGCTGTTTAAAGAATTTAATAATGTACATTGAAGAATAATATTCGTGCATCAACTAGATTTTTTTAATTATTGGGTTATTTTAACTATAAAATACGTCTTTTTCAGTGAAATAAATAAATCCTGTCGAATGCTTTTGGTGAAAAAATATGTTTTTCCGAATATTTATATATATATATATATATAGCAATGACTAAAACTGTTGCCAACTGTCTTTGATGCAGACAGAAAAAAAATTACTAAACGTTAGATCAAAAATTCTCGTTGAGAGTTGACGTCAATTAATTATTTATTATTTTGAATTGAAAATACTGTAGGCTGGTGGTTACAATAGTGCTTTTTTACGAGCGTTCGTTCACTATTTTTTTACCTATCCAGAAGGCTACTTTGGATTCCATATTTTCTCGAACCATTTGCTCCAGTTAAACCTAACTTACCGGGTATTTCTTTGCCTCCGCAATAGCAATCTGGCAACAAACATACGTCCTTCCTACATTTGGCGGCAGTTTTGTCGGGCTGAGGTTGCGGGTAGATTGGGTCGGGCCTTCTCGGTGGGTTCCGGTAGATGTCGACAAATTCCGTTGCTTTTGACACGATGGAAGTTGAAGGCTTTAGGGTGGGTCTCGACCTCCTATTAAAATAGTTACATTTTGAAAATAAGGTTTATGCACATTTTGTGTGTGTTTGGTATTATCTACCCGTCCGTCATGTATTCGGAATTCCAGATATCTTGGATGGATAGATTGCCATGAATATTTTGGCTACATTTGAGAAATGACAAATATGAACTTTTTAAATTAAAATTAGAAGGAAAAATTAAATTAAATTAATACAGAAGAGGTCCGGGGCGCAGCCTAAGGCCTGTTCTGAGGAACAGTCTTGGGTTATATTAATAATCATGGTACTTACGGAGGTGGGGTACCTCTGTTAGCGGTAACGGTAACTTCGTTGCTGGCAATCGAACCGCTTGAGTACTGAGAGTTACCGCGACCTCTTGTGTTGGTCCTAAAATTAAGTAAGCTACTGTTTTACAACTTTAATCTAAACAATTTTACTGTTCCAAACTAACTATACTGCTATTATAATTTGCTAATGTTTACGAACTACCATTTTACCTGATTTAGTAAGTTTATCTAAGATAATAGGCCAAGAAAAAGGTTTTTTTGACTGATTTGAATTTGATTTTTTTTCACAAATAGCTTTTTTTAACTAGTGATAGGATTTCTCCGGAGGTGAGAAGTTGGGATTTTATATAATTTTAGCCAAAAACACTCAAAATTTCATTTAAAAGCAAATTTTTAAAAAATATAACTTATGATAAAAATGTTAATCAAAATTAGTTACTTTTGGTAATTACTCAAAAGGCAAAATTTTGTTGGCCTATATTAATTGGTTGTTATTTCTAAAAGAGCTGTTTATGGTTATCTCCTTTGATCCCTTAGTCTACTGAATACCCCAAAATCTGTACCCTAGCCCAGGCGAAAACAATATTTGGGGTATTATAGTAGTAAAAAGGTCATTTGAGTCAAATAAACCTTTGTCTCGTATGGTTGAAACAAATATTTGTTTATTCCAAGTAAATATGTTTTTAATGCAAGATATTTATATTTCAAAAAAATAAATTTTTGTTGTTTCAAAAACATATTTATTCAGCTTCGAAAAATATTTGTTTTAAGCATGAAAAACAATTATTTATTTAATTCAAATAATTCTTTTATTTCTGCACCCCTTTGATTATTTGGCAGGGGTCACTATCCTCTTAGAGACTCCTGTCCTACAGTTATTTAGATTAATAGTTTAATTATCTAAGCCTTCAAGGTTACCTATTGGGTTAGCCTGGGTTGCTGAATGCGCTAAGCTGCGTGATATTACTTACTATTTTAGTTTCGTTTTAGCTATCCCAAAAAAAACATCAAGTTTTACAGTGTAGAGTGTGTGTGTTAAAATGGTATGGAGTGTTAATATGTGGGGATAGGGAGGTCCAGAGTCAACTTCCAGTCTCAACAAAATTACTCGACGACTAAATTTATTTACTTCCATAAAGCGTGTACTGTATATACTGTTAAAGGAAAGGTGCAAGAAGATAAAAAGAATAATAACACTAGTTTACGCGATTTTACACGAAAGATATATAATTGAAGGTTGCACACAAAAGGTTTCCACAACGTCAGCATTTGAAAATATTTAATTTTTAACGTCGAAAGTCAGTCACTCAGTCGGAATTGGATCAAACTTACTAGAGACAATGAATAAGAGAAAATAACCAACGATCAAAATAAATATCGTTTCCAAACTACTTTCAATTTTCTACGTAGTCAGTTCTATTTTATACAGTTACAGCTATAATTTATTCAAAATATTAACTGTTTTGTAGATCAAAAATTAGTTTTTAAAAATGATTGTTTTGATAAATACTACATTTCTCTAAAAATAAATCAACCTAAAAGTCTCTGACGTGATAGAAGCATTTTGATGCTTGATATGCAGTGGCATCCAAAAATATTTGGTTTATTTTCTGGTGATTGGAAAAAAATAAAGGAACTACACACAGACTATTTAGATCGACAGAGACAAAAGATATATTTTTTTTGGCAAGGCTTATTATCCACAAGAGATAAGATAAATGTTTTAATTACGGTTTTTGGTAGCAAACAAAACCTTTTGATTTTAAGGGTTTTTTTGAATAACGTTATACGTATGCATAAATTTGGGACCCATACTACTATTTTTACAAACTGTCATGACACCCAAACATAATAATAACAAAATTATCATCTACTAAAGCTTATGTCTTGTAATTCGTAATTCCAGCCAACTACATACTAAGGTATGATGTTTAGCATTATTGTTCCAGACTAAATATTACATTAGATGTCGATCACTACACTTGTGTGTAGTACCTTCGTGATTTTTTGTAAACTAGTGAATTTTGAACTTGGTGCATTGACCATGCAGTTTATTTGTGGAGGAAAGATTGAAGTAATATACCTCGGTTTGGCCTTGCATTTGGGATCGTTGTGACATTTTGTTGGACTTCCTTTCGTCCCACCATTAGCGATAAGAGACTTAATAGCGTTGTTCACCCGGGAAACTCGAGCTGGGAAAGTGGTATTTACAGGAGATTGAGTTTTTGCGTCTGTCTTTAAGAGAGGTTTAGGTTTATAGGAAGGTGGTTGGTCGGGTATAGGTTTTTCGTAGTCGTCATTGTCTAAAACCTGTTCTTTCGAAGGCACCTCTACTGTCGCTCTGAATTTTGTTTTACTGTCTAAATCGAAATATTTGTATTTTTCCTGCGACAGTAAATTATATAGTTTACTTTTCAAATCTTCACTAGATTCTGCGGGCTGTTTAACTACAAAAGTCGGCTTTCTTGTAATAAATATTGATCCTTTTTTAACAGTAGTAGTTATATATTCTGTAGTAGAACTAGTTGTTTTGGGTTGTTCTGTACTTGTGTGTAAGGGTTCTTCAAATACATTACCGATAGGAGAAATGTCAATACTGGGGGATATTTCGACACCCAAAAATGTCACGTCTCCATCTTTTTCTTTCTCGTAATCATTATAGGCATACTCTTCAACTGTTTCATCAAAATCGTTTATGAAACTTTCCGCTGCTTCTAAGCTCGAAGCGGTAGTGGTGGTAGTACTTGATTCAAGTTCGTGGTTAACAGCGATGGGATTTATTAATTTTCGAACTGTTTTTAAAGTTTTGTAGTAGTGGGAGGAGCTACTTTGGGTAGGTTGTACTGTGGGTTTGGGAGTTCTAGTGTAGTTCTTGTTAATTGGTCTAAAACTAAATTCTTGAGGAGAAAATATTACGGACTTGGGCAAGATGGATTTTAAAAAGTACTTAGGTGGTGAATAGGTGGTTGGAACGATATTTTTTACTTCAGTTGTTACCGAAGGACGACTATTTTCTACGCTGATCAAAAGAGTGGTTTGCTTTGTGTTTGAAAGGGTGCTAGAGATCTGGTGAGTTGACTTGGTGGGTGCCTTAGTGATATAGTGGAAAGCAGAGGTTTTATTCCCAGTAGTAGTTATGTGCTGAGGGAGTAAAAACGGGGAGGGCGTTCTAACTACAGCGTAAGGTACATGCAAAGTTGAGTCAGAGGTGATGTCGGGAACTAAGGAACGCGTAGTTGTCATTGGATTTGGGATATCTTTTAAAGGGACAGGATCACCTATAGTATATCCCGGGTTTGTATTATTTTTTGGCAGTGCTTGTGTTTGATTCGCTGTGACAGGCTCGCTGCTAAAATAAACGATATTTGAGTTTAAAACTCTATGCTTTCTTTTCGTAATTGCATAGATCCTCAGTAAGACAAATTTACACTTTTTACTAATATTTTGATAAGTTGTTTTAGACTCAATTTTTTTCCTTGAAACATGTCGTAAGGGATTTAGTAGTATCTAACAATTTTTTAGTTGTCACGCTTTTTAATTTTAAAATAATAAGATAAAAGTATAATAGTGTAGATTTCTCTTACATAATTGTATTAGTAGAAGGTGCAAAATGTGTACAATAGTACTAAGGAAAGTGCCAAATTCTTAGTCTAAACGTTAGGAAAAGTGGTGTGAAAGCTCTGAATGAAGAAACTACAAAAAAATGAGTATGAGAAGTACTAAACTAAAGATACTACAAAAAATGAGACAAGCTGTTCAAAAATACAAAACTTTCTGCCGAAAATGGATTTTCGAAAACGATTTTCAAATTTTTGTAGTACCTTACAACCGGGATGGTGCTCTTTTTAGGAGGGATAGTACTTGGTGCTTGCGTCGTACTAGTGGTAGTAGTAGTAGTAGTTGTAGTAGTAGTTCTCGAAGTGGAACTGGTAAATTTTCTGATGGTAGTGCTAGTTCTTTTAGTAGCAGGGTCATCTTCTACCTCGTTTATCTCAACCAGGTCACCCCTAAGACTTAAACTTAATTTTAAACGAACAAAACAAATTTATTTTTAAAAACTTACCTAGATGGAGTTCTACTTGAATGTCTGTAGTCTTCTTCCTTTAAAAAAATGATTTACGTAAAATAAAAAAAAATAAAAAAAAGACTTTTGTAAGTATTAAAAAATTAAAAGTGATTACTAACCTGATAGGAATTGTCAGCATATTCATTAACAGTGGATGGTTGGTAAATATCTTGACTGACAATGTTGTATACGGTTTTGCCCCTTGATGGAGTTTCCTCTTTCACTGTGGCCGGTGTACCTCTGCTGTAGCTAGAACTGGTTCTTGTGTTTGCGTTATTGTAGGTGTTTTGCTGGGGAGTGTAATCTGTCGGAGAAATTGAATGCGTTAATAAAACTTTTGACATACCTAGGAATTTGAAAAAAGCATTCCAAATTTGCTATAGGTAAAGTTTGTACTCGATTCTTTTATTTCATTTAATAAATTACTGATTTCTTGACAAAAAGTATATGATGATATTTTGATAGATTCAACTAAATTGCTGCAAAAACTATTTTTTTTAACTTACCAACATCTCTGTAGAGTTCTTGTACTTCGTCATCGTACAGTGCATAATAAGGGTCGTAGCGATTGTCGTTTTGGACGGTGTTGTATTGGCTGCTGTTGTACAGTGTGCGTGCTGTGGCAGTTGCGCTGGGAACTGCTTTCTCCTCGCTACAATTATTTTTTTACATTTTGTACATATTTACAAGCCTAGACAAATGTCTAATCGTGTTAGGATAGAAACCAGCAAAGTGTACTCATTTTTATTTTCTATAATGTATAAACTTTGCTGTAGATGTTACAAGGGGAGTTTTAAAAATTGTACAACATATATTTCTCACAGTTTTTTAATATTTCTATGTTACTTAGTCTAATTTCATAATTTTTCATCTATAATTTTTATTCTCCCCTTGATTAATAAAAGTTAGTGTGTTAATTAATATGTTACCAGGTTTTTATACTTATCTGATCAATAACGTTTCCTACAGTTTAGTCACTAGTATGTCAATCATTTACAGAAGACAAGTTACAACATTTGAAGCTCTCAAAGTATAAGTACTATTTACTACTAAAGTTATTTACAAAAGCAAAAAGGAAGTTCTGCATTGGTCATATTATACAAGGTAGCTCGACCCAAAATATCTAAAGGACTGACTGTCAAGTCAATTTTACCAAAGTCAGTTACATCATTTTTATTTTAGACAGCCGAGCTTTTGTTAGGGCAATAAAAAAAACCAGCAGAAACAAGAAGTTTTGTAAGGCTTTATTAAGAATCACATTTATTCAAAAATTATTAGTTACATGCAACCAAATTGAAATTATACAATCATTAAATTTGTTAACCCAAACCTTTTCTACTTAATTTTTAGATAAGATGAAATCAAAAATCCGAGCTATGACAATATTTAGGTCTAAAAAATAAGTCTTGAGAACTATTATACCTTAAATCTATATTTATAAACTATAATACCACAAAAATTCAGTCATTGTGTTTTATTTCTCTTGTCAAACCATTCGGATTTTCGACTTTAGTCTCAATTCTTTTTACCTGGTTACGAATTTTGATTGTGCGTGTTTTAAGTCTGGTTGTTGGTATGTGCTAGTCGTATGTATTGGTTTATAAGATTTTAAGGTCGTTCGTTTAGTTGATCTGGATGTCGTTATTGCAGGTCGCACTGTAGGTCTTTTAGGTACACTCTCAGTTATGTATTGGTTCCTGTTAAAACCGCTTGGAACTGTATATTGTCCTAAAGTCGAGGGCGTAGAGTACGCGACCGTGTTAAGATGACTATAATAATCTTTAACCGCTACTGGTGTCGTACTTGCACGTTTATCTGGAACTTCTTTTATGATGTTGGCCGCTGATTGTTGTCTAGGAGTGGTTAGCTTGGCTTTATATCTTGCAGAATATTTTGGTTCGCTCTTAGTATGTGTTGGTAACTTTAAAATGTCATCTTGATGTTGGTAACTTTTTATTTTGTTACTCGAGTCGGGAATTGCAGGATTTTGTGTATTTTTCGTGGTGGGTTCTTCGTCTTCGTATTCATAGTAATATTCGTATTCTTCCGAAGATGGTTTCTTAGTTGTTTGTTTAGATTTAATACTATCTGATTTTATCTTACTTGAAAATTTCTTTGGTGTGTTATCACTATCGTTTTTGTAGTAATCTTCATTGTGAAGTTGATGTTTGTCCACATGGTGAGTGTAGTTTTTATTTTGCACAGACCCAAGGGGTTTTAAGTTTGCATCATTTAAATGAAACTTTTTAAGAAAATCTATATCTTGTTCAATAGAAGATGTTGTCTGGGCAGTAGCTGACTTGTAATCTTTTTCTGGTCTTAAGAGCTTCTTAGGGACGGATCTAGATTCTTCTTGATAATCTGATTGGGTATCGGTATACTCATTGTATTTTAAAGGGTATGAAACTTGATGTTTGTTATACACTGGCTTATCTGTTAAGTCCTCAAATTCTTTTGACGTTTCTTCGACTTCAGATTCAATTTCTTTTTCAAAATCTATTGGCCGTTTATTTTTATTAGGTATACTTTCTGATTCTTCATCTGATTCATAGTCTATCGGTCTTTTAGGTGGATTAGGTATATCCCTTAAATTAACGTTTTTAACATAATTAGTTAAAATGGGCTTTGCTTCTTTTAGTTTTGATGAGGTAGGTACGTTTTTTTTTCTACCACTTAAATCGTTTGTTATTTTGGGATATAACTTGTTTTCATAAGTTTCTGGATATGACTGATGTCTTGTGTCGTCTTCAAAATCAGTTTTGTTAATTTTTTGAAATTCATCTTTTTGAATGAAATTAGCTGGGAGTGGTCTTGATGGAATTTTTCTGGGCCTCTCTTGATAGTTTAGCTTTGAATTTGTTACTTCATGATTTTCAGTTTTTGCATCATTGTTTTCGTATTTTCCTTTAGACTTTGCATAGTCAAAATTTTCCAAGTTATAATTTTTAAAAGGTCTGCTTTGTTCGTCTTGCAAATTTTCGTAAACAGGTATTTTAATAGGCAGAGGTCTATGAGTGCTAGTTGTCGTAGTGGTAGTTGTAGTGGATCCAAGTTTTTCTAAAAACCGATCAAAGTCAAAGTTTGGATCCTCGAAAGGGTTGGGAATATCTTCGTATTTGCCTTTGGTATTGTAAAAATAAGATGGGGGACCTAATTCGTCATCTTCAGGAATGTATTCGTCATTTGATGAAGATTCGTAGGATGTGGTTTGAT
The DNA here is from genome assembly GCA_963921995.1 of Oxystoma pomonae. NCBI lineage: Eukaryota > Metazoa > Arthropoda > Insecta > Coleoptera > Brentidae > Oxystoma > Oxystoma pomonae. The sequence goes on from OY998173.1 coordinate 14,352,164, forward strand.
TAGGATTATTTCCGTCTTTTGAATTTTCTACCTTATCGTCGTGATTATCACTGTGATGCTTTTCATCGTCAGATTTAACGTCTTCCGGCTCATTTTGATTTAACTCTTTAGTACTTTGATATTCCCTGTCATCATTGGCATATGGTTTCTCTTCTTGATTCACATCTTGGTAACTTTTAGTTACTGCTTCAGTATAATCATGACTGGGTAGGTTTTTTTGATCGTTTGGGCGCGCGTGGTTGAGAACTTGATCTGAGTTGGCCGTTAACAGCGTGATTGGTTGAAAACTGTTGTATCTTTGTTCTGCCGTTAATTCGGGTTTAGGTTTTTTAGCGTGCCTTATTAAGTGAGGTTCTGTTTGTCGAGGAGGCAATTTTTCTTTGAGATTAAAATACTGAAAATTTTGACTATGATATTTGACAGGTGTATGACTGGAAGCAGAAGTAAATATAGGTCGTTTGTGATCGGGCAGATAAGGTCGAAACCTCTGCTCATCGTGTTGGAATGCTAAAAAATTTTTGTTTCCTCTCGTGTCCTGATAAGGGTTGTACGGTAAGTACCTATTATTTTGATGATGCGTGCTTTGCCAAGGACTCGCGTCTTTCCTAAACCTACTAAAATTCGGTTTATTATAGTCTGGAAGAAGTCAAAAAAAGCTGGAAATGAATTGTATAAAAAAATTTTTACTAATTTTGTTGGCCAAGATGCTCTATATTAGGAATCCCAGTGATGCTACTCTGGCACCCCTGGGTATTTTTAAAATTCGAAGATTTTTAAGTGAAAAAAACTCGAGAAAAAATATTTGAACAAAATATAGGGGTATGGCACATCATTTTAATCGGTTTTTGTTCGCTGGAATACAAATTCGGCATGATTTTTTTTGGGGGTACCCCATCGGAGGAGGTGGGGGCTGATTTTATGTGTAAATAATTGACCTAGTAACATAGGCATCAATTCTAGGGTTTTTGGGTCCGCTGAATTCAAATCTGAAATTTAAAAAAATTGGCAGTAATTTGGAGGAGTTATTTACAGGGTAAACAGAAAAACTGTTTATGTGGAAGCTTAACAAGCAAACTTAATTCAAGGTTTTTTACAGATTTTGATAGCTCTACTTAACCCCGTTACAAAACTAACTTAAAATATTATATATATATATCCTTTAAATTATGCCCACGTCTCCAAATTACCCCCAAATCTTTTTATAACGGGATTAAGCAAAGCTGTGAAAAAATTGAATAAAGTTTGTTCTATAAGTCTCCACATAAACAGATTTACTGTGTACCCGATATATAGCTCCCACTTCCGCAGACCCAAAAACCACAAAATTGATGTATCACATGCCTATTTTGGTAGGTCGATTTTTTTCATATTATCAGCCTGCCCCTCCGTTGAAGTACGCGAATAAAAAAATATTTTTCCTCCACCTTGCATTTTTCCAAATGTCCAACTGTACCAGAGTGGCATTAATGGGATCAGATCGAAAATCAGTAAGAACATATCTTATACCATTCATTTTCCACTTGCGGCTAAAATAGTTGATTCGCACCCAGACTATTAGCATGGTTTGTTGTAAACTGTACAGAAAAATGTTTACCTTTTTTCGGCGTCACGTCTACGTCGGATCCTCAATGTCAAATGGTTTTCTGTCATTTCGTCCGTGTCGGTTGCGTTACTGTAGACGTAGGTCGTATTTTCAAGTTAGAATGTGCAAAAAATTAATAAAATGAAAACTATTACCTGTAATGTTGAAGTTGTGACTGGGTTCCGAAAGATATTACGCCGATTTTGTCACCACGGTCTTTGTAGGTCTAAAAAATACATAAAAAAAATATTAAAAAAGAGAAAAAAAACAAAAAAACCTTCGAATCAGTTACTTCCACCGAAAATAGTCTAAAAAAAGAAAGACCAAAAGATTTTGGGTGGAATAACGATAATTCAAAATTGTGTTGAATGTTGAGTTTCTTTATCTAAGGATTTGTAAAGTTTTCCCAAAGCTACGCCAATGTTTTTTTTCTGGAATTTTCGAGAAATTTCTACGTTCTTCTAGATTTTATGGTAGGTGCATTATTGTTACATTGTTAAGTTTGGTAGATCCATGAAAACTGTCTTCTAGAATTTTCACGATTATTCGGTAGCGTTCAATGGGGTTATACAAACACGCGCGCAGCTTTGAGAATCAGTTGTTTTTCAAAGTCATTGCAAGAGACACAGAGGAGCGTCAAAGTCAGAGTGAAGGCAGAAGAAAGGTTATTAGTTGTTAAAATCTGTTCATAAAGAAGAGAGAGTAATAAAAATGCAAATTTGGATAAATTTTGTATTGAGTGATCAATCACTTTTTCCTTTATTTTTATATACCTCACTCTATTCCCACGGAGAATACAATAGAACCCAAAACCGAGAACAATAGAAAGCAAGCGATAAACTATTCTCATAGGCGCCGCATTGGGGGAAACTTACATTTTAAGTACCGTGGTATATAGGTAATAGTGTAGAAAATAGTAAATATGTGAAAAGTTCTATGAAATTTAATAAAACAAATTAATTTATTACAAAAATTTTATAAATTAAATAATAAAAATACATTTTAGGAATAAAAATACTATTATAATATATATATAAAAAAACGGATTGGCGTTTTAACTACAACTCAAATTAAGGCTAAACAAATGGTTGGTACATAAAAAAAATGTTGCGGTTGTCAATTATTATAACTACAAAAATAATTAAAATGAAATGGAGGTAGATACGTTTCTTTAAAACCAGTCAAAAATAAAATAGGAATAAATTACTCAGATTCAGAAGAACAGTAAATGCTCTCATCATCACTCTCATTTTCTTCCAAAGAAATAATTAACGGTTCCACAGTTTCTTCGATTAAACAATCATGTTTCAACATTTTTTCTTCTATTTTTAAAACATGTTGTACACATTTATGCCAATTATCCGGAGTTATTTTTTTAAGTGATTCTTGAAAAGTACCTCCACATCCTTTAATTTATAGGTAGTATTATTCCTTTAAACCCATATTAATTCTATTGAATTAAGTTCACTATGGTAAGGCGGCAGTTTTAATACTGTTATGTTTCGTTTTTCAGCCATATCATCGACTACTTTCTTATTGAATTTTTCTTTGTGGCTATTTACCAATGATAGTAGTTCTTTTTTTACCATATCTGCCTCAAAATTTATGTTTTTTACCTACGTGTCATTGTGCAAAAACAGAACACGCATAATAAACAATTTCTCTAACAGGTTAGTAGTAGTAGTAGTAGAATAAGGGGGGGCTCCCGGCCCGGCAACTAGGCTCTACGCGAGCCCTTTTCGCCATCCCCCAGCCACCTATCTGGTTAAAATATAATATATATTTTTAACTGGTGTCTTTTTTTTATTTTTTTTTAAATTTAAATGTTGGCAGAACACCTACGCCAATGGTACGCTCGAGAAAATGGGTTTTAAATCGTTTTATTACTCTCTCTTCTTTATGAATGGATTTTAGTCACAAATAAAGAGGTCACTGAGGAATCGAGTTTCGACTGCGAATTGAATAAGGATCCTACTTCAGCCAAGTTTATAAGTCTCACTTATCTTAACGAACCCATTGACGGAGTGTGTAACAATCTAAAGTATTCTGTAAAAAACACCCTTTTTTGATTGCCTATAACTTTTCTGAAAAGAAAAAAATCATATTATATGGGTCTAATTTCAAAATTGACATTGTGGCGGTAGGTGGGTACTTTTAACTCCCCTCTGAAATTTTTTGCGTGTACTCCTGTAAGTATAGCAACACAAATATCACTTTTTAAAATTGGTTAAGAAATAAGAAAGTGATAAACCATTTTTGTCCGAGCCGAAGCCAAGGTTATTATTAATTTAAAACTAATACAATTAAAATTGTTTTCTGCTCAAAAGATTAAAGTAGATAATATTGATATTTTTTATTGACTCATTGGTGATTTTAATACTTCGAAAACTAATTGATTAATTTCCTAAAAAATATCGTTATTGTAAAGGCTTTTAAAAAACGTTCCCAAAAAGGCGTCACACGACCCTGGTTTTTCATTTAATTTTCAGGAGTAGGTTGTATCCGTCAAGAGAAGTGCACCCTACGGCTAAACGAAAGACGTCAAAAGGTTCCTCTGCGCAAACAAAATTGAAATATTTGAGGGTTTTGTTACCTTCGTGTTGAAACACCCTGTATATCTAATTGCAGCACTCACTGTCGCTCGGTCTTAAAACTTGTCCACCACTAAATCCATTAATTAAGAGGTTTATAATGTATGGACAGTGCTATACTTTATAAACAAAATTAACCCCTTGCAGGCACAGACGCAGATATACTATGAAAACGACCTCTGTGCGCTGGTTTTCCGACGCAAAACATTGTTCAATTATTTCTCTTTTCGGTTTGGTCCTCTCCCCCCCCCCCCATCGGTTCGCCACTGCCACCCCATCTTTTGATCTCTCCTTTTGAAAAGAAGGTACCTGATACTTAACAAGATTTTTTGTTATTATTTAGATAATGTTTTTTCATATAATAATATATACTGGAGAACAAAAAAAATGCAACACCATGTATATGAATAATTACTTGAATGAAAATTATTTGTGTGTATACCTTACCTCAAAAATTATATTTGATAAATTTTTTGTCTTTTCATCTTTTCCTTTTTCACAGATTTTCTCTATTCCTTTTCAAAAACAACCTATTTTGAAAAAATTTAAATTTACGGCATCTCAGACTTTTTGCTCTCAGAAATCGACGGGACGGTATACGCCAAGTAAGAGATGTTCTAGTTGCAGCTACAGGACGACTGTTTTCAAGGATGACAGTTAATCGAAGATTGCTTGGTATGGGGCTGAGGGCTTACCGTCCGCATTTGACCCCACAACATAAGGCTCGCCGCTTGGAGTGGTGCAGAGCTCGGCAAGACTGGAATGACGAATCCAGGTTTTGTTTAGGCGGCCATGATGGACGCATGACGGTTAGGCGACTTCGAGGTGAGAGACGAAATGTAGACTTTGCTGTGGAACGTGATACAGCAAGACAGCAAAGTATCATGGTATGGGATGCTATATGTTTAGGAAGCAGATCACCTCAGTCCTCATCAACAGCAATCTGACTGCTGGACAATATATCGATGAAGTGCTGCAGCCAGTTTTACATCCCTACCTACAAACTATCCCAAATGCGATCTTTCAACAAGATAATGCCAGACATATTGCTCGTGAAAACGTGGACGTGAAACAATGGACTTCTTACATGAACTTGGCATAGAAACTTTGAAATGGCCAGCAAGATCGCCTGACTTGTCGCCTATCGAACACGTATGGGGTATGATAGGGCGCAATCTTAGTCGATTACCATGTCCCTTTGGAAACTTATATGAACTCTGGAATGCCGTAAGGAGGATTTGGATGAGTGTTCCTCAATATGATATAGACCATCTTATTTTGTCACTGCCCAATTAACCATGGAGGAGCCACTCATTATTCATTTTTTGATGATTATCATGGATAGTTAATTACTAAGAGCATCCTAATGTATTAATATATAAATAAATTACTTTAAAAATATTTGTCTTTTCTGGTGTTACATTTTTTTTATTCTCCAGTATATTTTAATATATGTTTGCGTAAAGACGATAAAGAAAAAACGGAAGGAGGAACAATAAAGAAAGAATTAATTTTTCTTAATGAGACCAACTTACAGGCAGAGAGTTGGAATTTCTGTAACCATCGCGATCTCTTTGGACTTGACCAACAGTTGATGGCTGGCCACGATATACGCGCTGTTGTCTGTCATTTTCAATCTCTTCTGCTGGTGGTAAACTTTCTTCCACATCGGCGTAAAGTTGTTGTTGCTGAAAGAACACGTCAGTTTTGTTAGCTCAAGCTGAATTATAATTTTCGCGAGCTTAATTTTGTAAATGACGCAAAATATATATTGTAGTAGTGGTATTAATGGTAATTTTAAAAGAAAGGACTTGACTTTGAACAGTCAAAAATCAGGACTTCAATTCGCACTTGTAGTACGAAAGTTCTTGTTTTTTCGTTGGATGATTTGAAAGTGTAGGTAACCATTTTCCATTTTCTATAAATTCTTTTTAACTTAAGAAACGTGTACCACGACCAGTCGTAAATCTTCAAAATCTATACTACCGCTCGTTAAATTGAAAAGCAATCAGAAACAAATAAGTCTAAACAGTACCAACCGCTGTCACATGTTTATATTTTCATTCCACTTGGATTTGAAGTCCTTTGGTGGAAATAATGACAGGTTTATCTTACTGGAGAGGGCAGAGTGTTGTGCATATTGGGGCAGAATCAAAGTGTTCGGATATTAAAAGTGGAGTCCCTCAAGGGTCGATCTTGGGCCCCATTTTATTTTATTCATTTTGTATACCTATAATTTTTCTATTGCAATTTTCTTTTCTTTTCTTCCATCATTGCTTCCACCGTTGTATATATATAAGTAGTAAGTATAAGTGTGATCAACAGTTTCTAGAGACCATTAACTTTAATTAAACTCAAATAAATCGATGGTAATGTTTTTTGGTCGACCAATTGACGTTAAACAGCTCACAGCGTGTCCATGCAAATTGAAAGCAAGTATTTCCTGTCAAAACAGAGGTCAAAAATTTAGGTTTACCCTTTGATAAGAATTTGCGGTTTGACAGGCATATATCTTTGTATGTTCAGAGGTGTTTTGGTAGATTAAGACGATTATATCGCTCTAGAAAAGTGTTAAGTTTTAATATGAAAAAAAAATTAAACGATTCAATCATTCTTTCTATCTTTAACCACTCTGATGTAGTATATGGACCTTGCCTGGCTGCTGAAATATCAAGTAAGATAGTCTAAGGTTTATTTACGGCATTCCTCAAAGAAGACCATTAAGCTATAGACTAAAAGAAACAGGTTGGCTAAACATGAAACATCGTACAAATATTTTCAAAAGATCTTTTACCTACGCCCTGGCAAACTTGAGTAGTTTTGTTTGTGAAAAAGATTTTTTTTTCGTTTATTATTTATACAAAAATGTTTGTTTTTTTTTATTTTTCTGGTCCATAGTTAGTTTTTTTTTAGAAATTTATTAACAAAAATGTTATTTGTTTCATTAAAGTGGGTTCTTTAGAGATTTTTTTTTAGAATTGCTTTATAAGTACCAATTTTTCTTTTCTTGGTTTAACTGCACTCTTGCCCTGATAAGGAAGGAGAAATACAGACATACAGAATTAGAATTTATGCTTAAGCATAATAATGAGTTGTGTAAACCTGCCATAAATTCATTAATCAAATTGCCTGCTGCTGAAAAAAAAAATTACCTGTTTTTCCTAATTTAATTTTTTAAATATTTATTCCTTCAGATTCTCATTTTGCGTTATGTTGACAAAAGTTGTTTTTCTTAAAGAGCAATAACATAAAATTTTAGTATTTTTTTTTTGTAAAAAAATCGACAAATTATGTAAATATATCCTAATTTTGCAGGTAGAAACACAGATAAATATTTTAAAACCATTAGAGCTGAATGCTTGTTGGGATAACTAATGAAAACAGCTGTTTAAAAATTGAGGTTTTAAATCAAAACAGTAATATATTTTATTTATTTATTATTGTGTCTGATATCAACTGTCTTGTTTTATGATATTATGACGCCTAGCCACAGTGCGTATATAGATAGACTGTGACCTAGCATTTTTAAACTCGAATAGAACAAATTGATTTCGCAATGATTTGATGATTTTGCGACCTTTACGATCAACAAGGAATTAAATATACATCGGCTTATGTCATTTGACCTTATAGGAATTTTATAAAAAACTTTTTTTAGTATTAATTCGTCTTTAAAATTCTTAACAGTCTATAAAGAACAAATGCGACGGTAATTAGTGACAAATGACATAATCTATAAGGTTGTATGCCACAAAATTGCCGTAATTATTTTTGATACCAACTGAGATAATTGATAAATGTTTTCCATAAGTCACATTTGCAATGGTGCCGCGTAAAATTTGAATAAAATCGAGGTTTCTGTGTTGTTGGTCTGAGCAACGATTCCAAAATGCATTTTACTTGTAAACTTAAAGCACTTTGAACCATATTTGGCAGTAGCAATTTGTTTTAGGCGTCATCAAGATTTAAAAAATTACTGTCGTTATGTAAGACCGAAAGAATGATAGGTTTTAAGTGAATTTTGCGTGAGCGGAACATAGTAGAGCCGCATAGGGCGAAAAAAGGGGTTCGCGTGCCAAACGATGAAGAAAGCAAACAAGGTTGATGACAACCTATCGCATTTTTGTTACAAAAAGTGATCTTTCCCCCCTACCCCCGCATCTTTCAACCCCCACCTCCTTAAAAGTGTAAAAATTTAATTATTTTGTATCTCAAGAACGGTTATAGATAAAAAGTCACTTATTTCACTGTTTTATTTCTCAAGATGTCTATTTTAAAAAAGGTCATGACGACCAAGTCCACATCTCAAGAACTAAAAAAGATATATGGGAAATGTCTTCTTTTTCTCTTAACACATTTTTTCTGTGTTGATATTTTTAAAACAAGACATTGTATCAAAAAAAAGTTCAAATAAATGTTCTTGAAAATTTTATAGGCTTTTCAAAAATGTATATATCTTTATGGTTGCTGCCACCCGTCCCGCCCAGAGAGCAAGAAAAGTTGACCCCTGTGTTGAATAAAACGGTACGGTGTAGGATATTTTATTGTAATTCATTATATTAGTAATGCTTTTATATCTCAATAATGAATAGAGATAAAAAATAAGTCACCTGCGCACGCAGAGGGGGATTTAAGGGCTTAGGTCCCCCTTCCTCTCTCCTGAACCACTAAAAATCGACTCTTTAAGGTTGAATTTTCTCAAAAAAACACCAATAAAGTGATCATCTAAGAGTATTTTGTTATTCAAGCCCCCCAGTTTAAAGTTGCGTCTACGCCCCCTTTTAAAAAGTAGAAAAAATAAAGAGCATAAATCAAATAAAATGGTATCGTGTATTGATGTTTATTGTAAATCCTTATTTCTGGATCCCCACTATCACCATCAAATTCTCTTAAACAATAATGCGGTAATACTAAATATTTAACAGCATAGCATTGGAACTATTTAGCTTTTTATTGCAAATTTTGTTATTTTTTTGTGCAATAAAAGTTATCTAGAAAAAATATTAGTTCTTAGCAACTATATAAGCATACCAAGTTTAAAGCCGATCGGATGTCGGTAAGTTGGTTAAAATTAGGTTGCAAGATTCCACCCGAACAACCACATCTAGTTAGATACATTGCAAGTTAAAAAGCTTGTAAAAAAAACGTTTTTCGTCCAAATTTAGGGCCAAAGTAAGCGCAATTTTAAGAGAGAGGCACCCTTTCCATTAAATCTAACTCGTGTTGAGAAATGGCACATCCGATTTGGGACTCTTAAATCGTCAAAACAATTTGATGGATATTTTCCACCTCTTTTCCTCGAATTTAATGCTACTACTGTTATTTCCTTTGCGATTTTTAAAAATCAAGTACAATGCTTAGAAGACCTCAGTGTTTTTTTCTGACGAAAAGGTATTCCGTTCTAAAAAAAAAATGTTTTGTGGCGGAAAAATGTTTGTTTTCAATCGGGATTTGAACGCAGAAAATCCAGAACACCAGTCTAAAATATCTAGCCATATCTTTTCTTTTTAGAATCTTTTCGGTTGGATAACCCATCTGGAGTTTGAAGCCACCGAATCACTCATATTGCTATGCCATAAAACATTTTTTTTGTAGATTTATTTAAGATGTTTAAAGTTTTCATTACTTTAGTCTGTTTTAAATACCTTAATGATTTCTTGTTGTCTCTCCTGCAACTGTCTAGGCTGGCCTCTCGACGTCACCACAGCTTTGGGCTGGGGTGGTGGAGGAGGCTGGGGACTGTACTTGGTCCTAGATTCACTCCTCGAGTCGCTTCTTGTGTCTGTCTTAGCGTCGCTGCCCGAATCCTCCACGTATCTCGTTTTCGTGTCCTCCCTCTCCCTCGATCTTGGCGAGTCTCGCTCCCTGCTCCTAAGCGAGGAGGCAGAACTCTCCCTCGAGGCTGCGGGAGCGGCCGGGGCGAGCTCTAAACCATCACATCCGACGTTCCTTGGCCAGTCGCAGGTTTGAAGTTCATGACTAAGAGAGAAAATCAATACATGTGTATTGAGTGACCCATAAAATAGCACTTTTTGGAATCCCTCTAATTTTGAAACCAATTTTGAAAAACACAAAGAGGAGAGATCAAGATCGTGTCCAATTTAAAAAAAATTGCGCATATAGAACTTTTTTCTTGCGCCACTCACACAACAAAAGTGTATCACTTGCAAGAGGCCTCTGTTTTATGTACAAGAAGCTAGCAGCGCAACTTGAGATTTTTCTATTAAAATCTATTAAAATTTAGTGCTCCAAAGTCTCATATATATATTTTTTTAATATATAATACGTAAATTATACTACTTACTACTTAACACTAACCTAAGATAAAAATATGTAGAGCGTTTTTTTAAACAAAGAGCGCGTGCTCTGCTAGCTTCTGCGGAAGCTAGCAGTGCAAGTGATTGCAAACAAACGAAACGTAACTTAACGCCAAAAGTCACATGAATCACTACGACCGATTTAGTGCTACAGAGTTATATCATTTTTACCAAAAAATACTACTCCGAAAAATTCCTAACGCCTTAAAACATTTAGAGCTCGATTTTTTTTTAAATAAAGAGCCTGCGCTGCTAGCTTCTATGGTAGCCTAGTAGCTTAAATGATGACTGGCAAACCAAGAGAGGTTTAATACCAGAAGTCACATGGATCATTAGAACCCATTAGTAGGTATCTTTTGTTTTCTGAATTCTGTTAATTAGGATGCAATCGTATGCGCTGCTGGCTTCTCACGGAACCTAGCAGCGCATGCGCTAACTTTTAATAAACGCAAGCTCTATTTTTTTTTCAGTGGAACAAAATTAGCACTAAATCAGCACTAGTTGGTTATATATGTTCTAATATCGCAAGTTGCGCTGCTAGCTTCTTGTACATCTCTGTTTTTGGAATTTTTTGGCCATGTTTTGGTATGTATGGCTTAAATTATTGTATAAACAGCTTTTAAGTTAGTAAGTCTGTTTTTTGTAAAAATTCCGGGGACGTTAAAGTCGATTTTTTTAAGTAATATAATTTTATGTTTCACTTTTAACAGTTACACATTTTTTAGGAAAAATGCAGGTTTAAAGAAATGTTTATTGTGGCAGTGACTCACAGACAAAGTTTCATAAGTGGTAAAAGTTACTACTTTAATTTAGAGTATATTCTTTATAATTATAGGCAATTAAAAAGTGCAATTTTTATGGCCCAGTCTTAAATGAAAAAAATGGCTGTGCACCCTTTGTTGGGCGCATCTCAAAGTTCTAGCTTTTCACCCTTATTTCTATATGAGATACTGTCATGCGGGGCTAAGTGTACCGAATATTTCGTTTTTTTGCTTATTTTGACCAAAGCAATAAATATTTTGACTTAAATATTTCAATATAAAATCTAACATACTTTAGTAGGCTTTGAAAAAATTTTAGTTTATGTATATACTTACTTTTCTCATTATTATTTTTTTTAGGTGGTCTACTTACCCCGCACATTGGGGGGAGTTCACAAATAAGCCGGATTTACAAAAACCGAAACAGACTTGGACAGAAAATAGAATGTCCGAAAAAAAAAGCCACGAATATAATTTAACCGATTATAATTTTCCCGAACCTTAAAATATCCGAATTACAAAAGTATCGAAAATAATTTTCTAGAAACGAAAAACACCCGAACCAAAAATTGATAGAAAATAATATGAGAATTAAATGAGCAAAACCAGTAAGAACTGGTTTGCGGCGTTGACAAGTTTCTCTATTTGGGGGATTTTTTTTATTAAATGATTTTATTGAACTTCACAGTTTCTGGTTTTCTAACCGTCTATTAAATCTTGAGAATTTTTTTTGACACACTTCCCGTGACCCGGTTTTAATATTATGAAAAAATTTTGGGGTATGGGGTGGTTGAGGGATGTAAAGGGGGTAAATTAATACAATACCACAACTTACTTCGACTCTTCTCTGCCGTAAGCCTGAAAACGTAGCATTTGAATTCGTGGCTATCGGTTCAAATAATTTTCACACAGATTGGGATTCTTAAATGTTGTGGTTCGGCATTATTATGTTTCTATTAAATTATTTTCGTTAAAAATATTTTTTGACATTTTGTGTTTCTATGAAAATATGTTTCGTTTAAATTTAATTTTATGCATATATTTTCTAGCGATTTGATTTGCCCGTCATTTTATTTTCGAGGCAATTTTTTTCGAACCAATTATTTTCTTTTCTTTTAAATTCTGACAAATTATGCTTCTACCAAATTTGGTTTCGGTTTTTCTGTAGGGACCCCCTCAAACTAAAACATAAATGCGTTAGAACTCCCATTAAACTTTGTAATGGGAAAGTGGTGCAGAAGAAGATTAAATAATTAGGTTTATTAGGTGTACGAATATGTTTAAATACAAACTTTTAAAACTAAAGAAGGAACTCATAGGAACTTACCCAAAAGTTCTGAAAATTAAAAAAAATAAACTCTTAAGAACTTTTCAGATGTACGAAAACGAAAAAAAAAGAGCTCCTAAGAACTTATTAGACTGATCCACTTTATTTTATCGGCCATTCTATAATATCTTATGTCACTAGGTATCTGTACAAATTTAGATAATGAATATTCTTGCTTTTTTTACCTTATGGTACCAAGTGGTACTTACCTGTACATCAAACCTCCGGTGCACGACTCCAGGAGAGCACCACCAAATACGCATACGTAGTACTGCGTACAATCTGTGGGATGCGGATAATACCCAAACTCTTCCGGACAGTCGAAATTTGCTCTAATTTTAGTTTCTGACACTTGAGTGGTTTTCTGTGGGATTTTTCTTTGACAATGTGCCAATTCTGCAAGACAAAAAGAAATGTTGTTATTTATCATCTATGTACGTATGCTATTTCATTTATAAAACAAATAATAGTCTAAAACAATCATATATTTCTGGTTTAAATTCAATTGATGTGTAGAATGTGCACATTCTAAACATCAATTAAATTTAAACCAGGTTTAACACTACGGTGACATGAATAAAAACTGAGTCAATTAAATAATTATTACATGTTACTCTTGCAACTGAGACTTGATCTGATAAAAGGCTATTTAATTTTTTTAATAATTAATTTATTTAATAATTAGTTTTCTTTTTGTTGCTAATGTTGTATGATTTTGTTTATCTATAGCAAGAATGTGAAACTACGCCAAAATTTTGCAATGTTTCATTGCAAAATCCACAATTTGTTTTATTTATTAAATGAGTAGCACTTGAAAATCAGGTCCTAAAACTCAAACACGTTCTAAAAAGCACGTAAAATAAAATAAAAAACGAAATCATAAAATAACGCTCAGTATGGTAGGGCATATTTTTTGGTAGTTGTCCTCTTTTTTCTGAGTGAGAATGAAAAATTTGGCAAAGAAAACCATACTGTCCAGTCATACACTGATTTTGAATTTTTTTTCGCTTAAATGAGTAATCAAAAGATAAGCCAAAAATCAGTTGGAGAATAGGTTATATGTTCACAAAGCGGTTTTGTTATTTCGCAAATGCGTTTTAAATGTTCAACTACTCCCTATTAGTACTATCGTTTACTTTATGGTATAATATATTGTTCCGGGGTTTTAATAGCATATTAACGTAATGGTAGCAACATAATTTTAGGTTTTGTCGTATAGAAAATCTCCTACTAAGGAACATCTCGCCGAAACAAAAACGTGAATGTGCACGAGAAAATCTCATAGCATTTTGAAATTACAGTTGCACATCACATTTGTTTGAGAAATTCAGTTTCGTTTTTACGGGTCACGTTATTAATTAGCTCAGATCGGTAGAGAGCAGGGGGGGCTCTGGTATTGTTCAAGTAGTTCAAATGTAGTCTCGATTCAACTACTAGTAGATCAAAAAATATGTACATTTGAACTTCCTATTCTACTGTGTTTAGAGTTATATTAGGAACTTAAACATTTTTTTCCTTTGCTGTTTTTAGTTATTTTCTTTTCCATTTATTTTTTTTTTAATTTATTTCTGGATAAACTCTCCCGGTGGGATTTACTAAAAGGGTTTAGTCTATTTTAGAACGGTCCTAAGTTTAAGTGAAATTTTTGGTTTTAAGCATTTTAAACCAACCCTCCTTGAGTTTTGATTTATAAGAATAATTTTAATAAATTTTTTTATTGAATAATAATATGGCCTTTTTCTGGACAAAATTGGAGGTGTTTCATTGATTAGTGAACAACTTGGGATATTAAATAAGGTAAATTAATTTTTGTAAAAACAGATAATAACGGAAATTATAAACGAACTTATTACGAATTGCCACAAAACAATCCTTTCTGGGGACTCTAAATTTAAACCACCCCCCGAGAGGTGGTCTAAAAAATCACCAACTTTATAACCTCAAACACAGGTATTGAAGCTATTATGTGCCAAATTTTTGGCGTATTCACCATTTGCCATTTTGAAACCTGTCAAAAAAAATTAGTTTTAGGGTATTTTCTCCTAAAATATGGTATATTTTGAGAAAAAATCAGTATTTTAGTGGTTTTTTGCAAATGTTTTAACAAAAATTTTCCAGAAAAAAAATTTTTACAGTTTTTTAAAATCTTAAAAATTGAAATCCGTAAATACGTTGGCCATCACTTGAAATTTTTGACTTTTTTAGATGCACATTAATTCAGGTTTGGTTACTGCTGTTTTTTTAGGTAATATTTTTGAAAATGTGAAAAGAAGAACGCGTATCCGATTTTAAAACTTCCACAAATAAAGTCAGGTCATAACACTATTACGGCCTGCGTTAAATACCGCCAGGTCATAACAGTGCCTTGCTAAAAAAAAACTCCAATAAAGTCCCTATTATATTATACATAATTGAATAATGAAAACCGATTATATAACAAACAAAAGAAACATGGTTTGACCGACCAGAAACCGTCAAAATAAAAATTAAATATCCAAGGAACTGAGAGCCAAGGGACTGAGAGTCAGCGAACTGAGAAAGTTATTTTTAAAACGACTTTTTAGTATTATTGCGTTTTCTAAAAATTAAATTGTCAAGTGCACTTCGTCAGCATATAAAGCCATAAGATAAAGCTTTCATATTTTAGACAAAACCATTTTCAGAAAACTGTCAAATTGTCTGGCACAGCAATCTTCTTTACTATTACTTTTAAAGCACAGGTTTCTTAAACTTATATTAAAAATACAAACTTATTTCTTTCATATACTAACCATTGGTCGTTGTTGCCAAAATAACTTTATTTGTTTGCCATGTTTTATTGCATTTTTTTAAAATTCATGACACACAGGGGACTGAGAACAATTGTTTTTAAATTTTTTCATAAAACAAAGTTTTATTTTGCAATATCTTACAAAGCGTAGAAAGAAAAAATGCTTTTGATTTTAAATAGCTGTACCTATATTTATTTTTATTTAAAAACTTTTGAAACAATTTTTTTACGGAAACACGCCAGGGGACTGATAATTGGGGTACAAATATAAAAAAAAAGAAAAATTAAATATTCTTTAAAGGGACTATTTGAGCAATGATGGCTTCTTACCTTTTACGAAAAAAAGAATTAAATTAAAAACTACCCAATAATTAAATTAAAAACTATAACCTATAGCCATGAGCAAAATGGCACTACGCATCCGTTTACATCAGGGCGTATAGCAAAAACTCTCTATATATGTTTTTATTTCCATTGCTCGCTTGATTTTGCGTTACTTACGAACATAGGGCATGTTACATGTTGCCTATTCAAATGTTTGTTAAATGTTGTATATCAACAATTATTGTTATATTTATGAATCTGAAGGCTCTTCGGTGATTGTTCATAGCGTCATCCTCGACCTATGTATTTTTTTGTGTTTTACTATGCATTGAATTTCTTTGTCTGTGGGTATTATTGTTACCATTTTTGCTTCATTATACACTCAATTGTTGTGGAGCTTTGGTAAACGCTTGAAAAATAGGAAAAAAAACACACACAAGTTCTCAGGTCAAATTTTTTGGTAGCATTATTGATGTAACATCGATATCTGAAGCTTTTATTCTATTTTAGAAAAATCTGGTGAGTTAAAAACAAAAGACAATGCCAGAATACAAAATTGTTCGCATAACTGGTGTACTGTCTATCAGGACCGGCTCTAGAGCATGTGGCACCCTGGGCAAAACATAAATTTGGCGCCCCTCCATGGGTCCATGTTCGCACAACAGAAATCCAATAAGATTACAAAAATGGATCATGTTTCAAATGGTTGGAAAATTGCAGAAAACTTGTAGTTGAGGGGCGGACCTGGCTGGATCTAAATAATAAACTTCGAAAAATTATACTAAAAGTGGTTTGAAATGTTGCTGACGAAAAATTGTTTCAATTTGTTATAGCGCCGCAGGCGAAAATTTCTGCAATTTAAGCAGGAAATTTTTTAGAATTTTAGGAAACTTTAGATGTGCCCCAAGCGAAAATTTTGGGAAAATTATACTAAAAATGCCATTTTTGTTAAGTTATAAATGCCGCTGATAATATAATTAAAATTAAACCAGAATAATAAATATTAACGGTGTTATAGTGTCGCAGGTGAAAAATTATACAATATTTTAATTTTTTATTTGAGACTAAAAAACTTATTTTTTATCGCATTCGCAAAAAAAATAAATTAAAACTGAAGTCTTCTTAAATTCTGAAAATTTGATGGGTGGCGGAGGGTATGTTCAGATAAACTAACGTACTTTGAAGTGAAAAACTATTGGACTTTTTTAAATGGCAGACACCAGGAGGGGCCATGCCTTCTCTGCGCTTAAATGCTTACGCCTATGGAATAATCCCGCGTTCCATGTTATAATGATTTAAAAAGAATTTGATTAAATTTTCCACAGAACCATTATGTCGCCTCTAATTGGGACCGCCGCTGTGTCCAAATAAGATGTAAGGGGGACATTTTTAGAAGTTACACTCGATATTTAAACCTAGCATTTAAGCTAGACCAAGGTAGTTGCCAAATATGTCAAGGGTTACGACCCATAAGTTTTATATACCTTTGGATATTTCAAATTGCGTCGGAGCCCGAGAATTTCCTCTATATAACACAACAATTCTGACATTTACGTGGTTTTTTTCTTATTGCATTAAGGTTTGCTAGATGGTAAATGCCAGATTCAAATCATACACGTAAGATAAGTAGGTGGCCTAAACAGAAGATTAGGATTATTACTTCTTAAAGTAATTGATAAACCAACAAATCGGATTTTACATTAAAAGATCGTGTGTTTAAAGATTAGTCAAATAAATCCAAAGATTATGGAATGGAATAGAACGGATTTGTATAGGTGGTAAAATTGTTTTAGTAGGCCACCACGGTCCCCAAAGACCGTGTAATGGTCGGTGCTGTGGGCCGACACCTTGTCCACAGTTTGCCTGAGTTACATATTCAAAAAAATATATAAAGTTTGAACATACATTTTTAAGGTGGAGATACCCCTTGCTGTAATTAAATAGAAAAATTAAGACCTTTGATGTAGCTATTTCTTGGGGGGGGGGGCATTTTTGGTGGCAATCCTAATTTATTTGTGCGATCTCCTATTTTTAATACAAAAGTTGAAGTCTTTATAAAATTTTGTTTTTATTTTTAAAAGCGATTATCTCACAAACTAAATGAGGTATCCTAGAATGTTGGTTGTAATTTTAAACGATTTTTTATCCATTTTTGGTCATTTTGACGTCGATAAAGTTATTTTGACGTTATTAAAGTGTGTTGCTACAAATACTTGATTTCAAAAATGTTACTATTTGTAGATTCTCTCAGAAACAATCTGGAAAATGACACGTCATAGGGTGTCTTATAAAGCTTGTGAGTTAATCTCTTATAAAAATTAAAATTTTAAGATATCTCGAGAAGTAGATATGCGAACCCTAGGATATGAGGTCTTTAAAAAGCAAATTTTATAAGAATTTAAAATTTGGTATCAAAAAGAGGAGATAGCACCAAAAAAAAAATTAGAATTGCCCCCAAAAATGTCCTCCCTCCCCCAAAAAAAATAGCTACATAAAGATTTGTTTAATTTTTATATTTAATTAAAGTTAGGGGTATAAAAATATATATTTCAAAGTTTATATATTTTCAAAATTTATATTTTTTTTTCTTGAATATGCATTATACACAGTGCTCTTGAACGAGGTATAGGTTACATAAAAACTAGTTGTACTTCTTGAATAAGGACCCTTCCATAAATACAAAACAGTATTTATTAAAATCCCAGCTGAAGCTGTTTATGAAATTTTTCACGCAGTTTTGTAAAAAAAAAATATTTTTAGCCGATTTTGATAAAATTTTCATATGTTATTGGCGTGGCAGAAATACACAATATTTTGTTTGTAGCTAGAAATCGAGACCAAAGTTTGAATATCGGTATTTTGAGAAACCCCAAGTAACAGTGTGCTGTGCAACGTTTCTACAGCAAAAACATATACAATAATACTTTTGCTGTTTTCTACAACGTTTTAAAAATGTCATTAAAATGTTGCCACATCTATTTTGAGGAAATTTTTTGCCTGTGACAATGTCAAGGGCAACTAAAAATACAGCATTTTTTGGACATGCATGCAACGTTGTTTAAAATTTGACTTCACTGTAAGAAAATGTATTTGAGAGTACCAATAATAATATATTAATTATATAATATAATTATATAATTAAATTAAATATTAATGACGATGTTTACCTAAACTAGTATTCGTAAATAATAATAATAAAAAAATACGCATTTTGAGAATTTACCGGTGGTCAAATCTTTGTGAAAAAGCCCGTTTACTGATGAAACCTGTTATGATACCTCATTCAACTAGACGCCCTCAAAAATTTGAGATCTTCACTGTTTTTATTTATTTTTCTTTTGAGGTTATATTTATTTTCGAAACAAATGCTAAAACACAGATTTAATCGATCACCAATCAGTTTATGCATATTTCGTTCTGTTTTTAAATTTTTTTTGATTAAATATATATAATACTGTAATACCGTATTTAAACATCTCTGTTTACATAATGACACTTAAAGTTGCACAAATAGAGAGTGCTTAACCGTAATCGTATCTCAGTGCACATACTCAGAACGGCTGCAGTATTTGTACGCGGCTAGCGTATCCTAACCATTTTGTTATTTGTGGGTTTTCATAAAAGCCTGATCTACAATTTCACCCTCGCCCTCTCACTTTTTTCGACAAGGAAGAAAATAGAAGCGAGCGGCATGAAGTAAAACTGTGCATCAAACATTAAACAAGAATTGGTTTTGTTACGTCGTACGTTGTAAGCACAACTTTAACCCTTTTTTTAAGGACGCTTTCACAAACGCATCAAAAATACTCTAACAACAAGGAATGAAAAATAGCTGGTCAACTTTAAGTGACTGATATAAACCAGCCCTGCCTCAGGAATGTTTTCTGTTTTGGACTAGGTTAACACATTTCTTGCGTGAGTTGTTTCGAATATTTCAGGCGGACAACTGGAAACATGGATTTTGACAAACCGATAAAAAATACCAATAAACCGGAATTTTAGGGCGGCCGATACAGGAATACCGAGATTTACGCCAGCCTAACCGCGATCGAAACTATAAACGCGAAGGCTTTTTAATTTTTGTATGTGCGGTAGAGGGCGCGTCATTTACAGCTGGTGTTTCGCATTGGTTTTAGCTGTATAAGTTAAAAAAATGCTAAAATTTATTCTTGTTTGGTCAGCTGAGATTTAGCTTTTATTTTTAAATAAAACAAGCTGTAATAGCGCGTTCCCATACAATTATGCATTGGAAAAA
Source organism: Oxystoma pomonae (assembly GCA_963921995.1). Classification (NCBI taxonomy): domain Eukaryota; kingdom Metazoa; phylum Arthropoda; class Insecta; order Coleoptera; family Brentidae; genus Oxystoma; species Oxystoma pomonae. The sequence continues at coordinate 14,372,091 of OY998173.1, forward strand.
ATTTGGATGTAACAGTAAGTTGCTACTATTGTGACAGTTAAAAATACAGCTTAAATTAAGCTAGCTACTTTACAGCAAACACGTAGGTGTCACAACATATGTACAGCTATGGAGTAGACTGTTACTTGAGACGTATTTTGACGTTCCTGGTTCTTGGATTTTAATATTTTTGAGTATATTATTAGGCCGGTGAAGTTTTATATTTTTCATTTTAGCAAGCAAAAAAAATATTGTTTTTCAAACTTTGATCATGATTTGTAGCTCCCCTGTACATATTAAAACGTCTGACGCGAAGAAAAAAATGTGCATTTTTGCCACGCCAATAACATATTAAAGCTTTGTCAAAATCGACTAAAAATATTTTTTCTTACAAAACTGTGTGCAAAATTTTACAAACAGCTTCAGCTGAGATTTTAATAAATACGGTTTTGTGGTCACGGAAAAGTCCCTATCCAAAAAATACAATTAGTTTTTGGACTCAGTTTTATATAACCTATAGCTCGTTCAAAAGCACTGTGTATATGCCAAATGTGTGTCCCTATTTGCTGACCCCATGCAATTATGCTGACCACCATATACACATTAAGACTAAGCTCAAATAGAATAGCCCACTTTACCCCCAACGCTCAAGAGATATTAGGGAGATTTTGGTCAGGCAGTTTAACGGCAAATTTCGTTACTCTTATGGTTACTGTTACCGTAAATAAAGGTAACTTCAAGAGGTTAAAAATAGAATTGAGATCGTTTGGCGGTAAACATAACGTTACTTTTTTATTGACTGTTGTTGTTTTTTTCTCAACTCTTCTTTTTATTTGCTTTTATAACCATATTATGGATGAAAATATTAATTTAGTGATATGACTGGGAGACGGACACCCCAACATTAATTTAGTCAGGCAAATAATCATTCTACAAGATATCTTTGGTTGAGAACTACTATAAATACGGTTAACAAAAAATAAAATCCAAATACACAAAATTTTTGTAAAAGAAAACAAACTTTTATAACATAAAAATCTTCCCCCACAGAATCACATCAAGTTTGGTTGGTTGTCTTTTTAACGGTAAAGGCTATTCGACGCTAATTAGGGCCAGTGGTTACCTTTAATAAAGGTAACAGCCTGACAGAGCGCTACTGCGCCTGCTCAGAATAAAGGTACGGGTAACAGACAAAAAACCTGACCAAAATCTCCCTATTCAGTATAAAATAAAAGTTACGCTATTATTTAACTTAGGACCGCTTGCATACCTTGCTCACCTGGATTGCATATGACAAAAACTCGATCAAAATTGTTTATGGTATAATGCGATTCTAACGAAACAAGTTAATTTTTGTAAATGAATGGGAAAAATTCTTTGCATAGACCAGGTGTGCTTGTGTGATTACCTAGAGCTTTTGGGAACGCCTGCTTAAGTTACTCCAGGGATTAGAACTTCGTTGGGATACCTAATATGGATATATCAATTTTAATTAGTGCAGTTTTAATTTAATATACAGTAGTAGTAGTCTTAGATTAAAAAGAGACAAGATATCTGATCCAACGAAAACTCCTTGGCAGATAATAACCACTGTTTATTTACAAATAAAATCAAACCAAAACAAAGTTGAGAAATATCGATTTATTTTCGACGTTAGAACGATAGGGACAGAGTATTCTGTGTTAACCACTTTTGGTCGGGATTGGCTTGTGGGCGGGGCAGAGCGCAGACGGTCGGATGATATTTTTCATGACAAGCTTTTTTGAGGTATTTATTTTAAAATTTCAGGTTGTTTTAAGGAGTTTGGAAGTCTTTTTAAAACCACATTTTCTCAAAAAACGTGTTTTAGTGTGTTTTTAAGTGATATTTTGGAAGACCAGAAAAAATTCCAAAATTTAAGTCTCTCCAATGGCGAACTTAGACGGCGACAGCGTAAGTCCTTGTGATATAAAGATAAGTATGAAGAATGGTATGTTTGCCTCTGTTTTTTTTTTAATAAAAATCCTTTATTTGCAAAATTTAAATATTACATTTAATTTATACTTAAAATCTAAATATTTTTTTTGATACTAAATTCATTTTATCGGTTTTCATTAACTTACGTATTAAGTGAAATAATAAGTACATGTATATAGGTTAAGTTGTTCTTTATTTTGTTTATATTTTAACTTTTAGTATGGAATTGTTGAGGAAATTGCACTATGTCTGGCATAATAAGAATCTCATTCAACTAAAATTTAGCACACATTTTTATAGCTCTTGATAATATAGTATATTATATATTATACTATAAAATCAAAATGCTTTACGTATTTTTTTAAAAATTTCTTTATTTTCAGAAATTGTAAGACTTTTAAAAATAATTTCAATGATAGTAAAAATTTTGAACTAAAATCACAGTTGGTGCTTCCCTTCAGTCAGTCAGTAGTCAAATTCATTTAAAAAATGAAGTAAAAATTAGTCATATAAGTAGTAGTGCAAGAAAAAAAAACAAACAACAAGTAGGTAGTAAGCTAACATAACATAAAAGTAATTAAACATAATTACACTATCACAATACTAAAAACCTTACAGATATGGGACAAAAAAAAATGACATTTTTTGACATATGAATCTCCTTTTCCAATCCTAAAAATCAAATGTAAATTATATAAAAAAAATATCATTCTCGAATTGAGAAATTGGATTTTAATCAAAATTTTAAAAAGAAGCAACCCACACAATAATTTCCAAACTAATTAATAACTTTAAGTAAAATAGGCACCTTGTGTAGAAACGATATTTAGATATAAAATAATTATTTGCCAACAAGTAGTACCTATTTTTGTTGCTAAGTTCGGTAAGTACCACCGGGCGTGCAGATGTTCCTTTCACTTTTTGACTTGAGTACCGCCTTTTTTGCTACATTTTTAAGACGTTATTGTAATGCAGTTTTTGAACGAACGTCGATAAAATGTCATTATTATTTAAAAATTGTATGGTCTCAGTATATTTGTCTATGTAAAGTATCGTTATAGCTGATATGCTAAATTCAACTTACCAGTTTTCAGTGCTGGTTTTATTGTTCTACCGGGTGGGGAATTTAACTTGAATAAAGTCACTAGAACCTCTGGATAAAATATGTAGATAAAACGCAAAAACACGTCGAGATTTTTTATAGGCTTTTAAGACATTAAAAAAATACCCCTTTTAAAGGGTGATTTTTTTTTTATTTTAATTTAAAAAAAAAGTTTATAAATTAAAAAATAGATAGACAATAAAATGTGTCTAAAAATTTAATTGACCGCATTATCTTAAAAACCTACTATACATAAAGAGGCGAAACTACCCACAGCTAAAAAAATTATTTTGCAAAGTTTATTAAAAAAACCGAGTAATAATTTACTTTTTATAAAGATTTTTTTGAATTAAAAGTAAACTATTACATTAAATTAAAAAAAAAATTGCACAGTCAATTTTCTTTTATAGATGGCTTTCCAACAAGGTGACACAAGTAGTTTATTAACATTTAAAAAAATTTTAGGGGTAGGTTTCACCCTTTAAAAGTGATATTTTTTTTTTATATAACTCCACCTCGTATTGTAGTAAAACAAATATCACACACGTAGGTACATACCTGCAGACGCCAATAAATTCCTCTAAACAAAAAACAATATTTGTAATATTGTTGTTGCAAATTGTATCAAATTGGGTCAATTATAGATTGTTTGTAGGTTTAATCTATCCAATATTCAGGTACAATAATGCGTTGCAAAATCGTGGTTAATATTTTGATTCAACAATTGTTACTAATTTTTTTCAGCAGTTTGTTGTAATACAACTTGATACAATGTAATAATCATCTAGGAAACAACGTTACCAAATTGTTTGTTTGACATTTTAAATAAAAGTGATAGCTCGGCAGAAAAAAGACCAGTTTTAACAATCGGGTTGTGCAGAGTTCCATTTTACCATTACATAAAATGGTTCATGTAATTAATCAAACTGGTATAGTTGTGGTGCGGTTTACACAATATTTTCCCAGTCAAATTTGTTAAATAATAATTGTTTAATTCTTGTTATTAATTGTGCGGAGATCAACAATTAACCTCAGATTTGTCTGTGGCTCATTGTAGGGGCTCATTGTTCTTTCACAAAATGTTGCAAAATTGCCTCTTTGGTGTATACCGATGCTTGGTACAACAAAAAAGTCAGGATTGCTACAGCCTGTCCAACGTGTAAACAATAACTCGACGAAGAAAAATTGTGTTAATTTAAAGCTCAAAGTAAACACAATTTTTGTTTTTTGTTGGTTTAAGGAAGGCACCATGATGACGTGGTTTTTTGGAAAAAGTTTCAAAAGTTGCGCAGTTTTTAAATAGCAACTGGGCTTGACATCGATTTTAATTTTTCCGTGGCAAAGGTAGACATGGCTCTAAGAAACATTTTTCTTATTGACCCGACCGCCGATACTTGAAGGAGAGACCCAATAATCGCTGTTAAAGTTTTGTATGGCTTAAGAACCAGCTTATTCTGCCCAATTTTGAGACATTTTGTAAATTTAATATTTTAAAGATATTCTGCAGGACTAGTTTAAGGCGGAGCTAATAGCTACTAAGAGTACCAATAAACGTTAAAAAGTGTCGAAAAGTCCATGTAAAAGGAAAGAAGAATTTGTGTGACTTTTCTGAACAGTGACAGCCATATATTCCATGGCTATCTATGGTTTTGTATGTTGAAAGGGTTTGTTTACACACCAAAATTAGCTTAATAACATACATTTTTAAATAATAAAAATAGTCTTTCACATATACTGCCTACGAAAAATTAAAATTGTCATATTTTTTATTTACTGGAACAGTATTAAGAAACAAAATTTTAAGGAATATTAGCAAATAAGTCCTGACAAAAAAGCAGTTAGTGTGTTTAAAAATCGTCAGATTTTTTGTAAGGGAGAGATTTTCTGACGGTTTTTGAAGAATCGCGACCTTTGCTCCTCAAAATTGGCCAGAATAAGTTGGTTCTTAAGGGAGTCGTTCCAAACTTTGACTGCGATTATTGACTTTCCTATTCCAAAAAAATTCCTTACAGCCATATGTACAACTTTGCCACGACAACATTCAAATCGGTCCAAACCGAGAAGGAACGCGTTGCTACACAGGAAACTTAGAGAGATAAAGCCTGTGATGAGAGTTCTTACTGGATATAGCGCGCTTCAAGAGCACTTGGCAAGGCTGAGAGCAAGACACAATTTGTAGAGAGTTAATAATTTTTTTAGTTTTACACAAGATACAAAAGGATGATTTTGGTGATCGGAGAGTACTCGCTGGTTTAGATTTCAAGAAGTGATTTTAACATTTAGATATACAGAACGGTCAACTTCTATTTTACCTTCCTAGTCTCGCTGCGATTTTTTATTTTTTTTTTCAGAAAGTTATTATTTTGAAACACAAAAGAGAACCAATAAAACTTGTTAACTTTGGTCTCGTAATTCCTTTCTAGAGAAAGGCTATACATTTCACTTCAAAACGTGCACTGATAAAATATATCTAAGGCAGTAGGTACTCGTTTTTCAATATCGTAATTAATTACCACTAACCTGGATTGATTTAGACAATAAGGCAAGCCAAATCGTCAATTATTAATTAATATGATGGTATTAATTGAAGGATATTTAAAGCTCACGCGTGTTTATATAATTACCCGAGCCATTAAGTTAATTTCACCGTTTTAGATTCGATTTTTACTTTTTCAAATGGTTATTAAATTGCTCAACGAGCGGTGCGAGGTGGTTGCGCTAGCCGATACATTCAAGAATTGCTTTTCAGTCATACGTAACATATTTTAAAAAGTATCTTAATTCAAACTTTTTAAGCCACATAACTGTTGTCAAAAAATAGTGGTAGTAGTAGAAATTGTACCCTACATCGTGCCTTCTCCTATCTTTCCACTTCGCGCACTCTTGCATTCTCTTCTGACCTACCCGTTCTTTGAGAAAATCGGAGTGTCCAACTGGGTTCGGCGAAAATTCCGATTTTTTTTGTGGAAAAATCGCTAGAATTCCCTAGGTCAAAATTACATTGAATCAGGGCCTAGATTAGATTAGATTAGAATGGGGTGGTGTAGACACCTATCCACCTCGACCTTCTCAGATCTATTGTGGTTCCCCTTTCTTCTTCTTTGCTTTGCTAGAACTACAAAACAAGTTGCAGCCCCTTCCTTGCTATGAAACCCAGAAGCTTTGCCAGTGTGCCCGGTATATAGCTTTCTGGTCGCGGACATTCTAGGTCCCCCAGTAAGGCCCTAGTTCTAACTAACACAAAAAACGGTAAAATTTTATTATTTAAACTCAAAACAGGTCGATTAGTTCGAAGCAGTTGAAAATTCCCTAGATGTTAGACGAAATTCACTATTGCACCAAAAAATCCCTAGAACTAGGGAAAAATTCCATAAGTTGGCAACACTGGAGAGAATGCCGGTCATCCACCGTTCGTAGCCTCAGCACGAACGGTGTCTTACCCTTTCGAGGGCCGCGCAGTCTCTGGTACCAAGATGTCTCTTCTGTCTGTAGGCAAGAGGGACCGGTTAGTTAGTAAGACTAACCACAAATTATGTCGACTATAATTGTTACTCATTCTCGCAAAAAGACGAAACACGGGAAGATTTTTTTTGGAGTAGTTTCCAAATATGCTGTTGATAAAGAATGTAAATGAGCTCCTTAGAATTTTGATCTTTTTTAAGATATTCCGCTATAACATGTCAGTATTCTTATTTTGCGGCATTTCCCATAATTCATGTTATTACTTTGTTTTTTACGTCCTGTATCGCGGTACATTATTGCTTGCCACCTTGCGTTACGTGCTACTTTTACGTCTGTCTCTTTGGGTTCCAATCAGAACCGCATTGTTGATATATGGGTGCAATGTTGACTGATTTATAACTGGTATTGTTGCTTTTGATTTAAGCGGTTCCCTGTGAGTGATTTATCACTGGCGAAATGTAATTTAATAAAGGTACATACATGCCTAATGCGTTTGCGGATAATCTCGAATCATTTTCGTATTAGGTAAGCGCTAATTTGATACTTGATGAAAAACAGCGGTGTCATACTTGATCATCAAAATCACGTGGGTTTTTAAGAGACAATAAAAGTCCCGTATTTTCATATGTTGATATTTTACACAGTTAATATTATTGCCGCCCGCGCCATCTTCCATCTGAATTTCCTAAGCTGTTTAATATAATTTTATTTATTTTAAGCATTCCTGCATCTAATGCTTTTTTTGAAAGGGTTTTCTCTTTGATGAATTTCAGATAGTCAAATAGTTGAAACTGATGTAGCGTTAAACTAATTCAGTCAGAGATCAAGGTCATTAAACGCGAATTGAAGTTTGAGACGCGAAACGCAGGCGAGTATCTTAATTTATCTGAGCGTGTAATGACCATAACATGCGAGGTAGTGTACCATACTTTACCTACGACCAATTAAAATGTCATCATAAATATCAGAAAATATTAAAAATATCAAACGCGAAAACTCTTAAGTAACAACCTTCATAACCTGAAGTCAGAAAATCTCGCCCTTACAAAAAATCTGACGATTTTTAAACACAAATTCACACTTAATGCTTTTTTGTCAGGACTATTTGCTAATATTCCTTAAATATTTTTATGTGTAAACAAACCTTTAAAACTTTTAACATACAAAACCATAGATAGCCATGGAATATTTTGCTGTCACTGTTCAGAAAAGTCACACAAATTCTGTCTTTCCTTTTACATGGTGAGAATTTTCGACGTTTATTGGTACGCGTAGTAATAATTTAGCTCCGCGATAAACTAGTCCTGCAGAATATCTTTAAAATATTAAATTTACAAAATGGTTGCTGTGTTTTTATTTTAAATGAGGCGATAAGTAAAAATCGCCACTCTCCAGAATTCTGACGGGTGCGATTTTCTGTCGATTCTGAAGAATCGCGACCAATATGTCAATTAAACGGGACTTATTTTGGGTTAGGTACTAAAATTATATTGGATTTATTTACGTTTAATAAATATTTATTTCATCGCTTGTCACGCCATCTTGTGGTTTACGTCTAAGCTGTATTATTATCCTAGGACCATAAGTGAGCCAGTAAAATTGTGTTGAGATTGAGAAGAAGGAAAAAAAGACTGAAGCACACACACCTTCACCATGTGTTTACCAAGCTCAATTTTCATAGAGTATTATTGTTTTAGCTGAGGATGGAGTGTGCTCGCGCGCAGAGAATTTTTTGGCTCTGCGTTTTTTCCAGGCTAACTTGATTGGGAGAGTTGTTATCGCTACGGCTATAGGTATAACTAAAATAAAGACATTATGGGTTATGTATACCACAGTTGCGATCAGACATAAGGTAAACAAAGTTGTAACCCGACATTTACGGTGGGATTTACTAAAAGGGTTTAGTCTATTTTAGAACGGTCCTAAGTTTAAGTGAAATTTTTGGTTTTAATCTTTTTAAACCAACCCTTGAGTTTCGGACATAGTTTTGTTTATAGGAAGAATTTTAGTAAATTTGTTTATTGAATAATCATTTTAACACAATCTTTTGTTTTTTTAGAAGAAAAGAAAATTAAAAAATTTAAACCCACGCAGGGTTTAAATAGTAAACACTCCGTAGAAAAAATTAAAATGGGGGTTATATGTCACTTTATTTAAAACTTAGCTTATTAATAAATTTTTCCAATTAATAATTGATGTCACACAACGATTTAGATGGGTAATAAATAAAATAAGGAGTAGATCAATTTTGTATTTATTTAAAAGGTGTTTTTATTTATGAAATGTATTAAAAAACTTAAATGCAAGTTTTGTTTACATTTCTGTCACTGTCGAATTGTCAGTTTTAAAATATTAGCTGCGTTCAAATCACAAATAGCGAGTCCGGATCTCTTATCTCTGCTTTTACCTTGTACCAACCTCCAGCGGTGGAATGAGTGGGCTTTCAGTAAGGAAAGTTTTCTTGACTGAACTTTTAGATAACCTCAATGTTTTAATTTCAGTTTTTTAAGTAAATTATTATAGTTGTTTTGGATTTTTTTGTTTGGTATATTTTTCGTGCATAATCAGTGACCTTCACTTATGTTTGTTTTGCAACGTAGTGCCCTCATAAATATATTTTTTGTGAAAAAATTTGGCGTTTTTCTGGACAAAATTAGAGATGTTTTATTGGTTAATGAACAACTTGGGATATTAAATAAGGTAAATTAATCCTTATAAAAACGGTTACTTAGGGAAGTTATAAACGAACTTATTACCAATTGCCACAAAATAATCCTTTCTAGGGGCTATAAATTTAATTAAACCACCCCCCAGAGGTGGTCTAAAAAATCACCAACTTTATAACCTCAAACACATATAATGAAGCTATTATGTGCCAAATTTTTGACGAATTCACCATTTACCATTTTGAAACCTGTCAAAAAAATTCGTTTTAGGGCATTTTCTCTTAAAATATGGTATATTTTGAGCAAAAAAGCAGTTTTCCAGTGGTATTTTGCAATAACAATACATAATAATCAATAACTTTGAAAAGGTGTAAATATTTAGATCTTAGTAAATCACACTGGTAATGTTTTTAAAAAAATATTTTAATTTTCCAATATATATTGGGAATAAAACCTACACAATGTGACAACCTCGCACTTGTAGAGGGTTACCTATATAACCGTGTACTACGATGCCTCATTCATTATTTGTCGTGGGAGTTGCCGCTTTAGCAGAATCGTGCTGATAAACGTAAGGTGAATGGAGCATGGGTGAGGTGGAGCATGCTTGGTATTGACTGATGCAGCGTTGCCAGTGGAGAGGACAATGATTTTCCCTAAATTTTTGTGTTTCAAATCGATTTATTAATGACTTGATGGGTCTATTTTAGTTGATTGTCTTTGGCTACGGCTTTTTTTTCGGAAAATGCAAGGACAGGGCCTTTATATTATCTCAAAGTTAATACAAAATGATTAACACATAACAACAAATCACACGAACTCGGAGTATGTTTAATGCTTGCACGGACCTTTTGCATGTTGTCCCAATTCTTATTGAGCTGACAACTAGCCCAGATATTTGTACGAAGCGACGCGTTCGACTTGCTGATCATTTCGCCTTAGGTAGACAAAATATCCAAAAAATTTAAATTTTGAGAACGATTAGCCTAAAATGTACTTATAGTTAGGTCTTGGTTCGCCACAAAAATTCATATTTAAAAGGTTGCACTGTTGATGACGTAAGGTGAGGATTATTACGTTAGCAAAGTAGGCGTTTCTGACAGTTTTGGATCGAGCTTTAAATTAGTTACCTACGTTTGCTTTTAAGAACAGCTCGCCTAAATGTCTCCGCATTACTTTCAAAACTGGCAGCTCGAAAAATCATACGTAAACCAAGGTTTTTCGTGATATACCACGCCTCGGCCAGTTACCCAATGAATTTCAAATGTTTTTACGGTATCAGGCCCGATTGAATCTATTTTCTATTATGTATATGTGCCCCGTTTTCCATATAACTCATTTTTTGTAGCAAATGTTACGGATATCGTGGGGTCACTCTCGGATTTTTGCAACTTTTGTAAATTATATTGCAACCAGGCGTTTTGTACTATTACGAATCGTCGTGATCACCTTGTTTGCTTTCATGTAATCATTTTTGTCGGCATGCCCGTTTACATAAATTAAAATGATATTTTATAACATTCCAGGCCAATATGATTTCAATAACACACTAAAGACTAAAGCTGAGGTTAAAGAGCATGTATAGTCTCGGCAAATTATTTATTTATTTATATATTTATTTTTATTTATAAACAGATACAAAATTTGTCAGTGAGAAAACTTGTATTGGAAAAGAAAGAAATGGTCAAGTCACACTCGTTAATAATTAGGTCAGTCAAGCCACCCCCCCCCCCGAAACATATTCGAGTTCTGATATGCTTATAATTTCGAACCAATTTCGAACTAATTTTAAAAATTTTGAACCACAATCCTTCCTCTAGTTGCTTTTCATTTTTCTCTGCGCTTAAATGAGGGGGGTGTAGCTTGACGTCCGGCTGCACCCCCCAGTTTGAATATAAAAAAAAAACAGAAAGGAGTGTGGTTCAAAATTAGTTGCAAATTGATTCGAAATTATAAGCATATCAGCATATCAAAAGTCGAATATCTTTCGGGGGAGGGGGGGGGGGTGGCTTGAATGACCTTAATAATTTTAATCTTAATCTAACATACATACTTCTGACTGATGTGTCTACTTAAAAAATTTCAAAATATTACAAGATAAAATAGTGGTATCGTTAGCTAGTATTGGTATAAGTATAAAATACAATAAAAACTTCTTAAATTTTAATTGAAAATACTAACTAAAAATTTATAAAATAAAATTTATCCATAGATATAGGTGTATCAATATTATTGCTCTATACATTTTGTCAGTTCCGGTATTTTGTTCTATATGTTTGTTCGTAATGGTTTTAATAGTTTTCCATGTTTATTTAGGGTTATTTAGTGAGGACTTGATAAGGCTTGGATAATAGTCATGTTTTGTTTTTTGTATGAGCTTCGCTAAAAAATTTCGGTAAGTTTTAATGCATTTAAAGAGGTTTGATTTCTGTTCAACTTTTTTAGTCTGTTTCTTTCTCGAATGGAAGATATTAGACCTGTTGTAATCCACGAATTAAAGTTGTATTTTTTCTGAAGGTATTTTTACCGATAACATTGATTCAGCCATATGATGTTTTAATGTGTGTTTAAATGATTCTGTTGAAATATTTGTGTCCTTTTGTGAAAGCACATTTTCCCAATTTTCATCTTTATTTTTCCTGTAGTTGCTCATAGTTTATTTTAGGGCAATTCCATGATAATTCATGGGACAAATCTTATATAATTAATTTTTTGATTTCATTTTTCTCTCTCTTAAGATATACCAAAATGACAATATTTTAATGCTTTATGTAGAGGGTTTACCTGAACAATTTAAAAATAAAAGCAAATTTATTTTTTTATTCAAAGTCCGGGATATAGCCAAAAATTGGTGGTAACTCATGGGACATCAAAAACGGGCAGAGAAAAATCATGGATTTAGAAAGCACTTTTTCTTTTAAACTAAAAGTAGTTTAAAATTAGGAGTTGCAAAATATGTTTATTTTCCCTAGATATAATAAAATGGTATGATATTGCTTTTCTTTACTTGCTTTGATTTTAAGTTAAATGTAATTTTTTGATAACTCATGGGACATTTGCTATGAAACGTTTGCCTATATTTTAGCAATTATTTTATGATTTGGAAAAAAGTTCCTGCGTTCTAATGAGTGTACAAGAATATAGTGTGATGAAATTGACTACTCGAAGGGGGTGGAGGGGGGTACAGTTGAAGTGCGCCCGATTTCATTGAAATTTGGTGCGTTGGGGCACTTGGGGATGTAGATAACGAATTTCTAATCAGATTTTGAAAATTCAATATGTCGGATTCAACATGGACGATTTTTGGTCATCTTTTGATAACCAATTTTAACTAACTTATACACATCCGATTGCCTTCAAATTTGGCATGCATATATAGTTCCGGTAACAATACAACAATATGTCATTATTGGGCACCCCTCCCCCCTACGATGGGAGTGGAGGGGGAAAAACACCTAAGTTTGTCCGATTTCAACCAAAATTAGGTATACGGGGGCTTTTGGGGATAAGGAATACGAATTTTTGATTTTTGAAAATTCAAAATGGCGGATTCAAGATAGACGATTTTCGGTCATGTTTTGCTAACCAATTTTAACTGACTTATCCACATCCGATTGTGTTCAAATTTGGTATGCGTTTATAGTTGTGGTGAAAATACAATAATATGGTATTCTCAGGTACCCACCTCCCTCTAATGAGGGAAGTGGAGGGGGAAAAAGATTTAGCTTGTTCGATTTCAATCAACATTGGCATACAGGGTTAGATCATGAATTTTTGATCAGATTTAAAAATTTCAATATGGCGGATTCAAAATGGACGATTAAGGGTACAAATCTAAAAATTAAAAAATAATTTTTTATTAAAAAAACCTTTTAACGAACAAGCTTTTATTAAAAGCACTCAAAAGTCGAAAATAATTTTAATCTTTCTTATAGCATAATAAAAGCCATGGGCGCAAATTAAAAATTTTAACTTTACGGTGATAACAATGGAAGAACAATGGAAGTCCGAAACACAGAGTTGATTTCAAATACATCACTGTCTCAAACTTTCAAACAATTTAGTTCTTCTTTTGTAGTTCCCTCTGTGTCACCGTAAAGTTAAAATTTTTAATTTGCGCCCATCGCTTTGATTATGGTATAAGAAAGATAAAAAATTATTTTCTACTTTTGAGTGCATTTAATAAAAGTTTGTTCTTTAAAAGTTTTTTTTTAATAAAAATTTTTTAAATTATTTTTAATGTTTTTCATTATAATATCTCATAGTTATATATATTAGAGAGTCCGACCACATGGCAATCGCCGTCTTAAAGGGAAAGGAAATAAAAAAAATCACATGTACTTATGTAACATAATAATTATAAACAAACCGATACACGCATGAACTTTATCTAAAATTCAAAGGAACGGAACTTGAAACAAAGGAAACCTGATTAAAATAATACACTAATATATCAGTTGTTACCAATCCAAGTGCTTTTTTTTCGTTCTTGAGCGTTACAAAACAAGATTTTTTTTTCTCTCTAATCATTTGAACAATATCAAAAGTTGCATACGGATACGAAACGAAGGTTACGTGTGTACACTTAAGAACACCACACCCAACCTTGCGACCTTCAAATAAATCACTTTTTTTTCAATGTCTTGTTTTTGGAAGCTAGAGCAATAACAAAATATTACTTTGCACTTATCTCAAACTTTTGTTTTAAAATTGGGTTTGGGTAATAAAATTTGAATTAACAATTTTCTTGCACAGTATTTTTTTTCTTTTCAAATGTTTTTACATAACTTTTAATTATTTACATGGATATTTATATGTTGTTTTATATTGTGTTTGTCGTTAGAAAATGACGAAGAACTTAAAAATAAAAAAACTGAATAAAAACGAGGATCAATAATACTAAAACAATTTTTTTTGTTGTTGTTTTTAACCTATCTATATGGATCTCTTTAAACTCAATGGTCATTGAAAAAATATCTCACTCAAAATAAAGTGAAAGTTGATGACGTTGACAAGTTCAAACATTATGTCAATGGTGATCACAAAAATTGAGTTTAAATGCTAAATGAATTTGTGTGAACACCATTGACACAATGTTTGAACTTGTCAATGTCATAAACTCTTCACACAATCCTGAGTTACCTTACACTATTTTGAGTGACTTTTACTCAATTTTCAGTGAGATATTTTTTCACTCAATGGCATTGGAGTGAATCAAAATTTCCATCTTTTACTGTGTATACAGACCGCTTCAAGCTACTGCGAACATAGGGGGAATCAAGTCCAATTTACTCTCCGTGCCGTACGACCGAGGTGGATTCGAAGCACGCTGCAGTGTTATCTTTTGGAAATTCATTTTGTTTTTATTATTTTGTTTTATTTCTGCCTTGCTCGAGAAACAGATGGGTAAGTTCTTAATTGAAATAATACATTTTTAAAACCAAAAATGGATGTCTACGAAGTTGCCGAAAAAGTGCAGATGGTCAAATGGTCAAATCGTCATAACCCAACACACGTTCGGTATTGGTCGAGGGAAAATTTGCATTTGTATTTTGACGTAAGAACACAGTATCACCAAAAACTAAATGTTTGGGGGGGGGGTATTGTAGGGGAACACGTAATTGGACCATTTTCTACTGCAGCAGCACATTATTCCAACTGCTAGGCAGTTGTTAGGTGTAAGATTTGGTGAAACATGGTTTCAACAAGATGGTTGTTCCGCTCACAATGTTGGCCTTGTTAGGGAATATCTTGTTAATGTATTTCCTAATCGGGTTATAAGTACACGGGAACTATTTTATGGCCAGCTCGATCTCCCGATCTTGCTCCTGATGACTTCTATCTGTTTTTGAAGCAGCTTTTCAAATTATCACCCCTAACATGCTTGGAAACGTTAGAAGGGGTTTTTATAGTAGGCTCGGATATTGTCTAGCCGAGCAAGGAGGACTTTTCGAACATTTGCTTTAATTTTTTTTTGACTGGGAGAATCTTTTTGGTTTTTAGAATGTATTATTTTATTTTGAGAACTTGCTTTTATTTTGTTTCTCCTTATTATTTTCATTGTAACACGTCGTCACTGATAAATTTGAGCAGTTGACAGTAAAACGCTCTTATTTATCAGTGACAAAAAATAAGAAAATTACGTTATAAAAATTTGCGTATTTATTGACCAAATTCCGGTTTCATTGACTACGCTCCATACAGCACCGTGGTTAGAGGCGTACTAAATACAAGGCGAACGGCGGCGAACGGCAGCGAGTGGCGATCGGAAGCCTGAGTGTTGGTTGCTTCACTGATAGGCGTGCGGTGTCTCTGCATGTACGTACACTGGCAAATTAGACTTCTTTCGCCCTATGTTCGCAGTAGCTTGAAGCGGTCTGTATATTTTTATTAAGCGACCTTTAATAATAATATGTAATGCAAGTGATTGTGTTGAAAGATATGCCCAGAAATAGATTTTATGCTTTGTAGCCACGAAATTGCCCGAAAATAAATTACAATTTTTATTACTGTCATTAGCAATTAACAGTAAAAAAGCCATTCATATTATTGTTGTCAACTTTTACTTAATATTTATAACACATTTTTGCGCCTAAATGTTTTTCCCGTTAAAATAAATAACTTTTGTTTTTTATTTAAATACAACGCGAAAAATTAATTATATGAAATTAAAACTGTGACATAAATTAAAATTCTCAATTAATTGACATTGAAAATATTTTTGTTGTTTCTTTTTAAATATTGTAAAATATTAAAATGTATTCATCTCCGAACAGAACCCATGTGATGTTAATTAATCCTTACTATTTGAATGGTTTTTCGAATACTTTTTCGTTTGGATTTTTTTTTAATTTATAGTTTTATACAGGGTCTACCAAAGAAAACGAGTTTTTGGAGTACGATTTCGAAAAAAACGTCAATTTGTGATTGAACAGATACACATTTTGGCTATATTGCAATTTTGGTAGGGCACACCCCTTACAAGGGGTGAGTTTCACCACCAGAATTTTGATATTGAAATTGGTTCAAATAATACCTTATTTCGAATTTCTTTGAAATGCCTTTACTCAAATTAAGCCACTATACCTCAGGTATTTCCTCCCTTATAGAAATGTATGCTAGAAAAAAAAATTTATAAAATCTACTGTTAGCGAAAACAAAATCGACGTGTCCCGGGAAGAAAATTTTTATTTCGTATAAAAAAAATTATTTTGACGTTGGTCTATGCAACTTCGAAAGGCAATATCTGTAAAACTAATCGCTAAATTTGTAAAATTTTAACGTTTTTGCAAAGGCATTTAAAATGCCTTTAAAATAAGGCATCACTTGACCCGTTTTCTCTATTTAAATTCTGGTGAAACTACCCCTCAAAAAAGGGATGTCCTATAAAGCCAAAAAGTGTCTTCCTTAAACAACAAATTGACTTGTTCGAAGGTTTTTTTCAAATATGCCGCCGTTTCGTTTTTGTTGGTACACTCTGTAGTTAAATAACGCAATAATGTAAAGTGGGTACTTTTTCAAAGTCTACTGAATTTTTTTCAATAGAAAGGTGTGCCACCACAAAGAAATGCAGTAATTGTCATTGACGTAAAATATCTAACAATCTGGGTGTGATAAGAAAACGCGACGAAATAGTCTGACAAACAGAATATGTACCACCCTTTCTTCGCATTTTTTGACGCCGCGAGAAATCCTTTTACTTTTTTGGTAGTATTTTTATGGTAATTAAATAATGTCTCACATAAAGTCATTCTTATAATGAGGACTATCCATATTTTTACATTTTTGATGTGATAGTTTATTCTTCGTAGTAAAAGTGGCAAACTATCCTATTGTAAAAAAATCAAACAATAATACTATAACATTAAGTTTGGAAAAAATACGAAACTTTGTCCAATTTCAGACTGAATTCACACAAAAAAAATGGTAACAAATGAGTTCGCGAACAAAGTAAAAATATTCTCATACGAAATAATTACCTTCTCTACCAATAATTTCGAGATTTCGACTTACAAAAAAGCATGCATCAACGCAAAACAAATCTTTGAACTCATTTTATACAATATTATTATGATATAAAAACATTTGTGATTTTTAAAATTTTTAGATTCTAAACTAGAAATTAATATTAAAATTTTTAAGTTGCGCGGATATATGGAGATTAAAAATCATAGGGCTAATAGTACTTACTATACAGGGCGGTTTTACGAATTTTGTTGTTCATTTGCCTTTAGGACAAACTTAACCTGGACTGATAAAAAACTATAAGGAAGTGTCTCTTACACTTTCTACATTCTCATTTGCATGTTTTCCGGAATATTTGGATGATTTTAGCGATGAGCAAGGAGAGAGGTGTCACCAACCTATTCTAACGATGGAATCTCGTAACCAAGGCCAGTAGGGCGTTTTACAAATACTGTGTAAATCGTTATTTTTTTTAAATTTGTCAGTCTCTCTATAGATTGTAATGTTGGCAAAATCTTTGGAATTTCAATTAGAATTCGGGTTAATCAAATAGAATACCTACACTTGACACGCCTGTAATACCTTTAATAAAAGCATACCTACCTAGTTGGAAATTAAATTAATGGAAGTGTGTCAAAAGATTTAATTGTTTTACAACACTAATGTGTGTAATCAATTGAAAATAATAAAGCAACATCAAATGGACGCTTAAAAGGTTTTAAAAATGCTATAAACGGAACAATTTAAGATAATTGAGCTTATGTTAACACTTTATTAAAATAATTGCATACATACTTCAAATGAACGTTTTTCACTTTTTAGCTAGTAGATCAATCAGTGAAACTTTAAATATACAAGGTGTTATGAAGATCCATGTCGTATACAGGGTGAAGTGTTTAAAATTATTATTTGAGCCAACTGGAGTTTTCTTTACAAACAAATATTGCTAGACAACCTTAATTTTAAGTATTTTTTTCAAGCAAGAGCAGCATGTTTTGAAAAAACTTTTGTGGTTTTACAACGTCAACAAAATTTTAAGTGAGACTTTTTTTAACCGGAGAATTTTCTTTTAGAAAGTAGAGAAGTCAGATTGCGAATACCCAGGTACACTTCTCTCCAAATGCAACTATTGACGCAGAAACACAACACAGCATCGCCTAAAATGTGCTAGCGCAGCGTTCGGACGGCTTTCGGAGAGAGTCTTCAACAATCACGACATCAATGCGGAGACCAAGCTTCGTGTCTACAACACAGTTATAATACCAACTCTAACATACGTATGCGAAACGTGGACCATCTACAGAAGGCATATCAAACGACTAGAAAAATATCACCAAAGTTGTTTAAGACGAATACTGAGAATCAAATGGCAAGACCGACGAACAAACATAAGTGTTTTAGAAGAAGCCAGAACAACTAGTATAGAAGCCCTTATCTTCAAGCACCAGCTTCATTGGACTGGTCACATTATCCGCATGCCTGAAACACGTCTCCCAAAGCAGATATTTTATGGACAACTGAAGGAGGGAAAGAGAAATCAAGGTGGTCAACAAAAAAGGTACAAGGACGTTCTCAAAGGCAATATGACCAACAACACCCGGCTGCTGCCGGAGACTGGGTGTGCCAGGACTGTGGAAGGGTGTGCGGCTCGAGAATTGGCTTACATAGCCATCAAAAAACGCACAACAGATAGCGACGATACAGAATAGAGGAAAATCATACTCGGTATCGAGTGATTGCCTATGATGATGATGATGATGATGATGACACTTCTCTCCACATAAAAATGGTACAGCAGAAGTAAGCACCCTTAATTTTTAAAATTTTTATAGTACTGAATTATCTTCCTATAAGTGACAATGTCACAGACTCCTGACAACATCATGTTTTGCATCAGTGTCCTCCAAATTTAAAAAAATGCCGCCGCATCTTTCCGAATTTGATAAAGCTCAAATCTTGGCAAAACTAGGCGGTGGTTGGTCTATTCCGCAAGTAGCTGTCCCTTATGGGAGAAGTAACGATAGTAAACATTTAAAAAAAACCGATTTTAAGAGGACACTATCCACCGAAAGGAAGGCACCGGTTTGACGAAAGTTACTATCCCAGAGAAAGACCAAGAAGCAATTAATTTTCTGGAAAATCATCCGTTTGCCAAAGCGAAAGAAGCAAAAATTGAATCAAATTTTGCAAGATCCATAACAACATTAGGCAGGAGGATTAAACGTTCGAGGCTAAGGTGTCGCATTGCGGCAAAAAAACTGAGGGAGGAAAAGAAGCAGTCTAGATTAATTGTTGTGTTGAATTATTTTCTGAGGGACGAAGAATTTTGGCAGCAGGTGGTTTTCACAGATGAGAAGATCTTTAAATCCAACAGCGATAAAAAAACAAATTCTGTTCGGGCGGGAGGATTTTCGGTAAATGTTTGGAGCTGGATATCAACTAGATATCTGGCGGTCTATTTAGAATTAATGAGCGATTTACAGCCGAAGTTTACGTTAATATGCTGGAAAATGTAATGCTTCTAGAGATGAGAGTCTCTTATCCAGATCATTTTGTATTCTAGCAAGATAACTGCCCAGTTCATACGGCCAAAATTGCGCAGCGGTGGTTCCAGGATAATAATATCGAAGTTTTGCCTTGGCCTGCCAATAGAGAACGTTTGGGGACTTATCGCAAAGAAATTAGCAAGTTGTAATATCATTCCCAGGAATTCAGAACATCTAGTGGAACTCACCGTTAGGGCATATAGGGAAATTATTTCTGAAAATCCAAAATTATTTGAAAATTTAGCCAATTCAATGTTATATGTTTTTAATTTTATATTTTTTTTTTAATTTAATTTATTTCGTCAACTTGATCTGGCATTTTAATTGTTTTGGGCTAATAACTTGCGTCAAACCGGTGCCTTCCTTTCGAGGGACAGTTCCTCCATCTTGAAATCGATTTATTATGGTTATCATCGTAGACTTGCTTCGTTAATAATCAGCTAGTCGAATAGACCAATTACTGTGTAGCTTTTGTTTAGTTAATAAAACATTTTTGCTTTTTTGAAATGTGGTTTTTATTTTTAGTGCCCTCATATTTTGAATTAGTAAAAAATGAATAAGCCGTCTCCTTATGCCAAAAATATAACCTAAAATGAAAAAGTCAAAAATTCAGTGTTGCACATAGGAAAATATAAAAAATTGTATTTGCAGCTACCTTCTGCTGTACCAGTTTTATGTGGAGAGAAGTGTATATGTTTTGGAATTGATTATGCATAGGTAGTGGATTATATGGTTTAAGTATTTATTACAAATAAAAGAACACTCTGTATACACCGAAAGATCGTCCAGCTAAATTAATGGTGCATATTGTTAGTAATCATAGACCACTTTTACCGTCTATTAAAAAAGCGTGTATTTAACTAAAAATAATAAGCCATTATTATGACATATAGATATTTTTTAAACTTGAAACCTGTAAAAATATAAGTGATTTTAAACTTCGGGAATGAGAGCACATAATAGTCATAGCCAGCAAACTCTTCATAAATTGTTTTTGATTTAAATCGAACAAACTAATCTTTTCCCCCTCCACTTCCCTCGTTAGAGGGAAGTGTGTACCTAATAATACCAAATTATTGTATTGTAGCCAGAACTATAAACGCACACCAAATTTGAGCACACACCCTTAATTTTTAGATTTGTGCCCTTAATCGTCCATTTTGAATCCGCCATATTGAAATTTCCAAATCTGATCAAAAATTCATAACCCCTGTATGCCATATTTGATTGAAATCAAACAAACTAAATCTTTTTCCCCCTCCACTTCGTCGTTAGACGGAGGTGGGTACCTGAGAATATCATATTATTATATTTTCACCAGAACTATAAACACATACCAAATTTGAACACAATCGGATTCGTATTTCTTATCCCAATAAAGTTAGCCTGGAGGGAAAAAATGCAAAGCCAAAAACTTCTTTGACCTTGCCCAAAGGCAACCATGATTTTTCAATTATTGTTATTGATTTTCAAAGTTATTATTGTCACACATTTTGTGACACTTGGGTCATTATAGTATTTCATAGTTAAATGGTTAGTTTCAATTGGCTCCAGGTTTCGAAAATATTCTAATACGACACTTAACTTAGCAAACCCGGCATAACGGCATAAAATGATCCTGTCGCTACTCGTTCTATCATTATACTATTTGACTGTTTGTTTGAAGATTTTTTGCATCAGCTATAAAGAAAGGGTCCTATAAAAAAAACCCGAAACCAAATTTGGCTGAAGCATAATTTGTCAGAATTTAAAAGAAAAGAAAATAATTGGTCCGAAAAAAATTGTCTCGAAAATTAAATGACGGGAAAATCAAATCGCTAGAAAATATATGCATAGAATTGAATTTAAACGAAACATATTTTTATAGCAACACAAAATGTCAGAAAATATTTGGGACGGAAATAATATGAGCGAAACATAATGGTGCAGAAACTGAAATATCAAGAAAGCTAATTCATCGAAAACCCAATATAAACGATCACAAAATAGCCGAAATTAAAAACATCAAATCTACTAGAACCGTACAAAAACAGAACTACAAAAGCATCGAAAATAATTTTCTGGAAACGAAATACGACCGAACTGCAATTTGATAGAAAATAATATGTCCGAGCTTTAATTGTGCAGAATCACAATTCGTCAATCACTATTGGGCATGCGTCAAATTTAAATATCTAGATCGCCATAGGTCCTGGATTGCAGCGTTGACAAGTTTCTCTATTTGGAAGATGACACGGGGATTTTTTTTATTAAACGATTTTATGTAACTTCACAGTTTCTGGCTGTCTATCTTTGTCATCGAACCTATGTAAGTATACCAAATTTTATCAAAATCGGTTGAGGAGAATTGTGTCAAAAACGCTATACATTATCACAACTTACTTCGACTCTTCCCTGCCGTAAGCCTGGCAACGTAGCAATTGAATTCGTGGCTATCGGTTCAAATGATTTTTGGCCAAATCGTGGTTCTTGAGTTTTGTGGTTCGGCATTATTATGTTTCTATTAAATTATTTTCGTTAAAAATATTTGTGGACTATATTGGGGATGAAAAAGTTGTGCTATGGACAATACAATTTCCTTGAGAAATAGTGAAAGCCACATTGGTTTAACAAATTAATGTAAACCAAAACATGATTTAACATTAATTTCACCGGCGCACAGTGGTCCAGGAATTGAATCTACCGCGCCGTAATTCAATTATTTGATCGATTGTAGCATAAAGCACTTTTCCTAATTTCTCACTTGTGCAGAACTCGCAGGTACCAAACTATAACTTATAATTATATATATAATAAATAAATTTATTATTCAAGGCTAAGACACCTAATTGTCAGAGGCAGGTCACGGTTCGAATCCTGGCCAGAAGACGGTTATTTTTTACAGGGTGGATTCACCTTGTTTAGGGAATATCCATTAGATACGTGCGATAATTTTTTTGAAAACAGTTCCTTCCACTTAGTGAGAATTGGTAAGTGGTCCTCATGTGAGATCTGATGTCTTCTATGTTCTCAATTTTTTATATTTTTCTGCTATAAAAATGTATAGTCTCTAAATCGCATAAATTCGTGCAACTTTTGATGGCAAAACTTTTTTATAGCGTGGAAAATACCAAAGAAATGTGGGAGTGGTAGAACACCCTGTTTCTACCTACATTTTTTAGTGATAAAACATGCTAACAAGCCACTGAGTTCAACACAACAAAAACAAAAGTTTTCCAAAAAAATAGATGAGTGGCCGGATATTGTATACTTTTTTCTCTGCATAAATAATGTACTTTCAGGAAATCGGTTGATTTTGACAGGTTGTATCTGGGAGCATTAAGTTTTCATCCATCAATCCAAAATAGGTATGGAAAAGCACAAAAATTTTCCAACTTTGAAGCCTTGTGTGAAGCCAAAATATGAAAAGTACAAAAAAATAATCTTGGATTGGACACTATTTCTGAGTATTCAAAAAAATAAAATAGAAATCAGATTTTAATTTTTTGAACTTCGGAACGGTAGAATTTCTGGGTCACAGTGCGGCGTCTACTTGGTTGTAATAATAAAAGACAATATTATTTTGGTTTCCGCTCTAGTTAGTGTCTCCACTTTTATAAACGGTTAAGTAATAGTCGTGGTATGCCACCATAATTATAAAACTTTATAATACCCTACTACCATGTGTATCGTCTGAAAAGTGTTTTTCGACATTCCCCATGCCTTACAGGATGGCCCATTATTTACAAACACCTTATGTAATCAGAGCAATTAATTAAAATTATTGTAATAATCGAAATTCAATTATTATTTAATACAGTTTGCTACTTGCTTTACGCTTCATTGCTTATGGGGAAGTGATCCACATAATATTTATATTATGGATCTATTTTGGTCACGTAATTTTCCGGATTATGGCATAAAACAATTATTAATATTGATTATTATTCGGTGACTTTCAAATTTCATTTCATTTTCATATTTTCCGAAACACATATTGGAATCTTTGATAGGATTTATTTTAAAATATGGAAAAGTCAGCTTAACCTCCGTAGATTCTAAAGATCTTATTATGTAAAGGCGCATTTACATAGACAAACTTTCCTTTGATGTGGAAATGCCGACAAACATTTACACGAGCCTCTTGAGCAAAATGCTCAAAGAAATGTTCGAGCAAAATCTCGTACAAAAAAACACACGTAAATTTTGGAGAGAATCTTGAGCAAAATTTGTTTGAAGAATTGGGGCTATAAAAATTTCTTTACAAATTTAAAATATATATTGTTATCGGAATTCATTGAACTTAACTCAAAATAGAAAAACAAAGTTTTGAAATAAGGTACTTTTAATCAAGTGCAATCACATTTTACCTCATAAGCAACTTCGATTGATCTAATTTTTATAGGGGAAATGCCAGTATACTTGTAACTTTTTTGGGGTTGTAAAAAAAATAATAATTGGCACTTATTTATTGCTGTTGCCTGTAAAATGTAATGATAAAAATTTACGTTTAAAAGAATATCCCTTTATTTTACTTCCTAGTTTAGTCTTTTACAATAATAATTAAGTCAAATTAAAAAACCTATATACATTTTATTAAATCTCAAATATATGAACAAAAGCACGCTCGGTTTAAATAATACCCGTTTATTACCCACTTTTACAACCCTACGAACCCGACCCTTGTCTAAAAAATATAATTTAGCAGTAATTTAGTAGACTGTGTCGCCGATCTATCATCCCGAGTTTTGGATTTCGCAGGTAGTAGGCCGGACACTCTTTTGAATCGCAATGTTGCCCTTTGCATATTGTTGGTTCAGTGTCAGTAATCGACCTTGATTATTACATTAAATTGACAATAAATATCTATATATAATATATATATAGAAAAACCCTTGGAAATAAAAAAAAACTTGCAAGAAAATCCCAAAAAAAACCACGGGCAAAAAAATCCGGGAAAAACCCTAAGAAAAAAATATTATAAGTAACCCTAATCCATGTGACAAAACTGATAGTAGAGGCAATAATAATGTTTCGCTTGCCGTCGGCTTTTTTTCATAAAAATTTTAAATAAAAGTTGGTGTTCCATTTTTTTTAAAGAATTGAGATCACTGATCATTGATGTGAAATTTTATTTATTCTCATCTTTAAAAATATGTTTCCAAAATAGATAGCAATAATTTGCTCAAAAATTTACCCGAACAAAATGTTCAAAGAAAAGCTCACAAAAATGTTCACGCAAAAAATTTTAGATATTTTGCACGAGCTTTTATTTGAGCATGTTCGTCTGTGTAATTGCGCCTTAAGACAAAGTTTCTGTGGAGTCTGTTGAAAAGTTTTTTGTTATTGTTCTTCGCCCCTTTCCATCACCACTTCATCATAAAAAACAAAAGCTTTTCTTTATTTCTGGCACAAATTTAGGTTTTTGGGACATTAGAATATAAACAACAAACCACAACGGCTTTGAACTTATCAATGATGGCAATTTGTCATTCTATAACAAACCAATTACAAATAGATTAATTATTGTGATTGTTAGTGGTTACTTGATTTGCACGTGGTCAATTGTTTACATGTACATTCTAATGTACATAGCCTTGCCTTGATTTTATATTTGGTTGGTATTCACTTGGTTTGCCGTCACTAAACAATGGTTGCACAGATGACACTAGACAGCCAAGTTTGCATTGGTAGCCTTGGCGAGCACGTATAGTGTCACGAACGTGTGTCATGTGTGCGGTACCATCAAGCAAGTGAAAATAAAAATTTTTATTAGGCTTCTAACATCTGTTGTTGTTGCTGTATCCGGCTGTGCGTCTGTTAATACAGAAGGCAGTGACAAAACCATTGCTTGGTCGTTTTTTCCTTGTTTGATGTCATTCTTTGTACCTAGACTTTCTTCCGTATTTTTCACTACCACCTTTTCGACTGATATTGCACTAGGTTTTGCAGAGCTTTGTGATCATCATTGGGTTTCCTGTACCTGTTATTTTTCGTCTGTAGCCTGTTTCTGTTTTCTTGGTGCATTTTCTGCAACGTATGTATCCGCTGTATAGCTTCAGTTTGTTTAGGTACTGTTTCCGGATGTTTAGTGAGAATTTTGGGTCCCTATAGCAAACCCGAAATCAAATTTGGCAGAAACATAATTTGTCACAATTGAAAATAAAGAAAATAATTGGTCCGAAAAAAATTGTCTTGAAAATGAAATGACGGAAAAATCAAATCGGAGTTATTCGCACTTAAAAGGGGGGGGGGAGGAGTGGCTTGGCGTTAAGCTGCACCCCACTTGTGTGCCTTGATATCAAGCTACATACCCCATATAAACAAACAAAAAAATGAAGTTATCTTGGAAGTAGGCAATTTTCTACAAGGGGACGAAATTCGCACATAATTAGTAGCAAATTTTTATAATTGCTTTTTTTTTCAAATCTCTTTCCTAGGCAGAGGAGGGTGTGCTTTGATATCACCATATTGGTATGGTGGACTAAAAATACCTGGTCTGGGGTTCGAAGGTAGTTGGTGACCCGTCCGATTACTTAATAGTGCCTACGGGATTCAAAAAAGTGACGGTAAACAAAGAGGTACAACAAGAACCATATTAAATGCAATAATTGTTTAGTATGTTGTTAGGCAAAACAATTTTAACAGTTTACATATTTGCAAGTGACATCATATTTGTACAGGATCTAAACATTGTGCGGGTTTCAGGGTTTAATTTCGTGTTCCTTTGCGAAGCCTGGTATGCTGATGGAATTTATTTAGATCCAATGCATTTCCTTGTGAACTACCAGAGCTTTGTGAGAGCTTTTTTCTTGTTGAATACTAGAATTTTTCGAGCTACAGATATGGACTTCACCTTTCTTGTTTTTCAACTTAGTTGTTCATTTGTTATTTAAAATAGCTGGCCAGTCATTTTTTTCCATAAAGCTAACCTTACTCATGCCAGACGAGTAAAATAAAAATAAATTCGAAACCAGTCTGTAGCTAGTTTTGGGGTTGGCCAGAAACAATCAGGCCCCGAATTTGATTGCATTTCTAAAAATACAGGTTACTTTCTCCAAGCATGGTGGCGGCGCCAGTTTTCGTCTTTTTTCTCCAATTTTCACCTCTGACCATATTTCAGGTACACTTGATTATATACGGACTATCAGATAAAATACCTAAAAACTTCAAAAGCACGACAATTTGTCATATTGTTTAAAAAAGGTCTCTAAAACTGAAGATATTTTTTTACTTAAATTAAAGGCAACCTTATTTTTATATTAAATTTTGCATAATACTAAAAAATCAGCAAAAATAATGTTTTAGTAAAGTCTTTATTGAACAATATCAAATTATCACTCAAGTAACGGAGGAAGGCTGTTCTATAAAGAGGGCGGTAACCCATTTTAGAGTTGATAAAATAACAATAATACGTTGGAAACAGCGCTGGATTGAAAACAATTCGACGAATAAGAAACTTGGATTAGGACAAAAACGATGGTAATCTTAATACTAATTATTGTAACTTAAAAAAGAACTAGAATAAATAATTGAGTATTTAATAGTATCACCATTTTTCTCTATTACAAGCTGCAAACGTTAAAACATTGAAAAGGTTAAATTTTGAAAATACTGATGGTCTTCTGAGAGCTGATCCAAATGCGCGATAAATAGCATTGCTTAACTGTTCAGCATTTCGTGGTCTCCAATTCCTTTGGTATATTATTTTAACGATTCGACTCCATATATTTTCCATTGAGTTAAGGTCAGGGCTGTTGGCTGGCCAAGGAAGTGTTTCTATATTATTATTATTCTGAAATCATTGGCGAACAACATTAGCCGTGTATACTGGATAGTTGTCCTGCTGATAAACGAAGTCATTATTTTCATGCAAAGCCTGTACAGATGGCAGCATAACGTTTTCAAGGATTTCAATATATCGTTCACTATTGAATCTTCCTTCAATTCTCCAAAAAAAATCCAAACATCTAGCACTAAACCAGCACCACATGTTTACAGCTTTTTTAATTTGGTTTGTATATTCGGGTTCAAATCTAAAATTTTTTCGTCAGTATAAACCACCCTCTCCCAGAAGTCATTATCACGAAGAACGTTGTTCAGTGCAAAAATCACTCTGGCCTGTTCTTCTGTTAGAAAAGGCTTCTTTGCAGCAACTCGACAAGACACTTCTGATTTCGTTACTCTTCTATTTACTGTTCCTAAAGAACCCGGAAATAATGTTACGTTAGCTGCTTCAACCGACGTTGAAAAAGGATTTCGTCTGAGATGGTCAATAAGTCTCTCATCTTGCACTTAAGAACTTACTTTTAGTCGTCCTGATCCATCTTTCCTATCCGTAGAATTATTTTTAATCCAGCGCTTTTTCCATCGCATTATCGTCATTTTATCAACTCCAGAATGGGTGGTCGCTCTTCTTATAGACCAGCCGTCTTCTATAACTCGAGTGATAATTTGAACTTTTGTAAATGTTGATATCTGTGGCATTTTTAAGGATGTCACACTAAATTTTAAGCTGTCAGGCATACTAAGCTGGTGGTGCCTTATAATAGTATACACTAATGGAAAGCTAAATTTTGTAGCATAGGAAAAAATGCATGTATGAGTTTTTTTTGAAATCAAGTATACATAATATAAACTTATAATAATTTATGTCAAAAAATAAAATTACACGTTAGACTCGTGAAAAATGTTTCCTTATTGGCCCCTTCTCCTTTTGGACGAGCTATATCCGCCTCAAGCATGGTTAACCGTCAACTTAAATGAAACTACCAATTGTGTAGGCAGAGACAAGCAGAATGTGTCAAGTTCGTTCCAATGATCGAATTATCATCTGAAAATATTGCACAATATCCATTGTGTAAGCTTTATTTTTATAAGAATCAAAGAATGCAAAAAGTACACTGTGTTTATCCCGTGAGTGTTTTATTTGCTTCCCATCATTTTTATACTTGTCATGTTTATGATTCTTCTTAATACAACGTAATTTTTCGGACTATTGTTAATCAAGTACCGTGAAAAGAACTGTTAAGTAGTGCCAAAAGATATAAATAAAAAAATCTGCGATGCAACTATTGCTATGTTTTCATGTGTATTGAGTTCGTTTTCAAAACTCATTGTATCTTTCTTTGTCTTGATAAAGAACACGCTATATAAAAGAAAAAGATAGAGTGAGTTTTGAAAACGAACTCAGTACCCATGAAAACATAGCATATGTAACAATAAAAGGAAGGTACAGGTATATAATTATAAATTATGAAGATATGTTCTTGCGTTGTTTACTTTAGCTATTTATAGATGATTGGCTAGTGTCTTTCACAAAATAAATTACTTCAGAAAAAAATCAAGAAAATTAAGGCACTCTATCGAAAACAAAATGTCAAAATAATGTCAGGTGGTAGACAATTTGGACTATATTCAAAAAGTGTGCGAAATATTTGGTTGCCAAGGTATTTGTGGTGTAAACAAAACTTAGTTGACAATTAAATTTTTTTGCATAAATAGTTAGATCGTGTCGCTAAACCTAAGCTTGCTGAAGCGGCAGTAAATGAACTTTTGCCAGAAAAGTCTCGGAATAGCAACGGACAACGGTTCAAGAAGTTTAAAGAATGGAGCAAGTGCAACAATATTGAAAACGACATCAACGAGAATGCTCTTCTTGCATATTTTTTTGAAGAATCAAAGACATTCAAACCGTCGACTTAATGGTCCCACTACTATATGACTAGGGCTAAGCCACTCAAGAGATTTTTGGTACCTCAAGCACGTCAAGATTTCAAAACAAGGAACTGAGTGATTCTTTGGTTAACTTTGCCGATTGCAGTGGAGTTAATATGAACGTTAACGTTAATAAATGTAATTTTATTAAAAAAATAGAAAAACGCTTTAAAAATCTACTGGTTTTTGTTAAAAACCTTGAAATAACTCCAAATCATAAAAGCAATATAATGCTTTTTCTTGGTATGTAAAAACGCCGAAATATAAAAACAGTTTGGGACCTGAAGCAAATAATATTTTTTTTTCAATTATTGTATTTTTTGTCCCGTCCAACCCAAAAGAAAAGCTCTACTGGTTCATGGTTCATAATAATATTTAACATAAATGTTAACAACATGCTTTCTCCTTAAATTCCAATGCCTTTAGTTTAGTTTGGAAGAGCCATGATAAAACATTTTTTTAAAAAATTTAAATATATACAAATAAGAATTTACTAAAATTAGGTTTGGTTTTCCTTGTCCCATCCAACCCAAAGTTTAATGGTTCACCCTATAAGCTCTAGTTACAACTTATTGTTTTAAACTATTTTATGGCATAACCTATGGTTTTAGGAAATTATTTATCAGAAAATATAGTCATAATTTTAATCATATAGAAGTCACAGCTGGTTTTTCTAGTAATGGCTTACTTTTTTATCCCGTCCGACCGCTTGAAATGGACGTAAAGTAGCACTTTGAAACGAGGGACTAAAGTAACCACTTTAGCCCCTGAAGCGTCTAAAGTGTTTATCGTTTGGCTCAAAGATGAAAATAAATTTCACATAGAGCTAATAATCGTGAATGTGTACTCTCTCTCTTTGTCATAATACCACTATCTCCAAAAGCTTCGAAAATCAGCCCAGTGTGCTATTCTTGACATCAGAGAAAAGAAAATAATTCCACACAAATGCGAGGTTTCACGAATGACATTAATGACAGTATTTTAAACAGAAATTGGTTTCTTTTATTTCTCTCACAAAAGACCAGTAGAAATAAATTTCATCAAAATGTTATTAGTTACTTTGTTTATACGGGTCTCTTAAAGCACTTTTATATAAGGACGGTTTGAAAAAAACATTTTAAGCACTAAGTCGATTTTATTTTAAAGCGATTTAAGAAAGTGGTTTATCACTCTAAAACCGCTTTAAGAATCGGTTTTAATACTTTTGAAATGCTTTAGCGCATTGATTTTTTTTTGCTGGTTTTACCGTAAAATCAGTTATTAAATTAGTTCTTTTATTTGTTTTTTTATTTAAACTGACATATTGAGAGAAAGACGTATAAACCCTTGGAGAAATCGATTTTATTTAAAACCGGTTTTAGGTGCGTATAGACGTAGTAAGTGTCATGTTCGACGGAATTGGCGGCGTCGACCAATAGGATCTGTCCGTTTCAGGATAATAATTTACTACTTTTTCATGTGGAAATGAATGCGTTTTCATTCCAATGCACTTTTCGTCTTTCATGAAGCGATTTCAACGCGTTTTGAACACGATTTGATTTGAGCTTTTGACATTTGCCTGATGTATTTTGAGGTTAGTTGTTGCCAATTTCAATGTTTTGTTTGATTTATCGACCAAAAAGTTTGCAGCACAATAACATAATTAAAATAAAGGCATTTTGGAAGTGCTAACAGCTTATTATTGGTGTCATTCATTGTCAGTTCGATACGATATCCGTTCGTTTTCATGCAGTTGGATGCGGTATTGAACTTGGGCAGGGCCAAGGAAAAGAAAAGTTCGATTTCGGAATAGCTGGTAAGACCACAAAACCTTGATAAGTTTAATTGTTTAGAGCCTTGGACTCGTATTCTAGAGGTTCTGGGTTCAAATCAGTAAAAAGGCTTAAGAGCAGGTTCAAAGTGGTTTCAAAAAAGTATTGCACAAATTATGTAGATATTACATGAATAAAATAAACGTATATTCTTCACCGTGTGATATATTACGTTAAAAACATCATTTGTATCTATCTTCCCACAACATTATATAATTCGAAGACCAAAACAAGAAATCGTACATCGCTGTGTTTAAATGTCAAGTGTGCTGAATATTTGCAAGAAAATAGGTTAATTATATTATTAAGTTTTTCATCATTCGAAAAAACATGTTTTAACCTTAGTTCGTTGAATTGGCAGCGAATATTTAGATCTGTAATGATTACTAATACTGGAACTCAGTAAGCCCCGTTTACTGTGATATGCAACTGAATTAGGGGATAATTTAATGCCTAGATTGACACTACTCACAGTCTACACTGTGCACTACTTGTGTGTAATAATGCTGTATTCATTTATTAATTCAACTGGTGATTTTATTACTTCAGAATGTATTATTTATTAAATAATCTTGATGACAAGAGCTTAACTGCCTGACACTGCGGACGAGTTTGAAACCCCACCGCAGGGAAGTGAGAATCGGTGCAAGTTATGTAAAATGAACCAACTTTTACAGCTTCCATTTTTGACATGGAATACTGAATTTTGCTATGTGTAGGATCATAAAAAGTATCTAATTCTTTATCTAAGTTACTATCATGCATGTCATTGCCCTTCCTCCTTAAATACTGATGTAAAGAAAGCAGAACAGAATCAGATAAGGTGGGAATAAAAACAGAAGTTGAACTGGGTGACAAAATAAAAAGCTCGTTTAAAAAGGCCCCCAAGGTTTTTTAATGCTTTAACAATTTTGGAAAATCATTTGTCATTTGATATCAAAATCACAGATACATTGTAAAAACTTAGTAAAAATAAAATACAAACTAAAAAATAAAGATATACAAATAAAATAGTAAAGGTAGACAAAAAAAGTCCGAAATGATTATGATGAAACCAGTATCATAAACTGAAGAACCTTGGACTACTGTTTAGCAAAATAGGGACTTAGTAAACCCATGTATATATGACATTATCAAATGCTGCTAGGTTTAAAAAATGGAAATACACAGTTTAAAATTTTTGACCTTTTCATATTAAGCAACATCATTGTGATTTTTGTAATTTCTCTGGTTTGTCTGAACCTATAAGATGTTTATAAGAGACGCTGATGTGTATGGTGACCTTTCGCATACATTTTATGAAAATTATATAATTTCGTGTATACATAAGAATTACTTATAAATAAAGATACCTTAAGAAAATATCTGTTGTCACCATAAATTTCAGGATTAACCTACTGCACTTGAGATGTCAAAGCGGTGTAAATTGTTACTCTTTTGACCTAGTATAGACTTTTAAATGTCAAATTGTTTTAAACATAGTGAATATAATTGCGCTATCGAGGCGATGGGTTTTGACCGGCTATACACGGAAAAAATATGTACTGGTACCAAGCGGATACATGTTGATCCAAGCATAACTTTGTTTTGATACTCCAATCAAGCATAAGTTATCTAAGTCCAAATCCAAGTAATATTCCCACCTTGAAAACTAATT
Organism: Oxystoma pomonae; assembly: GCA_963921995.1. Classification (NCBI taxonomy): domain Eukaryota; kingdom Metazoa; phylum Arthropoda; class Insecta; order Coleoptera; family Brentidae; genus Oxystoma; species Oxystoma pomonae. Next base: position 14,404,931 of record OY998173.1, read on the forward strand.
ACTTAAATTATTTTTCAAAAATTAACAAAATATATATCTTTGGTGGATTCACATATTGCTTATTTCCTTTTACGTCACTCTTTTGCAGTTCCACGAATGACATACCTACTTCGTTGTGCCCCATGCTGGAGAGTTTTGGACGACCTTAGTAATTTTGACTTTGTTCTAAAAAAATCAATTGAAAATATCACAAACTTTGATTCGAATCAAAATGCATGGTTACAGTACCAGTGAAAATGGGTGAGCTTGGTTTAAGAAATACCTCAACTTACTGTTACTCACCAATTCTCAATTCCTATGTCACTGATTTGGCGGATTTAATTCTTCCTAAATATGTTCTTAAAACTCCAGAGAAAATTTTTGATGAAGGTTTTAATAATTTTACAAATTTATTAGAAGAATCAAATGAAATTCATATAGATAAACATAGAATACAAAAAATTTTAGATGAGAAGTTGTGCCATGTTTTGTTTCAAAATTTATTGTCTAATTGCTAGACCTCCACAGAAAAAGCTCGTGTTTTAGCTCTTCAACAACATGAGAGCAACGCTTGCCTCAATGCCCTACCTTCCGCTGCTCTGAGGAATTTGATGGACGATCCATCTTTCCGTGTCTCCATCGCCTTGCGTCGTGGTCGACCTGTGTGTGAGGTACACACCTGCACTTGCGGCAAAAATGGCCTACATGGGCTAAGTTGCGTTAAAAGTGCGGGTCGTTTACTTCGTCATGGGTTGATCAATGATATAATAAAACGTGCCTTGGTATCTGCAGGTATTCCAAGTGTGCTGGAGCCATCTGGTATTTGTCGAGGAGATGGAAAACTGGTGGATGGTTTGTCGTTCGTTCCATGGACAGCTGGTAGGGCACTGATTTGGGACGCTACGTGCAGAGATACAATGGCTTTTTCATATTTGGACAAAACATCAAAATTAAGTGGGGAAGCTGCACGTAGCGGAGAAATTTTAAAAATAGTAAAATACAAAGAACTGGAAAGCCGTTTCGTTTTTGTTCCCTTTAGTGTAGAATCCTTTGGTCCTTGGGGTAATGAAGCTGAAAAGCTTGTTTCAGACTTAACAAATAAAATTAAACATAAAGAAATACACAGCTTTATTACCCAAAGGATCAGTCTCGCAATACAAAGAGGAAACGGGGCCTCAGTGTTGGGAACCATACCAGCAGATCATGGTCCAGATGAGATTTTGTATTTATAATTTTTATTTTTATATTTTTAATTTTGTTAATTTTTAATTTATATATTGTGTATTAGTTTTATAGACATAACCAACATTATTTTACATTATAAAATTTATCAAACTATAACAGAATTCCTTGGATCAAGGAATCTTATCTTTGATTCAAACAGATTGAATAAAGACATATTATATTGTATTATTCTCTTAAACCAACAAATCGAACTGTAACCTAACTTAAACTATGACATACAACCTAAATTAAACTAGGGCGACCTAACCACTAATATAATAACACCTTGGACTCTTACAAGCTTTACATATCTAATAGAAAATTGTTCTCGTATAAGTCGCCAGTATCTGTGGGAGAGTTACTTTATGAGATTTAATTTACTGCGGTTTTTTTGCAAGGATGTTGAAACTCATTTAAGTTATTTGGATAATAATTAAACCAAGTTTAAGAGCACAGACTCGTTGTTGCAAAACCTAAAAATTCCGTTAAATAATAACTTGAAATTTGGGATTTGGTTATTTTTAATAGTGTAAGTTTTCTTAAATCAAATTTTGTGTTTTATTGATTTAAGTTTATAAACTAGTTACTAATTTAAAAATATTTCGTCGCCTTAGAGCAGAACTGTCTTATCTGAAAAAAGTAAACTTTTCAGTAGACCGTTTTTTGTGACTAACTGCAACCAGAATTCAGCGGCAAATTTTACCTTTTTTATGCAAAAGTTCCGCCTTTCCTTAAATTATGTTATGCTGCTCTAAGGCGACCATTTATTCTTAAAATTTAAGAATAAGCAAATAGTTGTTCGAAGTATTTAATAATGTTTATAGAAGAATAAATTCTTGAATATTTTTGAAGTATAGAATACTTACACCATTTTTTTCAGTGTATAATAATATTAGCAAGGTGCATGTAAACAAATAATACATACCTCATTTGTGTTTTATAAATATTGTAATCTCGTTCAATTACAAATAGGTAGTTTCTATTTTCTTTATTATTTAGACTGTCGGAGGCTATTTAGTTGGTGTATTTAATGGTAAATAGCTGGGAAGTAGGACACTAGACACTGTTCTTCAATAAAGTCTTACTAAATTGTATAAATACATAGAATTAACAAAATGCGTAAGAAGTTTAGTATTTTAAAAAAAAGTTAAAGCTCTTTCTAGCCCTTCACGCGAATTCAAAAAAAGGTATATCTAGATAAAACAATTTGCTGCTTAAACAAAATAAAAGAAGACTGATCCAGCATCCTGATCAGCAGTCAAAATAATAATGATAATAGAATAAAACTGATCTAATAATACCAGTCCTGGAGCCTGGGTTAAAATTCATGGGTCCCGTGTGCACGTGACGCATTGTGGCATACTTTTTTTTGTATGAAATGCTGCCGCAATTAATAATTTCCATGGTAGAGTAACGACGTTTTGTGCAACGGGTGACTATGACGTCATATAAATATATAAAAATATAACTCTTAATTCTGACGCCACTGGTATTGACAGTATTGATATATTTCCAAAAATTTAAATCTGATTTTTACTTGTTGCAATCGCTGTCGGTCAGCGACTTTTAAAAATATAGCTTTTGTAAGGTAAATAAAATTAAAAATATGTTGCTGTAATTACTACGCCACTGGTAGTTACTTCACTATAAAAATCTTAAAATCTGGATTCCATCCAAGTATCTCAATAACCATCAGTGCAGACTTTTGTCAAAAATACAGGTTTAATCAGGTTTAATGATGCCACCGGAAGTTAGCAATACTTATATCTGACCACTTCAATTTTTAAACTTTGGAAGTAATTTTAATACAAAAATGTCCCTTTGAATGACATACTGCTGCCATTCCAAAATTTTTGAAATTAGAATGCCTTAACAGATATTTATACCAATTTCTACGCCTCTGGTACTGTTAGTGATATGACCTTGCCTCTCCACCATATTTTTTTTTTTAATTTAGGAATACTCTCAATGCAAAAATATCAACCGTGCAAAACATCTATCAAAAATAGCTCGATCAGGAATAGTTTTTGCAAAGGTGGTATAATAAAAATTAAATAATATAACTGTAAATTCTAACTCCACTGGTAATAATACTGTTATTATATTGCCGCTCCACCATATTAATTCTTTCATTTGGAAGCAATCCTAATTTAAGAGCGTCAATCTGGATGACATATGTCAAAACCGCTGTCATCCAGGGATATTTAAAAAAGGATTGGTACATCCATAAATTCCTACGCCGCTGGTACAAATAAATCTCAATCACACAAATTTTTAAAGTTGGATTGTGCGGACATCTGTTAAAAATAGGTCAATCAGAAAAAATTTTAAATAAAAGGTAGTGAAAAAGTAATAAAAAACGTATTTTTAACTTTGGAGGTTACTGGCTCTATCAAAATATATATTTTTTCACTCCAGCAAAAAATTTTCTGAATTTCAACTTATTTTCAATACAAAAATATTATTTTTATTAACATATGTCAATAGGGCTCTCAGTGAGTAATATTTGAATATATAAGGTAAAATGAATTAAATAGTATATTTGTACGCCAAAATAACAAGAGATTTGTAATAAAACTTTTAACGAAGTATCTCTGGTTTATCTAGTAAAACTGTAACAAATCTTGTTTCAGTTGGTCATTTCGGCGAGTAGATAATAAAATAAATCGATTAATAAATGAAATCACACAAGATTTTTTTAACCGTAAAATTAAATGGCGCTATAGATATTCTTTGCATAATATCTCACAACTCTACCATGAAAATTCTTAAATTTGTAAGCAATGTTAATGCAAAGTCGTAAATAATTTTGACATATGTCAGGGCAGCTGTCACTCAGAAAGGTTTAAAAATAATGTTTCACAAAATTTTTTTAAAAATATTTCTTGAATTTGTACGCCTCTGGTTTTAACAAAATCAGACGCATTACTCTGAAACTCCATATACTTTGTCCCAATGTATCTAGTAAAGCTGTGCTAAGTTTGGTGTGTCTCGACTGTACAAGTGCGGCGTTATTGCCAAAAATCCGTTTTAACAACATTAATTTGTGGTTAAAACGACGCCCATCTTTGATGAAGTCATAGACACCCTTTGCATAATGTCGTTACTCCACCAGAGAAATTATTAATTGTGGAAACATTTCCTCTAAAAAAAAGTATATCACAATGCCTCTAAACATACGTGCACACGGGAAGACTATGTTTTCATGGGTATTGAGTTCGTTTTCAAAACTCATTGTATCTTTTTCTTTTATATAGCGTGTTCTTTATCAAGACCAAGAACACGCTATATAAAAGAAAAAGATAGAATTAGTTTTGAAAACGAACTCAATACCCATGAAAACATAGCAATAGAGTGAACCAATTTCAAAGCCCATCTTTCAGGGAGTGTTCTTAGCTAAGTTCGATAAAAATAGGCTAAGTAGTTCCAGAAATAATGCGCTTTCTACGCACAAATGTCAAGGAATTTAAGATATGATGACAAATATAATGGGTTTGTAACTTTTAAACCGTTAATCCGATTATAATGAAATTTGGTATGTAAATTGGATAGTTGTCGGGGATTTAAATTTTTTTTTATTTGGTTTGTCCATTTCTTTGAGTAAAACCGTTTGTTCCTAAATTTTATCCTTAGGCAATCTCTGTTACTAAAGAAAACTTTTAAAAAATGTCACGTTTGGAAATTCTATGATTAATTGTGTTTTTCAAACTATATTTAGTAATTATACCAGGTCAAATTTGTTTGATTTAAACCTACTCGAAATAAAACATTGTTATGTAACGTCACGAAGATTCTTCCATTTATTAAGTGGGTTAGCTGTCTGTCTGTTCGACAAAAAAATTGGTTTTACAAGATGATTCTCCACGCGAGTGTGTGAAAATGAGAGATTAGCAACAAAGGCTGACATTAAAGTGCAAGATACCGCAACAATTCAAATTATATAATTTGTTTTAAAAACATGTGAATGTGCGCGGCTACATTGCATAATTCGTAATTAGAAATATACGCCGCCGCTCAGTATTTTTGGATTTAGGAGGAAATTGGGCATTTGTCAGTTAGTTAATAAAAAAATAATCGTCCACCAAATTCGTGGCACTAAATCTTGACACTGGTGTGACAGCTGACCAAAAAAATCATGAGGACGCTGTATAAAATTTTGTGTATTTGACTAATTTTATTGTTTAACGAAACACAAAACCTCTACAAGAACCTAGTCCGCCCCTCTTGATTTATTATTAGAAAGATATTTGAGAAAATTTCCCCGATAAAATTGTTCTAGTTTTTTAATATATTTTTTTGGTATTGCGGTGCGAAATTCATAGATTTTATTGTTATGAGGTTACGAAAATATCTCTACTCTGGATGGCCCAAAAAAACTCGCACAAATCATATTTTTTTGCATAACTATTTTATTCCTTGATTCCTTGAAATTCAAGATAAGAGACAAAACTTTAAAAGCAGGGGCTTATCAACGATAGAAATCGATTCTCCATAAGACAAGACCATCATAAAGCTGAAGATGAGTACTGCATCTTAATTTATGTGAATAATTTTTCTGCTACTCTGCACTGCTCATTTCTCCCAAAAAATTGTGTTTACAAATTTGTATTTTAGTCAAATTGATATTTATTTTAAAAAACTGACCTGGTTCTAAATAATCATAATACCGTGACATTTTTACCACGATTTTTTTTATGTAATCGACTCACTTAAAAACCAATAGCCCAACCGAGTGGTTGCGATATCCTAGTTGACCAAAAACGACGAGTGTCGAGAAAAATAGATGTCCAAAACGAAAGTAAATCGAGTAACTTAGTGCCAATTGCACCGCAATGTTAAACCTAGTTTAAATTTAACCGGTGTTTAAAATGCCCTTCCACAAAGAACTCAAAATACCAAGGTCTCACATTTTAAACATCAGTTAAATTTAAGCCAGGATTAACATTACAGTGCAATTAGCATTTAGTTATTATCAGATTAAGGGATGATCATTTCTTGGGTGGAGCTCCAAAAACTTGCATGTCTTACACTCCAACTGCTGCTATGGAAGCGATACTAGACCTCTCACCTATTGATATTATTATCAAAACAGAGTCTAAAATGAGAGCTTAGAGCTGCCATCAAAAACTCACTGACCGAGATGAGAAGTGACAACATGATCCCGAGAACAAACACTTTCAAACAGGCAACAAGACACAGTTCAGAATAAAAATTTGGTGTGGTATACTGATGGATTTAAAATTGACAAAGGATCAGGTGCAGGTGTTTATGGCCAAGCCCCGAGAGTCAAATGGTTTGCTACACTGGGAAAACAGAGAAGTGATAATATGATCCCAAGAATAAACACTCTCAAAAAGACAACAAGGCAGAGTTTAGAATAAAAATACTGATAGATTTCAAATTGACAGTGGATCAAATGCAGGAGTATATGGCCTACCCCGAGAGTCAAATGGTTTGCTACACTGACTGGGGAAACATTGATTGTAGGGCTTTAGGGAGATGGACTCGATTTTGGAGAAAATAATAGTGAAGACCGCATGTCAGTATGTCAATTTGGACCACCCTGTACTCCAAGCCAAAGAAGGTGCAGACTCCTTAGCTAGGCAAGAAGCATCATAAGGCAGCTTATGGGCACTGAACCTGCATGCGAAATATTAAAAACCTCGGTGCCTAGAAAGGTGGAACATATAGGGCCACAAAAACCACTGGGGGCCTATTCTTAAATATCGTAGGAAAGGTCGCACGGGAACATTCACATCCTTCGTTTGCATGGTGCACGCGCAAAGCTGACCGGATTATCGTTTTTTAAGAGCGCTCGTTCACCTGGTCCGAAGGCAGTTGCACGAAAGTGTAGGAAAGTTCCTTCGATTCAGGGCAATCGGGTGAGGTTCGGTCGTAGTCGGATAGGTTTCGGATAACTCGTGATCGCTTCAAAGCCTATTATTGGACGATATCAGGGAGAGGACCGTTTCGTGCGATCTTTCCTACGAAAATCAAGAATCAGCCCCCTGGATTAACAACACCGCAAACACAATGTAAAATCTCCTATGCGGCATCGCTGGACCTTGGGATTTTAAAACTATACTATATTTAAAATAGAATATAGTTAGTGACGGGATTCTTAACCGTTATCCTAATGCAATCAAAGATCCACATTTTTTCCTACCCTCAGATTTTCTCTCAGGCAGTTGAGATATGATTTGGCTGATTATCCTAGATGTTGCTTAACGAGAGTTGATTAGGAGCAAATATGCATCGTTCAATAGCATTAGGAAGTTTATATCTTACAGCGGTTATACAATCAAAAGTTTCTCACATCCTATTTGGTTTTGTGGCCCTTCTCTTCTGAAGAACTCAACATCTTCTGGAAGAGAACACTATCCAGAATGGAGGTTCCTGAAAATACTAATAAAGAGGCTTAAGACTGAAGAATTGGAACCCAGAGATCTTTTTTAAGTTTGCTCGTGATTCCTTAAAGGAATTAGGTTACCGTAACAAATTAAAATTCAGTGCAAGAGCCTAGGGAGCTAGTTGAATATCGATAACGCGAAGTAAAAAAGCGAAAGTATACGTGGGTGAAAGTAATAGATTTGGCATATGATTGCAATTATTTTTGGACCAGTGGTCACCCGCATACCTTTAAGGTATGACCCCATTCTCGAATGACATTTTATTATTATGTAAGTGAGAAAATAATACTCTACAAAGGTTGTTATAGAACAAATACAGTAACGATTTGGTGGATAGTGAATCGATCAGATCTAACCACAAGTAACAACATTTAAATTATCGACGTTTTTTCCTACGACCGCATACGAAAATAGCAAAATTTGCACGCTTTCCTGTTTTTATTTCACTTGAGATGAAAATATTTTCTTCTCTATATACATTTTGCGTCACTTATGCATAATCCTAGAGGATGTTTTGAGTCCAATGTTTTAACAAACATATTTTCCTCTCTAACGAAGAAAATACTTTCTTCTCTTAAGAGGAAAATAAAAAAAAAGTTCATTTTAACAAAAATAACAAGGAGATTCGGGTTAATATCTTCTGGTACATAACTCCTTGGAAAGTGATATTTTTACACTCGTGTGAAATATGTCAGTTTCTTTACTTGTTAGGTAGTATACTATTGCAGAAACAAAGAATTTTAAAAAGTTGAAGTGAAACCTTAAAAAAGCCACCAATAGTTTATCAAACATTGTAAAATCATTCGTAGAACACATGGTTAGTGTGAGGTCACAATTGCCAAGATTTTTTAAGGCCCCCAAGTTTGAAGCAAAGAAAATGGTAAATTGGTGAAAAAAAAATTAAAGCGGAAATGTCAATATTTTGCTCAAATTGAGATAGAAAATGACGTAAAATTGTCTCTCCGCCCTTTCCAAGTGCAAGCAAAAAATGATTCTTAGTCATTTTAAAGATATGGTATGCCAGGGGAAAAGTAAAATTTTTAATTTCAATTTATTTAAAATAGTGTAAATCCAACATACCCTCTTTTTAGGCTCAGTTAAGTTTGCCACCCCCCAGATCGATTTTTTTTCCAAAATTTTGCACACATTTTGCACAATTTTGCACACCACAAAGCAAATTTTGCACACCTTCCTACGAGAAACTACAGCCCATTTTCTGTGGGGAGGGCAAACTTGACGTTGCCCCCCCCCCAGTCAATATTTTTCAAAAATTATGATGTCATTTGAAAGGTCTTATTTTGCACAATTTTGCACACCCATTTTAAAATTTTGCACACCTCCCTGTAACCCACACGAGGGTTCTGAAAATATCAAGTTTGCCCCCCTCAGTCAATATTTTTCAAAAAGTTTGGTGTCGTTAGAAAGGTCTTATTTTGCACAATTTTGCACACCCATTTTAAAATTTTGCACACCTCCCTGTAACCCACACGAGGGTTCTGAAAATATCAAGTTTGCCCCCCCCAGTCAATATTTTTCAAAAAGTTTGGTGCCGTTAGAAAGGTCTTATTTTGCACAATTTTGCACACCCATTTTAAAATTTTGCACACCTCCCTGTAACCCACACGAGGGTTCTGAAAATATCAAGTTTGCCACCCCCAGTCAACATTTTTAAAAAAATTTGGTGGCGTTAGAAAGTTCTTATTTTGCACAATTTTGCACACCCATTTTAAAATTTTGCACACCTCCCTGTAACCCACACGAGGGTTCTGAAAATATCAAGTTTGCCCCCCCCCCCAGTCAATATTTTTCAAAAAGTTTGGTGTCGTTAGAAAGGTCTTATTTTGCACAATTTTGCACACCCATTTTAAAATTTTGCACACCTCCCTGTAACCCACACGAGGGTTCTGAAAACATCAAGTTTGCCCCCCCCCAGTCAATGTTTTTCAAAAAGTTTGGTGCCGTTAGAAAGGTCTTATTTTGCACAATTTTGCACACCCATTTTAAAATTTTGCACACCTCCCTGTAACCCACACGAGGGTTCTGAAAATATCATGTTTGCCACCCCAAGTCAACATTTTTAAAAAAATTTGGTGGCGTTAGAAAGGTCTTATTTTGCACAATTTTGCACACCCATTTTAAAATTTTGCACACCTCCCTGTAACCCACACGAGGGTTCTGAAAATATCAAGTTTGCCCCCCCCCCAGTCAATGTTTTTCAAAAAGTTTGGTGCCGTTAGAAAGGTCTTATTTTGCACAATTTTGCACACCCATTTTAAAATTTTGCACACCTCCCTGTAACCCACACGAGGGTTCTGCAAATATCATGTTTGCCACCCCCAGTCAACATTTTTAAAAAAATTTGGTGTCGTTAGAAAGGTCTTATTTTGCACAATTTTGCACACCCATTTTAAAATTTTGCACACCTCTCTGAAACCTACACGAGGGTTCTGAAAATATAAAATTTGCCCCCCAGTCAATATTTTTTGAAAATTTTGGAGTCATTATAAAGGTCTAATTTTGCATCATTTTGTACACCCATTTTAAAATTTTGCACACCTCCCTCTAACCCACACGAAGATTCTGAAAATATCAAGTTTGCCCCCCCCCGTCGATATTTTTCAAAAAATTTTGTGTCATTCGAAAAGTCTATTTTGCGCAATTTTGCACACCCTTCAGTACCCCACAAGAGCGTTCTCAAAAAAGTTTGCCCCCCCCCCCAGTTAATATTTTTCAAAAAATTTATGTCATTCGAGAAGCCTAATTTTGCACAACTATTTTTAAATTTTGCACACTTCCCATGCCGTTTTCTTTTTGTGGCGTTTACGGTTAAACTTAGTCCTAAAATTTCCCAGAAGTATAAGCAAACGAAGGAGACCTCGATTGTGTAATATCTTTGAATATTGTTTAAATTTACAGATAATTGTTTATGTTTACATTTGTATATAATCAAAAGTTTTTAATTTTTATGAATTTCCGGATTATACTTAAATTTTTATATCAAAAATGCAATGACATCATGTATTAGCTGATATGAACAGAAAAAATCGATGTAGACAGCGCATCCTGTCATGTTCGATGCCTTGAGAATCGGAAACAGCCTATTTTGCCGGTTCAGAATGGTTGCGGTTCTCAAGGTATGGATCTTCACAGGATGTGCTATCTACGTCCATTTGTTAGATGATGTCATATCATGTGAAAAAATAAGTATAATCCGGAAATTCATAAAAATTAAAAACTTTTGATTATAGACACATATATGTAAGCATAAGCAATTATATGTAAATTTAAACAATATTCAAAGATATTACACAATCGAGGTCTCCTTATTTTGCTTATACTTCTGGAAAATTTTAGGACCAAGGTTAACCGTAACCGCTACAAAAAGAAAACAGCTCCAGAAACTAGTAGGTAGGTATATGCACCTATATCTGAATTCGGAACAGGTATCCGCGGGAGGTGGGAGGTTGTACGTGCCGTAAAGAGGAATGCGTGCGTACCTACACCTACCACACGCGAAGGCCTTTTATGTAATATTTTGAAATGTCGCTTAGCAATGCCTAGTTTTATTTGTGTTCATGATTCAGAATGACTTCGGGTGAAGTTTTCGAAGTTTGCAACGTGTATTTTAAATGGTGGCGTTCCATTTCGGCAGGAAAGTCAATGTGAACGCCTCTATTTAAAATACATAACATTACGTAACGCCTGGTTCTCACCTATACGTGCCCACCCTGACTCTAAAAATGCATCACGTGATCAGCCATGCATTTGCCGATTTTTTAAAAGTGTCGCGTGATGCGTTTTTAGTGTCACGGTGGCAACTAGGCGTAACGCTTATAGAGGTTATGTAGGGGTGAGCGGGGTTTCGCGGTTCCGTTACGTAACGCAATTTTTAAATTATTATTGTGAAATAAAACAACTTTTTGGATTTTTCGAGTGAAAAAGAAAAAAAGAGGGGGTCTCTGGCAGCAAAACGTTACGTTATTTTAGACTGGAGTAGTCCCAAACTTCACAAAACGTTATATAGGGGGTCGCGGGTTGGCGTCAAAATTGGGCAAAATAAGGGTTACGTAATAAGTGCACTACCTCTCAGTTTACGCAATTACTTTGTGGTTGGCGGTAAATATAACCTAACTTTTTTGTTACTTTTTATTTTTTTTAGTCGATGATACGTACCTCATCAATCAATTTTCCAAAAATATTACGAAAAAAATAAAATAACGATAACCATAAAGTAATTCCTCCGGAAATTCCGAACTGTTATGGAACTGGCAGTCGCAGAAGTAACAATAATAATAAGGAAAGAGACAAAAACACTGACCAAAAAGACCTTAAGTGTGAATGGAACTTTAACTTTCTACCTATTGGTGTCATCCTATTTGCAGCAGGCGTTGTTTCCGTCTTTGGGTTGAGAATTGAGTCAAATTTACATGACATATTTTTTGAATTCGATTTGATTTTTTTTTCGATCTATAAAAGGAATAATAATTTTTTTCTTATTTGCCATTTTGAGTGCATGAAATATAAAAACAAAATGTCTAAAATGTTCATGTGTAGAAATAAATAAACGACTTCTACCTCGTGTAGGTTACAGGGAGGTGTGCAAAATTTTAAAATGGGTGGCAAAATTGTGTAAAATAAGACCTTTCTAACGACACCAAATTTTTGGAAAAATATTGACTGGGGGGGGCAAACTTGATGTTTTCAGAACCCTCGTGTGGCTTACGGGGAGGTGTGCAAAATTTTAAAATGGGTGTGCAAAATTGTGCAAAATAAGACCTTTCTAACGACACCAAAATTTTTTAAAAATGTTGACTGGGGGGGGCAAACTTGATGTTTTCAGAACCCTCGTGTGGCTTACGGGGAGGTGTGCAAAATTTTAAAATGGGTGTGCAAAATTGTGCAAAATAAGACCTTTCTAACGACACCAAAATTTTTTAAAAATGTTGACTGGGGGGGGCAACCTTGATATTTTCAGAACCCTCGTGTGGGTTACAGGGGGATGTGCAAAATTTTAAAATTGGTGTGCAAAATTGTGCAAAATAGGACCTCTCTAACGACACCAAACTTTTTGAAAAATATTGACTGGGGGGGGGCAAACTTGATATTTTCAGAACCCTCGTGTGGGTTACAGGGAGGTGTGCAAAATTTTAAAATGGGTGTGCAAAATTGTGCAAAATAAGACCTTTCTAACGACACCAAAATTTTTTAAAAATGTTGACTGGGGGGGGCAACCTTGATATTTTCAGAACCCTCGTGTGGGTTACAGGGGGATGTGCAAAATTTTAAAATTGGTGTGCAAAATTGTGCAAAATAGGACCTCTCTAACGACACCAAACTTTTTGAAAAATATTGACTGGGGGGGGGCAAACTTGATATTTTCAGAACCCTCGTGTGGGTTACAGGGAGGTGTGCAAAATTTTAAAATGGGTGTGCAAAATTGTGCAAAATAAGACCTTTCTAACGGCACCAAACTTTTTGAAAAATATTGACTGGGGGGCAAACTTGATATTTTCAGAACCCTCGTGTGGGTTACAGGGAGGTGTGCAAAATTTTAAAATGGGTGTGCAAAATTGTGCAAAATAAGACCTTTCTAACGACACCAAACTTTTTGAAAAATATTGACTGGGGGGGGCAAACTTGATATTTTCAGTACCATCGTGTGGGTTACAGGGAGGTGTGCAAAATTTTAAAATGGGTGTGCAAAATTGTGCAAAATAAGACCTCTCAAATGACATCATAATTTTTGAAAAATATTGACTGGGGGGGGGCAACGTCAAGTTTGCCCCCCCCACAGAAAATGGGCTGTAGTTTCTCGTAGGAAGGTGTGCAAAATTTGATTTGTGGTGTGCAAAATTGTGCAAAATGTGTGCAAAATTTTGGCATAAAAATTTTTGAGAAAATCGATCTGGGGGGGGGGCAAACTTAACTGAGCCCTCTTTTTACTCTGTGGTGTTTAATTGTTGTACAAAAAACTTTCAGTCACTTTAATTCTCTACAAATATTGAGGCACGCACCTCATTAAAACGATACTGACCCAAAAATTAAAGAATCTAGTTCAGATGCATTTTGTGACCTTACCCGGGGGCATGATTTTTGGTGAAAGAATAATAACAGTCTATTGGGTGTAAGTATTTAGGTCTTGAGAATCATAAAAGTTAGAATGTGTTAGCCCGAAGCAAAAATGACTTGTGTATAGAGCAATGTAAGTTAATCAAAATCGTATTAGAATAACATTCTACGTATGTTACATATAGATCTTAATCTGAATCGGGCGTTACGTTACCTAAGGCTTAATAACCTTATTAATTAGTTTAGCCTTAATTTGGCTAATGAGCCCGACATATGGTATTAAACGAGCACGTCAAATTTTTCTTATGTGCAAAGCTTGCATATAATTTTCTTAAAAGCTGTATTTATTATGCAAATTGTAACTTAGCACCTAGCGATATTGTTTTTTTTGTTGGTGAATTGATTTATGATATTTACCTAGACGATTTCTTCCTACTTTAAATAATTTTTGTCCTTGAAATATTACCAAAAACTTGTGTTTTGTTACGCAGTGGAAAATTCTACGACAATGACCTTTAAAATTTCAATAATTTCTGATTTAATTATCAAATTAAAAATAAAGACTGTTTAAATTGTGAAAAAAGATGTTAAAATTACAAAAAAACAACGATTGAGAAACTAATTTTAGGATTTTAAGAATCTCAAAATATCCGATATTTTTTTTTCTGTTTCATAGTTCGGAAAAAGTGCATATATTCAAGAAAAATGTGTGTAAGGGTCCAACTAAATATAAAAATTTTAAATTTTGTACTGAGCCGATTTTTAAGGGTGAAATTTTGAGGGCAATCTTAAAATGTTAAATAAAAACTTCCTATTTTAATATCAAAGTGAAAAGGACATCATTTAATACATTTTTAAAAGAAAATCCACAACAAGTAGAAATATTTCGAAGATTTAAATAATTCTAATATATAACGTCAGCATAATCAAAAATGTGCAAATTGTAAATGCAAATATGTAATCGCCCAAAGGTTGGATTCCCGTTTAAAAAAGCTTTAAAATGATTTCCAACATCATAGGGTTTCTGAGACATAACTTTTTCAAATTTTAACACACGTAACAATTTTTGAAAAGAAAACTGAATGAGTAATTTAACTTTAAAATTTAATACATTTTCGAAATTGAATTCGTTTGACAAGATCTAAATTAAAATCCCGTTCCTGCAACAGGTGGGCACTGAACCGTAGAAACTGAGCTGCAGAATGAGATAGTAGAGAGTGAAATGAAGAGTCTACAAAAATCATGTGGTTTTACGATGTACCGTAAGATAGTAGAAGTGTATAAAAGTTGCGGTAAACTCAGAGAAAAAATGCTAATAGTACGGGAGGTGATAGCGACAAATTTTTTAATAAGGCAAAAGAAAAAAAAATTGTGTGAGGAAAAATCCCTTTAAATTTTTCTTGTATGGTGGCTATAGAACGAGGCTTCAGGAAAAACTCTAATGGTAATCATTTTTGGATGTTTCATAGTCAGATAAATTTAGCTACATATTACATAAAATTATGTTTACCGAACACAGGGACCCTTTATACGTCGAATTAGAGTTAATTGTACCATTTTTGTGTTTGTACAAGTATTTGTGGTAAGAGTTTTCTCTTATTGACAGCATAAAAGAAACGACATATTTATGTGAAAAATCTCTCACCTATTGACAAAAAGTATTTTTATCGCCCTCCACCCGAACTATGAGAAGAAAAAATAATAAGATAGTTCGTTGAACCACGGACGAAGTCAGCCAAAGCGGCATTAGAATCAAAATGTACAAAAGATTCCATTCCTAGTAAAATCGAAAGTGAGAAAGTGTTAATGGCGGTTGCAAGGGTTTTTTTACTAGATTTTAAAATTACGACAAAGAAGTTTTAGCTGTGGTATCATCAAATCAATTTAAATTTCACTTTCCGAGCTTATTTTTGGTTCACTGATTTACAAAATTGTTTTTATTTTGATGCTGCGTAAAAGGAATTTACGTATATTGTACATGAGGTCCTCTTGTGCAATGTTTGAATTGGACAAATCTTTCGGTGGGCTGCAGGATCTCTGCAATTTCCATCGAATATTTGGAATTTGGCAATGTTTTGTTATCGAAATTAAGCAGTATGTCAAGTTATTTTGTTTTTTTATATTTTTGTGAATTGTCAGACTGAGTTTAGACCACGAATTATATTTTCGATGCAGCCTGACAATCAAAAAAATTTTTAAAAATCAGATTGACTTGTTTAATTGTGATAGTAAAAATTTGTCGAATTCCAATCTTTAGATAAAAATTACAGAGGTTCTGCAGTTTGTTACAAAAATATAAAGATTGTACAGGAGGACCTCATCTAAAACGTATGTAAGTACCAAAGCATTTCACTGAAACCCAACGCCCATGCTGTTACTCGTGCCCTCTCCTTTGATGGTCGGACGTTCGAAGCTCTCTCAGTCAGTGTTGTTAGAAACTCAAATGACACACAAACACAATGACCCACTGAACGAAACCAGAAAGTTTTCAGGTTACGTTTTTTATGACAGAAATTTTGGCGAAAATAGTTTACAATTGTGCCACCAATAAACCTGCAAGTTTGACATGCATTCGTTTTATTTTTCATTGTTTACTCTTTTTGACAGTGACATTATATAAAAAAATTAAATTAAAATTATGGATAAAAAAGGGCGCAAAAAAAATCAGTACCCATGATAAAAGTAAAATTAAAGAAAACTATGCATCACTGCAGTTATAATGGACTTTAGAATCAAATGATTCCTGAAAGTCAAAAGAGAAAGAGTAGCAAGAAAAATAGATATCGCACAACTAAAAGACCCCATAAGAAAGAAAGAAATTCTCAAAGTCTCAAGACCGAGAAAGAAATACCGAAATCGGTACAGAGAGAAGACATTGAAGAAACATGGAATGCTTTAAAAACTAAAATAACAAATATCCAAGAGAAAGACATTGGATTCACGAAGAACAACAGAAAACAACAATGGATAACACAAAAGATTATGGACCTAAAGGATCAAAGACGAAAACACAAAACAAAACCCAACAGAATACCAACATCTCAACAGAATCATTAGAAAAAAGTGCAAAGAAGCTAAGAAAAATTGGATGTCAACCAAAAGTAAAGAAATAGAACAACCACAGAAAAGATATGACACCTTTAACGTTCGCAAGAAAGTAAAGGAAATGACAGGCAGACACAAAAAGGAGACAAAAGACAAACCTGCGAGATGGGAAGAATACATCCAAACACTTTTCGACGATCATAGACCCTGTGTCCCACCACCCACAGATAATCAAATAAACTAAAAAGGTCCAAAAATAACTAACGAAGACGTTGTTCATGCAATAAAGGAACAGAAGAATGGAAAAGCCACCGACCCCGACAACATTAACGCCGAAATACTCAAATTAATAGCAGAAAACGAAAGCAAAAGCATAGACTTGATAATATCACTATTCAATATGATATATAACTCCGGAAAAATACCATCAGACTGACAATCAACATTCGTAGCACTGCCAAAAAAATCTAATTCCTTACAATGCGATGGCTACCGTATAATAAGCCTGAGGTCGCATGTCTTTAAAAACTTTCCTCAGAATCCATAAACGAAATTATAAGAGGTGCGAATATCAGATGGATAGCACTTAGTTTGGATTTCGAAATGGATTGGGAACGCGAGAAGCTCTTTTTTCCCTAAATGTACTGACACAAAGATGCAGAGACATGAATGTAGATGTATATGCATGTTTTATAGATTACCGAAAAGCATTCGACTGCGTTAACCATCAAAAGATGATCGAAATTCTGAGAACAACCGGGGTCGATGAACACGTTATCTCAGAACTCTATTGGCCCTGGCATTAGACGAGGCCCAAGTTGGAATCAAGGTGAATGGAAATATCAGGTACGCTGACGATACTGTCTTAATAGGAAATAACGTAAAAGAACTACAAAATATAATAAATTCCGTAGTTAGTTATAGCAAATGTCTCCAAAACCAAAATACTAGTATGGAACAGGTAGCCTTGCTAAAATATCTGGGAGTTAATATCAACAACCAATGTAACCTGAAAAAAGAAATATTATTTGAACAAGCGAGAAAAACATTCATGAGCATGAAAACATTTTTTACAAGATCAGACCTTTCTCTATCTTACTCTACGGATGCGAAAGTTGGACAATGGACCCACTGTTTGTGGGTCCATTCAATGAAGAATAGAACTTTTGAGATGTACATATATAGATCAAAGAAAGAAAATTACAATACCTGGGTCATGTGCCGAGAGGTGAAAGATAGGAGTTTCTCCGACTTATAATACAGGGTAAAGTACAAGGTAAAAAATCGGACACCAGAATTCATGGCTAAAAGACCTGAGAAGATGATTTGACCGCTCATCTACAGAAGTATTTCGTGCTGCAGTTTCCAAGACTTCGAAAAAAGGGGACGTAGTAAGAAGAAGAAGATGCATCACTGGCCCGACTGTGACCAACTGTTTTTTAGGGAAAAACAAAATTAGCAAACGTCAGGGGGTCTATTCTTGAATCGAGAGAAAATTTGCTCCCAGGGAGTTAGGTAAATTCTCTCGCTACTATGCATCTCATTGATCCAAATCTTCGGTTTAAATCGATTTCTCTCACTTTTGCCCGATATTGATCGAAATTAATTCTATTGGTCTTGAGTAACAGAATTACTTTCGATCAATATCGGGAAAAAGTAAGAGAAACCGATTTAAACCGAAGATTTGGACCAATGAGATGCATAGTAGCGAGAGGTTTGAGTTCCTGGGAGCAAATTTTCTCTCGATTCAAGAATAGACCCACAGGTCGACAATTCTTGCTGACGGTTGACGACAATTAAATCTGTATAAAATCTGACAAAAGTTTTATAATGGTTAGTTAGGCCTTTTTTATAGATAAGAAAAAAATAAAAATTTGAGTGCGTTTATGTAAGGTGGTGTTTTCCGGAAAAAATCTGGGATCGCCATGCGTGGTTTTTAATAAGTTGGTTGGTACATAATGATGTCGTATGCAAATTAGAAGGAAGGCAAGCAGTGCGAAAAAGGCAACGTAATAATTATTATTTGTAAATAAATTGTTTAAATAAAGTGGGCACCAGACCAACAAGCAAACGATCACCGTCCCGACAAGTAGAGAGGTATTGCATAAAAGTGAATTTTCGCAATCGATCTGCCTGTCACGATACACTTTTGAATGCGCGGCCTATAAATCGGGCGCAATATAGCGTACGCCTTTAAATTCAAAACCACTTCGCGGTTGGCGAAAAAACAAAACCAAGACTTCCTATCGTGATGCTATTTATTTAACAGCATTCTATTATAAAACCAGTAAAAGTAGAACGAACCGACTTTACGGCCAAACAAATAATTCGCTTTTTTTTCACTCAGCTAGTTTGTTGCTTTGCTCGAGTTTACTTACAATGGATTATTTAACAGAAAGCAAGACATTTTTTAAAATCTTGTTTTAACAAAATGGAATTAAAGAGTCCCCTATTTCACACTTCGTTGTGGTTGTGGTTAATAATGCGCTTGGGTACAACCGCAGGCAGTACACTACGGATCCCTGTGGTTGTGTTAGTGGTTCCAAAACTAGGAAACGAAAAACAACCAATAAAATGGGAGATTGTACTACCGGTGCCAGCAGTAGAGTTCAAAAATCCTCCTTCGGCCCTTTTACCTTATACCGAGCTGTCCCCTAATCTCAGATTCGAGGATCCAAATACCCTTGGTATGCCTCATGGTCCGCTATGACGTCGTCTTCGGCCCTTCCGCAAAACGTCATTTTTTATCGCTATTTGGTTCAGATTCTTCCTGAGTCAGACCAATGTCCTTTCGCGATCACCCCAGGAGCCGTATTTAATTAACTGTTTATTTTTTTTCATAATAGACCTTTCAGCACTGTCAGATTAATTGAACACCATCTGTTAACAAAGTGATGGCACCGATATTCCATCGCTGTCAAAAAAGTTGAAATTCATTAAAACTATTTGTAAAGGAACATAATATCCACCTTTTCTTTGCCGAAATCTTGTCCAACTTCTTCATTATTTTCGATATGATTTCTAAAATGTTTTAATAATTATTATGTTAAATTTAGACAGGCTGTTGTCTATTCATCACCTATATTATTAATCACATTAAACATTTCACCGGTTCAAACAAATTAGTCTTTATTTTTTGATTAATCTTTGGCAGTTTACTTTCCATTCAATGAGCAAAAATTCCGTATAATTTCATTTCTCAAGGTTGTCAAAAGGAGATCCTCTTTTCAGGTTAACTCAGGGTTTTGTGCATTTTCTGAATATCAGGAAACGCCTTGATTTTGGGCGTAGTTAATGGTATTGTAAGAAGCCAGTTTAAAGACACTTGCGATGGAGTTCAATGTTTGAGCGAGGACATGTGTTTTAAGGTAATAAAAAAATTCTGCTGGTCTTCCGTTCACTCCCAAATTAAAATAAATGCGTCAAAAACTACATGCAAAACCCCCCTTATGAAGTAGGCCTTTTACATGTAGATAAAACTAGTTTAAATAAAAAATAAGGAAATTCTTACACTGTCGTAATGAATCAATAACCTTTTTTAACTAACTAACTAACTAACTAATGAACAAAATTTTTAACAAATAATAAGAAAAAACATTATTTTGATTGTGGTCATAAGTGCCGTATTTCTGAGACATGCAGTAGACGTCAGTCCTTGATCAATGGTTTAAAGATCGCGAATATTCAGGTCAGTCAAGCCAACCCCCCCCCCCTCGAAAGATATTGACGTCCGGCTGCACCCCCATTTTGAATATAAAAAAAACCGGAAGGAGTGTGGTTCAAAATTTTTAAAAGTGGTTCGAAATTATAAGTATATCAAAACTCGAATATCTTTCGGGGGGGGTGGTGTGGCTTGACTGACCTAAATGTTTGGTCCCTTCCGTGCGGCTTTTTCTGTAAAGCTCAGACCCCCGTCACACTCAATGTCGTGCCGCTTATGTTGCTATCTCTTTTTTTATTTGGCAAGTCTTTAAAGCTTTATCAAAATTTTAGAAGGATGCAATTTACCCTTTCGGAGCTAGTTGCGCCTAAGCTCGAACGAGGCTCGGGTATTAGGTATTGTTTTAGATTTTTTGAAATATTTTAACTATATTGTTTTAAAAAAATTAAAATCTTTAGTTTTCCTCAAAGTAAATAATTACAATAAATCAAACAGCTGTTTACTAAATTCCACTATATTTAAACAAAAAAGTAAAAACTAACAATTTTTCGATATGTTTCGATAACCCTTATCTTATCTTATCAAGAGTAATAACAAATTCTACCTACTAAAACTTATATTACAAATCTCATGGTTTTACAACTCTATAATAATGAAGAGGTCTGAAAAAGATTCAACAAAGTACTTTTATTGAGGTATAACTGGCAGTTTAATAAATTGTCGGAATTTTCAGATTTATTTATCTCTAAAGACTCCAGCAGATCCAATTTAGTATAGTCTGACCATCGATCTAGGAGACTCATTATTATTCATGGCCGATAAGCATTTATTGCGACTCAGCGGGTGTTCGAATGGAAGCAGGGACTCACTTAGTGTTGTAATAGATCAGTGAATTTCTACCACGGATCACCTTAAAGGTTCTCTCTAACAATTTTTTTTTTAAATGAAAAAATTCTTTTAATCTAAAACACACAAACATAAGTTAAATTTATAAAATTGAGTTTAACAGGTACATACATATATAGTGTACAAAAAAATACGGGATAGTAAAAAAATTAACAAATTTTAACTCAAGTCAGTTTCACTGTCACTGTCGTCATTAAAGTTTATGATAATTTACATATGATTTTTCTATTTTGTGAACATGAGCTACGCAATTTTCCCAGCTTTTACTGAAAATATTCTGTTCCGCCGACCTTAGCTTTACTACAGAAGAATTTAAAGTTGGCGAAACATTATTTCTTTTAACCGCTGGTTTTAGCTCATGCCATATGTGTTCAATTGGATTAAATATGCAATGGTAAGGAGGAAGTCTCAAAACTGTATGGCCCATTTCTTTCGCCAAAGTATCACAATAGTATTGTTATTATACTGAAAATGCTTTAATTATTTCAAGCAATTGTTTTTTGGTTTAGCTATCATCAAAATACATATTATTTTCTAACATGTAGTCCTGAATGGTAAGTTTTGTGTCATTTGAATACAGAACTTTATTTAGCCTTCTACTGTGGTAGCTCGCATTATCCATCACAATTAGACTATTTGAAGGTATATTGGGTAACAGCTTATTTTTGAACCAGTCTTCAAATAATTCCGCTGTGGTATCGTCATGGTATTCAGTATGTTTTGGGCTGATAAGGTCAACGCATTTGGTATAAACCCATTTTTTGTTTCGGCATGAATTATTGTGATACGCTTTCCTTTATTTCATGGAGCTTTAGTTGTGCAGTGACCGGACCTTTATCTGGAACTTCATGGGTGACAAAACAAGTTTCATCGAGATAAACAATATCCCTATTACTTTCTCTATACTCGTGTATTGCAATTAAATATTTCATCCTCCATTTTTTTAAACGGGCCGATTCCATATCACTTGCCGTTTATTAATTTTTTGTATTTTAAAACCGTTTTTTAAAATACATCTTCTCAGTGTCTCACGGCAACACTGTATTTCTGTGTTATCCTTTTTTAATCTTTGAATTAATTTTTGTAAAGTAGGAATCATTTGTTCCCTATACATTTGATATATTTTTCTACGATTGATATCCACATGACCCATGTCCAATTTCTTAAGAGTATTAGAATCCTTCCTTTTTCTTCTCCCAACTATCGGTTTATTTACTACACGCCCCACTGTTTTTACCGATCTTCGTGTTAAAGCTGCCGCTTCCTTCACTGCACCAAATTTTGATAACCCACTTTCAAGAAGGGTGGTATAAACGTCAAATATCACTTAATTTGTATCACAAAATATCGCATTTAAATTGCTTTTTATGACTTATTTCTCTTGTAACGCCATTATTCCCCGTATCTCCACGTGACGTACTCGGTTGTTCCTCCCACGGATGAAACATTTTTCATACAATCACAATTAACAACAAATAACTTCTTTTGTAACCAAACACCAACTGCTAACTGATTTTCAAAACTACAAATCAGCCTGGTATCTTAAGCCTGTCCTAATAATTTTAAGAAAATTAATTTGTAACGTAATCAAACCCTAATGTTATAACGTTTCGTAATTAGTCGTAAAGATGATAAATTTTAATTCGGCCAACAACGTGTACTTGTTAAGAAATAAATGTAATATTTGGAAATTTCTATTCAAATTGTGATTGTTTTCAGTTAAATGGTTAGAATAATGAGAATCTGTATATAAATTGAATTACGCTGATTGTCCAAAACCTTAAGGCGCAATTACACAGACGAACATGCTCAAACAAAAGCTCGTGCAAAAGATTTAAAATTTTTTGCGCGAACATTTTTGTGAGCTTTTCTTTGAACATTTTGTTCGGGTAAATTTTTGAGCAAATTATTACTATCTGTTTCGGAAACATATTTTTAAAGATGAAAATAAATAAAATTTCACATCAGTGATCAGTGATCTCAATTCTTTAAAAAATGGAACACCAACTTTTATTTTAAATTTTTGTGAAAAAAAGCCGACGGCAAGCAAAACATTATTATTGGCTATCAGTTTTGTCACATGGATTAGGGTTACTTATAATATTTTTTTCTTAGGGTTTTTCCCGGATTTTTTTGCCCGGGGGTTTTTTTGGGACTTTCATGCGAGTTTTTTTATTTCCAAGGGTTTTTTTCCTAAATTCGAAAAACAACCCAGGAAAATTTTTCTTTTCCAAAAAATTTTTGAATTTTTCATATATCGGCAAAAAACTCAAAAATTGCACTTTTAAGCGGTAATCCGCGCCTCACGACTATGAGGAGTGGTGGGGAGGGGATTTTTTTTAAAACATATTTTTGTAACTTTACTTTAACCTTAGCTTTGATTGTTTTTTTTAATTCCTCACACCAGATTTACCTACTTTGTTTAAGGCCCCAAGGGTTGCTTAAAAAAGCAAAAGGTTTATGAAAATGCTGAAGATAGATATTTACTGTCAATTTAATGTAATAATCAAGGTCGATTACTGACACTAAACAAACAATATGCAAAAGGGCAACATTCCGATTCAAAAGTCTAGTCTATTACTTCTAAATTATATTTTTTAGACAAGGGTCATAAATCCATTCTTTCGATAATTCTCTTCCCTAAAAACACCTGTATGCCAATTTTGATTGAAATCGAACAAAATAAATCTTTTTCTTCCTCCACTTCCCTCATTAGCGGGAGGGGGTGCCTAATAATACCATATTATTGTATTGTCGCTGCAACTATAAATACACACCGAAAACTGAAATTGAATACCAAATTTGAGTTGCAAGATTTGAGCCGAACATACAAACATACATAAATAAAAGCTTGTAAAAATCGCCAAAAATTTCAATATTTAAAAAATCGGAAACGCAAGTTCTACGCGTCAATAAAATGAAATTAATTTCTTTGTTTTGAGTCGGAGAGCCCTTTCTTTGGAAAGATTTGTTCTAAAACTTTCATAAAAAAACTGTGTTGACCCTTGTTTGTTGTCATGTAATTTTGTGTGTCAATGTTCATTTGACCAAAACCCCCTCTCACTAGTCTACGGTTTTTACCTTCTCCTAACCCAGCATCAGCAACAAATAACTGCCAATTATGGTATACTGGCATATCCCCTATAAAAATCAAATCAATCGAAGTTGCTTATGAGGTAAAACGTGAATTTCGACATCATATCGTTTTTCCGTCGGAAAGCACTTAATTAAAATACCTTGTTTTAAAACTTAGTCTTTCTATTTTCAGTTAAGTTCAATGAATTCCCATAAAACTATAAAATTTAAATTTGTAAAGAAATTTTTATACCCCCAATTCTTCAAATAAATTTTGCTCAACATTCTCTCCAAAATTTACGTGTGTTTTATTGTACGAGATTTTGCTCGAACATTTCTTTGAACATTTTGCTCAATAGGCTCGTGTAAATGTTTGTCGGCATTTCAACATCAAAGGAAAGTTTGTCTGTGTAAATGCGCCTTTATGTAGGACAGACAAGAAGAAGTTTTTCAAAACGAATTAAAGAACATCTCTCTAGAATTGAAAACAATCACAATTTTAATAAAATTACTGAATTGGATCTACTGGAGTCTTTAGAGATAAATATAAACTTAAAAATTTCGACAATTTATTAAATTGCCAATTGGACCTTAATAAAAGTCTTTGAATCTTTTTTAGACCCCCTAATTATTATAGAGTTGTAAAACCATTAGATTTGTAATACAAGTTTTAGTAGGTAGAATTTGATATTACATGGGATTTATAAACGCGTTCGCGTCCGCAGTTGAAGTTCGTAGTTCCCGCGCTGGAGATCACCTTATTGAAACATGTAATTCCCTTTATAATTTAAGTTCGCGTTCGCCTTTCTCGTTCGCGTTCGCAGTTCTCAGATAACCAAATTTTATGTTGAAAGTTGGTGAAGTTCGCATCAACCAATCAAAATGCAGGATTTTGTCACATGATACATCTGTCAACTGTCATTTCAGCCATTTTGGTTTGTTGTTTTTTTAAAGGGAAATTTTTAAGTTTTTCTGCTTCACTTTGTGGGCTACATATTTAAGAATTGTGTGCAAAAGAAGTCAAACAGTTTTTTATATTCACTATCCATTTTTCTCCAAAATACTTATCAACAAGAATCACCTTCAAATGGGCAAATTTTTTTCCGATTTTTATTTTTTATCTTATGTCGGCTGTTTTATCCCATATACTTGTTCTTAGGAAGGCCAATCAAATTTTAGCAACGAACTGCGTTTATATATACTATTTTCTGAAATCCCAACTACGAACTTACGAATGCTGAACGCGAACTTTAACTGCGAACGCAAACGCGTTTATAAATGAAGCTTTACTCTTGATAAAGCTATAGTATTAGCGGAACATGTCGAAAAATTTTTGATTTTTACTTTTTTGTTTCAATATGGTGGAGTTTAGTAAACAGTTGTTTAATGTTGCCTGTAAATTAATAAACAATTAAACTGAAGGAAATCTTTTTTTATTTGCTAAAAGACCATTTCTACCTAGAGCAGCTGTAAGTTATATCTTCATTTAAAAATGTAGATTTAATTATTGTAAACAATATGCTAAAAATAGAAGCTTGAAACTAATAACTTGCATGTTTACTGCGTAAAAAATGATCAAGTAATAAAAGTGGACCAAAATCATTACATACTCTGTGTAGGATTAAAAAGTTTTTTTAACTAAATGACAATGGAACAAAAAATGTTCCCAATTCGATTGAAAGAAATGGTCATTAGCGTGTTTCTGATTAGAAATAATTAAGGAAATAAATTTCGAAAAAAATATATTTAGTATGTTTGAAACGTGACTGACCTGGAAAAATTTTTACTATTTCTTTGTATCTATGGCACATGAAATAAAGTTATGAAAGTAAGAATTTCAAGATTAAAAATTCTATTAAATTACAAAGATAAAAGTTAAGGACGAAAGTGATAGTATATGTTAAATAGCTTGCAGAGAAAATGTGCGTAATTTGAAGTTCTAAGGTTATTTAAGCTATTTTGTTGATGCCCATAAACGGTGTTTATTTGGTAATACTACCGAGATTCATTAAGATTGTTGTTATTACTAGAAATATTCATGTTTAATATGAAAAGCTTTAGCGTTTTAAAATGAAAAATATACTCGACCGATGGCATTTTAGATAAATACCCTCCGACACGCTTAATGGTGTTAAAATTTAAATAATTTGATCATTTTAAATTGCAATGTGGTGTCTTGCCAGTCCACTGCTGGATAGTAGGCAAGTATAATTCATAGTCTGAGGTTCCATAGCAGTTCTTTATAAATTTGGGTGCATCAATATTATGGATTGGTGTCAAATGAGATATGCGAAATCCTTTTTTTTATACCTTCATAAAAAACGTGATTTTAGTTACTCTCTGCAGATAACTAAAGCATGACTTTTTTAGTTACCGATGCAAAAAAACTATTTTTGATCATGGGTCCAAAAAAAGATTTCTGCACCTTTTTTACCCAAAATTAAAGAGAAATAGCGGAAAATAGTAATATTCAAAAAATCTAATTATCATTGCGTAAAAATTAAGCCATTTCCGCCAGTTTTCACCAAGTATTTACGAAAAAATCATTTAAAAACATTGTCAAAATATCAAACTGTCAACGACTAAAATGTCGCAATAATGAACGTCAACGAGTAAAAAGGCACATCGCTATGGAAACCATTATTATTTCATTTACCAGCCGCCTTGATTTATAGTGTAAAGATGGTGTATTGCGGGAAGTGCTCATCGTTCGAGATTTTTAGTAGTAGTGGCTACAATAGTGCTTTTTTTACAAGCGCTGTTTTAAACAACGAGCGCAGCGAGGTATTTAAAAACGCGAGTAAAAAAAGTACAGTTTAGCCGCGAGTTGTTAACACTATTTTTTTTAATACCTTTATCAAGAAAAACAGAAAAATACTTTTAAAAATCTCGAACGAAGAGCACTTCCCGCAACACACCATCTTTACACTATAAATCAAGGCGGCTGGTAAATGAAATAACAATCGTTTCCATAGCGATGTGTTATTTTACTCGGTGACGTTCATTGTTGTGACATTTTAATCTTTGACAGTTTGATATTTTGACGATGTTTTTAAATTATTTTTTCGTAAATACTTGGTGAAAACTGGCGGAAATGGCTTAATTTTTAGGCAAGAATAATTAGATTTTTTCAATATTACGATATTCCGCTATTTGTCTTTAATTTTGGGTAAGAAACGGACATAAATCTTTTTTTGCACCCGTGATAAAAAAAAAAGTTTTTTTTTGCATCGGTAACCAAAAAAGCCATGCTTTAGTTATCTGCAGACAGTTACTAAAATCATGTTTTTGATGAAGGTGTAAAAAAATGTATTTTCCTGTTTTTTTTGGATTTTTTGATAAAGGTATTAAAGAAAATAGTGTAAACTGTGCTTTTTTTACTCGCGTTTTTAAATACCTCGCTGCGCTCGTTATTTAAACCAACGCTTGTAAAAAAAGCACTATTTAAGCCACTAGTTGTGTTAAGTGCAGAGTTATCTGCCGGCATAATAATTTATTTGTTGACAGTTTTTGTGCTTTTACATTTTATTATTTAATATAAGTACTACCATATTTTTTAAAATTATTATTATTACGCGCGTTGTGATTCCATAGAAACCTCATTACTCGTGTTTACAGTAGTACCAACCAGTACTAATATTGTAGATGATCATCATCGTGATGTACATAACGTAAGGTTTGTTTTAACTATCGACAGGTGGTTTCGGATTACCATATAGCGTGTTAAAAAGTGAATTTCTAACAGTTTGGTCGACTCAATGTGTAGCGGTGGTTTCAGTAATTTTATAACGTGCTTATGTATCACTTACACTTTCTTGCCAATGAAAGCGTTTTATTTGTGTGTGGTGATTAACGGTATGATCAAAATTCTCATCTTAGACGTGTCAGATGTTTTTCTTGTTATTTTTTGCGTTTTGGTTTTACGTTTGCTGTTTTTTTGGTTAGATTTTTTCTGCAATGGATCTTTTTATATTAATTAGTTTATTTTTAATCTTATGGGTAGAGATTCGCTTTTTCTGTCAGTGACCTCAGCTCAGGAAGTGACGTTCGAAACGGGTCATGTGATATCCATACTTTTTGGAGTCAAATAAATATCAGAATTGGCTGAAATTTCTTTCTGTCACAAATTCTAAATATTCATACATTTCATGCCCACATAGCAAGCCATAGATATGTACATCCAATGGATATACATTTTTAGTCCATCGCCGTATATACATTCATGATATATCCATTGGATGTTCCATTGATATTCCTTGCATGGACATACATGAACATAGCTCCATTGAATGTTCAATTGACATCCCTTGTATAGAAATACATAAAATGTATTTCCATTGGATATCCACTAACGTATATGCAAAAAAGCTCTCAATTCTAAATATCCAATGGATGTGCAATTTACATCCCTTTCATGGACATTAATAAACGTACCTCCACCAGACATCCAGTGACGTATATGCAAAAAAGGTCCTAATTCTGAATATCCAATGGATGTGCAATTCACATCCCTTTTATGGACATTCGTAAACGTACCTCCACCAGACATCCAGTGACGTATATGCAAAAAAGGTCCTAATTCTGAATATCCAATGGATGTGCAATTCACATCCCTTTTATGGACATTCGTAAACGTACCTCCACCAGACATCCAGTGATGTATAGGTATGCAAAAATGGTCTGAAATCTAACCGTCCAATTGATCCGCAATTTAAATTCCTTTCATGGACATTCATAAAAAGGTCACAATTCTGAACATCCACTGGATGTGCAATTTACATTCCTTCCATGAACATTCATAAACTGTACCTCCACTGGATATTCAGCAATGTATATGCAGAAAAGGTCCCAATACCTCCGCGTCTGTAAGACATGACTCGGAACACTTTTTTGATTTCCAATTCAAAATATTCAAACATTTGAATCAGTAGCCTTAGAAAGATGTTTTAGCTTATTCGACAAAAAAAACCTCCGAGCCGTGTCTTATTTTTTGATTTTCACTTATTTTTTAATACCTATAACACTCAATTAATTTTCCGTAGGTTTTTTTTCGGGTTTTTTTCCGAGGTTTTTTTGTCGTTCTTTTTTTATCCGGGTTATTTTTATATCCATGTATTTTTTCCGTTTTTACCAAAAGAAACACATAAACAATGGATTGAAGAGGTTACACTGGATATTATAATCATACTGGACATTTTTACATCAGTTTGGAGTATTCCATACTGATATTGAATTACAATAGTGAAAGTCTCCAAAAAAGATTAAAAAATCACTCTTAAAGAACCCGGCACAAATTACATTGGAAATGGCTTTCGGCTAAATGTCATAATTTTTTTATATGTTGTAGTACTCGATCAACAAAGCACAAAAATAATAAAAAAGGAGATAGGGAGCAGGATTACTTTCTGAGATATGGAACTTTAAAGTTTTTTTGGACATGGTCCAATATTTTTTCCATAACTTTGTTAATTACCGCTGAAATAAAATGATTCGAAGCTCTATTTGTCTGGAATGAAACACTCCTTCCACCCATATAAAAATGTTTTTATATGGTTTCTTTGGTACCACCAGAAAAGTCACTGATTTGTAAGTTTTAAAAAAGAAAGAAAACGACCATTTTAAAAAAAATTACATTTCTCATTTTCTTTAAAACAAACGGCCAGATTTTAAAAATTTTCACATATATTATTGAATCTCCAATGGATGTGCAATTTACATCCATTTCATGGACATTCATAAACGTACCTCCACCAGACATCCAGTGATGTATAGGTATGCAAAAATGGTCTAGGCTAAAGAAAAAATTTTAAGCTTGAGTGGTACCATAAATGTCAAAAATGGTAGGCGCCTTTAATGTTTTTAATATTTTTGATATTGGAGAAATACGAAAAGTGATTTTAAATATATTATAGATAGGTTATAAAAACTTTTTATAGACAAATTCAATCCGAAAGCTTAATACCAATATGTTGGTACCAATTAGTACCCATTGGTACCTGTACTTGACCAATCAAATTGTTAGTGTGGTATATGCTTTTGGGCTAACTTGGGGTCACCGGTAACGAATTTGATAACATTTTTCCGGTTACTATTACCGTTTTTCTACGAGAAAAAAAAAGTAGGTAAAGTATTTTTCCTACTTAAGTGCTGAAAAGTGGTTTTTACGCATGCATTTGCGTTCAAAAAGTTAAAACTCTTAAGATATGTTTAATATGGCGGCATGCGGCGGCTTGTATTTAAAAAAAATCAAGGTAGGCTTGACAACGTCAAACCTTTGCTTAAGAAACGACGTCATTTGCTGTCAGATAAGTTTACGGATTCTATTGGGAACACAGTGTAAACAACCGGAAAAATGTTATCATATTCGTTACCGGCAACCCCAAGTTAGCCTGGTCAAATACCGGTACCAATGGATAACTATCGGTAGCAACAAATCACTTTTCGTACTTCACCAATATTTCAAAAATATTAAAAAGCATTAAAATTAACTACCATTTTCGCAATTAATTGTACCACTTAAGCAAAAATGTTTTTTTCGCTTACTAGCATTATTTATATTAACATATGTAAAAACTATTAAAATCTGGCCGTTTGTTTTGAAGAAAATTAAAAAAAAAATACAAATCAGTGACTTTTCTGGTGGTACCAAAGAACCCTTATAGAAATATTTTTACATGTATGGAAAGGGTGTTTCATTCAGGACAAATAGAGAAACGTTTTATTTTGGCGCTAATCAACAAAGTTGTGCGAAAAAATTTGAACCATGTCCAAAAATATAACTTTAAAACACGTCAACTTTAAAGCTCCATATCTCAGAAAATAATCCTGCTCCCTATCTCGTTTTTTGATTTTTATGTTTTGTTGATCGAGTACTACAACATATAAAAAAATTATGACATTTAGCTGAAAGCCATTCCCAACGTAATTTGTGCAGGGTTATTTAACTCAATTTTTTTACTCTCCAGAAAAAAATGGTTCACTCCAGCCGATTTTTTCCTGTGTAGGTAACCAACTTAGGGGCCATCCATAAATTACGTAACGTATCAAGGGAGAGAGGGGTAGGTGCAAGTGTTATAAAGTTTTACTGGGGGAGAGGAGGGATTCACACGAAAAATGCGAGGATTTGTTCCAGGAATTTCATAGTGGTTGGTAAAGTGCCTGAAAATATGTAGTAGTTACATGTCAAACTGTCAAAAATAGTGCCGACTTTATGTACCGATAAGTCTCTAATATCGACCGTATTAGTGATTGTTTAAAATGTTTTCTCTCTATGGATAAAATATCGGTCAGCTCATATATGTTATAATATAAATGGACAGCGTAAAATAAGCTGGTCAACAATTGCAGTGATTTTTAAAAAAAATAATTTTAAAGATACAAAACACTTTGAATTTTTTTGTGACACGAAATAATATTTTGTTGGCATAAATTGCACCAATTAAGCACAAATTTGCGTTTTTTACGACAAATTGTAAGGTTGATATGAATAATACTAATTTTACGATCAACTCGACACGATGTTAATGGCTCATTTACGGTCCTAGGATAATAATAAAGCCTAGACGTAAAGGCGCAATTACACAGACGAACATGCTCAAATAAAAGCTCGTGCAAAAGATCTGAAATTTTTTGCGCGAACATTTTTGTGAGCTTTTCTTTGAACATTTCGTTCGGGTAAATTTTTGAGTTATTGCTATCTATTTTGGAAAAATATTTTTAAAGATAATAATAAATATAATTTTACATCATTGATCAGTGATCTCAATTCTTTAAAAAAATGGAACACCAACTTTTATTTTAAACTTTTGTGAAAAAAAGGCGACGGCAAGCGAAACATTACTATTGGCTATCAGTTTTGTCATATGCAATGTTAAAATAGTTAATGATGGAGGTAATAAAATTTAATTCTTTTCTTTAACTTTTTTGGTTTTCTTTCATTATAAAAAGAAAACGGAAATGTCTTCGAAGTAATTACTTTTTAAAATGCAGGTGGATATTTTTAGAGAACTGTTCTGGAGAGTAGTTAGTTGTTCCCTGGGGGGGGGGGGGGAATAGGGAGGTTTAGACTGTCGGAACGCAGCGCTGTCAAACACTGCTGTAATTTTGTGTGTCAATGTTCATTTGACCAAAACTCCCTCTCACTAGTCTACGGTTTTTACCTTTTCCTAACCCAGCAACAGCAATAAATAAGTGCCAATTTTTATTTTTTTTGATTCTCGTTTTTTTTACAACTCCAAAAAAGTTACAAGTATACTGGCATATCCCCTATAAAAATCAGATCAATCGAAGTTGCTTATGAGGTAAAACGTGAATTTCGACATCAAATCGTTTTTCCGTCGGAAAGCACTTAATTAAAATTAAAAATACCTTGTTTTAAAACTTAGTCTTTCTATTTTCAGTTAAGTTCAATGAATTCCCATAAAACTATAAAATTTAAATTTGTAAGAAATTTTTATTACCAACATTTCTTCAAACAAATTTTGCTCAACATTCTCTCCAAAATGTAAGTGTGTTTTTTTTGTACGCGATTTTGCTCGAACATTTCTTTGAACATTTTGCTCAAGAGGTTCGTGTAAATGTTTGTCGGCATTTCAACATCAAAGGAAAGTTTGTCTGTGTAAATGCGCCTAAACCACAAGATGGCGTAACAAGCGATGAAACTTTATTTTATAAGTTCACTAATTGACGCAAAAATGTGAATTATTTTTCTATATTTTTAAGACAATAAATATTTATTAAACGTAAAGAAATCCAACATAATTTTAGTAATCTAACCGAAAATAAGTCCCGTTGAACTGACATATAACGCATTTTTAACAAAAAAAACCTTGTTTTAAAGATATATGAAAAGAGCCTTAGTAACCTTATTTGTTTTGACGTTTTAGATAGAACCACGGATCACCTTCGGTTCGGTACTCTGTGATAGATCGTCATTGAAACTTCAGGTTGTGAAGGTTGTTGACTATTTGTTGACTAGTTGTGTTCGCGTTTGACATTTTTAATAATTGCTGATATTTATAATGACATTTTCATTGGTCATGTTATGGTCATTACACGCTCAGATAAATTAAGACACTCGCCTGCCGCTCGCGTCTCAAATTTCATCTTTAATGACCATCATAACATGCTTGCTATGTAACCTACTATTTTCAATATACTGTTACTTTATTCAACAATTCAGCTCCCTACCCTTAAAATTCTCCTTTCTTTTTAAATCTAAGCATTGATAGTTAAAATTGTATGCTACACAGGCAGGCAGACAATAGAAAATAATAGGATCTATATCATTGAGGGCAGTGTAGAGTTTTGAGCCAAAGAGAGAATGACTCAAATTATGAAATCAGTGACTGATGGTACATTGACAAATATCCATTGCTTCAAAAGGTTTCCTATTTATTACATTTCCAAAAAAAGCATTTGTTTGTAATAAAAAAAAGTTCTATAAGTATAAACATTGAAAATTTTACATTATTAGTTTTGACTTTTCATTAATTTTGATGAGGAAAAATTGAACTTTACTCGGCATGAGTGGCCTTACATAGTGACTTAAATTGTTGTTCAGTTTAGCTGTCGTTAAGGAAGCTAGCAATGCAACAACTGTCGCCGCTTAGAAATACGCTTTCACTGTGTCAGATTTGTTTTACCATATTTACTAGACTTATACATACAACCACATAAACAAACAAAAACGATATATAATAGGTTACGACTAGTTATGTGCAAAATTGATTGATACTAATTATGCGCTTGCCCTGCTGTGTATCAATTATTCTGTAAGTTACCTGAAAGTATATTGAACGATATAGGTAACCATTTCGTTACACACTAAAGGCGGGTTTACCCAACTTTAATAACACACCTAAGCACAATTTTATTCATAGTCATAATGTTAAGTACATTATTCTTAATAGAAGTGTTTACCCAAGTTTTCATAGTTATCATTCGCAATCCATAAGCACAGTGTATAATTTAAAAGTTAGTTGAAAAAAGCAAAGAAAGCATTTTGGTTGGTTGATTTGAAAATGGGAGTGATTAATTTTAGCTGATAATAGAAAACAGAAATTTAGCAAGAAGGAAGAACACCTAACCTGTTGAAGTTAGGTCAAGAAAAACAGGTTTTTTTGTTATTCTTCTTTGTCAATTTGGTATGTCAATTTTCAAAATTTATCCTAATGCGCTATGCCTATAAACTCTTGGATAAACAGGTGCTGATAAATTATGTATTAACACTAAAATTGCGCTTATATACTATGCATTAAAGTTATGAATTATCCTCGGAATTGTCAATATGAAAAGTTGGGTAAACCCGCCTTAAAAGAAAAATGTATTCTGTATTTAAGAATAACTCTATGCTTAAAAAAAATAATTATTCTTCTACGCGTACATTATTTAATATTTCGAACAACTATTTGCTTGAATTTAAACTTCCAAATCAGTTACATCAACCGAAAAGAATCTAAAAAAGAGAAGATCAAAAGATCTTGGGAGGAAAGAACGAAAATTCAAAATTGGATGAGTGTCCCACAAGGAACACACAAAAGACCCCGCCCGGGGTGACCAACGTGGGCTCGTCAGTGGATTCACTAGTCACCCTCAATCCAGACATCATTTAACACCATCGCACACTCTGACTTCCAACTCTGAATCACCCACAAATAGGCATCCTTTGCTTATTCTTAAATTTCAAGAATAAGTATTTTTAAATTAGTAGTGTAACACTTAAATCAATAATTACCTAAAATTTTAACTTGGATTAAAAAAAATATAACCAAATATTAAGTTAAGAACTACTTATCCTTCAATTAAATAAAGGTTCTAGGTTTTGCAACAACTCGTCTATACTCTTAAATTTAGCTTAATTATTGTCCAAATAAGTTTTCCTGCCAAAAAAACCGCATTAAAACTCACATCTTTTCCACAGACTCGGGCGACACATAAGTACTTATACGAGAACAATTCTGTATTAGGTGTGTATGTAAAGCTTGTGCGAGTCAAGTTGTTAGGTCGTCGTAGTTTAATTTCGGTTGTAGTCATAGTCTAGGTTAGGTCATAGTTTAGTTTGATATGTTGGTTTAAGATTAGAATCTGTTATGGTTGCCTTAAGAAGAGCCTAAATATCTATCCAAATAGTTGTGTATACTTGTTGCAACCACTCACTAATATTGAGGACTATCAAAACGAAGTTATGCTTGGATCAACATGTATCCTCTCGGATATATTTTTTTCCATGCAAATTATAATTTTGTTAAGGCGCAATTACACAGACAAACTTTCTTTTGATGTTGAAATGCCGGCAAACATTTACACGAGCCTCTTGAGCAAAATGTTCAAAGAAAAGTTCGAGCAAAATCTCGTACAAAAAAACTCACGGAAATTTTAAAGAGAATTTTAGAGCAAAATTTGTTTGAATAAATGTTGGTATAGAAATTTCTTACAAATTTAAAATATATATTTTTATCGGAATTCATTGAACTTAACTGAAAATAGAAAAACAAAGTTTTGAAATAAGGTATTTTTAATCAAGTGCTTTCCGACGGAAAACCGAGACGATAAACATTGTTTATTATTTATGATGATGCTAACGTTGTTAGCGAAACGCGCGTCGAGTGCATAAAAGTGTAGTTTTGGTTTGTGGAAAATAATCATAATTTTGATGAATTTGTTGTTACCTGTAAAATGTTCATCCCACGTTTTGGATTTCGCAGGTAGTAGGCCGGCCACCCTTTTGAATCGAAATGTTGTCCCTTTGCATATTGTTTGTTCAGTGTCAGTAATCGACCTTGATTATTACATGACTTGATTATTACATTAAATCTTCAGCATTTTCATGAACCTTTTGCTTTTTTAAGCAACCCAAATACTTTTAAAAATCTTGGGGCTTAAAACTAACTAGGTAAATCTGGTGTAAGGAATTAAAAAAAAACAATCAAAG
Source organism: Oxystoma pomonae (assembly GCA_963921995.1). Taxonomy (NCBI): domain Eukaryota; kingdom Metazoa; phylum Arthropoda; class Insecta; order Coleoptera; family Brentidae; genus Oxystoma; species Oxystoma pomonae. The sequence continues at coordinate 14,441,232 of OY998173.1, forward strand.
CTAAGGGTAAAGTAAAGTTACAAAAATATGTTTAAAAAAATCCCGCTCCCCACCACTCCTCATAGTCGTGAGGCGCGGAGTGCCGCTTAAATATGCAATTTTTGAGTTTTTTGCCGATATTTAATTTAGGAAAAAACCCTTGGAAATAAAAACAAAAACTCGCAAGAAAATCCAAAAAAAACCCCCGGGCAAAAAAATCGGGGAAAAACCCTAAGAAATAATTATTATAAGTAACCCTAATCCAACTCAACTAAAGTTAGACCCACCCAACCTAATTCAAAATAATATTTTTTGACTTTCATATTTTAAAAACCGAAAATCGTAGTTTTTCACAACTAGTGGCTAAAATAGTGCTTTTTTTACAAGCGTTGGTTTAAATAAAGAGCGCAGCGAGGTATTTAAAAACGCGAATAAAAAAAGCTAATACTTTTATCAGAAAATCCAAGAAAAACAGGAAAATACTTTTAAAAATCGCAAACGAAGAGCACTTCTCGCAAAACACACCATCTTTACATTATAAATCAAGGCGGCTGGTAAATGAAATAACAATGGTTGCCATAGCGATGTGCCTTTTTACACAGTGACATTCATTGCTGCGACATTTTAATCTTTGACAGTTTGTTATTTTTAAGGTGTTTTTAAATGATTTTTTCGTAAATACTTGGTGAAAACTGGCGAAAATGGCTTAATTTTTAGGCAAGAATAATTAGATTTTTTCAATATTACTATTTTCCGCTATTTCTCTTTAATTTTGGGTAACCCAACTTTTCACTTCCGAATTACTGAGCTTTGTAATCCAATAACGTAAAAACACATTTTTTTAACGGACCACATTTTTTATACATTTTGACCAAAATTGCTAAAAGTAAACGCCATCAATGACATTATATAGCACCTAAACCAAACTAATAAATATACCGAACCTGACCTATGCCTATTTTTTCCGGATTTTTAATGAAACAACTACCAACAAAATTTTTATATAATATTTTTCGTAGTTAAAAAATAACTAAAAAGTAATTTAGAGCAGAGTTAAATTGGTTTACGCAGCGTTTGACAGCGCTGCGTTCCGACTGTTTAAACCTTCCTCCCCTCCCCCAGGGTCCTGTAAAAATAACTACTCTCCAGAACAGTTCTCTAAACGTATCCACCTGCATTTTAAAAAGTAATTACTTCGAAGACATTTCCGTTTTCTTTTTGTAATGAAAGAAAACCAAAAAAGTGAGAGAAAAGAATAAAATGTTATTACCTCAATGGTAAACTATTAACATTGCATGTGACAAAACTGACGGCTTTTTTTTCACAAAAATTTAAAATAAAAGTTGCTGTTCCATTTTTTAAAAGAATTGATATCACTGATGTGAAATTATATTTATTCTCATCTTTAAAAATGTGTTTCGAAAATAGATAGCAAAAATTTGCTCAAAAATTTACCCGAACAAAATGTTCAAAGAAAAGCTCACAAAAATGTTCACGCAAAAATTTTTACATCTTTTGCACGAGCTTTTGTTTGAGCATGTTCGTCTGTGTAATATGCGCCTTAAGATAGTGAAATTCGAAAATTTTCCATCCGGTGGTTTTAGGAGACTGTACAATACATTTTTGAGGCGCTTTTGGTGAAAATAATCCAAGATATCGAAAAGTTGATGTTTTCTTGTAGCTGATGAAATTTTTTCCTTGTGATTTTTGAGGTTCTATTATTTCTTTTTTTTTTTACAGGTTACAAAATGGTGAATACCCAAAAAATTTGGCACCTGCACCTCTGGGGGGTGTTTTAAATCTATAGCCCCCAGAAAGGATTTTTTTGTGGCAATTGGTAATAAGTTCGTTTATAATTTCCTCAAGTAACCGTTTTTAACAAGGATTAATTTACCTTAATTAATGTCCCAAGTTGTTCACTAACCAATAAAACACCTCCAATTTTGTCTAGAAAAACGCCATATTTTGAACCCGTTTTCAGCACAAAAAATATATTTATGAGAGCACTACGAGGCAAAACAAACATAACAACTATATTAATTTATTTACAAACTGAAATTAAAACATTGAGGTTATCTAAAAGCTCAGTCAAGAAAACTTTCCTTGCTCAAAGCCCACTCATTTCAAAGCTGTAGCTTTCATCAGTAGAGGTTGGTGCAAGCCAAGATCTGAACTCGCTGTTTGTGATTTGAACGCAGCTAATATTTTTTGAAACTGATAGAAATGTAAACAGAACTTGCACTTAAGTTTTTTAATACATTTCATAAATAAATACAAAATTCATCGACTCCTTATTTTAGTATTACCCGTCTAAATCGTTGTGTGATATCAAGTATTAATTGAAAAAATTAATTAACAAGGGTAAGTTTTAATTAGAGTGGCATATAACCCCAATTTTAATTTGTTCTACAGAGTTTTTACTATTTAAACTCCGTGTGGGTTTAAATTTTCTAATCTAAAGTTGAAACTTTCTTCTTAAATCCAACAAAAGATTTTGTTAAAATGATTATTCAATAAAAAAATTTATTAAAATTCTTCTTATAAGTCAAACTATGTCCAAAACTCAAGGATGGCTGGTTTAAAATTTTCTAACATAGACTAAACCCTTTTAGTAAATCCCACCGAAAGTGTCTAAATAGCCAAGGTTCGTTTAACGAAGAAGAGCAAGATGTGGTGATGAACCTTTTTGGTTGTCTTAGTCCTGTGTCTCCAGTGTTTTGACAGTTGGTCCTTTTCCCAATTGTTGAGTTCTTTTAGAACGTGTCTTTTCATGAGTCCACAGTAGGGCTTTGGGCCATGATATGGCGTTTCAGCACCTTATTTTGCGAGGGTATCTGCTTCCTCGTTGCCCGCTATGCCTCGGTGTCCGGGTACCCACATCAGTTTTACCTGACTGTGCGTCTCCAGCGATTTTAGGGTTTGTTTGCATTTTCAGACTAGTTTCGACTAACATTTATATGTACATGTGTTTATGGCTTTTGAAGCCGCTTGACTGTCAGAAAGTATAGAGATGTGTTTTCTTTTGAGGCCCTGGTTGAGACATTCCTGTACACACATGTTGATTGCAAGCAGTTCAGCTTCGAATATGGTGGGATATTTTCGCAGTGACTGGGATAGTTTAACGTTAGGTCCGGAGATGTCCAATCCGGCTCCATTCTCAATGACTGAAGAAACTAATTGGCACTTTTTAATAAGGTCCTTTTTCTAACTTTTGGTAAAATCCTAGGAAATCCTTTTTCTCAATTTTCAAACAGAGATTCTTTTTGGGGAGTCGAATATAGTTTTCAACTATATCATTCGATTCGTTAAAACCTTAATAAATCTAGTCTCACAATACTCTTTTATCGGACCCTTTGGTTTGGAGGATATTGAGGAATAAACATTCTAATTTTCATTAATAAAGTTTTAATTATGAGAGATTGCCGCGTGTATTTACCGATTTATTCAATTAGAGCCGTTCATACTTCGGCAGTACCTAACTAAAGTATATTAAATCGTAATGTGGTAGAAAGCAAGGCCAGCTCTAAGAAACTCGGTCGGATTATTAATTCTTTTAACATAATATGTCAAGGACTCGAGTATTGTATACACCATTAACTTACTGTTTATAAGCGCCCGATTTTTATGCATAATTGGAACAACTCCCGCGCCGGCGATAAATACAATAATCAATCTTTTTTGTAGTTCCCACCAGCTCCGGGTTAATAATACTCATTTTGACAAGGTGAAACATATTGCACAAGATAAACATAACAATAATTTTTTAGCTAATAAAAGTATACGAGCATGCAACGGATCAAAATGGGTAAGGTAATTTTACAATTTTTACGACTTGATTTGAATAGACATCTCATTTAAATATAAGAAATAAAATGCAATATTGCATCCTTAGAACATTTTCAATTTTACCCATGTGTGTCACCATATTCTTCCGCAAATGTGCTGCAAAATACTTTTCCAAGCATGTACGGAAAAGTTTCATATGATTTGTGCAAAATTACAAAAACTAGTGCAATTCATTAGTGTTCGTAGGAAAAATAGCGTACGCAACTCGATAGAAAGTAACTTTCTTACACTCGCGTGTTGTTTCACTCGGCTAGCGCCTCGTTCACAACATTCACGCAAAAATTTCAGCTGGGTGAAAAATAGGTACCTTATTTTTTAAAGAAGTTGTCAAAATTATTAATTGCAAAACTATCGTGTGATAATAATCACTTTTTATGATTATTTCTTTACGATAATGGGAGGAAAATAAAACAAAAAAAAAACCGGTATCTCTTCATCTACAAACAAACAAAATTAAGCAATGCATGTACGTTAATACCTCGAGAAGCTGAATTAAATGCCAAAATATAATATGCAATATTATATCTTTCAAGGCTAAAAATATGTTTGCAAAATTTCCTTCTAATTATGAACAATCGTTTTAGATAATTACGTTGATAGCCTTTTACGCACATGCATTATTATTTGTACTATTTAAGAGAGAAACAAAAAATGTTTAAATAATTTATTAACAATAAAATGTTTTTAAGCGTTAAAAAAAATCAAAAAATTTATATAATTGACTGCTACAATTTGTACGGCTCAGGTTGTGTTTATATACAGGGTAGTCCAACAGAACCCTCCATAAAAAGTATCTGTTAGCTGTAGGAAGAAAAATAATTCTATAGAATATGTATTATATACTCAATTGCTCATTTTAAATATTTTAGTGCTATTTCAAGTCTAGTTACACACCTGATTTATTGTAGAAAAAAAATAAAGGCAAATATTTTGCATTTTATTCAGTGTTGCCCTCGGTGTTGTTTCAGATTGAATTCACATTGTGAAATTTTATTTAATAAATTTAGAATTTTTTTTCAATTATTTTTATTTGAGAATCACCCTTGAACCAAATTTATTCTACTCGATGCTGTGGTGTCTTGTAGATATTTAACAATCTTTTCAAGAGCATTTAGGCAAAGCCTGTTTCGATAGCAACTTAAAGCCAACCCAAAAAATAAGTGAACTTCTTTTTTCCAGAATTTGATAATTGAAATGTTGAATTTATGAAAGGCGTCAGTAAAAAAAAAAGAAAATCAAAATGTCAGGGTCAAAATTGGGTTGAAGGACAAATTAAAATTGATGAGTGAGTAAAATTTTTGTCGGCACTTTTAATTGAGTTTTTTTTATTGGATTTATTATTGAATGTGGAAAATTAGCTTCTTTAAGTCATTTTGTCTTTTGCTGTTATTGTTGTTGTCATTGGACTGGCGGGCGTCAGGTCAATAAGCCCGATAACGATTCAGACCATTACCATGTTCTGACCCCTGATTAGCGCAAGCGGCGCTTGAATGTTACTAAGGAATTCCAAAACGAACCAAACACGGCGATAAATTCAAACAAACGAGCATATATAAATAGCGCCGCATGGGTTTTTTGGCTTTGCATGCTTACAAGTCCCTTGATATATTTATACTGCAGAAATTCCCGTTCGACTATAAAGAAGGCCTTATATTTAAATTTAAAAGTGTGAATACACCACTTAACATTTCGGACAGCGAGTGGAGTGGGTGGCTTTTACTGGAGAACCACGCAGGTTCTTACGGTGATAAAGATATTTTTGTGATCCTTATAAATATATAAATTCCTTTATGGCTGGGTCGTTAATTGGAACAGAGTTTTTTATGGGCAAGCAATACTTTGTTAAAAATGGCATTTTAACTGTAAGCACGGAAAAGAAAATTCCTTTGTTATAAAGAAAGGCGTATGGAGGCTATTTGGTTAGTCAAAAAAAAAGTTTTTTTATTTCCACTAAAATTAAGTTATTTGGGTCAAGAAAGACCTAAATACAAAATTTTGTCATGGTGTCTGTCTGTCTGTCTGTAACACGACTACTCAAAAACCGATTTTTATCAAGTTTGAAACAAAAATTCTTTGTCACCAGACGCATAGCTGATTGTTTTGTTATGGGAGTGGGGGGTTGGTAAGAGTGGGGAATAAACTTTTCAAAAAAGTGGAACTCACGAACCGTAGCAGCTAGCTACACGCGGTTTTAACATTAAGATAGATAATTGCATTTTCAACCAAAAAAAAAGAAAATATTTTGAAGAAAAAATTTGGAATATATTTTTTTTTAAATATTTTATGGATGGTCATACGTGCCTGCTAGGGCCATTTTTGAATATGGCTAAACGAATATTACTCCGCCACAAAAGAATATTTTGTTATCCTAAATCGGATCAATTCAGCAAAAATTTCTTTTTTTGGGACATGAATCAAAAACTGTGCCAAATTAATACATTGCAGAGCAAACTTTATTTTTGGTGACAGATAAATATTCTTGGTCACACAGAAATTCTTTTATCAGCGTTGATTATTTTAAAGTTAATTGATAAATTGATAAACAATTAGTAGCACTGATTAAAATCTTTCCCACATAACAATGAAAGAACATTTACATGCATAGCATATGCGTTAAACCTCCTTTTGAGTATGTTCGTATGAGCACATCTTTAGCATATGCTTGGTACATACTATTCCATCCATAGCAAATGTATATATATATATATATATATATATATATATATATATTTTAAACATTTTTTGCTCAGTTTAGCGCACATGCTATTCTGGTACCATAAAAGAACATCAAAAGAATGAGCTTTTAAGTATTTTCTTGGCATACCCTAAGGACCTAACACTAAAGAAGCTTACTATTAGAACATCTTTATCATATGCAAAGTATATTTCACTTATTGAAACATTATTATTTGGTCCTTTTAGCGTACATGCTATTCTGCTACTGCAAAAGAACATAAAAAGAATGCGCTTCTAGTATTTCCCTAGCATATGCTAAGGAAATACCATTAAAGAAGTCAACTTTGAGAACATCTTTAGCATATGCAAAGTATATATCACTTATTGATGAAACATTATTTGGTTCTTTTAGTGCACAAGCTATTCTGGTACCGTAAAAGCAGAACATCAAAATAATGTTATTCTAGTATTTCCTTAGCATATACTATATATTGAAAATACCATTATATAAGGTTACTTTTAATTTTTCTTTAGCATATGCAAAGTATATACCAATTATGGTACAGTATAAGTAAAATCATGAGCGTTTAATTTAGTGCAATAAGAATCGGCCAAAACGCTTATATTCCGCGGTTTCAACCTATTTATTTATAAGCGCATGGTACAGTGGATGTAGCTTTGGTCTCTCAACCTGTGGGTTGTGGGTTCAAACCCCGTCGCCGCGTTGCACTTTTTTTTTTATTATTTGTCTTTATTTTTTTTTCTTATGGTGTATTGTGATAGGACATCGTTTTTAGAGCTCAAGAATATATTTTAGGAGGTAACGCTGTGCTAAGCACATGATAATCATCTGATAAAAAATATTTATTAGCACATCCTAAGTACCTGCATAGCATGTGATTAGGGCGGAACGTAACCTATTCTTAGCACATGCTAAAGATGTTCCAATGGTAATTTATAATATCCTTAGCATATCTTTTTTCTTCTTGAGGATATTCCATGCAAATGCTAAGGATGACAAATTGCTATGTGGGTTCTTTGTCACCAACAACGTAATTTCTGGATCTGACTGAACGAATATTTTTCGAATTTGGCATACATTTTGATTTATTTGGCTCAACAAAGGCAAATTTGTGCTAAATGAATGCAATTTAGGACAAAAGAATATTTTTTTTTGCGGCAGATAAATATTCTTTCAGCCATATCCAAAAATTGCTCTGTTTGGGACAAAGAAATAGGTCGTTATTTTTTCAAAGGTATTGTCACGGAACTTCTAGTAATTTTTAGACATGCTAAACAAAAGGCTATATTTAGAATATAAAATTCAACGAGAATTAAGCTTGCGCATGTACATTATTGCAATCAAGTATATGAGCTTTGCTTACATCACACGTCGTTTTCCTGTGCGAGGATCCAAAAAGGAAATCAGCCTTCAATTGTTTTAATCAAAATAAGGAATCTTGATTTTGCAGGAAAACATTTCTTTTTTTGTGTTTGCAACATCAGGTGGCCGGGTTCCGATTCCGAGATATTTTTGCAGGAATGTAAAATTGTTGTTTTAAAACGAACCAAATGCCTTTTTCAGCATTTGAAATGCAATGAAAAAAGCTGTTCTTTGTATAAATTCTGGTGGTAAAATTCACTTCTTGGAGAGTGCACGCGGGCGGGTTGAAAAAAAAATCCAATAAAGCCAAAAAGGTTTTTTAATCATTGCCAATACCGGAAAGGAGTCTGTTTCAGAGAAACACCTTGTATATACAGGGTGCCTTAAAATTTGCGTCACACACAAAACTCTGGTGATATTTTCGAGTATAAACCAAATGGAAAATGATTCTGTGCATTTTAAATCTAACGAAACTTCTTATGTTAAATACGAAATCCTTTATTTTTTGCACTTTTATATTTTAGGTTTTTTTCTGATTTCAGAAATGTACAACTTATATGCGCTGGGTTCATGGGTTTTTGACATATTTAACTTCAAAGTTTTTTCACTTAGGTGGCTGTGAATTAGAACTTGGGTGTTTCCATCAGACATGTCATCATAATTGTAGTAGCAATAATGTTTTTCGCTGTCTTTAAAAACTGCTAAATCATAGTAGGCGTGTTGAAGTGTTTTGTGTTTTAAAAAATGATAAACATCCTGCATTATGAGTCATAGCCACCTAAGTGAAAAAACTTTATAGTCCAATATCTCAAAAACTGTTGAAACCTGTGCATATGAGTTATACATTTCTGAAATCAGGAAGAAACCTAGAATTCAAAAATGCAAAAAAATACAGCGTGTTGTATTTAAAATAAGAAAGTTGCTATCAATATTTGACACTTGGTTTTTCTGACTTTAATATTCTTTATAAATCAAATAACTTTTGTATTTAAAACGTTTTTCTAGCTCACTTATTAACAGATATAACAGGGGGGGGAGGGCATTTATAATGAAACACCCTGTACCTGATTTTCAAAGTACGCTCAAAAAATTTAATTTATAGAGTTTAACATTTTTACTAATTCACTATTAAACATTTTTTTAAAACTTACTGTGATTTTCAGAAAAAACTTTTTTTTTGAAGCTTAGTTACTACTTGTTTTGGAATGTTATATTTACATACCTAATTCGGCTGTTTTTTTTGTGCGAAAATTGTAACACGTGTATATTTCTTTCAAAATAGAGAATGAGAGAAAAATTTACTATGTTTTCATGTAGAACTGAATGCGTTTTCAAAACTAACGTGAAAACGCGCGATCAGCTCAATACGCCTTTTTCTGGGATAGTAGGGACATAAAGCTATTTGTAACTCATCCCGGTATACGTATCCGCATCTAGCGAGAACCAAGTACATTGATTGGTCAGAAACTTGTAGCACGTTCGAAAAGAGCAGATATATGCTAATTTAAGGTGTTTCTGAACGCAATAGGTGCTGAGATACGATATGTGTGCCGTAACGATACGTGATACCTAACGCATCTCAACACCTATCGCGTTCAAGAACACCTTAGATTAGCATATATCTGCGTAAAAACGCGGATCGTATCTAAAGCGATTGAAAGTTTTAACCAAATTGGATTTAACAATTTATTCTGTGGATAAATAATCAAACTTTTATGTTGGTTTTCTAATTTTTGAAATTTAATAAAATCTTAAGAAAGTGAATAAAAAGTAAATAAAAACAATTTTTTTTTTATTTTTTAATTTTTTTTTGGTTGCTAGCTGATACGGTTCGTGAGTTACAATTTTTAAAAAAGTTTAATCCCCCCTCCTACCAACCCCCCCTCCATCAAAAACTAATCAATTCTGCGTTTGGTGATAAGAATTTTTGTGCCAAATTTGATAAAAATCGGTTAAGCGGTTTTTGGGTAATCGTGTTACAGACAGACAGACACCATGATAAAACTTTTTATTTAGGTATTTTTTGACCCAATAATATAACTTATTTTTAGTGAAACTAAAAAACGTTTGTTTTTGCCAATCCCAATAGCCTACATACTATGTATGGATGGCTAAAAAACCGGCACAAATCGTGTTCAAAACGCCTTCAAAAGTGAATCGTATTGAAAACGTATTCAATTCCACGTGAGAACGTAGTAATTAAACAAAATACTGTCTTATTATATTAGGATCAAGACAATTTGTCACCAAAGCTGCTTCAATCGCATTTTGGTTTCAGATTGGTTTAAAGAGACGCCTAACGTATAACAAATCTTGATTATAAGTCCTAAAATAGACGAGAAAATTAAAAAAACTAAAATCAAATGAAGTTCTCTCATAATGTATGCGTATGCGTGCTTTGTTTTGAATATTTTTACACATACATCAAAACTTAAAAAGCTTTAATTCTGTACATTTAGGAGGCAGCTTATTGTTTTACGCATTTAGGCTCTGAAAGGGTACCCATACAAAATAAATTTTACCTTAAAAAGAAAACATATTTTTGCAGGAAATATAACAAAGAAAGTGCCAAATTTTTGCAGCAGATTGCTGAGACAAAATTAGGGTCTTTAAGCACAACTTTTAATTGCAAAATTTTTTTTTACAACAGTTACTTTAATTAGTTCCCGAGATATTGTTAAAATATTCTATTCTCTATTATTGAATTTGGTTGTTACTGTACAAAATATATTTTTTTCAATAAAAATAAAATTATTTCTGAAAAAAACTTTTTGAAACAAAACTGAACCGACTTTAAAAAAAACACTTAAGAGTATAAAATAAATTAATTTTTATTTTTTTATAAAACCCAAATTTTTTAAAGTTGGCGCCAAAATATCACTACATTTATAATTTTTTTTATTTTTCTATTTGTTAAAACATATTTTCGATTTTATTGGACTACTTCTGGCCGCCGACTTAAAAAAATAGGGTTTTACATCAAAATAAAAAATAATTTATTTTATACATTTAAGTGTTTTTTTTTTATTCATCTTCTACTTTTTAAGGTCGGTTCAATTGTTTTAAAAGTTATTTTTTTTAACAACGAATGTCTTTTCAAATATATTTTGATTTTTTGAAGTGAGGTGGGGAAAGTATTTTATAAAACAGGACCAAATTAGGGCTCTCCTGAATCGAAAAAAAAATAAAAAAATTAAAACCTCATTTTTAAAAAAAAAGTCTGTTAAATATACAGTAATACTTAATTGTAAATTAAAAACAAAAGACATTTTTAAACTACAAGTTAGCTTATTGTCTATTTCAAATTATATATAAAAATTGAGGGCAATTTCAGTTTATTCAGAACTTCTAAAATTTATTGTACAAATACTTACGAAACTTTTGATTAAGAGATTTCTGTAAAAAGAAAAATAATTTCGATTGTAGAACTATTATTTGCTTATTAAAATAGAAACTTTTTCTACTTTATAAATCTGAAAACTAAATTTAAATATCCCACACTATAAAAAAGTTACACCAGTTTTATATTTAGAGCGCGCTCAAAAGATTTAGAGCGGAGGTCCTGAAACCGAGCGTGGTGAAGTACCCTTTCAGCCAGGCTGCAGTACTACTGTAAAGTGACTATAAGCGGTACTCACCGAAGATCGAGCATGCGGACATCAGGAGAGCCGTAGCGACGACTCGTGATACCGCCGACGACACCATGGTGCTAATATTTCGGGTCGTTCCACTAAGCACTAATATAAAAAAGTATCCTAAGGGGTACCACCGTGATCACACGCAGGAGCTAATGCACTACTTCACCCATGTAGAAAAACGAACAAATTCTCCCCAAATGTGACAGCACAGAACGCGGTTATGCACTGACTGACAGTGCTGGCAATAGCCGAAGGATTAAAAGTGTTTCTCTAAAGTTTTAGTGAAATGACCAAAGTGGGGACCACCGTCAACAACAACGAACGAAGAGAAAACCGAGAAAACCCCCACTTGGAACGGGCAAATCGACGAAGTCAGTCGGTAGCACCGGTGGTACCATTTGCCATTCTCTTGGTACCGCCGCCAACTCACTCCATTCACTTATCGCCATGAGATATTAGTTTGCCTCACTCCCAACTCATAACAAATGAATATTATTATTATAAACAATTGGTTAGGAAACGAATACAAATCCCGCTTTGTTTCCCATCCCTAAGAAACCAACCCCTTTACCCATGGTTCTACTTTGATTTCGGCTGTGCTGCTTCATTTTTGTTGAACGCTACAATGTTTTTTTTTAGTATTCATCTTTCATAGTACAGCTGAAAAACTGGCTTAGAAATTACGGAGGCCTTTTTTTGTGGCGATGGGACAATTTGGCGCCGCGCCACATATGGCAAAAGGTATTAGGGGGACAAAATTATGTTTTTCACCTTTTAAATTTATGAATATTTTGTTCGATTTATAGTTACAAATATCTAGAATGCAAAAATATATAAATATTTTTTATGTCGCAGTTATAGTTTGGGAGCAAACAACTTTCAAACATCGATTACTTTTTGGAGACACTTTTGTAACTTTTAAAAAATGGCTCATGATATAAATTTCTGACAACCTAATGTATGAAATCCCAAATTTTTAGTATTATGAAGATTATATTCTTTTCCAAAAATATGTTCAATATTTTCTTCCCTTCCGATATTTTTTTGACTCTGCTGCAAAAATTGTATTTTATTTCTGTTTTAATTTTATGATATAATGTAGAATAAGTTGTTTCTTACAAAAACAAAAAAATAAAGTTGCGCGAGTTTGCGCTTTTTGAGAAAATAAGATTTTTCTGAACATATATTTGTATAGAGGATGTCGATTTAAAAACGAGCCAGAGCCGTTTCTGGGTATAAATATTTATTTTATGAAACGCTTGAACCCGTCAGTTTTTTTTGCAAGGGAGACGTATTTTAGCCTCATTATTTGGGTCGTGGGACCACTAGCGGTCATGAGGAGGGGCAATGGCCCCACGCTAGCACATAAACACACCAAAAAATGAAGTGTGTGAGGATAGGAAATCGTTCTCTTTTTTAGTTTTTTTCGACTGAAAGCCAAACTTTTATTCTTAAATTAGTCATGACCCCTCTCCCCCTTAAGCAGATAAATATGACCGTCCCTGGGGTACACCCTCTTTGTCGGGTACAATTGGATACCCGAATTTAAATAGGGAACATTACTTCTGAGGCACCTAGTTTGAAAGCCTTTTAAATTCTCTTTACAAGTCCGAAGTTTTTTTTTTATTTTTTTTTAACATTAAAAAATAATAATGATTTTAAATTTGGAAAATCTGATTTAAAACATTTATAAATTTTAAGTTATTTTTAATTTACGTATTTATAAGCAAGTATACCTTAAAATTGTCAAAATTTTATGACCGGTAATCAGAGTCCCGCAAAGATATGCCATTGGGCTAATTTTTTAAATTGGTCTTGCTGTGCGAATGAATAGATTTTAAGAAAAACATCATAATCACGTTTTGTATAAGCATTTACTTAAAAAGTGTCCGTTTCGTAGTGTAGCTGTAATTTATGTTTATAATGCGACATACTTTGGCAGACGACTGTACAATTTTTCCATCTATCATTGTTTAACTCAATTTTTGAACCATACGCATTATATTTCAATGACATATTCTCAAAGGAAGGACCGAAATAATTTTGTCCCCGTAATATTGGCGTTATGCCGTATGTGGGGTGGGTCGGTGCAATCAAAAAAATTGTAAAACGAAATTTTGACATTTTTAGAAAATGTTAATATATCACCGGGTTTTTTTGTTTGTCTTTGTTTGAGTTGGTAAGGTTAAATAAAATTAATTGTGGAGTTGAGTTGTGTAAGGTGGGTTGTGGTGGGTTTAGCTTGATTTTCTTAGGAATTTCTAAATAAATAAATAAAGTTCTTATCCAAACAGGATATCAAACTTCTGGCGCCGACACGTCCTAGAGCTTTTTTTCGTAAACTCAGTTCTGGTCGGAGTAAATGTTGAGGATTGATTATTTTTAATTTATTTGAATCTAAGGAAACTTTTAGTACAACAAAATTTTGGAAAACAGAAGCAGCTGTGCAAAACATTTTTTTGTTGTTCAGGGGAACAAAAAAAATTATTTCTCCTTCTCGAACCTCTGGCTTTTTACCCAAATGTTTATCAAAAAAATGTAGTTATTCTTACCTACAAATTTTAAAAAAAAATCCAACAGCCGCCCTTGATTTGTTGTATAAAACCGGTGAGCTGTCAGTGGTTGTTTTATTCTCCGAGTTTTTTTTTCGATTTTTTGATAAAGGTATAAAAAGATAATGCGTTTACAACTCGCGGCTAAACTGTGTTTTTTTATTCGCGTTTTACGCTCGTAAAAAAAAACTAGTTTAGCCGCTAGTTATAAAAACTAAATACTATTAATCGTTTCCAAAAAAGTTGGGCCTTGTATGAAGAGACCGTCCCGTCGTGCCGCCCACCATTTTTCTAAAGTATGTGAGGGTCACTTAACGCAAAAAAGCATCCCGTACATGTACCGAAACATAATACGTGTATGTATGAATGTGCGGACATCGATAGGCAAAAACAATGAAAAATAGCCCGACAAATTTTAAGATGATAATCAGTTCTTATGTGGCTCATGATTTATTTGTCGTTCCTTTTGTAAAAAAGCGCCTTGGGATTGCTGTAGTCAGGGCCTGTGATAGGTAGACCATTGAAAGTACGATAACGTACCTATGTACGTACACCCTTCAAAAATATTTTGATGATTTGGCAATAAAAATTCCTTCGAATAGTACCCAAAAATTGCTTTTAAATTAACGAACTACAAATGCTAATATAGTTATATAGTTAATATCTGAGTTATTGAAACCTAATAGACCCTTATCGGAAACAAAAATTTCAGTGCAGGTATTCCAAAGACTTTCCCATCCCCAACGGTGGAGGCACAATTAAAAATACAAGCTACTAAATACAGACGACAGACTTTCAAAACAGTTAACATTGATATGCTGTAAGTTGAAATCGAAATACCAAATACAAGTGAGAGACATGACAAACTTTGATATTTTGTAGCTATAGTAGTTTTGACAGCCAATACAAATTATTAGATTTATAGAGTCTTCTAGACCAACACCGTTACACCGTTCTAAAAAGCCAGTTAACACCTAGCGCTTCAGTGCCGTTTAGCCTACCGTTGCCGCCATTTTTGTAACCAAATTGACAGAAATTCGGTCAGTTGGTTATAAAAATACTAACTGAACTAACAGATGAAATATTAAACTAAATATTGTTCTAGGGTATTTCCAAACTTTTCTATGGTGTATTCAGACTTCTCGGTTTTATCCAGACTTTTTCAGGGTCTATCCAACTTTTCCAGGGTCTATCCGACTTTTCCAGGGTGAATCAGGACTATCCCATGGTTGATCCAGACTTTTACAAGGTATATCCAGTTTTGTTCGCGGCTTTTTCAGGGTATATTCAGACTGCCTGGGTGTATCCGACTTTTCCAAAAGAATCCGGACTATTCCAGAGTATATCCATACTTTTTCAAGGTGTATCCAGATTTCCGGGGTGTATCCTGGCTTTTTCAGAGTGTATTAAGAGGTCCTGGGTAGGGTGTATACAGACTTTTAAATGTGTGTTAAATGTGTTATATATATGTTGTCATGTTTAGCGCCAATGAAATAAGCTTTCCAATGAGGTTTTACAATAAATTACGAAAGAAAACATTTTATTTTTTATTTATACGGTACTTTCGTCATTTAAGTAAAATTAATACTTCACCATCCAAGAAAAACAATTTTATTGTAACATATCTAAAAGATTTTTTATTAATATTTAAAAAAATAAATAATTGGCGCTTGGTGGAAGTTCCATATTTTTCTCATAAAAAAAGACAAATTTTTCATATTTTATTCATAAAAAAAAAGTTTCGAATGCAAATTTTCATATTATTTGATCGGTCGCTGCGAGCCCTGTATTCATAGAGCAATGCGAATTTAATATTTTGTAAAGCAAAAAAAATTGTGTATTAAAATTGAACTGCATTGCAAAAATCTTACTTGATAGTACAAAAAATTCCATTTGATTTTATTCTCGTAGTACTTATATGGTACTCTAGATATTCAAAACGAAAAACGTTGATAGTAAAGCAGAGGTGGGGGATTTTTTTCTAAAGGTTAAGGATTGTAGCAAACCTATCTGATTTTGCCCCGTTTCTATAGCCAGTGCATGGGCGTTGTCGTTGTCGTGCAAATTTTTTTCTTAACTTGAATCTGGTATCATGTGTCCTATTCTTGTCGCAGAAAAAACCGCGAACGGATAAATAAATCGCTATTGTCGAGGGGAAACATCTAAGAAATAGAGAGATTCAGTTATTCTTGTATGAATGTATAGTCAGTGGTCGCTAGCACCCTTGCGTGTAACAATCCTGCACGTATGCCGCTCATGTGGGCCCGTTGCGCCTATGTACCTGCTGTGTTTAACTCAGATAATAATTAAGACATTATCTAATAGCCAACGAACACAACAGATTTCACAAAATAATATAGGCCAGAACCTTGATAACATGCTAATTTACCTAACTTTAACAGTTTTCGAGATTTCTAAGAAAATCTGGGAAAAAATGGAAAAATGCAGTTTTTGGTTAGGTATAGTAAAGTCTTTCAAACGCCGGTATAACTGCGACTTCTTGAATCAGAACATGGATTGCATTTTTTATGGTTTGGTCAAAATTTTACTCAAATCTCGAAAAGTCTTAAAGTTAGGTAAATTTCAATTACAGATTTGGGATCAGCAGTATCAAATTAATATAAAAAGACCCGTCACAATGTACATTTTAATAAGAACAGTTTAAGGACCCCTATTCTTTTTAGGGGCGTGGCCACCGGAGCGGGACACCGCCGATCGCTGGCAGACGGATGGTTTTTAGTTGGGAATGGTAATGTCTTTTAAATGCCATCAGTGAAAAGCCCACTCATTTAAAAGCTGTAGCTCTCATCAGTGGAGGTTGGTGCAAGCCAAGGTACAAGCAGAGGTAAGAGATACGAACTCGCTGTTTGTGCTTTGAACGCAGCTAATATTTTGAAACTGACATTTCGACAGTGACAGAAATGTAAACAAAACTTGCATTTAATTTTTTTAATACATTTCATAAATAAAAACACCTTTTAAATAAATACAAAATTAATCTACTCCTTATTTTATTATTACCCATCTAAATCGTTGTGTGACATCAAGTATTAATTAACAAGGGTAAGTTTTAATTAGAGTGACATATAAACCAAATCTTAATTTGCTATACAGAGTGTTTACTATTTAAACCCCGCGTGAGTTTAATTTTTTTCATTTTCTTTTTTTCTAAATTGAAACTTCTTAAATCCAACAAAACATTGTGTTAAGATGACTATTCAGTAAACAAATTTATTAAAATTCTTCTTATAAATCAAACTATGTCCAAAACTCAAGGAGGGTTGGTTTAAAATGCTTAAAACCAAAAATTTTACTTATCTTAGGACTGTTCTAAAATACACTAAACCTTTTAGTAAATCCCACCGTAAAAGTTAATATTTCAAGGCATCGGTATCGGTATAGCTAACGCGTTCAAAACAGAGCCAAAAGACACTACATTTTTCACTTGTTTACGGCATATTTCGAACGAGGCCTGCTTTTATGGTGGGGAATAGCTGACTCCACTCCTTGCGTACGGAGGGATGTACGTATTTGAATGTACCGTTACGTAACTACCAACGTGCCCAACGATTGCAATCAGCTGTTCAGGCCTCGCATCCACCATAAAAGTAGGCCTCGTTCGAAATATGCCGTAAACAAGTGAGAAATGTAGTGTCTTTTGGCATTGTTTTGAATGCGTTAGGTATAGCGATACCGATGCTTGAAATATTAGACACTTAAAGTAAGTATTTCAACGCATCGTTATCGGTATACCTAACGTGTTTATGCGATGTTGCGAACGATGCCCGTTTTTTTGAAGGGTGCGATGATAGAACTGCTGATTGAAATTGTTGCGTACGTTCGTGAGTCCGTAACGTTACGTACATCCCTCCGTACACAATGACTGGAATCAGCTGTTCTGTCATCGCATCCGTCAAAAAAGCGGGCATCGTTCGAAAAATGGCATAAACAAGTCTACATTTTTGACTTGTGTAGTTGAAATATTTACTTTAATTAGGGGTTATAAGCCACAGCACGTAACGTAAGTTTTGATCAAGTGCGCATGTGCAGTAAACTCCAAACGTACGATACGCTTTACGCGCGGTGTATCGTTACACCGCGTATCGTGCGTAAATGCGTAACCCCAGATCAAATGAAAGTTGCGTAGTTTCCTACAAATTTCCAGCCTCTCCACGGAGAATTTCAATGATGATGGCATCATAGATGTCATCATTTTCTTCATCGTCATCATTTTGAAATATAAAAAAATATAAAAAACACGACAATTTTTAGGTTATCTTATAAAAAACAAAGCAAATAAGAGCGCCCTCTGCTCGACTACTTAACCAATTTACAAGATACGCAGGAAGTGTTGCTTAAAGCCTTTTTTAGCTCGTCATAATGAGGCGACGTATCCTCCCTGCGTAACGTACGATGCGTTTAAACCATGCCGTGGCTTATAAACCCTAGTGTTTATAAACGAATCCCTATATTTATTTTTGACTTGTTTCGAACAAGGCTCGATTTTATGGGGCATCGCGCCGGGGCTTATAAATAGATACAACAGGAGTTTGAAGTTTCAGTAAATAAAACAAACTTTAAATAAGAAAAGGTGGAAAACTAGTAAAAACTTCTATTTTTGATTGCATTTTATACGAATACAAGGTGGGAGAGGGCAAATTTTCTTTCTGCGAGCTTGGCCCCTTGCTGAGGTTTGGGTTACCGTGAATGAATCTTTCTAATAATAAATGGCGATACCGCCACTGAGGTGTGTTCCCTGGTAAATTATTGTCCTGTCTTCTAATCTGCTTGGCACATCGCTGCTGGAGAGTCCTTTCAATTATATATTTTTCTTAGACAATGCAGTAGTATAGGTAGACTCTCGGTAAGGTGCCCACAGGGCGCAATTTTTTTCCTTCGACAATTACCTGCTATATTACCTACTACTTCTAGTTTAATTATAGGAAGGGAGTTTTGAGAAAAAATAACCGCTGACGGTTTAATTGTTTCGTAAACTAAACCAGGTTCAATATATACAGGGTTTTGGAAAAGTAACGTTATTAAAATCTCAAAACCAAATGAAGCTGAAAGGTCAAATTTCACATACTTAGATCCAAAAAAATGCTTTTCTGTAAACCATAAAAAAAGGTACCGTTACTTTTCGGACACCCTGTATAATATATTGTAGAGGTATATAACGGTGGAATTGCTGATCAATAAGACCTAAAGGAATCAAAAGTAAGAAAATGTTTGGTACAAAAATAATACCTCATCTTACATATCACAGGGGCGGATATATACAGGGTGTATTCTTTAAATCGAAAGGTGCTTCTAGAGGCTTTAGGGAAGAGGTTTTAAAAAAGTTAAAACAGAGTCTTTAATGATTTTTTACAGACATTCTGCCTATGATAAAAAAAAATGGGCCCCAACTGGAGTCCCAGGGCCTACCAAGTATTTTTTTTTAATGACAAGGTACCACTTGTAGCAACTTTTTGGAAAGCTTGTTAAAAAAAGAATCCTAACGCATTAATTTTTTTGCCATCTGTCAACCAATGTGTCAAAAGTTTAAAAAAAACTTATTTTTTTGTCAATTCTTTTAGCTTCAAAATAAACTGCACATTTCTCTATTTACCAAGCGGAATAGAAAAAATACCACGCACAAGGACATTATTGGCGGACCATTTGGGGGCTCTCATTGAAAGCCCAGGGTCTACCAACATTTTTGTCATGAGGAGGTACCACTTGTGGCACCTTTTTGGAAAACTTGCTAAAAAATAAATTCGATTAAATAATTTTTTTGACATCTGTCAACCCATGTGTTAAAAGTTTTAAAAAAATCTGTGTTTTTGTCAATTGTTTTAGCTTCAAGATAAACTACATATTTCTTTATTTACTAAGTGGAATAAAGAGACTACCACACAAGGACATTACTGGCGTAAAATTTTTAACACACGGGTTGACAGATGTCAAAAAAATTTATTTATTCGAATTTCTCTCTTCAAGCTTTTCAAAAAGGCCACAAATGGTACCTCCTCAAGAAAAAAATGACGGTAAGTCCCGGGTCTTCAGTGAGGACCCCAAATGGGCCGCCAATAATGTTCTTGTGTGGCATTTTCTCTATTCCGCTTAGTAAATAGAGAAATATGTAGTTTATTTTGACATTTCTTTATTCCGCTCAGTAAATAGAGAAATATGTAGTTTATTTTGAAAATGGACAAAAAATAAGTTTTTTAAATTTGATTGACATGACAAAAACAACTAAAGCATTAAATTTATTTTTTAACAAGCTTTCCAAAAAGGTGCCACCTTCTCATTAAAAAAATAGTTAATAGGCCCTGGACCCCTCTTCTCTAAAGTCGCTAGAAGCACCGTTCCATTTAAAGAATCCACCCTGTAAAGCTCCTTCAGATAATGCCGTACGCGAAATTCAAAAATATAACATTGTCTGAAAATAGCTCAGAAGGTCAAAATTTGCACAACATCTATAGATGTAATAAGTCTCCAGAAAGACCATTTCTGTACATTAAATATATATTTTTTTTAATTCTTAGTGGAGGCTTCCAGTTTTTGAAATTCTGTCTGTTTGTCTGTCTGTCTGGTTGTTTCAAAATCACACACAAACTACTTGACCGATTTTGATGGGACTTTCACTGCTGCATTCCGTGGATTCTTGGAGAGCACATATGCTTTAATTCATCAAAATCGGTTTACGGAAATAAAAGTTATGACCATTCAAAGCAAAAAAACGAAAAAAAAAACTGCAGACAAGGCGGGTATTCGAGTGGATGAGAAGGGTTTAAGGGCATGAAAGCGAGGTAAGGTGGAGGGGGAGGCGGAATCAATCATTTTAAACACGCGAACGAAGTCGCGGGTGACCAGCTAGTTATGTAGCAAAAAAGAAAACAAAATGGAGATACAATATAGTATTATTCTCTTGAAAATAAATTAAATTAATTTTTGTCTTGCAATCAGATATTAATATTATATCGACAGTTCAAGACACTTGACTAATTTTCTCTCCCTTGGTGTGCCATGGTTATCTAATATCTTTAAGCACGCCAAGGCAACTCACAAAAGAGCAGAAATTTGCAATGTAAAATAAAATATCGGCAAGAATTAATTAAAATTTAAATTTCTATTTCCATGGCTCGAGAGAGACAAATAAGTATGGTTTATAGCTTAGAGTCAGGAGTTTGCCGTTATTACTATCTAAAAGGTGGTCCTAGTTTGTTGGTGTCGGCTTAAGGGCATTATTAAAAACACCGTAATCGAGTAACGATTTACACCAAAACTTCTCTTGCTCGCAATAATAAATAAAGAATAATCTGGCCTATATGGTCCTCTCCCGCGTAAGTTCTCTCATGAAATCAAAGAACTAAAAACGTGTGACTGATTACCCAAAAATCGAAAGTTACAGTACAGCCAAAATAGTTATGATAACGGTGTGCGCCTGAGCTGCAGGCTTTTATTCGAGTTTTAACGCTTTTCCGCCTTTTGAAAATTTCTGAACGAAGATTTGTCAAAACTTAGCATATTTTACCACATGGAAGGAGAATCTAAATCTTATGGAACCTAGCATTAGCGGGGAACGTATTCCTTTCCTAAAAAAGGGAAATACCCGGGACTGATACTAGACCAGAAACTTACATGGAATGCCCATCTGAACAAAGTTATCCAGAAGGCACAAATGGCTCTCTGGACTTGTAACAGAATATGTGGGAACTCGTGGGTGATGAAACCGAAACAAACCTACTGGCTGTATCTAACGGTAGTAAGACCGGTGATCACTTATGGCTCTATAGCTTGGTGGTCCAAAACCAAGCAGGTCACTGCTCGGCAAAAACTGGCGGCACAGGTATGACCCACAATAGACCTTTTAGGTCGCACTGGAAGAAACCTAACCTACCCTACTACAGATTGGACAGGTCACCTAAAACCAATCCAAATTCGACATCGGCAGACCTAAATTAGCGTGGACATCTCCAACTTTTTGAGTTTTATCTTGAGGCTCAAATGTATTGGCATTTCAATTATGTTGCATATAAAAACGTAATAATTTATAAGGGTAAACCCAAGGAGGATAGTGGGGGACAGCAGTACAAGATTTTGTTGTAATTGTTAAGAAGGTTCTCGAGTTAAAAGCCAAATAATTTTTTTCGAAAGTTCTTTTACATGGGAAATCGAACATTTTGGGACCAATTTAACTAACATTTTTATAAGATTTAGGTGGCGAACCGTAGACCGTAGGCCGTTTCATTAGTGGCAACAAAGACAAAAAATTGGCGCTAGAAAGCACACGAATAGTCCACAATACAATCAATTATTTTATGTTGAAAGGAAATGAAAATATCTCGAAAGGTGTCGCTTTGAAAGATCTGAACCTTATACAAAATTTTTGGGTAATATTTACGAAAACCATAATCTGAAAACCGCATATCAATAGCTGCTTTACTACTAAAGTTATGATTTTTTTATATATTTTAAACATTTTTTCAAATAACTCTGAAAGTAAAGCTCCCACAAATTTGGATTTTATAACAAAATATGTAGTACATATTCATGGAAACTTAAATCTGAAAACCGTATATCGCTACTTGATTTTGTTCCAAAGTTACAATTTTTTTAAATATTTTATCCTTCTTTCCCCCGCTTTAAACCCCCAACACCTGACCCAAAATGTAATCAGTTCATGGTCAGCCGATAGAAGATTTTTGTACTAAATTTCGCTAAAATCGATTAAGGCGTTCTTGAGTTATCCTGTATATAGGCAGACAACAGACCGACAGACAACAGACCGACAGACAACTTTCTTTTTTTCGTTGATTAAGGCGTTTTGGAACCTTGGTAACTTATTTTTGATAAAATTAAGAAAATATCACGATTTTAATAGTCCCCCATACCATATTGATATGGTGGACTAAAAATGATATTTTTAGCAAGCGTTCTATACTGACAATAAAAAAATTTATGCGTTGTCGATTATGATTTAATTAATATAAATTAAGATAATAATAATAAGGTTTTTAATTTAAGTATATGTAATTTTTTAATGCAAAATTTTAGAAATAGTTAGGTAAATGTCAGAAACATATGATTTTTTACAATTTTCGATCAAGTCGGCTGCCCCATTTCAAAATACAGTAACCAACATTTTTGCCAAAATTGAGTTTTTTGGATTTTCTGAATCGCTGTGTTTTTATCAACATTTTAATATAACATTAAAATCGGTTTATAAATAAGGAAAAATATACAGTTTTGAAAGTAATATCTTGAAGTAGGACAGCCGAAATGGCTACCTAGTTGCCCGCATTTTGTTTTTAATATCGATTGGTCAGGCGGAAAGCCAACTAAGAGACAACTTGCCCTCCTCCTCTTGCCAGATATTGGTGTTTGAAATCACCACGAGCCAACAAAGAAACCTAATTTTTACAGTTTAGGATAACTGTAAAGATAATTATATCTGTGGATGTCTTTTACATGCATCCTGTTTCAGATTTTTTTATCATCACATCATCATTTCATCTCCTAATTCCTTGCACTGTACTGTTTTTAACAGGGCTGATATTTTTTTAAAAATATTTATTGATTTGTTTTCAAGATATTAGCATTTAAAAATCACAAAGAGCCAACAAACAAAATAACTTTTATATATTTTCACTTTTGTTTTTTTTTTGTAAAGCACTTTATCTAATAAATTTTTATTTGGGCATGCACCTTCCTCAGAAGAGATATTTAAACAGGTCACAGACCTAAATCCCTCTATACCTACTCTTGTTGTTACGTAATCTGGTTAAGATATCGAATTTTATTGATAAAATTAATAAAAAAAATAGTTAACAACCGTGTGAACACTATATTATTAACTTATTATTAACTTGCCTTTGCTATTATTGATTTAATAGGTTGTTTTTATTTTGCATAATCAGGAAAGTTCCAGACTCTGTATTACGAAAGTCCATATACTTAATATATGACTTGCAAATTGTTATTGTAATTTTTTAATGTCTTTTGTAAAGCTACCTATGCTGTCGCTTCATCTGTGTAACTTTTGTTATAATTTTTTCGGTCTAAAATTAGGAAATGAGGTACGAACATAAGTAGGTATACCAGATTTCTTTGAAATCGGTAAGAGGGAAAAACTGAACCATAGTTATATAGATAGAGGGACGAAAAACAGGAGTGCCCTCAAAATGTTGTGAATACCAAAATGTGACTGGTTTTCCTGCGCTCTGAATTCTGGTTTAATCCATTTAAGTACTCAAGAAAGGTAGCAATAATGTTACGTTATTTTGTTATTTACGTAACTAAAAAATACAGAGCAATCTTTTTGATTGATTTGAGTACACGTTTAAGTAAAAGCTAAGTATTTATTTGTGTTTCATTTTAAAGGCCAGGTATCTCGGTTATGATGGATGTCTGTATGAAAAAAGTAAAGCAGGCTACCCCTCGTATTGGTAAAAGTAACCTTGTCAAGGTTTCTAGTAAAACGCCTGTCTTTTTTATATATATCTTTTATTTTATCGGCTTAATCTTATATGTAGATAATGCCGTATATACAGGATGTCCAGTTTAAAACGCACTACCCAGAATTTTTCTGAAACTCCTGAAAATTTTAAAAAACCTCGTAGCACGTTGATTTTGTTTGCGAGTGAGACACATTTTGGCTATATTGAAATTTTTATAGTATGCTCTCCCCATTCAAGGGGTGAGCATCACACTCAACATTTTAATGGGAAAAGTAGCTCAAATGATACCTTATTTTGTGAACAAACATGTTAAATTCCAAAAATTTTGCGATCAGTTTTCAAAAAAATAAGGTATCACTTTGAACCATCTTCTCTATTTGAATTCTGGGGGTGATGTTCATCCCTTGAAAGGTGAGTATACTACAAAAATTCCAGTACTGCAATCGACATGCTTCATGGTTAACTTTTCCGCGATTTCCAAAACTTTTTTACTTTGCGTTGATCGAATCCCATCTACGTTACGAAATTTCTTTTTGGGGGTCAACTAACAACTTTTAGGGATTATTTTTAATCTTCAAAAACGTGCTATACGTTATCTTTGTCGTGTTTACTTTAAGGCCTCCTGAAAACTACTTTTAGGTCACAGCGTATTTTAACTCTGACTTCGTTATACATTCTAGTAATAATTTTCTGCGTCCTGAAACTCGTTACAATACTAGATCACAGCGGAAGTTCAACCTAGGACTCTCGATTCCCAAATCAACACTTATTCGTAGATCCATCCACTAGAATGGAATTAAAATATTTAACCATCTTCCAAATAAAAATAGAATATCTTCTAACCAAAGATTATTTAGAAAAACAGTTAAAAAACTTTTGGTTGATAAAGCCTATTATGGTCTGCAAGAATTTTTCGACGACAAATTTGAGTAGGTTAAATAATTAAATAATAAAATAACAGTTTTTATGTTAAACATAGGTTAGTAAAACTCAAAATATTGTTCGTATTGTGTTTTGTTGTTTTTTTTTTTGTATGATTTTAACGTGTGATTTTTATTTTAATTGTGGTTTGTGATCCTTATTGTAACTTGGCTGTGATACTTATTTTAGAGAATTACAAAGCATAAGACAATTCTTTTATACCTGATCCATAAGGAATGGTCCCTGTCACTGACGCCGCATTGCCTCGTTGAATAGCAAGGCTAATTTTTTGTGTTATCAACTTTTGCTTCTTTTTGAGAGAATCAAGTTACTCAAATCAGAAATAAATTTAAGTGCTTCATCCCCCCAAGGACCAAAAGTATCTACAGGGAAGAAGACAAAGACAAAGCGATCTTCCAACTCTTTATATTTTCTATGTTTTCCTTTTCTGCTAAACGTGCAGCCATACCTGATTTTTGAGATATTAATTTGACATATTAATATGCTAAGGTATGGCTGCACGTTGCATCCTAAATTAATTGCTTTCCGCCTCTCCAGGGAAATCACGTCATTCCATAGACCTTTTTCCATCGCTGCGACAAACATTAGACGGCTCCAAAACAGAAGGGAATTCTGCTGATCTAAGAGACCGCCTAATGATGTCATTAAGTTTCCCGTGCCTCTACAACCTACCACACGCACATCTAGCTAATTCGCCGCAAGTGCAAATATGTTGTCCATACACAGGAAGTCCAAGTCTAAGAGCGATGGAAATCTGAAAGGAACTGTCATCCAGGAGATTTTCAAGAGAGGCACAAGGCAAGGCATTTAGCCAAGCATTTGAGTCATGTGACTGAAGTACTAGAAGACGCGCCCTGTCTAGTTCCCCTGAATTGGTTGTAATAATGTCATTAAGAAGAATTTGGCATAAGAAAATATCATATTCTGTTTGAGATATTGGTAATGTATCAGGAATTTTATCTAATTTACAATGTGAAAGCCAGGAATTAAGTGCTGTTTGAAAATCAATATCTTGTTAACAAGAAATAGTTTCAGGTAATATAGATTCAAATAAATAAGAAACATTCGAAATCGATCCTAAGGACACACTAAAACAAAGAGTTGAGGAACCCCTAATTCCTAAACTACCAAGTGTTATAGGCAATTTGCTTTGTATCCATGATAGTTTTTCAAAAGATAAAATAGTGATTAAGGAATTTTGACTTGATAATTTTATTATTATTATGTTTGTTATTACTCTTGTTTTGTTTTTGTAGATAATAACCTCTAAAATTTATTATTGTTTCATAGTTGCTTATAGGCTTATTTTTAATTATACCTTTATTTTACTTGATAATTATTTTGTTTTTAACGCTTTGTCCACAAAATGTATATTTAAAAACTAAAGTATTTGGCAACATTGTTACAGTCGCATAATCAGGGCAGCTGTTACCAGTTCACCTAGAAACATGAACATTTGAGGATAGTTTGGGTTGATAACGGAGGAGCTCACCAAGATAATATTTTTTATTGTCTTACCCCTGAAGGCGTAAAAATACGGGTTGAATTTTTTAAAGGAGTTTCTGCATATCAAAAACATAAACCAACAAAAGTTTGAAAATTGGTATGTAGACTCCACTAATAAAATAGGTAAACACGTGCTTCGGCATTTTTTAAATTCAAACAGGGGGTTGAGAAATAGGGGTGAGTCTGTTTTGATGCGGGAACTCACAATTACGTAGAGTTTTAAATTAATATAGAGCTAAAAAATCCGCATTTAGGTTCTTCTTGAAAAGAAAAATAGCTGTTTTTTGATTTTTGGAAAATCTGAATGGGTGGTTGAAACCACCTCCCTGTATCCGATAAATATTTTAATCTGTCAAAGTATGGATTTTATGGTATCAAACTAAAGGAAACAAAGTCAGGAATCTAAAACAATGTTTTTTTCAAAAGTAACAATTTTGGGTGGGGGAGGGGGTTGCAGGTGCAATAAGTACTACAAGGTTTTATATTAAACTAAATGCAGTGTGGAAAACAACGAAGGGGTGGGGGATTGTAAGGGAGTAAAGCTGGATTCAGAGTTCCATTTCGGCACGGACCCTCAGAAAGAGGTCTATTCATATTCAACACTGTCATGTCAATATATAATGTTATGACAGTCATGTGACGCGTGAGCGGGCACGCACGAAAAAGTCGTAGGTGGGAACCGGGTTTTAGGCTTCAGATGAAATATTGGACCTAGCGGGTTAGAAATTTGTTTTTTAGAAAAATGCAAAACACATCAACTAAGATTTTTAGCAGATTTTTTTTTGGCGTATAGCCAAGCAAGTCGTGTTTAAGGTTTCGCTTATAATCATTATCACTAAAATGTTTTGAGCAAATTCGAGCATTATTTACGTTAAAGTTATCATCCCGTCCACAAAAATGGTTGGAAATTTTAAAAACCCAATGTCACACGAAAAACCTTTTGTCGGATTGTCGACACCACATCCGTGTACACAGCACCTCATTTTGTTAATTTTTTCCACTGAAAAATTATTAAAACTAATTGTAAACAAACGACCACCTTTTAATAACTAAAGACTAAATGCTGTCTCTCACGTCTCTCACCAGGTGACGTCAGTTAGCCACGCCTACTCCTGTATGGTATCGAGCAAGCCCTGGGAAGAGATTAGACCAAGCATTTTTGCACAACGGTTTTAAAGGGAGTCACAACCTTAAATTCTTTAAGTACTTTTTTTTAGTGATATCTATAAGTTAGCTTATAGTACTGCAATTCCATTGATAATATTGTTTTGGTGTCTGTTATTCTGGGAAGTATTTTTTTTATATTAGTTATTTTGTCACTACCATGGACATTTTCTTTAGTATTTTTTTAAAAGTAAAATTAGCCCAAGTGGTTCAGATAAGATAATTTTGTATACTTAATTACTTAAAAAATTAGTAATACACAAATAAGATAGCTGTAGTGTTTGAATTTAGAGTGTTACTAACGTGGACATTAAGTTTATTAAAAAAAAATTGTCAAGTATTGGAATTTCATGAGGATTTGCGCTAATATCTATTAATATGCTATCCATTCAAACATTTTTGATTATATTTCTAAATTTTATTACTAACATAGACAACCTATACCTGTAAATAACAATGTTTAAGCGTGACTAATATCCGAACGTATATTCGTCGATATCCCAAATGATAGCCCAAGTAAAACAAAAATTCTGAAAAACATTTTTGCCCATTTGAATGGAAATGGCCCATATACGAAAAAACCTTGTAAAACTATTAAATCCATTTTTGCTTGTTTGGGTTTTCAATATTAAATTTCGATCTTTTAGCATTTGTCGTCGGCTTTCTGTGTCGACGAACTTATTATCAATCTAAAAAAACACGTTTTTCAAATTTATCCTTATATGGAGTCTGTGGAAAAAGTTGACAAAACGACCTGACCTTTTCAGAAAACAATTTTTTTTCTTATTGTGGGAGTTTGTCAGTAACTACGCCCCTGACTTCCTTGTAAGCGGACAATCGATTGTAAAAAAACTTGCTTAAAACCAAAAATGACATTTTCAAACGGTCGCAAGTCGCCCACAACAAAAACAATGATCTTGTTTACTTCTTGGTACGATCACAGTACGATCCTAAGATAAAAGTATATTTTTTCCATCAAGGTTAAACCTTTAGATCCGCTTCAAGTTTTTTGCCGAGATTTTTTTACCGAGGATTAGTGCCCAAATTGTGTTTAAAGTTGCTTTGTGTTTTTTTTTTAATTTGCCTTCCCATACGGTCGACCTACTTGCCTCTAAATAACGTACACGTTCACATTTGTGACGCACAAGTTAAAATACCCCCGGATTATACGCGAAAAATGTTCATTTTTGCCTAAGCAAAAATTTAGAATAGACAAAAGATGAAACTTTACTGACGCGACTCAAAATTTGACATATGTCAAAAATCCAAGATGACGGAGAGCTTTAAAAAATTGGTAAATTTCACCCCGCCTGCCAAAAATTTGTGTGTGACTTTGAACTTAATTTTCGTCAATGAGGCAAAAGCTCCATACTTTCTTCGCTTACCGAGGTATCACTTATCTAAATTGGTTATAAGATAAAAAAAAGTTATACAAAAAATTCTCAGCAAACCAAAATTGATGGCTTAGTGTTGGCCCTATACTTATCCCCCGGACTTCACGGTATAGGGCCACAGTTAGATTGCCGGTCCGGTTGCCGGATCGGCTAGTTTCACTCCGAGCCGTTGAGAATCCCGGACGGGGCGACAGATGCTTTGCCGGCCCGGCCCGTTGATTGCCCCGTGTTTACGGCCCGGAGCCATTTGGCTAGATGTAGGCCAATGCTATCTACAATAATGGTCACCTGCTGTCTCCTTCAATTTTTTAAAACGGTTCTAAAATTAGCCGATATACAAGTTTGTTAATAATTGGTTTACCTAAATAACAAGTAACATATTTTGAAGTCTATCTAAACTAAACTAATCGAATTCATTTTTCTATATTTTATACGATCCTCTGACAGTGCGATTTCTTTGATTAAATCTAAAGTGCGCTAAACACTTTGCTTTTGGTTCAGGCGAGGAGGCTCTGGAATAATTTGAGTTTTTAATAAAAAAAAACCTGTATAAATTAAAATAAGTTTTTCACGATATTTTTTTTCTAGAAATAATGTGCTTATTAGCATATAACAAGGGTGAATTATATTAGTTTGGATTCGTTTTACTAAAAAAGTTAATTCCGAATTCTTTTGTGTTTTAATAGACAGTGCTTAAAAAAATTTTCAGGATCAATTAAGATTATAGTCAAACCTACAAAACTCGATCTTGAAAGGGCAACCCAAACAGATCGATTAATAGATATTAGTTAATCACAAAAATCGTCCAGCAAATTTGTATCAAATTTCACACTGTGAAAGTCTCGGAACAATTCATGTTGTTTTACATCATTTTTGACATATTT
Source organism: Oxystoma pomonae (assembly GCA_963921995.1). NCBI lineage: Eukaryota > Metazoa > Arthropoda > Insecta > Coleoptera > Brentidae > Oxystoma > Oxystoma pomonae. Next base: position 14,471,642 of record OY998173.1, read on the forward strand.
CGTATAATTTTAAACATTTCTTGTTGACATTAAAAAAATATCAATTATTTAAAAAAACAAATAAAATCAAGTGAGCATATTGCGAGAGCGGAAAAAGCGTGATTTGCAGAGGGCTTCTTTTTCTATTACCTATAGGCCTGTATTATTGAAATATCTGTTTTATTTTAAAAAAAGGTCCTATTTATTTTTCTTACATCTTTTTTGTGATTAAATTTTATACGCCGGCGTTGAACATAAACGGCCATTGCGTTGTTTGTCCGGACCGGTAGCTCGTATGTAAAAAAGTAGGAGGCCGGTATAGTTTTCCAGATACAGATGGTTACCCAACGCTGACGGCACCCGGCCGGACATACCCCGGACCACCATTGTTTGCTGGGTTGTAATGTTTGTAGGAAGGTGCACTGTTTAGATTTATTTTAGAACTTTTGGTCTAAATACTCCTGATTTAAAATGTTTCTAACTTTTTTATCTCATAACCAATGTAGATAATTAATACCTCGCTAGGCGAAGAAAGTATGACGATTTTGCCTTATTGACAAAAATCAGTTCAGTTTAGGGACGCACACAAATTTTTCGCAGGGGGGTCAAATTTATCCATTTTTAAAGCTCTCCGCCATCTTGGATTTTTGACATATGTCTAATTTTGAGTCGCGCCAGTAAAGTTTCAACTTTTGTCTATAAAAACAGCCAAAAATTTTGAAAATCGGTCGATTGGGTCCAAAGTTATACCGCGTTTAAAAAGTGACAAATTTTTTGGCCCGCCCTGTTTAACTCATGGGTTATCTTCAACCGAGAGTCACCCGCTTTTCAGAAACCGGCCCTCATAGGGAACGGCTGTCTGAATATATTTTGAACTCTCTGTTAACTCATTCAATAAGAGGGCAAAAAAAACTTTAAATACCTACGTTCAAAAGTTTAATTGCACTGAATTGCACGAAAATCCTCTTCACCAAATAAATACGTTATTTCGATAATTACCACCTATTTAACCCTTACAGCGACCTTTAAATTGTCGTATTACGTAACAAAGTCCAGATAGTACCAACAACATGTTTTAAGCAGGTGTAAGAATGTACCTGTGCGATATTTTATCTTCCTATAGTCACTACGTCTCAACTCCCTAGGACTTCAAATAACAGAGATACCCATTGAACCCCATGTAATTCCAGATTTTCGAGGGACAGCTACGTATTGAAGAACCCTGTATACAAAGGTTACATACCAGAACATGTGCCGATCTCAAAGTTGTTGCACTGCTCACAGGACTGCAAAGTGGCTTTACACAATATTGTTTTTCTTGGGACAGCAGAGCCAGAAACCAACATTATTTAGTTAAAGATTGGTCGTTTAGTGAAAACATTGTGCCCGGCCAGAAAAACGTCCTACATGAACCTTTAGTAGATTAGCAAAAATTTTATATACCTCTTCTGCAAAGAAAACTAGGGCTTATAATTTTTTTTGTTAAAACAGCATATTTTAGATAGAGAAGGAATGTTGGTTGGACCTCAAACACGAGAACTTTTAAGGACGAAAATATTGAAACTACACTTTTAAGAAAAGAGAGAAAGTCATGGGTTGCCTTCAAAAATGTATGGAGCAACTTCCTAGATCACAAAAAGTCGAACAACTACAAAGACTTAGTTGAAGAACTTATCCAATCTTATATGGCCTTAGGTTGCAATATGTCACTTAAGCTCCATTCCCATTTGGAATTCTTCCCGGACAATTTGGGTGCAGCTTCAAACGAGCACAGCAAGAGCAAACTGCTCAGATGGAGAAGCGGTACATACAGAAGAAAACAGCCTCCAAATATTTCAGCGGATGGAGCTGTGGGACCATTAAATGTGAAACCGATCCCTGGCCAATATGAGCGAAAAAAGACAACCAGATAAATTATTTGATTGTACTTATCCTTTTTTCGATACAATATGAAGTATGTTTTGTAAAAAAAGTGGTTTTGTTTTTTTTTAATCTTTAAAAATTCACCATTAGATTGCTTATAAATTGCGATTTTTTCATTTTATATTCTCCCTTATCTAAAAACTTGTGGATGATAGGGAGAAACCGAGTGTATATTAGAATTAAGTACATCACAGTAAAAGAAACAAAAAACCCGAAAAAATTTTGGAGAGCCACAATGCATGCAATGCAACTGCAAATGGCATATTTTAACATTAATGCTGGTATGCACCATTGTACAATTTCTCTGATTAAGCCGTGATTACATAATATTTTTCCTATGCACCAAGCGTTTTTTTTTCCTAATCGGCAATTAACTTTAATTGCCCGATGGCCTAGAATTAAGGACCAGCTAACCGCGGCTAGTTAATTAGTGAGGTTATGTTTGGTTTTATGTTTACAAATATTTCTCAAAAAAACTGAAAAAAATAGTGTGTATAGTAATAGTAATATGGAGGTGGAAGACCTATTATTTGACGATGATTTATAAGTCCCTGGTATTTCGAATATGCTTGATTCCATATAATTTGAGAACGAGGATTCCAAAAAAATTTACTTTCAAGGTCATCCGACCTTAAATGACCTTGAAAATTTCAAAAAACAGGATTTTTGCCATTTTCTCTTCAAAAAATCTTAATAATTCGTGGTTTTGTCACTCCAACTTTAACCAAAATAAATTTTAGTTTTAGAGTTATGGAGAAAAAACACACAACGTAAATTGGTTGACCCATTTATCAGTGTTCCCAAAACAACTGCCAGACAAACGAAAGTTACCAGATTTCTGCGACGCTGCCAGATATCAGAGCGGCCCATCTTAGCAAACTTCAGAAACGAATGGTGCAAACCAAAATTAGTTTTGAGGATTCCTTACATTAAAGGTTCCTTAATTGTACTTTCCTTAAGTGAATGTTGGTGCAAAAGCAACTGCCCTTTTGGTTAGTTAATTTGGCACTTTGTCTTCTTGATACTAATGCAGACGAAGAAAAAGTGTTTTCAATTAATATAAACAACTTTTGGGGTAGTGAAAGAAGTCAGCTTCATATATTAGTAGGTACTTTAATATCAGCAATGATTACGAGGTGCAATAAGGATATTAGTTGTTTGGAGTTTAACCAATTCTTATTAAAAACTCATGTTGTTTTAAGCAATAAGTAGCCAAAATAAGTGTTCTTTGAAACAATTAATAGAGGGTATACAAAAATTAATTACCAAAAAAAGTTATGTAGCTGAAATTTTCTGTACTTATTTAGAGCAACAAAATGTTTAAATCAACGGGGCGGGGCGGTTATGATGTATGTGTACAGGATTTATCGTTCTTGAAGTTGGTCACCTTGCTCTGCAAAAAAACCTCATAAAAGATTATAGCAAATAACAGATAAAACATCATAAGTTTTCATAAATATACATACAAATCCCGCATAGGAGTTCATCGTATTTTATCAGCCAGTAAGCTTATAAAAGTTTACAATATTTTATGATTTTTAATACGACAATTCCTCACAAAGCTTTAAAAGATTTTATAGGATTTTATAAGATCTACCTATAACATTCTAAAATAAAAAATTACGACACAACTTTAGCAGTTGTAGTAGTAGAAGTAATGTACTAGAGATTAATATACAGTCAAACTAAACTATAACCTAACTTATAAACTATGAAGATTTAACCCACCATAATATAATAACACTCCTTGTGCTTGCATCGCCAGGAGCTGTGGAAGAGATGTTACTTTGATAAATTTCTATGAGATTTCATAAGCCAGAAACTATTTTTTTGTTGTAAAAGTATTTACCACCGACGATGTAATTATAGTTTTTTTTATAAGATTTTATAAGTTCCGGTGGGCGACGACTTAATATATTTGTTTCAAAGGGCCTATAGGTTAGTGCCGGTAAAATCTGATTACTTTGATAAGTTTCTGTGAGATTTTATAATATTTTATAAGATTTCCCTATACAGCCATGGTAGGTACACGTACGTAATGGTACGTCCTAGGGATGTGGAACAGTACGTACCATGTACGTCCTATGTACACAACTGGCAGAAACGTACATTTTATTTCCCATGTAGGACCAAAATTGGACGTAAAATGATCGTAGGTACATACACTTTGTTACGTACTATGTACATACGCTTTTGTACGTACATAGTACATTCCTAATTGGTCCTGGGACGTACCGACGTAAAATGGACATAAAATGTACTTCACTGGGACGAAGCGTGCTGTATGGGATCATAAGTAAAAAAATATTTTTTTGTAGAAGTAAGTAAGAAGTAGGTATAATAAGTATAGCTTTTTTAATTAGTTTTCAGGTGGTCGAAAAAACTGATAAAAATCAGGTGTGTTTTCTATGAGATTTAATGAGGTTTTTTTGGCAGGGTGGACTCATAACAATCTACAAAATGTTGTAAGTTTGTCTCACTATAAAATCTATTTAAAGACTTACAAAAAAAATCTTTTTACCAACTCATATAGAATTATAAATGTTCATAGAAATCTGTCAAATTGTGATTATGTACTACATTACAAAAGAAAAAGAATGTAATTATAGAGACCCGTAAAAGTTGATGAGTCGGTTTGATTATAAAATCTCTTAGAAAATGGTGCTTTTATAAAACCATAAAATATGTTAAAAAAATATCTGCACTTATCAGATTTTATAAACATTCATAAGTCTGTCTGATTATAGGATCGGACAAAAAACACATAAAGAAACCACATAAATTCTTACCAAAATCAAAGACATACCTCATAAATTATTATAAACTTTTATAATCCTAAAATTTTCTCTCACAAAAGCTTATAAACCTTATAAAAACTGATAAAAATCAGGTGTGTTTTTTTATGAGGTTTAATGCGGTTTTTTTGGCAGGATGGTGACGTGTTTGGTAAGTACTTTTGAAATCAGAAAAGAAAGGTCAATTTAATAATGTATAGTATATAACAAATTTACAAACCTGACGTCACACGGTACTTGCTGATATATCTGTCAGTCCTCCCACCCACTTAAATTTAAAAAAATTAATAACTTATCAGTTTTGCGTATTTCGTTTTTAATAGTACATTATATACACATAAAATGTCAAAGGGTATAAACAATAAATATACAGTTTTATTATAACAGTTAACGACAGTCAGTTCTTTTTTACATGAAATATTTAAATAATTTTTTAGTGCAAAACAAGCTCCAGTCAGTTTATAGCACTTCTGCTCTTAAAATATACAGGGTGTTTTGTAATAGTTCTTATTATAAAGGGTGGACAAAATAGAGTAATATATACGAATAATTCCATAGCATACTGTATGTCTTTTATATAGGTACTGGGTGTTTCTTTTTAAATCTAGCAGGTCGTTGAGATAAAAGCTTAATATAACATCAATAATAATTTGACATTTATGTGTAGGAAAAATTATTTTGAGTGTTTTGAGGTTATTTTTAATATGCCATGTAAACACTGAATCGCAAGAAAATATTTACAAAAGATAGAATACAATACAATGCGACAGTTTACCTTACTAGATCAGAAAATTCCCAGTAGATTGTCCAAGAAATAACATTTTTTAATGGGATTTGTTACTAAAAAAATACAAAAATCCAAAATTTACCTTAGATGAAAAGTGATTTTTTTTTGTGATGTGGACATACCAATTTAAAAAATATTCTCTAATAAATGCATTAAATTCTTAACAACTTTATTAAAGTATTGTTTAAGTTGCGGTTTCTTTGTTCTAAACGTGAATAGTGAATTCCTTCCGTTCTTGTTCCCTTCGCTCTTGATATCTACAAAAAAATCAAAAGATCGTTAATACCAAATTCGGACGTACCCTATTCTATGTAAATTCTTGGAATTAGAAATCTCAGACATTAAAAAAATACCTAGGTTAGAATTGAGAATATTTTTTACCAAACATTTTTAAAGACATCCAAAAATATATTTATGGTAGTATTTTCCTAATATTTTATTGAAAAAAAAGTATTTATATTAAATATTTCTTATAAAAAATTAATAGCGATGTACAAGAAGATAGCGCATGCGCTGCAAGGTTCCGTGAGAAGCCAGTAGCGCATGCGATTGCAGCCTAATTGGTTTCATTTTTTTTTTTAAATATATAATACGAAAATTATACTACAAATATTATATTCTATATTCTGATATAAGGAAATTTTTCCGAGGAGTTTTTGGTATTAAACTTCTTTTGGTTTACCCGTCATCATTTGAGCTGCGAGCTACCGCATAGAAGCTAGCAGCGCAGGCTCTATATTTAAAAAAAAAACGGGCTTTAAATTTTTTGAGGCGTTAGAAAATTAGTCTCTCGATATATTTAAATAGTTCTTATAGTTTTAATTTAATTTAATTAATTGGATATACTTAAAATCTTATGCTTATAGGAGAATTTTCCCGAGAAGTAGTTTTTTTTTGGTAAGAATGATATAACTCTTTAGCACTAAATCGGTCGTAGTGATTCATGTGACTTTTGGAGTTAAATTACTTTTCGTTTGCTTACAATCACTTGCACTGCTAGCTTCCGCAGAAGCTAGCAGCGCACGCGCTCTTTGTTTAAAAAAATGAGCTCTACTTTGCCCGGTTTTAATAGTTATGTTAGTGTTAAGCACTAAATTAGCTCTAATTATGTAGGTATCTTTTTTTCCGATTTCTCTTAATTAGGCTGTAATCGCATGCGCTGCTGACTTCTCACGGAATCTAGCATCGCATCCGCTAACTTTTAAAAAACGCAAGCTCTAATTTTTTTTTTGCGGAACAACATTATGTCCATTCATAAAGAAGAGAGAGTAATAAAACGATTTAAAACCCATTTTCTCGAGCGCACCATTGGCGTAGGTGTTTTGCCAACATTTATATTTTTTTAAAAATAGAAAAAAGACAGCACTTAAAAATATATATTATATTTTAACCTGATAGAGAAATTGTTTATTATGCGTGTTCTGTTTTCGCACTATAATACGTAGGTATGCAGATAATGCCATAATTGTTTCAGGTGCATAATTAGAGGATTAAGTTTAAGTGAGGGTTATATGGCAATATAATAATATAATTTTATGATTTTAAGAATTTTAGATTATTAGCAATTTTTAATATGGCTAAAAAACGAAACACAACAGTATTAAGACTGCCGTCCTACCATTGTGAACTTAATCCAATAGAATTAATATGGGCTCAAATAAAAGGGTATGTAGCAAGGAATAATACTACCTATAAATTAAAGGATGTGAAGGTACTTTTTCAAGAATCAGTTAAAAAAATAACTCCAGATAATTGGCATAAATTTATACAACATGTTTTAAAAGTAGACGAAAAAATGTGGAAACTTGATTGTTTAATCGAAGAAACTATGGAAATGTTAATTATAATTATTTCTTTGGAAGATGAGCATTTAATGTTGTTCTGAATCTGAGTAATTTATTCCTATTTTATTTTTGACTGGTTTTAGGGAAACATATCTACCTCCATTTAATTTTAATTATTTTTGTAGTTATAATAATTGACAACCGTAATATTTTTTTATGTACCAACCATTTGTTTAGCCTTAATTTAATTTTCAGGTGTGCTTATTAATTATAGTTAAAACGCCAATCCGTTTTTGTATTTTTATGTAATTTATAATTTTTTTGTAATAAAATAATTTTTTTTATTAGATTTCATAGAAATTTTCACATATTTACTATTTTCTTCACTAATACCTATATACCACGCTACTTAAAATGTAAGTTTTCCCCAATTGCGGCGCCTATGAGAATAGTTTATCGCTTGCCTTCTATTTTTCTCGGTTTTGGGTTCTATTGTATTCTCCCGTCGAACAGGGTGAGGTATATAAAAATAAAGGATTTTTACCTGAGGTACATTAGAAAATTTTTAAAAAAGGAGAACAAGTGATTGATCACTCAGTACAAAATTAGCGACAATAAACTAAATTAATCTACGCTCTATCTTCTATACAATCCTTTAGTGGGCGGAGATAAGACTAATAATTTGTGATTGATCACGATTTTTAATCCTATCTCCCCTCAACCAAAGAATAAAGTGTACTAAACGGGATGGGTCCTCTATCCTTATTTAAACTATTTCTGGATTTAATGATTTCCATACTTTTCATATGCATTCAAAAGTCTTTTGTTTGGTACACTTTTTTCAAAAGCATGCTCGGCCACACTTGACTTTTCTGTTCTTCCGTATTTTAAGTGTGCTAAGTGTTGTTTAAAACGTGTTTGAATAGAGCGTCTCGTTTGGCCAACATATTTTTTGTCACAATCCATGCAACTAATTTCGTAAATTCCACTTTTTTCTAGAACTGTAGTTTTATCCTTGGGATTTCCCAGTAAGCTTCTTATTCTGTTACCGGATTGATATACTAATTTAAGACTGGTGTTATTAAATACTTTTCGTAATCCTTTCATATAATTAGGATTATAAGGAATTGATACAAATTTTGAGTCGCAGGTATCTTTTTGTCTGAAAAAAGTGGAATTCCGAAAGGTCTTTTGAAAAGAATGTCTATTTATCAGCTTATTTATTAAGCTTTCGTCGTAACCGTTTTCGCCAGCTATATTCCTAATCCTATTCTTTTCTGCTTCAAATCTTTCTTTGTTTAAGGGGAAATTTACTAATCTATGTGTTAAAAATTGCAAACTTGCAAGCTTATTTTGTAAGCAATGAAAAGAGTCATTTGGAATATACCTGTTGGTGGCCGTTCCTTTTGTGTATAGGTCAAAGTCCAATTTATTTTTATTTCTTATAACTAAAGTGTCTAGAAATGGCAGTGTACCGTTGTTCTCTGTTTAACAACGTAACACAATAAGAAGCTTACTGGAAAATCCCAAGGATAAAACTATAGTTCTAGAAAAAAGTGGAATTTAGGAAATTAGTTGCATGGATTGTGACAAAAAATATGTTGGCCAAACGAGACGCTCTATTCAAACACGTTTTAAAGAACACTTAGCATACTTAAAATACGGAAGAACAGAAAAGTCAAGTGTGGCCGAGCATGCTTTTGAAAACAATCATAGATTCACATTAGATAACCTAAAACTTCTAAAAAGCGTACCAAACAAAAGACTTTTGAATGCATATGAAAGTATGGAAATCATTAAATCCAGAAATAGTTTAAATAAAGATAGAGGACCCATCCCGTTTAGTGCACTTTATTCTTTGGTTGAGGGGAGATAGGATTAAAAATCGTGATCAATCACAAATTATTAGTCTTATCTCCGCCCACTAAAGGATTTTATATAAGATAGAGCGTAGATTAATTTAGTTCATTATTTATCGTCTCCTGATGATGCTAACGTTGTTAGCGAAACGCGCGTCGAGTGCAAAAAAGTGTAGTTTTGGTTTGTGGAAAACAATCAGAATTTATAAAACGAGGATGGAACTCCAGAGCTTGGGATATCTGCAAAGATAATCACATCTGTATCCTAGAGACGCTTAATTTTCCTTTAAAATGAAGACACATCTGCCGATTCTGCAATATGACAGTTAATCTATCCTCGTTTCATAATTACTTTTCAGATTTTTCATTCAGATCAGAGCACCACTATAACTTTTTTTTTGAGGAAAAGTTTGCTATTCATTGTTTTTTCTCTATTTACCCCCACTAAATCCTTTTTAATTAATTAAAAATACCTTCTTTGTTAATCCTTTGAAATACATATATACAAATTTAATTGGGGCCTCAGATATAAATGAGACCAAAATTAGGACCTTCTTATTTTACTTCGAGAGACATAATAGACGAATGCCAACAATCAATTGGTTTTTTAATCATTCTAGTGAGCAGAGGGGCGTATAAAGAGGGTGGGACGGAGGGGGTGACGAAGAGGAGGACGGAGGAGTGCCCCCTCTGCTCTTTTCAGACTGTTTTTCCAACGTACGTTTCACCTAGGGTATTATTTTTGGCTATCTTAACAGTTAACTTGACTGAAAATTTTCTAATAAAAATTCAAAACAAGAATGTTACTAAAAAATGGTAATACAAATACAAAATAGTTGAATAAAAGGTGTCTATTTACTTATGAAGTCAAAGATCTCAAACTGAATTTCATGCCTTCTTAATCACAGTTAAACTGTATAACTAGCGGATATCGGTCAATTTCGTTAAATAGCCAGTGAAAAGACTTCGAAAGTGTTTAATTTTATGTATCCTAAAGAGATGTGGTAATTAAACTTTTTAATTCTAGTTAAAATACGGTCAACTGTAGGTGCCGATTTTGAACATAGTTTGAAGCACAATCTTTTTCCAATCTTTTCTATTGTCCACTTTATTTTACGATAACCCCTGGCATAAAAGCTCTAAAAATAATTTCTGCACTCCAAAATGCTTTGCATGACCAAATTGCCTTTACCTGACCAAAATTTCAGAAAATTCTGATTCCACGAACTCAGCTAATTTCAAATCTCTATCACATTCAGCTTCACTCAGCTCTCTACTATCTGAAAATCTAATTGGTGGCCTTATTTGCATGGTGGCAGCTTCGTGTCCCGGTAATTCAATCCTTTCCTCACCGGAACTAAAAAATAAATCAGCCATTTAAGCAACGCTTGACGCGGTTAGTAGATGGATGGGTGGTTCCTTGTCACCAGAAAATCCATGCGCAAAGATTTAACTGTAAGAACGAGTGTCCGCGTATGTCAAGTAGTTAAAATAGAGTATGGTGTGAAAGTTTTAAGGAATTTGTTGTCATATTAGAGGAATTTTGGTGTAGCCATTCCTCCCTATACAGGGTGTCCTAAAAGTCCGAGTCCACCCCAATATCTCCAGAACCAAAAGAGACAGAGAAGTAAAATCTCACATAATTAGATGGTTTACAATTTTTTGGATGCTAATTCTGCCACCATTCAGTAAGGGGGCGGAGCTAGGGCGGAGAAAATTCATTTTCATTCAAATGATATAGCCTGTATATTTTCTAAAATTTGAATAGAGCTTTTCATTCTCACAAAAGATCAAAAGATCTTGGGTGAAAATAACGAAAATTTTTCAGTGACCAGTGGAACCACTGATGAGCCACAGCTGTTTACCCAGGGCGAAAAATCGTTTAATAATTTCTCTTTTCGCTTTGGTCCTTTGTGTGTTCTTGTGGGATGCTCATCCAAGCTTGAATTTTCGTTATTTCCACCCAAGATCTTTTGTTCTTTTGTTTTTTATTTTCTTTTCAGTTGAAGTAACTGTTTTTGAGGTTTTTTAAAGTCTTTTTTATCTGTTTTCTTGTTTAACTCATTGGTCTTCTGGATATGATTTTCCCATTTTATTTAAAAACCATTTGAGAAAAAATTAACATATTAGGTGTTTTTGGAAATAGCAGGCAAAGCTCAATTTAAATTTTCCAAAATATACGGGATCTCATTTAAAAAAACTTTCCTACATCTTTTGGTTCTGGAGATATTAGGGTGGACTCGAACTTTTGGGACACCCTGTATATTTCAAATTCGTGCGTAGTTATATACCTGGTACCAGAACCACCCTAGAGGTACTTAGGCGTACTTTAAGCGCTTATCGAGATATCAGAAACTTATCCCCAAGGTACTTACGCCATAAAATTGAAAAACCTAGTACCACTAAATCGACCGTACCTCTTTCTGCGAGTTACTTTAATTATGCACCACCTACAATATCTTGTAGTGTCGGTCCACCAAGTAAAGTGGGTACTGGCCAAAACGACTTTTAAATTAAATATTGATATTATCCGATAGGTACTACGCCCGTTTTGGTAAGCTCTGCGGTACCTCACTTTTAAATTATAAGTAAAAAATCCTAATCGTTGAGAGTACCTATTTGTTTGTAACAATTTTTTTAAAAGTAACTGACATTTTGCGCTTATTGTAATGCGTTTTGCTTGTCATATATTTTTTTCGTTTAGCTCATAAATTTTAATACATTTCCTTCGGTTACATTTTTAATGGTATTCAGCCAACACACATTGTACCGCGATAGTACTTTTGCCATTTAAAAGTATACAAAATACTAACTAGCTTATTGCGGTTTGCAGAGATAGGTACGATATTAAGTTTTTCTGTATAGTATCGGAGTATAACAAACCAGCGAGTAGCGACAGCTTGCGTACACTTTCTGAGGGCGCATGCGCGAAATAAAGGTGAATAAAAGCTCCTCTATTTGGTCCGGGAGTTGATGAAATTTTTTATTTTCTAGCAGTCGAACAGAAAACTAGCGTAGTAGGTCGAGAGTTAGACGTTAATTTACTAATATGTTTTGTTAATTGATTTATATTATGTGTGATTTTATAAAATTTCTTTTTACTTTCTTAGTATTGATTTCTTTCTTAATAGTTATTTTAAGGCAGATGTTCTTGTGTAACGGTCATTACGATTATTATAAGTAATTTTTTTATTTGAAAGGACCGAAAATTAGTGAAATTTTATGACTTGGGATTAATTATCCGCAAATTCACCCTCCAGTTAAATATCACTAGTTTTATTAGAGGTGTAAGGTAATTATATAAGGTAAGTGTTTCCCTTTCATAACGCCTGCTGCGTAGGTGCCTAAAGGTCCATGCTTTTAGCAGAGAATATACGGCACTCAATATAAAAAATTTATTAAATAACTTTAAAGCCACTTTCTGGGCATTATTATCTCTACCAGAAAGATGAATACAGTATATTTATAGCCTTCAAAAAACTTTTACCTTAAAGTTTGAAGAAATCTCCACGGAAAACTAAATTTCCTATCAAATTTTAAAACTATTGTTATCAGACTTTCCCAAATTATCTTTAATTAAATTATTTTTAAGGATGAAAATTTTTTATAGTTGAAAATTTACCAATCGGGAATTAAAAAAAAATAAAGTATCCGACCGAAAAGCTGTTAGAAAATTAAAAGTTTTGTCTCATATTTAGTACATAATGTTTTTATTTGTACTAAGTACTTTGTTTTCTACGAAATTTCCTCACACGCATTTTAACAATTACTGTTCGTTCTGGAGACATTTTTTCCTTTTTGTTTCAGTAGGCGGTTAGATATCACTTAACATTCAATTCAAACAAATGTAGTTTTATTAACAAAAAATAAAAGCGCTTTACCAATCTACTGGTTTTTGTTAAAAATCTTGAAATAACTCCAAATCGTAAAACCACTATAACACTTTTTCTTGGTATGTAAAAAAGCCAAAATAGATATACAGATAACAGTTTCGGACCTAAAGCAAATAATATTTTTTCAATTATTGTATTTTTTGTCTCTTCCAACCCAAAAGAAAAGCTTTACTGGTTCATGGTTTACAATAATTTTTAACACAAATGTTAACAACATGCTTTCTCCTTTTATTTCAATGCCTTTAGTTTAGTTTGGAAAATCCATAATAATGCATTTTTCTAAAAAATTGAAATATATAAAAGTAAGAATTTACTAAAATTGAGGTTTGGTTTTTCTTGTCCCGTCCAACCCAAAGTTTAAAGGTTCGCCCGATAAGCTCTGGTTACAACTTATTGTTTTAAACTATTTTATTGCATAACCTATGGTTTTAGGAAATTATTTATTAGAAAATATAGTGATAATTTGATTCATATAGAAGTTACAGCTGGTTTTACTAGTAATGGGTTGCTTTTTTGTCCCGTCCGACCGCTTGAAATTGCCGTTTTTTTAAATGTTATTGTTTCTTAAATCATAAAAGTCAAATTTTTTTCCAAAAATCGATATGGTAAATGTCAAAATCCACTTCTTGCTGTAACTGAAACGAAAAAAAATTGCCGATTCTAAGGCTTCTTAAATTAGGACGAAAATGGATGGAAAAAACTAGTGAAACACCGTCTACCTTTATTGTAAACTATACGTACCTTAATTGTAATAAAATGCACACCTTTATTAATAATAAAATAATTACCTTATTTACAAAATAGTTTAATTTTAAATTGTTAAGTGAACCTTTTTTTAGTCGTTAATCGTTTCCAATAGATATTTGCAAAATAATTTACTCCATTCATTAAAAACTTTATATCTAATATTGACTTTTAATCTGAAAAATTTCCTTGAAAATTAACTTTGGAACACAGTCTTAGTTTTTCGGCAGTGTATAAATTTGGTCTATACCACAATAAAACGGAATATTAACATTTGTTCGAGCAGTTTATCTGACAATCAATCATATATTGAGCAGTATAATGGTGGGATTTCCACTCATATCGCTTGCGAAAAATGGTCCCCCAAATATCAAAGGTGCCGACGGGTGCTGTCGCTACTCGTTGGTTTGTTATACTCAGACAAGTTGTCGGCACCACATTTAAGATTGCAGCTTGACAATTTAGTACAGAAATATAAATGAAATTGTCAATGTCATTGTCAAAAATGTGGTCCGAATACACTTGGAATGAACTTGATAGTCTCGCTTAAATTTACAAAAAATCGGACAATTAAATTACAAAATTTTGGAAATAAAACAAAAAAAATGAATCTATCGATGACAAAACACGTTAATTTTAATTTAAAGAGTGATTTTTTTACGTTGTTAACACACCACACAAGAACAAGTCCTTCAAATTGCCCCCGCCCCTCAGATAAATTGTGATATAATATGACATCCGCTCTATGAAAAACTGCGAGCATTTTTTACTGGCACCGAGATTTTTCCTGATAGTGTAGGGGCATATGTCGATAATTTCTATTCCGTGGGATTTTAAATGAAGGAGTTTTGTGACTATGTGGGATTGATAGCTCTTTAGTCACACAATCAAGTTGATATGACGTCATCTTTCAAGATGGCGGCCAAAAATCATAAAAAATAAAACTTTCGCAACCGGGGCATGATTGTGCTCGATTTCATATGATTCGAGGATGAGGCTTCCAAAAAATTAACTTTTAAGGTCATCCGATCTTAAATGACCTTGAAAATCGCAAAAAAAACACGATTTTTGCCATTTTCTCTTCAAAAAATCTTAATAATTCGAAGTTTTGTCACACCAACTTGAACTGTACCTCGAACTATTAGGCATATATGTCAAATTTGATCCTTTGAGTTTGATGCAGTTTGAAGCTTTATGACCTTGAAAAATACCCCGGCAAAATTAACATATTGCAAAAATAACATGCTAAAGGGCGCTATTCATTAACTATTAAAGCGAAGAGGACCAAACTTGGTAGGAAAGATAAGAAGGTCGAGTCCAGTAATATTGTTACAAAATTTGGTTTAGCTATGATGCGTTTCAATATGGAGCTGATATATCAAAATGGCGATCTACAACCTAATTTTATTTTATCCAAGGTGGCCATCAACTATTGTTGAGTTATTGCCGCTTACCAAGCACAAAAAAGTTTATTGATATATGACCTTGATTGACTTTAAAAATACCATATACAAGTAAAAACCATGTTTTTGTAGTGTTTTTTCCAATTAACCACTACGCAAAAACTTTAAGTACCGGAGATGAAATTAACATCTTAGACATAACTAAACACATCATTTTAAACCGCCCTATCATTTATTTTGATCTGGTGTCCAAGGTCTTTGTGCTATACCCCGGTACAAATGACCTATATGACGTTTTTATTAAGTTTCGGAACAGAGAATTTTATGTTCTACTCACTTGTCTAGCCAACAAAGTCATTTAAATTACCTATAAGAGAGTTAGCAGAAGTTAGATATACATTACCATATACTGGACCAGGTGTTTTAGATCTATTTTTCAAATTAGGCCAGTAGGGCATGACTATACTTGTTTATTAACGTTCGTAATAAAATTCAAGGATGAGGTTACAGTTATTTAGTCACACATTCATGCGCCACCGGGTTTTGTGTTCGCATCCGTGTAGAAAGTTCCTAAACTTAATAAAAACGACAGGCACATAGGTCATTTTTACCGGGGTATAGCATAAACATCTTGGAAGCCAAAATGATAGGTAGGTTCAAAATAAAGTTTTTAGTTATGACTAAGATGTTAATTTCATTTCCGGCACTTAAAGTTTTTGCGTAGTGGTAAATTGGAACCTTGTGATTTTTGCTTTTTTACGAAATTGGATAAAATAAAATGTGGTATAGGTCGCCATTTTGATATATCAGCCGCCATATTGAAACGCGTCATGGCTGATTCAAATTTTTTTAACAATATTATTGGACTTGACCATCTTATCTTTCTTACCAAATTTGGTCCTCTTTCCTTTGAGTGTTGATGAATAGCGCCCTTTAGTATGTTATTTTTGCAATATGTTAATTTTACTAGGGTACTTTTTACGGTCATGAAGCTTCAAACTGCATCAAACTTCAAGAATCAAATTTGTCATATATGCCTAATAGTATGAGGTACATTTGAAGTTAGTCTGACAAAACGTTGAATTATTAAGATTTTTTGTAAAGAAAATGGCAAAAATCTTGTTTTTTGCGATTTTCAAGGTCATTTAAGCTCGGATGACCTTAAAAGTAAATTTTTTGGAATCCTCGTCGTCGAGTTATATGGAATCGAAGATAATCATGCCCCGGTTGCAAAAGTTGTATTTTTTATGATTTTTGGCCGCCATCTTAAAAGTTGACCCCTTCTACACGGATGTGAACAAAACACCCGGTAACACTTGATTATGTGACTAAAGAACTATCAATCCCACATAGTCACAAAACTCCTTCATTTAAAATCCCACGAACTTATACATGCCCCTTCACTATAAACAAAAGGATGCATTGTTAACTTTTACAGTTTTGTTCCTGTCCTAGAACACTCTCAGAAGATTTTTGCGAAACTAACTAACTTGGATTCCCAAGGATCTTCCTCAAAAAGTTTAGTGGTGGACTTGCAAAATTTCCTCTTTTACATTTCGTCCGAAGGGGGGCAGACTCGGTTTGTTTAAAACCATCTTGAGGGTTTCTGAGTGAGTGCAAAGTAATATTGTGGTCGAAGAAATGAAATCGTGCTTCCACGTTTTTTTTGCTCAAAATTAAGTTAGTTTGGGAAGAAACTTTTCGTTTCGTTTCATGATAAAGTTGTTGGTTTTGTTGAGCCACCGTGTATCGTCTTATTAGCCTTAATTTTGAGGCGAAACCACTTAAACTCTTTATTTACCTACCACGTTTTTTGTAATTAAAAAAAAATGTTTTTTGCCTCCCGCAGCTTTTTATAGGCAAAATTACCTATACGTTTCTTTAAATTTGATATTAATGTTTATTAATTTTGAATTTATTATATCGATAATGACATATTTCATTTTTATTGTTCTCAAATATTTTTCTATCTCCAGTTCCGCATTAATGTTTTGCAAACCTGCTTTGTCTGTTTTCGTTACATAATTTTAAGTATAAAGGCGTTCTCCAAAGTACTGCTTAAACTATATAATAACAAAATGCAGTACCTTATAATTTTATTAATAATAATTTTGGTAATATTTCGTATTACAGAGTGTTCCATGTGACAAGAGAACGCATTTGGCTTTTTTTGAAAAGTATTTTGATTCGTTTTAAGAGTATGGGCATCCAAAGCACAGTCTTCTGTCCTCTTCCTTCTCATTACGAGTTTGTTTTACACTTACAACTTATCGCATCGCAGTGAAAAAAACTCAGTTTTGAAAGTTTTTTTCGATTAAAACAAGCACAGAATAAGTCAAAATAAATTTTAAATCACACAAATATGGACCACTAATTTAGTGGAGAAAGACCATATTTGTTTGATTTAATTGTCAACTCCAGCATTATGAAATAAATTTATTGAAAAAATAAACAAAATAAACTTATTCTGAAATAAAGAAAACCAGAAAAATAAATATTTTTAAATGTCCTGGTCTAAGTTCAACCATTCTTTATATATAGTAACTTAATCCAAATTAACTGGAGGGTTTTCCCGCTGTCCCAACCATCTAGCAATATCATCCCAAACATATTTTATTGGAATCATGTAAGAACTTCCGGATGGCCAATCCATAACATTGATACCAGCCACATCATGGTAGTCTGCTACCACCCGGGCAATGTGAGAGCGGGCATTATCGTGCATGAAGACAAAATTTTTCCCAATCTGAGTTGCAATAGATATAAGATTTGCTTCCAAACCACTACCAAGTCCGTGCGGCCCCTCAAATGAATACCAACCCAGACCATAACAGCCCCTTCTCCAAAACTGTGACGAGTCCTAAAGTAAGCCTGGGCATATTTCTCGCCATCTCTTCATTAAACAGGTATTCGTCTGTCTGAGCTATAAAGACAATATCTTGATTCATCAGTAAAGAGAATATTCGCTCAGTCGTCGACGCCCCAATTAGTATATTCTTGTGCAAATCTTAGCCGATTTCTTCGTTGAGCTGGGGTCAAAAGAGGTGCTCGTGCTGCAACTCTTGCTCTGATTCCAGCCTCTTTGATCCTCTTTCTAACAGTGTGTGAGGACACACAGGTGTTACGCACAGTTGCAAGTTAAACTTGGAGCATTCTGGCCGTCAAATGCCTAATACGAAGAACCTGCAGTATCAAAAATCGATCATCAGCTGTATTGGTACGCCTTGGCCTACCCGAAACTGGCCTTCTGCCAAAATTTTAAAATTACTCTGAATCGCACCATTGTCCGAGAAACCGTCGATTGGTTTATGTTTAGCAGAGTCGCTACGTATCGTTGTGACCAGCCATCTTGAACCAACGCAACAATTTGTTCAACTCGTTCGCTATTCAAGTTCATAATTTTTTCAGAAATATGGAGAAACTGAATGAATTCAACGAAATTTTCTCGAACAAGGACTGATATGACAATAAATTGATAAAAGGATTTTGCATAGTTTTACTTTTTTGCGAGGGGTCATCGCCTGCAGACAGTAGGTGTAAAAATCGTTGACAATACTTTAACGATACCTGATAATACTGGACAATACTGGACAACACTGTAAACAATACTGGAGACAATACTGGACAATACTGGAGACAATACTGGACAATACTAGACAATACTAGACAATACTTAACAATACCGGACAATACTTAAAAATCCTGGACAATACTTGGCAATATTTCAGTTCTTGATAGTAGGTGTACAAATTTTTGATCAGCTGTTGACCCCGAGGGGTCATCAACTGGATACAATACTGGACAATACTAGACAATACTAGAAAATGCTAGAAAATACTGGACAATACTGGACAATAATTAACAATACTGGACAATACTTAGCAATCCCGGACAATGCTTGACAATATTTCATTGGGCGAACAATGAACTGAAGACGTCCCGGAGGCAAGAGTCAAAGTGCAGAGAGTCCAAGCTATTCGTGGATGGTCCGAATATAGCCCAAACTAAATGGCTCTTAGGCAAGAGCCGAAAGGACATTGGACTGCTGACAGGGATCTGACATCTGACGCAAATAAGAGTAGCAGGAGATCCCGTGGATCCCGCTTGCGTGCTCGAAGAGGAAGCGGCGCAGCACTTGATAGCAGAGTGTGATGCATTTGCCAGATCAAGGCAGCTGAAGTGGGGATTTTCCACGATAGAGGAAGAAGAGTTGCACTCGCTTAAATGGGTCAACATACTAAACTTCGTAAAGAAGACAGCGTCTCTGTCTTCTTTACGGAGAGAGAGTTGCAGCGGAAGTAGGGGCATAGGGGTAAGGAACGGGGTATGACAGAGAGGGCCCATGAAGAGGCCTAATTGCCAGGCCCACGGGCAGCCCCTATACTTCTACTACTGACAGTATTTCAGTTCTTGACAGTAGGTGTACAAATTTTTGGCCAGCTGTTGACCTCTCGCATTTTTGTGAATGCTAACAAAAAACCAGAGTGTATTCAGACTTTTGCAGGGTCTTTCCAGACTTTTATAGAGTGAATCCAGACTTTTCCAGAGGGTATCCAGACTTTTTCAGAGTGGATTCAGACTTTTCCAGAGTGTATCCAGACTTTTCCAGAGTGTATCCACACTTTTCCAGAGTGGATCCAGACTTTTCCAGAGTGTATCCAGACTTTTCCAGAGTGTATCCACACTTTTCCAGGGTCTTTCCAGAGTGTAGCCAGACTTTTCCAGGGTCTTTCCAGACTTTTTCAGAGTGTATCCACACTTTTCCAGGGTCTTTTCAGGCTTTTGTTGGATGTATCCAGACTTTCCAGGGTGTATCCAGACTCTTCCAGGGTCTTTCCAGACTTTTTCAGAGTGTATCCAGACTTTTCCAGAGTGTATCCAGACTTTTTCAGAGTGGATCCAGACTTTTCCAGAGTGTATCCAGACTTTTCCAGAGTGTATCTACACTTTTCCAGGGTCTTTCCAGAGTGTAGCCAGACTTTTCCAGGGTCTTTCCAGACTTTTTCAGAGTGTATCCACACTTTTCCAGGGTCTTTTCAGGCTTCTGCTGGATGTATCCGGACTTTTTCCGGGGTGTATCCAGACCTTTACGGGGTTTATCCAGACTTTTCCAGGGTATATCCATAATTTCTTTCGAGTAGACGGACTGTTCTAATACATTTTTAGTGCCGATAAACTAAGATGTTTGTCCATTAATCACGCAAAAACGGCTAAACCGATTTGTATGAAATTTGATAGGACAATAGGGTGTGACCTGGATCTTAACTTAAGCTACTTTTTATTTAATATTTCGTCCCATAACTTGAGATATATGGCACAGAAAATTTTTCCAAAGTTTTTTGCATTTTTTATGTGAAATATATATATATATATGTAGTAAAAAATTTTGGCGCCATTCAACTAGTATTTTTATAAGCTTTCCAAGGAGGTATCACACGATTTTTTTTTTGGGGATGAAGTTTTTTGGGGGTAGCTCCGAAGAGTTTAATAGAGGAATGCTCAAAAACAATAGGGGTCTGCGCGCCAACACAAGTTATCACTGATATAAAATTTTGTTATGATTAGTGCTGGGGTTTTGGAGTTAGAGTGGCTACAAAGTAGGCGACAGACAGACCGACCGACAGACCGACAGACCGCCAGACCAACCGACAGACAAACAGACAGAGCGACGGCGTCTGGATTCGTGCTTATCACTATTCAGAACCTCAAAATTCGTGGAGGATCATGAAAATCTAGAATGTGCGATTTTTAGATGATTACATTACTTCTCTTGGCGAGGGAAGTAAAAAGCAAAAGAAATGAATTCTTTATTCGCTTACTTTGCAGAATAGATTTATAATTTACAGAGTGTATACAAAATTAGGGCCAGTCTACCTCAATGAAAATTATCCCAAAATTTTTAAGTGATGCGATACTTTTTTTTGCGGATTGTAATAAAAAGGGTACCCCTCTTTTTAGTGGTTTATTTTTTTTTTAAATTTGATAGACAAAATTTAAACCTAGGGTTCTCCAGTGGTATATTTTTGATTTTCTGTGTTCTGAGCCAGGTGTACTGTTGAAAATGAACAAAATGTGCCGTATGTAAACCAATATTGCACAAAAATAATGAGAAACTACCACCAAATGTAAAGGTTTGATGCATGTCGTTTTTAATCTAATTGTGCGAGCGTTTCTTTAAACTTTGGAACTTGTTGACATTTTGGACTTACTATAATCATATAAGTGTTTTCGCAAGGGAAAAGCACAGGTTTTTCTAGTATTTCGAGAAAAACATGGAAAAAAGAGATTGGCGGTAGGTTTGTCCCTGTGTAGTAGGTCTTTTAACTAAAAATGCTCTGTTAATTGGGTCACTTACTCAGGTTTTTGTATCCCCATTTATTCATAAATTTGCGGAGGTCCATATGAGAAAAAATATCCATAAACATACTTCTTCACATTGACTGATAAGGAACGAAAATTTAAATTTTTAGTTCATATACTTTTATCGGAGAATAGTTAAAAAATTTCAAAATATACTTAACTGATGTTTCGCTCGCTGACATTTGGACGAGAACCCTACCTTCTTAAATAAAAAAGCCTTTTACTTCTCAGTAAACACCTAACACCAATTTTACCAAATTTTAATTTTGACCCTCTCTTTTTCTTTATAACATTTTCCCCTCCCTCCTTAAATTAGGAAACACATATTTTAAAGTATTAGTTAGACAACAAGACAACAGTAAATTAAAAAAATAAAAATATAAACGCAGAAAATTTCCTCCATTCCTGCCTCCTCCCGGATGGTGCCCATCACCGAAGTCGTATTACCCCTCTGGATCGCGAGACCTATACTCTGGGTTATGAAGCAGAAGATATTTTGGAGGCTATGTCTAAGATCAGTCTCTTAGCCTCATTACCCCATGGTCCATAAGTCTCCACCGCAAAGAGCACAAAAATAAAGCGATCTAATAGTTCGCCATACTTTTTACGTTTCTTGTCCTCCTGAAGAGTAGAAGCTGTACCAGATGATTTTGAAGTTTTGTCTAAATAAGATTTTGCTAAAGTGTGTGTACAAGTTGCACCCCAGAGAAGTTGTTTACCGTGTTTCCATGGGATCAAAGTCATCCCATCCGCACGTTTTACATCATTGCGACAAACGCCGAGAGGCTCCAATAAGGCAGGACAACCCGTCTAAATCAGAGCCCTTTTGAGGATGTCATTAATAAATTTTAAAATAATATCACAGTCTTTGTTATATACACCGTGACGAATTTGTAATACTGTTTTCAGAGACAGCTTAATAACGGGTAAATTTTTTTTAATATTAGTAAAAGTACCTATCCGTAAATATTTTTGTGCTAAAGTATTAGTTATTTTATTCTTCTTTATCCTTTTCCAGATAAGAATGGTAACGGAAAACAGTTGCGAACTTCCCTCCCCCCGCCCCTCGTAACACTTTCCCTACTTCCCCAGGCCGCGTTACGTAATTTATGGACGCCACCAAAAAGTTGCAATCCGTAGGCATAGAAAGGTCTGGGAGAACTTTCATAAAATTTTAGTAAAATTTCTAAAATCACACGTTCCTTCTCCGGCCCTCAGCGCGCAAGAATTACCGCTAAAGACTTAACGCGCAGTAACACCAAAAAAACTTTAATCATACGTATTTTTTACATGCGCTTTTTTTTAATTTGCGCTTTAATCTTTATGTACCCTTAGTTATTTAGGCGCGCGGAGATGGTCACGTTGGCGCTGTAATGGCAGCAAAAAACTCCCGCAAATTTTTAACATATATATACAGTGCAAACCATTTACTACGAATTTTTCTTCTCTTAATTGCTTAAAATTTATTTTAAACTTATATGTAAAAGGCTTTTTTTTTAATTTAAGAGGGTAGTGATCTCCTTGAATCAGCGTAAAGTGAGATCTCAAACGTTTCTATAAATTGACCTAAAGGACTATTCAATTAAAGCTGAAAGAAGCCTGGAATTTGATTTTTTTCTAAATAAAATACTTCAAAATTTATATTTTGAAAAACTTATCAACAAAATCGTCATTTTTCTAAAATTTAAAGTAGATAAACCACCTCTTGACGGTGGTCTAAAATATACGATGATTCCAGTGCATTTTGACGTCCATGTAGGTAAAAATATTATATCAATTGCTGTATGGTTCGGCTTAAAATCAATTTTTAGATACCCATGTCAGCCTTCAAATCAAACTTTCCTTAAACTATAGTATTTAGGAAATATCGCCCTTAGAAAAACAACCCTATATGGGAAATTCAAAAGCTTTCAAGCTGACAACTAAACCATTTCACGATTGAAAACACTTTTGAGGAAAGCCGAGCGCACCTTTTTAATTGGGACACCCTGTATTATTCTTCACGTAGGAGTTTTAAAATTGTGTATCGAAATTTGAAATATCCCTATGCTTTGTTGTGGTCGTTTATGATCTACGAGACGAAAAAGGTCAATTTTTGCACGAGTTTGTTTTGAAATAATATGTAATACCAAGACAGCTTAATAACGGGTAAATTTTTTTCAATCCTAATAAAAGTACCTACTCACAAATATTTTTGTGAAGGCTTAGTAATTACATTCTTGTGCTATTTTTTAATTGGAAAAAAAGGTCCATAAAATTTACTCAATTTTTTCACAGTGAAAATTTTATTTTATTATTTAGACACGCATCCTTTGTCATTGTTTTGCATTTAAAATGTAGATTTTATTAATAATAAAATGATTGTTTATTGATCCATCAATTTACTTCTGATTAAGATGTCGCAACTGTCCTAGGAATTACAAATATGAGCATTAGCAATCTAATATTATGTGTTTACAGGGTGTCCACTTTCGATGAGATTCAATGAGTCATGAAGAATTTCAGGTCCTTAATAAACTTCTTCGTCCTGAAGATGGTATTTCCAAAACGAAACGTCGGAATAAATTTTTTTAAATGCTGTTGTATTGCTCTAAACATGTGTTGTCATTAGCATGTTTTTACAGAACCGAACTAAATTATCTCTTCTAATAACCGAGATATGGTCAATTGGTTTTTTCGATAAATTTTCAACTTTCCCATCTGGGGTCCGATTTATCCACGTATTTACAACTTTTTTCTTATAACTTTTTAAATCTAGTTTTGCGTTTTAAAGCTTTTTTGACGTTTAGTACGTCCCGGATTAAAAGAAATTACAAAAAAAGTGGCAACACCACATGAATATATCCTCGCCACGCCTGCTCTCGCAAGAGGCGGTTTTCAACGATTCAAATTTAACGCCGGGTTTAGTAAAGTTGAATTTAAGCAAGCAAGCAAATTTCATATGGAAATATGTCAAGAGAAGCGTAAACGATTGTGTGCATTCACATATGATAAACTTTTCCGAATTGCTTGCGCGAAAAACAGGCTTATGGAAGTCCGGCGTTACAAAAGCCACTGTCAATTAACATCACACGCAAAACTATTGAACAGCGGGTCACGTCAACCAACGAAAAGTCTAAGCTATGGTTTGGTTTGACAACACATTTGACATTTGAAAATACTTTGACATTTTCAGGTTAAAAATTTCTGTTTATTTCTAACCTCAAAATGTTCAGATGTCAAAATGTGTTGTCATAACAAACCATAGCTTGGACTTTTGGTTGGTTGGCCCAAAAAATCTTTCTATGTACCACGTGACTCTCTCTCTCTCACACATTTGATTACCGTCACTTTTTTGCGTCCCGTAGGTACTATTAACTTAGTGGGACGGGTCATCGACTACTTTCGTAGTCTATTGAGTTAGGTAGTGTGTAACTAAAGTTCAAGTAGACTACAGACTGCCCCGGGGATCGAATCCGGGTCTCCTGGTTGAAAGCCCAGGTATGTACGCACTACACCAACCAGTATGACTGACTCTTTTGCGTCAAGTAGGCCATGCACACGTCGTTGAAGGTATATTGGGATTGAGATGAGAAATATTACAGCAGACCGAACAAATATTGAAAAAAAAAATCGAGTTAGTTCAAATTTGGTACAAGGGGGTTTTTTGGGCCAAGGATTACGAATTTTCGATCAGATTTTCATAAAGTTGACAGCTCGTCGCAGGGGGAGGGGGTACCATCTAAATGTATTCGATTTCGGTCAAAATTGGTATACAGAGATTTTTGGGGTCGAGGATTATGAATTTTTGATCAGATTTTCATAAAGTTGACAGCTCGTCGCAGGGGGTGGGGTACCATCTAAATCTGGCCGATTTCGGTCAAAATTTGTATACAGGGGTTTCTGGGGTGCTAAAATTTTCGGCAAACAATTTTTGTGAAGGAGTTTATTCACATACAACTTTTTTTTTTCAAATAAGAAGACCTCGTTTATGGCAACTTGTTGGAAAGCTTATGGAAAAATAAAAATGCTCGTGTAATTTTTTTTTTACATTTGTCAATCTACGTGGCAATAATCCTCAAAAAATAATTGTGTAAGACTTTAAATGGAACATTGCCCCTAGCGGATTAGAAATTTGTTTTTAGAAAAATCCAAAACACATTACCACATTTTTGTGAACCTACCCTCAGAAAGGGGTCTATTCACATACAACTTTTTTTTTAGTCTATATGTATCCATTAACAAACGCATATTAGAGGACAATAAGAGATTAAGATTACAACAATTTTTACTTACATTCGCAATTTTATTGATCCATTTTGTGTTTATTGCTTAAAGCTAAAAATTTTTAATTTTGTAGTCTTATCTCATGGCCAAGAAAATAGTTTCTATAAAAAATAAAACACCTTGTACTTTTATGTTAACTATATGCAAGAGATTTTAATGAAAAAAAAGATTAAAGTTTATTTGGCTGTAAATTCTTAGTAATTTTTTCTCCGCTTTATTATTTTAGTAATAATTTTTAAACATTTTTATGTTCCAGTCAAAAATTGTTTGTTGTAGAAAAAAACTTACTTTTAACAAAATTATGGAGAATTCAATTGTCTACAATTTTTTCAAAACTACATTTTTGATTAGACAACAAAAACAGACCGAAACCGCCAACGAAACAAAAAAAAATGAATTCACATTTTTTTTAAACAAATTCTATTCTCTAAGTCAATAACCAACGCAGATATCAAAGTACTCTATAAAAGTTACAAAATAAACCAGAAATTTAAAAATATTGAAAAATACCCTAAAATCAAGATGGCGTCGTTTCTGCAGGGGGTGGACGAGTGTGATCTCTTCGGTTTCGAGATAGCTTGGTTATACTCCCAGCAAACACGGTTCCCTCGGGCCTTCGTCGGCCCGATGTCGATTGCCGAATTTGCCGTCGTCGGCACGACGTCGATTTACGACATCGGACCAGCAGTATTTTTTGTCCGCTTTGCGATGTAGGCCCAATGTATGTTTGCCGACGCAGCGTTAGACTGTAGCCCGCCATCGGACCAATGGTAAATTTTACTTTTTGCTGACATCGGCATACCATCGCCGTACGATTAAGGTCCGATATGGTTTAACCACATGGTACCGACCATCTGCCCATAAAGCTGCTTAATTTAGTCGTTCTAAAGGCAAGCTGGTCTCGGCTCGACATCGGCAAACTATTCAAGTCCGACATTGGTTTCCTAAAGCGGTCCAAGGTCGGCGATTGACGAAGGTCCGTCGGTGGAAGCTTAAAGCGGCCCGAAAATGGCAAACCACAAAAGTCCGATAATGGGTGGATAATGAGGCCTCCACATTAGCCTCTCGTGCTTAACGAGTCGGGCTGGTTTAAGTGGCAGAAGAGGTGATTCTTGTAGAAAAGTACCACCGCATCTTGTCAAGTCCGCATTCCAGTTTAGAAATATCTTTGCTCATTATATTTATAATATTATCTTCCACTGTACAGGGAACATAGTGACATTAGCGCCATCTCTACATACTAGGAAGAAACCATTAAGCAGTTTAAAAATTTTAAGGTGACGTAATCGAACCATCAGTTTCCGATTCTCGACCAATCAAACAAAGTTCCAATCGGACCATCGTCGGCTCTAAAGCAGATAAAGTGATGGTCGTCGGCATAAGGTCGACTATAGTAAATCGGGCCATCGTCAGTTGCCGATTCTCGACCGATTAAACAAAGTTCCAATCGGCCCTAAAGTAGATAAGGTTTGCGTTGGCATAATGTCGACTATAGTAAATCGGGCCATCGTTAGTTGGCGATTCTCGTCGGATTAAATAAAGTTCCAATCGGACCATCGTCGTTCCTAAACTGGTGTCGGCATAAAGTTGACTGTAGTAGTTGCCGATTATTGACCGAAAACTGAAAATCGCAATCTGTCCAATATCGGACTAGCGTGTAGTCGCCGATGCCGACACACTGCCGACGATTTGTGTTTGCCAGGCTCTTTAACAATTCGACACCATTTGCCATATGCGAATTATTTCGCAGAACTCTATGGAAAAATATATAGATTTATTGGTCTATTTGTCCAAAATTGGTACGTAGAGGTTTTTGGGATCAAGAATTACGAGTTTTCGATCAGATCTCAAAATTTAACAAGTTGACAACTCCGAGAAAAGGGGGGCGGGTACCATCTAAGGATGTCCAAAAATCAATTGGGCAAAAATCGACATACTTGGGTCCAGGTAACCACCCCCCCCTCCACTCTTACTATGTTAAAGTTAGCTCGAGGAGACCATCTACAGGAGATAGAAAAAAAATTTTTTTTTGCTAAATTTTATTTCTCAATCTGAAGGATGTCCGAAAATCAATTGGGCAAAACTCGAAAAACTTGTTTCCAGGGAACCACCCCCCCCCACTCTCTGGGGGGTCAAATATGTCGATTTTTGGACATCCTTAGATGGTACCCCCCCCCCTTTCCAGAAGTTTTCAACTTGATAATTTTTGACATCTGATCGAAAATTTGTAATCCTTTAAACTAAAAACCACTATGTATCAATTTGGAACGAAATCGCGAGCTAATTAGATGGGATTCCTTCCCAACGTTCCGGGAGTTGTCAACTTCATAATTTTTGAAATCTTATCGAAAATTAATTTGTAATCCTTTACCCCAAAAACTGCTTTGTACCAATTTTGAACGAAATCGAAGATAATGAGATGTTACCCCGTCCTCCTTGCGGCGGGCTGTCAACTTTGTAAAAATCTGATCGAAAATTCGTAATCCTCGACCCCAAAAA
Source organism: Oxystoma pomonae (assembly GCA_963921995.1). Taxonomy (NCBI): domain Eukaryota; kingdom Metazoa; phylum Arthropoda; class Insecta; order Coleoptera; family Brentidae; genus Oxystoma; species Oxystoma pomonae. The sequence goes on from OY998173.1 coordinate 14,499,934, forward strand.
CCCCTGTATACCGATTTTGACCGATATCGGATACATTTAGATGGTACCCCCCCCCTGCGGCGAGCTGTCACTTTTATGAAAATCTGATCGAAAATTCGTAATCCTCGACCGCACAAACCCCTGTATATCAATTTTGACCGAAATCGGATACATATAGATGGTACCCCCCCCCCCCCTGCGGCGAGCTGTCAACTTGAAAATCTGATCTAAAATTCGTAATCCTTGGCCCTAAAAACTCTAGCGCAAAAACATAACATAACGTAACAAATAACCTCTAAATGATCCATCGCAAATCTTGAAAATCTTTTAAAAACTCCAAAAATCACTATTTGCAAATTGCACCGCAATGTTAAACCTACTTTAAATTTAACTGGTGTTTAGAATGCGCTTCCACATAGAACTTAAAATATCATGGTCTTGCTTTCTAAACAAGAGTTAAATTTAAACCAAGTTTAATTTTTTACAATTGCAAACGGCGCGAAAACAAAACATACCTACTAGATTGAAATTTTTCCTCAGTATTTGTCTAGAAATGGTCTCAAAGAAAATCCGGCAACTGAGTTACCCCGAACATCACCGAATCGGCGGATGCCCGCGGCCATCTTTATGGAGTATTTTGCAAAATTCTAGTGGCTTTTTATTCAAAATTGTAATTAAAACAAATTTAATTAAACCAAAAAAAGTGTATTTGTAATTTAGTGATTGTTTTCCATGACAATGATGACTGTGGGGCAAGCAAACATTCATTTTTAATGGGATAAAGGCAGTGCTGTTTGACCGTACAAGGTAACAGATTTTTTTGATTTTATAGTTATTTATCAGTCTTAAAATATTTTTGATTTCGCTTTGAATGTGACCCAAACGTCGACTTAAAAAAAATATAGACCCAATAAAACAAATGAAGAATCGAAGTGCCATCAAAGTGAATCAAATTATCTTTTCTATTTTAGTCTGTTGATGAATTTTTTGCTAAAGTTTAAGGTAAACTCGTCAACAAAAAGTTAGTTATTAAATATCTGGTTTACATAAAGTGAAATAAAATGCATTTTTAAAGAAAAATACTTTAAATCCCCCTTATTATACGTTTTTATCGGCAAGTAGCTGATTTTACCCGATTGTTTTAAAGAAATTTCATTTGTTTAAACAAAAATTTAAAAAAAATTTGGAAAAAATATTGTAAATGTAGATAAATCGTATCCCTGGCTCAAAAACTACAAGAGGTAGAATAAATCTGTTAATGCCATTTCCCAAAGCTTAAAAATTTACTGTATGTTTAAGTGTCCATTAATAGCTTGTATCAAAAAATTTAAAATATAAGTTAATGTGCAAAAATCACAGAAAAATAAAATAAAAACTTGGTAGTTTTGATTTGCCATTTTTTTATGGTCTATATTTGGAAAAAAATAAAAAGCAATTAAAGAAGTCTGCTATACTTGTGTGTACTAAAGGCGCATTTACACAGACAAACTTTCCTTTGATGTTGAAATGCCGACAAACATTTACACGAGCCTCTTGAGCAAAATGTTCAAAGAAATGTTTGAGCAAAATCGCGTATAAAAAAACACACGTAAATTTTGGAGAGAATGTTGAGCAAAATTTGTTTGAAGAATGTTGGTAATAAAAATTTCTTACAAATTTAAATTTTATAGTTTTATGGGAATTCATTGAACTTAACTGAAAATAGAAAGACTAAGTTTTAAAACAAGGTATTTTTAATTAAGTGCTTTCCGACGGAAAAACGATTTGATGTCGAAATTCACGTTTTACCTCATAAGTAACTTCGATTGATCTGATTTTTATAGGGGATATGCCAGTATACTTGTAACTTTTTTGGGGTTGTAAAAAAACGAGAATCAAAAAAAATAAAAATTGGCACTTATTTATTGCTGTTGCTGGGTTAGGAGAAGGTAAAAACCGTAGACTAGTGAGAGGGAGTTTTGGTCAAATGAACATTGACACACAAAATTACAGCAGTGTTTGACAGCGCTGCGTTCCGTCTGTCTAAACCTCCCTATCCCTCCCCCCAGGGAACAACTAACTACTCTCCAGAACAGTTCTCTAAAAATATCCACCTGCATTTTAAAAAGTAATTACTTCGAATACATTTCCGTTTTCTTTTTATAATGAAAGAAAACCAAAAAAGTTAAAGAAAAGAATTAAATTTTATTACCTCCATCATTAACTATTTTAACATTGCATATGACAAAACTGATAGCCAATAATAATGTTTCGCTTGCCGTCGCCTTTTTTTCACAAAAGTTTAAAATAAAAGTTGGTGTTCCATTTTTTTAAAGAATTGAGATCACTGATCAATGATGTAAAATTATATTTATTCTCATCTTTAAAAATATTTTTCCAAAATAGATAGCAATAACTTGCTCAAAAATTTACCCGAACAAAATGTTCAAAGAAAAGCTCACAAAAATGTTCGCGCAAAAAATTTCAGATCTTTTGCACGAGCTTTTATTTGAGCATGTTTGTCTGTGTAATTGCGCCTTAAGATACTAGCATCAATGTCAGGGTCACAATTTACTGCTTCAGGTGATAAAATGAAGTACCTATGAGTGAATCAACACCTTGCACCTCGTTACTTACGATTGTACCGCCTATATTTTTCTCGTAAACGAGGTAATATATTTACCTATATGGAAAAAAATTATTTTATTAACTCGGGCTATAAATCACAGTGTTTTGCTGTTTTAAGTCAAAATTTTTTTAGGTTTGAACCCAGGGTTACCCTGGAGTTAACTTTAACCCGCATTTTAAAGATTTTTATAAGGTTATGTTGCCCTCAGAAACTTATCAAGAAATATTGCATAGGTATTTGCACTGGCATTCCCAGGAACGGGTTTTCGTGTGGCACCCTTTCGAAATTTAAAGAAAGGGTCTTTACTTTCCCTTGCGATATAACAAAAATTTTGTATCCTTTTATTTTTTGAAAAATAATAAAAAAGCAAATTTTGTTTAGGATCTCATAACTTTTATAGTACAAGTACTTTTAAGTAGACAATGACAGAAAAGTCTGACAGATAAAGATCAACTGGCGTGCGTAAGATCATTGAGATCAAAATTGAAAGCAAAAGTCTTAACTGTTTCTCTCAAGGCGCAATTACACAGACGAACATGCTCAAACAAAAGCTCGTGCAAAAGATTTAAAATTTTTTGCGCGAACATTTTTGTGAGCTTTTCTTTGAACATTTTGTTCGGGTAAATTCTTGAGCAAATTATTGCTATCTGTTTTGGAAACATATTTTTAAAGACGAGAATAAATAAAATTTCACATCAGTGATCAGTGATCTCAATTCTTTAAAAAAATGGAACACCAACTTTTATTTTAAACTTTTGTGAAAAAAAGCCGACGGCAAGCGAAACATTATTATTGGCTATCAGTTTTGTCACATGGATTAGGGTTACTTATAATATTTTTTTCTTAGGGTTTTTCCCGGATTTTTTTGCCCGGGGGTTTTTTTGGGACTTTCTTGCGAGTTTTTTTATTTCCAAGGGTTTTTTTCCTAAATTCGAAAAACAACCCAGGAAAATTTTTCTTTTCCAAGAAATTTTTGAATTTTTCAAATATCGGCAAAAAACTCAAAAAATGCACTTTTAAGCGGTAATCCGCGCCTCACGACTATGAGGAGTGGTGGGGAGGGGATTTTTTTTAAAACATATTTTTGTAACTTTACTTTAACCTTAGCTTTGATTGTTTTTTTTTAAATTCCTCACACCAGATTCACCTACTTAGTTTAAGGCCCCAAGGGTTGCTTAAAAACGCAAAAGGTTTATGAAAATGCTGAATATAGATATTTACTGTCAATTTAATGTAATAATCAAGGTCGATTACTGACACTGAAAAAAACAATATGCAAAGGGGCAACATTCCGATTCAAAAGCCTAGTCTATTACTGCTAAATTATATTTTTTAGACAAGGGTCGGGATCGTAGTGTTGTAAAAGTGGGTAATAAACGGGTATTATTTAAATCGAACGTGCTTTTGTTCATATATTTGAGATTTAATAAAATGTAAATAGGTTTTTTCATTTGACTTTATTATTATTGTAAAAGACTAAACTAGGAAGTAATAAAAGAGATATGATTGGTAAGGCGTTTATAACTAACGTATCAAAAAGACAATAAATACCATGAGTACAAAAAATACTCTCACCACAACTACGACGTGTAAATATAAAGAATTCTTTATCTGGTATTGTAAGTTCAATTTTTTGTGAAGTAAATCCAACCTAACTCGATCCAAACTACTCTACGTTTCTCTGATATATGGATGGACATTTTTAGTTTTAGTTTGCGCCCGTCGCTTTTATTATTATGATATGAGAATGCTAAAATTTATTTTCTACTTTTTAGTGCACTTTATATTTTATAAAAGCTTCTTTTTATTTAAAATAATTTTTTAATTTTTAGACTATCATAAATCCATCCTTTCGATAATTCTCTTCCCTAAAAACCCCTGTATGCCAATTTTGATTGAAATTGAACAAAATAAATCTTTTTCTTCCTCCACTTCCCTCATTAGCGGGAGGGGGTGCCTAATAATACCATATTATTGAATTGCCGCCGCAACTATAAATACACACCGAAAACTGAAATTGAATACCAAATTTGAGTTGCAAGATTTGAGCCGAACATACAAACATACATAAATAAAAGCTTGTAAAAATCGCTTGTAAAAAATGTTCATTTGACCAAAACCCCCTCTCACTAGTCTACGGTTTTTACCTTCTCCTAACCCAGCATCAGCAACAAATAAGTGCCAATTATGGTATACTGGCATATCCCCTATAAAAATCAAGTCAATCGAAGTTGCTTATGAGGTAAAAACGTGAATTTCGACATCATATCGTTTTTCCGTCGGAGAGCACTTAATTAAAATACCTTGTTTTAAAACTTAGTCTTTCTATTTTCAGTTAAGTTCAATGAATTCCCATAAAACTATAAAATTTAAATTTGTAAAGAAATTTTTATACACCCAATTCTTCAAATAGATTTTGGTCAACATTCTCTCCAAAATTTACGTGTGTTTTTTTGTACGAGATTTTGCTCGAACATTTCTTTGAACATTTTGCTCAAGAGGCTCGTGTAAATGTTTGTCGGCATTTCAACATCAAAGGAAAGTTTGTCTGTGTAAATGCGCCTTCAGGTACCGCTGCCGCCGGTACTTCGTTTTCGTGATCTAGTCGTTAAATATTAAGTTTCTGGGTACTTTTCCTTTCACAAAAATGCGAAATATTTGTTTATTATTTTTATACTTCACATAGAGCATTTAATTCAGAAAAAAATGCAAAGAATGTTAGTCCCTGCGCACCAAAGTACTTGGTTTTTATGTAGGTACTGTGGTGTGAAGTAGGGTTTTTCGTGATTATTTTGAACTATAGAGGGTGGAAACTCTAACAAATTCTATGAGTTAGCACTATATTAGCGAGGATTGTATTTATGGTACCCAGAGAATTGGTATAGCGAATTTGCCCCAGTTAAAGTGTCTCTTGTATATTGATTATAATATGGTATTGTGCTTTGATTCGTGGAGTGGAAATGTTATTTGGGTACGACCGAGGGGTGGCTCCGTAGTTTCTGTTGGTATACAGGTTAAGGGAAGTATCAGGAACTACCCGAAATTACTAGGCCTAATTGGAAAGAGTAAAATAACTGAGAAATACTGCAAATTACTAGAGAAAATACTGGAAGGTACTTGGGAGTACCGGAATTACCAAATAACCAAATCGTACTGCGTAACGCAACACGGGAGTAGGGAAAAGGGGTCCACATTCGGCCATGGGTAACATTCAGCTACTAAATCCGAATTGCGTTTAAATTTGGCGCCGTATTTTAATCTAAGCTGTCAGAAAGAAGAGTGTGTCTCACCTTGACAGTGTGTTAGAAGTACTGATTGGAGACGTAATATTTTTTTTCTTTACCGTGATTTTTAGTGTATCTTAAGTGTATCGTGGTATCTAATATATATCTTATATTTTGTTTGTTTTTAAAATTTATTTTTTGTAACAGTCATTGCTTATCGTCTTGCATATGATAAGGAATTATTTGCTTTTTTTTGTGCGCTCAAAACATAATCTTAAATTAGTGCGTGCAGTTTAGATTTTTTAAACATTATTTTTAGAGCACGTGGGGAACTTTCGGCAATCGCCTGTGGTCAAGATTCGGCTGGGGGCCTTCCATAAATTACGTAATGCTGGAAGACGAGAAGGGGACTTGGCCTCAAATCTAAGGGGGGGGGGATAATCAGATTTGTTGTTTATTTAACCTTAATTTGTTGGTAAAAACATTCTTTAAGTTTTTGAGATAATTACACTCAGAATAAATGAAATCGTAAATATTAATGTTGTTATTTGTGCAATTTATGCAAAAAAATCTTTAAAATTTTCGATTTTTTTAAATGTTTTTGTTCAAAATTAAAGTCTAAAGGGATACCCTCCTACCCCCTCCCTCCCCTGAAATCCGCACTAGGTCGCAACTGCGTTACGTAATATTTTTTGAATAAAAGTTTACATGATATATTTTTTATGTTTTCAACGGGAATGTATTCAAATTAAATGATATGTAATTTTAGGGGATTCCAAAAGTGTGACAGTGTTACGACAGGGGAGGGAGGCCAAATTTAGCAAAAATAGTGTTACGTAATTTATGGCCATTTGTTAAAAACCAAAATGACTCACTCAATGTCAATTTCAATATGTCTGTTGATAGGTCAAACTGTCCCAAAATACTGTGGAGGGATTCTAAAATGTCTTTAAAGGAACTTTCTGCAATTTCTCGTTTTTTCTTTACAGACTTTAGGGTTACCACCAGCGTCTTTGTTGCCTACTTTTTTCTGGGGCAAAAGGGAGAGGCGATCGCCCTCCCCCTTTATTGTCTACTTTTTTCACGAGCAAAGGGGGGGGGGCGATCGCCTTTCCCCCGCCCTCCTCCTGGGACCGCCACTGTATAAACTTTTACTGGACATACTATTTAAAACCTAAGAATTATTAATTAAACTTTGATTAATTAGGAACTTGTTTTAAAAGATAAAAAAATATATTTACTAAGGAAGTTCATGGTTTTTATTTTTTTGAACAAATGGCCATAGCTACGCCACTGCAGAGGGGGGGGGTAGTTAAAATAAAAAATGTATGAAATAAACGATTTAAAATCTGAGTACCTCCTCCCACATTTGAGTAGAGTTTGTAGTTATCAAGTTTATTTTGCATATATTGATATGTTCCTCATAAAAGCTATGCTTTTGTTCTAGTTTTCTTTTTCGTATCGAAACCGCAACCCTCCTTTTCAAATGGCTGGGACCACCGTTGGTTAATATGCCAAATATGGGCCACTTTCCCCTACTAGAAAGTCATAGAGAACTACTGGAAAGTAAAAGAAATTAGCATGAAATACTAGGAATTTCTAGAAAGTATTAAAAATAAAAATACTCAGAAAATACTGGGAAACATCAGGAATTAGTAGAAAGTACCTTGAACAATTAAAGAATTTGCAAATATCGGGAATTTTCACACGTAATTTCCTCTTGGGTACAAAAATCGGCGAATGGGTCACCCGTAGGAGTAGGCTAGGTTCCTTTTTTTTTTTTTTGGGGGGGGGGGATGCAGGTTGAGAAATTACCATAAAATACCCGGAATTGCGAGAAAGTACATCGTACTGCATAAGCGCGTCAATACCTTCCCAAGATATTTGTAATTTTAAAAAGTAATTAACATAAAGAATTACCGGGAAATCATTATAAAATACTAGGAATTAAAAGGAAGTATTAGGAATAACTAAGGAAATACAGGGAAATAACAGGAATTACAGGGAAGTAACTTGAAAATTTGTTGGAGAAGTACTGCAGAGAGTTATCGGGACTATCATAGGTAATTTTTGGTGTACAAAAATCGACGATCGAGCCACCACTCGGGTACGGCTAGTGGAGCAGAAAAAGGTAAAGGATTTGTTATTAAGAATTAGGGGCTACCTTGGCTACCTGCTGCTACTGGCCGTCCTATAGTGTCTTCTCGTGCCTCCGCTGACATGTCTGGGGGTCATTTTCCTGTCAGCCAACGGGGACACGTCGTTCGACTCCGTACTGGAGTCTCGACGGTACAAGTCGGCCACTAATAACGTTTCGTACCCAGTGTATCCCACACCGGGTGTTCGAAGGTGCTCGGAACGAGGTGTTTTGGCACCAACCCTGTAACTGGTCGAAGGGGTAGCGGCCGAAGTGGTACCGACACACCGTCCGGAACCGCTTGTGTCTTCCGACTCTTCCGAATCGGCTCGGCTATGCGCTTGCGCCCTGTATAAAAACTGCGTTGTTTGAGGGAGTAACGAAGCTGAAAGGGAACAAACAACAACAACATTTTTGTGCATCCTAATCATACAAGATGCTAGAAATGTCAATCTTTGCACTACCGGTACCACTAAGTAAAAAATGTTTACTGGTCTAGGTATCTGTCATCTACTGGTACTATTGAATTAATATTTTGTAAGACCGCTTCAGAGATATGAGGAGGCGGGTAGAACAGCGAGAATAGGATATTTACAGTACAATTTTTGTGAACAGATTTTTCGTAACTTGCTTTTTATCAATGCTGCTTTTAAACAGTGTTTTTAGGTGCACATGCTTTCTACGAAACAACCTTTCTTCCCGTTTTTAGTGATTAATACTTTTCTCAGATATTTCTTTAGAAATGATAAAAATCTTGAGTTAATTCAAAATGGCGTGTTAATAACGCAAAACCGTAAGTGCAATAATCCGAGCGCTTTCTACCGACCCTCATATTTCTCTGGTCGATTTAGCTCATTAGCTAACCTACTAAGGTACTACCTCAGAGAATAACATTTCTAGGGGAAAATTTTGATATATTAATGGTGATTAATTAGAGAGGATGGATAGTGAAAGAAGTGATAAGAAAATGATGCATAAATTAGAGGACATTGTAACATTCCGGGTGCTTCAAGTTTTGCATTGCCCTTTTTAAATGTGAGGTTATAAATTATAACAATAAAATGTATGATTTTTTGGCACACTTGGGATGTTAAAATGTTTGTTAAAAGCAATTTCACAAGACAATCAAATAATAAGAAATTGTGTACAATTTTTTTGAACAAGTATCAACTTTCCTTCAAATCAAGAGAGGTCTGATAATCAATTCATTTTTACAAAATTAAAAAATTGGAAAAATCTTTTGAGTTGTATTCCCAGCAGCAGACTTTTGCACCTGGGCCTTTGTTCTTGATGTAGTAAAAAGAGTACTAAATCCCATTAAATCTCATCAAAAACACACCTGTTTTTATAAGGTTTCTAAGTTTTTTTGAGGTAAAATTTTAGGTTTCTTAAAGTTTGTAATCATTTATGAGTTATGTCTTTGATTTTTTGGTAAGATTTTATGCTGGTTCATATATCTGTTTTTCTGATTCTATAATTTGACAGATTTATAAATATGTGTAAAATTTTATGGTACAAACGTTTTATTTTTCTAATTACATCCTTGTTTGTTGTATAATAATATAATATAATAATAATATAATAATATATATTGGTGTGTATAAGCACAAATTTTATGTCCAGCCAGACTAATAAAATTTTAAAGGTTTCTATGAACGTCTTGTTTTATTAATAGTTTGCTATGGCTTGGTAAAAACACAAGTTTTTATAAGTGTTCCTATAGATTCTATTGTCAGACATACTCACAAAATTTTATATGCATTTATGTGTCCACATGTATTTAAATATATTCAGGTTTCCAGGGCATTTTATAATTTAACAGGACCATAGTATTTTATAGGTTTCTGCAATAGTTACCATTCTTTTATAATCCTACTTACTACCTACATGGCTAAGGCCTTTGAAACAGACAAATCTCATAAACCACCAAAAAATTAAATAAAAAAAACTTACTTAGTTATATATAGCCTCACAAAATATTATAGAAACTTATCAAAGTAATGGGATCTTACCTGCCCTAACTTAAATACCCTTTGAATTTGAATTTGAACTGAATTGAATTTTTCCGCCCTCCTGAACTTATAAAATCGTATAAAAACTATAATTATATTATCTGTCTGTGTAATTTTGACTTATAAAATCTTTTGGACTTTTATAAACAATGCCTCAAACAATCTCATAGAAACTTATCAAAGTAACATCTCTTCCAGCTTCTGGCGACGAATAAGTAGAGAACGCACAATCCCAAGTTGTGTTATTATATTATAGTGGTTAGTTAGTATGCCAGTAATAATCCATAGTATATTACTTCTAGCACTATTACTACTACTACCACTGCTAAAAAGTTCTGCCGCCTTTTAAATTTTTATTAAAATCATAAAATATTACAAACTTTTATAAACCAACTCGTTGGTGAAATATAATGAAATCCTATGCGGGAATTGTGTTTAACTTTTACTAGTCAAAAATTATAAAATATCATAAACTTACGTGAGCGTAAATCATGAAATCTTATAATGTATGTGGTATTTTTTATAATCTGTTATGAGGTTTTTCTGGCATCGAGGAAAGAAAGAAGACCAGCACTTTTCCGAATCAGATATTCTATCAAAGGTCCAGATCTACTGCCTTGATTCTCTTTTCCGAAGAATTTTGTTTAATTCCGTTGTGATTTAACATACAAATCTAATAAAGGTTGTCTGTGAAATTGCTCTTACCTTTTTTTACTAAGAAAAATAAGAGAAAGTTGTCGTACCTTCGTTATTGTAGTAGTGGTTCTTGTGCCACGTGGTTTTGGAACTACCCTTGGGTATAATAATGTTGCTATGCTCTCCGTCCTCGAGGTGTCCGAACGTTTTAAATTGCAACGTGTAATCTATATTTGAAGTAGCAACAGCATTAGTGGGCGGCACAACAAATGTGGCATATGGTGTTATTTCATAGGCTCCTTAAAAATCAAACTTTAAAATTACTTTATAACTTATGACGTATCATCAACTGTCATCTACGTCACAACAATATAAGCCCTCGCCTATGTAGGGCCCCGACTTTGGTATACGTTGTATGTCAGATAAATCATTTAAATAAAATAAAATAAATGCGACCAATAAGAAATTGACAATAGTCCTTATTTTTTGCTACTTGGCACTGGCGTACCGAGGGGGTGGGGTTTGGGGGTTAACCCCCCCTAGAGGCATTGTTATGGTCACATTTTTACTTCTAATTATTTTTTTTTAATTATTTATTTACTTTATTTTTTTTATTTGGTTACTTTTTGTTTTTTTTTTAATGCTAAGAGCGACCAGGATTTGTGTTGAGGGTGTTATTTGCTTTCATTATATTATTTTCTGTTATTCATTATGTTCTGTCCTTCAGCATAATAAGGGCACTGATCAAACTTTGGCAGTAAAATTAAATTAATTTGAAAGACTATTGGTTCTTATTTCGATTTAGCACCCTTTTGCTTTAAAAAACAGCCGTTACTTTTGACACTCTTGACAGTTATTTAGACCAACGGTCACTAAAATTGGAGTCGTAAAGGTTATATCAGGTGCCGGTTTGAATAATGACAACGCCGCAGAGAAAAGTTGTGAAAAATAAATGATTAGTTCCCTTAGTTTCAGTGTTCAAAATTTAAACGTGAAAATAGTGCTAATTTAGTTTATATTAGATTCTTATAGATATAATAACAACAAAGTAGGTACCTACGTTAGTGTTAAAAGTCGCACCAAGATCAGATAAAATCTTGCGTGTATTCCGGTAACCTTCTGATTAAAATGGTGTCTTGATGTTCTTTTTTATTATTAAAAATACACATTTAATTCTGTTTAATTAAAATTCTTTGAAACCCTCAAGGTTTCTTTAGTTCAAGAATATGATTAGTTTATTTTTGGTTTTACGCCACCGTTGAAATATTTCTATTGACATACATTTCTAAGTGTTGAAATTAAGCTTAAAAAACCCCATACAGCTTTTTGTAGTAAACTCAATTATGATTAAAATTTATTCGTATTATAATAGAAAAGCTCTGAGCATGCAGAAAATAGCGGTTGATTTTTTTTGTTTAATGCGGCCTTGGTACAAGTTACCGCACCATTCGAGATTTGATTTTAACATAATGGTCTATTTAGCCCAAATGTTACACTAAACAAAAAATAACACAATCAACTGGAAATAAAAAAAAAATATAGACTGTTCAAAGAAACACTATATTTCGTTTGGTTAAAATTTTGCATTGGAGTGTGTGTTGAAATGTCAAATTTAACACTCTGTTCGTAAACTCAAGTCAGTTATTTTTGGTACGTCCTGTATATACAGGGAACGGTGATTCTAGCGGCTTTAGGGAAGAGGTTTTAAAAAAGCTAAAAGCGAATCTTTAATGATTTTTTACGGACATTCCGTCCATGATAAAAAAAAATTTGGGGACCTCAATTGGAGGCAGAGGGCCTACCAACTATTTTTTTTTTTAAATGAGAAGGTACCACTTCTGGAACCTTTTTGGGAAGCTTGTGAAAAAAGAAACCTAACGCACTAGTTTTTGACTTCTGTCAACCAATGTTAAAAAAACTTACTTTTTACTTTACTTTTTTGTCAATTGTTTTAGCTTCAGAATAAACTACATTTTCTCTATTTACTAAGCGGAATAAAAAAAATATACCACACAAGGACATTATTAGCGGCGCATTTGGGGGCTCTCACTGAAGGCCCAGGGCCTACAAACATTTTTTTCATGAGGAGGTACCACTTTTGGAAAGCTTGGTAAAAAAGAAATTCGATTAAATAAATTTTTCATAATCAACCCATGTGTTAAAAATTTAAAAAAAAACCTATTTTTTGTCAATTTTTGTAGCTTCAAAATAAACTACATATTTGTTTATTTACTAAGTGGAATAAAGAAACTACCACACACATATTATTGGCTTAAAATTTTTAACACATGGGTTGGGTTGGGTTGTCAAAAAAAATTATTTAATAGAATTTATTTTTTAACAATCTTTCCAAAAAAGTGCCACAATTGTACCTTCTTTATTCCGCTTAGTAAATAGAGAAGTATGTAGTTTGAAGCTAAACCAATTGAAAATAAAATTTATTACACATTGGTTGACATATGTCATATGTTCTTTTTCAACAACCTTTACCTTCTCATTTAAAAAAAAAATAGTTGGTAGGCCCTGGGCCTCCGGTTGGGGGCCCCAATTTTTTTATCATAGACGCAAAGTCCGTAAAAAACCATTAAAGAATTGCTTTTAGCTTTTTTAAAACTTATTCTCTAAAGCCGCTAGAATCATCGTTAAAGAATCCACCCTGTATATTTTATATATTTGGGCTAAATGTAAAATCGGCTATTAGGTAAAATACTCATTCAAACCCAGTCTGTAACTGAAAATAGAGGTGTTGGTCTTAGGCGGCAGTACCAACTTATAACCCTCTTCTGCAACGCTAGCCTATATTCACCTCCTCATGGTTCCCGCTGGCATGGCACCTGTACCTACAGGGTGGCTAACAGATGATACTTCTGGCGTAGCGAGAAATCTCTTTAGTCATCCAATCGGTCAAACCTAACCAACAGTACTGGAGTAACTGCCATTACTCAAGCTAGGAGAGCGGGCTGACTGGCCTCATCAATCATTTTTCTGTACTGCCCTTAGGGTAGAGTACTCTGGTGTGGTTGTTATTGAAGATCGAGACATGCGGTATTCGCATTACTGTCCTACTTTTTTGAGCTTTAAAAAATGATATTAGCAGATTTGTTCTGCCCTCTGTAGTTTTTGAGCTACAGGGGAAAGTTAAACACAATTGTCCTTTCAGAATTTTAATCCGACGTTTCGTTTCGTGTGTTGTAGGATCGCCTTTTTCCAGTAATTTTTTAAGCCTCTAAATCGGTATTCTAGCCTCTTGGTTCATTCTGGGGTCACCCTGTATCCCGGGATCTTGCTCTCCGGGGGTGTTTTAGTAAGTTGTTTGAGTATTAACAGAGTGGAATAAGTTTAAAACATCATGTTTTGTATAATTTTTTCATGAAAGCGCAAATAACTCCGGGACTATACGAAGTGGTAAAGGTTGGCGTATGTCAAAATAAGCGTCTTGCCGAGCCTCACATTTTGGTGTGATTAGGTTTTCGGACCGACGCTTGACAACGGAGTTATTGCCTGTTAAGAGTTTTAGATTGGAAAAAAGGTCAAAATATTAAATATCTTTTAAAACGAAAACTTTTTCAAAAATCTGTTATAGCCACAAGTTGCGCATCCTTGTGACACAAATTTTGATATATCACATGTCTTAGGTTAGTTCATATTAAGGGAGCTAGGGCCTAGGCAATGTTTTTTAGATTTCAATTCTTGAAATCTACTTTTTTGTTTTTGAACCGAATTGAATGAAATTTGGTATATAGTAGGCTTAGGGGTGTTAAAGACTAATAGCGTTGTTAGATTTGAACATTTTTGAGTACTTTTGGATTTTTCATGGTCTGACTTGTTACACAGTGCGGCTTTGACTGCGCTCCGCAAAGTGATTTTTGGGGTATATTTATAACCTCGGTTTGCGCGAAGGTCATTTGGGGGCTGACCATTTTTCGGTATAGCGCTCGGGGTAAAAGATTATAAATATGGTTTGTGTGCATTTGAAAATGATGAGCCGATGTCCTGCAGTTTTGATATTATTAAAATATCTGGGAACTTCAAGATTCGTCTAGCAGTAGTCTGGTGCAGCGAACTAAGCGGAGACTCCTGGTGCCATCTGGGACGTCACATTGGCCGCCATCCTGCCCATCCAGCACGCTAGAATTTTCGACGCTCATCATCTGACGACGCATCCGCCGTCCAGCCCTAGCAGCTTGCAGGGACAGCACAGATAACCGGCCCACGACGATTTATGGTTTCCGGTATCTGGTCGTATACGTATAAAGGTTAAATTCCCCCTATTTATACAGGGCGAGAATTCATCCTAGTGCCGTACTTTAACTTTTGCTCGGTTGTGAGAATCCGTCTCGAAACATCGGGAAAAGAATTCGAACTGAATCAAACCATAACTTTCTCCCCACACACTTTAGTACACCCTTACAGCGCTCGGGGAAAACTATTCACGGTTGTATTATTTTCTACGAAGTAATCACGTACTCCAGTGGATTAATCTCCTAACCCTTTGAACTGTTTCAAGGACCATAGTTGTTTCGAACTATTTTGTGTTTTGCCTAGTGGCCATTTATTCCGCTACTGTTTGCGAAGAACTACTTTTCAGTAGTTTAGATTTAGTCGGGTGGAAGTCGCTTGGGCCATCTCCTTTTTTAACTGTTTGATGTGTATAGGTGCCCCAAGTGCAAACACCTTGGCCATATTTTAACTTCAAGTCAAATCATCATTAATTCAGGCAGCAGCCATAGTAGTGTGTCACGTGCACTTTTTGATTTTATTTGATTAAGGCGCCTGACTGAAGGTCGGCGGGAAGGTGGAAAATTTTTTGGGACCTCTCAGCTTTTGGCCAGGGTGTTCCAAATTTTAGTTATGCCTTCTCGGGGAGTAGAGACCCGGAGCATGGCCGCTCGTCGGCTATCTGCTGCTGACCGCATTCTGAATACGTCCGATCGTGGATCAATATTTTAGTTTCTTTTTAAGTTAGTTTGACAATAAAATATAATTTTTTTTTATTTTGAAGTTTTGATCCGGTAAAAACATCATCTTCAGTGCATATTTTTTTTGGTACTTATTTTTTTTTTGAGACCTGGATAATCAAGATATATTATATGAACATGGGTGAACCTAAGAAACCGGTCAAATTGTTTTTTGCTATAACTTTACCAATTTCAATTAAAAAAAAACTATTGCTAAGACAAATAAGCCTTTTGGAGTTAAATATGGAGGCAAAGCGAATGTTTTTTTTCCAAAAGTCTTATTTGTCTTATCAATGCAGTTTTTTTTTATCGAAATTGCTAAAGTTACAGCCAAAAACCATTTGTCCGGTGTTTTTTGGTTCAACCGGTTTGTTCATATAATATATTTTGGTTGGCCAGGTCTACTATACAGTGGTTAAATATAAATGGTCTCAAAAAAAATAAATTAAAATGGGACAGGGCCGTCCCAGAAAAAAAATGCACTGAAGATGATTTTTTTTGGGATAGAAACTTTTAAAAAAAATGATATTTTATTATAGAACAAACTTAAAAAGAAACTAAAATATGAAGTAAAACATTTTAGTTCGTATATAACTTTTTGATCCTGATGATGGTATCTACGAAACGAAACGTCGGATTAAAATTTCGAAAACACCATTGTTATCACAGACATGTTTTTACAGAACTCAATTATCTCTTAAATTAAGGGAGATATCATCAATTCGTCACCTTAGAATTACAAGGTTCTATCTACCTGCCTTGCAACTTTTGGCAATTGCATTTTTAAAAAATCGTGCTCTAGAACTATGCCATCTGTTTTGTTTAAATATTTTAAACTTATAATTTAATTTGACTGAATTTCGAAGATTTTAAAAAAGTTGGTCTGATCTATTTTTTTCCACAGGAAACTGTCAATGTTTGACACGGAAAATTGGGATAGAACTTTGTAATTCTCAAAATAATTTTTATATTAAGAAACTGGTAGATAGAACTTTGGTACATTTAAAAGTTTTAACTTCTCGTTAACCGAGTTTAATAAAATTTGGTAAACTTATGTAATTCCAGTCACATTATAATATTACAATAAAAACTGCGTTGTTGGGGGGTAGTTAAGAAGGTGAGTGGGGGTTAATTTATTTAAAAATTAAAAAAATCATAACTTTAAAAAAATAGCTGCTACGGATATGCAGCCTTTAGATTGAAGTTTCCCTAAGTTTTTTTTTCTAATTTTATAACAAAACAACGATATTGTTGTATGCTCCAGGGAGTAGTAGGGGGTTGATATATTTAAAAATCCATAAATTTTGAACCAATAATGCTATGAATATGCAGTTTTCAGATTTAAGTTTTACTAAATATGTCCTTATAATGGATAAAAAAGCTATGATGATGGGTGTGGGGTGATTGAAGGGGTGAGAGGGGTTGATATATTTAAAAATTCGTAACTTTTGAACCAAAGCTGCAGTTTTTCGATTAAAATTTACTCAGTATTTCCCAAACAAAAGAAAATACACTAAGAAGCAGAAAGTAATTAATTAAATAAAAAATAAGTTTTAATAAAGCTCTCCGTTTTTAAAACGGACTAAAAAGTATAAAATAATTTGTGTTCGTGAACATTAACGATAAAAAAAACCTGAGTCGCATGCAATAAATAAACATAAGAACATAATTTAATTTAACTTTTTTTGTATAAAATTGGTTTTAAAACCAAATAATTTTATTGTCATTAGTTTAAGAAAATTAAATGAATGAATACAAGTTTATTAAAAAAAAAAAATAAATTCTTAGGGCTTTTAAATGCACTATTTTGCAAAAAAGAATACTTACTTAAACTTTCGGTTCCTATGATTCGGCGGACGCATGCGGCTGACGGACTGCGTCTGACTTATACGGTTGAATATAGGCACGAAACGCAGACGGGCCAAAAGAAACGATTACTTGCGTCAGACGCCCGATGCGTCCGCCGCATCATAGAAAACGTACCTTATAAGGGGGGGGGGGACATTTTTATTTAAAAACGGCAAAAAGATAATTTAAAAGTCAGGACTGGCAGAGGAAAAAAGTAATCAAAATCGCGACTAAAAATATTTTGGTCGATAGAACTTTGTAATTCTAAAATAATTTAAAATCATGAAACTTTGTAATTTTCTTAATAAATCTGAAACTACCCACCGGTTTCTTATTTTTTGTTTGATAAAGCTCATAATTATACATTCATTTTTGCAAAAAAGTTAAAATGTCAAAATGTTGTAGATAAAACCTTGTAATTCTGATGTGACGAATTGGTAATTCCGACCATTTTTCAACTTTCTCCTGTAGCTCAAAAACTACAAGGGATAGGATAAATCTATTAATACCATTTTTTAAAGATCAAAAAAGTAAGACAGCAATGCGAAACCCGCATGTCCATATCTTCAATAACAATGGAGTTTCCCATTGAATCCCATCGAAAATGGGACACCCTGTACGTCCTCAGGTATAAAAAGTAAGAGATTTGGTTGAGATCTCTCTAACTAGGTGGAACGCACCTCGTACGTTCTCTTACGCCCAAAACGTTAAGTATCCTCTCCCTGGTCGCTTACAACCTAGACCAGGGCATAAGCTGCTTAAAATAAGCACAATAAAGGGAAGGATGATATAATAAGCCTCTCAGGCTGAGGTGTCGCTGGAGACATTGTAGATTCCCGTAGATATTTTGTGATAAAAGCAACAAACTTTGCACAGTTGTTCTTTAGAACAAAACAGTCAATTTGACCCGCAGCTCTTCTCCTAAAACCTGTGCAGGTGCGGTGGGGTGGGGGGGGGGGGGTAAAAAACTGGAGGGGTTTATATTTTCTTAAATTTTAGTTTGTTGTATATAATCATCATTGATATCAATTTATAGGTTTTCGATGATGGCCAAATCGAAAATTACTACCTCCACTCGTTTTAAGATGCCCCTAAGGGGTTAAGGGGGTGTTAAAGCTCCTTTTTCGATATTTTAATATTAAAAGTGCAGGACTTTAAAAAAATAAAAACTTTCGTAGAATTGTTAATAATTTTAATATTTTAACTTATATCACTTAATTTTTGATCAAAAATCTTCATCCTGTGGGGTAGGAGGAAAGGGAGGGGGTAAAAATTAAAGGAGCACATATTTAAAAAAAATAGTTTGCTGGATATTATCGACATGGGTATTGATTTACAGGTTTTCGAGGAGGATTAAACCGAAAATAACCACCTTCATTAATTTTAAAGTTTCCTTAAGGGATGGTGAGGGGATAAAAGATCCAATTTGGGCATTTTAATAAATAAAGTGTAAGATTTTAGCAAAATTTTGCATAGTATTGTCAATAATTTTAATATTTTAACTTATATCACTCAATTTTTTATCAAAGATTTCCATCCTGTTCGGCAGGTGTGAAGGGAGGGGCGTAAAAATTGAAGGGGCATTTATTTTAAAAAATATATTTTGCTGGATATTATCGATATGGGTATTGATTTACAGGTTTTCGAGGATGCCCAAACCGAAAATAACAACCTTTATTCATTTTAAGGTATCCCTAAGGAGTTATGGGAGGGGGTAAAAATTTTATTAAAATAGTAAAAATTGGCTTAGGGTGATTTATAATTTTAATATTTTAACCCATATGCCCTCAGTGTTTTACTTAAAATCCTCATCTTGGTTAATAGTGATAGGTGAAAAGGACATATTTAAATAATGCATTACTTAAATTTTGGGATATGTTTTATCCTATTATAAGTAAAATTGCTTTTTTTACAACAAAAACAAAGATGATAAAAATACTTACAGAATAGCTATATACACAAATTTTCGTTTTTACTATCGTCGTTACTGTCATTTCGCCAATGTGGTTCCTGTTAATACAAGCTAAAAAAGAAATTATAGGTTGCTGGATTGCTACGAAGCTAAGAAAATTTACTTTATTTTATATAAGTTTTATTTAATTTATAATCAAATAGTTACTTATCTTATGTTGCTACAAGCCCCTCTACATTTTTTGCGTGTAGGCGTGCAAGGCAGTTTGTTCTTTTTGCAAAGACATCTTGAGTGTCGCATTGTGAAGTGCACCCACATATATCCAATGCCAGACAAGTCTCCCATATATTTGGTTGAGCAGACCGGTTTCCACTTTTCTTTATACCACCTCCAAGGTAAGGTTAATTCGGCAGTTTGAAACTTATCAGCTGATCTACCCCAAAACTTCCTGCCTGATATGCTGCCCTTAATGCATGCTGTTGGATGGCAGCTTCAGCTGATGGCAATAAATTCAACGGCTTGCTTTGCTTTTTAGACATTTTGCCAATCTGCATAGAAGGTTAGGAAATTGTAGCAAATGCTTCAGTGTATTCCTCAGTCCATACCTTCCAACACGTCCGTTTGCCTTTTCTCAGAAAAAAAGAGGTTATATCACAGCCAGAAAATGCATGAAATCCTTTTATTATCTTGGATCTCTCTTTTTTTAGAGCAAGAGCAATTAAATGTGATGGAATGACACGACTCATTTAATTTGTAATAAAATGATACTGCCAAAATCAAAACGTCTGTATCAGAGCAACAGATAGGAACAGAAAATACGGCCATCAGCCTTCCCTAAATTTGTGCAGTCCATTTGGTTTAGGTCCGTTAAATTTTTATCTTTAGACGTCATAATGTTTTCAATATTGGTTACAAATAATGAAATAAATCTTTTTTGTTTTCTGCGTTTCGGAGATAACTGCCCAATCACTGGGTAGCATATCTGTAAGCAAAGTTTCTAAATAAGTAAGAGTTATAGTAAAAATAATGGAAATACCAGGAAAAAAATATTTACCTTTTGTCGGCAAATTCTGGCGTCGGATTTCGAATCCCCTGCTGTCTCTTGTTGCCCCCTTTAGGCTATTGGGGTCGTAAAGATCCCAAGCAAAATCGACTCTTTTAACTTGTAGACTTGATCTAAGTTTTAGAATATAAGGCTTTAATTGACTATTAAAGTAGTATCCAAACTTTTTAACGATAATATCCAGCAAAATATTTTTTTTTAAATAAATGCCTCTTTAATTTTTACGCCCCTCCCTTTCCATCTGCCCAACAGGATGGAAATCTTTGGTAAAAAATTGAGTAATATAAGTTAAAATATTAAAATTATTAAAAATACTATGCAAATTTTTACTAAAATCTTACACTTTTTTATTAAAATGCCCAAATTGGATCTTTTATCCCCTGACCATCCCTTAAGGAAACTTTAAAATTAATGAAGGTGGTTATTTTCGGTTTGGTCGTCCTCTAAAACCTCTAAATCAATACCCATGTCGATAATATACAGCAAACTATTTTTTTTTAATTTTTACCCTCTCTCTTTCCATCTACCCAACAGGACTAAGATTTTTGATCAAAAATTAAGTGATATAAGTTAAAATATTAAAATTATTAAGAATTCTACGCAAGATTTTAATTTTTTTTTTTAAATCGTACACTTTTATTATAAAAATGCCCAAATAAGAGGTTAAACACCTCCTTAACCCCTTAGGGGCACCTTAAAACGAATGAAGGTGGTAATTTTTGGTTTGGCCATCATCAAAAACCTATAAATTGATATCAATCATGATTATATACAACAAACTAAAATTTAAGAAAATATAAACCCCTCCAGTTTTTACCCCCCTCCCCACCGCGCCTGCACAGGTTTTGCGAGAAGAGCTGCGGGTCATATTGACTGTTTTGGTCTAAAGAACTGTGCAAAGTTTGTTGCTTTTATCACAAAACGCCGCTTTTTCCCACGTAGCACATGCACTATTTGGGTTTAGTGAGCAAGAATCTCACACTACCTAACTATGTGTGTAGGCGGTGCCCCCTCCACAAAAAAAAGTGTCTCTTCTTAATCTGAAAAAAATTACCTGTCAAATCATCGTCAACCTTATCCGAATTTTTGACAGGTGACGAGGTGTAAACCTGCTGCATGTTGTGTCGATTTTCTCTCTCCGCCAAAATTTTCTCGTCGCTTCGCCTGTGGTGCCGCCTATGGTGGGGTCTCACCGAAGCCGTCTCCTCTTGTTCTTCCTCAATTTGTTGGTTTTGTACTACCTGGTCTGTCACGGAACTCCTATAAGAAAATTCATTAAATAGGGCTGTTACATATCGCGCAAAAAGACTTTTAAAATCGGACAGATACGGATTTGGCCATCCAAAATTTACGGGCTATCTGTTTGGTAGTTTATGAATAGTACGACTCTCTGAAAAAGCCATGTAAACAAATTTTGATAAAAAAAAACTTTTCAAGGACAAGCTTTTATTAAATACACTGAAAAGTACAAAATAGTTTTTTTTTCTCTTATACCATAATAAAAGCGATGGGCGCAAATTAAAAATTTTAACTTTAGGCATCGTATATCGGTCACATCGACGATTCACCTAAGAAACAGTTGTATTACTCTATAAACTAAGATCGTTTTCAAAGGCTTGGCAAGCACGACAATCTCACCCGTTCTCAGCTTCTTTAGATGAAAGCATTATGTTTATCATTCAAATAGAAAAAGAATTTAGTTCTTTTTTTGTAGTTCTCTCTTCGTCACCGTAAAGTTAAAATTTTTAATTTGCGCCCATCGCTTTTATTATAGTATAAGAAAGATAAAAAAGTTATTTTCTTCTTTTGAGTGCATTTAATAAAGGCTTGCTCTTGAAAAGTTTTTTTTAATAAAAATTATTTTTTAATTTTTAGATTTGTACCCTTAATCGTCCATTTTAAATCCGCCATATTGAAATTTTCAAATCTGATCAAAAATTTATTATTCCCCTCCTTAAAAACCCCTGCCAATTTTGATTGAAATCGAACAAACTAAATATTTTTCCCCCTCCACTTCCCTCGTTAGAGGGAGGTGGGTACCTGAGAATACCATATTAATGTATTTTCACCGGAACTATAAACGCATGACACATGACCGAAAATCGTCCATCTTGAATCCGCCATATTGAATTTTCAAAATCTAATCAAAAATTCGTATTCCTTATCCCCAATAGCCCGTATACCAATTTTGGTTGAAATCGGACAAACTTAGGTGTTTCCCCCCCTCCACTCCCCTCGTAGGGGGGAGGGGTGCCTAATAATGACATATTATTGTATTGTCACCAGAACTTTAAATGCATGCCAAATTTGAAGGCAATTGAATGTGTATAAAGCTGTTCATACAACGGTATAAGTTAGTTAAAATTGGTTAGCTAAAGATGATCAAAAATCGTCTCTCTTGAATCTGCCATATTAAATTTTCAAAATCTGATTAAAAATTCGTTATCTACGTCCCCAAGTGCCCCAACACACCAAATTTCAACGAAATCGGGCGTACTTCAATTTTACCCCCCTCCACCCCCTTTGAGTAGGGGGGAGCTGTCAATTTCATCACACTATATTCTTATGTTGTCACCGCAACTATATAAGCAACTGATGATGGTTTTTGGCGTCGAAACGTCGTAAAATTAAAATGTAAGTTAAACCAGTTAAAAAAAATTAATAAAAACTATACAGTAATTACGCAAAAAAATTGGTAGCTCTGTATTTAGGTTTTCGGTCCTCATGATGGTCAGTTAAAAACGAAACGTTGCATTAAAATTTTGAGTCCGCCATTTTGTTTCTGTTAAGAAGTTGCGCTGAAAAAGTTTTTACAGAATCAAAATATCTTGCATATTAAGGAAGATATGGCAAATTATTAAAAGTGCCAAATTTTCGATTTCCCCCCTCAGCTCAGAAACTACAAGAGCCATCCATAATCTGATAACACCATTTTGCAAGTTTCGAAAAAGAAGGGCAGTAATGTGTAAAAGGCATCTTGATATCTTCAATACTAACGGAGTTTTCCATAAGGACCCATCGAAAATGGGACGCCTTGTACATAGATACATTGCAAGTTAAATAAAAGCTTGTAAAAAAAAATATCGTTTTAGGTTGTACTAATTTCGACTTGCCAACTCGGAATTATCTTAAGTCGGACTTGCCAACTCGGAAGTAACAAATTTTGACTTTCCAACTCGGAATTAGCTTAATTCCAACTTCCTAACTCGGAATTAGCCTACATGGACCTTCCGAAGCTTCGTAGGATGGCCCCTTGTATAAAATAGTGTATCTTTGATTGACTAATAATAAATTTAGAACACGTTAAAGTTCTAAGAAATTTCACATGTGGCATTTATTACCTGTTTTTTTTTCTTCTGTAGACAATAAACCAGAAAAACAAGACAAAGACCAGCAGGGTTCCCAGTAAAGCTCCCGGAATGATGAAGAACCAGTCTGTGAACAGTAAGGTTCCGTCCATCGATTCAAGGCCGTTGTCTGAGATGGGGGGTTTGGGTACAGGGCCTAGCAAAACAGAAAATTTGTTTTTAGAGGTGTAATGCTTAAAAAATGTTTCCGGCTCCTCCGAGGAAGTAGCGACCTGTGGACGACTACCATGTAAATTAACACCTTTTTCTTTTTTTTTTCAGACGAATCCCTGACATTTACAAAATATAGGAAGCATATTTTAACTTTTGGGTAAGTGTAACAAAAGAATACATTTAGCAAAACGAAAAACCTGCTAATTGATACCAGGTGTGGCATAAAATTGGAACTAAATTTACAAACTTTAGAAGTCAATGAAATCTTGTAGGTATTGGCATTTTCGTAAAATAATGTTATATTCCCTGACCAATGCCTGGATGCCTGTGATAAATTTTGGTTTAGAATTTAGGTTATGCCGAGCACAAAAATTACCTTTTTCGTACGGTTTATATGTTTTTACCTTAGATTAAAAAAAGACAAGATATCTGGTCCAACGAAAATTCCTTGGCAAATAATAACCAGTGTTTATTTACAAATAAAATCACAACAAAACAAAGGTGAGAAATATCGATTATTTTTCTATCCTTTTAAACGACATTGGAACGATAGGGACAGAGAATTCTGTCTCAACCACTTTAGGTCGTGATTGGCTTGTGGGTGGGGAAAGTCGGCAGAGCGCAGACGGTCGGATGATATATTTATTGACATAAGCTTTTTCATGTTATTTATTTTAAAATTTCAGGATGTTCTAAGCAGTTTATAAGTCGTTTTAAAACCACATTTAGTGTTTTTTTACCAGTAGGAGAATATTGAGCAAGTGAAATCAGTGGCGGTACATGCCGGTAGGTACACAGAAAATTAGAAAGAAGTTTATGAGATATACTTCAATTAGTAGATCCTTAGATCAAAATATCAAAAAACACGTTTTTTTTATGAAGTAGTTAATTCTCAATGCGTCAAATGAGATATTTTCGAACATTTTTATAAGTTTTTTTTTCGAGGTTTTTTTTTATAAAGACCATAAAATAAAGCATACTTTTGATGAAGTAGTTAATGCCCAAATAAGATATTTTCGAAGGTTTTTTTTTTATAAAGACGTAAGAATATTGAATTCCTACCTCCTATCAGAATATTAAGGTTGATTTATACTGCCTCCGTTGCCATCTGCGCTCGCCCTTCAAATTGATATTTAAATTTTTTTGTCTGTCCTAAATGTCTCTATATATCCTAAGCATTATTGACTTTATTGTGTACTGAAGAAGTCAGTATAAGTAAGTTTCTGCTAATGACCAGAAAAAATAACAAAATTAACAAACACAATATCATAATTTTTAGCTAGTAGGTAATATTATATTTTTCTTCTTGATGTTTCAGGTGCTATTTACTGTGTTTCTTTGTTTTAATGTTTGGCATAATTTCATTGTGTTGAAAATTGAAATTTGCTCTAAATCATATACAAACTTTGTAATAAATTTATTTTGTATAAAATTATACTTCAAACATTTATTGTTAGGAAGCTTCCAAAGCTCAAATTGGCAGAATGATTTTTTGCATGTTTCTTAAATTATCCATGTGTAAATTTATATTTAAGTAGGTACGCCACTGGTGTGTTTACTGTAAACAACATGAAGGTAAAAATTGTTCCATATAATAATATAACCAAAGTCTCCGTAACTGTCAGGTATCTTGTCTCTCTTTAATCTAAGGTTTTTACAGTATGCGAATTTAAATAGTCACATTCTTTTTTCTTGTAGTCAAAAGTATCATTTGATTAAATCTATTAAGAAACAAGTAAAATTGGAAATTCCAAATTTTTTAGATAATAAAAATCTGACCTGTCTAAAGTGCCCAATATTTTTTAAATCGAGTAGGTACCAATAGTTACATCTAACCTAACAGGCGCGGTTTTTCGTAAACCACCCTATAATATGAAACACAAGCGTCCATAAGAGATTAAATAAAATATATATATGTTTGTGGCGGATTCATAATGTCGAAACTACTTTTTTTGGGTTTTTCGCCACTAAGGTAAGGAAATTTTTTCAAAAATATGTAAACTCACTGCGTAAATTCCTAAAGAAAAAAAAATTGTTCGTTTGTCAGTGGTTTTCAAATAAGATAAAAAATTTGTCTACACACACGCAATTCTTAACTAGAATCTAAGTATTTATGTGAAGTTTCGGCAGAAATTCTACTGCCGTTATCAAAGGAGTTTATTGTTTTTAAAAATTTTTTCTATTCTTCTTTTTAAATATCTGTTTGTTGTCATACAACTGACTGACTGACTGATATATGGTATATTTCAAATATTAACTTGACAGTTTGGTGCTTCGATAGTAGGGTGAATATTGGGTGAATTTAGTAAAATTTAAAATCAAAATTATATTAGTTTCAGTGTTTTCGATTATTACATTATAAAAATACAAAATTTAAAGTGAAATCAAAAATAAAGTTTAATATTTTGTTTTTTATTTTAAAATATCAAGTATAAAGACTATCTTTTGACTGACTTTAAGAAAAAATACGTTAGAAAAACCTTTTTGAAAATTTTGTTTCAAAATTGGAAGCCAAACTGTAGCTGCTTTATCTTAATGGAGATGAATGCATAGCTAGCATATCAGTTGATTTAAATCTATCTTAATAAAGATGAATGCATAGCTAGCATACCAGTTGATATAAATACAGTTTGGCTTCCAATTTTAAAACAAGGTTTTCAAAAAGGTTTTTTAAAATAAATTAAAAAATAGCATTAATGTTCTTTGGGTTTCTAACGTATTTTTTCTTAAAGTCAGTCAAAAGATAGTCTTTATACTTGATATTTTAAAATAAAAAACAAAATATTAAACTTTATTTTTGATTTCATTTTAAATTTTATATTTTTGTAATGTAATAATCGAAAACACTGAAACAAATATAATTTTGATTTTAAATTTTACTAAATTCACCCAATACCTTGTTGGCTACTATCGACGCACCAAACTGTCAAGTTAATATTTAAAATATACATCAGTCAAAGTCAGTCAGTTGTATGACAACAGACAGATATTTTAAGAAAAGAATCGAAATTTTTTTTTAAAAGAATAAACTCCTTTGATAACGGCAGTAGAATTTCTGCCGAAACGTGAGATAAGTACTTAGATTCTAGTTAGGATTCGCGTGTGTGTAGGAAATTTTTTTATCTTATTTAAAAACCACTGACAAACGAACAAATTTTTTTCTCTAGGAATTTACGCAGTGGGTTTTAACATATTTTTGAAAAAAAATTCCTTAACTTAGTTAAAAAAAAGTAGTTTCGACATAAGAGATTAAGCGATTTTATTTTCGGATTGTTATTTAAATAATGCGGAAATATTTCCTCTGCGAGGGCCACAAAGTACGTTATATCCTGAACAATTATAATAATTCTAAATTGCCCCCTGAGCAGGCTTTGCCTACTGAAAATAGACAGGTCCGCATTTAAAAAAAATCTCTTTGTATGAATGTAAATAATTCAAATTAATAAAATATTTATAGAAATGTCAATTCATGATTTTTTTTTATCCTATTCTTTTCTAAAACAACCGAGTTCCAGCCATATTAACATACTATATTAACATGTTTTAATAATTTTATTTTTACGAATATTTTACAATATTCAATACTTGAAATACAAAGGACAACTTAATTCGCACCCATTTTTAGTCCTCCTTAATCGACGAAAAAAAAAATTTGTCTGTCGGTCTGTTGTCTGTCTGTATACCCGATAATTCAAGAACGCCTTAATCGATTTTAACTAAGTTTGGTACAAAAATCCTCTATTGGCTGACCATGGACTTATCCTTGGGAACCCATATTCGTCGATCACTTATTTTATTTCGGTCAGGAAATGCCTTTTTTAGCGTACCCAATATACCCCGAAACGACGTTTTTTTAAACTTTGACCGTGTATATCTCTGGAACTAGTCATAGAAACCAATTTTTATTTACACATTTTTCCGATCTCATAACGCACTCTGACATACTAAAATTTCGTCAAATTTCACCGAAATAATTTTTCAATGTATTTCGTGCGGGGTTCTTTGTAGTCCATATTCATGGAAACTTTAAATATTTTATCCCCCCTTTCCCCCCTTCAACCCCCACCACCCTACCCAAAAGTTAATCAGTTCATGGTCAGCCAATAAAGGATTTTTGTAGCAAATTTCGTTAAAATCGATTAAAGCATTCTTGAGTTATCGTGTATACAGAAAGACAACAGACCTACAGACCTAAAGAAAACTTTTTTTTTCGTCGATTAAGGTATTTTGGAACCTTAGTAACGCATTTTTGATAAAATTTAACGATTTTTATAGTCCCCCCCACACCATATTGGTATGGTGGACTAAAAAGTACTTTTTCACCACTGTAAGGAAAAAACTAAACTAATTTATTAACTCCCAAAGTGCTCAAAGTAAATGGGAACCTGCCAATTGAAAAATTATAAAACAAAAAGCGATTAAAAAAAGCTTACCAAACAGTATAAAATAAAATATGTTTAAATAATTTCATTTTATACTTTTTAGAGAACTTTTTTAACTTAATACGGATCTGTGTATAATATTGTAACTGATATATAAAACACCAAAAAAAAAATCGGGCGTTGTCTTTCGGTTCGACAATTCCTCGACAGTCCAAGGTAGTCTTTTGCTCCATTTTGCGACCTTGCCGCAATTTCTAGTTCGATAATATGTAAGCGGTACCACTACTGGTACCAATCGAATCGGATTGGGTAACACTCACCATGCATGTCGATATTGGTCCGATTAAAATACGAGGCTCGATCGCAAAACTGTTTTGCCTACTACATGACACATTATATTAGGTACCTGTATTAACTTTCAACTCGCAGTCCAAAATTAAATTAGTAGTCCTCGGCTGTTTTACGCACTCACGAAAAACGCGGTTGATTCTTTTAACCAACATATTTAGTACTAGCTGAACCAGCCACCAACCAGCTTTGCCTGCAGTATTACCCGTTTTTTTGATGTTTTCCTTATTTTAAATGATCATAACTTCTCTTCCTATGAACCCAGGAGTCGAAGGAATGTAAAGTAGTGAAAGGCCCATCAAAATCGGTCCAGGTAGTTTTTGCGTAATGCTGGAACCAACAGACAAACAGAAATCTATATGGTTTGGTTAAAAGTTGACGTCAAAAATTTTAATAATGTACACAAATGGTCTATAGATTACTCACTAGAGTGCGCCCTTTAATTACGTGAGATGACTTTTTATATTTTTGAGCTCACGTAAATAAAGGACGTCTGACTGGGTAATCGTTTTTACTGCCTTAGATTAATTGGAAATGTTAACTTTAGCCACTTGAAACAAATATTGAAATTATTTTTCTATATTCATGTGCAGTTTAACCGATATCTGTCATATAAATCAATTCATTTGTGGAATAAAGTGCCGTTTAAATAAAATAAATTGGATTGAATCTGCAAAATTAATATCAGCACATAATTTAATTAAACTCAACTTAATTTAACGTAACTTATTGTTCTGTCGGCTACCGAACCAGTGTTTTGCTGTTTTTTGTATTTGTATAAAAATTGTACATAATTGACGGCCATCTTTGTTCGGACATGCGCACGTTTCATTTTACTTCACAAAAAAATATAAAAGTTGGTCGTCTCTTAAATTAAATTAAGTTAAAAGTTTGGTCGATCAGATTTATGTTAAATTTTGAACATCAAAAGTTTGAAACATTAGGCCGGGACGTACAATTAAATTTTCATAATTTTGAGCTTTTAATTTAAAAAAATGACATAAAAAATGATGAACTATTCCCGTTTAACTGATTTAACATTTATTTACTCCTTTGAGTTATAATAAACCTTTTTGTCGAAACTACTTTTTGGATTTTTTGCCACTAAGTTAAGGAAATTTTTTCAAAATATGTTAAAACCTACTGCGTAAATTCCTAAAGAAAAAATTTGGTTCGTTTGTCAGTGGTTTTTAAATAAGATAAGAAATTTGCCTACACACACGCAAAAATCTAAGTACTTATCTGACTTTTCGGCAGAAACTCTACCGCCGCTATAAAAGAAATTATTCTCTTCAAAATTTTTCTCGATTATTTTTTAAAAATATCTGTCTGTTGTCATACAACTCACTGACTTTGACTGATTTATATTTCAAATATTAACTTGACAGTTTGGTGTCTCGATAGTAGCCAACAAGGTATTGGGTGAGTTTAATAATATTTAAAATCAAAATTATATATGTTTGAGGGTTTTCGAAAATACGAAATTTAAAGTGAAATCAAAAATAAAATTTAGTATTTTGTTTTTTATTTTAAAATAACAAGTATAAAGATTATCTTTTGACTGACTTTAAGAATTTATTTAAGAAAAGCCTTTGTAAAAATCTTGTTTTAAAATTGGAAGCCAAACTGTATTTATATCAACTGATAAGCTAGCTATGCATTTATCTTCATTTAGATACATGCAAGCTGCTTCTTTGATTTTTCGTTTAATTTTGTCTGGTTCCTTTTATAATATACTGGTTTCTCCCCACATTACTCTATAAACATTTTCAAAAGAATGTTGGCAAATTTTAGACCTCTCCCAATCTCCCCTTCTGAGGTACCCCTTATGGTCATTTATTCTAACTTCAAGACGCTTTGAAGTTTCTCCAATATAAAATTTACTACACTCGCATGGAATTTTATAAATGATAGTTTTTGAGTTTTGTTCAGCATTTAATGGTTTTGTTTTGGTTAGAATTGATCTAAGAGTATTTAATTTTTTAGAAATTGTTCAAATATTATAATTATTAGCGATTCGTTTAATTTTTTCCGAAATACCTGGTATAAAAGGAATTATTGAATTTGTTAATTGTACATTATTATGTCTACGTTCACGGTGTCTTGGAAATTCCATTTTTCTAAAAGAATTTTCGATGAATTTGTTTGGATACGAATTTTTAATTAAAACCTCTTTTATTGTTTGTTTTTCTTGTAAAACTGTGTTATTGTCCGAAAAAATTATTTTAGCTCTATCGTATAGACTTTTTATTACTACTTTTTTAACCGAAGAGGAATGATTTGAGTTAAAATTTAGATATCTATTTGTATGTGTTGGTTTTCTATAAACTGAGGTTTGTAATGTATTTTGTTTGTTTATTAAAACGTCTAAAATGAAATTTTCTTATCGTTTTCTACTTCTAATGTAAATTTCATTGGTGGGTTTTTATCGTTTATGAAATGAAGAAAATCATTAGGTTTATTTAAATCGTGTGGCCAAATAGTAAAAATATCATCTATATAGCCAAACGAAATGACCGGCTTAAAATTAAATCCGTCTAAAATCTTATTTTCAAAATCTTCCTTAAAAATATCACTCATTAGAGGGGAAAGTACTATTCCAAAATCCTGTAATCTAAAATCGAAAACCCTCAAACAAATATAATTTTGATTTTAAATTTTATTAAACTCACCCATTACCTTGTTGGCTGCTATCAACACACCAAACTGTCAAGTTAATATTTGAAATATAGTTAAAGTCAGTCAGTTGTATGACAACAGACAGATATTTAAAAAAAAAATAATCGAGAAAAATGTTGATAAAAATAATTTCTTTGATAACGGCAGTTTCTGCCGAAACGTCAGATAAATACTTAGATTCTAGTTAGGATTTGCGTGTGTGTAAGCAAATTTTTTATATTATGTAAAAGCCACTGACAAACGAAAAAAAAATTCCTTAGAAATTGACGCAGCAGTGGTTTTTAACATATTTTTGAAAAAAATTTCCTTAACTTTGTGGCGAAAAACCCAAAAAAAAGTAGTTTCGACATTATGAATCCGCCACAAACATATAGGTTTCATAAACCTTTTTGTTGGTCAGAAATTAAACTCTATTACCATAATTGCAAATTAAAATACTTTTTAAAAAATCCTGAACTAAGCGAGCTATTAAAATTTAGTTTTTGGCTGTTAGAAAATTTGTAAGTCCAATTTTGTCTTCTGACTGACATCTCTGGTTATTTAACCTATACTCACGGCCATCTAGGGATAGGGTGGCAACATTGAACAATCCATCGATAGTACCAGCGTCGTTCTGAGCGGTAACTTTCAGTTGGTACCAAGTGGCGGCTGGCAAATTTTGAATCACAATCTCCTCTTCGGAAATACTATTGGCGATGAGCATCCAATTAGGCGAGGTGTACGGTTTGTATTGTACCGAAAACTGGGAAATGTGGCAACCCCCGTTGGGCCAGTTTCGCAGGTTAAGGGCTATCGCGGATATGTTGGTGGTAAGGACCTGTTCCTCTCGGGGAAGGAGGGGAGGACCGCCTGAAAAGACGATACTTTTTTTAAACCACTGGGTGGCGGGTTTTTTTTAATTTAAAAAATTACTTTTAATATTTTATGTAAAGAACCCTGCACAAATTACATTGGAAATGGCTTTCGGCTAAATGTCATCATATGTTGGTACCGATAGGTATTCATTGGTACTTGTATTTGACCAATCAAATTTAGGCTAACTTGGGGTTGCCGGTAACGAACATTATACCATTTCTCCGGTTGTTTACACTGTTTTCCCAAGAGAATGCGTAAAATTGTTTTAAATCCAGCCGTTCGTTTTAAAGAAAATCAAAATTGTTGTTGTTTAAAAAACGGTCGTTTTCTTTCTTTTTTTTAACTTACAAATCACTGACTTTTCTAATGGTATCAAGGAAACCATATAAAAATATTTTTATAAAGGTGGAAGGGGTGTTTCATTTCAGACAAATAGAGATTCAAATCATATTATTTCGGCGGTAATCAACAAAGTTGTGGAAAAAAACTTGTACCGTTTCCAAAAATATCACATAAAAACATGTCAACTTTAAAGCTCCATATCTCAGAAATTAATTCTGCTCCCTATCTCGTTTTATTTATTTTTGTGCTTTGTTGATCGAGTACTACAACATATAAAAAAATTATGACATTTAGCCGAAAGCCATTTTCAAAGTAATTTGTGCAGGGTTCTTTTTTGTTATTTTTGAGGTCGTTAGACACCAAAGAAGGAACGGTATTATTTAAATTTTATTTTGGTGTTAAAGTTGATCATATTTGGAGCTGCCAAGTATCGCAGAAACATAATTTGTCAGAATTTAAAAGAAAAGAAAATAATTGGTCCCAAAACAATTGTCTCTAAAATGAAATAACGGGAAAATCAAATCGCTAGAAAATGTATGCATAGAATTAAATTTAAACGAAACATATTTTTATAGAAACACAAAATGATAGAAAATATTTTTAACGAAAATAATTTGATAGAAACATAATAATGCCGAACCACAAAATTCAAGAACCCAATCTGGCCGAAAGTGATTTGAACCGATAGTCACGAATTCAATTGCTACGTTGCCATGTTTATGAAAGGGAAGAGTCGAAGTAAGTTGTTATATTGTATGAATTTACCCCCTTTACATTCTTCAACCACTTCCTAACCCCAAATTTCATCATAATTTTGTATTATCATTGGACCTACATTACAAAAATGAATCGCAAGATTTGATAGACAACTAGACAGCCAGAAACTTTGAAGTTAAATAAAATCGTTTAATAAAAAAAATCCTCGTGTCATCTTCGAAATAGTGAAACTTGTCAACTCCGCAATCCAGGACCTACTGCGCTCTAGAGATTTAAATTTGACACATGCCCAATAGCGAATCGGCCGGATTGTGGTTCTGCTTATTGAGGGATCGGACATTATTTTCTATTAATTTGAGGGTCGGGTGTTTTTCGTTTCTAGACGATTATTTTCGATAGTTTTGTAATTCTGATATTTTAGGGCTCGGGAAAATTATAATCGGTTAAATTATTTTCGTAAATTCGGCTTTTTTGTGGGTTCCCCTATGTTTTACCGAATACTACTTACCTTTGGTTCCGACACTAATAATCCTACTGGGACTGCCTTTTCCAACACGGTTCTGGGCTATCATGTAGATATGGTAGATGGAACCACATTTTAGCTCTTCGATAGTGTACTGAAGGTATTCTGGCGATATTTCCAATGACGTCCAATCCAGGGACTCGTCTTTTAGGTTCAAGATATATGCTGAAAATATTAAAAAAATATATAATTTAAGTAGGTATGTTGTACACTGAGACCCTGTGTATATCTTTTTAAATTAAATTTGCCTGCTGTAACGTAAATCTTATAAAAAAGGTCCTCTAAAATGGTTTTATTTTTATTTTCTTAGTTGGTTAGCGACCCAGTATTTTTTATTTGGAGGGATAGGTTGGATGGGATCAAAAAAACACCAAAAATTCCTTATTTCTAATGCCGACGTCTTTTATAGAGACATCATCAGGGCACACAGAAACAAAACAAAAAAACACGTTTTACTTTTTAAAAATATAAAATGTAAAAATGATTTTTTTAAACACAGGTAAAAACAACCACAATTAAAAACAAAATTTTTCTTTTATACTAAAACAAAAATTATATAAATCAAACTGTAGATGAGAACCATACAACAGACACCCCACAGATATTTTAAGTTTAATAAAAACAGTAATAAACACGAAATGTGTTAAAAAATTATTAATTTAAAAATAAAAGGCTTTGTAAACCACATATAAACAAAAACTAAAATATTTTTTTACACATTGGTAGGGGGCTTTCCTGCAGGAAGGACCAAAAAGGGGGCTTTCCTGCAGGAAGGAGCAAAACTAAAAACGTCATTTCAGCGATCTGTCGTTAAAAGTTGTTTCGGTGGTAATCCCTGTATATTTACATCTACATAAAGTTTTTTAAGGGAAATTGGAAAGTTCATTTAAAATAATTGCGGTTTGAAATTCTTTTCATCTGGGCTTTGTAATTAAAAATATATTTAGATTTCAAAATCAATAATATAGCATTCGGCAAAAATGTCAAAAAAACTAAAACGTTAAGTGTTGCTTTCTCTCCCTTTCCCGTAATAAAATACCATTATTGTGAACTTTCAGTGAAAATTGCAATGACGAATTAAAATATATTAAAATAAATCAGAGCGCAAGGCAGTTAGGTAAAGGTACGATCGATTTGGATTATATCGATCGAAAGTAAAAGTAAAGTACCTCACAATAAAAGGCGATCAGTCTTAGTATAATATTTGCTCCAGAAAAAATAGCGGTCACGCGAAAAACGCGGTTATACAAGCCGTGCAAATCTGTGTCATATAATTTAATATTGATTAAACGGCAATTTTGAACGGTTTTCTGAACCCGATTTCGGTTCGAATCCAAAACGCAAACGCGGAAGTGTGTTTGCTCTATCTAATCGATTTGCAACCGATAATTAAGACCATTTTGTGGGATTATTAATGAAATTGTTCTTCGCTGTTGCATAAGATTTTACCCATATAACTGTTAGATACTATAACGGCCCATGATACAAGTAAAACAGATATAATATCGTGCAGCAGTAGGCGTGTCTAACTGACGTCATCTGGTGAGAGCACGGAAGTAAAAATAAAGGTGGAATGATAATACGCCCTGAGAAATTTCACAAAAATGACCGCCTTATGTAGGTAACAGTTATGAGCCTAAAAGAACGTAGTCACATGAATCGAATCGAATTGACATAATTTTTTTTTTGGTGTGTCTCTTCCACAATCAGTAAATGGTATTTTTTACCATGATTTTTCGTAATATATTAAAATTTTGTTGTTTAAAAATTTTGTTAATGATAAAAGTAAAGTTATATTATTTTTAGATGGGTTTCAAGTCCCCCTGTAAACATGGTATATATTTGCCTGCTTTTTTTATTAGCCACACACTTGTTTGAAACAAACCAAAAGTTACTAGGATGTTACTCCATTGTTTTTTTTAGTCAAAATAAGGTGTTTTCGTTTTTGTTGCGTGTTTTTGCTAAAAATATAATGTTCTGATTTGTTCAGTGCTGTTATACAATCGGAATGACTAGTTTTTTGCCTTTCATAAGTGCTGTGCGATAACCCTTTTTATTATTAGCCTCAGAGTTAGGCATAGATTAAGGAACTATAGATCCGTCACTTCACCCTTCCCGCCAATAATTATTTTTCGCGAAAAGTGCGGTTATGTTTCCGCGTGCAAAGGAACTGCCAACATAACAATATTTAGGTTGGCAATAATCTTTCTAGAAATCTGCAGCTCCTCCTCTTACCCCTTCTAGGGTTCTTCGTCAGAGGGCACATTATGACAAAAGTGATAGAATGTCGGTTATGACTCATAACTTATGAGTTCCATTTTGAAAACTGAGGTTTGCCAAGGTTTTTAAAAAGTGATTTTGTGGTTATTCCTGTTCAAAAAATTGAGATTTTATCCTTCGATTACAATGGCTGAGAAACAAAGAGTTAGAGTGTGTTGTATTCAAAGCTGCGGAGACCGTGCCATGATCTCAATAAAAAAACGGGGAGACACCGTTTCCCCAAAGGCAATTCTGTAATTTTTCAGAAGTATAGTGAAGCCGTTAAACGCGAATAAACTAAGTGCTGATGAAATATATAACAGATTTTACGTGTGTGATAAATATTTTGCTCCAGAGGACATTTTGCAGACTGGACGCAGAGGTCTTAGAGAGTGATGTCCCACACTTGCATTTGGACTCCATTTAACTATTTATACCTATGTGTTAAAACACCCTTTCCTTATTTCATCAAGTTTAGTATGGATAATTTTTGTGGATATCAATAATAAGTTAGAAAATGCGACACTTGTGTATTTCAAACCAGGGGTATTAATATTATTTACAGTAAAATTTTTTTGAGATTAAAATTATTTTTTTCTGTTTCACAAATTTAGTTTGGAATACAAAAGAGTGGCATTTATTGTTTTTTATGTAATAAAAACAAGATATAAACATTTTAAAGAAAATTATTTAATATTTAAAAAAGCACAGACAAGATCATATTGTAATATTTTCTTTATTGTGAAAAATATAAACTAACATGTTTCAAAATATACCATAATCTTTTATAATAAAACAACCAGAGGTTTTGTACTACAAGTGCATTATTATGGGTAATTTGTATTTATTTCTTAAAAATATGCTTTTTTATTTTAACTTAACATAAGTAACAATTTTGTTTTGTGCCTAGTAAAAAAGCATATTTTAAAAAACTAAACATAAATTGCTTGCAAAGAAGGAACCCTACACAAATTACATTCGAAATGGCTATTGGCTAAATGTCATAATTATTTTATATGTTGTAGTACTCAATAAACAAAGCACAAAAATAAAAAACGGAGATACGGAGCAGCTTTCTGAGATATGGAGCTTTAAAGTTGACGTGTTTTAAGGCTACATCTTTGGACATGTTCTAATTTTTTTTTCACAACTTTGTAGATTACCGCCAAAATAAAATAATTCGTTTCTGTATTTGTCCTGAATGAAACACCCTTTCCATCCAAGTAAAAATGTTCTTATATGGGTCCTTTGGTACCACCAACCAACCGGCGGTAATCGACAAAGTTGTGAAAAAAAAACTTGTACCATGTCCAAAAATATAGCCTAAAAACACGTCAACTTTAAAGCTATATATCTCAGAAAGTAATCCTGCTCCCTATCTCGTTTTTATTTTTGTGCTTTGTTGATTACTACAAAATATGAAAAAATTATGACATTTAGCCGACAGCCATTTTCAATGTAATTTGTGCAGGGTCCTTAAAAAAAAAGCGAAAATTTAAGCGAGCACCATCTAGTGGTCATATTACAAACTAACAAAAAATCGATAGTACGGTTATCGCGAATTTAACCGTGAGTCATCTAGTGATCGTATTTCAAATTAAAAAAGAAAAATCAATATAAAAGTATGGTTATTGGTCTCGTGCATATCTGCGCAGACTCGCCAAACTCCAAATAGTTCCGAACCGTTTAACACGTAACTGTCGTATCTATTGTAGCTCCTTAACCTATGGAGTTAGGGGAATTTTGTCAATACAAACTTATTTACGCTTACAAATTTCAAGTACATGTAGTGGTCATTATTATCACTTATAGGAGATTTTAATTCCACCTTTATTTTTATTTCCGTGGATGAGAGACGTGAGAGACAGCATTCAGTTGCCATTTTCATTACGAGGAGTCTGTTTGTTTACAACTAGTTTTAAGTTGGATTCATACAGAAATAAAATGAGATTAGATAACATAAGATAAGATAAGGTAAAAATAAGATAAGATAACATAAAAAAATGGGCGTTCACGCAGAAAAATAACATAAAATAAGAGATCAGTTCCAGCCAATCAAAACGCGAATTTTTGGGCATGCGTGGATCGCGTTTTCAGATAAAATAAAGTAAAAAGAAAAGTTTGTCCATGAGTTGAACTCATATTTTTTATTTTCAAAATTCTACCTAGTATTATTTTGTTTATATAATAATATCTATATGACGAACTTGCACAAAAAAGAACGTATTTAAAACAGCAGATATTCAACGTTGTAAAAACGTACAATTCAGTACATTTTAAAAACGTGGTATACTTTTTATGAGTTTTTGAATATGGATCTTTAGCTTGAAAAGTATATACCTAATTATTATATTCTTAAAAATTCCTAACTATATAATTATATCATATCATACCTAATAATACATATCCAATTTATGCGACGTAAAAATACATTTTAACTATGTCTACGTTTGAAGTTTTTAAAACGTTCGATAAAGTACGTTTTAAAAACGTACTTTTAAGTTTCCGGAACGTCGGGGCCTAATGGGACCTAAAAAGGACGTCCCGTGGACCTTCTCTTATTTTTATTTCTGTATGAACCCAGCTCTAATAATTTTTCAGCGGAAAAAATTTACAAAATGAGGTGCTGACAAAAGGTTTTTCGCGTGACATTAAGTTTTTCAGATTTCCGACAAGAAAATGGAAGGTATATGAAAGCATTTTTGTGGACGGGATGATAACTTTAACGTGAATAATGCTCGAAATTGATCAAAACATTTTAGTGATAATGATTATTAAGCGAAACCTTTGAGACGAATTGCTTGGCTACACGCCAAGAAAGTACCGATCACTAAAAAAGGAAGCCATTCTAAAAAAAAATTGTATGTAAATAGACCTCTTTCTGAGGGTCCGTGCCGCAAATTTTAGCTGCTAAAAATCTTTGTAAATTTGTTTTTTGTATTTTTGTAAAAAACAAATTTCTAACCCTCTAGGGCCAATATTCCATTTAAAGTCCCCACTCTGTAATCTATTTCCCTTGCGTCTTACCTCGTCATACGGCTTACCTTATGGAACTCGGAATCCAGCTTTACTCCCTCATAATCCCCCCCCCTTCGTTGTTTTTCAGATTGCATTTCGTTTAATTTAAAACCTTTTACTACTTTTTGACGGAAAACCATTGCTACATGGAACCCCCACCCTAAATTGTTACTCTTGAAAAAAAAAACATTGTTTTAGATTCATGACTTTAGTTTGATACCCCACAACCTATACTTTGACAGACTAAAATATTTATCGGATACAGGGGGTTGGTTGATTGATTGATTGATGCATTTGTGAATGTGCCAGTATGGCACTGTCCACTGCGACCACTATTGGGTCTATTGTGGCTCACTTTTAACATTTTTTCGTTGCTACAGAATATTCAGCCCCTTAAAGAGGCTCGCAACTTGCTTAGGTGAAGCACCATTCGGATCAATTCCGTCGATCTGTGGTTTACCGAAGATACGTTGACGCTGACATGCAATGGCCGGACATTCACACAGCACATGTCTGGCCGTCTCATCATACTCCATACAGAGCCTACATTCGGTGTCCTCACTTAGACCCATTCTGTGTAATGGTACTTTCAGCCTGCAGTATCCGGTGTATAGATCAACCATTGTCCGGATCTCCTGCCTGGTGAGCTCAATGAGTTTCCCGGCCCTCTTCCTGCAAGATTCTGTAATGAACTCTTTGGAATGTGCCAGTCGCGGCAATTCTCTCCAGTATTGGTGGAACCTATTCTCCATCCAGCCTGAGAGAGCAGTGTTAATTGTGTTGTATGCTATTTCAAGGGCTGGTTCGGGGTCAATAAAGACGGCAAAGGCCGCTTTGCGCGCCAGCTGTTCGGCAGTCTCATTTTCTCGATGCCCAGAATGTTCCGGAATCCATACCAGCGACACAGTGTTTATTCGCCTAAGGGTATTCAGTGTATCCTGGCAGCTCCTAACGGTTCTCGATGAGCACCTGTACGGTTGCACGCAGTTTACAGAGGACCTATACGGTTGCACGTAGTTTGCACCTGAAGACGATTAGAGATTGTACTGATCGAATCGTCCTGTATAAATAAAATATAGACAATGGAAGTCCGAAACACAAAGTTAATTTCAGATATATCATTGTCTCGAACTTTCAAACAACTTTAATTATGTCAACTTTATATCTGGCACGATATGAGCATGTTTAGATACAACAAAGTCAGAAATAGTAGCAAGAATATTAGGTACCCAACTTATTCTATTATTGGTTGCCGGGGCTATCCAGAACTTTTGGGCACGGTGCTGTCAAAATAATGTCGACTTTTATAATGTTTGTGCCGACCTTTAATAAAGGACGATATAAGCATGTTTAGATTAAAACAATGCCAGAAATAGAATGGATTTTCTGTCACTTTTGGGTGAAAATGGCGGCGAAGGTGGATTAAAGGACACTAAATCGGTAGGAGTTGATCGGCCTGTATGGAGAGGGTACTGGTTTATCATTCGAATAGAAGAAGAATTTAGTTCTTTTTTGTAGTTCTCTTTTTGTCACCGTAAAGTTAAAATTTTTAATTTGCGCCCATCGCTTTTATTATTTAAGTATAAGAAAGATTAAAAATTGTTTCCTACTTTTGAGTGCATTTAATAAAAACTTGTTCTTTAAAAGTTTTCTTTAATAAAAATTTATTTTTGAATTTTTAAATTTGTACACTAAATCGTCCATTTTGAATCCGCCATATTGAAATTTTCAAATCTGATCAAAAATTCATATCCCCTTCCCGAAAAACCCCTGTATGCCAATTTTAATTGAAATCGAACAAACCAAATCTTTTTCCTCCTCCACTTTCCTCGTTTGAGGGAGCTGGGTATCTACCTAAGAATACCATATTATTCTAGTTTCACCGGAACTTTAAACGCAATTTGAACACAATCGGATGTGGATAAGTCAGTTAAAATTGGTTAGCGAAACATGACCTAAAATCGTCCATCTTGAATCCGCCATATTGAATTTTCAAAATCTGATCAAACATTCGTATTCCTTATCCCCAAAAGCTTCTGTATACCAATTTTGGTTGAAATGGGATAAACTTAGGTGTTTTCCCCCCTCCACTCCCCTCGTAGTGGGAAGGGGTGCCTAATAATGACATATATTTTATTGTCATCGGAATTATAAATGCATGCCAAATTTGAAGGCAATCGGATGTGAATAAGTTAGTTAAAATTGGTTAGGAAAAGATGACCAAAAATCTTCCATGTTGAATCCGCCATATTGAATTTTCAAAATCTGTTTAGAAAATCGGGCGTACTTCAACCGTACCCCCCTCCACCCTTTTCGAGTAGGGAGGAGGTGTCAATTTCATCAAACTATATTCTTGTGTTGTCACCGCAACTATATAAGCATGCCAAATTTGAAGCCGATCTGATGTCGGGAAGTTGGTCAAAATTAAATTGCAAGATTCCACCGGAACAAACATATCTCGTTACATAGATAGATAAATGTAATGTAATATATTTATTTCTATTTCCTTATGAATTTTATAAATCACTATTCCCTTCTTCCCAATGAAACGGAAATAAATAAAGGAATCCACTGAAGCCTTCAAGAGGCGTGTGCGTTAAGATACATTGCAAGTTAAATAAAAGCTTGTAAAAATAGTGGCGACTTTATTAAAATCAGGCTATTCTGACCTTATGACTGCGATTCTTCAAAAGCGACAGAAAATCTCACCCGTCACAATTCTGGAAAGTGGCGATTTTTACTTATTGCCTCATTTAAAATAAAAACACAGCGTCCTTAATACTTATCCTAACGTTGTAAGAGACACTACACAATTTTTTTAATAACATTTTGTAAATTTAATATTTTAAAGATATTCTGCAGGACTAGTTTTACGGCGGAGCTAAATTGCTACTGCGCGTACCAAGAAACGCTAAAAAGTGTGGAAAACTCTCACCATGTAAAAGGAAAGACAGTATTTGTGTGACTTTTCTGAATAGTGACCGCCACATATTCCATGGCTATCTATGGTTTCTTTATGTTAAAAGTTTTAAAGGTTTGTTTACACACAAAAATGAGCTTTATAACATACATTTTTAAATAAAAAAACTGCCTACAAAAATTTAAATTGACATATTTTTTATTTACTGGAATAGTATTAAGAAACTAAACTTTAAGGAATATTAGCAAATAAGTCCTGACAAAAAAGCAGTTAGTTTAAACTTATGATTGAAAATTTTCAGATTTTTTGTAAGGCCGAGATT
Organism: Oxystoma pomonae; assembly: GCA_963921995.1. Classification (NCBI taxonomy): domain Eukaryota; kingdom Metazoa; phylum Arthropoda; class Insecta; order Coleoptera; family Brentidae; genus Oxystoma; species Oxystoma pomonae. The sequence goes on from OY998173.1 coordinate 14,542,197, forward strand.
TTCCGACGGTTTTCGAAGAATCGCGATAAGTCTTATAAAGGACGGCATTAACTTTAATTATGTCAATTTTGTATGTTGCACGATATGAGCATGTTTAGATGACATCAATGTGAGAAATAGTGGCAAGAACGTTAGGTAACCGACTTAGGGGCCATCCATTCCCAGCCAACACCGTTACATAAATATTACGTAAAAGTTACATCACATGATTACTTTGTTACATAAATTCTATGTAAACTGGATGTCACAACAAGTTAAAAAGTAACTTTGTTCTGCATTATGCCATGCACAAAGTTCCCTACTTTTTACGTAAATAATATGTAATTAAAATAAGGTAAATAATACATGGCAACAAAAAATTGGGAAACGGCAGATATCGATTAACTAGTAACTACAAAGTAAATCAAAAGGTAAAATTGAGGTAAACTTTTTTACATAATATTTATATCTCTTACAAATAACATCAAGGTAAACTTAACGTCACGTAAATAACGTACTCTTTATGTAACTACTATATAAATGTATAACATAAATGTTATATATATATATGACGTATTGGAATGTAACATTTATGTAAAATTAAAGGCATATTGTGTATATAAAATTTATATACTTCTAATGTCACAACAAGTAGTAAAAAAAAATTTCCATGTTCTGCATAATGCCATGCACAAAGTTCCCTTCTTATTACGTAAACAGAATGTAATTAAAGTAACATAAGTTATGTTGTGTAAATATTACGTAAATTTTATGAAAACTTTTTTTATGTAATTTTGTTTACTTTAGATTTACGTAAATACTATGTTAATGTAACAGACGTGTTTGCTGGGTTAATTACGTAACGCAGCAAGGTGAAGGCAGAGTGGTAGGTGTAAGTGTTATTTTTCAAGGGGGGAGGGGGATTTACACGAAAAATTCGAGTATTGGTTTCAGTAAATTTCTTGGTAAGGTGACTAAAAATATGTAGTAAGTTGCGTTCGGAACTGTGAAAAAAAAGTGCGGACTTTATTAAATTCATGCCATACCGATGTAACGATAAGTCCCTATTATATTTTGGAACATACTAGATTATGTTCCTTAAACTATGTAGGGGAACTTGGGGTATGATGACTAATGGGGTAAGACGACTAGCGCGAAAACTTTTCCTTGAAAATTATTCTTTGAAACTGTACATTTGGCAAAATCTTAGGTGGGGCACGTAGCATTAAGAAATAAGTCATTTGTCGCAGCAGTCTGTCCTTTGAGCTACACGTGAACGGATTGTTTTTCGCAAGTGTCGTTGTAATACTTAGTTAACAGGGTTTAGTGATTTTTGCCGTTAATGAGTAAATATGATGTTAATTATTTTTACAAAATAATATATTGGAATTAAGAGTAACTAAAATTGCTTGGATGTATTGATATTGTTTTTGTTTTTATTTGGAAGTATTGAAATAAATTTATTTATGCATCGGAGTAAAGATGACGGGGGTAAGATGACATAATGAAGAAGCATAAAAAGATTGGAAGAAAGGTTATGAAAGGGAAAGAAAATAAGAAGAAAAGCTAAGTGGACCAAAAATAAAAATATTTAGATTAATCAATAGTCACAAATTGTGAATACGATAAACCTGGATCCAATATTTCTCTTGTTGTTGTTGGTGGCACGAGGAATGTTTCTTTGACGATCGTGAATTTTCATGTGATTTTTGCGTGTAAGTCATTTTACCCTAAGGCGTTCGTTATCTTATATGGGGTAAGATTACTGAAGTGACAGTTTTTTGTTTTTATTTTTTTTTAAAAAGGGTTTTATTTTTTGTTTTATTTGCTATTCAAATAATGTGGTAAATATATTTATTGTTTTAAATTTTAATTTTCCTTTTTAAAAATTCATTATAAATTAAATTGTTTTCCTTAACGTCGCCATCTTACCAGACTTTCCTCTACTATTTTATTTATTTTTAAGCAAATCTTTAAAACTTCGAAATAAGTTGAAGATGCTAACTTGGTTAGCGAAACACGTGTAGAGAATGAAAAATATAAAGTTTTGGTGAAGTGCTAAACTATTTTTAAATTAATGGTAATTCTAAATTTTGAAAGCCTACAGGGTGTTTCATTTAAAATAAAGAATTAATGTCAAAATTTTTAAGGACGTCCATTAAAGAATTAGGAAATTATAACTTCTGAATTTAAAACTTTTTTCTATCTTCAATAATAAGGGAGGTAAGGGAGGGGTGAAAATATGGCGCATTACTCTAGTACCTTGAATGACAGCTCCGCCGTTTTCGGGCTGGGTCCATTTGAGCCTGATGCTGTTGGACGTGGCGAATTGTACCTCGACCTGAGGGGCGCTGGGGGGCATCAGTACCACCAGTACGTACGTGATCTCGTCTTCGCCGAATAGATTCTTCGCCGAACATGTGTAGTTGCCAGACAGCGAGATGTCCACGTCTTCGAAAAAAAAATATATATACATATATATGGTATATATTTCTTTACAAATTTTGGAGGAAAGTTTTTGGGTGTAGGACCACTTCTGTTGAAATTTACCCCTACAATTTAAATAGGGAACATGGGTCAAGTGGAGTGGCCTGCTTTCAGTTGCCTTTATTATAGAACATATATGTTTTTAAAGAATTTAGAGGGTTTGTTTTCAAGATATTTTCGTTTGAAATTACCATGAGCCTACAGAAAAACCAAACTTGTTATTTTTACGGCGATTTTGTTTTTTAATAAAAGACACTTCCGTGTTTTTTGCTGCTTTAGGATATGGTCCCCTTGCAAGGAGACACTAATTAAATGTTAACGTGGACTTTCAATTGTTTTCTCTCTAATGGAATGCATCCTACATACAGACCGCTTCAAGCTACTGCGAACATAGGGCGGAAGAAGTCTAATTTGCCAGTGTACGTACATGCAGAGACACCGCACGCCTATCAGTGAAGCAACCAACACTCAGGCTTCCGATCGCCATTCGCTGCCGTTCGCCGCCTTTCGCCTTGTATTTAGTACGCCTCTAACCACGGTGCTGTGTGGAGCGTAGTCAATGAAACCGGAATTTGGTCAATAAATACGCAAATTTTTATAACGTAATTTTCTTATTTTTTGTCACTGATAAATAAGAGCGTTTTATTGTCAACTGCTCAGATTTATCAGTGACGACGTGTTACAATGAAAATAATAAGGAGAAACAAAATAAAAGCAAGTTCTCAAAATAAAATAATACATTCTAAAAACCAAAAAGATTCTCCCAGTCAAAAAAAAATTAAAGCAAATGTTCGAAAAGTCCTCCTTGCTCGGCTAGACAAAATCCGAGCCTACTATAAAAACCCCTTCTAACGTTTCCAAGCATGTTAGGGGTGATAATTTGAAAAGCTTCTTCAAAAACAGATAGAAGTCATTAGGAGCAAGATCGGGAGATCGAGCTGGCCATAAAATAGTTCCCCGTGTACTTATAACCCGATTAGGAAATACATTAACAAGATATTCCCTAACAAGGCCAACATTGTGAGCGGAACAACCATCTTGTTGAAACCATGTTTCACCAAATCTTACACCTAACAACTGCCTAGCAGTTGGAATAATGTGCTGCTGCAGTAGATCCAAGTATCTAGGACCATTCAAATTGCAATTGCCGTTAATAAAAAATGGCCCAATTACGTGTTCCCCTACAATACCCCCCCCCCAAACATTTAGTTTTTGGGGATACTGTGTTCTTACGTCAAAATACAAATGCAAATTTTCCCTCGACCAATATCGAACGTGTGTTGGGTTATGATGATTTGACCATTTGACCATCTGCACTTTTTCGGCAACTTCGTAGACATCCATTTTTAGTTTTAAAAATGTATTATTTCAATTAAGAACTTACCCATCTGTTTCTCGAGCAAGGCAGAAATAAAACAAAAAAATAAAAACAAAATGAAATTCCAAAAGATAACACTGCAGCGTGCTTCGAATCCACCTCGGTCGTACGGCACGGAGAGTAAATTGGACTTGATTTCCCCTATGTTCGTAGTAGCTTGAAGCGGTCTGTATAAGCCAAAGTAAGCAAAAATGGTTCTCTTACAAAAGAATCGAAGAAAAATAGTTTAAATTTATAGTACATAAAGAAATTTAGTTTTGTGGTGGTACTAGAGAAAGATTTTTTGAGTCATTCGTTAGTATTATTTTATTAGCCTTTTCGTTTATCACGATTTCAAACCATCATTAATTAAAAACCAGAAGTTAAAAGACCTAGTTTTTAAAGTCATACGTGACCACTGAACAAAAGTTGTTTGGGATTATTAACCTCTACTTTACAGAATTTCCCTCTTAAACAAAGCGCCTGGTCAACCTTATTAATTTTTCTGTTTGGAAAATTTGTTATTTTCTCTCTCTCTCTCTCTCTTTCTCTCTCCACTTTTAAAGGAGGTTGTTTTTAACATTACCTTTTACACTCTTCCCTGGTTTTTTTGTCGTATTAACTTTTATCCAAGGCCGAACACTTTTGAAAGAAAAAGTGTTTTAGGTCTGCCCGAGGTTTGAACCCACGACAAACCAGCAACCAAAAAACCTTACTTGATGTTACATGTTTTTAATTTATCTTGGGTAGATATTGATCACCTGGGCCAAACTATTTTAGTGATCACCCTGTATTTTTTCATTAAAAAGCTTAAAATTTGCATTTTTTGTGTATTTCCCTTGTGGAAAAAGGCTAAGTATCAAAAAGTACTTGGCCAATCGAAAAAAGAAAACAACTGATCGAAAGATGGATCGAAGATAATTTCCTTCTTCGTTTTGCGTTTGTCTATTAAAGATGAGGGTTGCCATGGAAACCGAGATAAACAGGTTGGTTACACCAAATTATGTACGTTTTACAAAAAAATTCGCAGATTCAATACAGCTTTTCTGATTTTATTTATTTTTAGGAATTTTATTCGTTAAGCAAAGACGTAATTTTCAATATTACACGGGTTGTCCAAAAACGACTTTAAATGCAAGTTTTTAAAATGTTGGTCAATTTTTCTGTTTTTTTTTTTATGTGCTAGAGAAGGCCCTAACAATAATTTTTGTCATTACCATTTACCTGTAATTGTACAGGGTGAGCTAGCAATGAAGGGTAAAACTCCAAAAATGGCCGTTTTGAACCTTGGGTTATAAGAAAACTATAAAGTTTAAAAAAAAATTCCTTTCGAAATGTGATTGTACATGCCATTATCAGTAATTTTTATTTGCTAGTTGTCTTTGTTTATATTCGGGGTGACTCAAAAACAACGTTTGAAAATACCCTTAATCGCACCCTCTAAAATAGATTTTCAAAGTGGAGTAACACAATAAAAGTTTTTTTCTAACATAATACAAGGCATTGTAAAATATTTTTTTCCCAAAGGTAATAATCTATTAATTTGTGTACAGGGTGAGCCAAAAAAGGACCTTAGAAGTCGTTAAATAAGTTATAAATCCCATTTGCAAATATTTATTATGTGAATTTTCTTGAGCAAGATCTACTTATTTTTCTTTATATTATTGAGGAATAGTATTCATATATCTACAGGGTGAGTCAAAAATTTAAAACACTGTCATACATTAATTTGTATTTTTGGCTAAATAAGGGTTAACAGTCCTGAATAATATAATTTTTTTTACAGGTAGTACTTCAGCTTTCAAATCTATATAGGGCGTAGTTTTGACTCACCCTGTACATAAATTAGGAATAATATAAAGAAAAATTCGATTTATAAGTTATTTAGCGACTTCCAAAAATCATTTTTTTGGCTGGCCCTGTACAAAAATTTGAAGATTGTTACCTTTGGAAAAAAAATTAATATATACAAAGATAAGTGCCAATTGAAAATTGTTGATAATGGCATGTACAATCATACTTATACGGGAATTTTTTATAAACCTTATAGTGTTCTCATAAACCAAGGTCCAAAACGGCCATTTTTGGAACTTTACCCTTCATTGCTGGCTCACCCTGTAGAATTACAGGAAAACGGACATTATCTATAACACAATAAAAAATTACAAAAATTTTCCAATATTTTAAAAAACTTTCATTTAAAGTCGTTTTTTGGACACCCTGTATAATATTTAAAATTATGTTGATTTAAATAAAGTTTATCTTGACTTAACGAATAACCTCCCTAAAAATAAATAAAATCAGAAAAGCTATCTTAAATCTGCGATTTTTTTTTGAAAACGTACATAATTTGGTGTAACCATCCTGTTTATCTCGGTTTTCATGGAAACTCTTATCTTTAATAAACATAATACATAAAATGCAGAAAGAAATTATCATTCGATCCGTGGTTTTCGTTTCTCGATTGGTCAAGTACTTTTTAATATTTAGCCTTTTTCCACAAGGGAAACACACAAAAAATGCAAATTTTCAGCTTTTTGATACAAAAATACAGGGTGTTCACTAAAATAGTTTGGCCCGGGTGATCAATATCTACCCAAGATAAATTACTGCTACAATGATCCAAAATCATGAATCAAAAGTCAAGATTTTTTTGCGGTGGTATACGATGGGGCCAGGACTATGTCAGTCAGCTAACTGACTAAATAGTTACCTACAGTAGCATTAAAGAAAACCTATGAATTTTTATATTAATTTAATTAATTGGCATTAATGAGTATAAAGGAAACAAATCGATTTTTTTAGTCCATGTCTTCCTCAGAATTGGCCGGCCAGCCGCCCATTGCAAAATTTAAATAACATTAACTAACGATTGCACCGCTCTTTGCATAAGTACGATAATTACTTTTAATTCTGCACTAATTACCCCAGCTAATAAATCAGTTTAATTTAAAAAAAAAGAATTTTAATATAGTAATTTCTATGCCACATTTCGAAATTCGGAGTTGCACTAGTTTCGAATAATAGCCCGATTTTGTACATAATAAAAAATAATTGAGCGATTCCACATATTAAACGCCTAATTGTTGTATTGTTGCATGGAATTTTATTGTAACGTCTAATTAAATTATTATGTTCAATGTTTTATGTCATGTAAATCAGTAAACAACGTTCTTTTGTTTGGTATCGAAGAAACAATTCAAATTCAAACTGTGAAGCTTTTTTTTACAATTTTAAACTGAACTACAGTTCGTCCAGCGAATGGCGTCTTTTGGGGGTGGAGAATTAAATAAAATCGTTTTACTAAAAAAAAATGTTTTAATTGTATAATTAGTTTTATCCAAACCAATAAATTTTTTTTTAATATTTTTTTTTCACCGGACCTATGAGTATAGAAGGGTTCATTCAAATTGATTAGTGGAAATTTGGTGAATTAGGCATATAGCCGCTGAAGAAGTTAATCAATAGCAATTTGTTTCATCTCACTTTCCTCTAAAATTATCGAATATTTAGTGGAAATCACCTATGAGGTGCTGCATATTCGTATCAGCTATGGTTCAAAAGTTATCATTTTTCAAATATAATCAACTCCCTTAACCACTCCCCCAGCGTACTTTTTCCGTTTAAAATAAGAAATATTCATTGGAACTCAAATCTGAAATCTGCATATTCTTAGCAGTCCTCTCACCTCCTGAACCACCCTCTTTTATCGTAGTTTTTTCATAATATTTTATTATCACCAAACCTAGTAGATATTTTAATTTTATTAAAATCGGTTAATAGAAAGTTTGGCAAAAGTGCATCACAATATTTAACACAGACACCGACCCCGTGAAGCTAAATGAAATAATCCAATTTATTTTATAAAACCACATTAGGTCCACATGAAGCCTTTCCATTTATCAACCAGGTTAGCAGGGTTGGTTCGGCAAAGCTGTAATTTTATTGGGAAAATATATTTTTTTAAATAATGACTAATATTTTCAAAAACCCTTATTCATTTATTTTAGATATTTATTTATTCAAAATAAGGCATCCTTCAAAACTTTAGCTCTTTTCAATACCCCATTCTTTCGCTATACACCAAAAAAGAATTAGATACAAATTAATTTAAATAAACAAAAATAAATAAAAATGAATAAAAATTAAAAAAAATAAATAAATAAAATAAAAAATAAATTAAAATTAAAATATAAATAAATAAAAATAAATACATAAAAATAAATAAAATAAAAAATAAATAAAAAAGGAATTTATTTATCATTGCGTTACAAATGATTTTGTCTTAAAAAGAGGGACAAAACAGAGAGAAAAACCGATTGGGAAGAAACTTGATATCTTCTAGGCAGAAAATATGTCGTAATATTTTCTTCGATCTGTTTGAAAAAATACTTGTCTATTTATTTTCTAATATTTTCAAAAACCTTTATTCATTTATTTTAGATATTTATTTATTCAAAATAAGGCATCCTTCAAAACTTTAGCCCTTTTCAATACCCCATTCTTTCGCTATACACAAAAAAGAATTAGATAGAAATTAATTTAAATAAACAAAAATAAATAAAATTGAATAAAAATAAAACAAAATAAAAAGAAAAAAAAATAAATAAATAAAATCAAAAATATATAAAAATTAGAATATAAATAAATAAAAATAAATAAATAAAATAAAAAAATAAATAAAAAAGGAATTTATTTATCATTCTGTTACAAATGATTTTGTCTTAAAAGAGGGACAAAATAGAGAGAAAAACCGATTGGGAAGAAACTGGATATCTTCTAGGCAGAAAATAGGTTGTAATATTTTTCTTTACCTGGTACTGACTAAAAATATTTTGTTACTTTCTGTCAGTCTTCGTATCAATATTTTTATTTTCTCTTATTCACTTAGCCCTGTACTATTTGCTTACTTCGAATGTGCAAGTGCCCATCCATGGTAACCTCATAAAAAGTACTAAAAGTGATCGGTTTGTTCTGGTGGATCCATCTAGTTCTTGGTTTCGGATTTCCAACTGCCAAGCAGGGCAGCAGTACCCGAGACTTGTTCGGTTGCTGTAGTACTTGACTGAACGATGCGATACGAGATGGAGCTCGTGAGTTCGTTGACTGAGCGACGATCGGTGTTGGCTCCCCTTCGCCAGTTTTCGTTGTCGCAGATACCTGTAAATACGGTACCGTAAAAGTACTGCTGTATGATTGTTCTAAGTACTATTTTTGCACAATTTGTTCCGGCAACATAGTCATTATTTGATTGACTGGTTTTAAACAAATCGCTGGTTTTTGTGTTTTTAAGGTGACTAACACTGGGAGAGCAGGTCCTTTTTTTGGGAGGTTTCGATATAATGTAGTCGTGGTGTATCCTTTCCCGGTGGTACGGAAAGAAATATAACCCAATAGAATAGTACAGGGTGATTCAAATTGGGCACTTTTATATGGGATAGAGAAAAACCAACACCCCCCTTTGCGAGGCTCAAATTTCAAGACAAGATTTTTGGTGAAAACCGCGTTTTAATATGTCCACCCATCTTTGAGCTACGGGTGGTTTTTAACTTTTTTATTTATGAAAATTTATTTTTGGTGTAAATTGCTTTTTTGTAGATCTTTTAAAGCAGAATCCAGATCTCAAACTGGATTTTATACGCGATTTTTAGTTTTCAAGATAAGCATTGTTGAGAGCTTTGGTGCCTATAAATTGCTTGCGTTAACATTTCTTAATTACTTCTTCTTACCAACCCCCCTCATAGCTTGGTCCTGGGTCGTCAGAAATGTGAAAAATAGAATTCTATCTTTCGCTACGTTTGTACACTATCTCGCTATAGATATTCCTACTATTTATTATCACTTTTTCGTATCTTATTATTATGTTGCTAAAATGTTAATAGTTTGTATATAGGGGGCTATTAAAAAAAAATCATTTTTTGACAATTTTTTATTTTCCCTGATATAAAAATAAAAAAAATATTTTTGAGCCACTGACTTTGACTAGTACTCAATAGATTAGCTCTATAGGAATGAGGGAGAGCAATTACCCATAATCATAATTCATAGCATATTGTTTGTTTGATAATTCCGCCCGAAAAGTGTTATTATTTAGTTTAGAGAACCTTGAGAAATATTTAAAAAATCATAATCCCCAATGCAAAACATAAAGAAGTGGTAAAAAAATTACACATTAGTAGGGTTAAAATATTCTCAACACTAAATATCAAGGTCAAATAACGACATACCTCTATTAATGTAAGGGGGCACCAGGAATAAATTCGGTAAGCTTCTGCGGCGGCGGAGCTGTTGCTGTTTAATTTCCCAAGAAGTGAATAGGTGTATGTCAGTTGTTTCAACTTTTAAACAAATTTAAACTAAACGAATCGTAATTTCAAACACCGACCAGTATTAGGAGTCACGTCGGTCTTTTTTATACGTAAGTTGTGAAACACCCTTTATAAGCTGAAAATTTTACTCTTTATCAAATGGAAAAGATTAATAGGAATATTTTTAGACGCCCTTAGTTACTTTTTAGTGTATTTATTTCACAAACTTCCTTTTTTATATAAAGATGGTTGTCCTTTTGCTGGGTTAATTTAGATCTCGATATCTCCTAAAGTACCTATTGCAGTGGCGGTCCCAGCCTTTAAAAAGGGGGGGGGGGGGCGGTTTCGATACGAAAAAAACACTAGAAACATATCAATATATACAAACAAAACTTAGTAAGTACAAGCGCGGATTTGGCCACAAACCTAGAGGAGGGAGTGGTACTCAGATTTTAGGTTGTTAATTTTATACATTTTTTATTTTAAAAAATGTTTAAATGCGCCGAAAATTTGAGAAAATTTCATTAAAAATGCAATTTTTGAGTCAAATTAAATTAAAGTCGTAAATATCAATGTATCGTAGCGCCGCAGGCGAAACCCTTTTAAGAAAATTGCACTGAAAAATGCATTTTTTTATTTAAAATTAAAATAAAATTGTAAATATATCAATGGTTTCAAAGCGCAGCAGGCGAAAATTTTTAAGAAAGTGACACTAAGAACTCCATTGTTAACACAAAATTAAACCATTACCGTAAATATCAAAGGTGTTATAGCGCTGCAATTTATGTCCTACTTTTGATTTTCTAAATATTTCGTACCTACCCCCTGAAGTCCGCGCTTAAGTAACTACGTATAATTTTTTCAGTTATAAAAAACATAACAAACAAAACCTAATAGCTAAATACTTTTCTTTTCGATCTAAAAAGCTTTTTAAGTTGAAACATTCACTTGCATATCTCAAATATAAGATGCCTATCTTTAAAAAAAAGTTCGTTTCTAGTTTTTTTGGGAAAACCGGTCAGTGACTCGCTCAATGACAATTTCAATATGTCTGTTGATATGCAGCAACGCTAAGCCCGTCATTACTTATACTTTCAATCTTCTGATGCAGGAGAAGTTTCTTTCTGACGAAGCATTACTTACAAAAAATCCAAGAATGTTTTTATCAATGGAAACATGACGCCACACTTGTTCATTACCTCGAAAACGTTATCATAAGCTTTTGTCTACTTCTGACCAATATTGTTTCCAAATACTGACTTCTCCCAATAAAAGTTCAAGAATTTGAGTTTTGTATTAATAAAACAATTTATAGTATTTGGAAACGACATTAGATAATTTTGCCCTGATTTTGGCTTAAGATCACGTTGTATAAACCTTGGTATAAATATGTTCAGGTCAAAAATACCTACTTAAAGTCTCGTTATTGAACCTAGATTTTATGTCCGAAATGATTTTGTCTGAAACTTGTTTATAAACTGAAACTCTATAATTCTGTTCTGTATTTCTAATATCGGAATTCTAGAATGTTTTTAAAGGAACGTTTTGCAATTTCTCATTTTTTCTCCAAAGACTTCAGGGTTACCACCAGCATCTTTGTTGTCTACTTTTTTCTTGAGTAAAGGGGGGAGGAAAGCGCCCCCGCCCCCCTGGGACCGCCACTGCCTATTGCATCGATTTTTAAAATAAAACAGAATGAGTTGTTGCATCTTGAACAATAATTACCTATAAGAATTGCTTTTGAACTTTTAAAAAGGGAAAATACGAAACTGAACTAAAAAAAGGGAAATAATGACCCACTATGTCCCGTTTCTTTAGTTCAGTCCAGTGTTGTTCCCGGACTGGAGCTTTGCCATCATGCGCGGTGTACTCTCCCCAGAATAAAAAAACTATTTATTTTTTTCAAAAAGTACAGCTAATACGAAAGAACAGAAATTATTTTTAGAATCAGCAGGACAAAGTTCCTTCAAATCAGTTATTTTTCCGCGGGCACCAAATATTTTGTTTTGTTTTATGTAATCTGTCGCCCCCAGGTGAAAATTAATGGAATATTTAGTTACTTTTTCGTCTAAATAACAAATCTTTTGTTCTTCAGTTCTTGGAATTGATAGCTTAGTTTTGTTGTTACCTTTTACCTTATAAATATGTATTCGCATGTAATATAAACACCCTTTTACGCTCCGATATATCAATGTCTTTTGTTTCTCGTGAAAAATATAAAGGGAAAAAGGGCGAAAAATATATATTGCAGCTCATAAAAATGCATAGACGGAATTTCTGAAGCAGTCAATAAGAAAAATTTCCTTAGGTCTTTATGTAGAAGTAGATAGGTACGCCTTGGTAAAAGTATTATTATTAATTTTAAATTTATGAAATTTGGCACGATTTGTTTTTTGAAATTCCGGGAAAATTAGAAATCTCGCTATCAAGCATTATACAGAGTAGCCCAAAAGTCTAAGACCCTCCTTATATCTTCAAAACCAACAGAGGCTCAAAAATTTTTTATATACCTCCATAAGACCAATGGAGCAAGAAAAATGAGATTTAGTAACTTTCGAGACATCCTGTGTAAGAAAATATATTTATACTACGTTGTCACGGCCGACCGAATTCAGATTCAATTTTAATAAAACAAATTAAAATTCAATTCAATTCAAGCGGATCCCTTCCCAAGTAACACGGTAGGCTGTAAGATAGCACGGACAACGTTTGCACAGTAAAAAATAATAACAATAATGCTTTTAATTATAAAAGATCAAAAGATCTTGGGTGGAAATAACGAAAATTCAAACTTGGATGAGCATCCCTCAAGGAACACACAAAGGACCAAAGTAAAATGATTAAACGATGTTTCGGTCTGGGTAACCAGCGTGAGCTCGTCAGTGGTTCCACTGGTCACCCTCCCCATACATCATTAAACACCATCATACACTTTGATTTGATTGACTTGATGACTTGGTTTAAATAATGCTTTTGTTGTTATCTTTCACAACGTTTTGAAAACGTCCTTAAAATGTTGTCACAGCTATTTTGAGGAATATTTTTTGCCTGTGACAATGTCAGCGGCAGCTAAAAATACATCATTTTTGCACATGCATGCAATGCTGTTTAAAATTTGACTTCCCTGATATAGAATGTATTTGAAAGTAGCAGTCATAACAAAATTGTCGAAAAGATGGGTCAGCTGAGATTCAGTTTTTATTTTAACATAAAGCAAGCTGTAATAGCACGTTTTTTTTATAATTTTGCATTTGTGGCAATTTGGGTGTGAAAATAAGTTGCAATGCCATTGTGACAGCTAAAAATACAGCTTAAATTAAGCTAGCTACTTTTTAGCAAGCACTTAGCTGCCACAACGTATCTACAGCCATGCGTGAGCTGTAGAATCTAAAGTGTCTATGCCGTGTTACTTGGGTTATTCTTTTCATGCAATTTGATATTGCTATATCATAAATTTTGTTTTTGCTATTTTCAAATAGCGATGCATACCTTTTCCAATATTTTATTTGTACGTTAGCTATAAGACCTTAATTAAAAAAAAAAGACTTCATAGCTAAGATATGAATAAAACAGGATGATTTTAACTTTGTGTAGTTCACAATTAGTTTAGCTTTGAAATTAACTCTGTTTTTCGGACTTCCATTGTCTATATCTTATTTATACACGACGTTTCGATCAGTACAATCTCTGGTCGTCTTCAGGTACAAACTAAAATCTATTTCTAAGGCTACGTACTTATATACTATGGGAAATCACTCAACCGTGAAGTTGAAGAAGTTGACTCCGCCGAAGGAGGGGCTTCCAAATATTTGGAATTTCAACACTTGGTTTACTGAAAATACCCTGATTCGACCCAATCAAGGCAGCTTTAACGAATTTGATGAATGTATGATCAGAAAGTTGAAGAGATACTTGCGAAAGGAAACTATGAACTTCTCTTAAAAGACCCGACGCAATCAATCGAAAGTAAATTTTATAAAACTTTAAAAAAGCATTCCAGATATATTCCGGACAACACAAGGTCTCAACTTACACCACATTATAGCTTGCAAAAAGAGATACAATGCCCTTACGCCCAATCACAAGTTCCAGAAATTCTCCAACAAGCAATCTGTCTAAATTCCTTTTAAAAATGATTCAACTTCTTGCAGGCAAGATCGCTTCATTTGTAGAAAATTCCAACCATTTTGTTAATGTTCTTAAATCTTTTGTTTTAGGACCCAAGGATAGATTCGTCAGTTTTGATGTAGAAAGTCTATACACCAATGTCCCATTAAAGGAATCGCTAGATATTATTAGACAGATTGGTTGATGACGAATCCCTTTATGAACGTACCAGCCTGCCGCTGGAGGGAGTCATAGAGTTGTTGGAGTGCTGTCTACATAACTCTTATTTTCAGGTGAAAGATAGGCTTTATGGTCAGGATGACGGTCTGCCTATGGGTTCATCGCTTTCGCTTGTGGTGGCCAATATTTGCATGGAGTGGTTCGAATCACACGCGGTTGGTACCGCAACATATAAACCTAAGCTAAGATATGTTAATGATACTTTTATTGTCTGGACCGGGAATGACCAACAACTTTCAGAATTTCTTCACCACCTAAATAACATAAGACCCACCATTAAATTCATAATGGAGTTGGTGCAAAATTGTCAAATTCATTTTCTTGATGTACTTGTCAAACGAGTAAAAAGTGACATCAGAACAACAGTCTATCGTAAATTCACTCACACAGGATAATATTTAAATCAAGGTTCAAATCATTCTGCAACAACCAAACGAGGCATAATAAGAACTTTGTATAACAGAGCCGTTCAAATTTGTAACAATGCTCATGACTTGAAAATTGAAATAAAAAATATTAACAAGGATCTGCAGCAGATTGTTTACAGCCTTAAACTTACAGATACTATTTCTAAATTTCAGCAAACAGGACAGAGATTACAAGACCAAAACCAGGCAAATTTATTCCTTACAATTCCATACATTAAAAGAGTATCAGAGAAAATTCGAAGAGTAGCGAACAACTTTAATATAAAAACAGCTTTTGAATCTAACAGTAAAATTCAAAACCTTCTTAGTAAAACAAAACCGGAAAACAAACAAAATAAGGAATGCATTTACCAAGTTCCTTGTGAGTGTGGTGAATCATACATAGGTGAAACAAAAAGGAAGGAACATCAGATACCCAAAGAGGTGAAACAACGAAATCAGGAATCGCCGAACACGCATGGTCAAAACAACACCGAATGAAGTGGACAGAAGCAAAGGTTTTGCACAAGGAGTCACACTAGAAGAAAGGAAAATTCCTTGAAGCTGCCTCTATTGGGCAGAATCAGGGTTTTATTAGTAAACCAAGTGTTGAAATTCCAAATATTTGGAAGCCCCTCCTTCGGCGGAGCCAACTTCTTAAACTTCACGGTTGAGTGATTTCCCATAGTATATAAATACGTAGCCTTAGAAATAGATTGTATTTTTCACCTGAAGACGATCAGAGATTGTACTGATCGAAATGTCGTGTATAAATAAAATATAGGCAATGGAAGTCCAAAACACAGAGTTAATTTCAAATACATTATTGTCTCAAACTTTCAAACAACAGTGTAGCTTTGTCCCGGGGTTTTCTTGATTGACAAACTGCCCCCAATTGAAGTGATAAATGTCGCTGAAACTTCTGTAGACAGCTTATTTACGTAGGTATTTAGTGCCTATTACACTCTGTCATAATGAACTGACACATAATGAACTTCGAACGTACTAAACCACTACTTCAAAAACCTATTAGGGGTAGATTATTATCAAAGGGCTGCGAAAGATGCGACAAGATGACTACGGGTATTATAATATACGGTGCAGTTTCCGCGTCTCGCATTAATTTTAAGGGTTTTCCATGAGATTTCGACAACATCGTGTGTATGTGTAAGACGAAAATAAATTTAAAATGTTCGACGAATAAGATTAGAATTAAGTCTAAAATTTCCGAATTTAAGTTATTTTAATTTTTTTCGTTTAAGAGTACAGTTCTTATAATCTGCCCATAGACATCCCAAGCACTAATTTTGATCAGCACTAGTGTGATGAGTGCAAATGATATTCCTTGATGGTTTAAGGATTACAATAGTAGTTTATATAACAAGCATGTTATGATGGTCATTAACCGCGAAGATGAAGTTTGAGACGCGAGCCGCAGGCGAGTCTCTTAATTTATCTGAGCGTGTAATGACCATAACATGCAAGTTAGTGTGCTATACTTTACCAATGAAAATGTCATCATAAATATCCGAAATTATTAAAAATATCAAACGCGAACACTCTTAAATTGTCTTAAAAATATAGAAAAATAATTCACGTTTTTGCGGCAATTACTGCTCTTATAAAATAAAGTTTCATCGCTTGTCACGCCATCTTATGGTTTACGTCTAAGCTTAATTATTATCCTAGGACCGTAAATGAGCCATTAAATTCGTGTTGAAATGGTCGCAAAATTAGTATTATTCGTTGGTCGTAGGTTATTGGATTGACTAGTTTTTCGCTGCCTTAAAAAAGCCTTGTTGCATTGTTTGAGTGATCCTAGGGAGTCTTTTCTTTCTCGCATTTTTTTGCATTGAGCATTAACTGGCAATGCTCTGTATTGTCTTGCGTTACTTACATTTTTCTAAACAATGTGGAAAAAAAGAAGAGGAATAAAAAAAATTGTGCTTTGATTCAGCCCCTATTAAATTTAACCGAACACTTTTATTAAATACTTACTAGTTTAAATTAAGGCCACAAAAATGGCATAGATTTGACAACACTGCTTTGCTGTTTTTGGGCCAATCTTTACCGGGCAGAATATCGGAAACGAGAAAACGGAATCTGTTGAAATTTGGCAGGAATGCTTATTTTTGAATTCCTCGCAACCGTATCCAGACAGTTTTTTGCTGGACTCTCTCATTTTCGAAATAAAATAAACACGGCTAACAATAGTCAAAAATCTTACCTGGATTTTTCTTTAGCCTTGTCGATAATACAGAAATCTGTAACAGCAATTTTTGGATTTTTTTTTTGAAATACACCAAATTTTGAAAAATCCTTTGGATACGGTTGTAGATTTTTATAAATTCTATTATCTGATAACAAAAAAGTTATGGTTTTTTTCTTTGTAAGTAATATTCTACCGGATTTCTGAAACGCCAATGCCACGTAATTTAGTAGGCCCAAGGAAACTGAAGTGAGTTCGATTGGAGTATTGGGATTCAGGTTCCGCATAGCCACCGGCCACTTGTCTAATGGAACATTCGGCCAATAAATTGATACATATCAAGTGATAAAAATAATACGGGAATTTGTTATTTTTTTGATGTTGAATAATGATTTTTGAATGAAGCCGAGCATCAAAACCTTTTAAGAAGCATTATACTTTTCCTCACATATGGTGTTCGCACCGTGTTCTGAAAAGTACACGATCTCACTCGAAATGGTATTAGTGATGCCACCTATTGTTGATCTGTCAAAAAAATAGCAAAGCAGTGGTGTCAAATCTATGCCCTTTTGGTGGCCTTAAAACAAAATAATATATGTGAAGTATAGCTAGTTCAGAATTTTTGTGAACTTACCCAAAATTCATATTTCTGGTGTTCCTTTAAATTTCTGACTTCGTAAGTCAAACTGTGCTCCTCCTGAAAATCCTCAATCTTTGCGTTGTAGCTTTTGTGCTGACCCACGCGTCCGGATTCTCTACAGTAAACAGTATAAAGGGTAATGTGACCATTCCGTTTCAGGGGAGCTAGCCATGAGACCAGAATCGATTCCCCCGTCAACGCCGCTGCTTTGATGTTGGCCGGAGGCCCAGGAACTGAAAGAAAAAGGAAATTCTTTAAAATATTCAGTACGAATCGCTGCCTGTAATTAATACCCAATTGATTTCCAGAGTTGGGACCACTGGGACCAGACATTTTAGTAATTTCTTGAAAACTTTTTCACTGATAAAAATAATTGAAACCAGTGTACAGGGTGTCCCTTTTTCGATGGGATTCCATGGGAAACTCCGTTGTTATTGAAAATAGAGACATTCGGTTGTTCCATCATTCTTCCACTTTTTTAAGCTTAATAAAATGGTGTTAACAGACTTATTCTGTCCTTTGTAGTTTTTGAGCTATAGGGGAAAGTTGAAATATGGTCGGAATCACCAATTGATGATATCTCCCTTAATTTAAGACATAATTGAGTTATGTAAAAACATGTTTGTGGCAAACTTTTAGAAAAACGCAATGGTTTTTTCGAAATTGTAATCCGACGTTTCGTTTCCTAGATACCATCATCGGGATCAAAAGTTAATTTCGGATCAAAATAAGGTTGCCACAGACATGTTTTTACAGAACTCAATTATTTCTTAAACTAAGGGAGATATCACCAATTGGTTACCTCCCCTGTATTTCAAAAACTACAAGGGATAGAATAAATCTGTTAACACCCATTTTTTAAAGCTCAAAAAAGTAAGACAATAATGCAAAAACCGCATGTCTCTATCTTCATGGACGCCCACGGTTTATCAGAATGTGCAAAATCAAACCCGATAAATAAAAGAAATTTCAATTACCCTAACAGGATATTCCAGGGATATCCCAGTAAGGTGCTGTGAATGTCTGAATGTTCGGGCACATTCACAGTATATTCGAAGGATGTTCCAAAAACGTGCTCAGAATAACTTTCAAGTTAGCATATGAACAGCACATTTAAAATACATCCTTAGAATATCCTAACTAGTACATTCAGCGAACATTCTATGCAGGATATTCCAGGAATGTTCTGTGAAAGTGCTAAAAATTTCCTTTTTTTGGACATTGACAGCACATTTAAAAAATATTCTTAGGATATCCTGAACAGTACATTCAGCGAATATTCCATGCGAATATTCCCTAAATATTCTACGAAAGTCCGGAAAATGCCCTTCCTTTTGTATATTGACAGAACGTTGTAAATGCGTTCCCCGAATATCCTGGATAGAACATTCAGCGAATATTATATGCAGGATATTCCGTGAAAGTTTTGCCAATTTCCGTAAAATGTCCTTTCCTTTTGGATATGGACAGCACATTCAAAAAACATTCTTACACATCCTGAACAGTACATTCACCGAATATTCTATGCAGGATATTTGACGAAGGTTCTGGTAATATCCTAAAAATGTCCTTACATGTGCACTTGATAGCACGTTTGGGAGATATTCTGGGAATATCCTGGGTAATACACTCAGCAAATGTTCTAGTCAGGATAATTTACCAAT
Organism: Oxystoma pomonae; assembly: GCA_963921995.1. Lineage (NCBI taxonomy): Eukaryota > Metazoa > Arthropoda > Insecta > Coleoptera > Brentidae > Oxystoma > Oxystoma pomonae. The sequence goes on from OY998173.1 coordinate 14,561,595, forward strand.
GTTTTACCAAAGTCCTAAAAATATCACACAATATTGTAACGTTTTTTATTCTAACAGCTGCGGTAAAGATTTTTTTCGGGATATTTTTTTCTGTCGCTGCAAGTTTTCTTTTTATTAAAAAAAAATACTCTCTTTTTAGTTACAAGAAAAAACCATTTTGTTGGCCTAAAAAAATATCATGAAATCATGCCATGAAAAAAAATTATGAAAATCGGTTGAGCTGTTCGGGAGTTATCCTGCATAGAACAAATAACGTAATCCCCTTCCACTACCATTTGGAAAGATTCGGGGAGGGTGTTAATATTTTATCCCATAAAAAAAGAATTATGAAAATCCGTTGGGCCGTTCAGGAGTGATCCTGAATTTTGTGTAAAAAAAAAAACAATTCACGGTGCTCTTCTAACAGAAAACAATGTCCAAAAGCCCTCGTAGCGCAAAAGGTTAAATCGTTGTTAAAGTGTTATGGATGCCAGAAGGTTAAGGGGTTCGAATCCCATCGCTGTTTAAAAACTTTTTTTAATTTTTTTTAGGGTGTTTTATTTGTGAGAACATATTTTTTCAAGCTCATAAATGTGCTATGAAAATATTCTATGACTGTTCTAGCAGAATATTTTACCAGGATGTTCTAGGAATATCAAAACTGCGGACACAGAACATTCCCTGAACGTCCCTGGTATGCTTCTGTGCTATTAGGGTATGAAATCATTCACTATAGGAACAGCAATTCGTTAAACCAATTTTTTATCCCAACCTTACTTCTTCAAACCCATTCAATAACAAATTCGAAATTTATAAGATCCGTTTTTAATCAAACCATTGTTCATCAAACTCATTCAATATCAAACACGGAATTCGTAAAACCCGGAATTTATCAGAAAATTTTTGCTAAATTAATTGCGCATTCGCCAATAACACATGAACCGTAGGCGTACACGCAGGTGGCGCAGCGGCGCGGCGTTTGGATGTATTTGTCGGTGTTACGCGCGCATACTTACAGGTTGCGTTCAATAGTTTGTGTATAGATGTCACTTGCATTTACCCGTCTCGCATTCATGGTTTATTGGTTTTACGAATTCCAAGTTTGATATTGAATGAGTTTGAACAATGGTTCGTTTAAAAACGGGTCTGTTAAATTTCGAATTTGTTATTGAATGGGTTTGATGAAATAAGGTTCGGATAAAAAATTGGTTTGACGAATTGCAGTTTCTATGGTGAATCGTTCTTACGATTAATTTTTTTATTAAATACGGCCTGATAAAATCCTGATTTGATAAACCCTAGGCGTTCATCTTCATTAACAACGGAGTTTCCCATTGAATCCCATAGAAAATAAGACACCCACATTCTGCTTAGCGTTCCTCATTTTATATGCTCCTTGACATATTTTATAAATTTTGCACTTTTCAGCAAAGAATTTACTAAAAATCTGACTGTCCGACATTCTTGTACGTTATAATGTTGTACTTACAATCTTCTTCTGTAGAGCAGTAAAGTGTCTCGCTGACTGCGCCATCTCCAGCGGTGGTGTAGGCCAAAACTTTGATCGAATAATTGGTGAATTTTTGTAGGCCATGTAAATAGGTCTCAGTGCCTGGGGTTCTTTTTACTTCGCCTGTGGTTTGATTGTCATCTTATAAAAAAACAGAAAAATTAGAAGGTATTTGTTTGCGTGCAAGAAAATTAAAGTAAGTTAACTGGGGGACGAGAATTAGCGAGAAAAATTGGATACAAAAACTTACCCAGTTGTAAAGGACTAGAAACTGGCCTATAAAAAACTTTGTACCCTTGAATCAGTCCCCCGTGTAAAGTTTGCGGGGGTATCTTCCAAGAAAGCTTCATGATCTGAGAGGAAACCTCCGAACAAAATATATCTTGCGGTGGTGCTTCGGGTACTCCTTCTTTGGTGGTACCGATTACCACGGGAGACGTTGGACCGGCATCTATGCTATTGTAGGCTCTCACGGTGATGTCGTATGCGGTATACTTCTTTAGGCCGCTTATTTGAAACTTCTTCGTAGCCCACCCCTTGACGGTGTGCGTGGTGGTAAGATTTTTAGCGCTGTGGTGTTCCTTCCAAGTGATGATGTATCCGAGTATCTCGCCGTTCCAACCGTGCCGAGGAGGAGCCGCCCATTGAACGGACAATTCGGTAGAGCTGACGGCTTCCGCTCTGACGTCTTGCGGAGGCTCGGAGGGGCGTTCTTCTTGCGTTTTGACAGCTATGGCTTCGGTGAAGTCACTTTTGTCGATGTTGTTGACGGCCAGCATTCTCATTGTGTAAACGGTGGCTGGTCGGAGGCCGCCGATAAGTGCGCTTTCACGTTTCTCACTTAAAAATCAAAATTCCACTGTTAATATGAAGTGTGTTTCGTTTAAAACGTACCACTCAGGATTTTTCGAGAATTACTGATAACACTAGGAAACAAATTCCAACTTTTTTTTGTTTCCTGAACAAAAACTATTTTTTTGGGATTAACTACACCCAAGTAACCAAATACCAATTAAAGATGTATGTACCAAAAATTCAAATATAGCTAAAATGTGCCCCCTCGCAATGAAAATCGATGTTTCCCAGGTTTTTTTAATTGGTAGTTTTCGAAAAATCCTGTGGTGTACGTTTTAAATGGGAACCTCTGTAAAGTGTTATGCAAGGGGTATTTCACTGACGTAATAGAATATGTTTCGCAATATCACCCTGTATATTGTGCTAGAAATATGATCTTAACGGCCTGCTAAGTTTCTAGTTTCATAGGCCTTTTAAGCATTGAACTCCATTACAATACACAGTTTCTCTAAAATTTAATATATTTAAACGTAAATCTACAGAAAAAATATTTTGGTCAAATATTTAGTTAACGTTGCCGTTGTAAAACGCTTAGCATTTGTGCCTTAAAAAAAATATATGCACTATAAAGAATAGATGTACTAAAGTAGTGACAAATAATTTTTACTGCCTGTATGGGGGCCAAATAATAATCGTTATCTCAAAACTAGTCCACAAACTCAAATACAGAAGGCATTGTGCATTTTTTATGTATTTTGCGGGGTGTCAGGATACGCACATAAATATACTTTGACCAAAACGGGGCTATAGATCTACTGTTTGTAATTTAGTACCTGTCGAGGTATTAGCCAGAGGAGTAGTCGGCGAATAGGATCATGTATGTGTCTACCGAAGGAAATTTTACACTCAGAATATACAATTATAAACCCGAGAATTGATTTATTATTACTTACCCAGGGGCGGATTGAGTTGTCAATGTCAAATTCATAACGTTGCCACTCTCCCAGTTATTGTGTTGCGTGTGTTCCATGATTTTGTACTGGGCCAAGTACCCGATCACAGGGCTGTTCCCGTCGAAAGGGCGGTTCCACGCGAGGCGTACTGCACGGCCGGAGACCTAGATACAAAGCGGTACTACTTAATTTTTATCTGAACCAATATACGAAAACTTTTTCAGTTTTGTAACAAATTAAGGAGTAGAAAAAATAATTTTACCAAAAGAAAAGATTTTTGGATTTTTGGCCTACCTAGTTATACCACTAACTGGTTTTGGAGTATCAACCGGTCGAGATTTTCACTAACCTGTTGTCATCCGACATGGATACCGGCGTAGATAAAAAAAACAAACTTAACATACACAGTACGGAGTACCATTAGGATACAAATCGACATTTGTTGATATGATCGTTCGTCGTTGTCTATAAAAACAATGGCACAATGATGAGTTTCTTATAAGGGTGAAACACGTGTCTACGACTATTCTTCAAGTGGCTCCCGGTTGGTATCCTTATGGTACTCCGGTATATCTGAAGTTGTCCATAGGTCGGTTAAAAACGGATTTGTGGTAGTGAAAAGTCCGACTGGTTGATGGGGTAGCCCTGAAACCAGGGGAGTACTCAAAAAAATCCATTTTTTTTGTCCGATTTTAACGAAATTTGATTGGACGGTTTGGGAGAGGGCTGTAGTTTTGGCCCATTCTTTTGTTGTAAAAAGCAACCTCCTTGGGAATAAAGAGAAGGTATTTTTTAATTGCGTGAGGAGGGGTAAATCACCATAACAAAAATAGTAGTTTTCACAACTATTGCCCAAAATAGTGTTTTTTTTACAAGCGATGGTTTAAATAACGAGCTAAAAGCACAGTTTAGCCGCGAGTTGTTAACACTATTTTTTTAAAATACCTTTAACAAAAAATCCAAGTATTTTCGTACTTTTTTTTTTATACCTTCATCAAAAAAATGATTTTTGTAACTGTCTGCAGATAACTAAAGCGTAGCTTTTTTGATTACCGATGCAAAAGAACTTTTCTAAACTGTGCTTTTTTTACTCGCGTTTTTAAAAACCTCGCTGCGCTCGTTATTTAAACCAACGCTTGTAAAAAAGCACTATTTTAGCCACTACTAATAAAAATCTCGAACGAAGAGCCTTCTCGCAACACACCATCCTTACACTACAAATCAAGGTGGCTGGTAAATGAAACAATGGTTTCCATAACGATGTGCTTTTTACTCGATGACGTTCATTGTTGCGACATCTTAATCTTTTGTTTTGTTTTGATATTTTGACGATGTTTTTAAATGATTGTTTCGTAAATACTTGGTGAAAACTGCCGGGCTTAATTTTTGGACAAGAATAAATAATTAGATTTTTGTAATATTACTATTTTCCGCTATTTCTCTTTAATTTTAGGTAAAAAACGGGCAGAAATCTTTGCATCGGTAACCAAAAAAGCCATGCTTTAGTTATCTGCAGACAGTTACTAAAATCATGTTTTTGATGAAGGTATGGAAAAAGCTTTTCTTTGAAAGATATTTCGGCATATATGTAGTCTCTGATTATGGGGAAGCTGTCGTCCAAATTTGGCAGAGTAATTAACAATTTATACGGTAGTTTTTGTCACGAAAAGATCGTTTTAACATCTAAAAAATGAGCGAAACGTGTTTTTTTTTCAATTGCCACGGCGAAGTCAAATTAAAATAGAGGGAAAGGAGGAATGAAATATGGGATTCGAAGAGGAGAAAGATGAATGGTAACTGGCTCCCATTAATTCACCTATTAAATAGAGACCCGTTGTTGGAGGGTCGATTAAGTTCTGACACGGTCCTTGTATTTCATTTTGAGATTTTTGTTTGAATATACCTCGTTCTGTGCTGATCATTCAGTGAAAATTGCGTAAAAAGTAAGCAAGGTAATAGGGATATTTTGGAACGCTTAAAATTTTGACAACTTTGACAGCCGTTGTGGTAGTGTTTAACAACCACTACCACTACCACTCATCAATTTTACGAGAGTTTTTGGAACACATTAAAAACTATCACTTGTAAAAAAATTTAAAGATGAGGAAAAATAAAAAAATTGGCTCAATTTTACAAAATAAGTGTCTTATATGTTGGAACCTTGTAATATTTTATTATTTTTAAAATTAATTTAGCCAAAATTTCCTAAAATTAACCAGAAAAATAACCACAACCACAACGAAATGGATTCGTAGCTTACGGCAGTGCACACACTTTACTGTTTGTTGCAAAAAGATAAAACAAAAACTCAATTAATTGTTAGATTATTGCCGATTTTTTGTGTTAAAACTTTTTTGACAGCTGTCACTAGCTATGACGTGGAGCAACATGAGTTTTTTTTTAAATAAATAGTCTAGGTACATTTTTTCTAGATGATAGATAAGTAAGTTTGATTTAACCTAAGGTTATAAAGAAATACAATTTTGTAAAATATTTAAGTGCGAATTTCTTAAAAACTATCAATGACCGACCCAGAGTGTGTTGCATCGTTACAAAGGTAACTTTTGGTAAAACTTTACAAATATTTAAAAAAATGATTTATGATGCTCTAAGTCATACTTAGTCATTGTTGAAAATATTATTAAATAAAAATAGTCTAACAATTAATTCAGTTTTTTTATCGTTCTACGACGACAGTAAAGAAGTAATGGCGAGGTACATTTGTAAAAAATTACCCTGTACATTGGTTTTTTTTGTGAGGTTTTTTCTTAAAAATCCATCAAGAATGGTCTTCTCGAACTTTTAGTATTCGATATATACCTAAATATTGTTAACAACAGGTAATCAATTAAGAATAAGTTATTAAAAAACAAAACTAAAGAACTCTCGATGTAACAATAGAGACTTATCGGTACATAAAGTTAGCATAGCCTGACTTTAATAAAGTTCCGCACGCAACTACTACATATTTTTAGACACTTTACCCATCAATATGAAATTTCTAAAATAATTCCTCGCATTTTTGAATCCCCCCTTGTAACACTTGCACCCACTCATGTCCCCCCCTTGCTACATTACGTACTTTATGGTTACCTAGCGTTCTTGCTACTATTTCTGACAGTGTTGAAAATCTAAACATGCTCATATCGTGCCACCTATAAAGTTGACATAATTAAAGTTAATGCCGTCGTTTATTAAAGGCACAAACATTATAAAAGTCTACATTATTTTGACAGCACCGCGCCCGGCGTAGGCTTCGGATAGCCCCGGAATCCAAGAAATGCGCGGTCTAACCCGAGTATAACACTCGGGTCTAACTTTAATTTTGTCGTAATAATCAGTCCTAACAAAAATAACTGAGAGTAAACTAGAATTTCGAACTTCCATTGTCTTTATTTTTTCCTTTTTTACAACGCTTCGATTGCTTATGTATTTGCAATCGTCATCAGGTGAATACTAACAATCTTATACAGACCGCTTCAAGCTACTGCGAACATAGGGCGGAAGAAGTCTAATTTGCCAGTGTACGTACATGCAGAGACACCGCACGCCTATCAGTGAAGCAACCAACACTCAGGCTTCCGATCGCCATTCGCTGCCGTTCGCCGCCGTTCGCCTTGTATTTAGTACGCCTCTAACCACGGTGCTGTGTGGAGCGTAGTCAATGAAACCGGAATTTGGTCAATAAATACGCAAATTTTTATAACGTAATTTTCTTATTTTTTGTCACTGATAAATAAGAGCGTTTTATTGTCAACTGCTCAGATTTATCAGTGACGACGTGTTACAATGAAAATAATAAGGAGAAACAAGATAAAAGCAAGTTCTCAAAATAAAATAATACATTCTAAAAACCAAAAAGATTCTCCCAGTCAAAAAAAAATTAAAGCAAATGTTCGAAAAGTCCTCCTTGCTCGGCTAGACAATATCCGAGCCTACTATAAAAACCCCTTCCAACGTTTCCAAGCATGTTAGGGGTGATAATTTGAAAAGCTTCTTCAAAAACAGATAGAAGTCATTAGGAGCAAGATCGGGAGATCGAGCTGGCCATAAAATAGTTCCCCGTGTACTTATAACCCGATTAGGAAATACATTATCAAGATATTCCCTAACAAGGCCAACATTGTGAGCGGAACAACCATCTTGTTGAAACCATGTTTCACCAAATCTTACACCTAACTACTGCCTAGCAGTTGGAATAATGTGCTGCTACAGTAGATCCAAGTATCTAGGACCATTCAAATTGCAATTGCCGTTAATAAAAAATGGCCCAATTACGTGTTCCCCTACAATACCCCCCCCCCAAACATTTAGTTTTTGGGGATACTGTGTTCTTACGTCAAAATACAAATGCAAATTTTCCCTCGACCAATATCGAACGTGTGTTGGGTTATGACGATTTGACCATTTGACCATCTGCACTTTTTCGGCAACTTCGTAGACATCCATTTTTAGTTTTAAAAATTTTTCAATTAAGAACTTACCAATCTGTTTCTCGAGCAAGACAGAAATAAAACAAAATAATAAAAACAAAATGAATTTCCAAAAGATAACACTGCAGCGTGCTTCGAATCCACCTCGGTCGTACGGCACGGAGAGTAAATTGGACTTGATTCCCCTTATGTTCGCAGTAGCTTCAAGCGGTCTGTATACTAGCATGTGTTTAGTGAACCACGAATAAACTTGGGGGCTGATTCTTGGATTTCGTAGAAACGGTCGCACGGGAACGTCCACATCCTTCGTTTCGACGAATAAGAAGGCTCAGAAGCTGCCGAGCTTGCATGGTGCACGCGCAAAGCTGACCGGATTGTCGTTGTTAAAGAGCGCTCGTTCACTTGGTCCGGGGCAGGTGTATGAAAGTGTAGGACAGTTCCTTCGATACACGGCAATCGGGTGAGGTTCTGTCGTGGTCGGATAGGTTTCGGATAACTCCTGATAGCCTGAAAGCCTATTTAATGGTCGATATCAGGGAGAGGACCGTTCCTGTGCGATCTCCGCCATTTCACAGTTGAAATCTGTTACCTCCGAAAAGTATGGGTTTCCAAATATCCTTGATGGTGACCGAGGGGTGGCTCGGTAATACACTTTGGTGTACACACCGATGTTACTTAGTGGAAATTTGAAGCATTATTTCGAGATATTTCGGGGGCATTTAGAGGAAAAATCTGGTAAAAAATGCCTTTTGGTGTACACAAAATGACGACCGAGCCACCCCTTGATGGTGACACTCTGTTGAGAAAATACGTTCTGGCTCCTCTGTATGAATGCTGTTTGTTTGAATAGATTTTCTTCCCTGGCGACGATCTTTGCCTCTTTCTGTTGTTGAGCTATTTTTGATCCAGTTGTGTCCCTTTGTCGAGTTTTGCTATTGTGTTCTGTAAGGCGAACTTCCAATGGTCGGCTGGTTTCTCCGATGTAGATATCCCCACATTCGCATGGTACTTGAAAGATGCAGTTCTTGGTGTTGCAGTGATATGGTTTAGTTTTTGTTTACTGACTTCTTAGTGTTGTGGTCGTTTTGGAGCCAGCCCGAAGATAGGATTGGTTGCCTATTCTTCTTATCTTATCTGAGATTCTTTTGATGTATGGAATTACAAGTGTCGCCTTCCTTTCAGTATTTACGTCTGTCGTCCTTTGTGCTGGTGTGGTCTGAACAGTAATATTGATTGTGTAGTTGGAGAAACCGTTTCTGCGCAGATGGGATCTAATTTTTGCCTTTTCTTTATTTAAAGCTTCTTCTGTATTGCAGATGTGGCTCGATCTATAAGAGATTTTGCAATTCCCAGTTTGGTTGATGTGGAGTGGTTTGATTTGAAGTTTACATATTGTTCAGTATGAGTAGTTTTGCGATATACAGAAGTGGTTATGGTTGAATTCTTTTTGGTGACTAGAACTTCGAGAAAAGTGACCTGATAATTTTCTTCTTTTTCCAGAGTTTGGAGAGTTTCTTATGCTCTTGACATGATTGCGGAATTGTTCTAGTGTATTGTTGACCTTTTTTCCGATGATAAATATGTCGTCCATGTATCTTAGCCATAGTTTGGGTCTCCGCCATGATGTTCGCAGAGCTTTTTCTTCAAACGATTCCAGAAAGATGTTGCCCACTACCGGCGAAAGTGAAGATCCCATGGGTAGACCATCTTCTTGTCGAAAATACCTGTCCTTTTCCTGGAAGTAAGAATTCTGCAGGCAGCATTTCAACAAATCCATAATGGCATTGATTGAAAGATTGGTTCTATCAGAGAGGTAGTTGTCCTTGAGTAACTTCTGTTCAATAATTTGAAGTGATTCTTCCAATGGTACGTTCGTGTACAAATTTTCAACGTCAAAATAACAAACTTTTCATTAGGTTGTCGGTTGATGTCTCTAAGGAGGTCCACGAAGTGATTTGAATTTTTGACAAATGATGGTGACTTTCCTTGAAGAGGCTGGATGATGAGTAGAAGATATTTAGCAAGATTGTAGGTCGGAGAATTGCGAGAACTGATTATTGGTCGAAGAGGCATGTTTTCCTTATGAATTTTCGGCAGTCCATACATATACGGTACTTTGCTGTAGTGTGGTGTGAGTTTGCTCCTTTCAATGTCGTTCGGTCTTCGGTGTTGGTAGAGAGTTTGGTAGATTTTTCTTTGTATGGTGATAGTTGGGTTTGACTTATTTCTCTGTAATTTCCTTTTTGTAGAGCTTCTTCAATTTTCTGGTTGTAGGTGGTGGCGTCGATTACTATATGCATTTTCTGTGTCTGCGGGAAAAATTTTGATCGACTGATCTGATGCAATATTCTTGATGGCTGATTCTTCTTGCGTTGTTAGGTTTTTCTCCAACTTCGGTTTGTTATCAAAAATTGTTCTGATCTTCCATCTAAATTCCTCTGCTTTTACTCTGATTCTTTCATCGCTGTTTGTAGATTCAATGGCTGTGATGATGTTGACTGCTGGTATGGTGTCGGTTGCAATGGCGCAGTTACGTCCTTTGCTGAGTAACGATGATTCAGTCTGTGTAAGTGGTCGGGAAGAGATGTTGATGACGGTATTGGCGTTGCGGATTTGGATCTTTTGGACCAGGTTTTTCCATATCTTGTCGTGTGTCTTTTGATGTTCTTCTAAGAACTTCTGATAACGTTTTTCAATTTGTGAAAAAGGGGAGGTATAAAAAATAACCACCCTATATTATATACACCGATGTAATTGCAGCATATCATTTTTTAAACGATATTTCCTATACTTTTCAAGTAGGAATTTGAGCTGTTGCCAAGCCAAATAATCTTTTTTACCATGAAAATAGTCACAATGGAATTTTATAAATAGAAAATTACAACTTTAAACGTTATTATAGTACAGGAGGCGAATACCATTAAAATTGGATCAGTTATTGTGAAGTAACCAAACAAAATTTCCGGATTCTTTATTGACATACGCGCAATAAATTAGGAGCGGATTTTTGGTATAAATAAAATGCATTTTGAATTTATATTGAAAAGGAAACTCTGGAAAGTCATTATCATCAATTTATCTCCCGAATACACGCAAGAAAAATGTAAATTTAAAGTCATGAATCCTCTGCACGAATGCCTTTTTGTGTATGTAAGTAAAGTATATGTAAGAAGAGAAGAGCCTAGATTAACGTACAAAAAAGAACATCCATAGAAGCGGCAGCTTATATAACAATATTTTATTTCTCAAGAAATGACGCTGTTTACCAAACATTGCCGGTATGTTCATCTATATATCTGCTATAAAAAACGTCAGCAGATTAGTCACCACTTAGATGACATGGTAAGCTCGGTTTACCAACTTGCACGAAGATTTTCTGTTTGCAGAACTACAGTTTATCCCAAATTTTAGGGAACATTGTTAATATGATTCCTTGGCATTAAAAATTTTCAAAGAAGTGCCCTCTTAGTCTAAGCCTCTTAGCTTATACAATATATAAAAACAAACTAAAAAAGGCTTTTTGGGGATCAATTTCTAAAACAAAATAGCAACAAAAATTGTGTAAAGTTCCTTAAGTGATCTAGTAAGTAATTTCTGAAAATGTAAATAAGGCGGACAACTGAAGTTTGTGTGAACTTCCGTAAAAACATATTTGACTTCATTGGCAGTTTTGTCTATAACAGATAAGAGAAGTATTACTTCTTTTACAGTTTTAATTTTGTTATTTTTTAGAGTGGAAATAAGGTACACCGTCTATATTTAAAAGCACAAACTCACAAATTATTTATTTGCTATTTTGAAAGGGCTTGACAGGTGTCAAAAATTATGACAATCGACCTCAATTTAGTGTAGTTCGAGTCCCCACTGATAAGTATGTGTCATCGCTCCAGTGGTTTTCCTCATGACAGCTAAGACAACTCTTACTTTTTTGACGGTTTTCAATTCGATATCTTCAACAGACTAAAAAAAGGTATTCGCTCTTCCCAAACCTCCAAGTTTATAAATTATTTATTCGTCATTGACATTTTTGAGTTTATCGACATCAATTAAGTATAGTTCGAGTTCTCACTCGTAAATATGTGTCATCGCATCAGTGGCTTTCCACATGACAGTTAATGACATTTATAAGACAACTGTTACTTTTTTTCACGGTGTCCGATATAATATTTAAGTTAATTAATTATATTTTGACACGGTTTGGCAGGTGTCAAAATAAATGTCATTTTTAAATTCAGCGTTGTCATTTTAGTGGGAATTGATGCTTTTTTTCCCATTTGGCGGCTTGTTGGCCCACCCTGTAGATATCGGCACCTGTGCCTGTGAGACAAAATGCTGTCAGGGACTGTCCCAATAACATACTTAAATGCGTTGAAATCCCACTGAAATCGATTTTCCATCTAAATTTTGCGTGGTTCTTTGCCACCTATACCTTACCTTAAGTTAAGCTTCGTTCAAAAAAAGAAAACGGAAAAAACAGGCAAAATTCCTTCGGAAACGGGAGCAAAGCATTACCTCGACTGCCTCTAAATGAGAAGGTGGATCCGGCTTCTCCTGTACCGCAAGATGAATCGTGTGCTCGCTGCGACCGAAATCATTTTCGGCCAGACATTTGTACACCCCAGAATCTTCTCTGTCCGTCTGACTGATTGTTACTTGCGATTTTACTTCTTTGGCATCTTTAAGACTTACATGCGAAAACCTGGAAGAAAAGTCGGACTAAAAAACAAAAGATCAAAAGATCTTGGATGGAAATAACGAAAATTCAAACTTGCATGAGCATCCCACAAGGAACACACAAAAGATCAAAGATAAAAGAAAAATGATTAAGCGATGTTTCGCCCTGTTTCTTTTATCTTTGATCTTTTGTGTGTTCCTTGTGGGATGCTCATGCAAGTTTGAATTTTCGTTATTTCCATCCAAGATCTTTTGATCTTTTGTTTTTTTTTAGTTTCTTTTCGGTTGAAGTAACTGATTTGGAGGTTTCTTAAAAGTCGGACTGTTAATGAGCGCGTAAATCTACATTTGTACTTTGAAGAATAATAGTCTATGGGGGATTTTTGTGCAAATCGGCCGCGATTTTTCAGAAACGACAGAAAATCTCACCCGTCAGAATTCTAGAAAGTGGCGATTTTTAATTATAGCCTCATTTAAAATAAAATCACAGCGTCTTTTATATTTATTCTAACGTTGTAACTGCGACATTTTTTGATAACATTTTGTAAATTTAATATTTTAAAGATATTCTGCAGAACTAGTTTATGGCGGAGCTAAATTGTTACTACGCCTACCAATAAACGTCAACAAGTGTCGAAAATTCTCACCATGTAAAACGAAAGACAGAATTTGTGTGACTTTTCTGAACAGTGACATCGAAATATTCCATGGCTATCTATGGTTTTGTATGTTAAAAGTTTTAAAGGTTTGTTTACACACAAAAATAAGCTTAATAAAATACATTTTGAAATTTAAAAAAAAGGGTTTTTCACATAAACTGCTTACAAAAATTAAAAATGACATATTTTTTATTTACTGGAACAGAATTAAGAAACTAAATTTTAAGGAATATTAGCAAATAAGTCCTGACAAAAAATCAGCCAGTATAACCTTGTGTTTAAAAATCGTCAGATTTTTTGTAAGGGCGTGATTTTCTGACGGTTTTTGAAGAATCGCGACCATCCTGCTAACTTTGACTTGTTGTCATTCTGGTAAATGCGTTTTTTTCCATTTATTGCCCCCACAACTTTTTTTGCATGGTACATTTAAAAACGCTGTAACTTTCTTAAAAATTAACATAGAGAGTCGAAAATGACAGCAAACGTTTCAGTGGAAACACGCCATAAAATTGTTTTTTTTTTTATAAAAAAGTTCAAAATTTTGCTTTGTTTTGTCACAAAAAATAGAAAAACCTAATTTTTATTTTGTTTAAAGCTTTTATTTATTCTCAGAAGCCATTTGCAAAACTCTAAAAAAAGTTTTAAATAAAACTTGTAGAGCAACCATTTTTCTTTAATTTGATGTATAGAAGTTATGTATGCACTTGTATATCACATTTATTTTAATGGAAAAACAAATTGGTTGTCACTAGAAATACCACGCACGAAGTTGATTTTTACAAGCTTTTATTTAACTTCTCAACTATGTATATATGTATGTTCGGGTCAAATCTTCCGATTGAATTCAAATTTGGTATGCGATTATAGTTCCGGTGACAATACAATAATATGGTATTATTAGGCACTCTCTCCCCCCCTACGAGGGGAGTGGAGGGGGAAAACGCCTAAGTTTGTCCGATTTTAAGCAAAATTGTTTTACGGTATTTTTGGGGATATGGAATACGAATTTTTGATCAGATTTTGAAAATTCAATATGGCGGATTCAAGATGGACGATTTTTGGTCATGTTTTCTTAAGAAATTTTATGTAAAATCATTACCACATAGGCTATAATTTTAATTGGCGGCCTGGGCGGCGAATTAGATGCATGCGTAGAGTTCCGAAATAATCAGGTGATTTTCCATTATTGTTTCTAAATTTGGAAAAATTAATTTGTGTTTCCGTTTAATATGTCAAAAGAAAGATAAAGGTGAAACGAGCACTGCTTCGGAGCATTCTTTAAGAAATATAGAAAGGGAAGTAAAGTTAAAAAATTAGATTTAATTTTTTAGATTAGATTTAATTTTTTAATATATATTTTTTTTAGTATTGGAGACGCCGCTGTAATTAATGGAGTGCAGTACCTGAACAAAGAGCCTGTTTGAGTTTTGAAAATTTGAAATTTGTTTTAATATTTCCTTAATACAACCTATTTTTAATTTTCGTTTTTTATTAATTTCTTATAAACAAATATTGTTGGGAAAACTATATTTTAAAACACTAAAATATATTTCTTTAAATGCCGTTCCGCCATATTGAAATCGCCATATTCGTTAAAAAAAAATATACATATTCTGGGATGATCATAAAACCTGATCTGGGCCCGTTTTACAAATTTAAATTACTTTCCAAATGTTTTCCCATTTTTTGATATTATCATTAATCAGCCCGTAAACCCCCACTTTTTACTCGTTATTTTAGCATAACTCAAAAACTACTTAACCGATTAAAACGTTTGAACCTAATTTGAACTAGGCGTCAAAATATCTACTTTTTCATATAATTTTTTGTTCGTAGACCAAAAAAATTAAAAACTTTTTTGTTTATGTTTTTTTTTATATTTTTGAATAAGAATTATACTATATACTATATAATTTTAAATTTTGATCATAAAAATATTACAAACCAAGTAAAAAAGTTATAAATACTTCAAAAATACACCTTTCCGCCATTTTGAAATCGGCATGTTTGTTTAAAAACGCATATTCTAGAATAACAAGGGGTTTAAACTTGATATACTTATCTGAAAAAAGTTCTTGTAGTTTTGGGTAATATGATGAATCCCAAATATAGCCGAAACCCCCCTATTTTTGACCAGTTACTTTAATATACCTTAAAAACTACTTAACCGAATGGAATCTTTGAACCCAATTTGAACTTAGAATCAAAAAGGCTATCTTTTTTATTAAAACTTTTTTTTGTTAAATCAATAATTAAAAAAAAAAAACATAAAAAACTGTTTTTAGTTTTTTATTTTTTCATATTTTTTAATTTTTTTTATTTTGTTTATTTTTTTCCATAAAATATATTACAAACGAAGTACTCCAAAATGTTTGCCATCAAGATCGGGTAAAAAGTAAAAAAGTTACATTTTTTTAAATATACGGTTTTCCACCATTTGAAATCCGCCATATTTAAAAAAAAAAACGAATTTAGCAGAATGACAACAAGTCAAAAAGTGTGTGTGTCAAAGTTAGTACGACTTGCACACGAAAGTTGATTTGTCCATAGACTAAATTTGTATGGGCCTTTCCTCTCTAATTCCAAAAACAACTAGTATACTACAATGTTAAATAAAATGACAAAGAATTACCGAATATTATTTTTCGTAAAACAAAAAATACGAAGCTTTTCTCCACAAAAGGTAATGGCAACCATAAACCTGGGTTTCGCACTTGTGGTGCTCATCAGTGCGGTGCTCGGAATTAATCTGATGCGGGATTCATGTAAAAAACAACCATATGTAAAATCGGTAGATGTACCTTCAATTTGAAGATCGCTATTTTTTGTTTTTTGTTATTTAATCAACCTCATTATAAAAAATATAAAACTCATTGATTTTATGGAGTTGATTTTGCCATTTTATTTAAAACCATTAGAGAAAAATGAAATATATTAGGTATTTTTGGGATCAGAAAGAAAAGTCCTTATCAAATTTATCAATATATATATAGGGTGTTCCATTTAAGAAAAAACTAACTAACTAACGTGAAAAAACCGTTATAAAACGGGTTATTAATCGTTTTTTTTACTATGAAAGTAACATTTTTTTTTTTCATTTTTTTTTTCATTTCAAATTGTTTCAAAATTTCCTCTTAGTCCTGAGATTTGATAGCTCAAGTGGATCAACATTTAGTTTTTTTTGGCAAGGGCAATTGACTTACATTCTCGAGAGTTCGAAATGAAATTATTTTTTTTTGGCAAGGGCAATTGACTTACATTCTAGAGAGTTCGAAATTAAATTTATTTAGAACAAAAAGTGTGTAAAAAATTTTAATTACATTTTTTTTAAAAATTAAAAAACAACATTCTACGCAAAATTTAAACCCCTTTAAGTTGCAAGTGGAAAATCATGAGCACTCAGATCTTAGGGCTAAGAGAAAAGAATTTGTTTTTTGTATTAATGAGCTAAGTGATAATTATGCAAATGTAAAAATTTTGAAAACGGTAATTAATGTTTTAGGAACAACTAATAAATTTGCTTTCCAATCATATCGAAATTTATTTTCCTTTACTACGTGACGTATTTGTGGTTTTAAATTGTTTTCGTGCGATAGATCCAACCAACATCGATTTTATACCTCATAGTATGCAATTCCAAAGGTTTCCCATTGAACATCCACATAACCTGGATCGGAACATCCCCGTGGACATGACAATTGAGGGTGACTTCATCGCCTCTTTTGACTGATACGTTTTTCGACGGCAAATCGAATCTCGCTGGCTCTGTAATATAAAGATTTCCTATGTCAAAAAATGTTATTAATTGGAGAGTTTAAAATGGCAAAATTAGTTTAACAAACAAACCTTTAGTTTCCCAAAATCTTCATTTTTTGTGGCTTTTTTACGTTTTTGAAATCTTCTATTGTTTGAATAATCCCCTGTCGAGTCTACCAATAAAAAAACTACTAGTGGAGTAAATTCGTAGGGATTTTCAAGAGAAAGCTGCAAAAAGGATGTATTTTTTTATGCAGGGTTCCTAAGCAAATCCTTAGGGGGCCAAGCAGCCGTGTATAAGACGCAGACAAACGGAAAAGCACAAAGCAAATAGGACGGGTTAACGCCTTCGAACGTCCAACCCGGGTTTTGCACTTTGATTTGAAATCAAAAAGGAGGAACAGTCAGATGTGGGGCCGTGCACAAATTACGTAACGGTGATTTTACCAATTTTTGACCCCCTCCCTATGTAATGTTTTGTAACGGTTTGGCATGCCACTCCCCTAATATTACGTAACGATTTCAAGACCACTACCCCCCCCCAAAAAAAAAAAAAACTTCACTTATTTTAATTCCAAATTTTCTTAGTTTCACACAAATGCAAACGCTGTCGAAAACCCCCCTCCCCCCTACGTAACGTTTTGTAACCCCCCTCCCCCCTATGACCATTACATAATTTGTGCACGGCCCCTGTAGTCCCAGTGGAGGAGGGCGAGAAAATTGATATTTTTTTCTTAAAAATTATACTCTTTAGACCTATTTCTTTGCGTTCCCGAAATTACGTAATTTTTGAAAAAAAATTCTAAGCGGCGCCATTTTTACTTCGTGCTTTGTTTTTCTAACATTTTTGCGTTCCGCTAATTTAATTGAAAAATTTTTGCCTGCGGCGCCCTTTATCTTCTCACTCGAAACCAAGATCCCCCGTTTTAGGAAAACTGATCCCGTCTCTGTTTCTAAATTTTTTCGAATAAAACTAGAGTATGACCATGGGGAAATAATTTTTTTCTACGGTGTGACGAAAATTTCGAGAAAGTTGAAGAAAAAAATAAAAAAAGTGGCAGAGCTTAAGTTTTTCGTAAAAAAACGTGTTTTGTAAAGAAACAGAGCAAAATAAATCTTTTCACCCCTTTTTGGGTGTTACAAATATTGGCAGCCCCTAATTTTTCGGCTTTACCCTCCCGCTAGTTTTGAAGATTTGGTTCGCTACATGTTTCGAGATCATGTCATAAAACACCTCGAAAATATCAAATGTAGTGTAGGGCAAGCTTTATTTAAAATGAATAATATCGCAAGCAAAAAGCTCTGCAGGAAAAACAGCGCCGTTTATTGATTTCTTTGGCTGCTAGTGCTAGCTGCATGGTTTGGCCGTTTCCGGATAGATGTCACTAGTAGAACAGAATGGAAAGAAATTTAATTAAAAGCGAAGATATTTCTTTCTAATGTTAACAACCTCACGAGTTTATCGCTCAGTATCGTAAATAATAGATCCTGCCGCCTCCTTTAAGCAAGAAAAAGCTGTGGTTTGGACCTGAAAACATCTAATTTTTAATTAGATTAGATGTGTGGCCGCCGTCTAGCGGAATTTGCAGACATCTTGTCAACGGTTATTATTGCAACTATGATTTATGCTCACAATGAAAGAGTGGCGACAATTTTTTCTCATGAAAGCAGTCCGGAGATAATAACAAACTGGCACCATTGTTCAATATACCTGTTTCTTTTGTGCGCGCAGAACTTTTTATGCCATTTCTGTTTGATTTATTGAAATCCTATCCTTAAGGAAAATCTTAGGAACCCTGTATTTGGCATAGTGATACCTGATACCAAAAGCTAAGATTCCAGTTGAGGATCCCTCATTTTCCGGCCCCAGAAACCAAGATGGCGGCTGTCAAAGTTAGGAAAATATGTGTTTTCTGCGTTTTCAGAAATATCACATCGAAATTACTTGGGTAATAGTGACGAGGTCCTACTTAATCCAAAAATATAAAAAATTGACATATTTCACTTCGAAACAAAATGGCGACCAGATATCAAAAATTTAGTTTTTCTTTGATTTTATTTTTACTATTTAAGTGATGATCTTTTCTGATGTCTCATATTAAAGCTACTGACCGGCTTCTTGTTTTCACAATAAAAATGATTAGAGTTTATATGCGGGTACAAAGATGGTGCTTGATATGTCAAAAATATAAGAGACCTTACTAATTTATAGACAATATTTAAAAAAAAAATATTTTTAGTAGAATGTTATTAGCGATGAGCTCGTCTCTGCTATAATTTTAAGAAACATTTCATTTGATATTTGATATTCAAATTTATACTAAATTGAGGACGCTTGTCTTAAAAATTGTAAAAAAATGACACATTTCATTCCCAAATTAAGATCGCCGCGAATAAAGTTAAGAAAAGTCATCATTTTTCAGCACGTTAGAAATTTTGTACAAGCCAAAGCAGTTTTAGAATGATTTAAATTAGTTTGAAATTTTTGTGTGAAAAAAAAATGGCGGACGATTAAGTAAAAAAAGTGTTTTTTTTTTGTTTGCTCCTTAAGTGAAAAACAAAGCACGTGGCAGAATATTGCGTTGCGCTAAGTAAGACATAGCCATTCAAAAAATAAAAAAAAGTGACAAATGTCATTCACAAATCAAGATTACGGCGACTAAAATAAAAAAACAACATTATTTTTCTGTCCGTTTACATTTTTTTTCCAAACAAAAGCAGTTTTAGGATGAGTTAAATTAATTTTAAATTTTTGTGTCAAAAAAAAATTATGTTTTAATGCTTCAGTTAAAATGGTGGAAGATTAAGTAAAAAAAAAGTGTTTTTTTATTGTTTTTTTCTTAAGTTCAACAAAAAATACATGATAAAATATTAGATTTTATCAAATTAAAGATACAGATTTAAAAAAAAAGGAGATATATTATTTTCGTGCCAAACTGGCGGCGATTAAAATTTAAAAAAAACAACATTTTTTTTCTGCCCGTTTATATTTTTTCATAAACAAAAGCAGTTTTAGGACAAGCTAAATTAATTTAAAATTTCTGTATCAAAAAAAAAATAATCTCAGTTAAAATGGCGGACAATTAAGTAAAACGAAAGTGTTTTTTTTTTGTTTTTTTTTTCGCAGGATAAACAAAGAACACTTGGCAAAATTTCATGTCATCTGATAGTCAGGTATTATCGACATTTCTAAATAGTCCTACGCGGATGCTTAGGTACTGGATACTTGCTAAAAAGTTTTATATCTGATATGTTTTACTTTAAAAAACCTAAAGTCCTAATTATAACATTACGTCATTCTTAATAATATGAACCGAATGAAATTTTTGAATCTTATTTACATATTACACTGCTTTTCTTCAGATAATTTAAAACGTGTTTTGACCAACGTGTGTTTTTTGTTTATCTTACGAGTCCGCCATTTTAACTGAGGTATAAAAATGATTTTTTTTTACACAAAAACTTAAAACTAATTTAGCTCCCCCTAAAACTGCTTTTGTTTGTGAAAAAATGTAAACTAACAGAAAAATGTTGTTGCTTTTTTATTTTAGTCGCCGCCATCTTGATTTGTGAATGACATATGTCACTTTTTTTTATTTTTGGAATGGCTATATCTTACTTAGCCCAATTCAATACTTTTCCAAGTGCTTTGAAAAAGAAACAAAACAAAAACACTTTTTTTTACTTAATCGTCCGCCATTTTAACTGAGGCATAATTTTTTTTTTACACAAAAATTTAGAACTAATTTAGCTCATCCTAACACTGCTTTTGTTTGCGAAAAAATGTGAACGCACAGAAAAATAATGTTGTTTTTCTATTTTAGTCGCCGCTATCTTGATTTGTGAATGACATATGTCACTTTTTCTTTATTTTTGGAATGGCTATATCTTACTTAGCCCAATATTTTGCCAAGTGCTTTGTGTTTAACTTGAGACAGAAACAAAAAAAAAACACTTTTTTTACTTAATTGTCCGCCATTTTAACTGAGGCATTAAATTTTTTTTTTGACACAAAAATTTAAAACTGATCTAGGTCATCCTAAAACTGCTTTGGTTTGTGCAAACTTGCTAACGTGCAGAAAAATAATGCCGTTTCTTAATTTTAGTGGGAATAAAGTGTGTCATTTTTTTTTGCAATTTTTGAGACAAGCGCCCTTGATTTATTACAAGTTGCATGGCGTTAGTGTAAATAGCTCACCAGAAAGGGAAAATTATTTTTTTCTCGATAGTTTGGCCGCCATTTTAAATATCAAATGTCAAATCAAATGTTTTTTAAAATTGTAGCATAGACGAACTGATCGCTAATAGTATCTACTAAAAAAAAATATAAGGTTAATAATAAGGTCTCTTGTATTTTTGACATATCAAGCGCCATCGTTGTACCTGCTTATAAACTTTAATTTTTTTTATTGTGAGATCAAGAAGCTGGCCAGTAGCTTTAATATGAGATATTAAAAGAGATCATCACTTAAAAAGTAAAGCAAAAATCAAAGAAAAACTAAATTTTTCGAATCTGACCGCCATTTTGTTTTGAAGTGACATATGTCAACTTTTTTTATATTTTTGGATTAAGTGGGACCTCTCACTATTACCCAATTGCTTTCGATTGGATTTTTGCGAAAACGTAGAAAGCACATTTTTTCCTAACTTTGACAGCCGCCATCTTGGTTTCTGGGGCCGGAAAATGGGGGAGCCTCGACAGGAATTTTAGCTTTTAGTATTAGGTATTACTAGGCCAAATTAAAAAAAAATACCCTTTATGCAATTACTTTTTACGAATTTACTCCACTATACTCTTTTCAGAATTTTACGTGGTTTGGTTTATCATATATATTTTTGAAAACCCTTGCTTTCAGCAATATTTACCGATTTAATAACACTTTAACTCATTAGGAAGCTTAGACTTTACATTTCATAAATGCAATTTTAAAATGGGATTCAAAATACCAGATATTTAAAAAAAATGATAAATTTTAGCATTTTTTACCGATTTCCTACCGATTCTAACAAACGACCGAATAAGTAAGAGTAACTATATTTATAATATTTCATAAATACAATTTTAAAATAGAATTCAAGAGATAGAATTTAAATGGATACTTGACACTCCTGGAAATCTCACAGTGTGAAAAAAGGGATAACTTGCTTTAAACCTGAAAGTTTTTTGCTTTTACCAGCAATGTTTTACCATTTTCTTACTGATTTTTAGATACGACCGAATAAGTTAGGGTTACTTTCTATAACACTTTAACTATTTTTGCTAGATTAGAATTTATATTTCATAAATGCAATTTTAAAATAGGATTCAATAAAATATTTTAAAAAAATTTACGGAAAAGAGAAAACTTGCTTTCATTCTGAAATCTTGCCTTTCAAAAAAAAAGTAAAGTAATTAAAATCCCATCCCATAGAAGTGTTTTTTATTTTTTTGCTTTTAGCAATTTTTGTTACTGATTTAGGATACGACCAAATAAAAAGAGTTGCTGTCTATAACACACTTTGAAATAGGACTTAAGAAAACATTTGGTTTAAAGCTCAACACTGCAAAAATGAAACCTGTTATGGGACGGTATTTTTTATTTCTTTGCTTTCGGCAATTTTTACCAATTTCTTCCTGATTTTAAAATACAACCGAATAAGTAAGACACTCTTGGAAATCTCATACAGTGCGGAAGAAAGGGAACTTGCCTTAAACCTAAAGTCTTGCCTATCGGAAAAATTTTTGAAGTTATAGCCGGTCAAAAAAGTTGTTTGCATATTTTCGGTTCGTGATATCTCTTTTTAAGCTCAGTTATCGTAGGCGGAATAATTTATAAGAGATTTTATGGCCCGTTTGCCAAATCGAACAGAGATAAATCAAGTGCTCGGTTTTCGAAACGGTTTTTAAAGAGGCAGTTAGATAATCGGCGCTGCGCCAGAGATTACCAATTACCTTGCAATTTTTCGCGAAATGATGGGAGTTTTTCAGCATTCCGACGTCTTTTTAGCGATGAAAGTTAATGAAATCGATTTGCAAAAAACGTTTTATTAAAAGTTTAAAACGGAGGTGAGGCCATTATCACAAATGAGCAAACTTTAAACTGGGTTGGCTGCGGCTTAAACGTTACCAGAATCAAAATTAAAAAGCTTCAAGCTTGAATTATAAACGCAGTTAAAGTTCGCAGTTGAGTTTGGCGTTTGTAAAGTTTGTAGTTTAAAGTTCAGATTGAGCATTTATATACACAGTTGCCTTTGGTTGATCCTTTCAAGAACAATTAAAACGTAAGTAAAAGACACAAAACAGCTGACGGCTGATAGTATGACAGCTGTCACCATCATGTGATCAAAATCCTGCATTTTGATGCTAGATATAAACTGCACAACCTCGCAGTTGGGTTTAGCGTTCGTAAGGTTTGTAGTTGAAGTTCAGATCGAGTATTTAAAAACGCAGTTGGCTTTGGTATTAGTCCTACTGAACGTTAACAGAATCACAAAGTTCGCAGCTGAAATTAACGTTTGTGAAGTTCCTTGTTGGAAGTTCACGCAAAGCATTTATATACCTTAGTTAGCTTTGGTTGGTCCATTCAAGGTCAATTAAAACGTGAGTGTCAATTTTGAATTTTTGTTATTTTTAAGCACTTCATGTTCTGTTGATCTTTTTATTTTATTAAATATTTAATATTAATCCTTCGCCCTCCCCTATAGGGCCGTCAGCATTCACTATTTTTGTTATTGAAATACCTATCGTACAAACATATTAATGTTTGTCAATTATTATTTTGCGGGAAAGACCTAATTGTGCAAGTAACGAAAAACAATTATTGTTTCCACGTTTTATTTTGTTATCAAACAAACACAAAAAAAACTGTAATCGGATTGTGCACCACTTTGATATTTTAGCCGAATTGGATTTGAAAAAAAAATCCCGAAAATACTAGCCAAAATGTGCAGAAATATCTACAGTAGGTTCAAAAAAGTTTTAAACTCGATTTTTTTTTGCGGAAAGATTTTTGAGAAAAACGTCTGAAAACGTTTTAATTTTAAAAGACTATTTAAAAAAATAGAGGGGTGTTCCAAAAAAAATTTGTTTTTTATAGCGACGGGAAATCTTCATAGACACCGGTCTCTGGTGGTCTACCGAATGTGCCCGATTCATTCTCTCTTGATGACGCCGACGGTCTAAAACCTATTTCGCCGTTTACTGTTTTGATCTCTTAGGTGCGTTCGTCTTCGTATTTCGTTTTTAGGTTCTTTAAACTGGTCATATTCTCTATCTATAGATCGCATCTTGTTGTTTGGCGGTAGTTCTCACATTTTGGACAGTAAATTAACGTATGTTCTGCGTCATCTATTCTTTGATAGTACCGACATATGTCGTCCGTTTTCCCTATTCGCTTTGTGTATGTCCTAAAAGATCCATGTCCCGTTAGAGCTTGTGTCATATAGTAATCCATTTTTTTGTGTTTGCAGTCTATCCATGTTTTAATGTCGGGGATAATTCTTTCCGTTCATTGTCCTTTTTCGGTATTTCGGTCCCATCTTGCTTGCCAGGATTCCGTGTTTTCTCTTTTGCAGCTTCTTTGTTTTCTTCACTGTGTCCATTTTTATCTTCATATACAATTTCTTCGACAATTAGGTCTACGGGCGGGATTCCTGTTATAACCTGAATAGCTTCCGTTGATATCGTTCGGTAGCCGCAGGCTACTCTTAGTAAGGCTTTCCAATGCATTGTTATCAGCATATCACTGCACCATATGTTACGATTGAATAGATCATCCATTCGTTAATAAGTCTTGTTGCCTGGTTTGCTCTTTGCATAAGATGTTTCGCTGTGTCAGCCCTGACTATTACCATTAGATCATCCGCGTATCTTACTATGTCCATGCTCCTAGGGAGTTTTAGGCTAAGTATGGGGTCATAGTATATATTTCAGAGTAGGGGCCCTAATACCGATCCTTGTAGGATGCCTGCTGATATTTTAACCTTATTTTGTTCGTTAAGTATGTATCGTTCTTTGAAGTAGCTAATTACGGTATTTATAAGATATTGGGGTATACGAGTGTCTGTTAGCCTTTCTACTATTTTCTGCCACGAGGCAGAGTTAAAAGAATTTCTAACATCCAACGCTATTAGCACTACCCACTCACTTCTATTTTTGTTAAGATTTGTTCTGTTTGCTATTTCTAACACCTTTTTTACTGCGTTTATAGTGGATTTGCCTTTTCTAAACCCGTATTGTAGGGGGGACAAACCTCCATTTGTCTCCATCTCGTACTCTATTCTGTTTTTATCAAGTGTTCATATGTTTTAGCAATCGTGTTGATTAGACAGAGCGGCCTATATGCGTCGTATGGTTTTCCGTTTATGTGTATAAGGACAAATTTTGCTATTTTCCAGCTGCATGGGAATTCCTTTTTTTTAAGCAAACCGTTCATAGTCTGCAATATCATGTCCAGTGCTATTTTAGCAGTTCTTTGATTACTTCTGGTGGTATGAGTCAGGTCCTGGTGCTTTGTCTGGTTTGATTTTTTCTGTGCCTGATTTTAGCTCTTCTACTGTAAATAATGGCACTGGTCGGGAGAATAGTATTGTTATTACCTCTTCAGTTTTTTCTTTGGTAAGTTTAAAAGATGTGCCAATATTTTTAAATTGTTTCTTAACTATCTGGTAGCCTTGTCCCTATAGAGCTTTTTCCAGTGCAGTTTCTTCTCATCTGGTATTTTGTCCCTTAAAACTTTTTTCTTTTGTTTGTATTCGTCCCATATACGTGCTCCTTCTCCTTCCTTCCTTCTTTCTTCATTTGCGGCTGTTCGTGTGTATTTTCTTCGAGCTTTGACGCATTCTTCTCCAGCTCTTGCAATGTTTTCATTCCACCAGTAAGGAGCGGAGTTATGAGAGGGTCCGTAACCTTTAGAGGCTTTATATATTTCTTTAAGGATTTTGTCTATTTCATTTGCCGTAAGTTCCCCGGTATTTTAATTCCCTGTTTAAAATATCTTTTAAACAATGTATCACTCGACCTCCCCTTTCTATTTAAAATTTTAAAGTAATTAGTGACCTTATAGACTTACATCAATATGACGCTTATAAAAAATACGTCAAAAAGTAGCAAAAGTGTAATAATTAAACATGGTTTTTATTTGAGGTCGATACCTCAATCCGTTCAAGAGTTAGCAGGGGGGGGGGACTTTTTACGTTCGGATTACTTATCGGTGCCGACTTCAAAAGAGTTGGGTTTTGCAAAAAAATAAAATTTGTACAGTGTATGATTTAAAGGCCGGTTCAATTTCACGTTAAAAAATTTAATTTTTTTATTTTTAGTGGTGTATGGCTTTTCTAAGAAAGCTTTTAGGCTTTTTTAATATATTTTTTATTTTTCCAGTTTTTTAGTCCAGGTGGTCGGGAATAGGACAAATGAAATATTAAACTCGGTCGAGACGTTTGGGAGTTATGATGGAAAAATACTCGTCGAACTTATACCCTCTTTTTTTAAGATGTCGGTCGGTTAAAAATCCATATAGTTAAAAGTTACGTGCCTTGCGTACCTGCAAAACACTTTAAAAGTTAAGAAACTTCCAAAAACTATTAAACAAGTTGTTGATCAATTTGGAGTTCGCCGCCGATATCAACTTAAAACTTTATGGTAATATTGAGTGCGCGGTGCTTAGGTATGTAAATAGTTTGAATTCTATTTTCCATGGAGCCATTAAAAACATGGGCTAGAGTAGACACTAATGTCCGTATGCACTATTTTCCCTATTAATCACGGTTTGCTAACCGTAATTAAATTAACTAAAACTTTTGTTTTGTTTTTTCTCGCTGAAAAAATTGGTATTCTCCATTTAAGAATAGCCCTATTCTCAAAAAATATACTTAATGCAAGAATATTTTTTTTTATAAACGTTATTAATTACTTCGAACAAATAATTGATTATTAAATTTCAAATATAAGGGTTTTTAAATTAGTAGTTAATAAACTTAAATCAATAACAACAACAAATTTGACTGAGAAAAACAAAAACATTAAATGTTAGGTTAAGAAATACTTATTCCCAGGTTTTGCAACAACGAGTCTGTGCTCTTAATGTTAACTTAATTATCGTCCAAATAAGTTTTAGTATCTCTGCCAAAAAAACCGCATTAAATCTCATAAAGTAACATCTCTCCTAAACTTGGGCGACAAATAAGTACTTATACGAAAACATTTGTCTATTACATATGTAACGCTTGCACGAGTTCAAGGTGTTCTTATATTAGTGGTTGGGTCGTGGTAGTTTACTTTAGATTCTATGTCATATCTGTTTGAATCAAATATAAGATTGCTTAATTAATAATTATTGATCCTAGCAGGCAGTTTGGTCGAATAAAGGCTACTATTTCTTTAATTCAAGTAACTTTTTTTTCAAGTTTTGAGATAAACTTCGTGTTGGATGAAGTATAACAATTATTGGTTTATATTGTCTTTTTACTTTCCCCTAAGTATTACTTGGATTTGCTTTAAGTAAAGCCTAAATATCCATCTTAGTTGTTGTGTATACTCACTGATATTGAGGACTATCAAAACGAAGTTATGCTTGGATCAACATGTCTCATTTAGAGAGTAAACTAAAGTTTCGATCTTCCATTTTTTTTTTCACAACATTTCGATTGCTTATTACCAACAAAATCTAAGACTACCTAATCTTATATACTAGCATGTGTTCACTGAACCATGAATACACTTGGTTGGCTTCGCTCTTGCACAGTTGAAATCTGTTACCTCTGAAAAGTATTGGTTTCCAAATATCCTTGATGGTGACGCTCTGTTGAGAAAATACATTCTGGTTCCCCTGTATGAATGGTGTTTTCTGCTTGCTTAAATGGATTTTCTTCCCTGGCGACGATCTTTGCCTCTTTCCATTCCATATGATCTTGATTTTCCCAGCAATGTTAAGCTATTTTTGAACCAGCTCTGTCCCCTTGTCGAGTTTTGCGTTTGTGTTCTGTAAGGCGAACTTCCATGGGTCGGCTGGTTTCTCCGATGTAGATATCCCCACACTCGCATGGTACCTGGTAGATGCAGTTCTTGGTGTTGCGGCTATATGGTTTAGTTTCTGTTAACTGACTTCTTATTCTTGTGGTCGGTTTGAAGACAGTCTCTTCGCAGATCGAATCGAATGTTTGCGTTTTCTTTATTTAAAGCTTCTTGTGTATTGTAGATGTAGGTTGCTAGATTTATAGGAGATTTTGCAATTCCCAGTTTGGTTGATTTGAAGTTTATATATTGTCCAGTATAAGTAGGTTTGCGATATATAGAAGTGATTATGGTTGAAATCGCGAGAAAAGGGAGCTAAAAATTGGAAAAAGAAGAAAGTTGTTACCTCCCTTTCCTCGACGTTCTAGTCACCAAAAAAAATTCAACCATAACCACTTATGTATATCGCAAACCTACTCATAATGAACAATATCTAATTTTCAAATTAAAATACTGCACATCAACCAAACTGGGAATTGCAAAATCTGTTATAGGTCGAGCCTATTTCTGCAATACAGAAGAAGCTTTAAATAAAGAAAAGGCAAAAATTCGATCCGATTTCCGAATAAACGGTTTTTTCAACTACGCGATCAATAAAACTCTTCAGACCACACCAACACAAAGGACGACAGACGGAAATACTGAAAGGAAGACGACAATTATAATTCCATACATCAAAAGAATCTCAGAAAAGATAAGAACAATAGGCAACCAATACCATCTTCGGACTGTCTTCAAAACGACTACAGCAATAAGAAGTCAGTTAACAAAAACTAAACTATATCGGGACAACAACAAGAACTGCATCTACCAAGTACCATGCGAGTGTGGTGATATCTACAGCCGACCCATGGAAGTTCGTCTTCCAGAACACAAACGCAAAACTCGACAAGGGGACACAACGGGTTTAAAAATAGCTCAAGAGGAACCTGAATGTATTTTCTCAACAGAGCGTCATTATCAAAGATATTTGGAAACCCATACTTTTTGGAGGTACATATTTCATCTGGGAAAGGGCGGAGTCAACCAAGTGTATTGATGGTTCAGTGAACACATGCTAGTATATAAGATTAGTAGTAGTAATAGTAAGGGGCGGCCCGCAGGCCTGGCAAGTAGGCCTCTTCATGGACCCTTTCTGCCATACCCCGTCTCGCTCCTTTATCCACCCACTTCCTCTACATATCCAGCCTCTCCCTCTCCAGGCCTTCCTGCCTTCCTTACGAAGGTCAGCACGTCAGCCCATCTTAGACAGTGTAGCTCCTCCTCTTCTATTGTGGGGACGCCCCACGTCTGCGGCCTCAATCTGGCGTATCCGTCACACTCTTCTATCAGGTGCACCGCTGATTCCTCTGTCCACCCACATGCTGGGCAGGCGGAGTCGTCCAACACTCTGATGCATGTCAAGTGCTTACGCAGCCGATTATGCCCTGTCAGCATTCTTACTAACAATCCAATGTCCTTGCGAGTTTTTCCCAGGAGCCATTTAGTTCTGGCTGCGTTCGCTCGCCCATTTATTGAGCTCGCTCTGCACCTGTTTTCTTGTGATTCCCAAGAGCGATTTCGGTCCAATATATTGGGTTTCGGCACCAGCTCTGGTAAGTTCGTCTACCTTCTCGTTCCCTGGTATTCCCTCGTAGCCTGGGACCCACATCAGTGTCACCCTCTTATCTTCAGCCAATGTCTGTAGCGCTTTAATGCACTCCTCCACTAGGCTACTGACAATTTTTGGTGAACTAAAAGCCTTGAGGGCAGCCTGGCTGTCGAAACATATGCAAATGTCCCTTCTGTCCTTTCTGACCTCTGGTAGGGTTGCCGCCTGAAAGACCGTAGCGCGATTGCCAAGCGGGTAGCTTTCTTGAACTTCTAGGTCTTCCACATACACTCCTGGGCCTGTTGTCTGCCTGACTAACAATTTTGATCCATCAGTGTAGCAGACCGTCGCATCTCTGCTTAATTCGTTTCGGAATTCTTCTCTCTGCCACCAATCACGTTCAGGTATTGTGCATCTTTAAAAGAGGCAGCTCTTTTGTTACCAGTTCCTCGATTGCCAGATGACCCACTTTTTCCTTTTGCCCTTCCATAGGCACTTGTCTCTCAGTCGTAGGTGCGCGGCCATCGCTTCCTTCTTGATCTAAGTTGGAAGCGAGGGGAAACCTAATATGGTTTCTAGGACTCTAATGGGGGTAGTCCTTATTGCGCCTGTTATTCCCCTGCAGAAGAGCCTCTGCAGGCTTATGAGCTTTCTAGGAGGGGTAAGTTTTTCCACTACAGGCCAACAGACCACTGACCCATATTGGATTCTCGGTCTTATGATGGCCATGTATAACCAGTATAGGTTCCTGGGGGTGATCCCCCAGTTTCGACCGACCAATCGGCGCAACTGCCACATTGTTGCCTGGACATTTTCAGTCATTTTGTCAACATGCCGCCTCCACTTGAGTACCTTGTCCAGTATGACCCCTAGATACTTAAGCTCTGATACTAAAGTTATAGGTCCGCCGTACATTATGGGAGCTCTGAAATCCTCTAGTTTCCTTTTTATAGTGAACAGGACCATTTCAGTTTTTTGCAGGATTAACTGATCGGCCGTTCTCTCTGCAACAGTTTTCTATGATTCTGATCGCCTTTTGCATTCTTTCGCAGACAGTGGCGAGGAAGTATATAAGATTAGGTAGTTTTAGGTTTTGTTAGTATTCACCTGATGACGATTTAAGGTACACAAGCAATCGAAACGTTATGAAAGAGATAAGAATAAAGGCAATGAAAGTTCGAAACTCTAGTGTACTCTCAAGTTCAGCATTGTCTACTGCACTTTCAAACAATACATGTCTCCTCTTGGTGCCAGTATAAAGGGTGTTTCACAACTTATGTATAAAAATGAAAGAGGTGATTCCTAACACTGGTCGGTATTTGAAATAACGATTCATTTCGCTTAAATTTGTTTAAAAGTTTTCCCAAAAAAATAACCAAAAATGTGCTAAAACATTTTCTTCGCTTTCGATTGTAGATTGAAGTTTATATATATGTAGCTTATATATAAATAAAGGATCTAACAAAAAACAATGATCAAGCAAGCAAGTGCGTTGCCCGCCCTGCTCTTATCGCCGTATCGTAACACAGAAAGTAAAGAAACTATGCAATATTAGCTGATTCAGTATAGAATCTGTTTTGTGTTTTGTTGTAAAAATGACATACAACTATTCATGCCTTGGGAAATTATTATTATAATATTTTTTTATATGTTTTTGTTGTCGTTAATTAAGGATATATTACATTATAAACCTTAAATCTAACAATTTTTGAAAAATATATACAAAAATAACGACAAAAGGCGAAGTTCGCACCTCCTTATTGGTACCCTATGGAACCAATAAAGGGGCAGCGCTCTTCCACTTAACCTCGAGTTTGGAAACTTAAAACTAATGAATTTAACGTTTTCTTATAAAATTTGGATATAGAAAAATTATATAAATATATTATATATAGTACAAAAAAAACTATTTCAATATAAAGGAAGAATGAATACCACGAAGATAGTTTTGTTCTGTTCTTCAATTAAACAGTGAATTGGTTTATATTGTTTTAATTTATAACGAGGCATAACAACAGCCGCAGAAGATTACGGAATTTATTCCTGTGTCCTCTTACATTAATAGAGGGTGGTCATTATTTCACCTTTTTATGTAGTTTTTATAATATTCAGCGATTAGAGGTTTTTGCTACTTTATATGTATCATACTTACACAGTCAAAAATATTCCTCAATTGAAACATTGTTGAAGCGGCTTTAGAAAACGTCGTAATCGTTTTTTTTATATATTTTTGTATTACTTACAGGCCACTTAATACGGTCTAAAAGTTTCTGACATAAGTTGTAAAACACCCTGTATATTTTTTGCGTGTATGGACCGAATATGTTTTCCAACTTTAAGTGGCGATATTAGCATTAAGTCACAATTTTATCACTGATAATATAGTCGTTTTTACGCTGATTTTGCAATCCTCAATACTTTTCGCTTTTTCGTTTTAAAAGCAATTATCCAACGCTTCTTGCCAACTGAAATATAAATGAGTTTTGATCCCTAGCTTGTCTGTTTTCTTTATTTATGGCGACTTGAAAGGAAAAGGTGAGTCCATTGAGTATAACATAAAAAACTTTATTTGAAAATACGTATAGTGTAGAACTTTGCAAAATCTCATACAGACGTAGGCCTTCAATAGAGAATGTTAGTAAATAAATTAACCTATTAAATATGACAATTATCCATCTCCATCGCTTAGAAAAAACTCTGAAGTCAACCAATTAAATATCATCATCACATGAAAGAGAACCCACACCGAAAAAAATGGTATTCTGTATTTAAGAATAGCCTATAACTATTATTACATATTTATTTTTAATTACCCAAAGCTCATTGTCCCTAGTGAAGAAGAAGTATTTTTGAATTAGTAGTTAATAAACTTAAATCAATAACAACACAAAATTTGAATTAAGCCATCTTGAACTATTCAAAAAAAAAAAAAAAAAAAATACCAAGTTAAGAAATACTTTTCCTTTAATTGGCGGAATTTCTAGATTTTGCAACAACGATTATGCGCTCTTAAACTTAGCCTAATTACACAAGGAACAAATTCCAACTGTTCTTGGTTTCCTAAACAAAAATTATTTTTTTGGGTTTAACTACACCCGAGTTACGAAGATTTAAGTTGGCTCGCAAAAAAAAACTGTATTATACACATATAACCATATATTTTAATTTTAACCAAAGCAAATAAATATCACACTTTTATTATTGAATCTCTTATATATTCTTTGCCTGTTTAAAATATCTTGATGGAACCCAAAGACCTTCAACTTGGAACCTCTCACCGTGCTCGTCATTTACAGCACCACAATTTTCCGGAGAGTAATTCAACTAATAGGTTTTGGTAACACAAATGAAGTTGGGCAACCAAGTCTTTATAGTTTTCCATGAAATGGAATCGAATTGCGCATCTCCGAAAAGTTTCCTAATCTGGGGACCCACAAGATTCCCTCTTTTTTGAGCGTCACTGATTCTAGGACAGTTTTGTTTTAAATAACTAAAAGCATCGTTTTCTTTGTCCATGACCTTCACAAAATTTTTCATAAGTCCTAATTTTATATGAAGTGGAGGTAGTAAAATCTTTTCTGCAGGCACTAGTGGCACGCTGGTTACATTTTTTTTCTAGCTCAAAAGACTCTCTTGGTGGGCAAATTTTACTTTTATAGTGATCCGAACGTACTTGACTGTCCCATTCGCAGAGAAAGCAACAGTATTTGGTATAACCTAGCTGCAATCCAAGCAATTGGTATAATAAATCAAGGCATTTAAAAAAGAGAAGATCAAAAGATTTTCTCTTTTTTAGATTCTTTTCGGTTGATGTAACTAATTTGGAAGTTTAAATCAAGACATGTCCCATTTAGTGGTAGAATTTTTCCATAATTAATTAGCTATACTTTTGCTGACACTTTTGCAAGGCAGATTGTTAATTAGTATTATAACGGGGACCTATATAACTTACGTCCCTGATAATAAGATAAGTAAGATTTTCTTATTTTGGTCTGGGAAATATTTTTACGATTCCCCAGTGTTTACTTTATTTTATTTTATTAATTTAACAATAACTAAAAGGAAGGTACACGGTTAAAATAAAATAAATAAATAAATAGTAATCAAATAAAAGAACTACAAAGCGCAAAACAATTCTTTCATACCTGATCAATGAGGGACGGTCCCTATCACTGACGCTGCATGGCCTCGTTGAACAGCAAGGCTAATTTTTTGTGTTATAAAACTTTTGCTCCTTTTTGAGGGAATCAATCTACTCAAGTCAGAAATAAATTTAAGTGCTTCATCCTCCCAAGGACCAAAAGTCTCTACTGCGAAGGGGACAATAACAAAGCGATCTTCTAACTTTTTATATTTTCTATGTTTTTCCTTTTCTGCTAAATGTTGATTTGACATATGAATTCGCTAAGGTATGCCTCCACGTGGCATCCCAAATTAATTGCTTTCCGCCTCTCCAGGCAAACCATGTCATTTCATCCTCCATTAGACGGCTCCAAAACAGAAGGGAATTCTGCTGATCTAAGAGACCGCCTAATGATGTCGTTAAGTTCCCCAGGCCTCGACAACCTACCTGCACTTCTAGTACAGCAAAGGCCATATAGCCCATAAATATCAGCTAATTCGCAAATATGTTGTCCATACACAGGAGGTCCAAGTCTAAGAGCGATGGAAATCTGGAAGGAACTGTCATCCAGGAGATTTCCAAGAGAGGCACAAGGCAAGGCATTTAGCCAAGCATTTTAGTCATGTGACTGAAGTGCTAGAAGACGCGCCCTGTCTAGTTCCCCTGAATTGGTTGTAATAATGTCATTAAGAAGAACTTGGCATAAGGAAATATCATATTCTTTTTGAGATTTTGGAAATGTATCCCGAGTGTTATTATCCAAATAAGTTTTAGCATTCCTGCCAAAAAAACCGCATTAAATCTCATAAAGTATCATCTCTCTGTCGACAAATAAGTAATTAGACGAGAAAAACTTTCTATTAGATATGTAAAGCTTGTCCATTGAATGCGAGTCCAAGATGTTATTATATTAGTGGTTAGCTCGTCGTAATTAATTTAATTTGAATCAAAGATGGGATTCCTTGATTCAAGAAATTCTTATTCTTAGTTTGATCAAAAATTGCGTGTTGGATCAGGTATAAAAATTATTGTTTCAAGCGCAATCTGGTCGAATAATGCATACTATTTCTTTAATTCCAGTAATTCATTTTCATGGTTGGAGAATAAATTTCGTGTTGGTTTAAGTATAACAATTTTTGGTTTAAAGTCTCTTTACTTTCTTTTAAGTATTACTTGGATTTTCTTTAAATAACTTATGTTTGCCTTAAGAACCCAAGTAACACAGCTTCGATAATATAGAATTTAAAGCCAAGTCAATGCTGCAAAAACGTTAGTACAGCTCTGTTTTTGCTTTAAAACAGCTAGCTTCATTTAATCTGTAATTTTGACTGTTAAAACTGTTTGACTACTAAATTTACATTCAAAATAACTTCTATATTTACATCATTTAGCGAATCAACTTTTAAAGGTAAAACTTATACCTAAAAATATGCTAAAACTTAACTAACAAAATAGTTGCCATCTTCAACTTTTTTTCTTAAAATACAACTGAAAACAATGCCAAGACGGCAACGGCAGTTATTTGTCGTATCCTATTGCAATTTTTATTAAAATGCAGCTGCTTTCAATGTAGTATTTATTTTAGTTGTCTTCCATCTTCAATCTTTTATGTTGGCGGACAATTTTGATTTAATTACAATTTTTAAATAATTTTTTTGTCAGGGAAGTTAAATTTTAAAGAACATTGCTTTCATGTGAAAAAATGCTGTATTTTCAGCTGCCGTAGATGTTGTCACAGGCAAAAAATATTCCTCAAAATAGCTGTGACAATATTTTCATGATGTTTTCAAAACGTTGTGGCAGAAGACAGCAAAAGCATTATTGCTATATTTTTTGCTACGAAAAATTTACGCTTGGTTCAACCTGTATCTTGAAATTTTGAAAGGAAAAAAAATGTGTGGATATACTTTACCATAAACTACATGTTGCAATAACTGATCCAATTAAAAATTGGAATTAATTATCACAGTATGCGAAGATACATCAAAAAAAATAATCTGATTTCAAAATGTTTAACAAATGTATCGTAACTAAATTGATAAAAGGATAAAATTAAATTATTTTCAGGACTAAAAATAGAATGTGTACACTATTACGAGAGTTTTTCATAACATATCGATAGTATGTTTTTTTTTATTTCGCGGGTACCAATTGTCGATCAGACAATTTTTATTTTAAGTTGGTTATTCAGACTTTTTAAATTTTAGGGAAAAGGTACGTGTTCATTTGGAAGGATTTGTTGTACGTCTGGCTGCAGCACTGTGTATGCCATGGGCTACAACCAAGGTTTGATTTGTTTTACTCCATTTCCGAAATTTTCTTATGATGTTTCCTGAATATTTTTTATTTTGGATTTCATGATTTTCTGACTTTAAGATATAATATGTAGACAATTATATATGTGTCCTATAGAGGCACTTAATTTCCTTTTAAAATGCGATCTGACGGTTGGTTGTCATTGGCTTGTCCAAGTTTCTTAATTTCTTTATTAGATGTATTCATCGTCATTTTATCGCCTATTTCCATTCGGTAGCACCATACTGATAAGAACTATTAGTGCGATACGCGAATCAGCGGTTGGTATTACCTTTTTTAAATTTTTAAATAGTTAATTTTTGTTCCGATCCGACTCAAGGCACAATTCAATCCTAGGGCCGTTACCATTCAACTGCTTTATCAATGACATTTCTTCAATTTTAAATAACAAAATTACAAAGCAACGATAAAAAATTGTATCTCAGGATGTATACTTTAGACGATTATATCAAGTTGCAGACGGGAACCCACAAAAAAGCCGAATATACAAAAACCGGAACACAATTGAACAGAAAATAAAATGTCCGAAACGAAATATGAACAAAAGTAAAACACCCAGAAAATAATGGATACAAATATAATTTTATAGAATTTTAATTTACTCGATCCTTAAAAGACACGAATATAATTTAACCGATTATAATTTTCCCGAACCTTAAAATATCACAATTACAAAAGTATCGAAAATTTTTTTGTAGATACGAAAAACATCCGAACCTCAAATTGATAGAAAATGATATGCCCGATCCTTAAATGAGCAGAACCACAATCCATCCGAATGGCTATTGGGCAAGCGTCAAATTTAAATCTCTAGAGCGCCGTAGGCCTTGGATTGCGGCGTTGACAAGTTTCTCTCTTTGGAAGATGACACGAGGATTTTTTTTTATTAAACGATTTTATTTAACTTCACAGTTTCTGGCTCTCTAACTTCCCGTGGAGCGATTTTAATGAAATTTGAAACAGTAATGTCGATCCGATGACAATACAATATTATGAAAAACTTTGATGGTTGAGGGATGTAAAGGGAGTAAATTAATACAATATCACAACTTACTTCGACTCTTTCCTGCCGTAAGTGTGGCAACGTAGCAATTGAATTCGTGGCTAACGGTTCAAATCATTTTCGGACAGATTGGGTTTCTTGAATTTTGTGGTTCAGCATTATGTTTCTATGAAATTATTTTCGTTAAAAATATTTTTTGATATTTTGTGTTTCTATAAAAATATGTTTCGTTTAAATTTAATTCTATGCATATATTTTCTAGCGATTTGATTTTTCCGTCATTTCATTTTCGAGACAATTTTTTTCGGACCAATTATTTTCTTTTCTTTTAAATTCTGACAAATTTAGTTTCGGACCCACAGATGAGACCAAACGGCATTAGATCATCTAGATAACTGGTGCATTGAAAATCGATTACCACTTAACCCTCTCTAACTCTAAAACGCAATATTATAGATTTTAACTATCATATCGACAATACGCCAGTTCCTCGATCTACTCAATATATAGATCTGGGTATGATATTTGACCAGAGACTGTCGTTTGTACCCCATATGGAAGTCGAAGTTACCGTATGCTGGGTTTCTTTTTTAGAAATTCTCGTGATTTTATCTCAACTCACAGTCTGAAGATACTGTATTATTCATGTCAGATCAGTTTTCAAATTTTCTTTAGCTATCTGGTCATTCAGAGAAAATTTATGATATATCTGCGGTACCAATGTAAAGGCGTCCATCCTGATGCGGGCTTTCCGAATTATATTATTATAGAAAGATTCTCTTTGAAATCCTTAGAACATCGACAAAATTGCTGAAATTTATCTTGTATGTAAGCCCCTCAACTGTAAGATTGATTCTTCGGGTCTTCTGAATCTAAAGGCGCAATTACACAGACGAACATGCTCAAATAAAAGATCGTGCAAAAGATCTAAAATTTTTTGCGTGAACATTTTTGTGAGCTTTTTTTAAAGATGAGAATACATAAAATTTCACATCAGTGATCTCAATTCTTTAAAAAAATGGAACACCAACTTTTATTTAAAATTTTTGTGGAAAAAAGCCGGCGGCAAGCGAAACATTATTATTGGCTGTACTATCAGTTTTGTCACATGGATTAGGGTTACTTATAATATTTTTTTCTTAGGGTTTTTCCGGGATTTTTTTGCCCGGGGTTTTTTTGGGATTTTCTTGCGAGTTTTTTTTTTAATTTCCAAGGGTTTTTTTCCTAAAGTCAAAAAAAACCTAGGAAAATTTTTCTTTTCCAAAAAAATTTTGAGTTTTTCAAATATCGGCAAAAAACTCAAAAATTGCACTTTTAAGCGGTAATCCGCGCCTCACGACTATGAGGAGTGGTGGGGAGGGGGACTTTTTTCAAACATATTTTTGTAACTTTACTTTACCTTTAGCTTTTATTGTTGTTTTTTAATTCCTCACACCATATTTACCTAATTAGTTTAAGGTCCCAAGGGTTGCTTAAAAAAGCAAAAGGTTCATGAAAATGCTGAAGATATAGATACTTACTGTCAATTTAATGTAATAATCAAGGTCGATTACTGACATTGAACCAACAATATGCAAAGGGCAACATTGCGATTCAAATGGGTGGCCGGCCTACTACCTGCGAAATGCAAAACGCGGGATGATAGATCGGCGATACAGTCTACTAAATTACTGCTAAATTATTTTTAGACAAGGGTCGGGTTCGTAGGGTTGTAAAAGTGGGTAATAAACGGGTAATATTTAAACCGAACGTGCATATATTTGAGATTTAATAAAATTTATATAGGTTTTTTAATTTGACTTAATTATTATTGTAAAAGACTAAACTAGGAAGTAAAATAAACTGATATTCTTTTAAACGTAAATTTTTATCATTATATTTTACAGGCAACAGCAATAAATAAGTGCCAATTATTATTTTTTTTATTCTCGTTTTTTTTACAACCCCAAAAAATTTACAAGTATACTGGCATATCCCGTATAAAAATCAGATCAATCGAAGTTGCTTATGAGGTAAAATGTGCATTTCGGCATCAAATCGTTTTTCCGTAGGAAAGCACTTGATTAAAAATACCTTACTTCAAAACTTTGTTTTTCTATTTTCAGTTAAGTTCAATGAATTCCGATAACAATATATATTTTGAATTTTTAAAGAAATTTTTATACCCCCTATGTAATTGATTAATTTCTTGGTAATTCTTAGTGCAAGATTTTATTATTCAATGCTATTGTAATCTATTCTTCCCCCACTTTATAATTGGAGTTTGTTCTGATGAGCGGGTAAATAAATAAAAAATAAATAAAATTTCAAAAAATCACATAACATTCTGATTTTACATTTTGTTATTCTTCCGCGCCACTAACTCAAAGTTTTCGTCTTCTCATCGTACTAAATTCGAGCTGAAACCTGGATGAGATTGTTAAGCCTAACACTAACAATATTATCAGTGCACCACTTAGCTGTTTATACATCAATTTGGATCGTTTAATATATTTACAGGGTGTATCTTAAATGACATTCCCCTCTATCTTTTTTCTGTGTGTAGTAGGGAATTTATCCCCTGTACTCTTTCAAAAAAACAAAACCCAAATAGTATTTACCTAAGAGTCGTTGATAAAGCCGAGATCCTCCAAATTATTAAAAATATTTATGGGTTGAATGGCATTCCAATAAGGGTTATTAAAGCTGTAACAAATAGTCTGGTGGGTCCGCTAGTTTTTATAATCAATAAATGCTTTGAAACCGCAGAGTTCCCTCAAATATTGAAAAACCGAAAAATTGTTCCAATTTAC
This sequence comes from Oxystoma pomonae, assembly GCA_963921995.1. NCBI lineage: Eukaryota > Metazoa > Arthropoda > Insecta > Coleoptera > Brentidae > Oxystoma > Oxystoma pomonae. The sequence goes on from OY998173.1 coordinate 14,601,172, forward strand.
AAAAAAGACTATCCGACAAAATTAGAGAATTACAGAGCAGTGACGGTACTAAACACAGTTTCTAAAATATTTGAGAGAGCCCTATATAATAGAATAATAACTAGCTTAGATAGCCATTGCTGGTAAGGCCAGTAGTTTTTAAGATCAAAACTAAAGAAAAACAACTTTTGTGGTTAGAAATGATTTTTGTACTTTTAACTTGTGCAAAATTGCAAAAAACATTAGAAAAATTAAAGTGTAGTGCCTATTAACTTCACACAGCTAATTCAGTGATGGCTGACGATCAGTTATGGCCGACCATGGCCAACTTATCAAGCAGATATGGTATAATAACTGAACGGAATATAGATTAAATAAAAATGGAGAGAAAATCTAATTGTATTTTTTGAATAAGGACCCTTCCCTGACTAAATAACCGTGTTCATTAAAATCGTAGCTGATCCTCTTCTCGAAATTTTATCAAATTTGTTAGCTTTTATAATTATTTATAGTACACCTTTAGTTTCACCTTTAGCAAAAAAAAGTTATGTTTCGATTTGTGTCAAATATTTTTATCTTACTGAGGAGGTAACAGGAATCAAATTTTGCAGTGGGTACAACCATTGTATAAAGAAGTGTATAACCTTATATATGGAGCCAAAAATAACGTTTAAAATGGGGATTTTCCTTATTTTACAAAGAAGTTTTAATTTATTTGCCTTAAATATACTACTTTTAAGACAAAATTTTAAAAGCTCCATGTAAAAACAACCAAAATATTCTACAGACCGCTTCAAGCTACTGCGAACATAGGGCGGAAGAAGTCTAATTTGCCAGTGTACGTACATGCAGAGGCACCGCACGCCTATCAGTGAAGCAACCAATACTCAGGCTTGCGATCACCACTGGCATGACTTTCCTTTGGTATTTAGTACGCCTCTAACCACGGTGCTGTGTGGAGCGTAGTCAATGAAACCGGAATTTGGTCAATAAATACGCAAATTTTTATAACGTAATTTTCTTATTTTTTGTCACTGATAAATAAGAGCGTTTTATTGTCAACTGCTCAGATTTATCAGTGACGACGTGTTACAATAAAAATAATAAGGAGAAGCAAAATAAAAGCAAGTTCTCAAAATAAAATAATACATTCTAAAAACCAAAAAGATTCTCCCAGTCAAAAAAAAATTAAAGCAAATGTTCGAAAAGTCCTCCTTGCTCGGCTAGACAATATCCGAGCCTACTATAAAAACCCCTTCTAACGTTTCCAAGCATGTTAGGGGTGATAATTTGAAAAACTTCTTCAAAAACAGATAGAAGTCATTAGGAGCAAGATCGGGAGATCGAGCTGGCCATAAAATAGTTCCCCGTGTACTTATAACAAGGCCAACATTGTGAGCGGAACAACCATCTTGTTGAAACCATGTTTCACCAAATCTTACACCTAACAACTGCCTAGCAGTTGGAATAATGTGCTGCTGCAGTAGATCCAAGTATCTAGGACCATTCAAATTGCAATTGCCGTTAATAAAAAATGGCCCAATTACGTGTTCCCCTATAAGACCCCCCACAAACATTTACTTTTTGGGGATACTGTGTTCTTACGTCAAAATACAAATGCAAATTTTCCCTCGACCAATATCGAACGTGTGTTGGGTTATGACGATTTGACCATTTGACCATCTGCACTTTTTCGGCAACTTCGTAGACATCCATTTTTGGTTTTAAAAATGTATTATTTCAATTAAGAACTTACCCATCTGTTTCTCGAGCAAGGCAGAAATAAAACAAAATAATAAAAACAAAATGAATTTCCAAAAGATAACACTGCAGCGTGCTTCGAATCCACCTCGGTCGTACGGCACGGAGAGTAAATTGGACTTGATTCCCCCTATGTTCGCAGTAGCTTGAAGCGGTCTGTATATATAAAGTAGTATTCTTTATCATAAAGTTTAAAAGCTACATTTATATATAAAAACCACCAACGATTTGAAAACTTATGTTAAATATTTAAATAGGCAAATTTGTAACAATTTTACAGCTTAAGTAATATTTATTTAGTTTTTTCTTACACATTATTAGATATTATGTACCTGAGTTAGGTTAATCTTAGTTCATAGGCAAAACAACATAATAACAAACACTAAAAATAATTAACACGTTATAAAAATGTAAAAACAAAACAGTTTAAATGTAACACGTACAGATTTGAAGGCATCCACGTGTTAGAAAAAATATTGTACTAATAGAGCAAACATTTTGTAAGTGTATTAAAACATATTGTAATTTAACAAAATCTGAAATAAATATACTTGATACATCTTATAAGAAAGTAATAAATGGACTATTCGGCATGTGACGTCTTATAATACTTAAAACTTTAACAGTAAATTTTACAAGTTTAAAATGCTATTAACTACTTTATTTAACAACAAAATAACTACAATCCTGTGCAATAAAATAGAAATTTTTTGAAGAAAAGTCCACAACAGCCTTTTTAAAATAATTATATCTATTCCAATATTTGGTAAACTCATGGTGAACGGCCTCACCTGACTTCTCGGAATAAAGTCCTAGACCATCTCCATCTAAAAATTTAACGCTTTGGTCTAGGTGATCTAAAATTACATGTATCTTAAAAGTCTTTGTCATTTCCGTTGCGCTGAAAGCGGCTTTCACCAATGTATTTTTTTAATAAAATGACATCTACGTTTTTAGTGGAAAAACAGATTTTGAATGGAGATGGTCTCGGACTTTCGTCCGAGCAGGCAGGTAAGACCGTTCACCAGGAGTTTACTAAATAATGGAATAGATATAAGATAAATTCTATTGAAAATCCCAATTATGGTAAAAATTTAAAACCTGACCTGTTGTGGATTTTTCTTCATAAAGTTTGTAATTTTTTTGCACAGGATTGTAGTGGTTTTAAAAATATTAAAAGTTAAATAGTTAGTTAACAGCATTTTAAACTTGTAAAATTTACTGCTAAAGTTGTAAGTATTATAAGACGTCCATTTATTACTTTCTTATAAGATGTAGCTTTTAAACTTTATCATTAAAAAAAATACTACTTTATATACAGAGCGCTTCAGGCTACTTCGAACATAGGCCGGAAGAAGTCCAATTAGAGCGTTTTATTTTCAACTGCTCAGATTTTTCACTAACAACGTGTTACAATGAAAATAATAGGGAGAAACAAATTAAAAGCAAGTTCTCAAAATAAAATAATACATTCTAAAAAGCAAAAAGATTCCTTGCTCGGCTAGACAATGTCCGAGCCTATTATAAAAACCCCTTCTGACGTTTGCAAGCATGTTAATCCGAAGTTCTTCCAAATTATTAGCCTTTTCATGCCCGTCAACTTTGTTTTTGATATAACTCCACCTCCACAGATAGAAATCATTAGGAGCAAGATCGGGTGATCGAGCTGGCCATAAAATAGTTCCCCGTGTACTTATAACTCGATTAGGAAATACATTATCAAGATATTCCCTAACAAGGCCAACATTGTGAGCGGGACAACCATCTTGTTGAAACCATGTTTCACCTAGCAGTTGGAATAATATGCTGCTGCAGTAGATCCAAGTATCTAGGACCATTCAAATTGCCGTCAATAAAAAATGGCCCAATTACGTGTTTCCCTAAAATACCCCCCTCCCCCAAACATTTAGTTTTTGGGGATACTGTGTTCTTCTGTCAAAATACAAATGCCAATTTGCCCCTCGAGCGATATTGAACGTGTATTGGGTTATGACGATTCAATAATGGAAAAATGCTTTTATCTGTGAAAAGAATAGATCTCAGAGAGTTTTCGTTACGATTAGCCCTTTCGATCATTGTTTCGCAAAATTCCATACGACGATAGTTGTCCTCCGGAAAAATTTGATGCGTTTTTGTCGCTTTGTAAGAATGATAACCATTCTTTTTGAGAACACGTAAGACAGTGGCTGAAGACGTATCAACTGCTTCGGCAATTTGGTGGCTAGTTAACTTTCGATTTTCCTCCACTGCAGCGCAAATCATTACATCTCGTACTTCCTGCTCGTCATTCAAAACAGTGGGTTTTTTTATGGTTTCTTGGCGCTACATAACCAAACTTTTCAAAATTCTGCAAAAACCTATGAATCGTTGATAAACTAGGTTCTGGGCGATTTACAAAATTCTCAAAAAAAACTTCTTGAATAAGTCTCAATGGTCTGCCTTGATAGAACCATTTGACCATCTGCACTTTTTCGGCAACTTTGTAGACATCCATTTTTAGTTTTAAAAATGTATTATTTCACTTAAGAACTTAACAATCTGTTTCTTGATCAAGACAGAAATAAAACAAAATAATAAAAACAAAATAAATTTCCAAAACATAACACTGCAGCGTGCTTCGAATCCACCTCGGTCGTACGGCAGGGCGAGTAAATTGGACTTGATTCCCCTTATGTTCGCAGGAGCCAGAAGCTCATTGTATAGAATATCGTGGTTGTTTTTACATGGAACTTTTAAAAGTTTGCAGTATATTTAAGTTAAATAAATTAAAAACTCTTTGCAAAACAAGGAAAATCTCCATTTTAAACGTTATTTTTGGCTCACCCTTTCTATATATAAGGTTGTGCCTACTGAAAAATTTTATTCCTGCCACCCCCTCAGAGACAAAAATATTTCATACAAATTGAAACATAACTTTTTTTGCTAAAGGTAAAACTAAAGGGGTACTCTAAATACTTATAAAAAGTCACAAATTTGATAACATTTCGAGAAAAGGATCAGTTACAATTTTAATTAACACGGTTATTTAGTCAGAGAAGGGTCCTTATTTAAAAAGTATAATTAGTTTTTCTCTCCATTTTTATATAACCTATACTCTGTTCAGGCGTACCGTGCAGAATAGTGATAAAACAACTCATGAAAGGCAGATTTCTAGGTTTGTCCTTTATTTATTTGTAGAGTGTAGATTACACAAGCTTGGTAACTTTAATGTGGTCGAATTTTCCGATAAATATGCCACCAATTCATCTTTATTAATTTCTTAACATTTTTTGATTCGCACCAGTTTATAAACGTATCAAAGTTCCGCTGGTGGCGTCCGTTTACATTTTTCAGGCATCAATCGACGTGACTCTTGAAGCGGCTCCTATTATTTCCTCCAAACTCATTTTCTAGATCTGAGTCCTGTTTTGTAACAAAGGACCCCGCACCCGATTACACAGGGCTTATGAATTTTTGCCTCGGTGGAATTTAATATAATTTTAGTATGTTGTAGAGGACAACAAGCTGATAAAAAATTATTAAGGGTAAAATAAGGTCTATGTACAGTTTTTGAGATAGTAGGGGTCAAATTTCGAAAAAAGGCCAAAATGCTGTATGTTTTACGCATTATAACTCTGACGTACTGGCCAAGGAAATGTAAATTGTTACAAAAATGATTTGACAGAAGGTCATATGCAAACCTGGTTATGCTGTCATTTTTGTCAGTTCATCAGGTAATGTACAGGGGGTGGTCAAATAGTAATATTTTTTTATGTTGGCACTACTACCGAATTTTGCAAGTAGCAGATTATATTTTGACAAAAACTAAAAGTTTTGGTTAATACTTGAAAAAAATAAGTTTAATTTTTTGGTAGCCCTTAGTATTATTGTCCTTAGTTTTTGTCTCCTAGGTCAATTTTCTTACAAAAAAAGTTTGACCTTGCCTCCTTTCGTCAGTCTCAAATTCAATTTGTGAGGAATAAAAAATGATTTGTAAATTATTTATCATTTATTAGGTCACAAAAAACGATCTTAACAGAAAAAACAAAATCGGTTACTCAAAAAAAAAATAAAAAAAAGTTGCATTTGCTCTAAACTGGTTTTTCAATTATTTCTGGATAACGGTTTGGTCAAATTCGACATAACTTTGCCAGAATAGTGTCAAGACTTGGTACTACCCCAACACAAAAATACAGATTATTTCTATTTCTGGTTTTAAAAATATCAATTTTTATCTTTTAACCTTTTGCATATCTAAACAACGCGCTTACTACGCTTGTTATATTGGCAACGCCCAGTTTAGCCATCCTTTGAATATTAATAATTACAAATATTAAGAACAGAAATCGAATGCACATGTCAAAAATGCCAAAATATACAGGGTGTTTTATTTTTTGGTGTTGGACGTTCCTCGTAAACAAAATGACTTAAAAAGATTCCGAAATAGCCATCTCAGAGGGAATAAAAAATACTAATTGGCATGTTTCTTGAATTTAGTGTATGGACGGAAAAATACTTTGATTTAATATATTATCTGACTTAATTTGATATGTGTCTTTCATTTTAATCGACATAGGTACCCCCAATAAAACAGGGTTCTGCTACCCATTTATTACGTTTTTAATCAGCAAAGGCGGACATTTTTAATATTTTTAATTATTAATATTCAAAATGACGAAATTGAACGTAAAAGATTACTCAACTTGGCGTTGCCATTATAACAAGCGTAGTTCAGATATGCAAAAGGTTAAAAGATAAAAATTGATATTTTTAAAACCAGACATAGAAAAAAATCTGTATTTTTTTATTGGGGTAGTACCAAGTCTTGACACTATTCTGACAAAGTTATGTCGAATTTGACCGAGCCGTTATCCAAAAATAATTGAAAAGCCATTTTAGAGCAAATGCAAATTTTTTTATTTTTTTTTGAGTAGACCCCGTGAGTGAACCAAAAGTAACCGATTCTGTTTCTTCTGTTAAGATCGTTTGTTGACCTAATAAATGATAAATAATTTACAAATCAACTTTTATTCCTCACAAATTGAATTTGAGACTGCCGAAAGGAGGCAAGGTCAATTTTTTTTGTAAGAAAATTGACCTAGGAGACAAAAATTAATATCAATAATACTAAGGGCTACCAAAAAATTAAACTTATATTTTTCTTTAAGTATTAACCAAAACTATTAGTTTCTGTCAAAATATAATATGCTTTTTTTTACCCTTAATATTTTTTTATCAGCTTGTTGTCCTCTATAACATACTAAAATTATATTAAATTCCACCGAGGCAAAAATTCTCCATAAGCCCTGTGTAATCGGGTGCGGGGTCCTTTAAAAGAGCTTTTTTAGAAGTGTCAAAACTGCAAAAAAAAACAAAGCTAAAAGCTGTCAACAAGAAAAATGGAACCGGAAAAGGATCAAGGGACCGAAAAATTGAACAAAAAGGTCCTTTCTTGAGGGTGCAAATATTTCAAAAGAACATAATGTAATGTAGAACTTTCCGTATGAAAAATCGTACGTGGCTATTTTTCGGTCGTTTGAAAAAAAAGTAAGTTTTGGATCTTGTTGCCATATTTTAAATTTAATAATAAAACAAATGAGGTCAATCTGACGTCTCCAAAACCGCCTACTATTAAAAAAACATTCGCCGATTTGTCAATAACGTCATTCGAGGTTGATTTTGTGCCGTTCTTGTGCATGTGTCCGACCCTGCGTTAGTTTACATAAACTTCCAAATTGGGAGTATAAAATAGCACATGCACTTGATTTTAGTTGAATTTCAAAAACAAAACACGACAACAGACAAACAGGCAAACAGACGGCGTGGCACGCGCAGACTGCGCGGTCCTACAAGCCGAATATCCAATTCTAATTAAGTAGATTTAATTAAATTCGTAAATTAAATTCGCTTAATTACACAACAACTGCCGCTAGCTGGGTGCATGGTCCTCACTCAAACATTGCGAAATGACTGATACTAAAATACTGGTTCTGTATGGCATGTAAATAGCTAAATAAACGGTACGGGGAACATTAAGAGCTTCCTTTCTCTGCAATGATACCTCAAGTGCCTGTTGTTTAAGCAACAAACGTTAAATTTACAATAATAGCAGTTGTAGCACTTAAAACATGCCAAAGTTTCAAGATAGAGGATGTTAAAAGGATTTGCGTGCAAATTTTTGTTAACTTTTAATGGACGATTTATTCTTTTAACTCATTTAACTGTTTTTAGTATTCAAATTTAATAAAGTGGCAAAATATAAACTTTTAAAAGTCAAAAAGCAGTCCAGAAAGAAGAGAATCCAGAAATTATCCTCTCAAAAGTACAGCTTGTGTGAGGAAGAGTTAGCAATTATTGTTATAATCAACCCTGCCAAAAAAAAACCACTTCAAATCTCTTCAAGTGTTACGAGATTTTTTAATGTTTTCTATGTGAAACAAACTCGTACAATGGAAAAAACGCATTATATTTTTGAATAAATTGTGTTTTAAAGAAAATATATTTATTTTAAAAATAATTTTATTAATTTTAAAAACGTAGGAATATTTCTTTTAAATACATTTTTATATTAGACTCACAGTAAATATCATGTGTTTTAAAAATATGAATGTTTTAAAATTTAATACCAGCTTTTATATCTTTTTAATAAAATATATTTTTAAAAATAAAACGCAAACTTATTTAAACCTAAAATAATTTTATTACAATTTTTCCGTAAAATATAAAATTTGAAATTTTAAAAAGGTGTCATTCGATATTCAATCGTGGTACGCGACGGATATGTCTTCACCGACAAAGGCCGAAACTTTGAAAAAATAGTAGTAGGTAGTTTAGAGGAGTAAGTGCGTAGGAAAAACTAACAGTTTGAGAAGTTATGAATTATTTGCCAAAAATTAGAAGATTGGCAAATGCCAGAACTTTTATGAAATTTGAAGGTAAGTTTTGAAACATACCGAGGCACAACTAGATTTTTTTCTTATTTTGGCCTTTTATAAAAATTTCTTTATAATGTTTAAAATTTACCACAGTCGTACCGTTCGACGATATCGACAGTGGGAAACTTCAGGGGTTAAAATGTGTCGTTTAGCGTTTTTGTATTTCGTTAGGTCATAATTTTTTTTTCATATTGCAACTACAACATGACCCAAATTATATGGAAATAAAATGCTTAAACAAACTATTTCTTTTAAATAAAAATTTAAAAACATTTTACATAGGTAACACTAATTTTAAAAAACAATTAAAATAATTCTATATAGAGGAATTATATTGTTTTGCCAAAGTATTTTTAGGACAAAATATAACCCTGACTGAAAAAATTACTTTAGTTTGTAAACTTGTATGTATATAGGAAAGGTGTTTTAATATTTAACTCATTTAATTTTATTGTTTTTTTTTTTATAAAAATTTGAAAGAAATCCGTTTTTATAAATTACTCGCCTATATTTTATATGTATTTCTTGTACTAAATTTGGTACTCTTTTCCAGGAAAGAAGAAGAAGAATGTTTGGCTAGAAGAAAAAAAATACTGGGAAACGCGCAAACGCGCAGAAAGAAAAGCTTCAAATCGGGCAAAAACTAAATCAAGAGATGTTGGAAAAGGATTGGACAGAGTAAAGAAAGATAGAAAAGCCGCCTTCGTAACAATTTAATGTTATATCTATATAATATATAATTTTATAATTGTGTATTACTCTTTAAAATATTGGATTTAATTCCATGTAAAACAAAAGATTTCATATTTTAAAATATTAATTTATTAAATCTTAATAAAACATATATTTAATCTTAAAATAAAAGATATTAAACGATAATACATAGTGTTTTTAAATTAAATAAATTAATATTTTAATTTTTAAAAAATACATTTTCAACTTTATTAAATACGATGGATTTTTATATGTGTTATGCTGAATTTTAGCAGTTAATATCTTATTGTAATATATTTTTATAGTACTTTTGAAAATTTTGTATTTTTATAACATATATTAATAAATAATTTACTAAATTTTAATTTATTTATACTTATTTTTAAAATATTTTTTTCCCGTAAAAACCTAGACAAATCACGTAAATAATACATTTTGACCAGGAAGTCTCTTAGAATCTTATAAAACCGTATAAAACAACAAAAAACTCGCCAACTTTTATAAGAACCTATACGGTTTTTTTACCTGCGGGTGGTAAAGCATTTGCCCAAAACCCTAAAAACCTATCATTTACCGGTTCTATCCTTTGCGGTTACCCATCCGAAACATAATCGCGAGTGACGATGCTTAGGTATGGCTTTCCTGGCATGCAAACTTTCAAGGAGGACAACGACAGAACTTACGGCAAATCAAATGGACAAAACCCTTAAAGAAATATATAAAGCCTCTAAAAGTTATGGACCCTCTCATAACTGCGCTCCTTACGGTGGAATGAAGACATTGCAAGAGCTAGAGAAGAATACGTCAAAGCTACGAGAAAATACACACGACAGCGGCTTTCCTTTCCGTTTACCGCAACTCAAATAGATACACCAGCCTTATGTTTACTATGTAAGTACCTCTGTGTTTAAAGAACGTAACTACATGTATTGTCATTCAATTTCTGTTGTAATTTGTGAAAAAAGTATTATGTTTCTTTAAAAATGAAACCGGATCTGATTTCTTTTTGCACTTGTGTGAAAAAAAAAACATATCTTTTTTTTATACCCTCATCAAAGTTTTTTAGTAACTTTCCGCAGATAACTTTTTTTTTGATCACGGGTGCAAAAAGATTTCTGTCCGTTTTTTACCCAAAAGAGAAATAGCGGAAAAAAATATTGGAAAAATCTAATTATTCTTGCCTAAAAATTAAGCCATTTCGGCCAGTTTTTACCAAGTATTTACGAAAAAATTATTTAAAAACATCGTCAAAATATCAAACTGTCAAAGATTAAAATGTCGAAGCAATGAACGTCACCGAGTAAAAAGGCACATTGCTATGGAAACCATTGGTATTTCATTTACCAGCTGCCTTGATTTATAGTGTAAACATAGTGTGTTGCAAGAAGTGCTCTTCGTTCGAGATTTTTAATAGGTATTTACGTCACTAGACCGGAAAATTGGTCTTTACAAACCTGCGGAGACCTGTAAAGACACTTTCCGGTCGTGCATCGTACGTACTTTTTTTTCAAACGATCAGAAAAAACATTTTAGTACCTATCACTTTCGTCATGCATCGCCTAGCCGTGTTGCGTAATTTATTGCCGCTAAGGCCGGTGGTTTTTAAGATGAACACTAAGAAAAACAAGTAAAGTTATGTGGTTAGATATTTTTAACTTGTACAAAATTGTAAAAAATATTAGAAAAATTATAGTGTAGTGCCTATTAGCTTCACACAGCTAATTCAGTGGTGACTGACGACCAGTTATGGCCGACCATGTTCAACTTATCAAGCAAAATAATGATAAAAGAGTTCATAGAACTTCCCGTTTGAAAAATCGTAAGGAAAGTGGCTATTTTCCGGTCGTTTGAAAAAAAATTATTTTCCTGTTTTTCATGGATTTTTTGATAAAGCTATTAAAAAAAATAGTCTTAACAATTCCTGGCTAAACTATGCTAAAGCAACGCTTGTAAAAAAAGCACTATTTTAGCCATTAGTTGTGAAAACTACTATTTTTACATGTTATCAGTGGTGGATAAATCGCTACTAACTTACCATTGACAGCAACATAGATGACCTTTCCTAATCCCGATCCTATCCCATTGGTAGCTCTGCATAGGTAGTGGCCTTCGTCTTCTGACGACACCGACTCGAACCATAAGGAACCGTTGCCTGTAGGACTTATTCTGTGAAGGTTCAGAGGCCTGTAGTCTGTTCTGTCGGTGGCCTTGCCTACAGACAGATTAAGATAAGTTAGGGTAATTAACCTGGATCAGACAAATTGTCGAAAAGTTAGGTTAGTAAAGATTGGGTAAGAACATAACCGGAGAAAAATGTTTGCGTTTTTTTACGAGCCTTTATTTAACTTGCAATGTATGTAATAACGAACTATGTTCGTGTGGAATCTTGCAACTTAATTTTGACGAACTTCCCGACATCCGTTCGGCTTCAAATTTGGCATGCTTATATAGTTGCGGCGACAATACAAGAATATAGTGTGACGAAATTGATAGCTCCCCCTACTAGAAGGCGGTGGAGTGGAGTACAGTTGAAGTACGACCGATTTCGTTGAAATTTGGTGTGTTGGTGCCGTTGAGGACGGAGATAACGAATTTCTAATCAGATTTTGAACATTCCATATGGTAGACTCAAGATGGACGATTTTTGGTCATCTTTTGCTAACCAATTTTAACTAACTTATACACATCCGATTGCCTTCAAATTTGGCATGCATTTATAGTTTCAATGACAATACAATAATATGTTAATATTAGGCACCCCTCCCCCTACGAGGGAAGTGGAGGGGGGAAAACACCGATTTTAACCAAAATTGGTATACGGAGGCTTTTGGTGAGATGAACGATTTTCGGTCATGTTACTCATGTTTTGCTAACCAATTTGAACTGACTTATTCACATCCGATTGTTTTCAAATTTGGTATGCGTTCATATTTCCGGTGAAAATACAATAATATGGTATTCTCAGGTACCCACCTCCCTCTAACGAGGGAAGTGGAGGGGAAAAAGATTTAGTTTGTTCGATTTCAATCAAAATTGGCATATAGGGTTTTTAAGGAGGGGAGTTATGAATTTTTTATCAGATTTGAAAATTTCAATATGGCGCATTCAAAATGAACGATTAAGGTTACAAATCTAAAAATGAAGGGTGTGTGTTCAAATTTGGTATGCGATTATAGTTTCAGCCACAATACAATAATATGCTATTATTAGGTACACAACTTCCCTCTAACGAGGGAAGTGGATGGAGAAAAAGATTTAGTTTGTTCGATATCAATCAAAATTGGCATACAGGGGTTTTTCGGGAAGGGGATATGAATTTTTGATCAGATTTGAAAATTTTAATATGGCGGATTTAAAATGAACGGTTTAGAGTACAAATCGAAAAATTAAAAAATAAATTTGTATTAAAAAAATTTTTTCAAGAGCAAGCTTTTATTAAATGCATTCAAAAGTAGAAAATAATTTTTTATCTCTCTTATACCCTAATAAAAGCGATGGGCGCAAATTAAAAATTTTAACTTTACTGTGACAAAGAGAGAACTACAAAAGAAGAACTAAATTCTTCTCTATTCGAATGATAAACATAATGCGTTCATCTAAAGAAGCTGAGAACGGATGAGATTGCCGTGCTTTCCAAGCCTTTGAAAATGTCCTTAGGTTATAAAGTAATACAACTATTTCCTAGTTGAATCGTCGATGTGACCGATATATGATACCTAAAACAAAATTATGATTGTTTTCCACAAACCAAAACTACACTTTTTTTGCACTCGACGCGCGTTTCGCTAACAACGTTAGCATCATCAGGAGACGATAAACAATCGTTTGTGAAAAAAAAAATGAAAAAAGTGTAGTTTTGGTTTGTGGAAAACAATCATAATTTTGTTTTAGTGCAACCAAAGGTTCCAAATTCCCAACATAGTTATGATACCTAAATTTAAAATTTTTAATTTGCGCCCATCGCTTTTAATCTGGTATAAGAGAGATAAAAAATTATTTTCTACTTTTGAGTGCATTTAATAGAAGCTTGTTCTTTAGAAGTTTTTTTAATAAATATTTATTTTAACAAACATTTCTAAAAGTCAATTGTATCAACAAAATCCAGAAAAATTTCATTTGTTTTAACAATTTTTGCTTGCATGAATTGTAACTGGTTCAAGTCCAGTAGCAATTGTTTCAAAAAAACACAAACATTTTCCTCCGTGAACCATGGTATTACCAATTTAAGTTACTGTAAAATAGTTATAGCTGGGCAAACACCACCAAACCTATATGTAGGTCAGGGCTGAAAAAACGCTCATTATTTGGCAAAACCATGACGGAAAATCCACTATCGTATTTATTAAAACCACAGAAGCCCCGGCTTTTCGGTGTCAAAGTGTCATGCCAGTTGAAAAACCATCCATGAACTAATTGCGAATAGTCGGACTATGTGCAGTACATCACTGCGGAGTATATTAAAAATGAAAAAGTAATAATTCAATTTTGTGTACTGCGTTATAGTTGCCCAAATGGAATTGTGATATAACATGCTATTGTTATTATAAAATATTTGGGGCTGCGCTGGTAGTAAGGGATACGAATATGAACTGCTTTAAGGTCCCCGTAAGGCTATCTGGGGGCTGATTGTTGAATTCCCAGAGACTGATCGGCTAAAAATGTTGCATCTTTGATCCCGACCAATAACAAGCTGCTTCGATATATCTTACAATCAACCGAAAGCTGTCAGACCTCACCCAATTGCTTCCTACAATCATTTTCTAATTTCTATTAAACAGCCATTCCAGTACGGAACACTGCACGCTTTTTTACAAGCTTTTATTTAAGTTGCAATGTATCTATGTAACAAACTAGATGTTTGTTCGAGTGGAATCTTGGAACTTAATTTCCGACATCCGATCGGCTTCAAATTTGGCACGCTTATATAGTTGCGGTAGTAACACAAGAATATAGTGTGATAAAATTGACAGCTCCCCCCTACTCGAAGGGGTTGGAGGGGGGTACAGTTGAAGTACGCCCGATTTCGTTGAAATTTGTTGCGTTGGGGCACTTGGGGATTGAGATAACGAATTTCTATTTTCAATATGGCGGATTCAAGATGGACGATTTTTGGTCATCTTTTCCTAACCAATTTTAACTAACTTATGTACATCCGATTGCCTTCAAATTTGGCATGCATTTATAGTTTCGGTGACAATACAATAATATGTCATTATTAGGCACCCCCCCCCTACGAGGGTAGTGGAGAGCGGAATACAACTAAGTTTGTCCGATTTCAACCAAAATTGGTATACGGGGCCTTTTGGGGATAAGGAATACGAATTTTTGATCAGATTTTGAAAACTCAATATGGCGGAATCAAGATGGACGATTTTTGATCATGTTTTACTAACCAATTTTAACTGACTTATCCACATCCGATTGTGTTCGAATTTGGTATGCGTTTATAGTTCCGGTGAAAATACATTAATATGGTACCCACCTCCCTCTAGCGAGGCAAGTGGAGAGGGAAAAAATTTGTTCGATTTCAATCAAAATTGGCATACAGGGGTTTTTAAGGAGGGGGATTATGAATTTTTGATCAGATTTGAAAATTTCAATATGGCGGATTCAAAATGGACGATTAAGGTTACAAATCTAAAAATGAAGGGTGCTTGTTCAAATTTGTTATGTATTTATAGTTTCAGGAAGTGGAGGGGGGAAAACATTTATTTTGGTCGATTTAAATTAAAATTGGCACGCAGGGTTTTTCGAAAGGGGACCTGAATTTATGATCAGATTTCAAAATTTCGATATGGCGGATTCAAAATGGACGATTTAGGGTACAAATCTAAAAATTAAAAAATAAATTTTTATAAAAAAAAAACTTTTAAATGCACTTTAAAGCAGAAAATAATTTTTTATTTTTCTTATACCATAAAAAAAGCGATGGGTGCAAATTAAAAATTTTAACTTTACGGTGACAAAGAGAGAACTACAAAAGAAGAACTAAATTCTTCTTATATAAAGAAGCTGAGAACTGGTGAGATTTCCGTGCTTGCCAAGTCTTTGAAAATGTCCTTAGGTTATAGAGTAATACAACTGTTTCTTAGGTGAATCGTCGATGTCGATTGAGAGTTAAAAGTTTAAGCTGATCTTTTAATATAAAAAGACAGCCAAATTTCATATTTTTTGCATTTTCTTGACACAAAGAAACATTTTTAATTACTTTTTAATAGAAAGTTTTAGCCTCTAGAGAGAAATTAAAAAATATATAAGTGGTCACAAAAAGTATTCGTATTTTGTGATATTACCGGTGGTCGACTTTTAGGTGGAATAGCTATAAAGGCAACTGAGTGAACTCTGGGTGTGCTCCGTAAGAGATTGGTAGCTTTTTGGGCGTCTTTTAGCAGCTCTTGTGTCTATTTATTGGTTGAAATGAAGGATAAACATTTCCAGACGATCGTTTTTTTCGATATTTAAGAATAAGTCCCCTGATGCGCAAACACGGGCTGATCTGACCTTAATTCTAGGCGGGAGGGTAGTGAGATTTTGAATTGTTGCCAAATTTATTGCAAAAATCATCCTTCAAATTTTAAGAAAATGATACTAAACAATACATTTTGACTCATTTTAAATGCCCTGTGGCAAATTTAAAAAATTTATACTGATACTGTATACATCTCAACAATATTAGAGACATAAAGCTATTTGTAACTCATCGCGGTATACGTATCTGCATCTAGCGAGAACCAAGCACATTGATTGGTCAGAAACTTATAGCATGTTCGAAAAGAGCAGATATATGCTAATTTAAGGTGTTTCTGAACGCAATAGGTGCTGAGATACGATACGTGTGCCGTAACGATACGTGATACCTAACGCATCTCCACACCTATCGCGTTCAAGAACACCTTAGATTAGCATATATCTGCTCTTTTCGAACGTGGTACAAGTTTCTGACCAATTAATGTGCTTGGTTCTCGCTAGATGCGGATACGTATACCGCGATGAGTTACAAATAGCTTTATGTCTCTATTATAGCGCCGCAGGCCATTTTTAAAATGACTAAATAAAGTTTGTGCCATATCTTTAAAAATGCTGATCTCTTTTACGTTGTTTGTGAGATATTTGAGTCTACGTAATTACTCCCCTTACCCACCCCTTAAATCCGCGCTTGTGTGCAATTTAAAAAAGTTCTATAAAGGTCATTTTCTGTTGTTCGAGTTTTTTTCGTAATGGTACACACAAACAGAAATTAAACGATTTAGAATGGTTGGAAAAATTGAGTGAAAAATCAATAAAGTTAATACTTTTTCAGCAAAAAAAAAACACTTTAATTATAATTGTTCTACTGTTGATCGGCAAACTTGATCCCTCTTTTATTTGGTTAAAGATTCAGACAATTTCGAACAGAAATATTTATGAAATCTCATCTGCAAACACAAAATATATATTCTCAAATGGGTTACTCGGTCAAATTTTCGAATTTTACACACTCCTAATAAAAATTTGAAGAAACCCCTGGCGCAAAAGTATTAACCCCCTATGTTGACGTTATTTTTAGGACAGCCGGTACAGCATGCACTCACGTATTTCCGATAAAAATGACCTGAAAGTATAGACATATATTTACCTTGTCCTTTCAGCCAGGATATCGTCGGTTCGGGAAAGCCTTTCGCCAAACATTGGATCAAGATCGAATTACCTAAAAGTGCTGAAACGTCTTGCGGCTCGATCAGCCATTGAGGTGCCACTGAAAATATTTACCAAAAAGACAATATCAGTTTCAAGACACTACTTGGAAAAACAATGCCGAAATAACAATGGGCGTCGTAACGCACCTTTATCCCACACCGAAAAAAAAATCAGAAGACAATCCTACTTAATATTGATGTGTCCGCAGTGTTTCTTCTTGTTATTTTTTGACCCCCCTCCAAGCTGGTGCCACTGTTATTGGAACTAGACAAAAGTTTTAAATCGAAAAGTTGCATAGTTTTCTACAACCTTTTAAATTCAGTACTTAAACAATTGGCAACTGTTGTTACAAATATTTTAAGCAGTAGTTTAAGTTAGTCCTTTTTTCAGTTCTCTCGCTACAAAACTACTTTGTTTCACTTTTGAAAGTACCTAGACAGCACACATTGTTCAAAACCATACGCATTCTCCATGGACCATTTATGGACATCCATTGGACAAAGATTTTGCCTGATACAACTGAGTCCAAAGAACTTCCAATTTTGATCCATAAAAAACTGCTTTTTTAAGGATTTTTTTTGGTCCATTAAACTAAAAACATACTATATCCAGCGGACGTCCATTTCGTGTCCAGCAAAAGTGATAGTTCTTTGACGGGCATCCATTGATTATGTCTTTTTCTTAGTACATTGTACCTCAAATAACTTGTGCATACCGGACTTCCACATTTGACCCATTAATAAATGTCCTTTAGCAGACTGGTTTTGGAGGTCCACTAAAAGTTATTTTTTTTACTCCATGCACTGGACATAGTTTTAACATCGGTTTTAAGTGTAGATAGAATAGATGATAAAAAAGCAAGTCTATATCTGTGGTTTACTTGTCAATTTGTTTTTTTTTGTTTAACTCGTGATAATAAAAATAATAAAAATGTATAATATAACTTAATTTTCTTTGAGCTTCTCTGCCTCAAGCTCTTTCGTCCCCAAAACGCTGATTCCGTTTCCTCGTTGAATAGCTATGCTGAGACGCTGATACAGTGAATCACCTTTTTTGTTTTTTTTGCTTCAATGAGCATTTTGGAGATTTCATGTAAAAACTGCCTACATACAGGACCTTCCCCACCTAATGTTTCAAAACCCAATGGCTTAAAAACATAGTTATTACACAGCATTCTGTATTTACTGCTTTTTTTTTTATTTCTGCTTCTTCAGCGGCTTTACTGTTTTCCAAAGATGTCTTCTTTAAATAGCATTCTGCTAAAGTGTCTACGATAGTGACGTCCCAAACCAAAGATTTTCCGCATTCAAATCGAATAAGTGTCATACCATCTGGTCGTTTGCCATCCACTCTAGCGTTTAGTCCACTAGGTTCTAAAGTGGGATGGTGCCGTGTTGTAATGAGTGCTGTTTTAATAATTTCGTTGCATTCTTTATGTCTAGAAAATCGGCCTTTGCTATAAAGGCATGATAAACCATGTGTTCCTGAG
Organism: Oxystoma pomonae; assembly: GCA_963921995.1. Taxonomy (NCBI): domain Eukaryota; kingdom Metazoa; phylum Arthropoda; class Insecta; order Coleoptera; family Brentidae; genus Oxystoma; species Oxystoma pomonae. The sequence goes on from OY998173.1 coordinate 14,619,706, forward strand.
CAATCCACCATAATTCCACATCGATATATATGAGGCTCAATAATTCGACATCCTAGGCGAAGTCCAATGGCAATTCGAATAAGTTCTCTGTTAAGAAGATGACCCAAGTTGGGAACTGGTAAAGCATGCAGCCATGCCCATGAAAGTTTGGAAAATGATGCTTTTAATCTGGCTTGATCCTTCACTTCTTTAGCGCTTTCTAAAACTTGTGTTTTTGCTAATTCCGTGATTGGAACAGTCCATTATTTTTGCGTTTTTAAATCAGAGGTTTGAATAAGGTTATTGGTTATTATTTTCCAAGATCCTATAGCTGGTTTGAATCCATCAATATCAATATTTCCAAAATGATCTATTATGTTTTTAATCAAAGTTGTTGATTGTTGGCATGAAGAAATAAAACTTGGTAAGGCAAGGGCCTCACATCTACGTAATCCTAATCCTCCCGAGTTCGCTGGCAATGATGCTTGAAGCCATTGATCGGACGTTAAATGAATGTTTAGAATTTTGGTGAAGATTTGTTTGATGAATTCATCAAATTCGCCTAAAAGTGGGTTTTCATGGAAATTAGCCACTCTGAGTAAATATTGTAGACGTGGCAAAGATAAACAGTTTCTTAAAAGGTAAAAAGCTTGATGAGGCTCAAGCATTAGCAATTGTTTTTCAAGGAATTCTAGACTCTTTATTTTGATTTGCAACAAATTATTTTTGCTTTCCTCATTTAAAGCAGCACCAAGAATTGTAAAATTTGTGAAAATATTAAATTTGGTTTCTTTAAGGGTATCAGGAATTTTGACATATTTGTTCAAAGTGAATACTTCGCATTTTGCTTTATTCAAAAACAGTCCAATTTTTGGACCATCTTTTTCGATCAAAAGGAGATCTGCAGCCACGTTTTCACAAGAGTCTATTAAAGATCCATCGTCCAAGTACCATACATTAAGTTTCGATTTGAGTTTTTGGAAAAGAGGATGTGCGGCGATGCAAAAAAGTAAAGGTTCAAGCGAGACCCGCTTGTTGAATGCCTTCTTCTGAATTTAACATATGTTTTCCATAGAAGAGTAGAGACGGTGAGCTATAACTTGCGGATACATAAGAAAGGATTTCAGGAAATTGATTTTTTACTTCTTTTAGAACAGCACTTCTTTTAATTAAATTAAATGCATTTTTGAAATCTATTTTTAGAAAAAGTTCCTTTGCTTATATAGCACCATATTAATAAATTTAGTCAAAGTTGTCAGTAGTTTTCTAGAAATACACCATTTTGGTCATCCAACAAATCCAATAAATGTTGAGGGCGAAGACCATCTATTCCACCACTAGAGCTTTTATTAAACTGCTTGATGGAGTAACTTACATCTTTTATATCAACCTGAATAACTGTCGTATTATCTTCATTATTTCCGAAGTTTAGGGCTTCTGACCTTGCGGGATGTTTTTCTCTCATAATAATTGCATTTTGTTCTGAAGGCTTAGCAATCTTGTTTTTGGAGACAGCCAGTCTTAAAGCGCCTCTTATGTCGCCTTCTGATACTTTTTGTGCGACTCCTTTTGAGAGGTTCAGCTCATCATGGGTTTGTACATTTAAACTGTTAGGTTTATTAAAAAAAATTAATTTATAGGTATTTGAACTGCTCCTGAATTCGGATACATTTGGAAAAAATCTCAAAAGTTTATTCATCTTAGTTGCCAAAGAATTATTTTCTTTTTTTTTAATTTCTGACTAATTTTAAAGCAGAAATTAGGAAAAATTAGTAGATGGGTCCAGGATTTTAAACTGTTATCTGTTATGACGTTTTCTAGACATTCGTTAAATTTTTCTGCCGCGAAAACTCTGGATCCTTTTGGAACTCTCGATAAAATATTTCCACGAGATTTAAATTTATTAAGAAGTTTAATCAAATTACTTTCTTCTTCTGAAGATTTTTCCGTCATAAGAACTTTACAAGAAGAGCATTGAAATTTTTGTTTCGGTTTTCTTGAAAGGTTTACACACTTGAAATGAAACCATTTATTACAGTAAAAACATTCAATCCATTTCTTGTTAGTACTAGTAGATTTCAAAGTTCGGTTGCATTTACAGTCGAAATTAAACTTGCACACGCTATATTCTATCTGATGCAAATTGTTTACAGAATTTTGTTGAGAAGCTGACCTTTGAATGGAAGAACTTCTTAATTTATAAGGAGAATATTGACTGTTTCCAGAGGTTGATGGTCCAGCATCATTTAGGTCTTGTGTAGGTATTTTCCAGTTTTGCAAATGCTTTGAAAGTTTATTGTCACGAGGGTATTTTGGGGAGTTGTAGAGAGAAAAAGAGGAGTCTTGTGAATCAAAACATTCCACTGACATTAATAACTAATCATACCTGTCATTTTCAAATGAGGTATTTTGAATAATAAAATAATTTCTTTAAAAAGTCCAAATCACTTCAAACTTCAACGTGCCTGGGAAGTTGAAACTTCTTAGATCCTAAATAATTGCTTCTACGAAGATAAATATGTTGTAAATAAACTTTAATAATTGAGTAAAATCGGAGTAAATGTTTTTGTGTCAAGTGACTTTGAAAATGAAATATCTGTGGTTACCTTTAACCATAAGTTGCGCGGTAAAGTTGACTTTGGCCGCAGCGTTGCTGGCGACGCAAGTGTAGGCACCACTGTGCCTCGAGTAAACTTCCTTGAACACCAACATACTGTAGAATTCGGCCGCTCGCTCCTCCACCTTTCAAGTAAAAAAAAAATTAAACCCACGACATCCATTCGAATTTTTCTAAAAACTACCCCCATTTGCTCCGCCTCTTAAGTGATATTTTTTACCTGACGAAACTGAAATAAACTAGGTCCTAATATGCATTTCATCATAATCAGATAGTATGTTTGGGTACGCCGCGAAATGCCGCTTTCAGTGATGAAAGTTGATGCCAAAAGACAACTTTTTAGATCCAGAGCCACCTCTGAATCCGTGTAGAACACCAAAATGGCGGCCATTAAAGATGGCTGTCATTACAATATTTATGAAATTTTCAATCCTTCCTTCTAGTGGTCCGATTTCAATGATTTTTTTTTGCTCGAAAGCTTTTTATGAAACTAATATATTTTTAACTTTACAGGGTGATCTCATGAAGATGAAAACCGAATAAATAGCGGAATAAATTTAAACCGTTGCAGTTTTTTCAGCTTAAAACCGATTTTATTGACTGATGCGCATGCGTACATGATAAAGGTTTCTTTTCAGCTGAAAAATAATTCATTTATTCAAATAACCACTCACAAACAAATGGAACTGTATCTCAGTGGGATTTCAACGCCGTATATTATCGGGACAGTCCCTAATTCCCTTTTGTCTCATGGGTACAGGTGGCGATATCTACAAGGTGAGCCAATAATAGCTGCCAAAGCTTGGGATGAGCTTAATATTATCATGCTTTTATGACCGATATGGGCAAAAGAAACATCAATTCCCACTAAAATAACAACGCTGAATTTAAAAATGACATTTATTTTGACACCTGCCAAACCCTGTAGCGGAAAAATAATTAAAGAACTTGAAGTTTTTTGAAAAGCGAATACCTTCTTTTTACTCTGTTGACGATATCTAATCGAAAACCCTAAAAAAACTGACAGTTCTCTTAACTGTCATGGTCAGTGTCATATAATGTTCTTTTAGTGGTCCAGTAAATAATTTTTTAAAAGGTATATAAGGCGGACAACTGAAGTTTGTCTCAACTTTCGTAGAAACATATTTTACTTCACGGGTAGTTTTGTCTAAGACGGTTAATACAAGTATCACTTATTTTACAGTTTTCATTTTGTCATTTTTTAGAGTGGAGATAAGGCACACAAACTATTTATTTGCCACTTTGACAGGGTGTCAAAATTGATGACAATTTTGAGTTAATTGAACTCAATTTAGTATGGTTCGACTCTCGTAAATATGCGTTATCGCTTCAGTAGTTTTCCCCATGACAGTCAAGACAACTGTCACTTTTTTTTTACGGTTTCCGATTCAATATCTTCAACGTAGTAAAAAGAAGGTATTCGCTTCTTCAAAAACTTCAAGCTCATTAATTATTATTTTTCGGCTATTTTGACAGAGTTTGACAGGTGTCAAAATAAATGTCATTTTTTAACTTCAGCGTTGTCATTTTAGTGGGAATTGATGCCTTTTTTGCCCATTTTTAACTTTGGCAGCTATTATTGGCTCACTCTGTAGATATGGGCAGCACTGAGATCCAGTTTTCATTTGAATTGTGCGTGGTTCTTTAATTTTTCAATGAAAATGAATTAAAAAAACATACAAGAAAAAATTTATATTTTTTCAAATTAACCGTTATTTTATGGATGCCAAACTAAATGAGAAGTGATAAACAATGACCATTTTAGAAGATCATTAAAATGGGACCACTAGAAGCAAAGATAGAAAATTTCCTTATGATTCTTAATGGCGGCCATTTTGGTGTTCTACACAGATTGAGAGATGGCTACCTGGATCTAAAAAGTTTTCTTTTGGCATGAACACTACCCTACAAAGTGGTATAACTTAGGTCAAATATTGGAATATTTATTTTTTTTTATAAATTTGTAAATTTTTTCTCTATTGTAGATACCCCCAAACTATTATTGTTTTTGAGTTCTGCACCACTGAAAACCTAACTAAAATGGTGCTTTCCTTCAACTTCACTTTGGCGGCCGGGACCTCCTCAACCCATTCGGTTGAGCAAACAATTTATATCACGATACACTTAACACGGTATAACCTCAGATTAAAAAATAAAAAGAGATTTTCTCATAAAATGCACGGTTGCCAATTTGCCGCTGGATATGGTAAGAACAAAAGTAAATGCAGTTTTTGAATCGCTTTTTTAATTATATACGCATTTTTATTTATATTATTAAGTTAATTAGCCTCAGTCTAATAACTAAATTTTTTGATTAAATAAAATTTAGATTAAAAAATATTAGTGCGAGGCTTTAACAAATAGAAACCGGCAACGTTGAATCAAAGCTAAGCGGCGAATAAATTATGACAAGTCTTTTTCGTTCACAGCTGACTCGGCAGTGGTTTTAACGAGTGTTGGTGGGTTTTTGTGATTTTTGACTATTTCAAAAAAAAAGAACCATGTAAAGTCTTCTTGAGGACCAGCACAATGCGTGGTATGAAAAAAAACCAGAATATTTCTGCCTAGAATTATTATTTCGGAGGTAAGAGATTTTGTCATTTTAGCTTAGTCATTGGCGTAGTTTTATAGCTTATATGTTTTAAATCTAAAGTTATAATCTCTTTGTGCAAGGTGTATTTTAAAACAACTTTGTACTGTGCTGCCGAAACTATTTAAAGAATTAATTAAAATATGTACCTACTGACCATGGTGTCTCGTCAACAAAGTACAACACCCGCAATTTACTATTTACTTCTAAATGTCATGGTGTCACCAGTACGTATATTAGAATTCTGGCGAATGCGTTGGTAAACTCAAGATCCCAAGTAAAGTAGGTAATTAAGCGGATACAAGGAACAATTCCCGACAGTTGACACCTCGGCGAGTACCTTGAATTTTGAACTATTTAAGAAAACGAATTTAAAACTATTGCAGTGAAGTGCTGTTAGTATTCGTCGCCGTTTAAGAGCCTTGTATTGCTGTCCATGCAAGGCTTTCTTCTTCCGTGAGTGACAAAGTAGGAAGCCTTGCACACCTCTATATAAATTTAACTCTAATTAGGTGGCTAGTATTTTAATTTTAGCTACAAACTTATTTTATTTTATGATTTGAAGCGAAGTGGGTTGAGGCACGCAAAAGTCGCCCCCACTGGTGATGGGAAAAGCGACTTTAAACAGTGTTGCCGTTTTATTCGTCTATCTTTTTTCTCCTCATATCGTCTAGAAGGGTGGTGGATTGTAAACATTAGAGAATTTTCAAAGTGAATGTTTGGTCTCTTCTTTAGTTATTAGTCTGAGGGTATGACAATGCGCATCTCGGCGTGACGTCACTTTGTGACCCTGATACCAACACATGTGCACGGAAAAGGTATTGATTTTCCTTAATGTAATTTTGGGCCGCCGCGCGTTTAATATATTGGCATGGGTTGACGTGCGTTTGTTTAAGTTAGGTTTGGTTGATTTAGTTTACAAAATAAAAAAAAAGTGGTCGGACGCGGATTTGTGGTCTTAGGGCTTCCAGTAGGTGCCTCCAGAAAGAATTAAAAAAAAATCAAAAACGGCAGAAAACCGTATACTAAATAATTACCAAATATAATTATAATAAAATAAGTTAAGTTTATTTTTTTATATACTGGGTCTTTTTAATCATGTACCTTACGTAGCCAAGTGGTTTTTTTCTTTTTTTATAATGGGACTTTCCATCCATTGTTGAGTTTTTGCAAAGTTAACTACGCTACGGAGGCCGTCAATGAAAAATTAAAAAATCAAAAATGGCAGCAAACCGTATACTAAATAATTACCAAATATAATTATAATAAAATGAGTTAAGTGTATTTTTTATATACTGGGTCTTTTTTATCATGTACCTTGTGTAGCCAAGTGGTTTGCAAAGTTAAAGACAAACACAAAATATATATGCACCTAGCCAAGATTCAAACCCGGAACCTACCGTGCTGCAGACAGATACGCTACACACTGCCTACATGAGTTAAGTGTAAATTTTATTATGACAGTTTAAAACATGGTGCTATAAGGTACTTATTCATGTACAGTCTTTACACAAATAGTACCTACCTATTTAGGTTTTAAAATTCAGAGATCTCAAGAACTATATATCTGTACCACAGAGGTAAACTGTACTAAGGTCATTTTTGAACAAAACGAAATTGACTTTATTTTGTCGTTTATTTGGTAATCTGAAGTATTTAAGGTTTTTTTGTAATTTTTACATGTAAATTTCTACATCCAAAAACAGCGCACCTTGTCATTGTAACTAATTATAAATACATTTTGACACTGAAATAATCATTATCAAATAACAATGTGGTAAAACAAAAAAAGAAGTTAAAAAAAACCTCCAAATCAGGTACTTCAACCGAAAAGAAACTAAAAAACAAAAGATCAAGAGATCTTGGGTGGAAATAACGAAAATTCAAACTTGGATGAGCATCCCACAAGCAACACACAAAAGACCAAAGCGAAAAGAGACATGATTAAACGATGTTTCGCCCTGGGTAACCAGCGTGGGCTCATCAGTGGTTTCACTAGTCACCCTCTACCACACATCATTAAACACCATCATACACTTGATTTCCAACTTTGAGTCACTCACAAATAGGCATCGTTCCGCACTGGTACTTATCCGAGTTACCTGATACGGATTTGTCCTGGCGTGTTAATATTTCCAGCAGGATTATGCTACTAAGGCAATTAAAACAAAAAATGAAAATAAAAAAAACCTCCAAATCAGTTACTTCAACCGAAAAGAAACTAAAACACAAAAGATTAAGAGATCTTGGGTGGAAATAACGTTTGAATTTTCGTTTAATCATTTCTCTTTTCGCTTTGGTCTTTTGTGTGGTCCTTGTGGGATGCTCATCCAAGTTTGAATTTTCGTTATTTTCACCCAAGATCTCTTGATCTTTTTTTTTTAACAAAGTGGTACTTGCACAAGTTGTGTGTTGGTATCGTAGAACATCGTAGAAGGTAGTCTCTCAAGCAAATCGTATTCATTTTGGAGGGCAAGCGCATCGAGAATATTTCTGTTACTTACGGTTTCAAATAAAACATGACACAAATATATCAACGCACTGAACTCATTCCCTCAATCGAGCACGCTAATAAAACTTCGAATGTTGGCGTCAGTGTATGACTGCGCAGAAGGCGACGGAATTTGGAATACCGTGATAAGTGTATCGTAATTTATATTACTATAAGAGGAGTTTAAAGTTCATACGACGCATTGGGTCGTAAACTTTTTAAGAAAAATCAAAAAAAGGTTTTTTTATTGTAATTCCTAGAAGTCCTATCGATAAGGCACTCTAAAATATTATACTTCCAACTTGTAATTTTTATGAGAAAACTTAGGTCACCAATTGATTTTTTATTTTTTTTCAAAAACTCAACTTTTTCACTAAACTGATATTGTTTTTAAGTTCATAAAACATAGCTAAAGTGCTACTTTCCTTGGTCTTAATCTAATTGTTTGGAAAAAAATAGAGAAATTAAAATACTAAAACAATCCTAAAATCAAAAACTGAGTTCAACTTATATTACTACATCATAAAAAAAGCCGAAAGAAATAAAATAAGCTACAAACTAAAAATATGTGGTCTTTGGGTACATATTAGGTTGCAAATTTTTAAGGAAAATAAAAAAAAAATGCTTTGTTGTAATTTCCAGTGTGTGTCAAAAATGTATAGTAACTTTAAAACCACAACAACCTAAAATGGTTCTTACCTCCAAACTGGCAGATATGGGTTCGTTATCCTTATACCAAAAGAAGTGAATAGGTAGATCCCCAGAGGTAACGGTACAAGTCACCTGAGCCCTTCCACCTTCTTGGATGCTCGTTGGAAAATTAAAAGGCTCAAGTACCGGCGGTGCGTTCACAATCAGCTGTAGCTCTTTTCTAGCTACATGCCCTTCTCGGCTTATTACGTAACAGGTGTAAAATCCTTTGTCGGTGTTCTGGTCAACGCGCATGATCGTTAAAGCGCCACCTACGATAAATAAGGTACTACAGTAGTTGACGGTACGAAGGGATAACTATTACTCTCTTCTGCATCGCTTGTTTGCGATAAAGGGAAGAATCGTTATTCCTGCTGGGCCGGATAAGGCTTCTGGCTTAAGGAAGTGGTGACCCCAGAGAGAAAACTCTGCAGTCATTAACCCAATATAGGCGGTCAAACCTAACCAACAGTAATGGAGTTAATACCATTACCCAAGGTGGTTCCAAGCTTGCTCATCAACCACTTTTATTTTCATAGGTAAGAGTCCTTGGAGGGTCATCCCTCAAGGTGGTTCCTGCGAGTCCTCATTAGTTGGAACGTACCTCGAAAGTTTTATTACACCCAAAACGTTAAGTACCCGTACCCTGGTCGCCTACAAGCTGGACCAGGGGACAAGAAATAATGTGTATAATAAGCCTTTCAGGCTGACGTGTCGCTGGATACATCACAGACTCCCGTAGAGGTTTAGGTTTAGTGAGTAAGAGTCTTACACTACCTTCCTGTCGGTGCAAGGGCGGATCCAGGCGGTCATGACCGCCCCCCCTGAGCCGTTCACATCTTTGTTTTTTAATATCTAAGAAACCAAAAAACGTTCCTATGGAAGTGGAGGAAGTAATTAATCGTTTCGCGAGAAGATAGAAGAGAAAAATGGATTTTGTAATTTGATTCTATTTTTTTAGTAAAATTTTTGGTTTTTTTGCGTCTTTTTTTTTCTCGTCTTGGAAGAGAGCAAATATGTCCGCTCATCTTTACGACCACTGATGTGAGCCCCCCCCCCTTACCAAAAAGCTGGATCCGCCCTTGTGCCAGCGTAGACATAGGTTCGGTGGTGTTTCCTTCACTTTGGTGATAGGTTCGGTCCAGATGAACCCGTTTAAAAATATTTAAATAATCAAATCATTTGAGAGTAGTACTAAGCAGCTAAGGTTATATTAAATGATGCGGCACGCTGCCATTTTTGCACAAGTTAGACAATGTTAAATTGATTTTGTTTGAGTTTGTTACCTTCAGAAAGTCGATGTCTCATATCGCTAGGTAGCTCCTGACCATGACGTTCCCATCTAACTTGTTTTATGGGGTACCCTGAGTAAGGACAGTAAAGTACCGCGTCCGTGCCCATGACCGCTTTAATTGGGCCGATCGAACGAATAAATGGAGGACCTGAAAAAGAGTAATTAAATATCTAATAATTTGGAGATATTATATATCTATCTATTTTTAGCTATCTATACCAGTATGGGGTGGATTGGGATCGCGAATTTTTTATTTTCACTAAAAATGCGTTATTTGGGTTAAAAAATACTTAAATACAAAATTTTGTGATGGTATCTGCCTTTCTGTCTGTCTATCTGTCTGCCTGGAACACAATAATTTGAAAGTCGCCAAACCGATTTTTATCAAATTTGACCAAAAATTTCTTGTCAGGCGGTAAGCTGATGAGATTGATGTTATTGTTGGTGGGAAGGGATTGAAAGAGGGTAGGGAGCGGAGTTGAATTTTTTAAAAAATTCCCACTCACGAACTGTAGTAGTTAACAACAAGCGGTTTTCACATTTAGATGGATAATTACATTTTCAACAAGGAAAAAATATAGTTTTCTATAATTTTTTTTTGAGTTTGTATTGAGGCTGTGCCTGCTGGCGCCATTTATTATTCAAGTATATAATATTTTACATGCCTTTTTTATAAGACTATTGCTACTTATACCTTTGATCTGCCACCCCTACAAGAGCGCAACCACCCAAAATCTTATCTACTCATTTTTTTGTGTGCCTTAAGAAGCTGCAAATTAATATCTGACTATGTGTTTAACGAAATTTATAAAGCTAAGCATAGTAAAAGAGATAGGAAAGTTTATTAAAGTCTGGTTTGTAGTCATATTGGGGATACAATGTAGTTCGTGTTTCATATTTTGCGGAACAAACAGAGTTGAAGTTTGCCGTCTTTCCTTTAATTTAGCCGGGGAAGAAAAGTAATAAATTTCGGTATGTGTGGATTTCAGCCTGAATATCTGCATGTCTGATTTGAATAAAGCCGCCTCAAGCATTGCGATGTGAGAATGCCTTCGTATACCTCAGACTGCGCATTTCGACGGTCATATAGACGTTTAATAAAAAGATTTTATGGAACATTTACGCTCGCGCTTTAAATGAATATATACTGAAGAAAAAAAAATGCAACAACATGTATATGGATAATTATTTGAAGGAAAAAATTATTTGTGTGTATACCTTATCTCAAAAGAAATATTTGATACATTTTTTGTCTTCTAATCTTTCCTTTTTTCACAGATTTTTTATTTTCATTTTCAAAAACAACCAACACATAAAAAAACTTTTCTGAAAATTTTTTGTGGCTCTGTTTGGATTGGTTACAGTTTACTTAAAAAATTAAAATGCCAGAGTTCGCGGTCGCCAACAATTTCATCATTTAAACGACTTCGAGAAAGGACGCATCGTGGGCATGAAAGAGGCTGGTTTTGGTTTACGGGAAATTGCAAGAAGGGTTAATGCCAATCCATCAACAGTGTTTAGGGTTTGGAGAAGGTGGTCCGATGATGAGACTTATAGACGTCGTGCGGATTCTGAACGCCCTAGATTATTAAAAGGTTGTGATTTACGGCATCTCAGACTTCTTCCTTGTCAGAAATCGACGGGACAGTACAGGCCAAGTAAGAGATGTTCTAGTTGCAGCTACAGGACGATTGTTTTCAAGGATGAGAGTTAATCGAAGATTGCTTGGTATGGGGCTGAGGGCTTACCGTCTGCTTTTGGTGCTACCTTTGACCCCACAATATAAGGCCCGCCGCTTGGAGTGGTACAGAGCTCGGCAAAACTGGAATGATGAATGGAATAACATAAGCTTCAGCGACGAATCCAGGTTTTGTTTAGGCGGCCATGATGACCGCATAAGGGTTAGACGATTTCGAGTCGAGAGACGAAATGTAGACTTTGCTGTTGAACGTGATACAGCAGGACAGCTTTAGTCCTCATTAACGCCAATCTGACAGCTCGGCGATATATCCCAAATGCGATCTTTCAACAAGATAATGCCAGACCGCATATTGCTCGTGAAACAATGCATTTCTTACATGAACTTGGCATAGAGACTGGAACGGTCACAAGATCATCTGACTTGTCGCCTATCGAACACGTATGGGATATGATAGGGCGCAATCTTAGTCGATTACCACGTCCCCCTGGAAACTTAGATGAACTCTTGCATGCCGTAAGGAGGATTTGGATGAGTGTTCCGTAATATGATATAGACCATCTTATTTTGTCAATGCCCAATAGAACAAAGGAGTGCATAAATAACCATGGAGGAGCCACTCATTATTAATTTTTTGATGATTATCATGGAGGAATCTACTTTGAAAGGTAATCAACTACTAAGAGCATTCTAATGTATTAATACATAAATAAATTACTTAAAAAATATTTGTCCTTTCTGGTCTTGCATTTTTTTTTGTTCTCCAGTTGTGTGGTGAAGTTAGCTGGCACCCTCGAGGTGTCGTCCCGGAGGTTACCAGTTAAGCGCTTACCATTCCTTCGTACTCCATTTTACCGAATTTGTTGATTAAAAAAATTGTTGACACTTTTATATTAAACTAGCTATTTTTCGCAACTTCGTTCGATTAAAATTGTATGTTCCCCCTCCCACTTTTACACCTACCTCGCCCACTTCTTTCTGGCTCTGAAACCCTTACATTCAGTCGAAGACCCGGTTTTCCCGGCTATTTTCCAGGTTTTTTGCTTTAAATGGTCATCATTTTTGTTCCCGTGAACCGGGTTCGGATTCTAAAATTGTCATTTTTAACACGTTCCAAATGTTGTTGACAAAAGTTTGTCAAAACTGGGTTGGGACTTGGTCTTGATTCTAGATTTGTTGTCAAAGCGCCGCAGGCGACAATTAAAAAAAATACTAAAAGTGCAATTTTTACACGTTTGAAATACCCTTGACAAAAACTGCTTAAAATTAAACTAAAATTTTAACAAATATTTTGCAGTTTAGGCAGAATAGATTTTTATGAAATATTAAAAAAAAGCTGGATTGGGTAAGCTGCCATGGAGGGTTGGGTTGAAATGGGATCTGTTCTCAGCCCTAGATTTATTGCCGAAAAATTTGTTTTTTACACGTAAATTTAGTTAACAAAAATTACTTAAGATCAAACCAAATTGCAACTATCAATGTGTTGTAGCATCGCAGGTAGAATTCTTTGCTGTATAACCAGAAAATTAAAAAAAAATAAACTAATATTGTATCAACGATTTTATAGTGATGCAGGCAAAATTTTTTGAATGGGTTTTTTGAAGGGGGGGCAATTACCCCCCCCCCCCTTGTATCCGCCACTGCCACTGAAACTTAACCTAAAAATTGAACAGTGCGTTTTACTAACATCTTAAATAGTACCCCCCACAGGTCTAAATATTTACCCCTGTGGGGGTACTAAATTTTAAAACCCATTTTCAAAAAACATTTACCCATAGAGAAAAGATACAAAGTTATTGATTATTTTGTATTGTTATTGCAAAATACCACAGAAAAACTGCTTTTATTCTTAAAATATTCCATATTTTAGGAGAAAATGCCCCAAAACTAATTTTTTTTGACAGGTTTCAAAATGGCAAATGGTGAATACGCCAAAAATTTGGTACATATTAGCTTCCTCATCTGTGTTTGAGGTTATAAAGTTGATGATTTTTTAGACCACCTCTGCGGGGTGGTTTAAATTTATAGCCCCCAGAAAGATTGTTTTGTGGCAATTTGTAATAAGTTCCTTTATAATTTCCCTAAGCAACCGTTTTTACAAGAATTAATTTACCTTATTTAATATATGAAGTTGTTCATTAATCAATAAAATACCTCCAATTTTGTCAAGAAAAACGCCATATTTTAAACCCGTTTTCAGCACAAAGAATATATTTATGAGGGCACTACGAGGCAAAACAAACTTAAGTGAAGGTCACTGATTATGTACGAAAACTGTCTCCAATGAAAAAAATCCAAGACAACTGTACCTATTCATTTATTTACAAAAATAACTGAAACTAAAACATTGACTTTATCTAAAAGCTTAAACATCAATAAACAGTTTTTATCGGTACTTCGCTAATGGCCATTTTATCATGTTCTACCAGAGAACTGGGCACCGAACAGTTCATTGAGCCGACATGACTCCTTTGCGAACGCATCAGTTGGATTCAGGTCTGCTTTTAGCCGCATTTTTTTTCATAACCTACTTTGACGAAATATTTTTATTTGTGGTTTGCGATTGCGATGGGTTTGTTTTCGTAAAGTTTTTTCTTACTTTCGATAGATTAAAAACCCCTTTTAAATAAATACAAAGTTAATTCGATTCTTATTTTATGATTACATATCGAAATGGTTTTGTGACAGTGAGTCTTAATCGCAAAAATCAATAAACAAGGGTAAGTTTTGATAAGAGTAACATATAACGTCAATTTTAATTTGCTCAACAGAGTGTTTACCATTTAGATCCCCCCCTAGGGTTAAAAAAACTTCTTTTAAATAGAAATTTTCTTCTTAAATCCAACAAAAAATTGTGTTAAGATGATTCTTCATTAAAAAAAATAATTAAAATTATTCTTGTAAATCAAACTATGTCCAAAACTCAAGGAAGTTGGTATAAAATGCTTAAAACCAACAATTTCACTTAAACTTAGGACCTGTCTAAAATAGGCTAAACCCTTTTAGTAAATCCCACTGTAAATGTTTTTAATATTTTTTTTTAATTATTTTTTGAAAATATGGGTTGGTTCAGTTGCGAATCCCTCCTCCCAGCTTCCAGCCTGTATCCGCCAATGCGTGAATCGATTTTAATAAATTAAAGCTTATTTTCTACCCAGGAAGTCCCATTAAAATCGGTCCAAGTTTTTTCGTGATGCAGAAACAAACAAACAGACAAAAATCTTTAAATTGAATGTTTAGGAGTATCTATTTCGTTTGGTTAGAAGCCAACTCCAAATATTTTAAAAAATGTACAGAAATTGTCCTTTCAGAGATTAATTGCAAGTAAAAATTATTATTCCCCACAGTCTACACTTCGATATAAAATTGGCAGATGCATACTAAGTTTGTACAAAGTTGTCAAATAACAAGCTTTTGTGTCCAAAATTGTCTGCTTGATGTCATTTATTATCTGGAGGCAACAAAAGTTCAGTATGAAACCGTTAGATGGTTACTTTACTGAAAAAAAATGGTATTACTTAAATTAAAAATATTATTCTTCTACAAACATTATTAAATACTTTGAGCAATTATTTGCTTATTCCTAAATTTCAAGAATGTCGCTTATGTATTATACTTCAACGTTTGCGTACTTTTAGTCGGACAGTCGTGTCCTGTGAAACACTAGATGGTTACTTCACTGAAAAAAATGGTATTACTTAAATTAAAAATATTATTCTTCTACAAACATTATTAAATACTTTGAGCAATTATTTGCTTATTCCTAAATTTCAAGAATGTCGCTTATGTATTATACTTCAACGTTTGCGTACTTTTAGTCGGACAGTCGTGTCCTGTGAAACACTAGATGGTTACTTCACTGAAAAAAATGGTATTACTTAAATTAAAAATATTATTCTTCTACAAACATTATTAAATACTTTGAGCAATTATTTGCTTATTCCTAAATTTCAAGAATGTCGCTTATGTATTATACTTCAACGTTTGCGTACTTTTAGTCGGACAGTCGTGTCCTGTGAAACACTAGATGGTTACTTCACTGAAAAAAATGGTATTACTTAAATTAAAAATATTATTCTTCTACAAACATTATTAAATACTTTGAGCAATTATTTGCTTATTCCTAAATTTCAAGAATGTCGCTTATGTATTATACTTCAACGTTTGCGTACTTTTAGTCGGACAGTCGTGTCCTGTGAAACACTAGATGGTTACTTCACTGAAAAAAATGGTATTACTTAAATTAAAAATATTATTCTTCTACAAACATTATTAAATACTTTGAGCAATTATTTGCTTATTCCTAAATTTCAAGAATGTCGCTTATGTATTATACTTTAACGTTTGCGTACTTTTAGTCGGACAGTCGTGTCCTGTGAAACACTAGATGATTACTTCACTGAAAAAAATGGTATTACTTAAATTAAAAATATTATTCTTCTACAAACATTATTAAATACTTTGAGCAATTATTTGCTTATTCCTAAATTTCAAGAATGTCGCTTATGTATTATACTTCAACGTTTGCGTACTTTTAGTCGGACAGTCGTGTCCTGTGAAACACTAGATGGTTACTTCACTGAAAAAAATGGTATTACTTAAATTAAAAATATTATTCTTCTACAAACATTATTAAATACTTTGAGCAATTATTTGCTTATTCCTAAATTTCAAGAATGTCGCTTATGTATTATACTTCAACGTTTGCGTACTTTTAGTCGGACAGTCGTGTCCTGTGAAACACTAGATGGTTACTTCACTGAAAAAAATGGTATTACTTAAATTAAAAATATTATTCTTCTACAAACATTATTAAATACTTTGAGCAATTATTTGCTTATTCCTAAATTTCAAGAATGTCGCTTATGTATTATACTTCAACGTTTGCGTACTTTTAGTCGGACAGTCGTGTCCTGTGAAACACTAGATGGTTACTTCACTGAAAAAAATGGTAATACTTAAATTAAAAATATTATTCTTCTACAAACATTACTAAATACTCTGAGCAATTATTTGCTTATTCCTAAATTTCAAGAATGTCGCTTATGTATTATACTTCAACGTTTGCGTACTTTTATTCGGACAGTCGTGTCCTGTGAAACACCCTGTAAATATCGGTGAAGAAAGTCTAAATTAAAGAATAAGCAATTATTACCCTGCCAAAAAAGCCGCATAAAACCTCATAAAACACACCTGAATTTTATCAATTTTTATAAGGTCTATGAGGTTTTGTGAGGCAAAATTTTAGGATTATAAAAGTTTGTAAGAATTTATGAGGTATGTCTTTGATTTTGGTAAAAATTTATGTGGTTTCATATGTGTGTTATTTATCTGATCCTATAATCAGTCAGGCTTATAAATGTTTATAAAATTTGATAAGTGCAGAAATTTTTTTTAACATATTCTATGGTTTTATAAAAGCACGATTTTCTAAGAGATTTTATAATCAAACCGACACATCAACTTTTATGGGTTTCTATAATTACATTCTTTTTATTTTATGATGTATTATGGGATTATATAAACCGATGTTTTTATAGTTTTCTGACAGATTTTAAGGTCAAACGAACTCATAACATTTTATGGGTTTCTATGATTACTCTCTTGTTTTTTTTGTAATGTTTTAAGAGTTGATAAAAACAATTTTTAACTTTAAATAGATTTTATAGACACACTTACAACATTTTATAGATTTTTATATGTCCACCCTGCCAAAACCTGATTGACCTGATTTTTATCAGTTTTTTCGACCACCTGAAAATTAATTCAAAAAAGCTAAACTTAGTATTCTTAGTTACTTCTACAAAAAATATTTTTTTCATGATCCCATCTGATCAAAAATTAATAATCCCCCTTCTTAAAAACCCCCGTATGCCAATGTTTATTAAAATCGAACAAACTGAATCATTTTCCCCCTCTACTTCCCTCATTAGAGGGAGGTGATACCATATTATTGTATTTTCACCGGAACTATAAAAGCATACCAAATTTGAACACAATCGGATGTGGATAAGTCAATTAAAATGGGTTAGCAAAACATGACCGAAAATCGTCCATCTTGAATCCGCCATATTTAATTTTCAAAATCTTATCAAAAATTCGTATTTGTTATCCCCAAAAGCCCCCGTATACCAATTTTGGTTGCAATCGGACAAACTTATGTGTTTTGTGGAGGTGGAAAAATATGATGATAATGACATATTATTGTATTGTCACCGGAACTATAAATGTATGCCAAATTTGAAAGCAATCGGATGTGTATAAGTTAGTAAAATTGTTTAGCAAAAGATTATCAAAAATCTTCTATATTGAATCCGCCATATTGAATTAAAAATCTGATTAGAAATTCGTTTTCTCCATCCCCAAGTGCCCCGACAAACCTAATTTCAACGAAATCGGGCGTACTTCAACTGTACCCCCCTCCAGCCCCTTCGAGTAGGGGGGGAGCTGTCAATTTCATCACACTATATTCTTGTGTTGTCACAGCAACTATATAAACATATCAAATTTAAAGCCGATCGGATGTCGGGAAGTTGGTCAAAATTAAATTGCAATATTCCACCCGAACAAACATATCTTGTTCGTTAAATAGATAGATACATTGCAAGTTAAATAAAAACTTGTAAAAAAAAAATAGTTTTTTGTTTATTAAATCTCATAGAAATTTATCAAAGTAACTTCTCTCCCACAGATCCTGTCGATAAATAAGTATTTATACGAGAACAATTTTCTATTAGATATGTAGATATTGTGCAAGCACAAGGAGTGTTATTGTATTATAGTGGGTTAGGTTGTCGTAGTTTATAGTTTAGGTTAGGTTATAGTTTAGTTTGACTGTATATTAATCTCTTACATTACTTCTACTACTATTACTACTACTACAACTGCGAAAGTTAAGCTGCAATTTTTTATTTTCGAATGTTACAGGTTATAAAATCTTATAAACCTTTATGAGGAAACTTTTATAAGCCAATTGGCTCATAAAACATGATAAACTTCTATGCGGGATTTGTGTTTCACTTTCACTAGTCAAAAATTATAAAATATAAGTTTATATGAGCATAGATTATAAAAACTTTTGATGTTTTATCTGTTATTTGCTATGGTCTTTTATGAGGTTTTTTTGGCAGGGTATGCATGAATTATTTGTAATAAATTCAAAGTAACAAGAGTTTTTAATCTGCCCTAAACTAATTACTCGTGTAAGACCTTAAGAATTTTAGTCGTAAAGATTCCAGTGTCGCTTCCTCTTCCTCTTCCTCTTAAGGAATACTGACAATAATTTATTCTTGGATCAAGAGGTTGCGCCTTCGTATTCGATGAGATTTTTTCCGTTTAAGAAAAGTTTTCGAAGCTAACTAACCAATTTCTTAGACGGTCGGCGTCTCGCAGTAGAAATCGTTCTCTCGAACTTCACCTCCACTTCATTAAGAACAAAAACATAGGGCGGCTGCCTTTCAATGGCCCTTATCTGGCCCAAAAATATATGAACCACCGTTTTAGGGATCTCCTCGTATATCAAACGGGATTCGTGAATAAAAGATTTCGGATTTTAGCCGGCTAAAAGCACGGCCAAAGGCCTGGAAAACTTCTCCGGGAAGAGTCTGTAAAAAGAAAAACTGTCGAGCGTATATTCCAAGAAACTAACCCACAACTAGCTTTTATTGTTTTTCTTTTACGGCACGAATAAATAAATGTTTAAAGAGTCGTCACAACATTGCTTAACAAGGATACACTGAAATAATTCTCCACTAAATATAAAAAAAGTATAAAAATATTCTTCAAAAAATATGGTCACAC
The DNA here is from genome assembly GCA_963921995.1 of Oxystoma pomonae. Taxonomy (NCBI): domain Eukaryota; kingdom Metazoa; phylum Arthropoda; class Insecta; order Coleoptera; family Brentidae; genus Oxystoma; species Oxystoma pomonae. Next base: position 14,638,887 of record OY998173.1, read on the forward strand.
CAATATTAATTTTATTAGGCTAAGAGTTTACTTAATAAAAATAACTAAACTATCTTTTTAGGTAAAGTTGCTCCCTTTTCTTTAATTCCTTCCATTCAACAAGATATTGTTTAAATTAATAACAAAGCGATGTTTTAAAGTGAAAAGAGCGTTTTTATTTAAGTAGAGATATACTAAGATTAAATAAATGAAATCTTAATCTTAAAATAATAGTACAAACAAGTCACATCTTATTATCAGAATCAACTTTTTTTGAATAGAATCAAAATTAATCTGAAAACGATAAAATAAATCAGGAATCCTATCAAGTCCTGCTAAATCTTATTGTAAGAATAAACTTTTGTTGAATGAAATAAAAAAATGTGTACTTGTTTAAATTACTAATCATCTGTTTTTGATATTGTTTAATATTTATCTAAGAAATTTATTCTTGCCGAGATATTTGTTTATTTTTAATTTTTAATAAATATAAATGGTGTTGGCCTCACTCGCGCGCTTTATGTGCAGGGCCTTTATTCGACGCATATTTTCATAATTTTTGATAGTTTTTTCTTACTTGATAAAATGTTCATATTTTTGACAAAAATTGGAAAGAATTTATATTTTATTCATAAAGTAGGGTTTACTCCTTTTTGGTCTTCAAGTTTTTAAGTCGACTGAGTTTTGGGGTTCTGGCCTGTGGCCTTGAGTATTTTTTTATATTTCTACTCCTTGCCTCTTTACTTTAGCTTGGTCGATGTTTTTTATTAAAGAACTTAATACTTTTTTAGTGAAAAGAAAAAAAGAAAACTTAAGCACCTTATATTTATTTTGTTTTTTAGTTTAGTTAGTTTTAGTCTATTGTTGATTTGGTGCAAAAGACCCTTATAATAATTAATATATATATTAAATATTCATAATATTAAACCCAAAAAGGACCCTACACAATTTACATTTGAAATGGCTTTCGGCTAAATGTCATAATTTTTTTATATGTTAAAGTGCTCGATCGGCAAAGCACAAAACGAGATAGGGAGCAGGATTACTTTTTGAGATATGGAGCTTTAAAGTTGATGTATTTTTATGTTACATTTTTGGACATAGTCCAAGTTTTTTTTTATTATTCGAATCTCTGTTTGTCTGGAATGAACCACCCTTGTGACCCTTATAAAATGTTTTTATATAGTTTCTTTGGTACGACCAGAAAAATTATTGATTTGTAAGTTTTAAAAAAGGAGGAACTCGAACATTTTTTAAAAATTGACAATTCTGATTTTCTTTAAAACGAACGGCCAGATTTTAAAATTTTTTACGTATTTTATTAAAAATAATTCCACACAAAAAATCATTTTTATCTTGAGTGGTACCATTTAAATAACTTATAGTTAGGTTATACAAACTTTTTATGGACAAATCCAATCCTAATATGTTGGTAACAAGTACCCACATAGCAATTTGTCATCCTTAGCATGTGCATAGAATATCCTCAAAAAGAACAAGGATATCCTAAGGATGTTCTAAATTAAAATTTGAACATCTTTAGCATGTGCTAAGAATAGGTTACGTTCCGCCCTAATCACATGCTATGCAGGTTCTTAGGTTGTGCTAATAGATATTCTTATCAGATTATTGCCATGAGCTTAGCACATATAGCATCGGGTCATCCTTAGCACCGTTAACTCCTAAAATATGGCTTTAAATAAAATAAAAAATATATTTTTGAGCTCTAAAACCATGTCCTATCACAATACACCCTAAGAAAAAAAAATAAAAACAAATAATAAAAAAAAGTCCGACGTACCGACAGGGTTCAAACCCACAACCTACAGGTTGAGAGACCAAAGCTTTATCCACTGTACCATGCGCTTATAAAGAAATAGGTTGAAACCGCGGAATATAAGCGTTTTGGCGGTTTCTTATTGGCCGACTTAATCAGAGAATTTTCGCGTTTGGTGGAAGTAGACGCTTCACTTGGAATGGTTTTCTGAGGGCACCGAATTAAACGATCATGATTTTATTGTATAATGCATATAGATGTATATATCCTTAGCATATGCCAAGAAAATACTTAGGAGCCCATTCTTTTGATTTTCTGTTATGGTAAAATTGCATTTGCTATGGATATCCTTAATAGCATACACTTAAATAGTATGTACCAAGCATATGCTAAACATGTGCTCAAAAGGACAACTTCAAAAGGAGGATTAACGCATATGCTATGCATGTAAATGTTCTTTCATTGCTATGTGGGTAGTACTCATTGGTACCTGTATTTGCCCAATCAAATTGCTCGTGTGATATATGCTTTTAGGCTAACTTGGGATCGTCGTTAACGAATTTGATAACATTTTTCTGGTTACTATTAGTGTTTTTCTACGAGAATACGATAAAGTGTTTTTCCTACTTAAGTGCGGAAATGCATGCATTTGCGTGCAAAAAGTTAAAGTAAAACTTTTAAGATATGTTTAACATGGTGGCATGCGGCGGCTTTGTATTTAAAAAAAAATCAAGATAGCCTATAACACTTTGACAACGTCAAACTTTTTCTTGAGAAACGGCGTCATTTGCTGCGTGATAATTTTCTATTCTTCATTCTGTTGGGGAAACAGTGTAAACAATCGGAAAAATGTTATCATATTCATTATCGGTAACCCCAAGTTAGCCTAAAAGCATATGCCACACGAGCAATTGGATTGGTCAAATACAGGTACCAATGGATACCTATAGGTACCAACATATTCGTTTCAAGCTTATGAATTGAATTTGTCCGAAAAAAGTTTGTATAACCTACCCATAAGTTATTTTAAATCACTTTTCATATTTCACCAATATTTCAAAAATATTAAGAAGCATTAAAGGTACCTGTCATTTTTGCAATTAATGGTGACACTCAAGCTAAAATTGTTTTTTAGCTTACTGATATTATTATATTGATCTGGCCGTTTGTTTTAAAGAAAATGAAAATTGTATTTTTTTTTAAACGGTCGTTTTCTTTCTTTCTTAAAACTTACAAATCAGTGACTTTTCTGGTGGTACCAAAGAACTCATATAGAAACATTCTTCGACCATGGCCAAAAATATAGCCTTAAAACACGTCAACTTTAAAGCTCCATATCTCAGAAAGTAATCCTGCTCCCTATCTCATTTTCTTTATTTTTGTGCTTTGTTGATCGAGTACTACAACATATAAAAAATTATGACATTTAGCCGAAAGCCATTTCCAATGTAATTTGTGCAGGGTTCTTTGTTGTAATTGTCGGACTTTTCCAGGGTGTATCCCGACATTTCCAGGGTGTATTCAGACTTCTATATTTGGGCTTTTCCAGGGTGCATCCAGGCTTTTTCAGAGTGTATCCAGACTTGTACAGATTATACCCGGACTTCAGGGTGTATTAAGACTTCCTGGGTAGGGTGTATCCAGACTTTTCAGGGGTATATCCAGACTTTTCCATTATATTTTAAATGTGCTATATATATGTTGTCAAAAATGTTAGCGCCAATTACTAAGGTTTATGTAAGCTTTCCAACGAGGTTTTACAATGTAGGAAAGAAAATATTTTATTTTTTATTTATACGGTAGTTTTATCATTCAAGTAAAATCAATATCCCCTTTACCATCCAAGAAAAACAGTTTTATTGTAAATTCTCTGGAAAAATTACAAAGATTTTTTATTAATATTTAAAAAATAAATAATTCGCGCTTGGTGGAATTTGCATATTTTTTCATAAAAAAGAAAAATTTTTCATATTTTCATTAAAAAAAATTTCGAATGCATATTTTCATGGTTTGCGGACAACTGGTCGTAAATTTAAAGTCACAAACAGTTGCGACGTCCCCACTACCATCGCAGACACTTTCGTCGCAGAGCCAAGACGTCGCAAACATTTGCGCCGCGGGTTCATTTCGCCGCAGAGGACATTGCGACGTGGCCACGAGCGTTGCAAACGATTTCTTCGCAGATCCACATCGTCGCAAACAATTGGGTCGTGGATCTTTTCCATCGCATAGGGCATTGCGATATGCAGACTAGCGTCGCAGGGAATTTCGTCGCAAATCCACAACGTCGCGAATACATTCCGTCGCATTGGACATTGCAACGTGCTCTATTCGACTCTTCGACCTAATGATGACACAAAGATAGCAGCTGATTTTTTTCCGCCATTTAAAAACTGTAAGAAGGCTTGACAAATTTAATTGAATTTTCGGATACCACGTTTTGAATTTACATACACAAACTAGCATTGTGTATGTAAATTCAAAACTTGGTATCCGAAAATTTAATTAAATTTGTCAAGCCTTCTTACAGTTTTTAAATGGCGGAAAAAAATCAGCTGCTATCTTTGTGTCATCATCAGGTCGAAGAGTGGGCCAAAATTACTAGACCGTATATATTATACGGACCGTGGTCTAAACGTACGTCATGTATGTACAGGGTTCCTAAGCAAATCCTTAGGGGGCAAAGCAGCCGTGTAGAAGACGCAGACAAACGGAAAAGCACATTAGGCAGAAAAGGATGGGCATGGGGCGATGTTGTCACTACATCTTACACGTAGTAAATCCATTCCAGGTTGTTGTTTTCTAATGTTTTCCATTTTCATACCTTTAGGACTGGAATAAAAATTGTTTTTGCTCGACTTTAATACCAAACTGATGAAAGATATCGTAAAAAAAATATTTTTCGGCTTTTCATTTTGTAACCATTGTCCTTACGCACTGTTTACAGGCTAGGGACTGAGATACATGCAAATGCCTAACCTAAAGCGTTCATACACGGCCGGGGAAATCGACTGAGATATTTCCGTAGAAACTTTATCAAGCAAATAGGACGGGTTGACGCCTTCGAACGTCCAACCCGGGTTTTGCACTTTGATTCGAAATCAAAAAGGAGGAACAGTCAGATGTGGGGCCGTGCACAAATTACGTAACGGTGATTTTACCAATTTTTGACTCACTCCCTATGTAATGTTTTGTAACGTTTTGGCACGCCACTCCCCTAATATTACGTAACGATTTCAAAACCACTACCACCCCCAAAAAAAAACTATTCACTTATTTTCATTCCAAATTTTCTTAGTTTCACACAAATGCAAACGCTGTCGAAAACCCCCCTCCCCCTACGTAACGTTTTGTACCCCCCCTATGACCATTACGTTATTTTTCCACGGCCCCTGTAGTCCCAGTGGAGGAGGGCGAGGAAATTGATATTTTTTTTCTTAAAAGTTATACCCTTTAGACCTATTTCTTTGCGTTCCCGAAATTACGTAATTTTTGAAAAAAAATTGTAAGCGGCGCCATTTTTATTTCGTGCTTTGTTTTTCTAACATTTTTGCGTTCGGCTAATTTAATTGAAAAATTTTTGCCTGCGGCGCCCTTTATCTTCTTACTCGAAACCAAGATCCCCCGTTTTAGGAAAACTGATCCCGTCTCTGTTTCTAAATTTTTTCGAATAAAAGTAGAGTATGACCATGGGGGAAATAATTTTTTTCTACGGTATGACGAAAAATTCGAGAAAGTTGAAGAAAAAAATTAAAGAAGTGGCAGAGCTCAAGTTTTTCGTAAAAAAACGTTTTTTGTAAAGAAAAAGAGCAAAATAAATCTTTTCACCCCTTTTTGGGTGTTACAAATATTGGCAGCCCCTTATTTTTCGCTTTTACCCTCCCGCTAGTTTTGAAGAATTGGTTCGCTACATGTTTCGAGATCATGTCATAAAACACCTCGAAAATATCAAATGTAGTGTAGGGCCAGCTTTATTTAAAATCAATAATATCGCAAGCAAAAAGCTCTGCAGGAAAAACAGCGCCGTTTATTGATTTCTTTGGCTGCTAGTGGTAGCTGCATGGTTTGGCCGATTCCGGATAGATGTCACTAGTAGAACAGAATGGAAAGAAATTTAATTAAAAGCGAATATATTTCTTTCTAATGTTAACAACCTCACGAGTTTATCGCTCAGTATCGTAAATAATGGACCCTGCCGTCTCCTTTAAGCAAGAAAAAGCTGTGGTTTGGACCTAAAAACATCTAATTTTTAATTAGATTAGATGTTCAAATCTGTCCCCTTCTTGAGCCTCACAATATCCCAATCTATTGTAAAAGTCTTGGCGCGTAGCAGCAAACATTTCAGGGGTGATAGAGTTGCCTGCCTCCAAAATTTTCGCCCTCAACTCCTGTATAGTCGTAGGCCGTAAGTGAGGGTGTTGGAAAATTTTGTCGTGCCAACAACCCCATAGGAAAAAGTGGTTTGGCGCAAGATCTGGTGATCGAGGAGGCCATTGGATATTTCCATACGTGGAAATAATTCTATCACCAAATACCTGACGAAGGTAATTTGTAGCCTGGCGTGAATTGTGGGATGAACAGCTATCTTGCTGAAACCACAATTCGTCCAAATTTATGTTGAGTTCCCTCAACCGTAGTAAAACCTGGTGTTGGAGAAGATCAACATATTTTTGGCTATTCAAATTCTCTTCAATGAAAAAGGGTCCAATAATGTGATCCCCGACAATACCGCTCCAAACATTTAATTTTTGAGGATGTTGCGTTCTAACACTTGCGTGCAGATGTTTATTTTCGCGGGACCAATAGCGGCTATTTTGTGGATTGTGAGAGCTATGAAGTTCAAATGTCTTCTCGTCACTAAACAAAACTTTTGATAGGAAATTTTCGTTCCTGTCACATTTATCCCTCATAACTTCACAATATTCTAACCGGCGAAAATAATCAGCTGGTTGCAATTCCTGCGACTTCCCAATCTTAAACGACTTGTAACCGTATTTTTTTAGGATCCATTGGCAAGTACTGTTGGGAATATCCAGTGCCTCCGCAATCGGTTTCGTCGTGTGCCTCAACGTAAGCGCATACCATTTCGTTTCGTTCCACCCTGCGTGGAAGAACGGGATGCTCTGGTATTTCGCCGTCGTGGTAACACTTTCTACAACCATTTATGAACCCGTACCTTTCAAAACGATGATAAATGTTGTAGACAGTTTGAGCCACAGGAAACGGTCGATCTGGAAACGCAAAAACAAAAAGCCCAATGACCTCGTCCGCATTGTCACTTTTTATGTAGTTTTTTATAATAAAAATCTTTTCTTCTCGAGTATACGGCATTTTAAAAACACAAAATTTACGAAACTGAAGCGACTCGAAAGGAAATAAAAATGCAATGCCTGTGAATCCCAGTTTTTCCTCGATCATCTCATGGTGTGGCCGCCATCTAGCGGAATTTGCAGACATCTTGTCAACGGTTATTATTGCAACTATGATTTATGCTCACAATGAAAGAGTGGCGACAATTTTTTCTCATAATAACAAACTGGCACCATTGCTCAATATATATGTTTCTTTTGTGCGTGCAGAACTTTCTATGCCATTTCTGTTTGATTTATTGAAATCCTATCCCTAAGGAAAATCTTAGGAACCCTGAACGGAAGATAACCGAAACCACTTGAATGCGGTCGGTATAATATTCGTTTCACCTCTTGAAGTTATTTATAGTTCTCGTGTACTCAACCTGTTGTTTCGAGCGTTCTTGCATCGATCAGAAACTTTTGAGCTGCCAATATAGCGTTTCAATAATAAACAGACAGCTGTTATCATAAATAAACGATCTCAGCTCTTCGACGAAAGTTTCGGTCAAAGTGCATTAATCGCTTGCAGGACTTGGCACGCCCACTGTTAAACTAAAGGGGTGCCTAAAATATATGAACTTTTTTTAGTTTATAATTAGCTGTAAGATTTTGGATTCAGCAGCCTTGAAATAAAAACTTACGATAAAAAAATATTTACTAAAACTAAACTTTTTTATTTGATTGAATCTTATCTTCGGATATGGCTTGTGTTTGGCTTCCGCTTTTATTGAAGATATCAAAAAGATAGTTTATAGCTTTTTAATACGCTTAGCGTTGAGACCACAATTCAAAATACCTGTCAAAAGATAAATAGTCTGAAATTGGTGCTAAAAGGGTCACTATTTGCTGATTCTTTTCGAGAATATGGAGATAAAACGAGATGCTGAATTGGGATGACATTTTGTACGTTGTTTTAAATAATTATAGAGTGCAAAGTATTTAATTGTTTCTCAAAAATTTAGAACAAAATTATTATTTTAGACTATGCTCTTACTCAACCCGACCCAACCCCCTCTCCCACGCCCTGGAACAATTTTGCGTACGCCACTGATTGAATTGTTTATGTTGAAATATTTTTTTCGTTTTATTCTGTTTGATGTACAATGTAAAATAATAAAGAGATTCGTAAGTTCCTGGGATGCCCTAAAAGTGTGCCTTGTCCTTTAAAACTCCGAGTGGAAACAATATTCCCAAGCAACGCATCGGCAGAGTCGCATTCGGGAATAGTTCGAACAGAGATATCCCAAAAACTAATCAAACAAGAATTTCCCGTTTGACTAAATAAACAAGTATTGAGACAAGTTCTAAATTTACTTAGTTAGGTACGCTGTCGCAGTGAATTCAGCTACTTTCAGCGGATTTTATGCTAAAATAAACGGGCTTGTTGTGTCGTGAAACAGGAAAGCACATTTTCGAGCAGTTGCTGACTTTACTCTAAATAATTAGAATTTGATTAGTTGATTTTGTCAGTCTGCGGTTTGGGTTGGGACTTGGTTTTTTTACAAGCTCTAGTTTAAATAACGAGTGCAGCGAGTCATTTAAAACCGCGAGTAAAAAAAGCACAGTTTAGCCGCGAGGTGTAATCAGTTTTTTTAATACCTTTATCAAAAAATCCTCAGAAATCGAAAAATACTACAAAACACTCGAACATAAGATCCACTAACGGGCGGCTGATTGATGACACAACAAATGGTTTTTTTATAAACGTAATTCTTTTGAGTCGATGACCTTACATTGATGGATATTTTTTACGCTATTTTTCTTCAGATTTCGTAAAAAATGGATGGAAGCATTTTTTTGCACCGGAGATTAAAAAAAAAGTTCATTGCATCTGTCGCCAAAAAGGCCAGGACTCGGTTATTTGCGGACAATTATTAAAATTGCACTGATAAAAAAGATTAGTTTGACACTACAATCAATCATTGTCATCAATAACTGCTATGTCGCAACCACGTTTCTGGAGGCGCTTTTTTATATGATGTAGTGGAAAAAGGAGTGGAATAGTTCCAAAATTTCTATTCGGTTCTTTTTGGTAAGATAAATTCATATTTGACAAGGTGATTAACAACACAAACAGTGTGGTCATATTTGTTAGTTTGGTTATGGCTAGCATGCATTAAATATGCGATCAAAAATTCAAGTCAATATTCAAGTGCGAAAGAAATTTTAATGTGTAATATATGTCGCGTTTATTGCGAAAAACCAACAATTCTGCCGTGTTTTTTGAGATTGTGGTTTTTGAGGTTATGTTTTCACAACCAGCAGCTGGACCTCTCAAAAAATGTGTTGAGATATCGACGTTTGCTGATCATAATTTAATTTTGGTGTAAAACAATTTTGTGTTAACTTGTGGTAGATGTTAATTTGCCTTTAAATTTACAAAAAAACAAACAATGAATAAGTATTCCAACAAAGTAGTACGACAATTTGTTTTAAAGAAATTCTTATTTTGTCACATAAAATAATTTGCAATTTAATCAGGAAATTGTTTAAAATTTTTGATTATTTTAGGTTGAGAAAATTATACAAGAAATGCCTTTTTGTTGTTTAAAATTACAGTAGAATCGTAAATGTTAAGCCTTTTTCGAAGTTCATTGATCAGGGGGGGAGGGGCTAATTACAAATCCTGGTGGAGGGGAGTAGTTACTCTCATTACCCACCTCCCCTCCTGTCCCCGACGCGTGTGTATATTAGTCAGAATAATAATGTTCAATATACAGGGTGCATGTTCCAACGAGGGGGACAAGTTTTGGCAATACTGCCTTACTAACTGCAGGACTGCCTTACTAACTGCAGGACTGCCTTACTGACTGCGGGGCTGCCTACCTGACTGCCAGACTATGAAAACTTAAAATTTTTAAAATGCCGGACTAAAATTGATTACCTCCAATATGAGAGACAATATTTGATTTTTGTACTATCATTCTTATAAAATTTATAAACCTACTGTTTATTCTACATTTCTAAATTCAATAATATTTAAACACAAAAAAAAAGTATTTTAAAAATGAGCATAAATATATTAAAACTTAATAAATTTTTAATTAATATATGTTACAAAAATCCAACATTTTAAAAAGTATTGTAAAAATATATTACAATAAGATATTAGCTGCTAAAACTCATTTTATTTAATTAAAAAAAATATGTATTACTATTTATTATCGCTTATTTTTAGATTAAATATCTGTTTTATTATTATTTACTAAATTAATATTTTCAAATTTAAAAACTTTCGTTTTACATGGAATTAAAATAAAATCTAATATTTTAAGGAGTAATATACAATTACACTAAAATAAGATATTATATAGATATAACATTAAATTGTTACGAAGGCGGTTTTTCTCTCTTTCTTTATTCTGTCCAATCCCTTTCCAACATCTCTTAATTTAGTTTTTTCCCGACTTGAAGTTTTTCTTTCTTTGCGTTTCCCTGTATTTTTTTTAGCCAAACATTCTTCTTCTTCTTTCCTGGAAAAGAGTACCAAATTTAGTACAAGAAATACATATAAAATCTGGGGAGCAATTCATAATAACGTAATTTTTTAAATTTTTATAAAAAAAATTAGCAAAATAAATGAGTTAAATGTTAAAACACCGACCGTTCTTATGTACATAAAAGTTTACAAACTAACGTTAATTTTTTTTTAAATACAAATAAAACAAAAGTAGAGAAAAACAAGCCAGGGTTAAATTTTGTCCTAAAAAAATACTTTGACAGAAAAATATAATTCCTTTATATAGAATTCTTTGATTTGTTTTTTAAAATTAGTGTAACCTATGTAAAATGTCTTTAAATTTTTTATTTAAAAGAAGTAGTTTGTTTAGGCATGTTATTTCCAGATAATTTGGATTGTGTTGTACTTGCATTATGAAAAAAAAAATACGACCTAACTTGCGCAATACAAAAACGCTAAACCACACATTTTAACCCCTGAAGCTTCCCACTGTCGATGTCGTCGAACGGTTTGACTGTCGTAAATTTTAAACAGTATAAAGAATTGTTCATAAAAGGCAAAAATAAGAAAAAAAAATCTATCAGTGCCTCGATCTGTTTCAAAACTTACCTTGAAATTCCGCAAAAAGTTCTGGTATTTCCCAATCTTCTAAGAGTGTTTGCAAATCATTCTACCGTAGCCCGGGTATAACGAAAGATTTTTTTCAAGTTTCGGCCTTTGTCGGTCAAGACACAGCCGTCGCGCCCCACGATTAAATATCGAATGACACGTTGCCATGAAACGCCGTGACTTGCGAAGGGTAGGGGGTTGGTGGCCGGTGAAAATAGATTCACCAGACTATTGTTGATGCGAGTATTCTTAAGGCGCAATTACACAGACGAACATGCTCAAGCAAAAGATCTAAAATTTTTTGCGTGAAAATTTTTGTGAGCTTTTCTTTGAACATTTTGTTCGGGTAAATTTTTGAGCAAATTATTGCTATCTGTTTTGGAAACATATTTTTAAACATGAGAATAAATAAAATTTTACATCAGTGATCAGTGATCTCAATTCTTTACAAAAATGGAACACCAACTTTTATTTTAAATTTTTGTGAAAAAAAGCCGTTTTATAATTACTTATAATATAATTAAAGGTTAATTTTGAAAAAAATCTGCAAATGAGACTAGATGAGCCGTGCTTTTAAAAATAACTCCCCTCCCTTCAGTTCAAGAGCTCAAGCAATAGGCACCTGCTTAAAAATTTCCCAAAGAAGTAGGTAGTTGATTTTTGTTAATCAATTTTATAAAAAATCAAACTCTGTGGGTTTTATCGAAACTTATTAATAACAAAAATACGGTGAGCTCATGAATGAATTTAATATAAAACTTACCATAGACGTTCAATCTGGCTGAGTGGTGCACGTTGCCCAAAGAATTCGACGCGCGACATGTATAGAGTCCGCCATCTTCGACTCGGACGTTGGAGATGTTGAGATGACTGATCACGTCGCCGGCATAATCCAGGTATTGACTTATTGCGAACCTGAAGCAAAAAAATCACCGTGCGATGTAATCATAGAGCTAAATTTTTTAAATGCCTACTGTATTTTAAGGACTTACTTATAGTCAGAGAGCTCGCAAAAAAAAGCAAAAGTTTAGGAAAGGCTAATATGTTTAGGATGGAGTACACTTCGACCATACAACAGGTGTCCAAAAAGTTTCAAATCTACTTATTTATTTATTATTATATACGGCACAGCCATTTTACATTAAAATATAATAAACAAATAATAATACTTAACAAAGGACACGGGGTAGAATATAATAGCAACAAAGTATATGAGCATAAAGTAATATACATACGGAACAGAGGCGAAGTGTATCGCAGGCTCCTGCGCGAATCCTCGCGAATAGTGTTTCTGCGCACAAGTCTGCGATCTATTTCAGCCGGCTTTGCGGCTCTGTTCCGTAGGTATATTACTCTATGATATCATTCTATATGTTTCTTATTTTATATTTAATGTTACTTGAAAATGGATCGATGTTATTATTATTTAGACATCTTAGGGTTCTCGTAAGAGGAGAGTAAAAGCCATAGTTAGCCTGATGAAACGGAATCCAAAACATCCAAGAATTAGCCGTTCTTTGATTTGTATTAAAGAAAATTTCTTGCAGAATAATTGGACAATATAACAAACCCTTCAAAATTTTAAACGATGATTATAAGTCAGAAATCTGTCGTATTTTTTAAGGGTAGCAATATTGAACTGGTGACTAATTAAATTGTAATTAATTTAAGTATTCTGATACACTGCAGAGCCTCTAACACGTCCTACATAAGGATTAACCATTTTTCGATATTGCAACCCGGACTAACAGATTTTCCGCAAACTTGGCTTTTGGTTTGTATTTTCAGGGGTATTTTCAATTTTATCTGTACAGGGTGTCCCAAATTGGGCACTTTTGGGGGGTTTAAGGTACTTCCAGGCGAGATAGGACAAAACTGACCCCCACTTGCGAGGTTCGATTTTCAAGAGAAGATCGAAGGTGAAAACTGCATCTTCATATCGTCACATCAGAATTACAAGGTTCTATGAGCTTTATCAAACAAAAAATAAATAGAAAAAACTGGTGGGTAGTTTCAGATTTATTAAGAAAATTCCAAAGTTCCAAGGGGATGATTTTAAATTATTTTAGAATTACAAAGTTCTATCGACCAAAATATTTTTAGTCGCGATTTTGATTATACTTTTCTCCTCGGCCAGTCCTGACTTTTAAATTATCTTTTTGCCGTTTTTAAATAAAAATGTCCTCCCCTCCTTTTAAGGTACGTTTTCTATGATGCGGCGGACGCATCGGGCGTCTGACGCAAGTAATCGTTTCCTTTGGCCCGTCTGCGTTTCGTGACTATATTCAACCGTATGAGTCAGACGCTGTATGTCAGCCGCATGCGTCCTCCGAATCATAGGAACCCTAAGTATTATTTTTTGCAAACTAGTGCATTTAAAAGCACTAAGAATTTTTTTTTTTTTATTAAACTTGTATTTATTCATTTCATTTTCTTAAATTAATGCCAATAACATTATTTTGTTTGAAAACCAATTTTATACAAAAAAAGTTAAATTAAATTATGTTCTTACGTTTATTTATTGCATGCGACTCAAGTTTTTTTTATCGGTAATCTCCACTAACACAAATTATTTTATACTTTTTAGTCCGTTTTAAAAACGGAGAGCTTTATTAAAACCTATTTTTTATTTAATTAATTACTTTCTGCTTCTTAGTGTATTTTTTTTTGTTTGGGAAATATTGCGTAAATTTAAATCTAAAAACTGCAGCTTTGGTTCAAACTTTACGAATTTTTAAATATATCAACCCCTCTCACTCCTTCAATCACCTCACACCCATCATCATAGCTTTTTATCCATTATAAGGACATTTTTAGTAAAACTCAAATCTGAAAACTGCATATTCATAGCAAGATTGGTTCAAAATTTATGGATTTTTAAATATATCAACCCCCTACTACTCCCTAGAGCACACAACGATATCGTTTTTTGTTATAAAATTAGAAAAAAACTTAGGGAAACTTAAATCTAAAGACTGCAAATCCTTAGCAGCTATGATTTAAAAGTTATGATTTTTTTAATTTTTAAATAAATTAACCTCCTCTCACCTTCTTAACTACCCCCCACCAACGCAGTTTTTATTGTAATATTATAATGTGACTGGAATTACATAAGTTTACCAAATTTTATTAAACTCGGTTAACGACAAGTTAAAACTTTTAAATGTACCAATGTTCTATCTACCAGTTTCTTAATATAAAAATTATTTTGAGAATTACAAATTTCTATCCCAATTTTCCGTGTCAAACATTGACAGTTTCCTATGGAAAAAAATAAATCAAACCAATTTTTTTAAAATCTTCGAAATTAAGTCAAATTAAATTATTAGTTTAAAATATTTAAACAAAACAGATGGCATAGTTCTAGAGCACGATTTTAAAAAAATGCAATTGCCAAAAGTCGCAAGGCAGGTAGATAGAACCTTGTAATCCTAAGGTGACGATATGTCAAGCCATTTACAAGCTACGCACAGTTGGCCCCCGGATAATTTTTGGTCAAAAATGGCTTAGTGTGAAGGGATCCTAAAGCAAACAAATTTCGTATTATTTGAAAGTAAACAATCCAGCGGGCCTGGAAATGCAAGAAACAACAAGCAAAATATGGTTTTATGCGCTTCAGCGACGATTTTTTTAATGTTGTGTTTTCTGATTCCAAGACGTTTTATTTTCCTTCATATTTTAAGAAATTTTAACAGAGATTTTTATACAGGGTTCCTAAGATTTTCCTTAGGGATAGGATTTCAACAAATCAAACAGAAATGGCATAGAAAGTTCTGCGCGCACAAAAGAAACAGGTATAGCAATGGTGACAGTTTGTTATTATTTCCGGACTGCTTTCATGAGAAAAAATTGTCGCCACTCTTTCATTGTGAGGATAAATCATAGTTGCAATAATAACCGTTGACAAGATGTCTGCAAATTCTGCTAGATGGCGGCCACACCATGAGATGATCGAGGAAAAAATTAGATGTTTTCAGGTCCAAACCACAGCTTTTTCTTGCTTAAAGGAGGCGGCAGGGTCCATTATTTACGATACTGAGCGATAAACTCGTGAGGTTGTTAACATTAGAAGGAAATATCTTCGCTTTTAATTAAATTTCTCTCCATTCTGTTCTACTAGTGACATCTATCCGGAAACGGCCAAACTATGCAGCTAGCACTAGCAGCCAAAGAAATCAATAAACGACGCTGTTTTCCTTGCGATATTATTGATTTTAAATAAAGCTGGCCCTACACTATATTTGATATTTTCGAGGTGTTTTATGACATGATCTCGAAACATGTAGCGGACCAATTCTTCAAAACTAGCGGGAGGGTAAAAGCGAAAAATAAGGGGCTGCCAATATTTGTAACACCCAAAAAGGGGTGAAAAGATTTATTTTGCTCTGTTTCTTTACAAAAAACGTTTTTTTTTACAAAAAACTTGAGCTCTGCCAGTTTTTTTATTTTTTTCTCCAACTTTCTCGAAATTTTCGTCATACCATAGAAAAAAATTATTTCCCCCATGGTCATACTCTACTTTTATTCGAAAAAATTTAGAAACAGAGACGGGATCAGTTTTCCTAAAACGGGGGATCTTGGTTTCGAGTGAGAAGATAAAGGGCGCCGCAGGCAAAAAATTTTCAATTAAATTAGCCGAACGCAAAAATGTTAGAAAAACAAAGCACGAAATACAAATTTTTCAAAAATTACGTAATTTCGGGAACGCAAAGAAATAGGTCTAAAGAGTGTAATTTTTAAGAAAAAATATCAGTTTTCTCGCCCTCCTCCACTGGGATTACAGGGGCCGTGCACAAATTACGTAATAGTCATAGGGGGGAGGGGGGTTACAAAACGTTACGTAGGGGGAGGGGGGTTTTCGACAGCGTTTTGGCCAAAAATTCGACCCGAGAGCCCACTGTGCTACGGGGGGGTTTTGAAAAGTCTGCATTTTGGGAGAGGGTCCGTAACGTCGTTATTACTAAAAATTCTATTTTGTTGTAAGGAGCTTTTTTCTAGATTTTTGACAAAGAATTTAACTGTCTTTTCAGATTTTTTCCACCGTCTTTAGTTTCCAAGATATAAGCCAAAGTGAGTATTTTTCTTATGTTACACCCCATATTTTATTTAATTTTTGAATTTGTAATTTTTGTTTTCGAGATATTTAATATTTGTCAATTCTGTTCTGGCCTGCTTTTTCAAACTACAAAACTTTCATTTGAATGTAACGTTATTATTATAGAAGCACGTTTCAAGTGATAGTTAATAACTTTTTAAAATAGTAGATATTTAGTTTATCAATTTTATAAGAAATAAATCATAAACCATTTTTGTTAGTTAGTATGTTCTCTGTTCTTACAAAGAGCGTGATATACAGGGTTCCTAAGATTTTCCTTAGGGATAGGATTTCAATAAATTAAACAGAAATGGCATAGAAAGTTCTGCGCGCACAAAAGAAACAGGTATATTGAGCAATGGTGCCAGTTTGTTATTATCTCCGGACAGCTTTCATGAGAAAAAATTGTCGCCACTCTTTTATTGTGAGCATAAATCATAGTTGCAATAATAACCGTTGACAAGATTTCTGCAAATTCCGCTAGATGGCGGCCACACCATAAGATGATCGATTTGAACATCTAATCTAATTAAAAATTAGATGTTTTCAGGTCCAAACCACAGCTTTTTCTTGCTTAAATGAGGCGGCAGGGTCCATTATTTACGATACTGAGCGATAAACTCGTGAGATTAGAAAGAAATATCTTCGCTTTTAATTAAATTTCTTTCCATTCTGTTCTACTAGTGACATCTATCCGGAAACGACCAAATCATGCAGCTAGCACTAGCAGTCAAAGAAATCAATAAACGCGCTGTTTTTCCTGCAGAGCTTTTTGCTTGCGATATTATTGATTTTAAATAAAGCTGGCCCTACACTACATTTGATATTTTCGAGGTGTTTTATGACATGATCTCGAAACATGTAGCGAAACAATTCTTCAAAACTAGCGGGAGGGTAAAAGCGAAAAATAAGGGGCTGCCAATATTTGTAACACCCAAAAAGGGGAGAAAAGATTTATTTTGCTCTGTTTCTTTACAAAAAATGTTTTTTTTTACGAAAGCTCTGCCACTTTCTTTATTTTTTTCTTCAACTTTCTCGAAATTTTCGTCACACCGTAGAAAAAAATTATTTCCCCCATGGTCACACTCTACTTTTATTCAGTTTTCCTAAAACGGGGGATCTTGGTTTCGAGTGAGAAGATAAAGGGCGCCGCAGGCAAAATTTTTTCAATTAAATTAGCCGAACGCAAAAATGTTAGAAAAACAAAGCACGAAGTAAAAATGGCGCCGCTTACAATTTTTTTTGAAAAATTACGTAATTTCGGGAACGCAAAGAAATAGGTCTAAAGAGTATAATTTTTAAGAAAAAATATCAATTTTCTCGCCCTCCTCCACTGGGACTACAGGGGCCGTGCACAAATTACGTAATGGTCATGGGGGGAGGGGTGTTACAAAACGTTACGTAGGGGGGAGGGGGGTTTTCGACAGCGTTTGCATTTGTGTGAAACTAAGAAAATTTGGAATGAAAATAAGTGAAAAGTTTTTTTTTTGTGGGGGGTAGCGGTCTTGAAATCGTTACGTAATATTAGGGAAGTGGCGTGCCAAACCGTTACAAAACATTACATAGGGAGTGAGTCAAAAATTGGTAAAATCACCGTTACGTAATTTGGGCACGACCCCACATCTGACTGTTCCTCCTTTTTGATTTCGAATCAAAGTGCAAAACCCGGGTTGGATGTTCGAAGGCGTCAACCCGTCCTATTTGCTTGATAAAGTTTCTATGGAAATATCTCAGTCGATTTCTCCGGCCGTGTATGAACGCTTTAGGTTAGGCATTTGCATGTATCTCAGTCCCCAGCCTGTAAACAGTGCGTAAGGACAATGGTTACAAAATGAAAAGCCGAAAAATATTTTTTTTTTACGATATCTTTCATCAGTTTGGTATTAAAGTCGAGTAAAAACAATTTTTATTCCAGTCCTAAAGGTATGAAAATGGAAAACATTAGAAAACAACAACCTGGAATGGATTTATTACGTGTAATATGTAGTAACAACATCGCCTCATGCCCATCCTTCTCTGCCTAATGTGCTTTTCCGTTTGTCTGCGTCTTATACACGGCTGCTTGGCCCCCTAAGGATTTGCTTAGGAACCCTGTATAAAAGAACATGATGCTTGATTTTCGATACGTATTGGAAAGGATATGAAAGCATTGTAGTTATTACACTAAGCAGGACATTGTCAGAATGGATTGACTAGGCATGGCATACTAGACAGAAATGCAAAATATTAAATATCTCAAAAACGGCTCTATCAAACTCACATCACATATGCTATATTGATTAAAAGGAAATTTAATCACAAATTGAAAAATTAATTAAAATATGGGGCGTTCCATAAGAAAAATACTAACTTTGGCTTATATCTTGGAAACTAAAGACAGTGGAAAAAATCTGTTAAAATTTAAAAAGTTAAATTCTTTGTCAAAAAGTCTATAAAAAAGCTGTTTACATCAAAACTAAAGTTTCAGTAATAACGAAGTTATAGACCCTCTCCCAAAATGCAAACTTTTCAAAACCCCTCCGTAGCTTGTAAACGGCTTGACATATCAAAATGCGGCTTTCACCTCTGAACTTCTCTTGAAAATCGAGCCTCGAAAGCGGGGTCAGATAGTCAGATTTGTTCTATCTCGCCTGGAAGTACCTTAAACTCCCCAAAACCCTACATAAAAGTCTGAGTTTTCTGGTGGGTCCGCATGCGAACATGTATAATATATTTTGTCATCCATTATAATTTTTTCTGTTGTTAATAAAATGACGGATACGTAACAAGCGGCAACAATAAGGAATCCTTCGAAGTTGGGTATCGGTATATTTTGGATATATTTTCCGTTTTCTATAATTTAAGCCTTTTTTTACAATGTATCTGGAAACTGTATTAAAAGCTCCGATACTCTACTACCACTTCAAAAGTAAGCTGTTTATTTTCATTATTGTACTAAAGTTTCCTCTTTTTACTTTATTTTTTTTATGTAATTCTCTGCAATGTGATGATAAACATATTTTATTTTTTTATTATCATTTACTGTCGATTTTGATATGTGAAATCCTTAGGAAACCTTTCAAGTTGACACTCAAACAGTATCCTTTGTAAGTTCGACGATCCTGTCTACCCTAATATCGGTAAACGTTGCCGGTCTGCCACTCTTCGGTAAGTTACGACAAGGTATTCCTTTTTTGCATTCTTGAATTGTGCGGTAAATGGTTGTTTTAGATATATTTTGATTTGGGAAAATTATTAACGATATATTTTTTCGGCGTTCTGCCAACAAGGTTATAAATAGATTTTCGAAGCTTAATTTTGTCAACCAAGTAAACAAAACCCAGGTCAATGTTTCCTACCATGGCTATCTAGATAAATTTGATTTAATATTCCGCAGAGCACAGTCAAACCTTTTCTCAAATCTTTTGGGACACCCGTTAAAAGAACTGTAGAGTCTAAGTAGGATTGCCAGGTGGCCTGATTTTCGAGGACTGTCCCGTTTTCGGACCGCTGTGTCCTGCGTCCTGGAAAGACCCTCTTCAGGACGCCAAATGTCCCGCAAAAGTCTCAACTAAGAAAATACGTTTTTACAGCCGCCAATTTTTGTTAGTTATGACGCCAATCTCATTTTACATGGTCGCGACTCTTTACATATGCTGTTGTTGCGTGTGTGCGTCTCGTACGTTTCAATTCGCGGAGGTTATGTTTTCGTTTTTTTAAAACAGATTTTATTTTGCAAAAAGAAGTTTTACAGTCAAAATTGTATCTATAAATAATCATAATGGAATCTTCTCAATCCTGATTCCCTGATAAAGATCTTTTAGTGTGTGATGTCATTGCTTTGAAACTTTTTTGAAATAGTTGCATATGAGAAAACGCCTCCGATGTTTCTCTTATTTATTTATTTCTGTTTATTACCATGTGTTTCTATCCTGCTTTCTTTGGTTTGGTTGTTATCGTATTTCCAACCTATTGATTTTTGGCCTCCCTTCGGCAATACTCGCTACGTTTTTTCTCTTATTTTTGCTTTAGCAACATAGAGCAGACGCTATAGAACGTAGACGTGCGTCTGATCTGAAGGTTATACATGATAAAAACGTGACCTTGGTGAAAAAGTTCAACGCTAGACCGCAGAGACTCTGATACCTGTTTGCGAGCGAAAGTCTTTGTTTTTTTACAGATAAAAAAGACGTGGTGACGTCATATCACTGCGACGGTTGGGAATGCATTGGGACGGTTATATAACTACATCGTGACGTTAATGATTACTCTTGATATGAAAGTAGTAAATGGGCCCGTTATCCCGACGTTATTAATTGAAAATATGTTGATCTTTTTCTAAACCACAGGGTGTAAAGAATACCATAGTCATCCTTTGAACTGATAAAAGGGGGGTCAAAACAAGTCAAAAAGTTCGTATGACTTATGGGGCAAAACTCAAAAGATTTGTGTCTAAATTTCTTTAAAATTGAAAAATTTAGGTGCTTATATCTACCAGAAGTTTACATATATTCATGTCTAACTCCACGAAAACAGTATGTGTCAGTCAATGATTTTGCAACGGATTATCATAACGAGGTAGTATCTTCTGAAATTAATGTTACTTGTGGAGTGCCCCAGGGGTCAGTTTTGGGGCCCATACTGTTTGTTTTGTGTATAGAGGATCTCAATTCTGCAACTGGAAACAGTAATTTAGTGTGTTATTGCAATGATTCTACGGTTACTGTAACTGTAACTGATAAGTCTGAACAAATGTTTAACTAACACTATTTAATATTACTCGTTGGTTTCAACAAAATTCATTGTACATAAATCTAGAAAAAACCAACTAGTTATGATTTCTCTTTTCACAAAGTAGACGCGATATGGACGTTAACATTTCAGTACACAACAAAAAATGAACAAATGAAATTGCTGTCAAATTTTTGGGAATACATCTGGATGACAATCTTAATTGGAGGAACCATTGTGCGAGGATGAGTTCTTTTCTGGGAACATCATACTTCCTTTTTAAAAATCTAAAAACTTTCTTGAACACTGATAAACTAAAAACAATATAAACAAAAAAAACTTTTAAGGTGTATGCTTGGATTGCCTCAAAGACACACTTGTAATAGTTTTGTTCAATTTAAAATTCTCTCTTTGTGTAACTTGTATTTGTTCGAATTATGCAAGTTTGTATTTTCTAGAAAACAAACTCTTGAATGTAATAAGGATGTGCCTAGATTTAATACTAGACAAAAAAATCAATTAAGAGTTCCTTTTCATAAAAGCAAACTTGGGGAACATTTGCCTACAGTTATTAGCATAAAGGTTTTCCAACATTTACCTAAAACTTTACAAGGGATCAAAACATTAAATCATTTTAAGACTCTACTTAAGTCGTTTTTTATTACGAATTTTTTTATAATATAAATGAATATTTTTCTAAAACATTTTGATCTTAATATTAAATATAAACAGTGTACAAAAAAAATGAAGAAACATTTAGTTAAATGTAATATTTAATTACTGTTAAGACAAAATTACTTGTACTATGTTATTTTGACGTGTTCCATACTATTGTAATTTAATAGTCAAAGGAAAATAAAGATTTATTGTATTGTATTGTATTGTATAACTTTAACCATTTTACAAAAGAGCCATTTTCAAATAAATAAAAATAAACTTTTCCTCTAAATCCTCTAAATTAAAAAAAATAATAAAAAAAGTAATTATGATTTCCTTTCAGTTAAAGATTTAAAAAACACTTGGCAACAACGCAATTCGCTGCATACGTGAGTCTCTGACCTCCGACCCTCTCTCCTCTCTACAGCACTGTCCATAGTGCATCGTCCGCTGTTCGATGTGAAGGTTGTCAGTCGGGCGAGTCTATTTGACGCTATTATTTTCGCGAGTATTTTATGGTTTGAAATTAAACTGAATTAAAAATTTTCTCCGATCAGGAATACGCTGACAGATTTCCTCAGCGGCTTAAGTGTTTTTGCTCGATTTTTTTGAGTGTTTTTACAAATTAAAAACTGTGTGATAGGTGTTTTTAATTTTAAAAAAAAAGGTAGTGTGCCCTACAAGTGTACAAACAGATGCATAAGAAAGTGTTTTTTTGCGTGTTTGCCAAAAAAAAATAATAAAAAAAAAATTACAAATTAAAAATAGTTTTGAAAATTGTGTGACAGATGTACTTTTTTATAATAAAAGTGAACCATGTAAGACTTTATTTCGATACCGAAAAGAACTTTTAAATAAACTTTCACCACCAGACGAGGCGCTAAAACCAATTTTCGGTAAGTATCTACACATTTATTTTTTTGCTTTTTACTATTTTTAAATAATTATTAATTTGTAAGATGTGAAAAAAACCATCTTAAGAGTGATCTGTTGATATTTACGCTGTAGCCCGCCGCGCCGCGCCTTTAATTTTCTCGCACCTAAAAGCGCTTTGTTGCCAAACTGTTTAACTTAAAAGTCGTATATCTCCGAAACCACTAAGTTTTAACGCCCATATTATATGAACTTTTTTGTTTGTTTTGACCCTCCCATTTAAATAATGACTATCATATCGTTTACACCCTGTATATCAGGTCACAAACCATAAAATATATGTGACAGAAAATAAAAATATTATCTATATCATAACCTATACCTAATAATTACCATATTATTAACAACTTTACTGAAGTCACAGCATCTTAAATTCATAAACGCATAGCACTTTACTGATTAAAATGGTTGATTCTTTGATAAAAAAAACACGCGCCCCTCAGTTTTGACCTAGTTTTATCTAAAATGTTGATAAAAAATCGGAATTATTTGAGGTTAGGATTTTCAAATTAAATGTCTTTCCAGTTTTAATATGTTTTACTAGCTAAATATTAATATTTTTACTTTTATTGATACATGCAGCTACTAATCAATGATTTAATGAGGTATTTTTAAATTTTGATTTGAATTACATGTTCGTAGGCAACGTTTTTCTACTATATGCACATTTATTTCTTACTGCGTGGTAGATAGTCGACCATGTAGACTCTCCATTTGTATTGAGTAGGGGCTACTGAATTGCAACCAAATTAATATCAGTAGAATCGTTACGTAGTAAAAGTAATATCAAAGAAATTAACTGTGTCAACTATAAAGTAAGCCTCGGACTGTAAAGTTTTTTCGTGCTTCTAGTAATTTCAATTTTTCAATTTCGCTCGCCCTCTATGCCATAAATCATTTTTCAAGACAGCTCTGTCTGTCCATCTTATAAATTAATCTCCGGTGTTCAATTTGAGCATTTAAACGCCCATATTATATTAAAATTGCTACAAATTACTGCCAAAACAGCCATACTTTTCCGTGTTAATAAAGAAGAGCGAATACTGCAAAGTTGCTATTTTGACTTTTTTGCATTTTCATAATCTATATCATCATAGCTTTATTTTAAACCACTTTTTAAATTTAAATATTAAAAAAATATAAAATAAATAAATAAATCAGCGAATGTGCCATGAAATCAACTTTCAGGTCATATTGTTAGGCAAGAAAAGCGAAAGCAACAGTCTGTAGCAAATGGGCACTTTTTTCGGTCAAAATAAAATGAGAAGAGCGAATGGCACAGTTTTCTGCACATTCGCTGTTTTTCCTTAATATTTTGCCCAATTTTCTAACACAATCGCTTGGCTGGCGCGCCAGCCTTTACACATTCGCTGTTCTTTCTTACAATGTATTCTTTGGGCCTGTTTTCAAGTGCGCAAGGGTAAACATTGTTTTTTTAAAAATGTGATGAGAAAGTGCCAAATAATACCTAATAATTATGTGATAAATAAAATTAAAGTAATGTATTTATATTGGTATAAAAATTGTGTTTTAGGGTTGGGTGTTAAAAATTTTATAAAAATTTAAAAAACTGAATAGGCAGGTACCTAATGTTGGAAATATAAAAAATTATTTTTGTTGGTATAAGAAGGGATGCGATCTGAATATTAATTAATAAAAAGCAGTGGCGTACGAAAATTTTGTTTAAAAAAAAGTTAGCGCTTAGACAATTTACTCAGAAATAGTGCGCCGCATGTGAAATTTTTAGAAAAAAAGACAATAAAAAAAATACAGAAAATTTGATACAAGGAGGGGGTGACAGGCCCATGTTCGCATCTTCTAAAACTGTGTTAAAGATTAAAAAATTAATACCGACCTATAACGGCAAGTTATTAATGATTTAATAAAAGTATTTTTAGTACTTAAGTTCGGTAATTACTTTCGGATGCTCTGGAAAAAATCTTGTCATATGTGTCTAGTATTTAACTAACTAAGCTTACGCGATAAACAGCTGACAAAGGTTAAAAGTCACGTAACAGCTGCTTCAAAATCTACTTCTTGTTTTTTATTACGTAATCATACTAGTGAATAGTAATATAATACTAGTCTAACTCTATTTAACCAGGGTATCAAAATCCTCCAAAACCACCCAGATAGCAATTTGTCGTCCTTAGCATCTGCATAGAATATCCTTAGGAAGAAAAAGCATATGCTAAGGATGTTCTAAATTAACATTGGAACATCTTTAGTATGTGCTAAGAATAGGTTACGTTCCGCCCTAATCACATGCTATGCAGGTTCTTAGGATATGCTTATAGATATTCTTATCAGATGATTGCCATGTGTTTAGCACATATAGCAACGGGTCATCGTTAGCACCGTTAACTCCTAAAATATGGCTTTAATCAAAGTAAAAAATATATTTTTGAGCTCTAAAAACCATGTCCTATCACAATACATCCTAAGAAAAAAAATAAAAAAAGTGCGACGCGGCGACGGGGTTCGAACCCACAACCTACAAGTTGAAAGACCAAAGTTTTATCCACTGTACCATGCGTTTATAAAGAAATAGGTTGAAACCGCGGAATATAAGCGTTTTGGCGGATTCCTATTAGTTGACTTAATCAGAGAATTTTCGCGTTTGGTGGAAGTAGACACTTCACTTGGGATGGTTTTCTTAGTGTACTGAACGAAACGCTCATGATTTTATTGTATCATGCATATAGATGTACCTAATATTGTACCATAATTGGTATGTACTTTGCATATGCTAAAGATGTCATAAAAGTAAGTAAGTTATTTCATTATATAGGATATACTAAGGAAATACTATAATAACATTATTTTTATGTTCTGCTTTTAAGAGTAATGTTTCAATAAGTGAAATATACTTTGCATATGATAAAGATATTCTAATAGTAACCTGTTTAGTGGTATATCCTTAGCATATGCCAATAAAATACTTAGAAGCTCAATCTTTTGATGTTCTTTTATGGTACCAGAATAGCATGTGCGCTAAACTGACCAAAAAATGTTTTAAAATTGATATATTCTTTGTATGTGCTAAAGATGTACTCAAAGGGACCTGCTAAAATGGTACATTCATAGCATTTGCTATGGATATCCTTAATAGAATATACTTAAATAGTATGTACCATGCATATGCTAAAGATGTGCTCAAAAGGAGGTTTAACGCATATGCTATGCATGTAAATGTTCTTTCATTGCTATGTGGGCACGCTGCGCCGCCGCTGTCTAATTCCTGATTTTTCATTAGATATAAGATTAAAACTTATAAGTTTTGTTCAACATTCGCTGATTTTGACAAAATGTTGCTTAAATTCTGTATATAGTAATCAGGGAACATTCGTTTTTATTTTATATTAATTTCTAATAGAAAAGCAGCATCAACAATTTTTACAAGATGCCAATATTTTTTTACGGGAAAATTAAAAAGAAAAATAAAAAAAAAATATGAATTTTGAAAGAAATAAGTTAGAACTACCTTTAATAAGTCAAAAACTTCAGATGCGTGTTTCTTAAAACTAGAAATTTGCACATTCGCTCTTATTTATTATCAACATTAAAAACTATACAAAAAAAAACACATTTTGGGTCGTGCTTATGTGCCAAAGATTACGGCTCAAGCGGAAGAAATCCTGTCGATGGTGCCCTCTGTGTGAACAATCGAAACCATGAAAGTACAAAAAACTCACACACAGCCATCTGACGTTTGTTTATTTATAATTATGTCTTTATTGGATTTCTACAAAGAGTTTTTCGATAGAAAGCCATGCGATTGGTGGAAATCTACTCCTTTGTATCAAATTAAGAATAAGGGTCCTGTGAGGGATAAAATGTATAACTTACCGGTGGTCAGGCTTGATGTCAGTAAGGGGCTGACCGTCTAAAAACCATTTAAATTGAGGCGGAGGTGAACCAGTGGCGGAACATCGTAGAGACACGTGAGGCCCCGGCTGCAGAGCCTGCTCTATGAAGTTGTACTGCAGCTCGGGTATCGTGTCTAAAATAAAAAAAACATCTCTCTCACTTAAAAGAAACTATTTAGCAAGAAATTATTCTAAATGACACCTAACGACAGATACCACTCTTTAAATTCAGTTAAGATTTAAAAAAAACTAGGGTCGCCATTTTAAAATTTAAGATGGCGAACGGTAAAGAACTAAGAGAGTTTTAGTTACATTAGTAAGATAAGAATAACCCTGTTAAAAAAAATGTAGTTAGTGTTTCTGTGTACATTATTTAATACTTTGAACAACTATTTGCTTATTTTTTAATTAGTAGTTTTTAAACTTAAATGAATAATAACCCAAAATTTCATTTAAGAATACTTCGACTATTAAAAAAAATATCAGCAAATATTAACTTAAGAACAATTTATCCTTCAATTAAATAGAATTTGTAGGTTTTGCAACAACGAGTTTAGGCTCTTAAACTTAGCTTAATTTTTGTCCAAATTAGTTTTGGCATCCCTGTCAAAAAAACCGCAATGAAACTCACAAAGTAACATCTCTCTTACACACTCTGGCGACAATACGAGAACAATTTTCTCTTAGATATGTAAAGCTTGTGCGGGTCCAAGGTGTTATTCTATTAGTAGTTAGGTCATCGTAGTTTAATTTAGGTTGTAGTCATAGTTAAAGTAAGGTTATAGTTGAGTTCGATTTGTTGGTTTAAGAAAACAATCTGTTTGAATCAAAGATGGGATTTCTTGAGTCAAGAAATTCTTATTGTTAGGTTGTAGGTTGTTAGGTTGATCAAAAATCGGGTGTTGGATGAAGTATCAAAATTATTCTTTCAAGCAAGTAATGGTTAGAATATGAATTTCGTGTTGGATTAAGTACAAAAATTATTATTTGTTTACTTTTTCCTGAGTATTACTTGGATTTGCTTTAAGTAACTTAGGATTGTCTTAAGAAGCGCCTAAATATCCATCCAAGTTATTGTGTATACTTGCTCCAATAGTCCAGTCATCAGAGAATTTTAGCTTGCGAAAGGTGGGGTAGTAGCGATTTTGACATATGTTGTTTAGATGGGACCACCAAAAAAAATGTAGGTTTTCGACCTTGGGGGGGGGGGGTTGAGCTCATTCCGCCATCTTGGATTTAGTGTGCATAATTTTTTTTTTTAATTAACACGAAAAGTATAAACTTTAGGACAAAAAATCTAATTAGGAAGTTCAAGAGGATAAAATTTAATATTAGATTATAATACATAGTATAAGTATATATTATTATATACCTTATATATAATATAATATATTGACTATATATAGGGTTACATTACCGATTTTGTATGTAAGGGGAAGACTTTTTGGCTTGAAATTGTTATAGCGTGCATCCCGTTTGAGGGGTAAACTTTACCACTATATTTTAAATGGGGAAAGTGGGTCAAGTGATACCCTGTTTTGAAAGTCTCCTGAACGTCTTGACAATCGTGTGTAATAATTTCGAAAATCTATCGATTAGTTAGTAGCCAAAAAGTTTTTTCCTCTTACAAACAAAATCGATGTGTTTCAGCATTTTCTCCAATTCTTTACAGTTTTTGAAAAAATCCAGTTGAACCCTTTTAAATGGCAAACCCTGTATAATAACTATATATAATAAACACTCATTCCCGAACCATCAAAAGGTAGAGTAAACGGCGCGTTTTTTTTTAAGTGTGATATCTCCAATAGACCTAATTCATATATAACATTAGCTAAAGCAACGAATATTGATTCTCATTATATGGATCTTCTACAATGTCTATTTTATTTTTATCTTTGCTTTCAATAGAAAAATCTTGGTTTCGATTTTCACACGCCTGTCCATTACAAAATCCACAAACAATGGAACATTTGAGGTCCGCTTTTTTGCAATTTCATAAAATTACTTTTAATAAAGTGTACATCATTTCAATTGGAACAACTCGACTCAGGCTTTGTTTCCAGCCCCAATCTTCTGGGTTTTTTTTTGCTACCGCTCCATTTTTGGATTTGGTGGTATGTTCGCAACGAATGGTAGCGGGCAGCATCTTTTGTAGGTGGAAACGATGCAAGGTTGACTTTGGATTTTATTACCAGCATACAATACTACTAGGAATCGTTCGCCAGCTTTTGCAACTTCGTCAGGATTAGCATCTGGGTTGTTAAAAACTTTAATATCAGAAAGACTACGAATGGTAAAAATTTTGTTTTTCCCTAATCAAAGATCGCCGAAATTGTGTCACATTCACTAAATGCGTGCAAAACGCCAATAAATTCTGCTAGATTTTTCTACTTTAGCCTAATTGGTGAATACAGGTTCTCTGATATCTTTTCTTTCCCTGGCTTGTGAAGTAAGATGTTGTCTTGATATGGAACCAATGCCGTTAGCAGAACTAAAAGATTAATAACTTCACCAGCAACAAACCCGGAACCATGATCTGAGCAAAGCGTGGCGTATACCTCAGGGTAACGCTTCAAGGAGACTGACTGCTGCTGACTTGATGGCCTGATGCTATAGACGAGAGCAAATCTCAGCAGGGCATGTATTCTTGACGACCAGAAAGCTACATGGCCAACATGATAAACAGAGACAGACAGTATCTAGATCACCAGCCAAATGAATGCTTGATGCGTTCATCATTTAAGACACATAGAGAGTCTGCGTCTTGTTTGTTATCTAGTTTTCTGGGTAATTTTATGATGAGCTTCGGTTACGCTCTTCTAATGTAGAAGGCTTTGACCACTGCCAGCTGCTTGCAGTTCGTTGGTTTACGTTTTTACGTCCGGAAATGAGTATTTTGGAGGGTCTATATTATTAAAATATGATATACCTATATGTTTAATTGATATATTACGTCGCGTCCGTAAGTAGGTATATAAAACTGTAATATTAGGTGCCTGCCCTATATAACATATAACTCAAAAGAAGTTGCCAAAAAAAAATAAACAGTCATTTTCTTGAAAACCACAACTTTGTATATCTCGTATAGTATGCATATAATTATCAATATTTTATATTATATATCACTGGTTATACATATAATATACTGAAATATGTAAACTAGATATTATATTATTATATCAGTCAGTCAGTTGTCAGAAACAACAAAAATGTATGCAAAACCTTAAAAAACCTCAACTTTTTTTTTAATCTGACTTTGTATAGTTGTAGCTTATTACAGCTAACAGCTACAAAAAAAATTTTTGCATCAAAGTTGTAGGAAATTTTATCTTCTTTAACTTTCTATTAAGCCTTTTCGTTCCAAAGTGTATACGTTTCGTGTTATTTAAGAAAAAACGAATTTATGCACACTAAATCCAAGATGGCAGAATGAGCTTACCCCCCCCCCCAAGGTCGAAAACTTAATTTTTTTAGGGGCCCAATCTGAACAACATATCTTAAAATCCCTACTACCCCACCTTTTGCAAGCTGATGGCCTTTTTTAATCTCTAATGACTAGACTACTACGCCTCACTAATATTAAGAACTATCAAAACGAAGTTGTGCTTGGATCCACATGTATCCCCTTGGTACTTGGAAACGAGTGTGAATACGGCCCTTTGTGCGCTTAGGGTCAATTGTTTAACCTAGTTTAAACTTGATTGAGATTAAAAATGTGACCTTTTGGTATTTTAAGTTCTCTTCTTCCAACTCTTTAACCGCGGTTTGCTTTCAAGCGATATCTTTAATCCATAAAACGAACGATACGCTTGGCCAATATTGGGCCCCTGCTCATAGAACGCACTCCACTTTGGTTAGCTAAAGTTGATTGAAATTTTGCATAAATGCTGGTCGGGCATGTTCCGGCCAGCTAATGAGTCCGAAGCTTTCATTGAGAGCTATCTACTGACGACAAGCGGCGACCCGCAAAACGGGCGCATATAAATAATGCGGTTACGGTCTGTACACAGGGCCCTTAATTAAGAATAAAGTAGTTTGTTCGGGCGCAACATCTGTTTTAAGAGCCGTCCGTCTATTTGTATAATATTATGATGAAAGAATCAAAGCGTTGGCGGAAAAAGGATTTTCGATTTACAATTGGTCCTGGTTCTGGTTGAATCTGAACCGGAACCGGTCCTTTCAAATTGCTTCTTTTTGTCGCAGTTACGGTTAACCTTGGTTATAAAATTTCACAGAAGAATAAGCAAAAGAAGGAGACCTCGATTGCGTAATATCTTCGAATATTGTATAAAATAATTGTTGATATTTAAATATATATCCAGTTAAATTTTTTTTATTTTTATGAATTTTGGGATTGTACTTAAATGTTCAGATGAATATTGCTATGACGTCACCTTTCAGCTGATATGAACAGAAAAAGTCGATGTAGATACCGCATCCTGTCATGTTCCAAGCCTTGAGAATCGGATCCAGCCTATTTTGCTGGTTCAGAATGATTGCGGTTCTCAAGGTATGGACCTTCACAGGATGTGCTATCTAAGTGCAGTTTTTCTATTAATGTCAGCTGATAGGCGACGTCATAGCATTTTTGATTTGAAAGTTTAAGTAGAATCCCGGAAATCATAAAAATTAAAAACTTTTGATAGCATATATACAGCGTGGATTCTTTAATTTCCTTTAATCGTGCTATCTTGGATTTTTTATATGTCATTTTGTTTACGAGGTATGGCAAAAAAATATTTTTTGTTTAAATAGGACATCCTGTATATTTTGCAATTTTTGAAACCTGCAAACAATTCTTTCTTCAGCAATACTACACAGTAGGATCTATCTTTTACGATAATCAAGATATTTTTATCTAAATCTGTATGGAAAAATATTCCCCGTAAAACAACAATTTCATGCAAGTTTAAATGCCTGTATCTTGGAAACCATAAGAGATAGAGTATTAGTGTGTGGTATTGTCAAAAAGATAATTTTTTTTTAGAATTCAAAAGTTTCAAACTATACAGGGTGACCTATTTTTAAAAAAAATATTTTTTTGCCATAACTCGTAAACAAAACGACATAAAAAATCCAAGATAGAACGATTAAAGAAAATTAAAAATCTCAGTTTACGTGTTTTTGGATTTTTTTGTGAAATCAAATTCTAACCCGCTAACCCTGTATATATAGATAGGTACATTGCAAGTTAAATAAAAGCTTGTAACAGTAGTTTACCTAACAAGTGCGGAAAGTGATACTTCACCGCATGCGACGGCAGTTGCACGAACGACGCGTAGCGGAGTTCAGGCAAGTCGTCAAGGGCGGTAAAGGCACTTTACGCATGTGTTGGGTACAAAATATAACCTATGAGCACCGCGAGTTCCTTTCAAATTTGGGAACAAATACAGAAATAGGTATATTTTATCTATTTTTTATGTGATTTTTTTAAGAAAAGAGAGAATAAAAAAAGATATATTAATTTATTTGTTTATAAATAATTTTTTAATTTAAATTTTAGAGTGCGGTAAAGTTTTCTTTACGGCACTTGGGCGTTAAAGAAACTTTACTTAGAGAAAATTGGTTTTTTTAATGAAAATAATGACAACAGTGAAAAAATAAACATTAATTAAACACCTAGTACCCTGCCTATACTTAAATGAATATACACTACTTATAGTTAATTAAATGTTAAATTAAAAGTGCAATTTGTTGCACATTGCAAGTTCATAGCCAACGAAACTCGACGCTCATGAGCTTGTGAAATGGAATAAAATTCATTTACTCTTGCAACGGGTTGCGAGTCAGGACTTCGTACAGTGGTGGTGGCTTGTTTAGCTGGTCATGGCTGAAATCGGAGCTTGTTGAATGCTGGTCATAGCGGTAATCGGAGCTGTTGGTAGGCATTCTAACGGAGACGACGATGCTGACGCTGCTGCTGCCGATAGAGGACTTTTTCTACTAAATCCGTCACTAGATGATGCTGATAGCTTCTCCAAGATGTTTAGAGCTATCTTTTTTTTATTTTCTATGCAGTCTTCTATGTACGATTCTGCGACACTGTTCGACTTCCACCCACCGTGGCGTTTTATGTTTGTTAAATTGCTCCCTGCATTTTCTAACGTAGTTGCTGATGATCGACGGAAGCAATGACCAGTGTATAGTTCGGGGTTTTATAATCCCAAGTATCCGGCTATGTTGGATGGCATTTTGCCGAAACTGTTAACTCCGACACACTGCCTGGAACCACGGCCGTACCCAACAAAAAACCGGCGGTGCTTGGTATCCTTGGGTCGAAGATTTTTATATTTTCGATAAATATCCATGTAGTTCGATTTATCATCAGAGTCACAAACTACAAATTTTCTTGACACGTTAGTTTTTGTGTTTGAGATGGTTATTAGCAAAATCTATTTTTTTCCTCAATATCATCAACAGTCATCTTCATTAGTTCATCCCTGCGGCATGCCCCAGCGATTCCAAAAATGGTGGCAACTTTTATCATTAGGTAAGTTTCGTCTGGTGCACTGGTCAAGAATTTATCTGTTTCGGTTTTCGGTCTGAACCCCTTATTTAATTTTTTCATATAGGCCGTCAGCTTGTAATATTGACTTAAATCAATATTTTTTTTGTTTTAAGGTTCATTTTAAGCATCGAGTGTTTTGACCATAGAGAGGATGGAGCATATGATTGCGAAAGTTCCGTAAAATATGCTAAAAATACCTCTTCTTTCATTGAAGAAACTTTCTTTGAACGGCACCAGTCCTCAAATGCTTTGTGTTCTTTATCGTATCTGTGTTTGGATTTTTCCGGGATCAGTTCATCATTGGCTTGGCGTGCAGCCTCCAGGATCTCATCAGGCACCATCTCTTAATCAGAACTGAACATTTTTAACTTATTTAAGAGCTTAACGCGACTAAAACGACGAAAACTATGCTGGTAGTTAAGTAAGTATGGTTTGTTTGTATTCAGTTGTATTGTTTTTTGTGGTTGCCATGATGTACCTACCATAGCTACCTACCATAGCCAACCATCTGTGCCTGCTGACTTGTTATTCTTGGTATGAATTCTTGGATTGTATCGCTGACGAACTCTACAAACAAGGGGGTCCCGCACATAATTCCCAAATGCACATTCTAATAAGTAAAATATGGACCACTAAGACCATTCCTGCCGAACTCAGAGACGCCTCGATAGTTACCATTTTCAAAAAAGGCGACAAGGTACAATGTGGAAACTACACAGGTATATCTCTGCTTTCTGTTGCTGGCAAGATACTTGCACGAATACTATCAAACCGATTAATTTCGATTGCTGAACAAAATTTGCCAGAGACACAGTGAGCAAAGATGGACCAGGAGAGTCATTCCAGATTACGACAGGCGTTAAACAAGGGTGTGTTATTGCGCCCACCCTATTTTCTATATTTTTCACATCTACCGCCGGAAGTGGAAATTCTGTATAGATTCGATGGGGGCCTACTTAACCTAGGCAGACTGCGAGCAAAAACTAAGGTCTCGACGACCTCGGTACGACCAGCTGGTAATCAACGCATTTAACCAAGCCTACAAAAGCATTGACCTAGAGGTCAATCTTGCCAAAACGCAAATTCTTCACCAACCAGAACCAGCTACAAATCCCCAAGCTCCAAACAGAACGTGGAACATTACCCATACCTTGGGAGCCACCTATCATCAAATGCAAGTATTAACGAAGAAACACAGCATCGCCTAAAATGTGCTAGCGCAGCGTTCGGACGGTTTTCGGAGAGAGTCTTCAACAATCACGACATCAATGCGGAGACCAGGCTTCGTGTCTACAACACAGTTATAATACCAACTCTAACATATGGATGCGAAACGTGGACCACCTACAGAAGGCATATCCAACGACTAGAAAAATATCACCAAAGTTGTTTAAGACGAATACTGAAAATCAAATGGCAAGACCGACGAACAAACATAGGTGTTTTAGAGGAAGCCAGAACAACTAGTATAGAAGCCCTTTTAAGCACCAGCTTCGTTGGACTGGTTACATTATGCGCATGTCCAAAACACGACTCCCAAAGCAGATATTTCATGGGCAACTGAAGGAGGGAAAGAGAAATCAAAGAGGTCAACAAAAAAGGTATAAGGACGTTGTCAAAGGCAATATGATGAAGGGTCACATCGATTTAAACAACTTCGAGACCAGGGCAAACGGTAGGGCTTCATGGTGCCGAACAGTCCATGAGGGAGCACAAACTTTTGAAGAGCAACGACGTTAACTAGAGACGGAAAAGAGAGAACGTAGAAAGGAACCACAGTTCTGGCACACTCGGTTGCTGCCGGGTGTGCCAGAACTGTGGCAGGGTGTGCGGCGCGAGAATTGGCTTACATAGTCATCAAAAAACGCACAACAGATAGCGACGATAGAGACTAGAGGAAAATCATACTCGGTATCGAGTGATTGCCTATGATGATGACCATAGCCAACTATGACAAGCACTGCATTTAATGTCAATTTTTTTGTTGATATATCTATCTTTCAATGCTGTCAACTAGCCACGGAGCAAAAGGGTCACTGATAGTTCGCTACTATAAGAATGCAGGATGTCATGTCGAAGGTACCGATCAGTGCAGGAAAAAAACTTTACCGTCCAAGTGCGGTAAAAAAAATTTACCGCCCAAGTGCGGTAAAGTACTTCTTTCCGCACCCAAATGAGTGCGGTAAAGTGTACTTTACCGCACGCGAGTAAGTAAAAATAATTTCAACGCCGGTTAACATTGTTAACCCATTCCAAATACAGATTTTTTCTTTTAAATTTATTGAGCCTCTTTAAAGTCATCTTGGGTATAGTAATTTTGCAAGTTTATATTTTTAGTATTCTCAGTTGATTTGAAAAATAAGCGGAGGCATTTTCGCAACGGAAAGCAATTTCGTTTAAAATGCGATTCAATAAGTCAAAATTTAACGAGAGTGAACCGTTTCCTATAAATCGTTGAATCGAAATGATTTTTTACCACAATCGGGTGCTTAAGTGAGTGGAATAAATGAATTGCGTATAAGAAAAAACTCTCCATATTCATGTTATAATTCCTTATTATCTTATACAGGGTGTTTCACAATTTATGCATAAAAATTGAAGACGTGATTCCTAATACTGGTCGGTGTTTGAAATGATGATTCCTTTCGCTTAAGTTTGTTCAAAAGTTTTCCAAAAAAATAACCAAAAATGTTCTAAAACATTTCTTTGCCTTCGACTGTACATTGCAGCTTATAAAAAAGTACCTAACAAAAATAATCATCAAGCAAGCAAGTGCGTTGCCCGCCCCACTCAATAACGTTCTCAAGTAAAAAGCCTACTCCTACCGCCTCAATGCCCTTTAGCCTAACGCGGCTGCCATTTTTATAACCAAATTGACAAGTAAAACATGGATTTTCTGTCAGTTTGGTGTCAATGTGGCACCGATCATAGGCCAAAGGATACTAAAACAAAATGAGTTTACTGGCTTTTTAGTTGAGAACGGTGTTGCCCCACTTTTATCTCCGTATCGTACCACAGAAAGTAAACAAACTATGGAATATTAGCTGATTCAGTTTTGAATGTCGTGTCGCGTTGTAGTGCGGAGTATTTGATTTTTAGTGATTTTCTTTTGCGTTTTATTGTAAAAAATGACCTACAACTATTCATTTCTTGGGAAATTAAACAGCTTAGATTAACAAGAGACAAGATATCTAGTCCAACGAAAACCTCTTGGCAAATAATAACCACTGTTTATTTACAAATAAAATCACAACAAAACAAAGGTGAGAAATATCGATTATTTCTCTATCCTTTTAAATGACGTTAGAAAGATAGGGACAGAGAATTCTGTCTCAACCACTTTAGGTCGTGATTGGCTTGTGGGTGGGAAAAGTCGGTAGAGCGCAGACAGTCGGGTGATATTTTTATTGACATAAGCTTTTTCGTGTTATTTATTTTAAAATTTCAGGATGTTTTAAGCAGTTTGTAGGTCGTTTTAAAACCACATTTTGTCAAAAACATTTATAGTGTGTTTTTTACCAGTAGGAGAATATTTCAGTGCATTTAAAGTGATATTTTGAAACAAATCGTCTAATGTTTTGAAAACGAAGCGAGAGCTAGTGCAATCAATCAGTGGCGGTACTTGCCGGTAGGTACATAGTACAAAAGTATATGAAATATACTTAAATTAGTAGATCCTTAAATTAAAATATCAAGAAACACGTTTTTCTTTTGATGAGGTAGTTAATTCCCAATGCGTTAAATGAGATATTTTCGAACCATTTTATAAGGTTTTTTTCGAGGTTTTTTTTTATAAAGACGATAAAATAAAACATACTTTTGATGAAGTAGTTAATGAGCAAATAAGATATTTTCGAAGGTTTTTTTTTATAAAGACTATAAAATAAAGGTAGGCAAAGTCCTTAAACCAACTTGCAAACAACAATAAAAGTTAATTCATATGTGTTCAGGTTTGTTATTGACATAAGCTTTTTCGTGTTACTTATTTTAAAATTTTAGGATGTTTTAAGCAGTCAGTGGCGGTAAATGCCGGTAGGTACACAGAAAATACAAAAAAGTTTATGAAATATACTTAAATTAGTAAATCCTTAGATTAAAAAGAGACAAGATACCTGACACTTACGGAGACTTTGGTTATATTATTATATGGAACAATGTTTACCTTTCTGTTGTTTACAGTAAACCCACCAGTGGCGTACCTACTTAAATATAAATTTACACATGGATTATATTATTAAAATTTTACTATAATATGAAATCTGCAAAATAATTTAAAAAACATGTAAAAAAAAATTCTGCCAATTTGACCTTTGGAAGCTTCCTAACAATAAAATGTTTGTAGTATAATTTTATACAAAAGAAATTTATTACAAAGTTTTTATATGATTTATAGCAATTTCAATTTTCTACACAATAAAATTATGCCAAAAATTAAAACAAAGAAACACAGTTCATAGCACCTGGAATATCAAGAAAAAAAAATATTACCCACTAGCAAAAAATTATATTATGGTGTTTGTTAATTTTGTTATTTTTTCTGCTCATTAGCAAAAACTTACTTAAACTGACTTCTTCAGTACACAATAAAGTCAATAATGCTTAGGGTATATGGATACATCTGGGACAGACAAAAATATTCAAATATCAATTCGAAGGGCGAGCGCAGATGGCAACGGCGGCAGTATAAATCAACCTTAATATTCTGATAAGAGGTAGGAATTCAATATTCTTACAGACCTGAACATATGTGAATTAACTTGTTGTTTGCAAGTTTGTTTAAGTACTTTACCTATTTTTATTTTATAAAAAAACCTTCGAAAATATCTCGTTTGGGCATTAACTTACTTCATCAAATTTATGCTTTATTTTATAGTCTTTATAAAAAAAATAACAAGATTTAAGTCATCTCCAACGGCGAACTTAGACGGCAACAGCAAAAGTCTTTGTGATACACAGATGAGTGTGAAGAATGGTATGTTTGCCTCTGTTATATTGCTCAATGTATATCAAATCATATTAAGCGAGATGATAAGTACATGTATTTAGGTTAAGGTGTTCTTAACCGAGATGATAAGTACATGTATTTAGGTTAAGGTGTTCTTTATTTTGTTCATATTTTAACTTTTAGTATGAAATTGTTGGGAAAATTGCACCTTGTCTGGTATAATAAGAATCTGATTTAACTGAAATTTAGCACACATTTTACAGCCGTTGATAATACAGTATATTATTGTAAGGTACTATAAAACAAAAATGCTTTGAATTTTTTTTAAAATTTTTCTTTATTTTCAGTAATTCCAAGGCTTTTTGAAATAATTTTAATGATAGTAAAAATTTTGAATTAAAATCACAGTTGGTTCCTCGCTTTGCTCAGCTTACAAATTTTTTGCCTCGAGACAGTAGAATACATACCTACATTATATACCTTAATATAATTCTTAAACTTGCACATTAGCATAAGTTGTAGGTACCAGTTTACTCCCTCTTGATATGTGTTGGGTTTGTTTTCTCAATAGCAGTAAACTTTAGTTAAAATTTGTCTCTTTAGAACAAGGTGTTAGATGTATTACTTACTTATATTATTGTAGGGTATTAAGTCATGGATCACGAGAGCAAAAATTACAATGTTTTATCTTATTTATAAGTACCTACTTA
Source organism: Oxystoma pomonae (assembly GCA_963921995.1). Lineage (NCBI taxonomy): Eukaryota > Metazoa > Arthropoda > Insecta > Coleoptera > Brentidae > Oxystoma > Oxystoma pomonae. The sequence continues at coordinate 14,677,490 of OY998173.1, forward strand.
AATTTTCTATTTCAAATAAAATATGGCTTTTGTGGAATTAAATAAACATAAAATCATATAGTTTTTCCTATATGTTTCCCATGTAAAAAAGGCCCCTATAACCACAGATTACCTAGGTCCCCTGTGCTATACGGGAGATTTTAAAATGACATTTGCTTGAATGAGGAGCATTTCACAAACACAATAATATAATTTTTAGGTAGTAGATAATAATATATTATATTATTTGATGTTCCAGGTGATGTGAAATTTGATTTTTTTAATGTTTTGCACGAGAATAACACGTTTTTAACGCAAAAGTAACTATACTTCAATCAAATAATATTTTATACTTACTAAGAAAAAATTATGCTTACCTCAAATAGTTCTTATACTTGACTGAAACCGACCTTATATTTCACTTAACACCAATTGTAATTAAAACAAAAGTAGCACAACAATATATGCTAATATATACAAAATGTTATTTTACTTTTACTATAAACTATAACGTAGCGTAAGCCCGTCACCTGCAAAATAACCCTTCTCCTATAACCATGCTGATTCAGTACCGTAGCAGAATCAAATCGACACTTTTATTGGATACAAATTGAAAAGACTCACATTTCCGGTGCCGAGTTTCTGCGGCTCACGCATATATCAGAAAACTTCCGCAAGCTGCCAGCGAGATGTTATGACCACAATTTCGAACCGACTCTCGCGACAGCACGCTCTGAAGCGCAAAAGAGGCAGTCAAGACCGTGCCAAACAATCGGTGCTTTCGCCACTTCATCCACACTTCTTAACAACCGTGGGTATACATAATGATACTCAGTTTCTCCTATTAATATAAAGGAAATATTTAACTTTTTAGGCGTTTATAATAATCCGAACCTTTAAATACAGGAGTATAGTTTTACCTATATTAAATGATAGATGTTGAGATAAAAACCTGAAACTGAAGGCGATTAAGTCTTTGTTGCCCCCATACCAAACAACAAAGAGGGAGAATGGATTAACCAAGCGGTCTTACGGTGCGGTTGGATATTGGGATATTTCTTGTTTTTATTACAGCTCTTCCTATTTTAAAAATAACTAAGGCTTTATGGCAATAATAAAAGGACTTGATCCAAATTAAACATTTGTAGTTAATTTAAGTTTAAAGTATGATTCAATCAATTCGTAACATATTTTAGGTCAAGATTTATCTTTTTCTTGTAACAAGTTTTTTTTCTATTTGGTTTTAATATGTTTTCGCTTTCAAAGAAGAATTTCTGGTTTTAGTCCAAGTAAACTACCTGTTTTTTGAAGGAATAATAAACTCTTAATACTCTTTGCGATTTACCTCTAGAAGTTATTTGATTTAATAATAGCTTTGGTTTTGATTTAAATTACCGTCTCGTCTTATAAGAGCCTTCGTAGATCAAGAATAGGTAATTGCTTAATTCTAATAATCTCTATTCGTTTATTAAGAATAATATACTTAAAGCAAATGTAATTTTTCAAGAATAGAGCTATTCTTAAATATAGAATTAATTTTTTTCCGTGTAGAAATGGAGAAAAGTCGGTCACAAAGATTTTTCAAAATGGCGGATGGTTCCCGAGGCGTGGGGGAAACACAAACTTGGAGGTTTACTTTCAGACCCCCCGAAAGAACATAACAAAACTCAGCCACCCCGGATTTCTTCCGACCTTAGATGACAATTTCACTGTAGTAATTCTAACAAAACCAATCTCGATGAAACCAGTGCCACCAAAAGTTCAAAGTCCAGCAAAATCCCCGCCGGATACTTCCCTTTATTCTTAACGCAACGGGTAAAATCAATCTAAACTTTGCCACTTTACTCACTGCAAACTGAAAACTGTTTAGCAACAAAGAACCCCGCACATTTTAAATTGATGAGAATTTGGTCGAACGCCGAATCCCGAAAATCGCTACAAATTGAATCTCAGAAATTGATAGGATAAGGTAAACCGTGGAACTAGAGAACTTTTGCACCACTTATAAAAAATCCCCGTTAGGTGACTTTATCGCTTAATAACGCGTTGTGACTTAGTTAACGTCACGTTATTTTTAACCGCCAGAGGTAACCTCAAAAATAAAAAATACGCGCATTATTATTTTTCATACACCTCATGCACAATTGTCTCAAATCAACTCAAATTGCTTTGGTTCCAATGTTAAACGGCTTTCATAATGGCCAACGTAATAATAATTAAATAAATAATTTTATAGTAGTTTGGTCGAAAAAATAATTGTTATTTATATAAAAACAGCTTGATTTCCTGAAACAATCATAACTTTGTTATAGTGCAACCAAATGTTCCAAATTCCCAACATAGCTTGATTTCCTATCAATAAATCATTAATGTATAATACATATTCTCTTGTAAAGTGTGGGGTGTCCTTTTTAAATAGTATTAGATAGGACTCAAAACTTTTCAATTAGGGACATTTTTGTTAGCCCCCCAGCAGTGGTGCACTTGTTTGGATGCACTTAGAGAAGGTTTTATTGCCATTAAATAAATAAACTGCAGTTTCTTGCTTTATCAAAAACAAAGTACTGAAATTTTGCTTTTTACTGACCAAAAATACCCTATTATCTCATAGTTATTTGGGTAAACTAAACTACCAAAGGTAACCTCAAACATAAAAAATACGCGCCTTATTATTTTTCATACACCTCATGCATAATTGTCCCAAATCAACTCATATTGCTTTGGTTCCAATGTTAAACGGCTTTCATCATAGCAAAATTACTTTTTGTAAAGGAAATTGTAGTTGGGTCGAAAAAATAATTGTTATTTATCAACACAGCTTGATTTCCTAAAACAATCATAACTTTGTTATAGTGCAACCAAAGGTTCCAAATTCATCAAACAAAGGTTCCAAATAATACACATTCTCTTGTAAAGTGTGTGGCTGTTTTATTTAGTTTCCAAGTCCCATAACCTTAAAACTTTTCAATTACGTAAATTTTTGTTAGCCCCCCCCCCAGCAGTGGCGCACCGACGGGGGAGGGTTTGGGGTTAAAACTCCCCCCGAGAAGGCTGGTTATTCTCACATTTTTACTTCAAATTTAAAATAAATTTTTTATTATTTATCATTAATCCCCCCCTCCCCGAAGTCAATTCTTGGGTGCTTGGGTGCGCCAGTGCCTCCCAACAAACACGAGCTAAGAAAATTGTGTACTTTTCCGAGCTACCAATAACGGCAAAGTACTAAGTAGAAAGCACTTAGTTAGCATTGATTTGGAACAACGGCCTGCATCAAGCCAGCAGGTATATATTTAGTACAAAGAGACTGTACTTCTACTTTAATATTTTGTTTTTACTTTTTTAATATTGGTGAAAACATAACGTATACATGTACTAAGTAGAAAATACAGTACACTCCAGAGATACCCCGGAATGATCTATTTGAGACGTTCAAAATATCCCGGGAATTGCCTAGATGTCCCACAGAAGTCCCATTTTGGTCAAATCCCAACCCGCATAATATCCTAACTTCTTGATAATAATTTTGAATTTCACAGTGTTTTCTGTCTATGTTTTGTACAATACTCCCTGATTTTCACTCCTGTTGTACAGGTTTGCCACTGACTACTAATAATATGCTTGATTTTTTGTATCTTTTTGTAAACATTTTTACATGATCTATTTTTACATCCGGAAGTTTTTTTTTTGCTTGTAAATATATTTAAATACTTGTTTGGATGCACTTAGAGAAGGTTTTATTGCCATTAAATAAATAAAGTGCAGTTTCTTGCTTTATCAATAACAAAGTACTAAAATTTTGCTTTTTACTGACCAAAAAATACCCTATTATCTCATAGTTATGTGGGTAAACTAAACTACAAAAGGTAACCCCAAACATAAAAAATACGCGCATTATTATTTTTCATACGCCTCATGCACAATTGTCTCAAATAAACTCGAATTGATTTGATTATATTTTGCTAAACGGCTTTCCCCCATCATCACGTAACCAAATTCCACACATGTCAGAGTGTATTTACACCTTTTGTATAATTTTACAATGTTAAGTATATTGATGCTTCGTAAAATGTATTTTTACACAGAAAAACCATGTTTTTACATTTTACAAAGTAGAAATGCAACACTAATTAGAAACTAGCTGCAGGCCCCCAAGCTTTTCCTGCGGATGTGTTGAACTTTTGTTCCCTTGAACCGATTTTGATGATATATATAATCCAAGTAATCGAGTATTGAAACGCTCGTCAAAATCCGTTTAGTAGTTTTTGCGTGATGCTAGAACAAGCAGGAAAACAGACAGGCAGACAAAAATTCTAAAAATTGAATTTTTAATATGTATATATATATGGTTTGTTTAGAAGCCAACACCAAAAATTTCTATCTAGAGATTTATTAGTGTATAGATTTTACTATCATATTGAAAAGAAATAATACAATTCCTGATAGAGTTTATATGCAAAATGTTGTAGAAAAAATAATAGACTGATTTGCAGAAACCAATTGTCAATTTTAATCGATTTTTATCAGCGTAGTGGATTTCTTATTTTGAAATCTTATTTTGAAAAGCAATCACGAAGTACATATTTATTCTTTATTTATTATTTCTTCTTGTTCTGAAAAATGTAGCGTTTCAAATTTGCTGGACTCTATATTATTTCTGACCAAGCAAAAGATAAAAATTACTCGGGAATGACTGGGAATTCGTTTTAAAACGAGGCGATTTATCATTTCCGTTTTAGCACTTTGAACAAACTTTATAACAAATTTTATTCTTTAATTTCGCAGGCCAGACATAGGTATCTTTCAAAGAAATTAAAATAAACTGGAAACCGCATAAAAATTCTGAGGCAAATCCACCGGCGTAACTACGGGGGGGCCTGGGGGGCCGGGCCGGGTCGTTACATGCGTAGAAGGTAACCAAGATCGAAATGTTCTAAGAAAATCAATAAACACTTCATTTCTGAAAAAGTTGGTTACCCACATAACATTATACGGTACTCAGGGACAAAACCTAATACGTTTCTAAATTGCGTTACAAGATATAAGCGTGCCTAGTTTTATTGCTCTACTATAAGTAATAAGAAGACTACGTCGCATTATCTGCACATCTATCCGTTGGTTGCACCCTACAAAAAAGGGGTACATATACATGTATGAAGTTTTATCTCTCGAGGCGGGGGGGGGGGGACGCAGGTCTTTACCACCTACTTTATGCTTATTTGAAAAAAAAATGACTATTAAAAAGAATAAGGTCACTAAATTTATGCTGTTTGTAGGGGCTGTGATACAAAAAATCGACCAAAATGTAAAGAAGCTTATTTAACAAGAATCAGTCTAGCTATTTGGAGAAAAAAAATTTGACACTGGTAATACCCACAGAAATATATATTTTTAAAATAAGTGTTTCTTTTTCAGTAAAAAAAATGCAATTTCTACATAATCACATTTGTTAGCCATTTTAACTATAAAAAAATAAAAATAAAATAAAAGTTATATGCCAATAAAGTAAATAGAGTGGACTTTACTGAATACTATATAATGGTTTTTGTTTTAAGATTACAATATTTTTGTTTATTCCGAAATGTCCGAGCTCTACATGGGGTCGTTCCACAGTGCAGCGGCGCGGCGGTTGCTGAATTTCCATAATTATCCCTTATTTTATTTCCTCTAGTTATGTAATATGGCAATAAGACAATAAAATGTTCATAATATATAAAGTAGAGTATCCCTGTGGTGTCTGATCATGGATACTTTCCTACAACGCCTAACAGAGGAATCGACGCCCACGCATACGCCGACGACGGTGTCGTGGAGGTGGTAGGCCACCACCTAAACACCGTCTGTAACAGAATGCAAAGGGTGGTACGAATCATAGAAGACTGGTATCAACCAAACGATCTCTCTGTCAATCCAGGAATGACAGAGATGATCCTGTTCACAAGAAAGAGGAAAATGGAGGGATTCAGAGCACCCAAGATGTACGGGAGACCCCTGACTTTGGTTTCAGAACTGAAGTACCTAGGGGTCACCCTAGACAAGGGGCTCACCTGGACACCACACGTTGCGAAATTGACCAATAAGGTACAGGCAACGATGTGGCAACTGCGTCGAGTGGTTGGCCGCACCTGGGGTTTGAGCCCCAGAAACCTCCACTGGAAGTACACGGCAGAACTAAGACCAAGGATGGAGTACGGATCCATAGTCTGGTGGCCAGCAGTGGAGAAGGTCACTACTACCCTCAAGTTTAGGAGCCTACAGGGAACCATATGCAGAGGGATAACCGGCGCTATGAGGACGGCACCTATACAGGCACTCGAAACCATTCTGGATGCCGCCGCTTCCGATCTGGATCAGAAAAGAAGCGATGGCGATCCACCTCCGGCTGAGAGATACAGGTCAATGGAGAGGAAGAGGGGAAGCTGCGAGGCATCTTAGGATTGCCCAAATCGCCGAGAGAGAAATTCCTATGGCAGCGATTAAAACACAAAGACCAAAAAACCCCTAGAGATTCAACAAGAGGTACAAAGTAGTCATCCCAGACAGGGAATTATGACAGAGTGAAAACCTCCGCGAACAGTTCAAGGAGAACGCCGTGATTTGCTACACCGACGGGTCCAAACTGTCGGAGAAGCAAACCACGAGATCGGGGGTTTACGTGGGAGACCAGGAGGTTCGAAAGAGCTACCCGCTCGGAGAACAAGCCACGGTCTTTCAGGCAGAGGTATATGCCATAATAATGACTGTTACCATGAAGGAAATAAAGAACGGTAGGGAGGAGCATGTTACACACAGCCAATCGGCCCTAAGAGCGCCCAAGATCAACAACACCCTGATGGAGGAATGTGCGGATGCACTAGAATCCTTGGAAGGGGGCAAACAAGTGACACTTATGTGGGTACCGAGATATATGGGTGTGCCGGGTAACGAGATGGCCGACGAGCTCGCCAGGATCGGGGCAAGCACCCAGTATGTAGGGCAGGAACCACTCCTAGGAACATCCAAGAGGCAATTGCCGACTCAATAAATGGGCCAACGATGCCATGACGATCGCTTGGAGAGGAGGAACAGGATGCAGACAGACCAAGGACTTCATCATAACAGGTCACAACCGACTAAGGAAGCACATGACCCGAATCGCGGTGGAAAATGACTCGACCTGCCGGGCCTGCGGGCGGGCAGAAGAGACATCTATAGCGAACTGCGAGGCATACCAGAGGACGAGATACCAGGTATTCGGTTTCCCGACCCTGGATGAGGAGGACCTGTACACGCTCAAATGGGACAAAATACTGAACTTTGCAAAAAGAACAGTGAAACCAGATGAGCAGACTGCCAAACCATGGTGCAGGCTGTGGATTAGGGGCAGGCTCGGGGTAGGGCAGAAAGAGCTCAGGGAAGCCTACTTGCCAGGCTTCGCGCCGCCCCTTCTCTACTACTACTACTACTACTAAGTAGAGTATCAAAAAATTCAGTTTAAAATGCATGATGAAGTTTTTTTAATGTAATGTTTTACTTTACCTTCTAAAAACAGTTATTGAAATCTGGATTAGGACATTTTCTGCCCACAATCTGACAACCCGGGAAAAAAAGTTCTCGATTTGTTTGCGTTTGTCATGACACGTTTTTCCATCTTAAATACGAGAGTTTTTTTGGTTGTTTTTTTGTTTTTTACAATTGTTATTTTATATTTTTGTTGCCTAAGAAGTGTGAGTTGTGTAAAAAAGGTGTCGCCGGAATGATCTTTTCACGAATAAGTAACATTTTTGTATTAAACCTCCATATTTTAGATATTGCTTCAGAACCAATCAGAAAATGGGTCTACAATGTTGCCATGAACAGTCCTCCGTAATTTTCTTAGATGTGGTTACTGATTTGAAAAGTTTGCCTTTAATATGTAGTGTCGAAACTACTCTTTTTTGGGTTTTTCGCCACTAAGTTAAGGAAATTTTTTTTCAAAAATATGTTAAAACCCATTGTGTAAATTCCTAAAGAAAAAAATTTGTTCGTTTGTCAATGGTTTTTAAATAAGATAAAAAATTTGCCTACACACACGCAAATCCTTACTAGAATCTAAGTACTTATCTGACGTTTCGGCAGAAATTCTACTGCCGTTATCAAAGAAGTTTATTCTTTTCAAAAACTTTTTTCGATTCTTTTTTAAAATATCTGTCTGTTGTCATACAACTGACTGACTTTGACTGATATATATTTCAAATATTAACTTGACAGTTTGACAGTTGTATGACAACAGACAGACAGATATTTTAAAAAAGAATCGAAAAAAGTGTTTGAAAAGAATAAACTTCTTTGATAACGGCAGTAGAATTTCTGCCGAAACGTCAGATAAGTACTTAGATTCTAGTAAGGATTTGCGTGTGTGTAGGCAAATTTTTTATCTTATTTAAAAACCACTGACAAACGAACGAATTTTTTTCTTTAGGAATTTACGCAGTGGGTTTTAACATATTTTTGAAAAAAAAATTTCCTTAACTTAGTGGCGAAAAACCCAAAAAAAGTAGTTTCGACATTATGAATCCGCCACAAACATATAGATTTTATTTAATATGTAGTGCGCCTTCTAGTTTATTCTTAGATTAAAAAGAGACAAGATATCTGGTCCAACGAAAACTCCTTGCCAAATAATAACCACTGTTTATTTAGAAATAAAATCAGAACAAAACAAACGCAAGAAATATCCTTTTAAACGACGTTAGAAGAATAGGGACAGAGAATTCTGTCTCAACAACTTTAGGTCGTGATGCTGTGGGTGTTTTAAAATTTCAGGATATTTTACGTAGTTTATAAGTTGTTTTAAAAACACATTTTATCAAAAAACGTTTATAGTGTGTTTTTTTACCAGGAGGAGAATATTTCAATCGTCCAATGTTTTGAAAATAAAGGGGGAGCAAGTGAAATCAGTCAGTAGCGGTACATGCCGGTAGGTACACATTAAATAAAAAAAATATATATAAAATATAATTAAATTAGTAGATCCTTAGATTAAAATATCAACAAGCAAGTTTTTTTTTTGATGATGAAGTTAATTTCCAACGTTTTTATAAGGTTTTTTTCGAGTTTTTTTTTTTATAAAGACGATAAAATAAAGCATACTTTTGAAGAAGTAGTTAATGCGCAAATAAGATATTTTCGAAGGTTTTTTTTATAAAAACTATAAAATAAAGGTAGGTAAAGTCCTTAAACCCACTTGCACACAACAATAAAAGTTAATTCACATGTGTTCAGGTTTGTAAGAATATTGAATTTCTACCTCTTATCAGAATATTAAGGTTAATTTATACTGCCGCCGTTGCCATCTGCGCTCGCTTTTCGAATTGATATTTAAATCTTTTTGTCTGTCCTAGATGTCTCTATATACCCTAAGCATTATCGACTTTATTGTGTACTAAAGAAGTCAGTATAAGTAAGTTTCTGCTAATGTCCAGAAAAAATAACAAAATTAACAAACACAATAACATAATTTTTTGCTAGTGGGTATTTTTTTTTTCTTGATATTTCAGGTGCTTTGTTTTAATGTTTGACATAATTTTAATGTGTTGAAAATTGAAATTGCTATAAATCATATACAACCTGTAATAAATTTCTTTTGTATAAAATTATACTACAAACAGTTATTGTTAGGAAGCTTCCAAAGCTCAAATTGGCAGAATTATTTTTTGCATGTTTTTTAAATTATTTTGCAGATTTCATATTATAGTAAAATTTTAATAATATAATCCATGTGTAAATTTATATTTAGGTAGGTACGCCACTGATGTGTTTACTGTAAACAACAGAAAGGTAAACATTGTTCCATATAATAATATAACCAAAGTTTATTTTAATTCCTCTGGTATCATTGGTCTCAAACACAACACGGTGGAATCGGTGTTTTTTCGAGGTATTAAATTGTTTTATGAGAAAACTGAGAGGAAACTTGGCCCTCGGTTTGATTTATAGTTGACGGAAGTCGAAACTCATTTCCGGCGAGGCGGTTTTTCCCGCGTATTTTCACCACTCTCTCTCGCTCTCTCCCTCTTTCTTTGCCGGCCTTTCCCGCCAAAAGTGTTGAATACAAACTTCATCTGGGTTATTAATTTCCTAAAAGATAGCTACAGCTTCAGCGGTTTTATGTAAATTACGAAATAGTACGGAAGGCAGTGGCAAAATAGTTATTTTTCCAAGCATTGGTTTAAATGACGGGCGCAACATGTGCTTTAGAAGTAAAATAAAGCACTATTTTTACCCATCCGTACATAGTATAAATAAAGCTATTAGGTTTTTACTAAAAATGAGTTATTTGGATAAAAAGAGACCTAGTCTAGAATGCCAATCAGTGTGGGACCCGATAATCCAAATCCGGTAAGTCCATTCTTATCAAATTTGACACAAAAATTCTTTGTCACCAGGCTGATTAATTTTTGGTGGAAGTGAGGGGGTTGGGAAGACGGTAGGAAGGGAGAGGAACTCACGAACCGTTAGCGACACGCGGTTTTCACATTAAGATAAATAATTAAATTTTCAACAAAGAAAAATAAAAAAATATATTTTTTAAAAAATTGCTGCCGACATTTTTTTTATACCGTTATCAAGAAATCTTAAAAAAAAGGAGAATGTTTGATGAGAATAATTAGATTTTCTTCAATTTGCTCGTAATTTAATTTCGTGCAGAAAAAATATATATGGGGTAAAAAATACCCATCTTTAAGATATGTCCACCATTTTTAGAAAATGCCAAATTTGACACTAAATCTATAAATTTTGACGCCATGGCTTTCTAAATTATATTATATAAAAGTGTGGACTTTTTTTGACACACCCACTGAGAAAAATATCCAGTAATCTTAAGTAAGAATTCATTAGTCCCAAATAGAAACTTCATTTAAATATGAGACAAGTGAACTGTCTACTTACCCTAAGTTTTCTCACCTACTTAAGGTTATAAAATAACATATTAACCATAAGTAAACCATTTCCTATCCCAATACACCAAAAAAATTAAAAAAAAATATTATTTTGTTTTGGCGGATTCTTATTGGTCGACTGAAAAGTGTTGATCAGGATTAAAGCTTAATCAGAGAATTTTCGCGTTTGGTGGATATACAGGGTGGATTCTTTAAACGGAACGGTGCTTCTAGCGGGTTAGTACTTGGTTTTATAAAAAAATCCAAAAACACGCCAACTGAGATTTTGAATTTTCTTTAATCGTACTATCTTGGATTTTTTTATGTCGTTTTTTTACGAGGTTTGGCAAAAAAATATTTTTTTTAAATAGGACACCCTGTATAGTTTGACATTTTTGAATTCTAAAAAAAATATCTTTTTGAGAATACCACACACTAATATTGTCTATGCCCTGTTTTACGGGGGATATTTGAATGAATATCGAAGTTTTCCATAGAGATCTAGATAAAAATATCTTGACTATCGTAAAAGATAGATCCTACTGTGTGGTATTGCTGAAGAGAGAATTGTTTACAGATTTCAAAAATTGCAAAATATACAAGGTGTCCTATTTAAAAAAAAAATAAAAATTGCCATACCTCGTAAACTAAATGACATAGACCAAATTCAAGAAAGAAAATGGGTCTACAATGTTGCCATGAACAGTCCTCCGTAATTTTCTTAGATGTGGTTACTGATTTGAAAAGTTTGCCTTTAATATGTAGTGCGCCTTCTAGTTTATTCTTAGATTAAAAAGAGACAAGATATCTGGTCCAACGAAAACTCCTTGGCAAATAATAACCACTGTTTATTTACAAATAAAATCACAACAAAACAAAGGCAAGAAATATCCTTTTAAACGACGTTAGAAGGATAGGGACAGAGAATTCTGTCTCAACAACTTAAACTTGCATGGAATAGTTGTCTATGCCCTGTTTTACAGGGGATATTTGAATGAATATCGAAGTTTTCCATTCGGATCTAGATAAAAATATCTCGATTATCGTAAAAGATAGATCCTACTGTGTGGTATTGCTGAAGAGAGAATTGTTTGCAGATTTCAAAAATTGCAAAATATACAGGGTGTGTTCTATTTAAAAAAATAAAAAATTGTCATACCTCGTAAACTAAATGATGATGATGGCAATACGTTGACAAACCATTACAGGCATGCATTATTAGTAGGATGAATATATTTTTCCGCATGATTTTTCAAATTTTGATGCCTTCACTTGTCCTTAGTAGGAAAATGCACTAACCGTAAGTGTAGGGAAAGTTAAGTGAGTTGTCGCATATTGGTAAGTAGATAAATCACTAAGGGTTAACAAACTAGTAGAAAAATTCACTAACCCTAAGTGAAGAGAAAGTTAAGTGACTTGTCGCATATTGGTTAGTAAATAAATCACACACTCGGGTCTAAGTAGGTCGTTTTGGTTGCAGCTATTGAATTCATCACTTGGGGCTAATAGAAACTTAGCTTACCACTAGCAAAAAAAGCGAAGTAGACACTTTACTTGGGATGGTTTTCTGAGTGCTTTTAACGAAGTTTAAAAACACAAAGGAGAGGAGAGTTTTTAACACAAAAGAGAAGCAAGGAAGGAAAAATATAATCCTATGACAGGTTTCTAAAATGTTTAGTTTGTCAAAATTGACGAAATTCGTTTGACTCTCAAAAAAAACCCATGTAAAAAAGCACTTCATGAAAAACACGATCAGTGTAACTGTAAATTTTCAATAAAAGGAAATTTGTATTCGGTAGAATTGCCTGATTTTTTATAGTTTGTAGTACTCGTTCTAAAAAGATTTTTATTTCTCTCTACTCCTCCCAGAAGTACCCGAAAAGTGACGTCAAACTTGTCGAAATCGCACTATTTAACAATTTTTGAATTATTGTACTGACCTTATTTGCAAACCGATCAGGATCTAATTTTCTTTTTTGAATTTGCCATAACTGGCTTTTTAAAAATAAAATTTTAAATCTCAAAATTGCACTGCTATCTTGGATCCACCATAACGAAACTTTCTCTAAATTATAAAACATTTCCAAGACACCTAACTGTGACAGAATTGAACTTCGTTATTTTCTGTTTCTGTTTGATTTGATCCAAAATTGACATATGTCAGTAGCCATGTTATATTATACTTTGTTATATTTTTCCCAATTTAAACATAACTTTTTATACATTTTAAGGTTTTCTAACATTACTTAAATAGGACGCAAAATTGACATATTATAGCCATCTTACAAGGACCATATTGAACTTCATTATATAAATAAAATAAAAACGCTTTAGGTGCAAAAAAGTTTTGTTCAAATCGGACAAAAACCAACGAAGTTCAATATGGCCAACGACTATAAATAATTCTGTTTTTGCCTTTTTCAATGGACTTCGGGTCATATTTAAGTAATATTACAAAACCTTAAAATCTATAAAAAGTTTTGTTTAAATCGGAAAAAAAATAACGAAGTTCAATATGGCTGACGCAAGATGGAGACTGACATCTGTCAGTCACAGTTAGGTGTCTTGGAAATGTTTTATAGTTTAGAGAAAGTTTCATTTAAATCAGATAAGAAATAAAAAAATTTAATATCGCAGATCCAAGATGGCAGTGCAATTTTAACGTTTAAAATTTTATTTTTAAAAGGGCAGTTATGACAAATTCAAAAAAGAAAATTAGATTTTTGGTCGGTTTGCAAATAAGGTCAGTACAATAATTTAAAAATTACTCAAAAGTCCGAAATCGACGACTTTGACGTCACTTTTCGGGTACTTCTGATAGGGGTAGAGAGTTGATGCAATGAAAAAAAAATCTTCTTAGAGGAGTACTTCAACATATAAAAAAAATCAGGCAATTCTACCGAATACAAATTTTCTTTTAAAAAGGGCGATATCCTTTGCAAGTTTTGTTTTGAAAATAACGTACTGTCGGAAATTAAAATGGCCAACAATGTGAGACTACAGAGAAACGCAATTATACAAAACCATTTTGTGTTATCCGTGAGCCGTCTTCGATTTATCGAATAAAAATTGTAAGTTCTGGTGGATATTGCAATCGACTTTTTTGTAGTGTTTTCCTACGTTTTTTTTTTGACAATCTCGCGGCTAAACTATGGTTTTTTCCTCGCCATTCCGAGTCCTCTCGAATAATACTAATTTTACGACCATCTCAACACGATTTTAATGGCTCATTTAGGGTCCTAGGATAATAATAAAGCTTGAACGTAAACCACAAGATGGCGTGACAAGCGATGAAACTCTATTTTATAAGACATTAATTGACGCAAAAATGTGAATTATTTTTCTATATTTTGAGGACAATAAATATTTCGTAATAAGTTAAATTGACATTACGCATTTTTAAGAAAAAAAAAGATATATGAAAAATTTCTTATTTGTTTTAACGTTTTAGATGGAACGTCATTGAAAAATTAAGACACTCGCCTGCGGCTCGCGTCTCAAACTTCACCTTTGCCTTTATTGACCAACATAACATGCTTGTTACGTAAGCTACTATTCATATTTTAAGCGGAATCTTATTAACCTCGGCTGTTGATCACGTTTAATAAACTTTTATTAAATTTTTGGACGGAATTAGCAAGGTGTAATGCAATAGTATCGCCAAAGCTAATACCAAACTTATTTTATTAATACCAAGATCGAAGCTCTTTTGTCTTATAGCATTGCGAAAATTAAAGGGCCGTTGAAAGTATAGAGATAAAATGGGTTCCACTATCTATAAAGAGAATATCAGAAATTCAATCATAAAACTCGAAATTTCGGCTCTTTATCTATTCGCAGTCAGTCAATACGTAAAAATCCTTTTTAGTATGGATGCCAGCTATGATTCTGTGGTTAATTTAGTCTTGCGTTAACTAACTCTTTAGTACTATCGCATCTTAACTACGGCGATGTTATATATGATCAATTCATCAGTAACGGCGATAGCAGAAGGTTGCAACTCATGCAAAACTCTTCTGTACGTCCAATATGTGGACTTAATCGTAGAGACCATGTGACAGAATGTCTAAAGGACTTAGGCTGGTTAAATATGCAACAAAGGCATTAGCTGAACAACGCTGTATTTATTCATAAAATAATATAAACTCAAGAACCTGCCTACTGTACAAAAAAATCACATTTAATGATCGCAATTCTTCAGAAACGGCAGAAAATCTCGCCGGTCACAATTTTGGAAAGTGGCGATTTTTAATTATTGCCTCATTTAAAATAAAAACACAACGTCCTTAACATTTATCCTAACGTTTTAAGAAATACTGCGTCATTTTTTGTAAATTAAATATTTTAAAGATATTCTGCAGAATTAGTTTTAGGGCGGAGCTAAATTGCTACTAAGCATACCAATAAACGTAAAAAATTGTCGAAAATTCTCACCATGTAAAAGCAGAAAGCATATAAATCTAAATAGAGAGGACACGTAATGGTAATATCCGACCAGCAAGTTAACGCGATTCACAGCGAGTTTTTTATTGTTAGGTGAATGCGCCAGGATAAACCGGGGTAATATTTATTTAAAATTAAAACGGCAAAATTCCGCGCGTTGAATGAATATCGATTTATCACTGGCGTACATACTTATATTTAATGCAATTTTAAATAAACTTGTTGCTAAGGGAGCTGGCAGAAAGTTTTTATTGTATATATTTTGCAATCTTTTATTACTTGTAATAATTAAGGAAAAACCAGAGAGCATATAGTTTAGGTTTTCTCCGGCAAAAAATAAGTTTTTATTTAGTTTTTAAATATTTAACTTTATTTCAATTTTGCTATAAAAAACAAACATTTGCAGCAAACTATCCAAACTATGTATTTATACCAAATTTTAATAACCCCGTCATTTCAGAATTTTGAAAAATACATGATTAGGAGATCAGAACGGGTGGGAAGGTATGTGAAACTTACGGTCACATATGATAAATTTTCTGGGATATTCCTTTAATGGTTCTGTTCTCCTGATCCAAAAGACACGGTTGTGATGGGACCGTGTCAATTCCCATCATGTTGAGTCTTCTCTAAAAGGGAGAGACAAAGAATTTTTTTTCAGCCACCTGTAACTGTATTGATCGATATTAGACACCTAAAGCAAATATTTCAATGCATCGGTATCGATAAAAAATGTAGTGTATTTTGCCTTTATTTCAAACGCGTTAGTTATACCGATACCGATGCGTGGAAATATTTACTTTAAGTGTCTAATATGGATAGTTCCCAACGCGGAACTCGTCAAAAAAATACGATTTTCCTGTGCGCCGCCACTGTTTTGGATCGATAAAAATAAGCAAGAGCGAAAGCGAAAGTGGCGCCACCAAGTTTCCATGTCAAGAACCAAAAAAAAAACGATAGCTGCGCCACTTGATTTTCAAGTCAGTTGAGTGGGGTCGCAAACTTACCATTAGATGTCCTCTCTATTTAGATTTGTATGCTCTCTGGTAAAAGGACAGAATTTGTGTAACTTTTCTGAATGGTGACATATTCCATGACATCTATGTTTTTTTATGTTAAAAGTTTTAAAGGTTTTTTTATATACGATAATAAGCTTAATAGAATACGTTTTTAGATAAAAGGGTTTTTCACAAAACAATTAAAATTGACATATTTCTTATTTACTGGAACAGTTATTGAGAAACTAAATCTTAAGGAATATTAGCAAATAAGTTCGAAAAAAAAGCAGTTAGTGGAAACTTGTGTTTAAAAATCGTCAAATTTTTTGTAAGAGCGAGATTTTCTGACGGTTTTTGAAGAATCGCGACCAATATATAATAACATCATAAACATACAACATAAAACTAACATCTATTACGGTTCATTCTCTTATAACGTAGGTAAATTGTATAACAAAATTTCCTAGAGTATAAAAAACTCTAATGCAATCAGCTGTTTCAAAAATTAAAAGTGCAATTTTTATTCTAATTAGATATTAATATTTTATTAGTTAAAAAAAGTGTTTCAACAATTTTATTACGTTTTTCTGTTCGAAGTTTAAACTTAAAATAGTAATTGTTCTAATTTAAAAGTGAGGTTAAATGGAAGAGCAAATAAGGAGTGCGAACTCTGCCTGTTGTCGCCCGTACTTACATTAGATCTATTTATTATTTATATAGAATGTGCCAAAAAAAACGCATTTTTTAAATGATTATAACTTAGCGAGAAATTGTCCGATTTTAATAATATATAGCTTTTTAGAAAATCAAAGCTTCAAAATTCATAAGACCAATGTCAAACTTAACATATCCTAAAAATCCAAGATGGCGGATTTGATAGGCATTCTTAATCCCCCTAGATAGTTTTTTGTGTGCGACACTGTCATAAATCTGAAACATCGGGTACGAAGCCATATTCTTTCAAAGCACATCGATGTAACATTTTAAAAATTCAGACAAGAAATAAAGAAGTTTGCAAATTTTAAATAGACCAGAGTTTACCTGTAAAATCAAGTTTGTTAAGAAAAATTCTACTTGTTTAAATAGAAATAAACTTTTCAAAAATTGATTGATTTTAATAAGTTTAAACTTTTTAAAAGGCACAGGCCTCAAAATTTATAGTGTTAAAAATAACATTTGTTAAAAATTTAAGATGGCGGACTTAAAATTTAATTTTAAAATTAAAAACAAAATCAATCCCAAACGTCGGTTACAAAGCCACATCCTTGCCAAGGACACCAATTAAATATTTTAAAAATTCGGACAAGAAATAAGGAAGTTTTAAATTTTTATTTCTTGTACGAATTGTTAAAATGTTGCATTGATATGCTTGGAAAAGACGTGGCTTTGTAACCGACGTTTGAGATTAAATAAAGTGTCGCAGAAAAAGTTTTTTCTAGGGGTGTGAAATATGCCTATTTTTTAAATAGGTCCGCAATCTTGGATATTTGGTAAATGTCAGTTTTGTCATTAGTCCTATAAATTTTGAAGCTTTTGTCTTTTAAAAAGTTTAAACTTATTAAAATCGATCCATTTTTGAAAAATTTATGAATATTTAAAAAAGTAGATTTTTTCTCAATAAGCTTGATTTTGCAGGTAAACTCTAGTCTATTTAAAAATTGCAAATTTTCTTATTTCTTGTCCGAATTTTTAAAATGATATATCGATGTGCTTCAAAAGAATGTGGCTTTGTAATCGATGTTTCAGAGTTATTACAGTGTCGCACACAAAAAATATCTAGGGAGTTTTTTTTTAATACTGGGACTTTCTATCCTTTATAGGATCAATGCCCAGTGTTAGCCAAAGTTATGCAAAGTTAAAGACAAACACAAAATATCCATGCACCTAGCCGAGATTCGAACCCAGAACCTTCCGTGCCGCAGGTAGATACGCTGCCCACTGCACTACGGCGGCCGGCACAAAAAATATCTGGGGAGTTAAAAATGTCTATGTTTTAAATAGGTCCGCCATCTTGGATTTTTTGAAAATGTGAATTCTGACATTGGTACTATAAATTTTGAAGCTTTGGCTTTCTAAAAAGCTAAATACTATTAAAATCGGACAATTGCCCTCTAAGTTATAATAATTTAAACAACTGCGGTTTTTTTTTGGCACATCCTATGTCTATTTATATACTGTGAATAGTGTTAGGGCCTTTTCCACTGAAGAAGATAAAATATCGACCGTGGTGTCCGAACCCGTTAAGCGGTTGACACGAGCAAGTTAGGAATTCTTGCTTACCGCTGTGTGCGTGTTCGATCCCCGCTAGGTACTTTTAGAAGGCTGTGTCTTGGCCAATTTAATTGGTTTAAAAATTTTAGGGAATAAGAGTAAAATATAATTTTATTATACTCTTCTATTTACGCCGGTAATCAGGCTGGATCGGATCAGATATCCCGTGAAAGCGGATAAGGTTGCACACTCCCCAGTCGGTACCAGTGGAGAATTAAGGACAAAGGCCGTGTCGGAGCGGTCGGCGTTTCGGGGTTTAAGAGGTAAGTCGAGGACGATAGTTTGAAATCCACGTTAAGAGTATAGTCTCAAGCAAGGATATTTTTGGCCCCATATTTTTCTATCCAAATACAAAAATTTTTCAAACATTTTAGTCTTATTTTAAAGACAAATCTTAAATCTAGGGATCTTTAGTGGTACTTTTCGCAATTTTTGTCTAGTCTTGCAGATATGAGTACGCAAAATACGCCATATTTGGATTCATCTTTCACAAAAATTAAAGTCAAAAGTCAAAAACTATTACTAGAGAACCCTAGATTTAAGACTCATTTTTAAAATGAGACTAAAATTTTTGAAAAATTTCTGTATATGGCTAGAAAAATTTGTTTCGTTTATTGTAGGTAGATGGCGCTGGTTTCAATATTTGTCCACTATTATAGATAATATTATTATACACATCAAAAAGTGATTCATCTATGGACTTGATCATTATTATCACGTTTATGAACGTGATGGTGATATATCTATGAAAGATTATCTGCATTTTAAAATTCGGACTTCCCTGCATCGGACGGGTCATTGGATGCTGCCGGAATTAAGCCGATACCGGGCCAACGTTTGCGTGACCCAGTGGCGTCATGTCGGCTAACCGGCATTGGCACTGTGCGATGCCGTGAATCGGCACTGCACAGCCCAATAATCTAGCCAGCACCGTTTGCGAATTTAGGCTCAGCATAAGGTAGAGCTAAGCTGCCGGGTTATTTTAGCATTCTTTGCTGGGATTGGCTACCCCACTCCGGGCCAGTTCGCTGCCGACGAATTCATGCCTGCATAGCCCAGGCGGCCAACTCCAGTAACCAAGCCGGCACGGCGCTGCGCCTTTTGCCAGTGGAGGCCCAGCGTCAGGTAAATAAAGGTGTTTGCGAAAATATTTCCTGTCTTTTTTATTCTTAGGCGTAAAAAGAAACCCGCACGAAATACATGGGAAAATGGACTTCACCCGAATTTGATGTAACTTTGACATCTGATAGTGCTAATCATGGTTTAAGAGATATGCAACTTTTTATCGAGATTGTATGTCTAGTTCTTGAGATATTCGGGGTCAAAGTTCGGAAAAGCGCGTTGCAGTGGTAATTTTGCTGACAAAAAAGAACTATTTCTCGGCTGAAATAGTAACAGGTATAAATTAATTTGTGTTGTTGAAAAATGGTTCAAATCTACCAAATAACCACTACTGTTAAAAAAATGGATAGTTCTTATACGGGGTGTATTCAAAAAAATATAATTTTAAATATAAACCAAACATTCACCAGGATTCTTCTATCTGCATCTATAGCTGATATACACTTCATTATTTGCCCATGCTTTTCACGGTACAATTTTTTTAAAGTTTGACTGTTTTTCATCGCTTCAAAAACTTGACAGGGTTCAGATTTTTGAGCAATTTTGTCCCACTTGCAAAACCTATTCTAAATCTACTATTTGCCATTGTTAACACGATCTTCGCATTAATTTTTAACATGAAAAGTTGGTGGTAGAAAGTCTTTGTTTTACTACAGGGTCCATTCAAAAAAAGAATGTGTTCAACGTTTTTTCTGTAGTCAGTAAGTAAATTTTTACAATATTTTACACAAATGATACTATTATAGGTACGTACTATTTGTATGAGTTTTTGAAGTTAAAAGCAAAGTATTTTTTTGTATGTTCATGCGATAAAACAAAAACAGCTGACTGATTAATTTAAATGTGAATGGACTGAAACAGTGACCACAAGCGGGTCTACTGTGGCTTACTCAATGATACCTTTATAATAAAAAACAGAAAGTCAAGTTGCTAGCCAAATAAATAGTTTTCTTTTAACTTCAAAAATTCATAGTTCAAAAACCAGACATAAAAAGTTGGTCAAACTCATACAAGTAGTACGTACCTGTCATAGTGTCATTTAAGAAAAATATTGTGAAAATTGACTTACTCACTCACTGACCACAGAAAAAAAAAATATTCAAAAAACGTTATGTGGGGAATTTGGAACCTTTGGTTGTACTAAAACAAAGTTATGACAACAACAACATTATTTATCGTCTCCTGATGATGCTAACGTTGTTAGCGAAACGCGCGTCGAGTGCAAAAAAGTGTTGTTTTGGTTTGTGGAAAACAATCATAACTTTGTTTCAAAAAACGTTGAAAAAAAATTGTTTTTTAATGGACCCCGTAGTAAAACAAAGACTTTCTGTCACCAACTTTTCATGCTTAAAATTAATACAAAGATCGTGTTAACAATGGCAAATAGTAGATTTAGAATAGGTTTTGAAAGTGGGACAAAATTGCTCAAAGATCTGAACCATGTCGAGTTTTTGAAGCGATGAAAAACAGTCAAACTTCAAAAAATTGTACCGTGAAAAGCATGGGCAAAAAATAAAGTGATTCTAATTCAACTATATAAAATAGATGCAGATAGAAGAATCCTGGTGAATGTTTGTTTTTTTCTTCTAAACTTATGTCAAATACATATTCAAAAAATTATATTTTTTTGAACAGTAGTAGTGATTATTTGGTGAATATGAACCGTCCTTCAAAAACACAAATTCATTTATATCTGTCACTATTTCATCTGAGAAATAGTTTTTTTTTGTCAGCAAAGTTACCACTACAACGCGTTTTTCCGAACTTTGACCCCCAATATCTCAAGAACTAGACATACAACCTCGATAAAAGTTGCATATCTCTTAAACTATGATTAGTACTATCAAATGTCAAAGTTACATCAAATTCGGGTGAAGTCCATTTTGCCATGTATTTCGTGCGGGGTTCTTTAATGTAAATGTTAGGCGTAAAGTTTTCGAAGCAAACTCAAAATTTTTAATGGAAATAAAGCTCAGCAGCCAGACTACTTCATCAGAAGGATCGGATATCAGATATTTCAATTACAAAGTGAGCGATATTTTCGATTCTGGGAACTCTTTTTGAAGCGCGTAAGGCTCTCATTCTAACTAGATTTTATGTGGAATGGTTTTTCGGACGGGCTTAGTGGTTGTCGGAGGACACGTCATCAATCTTTCCAATGAAATTGGGGCTTCCTTTTTGTCCCTTAAATAAAACCGTAGATGATTCGTATGCTTTTTTTTTAATAGTTCCATAAACCTTTACCTTTTAGATTTATAACGGGTAAACATTATACATGGATGGCAAAAAATTTGTCACTTTTTGAACGCACTATAAGTTTGGACCCAATCGACCGATTTTCCAAATTTTTGGCTGTTTTCATAGACAAAAGATTTCAAAATTTGACATATGTCATAAATCCAAGATGGCGGAGAGTTCTACAAAATGGGTAAATTTCACCCCCCCCCCCATGCGAAAAATTTGTGTGCGACCCTGGACTTGATTTTTTTCAATGAGGGAAAAGCCCCATACTTTCTTCGCCTACCGAGATATCACTTATCTAAATTGGTTATAAGATAAAAAAGTTTTACAAATTTTAAGTAGTAAGTAGTAGAGTATTTAGACCAAAAATTGTAATGTCTGTAGAAAAGTGCACTGTATAGGGCTGGCATAACTTGCGACTTAATCGTTCGATTTTGAAAATTTTAGGCTTGTTGATAAGACAAGACATGAGTTCTGGCCAATCTGGCTGAAAATGTGACATATGTCAAAAATCCAAGATGGAGGAGAGCTTTAAAAAAATGGGTAAATTTCATCCCCTCTGCGAAAAAAATTTGTTCGCGACCCTGGACTTGATTTCTGACAATAAGGCAAAAGCCCCATACTTTTTTCGCCTACCGAGGTATTAATTATCTAAATTGGATATGAGATAAAAAAGTTATAAACATTTTAAATCAGGAGTATTTAGACCAAAAATTGTAATTTCTGTAGGAAGTTGCACTGCTTAAAGCTAGCATAACTTGCGAGCTAGTCGTCCGATTTTACGAATTTTAACCTCTTTGCTAAAACAACACATGAAGATTCACTAATTCTGTTCAAAATTTGACATATGTCAAAGATCCAAAATAGCAGCAAGTTTTGAAAAATGGTTATTTTTTTTAATTTTCCCATCCAGTTATCTAACAAAATTCGAATTTCAGTTTTATTTCTCTTTTTTGGTAATAAAGCGTCATCTTAGTGAAAAATTAAAATTGCATTAAAATTAAATTTATTATGAAGGTTCTTAACCTAGGTTCTTATCTGTTAAAAGAAATATTACTACAAAAAAAATTATTAGAAAAAACAAACTGACTTGAAATGTGAAACAACAAAACTACACTGAATAAAATCTTATTTTATTCTGATTTTCTAATAGTTCCGTTTGTTCTTGGGTCAATCCATTTAAATTCGCCCGATTTGGGTAGTTTTGGTTGATGCATATGTTTTGAAAAGTCCAAAAAAAAAATATGTTTTACCTTATTACAAGTAAATGTTAAAAATGAAGAGTTTTGAATTTTAAGGTCCATCGTTTCTTTTACAGCGAGGCACAAAAAAAAATTAAAAAAAATGACAAATATTTACTAAAATTTAAAAAAAAAAAATTTTGATAACAAAAATAACTAAATTCTAAACTTCAAGACGCTTATCTGTTCAAAAATAAGTATCTATTTTACCTTGGATAAATTTATACAGGGTCTATAAATAATAGACAAATTATACCTATTTTGTAAGAGTCTCAATGCGAGGTAAAGTTGTTAGAAATAAAGTTTTATATTTTTTTTTCGCTAAACCGTGTTTATTTTGTCAATTAGGATTAAAAAATAGTTTCTAGTGGTCAACTACTCCTCAGGCAAATTTATCTAACATGACAAGTTTGGAGATACATTGTAATTTTTAACTATTTTGACCTTCTGTATCTAAAAAATATGTCTTTTAAAGAATCTAAAATTTTGCAGATAAGCAGCTTAGGGATCAAACTGTAAAAAATAAAAGTGGTGTTTTTTTTTGTTTTGTAGAAATCTATTTTTTAAATTTACCCGTATGTACAAGGATTTGCCTCTGGAATTACCCACACATTTGGATGCGAAGGTGGGTCGCGTATTTTATTAAATTGGCAATACGTGATTCTTGGTATTGCAACAACGTAATTAAAGGTAAAAAGAGCTAAAATGCCCTAATATATTATTTGTATGTTTTGACATTTTTGTTTTTTTTTTCATAAAAATAAAATGCTACATATTATCAATGAAGAAAACCCTGGATATTAGCTGCCAAGGAAACAATTCCTAATTTTTAAAACGTAGTCGTTTTGCAGATGACTGCACTAGTAAATGAATACAAAATAATTTTTAATTCGATTAAAGCCAATCTTCCTATTTTTGTTTTATCTTTCTCTCAGTTTTACTTGAAACTCTAAAAAACTGCTTTACTAAAATTATTATGAATTTTTTTTACAAAGGAATTTCTTAAAATTAATTGCTTGAAAAGTAAAAAAATCACCCTTTTGATTTTTTGCATCTAGAATCACAAGATAAGAAAGCATCTTTCTACTAAATTTTATCTAAATAAATTAACATGTATTTTTGTTATCGTTAACCGAAAAACTGAAATTTTGTTTTTTTTTAGGAAATAGACATGTTACGTTTATTATCCTAAGGAGTAGTTGCCCTAAATAAATATATATTTTTCTAATTATGGTAGTAAGCTAGATGTCATCTATACAAAAAAAATAAAATATTTAATCTTTTGTTTTTTTTTTCAGTTGGATTCTTGGTGTATTAGGGACCTATGAAAAAAGATCCATTCGAGGCATTTTCGTTGTTTTTTAGTACCCTGTATAACATTTTTTTGATAAATAAAATACTAGTATATTATGACAAATATGTGCTTTTGTCCTAGTATTTTTTATTCAGACAAAGTTTTTGAGTTTTTCCTAAAAATAAGTGTTTTAATTTTACAAAATATTAGGTAAATTTTGTTTTTTTGATTATTTTGACGCCAGCCTGTAATAAAACGGTAACTGAAAAAACTCAAAATAATTCATTTTGGACAATAAGTCAACATATTATGCAACATATATTTTTTTGATAAATTTCCAAAAATATGAGGCGACGTTTGTTGGGAGAATTTAAATGGATTGACCCTCTTATAACAGTGTGCAAATCATTGTGCCAATAGTTGAATGCATTTGCAACATTTTTAAAGTTGGGCGACTCGACTGGGTCAAAAGTTTTTGTGAAAACAATACAATTTTTGGTATGGTTGGTTAGACCAGGAGTATTTACTCCTGGTCTAACATTTTAATAACTTTTCTATCTCATAACGAATTTAGATAAATGATACCTCAGTAAGCGAAGAAGGCATAGGGCTTTTGCCTCATTGACAAAAATCAAGTCCAGGGACGCACACAAATTTTATGCAGGGGGGTGAAACTTACCCATTTTTTAAAGCTCTCCGCTATCTTGAATTTTTGTCATATGTCAAATTTTGAATCGCGTCAGTAAAGTTTTATCTTTTGTCTATAAAAGCAGCCAAAAATTTCGAAAATTGGAATGGAATTGGAATATTGGATCCACAATTATAGCGCGTTCAAAAAGTGACAAATTTTTTGGCCCACTTTCTATAACAAATCATTGAGGTAATACCGGGTATCCCAAGGTGAGTAACTTGTTAGAATATTTTCGAAACTATACAATGGAGACTTTTCACACTTTCTATTCTAACATAACTTTCTTATTTTAAGTTGAACACTCTGTATATTTTTGCATTTTTGGATTCTACAAAATATTTTAAGTACATTTTATGTATAATGTTCTATAACTATGTTCAACTGTTTTTAAAATATTGACACGTGAAAATTGACATTTTTAAAATTTGACAGCCCGTAACATGGAAACGGTTAAGGATAGAGCAAAACGGTTTTTAAATTCCTATCTTGGTTTTTACAAGCTATCGTTTTATATCTAAACCCAGGGTTAAAATATCCCACGGTTAGTTTCACTCTGGGTTAAAAATAGTTAAAAAATCGATATTAGTTTTTGTTTTTAATTTTCACAATAAAATTAGCTTACTGTGTTTTTCCATTCAAAGACTAAATCTATACCTTTCTAATGAAGTTCCGAGAAAAACTTAAGAGTTTATTGCTTTTACTAAAATGTGTTCTAAAGCAGGTACTTATTTAATTATTCATGAAATAAACTCGCTTGGGTGTTTTTTGGGTACTGAGCGCTGCGTCACCCTTTTCACAATGGTGCAGAATTTGATAGAAGCTGAGCGAAAAGCAAATGCGCATGTCCTTGTACGTCCAAATTCTTATATTAACCGTCCGTACGTTTGCGCCGATTCTCGGCAGCGCTTAACCATATATGACGTCAAATGTCAACAGTGTCAAATAGCGTTAGTCTTCGGGCTTTTTGAGCACGACCAAAAACTAACTAAAAGGGTTTAGCCTTAAATTTAAGATAAATTTTGGATTTTAAGCATTTTAAGCCAACTTAGGGCTTTCAGTAGGGAAATTTTTTTTGATTGATTCTTTAGATAATTTTAATTTCAGTTTGTAAATAAATTAATAAAGCTGTTTTAGGTTTTTTTCGTTTGCTATAGTTTTCGTGCATAATGTCCTCATAATGGATTGAAGGGGTTACATTGCTTAATGAACAGCTGGGGAAATTAAAAAAGGTAAATTATTCCTTTTAAAAAGGTTCCTTTAAGAAATTATAAACTAATCTACTACCAATCGTTACAAACGGTACTTTCTGAGGTTCATAAATTTAAACCACCCTCCCAGAAGTGGTGTAATAAATCACCAACTTTATAGCCTCAAATATAGATAATGAAGTTTTTCTGTGCAAAATTTTTGGCGTATTTACCATCTACCATTTTGAAGCCTGTCAAAAAATATCAGTTTTAGGCTCGGTTTCATAAAATATGATATATTTTGAGGAAAAAAGTAGTTTTTTAGAATAATTAATAACTTTTTGTCTTTTTAATGTGGGTAAGTGTTTTTTGAAAATATTTAGACCCAAACTCGAATAATTCAGACCGCAAAGGCCGACACATTACCTAGCTAAATGTTAAATTTAAAACAATACAGCTCACTTATATTACTTGAATGTGTAGTAGTTATTAATATGTCTGAATTATGTTTTTTTATCTGCTCTTGCCAACTGACCCGAAACTGACATGATTTAGAGAAAGTAAGCAAACAAGCGATGTGGCCAAAAGAGAATAAAACCGACTAAATCCATCTATTTGTCCATTTTCTACTCAATAAATTTTTTAAAATTTAAAACAAAACCTAATTTATGAATGGAGTTACTCATTAACAACTATCCCCATAATTTTTTGCTTAAACGAAGTTGCAATAAAAAAATTTTAAAACCTAGAAGAAATTGAGATCCCGCAAACAGCCTCATAATTCCACGTAAAAGAAAATCGTGACGTTAAAAAAAGAACTGCTGTAAATCCCATTTATTTCACCTCTTTCTATAAAATATAATCTAATTAACTAAGGCCTCGATCATCGAGAGAAAAAAACGATCGAATTGTGAATTGGAAAAATAAATGATTCTGGTCTGGCCTCTAGGGATGTCCGTTCGCAATAAACAATTTATTGGATTTGGTGAAAAATGCCACCAAAACCCTAACCCTAAAATTTGCAAGGATCAACAAATGAGGAACGCACAATTTTCGATAGAGGATTGGTCAGAATAACATACGGATTTTCTACTAATTGCGCCTGTAGTGTAAGGAGAACTAAAAGAATCAGAAATTGCTCCTTTAACTGATACGAATTTTATTTTTTTTTGTTCTAACAATAAAATCGGGTCGGTACCCATTTTGTTTTTGACTATGAATGGGGTGATTGATGGATTTGAAATATTTAAGATTAAGGGCCGGTTTATCAATCAATGGTTAACTCGCGGAGTTTGCTGACCCTGGGTCAACTCTAACTCTGGGCTAACTCCCGAGTTAAGTCGAAAAGTGTTTACCAAGCTTTTTTTAACTCAGGACTGGTAAACTTTCGAGTTCTTCGAAGGTTAGCATTACTTCTGCTCATAACCTTACTTTTTTCTGTTATTTTTTTAAGAGTAAAAATGTCTGAAAAAAAAGGTAAAAATTTTACCGAAAAAGACGTCCAAATTTAAATAAAATTTGCAGTATAAGTACAAAAAAATTATGTAGTGAAAAAGAACGTATCGGGTTTTTTCTACTACCATTTTCTGTAAAAAAATGCTGAGGTTTTTAAAAAAAAACTTTAAATATACACTTCAGTATATTTTTAACAAAACAAATATGATAAAATAACGAAAAATGATGAACAGTAGGAACTTATGGTATCTCTATTAGATCTGCAGGGTAGAGGAAGGAAAAGCGAACAAAACTCCTGGCAGGGGGTAAAGTAAACAACACTCCCTAGGCAGAAAAAGTGCCATAAATTATGAACATAGAAAGGTAGTGATTATTTGTGAAGTGGCTGCTTGCAACGCAATTCAATGTAATTATTGCATGATCGATAAATTTAGTAATTCATATTTTTATGTAGAAAGAAAACACGAGATATAAAATTAAGCACTATAAATTTATTCATTAGCCATTACATTATTGTATAAACTTGCCGTAAAGTGTCCCATATAATACAGTACCTACCTAAAAAATAACAACAAATTTTGAGGTTAACCCAGGGATCAAATACGCTAACTTGTCGTGAAAGTGCGGGTTAACTTTTTCCTGGGGTAACTTTCGAGTTAGCAGTTGACCCTGGATCGATAAACACTTGTCACAACTTTGACCCAGGGTTATCTTTAACTCATGGGATAACCCTCTATTGATAAACCGGCCCTTAGAGGTCCTTATTGTTTAGCTTTGTTGTGCTATCTTAATTAAATTAGTACACATTGGTAATACTTTATTATTTTTGCCTAGAAGCGCAGGTCCATAAGATCTATGGTTAATAATATTTTTAAAATTACCCCGGCCCCATCCAGTGTTAAGGTCGGAAAAAAAATATAGCAGACTGCATTTAAAGTTTGGCAGACTACATTTATTGTTATGCAAATCTTCAAAATTAGGAACTCCATATATTTAATATACTCTAAAAGATGTTTTATTCAACCCTGTTTGCCACTTAAACATAACAAATGATGATGTGTTGCCGAAAACAAATAGCGGAAAATGAAAACTTTTCACAAAATTTACTGGTAATTCCGTAGTGTATTATGACGTGACAAGTACATTTTACGGAGACGTGAACAAATGGACTGGAATACTAAAATACGGGAAGGAGCGCCTTTCTTAGTAGACAAATGATCCAAAAGGGATGAATTAATGACTTGATGAAGGAAATCAATTCGATATAGAAGCGCCATAATAAGCGATAGTTTTAATAATTAAGATAAGAATGGTTAGATATCAATCCTATCAATAACCGATGAAATAAAGGCGTCCTGTCCAGAAATCCAGTAGGGAAACAATCAAAAATCTGTTAAGTAGTTTTTGCGTGTTCTGGAGCAAACACACAAACCAACACAACAGACAAAAAGTCTCAAAAAAATTATTTTTGGGAGTCAATTTTTTTTCTTAAATTCAAACGGTTTAAGCTAGAGCAATGAAATTTGTACTTCCGGCAACGCACCCTCGTGTGTTATAAAAAATTACATATGTGGCCCCTAGGGGGCAACAGGGGCCAAAATGTATTTTTAAACTATTCCTCATACCTTCCATACTAATGCATCCGCATATCTGAATCTGGTAGTTCTGGTAGATTTCAATTAAAAAATTATATTTTACTTATCTTTCGGCCAATTTCAACAAAAATGCAGCACCAGTGGCAGTGGACCATTTCTCTATTTCAGCTACCCCCAACTTTGCACCAGCCCCTAGGGACTGTAAGTGGGCGAGATCTAATTTTCACCATTTTAAAATTTCAGAAATCACTCCATATGCATCTTTAAAACTCATGAATTTGGTGTACCAAATATTATGGAATATCAAAATCTCAAACTCCAGGGGTGACCTCTAAATAGGGGCTAAAAATTTTAAATCTCGAACAATTTGTTCAAAATTTACTTACTATACCAAATTCAAAAAGTGCAAAATTTTTTGGCAATTACAAGTTCGAGTCAAAACACTTATATGTTTTACACCCAACTTTGCCCCAGCCTCTAGGGGCTATATGGGGACCATTACTATATTCCAGAAAACCACTCATTCAAAATTAAGAAATGGTCCACTGCACCCCTGGTGTTGCATTTTTGTTGACATACGGTGAAAGATAAGTGAAATATAATTTTTTAATTGAAATCGACAAAATTTTTAGCCCCTAATCCTAAGGGGCCTTGTTAACAGCTATGAAAATTTTTTCGGTACATTAGACTTGTAGGTATCAGTGTGAACTACGAACTGCCTGAGATTCAGATGTGCAGGTGCATTCCCTGCCAAAAATACCGCGTCAAAACTCGTAAACAAAAAACTAGTGAGAGTTCTGGTCGGTATTTCATGCGGTTTATGAGAACCACTTTCGGGTGAAATCTCATAAACTTTCATTGTTGGAAAGAAATTCAAAACTAGTCAAACATTATGAGTTTTGCATAAGCACTGTCATCCGTTTTTAGGAGTTTTGAACAGTTTTTAAAAGAATTTATGATAAGAGTTGATAAGATTTTACCAGTATTTTAAAGGATCTTCTTCCACTGGTTTTGTTAAGTTTTGAGCAGATTTTAACAAAAATTTAAATAAAGTTAATAAGATATCACAAGGTTTTTTGAGAATACACATGTTTTCAGCAGTTTTTAAAAGACCCACCCTCCATCAGATTTCACAAGATTACATGAGAAAATCCACAGTTTGAGCAGATTTTAAGAGAAACAAGCTGATAAAGTTTCAATGGTTTTGACAAGTTTACATGTTTTCAGCTGTTTTTAGCAGATTTTAAGAGAAACAATTTTCAGATTTTAAACGAATCCATAATAAAATTGATTGATAAGCCTGTGGAACAGACATTATATCTTATCATTGTGTAATATATAGAAAAGTTGGTCAACCTTAAGGACTAAACAGTTAATACTTTTTAGGCCAAATCATTAAATATCTTGGACAAAATGAGTCAAAACTTTTTATTTTATACAGACCTTATTTTGAAAGATATCCAAAATAAAATCTTGTAAAAGTATCCCTTCATTTGTACTTTTAAAATCTCATAAAAATCCTGCTTGCTAAATCTGATGTGTGTCTGATATAAACTTACGAAATCCCTTAAAATATATTGATAGTTAAAGCTTTATTATATATTATTTTGAATTTATGTTTATAGGTACTCATAAAAATCTTTTAAATTCTCATCTTGCTTGTCAAATCTGGTTGGTGCTTGTCTATTTTCTACACTTTACAACTTATATAATCTTGTCAAATCTTCACAACCCTTTACCCTATTTCTCATGAAATCTTGTAAAATCTTGTAAAAACGTTCTTTTTTTTAGAATTGTGAAATCTTGTAAAATCTCATAAAAATCTTGCTTTCTACACCTCATGAAATCTCGTGTGTCTAGTGTAACATAATGAAATCTTGTAAAACATCTAAACATGAAATTTTATTGTCTTTAGAATTTTTTGAAATCTTGTGAGTTTTCAATGGTCAGAAATTATTTGAAAATGATTCTTTTGTCAGTTTTCATGTGGCATAAATTTTTTCAAGGTCAAGTCTCTTCAAACCAATAAAATCTCTTAAAATCTCATCCAGACCTGATCATTTTTGGCAGGGTTAGTATAGAAGGTATGAGGGATAGTTTAAAAACACGTTTTGGCCCCTGTTGCTCCCTAGGTGCCACATATATAATTTTTTTGTGACACACGAGGGTACGTTGCCGAAAGGCCAATATATGTGCCAAATTGCATTGCTCTAGCTCAAACCGCCTGAATTTAAGAAAAAAATTGTCACCCTAACCCTACTTTTTTACTGCAGCATTTTTGGGGCTGTTAAGAAGTTAGGCTGGTGGGTCCATTAGTAATCGATTAAAATAAGTTTCGTAAAATCTTCATCAAAAGGCCCACGGAGGCCAAATTTTCTACGTATGTCCCCTAAGTAATATAAATTGTTTGGTTAGAAGCCGAAACCAAATATACAGATTTATTTAGTGATTTCAACATATATAATACCTTCCTATAATACCACCTATTTGCTGGTGCATACCGGGAAGGGAAACATTAAAAACTATAAAGAGTGTAAAGGGTATGATCGCAAATATCTGAATGGGTGGTAAAAAACTTTGTTTCCAAGATATTTGTTTTTAAAGTTCGATGAGTGAGGAAAAAATGACATTCCAAAAATTGATAGCGGCAAATGATTTTTTAATGTATTACGATTCAAAAATGTTCCATTTAGTTTTTTTTTTAAACCGACAGGTTAATTAAGCAGATACAGGCTGCACTTTGACGTTTTATCTTGAAAACAAAGGACTTTTGACCCCCATGTTACATGACTTCTTTTCTTCCCATTAAAATATTAGCTTTAAAAATGCTCGGAGAAAAATTTGGTTCTAATGCCTTCTATTATGAACTGATACATTTTCACAATTTTTTCAGACGGTACGACTAATGAATATTTAATAATAATAAATATTAATTAATATAATGATATTTTTAATTAAATTTCCTAATTTAATTTTGAAGGGTTCTAAAAGACACAGCATTCCACAAAATAGTCGTATAGTCTGCAAAAATAGTAAACTTGCCTCTTATCGCTAGCTTTGCTAGGTCTTTAAAATATAAGAAGAGAATGGGTTTGTTACTTAAAATACCGCTTAGATATATTTGTACTTAACACCCTAAAATTGCCCTTTTTTTTAGAAAACAGTAGGTAAAATGGGTATATAACAAATAGAGCGCATCTGTCAGTTTCAGGCTTTTGTTGTTTTTTTTGTGAGAGCAGAATTTATCGAAAAAAGCAAGTCTGTTTTGTTCGACCTGCACGACCTAGAATGCTTATTTTCAATAAAGGCGGTACATTCAGAAATTTTGCGCTAATGGCAGAATTGTGTTTTGGCTCCGATTCAGTTTAGATAGTTTTCAAATTTTAATTCGTTTAATTAACCCATTTATTTATTGATCCATATGACGCCATAGACCGTAGATATTATTTTATAATTGTCTTTAAAACGTTATTATCACGTCACGCAATTTCTTAAAGACAGCCGAACCAATTTTCAAAAAGTGAGGCCGACATCTTAAAAAAAAATTCTGTATACGATAATAAGTAAAATTAAAAGTCTTCAACATTAGCGAGTATGATATTAAATGTCTAGATAGATTTTAGCAAAAATGCCAATTTTTCTTAAAACTTCCCTCATTTGCTCGGCCCCTAAACAGATTTTTTACCTGACAGAACCGACGTCAAATAGAAGCTAATCTACATCTACACACTAAATTTCATCATAATCGGATAAGCGGATCAGAAGTTACACCCGATTATATCTGTCGTCATATCTCAAATTCCTTGACATCGGTTTGTAGAAAGCGTATTATCTCTAAGAACTACTTAGCCCATTCTTATCTAAAAACACTCCTTGAACAGAAAAAACGTGGTTTAAAAAAATCTAAACTTAACACGAACCAACCCGACTCAACCGATTTTCAAAAGTCATTTTTTATTTCATTTGGTACCGTGTTTTTTTCCAAAAAACACTTGCTCCACTACTTTTACGGAAACACAAAAATAAATTATAAATATTTCCATACTTCCTTTTTATTTTAGTCAGAAAAGCTCCAATTTGGTATCGTGTTATTAAGGAAAAAACACTTTTTGACTACTTTTATAATCTGTACTTAATATACAAAAGGTATATAAAAAAAAGCCAAGAAGGTGCATTGTGAAAGCCCTTTACCGCTAAAAATCAAAAATAAACTGAATTTGAAAGTTTGGGTTTTGCACTTTTTGGTGCAATTTTTTAATTCGGTTGAATTTTTTAAAAGTTTTCAATATGACGGGTCTCTATAAAAAAACCCGAAACCAAATTTGGCAGAAACATAGTTTGTCAGAATTTAAAAGAAAAGAACATAATTTTTTCGAAAAAAATTGTCTCGAAAATGAAATGACGGGAAAGTCAAGTCGCTAGAAAATATATGCATAGAATTAAATTTAAACGAAACATATTTTTAACGAAAATTATTTGATAAAAACATAATAATGGCGAACAAAAAAATTCAAGAACTCCCATCTGGCCGAAAATGAGTTGAACTGATAGCCACGAATTCAATTGCTACGTTGCTAGACTTACGGGAGGGAAGACTAGAAGTAAGTTGTGATATTGTTCGCGATTCTTCAGAAACAACAGAAAATCTCACCCGTCAGAATTCTGGAAAGTGACGATTTTTACTTATCGCCTCATTTAAAATAAAAACACAGCGACCTTCGTCATTTTTTTAATAATATTTTGTAAATTTAATACTGTAATTCTGCAGGACTAGTTTATGGCGGAGCTTAATTGCTACTACGCGTACCAATAAACGTCAAAAAGTGTTGAAAATTCTCACCATATAAAAGGAAAGACAGAATTTGTGTGACTTTTCTGAACAGTGGCAGCGAAATATTCCATGGCTATCTAGGGTTTTGTATGTTAAAAGTTTTAAAGGTTTGTTTACACATAAAAATAAGCTTAATAACATACATTTTTAAATAAAAACCAGGGTTTTCAGAAAAACAGCCTACAAAAATTTAAACTGAAATATTTTTTATGTACTAGAACAATATTAAGAAACTAAATTTTAAGGAATATTAGCAATAGTTCTGTGTAAACTTGTGTTTAAAAATCGTCAGATTTTTTGTAAGGGCGTGATTTTCTGACGGTTTTTGAAGAATTGCGACCATTGTATCAATTTACCCCCTTTACATTACATAATATTGTATTGTCATCAGACCTACATTACAAAAATTAATCGCAAGATTCGATAGACAGTTAGACAGCCAGAAACTGTGAAGTTAAATAAAATCGTTTAATAAAAAAAAATCTCCGTGTCAACTTCCAAATAGAGAAACTGGCCAACGACGCAATCCAGGGCCTACGGTGCTTTAGAGATTTAAATTTGACGCATGCCCAATAGCAATTCGGCTGGATTGTGGTTCTGGTCATTCAAGGATCGGGCATATTATTTTCTATCAATTTGTGGGTCGGGCGTTTTTCGTTTCTAGACAATTATTTTTGATACTTTTTTAATTCTGATATTTTAAGGTTCGTTAAAATTATAATCAGTTAAATTATATTCGTGTTTTTTAAGGATCGGATAAATTAAAATTCTATGTTCTGTTCAATTGTGCTTCGGTTTTTCTAAATTAGGCCTTTTTGTGGGTTCCCTATATGACTACTTAATTATAATTTTCAATCATTGATACAAATTTTTTTGGCATAGGTACCACGTACAGTCTTACCTCCAAGTCGAAGTTCGGCACTGCCTTGAGCGTTCTCTTTCTCGTTCTGTACCATGCACTGGTACATTCCTTTATCGTGTCTGTTGACATCGCTGACCTGCAGTACCAAAGGGGTCAAAAGTTTGACTTTTCCGTTGCTGTCCGGGTGTAAAGGCTCGCCGTTTTTCAACCACTGTACGCGTCCCACAGGGCTTCCGTTCACTGTGCAGTTGAAAACCGCGCGGTCTCCCGAGTTTACCACCTGCGGGGAAAGCACGTTTAGTTTTTTTTTCGTTTTTTGCTAGTTTTGTCAAACAAATAAAAATCTTGGGCCTCAAAAAGTAAGACTTTTTGTTATGGTTTTTGTTATACTCTTTTTGTGCTTGGCAAAATTGCGGGTTGTTATTTTAAGCCTCCCAGCAAACATATCTCTTACATTAATATACAATTTACGTAATATTTACATAGCATAACTTATGTTTCTTTAATTATATTATATTTACTTTGTTGTGACATTAGAAGTATATAAATATTATATACACAATATGACTTTAATTTTACATAAATATTACATTCCTATACGTAATATTTATATAACATTTATGTTACAAATTTATATAGTAGTTACATAAAGAGTACGTTATTTACGTGACGCCAAGTTTACCTTGGTGTTACTTGTAAGAGATATAAATATTATGTAAAAAAAGTACCCCAATTACCTTACGATTCACTTTCTAGTTACTACGTTATTTTAATTACATAATATTTACGTAAAAAGTAGGGAACTTTGTGCTTGGCGTTATGCAGAACATGGAAATTACTTTTTCCCTGTTTGCGACTTCCAGTTTACCTAGAATTTATGTAACAAAGTGATCTTGTGTTGTAACTTTTACATAATATTTACGTAACTGTGTTGCCTGAGCTGTTGAATATTTCCAATAAGAGGAGGTCAGGTAGACAGAATATTTATCTTAAATAAAACTTCAGCATCAAGAGTTGTAAAAATCCTACTGTTTTTTTTCCAAGGGTTCCAACAGAGAGTCCCTAAAAAGTGCCTATTTTTCCAAAAAAGTTCCTGAAGTCTCTTTCTTTTACATCGTTTGCCTTTTTTTACATTTTATATTGGCATGTAGGTCCTAATTGTTCTAGGAAAGTTAATGTTACAATTAAAATTTTCAGTGGCAGTTGAAAAATATTTTAAAGTTTACAAAAAGGTATGCAACTTCTGGGCAAAAAAAATATGGTGAATATCCCTGTACTTGGTATTCCGTGACTGAAATTTGACATCTTGTACGTACCGCCTAAAAAAATATCAATTAATGGCATGATTCAAACGGCTTCGTAAAAAGGAGGTTAAGGTACTTAGACGATAATAAGGTCACTTTTTTTTTATTCTTTTCCGCTATGCGAAAAGGTTTCTTTAACGTTTGCGATTTTTAACATCTTCAATTTTTTTAACTTATTATTTTAATTTCTAGATTTTGTTCTCTTTTTACGATTTTTTCAAAAAAATTTTTCTTTTAACCTTATCCCGTGTCACTAAAAATTTTCTTTAGTTCTTTTCTTTCTGTAGATTAAGTAAGGATATAGCTTTTGCATTGGTGGCAGGGAGAAACCCTAAAGCATTATTTAATTTTTCTGCTATTGTAGCTTTGCGAAAGTATTTACGAAATCTAGAAAAAAAACTTGGTTATACACAACACACTGTCAAAGATAAAATTTGTATATTTTCTCCTGTTTTAAAATAAAAAATTAAATTAAATTTAGTTTTAATACTTTTTTTTGCATGTACGTCAAAAAGAATTACTATTAAAAAAGAAAAACCACAAAAATGTCCTCAAAAACTTTAAATAACGAACAAAAACTGCATGTTGAAAAAAAATCATACGCAACACACTGTCAAAGTTGAAAAACTTTTATGCTCGTTTTGTCCTGTTTTAAAATTAAAAATTATTTCAAATTTAATTTTAATAACTGTGTTTACATGTACGTCAGAACAATTTATTAAAAAATTCATGCCCTGCTTTATAAACTTTTTTATTGTCATGCGGGTAGTTGCAATTTGGGACTTGTGCTCATTTTCTTTCAAATCGCCTTTATTGTTTTTTAAAATGAAAACCATTTTCCTCAGAAACTTTCCCTTTGCTACTGTGTCGTTTAGGAACAATATTACGCAATATTATGAAAATGCCGCAGGAAAATTGCAAAAAAATACCTGTGGCAACGAATAAAAGAAATAATAATAATAATGAAAAAGCAGGAGTTTTTTGTACTTCAGTGCAAAATGAACTTACTGAATTTTGACTGCTTACACAGAGGGTGGAACCTAGGACAACGCCGTTTCGTCCTTATTAGGGACTCATCAGCTAGGTGTGCCACACTGACAGACAATTTCGGTCGCAAAGTAGGACCACGCTGTTAGTAATCTTGTAAAGAACAATGGTTACCTAATATAACTGACAAAGTTGTTTTAAAAGGAAGTTATATAATTGTCGATAATTTTTTCCCAACCAGGAGTGCGCGAATGCGGGCTATTTCCTTGCTTTTCACTAAGCTGTTTTGCTCAGTCACCATAAACAATACTCCACCTGACAGTCATAGGCACTGGTGCAAATTATCGCTGTGATACGTTTTCTATTGGTCCAAATTTGCCAGCGGCATCGATTTTATTAGTAAATATTTTCTAAGGAAAATAGTCCATAAAAGACAGCCGAAATCCACCTGCCAAACACATTTTTCGGATAAACTTCAGTATTTTGTCTCTTAAAAACACAGGCGCCTTTAAACGTGTTTTGGTTTGGAACATTTTTGAAAAAACTCAATTTTTAAGACATTTTTTGGCACCAAAACGTTTTAAAAAGCTTTGGGGCACTTTTTAACACTGGAGAACTAAAAGAACATATGCAATTCAAATATGAAATTTGACAGACAGTTGCAAATTACGATATTTAAGTGATTTGTGTCAACTCTGCTCACAAAGTATTGTGAACCCAATTGAAATTTTTTTAGGCAAGAAGAATACTCTAATCTTAACAAATATTTTCTGATGGCCTCCTCTAAGTTACCCAAATAAAACCTATTTTCCTTACCTACAAATAATTGAAATTATGATATAATGGATCAAAAAAACCTTCAGATTGTCAAAATATCTTGAAACAGAAATTCGAAAATTAGCAAAAATGCCTTATTCTTGACTGTCCCTCGTATAAAAACTACGCATCTGCCAATAATAACAATAGACTCTTGCATACAGCTTGTCTTCTGTTTACCAATTTTGGCCACTTTTTTTCATTTATTCTAGAGAGACCTTCTCTTAATTGAAACAACATTGTATGGAAAGTTTTCTCACTTTGATAGCGAGTATCTCAGAAACTAGTCATAGCACTACTTCTATAACATATCCAAAATTAGTTGTAATCGACCGAGATATGTTTTATAGGACTGTTCAGTGTGGTTCTTTTGTTGCCAAATTAGTTAATATTTGACCTATTTTTGGAGTAGTAATACTACTTATGAAGGATTTTTAAACTGTAAAAAAGAGGATATGTATTGCTCTCCTCTCCCTTATCCTATAAGAGTTTTTCAAAATGTTTGTTGTTTCTTTAATAAAAAAAGCTCGGGTGCTGTCATCTTTTTCAAAGGTTTTAAACAGTTTTTTCTGGATTATATGATTCTCTTTTATATTTTTCTATTTTAACGAAAAAAAAACTATAAAGTTTCTCAACGTGGACACCCGTAGCAAAAGAAACT
Source organism: Oxystoma pomonae (assembly GCA_963921995.1). NCBI lineage: Eukaryota > Metazoa > Arthropoda > Insecta > Coleoptera > Brentidae > Oxystoma > Oxystoma pomonae. The sequence continues at coordinate 14,716,366 of OY998173.1, forward strand.
CAAGAATTATTAATTGTTGCTTTCTATGTGTTGTTATTTTATTGAATATAAGAGAGAAATACAATTCAAGGGTTGTAATATAGATCGCAGTACTGTTTCGGTATTCGGTCGAGGTCATTTGGCGGGCTTACTGGCGTTTTGTGCTAATTACCGACACGCGTGCAGTGTTGCTGAAAACTATTTTCCTCGATCGTAACTGTGACCTTAAAATATAAAAAATATCCAAACTTGACAGAATGATGCTTACCTGCAGCTGTGGCAGAATATGAGCTGTCAAATGCGACTCGACTGACAAATGTATGTCCAATCGTTGCTCGCCGAAACTGTTAAAAACCTTGCAGGTCCACCGGCCAGCGTCTTCAGGCTTTGTTCTTTTAATAAGCAAAATATCTTGAGATGGTTCCAATCTGGCCGACGAGCGTACCGGCTGGAGTTGACCTTTGACGTCGCGGAACCACCTAGAAAAAGATGCTTGTACAAGGTAATTTTTAATAAACGGACCTCGCCATAAACTTTTAACTTTATGCGGTAGATAAGTACATCATTTCCCACATTTTTTATTTGACAGCTGTTACTAGGTATGACGTAGAGCAATAAATATGATTTTTTTAAATGGAACGTCATATTTTTTTTTATTTTCAAGTTCAACAATATGGCAAACTTTGATAGTTACAAATTAATTATAAAAAGTTAAAATTGGCATTGCAGTTCCTAAATTCTGGAATTAATCCTAAGGTTCGTGGGTTTGTTTTAACATAAAATTGATAAAAAATAATGGATCTTAATCTTTAGGAATTCCAACGCCAACTTTAACAGGGGGATTTACTAAGATCTAAATAGTACCACCACAGGTCTAAATATTTACACCCGTGAGGGGTATTAAATTTTAAAACCAATTTTCAAAAAACACTTACCCATACAGAAAAGAAACAAAGTTATTGATTATTTTATATTGTTATTGAAAAATACTACTGAAAAACTGCTTTTTTTCTCAAAATATACCATAATTTATTAGAAAATACCCTAAAACTAATTTTTTTTGACAGGTTTCAAAATGGCAAATGGTGAATACGACAAAAATTGGGCACATAATTGCTTCATTATCTGTGTTTGAGGTTATAAAGTTAATGATTTTTTAGACCACCTATGAGGGGTGGTTTAAATTTATAGCACCCAGAAAGGAATGTTTTATGGCAATTGGTAATAAGTTCATCTATAATTTCCTTAAGTAACGGTTTTTGCAAGGATTAATTTACCTTTTTTAATATCCCAAGTTGTTCATTAACCAATAAAACACCTCCAATTTCGTCCAGAAAAACACCATATTTTGAACCCGTTTTCAGCACAAAAAATATATTTATGAGGGCACTACGGGGCAAAACAAACATAAGTGAAGGTCAGTGATTATACACGAAAAATATGCCAAACAAAAAAAACCCAAAACAAGTATATTAATTAATTTACAAATTGAAATTAAAACATTGAGGTTATCTAAAAGCTCAGTCAAGAAAACTTTCCTTACTCAAAGCCCACTCATTTCAAAGCTGTAGCTTTCATCAGTAGAGGTTGATGCAAGCCAAGGTACAAGCATAGGTAAGAGATCCGAACTCGCTGTTTGTGATTTGAACGCAGCTAATGTTTTGAAACTGACATTCCCACAGTGGCAGAAATGTAAACAAAACTGCCATTTAAGTTTTTTAATATATTTCATAAATAAAAACACCTTTTAAATAAATACAAAATTAATCTACTCTTTATTTTATTATTACCCATCTAAACTGTTTTGTGACATCAAGTATTAATTGGAAAAATTAATTAACAAGTTTTTAGAGTGACATATAACCCCAATTTTAATTTATTCTACAGATTGTTTACTATTTAAACCCCGCGTGGGGTTAAATATTTTAATTTTCTTTTATTCTAAATTGAAACTTTCTTCTTAAATCCAACAAAAGATTGTGTTAAGATGATTATTTAATAAACAAATTTATTAAAATTTTATTAAAAATCAACCTATGTCCAAAACTCAAGAAGGATTGGTTTAAAATTTCACTTAAACTTAGGACCGCTCTAAAATAGACTAAACCCTTTTGGTAAATCCTACCGTAAATGTTTATTATTGACTTGTAAAATTCTTAACTGCAAATATGTGGAAAACTATTAATAGGTGTGTGTATCTTTAGAAAGGTAGCATTTGTAGAAATGAGCATAAAAAATATATAGGTTGTTCCTTTTAAAATATCTTATATGTAGCTAATGGGCAATAATCTAAAGATTCGTGCAGTTTATGTTTTGCCTTTATACGATAAAAAATGAAAAAGTTATGGCAAGGAAGGCTTATAAAAAATCACCGAGCAAAATAGATGGGTTGATCCATATACATATTTGTTTGATAATGAGCAAACAGATATGGTTTTGATCAATGCATATTTCTTTCTGTGCATCCTGTACATATAACAAATTTCTAAAAAGGACAGTCCTTATTAAACGTGTCTAGCATTAACTAAGAGCTGGCACGAAATAGTCACTAATTTTTTTATTACTTAGTACCGCTTTTCCAATTTTAATCGTTGGGTCTTTTTTTATATATTTGATGAATCCTACTAATATTATGAATGGGAAAGTTTGTGTGTGTGTTTTTCTCGCAATTGCGCAAAAACAACTGAACCGATTTGGATGAAATTTGATAAAGAGATAGGCTATGACCTGGATTGAATCATATGCTACTTTTTATTTGACATTTCGCTCAATGACAGCTCTCAAATGACATAATTTTTTGATATCGCGGGCAACGCCGCGGGTCGACTGGTGGTAAAACATAAAATACTGAATGAAATTTTAGAAAATAGCAGTTAAATCAAAAAGATTATTATTGGATCATCCTTTGCAGACGTGCAAAATTTCGAGGCAATGAGGTAGTCGAGTATATGGCATTTTTTGTGTCCAAAATGGTACTGCTTACCCAAAGTTAGGCGGCGGATTTCCTTGTGCTGTACAACTTAAATGTATGTCAGTCTCTCTGTAGGAAACCAGTGAAGTTAGGACGGTCGGAGTTAGTCTAGGCGCTACACTTCTAGTCGATTCTGTAATAAAAGATAAATATCTTTTCACCAACGTGTTAAGTGGCCACTTAGTTAAGTCGGGCGGCTGTTATGGTGACTTGCCGCTGCAACTCTCTAAAATTGGGCATCCTATCTGCTCGACTTAACTCGTTGGTGCTATTGGACGTAAGACTTTTATTTTGAGAAGCTGCCCTATTTTAGATCCGCCATACATTCACTAGAAGCCCGATTTTGGATTTCGTAAGATGCGATCGTTCGATTGAGGGAAGTGAAGTGATTTCAATCAATAAACACGTTCAAAAGTAGTCACGAGACGACCAAAATGTTGCCAAGCTCTTATACGGAGCACGGGCAGAACTGACGCGAACGGGATTCTGACATTTGTATTCAAGTGTGTTATACTGTAGCTTATTCTCTAACCTATAACGTTAAGCTTGGCAGCAGCACTTCTTTTCCTTTCTTGAGTCAAAGAATGTATGGTCAGGCACGAGTAGGCCGGCACACTGTCGTCAGGTCTGGCAGATCGTATTAGAAGGTCCCCGGAGCCATAGGTAACTATAAGGCGTCCCCCTGTAACAACAAAGGCTAGCATTAAGTTTTATATGAGTAATTTCATTGCTTTTATTTGGGACTTATCGTGGGACGGGTGAGACATTACTTACAGAGTAAACTAGAGTTTCGAACTTTCATTGTCTTTATTTTTTTACTTTACTTTTTTTCACAACGTTTCGAATGTTGAAATTAACTCTGTGTTTCGGACTTCTATTGTCTATATTCTATTTATGCACGACGTTTCGATCAGTACAATCTCTGATCGTCTTCAGGTGCAAACTGAAATCAATTCCTAAGCCTACCTACTTATATACCATGGGAAATCACTCAACCGTGAAGTTTAAGAAGTTGGCTCCGCCAAACATAGTATATTTCAAAATAAGCAAAAAAAATAAATAGTACACGTCAAAAATATATAGTATTTTTTGTTAAACAAGAAAATAAAAAAAAGTATATTTTTAAACCGTTTATTTTTTATTAAAGGAATATTTTTTTGAGCTCCTTGCTTCGCGCAAAATTTTTTTATGTGAAATAAAGGTATCATATGCCCTATTACACTCTCTTTTTAAATTTACATATATTAAAAGCTCATTTTCTATTAGATTAATACTGGCACCGTTTCTTTCATCCCGCCATTCATAATGGAAAAAATCCTTTCGGTAAATGCCGAAGTGGCGGGGATAGAATGTAAAAATGACATAATCTTGAATAAATTTGGAAAACTATTATCTGTTGGTTTTCCGTGAATTCTTTCAAATCCTTTACTTTAAAAAAAATCTCATTTAGTATTTTTATGTCAGAGTAGAGTTCGTCCATTTTGATATTCATTGGCAAAGGAAGCCATCTTGTACCCACATGTCGCTTTAATTTGTGCCATTCACCTTCAACAGCAGCAACAAATTTTTTAAGTGCTTCTCTTCGGCATGCAGATACAGAGAAATGACTGTAAATTTTTAAAGATTGTGCTTTACTGTGTGGTATGTTAAAGCTAGTTCACCAGCTGTTGTCTTTTCATCACAGGTATTTGCAAAAGAGGTAGACTGGTCCAAGGAACCCAAAAAGCGATCTAACGTAGAGGTTCTTTTGGAAAGTTCTACTTTAAGTTTATGTTGCTTTGTCTCACCATGTTGTTTAACCTACAATACAATGAGTATACCAAACTACCAAACACCAAAACCCAAAACACCATTCCAATTCCAATATTTCATAATTCCAATTTCTCAATTACCCAAACAGAATGCAAAAAACATTTAAACATTTTAACAAAAAAAACTCACCTGGTCAATGCTACTTTTTCCTATAGAAAATGTAATGTTACACCTTTTCCATTCAGGTTTATATTTTTGGAGTCTCTTTAGAACCTTGCGCTTTTTAGTAGGTATTACTGATGTACTTGAACTTGGTAAACTTTCGTTATTACTATCACTACCACTACTAGTTTCCATAACAGATTTATAAAATAACTTCACCTTTTCGAAACAAAATTAGGAACCGTCGAAACTGGCCAAACAACAAAAGAACGTAACCTAAAAGTAAAACTTAACAGGTGATTGACGGATGACGATTATCGATTGACAGTCAAGCACAGGTAAGTAGTACGTTCGGATTTGTATCAGTAAAGTGTAAAAGGTGACTTCCTAAATTTATTGTGTTGCAAAATACCAAAAAAATCTTTTGACGGAAATATAGTACTTTTGAGTACTATATATTTCTTCAACAGTATATAGTATGCCTATTTAAAATATAGTAAAATACTATGTATTATAGTACGGTTGGCAACCTTAGCTTCGCCCAAGGAGGGGCTTCTAAATATTTGGAATTTCAATACTTGGTTTACTGAAAATACGCTGATTCTGCCCAATAAAGACAGCTTCAAGGAATTTTCTTTTCTTCCAGTGTGACTCCTTGTGCAAAACCTTTGCTTCTGTCCACTTCATTCGGTGTGGTTTTGACCATGCATGTTCGGCGATTCCTGATTTCGTGGTTTCACCTCTCAAACAAAATAAGGAATGCATTTACCAAGTTCCTTGTGAGTGTGGTGAATCATATATAGGCGAAACAAAAAGACCACTATCTGTTAGGCTTAAGGAACATCATACGAATATCCAAAGGGGTGAAACCACGAAATCAGGAATCGCTGAACATGCATGGTCAAAACAACACCGAATGAAGTGGACAGAAGCAGAGGTTTTGCACAAGGATTCACACTGGAAGAAAAGAAAATTCCTTGAAGCTGCCTTTATTGGGCAGAATCAGGGTATTTTTAGTTAACCAAGTGTTAAAATCCCAAATATTTGGAAGCCCCTCCTAGGGCGAAGCCAATTTCTTAAACTTCACGGTTGAGCGGTTTAGGAATTGTAGTTTTCACCTGATCAGAGATTGTACTGATCAAAACGTCGTGTATAAATAAAATATAGACAATGGAAGTCCGAAACACAGAGTTAATTTCAAACACATCATTGTCTCTAACTTTCAAATAAACGTTTCGAATGTTATTGATAACTCTCCATATTAAAAAAAAAAAACGAATTTGGAACCGAAGAACAAGACGTTTTTTATATCGAACAAAAAATCAAAAACACTTTAGATATTTTTGTTAAGAATTTGAAAATAAACAACTGTGCAAAATTTCAGCTAATGCTGATGTTTAGTTTTCCCCGGACTCCCTGGCAGACGAGACGTTGCCAGTCGTAGTTTGTTTTTCTTAAATGTCTGGGGAGAAACTGTGGCCTTAAATATTTCCTGCTCTAAGAATGTTAATGTAATTTTTGAATAACGACAATGTCTTCGGTTACCATCGCTTACTCAAAGTCTAGTGGCCTGGAAAGTAATAAAGTATAATTTACTTTTATCCCATACTGGTGTGACGTTTTATAGATTCCCGCAAGACAACGGGAAATAAAATTGAGGTATTTTTATTATTTTGACGGCGCGCATGGAAATTTATTTAAAATAGAAATATTGAAAATATACCTGCGAGCGTTCTCCTCCAAATTGTCGAAAACAGAGGAAAACCGACGATTTCCCACAGTTATAATTATTGCGCTTTTCCTTAAGCCTTTGAATATTATTAGTAGAAAAGCCTTTTGCTTGGTGACTGTGTATACCCACAGGCTTAAAAGAAACGTTTCGGGTAGCAGAGGCGCAGCCAGGGGTGTCAATTGGGGGGGGGGGGCAGTGATTAGGTCTAAGCTTTTTTTTCTTACCGATGTTTTACCAAAAAATTTGTTTAATTTTTTATGTTTGTTTGAGTAATTTTGGCATCAATAAAGTGTTTCCTTTTTCGTTCATATTTTTTTTTGAAGTTAGTTATCCCCCCCAAAAGAAATATGATATGACGCCCCTGGGCTGGTGATTGGCTACTGTAGCAAAGCGTTGCAGATTTTTATGGAAACGTACTAATAATAACCAACAGTGAATATGAATGTCAGAATAATAAAATAATTTGATATAAAAAAGAGCTTTTATAAAAATAAAGTGCACTAAAAAGTCAAAAATAATTTTCAGCAACCTGATATCATAATAATAAAAGCGATGGGCGTATTTTAGGAAGTTTGGTCATTTTGACTCGATAAGTTGATGTGATTGATTGACTATATATTATATCACTCTCTGTATTTCTATTTATTTATTTATTTTGACTTTTTAATGTGATACTTATTTTGTCTTGATTTATAAGATTATTGCAACCATGATGTATTTACTATCCAATGCGGTTTATATTTTGTGTTTTTTTATTTATTTCGTGAATTTTGCTTTGCTTTGCTTTGCTTTGCTTTGCTCTGCTCTGCTCTGCTCTGCTCTGCTCTGCTCTGCTCTGCTCTGCTCTGCTCTGCTCTGCTCTGCTCTGCTCTGCTCTGCTCTGCTCTGCTCTGCTCTGCTCTGCTCTGCTCTGCTCTGCTCTGCTCTGCTCTGCTCTGCTCTGCTCTGCTCTGCTCTGCTCTGCTCTGCTCTGCTCTGCTCTGCTCTGCTCTGCTCTGCTCTGCTCTGCTCTGCTCTGCCCTGCCCTGCCCTGCCCTGCCCTGCCCTGCCCTGCCCTGCCCTGCCCTGCCCTGCCCTGCCCTGCCCTGCCCTGCCCTGCCCTGCCCTGCCCTGCCCTGCCCTGCCCTGCCCTGCCCTGCCCTGCCCTGCCCTGCCCTGCCCTGCCCTGCCCTGCCCTGCCCTGCCCTGCCCTGCCCTGCCCTGCCCTGCCCTGCCCTGCCCTGCCCTGCCCTGCCCTGCCCTGCCCTGCCCTGCCCTGCCCTGCCCTGCCCTGCCCTGCCCTGCCCTGCCCTGCCCTGCCCTGCCCTGCCCTGCCCTGCTCTGCTCTGCTCTGCTCTGCTCTGCTTTGCTTTACATTGCTTTCCTTTCCTTTCCTTTCCTTTCCTTTCCTTTCCTTTCCTTTCCTTTCCTTTCCTTTCCTTTCCTTTCCTTTCCTTTCCTTTCCTTTCCTTTCCTTTCCTTTCCTTTCCTTTCCTTTCCTTTCCTTTCCTTTCCTTTCCTTTCCTTTCCTTTCCTTTCCTTTCCTTTCCTTTCCTTTCCTTTCCTTTCCTTTCCTTTCTCCTCCTTTCCTTTCCTTTCCTTTCCTTTCCTTTCCTTTCCTTTCCTTTCCTTTCCTTTCCTTTCCTTTCCTTTCCTTTCCTTTCCTTTCCTTTCCTTTCCTTTCCTTTCCTTTCCTTTCCTTTCCTTTCCTTTCCTTTACTTTACTTTACTTTACTTTACTTACTAAAGGATCTGCAGGTCACAAATAGGTCTCTTTAATCACAGGAAAACCCACAATCGCCAGTAGCGCTCGGGAATTTTTAACTCTATAATTGTACTACTGTTCTATTTTTAAGTCTTTTTGTTTATTTATTCTCGGTAACGAGTTTCAGCAATATATATGATATCAGAATGCTAAAAAATATTTTCTACTATATTTTTTAACTTTATATTTTATAAAAGCTTGTATTTGAAAAGTTATTTCTTATATAAGCTAGCTAGCGCATCAGTATTGTAGGGTGTTTCTGTGTGTTTTCCTGTGCAGAAGTTAGTAAGAAAAATTGATACGCAAAACCTTCATCCATTTTGGATCTGCCATGTTTAAATTTTCAAATGTGATAAAAAATTCATAGTCCCCTTCCCTAAAAACCCCTGTAAGCAAATTTTTATTGATATCGAAAAAACTAAATATTTTTCCTTGCTCTTCCACTTCCCTCTTTAGGGGGAGGTGGGTACCTAATCACATCATATTATTCTATTGTCACCGGAACTATAAACGCATACCAAATTTGAAGACAATAGGATGTGTAGTGTGTTAAAATTGGTAGCAAAACATGAGCAAAAATCGTCCATCTTAAATCCGTCATATTAAATTTTCAAAATGTGATCAAAAATTCTTATTCCTTATCCCCAAAAACCCCCGTATACCAATTTTGGTTGAAATCGGACAAACTAAGGCGTTTTCCCCCTCCACTCCTCTCGTAGGGGAAAGGGGGTGCTCAATAATATCATATTATTGCCGGAACTATAATCGCATACCAAATTTAAATTCAATCGGACATCTAGAAGTTAGCCAAAATTGAGTTGCAAAATTTCACCCGAACATACATAGAGGTGAAGTTAAATAAAAGCTTGTAATAAAAATAAAGAATAACCAACCATCCATAAGGTTCATGTTTCCATAAAATTCTGGGTTGCCAATTGACCGGGTTTTCTAGGAGCAAAACAATTCATAAACTTTTTGACTCTCTTTTTATAATATAAGGGCCAAAAGAACCGTACATTTTTTTGGTCTGTGGTAAGCTTGATTTTTGTGATTTTAGATTCTGCAAAAAGCTAAAGCTTTAGACTATATGAAACTTTTGTCAAATTTGACATTTCGTTAAAATCCAAGATGGCACATGATTTTAAAATTCCCTCATTTTTAACACCCCCCGCCAAAGTTTTATGTGCTCCACTGTACTCGGTTTTAGACAGTTGCCATAAAGGGAACCCACAAAAAAGCCGAATTTATAAAAACCGAAACACAATTGAACAGAAAATAAAACGTCCGAAATGAAATATGAACGAAAGTAAAACACCGAGAAAATATTGGATACGAATATAATTTTATAGAATTTTAATTTAATCGATCCTTAAAAGAACCGAATATAATTTAACCGATTATAATTGTCCCGAGCCTTAAAATATCAGAATTACAAAATTATCGAAAATAATTGTCTAGAAATGAAAAATATTCGATCCACAAAATGATAGAAAATAATACCCGATCCTTCAATGAGCGTATGCGTCAAATTTAAATCTCTAGAGCGCCGTAGGTCCTGGATTGCGGCGTTGCCAAGTTTCTCTATTTGGAAGATGACACGGGGATTTTTTTTATCAAACGATTTTATTTAACTTCACAATGTCTGGCTGTCTAACTGTCTATTAAATCTTGCGATTCATTTTTGTAATGTAGGTCCGATGACAATACAATATTATGAAGAAATTTGGGGGTAGGAGGTGGTTAAAGAATGTAAAGGGTAAATTAATACAATATGACAACTTACTTCGACTGTTCCCTGCCGTAAGCTTGGCAACGTAGCAATTAAATTCGTGGCTATCGGTTCTCATTTTCGGAAAGATTGGAGTTCTTGAATTTTGTGGTTCGGCATTATTATATTTCTATTAAATTATATTCGTTAAAAATATTTTCTAACATTTTGTGTTTCTATAAAAATATGTTTCGTTTAAATTTAATTCTATGCATATATTTTCTAGCGATTTGATGTTCCCTTCATTTCATTTTCGAGACAATTTTTTTCGGACCATTTATTTTCTTTTCTTTTAAATTCTGACAAATTGTTTCTGCCAAATTTGGTTTCGGGTTTTTTATAGGGACCCGCCATAAAGACACGTCTTTGTCGTGCACAGAGAGGTATCACTTCTAAAAATCGGACAAGAAGTAATAAAGCTCAACGCCAAACTGATGTTTTAACCCTTTGCAAAACATAGGTCTAAAAACCAGAGCGTTAACTTCCCGCAGAGCTCAAAATCTCAACAATCCGACAAGATTCAACAAATCCCTAGTAGAACCAAAACTAGGGGTTTTTAGACCTATGTTTTACAAAGAAATAAAACACCACTTAATTCGTTGGCGTTGAACTTTATTACTTCTTGTCCGATTTTTAGAAGTGATACCTCTCTGTGCACGTGCAGACGTGTCTTTATGGCAAATGTCCAAAACCGAGTACAGTGGAGCACATAAAACTTTGGCGGGGGGTGTTAATAATCTTGGATTTTAACGAAATGTCAAATTTGACAAAAGCTTCATATAGTCTAAAGCTTTAGCTTTTCGCAGAAACTAAAATCACAAAAAACAAACTTACGGTAGCAAAAATACAGCCCACCTTATACAGGGTGTTTCAAATTCGATGCTCACCATGGGGATCTCCTAAACGGTAGGAGAAACGGAATGGTTTAAATTACGGCAAAGTTGCGCAATTTGATGCTTTCGTCAAAACTAAAAAAAAAAGTTTACAAATTCCTGATAGATCCGTAGATAGGCGTAAAAACCGAAATCTTCATTTTTAGTTTTTATTTTTCTGCGCCCTTATTCTTCAAGCTGTCAAAAAACGCTTAAAACTTTCTATATGCGCTTTTTTAAGATCTACCTAGTGAGAGGTCCGTTTTTGAGATTTGACATTTCTGTGTGACAGAAACACTGTCAAGTTCATTTTTTTTATGGACACATTCTTTTTTCTCCCGCAGTTTGGTTCACAAAGGATGACAGATAACATTTTGCAACCTTATTTTGACACGTCACCTGACCACCTGACGTTTTGGGTTTATTGACCATCATCAGACCAAATTTAATTTTTGCTTTTAACTTACTCAAGATATTTTGGAAACACGATTGCAGTACTTTTTGAACATTTTAAAAATGACAGTTCTTTTGAGATTTTGTTATAACAAAAAAACTTTCAAAAAAAAATAATCTTTGAAATTGGGCTGATGAGGGTCAATTAACTCAAAACGTCTGGTACTTGTCAAAATGAGGTTGTAAAATATCTATCATCCATTATGAACCAAACGACAGGAGAAAAAAGCATGTGTCCATAAGAAAAAATGAACTTGACAGCGATCCTGTCACACTAAAATGTTTTTGATAGCTTTAAGAATAAGGGCGCAGAAAAATAAAAACTAAAAATAAAGATATCGGTTTTTTTCGCCTCTCCGGAACTACTCGGAATTTTTTAACCTTTTTGTTTTGAGCAAAGCGTCAAATTGCGCAACTTTGACCAAATTTAAACTTTTTCGTATCTCCTACCGTTTAGGAAATCTCCATGATGAGCATCGAATTTGGAACACCCTGTATATTGAATTTCTAGATTCACAAAAAAAAAGAACACAAGCCGGCAACTTAAAACCACTTGTCTGGGATGCTACTAGTAGTGATACTTTGGCCTCTTTATATGCAAAATTTCACCAATATAAAATCATGGGAAGCTGCCAGGATTTCGGCGCAAATGAAAACCAATAAATATAAGGACATTTTAAATAAATATATTTTTGTACGCTTCTGTGTAGAGAACTTTGGACCGTGGGGAGCGAAAGCAAAAGCATTGATCAAAAATTTAGCTAAACGAATTTAGGCTGTAACTGGCGAGGTAAGATCGACAAATTTATTGAAACAGAGAGTCAGCATTGCAATACAATTTGGAAATAAAATTCCGTCTCGGTTTTGCGAACAATGCCAAAAGAGACATATCTGGATGAGATTTTTTCGCTTTAGTTTTTTCATGTAGTTAATTTTTTGCTCTTATTTATGAAATTTTAATTTGTACAACTTTTATATTGTTACTAAAAAATATATGATGTACAGGGTGTCCAAAATTCGATGGTTTTGGGGGGTTTCAAGACAAGATTTTTGGTAAAAACTGCATTTCAATATGCCACCCCGTCTTCGAGTTACGGGGGCTTTTTGAAAAGTGGGCATTTTCGGATATGCCCTATAACTTTTTTATTTATGAAAATATTTTCATGGTGTTACTTGCATTTTTGTATAGTTTTTAAACTAGAATTTAACTGCTAAATCAGATTTCATGAGTCACTTTTAGTTTTTGAGATATAACACAAAGTTGCTATTTTTCTTATGGAACACCCCCCCCCAATTTTTTTTACATTTTGATTTTTTTTTAATTTCCTTAAAAACGATGTACCTCTTACAAAAATCGGATAAATAGTTATCGAGTTATTAAATATTTTCCATAAATTTGATGGTAGGCTGCTTAGATTAAAAAGAGACAAGATACCTGACACTTACGGAGACTTCGGTTATATTATTATATGAAACAATGGTTACCTTTCTGTTGTTTACAGAAAACACACCAGTGGCGTACCTACTTAAATCTAAATTTACACATGGATTATATTATTAAAATTTTACTATAATATGAAATCTGCAAAATAATTTCAAAAACATGCAAAAAATAATTCTGCCAATGTAAGCTTTGGAAGCTTCCTAACAATAAATGTTTGTAGTATAATTTTATACAACAGAAGTTCATTACAAATTTTGTTAATGATTTATAGCAATTTCTATTTTTAACGCAATAAAATTATGCCAAACATTAAAAACACAGTTCATAACGCCTGGAATATCAAGAAAAAATATTACCCACTAGCAAAAAGTTATGTTATTGTGTATGTTAATTTTGTTATTTTTTCTGGTCATTAGCAGAAACTTAGTTATACTGACTTTTTCAGTACACAAAAAAAGTCAATAATGCTTAGGGTATATAGAGACATCTAGGACAGACAAAAAGATTTAAATATCAATTCGAAGGGAGAGCGCAGATGGCAACGGCGGCAGTATAAATCAACCTTAATATTCTGATAAGAGATAGGAATTCAATATTCTTACAAACCTGAACACATTTGCATTAACTTTTATTGTTATTTACAAGTTGGTTTAAGGACTTTACCTACCTTTATTTTATAGTCTTTATAAAAAAAACCTTCGAAAATATCTTATTTGTGCATTAGCTACTTCATCAAAAGTATGCTTTATTTTATCGTCTTTATAAAAAAAACCTCGGAAAAAAAATTGGGAATTAACTACTTCATCAAAAAAAAACAACATATTTGTTGACATTTTAATCTAAGGATCTATTAATTTGAATATATTTCATACATTTTTTTTTATTTTCTTTCTACCTACCGAAATATACCGCCACTGACTGATTTCACTTGCTATCCCTTTGTTCTCAAAACATTGGACGATTTGTTCCAAAATATCACTTTAAATGCACTGAAATATTCTCCTACTGGTAAAAAAAACTCACTATAAACGTTTTTTGACAAAATGTGGTTTCAAAACGAGTTATAAACTGCTTAAAATATCCTGAAATTTTTAAATAAATAACACGAAAAAGCTTATGCCAATAAAAATATCATCCGACCGTCTGCGCTCTGCCGACTTTCCCCACCATGAAGCCAATTACGACATAAAGTAGTTGAGACAGAATTCTCTGTCCCTATCGTTCTAACGTCATTTAAAAGGATAGAAAAATAATCGATATTTCTCACCTTTGGGATTTTATTTCTAAATAAACAGTGGTTATTATTTGCCAAGGAGTTTTTGTTTGACCAGATGTCTTGTCTCTTTTTAATCTAAGATAGGCTGTGATAAAAGTGACACGACACATTAAAAAAATCTGACTTGAAAATAATTTATTACGAAGAAATAAAAAACTATTTTGCTTCTTAACTGAATTCAAGGCATGCTATTATTATATTAATAATAAATTATTATACCTTATATTATATGCTCAGATTGTCAACCAAGGCACTCTAGATTTTGTTAAATAGGGAGATTTTGGTCAGTCAGTTTAACGGAAAATTTCGTTACTCTTATGGTTACCGTTAGCGTAAATAAAGGTAACTTCAAGAGGTTAAAAATAGAGCTTTTGAACGTAGTCAATCGTTTGGCGGTAAACATAACCTTACTTTTTTATTGACTTTTGTTGTTTTTTTCTGAAGTCTTTTTTTTATTTGCTTTTCTAACCATATCGTGGAGGACAATATTAATTTAGTGATGGAACTGGGAGACGGACACCCCAACATAAATTTAGTCAGGCAAATGATTTTGCAAGATATCTTTGGTGAAGTAATAGAAGAAATCGAGAGGTAAAAAAGGCACCCTACTATAAACACGGTTAACAAAAAATAAAATCCAAATACACAAAATTTTTGTAAAACAAAACAAACTTTTATAACCTAAAAGTCTTCTACCACAGAATCACATCAAGTTTGGTTGGTTGTCTTTTTAACGGTAAAGGTAGTCGCTATTCGACGCTAATTAGCGCCAGTGGTTACTTTTAATAAAGGTAACAGCCTGACAGAGCGGTACTGCGCCTGCCCAGAATAAAGTTAAGGGTAACAGACTGACAAGAAACCTGACCAAAATCTCCCTAATAACGTGGCGTGGCGTTTAAGGGAGTCGAATTTTCTCTATCTCCTCTAAAAGTACCCGAAACTCCCCAAAACCATCTAATTTTGGACACTCTGTACACAATAAAAAACCATTAAAATGGAAACTGTAAAAAAAGATAAAAAGGAATTAAAAAAGTTAAAAAGGAATTAAAAAAGATAAAAAAATTTATAAAATGTAGAAGTAATAAACTAAGGACAAAAACATCAATCTAGGAAACTATATCGAGATACTTTTTCTGTTGCTTAAGATTGCGGCACCTGTATTTATATCTGTGAACAGTTAACATCCGAATTTTATAAGCAAATTACCATTTTTTTAAATACAAATATAAGGGTCTCATCAGAACTTCCAGCCGCCTTCTTCGGGAATATTTTTCTAAATCTTTTAAAAATAAAAGCACTCTTTTGAATCCCATCCCAAGCGCTTACATAATCGCTTGATCTCTCCCGCACTTATGAATAATTCGTCGCAACCATAGACTTAAAAAAAAAAACAAAGACAAATTAAAGCCATTTGAAACAAGATGATTGGAATGACCCAAATAACATTTAAAGTTGTCACGACGTAACCGGAACCACATAGAATTTCCTGTAAGTAACCGCAACTTGCCCCCGCCACGTGCCTGTATATCATACCCTGACGTAGTAATTTCCTAAATGGGGAACAATTTTCCTATTATTATTACGTTGCTAAGACTTCAAAGTTAGGTACCAAATACCACACTGCTATATCAAAACCACTGTCCTGATACGTCAATGAGGCGCTTTTTTATATGATGATGAGAAAGGAGTGGATTAGTTCCAAAATTTCTATTTGGTTCTTTTTCAAACAATCTTGTCAAATTTGTTAGTTTGGTTATGGCTAGTATGCATTATATATGCGAACAAAATGTGTGAAGTTTTAAAAGTAGAGAGTCAAAAGTCAACTGCGAAAAAAAATGTAAAACGTGCCCTTACAACTCTGCTGTCTAACTGAATAGGTCAAATCCGCGTTAATAGAAAGGGAAGCACAGGCCAGCTTAGGAGAGCCCAAGGTAAAGGTGGATGTGACGGGAGGCTGCCCCCAGGGTAGCTGCTTATCTCCCCACTTGTGGTGCCTAATAATGATCTACTGAATCGCCTGACACAGGAGGGATTCGACGCACAGAAGCGTATGCGGACGACGGTGTAGTGAAAGTGAACGGCCGCTTTCTAGCTACAGTCTGCGAAAAAATGCAAAGGGTGGTAAGAATCATAGAAGGCTGGTGCACGCAGAACGGTCTTTCAGTGAATCCTGAAAAGACCGAGATGATCCTATTCACCAGAAAGAGGAAACTAGAGGGATTCAGAGCTCTCGTAATGTACGGCAGACACGGACAAGGGACTCAAGTGGAGCGAGCATGTTGCCAGAATCACTGTTAAAGTCCAGGCAACATTGTGGCAGTTGCGCCGAGTGGTCGGTCGAACCTGGAGCATTAGCCTGACGATCCTACACTGGTTATACACGGCCATCATAAGACCAAGGATCCAATACGGATCAGTGGTCTGGTGGCCCGCTGTAGAGAAGCTGACCATATCCAAAAAGCTCACGAGCCTACAAGGGCTCTTCTGCAGAGGAATAACCGGCGCAATGAGGACGATTCCCATCCACGCCCTGGAAGCAATCTTGGGTCTCACCTCGCTTCCAACTTGGACCTACAAGAAGGCGATGGCGACGCACCTGCGATTAAAGGACCAGGGACTATGGAAGGGCAGGGAGGAAAGAGAGGGCCATCTGGCGGTCGAGGGACTGGCGACGAAAGTGTTGCCTCTCGTAAGACTGCCAGTAAAAGCACCGCTTAAACTATGGAGGTTCGATAAAAAGTATAAGGTCACAATACCAGAACGGAATGAGTGGCAAAGGAAAGAATTCCGAACGGAATTAAGCAGAGAGGAGGCGATCTGCTACACGTATGGCTCTAAACTGTCGGCCAGGCAGCCAACAGGCGCAGGAGTGTACGCGAAAAGCCTAGAAATTCAGAAAGGTTGTCCACTTGGAGAACACACTACAGTGTTTCAAGCGGAGGTGTATGCCATTATCATGGCAGGAACCCTACTGGAGGTCAGGAATGGCAGGAGGGACATATACGTATGCTTTGACAGCCTCAGGCTGCTCTCAAGGCTCTAAGTGCACCCAAAATAGTCAGTAGTCTGGTGGAGGAGTGTGCTGAAGCACTGCAAACACTGGCTCAAGACAAGTGGGTGACACTAACTGAGAAAGCGGACGAACTTGCCAGATTAGGGGCCGAAACCCAATACATTGGACCGGAACCTTTTATGGGAATAACAAGGAAACAGGTACAGAGTGAGCTCAACAAATGGGCGAACAATCAAGTGAACAATAAAGTGCAGGAGGCAGTCCAAGCTATTAGTTATTTCGTCCACATTATGCAACTATGATGTCGCAAACTTGTAGGGAAATTTAAAGTAATTTCGTAGATGTGACGTTCAACGTTGGCTACTTTAAAGTGGCTTAAATTTATGGAGGCAAATAAGTAACGAATAAAAGTCAAGGCTACTACAAATTCACGAATGAGAAGGAACCTTGGAGGGACGGAAACTTGGTATTGTCCCATGGTGGTAAGAAATACTTTCAAACGACACTATAAAAGAATACGACTAAGAAATCGTTTCTGGGGGTAATTATTAAGTAAATTGCACTTTTACGCGAAACTAGAGAGTATTCCAAAGTAAGTCCCAAATTGTTGTTTTGACGACCATACTACTACTATAGGAAAGTAGCGAAGCTTTTAACCATGTATCTGTTACTATAAGATTAACTTTTCTACCAACGGGTCGGAAAAATAAAAAAGGTGTGTATTGTAAATAAATGCAACGCGCGCGGGGACGTTTTAAATAAATGACAGCGCGCGCGGTCAACTTCTATTAACGTATATATCTATACATATGTGAACAAGATGCTCACCGAAAATTAATCATAGATATCATAAGTTTAATGTTGGGGTCAATTGATTATAATATTTTGCTTCGTCTCTGTTTTTTTAAAGTCTATGATCGCGACCCACTTTTGCAAAATTAAACGCGTTCAGCCGCCCTAAAATTCGGTCCTTTTTAAAATTGGGATAGGAGGCAAGTTTTTTAGATCACATTCTTTTGTCTCTATTCTTATAAAATCAATTTTCGACTGTATCACTTTTATGAAAATTGAATTTTATTGACGCAATATCCCTAAGTCTGATTTCAATAAGCAAAATGTCAAAATCTCGCTTGATATTATCGGAAAACAATATAAAACATGAATATACTAGACATTGTAATATGAAAGTGTCAGAAAGTAATAAAACAGAAATAAAAAGACACGAAAGACATTTTTCCTGACAACCTACTTTTCTGTCTACTTGCTATCTCGGGTCTTTTAAAACAAATCATGCATGTAATAGTTTCTTTTAAAAGAATTTTTCTTAAGATCCATATTTCAAAAGCGTTCCTGCACGGTGTACAGGGTGATTTACCATAATATTTTCCACGCCCCCCTGACCTCCCTTAGTATTGAAGCTGGAAAAAAAGTTGCATAATTTTTTCTATTTTTTAAATTTTGACACTAACTTCCTTATTTTCAATGAAGTATGTTAAAAATTTAGAATGGTGTTTTTTCCCTAATTCTAAAAATATATAATAATATGTTGGATTTATCTTGGACAGAGTAAAAAAAAATACTCTCCCACAAGTACAATGTGTTAGACAAGTACACGTAGTTCACATGTTTTTTCGTTCAACACATTACGCTTATGGGAATTTTTTTTTAACTTAAAAACCGTCCAACATAAATCCAACATATTATATATTTTTTTGGAATGAATGGAAATGAATATATTACATCGAGAAAAAATTTACGAAAAAATTCGCGAAAATATTTACAACAAAATTTAATATCAAATTTATTCAAGGCCACTCAAATGCTTAAATTTTGTTGTGAATTATTGAAATTTCTATTTATCTATCAACCAACGATACACGACATATAGCGTTTTATATAATAAAATTAATAATAAAACGCTATATGTCGCGTATCGTTGGTTGATAGAAATTTCGTACAACTAATAATCGTGAATGTGTACCTCCTTGTCTTTATAACATGTCTAGGTTTTTAAATCCGCAGTAGGCTTCAAAGATCTCCCCACTACTAACAAATGAATCGGACAAAAGGATTTCCGAATAGCCAGTTAAAACCCCAGTTCCTCGGTAGCTCAGTTGGAAGAGCATTAGACTGGTATTCTAGAGGTCCCGGGTTCAAATCCTGGTCGAGGAAAAACTTTTTTCCGATTTATTCCCTCACCCTTTGCCCTCTACGCCACAAATCTTTTCTGTAAATTTATTAAGGCGCTAAATTTTCCCTTCATTTTGTAAACAATAATATTGTTTGCCTAAAATTATAACGTTCTAATGATTTTACAAGTTTACATATTATAGGGTGGGCCACAAAATTCCGCACTTTTTGGATTGACTATAACTTTTGACTTGATTGCTCGACTTTGAAATATATTGGCTTTTTAGAAAGATGAAACGTGAGGGTTTTGCGATTCGGTTAAAAATTTAAAACTTCTAAAAAATTCAAGATGGCGGACAGTTTAAAAAAAAATGAGTAATTTTCACCCCCCCCCCAAAAAAAAAATATGTGCGACACGGAACAAACATTAAATCTTTCACTACAAACGCTCATTGTTTCTATGTATATTTAATTAAATCAGTTGGGAAATAAATAAATGTTTATTAAAGAAACCTTTTAAAGAACAAGCTTTTATTCAATGCACGCACTTAAAAGTAGAAAATAATTTTTTATCTTTCTTATACCATAATAAAAGCGATGGGCGCAAATTAAACATTTTAACTTAGCAGGTATCGTTTAAAGGCTTGGCAAGCACGGCAATCTCACCCGTTCTCGGCTTCTTTAGATGAAAGCATTATGTTTGTCGAATAGAAGAAGAATTTAGTTCTTCTTTTCTAGTTCTCTCTTTGTCACCGACAACTTAAAATTTTTAATTTGCGCCCATCGCTTTTATTATGGTATAAGAAAGATAAAAAATTATTTTCCACTTTTAAGTGCACTTAATAAAAAAAAGTTTTTTTTTATAAAAATGTATTTTTCAATTTTTAGATTTGTACCCTGAATCCGCTACATTGAATTTTAAAAATCTGATCAAGAGGTTGTATTCCTTGCCTCCAAAAGCCCCTGTTTATACTAATTTTGGTTGAAATCGGACAGAATGGTGTTTTCTCCCATCCACTCGGATGTGTATAAGTTAGTTAAAATTGGTTAGCAAAAGATGACCAAAAATCGTCAATCTTAAATCCGCCATATTGAATTTTCAAAATCTGATTAGAAATTCGTTATCTCCATCCCCAAGTGCCCCAACATACCAAATTTTAACGAAATCGGGCGTACTTCAACTGTACCCCCTTCCACCCCCTTCGAGTAGTAGGAGAGCTGTCAATTTCATCACACTTTATTCTTGTATTGTCACCGCAACTATATAAGCATGACAAATTTGAAGCCAATCGGATGTGGGGAAGTTGGTCAAAATTAAGTTGCAATATTCCACCCGAACAAAGATAGTTACATACAATGCAAGTTAAATAAAAGCTTGTAAAAAGTTATAAGTGTTTTACTACGAGTTACACTTTCCATTTGCTGTATCTTTTAACCTAATTATTTTCTTCTCGTCCCTTTCTCGTCCGATTTAATTAGGTGATACCTCGATATACGAAGAAAAAAGGGAGATTTGGAAATACTAATTTATATTTTGTCCAGTGTCTTACTTAAAAGAAAAATAAGGCGTGTAAAACCTAACTCTTTTTATAACTATCCGCCATCCGAATTTTTTTTATGTCAAATTTTGAAAAAACGGACGCAACTTTCGTGATGTCTCTTTAAACAATATTTTTTTTTTAATGAAGTAATCAGGCCAGAAGTTAGGCTTATAACTTTTTCATTTCTCAACCGATTTAATTAAATGATACGTCAATATACACATACACAATGAGCGTTTGTAGTAAAAACTTTAGAGTTTGGTCAGTGTCGTACATAAATTTTCTTTAGGGGGGGGGAGTAAAAATTACACATTTTTTAAAACTGTCCGCCATCTTGGAATTTTGAGAAATTTGAAATTTTCAATTGCATGGAAAAAGTATCACGTTTTATCTTTCAAGAAAATACATTGAACCAATGAATTTTGCATATGATTTTTGCTCTAATGTAAAGTTTTATTAATATCATAATCAAGTTTACATAAATTTTATAACCAAAACGAGTTATTGATTTTACTGCTACAAGACACAGTTTCAAAAAAAAGTTGTTACAATATAAAGAGTCTTTAAGAATGATTTTGATGAAGGCTGTTATGAAATCAAGGATTCAGAGACATGTTTTCATAGCTTTTAGTTACACGTAAGAATGAATTTAGTAAAAGACTGTTACTTACATAAATTTCAGAACCTTGTTTATGTATTTTGAATGCCCGGTTCATAATTTATTCAGGGCATTGATTAAAATCGTTTTATTTATTTCATATGCTCTTTTATTATCTCCATAACCTGTACATACTATTAATAACAACTCTCTATAGAATGTCAAGAAACATTTTTCATTGATTTCGTAACTTCCGTTTATTAATTTCATTACTGTATATGACAATTTTTATAACTTTCCTCCGATTTTTGTAACGGTTACGTGCTATTGATGTACAAATATCTATAAAAAAATTAATATACGCCTGTTATAAATAGTACGATATTTTTTTCAAAAATCGAGCACTTATGTAAAAAAGTTATAGCCAATCCAAAAAGTGCGGAATTTTGTGGTCCACCCTATTTTGGGTATAAAATTCGAAAAATAGGAACGGAATTGGCCAGCAGTGATCCAAAAATTAGTCAAAATAAGTCAAGTCGCGTTGATAGTTAATCCGTTCCAAACAAGATAACTGACTGGTTTGAAATGGAGCAGGGTAAGTTCCCCCGGGCTTGTTATTTTGAAATGTCAGTTTCAATATCCTGAGCCCTACTGCGAAAGCTTTGATAGATTAATTAAAATGAAAAGTCAAGGTTTACAGATACAGAGTAATTCAAAACTTATCAAACTGTGGTTTGTTATACCATAATCACCTTAAAATATATTTCCAATATCGTTTAGGGAAATGTCTGGTTCATGTCCGTGACACTTTGATGCCAACAAGTAAATACAAATGCCGCTATTATCAAAAAAACGCAATAAATTAAAATATGAATTGGTGAAGCGATTATTCTTGGCTAAAAATAATTTATAGCTTTGAACAATCATGAAGTCGGGGAAAAACAATAATAATTTATTTTTAAACATTTTTGGATTCTTTTTGTTTTAATAAAAAAAGATGGGTAGAAAACGCATAGTTATAGAGGTTGACGAATTTGAATAAAAAATTTACTTGTGTCAAGGTGTGAATCAAAGGAACTGTCCGTCCAACTTGAGTAGGTACTAAATCTTTCACAGTAAATGCTTGATACATTATCACATTATCTAAAGCCCTGTTCTCACTATGTATCAAACTGATGCAACTTTTTACATACTGTGGAGGTGTTCACACTATGCATCTTTTTTTTAGAGGAAATTACATTTTAGGCCAACATAGTAAGGAACAGGGCGTAATATATAGGAAAGTCCCACAGGTGACACTTTTTTTGGTCCAAATTGTTAAATATCTTGGAAAAAAATAAGTCGCACACCTTTAATTTCATACAGATTTTATTTTGGATGGGTGTTTTATTTTGGATAGGTTTTAAAATAAAATCCGTTCGAAACAAAAATATTCAACTAAAATAGGCCCATCAAGTCATTGCTTTGAAACGCGATCAGTCATTAAATTTAGGAAAAAACATTGTCCTCTCATAGTGTGTTATGGTATCAAATGAAAGTGTTCGAATGTTATTGCTCGAAACTTGATCTAGAGTGCTCTCGGATCAATCGGAAAAAGATTTGCGTGTTCGATTTGGCAACTGTCATTGCTCTATGCCAGATTTGCGTGTTTGATTATTGATCGCTGCTCCAAGCGGAATTCCTCGAACTTGATCTGAGAAATTTTACAGCTGAAGCCCGAGCATGGAAATCCCGCATAAAATTGACATAACTAGGAAAACTATGGAAGTAGAATCACGAATCACCACCATTATATATTATATACAGTTTGGACGCCTTTGCTTGTGTTGGATTGGAGATTGCCAGAGACAAACATTAACCCGGCCCAAGGGGTCCCAGAGCACCCTTCTCTGAATCCCACTTGGGTAATTTTCAACAGGTGCGTCCAATTCGCGGGGGTGGAACCGACTGAATAAGTCGGTGACTAAATCCTGTTGGGAAACGTTATACCGCACTCCCCTGGAACGAAGCTCTTTGGGGTCGGTGTACCGGAGATAGGAAGCGCTTATGTGAACCCAACTCTGGCTCGCTCTCGACTTCTCTAAGTGGTGGATCGTGGATGGGTGTGGGGGCCTTGGCTTGAATGCACGGACCGCGTAGATGAGGCACCACAATAAAAACCTTCCTCAGGGAACCAGGCGCATCCTGTTGTATACAGCCCCCTCCCCGAAGTGGAGGTGATTTTAGCCAGTTTACCCGTTTTTGATGTAAACCCTACATCAAAAGTTACCAAAATCTTTGTTTAACCGTTTTTTTTGTATTCAAACTCCCTCTTAAGCAATTTGATATGATATCTGCCGGAGGAATATGTTCTAACTCCCGCGTGGGATATTTTGGATCTAGATAAGCTTGATAGTATGAGCTATGTTAATATAGATTTGCGGTGCACTGCTGGAAGCAATCATAACATTCAATACGATTATGTAATTTAATTATCGAGACACAAGCCAATTAACTACTACACCACAAATGTATTAAATATCATCTTATTGATAGTGGTTATTGTTATAAGCTAATAAGCTACTTGGGTTAAGGCAGTGGCGCACCGAGGGACAGGGGGTTTGGGGTTAACCCCCCCCCCAGGAACCTGGTTACTTAAGTTTTTTTATTATTTATACTTAACGCCCCACCCCCCGAAGTCAATTCCTGGGTGCGCCACTGGTAAAGGATAGCAAACTAAAAAATATATTGGGACTTAAGGCACTCGTAAAGCTTAAAGTTTGGTTTAAATTTAAAATTTTTGATAGATAGATAGTTAGTTCACAATTATTTGCGGAGCCTAACTTAATAAAAAAAAATAAACAATTTAACGTTACATACACCTTAAACGACTGCGTAAAACATTAGGGAAATTTTGAAACGCCTAAAATATTGACAACTTTGACAGCCACTGTGGTGGTGTTTAACAACCACTGCCACTACCACGCATCAAATTTACCAGAGTTTTAAAAACTGCCACTTGTAAACAAATTTAGAGATGAGAAAAAACAAAAAACCTAGTAATACTTTATTATTCTAAAAATTAATTGCGGCAAAATTCTCTAAAATTAACCAGAAAAATAACCACAACCACAACGAAATGGATTCGTAGCTTACGGCAGTGTATGTGATTAATTACCACAACGAAATGACTTTTAGCTATTGCGCAGACGCAGTAATTCACACAACGACTACGAACTGTCAAATAAGCGTTCCAAAATATCCCTACTGATTGTGGTTTCTAACCGTGTATCGCTTACAAAATTATACGAAATTTCGATTTATAGCGACATTTTGTAACGCTTAAAATTTTTCTGACAGAGTTTTTGGAACACATCTAAAAGCATCACTTGTTAAAAGATAAGAAAATATACAAAGCTCAGCTTTGCTTTATTTTCAGTGTTCATCAGTGTGAAATATTTTTTCCCACGGTGCACATTATTTTTATTTATTATTTTTCTTTCAAAAATCGTTAATATTTTATATTGTTTAATGCTCAAAGTGTATAATAAGCCTTAAACTAGTATATTGAATTCTTTTTTTTAAGTATCAAGTTTTTAAACTCTTTAAAATTAACGAAAAAGAAATATTTTAACAGCTCTAAAAACATTTTAATAGGTATTTAACTAAAGTATTTTAAGGTGCATCAATGCTTTACCATAAGGTGTAAAAACTTTTTTTTAAATTTAAGAAGGTAGTGTACTCGCCCAAAAAGCGCAGCAGTGCACCAGCTTGAAAGCGCCTCAAGAGTGGCCTAGGGAAGCCAGCAATTCTACCAAAATTGTGTACGAGTTAAATTCAAAACTAATTTTAGGCCGAGTCGGTATTATAATTCTGATGCTGCCAGAAAGTCGCGTCGCGTGAAACTTTTAACAGAAAGCGCGGCGAAATGGCGACGTCCAGAAATGAAGTGGCAATTTATTTTTAATTACAAACTAAATTTTTTAACCACATATCTGGCTGCCTGCGCGTCCCTACGTCACTATTTACGGGTTTAATTTGCGAATAGAACTAGCACTTTGGCCGGCATTCCTTTCCAGAATGGCACCTTATAACGTTCTGGTATAAATTCTCCAATTCGCACGTTTAGCCAGCAATAACGAACACAGAAAAAAGGACCATTTATAATCTGGCAAACGGGAATAGAGGGATAGACTGCTTGTTATAGTAGTAGTAGTAGCAGTATAGGGGCGGCCCGTGAGCCTGGCAATTAGACCTCTTCATGGACCCTTTCTGCCATACCCCGTTCCTTACCCCTATGCCCCTCCTTCTGCTGTAACTCTCTCTCCGGGCCTCCCTGTCTTCTTTACGAAGTTTAGTATGTCGGCCCATTTGAGCGAGTGCAGCTCTTCTTCCTCTATCGTGAGAAATCCCCACTTCAGCTGCCTTGATCTGGCATATGCATCACACTCTGCTAGCAAGTGCTGCGCCGATTCCTCTTCGAGCCCGCAAGCGAGGCACACGGGATCTCCTGCTACTCTTATTTGTGTCAGATGTTTGTTCAGCCGATTGTGCCCAGTGAGCATCCCTGCCAGCAGTCCAATGTCCTTTTGGGTCTTGCCTAAGAGCCATTTAGTTCTGGCTACATTCGGACCATCCACGAATAGCTTGGACTGTCTGCACTTTGACTCTTGCCACCAGGACGTTTTCAGTTCATTGTTCGTCCATTTGTTGAGCTCATTCTGTACCTGTTTCCTTGTTATTCCCAGAAGAGGTTCCGGTCCAATGTATTGTGTTTCGGCCCCTTGTCTGGCAAGTTCATCCGCTTTCTCGTTCCCTGGTATTCCCTCATGACCTGGGACCCACATCAGTGTCACCGCCTTGTCTTGAACCAGTGTTTGCAGTGCTTCAGCGCACTCCTCCACCAGACTACTGAGTATTTTGGGTGCACTTAGAGCCTTGAGGACAGCCTGGCTATCCGAGTATATGCATATGTTCCTCCTGCCATTTCTGACCTCGGGTAGGGTTGGTGCAATGATAATGGCATACACCTCGGCCTGAAACACCGTAGCGTGTTCTCAAAGTGGATAATTTTTCTGAAGGCTTTCCGCGTACACTCCTGCGCCTTTTGTCTGTCTGGCTGACAGTTTAGAGCCATCCGTGTAGCAGACCGGAATTCTTCCCTTTGCCACTCATTCCGTTCTGGTATTGTGACCTTGTAATTTTTTTCGAACCTCCATGTTTTAAGCGGTGCTTTCACTGGCAGTTTTAGGAGGGGCAACTCTTTCGTCGCCAGTCTCTCGACCGCCAGATGGCCCTCTCTTTCCTCCCTGCCCTTCCATAGTCCTTGGCCCCTTAATCGCAGGTGCGTCACCATCGCCTCCTTCTTAATCCAAGTTGGAAGCGAGGGGAGAACCAAGATTGTTTCCAGGGCGTGGATGGCGTTCGTCCTTATTGGGCCGGTTATCCCTCTGCAGAAGAGCCCTTGCAGGCTCGTAAGCTTAGCTGCTTGTTATAAAAAATTAGGGGCAGGGGCATTTATGAATGTATGTATTCAAAACTGTTGGTTTGTACTCTTACACAATCTGAACTACTGACTACAAAACTTGATTTATGCTTGATACCTTGTCTTTAACTTATTCCAGTTCAAACTTTAGTAGAAGTGTAGCTGCAGAATTCTATGGTAGAAATTACAAGAGGCAGGAGTAGTAGTAGACTGTAGCATAGAGAGAGGTATTCTCTCTCTATGATTTGGGGGAAGTCTTTTTGACTCTTCAGCCCCTGGTCAGCTAGGGAAATTTGAATCAAAATAAAAAAATCAAAACTGAATCAAATTTAAATTTAAAAAAATGCTCCACAATGCCTCTACAATATTAGGCAATATTAAATAATGCCCTACATTGCTTCTCAATTTTTTGCTATTCAATTTCCCACAATGCCTGTTCAATCCCCATTAATATCTGATAATGCCCCGCAATACCTCTAGGATGTACACCAAAATACCTCAGTAACTTTTGCTTGCTTAGTTATTAGGGACTTATCGGTACATTATAGGCTGCAGTTGGGAAATATGAGGGTTCAGTTCGGAAATTTAAGTACATTTTAAAATTAAAAACATCTCAGAGTTTCAGGTAACTTGGGAATCGCTTTTAATATTGGGAAAATGGACTTTATCCCCCCCCCCACTAATCAAATGCTTTCGTATCGCCGGTATCCTCAATATTTTAGGCACTTTACCCATCTGTTCTGGCACGACGCGGCGCTTTTCTTCGTTGCCGGGGCTATCCGAAACTTACGTTCGGGCAGAGCTTTTTTGTGCGCGTTGCTATCAAAATAATGTCGACTTTAATAATGTCTCTGCCGACCTTTAATAAAGGACGACATTAGCTTTAATTATGTCAACTTTATGGGTGGCACAATATGAGCATGTCTAGATGACATGTTTAAATGACAACAATGTCAGAAACCTTTAACTTCCTGCGG
This sequence comes from Oxystoma pomonae, assembly GCA_963921995.1. Classification (NCBI taxonomy): domain Eukaryota; kingdom Metazoa; phylum Arthropoda; class Insecta; order Coleoptera; family Brentidae; genus Oxystoma; species Oxystoma pomonae. The sequence goes on from OY998173.1 coordinate 14,744,242, forward strand.
AAATTTCAAAAATAGTGCCGGCTTTATTAAAGTTATGTGCCGATAAGTCCCTATTGTCCTCCATACCACCAACCTGGCATATATGATCATGATAACAGAATGAGAAATATTTTATTTTAAAATATATTAAAATTATTTTTATTTATTCATTTTTATGTGTATTTATTTATTTGCATGTATTTATTTTTATTTTTTGTATCATGAACTTATTTTTTTTTGGTTTTAGCCCCATGTCTTGCCAACGAGTGTGTGGAATGTCCAGATGTTACTGCTCGAAGGGTGGTTCTATATTCATGACTTCTCCAGGTGAGTTTTACCCTTTTGTTAAGCCTGTGTTTTCTTTTACTAATATTGCTATGTTGTGACTTAACCCTCAGAATGATTTTTAAGTTGGTTATTACAATTTCTTTTTTTTTAACATAAATTGAGGTTTAAATAATGATTAAATATACTAGCACAATAATATGGTACTTATATTATATCAATAAGTACCTTAATCAAAACCAACTCAAACTAATGGCGCTATGCCGTGATCACAAAGCTTACAATGTGCAAAAGTCAAAGCTATTTGAAGTCTTTCTACTCACCGCCTCAGTTCTCTAAAAAAAATGACGAGTCAACTTTACCTCCTCCGTGAAGATGGCACCCAAAAATTAAACATATTTAATTTTTCTTATGTAAATCGATTGTCTACTTATTGACCATGATTGTCCAGAAAAAATTTTGGTTTGTACCCTTCGTTTTAGAGTTTTTTGAAAATAAAACTATGGGTACCACCTTGACGCTTGCACCACATTATTTTAACCATGATATCCAGGGGGCTGATTCTTAAATATCGTAGGAAAGATTGCACGGGAACGATCCTCTCCTTGGGGCTCGATTCTGGGCGTAATAGAACGATCATACCCTGAGAAGTGACCACTTCTATTAAAATCCAAAATTCCGTATTCTGGAACCGGCCGATCGCACAAAAGTCATTCGAATGACGCACGGTGGTCGCACGGTGAAAAATTGAAATGAAAAATTAAAAAATCAAAATGTATCTAAATTTGCCCCTATATGGTTGTCAAGATACTAGGCGAATAGTTGGCCAAATAATAAACTATGCTTTTTACGAGTTTGACATTACGCATCAGTATTCAACATCAAGTTTCAAATAGAAGAACCGGATTATGACAGTATTCAACTGTTAATATCTCGAAAACAGTTGAAGATCGACATAGGGTACGTTATATAAAAATGCTTAGAATTTAAAAACAAAATGCAAAAATGCAATAATATACTGGGTGTTTCATTTAAAAGTTTCGGTTGGCATTCTTTTTAATATATTTTCTTTTTCTAAAGTAACATTTTTACTTTAATTTAGCTAATTAATAAATATATATCTTTTTCCTCTTAAAAATGTCTTAAGAGAAATGTGAAAATGAAATTACAATGAAAGTTTTTTTAATGTCCGCGTTTTTACAAAAATCGACCACTGTGCGAGTCCTACTCTAAAAGACGGTCAAGTTTGCCGTAGCATGCGCATTAGCGAGTAAAATATCGATCGGTCGTTCGTCCAATAGCGTGCTCTAAAATAATACAAGTGACGTTTTTCACACGAGCTTTCCTACAACTCCCAACTAATGGGTCTAGTCGAGAGAACGGCTTCGCTCAAAAATTGTTGTTCGAGGCAGCTCTGCGCGTGCCCATAATAGTGATCATTATTCGATTGTCTCGTCACGCGTTTATTGGTTGAATTTACTTTTCTTATCTCAGGCGAACGGTACCCAGGGGGATGATTCTTAAATATCGTAAGAAAGATCACACGCGAACGGTCCTCTCCCTGATATATGAGGCGATCACGAGTTATCCGAAACCTATCCGACCACGACCGAACCTCACGCGATTGCCGTGTATCGAAGGAACTTTCCTATACTTTCGTACATCTGCCCCCGGACCAGGTGAACGAGTGCTCTTGAAAAACGACAATCCGGTCAGCTTTGCGCGTGCACCACTGCGCTACGGCAGCCGACATTTTTTTTAATAAAAAGGGATGGAAAAACAAACATTTTTCCTGAAAAACCCTTTAATTGCTATGGAAAAACAATGTTCGTATAAAAAAAAGTAGTTTTTATAATCAAAAAGTGTTTTTTTAAGGTTTTGTTAGACTGCGTGAAGCTGAAACCTGGACAAATTTATTAAAAAAAAATAAGGACGGGTGGCTGCCCGAAGGTTATCAAAGTTAGTGTGGGAATGCCTTGCTGAACTAATGAAACTGGCGAAACATAACAAAATCAAATTAGTATCCAAGGCAATGAAAGAGCTGACGAACTTGCAAGACAACGATCGTCAAAAAATTATATTCGACTAGAGCCAGCCCTGGGGGTACCAAAATGTACAATAAGGTCCCAGTTCAAACTCTGGATAAGGGAAAAGCACGAAAGCCACTGGCTAGAAAGACAGGGGCTAAGACACAGCAGAGCCTTTATCAAAGGCCTGAATGCCAAACTCACCGGAAACAGTAGAACATGTAATATGCTAATGCGAGGCACTGGATCGCAAAAGGCACCTAATATTTGGGGAAGTTGAACTAGACTCAATATCGATTACTACTACGACTACTCCATTAAGGATCTGTACAAACTTGCACAGGGGACAAAATTAATGGATTGGTTAGCCTAGGAACCAAGAGGGTGCACAATAAGCCAGTAACGGCTGCAGTGCAGTGATTGTAGCTTGCCACCAGGCAGGTTGGAGTCACAATTGAGGCGTTTTAGTCGGTAGGAATCCGACACTACCCGGGCTCTCCTGAAGAGGAGAAATGACTGGCAGGAAAGTAGTCTTATGCAAGATTTCTCCTTGACACCCATGAAAAAAAGGAGGGGTGTCCAAACGAAAATTTGGCCTGGGAAATTCTTTAATTGCCATGGACAAACGATTGTCTTGCAGAAAAAGTAGTAAAAGGGTTTTTTTACACTGAGTGAAATTGGCACAAGGAGATTTTTTTAAAATAGTGGAGCAACAAAAATATTGCCTGAAAAATCAGACAAACCATTGTCGTCGAGAAAAATTACTTCAAGCATCAAAAAGTGTTTTTTTTTTAATTTGCGTGAAGTTGGCACCCGGAGAATTAAAAAAAAATAAGGAGAGGCCGACATACAAAAATTTGGCCTGGACAATTATTTAATTGCTATGGACAAACAATTATCATGCAGAAAAAGTAGTATTGATTATCAAAAGGTGTTTTTTTGGACTGCATGAAGTTGGCACTGCTTGGCTATATTTTTTTTTCTCTTGCCCTGCTTCGATTGTATGAGGATTTTGATGATTTGACATTTTACAATGTCTACTTTAATGTTTGGCTACTTTAATAAACTATGGGCGTCGTTTTGGTATTTCCGTCATGATTAGATCTGTCGCTGACCAAGAAAGCAGTTTTGACACTAAGCTGAGACTAGCCCTTCTTGTAAAAGCCACGGTAACAAGCTGACCGGGATAACAAAGCCTCAAGAAACCGTCTGGGGTACTTAATAGATCCAGACGTTTTCTCAAGTAGGTATTTTCTTTGTCCTGTTTTGATATTTTGGTGCAGATAGCGTCTTTAAAAAAGGGGTGCTTTCTTTAAAAATATTAAGTTTATTTTATTCACTAATATACCCACATAGCACAATCTCGTGTTTCAAACGTCAAAATTGCGATTAAAAAAAAAACGTTTATTTCATATACGAAACAAGCTCAATAGTTCGCTTTTTGGCGTTATAAAAAAAAAACGTTGTCAAAAAGGCGTTATAATAACGCAATTGTGAAATCAAAACAGCAGCTTTTTTACATTACTTCTGGCAGTTGGCAGTTTTTATATTCGTGTAAAAACGAATTAAATCATAAAATATGGCTTCAAATAAGATACAAAATTTATCCCATAACAATTCGGGGGGGGGGGGAGTTTAGGGATAAATAATAAACAAAACTTAATTTGAAGTAAAAATGCGACCATAACCAGGCTTCTCGGGAGGAGGGTTATAACCCCCCAACCCCCCCTCTGGGTGAGCCAGTGACTTACTATAGATTAGTTTATGTAACAAAAAAACCGCAAGAAATAGTAGATTTGCGAAGTCCTAATTTAGTGGGGTTTTAGGACTTGTTTTCGGCGGTTTTTCAGGTGACAATTAGGCACATGAAATTGATGAGAGTAAAAAAGAAGTTACACACATAGCACTTAAAAGCTTCCGCAAATACGATATTTTTATAGCTTAGTTTCCCTGAATTTTAAGTTACTTTCAAGGATGTAGTTATAAAAAAAAAACAAATATAACATGGTATGAAGTTGCTTTTTAGTGGAAAAATAACTTCATATGTTAAGTCAAATGAAATATATGTTTTCGAATTATTAATGGAGATGAGCATAATGTCTAGTAATTTTAAAATTAATTGTTTAATAAATAAACCCGTCAGTAATACAAAAGCACGATCTGTTAGTTTGCAGTTTTGCAGTTTTTTGGCGTTAAAAGTACATTTAAAAAAATTAATTTCGGGAGTAAGGGTAGTTTGCAATTGGTCTTAGCACATTTGGTACTAAAGGACACACTGATCATTTGTGCCAAATTCCATGATCCTATCGTTATGCGTTTAGGTGATATTTGATGTTGTTTTTTTCAAGGAACTTCAAGAATTGGGGCCTTTTACATAAAACTTTTTACTTTTTAATTTAAGCTAATTTGGATGGCTGTTATTAATATTTTCCTATTTTTTGTTTTACGTCAAGAATTGGAGTCCTAGGCGAGAGTCTTCGAGTAAGTAACAAAAGAAATTGCGGCGTCAGTGACCATTTGTGCCAAATTTTATTGCTCTACCGTAATTTCTAAACCTTATTTTCGGAAATAGGAGTCCTTTTTATAACAACATTTATCAAAAATTATATAAGGGTTTACTTATTATGCATGACAAGTTTCATTGCTTAATTACTATTTTTTCTTAATTAAACTCCTCATCAGGCTCCTAGGCATTTTCGTACGAACTTTTGACTATATGGGTATAGAATAACCTATCTAGCTTAGCTCCACCCCTATTTTTTTGCATAAGTGGCGGCTCTAAAAGGGAGTAAATAGGGCTACAAAAAAAATAGCCTTATCAAAATGTCACAAAGTTTGTAGAAATGCCAGCGAGATATATAGTGTTTTTATTTTTTAGCAAAATTTTGAATTAGTGAATTTATCATATTTAAACTTTGCTGAGGACGCTACTGGCAAAAAAATTGAACAAGATGTAACAAGATTAAAAGGCATATTTAAACGTTATTCGAAAAATACACATAACAATAAAAATGGCAACATATCTATAAGCAAAAAAATAAAGTTCCTGATACTGCAGATTAAAAAAAAAACAATTATTTCGGTACTCTTTGTGCTAATCTGCATCAGGAAATATTTTTAAAAGCACCAAAAGAAAGGTAAGATAATGGGTCAATTGTAAGTTAATAAATATAATTTCGGAATTCAAACCTTAAAACCAGAACAAAGGAAAGTAAGTTGTAAACTGACTTTTAAACAAAAACGAAAACCTTTTTGCATAATTCAATGATTTTGCTTTCTGAAAATGAAAACCGTTCTAAAGTGGGTGTCTTAGTTTTTGAGATTCATGAAAAACTTGAGCAATGCTTAGATTTTTTCCTTTTTTATTAAAAATTCGGTTACCGCCCCCCTAACGGACGTAGGTCAAAATTATTTGACTTTTAATTGTAATATAGTCATGGTGTTATGTAATAAAAGTTTAAACAGTCTTACACATTTTTTGAAAATTTTAAAGATATAATCGTACATATTGTTTTTGTTCACGTTAATCTTTCAAACGATTTGAATGGTGGTTATACGACAAAATATACATATATATATATATATATATATATATATATATATAATAACATAAAAGCGCTTTGAGAGACCCGTGCAAACAAAGTAAATGGCACACTAAAACTATTTGCTTTTCATTGTCATCATCATCATAGGCAATCACTCGATACCGAGTATGATTTTCCTCTATTCTGTATCGTCGCTATCTGTTGTGCGTTTTTTGATGGCTATGTAAGCCAATTCTCGAGCCGCACACCCTTCCACACCGTGGCACACCCAGTCTCCAGCAGCAGCCGGGTGTTCGGACTCATGGACTGTTCGGCGCCATGAAGCCCTATCGTTTGCCGTGGTCTCGAAGTTGTTTATATCGATGTATCCCTTCATCATAATGCCTTTGAGAACACCCTTTTACCTTTTTTGTTGACCTCCTTGATTTCTCTTTCCCTCCTTCAGTTGTTCATAAAATATCTGCTTTGGGAGACGTGTTTCGGGCATGCAGATAATGTGACCAGTCCAACGAAGCTGGTGCTTGAAGATAAGGGCTTCTATACTGGTTGTTCTGGCTTCTTCTAAAACACTTATGTTTGTTCGTCGGTCTTGCCATTTGATTCTCAGAATTCGTCTTAAACAACTTTGGTGATATTTTTCTAGTCGTTTGATATGTCTTCTGTAGGTGGTCCACGTGTCGCATCCGTATGTTAGAGTTGGTATTATAACTGTGTTGTAGACACGAAGCTTGGTCTCCGCATTGATGTCGTGATTGTTGAAGACTCTCTCCGAAAGCCGTCCGAACGCTGCGCTAGCACATTCTAGACGATGCTGTTTCTGCGTCAATAGTTGCATTTTATGATAGGTGTCTCCCAAGGTATGGGTAATGTTCCACGTTCTGCAGAGGATGGCCATTTATGGAAATGTTTGGAGCTTGGGGATTCGTACCTGGTTCTGGTTGGTGAAGAATTTGCGTTTTGGAGAGATTGACCTCTAGGCCAATGCTTTTGTAGGCTTGGTTAAATGCGTTGATTACCAGCTGTAAACCTTCCTCTGTATCGGCCATAACGACGTTGTCATCGGCGTACTCCAGTTCGATTATCGAGGTCGTCGAGACCTTAGTTTTTGCTCGCAGTCTGCCTAGGTTAAGTAGGCCACCGTCGAATCTATATAGAATTTCCACTCCCGGCGGTAGATGTTCCTCAACAAGGTGAAGCATAGCACCTAAAAATATAGATAATAGGGTGGGCGCAATAACACACCCTTGTTTAACGCTTGTCGTAATCTGGAATGACTCTCCTGGTCCATCGTTGCATCTGTTGCATTCATATTGTCGTGTAGTAGTCTAAGAATCTGAATATATTTTTGAGGGCATCCAGATTTTGCCAGTATTTTCCAAAGAGCTTCTCTGTTGACCGAGTCAAATGGTTTGACTAGGTCTATGAAGGCCATGAAGAGAGGGTGATTTTGTTCTCTAGATTTCTCTTGCATTTGTCTGGCACTGAAGATCATGTCAGCCGTGCCTCGAGATTTTGTTCAGCAATCGGAATTAATCGGTTTGATAGTATCCTTGCAACTATCTTTCCAGCAACAGAAAGCAGAGATATACCTCTATAGTTTCCACATTGGGCCTTGTCGCCTTTTTTGAAAATGGTAACTATAGAGGCGTCTCTGAGTTCGGCAGGAATGGTCTCAGTGGTCCATATTTTACTTATTAGAATGTGCATTTGGGAATTAAGTGCGGGACCCCCTTGTTTGTAGAGTTCAACAGCGATACCATCTGTGCCTGCTCATTTGTTATTCTTTAGCTGTGTGATTTCCTTTTCGACCTCCTCTAATCTTGGAATCTCACTTATGTGTTGTTGTGTAGTTTTCTCCGGAATTTTGTCGAAGATGTCATTATCGACCTGAGATTCTCTATCGAGTAGTTCTTGGAAGTGTTCTTTCCATCGTGAATTGATAGAGGATCTGTCTTTGAATCGTAGGGGATTGATACCTTGTGTAGTGGGACCATATATCATCTTAGTAGCTTGAAAGAAGGATCTGGTGTTGTGGGACTCAACTAGCGTTGATGCATTGTAATACTATTACAAAAGTGGTTTGAAAAGTCCTTATAAACCAAGCAACTAATGTTAATAGAATTCATGTAATGTGCACCCTATCCTTAATTGAACGGCTTAAGGGGTTTATATTGCAGCTATATTGACAGACAACTTTACGTTTGTCCCTAATTAATTGGATGCCATATTGTTACTGAAGCTTAGTAGGCAATACCTCTCCGAGATAAGGATAAGAGGGCCGGCTTCAGGTGGGGTTCAGATATATCGATAACATAACAATTCCACTACAAATGCAATATAATTTATTTAATAGCATCTGCATGGTCACTCTTTTAAATGTTTAATTAGATTTTAAATTAATATAAAATGTATAGAAGTGCCATGATCTAATGGAACGTTGGCTCTATCATCAGCGCCATCTGCACCCTGTCCAGTGTTTTTCGAAAAAGTATCGAAGTACCAACAACACATCATTGTCTAAGATTTTTAAGTCATGATATCCGTTTACGAATTTTAAGGGTTCACATTTGTCATTTCTCAAAGTATGGCCAAAATATTCAAGAGTCCGTTTTTTGTACATGGCATCAGTCACTGTCCGTGCCTCCCTACCGTAATATAAGATGCTAAAAACTTAACAACGAAGCACACGAAGTCGGAGAGTTGTATTAAGATCGCCACTACGGAACACTTATTTTATTTTGACAAAACAGATCTAGCCTGTTAAATTCTTGCACGGACTTTTTGCACGTTGTCCCAGTTCTCATCGAGCTGGCAACTAGTATATACAGGGTGGACCAAACATTTTTTTACTTCTTGAACGCGCTATAAGTTTGGACCCAATCGGCCGATTTTCGATGGCCTTTTTTTTATAGAAAAGATGAAACTTTACTGACGTGACAAGATGGCGAAGAGCTTGGACCCTGAACTTGATTTTTGTCAATGAGGCAAAAGCCGTATACTCTCTTCGCTTACAAAGGTATCATCTAACTAAATTGCTTGTAAGATAAAAAAGTTATAAAAATTTTAAATTAGGAGTGTTTAGAACAAAAATTGTAATGTCTGTTGGAAGGTGCTCTGTTTAGAGCTAGCATAACTTGCGACTTAGTTGTCCGATTTTAAAAATTTTAGACTTGTTGGTAGGACAAGGCACAAGTTCTTGCTAATTTGGCTCAAAAATGTCATATGTCAAAAACCCAATATGGCGGAGAACCTTGAAAATGGGTAAATTTCACCCCCTGGCGCAAAATTTGTGTGCATCCCTGGATCCCTAAAAATGAAATTCGCATTTTGTTAGATAACTGGATGGGAAAATTAGTTAATCATTTTTTAAAACTTGCTGCTATTATTATGCTAAATTTTGAACAGAATTATTGAAGATTCATGTCTCGTTTTACCAAAGAGTTTAAAATTGTGAAAATCGGACTACTAGGTCGCAAGTTATGCTAGCTTTAAACAGTGCACCCTCCTACAGACATTACAATTTTTGGTCTAAATACTCCTGATTTAAAATGTTTAGAACTTTTTTAACTCATAACGAATTGAAATAATTAATACCTCGGTAGGCGAAGAAACTATGGGACTTTTGCTTCATTGGCAAAAATCAAGTCCATGGTCGCACAAAAATTTTTCGCGGGGGGTGTGAAATTTACCCATTTTTTAAGCCTCTCGGCCATCTTGGATTTTTGACGTATGTCAAATTTTGAGTCGCGTCAATAAAGCTTCATCTTTTGTCTATAAAAAAAGCCAAAATTTTCTAAAATCGTCCAACTGGGTCCAAAGTTATAGTGCGTTCAAAAAGTGACAAATTTTTTGACCCACCCTATCTAATAATTCAATAACAAAGTACGCGTTCGATTTCTTGGACATTTATTTTATTTTTATTTTATTTTAGTTTAAAAATCCAAAGGCAATCTAACAGGCAGACGAGGCTGCCCAATTACAGGATTGCACGTAATAAAACTAAATCTAGTTACATAATGGGGAATGCAAGAAAAAACTTATTACCCGAATATTTCTAGAGCTAAAAGTACTTAAAAAGAGATTAGAGAACTTTATATATGTTAGTTTTAAACAAATTTAGGTTTAAATAAAATAAATCAGAGTTTTCGTTGTTACGGAAAACATAGTTGTTATACGTACGAGCATTTCAAATGATTGGAGAATTTGGAAAATAATTTGATCAGAACCTTTAATGATGTATAGTGGAGGGTGACCAGTGAAACTCCTGATGAGCCCACACTGGTTACCCAGGGTGAAACATCGTTTAATGTGTTCCTTGTGGGATGCTCATCCAAGTTTGAATTTTCGTTATTTCCACCCAAGATCTTTTGATCTTTTGTTTTTTAGTTTCTTTTCGGTTGAAGTAACTGATTTGGAGGTTTTTTAACTTCTTTTTTGTTTTAATTGCCTTAGGAGCATGATCCTACTGAAAATATTAACACGCCAGGACGAATTCGTATCAGGTAACTTGGATAAGTGCCAGTGCGGAACGATGCCTATTTGTGAGTGGTTCAAGGTTGGAAATCGGAGTGTATGATAGTGTTTAATGATGTATAGTGGAGGGTGACCAGTGAAACTACTGATGAGCCCACGCTGGTTACCCAGGGCGAAACATCATTTAATCATTTCTCTTTTCGCTTTGATCTTTTGTGTGTTCCTTGTAAGATGCTCATCCAAGTTTAAATTTTCGTTATTTCCACCCAAGATCTTTTGTTTTTTAGAACCTTTCTGTGCAAAATGTTAGCCTGGTTCGCACCTGGTAGGGATTAGCATTTAAAGATAAGGAATTAGTGCAGAAAGGTGAATCAACAAAGTTATTTACAACTTTATAAAGAAAAATTACATCTGAACAATTTCTGTGAGTTTTAAGTGACTGAGTTGTTAAACAGTAGGTTCGTTTCGTACGAATAATAGTGTCTATCTCTATTGTATCGAAATTTTAAGTTTTTTAATAGTAGTTTTCACAACTAGTGGCTAAAATGGTGCTTTTTTTACAAGCGTTGGTTTAAATAACGAGCGCAGCGAGGTATTTACAAGCGCGAGTAAAAAAAAGCACAGTTTAGCCGCGAGTTGTGAACACTATTTTTTTAAAAAACAGTGGTTTCCGTAGCGATGTTCCTTTTTACTCGATGACGTTCATTTGCGACATTTTAATTTTTGACAGTTTGATATTTTGACGATATTTCTAAATGATGTTTTAATAAATACTGAAACTGGCGAGAATAATTATAATTTTTCAATAATACTATTTTACGCTATTTCCCTTAAATTTTGGGTAAAAAACGGACAGAAGTCTTTTTTTGCACCTTTGGTAAAAAAAAAGTTTTTTTGCATCGGTAACCAAAAAAGCCATGCTTTAGTTATCTGCAGACAGTTACTAAAATCATGTTTTTGATGAAGGTATACAAAACACTTTCTATTTGATTGATATATTTGCGATAGATCGGGTTCCAAACTGTGGATGAGTATTCTAAAATTGATCTAACGATACTATTGAAACTAAAAATAACCTATCTGTAGTTGTTAAACTCTTTGGTAACTCGTCAGATAAAACCCAGGTTTCGTAAGCCCTTCTTGACAGAGCTCTCTATATGTACCTCGAAAGTCAGTTCTGAGTCCATGATGATGCTTAGATCTTTAACCCACTTGAAGTTTTATATCATCTAGTTTTAAATTTATGTTAGTAGCTTCTTTTTTCCTAGAAAATAATATTACTTCGCATTTATTAAGATTTAAAAAGAGTCACTGATTTTTACAATAGTTAGTAAAAAGGTCAAGATCATTCTGGAGCTCCAAAAGATCAGATTAAGATCGAATTTATTTCCCTACTTTTAAGAATGTTTAGGAAAACAATTTCCAATATCAAATATAAAAATATGAAAAAGTAAAGGTACCAAATGTGAGCCCTAAGAGACTCCAGTGAGTCTATTTTTGAATCGAGAGAAAATTTGCTCCCAAGAGTCAAATTCTCTCGCTACTATGCATGTCATTGGTCCAAATCTTCGGTTTAAATCGGTTTCTCTTACTTTTGCCCGATTCAAGAATGGACCCCCAGAAGTCACACCTGCAGAGAGAGACTTTTCACCGTTACCACAAACTGAGTCCTACCTGTGACGTAGTCCAAGTTTAATTTATCAGAGTTGGATGATGTACTTTGTTAAAAGCCTTGGAAAAATCTGTGTACACAGCACAGGTCTAGCATCTGCTAGGCATAGAAAGATTTATATTATGAATAAATGGAATTAAATTTGTAATTACAGAACGTTTTTTATGAAATCCATACATCTATAACACTTTTCACTGAAAAAAATAATTGAGAGTAAATAGCAGCCTCGAAGACCTTAGTAAATTGGCAGAAAAGTGAAATAGGTCGCTTCTGATGCATCGCCAGACTCTGGAATAGGTACTATCTGTGCAACCTTCCAACGAATTGGAAAGGTGCCCTGTAATAAACATTTATTAAAAATAATTTTAAGAGGTAGTGCCAAAGTAGGGAAATTTTGTATAAATATAAATAAATGTCAATTTATTAGGTATTAAACTGAGATTTGTTGTAATAAAACAAAATCAAACAAGCGAACGAACTATACTACTACTATAGAAACTAATACGGCTCTGTCTAGCGCTGCTTCCTATTTAAAATTTTCGAACCTAATTAGGTCCCACGTTCTCTGCCAAGCCACCGAGCTCGAGGTCACCGAGAGCCTAGGTGCGCAGAATGCCCAAAAGGTAAGAGTTCCGCTTCTTTGTTTGCCTGTTCACTGGTTCTGTAGAATCGTAGATTTTCATAGTTTTTTATCAGTGAGGAGAAGCTAACATAAAAATGGCGGCACACATGGTGTTTGCTAAAATTTGGATGCGTTCTATTCTCCTCTGATTTCTATGATAAAGATAGGTGATCGGGAAAAGCAAAACTTTTTAAATAAGAGGCGAAGTTACCGAACTTCCCAATGAAGTGGTGTTAAATTATCGAGAAAGTTTTGTACATCGCGGAAATTAATTGACTATACACGAAACGAAAATCCCTTTTTTCATATCGATATCTATTATATATAACTTTCCAATTGCCCCTTAAAAAGTTGTTTCGGTACAAGTTTTAATAAGTTTTAATCTGATTCACAGAATCATTAAAGAAGCTTTTCGGCTTTTAACTTTTATTGAAATAGTAAACAAAAGTTCATTCCGTCAGTTTTTCTACAGAAGGAAAAGAACAGCTGTTAAACTACTCCTTTTCTGGCTAATACTTCGACAGGCTGACTAAAAAACTGCTACGTTCTGGTTTTCAATATGCAGGGAGGACATGTCCGACACCGCTTCATTGTTTTTTGTAAGATGGTCCAAAAAAGCGCACATTTTTTTATCTGCAGATTTTTTTAAACGATTTCTATGGTTTACAGCTTTTTGGAAAGCTAAGAAATTAAGCTTTCTCGTTTGTATTGAAAGTTGAGATTTTGTTAAAATCCAAAAAGGCGGACGCGTTTATAGTTGTATGCACCACTGCGCCCGAAAAACAATGCATTTTTGAATAATAAAAAATGCATTGTTTTTGGGATTAATTTTTAATGCGAAATAAAATACTCTTAGTTTGACAGAGTATGTCTCTTAGAGTCCTTGTCCGATTTTAATAAACGAGACCTTGGTGTGAATCGGACAACGGGGTCAAAAATACCAATTTTTTTAAACGGGTTCGCCATCTTGTCTTTTAACAAAATGCGAACTTTTAATACAGGGCGAGAAACCTTAATGTCTTAGCTTTCCCGAAAGCTGTCAACCAAAAAAATGGGACAAGTTTTAGAAAATCTACAAAAAAAAGTGCGCGGTTTTTTTTGACCACCTTATATTTGAAATTTATATCTAGGATATTTTGATATAAAACTGAGGTGGAAGATGACGTGTAACCTCATATTAAAGGTCTATACGTGCTTTATATAACCTTATTTATGTTGTTTACAGCTGTAATTTAGATATTTACAACTGCCATTTTCTTGTCAAAATATTGCCAAAAGTATTGCTTCTACTTATACATGAATGATGAACTAATATCAAATTCGGCCGGTTTTATGGAATTCCTAGGACCCATTTTACAAACATAAAAACAAAAAATAATAAAATCTTCAGGATTCATTCTGCAAAAATTCTGGAACATGCCATACTCATTTTCTACTTTTAAAACCCGCAATAGGCTACTGCCACTATAGATGTGTCTGTTTTAGAATAAGGTTGTTTGCCAACACCGTTTTTTTCTGTTTTTTCTGAGTCAGCCATATTGAAATGCTCTGCTAACTTGAACAAATTCGCTCTAGTGTGGACCAGATTTCAATATGTCGAGCGAGCACGAGCAAACATTCACGAACAAGAATAAATGCTCGCTCTTGCTCGCTTTTTTGGTGAATACGCACCTTTGGACACTGCAAGATAAATATTTTGGTAAAATATGTCATATTCTGTTTTGAAAATTTAATCGAATGAATGTTTGGGAAGCCTTAAAGGGATGAGTTCCAAAATTTAAAAAAATATCCATTGCCGTTCCTGATTCTATGTTCATTGAGTTAGTGATATAAAAATTCGCTTCTGTTCTTCCACATTAGTACCTCTATATAAAATAATTTAAGTGTATCTAACATACCCATGTTAGGTCCTGGGAGTAAAATGCTATCATCCCGCGACCACGACGTGACACTGACGTAGTTCTTGACAACTGATGGAATGACGCATGTCAAAACGGCCGTGTTTCCTGCAATCACGTGACTGTGGTAGACGCTAACGTCGTAATACTCGTTGACCACTGAAATAAGAAAAGAATATATTTCTTTTGAATCTGGTCTAAAGATAATTGCATTTTTTGGACCAATCGGCATCGACGCAAGTGATCATCAAACTTGCATCAGCTGCCTAAGCGTCCACACGCCATGAAACTTATGTGTGGCTCCGCATCTGATGCCAAGTTAATGAATCAGTACTACTCCCGTTCGCGGAGTCGCGATCTTGCATCGCAACATCACTTACTACGTTTACACGTATCTAAAAGCGTTTTTATTTAAGGACGGTTTTAATTAAAACCGCTTTCTCCGAGGATTTTATACGTCCTTTATTAAATGTCATTAAATGTGTCAGTTTAAAGAAAAAACAAATAAAACAAGTTAGTTAACAACAGATTTTTCAGAAAACCAGCCTTGAGTACTTCCTTAGGTTGGAAGAAATACGCTAAACCTTTTTGAAATTGTTTATAACGACCCTAAAATGGGCTTTAAAGTGATAAACCGCTTTCTTAAATCGCTTTAAAATCAAATCGATTTAGTGCTAAAACGGTTTATATAAAAGCGCTTTAAGAGGCCCGTAAAAACAAAGTAACTGTGTGGTCCCTTAAGGTTGGTTTTAATCATAAAAACGTAATTATTTTGCAATAACCATCATTTTTTCCCAATTATTTCCCTTTAATTTAAAACTGCATCTATGAATTTTGATTGCGTATTTTTTAGTAAAAATCCGAATGAGTGTGGTGCGGAAAATGTGATTTTTGATGATGCACGGTTCGGAGCCGTATTTTTATTTGTTGAAAATAAAATCAAATATCGTGTGTATATTAGCTAATGAGTGGACTAATTAATAACGGCCATAATTTCGAAAATGGCAGAGTCATTTGCTGTATATTTTCCATTACTAAAATTTATTCGGTATAATTAATTTGCATTCTATATATTCATAAAATACGAATTATTTTATTGCACAAATACCTATCAGACGTTATAAATTCAGTTTTCAAAATGTCAGCGGAAATAATACATACTAGCATTTCAAGTATCTACCTCTCGATCTACCTACATATACAGTGTGTAACAACGACAACAAAAGAGAGGGGTTTTTGAGTATTTAGAGTAAGATTTTGAAAAAACAGGTCAATTCAAGAGCATTTTACAGCGAGTGCGTTGCCACCCTGCTGAAATTTTCCCCTCAAATCTCATCCAGAACTGAGAAGTTTTTAACATGTTTTTATAAGTTCTATAAGATTCAATGAGAAGGGCAATATTTTTTCTATAATATTTTATAATCTTCTAGAAACAGAGAAGATTATATAGGAAATATATAATATTTTATCACCTTGTATTTTTAGAATAATTTATAATATTGGATAAGACTAGTTACTTTTAGGAGAATCAGGGATGTTTCATAAGACAGAAGTCTAGGACATTTTATCACTTTGTATAAAAGTGTCGGCTTGGAGAAGATTTTATGAACGCACAAATACACATTTTTAAAGGAGATTTGATGGAAATGGGGTATTGAGGCTGTTTGAGGAGATTCTATCAGTATCGCGATTCTAGGAGTTCCTATAAGCAATGATTTTGGAGAAGTTCCTATGGGTTCTTGTGGGGTCGGATTTTAGGATATTTGATAAGATTCTACCAGTTGCGTGATTTTATAAGATCCTATAAGGAGTGATTTTGGAGAAGTTTTTATGGGTTCTTGTGGGATCGGTTTCTAGGGTATTTGATGAGATTCTATCAGTATCGCGATTCTAGGAGCACCTATAAGCAATGATTTTGATGAAGTTTCTATGGGTTCTTATGGAGTCCGATTCTAGGATATTTGATAAGATTCTACCAGTATCATGATTTTAGAAGATCCTATGATGACTGATTTTGGAGAAGTTTTCATGGGTTCTTGTGGGATCGGTTTCTAGGATATTTGATGAGATTCTATCAGTATAACAATGATTTTCTTTATTTCTTGTTCTATATGTTTCTAGAATATTTGATGAGATTCTATCAGTATTGGCGTAGAAGATCCTATGAGTAATGCTTTTCGAGAAGTTTCTATAGGTTCGTGTTAAATCGGTTTCTAGGATATCTGACGAGATTCTATAAATATCGTGATTTTAGAAGTTTCTATGGGTTCTTGTGTGATCGGTTTTTAGGATATTTGATGATATTCCATTAGTAACCTGATTCTATAAGATGCTAAGAGATTATGGAGAACTTTTTTCTCTCTCTATCCGATATTTCGGAGAAGTTTATATGAGTTTTTATGGGATTGGTTTCTAGGAGATTTTAAAAGATCCTATAGGCAGGAAGATTTTATCGGCGTTTGGGACCTCCTAAAATCTTCTAAAAACCAATCCCATAACCACTCATATATTCTCCTCCAAAATCATAGACTCATAGACCTAATAAAATCTTCTAGGATCTCCTCGAAATCTGTTGCAAAACCGAACCAAAATTCGATAGCCGTATGGCGTTCTGAGCATGCGCAGTGAGATACGACAAGGAATAAGCACTCTTTTTATATGTAACTTTAAGTGTCTATTAGCTGATTCAGTTTTGAATGTCACGTCGCGTTGTGGCGCGGAGTATTAGTTTTCTTAGTGGTTTTGTTTTGTGTTTTCTTGCAAAAAATTACATAGAACTATTCATTTTTTGAAAAATTAAACAGCGAATTAGTATACCTAAAAGTTGTACCAAAAAGAAAGAGGGGAATGGAGGTGCTATTAAGCCTACGTTATTTTAAAACAAAGTTATGATTGTTTTCCACAAACCAAAACTACACTTTTTTGCACTCGACGCGCGTTTCGCTAACAACGTTAGCATCATCAGGAGGCGATAAACAATGAACTAAATTAATCTACGCTCTATCTTATATACAGTCCTTTAGTGGGCGGAGATAAGACTAATAATTTGTGATTGATCACGATTTTTAATCCTATCTCCCCTCAACCAAAGAATAAAGTGTACTAAACGGGATGGGTCCTCTATCTTTATTTAAACTATTTCTGGATTTAATGATTTCTATACTTTCATATGCATTCAATAAATAATAAAAAATGGACCCTACAAACAAGTCCCAAAGAACCCCTTACCAAAAATGATTAACGAAGTAAAAGACACAATTAAAAAATGTAACAATATTATTACTGACAATATTAAATATAAGCTACAAGTAAGAAATCCCACTATGCCGAAACTGTATTGTCTTCCGAAAATCCACAAGCCTGGAAAATCGGTTAGACCTATAGTTTCTGCTGTTTCACCTACTTACAACATTTCGAAATGGCTAGCAAACGAGTTTGAAAATTTACCTATAAAGAAAAAAGGTTTTTCTGTTCAAAATTGCCTTGAATTTATCAACAAAGTTAAAGATATTTCACTCCAAGAAGGTGAAATTTTAATCTCGTTTGATGTTAGTTCGTTGTTCCCTAGTGTGCCGATCCCCAATACCTTACAATACCTGGAGAAACTACTAAGAAAAAACAATCTAGAAGACAAACAGACTTTAGAATACCTGTCTTTAACAAAACTCTGCATGAATCAAAATTACTTTCAATATAAAAATAACTACTAACAGCAATTAGAAGGAACCACAATGGGTAATAGTTTATCACCTTTTATCGCAAACCTCTTTATGAGCAAATTTGAATCAGATATAAGTAAAGAATTTGAGTATTTCCCCAGAGTATGGTTTAGGTATGTAGACGATGTGTTTGCAGTATTCAACACTAAAGTGACTAGTGTTGAAAATTTTATGGAAAAAATAAATAACAAATATCCCACAATTAAATTTACTTATGAAACAGAGAATAACGGTACACTGCCATTTCTAGACACTTTAGTTATAAGAAATAAAAATAAATTGGACTTTGACCTATACAGAAAAGGAACGGCCACCAACAGGTATATTCCAAATGACTCTTTTCATTGCTTACAATATAAGCTTGCAAGTTTGCACTTTTTAACATATAGATTAGTAAATTTCCCCTTAAACAAAGAAATAAGCTGATAAATAGACATTCTTTTCAAAATACCTTTCGGAATTCCACTTTTTTCAGACAAAAAGATACCTGCGTATCGTAATTATACGAAAGGATTACAAAAAGTATTTAATAACACCGGTCTTAAATTAGTATATCAATCCGGTAACACAATAAGAAGCTTACTAGGAAATTCCAAGGATAAAACTACAGTTCTAGAAAAAAGTGGATTTTATGAAATTAGTTGCATGGATTGTGACAAAAAATATGTTGGCCAAACGAGACGCTCTATTCAAACACGTTTTAAAGAACCTTAGCACACTTAAAATACGGAAGAACAGAAAAGTCAAGTGTGGCCGAGCATGCTTTTAAAAACAATCATAGATTCACATTAGATAACCTAAAACTTCTAAAAAGTGTACCAAACAAAAGACTTTTGAATGCATATGAAAGTATGGAAATCATTAAATCTAGAAATAGTTTAAATAAAGATAGAGGACCCATCCCGTTTAGTACACTTTATTCTTTGGTTGAGGGGAGATATGATTAAAAATCGTGATCAATCACAAATTATTAGTCTTATCTCCGCCCACTAAAGGATTGTATATAAGATAGAGCGTAGATTAATTTAGTTCATTGTTTATCGTCTCCTGATGATGCTAACGTTGTTAGCGAAATGCGCGTCGAGTGCAAAAAAGTGTAGTTTTGGTTTGTGGAAAACAATCATAACTTTGTTTTAGTGCAACCAAAGATTCGAAATTCGAAGGTTCGAAAAATTGGAGCCAAATTCACAAATGTTGTTAAAAGTAACTGCACATTAACAAAAACAATAAATTATATTCTCAAATGTGATACTGTCAACAACAGTTTAGCTGTTAATTTCTCAATCCAGAGATAGAGTTATATATACTGTCACACCGCGTAGTTTGATTAATATATGACGGGCGCATATTGAGGATATTACTGGTGTCAGCCGTGTGAATTTCGGGTATTTAGTACCTGTTATTTTAAGACTATGTATACAGGGGATTGCTGGGAAATTGTTTTTATCGAATCATGAGTTTTTATTTATTTACCAGATTTTACTATTAATGTGCCTGAAGATAATTATTATTATTATTTTTTTTAAATCACCTTTCGTGTGGGAGTTTCCGAAGAATAACCGGATCGGAATCAAGGTTGTTATTCGTGCAACACATTATTGTTATTATTATTATTATTATTATTATAGTTTTCAACAGTAGGTGAATTAAATCCAGAGAGACTATTGAGCCATTTTGTAAACTAGTAGTTAATATGTTCACTCTTTAATCTATAATCTTTTTTTTTACGTGTGAAAGTATTTTGATCACTTGTGTTGTCACTGTTATTAACTTTTTGTATTATATAGAATAATGCACAAAAAAATGTTGGATTACTATTTTGTATTTCGTGAGCTAGACGGTTCTTAAATTGGTTTTTAGGGATTGAATCTACAGTGATATTACATAAGCTATTCCAGTGGTAAACCACTAATAAGAAAGTTTTTTTCGCAGTAGACTGTTGAATTTTTCTTTAGATAGTTTTGGGTTGTGCCCTATAAAATTTGTGTTTTGATTAAGGGGCCAAATATCTTTTAAATTACATGAATAATTATTATTAAGTTTTCTCCCCTAGTTCCTCTATCTTTTAATATTGTTAGATTTAGTTGTTTTAACCTTTTTTCGTAAGGTAGTTCTTTTAGTTCCTGTGGTAATTTGATTAAACTCCTTTGCACTCTTTCTTTCAGTTCTAAATCTTTGACATAGTAAGGATTTCAAATGGACTAAGCATACTCAAGCTTTGGTATTTTGAAAGGTTTTGAAAAGGATTTTTGTATTAGGTAGATCATTGAGTTAAATCTCTTTGTTTAGTTACTGATGTTATTTGTGTGTGATCAATAAAGTAATTAAGTTTTGAGTTATTTTGAACATTCCAGTATGATTGAAGGGAATTTTCCACTGCTGGGTCCATCTTATGATTCTGTTGAGATCGGTTTGGAGAGCAACATGATGAAAGATTTTGAAAAGGATTTTTGTATTAGGTAGATCATTGAGTTAAATCTCTTTGTTTAGTTACTGATGTTATTTGTGTGTGATCAAAAAAGTAATTAAGTTTTGAGTTATTTTGAACATTCCAGTGTGATTGAAGGGCATTTTCCACTGCTGGGTCCATCTTATGATGCTGTTGAGATCGGTTTGGAGAGCAACATGATATCTTAATGGATTGGCAAAAGTATTTCCATCATCAGCAAACGGTTTGAAGTCCCTGATAGAGATCGCTAAGATACACAATAAACAGCAGTGGTCCCAGAACTGATCCCTGAGGATCGCCGCTATTTACTTTATGTTCTTGTGATAGTGTGGTACCCACTCGTACCGGAAAAGTTCGCTCTGTAAGATACTTTATTGGTATCTTATCAAACGATTTTTCTTTGGAAGCAAGTCGTGCTGTTATTGATATAATTATATTGTTGTTGTTGATACACAAACGTGTATTATTTTAAATCAATGCATACTGTAATTTATTGCTAAGTTTTATAAACAACAAAGTCCAGTAAAGCTCGTTAAATTTATAAAAAAATTCATGTACCTTTCTCCACTTGGTATTATCGAAGGGTATGCTTAAAACAAGTGCTATATGGACTCAAATTTTTTGCCAGCTATTTCAAAAGGCAAAAATTAACTGTGTGTAAAATGAGTTGTATAAACAACAAACCTAAAGTCGAGCTTTGCAGCTAAGAGAAATTATTTTATTTTTTATACCCCAGTTGTATAGTATTTGGGACAATATAACTTATTTAGTCGTGGGTTAACAAAATCTAAATATCCATTACAAAAAGTCTTATACTGGTGTATAAAGGCTAATATTATTTCTCTCAGTGACAGATGAACTCGAAGTCATACTTTAAAACGCAAGAGTAGCCAGTCCAGTAATCTGGAGCCATCGACCTCATCGATGACTGCAACAAACTCCGCGAACCGCGTACAAAACTCCCCGCCTTACTGAAATACACTTGTCCTGAAAATCAAATTTTCCCAGATAGATTTTTCCATGTTAAAAGTAGAAATGC
Source organism: Oxystoma pomonae (assembly GCA_963921995.1). Classification (NCBI taxonomy): domain Eukaryota; kingdom Metazoa; phylum Arthropoda; class Insecta; order Coleoptera; family Brentidae; genus Oxystoma; species Oxystoma pomonae. The sequence continues at coordinate 14,765,950 of OY998173.1, forward strand.
AAACCAATATGCTCTTTGCAGGTAACGAATTGTCGATTTTCCGTAGTATGCCGGTTTAAATTAGATTCAATCCCATAAGCAAACAGAGATACTAAACTAACACTGGCGCCAAATAGGAACTTCTGCACGCATTAGCTTAGTTTCTTTGACACAGACGCGAAATTGATTTAGCTCCGAAACCGATAGAAAATTCTATAATTCTTAAATTATACCGTCAAACGGGGTGAATCGAGACAAACATATTTTCGAACAGATAAGTGGTAATGGCGAAAGAATTATGAAAGTTATTAGTCAAAGACAAGAAATAAATAGAAAGTTTGGATGACCGATAAAATCCTGGAGTTGATGGATAAAAGACGCAGTAAAAAGACAGCGATCAATACCATGAAATCAATAAAGAAATAAAAAGCAAAATAAGGTCAGCAAAAGAGGACTGGATAACAGCAACGTCAAGAAATCGAAGATCTAGATGCTAAACATGACACTTTCAATTTACACAAACGCATAAAGGAAGCGCCCGAATTATTTAATAAAAGACAAGCTGGAATCTTTGGTGACAATCATAGCAAAATCATACCAGATACCGAAGAAAATCTAAAATAATGGCGTAGCTACATAGAACATCTCTTTACCGATAACCGATCCGAACAGCCAGAAGAGTTATCAAACTAAGGCATAGGAAGAGGAAGTACAACACGCAATATCTTCAGCTAAAAGCAAAAAAGAGGTAAGGCAAGACGGAAGTATACACTGAGGTTTTAAAGCTAATAAAAAACGAAGATTCGCTAATTATTATGGTCAAACTTTTTAACTTGATTTATCGCAGCGCCGAACAATATTACAAGATTATTGTGCAACAAGGTAAGTAAAAGATGACTGGCTAAAATCAATCTTTGTTACACTGCCTAAAAAAAATTCAGCAAAGGAGTGTAGTGATATTTCTAAAAATTATCCGTAGAAGAATTAATGGAAAATGCGAATCCTTTATGAGCGATACGCAGTTTGGATTTCGTCGTGAGTTCGGGACAAGCGAGGCCCTGTTTGGCATTCAAGTCTTGGTTCAGCGGTCTAGGGATGTATCGGAGCCAGTATATGCCTGTTTCATAGATTATGAGAAAGCGTTTGATCGAGTCCAACACAAAAAGCCCATAGAATCGCTAAAAGAAGTTGGTCTAGATGACCGAGATCTAAAAATAATCGATAATCTATACTGGAATCAGACTGCTCAAATAAAGGTTGATGGCCAACTGTCCGAAGAGGTCCTAATAAGAATAAGGAGGTCTCCGCTGTTGCTTAACATCTATAGTAACAAAATAATAGAGCACTTTATAACTGCGAAGAGGGTCTGACCATAAACGGCATAAAAAAACAACAACCTATACCATAATAGCAAACTTAAAATTTGCGTGTGTACGGTATATCGGCATACAGCTTTGCATTAAGAGTTTCCCAATGAGCATTTTTGTCTATATAGAAGTTACAGCAAATAATATAAAACCTTCATAAAATAACCAAAAGTTATATTATTTAGTGGTGGTGATAATTTTATAACTCTAATATATCTCTTAAATGAGTAAAAAAGACTTGAAAAACAACTGACCAACACCAGCTTATAAAAATTTATGGTACATAGTAATGGATAGAAAAACAACATATAGATTTTATAAAACTTCCTTGTGAACCCTCAAGTCTATTATAAAAAAGTTTTACATCTGTTCTAACAACACTACATAACAGATTAAAGGTTTTTATCGATTTAGAAATATAAATTTTCCATCATTCTTCCCTTTGCTTGTTATGTATTATTTTTTTTTTCTTTTTAAAATAAAAAATTTATAAAATGGTGTTTACCAATCTTCTAAAATAAATTAAAATGGAAGTGAGATAAGTTGAAGCAGGAATATGAATATTTATATACTATAGGTTAAATAAAAGCTGTTTTCTCAGTCATCCTACTCTGATAATGAGCTGCGGTCCCGTGTGTACTGTATAGTTTTCGAATACACTCACAAAATTTTCATGGACACATACGTTTTTTGCTTTCTGGGAGAAATATTGAATTTTGTATTTTGTTCTTAACCCTAAACAACCAATATTTCGATTAACACACATGTTGAAACCCCATAAATAACGTTTTTATTTTTGTCAAAAACCTATTGTTGGAATCCAAAATGGCGAAAATTTACGACAGTTCTATAAAAAAAACAATACAATTATACCACTGTTTGCCTCGTTCAACACTATTTTATCAACGTTTTAAAACATGATGCTAGTTGGAACAGTGTTGAACACTAAAGGTCCGTTTCTGCGAGCTTAACATAGTTACCATTGTTCTCTTTTCCCAAATGTATTCGTCTGAGAGAGATCCAGCATACTACCCATACCAAGAAAAATACCCGCCTGCACACCGTTCAACCCCGCATAACTGTCAGAGGTAACTGTCTCAAAAAGATAGTTAGATTGCGGGGTCGAAGGGTGTACAGACGCGTGTTTCCCTGGTATGCTGGATCTCTTTCAGACGAATGCATTTAGAATAAAAGGACAATAGTAACTTTTAAACTCGCAGAAACGAACCTTGAGGCTGTGTTCCGTCGCGTCGTAAGGTTATGTGTTCACAATTGCCGCCGACCAGCCGTGCGCACTTATGCACTCGAAGTTTCATGGTGCGTTTTTGCGAACTTAACACGGTTACTATATTGTTCTCTTTTTCTAAATCCCGGTGGGCATGGGCGTGGGCGTGGGCTCCCCGAATCAAAACACGCGTCACGTAGTCTAAGCGAGATTTGCCTATACAAGTTCATGTCGCTCCACGTAATGAGTTTTTTGAGTCAGGGTGGCCGCGCGGTGGCGGAAACGCTGGTTGAAATCGCGTTTAAAGTGCATTCGATCCCGATATCTGTGATCGAAAACTATCTCAAGAAGATTTGGATCTCTTATCTCTCTCTGATTGATGTAATTAAAACCAGATAATGATGGTATATTATTTCGCAAAAACGCGCCTTTTGATGTCGCAAAAACGCGCCTTTTAATATAGCAAAAACGCACCTTTTGATCACAAAATTAACCTTACTCCTGACGAAAAAAATCTTGTTTGTTGTTTTATTATAATTGACAAAATAAATTAAAATTGTTTTTTTGTTGTAAAAACAGGTATTATAACCACTATATAAAGAAATTAATAAAAACATTATAGAAAGAAACCTTATGTGCAAAAAAGGTTTATGAATGAGTTCATAAGAATATTAAAGGCACCAATTTATATAATTATTATGTGTGAGTTCTCAAGTTTTTATAAGTGTCTCTCGAAATATTTTCAATCTTATCTTATATAAATTTGTTGTTGGTTACTTAAGTTTTAAGTTTAAGTAACCGTCTAGATCTATATATCTTTAATTGATAGTTACTTACGGTTTTATAGATGGGTTAATATTTCAAAGACCAAATTGTATAACATGTGTCACTGATGACTTATATTTTTATAAATATGTTGGTGGAAACATTGTTAACACCAATTTATATAGCATTTGTTACCGATGACTTAAATTTTTATAAAGATATCCGTGGAAATATTGCTAGCGCCAGTTTTATGTTACCTTAGGGTACCGTCAATTTAGAGCCTTTAATAGAACAAATATACAAACTCAATTCCCGTAGGAAACCTCTAAATACCCTACGGCATTAATGGAACCCTCTTTATAATAATTATATAAACTTTTGTCACCAGAGGTTTCTGAATATGCTCATTGGGTTAGAACCTCAAAAACTAAAATCCGTAAACATATTGGTAATCACTTAAATTTTTTTTTGACTAATTACCGTAGTATTTGTTAGTAAAATTTTTCTATCGTAATATCGGATTAGTTCCTCAATATACTTTTGATATTTATTAAGCATTAGTGGTACAGCGCGATTTTTTACCGCACTAGTATATACCATTTATCGCGAATTTTTCTTCTTTTAATTGCTCAAAATTAATTTTATACTCATATTTAAAATGCGCTCTTAATGTAAGATGGCAGTGATCTCCTTGAATCCACTTAAAGTGAGATACCATGAGTTCCTAAGCAACGGGCTGGAATAGCCAATTGGAGCAAAAAAAAAACCTTGAATTTGATTTTTTTTATAAATAAAATACTTCAAAATTATATTTTTGAAAAAACAATAAAAAAAATCGTGATTGTTTTAAAATTTAAAGTAGATCAACCACCTCTTAGCGCTGGTCTACTTATCTGAAAAACTATATTTGACATTTCTCGAATTTCTTGAAAACACCAGTACCGCGTCTCATTTCAGTGCATTTTGAACTCCATCCAGGTATGGTTTGGCTTAAAATTAAATTTGTACATGTCAACTTTCAAACCAAACTTTCTTTAAAATATAGTAAATATTTCCCTAAATTTTCATTAAAAAAAAACATTTTTGCCTGCCTGGATAACAACCGAAATAGAACCTTTTAAAAGAAATATTGTAATGCTTTTTTTTTTAAACGTTCGCTTCTTTTGGCCTTATTATAATTTAATTTCAAAATTGCTAGCGCGTTCTTTTGTTTTATCTTTATTGTAAAAAGCTACATTTAATAAGAGGTTTTAATAAATTGCGATATTTTAAAAACAAGAAGCTCATAAAAGGTTTTAAAAGATTTAATTTGTTCTATGTTTTTTCAGTGGTTATGAATACACACTGGTAGGTTGCCATAACTTCTAATATAACCCATTGAGTTAATATATTAACTTAATGGGTTGGGTTGGGTGTATGCTTATAGACTGAAAGATTTCAAAAAGATTTGTTACTATAGCCGATCATATCACATTTCTTGATTAACGAACATAAATCAGGAAAAACAACTCATCTTCATATTCCGGACAGTTTGCTGCTGATATGGAGGAGATACAACCGATTTAAAACGATCTGCGTGCCGAATATCCCGTAGTAAACCTGTTCCCGTATTTCTCAGAGATGTTGCTGATAAGTTTTCGATTACTGAGATTATTTATGAAACAAAGTGACTTTTTGTGCTACGAAGAAAAAAGTATTGCTATATAATTTGCAAAAAAAGTGCTAACCAATAAGTTTTTCTATGACTTTAATCGCTTTTAGGCTTAGATTTTGATCACAATAAAATTCGGCTTGCCTGATTTCATAAAATATCTCCAAAGGAAATATTTAATAATATCGAAGGGTCCCAAGTAACAATTTTTAGTTGGTTTAGTTTAGTTTTTTTAGTTGATAAGCTGATCATGCAATGGCATAGTCTACAGATGAAAGTCTCTTCCTACAGGCCTTGGAGTTGGCACTACTTATATTAATATTAACTATTAATATTATATAAGTTTATATTTTTTACAACTTTGTATGATCAAACAGTGTAAACGGTTTTCGTTTCAGTATTCATTTGGTTACTCATAAATATAACACTGTCGTTCTGTCGCTTTATAATAGGGTAATATCCAATAATGTTCGCCATATACATTTTACTATGTGATATTTTACGTTTAATCAGGATCATTTAGACTACACAGATAGAAAAGTATCTTTGTCACAAATTTTCGGTATGGCTGAACAAATATTTCTTTGTTACAAAGGAATATTTCTTGGTTATATAATATAATATTTTATTACATATTTGCGACAAAGAAATTTAATATTCGGTTAGCCATATCAAAAAGTGCTTTTGTTTGTCACGAAGAAATATTTTTATGTTTTACCATGTCAAAGCATGTGATTTGCTAATGATTATTATCACTAATAAAGACCATATTTATTTATTTATTATTTATTTGAGGAAATAAATAAACCTGATGTATTCAATCAAGATCTTTATATAAGGAATGGAAACCAAGAAACAAAATGGAATGGAAATAAAAGATAAAGCACTTAATTTCTCATCAGATATAATTTATAAGAGTATACTCTCAGTCCGCACACAAAAAAGTTTTAATTGAGTCAACTAAATATTTATTTCCCATGGTCGAAACAAATTTATTTGAACCAAGCAAATATTTATTTAGGTCAAAATAAATTTCGTTAAGTAAAAGAAATATTGCTTGACAGAAATAAATATTTATTTGATCCAAATAAATACTTGTTTGGCCCATGGGAAACAAATATTTATTTGGCTCAATTAAACCTTTTTTCTATGTAGCTAGTAGTAGTAGTAGAGAAGGGGGGGCGCGAAGCCTGGCAAGTAGGCCTCCCTGGGCCCTTTCTGCCTTACCTCGAGCCTGCCCCTAATCCGTCGCCTGCACCACTGGTCTGGCAATCTGCTCTTCTGGTTTTACTGTTCTTTTTGCAAAGTCCAGTATTTTATCCCATTTGAGCGTGTGCAGGTCCTCCTCATCCAGGATCGGGGAACCGAATACCTGGTATCTCGTCTTCTGGTATACCTCGCAGTTCGCTATAACATGTTGAGGTGGCTTTTCTGCCCGCACGCAGGCCCGGAAGGTCAAATCATTTTTCACCGCGATCCAGGTCATGTGCTTTCTTAGTCGGTTGGGTAATTATGCAGTATACGGTTTTCTGCCATTTTTTAAGATTTTCGAAAAATTCCTTTACAGATGGTTAATATGCCTCGCCAGAAGTACGAAACCGTTTGCGCGTCGAAAAAATTCTTTTTTTTTCAAAAGTTACAGGCATAAAAAGTTTCAAAAACAACAAACTTACGGGACAGCGGAGTGAATAGGGGTGCTGGGCGGGGCACTCCCTTCATCTAAAACACTGTAAAATACGTCAAAATGTAGGTAAAGGATCAACCTTTATGCGTCACTTTTTTGTTTTTTTTTTTTTGAACCTCAATTTTCCGAAAAATCATCGAAAGAAAACAACACAATATTTTTGGATTTTCCAACAAAACACGACATTTAACGTCATTTCAGTGTTGCCAACCACGAAACAGCGTCATTTGCAAAGAATCATGTGTTTTGTTGGTAGGTCATCCGCACGGGCATCAACTTGCCAATTTAGGCGCGTAATTTAAATTTGAAAATTTTCTTCAATTTAAAGGAAATTTAGGCGTTTGGATTTGGAAAGGCAGGGTCGGGTTGCGTTAGGTTGGGTCCGGTTGCATAAAAGAAGGGTTGGGTTGGATTGGTTGGGTTGGTTTGGTTGGGTTGGGTTTGATTTCATAAAAGAAGGGTTGGGTTGGGTTAGCCCAGACGTAGCGGGGGTTTTTAGTCCGTAGGCAGTCCTCTAGAGAGGCTGAATCGGGCATGCTCGGAAGACCATTTTGGCCGGCATCTTTTGAAGATTTTCCTTCGCTATAAAAAAAACAAAAAAAAAGTCTGGGCTAAAGACTATACAAACCCTTCTTTCGAAAACTTAACCCAAGCCAACCCAACCCTTCTTTTATGAAATCAAACCCAACCCAACCAAACCAACCCAACCAATCCAACCTAACCCTTCTTTAATGAAATCAAACCCAACCCAACCAAACCAATCCAACCCAACCCTTCTTTTATGAAATCAAACCCAACCCAACCAAACCAACCCAACCAATCCAACCCAACCCTTCTTTTATGCAACCGGACCCAACCTAACGCAACCCGACCCTGCCTTTCCAAATCCAAACGCCTAAATTTCCTTTAAATTGAAGAAAATTTTCAAATTTAAATTACGCGCCTAAATTGGCAAGTTGATGCCCGTGCGGATGACCTACCAACAAAACACATGATTCTTTGCAAATGACGCAGTTTCGTGGTTTGGCAACACTGAAATGACGTTAAATGTCGTGTTTTGTTGGAAAATCCAAAAATATTGTGTTGTTTTCTTTCGATGATTTTTCGGAAAATTGAGGTTCAACAAAAAAACAAAAAAGTGACGCATAAAGGTTGATCCTTTACCTACATTTTGACATATTTTACAGTGTTTTAGATGAAGGGAGTGCCCCGCCCAGCACCCCTATTCACTCCGCTGTCCCGTAAGTTTGTTGTTTTTGAAACTTTTTATGCCTGTAACTTTTGAAAAAAAAAGAATTTTTTCGACGCGCAAACGGTTTCGTACTTCTGGCGAGGCATATTAACCATCTGTAAAGGAATTTTTCGAAAATCTTAAAAAATGGCAGAAAACCGTATACTGCATAATTACCGTCGGTTGTGACCTGTTATGATTCGTGTCAGCAGATCAGCGTCCCTTCGTGATCTCCCCAGAAGCCATTTTTGTCTGGCTACATCCGGGCCCTTTACGAAGTCCCTGGTCTGCCTGGAGTGGTTCCGGCCCTACATACTGGGTGCTTGCCCCGATCCTGGCGAGCTCGTCGGCCTTCTCGTTCCCCGGCACCCCCATATGTCCCGGTACCCACATGAGTGTCACTTGTTTGTCCTCTCCCAAGGATTCTAGTGCATCCGCACATTCCTCCATTAGATTCTTGTTGATCTTGGGCGCCCTTAGTGCCCTTAGGGCCGATTGGCTGTCGGAGCATATATAAACATGGTCCTCCGTACCGTTCCTTATTTCCTCTATGGTTGCAGCCATTATTATGGCATACAACTCTGCCTGAAAGACCGTGGCTTGCTCTCCGAGCGGATAGCTCTTTCGAACCTCCTGGTCTTCTACGTAAACCCCCGATCCTGTGGTTTGCTTCTCCGACAGTTTGGACCCATCGGTGTAGCAAATCACAGCGTTCTCCTCGAACTGTTGGCGGAGGTTTTCACTCTGCCATAGTTCCCTGTCTGGGATGACTACCTTGTACCTTTTCTTGAATCTCCAGGGGTTTTTTGGTCTTTGTGTTTTGATCGCTGCCATTGGAATTTCCCCTCTTCGTGTCCATTGACCTGTATGTAGCTAAGAGAAGAAAGAACCTTCTTAAAACAAGAAATAAGAGAAACTTATATGGGTTCCGTAATGCTTAAAATGATTTTTCGTTTGGTTAATAAAACTGTATACTAGTAAAGGACACATATTTACGTAAATGTATATTTTTATTTAATTCATTTACAATATGGCGTTACTATCAATGTGTTGGTTTTTGAAAATAGAGTTAATACCCCATTTTTCAATAAGATGAAGTTATTATTATTATCAAAAAGGTTTTAGTGAGGGTAAATAAAAAACAACTTGTTGATATAGAGCAACTACACATTTTGTTGGCTTCATCATACCATGTACTTACTAATATTTAGTAACAAAATCATTTTCGAATATATTTTGGTATGTAAACTAATTATTCACAAATCTTTTTTGTTAAAGTAATTATGTTTGTATAATTTAAGAGAACGAACAAGAGTATATTCGGTTAGCATCGACTGACAATAGCACCAGCGAGTTAAGTGCTACTTAGTTAAGTAGGCGGTTAGAATGTGACTTGCAACATCTCGCCAAAATTCATTATTCTAATAGCCGACTTAACTGAGTGACCACTTACCTCGTTGGTGCAAATTATAAAGTCCAAAAACTCTCCACTGCTGTTCGACCCCTCGGTAACGAGTTCCTGTCGGAGGATGAGAATTTATCAAATACCAATTATTCTAAGACCATGAAAAATAGTTATACAAATGATTCAGTTAGATGTGAGGGATATGTTACAAAAATAAAGTTGCTAGCAACGTAAGGAATGTATATGCATAAGGATGCATAGAGATTAAATACTTAAAGATGAAAAGTTCATGTATTTGACTGAACTATTCGGATTTTTAAAACCAACTTCACAATATAAGCTTTTGGTTTAACAAAATGCTACTTAAATATATGAGGTATTTCAGTTAAAAACACTAGTTCATTTGGGGCAAGTAAATTTTACTTTTTTTAAATTATTATATATTTGAATCAACGAAATAAAGTTTAACTACATGATTTACTTGCCCAGCACAGATACATTTTTTTCTGTGCAGAAGGCACACTCACAAATGAACCAATCAATCAATCAAAACACTGCTGCAGTATTAAAAATTTCATCATTTCGAATCTGTCAACTAATGTTTTTCAGCTGGTACCATTGGTTACTAACCATTGGTGGTACAATTATTCTTACATTTCCCAATTTGCTGTGATAAAACTACCTTATTTTCGCATCTGTTGTGCCTTCAGAACAAGCGCCTATGCAAACTATACAAACTCATTAAACAGCTTTTTTTAAAGTGCACACATGAGCTCTTTGTGTTGGTGTCGGACAAAAAAACTGAACAACAAAGTGTTTTTTAATAATTTTAGGGGCGGGAGAATTAGCTGAACCATATAGGACTATGAATAATAAATGAGCTTACACACACTAATATAGGCAAACGCGCGTGTAGTTATTCGTACAGGGTGATAACGCCCTATGTAAATTTAGAGAAAAAAGTTTTAATTTAGTGGACGGAAGAAGTATAGGTAATAATTGAAAAAAAAAAGTTTTGCCACGACCAGGATTTAAATCCACAACCTCTAGAATACCTTTCTAGGGCTCTACCAATTGGCTTAATTTTTAATTAGATTTGGGGTAAAAAGGTATTAAAAAAATAAACTTAAAATGCCCTTAACCAAATTCATAAAGTAACCCTAAAAAATAACGACTTTTGCCGGTACGTTTTAGTAGAGATTAGAGACATAAAGCTATTTGTAACTCATCGCGGTATACGTATCCGCATCTAGCGAGAACCAAGCACATTGATTGGTCAGAAACTTGTAACACGTTCGAAAAGAGCAGATATATGCTAATTTAAGGTGTTTCTGAACGCAATAGTGCTGAGATACGATACGTGTGCCGTAACGATACGTGATACCTAACGCATCTCAACACTTATCGCGTTCAAGCGGGAACTTTGGATCAGATTTGAAAATTTCAATATGGCGAATTCAAAATGGACGATTAAGTGTACAAATCTAAAAATTAAGGGTGTGTGTTCAAATTTTGGTATTATTAGGTACACACTTCCCTCTAACGAGGGAAGTGGAGGGGGGAAAAGATTTAGTTTGTTCGATTTAAATTAAAATTGGCATACAGGGGTTTTTCTGGAAGGGGATATGAATTTTTAATCAGATTTGAGAATTTCAATATGGCGGATTCAAAATGGACGATTTGGGGTACAAATCTAAAAATTTTAACTTTACGGTGACAAGAAGAGAACTACAAAAGAAGAACTAAACTCTTCTTCTATTCAAATGATAAACATAATGATTTCATCTAAAGAATCTGAGAACGGGTGAGATTGCCGTGCTTGCCAAGCCTTTGAAAACGTCCTTAGGTTATAGAGTACTACAACTGTTTCTTAGGTGAATCGTCGATGTACCCGATATACGATACCTAAAGTTAAAATTTTTAATTTGCACCCATTGCTTTTATTATGGTATAAGAAAGATAAAAAATTATTTTCTACTTTTGAGTGCATTTAATAAAAGCTTGTTCTTTAAAAGTTTCTTTTAATACAAATTTTTTAAACTCGGCGTCACCCAGTAAGCGGTTGTGACAGTGTTTATAATTTAAGTGAAGCCTCACGGGGTGCAAAATCTGCTATTTTGCGCTTGTCGTTATCTATAAATAATGAGTTGATCAGCTGAAACGCAGTGACAGACCGGGAGAGACACTTCAAAAGTTGCGCAACCCTAATTTCGCAAATTTTCCGACCCAAATTGAGTTGACGGGAGGTTAGGACGGTGCTGAGAATATTTGATTTAAACGCTTTTGAAACATTTAGTTTATGATACGGGAAGCGGTAACAGTTTATTGCACCACAAGCATGTAATATTAATGATAAACTATAAAACAACAAATTAACATTACACAAAACAAAAATTCAGTGAGGGTAAATAAGGACAAAAACAATAGAATAGCGATAATTTCACACCAGTGAAGCTCATCAGTTCGGTGCTACATAATGTAAATGTGAGATGAAATGACGATGGAAACATCTGAAAAAGGAATCATGAAACGTGTCTGTATGAAAAATACACAACCAACCATCAGATTGGAACGCCTATCGTTTATCAAACCAGGAAATTATGGGACCGTATTTAATTTAAAAAAAATCATCGTAAGAACGATTCACCATAGAAACTGTCGTCAAACCAATTTTTTATCTGAATTTTATTTCATCAAACCAATTCAATAACAAATTCGAAATTTTGGAGACCCATTTTCAATCGAACCATTGTTCATCATAATTCAATATCAAACTCGTCATTTGTAAAACCCATTTTTAATAAAACCATTTGTCAAACCATTATTTATCAAAACCGGATTTCGACAAACTCGAAGATTGCATGGTGAACTGTTTTGAGATTTTCAGTGTTAAGAAAGCTACGCAGCTTTTTTAATCATAAAAATAATTTTTCTTAATTTTCTGGACAAGCTTTCTGAAGCTGATTTTCAAGGATAATCCCCAGATATTTTAGCTTAGAAACAACTTGGATAGTTATTAAAGAACTGCAAGAAGTTTTGTTATTGCAAGTATAAAGTTTTATTTCCTCAAAGTTGTGTTTGGAACGTTCATCAATGAAAAATGGTAGACATTTAGTTTTTTCCCAATTTATGGTTAATACATTTAAATCAAACCAGTTCTTTACCCATCTAAGAGATGCTTGCCAGTTATTTTGAAGTCAATCTATGTTTTACCTCGAATAAGGATTACCGTGTCATCTGCGAAAGATATACAGTCAAAACCGTTCCTTGAGAGACGCCAAATTTTACTTTTCTGGCACTACTAGTAGATTCTCCAACAGTTGCTTTTTGTTTCCGTTCGAAAAGATAATTTTTTAATAGTTTTAGAGCTATTTCGCGAAATCCTAGTATTTCCAATTTTTGTAGCAAAAAGTTATGGCCAACGATGTCAAAAGCTTTTTTAAGGTCTAGGAAAATTCCGGCTGATGATCTTGAATCGTTCAAATTTGCATATATATTTTTTGTAACGGTTGCCAGTGCGTTCTCTGTACTTAATGTTTCCTGATAACCAAACTGTCTTTTGCTTAAAATGTTATGCTCTTTAAGCCACTTTACCATTCTACTTTTTAGAAGCGTATAAAAAGCTTTTGCGAATACTGATAGTAACGAGATCGGTCGATAGTTTTTGGACTGTTGTTGTTGATTAGACATTTCCTTTCATACTTCTGTCACAAATGGTTACATTAACAAAGGTAGTTCACATGCACTCGCAAGTTAAAAGAAAGGGAAGAGGTGTCACATGGGCTGACAACATAACCTCATACATAAATTTGCGCGCGATCGTCCAAGTCACGCTTCGTAAAAAATTAAGTTTTTTCGAAATTGCCAGTGATTTTTTGGTGAAAAATGAGTGCACAGGATATTAAATACCAGGCAAAAATCGCCAAGTTAGAAGCGAAAATTGCCCATATACCACCCGAAAGCGAAGGTGACAGTTCAGGTACGTTTTTAGGAGGTTTTTTTTTGGTCATAAAAAAACACCTAAATTGAGTTTTTCTTTTAAAATTAAGCACTAAAACACTAAGTAGTGTTTCTAGGGGGTCACTCGACTTTCCCACCATACCTGTGATGAAAAATCTTTCTCCACAGAAGCAAAGGGAAAAAATTAAATTTTAACCCTTCTGGAGGTATTCAACTCACTAAAAAGAAGTCACTTGAGTTTGTTTTTAGCAACAGTTTAAAATCTAAATACCGATTTAGTAATAATAATAAATTCTAGCTCTCCTTTTTACTTATTTACAGATGATCAGGATACACATGTCTTTGGGTCATCAACAGTGGAAATTCATCCACAAAATGACATCGAGACCTGTGAGAAACCTCAAGGTGACACTGAATCTATAGATGTGTCACTAAATTTATCAAGCATCTTAGGAGAAGATCCTACTAAAAAAGGTGGGGCCACTTTTAAAATTAATGAGGACCGAGCCCTCCGTTTCAGAGAGTATCTAAAAAAGGGCCTAACCAAAGAAATTAGGAAAGACTTTCTAAAAAAGTACGACTTTCCAGAAAATTGCAAAACTTTGGAAAGTCCAAAAACAAATGAGGAAATTAAAGCAGCCCTCACTGACTTAACCTTAAAACAAGAAAAATTTCTTTGTGCTTTACAAAATAGCATAGGCAGAGGCTTAGTAGCATTGGCCATTACTATTTCAAAAATCATAGAGAATCCCAACAGTCTGACAGAGACAGATTTTGCAAGACTGGTGGATGCCGGCATTATTTTCTGTGATGTACACAACTCAATTTCAACTCATAGAAGATATAACCTTGCTCCGTTTTTAAAATCGGACATTAAAAAGGCATTGCAGGATTCAGAGATAGGAGAGTACTTGTTTGGTGCTAATGTGCTAGAAAAAATTAAAAATGCAGAAGCCCTACAAGCAATGGGAAGAAAAATTAAAGTTTCTACTTTTAAACCAAAAGTGCAGTTCTCAGCAAAACCAAGTGCTAAGAACACGAACTCAATCTATAGTTTTCCAAAACCAGCAATATCTGCTCCAAAAAACTTCCGCCCACCGCCTCCATCAAATCCTCCCTACCAGTATCAAGCTCGCTACCAACCAGCAGTGAGAAAGAGGAGGGGAGAGAATACTCGAGAAGGGCGCTTCGAGAAGTATCCATAGCACCAAAAATAATTGTAAGTAGTAAGGTGGGGCAACTTCCGCTGTACCTTAAAAATTGGAAATCAATCTGTACGGACAAAAATGTTTTAAAAATTTTTAAATACCTTTTGTAATAACTCCTGTTCCCATCTCTTATAAATCAAAAAATGACCAAGCGTTTTAAAAACCCATTCAGGAGCTTCTTGAAATACAAGCCATTTCTAAAGTGAAACATGAAGAAGGGGAGTTTATATCTTCTTATTTTTTAAGAGCAAAACCAAATGAAAAAATGAGATTTATTCTTAATTTAAAAAGTTTAAACAACTACATATCTGTTCCTCATTTTAAATTAGAGGACTATAGATCAGCCTCAAAGCTAATTACACAAGACTGTCTTTTTGCAAAAATTGACCTTAAAGACGCATGTTTCTCAATACCAATACACAAAACTTATAAAAAAATTTCTCAGATTTGTTTATAATGAAACTGTGTATGAGTTTAATGTACTGCCTTTTGGGTTAAACATAGCCCCCTACATTTTTACAAAAATTATGAAGCCAATCATTCATAAACTAAGATCACAAGGTCACATATCTCTAATATATTTAGATGACACTTTACTGCTAGGGAGAAATATGCAAGAAATATTGTCAAATATCTCTGATACTGTGAATCTTCTGCAATCACTAGGGTTTAATATTAATAGAGAAAAATGTGTTTTAGTCCCAACTCATCAAATTGAATTTTTAGGTTTCATCTTTTCATCAAAAACACTAAAAATTAGTTTACCACAAGAGAAAAGGGACAGTTTGTTAACTCACACCTTAAAAATAAAAAGTAAACATGTTTGTACAATAAGGGACTTTGCTTCATACATAGGCAGACTGGTTTCAGTTTGTCCAGCAGTGCCTTACGGGTGGTTGTACATTAAAAATTTTGAATATGAGAAATATTTTTATCTCAAAAAGTTCAACCAAAACTATGATGCAGTCATGCCCGTTTCACAATATTTGTTGGAAGAGTTTGATTGGTGGGGAAAAAACATTTTAAATCCTTCAAAAACACTTATTCCTGCTGATTATTGTTTAAAAATCTACTCAGATGCGTCAATGACTGGTTGGGGGAGCAACTGTGGCACAAAATCAGCAAAAGGGTTTTGGAACACTGAAGAAATTAAAAACCACATTAATTACCTTGAAATAAAAGCTGCTTTTTATGCATTAAAAACTTTCGCAAAAGATTTTTCTCAATGTAACATTCTATTAAGAATAGATAATGTCACAGCTATCTCAAGCATTAATCGTATGGGAAGTGTAAAATATAGATCTCTTAATGAAATCAGCAGAAAAATTTGGCAGTGGTGTGAAAAAAGAAAAATTTTTGTTTTTGCTACTTATATACAATCCAAAGAAAACATAACAGCTGATTTAGAATCTAGAAGACTCCCATCAGAAATTGAGTATGAACTAGCAGATTTTGCCTTCCAAAAAATATTGGAAACATTTGGAACACCTGAGATAGATTTATTTGCCACATACCAGAACAAAAAATGTCAAAAATTTGTTTCTTGGTTTCCTGACCCAGAATGTTTAACCACAGACGCTTTCACAATCTCTTGGTCAAATATTTTCTATTATGCATTTCCCCCATTTTGTCTCTTAAATCGTGTAATTCAAAAAATGATAAAAGATAAAGCAGAGGGTATTCTAGTATTTCCCAACTGGCCAAATCAAACCTGGTTCCCAGTTGTTCAAAAATGCATTGGGGAAAAAATAATTTTTTCACCAAGTAAAAATTTGCTTTTATCTCCTTTCAGGAAACAACACCCTCTTTACAGCCAGCTTACCCTGGTGGCTGCAAAATTATCGATGAAGCCTTCAAATTCAACTTTGGGATTAAATCACGGGAGGGACTGAATATAATAACAAATTCCATTGCAAAAGGTACCCTAAAACTGTATGAAACTTGCTACAAAAAATGGTATGAGTAGTGTAAAGGTAAAGAAATATATTTGTACAAACCCCATATAAACAATGTTATAGTTTTTAACAGAATCCAGAGACTTAAGTTACTCATCTCTAAATGCATATCGGTCAGCTTTGAATTTAATAATAAATTTCAATGAAAAAGGACAAAAAGTAATGGCTAGATTTTTAAAGGGTTTCTTTAACTCAAAACCGTTAAAGCCCAGATACACAGAAACGTGGGATCCAACCAGTGTACTAAATTATCTAGAAAAACTGCATCCATTGGAAAATTTAAGTCTGGAATCTTTAACTCTAAAACTAACTACATTATTAGCTTTAACCAGCGCTCATAGAGTTCAAACATTAGGTAAAATATCGATAAACAACATAGTAATTAATGAAAAGGAAATCGAGATTCGTATAAGTGAAAAAATTAAAACTACAAGACCAAACTGCTTACAACCTATTTTGTATTTTCCATTCTTTAAAGAAAACCCCGCCTTATGAGTGGCGTCAACTCTTAGTCACTACTTGGAAAGAACTAAATATTTACACACATATGGAAATCAGCAGTTACTGTTGACTTACAAAAAACCACATCACCCAGCAACAACTCAATCTCTAAGTAGATGGATTAAAACAGCTCTTAACAAAAGTGGAGTTGACACCAACATATTCAAGGGTCATAGCACAAGACACGCGTCAACCAGCGCTGCGAAAAGATCAGGCTTAAATATTGACACAGTTAAAAGAACAGCAGGCTGGACACAAAAATCAGAAAGCTTTAACCTTTTTTATAATAGACCACTGGCTCCAAACAAAACAGCTTTTGCTATTTCAATTCTATAAAACCTAAAACTCTATGAGCTCTAAGAGAAAGAAGACTAAAGAAAACAGAACTAATAACTTTATAAATATAAACTCTTTAAAAAAAAATAATAAAAAAAAAATTAATTTAGTATTCATTATTTCTGTTATTTAAAATGACTATGGTTTCTCTGGGCTTATGTTCCTTATCATATATCAAAAGAATGCATTAGTTAATATAGACTGTTTGTTTTATTTATTTGTAATGTATTATTTATCTATAACTATTAGATACCTAAATGTTTTGTGTTTGTGAGAATTCATACAATTCTCACTCCTACTCTCATATAAGATAAGTTATTATTGGTTCAGGTTAATGAGTTGGATAGTACAACCTAGTACAAATACCATATATATATATATATATATATCCATGGACAAGTATTAAAAATATATATGTAACTATAAATATGTTTAGGTATATATACATATATATAAAGCTATTTTTTAATTCTAAATTAGATTATTTAAAATAAATACTTTTCCATTTAAATCATAGACCACTTCTTTAAACATCTACCTTTGTTAATATAACCATTTCTGACAGAAGTATGAAAGGAAATTGTAAAAATAAACGACTTACCTAGTAAGGAAGATTATTTTAAATTTCCTGAGTACTTCTGTCACAAATGGTTACAACCCACCCTCCACAGTGTTTTTACCGCTCTTTTTCAAATTTATGTATGAGGTTATGTTGTCAGCCCATGTGA
Organism: Oxystoma pomonae; assembly: GCA_963921995.1. NCBI lineage: Eukaryota > Metazoa > Arthropoda > Insecta > Coleoptera > Brentidae > Oxystoma > Oxystoma pomonae. The sequence goes on from OY998173.1 coordinate 14,783,945, forward strand.
CACCTCTTCCCTTTCTTTTAACTTTGGACGTTGCGCGCGAGTGCATGTGACCTACCTTTGTTAATGTAACCATTTGTGACAGAAATACTCAGGAAATTTAAAATAATCTTCCTTACTAGGTAAGTCGTTTATTTTTACAATTATAGTGTGTTAAACACCGTTATTATTTTTATTTCCGATTGTAGTCTAATTTTAAACAATTGTTTATTAGCAGAATTTACAAGATATCAAAAATGGCATTATAATTAATCAGAAATAAAAGGACCTTCTTGCAATATTTTTTTTTATTAAAAACCATTAAAAATTTGACATATGCATGACAAAGCAGATTGCTGAAATTAACTCTGTGTTTCGGACTTCCATTGTCTATATTTTATTTATACACGACGTTTCGATCAATACAATCTCTGATCGTCTTCAGGTGTTTGCAACGCGGCATGAGTTCTCGGGGCTTTACCTTGCCAAAATTTCATGTGTACTTAAATTGGAAAAACAAATTTATTATATTTTATAATGAAAAAAAAAAGTTACTTTCTTGTTGTCGAAAAAAAAATGTTGAGTAGAACAGGGGGGCACCCTAAAAAATTTTGCGGGGGCCTTAAAAAATATGACACGCTGGCCTAGAGACGAAATGTGTGCAAAAAATCACAGACTTCCTTCTCTTGTTTCATGGGATATTTTATCTTCTGTATGAAATTAAAAAGCGATAATACATACAGCAGGAAATTCCTTTCAATCTAATGAATCTCGATACTGCCTTTGTCAATCTTCGTTTTCGATATTAATAACTTGCGAATGTAAGCGCTTTATAGCATCCCCCAAACTGTTTGGGATCGTTTTAAAATTAAACAAAAAAAAAGAAGCGTTATACGGGAAACTTTTGAGTGTAAAGTACATACATAAAACGCGCGTTCTGGCGCATGCATAAAACATTTTTCACACTCTTAAGGACAAGCGTATCTTTTTCCATCGTGTTTGGGATGCATAAAGGACCTGTACCCCGGTACAATAGAGGGTAAACATGCCGGGGTAGAGAACGTAGAACTTTATCTGAATCACCCTTTATATTATGCTGTGTTTTCAAGCGTCTTGATTTTTTTTTACGCGGGTAACCCCGATGAAACGGCCAAACATTGCGTACGCAGAAATTTTTCTTGGGGGAGGGGGGCCTGAAGGGTCCTGGTAGATGGGAGGGGGACTTGAGTAACAGCGTAGATAGACAGATAGATTTATATTACCAGAAATATTTATACATTAGTACATATATGTATGTATATACGTATGGACGTCATAATATGTAATGCCTTAAATTATTAAATAGTATACCTACTTACAACCTTTTTGTCATCGTTTAATAAAGCGATTAATAGTAAAAATAAAATACAAAATTGAACAGTTAAAATAAATAAATTTTTATTAAAAAAAAACTTTTAAAGAACAAGCTTTTATTAAATGCACTCAAAAGTAGAAAATACTTTTTTATCTTTCTTATACCATAATAAAAGCGATGGGCGCAAATTAAAAATTTTAAACTAAAAAAATTTCAGTTCAAAGTTCACTTTGACAGCCGATAGCTCCTAAACCAATTTGAAAAGAGGACTATAGTTTACATTCGAATAAAGCAGGTGCCAAAAGGCATAAAATAAGCTATAAGGTGATTTAATAAATCAATGGAAGGTATTTTTAAAACCTGAAAATATGCGATTTTAGGGTACCCATATGGTCGGAAATTTTTTCAAAATTTCTTTAAGAAATGAAATTGCCCTATTTTGATTCCTAAAACTACTGTGGAGAAGGCCATACTTCTTCTAAAATATTAGACTTGTAACTTGTTTATCTGATGAGAAAACTTAAATAAAAAAATTGAATTTTTAAATATTTATCAAAATTTTGTAAACTTCTTTCCTATTACAGATAGCCTTAAAATTTTATTGTTTCTAGGTTCAGCACACCCGAAAACATAGGTAAACTGGTGCTTTTCTTGGTCCAAAGTTTATAGTTTAGGAGTGATATTAAAAAATCCATACTAAGGAAATGCTCCAAAATCCAAAACTGAGTTCACTTTGACAGCCGGTAGCTCCTAAACAAATTTGAAAAGAGGACTATAATTTAAATTTGAATAAAGTAGGTGCCAAAAGGCATAAAATAAGCTATAAAGTAATTTAATAAATGAATGGAAGGTATTTTTAAAACTTCAAAATATGGTCGGAAATGTTTTCAAAATTTCTTTAAGAAATGAATTTGCCCTATTTTAATTTTTCAAACTCCTAAGGATAAGGCCATACTTCTTCTAAAATATTAGACTTGTAACTTGTTTAGTTTACGAGAAAACTTAAATCAAAAATTTGAATTTTTAAATTTTTATCAAAAGTTTGCAAACTTTTTTGCCATTGCAGATAGCCTTAAAATTTTATTGTTTCTAGGTTCAGCACACCCGAAAAACCTAGGTAAACTGGTGCTTTTCTTGGTCCAAAGCTTATAGTTTAGGAGTAATATTGAAAAATCCAAAGAAAGAAAATGCTCCAAAATCCAAATCTAGCCTTAAAATGTTATTGTTTCTAGGTTTAGCACACCCGAAAACCTAGGTAAACTGGTGCTTTTCTTGGTCCAAAGCTTATAGTTTAGGAGTTATATTAAAAAATCCAAACTAAGAAAATGCTCCAAAATTCAAAACTGAGTTCATTTTGACAGCGGGTAGCTCCTAAAGCAATTTAAAAAGAGGACTATAGTTTACATTCGAATAAAGCAGGTGCCAACAGGCATAAAACAAGCTCTAAAGTGATTTAATAAATCAATGGAAGGTATTTTTAAAATCTGAAAATATGCGATTTTAGGGTACCCATATGGTCGGAAATTTTTTCAAAATTTCGTTAAGAAATAAATTTGCCCTATTTTAATTCCTAAAACTCCTATGGAGAAGGCCATACTTCTTCTAAAATATTAGACCTGTGACTTTGATTTTTTAAATATTTATCAAAATTTTGTAAACTTTTTTCCTATAGATAGCCTTAAAATTTTATTGTTTCTAGGTTCAGCCCACCCGAAAACCTAGGTAAACTGGTGCTTTTCTTGGTACAAAGCTTATAGTTTAGGAGTAATATTGAAAAATCCAAACTAAGAAAATGCTCCAAAATCCAAATCTGAGTTCACTTTGACAGCCGGTAGCTCCTAAACCAATTTGAAAAGAGGACTATAGTGTACATTCGAATAAAGCAGGTGCCAAAAGACATAAAATAAGCTATAAAGTGATTTAATAAATCAATGGAAGGTATTTTTAAAACATGAAATTATGTGATTTTAGGGTACCCATATGGTCGGAAATTTTTTCAAAATTTCTTTAAGAAACGAATTTGCCCTATTTTAATTCCTAAACCTCCTGTGGATAAGGCCACACTTCTTCTAAAATATTATATATGTGACTTGTTTATTTGACGGGAAATCTTAAACCAAAAATTTGAATTTTTAAATATTTATCAAAATTTTGTATACTTTTTTCCTATTACAGATAGCCTTAAAATTTTATTGTTTCTAAGTTCAGCATACCCGAAAACCTAGGTAAACTGGTGCTTTTCTTGGTACAAAGCTTATAGTTTAGGAGTAATCTTGAAAAATCCATACTAAGAAAATGCTCCAAAATCCAAATCTGAGTTCACTTTGACAGCCGTTACACCTAAACCAATTTGAAAAGAGGACTATAGTTTACATTCGAATAAAGCAGGTGCCAAAAGGTATAAAATAAGCTATAAAGTGACTTAATAAATCAATGGAAAGTATTTTTAAAACCTGAAAATATGCGATTTTAGGGTACCCATATGGTCGGAAATTATTTCAAAATTTCTTTAAGAAATGAATTTGCCCTATTTTAGTTCCTAAAACTCCTATGGAGAAGGCCATACTTCTTCTAAAATATTAGACCTGTGACTTGTTTATTTGACGAGAAATCTTAAACCAAAAAATTGAATTTTTAAATATTTATCAAAATTTTGTAAACTTCTTTCCTATTACATATAGCCTTAAAATTTTATTGTTTCTAGGTTCAGCACACCTGAAAACATAGGTAAACTGGTGCTTTTCTTGGTCCAAAGTTTATAGTTTAGGTGTGATATTAAAAAATCCAAACAAAGGAAATGCTCCAAAATCCAAAACTGAGTTCACTTTGACAGCCGGTAGCTCCTAAACAAATTCGAAAAGAGGACAATAGTTTAAATTTGAATAAAGCAGGTGCCAAAAGGCATAAAATAAGCTATAAAGTAATTTAATAAATGAATGGAAGGTATTTTTAAAACCTCAAAATATGCGATTTTAGGATACCCATATGGTCGGAAATTTTTTCAAAATTTCTTTAAGAAATGAATTTGCCCTATTTTAGTTCCTAAAACTCCTATGGAGAAGGCCATACTTCTTCTAAAGTGTTAGACTTGTAACTTGTTTAGTTGATGAGAAAACTTAAATCAAAAATTTGAATTCTTAAATATTTATCAAAATTTTAAAAACTTTTTTCCTATTGCAGATAGTCTTCTAAAATATTATATATGTGACTTGTTTATTTGACGGGAAATCTTAAACCAAAAATTTGAATTTTTAAATATTTATCAAAATTTTGTATACTTTTTTCCTATTACAGATAGCCTTAAAATTTTATTGTTTCTAAGTTCAGCATACCCGAAAACCTAGGTAAACTGGTGCTTTTCTTGGTACAAAGCTTATAGTTTAGGAGTAATATTGAAAAATCCATACTAAGAAAATGCTCCAAAATCCAAATCTGAGTTCACTTTGACAGCCGTTACACCTAAACCAATTTGAAAAGAGGACTATAGTTTACATTCGAATAAAGCAGGTGCCAAAAGGTATAAAATAAGCTATAAAGTGACTTAATAAATCAATGGAAAGTATTTTTAAAACCTGAAAATATGCGATTTTAGGGTACCCATATGGTCGGAAATTATTTCAAAATTTCTTTAAGAAATGAATTTGCCCTATTTTAGTTCCTAAAACTCCTATGGAGAAGGCCATACTTCTTCTAAAATATTAGACCTGTGACTTGTTTATTTGACGAGAAATCTTAAACCAAAAAATTGAATTTTTAAATATTTATCAAAATTTTGTAAACTTCTTTCCTATTACATATAGCCTTAAAATTTTATTGTTTCTAGGTTCAGCACACCTGAAAACATAGGTAAACTGGTGCTTTTCTTGGTCCAAAGTTTATAGTTTAGGAGTGATATTAAAAAATCCAAACTAAGGAAATGCTCCAAAATCCAAAACTGAGTTCACTTTGACAGCCGGTAGCTCCTAAACAAATTTGAAAAGAGGACAATAGTTTAAATTTGAATAAAGCAGGTGCCAAAAGGCATAAAATAAGCTATAAAGTAATTTAATAAATGAATGGAAGGTATTTTTAAAACCTCAAAATATGCGATTTTAGGATACCCATATGGTCGGAAATTTTTTCAAAATTTCTTTAAGAAATGAATTTGCCCTATTTTAGTTCCTAAAACTCCTATGGAGAAGGCCATACTTCTTTTAAAGTGTTAGACTTGTAACTTGTTTAGTTGATGAGATAACTTAAATCAAAAATTTGAATTCTTAAATATTTATCAAAATTTTAAAAACTTTTTTCCTATTGCAGATAGTCTTAAAATTTTATTGTTTCTAGGTTCAGCATACCCGAAAACCTAAGTAAACTGGTGCTTTTCTTGGTCCAAAGTTTATAGTTTAGGAGTTATATTAAAAAACCCAAACTAAGAAAATGCTCCAAAATTCAAAACTGAGATCACTTTGACAGCCGGTAGCTCCTAAACCAATTTGAAAATGGGACTATAGTTTACATTCGAATAAAGCAGGTGCCAAAAGGCATAAGACAAGCTATAAAGTGATTTAATAAATCAATGGAAGGTATTTTTAAAACCTGAAAATATCCGATTTTAGGGTACCCATATTGTCGGAAATTTTTTCAAAATTTCTTTAAGAAATAAATTTGCCCCATTTTAATTCCTAAATCTCCTAAGGATAAGGCCATACTTCTTCTAAAATATTAGACCTGTGACTTGTTTATTTGATGAGAAATCTTAAACCAAAAAATTGAATTTTTAAATATTTATCAAAATTTTGTAAACTTCTTTCCTATTACAGATAGCCTTAAAATTTTATTGTTTCTAGGTTCAGCACACCTGAAAACATAGGTAAACTGGTGCTTTTCTTGGTCCAAAGTTTATAGTTTAGGAGTGATATTAAAAAATCCAAACTAAGGAAATGCTCCAAAATCCAAAACTGAGTTCATTTTGACAGCCGGTAGCTCCTAAACAAATTTGAAAAGAGGACTATAGTTTAAATTTGAATAAAGCAGGTGCCAAAAGGCATAAAATAAGCTATAAATTGATTTAATAAATCAATGAAAGGTATTTTTAAAACTGAAAATATGCGATTTTAGGGTACCCATATATATATATATATATATAAACTGGTGCTTTTTTTGGCCCAAAGTTTATAGTTTAGGAGTAATATAACTAGTAATATAATAAAGTAGTATAATAATAGGAGTAATAACTGCTTATGCAGTGGGTTTTATTCTTGGTTGTCGGAGATTCACACAGATAGCGCCATGGTCGGTACTCGACAGAGATTCTCTTCGCTTGAGCCGTGATCTTTGGTACATAAGCGTGACCGAGATTCTCTGTTGTTGTGGTACACCTAGCTGACGTGTCCCTGATAGGGACGAAACGCCGTCGTCCTAGGTTCCACCCTCTGTGTGAGCAATCGAAATCCAAGAAGTTCTGAATTACAAAAAACTCTTGCTTTTTCGTTAGATTTACGGTGCCACAGCCATCTTCCGTTTGTTTTTTTTAAATAATACAGTTTGTTTATGTCATTCGGGGACAAAATTCATTCTGGTTGAATGAGACCCATAGATCACAAATTAGCAAAGAATAGGTGAATTGGTTTGGATACCTCACGGATCGCGCTACGACACGTGTACCGGATCGATAAGTTTCACGTAACGTATCGAAGCAGACGTATCGTGTTTGCACATACGCATTTCGATACAGATGCCGAGAAATTATGATTTTGACTTTATTTGGAACGCGTTAGGTATACCGATAATGATGCGTTCTTCTAGGATATTTTTCGTTTTTATGTAGGCCTTTTATAAGTTTGACTATGTATATGCGCATGTATCTCTCGAACCAGTGCACCGATTTCGATGCGGTGGTTTTCCGTTTGGGGCCTATCCTTAAGAGAGTGTTTTAAGTTATCTTCTATAAAAATAGGCTTAGTAGTTCCAAAAATAACGTGGTTTATGTTGGAAGTTATCGGGTTTTTTTTTTTAATTAATTTTACTTGGAATGTTATACAACGGCCATAAAATTGTTTGCGTCATTTTAAAATTTTGAAAGAAACCCTTACAACCTGCAGCCCATAATAGTTTCGCTAATACGGCAGCGGCGGTCGGTAGGTTCGTTTTTGACACACAGTATTATTTTTATAAAATGAAAAATGAACAATGAAAATGCCGACGTGGAAAGTCGTAAAATCAAAATATGGCCCTCTGTTCGTTAACTCATATACACGGAGAGCTGTAGGGCCCATAATAATAACAATAAACTGGGTGGTAACCTAACCTTTTCAAAGGCATCATTGTTTGGTCGGAGTTTTCAGCATAAAAATGTGTTTTACAATTTTTACTCAAAATAAAGGCGTATGGCCGCGCGTGGTTTTCCTATAATTGTGTTAAACGAAAAAATAATATTGCCTAGTTAATTGGAGAGTGTACCCAACTAATAGCCCACTAAGCAAAAACCTGTTACATTTACATTACCTCAATGTATTTTTGTAACCTGTTATGTAACGCAACTTGTAACTTTAATGACGATATTACATTGCCAGTACATCAATTGTCCTAAACATTTACGTGACAGTGTTCCATTCGATTTTTTTTTAACAAGTATGTGACTTGCATGTAACATATAATGTTACATGGCTAGGTAAAATATATTTTTTTTAATTTTCCTGTAACTTGTTAAATATTAAAAACATAAAAAATATATTTTTGTGCTTTAAAATATTTGATTTTCGCGGTTACATCTTAAACAAATTAAAAAAAATAATAAAAATAAAAAGAATGTGAGACGACGGGATCCGAACTCTTAATCCAAAGTGATTCACGAAGGTTTCAGCGCCTTAGACCACTAGACCATCTCGGTTTTGTTGAGAACTGTCAGCAGGTTTTACAGAAAATAGGGAGTTGGTTTTAATTAATTAATTGTTTTTAATTAATAAAATACATATAAAAAGTTTTCAGTTGCAATAAAAAAATATATACAAATATTGAATCACAATTAATTGAATCATAATTTGGCGAAATTAAAAAAAACTGAAAATATGTAATAATTTCCTCAAACCTTAAAAAAATCAAATCCTAAAATGATCGTGCGTTAATTACTGAAAATACTCATAAATTTATACTTATAGATATATTTTCCCTTTTGTGGGAAGTTATCAAAAAAATCGCAGGATTTTCATAAAAACAGTAAACATTTGGATATCATTCCTTAGTTATTCAAAAATTTGCGTCATATTTGGGTTAAAAGTTTCATTAATTTTGGAATTTTTACATAAAACTTTGTATTTACGATTGTATTTAGTCATTTTCCAATAAGCAACCACGTAATTGTTTTAATGTTCACATTAATTGAGCTCACAATGCTGCTGCTTTCATGTGATCATCATGTTCATTATTATCAGATGTTTATTAACTTACAATATTGTATTTTGTCATGTCACAATAAAGAACCAAATTTGTTTTAAATTTTACATTTAATAAACTTGCAATATTGTGTAATATCATGTAACTGTAAAGAAGCAAATTTGTTTCTACAGTGACATTTATTAAACTTCAAATAATGTTATTTTTCAGTTACTTTATCGTTTACATTTCTTGTTAAATCCAAGATTATATATTAACGTAAAATTAGTGCTTCTTTCGTGTATCAGCGATACTTTCACATAGAATGTTAATTTTGAACTTACATTTGACTTTTTTTAAACATTTTTCTTAACATATTCAAAGTTACACCAATTTTACGTTTGTTCAACGTGGAAAACCTGTAATGTAAGAGACCTTGCTTGGTGGGAAACTAAATTATTAGCTGTGAAACCTTTAGAGTAATGCTCAACATTTTATGACCCAGGAAGAATTGAAAAAAAATGAATAAATTTAGCTTAGTCCTCTCCCCCCCCCTCCCCAGAAATAACTGAGTCTGCCACCGTCTTAAAATTTTCTCTTTTTGCGCTTTTCATAGAGTGAGATTTCATTGTTTCCCCGATATCCTTTGAAAAAACTCTCATTTTTTAAAAATACGATTTTTATAACCTACACAAAGAAAAATCCGTGTTTTTTTGCGTAAAAGTTATAAGGGAATGATAAAAACGCAGTTAGGGCCCGGCACTAATAAGGCCAGGCACTATTTTGACGCTGTCGACAGATACGCATGCGCAAGAACGACCTCATTTAGTGCCGACACTAATAAGGTTAGGGCCTGCCCTTATTTGTGGAGGAATTATACTGGGCCGTATCTTGACTGTGTCTGCAGGTTGTTTTGACGTTTCAGACAACTATTCGCCATTTTGTTTACCTTAACCCTACTTTCGGGAATTTTTTGTTTTGTGACTGCCTAAAATGCAAAAAGTGGGCACAAAATAGTTATTTTTTTTTAAATCGAGTGACATGGCAAAAAAGCAAGGCTCAAAGACTTCCCCACATAGCAGAATAATATCCACTATATATACTACGTTTATGGATATCCCTCATGAATATTGTATGGATATGATTTTGTGATTCAAAACACATCCAGATGGCCACAAGTAGTATATTTTCGTATATCCACTGCAATTCCACATGAACATAAGCACTGCATATCCACCGAATATCCACTAACGGGCGATTATGGAGTTACCTATGGATATCCTTTTTAAATTTGGCATGGATATGATTTTGTGATTTGAAACAGATCCAGATGCCCGAGAGATGGACATCCATAACATATCCTAGGATATCCGCAGTGGAGTGCGAATAACCTATGGATATGATTTTGTGACATTCATAGGATATCCAGTGGATATCCCCATCAACATATGTACTGCATATCGACGGAAAATAAATTATTCATCCTCTAAAGTATGACTATGGAATAATATATGGATATTTAGTGGATATATTTTATGGATATGGTATGGATATGACTTTATGCTTCAAAACATATCCAGATGGCCACGAAATGGACGTCCGTAGAATATCCACATCAACATTATTTTTTCCACTTTGTCCAGAAAAACGCCATATTTTGAACCCGTTTTCAGCACAAAAAATATATTTATGAGGGCACTACGAGGCAAAACAAACATAAGTGAAGGTCAGTGATTATACACGAAAAATATACCAAACAAAAAAACCCCAAACAACTATACTAATTTATTTACAAACTGAAATTAAAACATTAAGGTTATGTAAAAGCTCAGTCAAGAAAACTTTCCTTACTCATTTCAAAGCTGTAGCTTTCATTAGTAGAGGTTGATGCAAGCCAGGGTACAAGCAGAGGTGAGAGATCCAAACTCGCCGTTTGTGATTTGAACGCAGCTAATATTTTGAAACTGAAATTTCGACAGTGACAGAAATGTAAACGAAAGTTGCATTTAAGTTTTTTAATACATTTCATAAATAAAAACACCTTTTAGACAGATAAAAAATTAATCTACTCCTTATTTTATTATTAACCATCTAAATCGTTGTGTGACATCAAATATTGATTAGAAAAATTAATTAACAAGTGTAAGTTTTAATAAGAGTGACATATAACCCCAATCTTAATTTGTGTGTTTATTATATAAACCTCGTATGGATAAATCCACTCATTTAATAAACAAATTTATTAAAATTCTTCTTATAAAACAAACTATGTCCAAAACTCAAGGAGGTTCAAAATGCTTAAACCAAAAATTTCACTTAAACTTAGGACCGTTCTAAAGTAGACTAAACCCTTTTAGTAAATCCCACCGTAAGTGTCTATTAACGGAGAGAAATGCATTTAATGTCTTGACTCGCTCGAAGAATTCTGTCCGCCAATATGTGACTTCAAGTTTAATTTGGCTAACCAATAATTCAACGCCTACTGGATCTATTTAAGGATTATGACAAGCTATTATTTTTGACGTTTATTCGCCACGCTTGTTGTTGTTTTCGTTTGCTTATAGCGATCGAATACAGAGGTTGTTTAATTTAGTTGTGTTGTAAGTTATTTTAGTAAACTAATAATCATTTTAATTTTTTAGTCGCTGTGAAGGTCCTAAGTAGTCTTGTTGGTAAAATAAGGTCTACTCAAAAGATTACCTACATTTTTTGAGGCTGGGTTTCAACACCAAAAAAAAAAAGGTAGTAGACTAACCATGCTTGGAGATTTTGTTAAAAGTGCTGCAGACAATAAAATCATACTCTCTTTGGGTTTAAATCGAGTAAAGATTTACCTACTCCAAAACTTTCCTCGCTTAAGGAAATACAGAATTTTCCAAGGTGTATCCAGATTTTTCAAGGGTATATCCGGACTTTTTTAGAGACTTCCAGGCTTCTCTAGAGCGTATCCAGACTTTTCCAGGGTGTATCCATGCTTTTTCGAGTATATCGAGACTTTTCCAGGACGTATTCAGACTTTTTCTGGGTGTATCGAGACTTCTTCGAGGTGTATCGATACTTTTCCATGGTGTATCTGGACTTTTCTTTTACATTTTATATGATATATATATACTAAGATTTTTGTCCGTCAATCACGTAAAAACGACTGAACCGATTTGAATTAAGTTTCGTAAGAAAATAGGGCGTAACCTGGATGTCAACATATACATATACATTTTATGTGACATATCGCTTATATCTGGAATTGTATGGCACACAAATTCGAAATTAAGTTTTTTGCATTTTTTGTGCTATATATATGTAGTCGAAAATTTGGGCGCCGTTAAAGCACAGTCTACTATGTCACACTGTGGTTAAAGTAAGATTTTTATAAGCTTTCCAACGAGGTATCATAAGGTAAGAAAAAACATTTTTTTTAGGGATGAAGTTTTTTGGGGATACAAAGGGTCTAATGGGGGAAAGCTATGTAAAATTTCGTTATTGTTCGTACAGTGGTTTTTGAATTAGAGTGACTACAAAGTGAGCGACGGGTAGACCGACAGCGTCTGGAAATATGCTTATCTGGATTCAGAACCACCAAATTCGTGGAAATTTATCTCGAAATTCGATTTTTAGATGATTACATTACTTCCCTTAGTCAGAGAAGTAAAAAGGAGGTGATCTATATAAATACAATTCAGTTCCAAACTACTTTTAAATTTGTCTTTGCAAAAACTCCATTCTGTGGTATTTTCCTTGATTAATGTGATGGTATTTACTTAACTAATTTATGGTCATGTACGTGTGAACTAACGATCTCCTTTATAGAATCCAAAATACATTTATATCGTTGGGTTAAGTCTCAAGAAGATTATGTATGCAAATTATATGCTTTGCTCATACTACACGTTATGCGATAAAACCGGGTAATTGCGCCACTTTAATGCCAGACAGTCATTTTTTCGAAAATATTACGTTTTAAGCAAAATCTTAAGGGTTCACGTTAAAGGAATCGGAATCATATGACTGGCTCATGTTCTAGTTACCTACCCTTTGAATGAATGAATGTAGAATTGCGGGCGGGACAATTCCCATGGTTTAGCCTAGGAAGCCTGCCTCTTTCACAAAAGAACAGGTCTTTCTGGCCTGCAACCTTCTTACATCGCCTGGGGCCAACAGATGGTTCCCAAGGTGCGACTCTCTTGACTTGGCCAGAGCCTCCATGCACCATCGACTCTCTGAGTCTCCGGAAATTCCAGCGCACCTGATGCGTTTGTAGTGTCCAATGGGTACTTGTTCAATTCCCTCTCGGACCTCTTGTTGAAGAAGATCTACTGGGTCCTTGAACAGTTCGTTGTTGATCCTTATCTTTAGAGGCTTTACTGGGTACGAGTTTGGTTCCCTGTGTTACCTCCTGGTCGTCGGAGGGTCCTTCTGGAGTTCCCTCACACACGAGTAAACCGGCTAGAATCACCTCCCCAGCACTTCGGGGAGGGAGCTATTACCTACCCTTTTATACCATTGTTTAATAAGTTTTGCTTAAAACTCAACCAAATCTACTGTTCATTCCAAATTCTCCTAACTAACTTCCTGAGCTTTAACCTAAGTAAAACAAACATACTTTCTTTCGGATTTTTCGGTAAACTCTATAAAGCTTAACCTTTAGTAAAGTTCCCAGGCCTTACCATCGACCAGAACCTAAACTTTGAAGAGCACATCACACAACTTAAGTCTAAATTATCGTCTGCATGTATTGCATTAAAAATAGTATGTAAGGAGCTACGGCCACAATGTGCTTGAATTTTTTATTTTTCCCTCTTCGAATCAAGAGCTACATATGGCATAGCTTTCTGGGGATTCAGCTCAAAAACTCTTTTCGAATCAACTTTAAGGATACAAGAAGGTGCCCTTCGATTCATAAATAATGCTAGCCCCGTAGCGCACTGAAAACCCCTATTTGTAAAATCAAAAATTTTAGCTTGACGTCCCTCTTTATATCGGAATCTATTTGTCTAAAGAACTACTGGTCAGACGGCCCAATTCCCAAATAACTTTAACAAAAAAATTTGTAATGAACTCTGTGTTTCGGACTTCCATTGTCTATATTTTATTTATACACGACGTTTCGATCAGTACAATCTCTGATCGTCTTCAGGTGAAAACTACAATCTATTCCTAAGGCTACGTACTTATATACTATGGGAACTCACTCAACCGTGAAGTTTAAGAAGCTGGCTGCGCCCAAGGAGGGGCTTCCAAATATTTGGAATTTCAACACTTGGTTTACTGAAAACACCCTGATTCTGCCCAATAAAGGCAGCTTCAAAGAATTTTCGTTTCTTCCAATGTGACTCCTTGTGCAAAACCTTTGCTTCTGTCGACTTTATTCGGTGTTGTTTTGACCATGCGTGTTCGGTGATTCCTGATTTCGTTGTTTCACCTCTTTGGGTATTCGTCTGATGTTCTTTAAGCCTAACAGATAGTGGTCTTTTTGTTTCAACTATGAATGATTCACCACACTCACAAGGAACTTGGTAAATGCATTCATTATTTTGTTTGTTCTCCGGTTTTGTTTTACTAAGAAGGCTTCGAATTGTATTATTAGATCTAAAAGCTGTTTTAATATTAAAGTTGTTCGCTCCTCTTCGAGTTTTCTCTGATATTTCTTTAATGTATGGAATTGTAAGGAATGCATTTGCCTGGTTTTGGTCTTGTAAACTCTGTCCTAAAACAAAATTATGATTGTTTTCCACAAACCAAAACTACACTTTTTTGCACTCGACGCGCGTTTCGCTAACAATGTTAGCATCATCAGGAGACGATAAACAATGACATTAAATATCTGTCGCCGGTTAAATTTTGGTCAAAGAATATGGGTCCAATAATTCTATCTCCAATTATTCCAGCCCATACGTTGATTTTTCCTGGATATTGACTATGCTGCTCAACTATCCAATGTGGATTTGTTCTGCCTAGTACCTACAATTTTGACGATTTACCTAAAAAGTTAAAGATCTTTGATCACTAATGTTCCTACAGCGTACAGATTTAATAATATTGTTTCGAGTTATGGATAGATTCCTAATCAAAAAGACTCAACTCTCCATTTAAGGTAAAAGTTGCTTCCTCTGAAAACAATATCCAATTTGGTAAAATATTTCCATCATCGATTATTCTGATTATGGTTTCACAAAACTCCACCCTCCGGTCGGGATTATCTTCCATCAACAGGCTTCATTTTGAAGGGTATTTTACCAGCAGATTTCAAGATAGCCAATACAGTTTTATGGCACAAATCAAATTCCCTACTTACTCGTTTGGCAGAACTGATTGGATTTTTCTGAAATGTTAGAAGAACATTTAGTCTAGTGCCTTCGTCTACTCGTTGTGGCCTTTCTCGAGGAATTTTCCGTAAATGCCCGTGCAACCTGAAATGAGCCTCAATTTTGTCTACTGTAGCCCGGTGTAACGGAGACAATTCTGGATTTCGCGCTTGAAATAATGCCGCAATTTCTGTGGTGGGTACGCATCCGATCCCCGAACCCAATCATCATCAAAATTTCTATTTTCAAAGTTTCCGTTAAATACGCCGGCATTTTTAACGAAAATTAAGAATATTTGAAGAATAATAATTCGACACACAATCAATTGATTCATTGCAGCCTTAAAATTGATAAAGATGCGATAATTTTTTTGTACGTGTACTTACCTTAATTTTTTCCGAGTCCATTTTTTTACAATAAAAAGTACAAATTGAGATAAAGCGGTTCATACACTTTTCTAAAAACAAATTGAGAAAATGCTGACCACTAAAAACTGTACCTTATGGTTTTGTAAGCATCAGAAGAATTTTTTGATATGAAATAATTTTTTCACGCTAGAAAATTGCCATTTGGTAAAAATGGAAAAAAAATGGCACAATCAATTTTCTTTTGGAAAGACCTTTCCAACAAGGTGCCACGAGTGGTATCATCCCATTTAAAAAAATGAAGTCGGGGTGAGTTTTACCCTCTCAAGGGTGGTATGACCGGAAAGCTTACAAAAAAACTCAATTGACGTGTTTTTGCGTTTTATCCGCATTTTTCAACCTGAAGCTGTAACGAATTTGCGCCAGTTAAAGTCCCCACCCTGTATAAGTTGAAAACAAAACATATTAATTATTTAGTTACGTCACTAACAGGTGAATTTATTTTATAAGCATTTTATTACCGTATGTAAAAAAAAATTATTTGTAACATACAATAAGATTTTTATCTTTGGACAATAAAGTAACTTCAGTTCAGTTTAGTTCAGTAACTAACCGGAACTGAACTAAAGGAACTATCATTGTCAGTTGTTAAAAAATTGGGCCGACATAATTTGAAATTTTATTTTTTTATTTTTATTTTATTGTAATCTACAAACAAAAGTCCAATAACTGATTACAAACAATTTCTAATTAACTAAATAAGCACTTATCGTAAGATATAACACTGCAAAGTTTTAAGCTATGGTTTCACTGAGTACAAAATTGATTTTTTAAAGTCCTACTAGCCACAATCCAACACTTTCTTTTTAAAGCTCTTAAGTGTCAGAAAATATATCAATATGTAAAATAAAATTAACCGCACTGCATATTTGAAAAATAGGCGCTTTCATTCCCAGGTTGGTTTTTGGTTTTTTAATATAAAATGTACCTAACTCTCTGTTGTTATTATATATATTAACAGTTAAAAGTAGTTTATTTAAAATATATGAACAGTCTGCGTGATTATGTATAATTTTATACGTTAATAGTAAGCATGACAGTGTTCTTCTAGACTGTAACTTCTTAAATTTAAATTCATTTAATAATACATTATATGAAATATCAAAAATGTAGACACCAAACTTTTTAAAATACAAATATCTGAGAAATTTTTTCTGCACTTTTTCTAACATTTCTTTATAAATAATATAATAGGGAGACCAAACAATTGAACCGTATTCTAGCTTTACTCGAAAAAGAAAACAATGCGGAATATTAGTATTTTTATACACATTTAAAACAGTGTTGTGCGGGTTAAGAAAATAGTACTGGACAACAAATAACATTTTCCTGTACGATACGGTTGTTTTATTTATTTTTTTAAAAAATTTACAATGCATTCAGCCTGTATTTTGTACATTTAAAACCACTGATCTTCCAAGAAAAATAATAACAAGCGTTTTTTTTTACAAGAAAAGCTCAAGGGCCTTTCTCCACTTGGTATAAAACTCCTTTAACATATCGAGCATCGCAGATGTTCTCGAAAACATATCTTAAAACTTAGATAACCTTAAGACTAGCTACTAATACGGGTTTCGAACTTATTTTGGCCTCATCTGTGGGTCCCTATAAAAAAAAGAAACCAAATTCGGCAGAAACATAATTTTTCAGAATTTAAAAGAAAAGAAAATTATTAGTCCGAAAAAATTTTTTCTCGAAAATTAAATGACGGAAAAATCAAATCGCTAGAATTAAATTTAAATGAAACGTATTTTTATAGAAACACAAAATGTTAGAAAATATTTTTAAGGAAAATAATTTGATAGAAACATAATAATGCCGAACCACAAATTTGAACCGATAGCCACGAATTCAATTGCTACGTTAACAGGCTAACGGTAGGGAAGAGTCGCAGTAAGTTGTGATATTGTATTAATTTACCCCCTTTACATTCTTCAACAACCCCCTACCACCAAATTTCTTCATAATATTATTTTATCATCGGACCTACATTACAAAAATGAATCGCAAGATTTGATAGACAGTTAGACAGGCAGAAACTGTGAAGTTAAATAAAATAGTTTAATAAAAAAAATCCCCGTGTCATCTTCCAAATAGAGGAACTTGTCAACGCCGCTCTAGAGATTTAAATTTGATGCATGCCGAATAACGATTCGGCTGGATTGTGGTTCTGTTCATTTAAGGATTGGGCATAGACAATTATTTTCGATACTTTTGTAATTCTGATATTTTAAGGTTCGGGAGAATTATAATCGGTTAAATTATATTCGTATCTTTTAAGGATCAAGTAAATTAAAATTCTATAAAATTTTATTCATATCCATTATTTTCTGGGTCTGGGTTCATATTTCCTTTCGGACGTTTTATTTTCTGTTCAATTGTGTTTCGGTTTTTGTAAATTCGGCTTTTTTGTGGGTTCTCTCATCTGTGTGGAACAGGTCAGGGTAGTTATATGCACCAAAATGCTTGACCAGCTATTTAAAATAACAAAAATCAACTGTAATGGCACACCAACTGAACTTAGTCAGTGAGCCAATGTATCCTCCAGTATCGGAGAGATGTAGTTTTTTCTTCAATGGCTCAACAACAAAATCGTTTGTTTGAAATTTTGAGACAATGATGTATTTAAAATTAACTCTCACGACGTTTCAATCAGTACAATCTCTGGTCGTCTTCAGGTACAAACTACAATCTATTCCTAAGGCTACGTACTTATATACTATGGGAAATCACTCAACCGTGAAAGTTTAAGAAGTTGGCTCCGCCCAAGGAGGGGCTTCCAAATATTTGGAATGTCAACACTTGGTTTACTTAAAACACCCTGATTCTGACCAATACAGGCAGCTTCAAGGAATTTTCATTGCTTCCAGTGTGACTCCTTGTGCAATACCTTTGCTTCCGCCCACTTCATTCGGCGTTGTTTCACCTCTTTGGGTATTCGTTTGATGTTCTTTAAGCCTAACAGATAGTGGTCTTTTTGTTTCACCTATATATGATTCACCACACTCACAAGGAACTTGGTAAATGCATTCCTTATTTTGTTTGTTCTCCGGTTTTGTTTTACTAAGAAGACTTCGAATTGTACTATTAGCTTTAATAGGTATTTACGTCACTAGACCTGTAAAGACACTTTCCGGTCGTGTATCGTACGTACTTTTTTTTTCAAACGATCAGAAAACCAATACATTAGCCGGACGTATTAAGGTAATTTTTAAGTTACAAAGTTGTTAATTTTGACACTTTCAATCTCTATTACTTTTATAAGTAACTTTAATTTGTTGGTAAGTGTAAGTTATTACTATATATATGCATAGAAATAAAAGTTTATGTAAGTCGGTAAATATATTTTTAGGTAATTTGTTTATTTAAAATTGGTAGTAAATTAAACCTCTACCACCTAACAACTAACTACATAGGTATTATATCTACTAGAAAACGATATATAACAATAAAATTATTTTTTTTCTTAAGTATAAATATTGAAAATGCAGTTATGCACATTGTGAATTTATATAGTGGCAGCCGAAGCATTGAGAATGTTGGGCGAATTTCCTTGCTGGATATTAATAGTTTCCCATGTTGATGTAATTGGATTAAAAGTATTTTCTGCAGATGAACTAGATGGAGCCTGAGACACATTCAGCGTATATCTCGAACTGTTTGCATCGTCCGTTGCATTTTCAACTTTTTGTCTCAAGGATTGTTCAATTTAGCCTTCTGCCACTGAATTTGAACGCCATCCGCCCAAATTCTTAAGGTTTATTATATCTCCTCTGCCTTCAATTCATCAAAATTCAATCAATAGGGTGGCTGCGGTGCGCCTGAATGTGTGTCCTGTATATTCTTCAGGATGTTCAAGATTTAAATACCTTGCTATTTTGGCAAGGTGCCCCTCCCACACCATGAAGACCCACTGGCTGCTTTGTGCATTTGCCTTTAGCGTAATAAATGAAAAATCTATCATGGGTGACATTCTGGGGTCTTAAATTTTTGTATTTGTTTTCAAACTTCTAAACACCTAGAAATGTTTTAAACGCATTCTATTTCGAAAATAATTTGTACTTTTCGAGAAAATTGGAAAAGCCGGAAAATTTGATATTGAGATTTGTCCGCCTGCTTGCGTGCTTGATTGTAAATCCGCCTTTAGCCTTCTGCTTATTGTTGGCTAGATAGCCATTGCCGCTAAGGCCAGTAGTTTTTAAGATCAAAACCGATCAAAACTAAAGAAAAACAAGTAAACTTTTGTGGTTAGAAATGATTTTTGTATGTGCAAAATTGTATAAACCATTACCAAAATTATAGTGTAGTGCCTATATTAGCTTAGCTAATTCAGTGATGATTGACGACCAGTTATGGCCGACCATGGCCAACTTATCAAGCAAAATAGTGATAAAATAACTTATGAAAGGCAGATTTCTAGGTTTGTCCTATATTTATCTATATTTATAGTATACTTACTTTGAGCATTAAATATTCTTCGCCATTCGCTTCTAGAAAAAACTTGACAATTTCTTCCCCACTAAAAACTCTTGCCTTTTTAGGCTTTCTTCAAAAAAGCAATCAGTTTAAAAAAGCGGCTGATATCTATATTTCTTTTGACCACAAGATTGATGCCTTTAATGTGGTCGATTTTTCTGAAAAATATGCGACCAATACATCTTCATTCATTTTCTTAACATTTTTTGATTCACAGCAGTTTATAAACGCATCAAAGTTTCGCTGGTAGCGCTCTTTAGATTTTTCAGGCAGCAAATCGGAAGTGACTCTTGAAGCAGCTTCTATTATTTCCTCTAGATTCAACTAATTTTCTAGATCTGACTCCATTTTTGTAACCAAAACTTTTGAAACAAATTTAAAAGAGCTTTTTTAAAAGTGTCAACACTGCCAAAAAAAAAACAAAAGCTAAAAGCTGTCAACAAGAAGTCATGGCCAACTTGGTCACAAATGGGACCGTAAAAGGATCAAGGGAACGGAAAATTGAACAAAAAGGTCCTATCTTGAGAGTGGAAATATTTTGAAAGATCATGCCTTCTAATGTAGGACTTTCCGTACGAAACTATTTTCCGGTTGTTTGAAAAAAAAAAGCTTTTTTAATATTAAAGTTGTTCGCTACTCTTCGAATTTCCTCTGATACTCCTTTAATGTATGGAATTGTAAGGAATGCATTTGCCTAGTTTTGGTCTTGTAATCTCTGCCCTGCTTGCTGAAATTTAGAAATAGTATCTGTTATAAGTTTAAGGCTGTAACCATTCTGCTGCAGATCCTTCTTAATGTTTCTTACTTCGATTTCCAAGTCACGGGAATTGTTACAAATTTGAACGGCTTTATTATACAAAGTTCTTATTATGCCTCGTTTGGTTGTAGCAGGATGATTTGAACCTTGATTTAAATATTTTCCTGTGTGAGTAGGTTTACGATAGACTATTGTTCTGATTTCGCTTTCTACTCATTTGACAAGTACATCAAGAAAAGGAATTTGACAATTTTGCTCCAACTCCATTGTGAATTTAATGGTGGGTCTTATGATATTTAGGTGGTGAAGAAATTATAAAAGTTGTTGGTCATTCCCGGTCCAGTTGTCTGGATATTAAAGTTAATCAAAACCTTTGATTTTCCTAAAACATATCCAAATGGATATTATCATTTTTGAATTTTTACTCCTCACATGTAGTTTTTTCTTCAATGGCTCAACAACAAAGTCCGTTGTATTTTAGATGAAGATTCTTATCTGTTGATTCAACATCGAATTAGTATTATTATGAGCGAAAATTTGTTGGCAGTGTAACTAATGTCAGAGGCCCGCTAAATGAACCAATGAACAACCATCAGACATCCATCACACCTTGTTTATAGGGTATCGTTCCAGCGCAGCGCCAGGGCCCGTATTCTTGAAAGCCTGTGAGGTGATTAGTCACCGGTGAGTATTTGCCTCTCTCACTTTTCACATGGTCCAGAGCAGGTGAGAAGTGAAAAATTTGTACACACACGGGCACGGGTGTCAATAATACAGCCCCAGATGTCCCCATCCATATTACTGACTCTACAGTCCTAATAGATTGTCAAAATATATTCCAACCTAAAAACATTAGCTTCTCCAAAATGTTTGGCCTTTTTATTCGCAGCCTTCCAAACAATTAGGTGTCCGCATTTACCCGACAATGTTTGTTATCTTCCCCTCCTTACAAGATTTGATGTTGTTTACTAGATTTTACACCTACTCTAGATGGAAAATTTGGATAATATTGTAGGTTTTGGCCTCAAAACCCCTAGCCTTTTAGGCATCTCTACGGTGAGATTATTAGATTTTGAGTCTTTCATATGTGTTACGGTCGTTACACTTATGCCATAATTTTATGTAGTAAAATGGGGTGGCTCGTTACCTGACAAGTAGGCCTCCATGGGCCTCCTTCACGGTTTTAGCTTTAAAAATATATTTGCACTACATCAACATGGTTAAATTTTCTCCCATACTGATGGGCTATCCCATATTTAAACAAAACCTTTAGATCATTATATGAATTTAATCTGATGGTTAAGAACTAAAAAAAATATATTTGACCTGTCAATTTGACATAAAGAACATTGGCTGTATTTTATAGTAAAGCATTTAAAAAATGTCTAATAAAAACATAGAATAAGTAATACCTCAATTATTATTTTAAGGTAAATTAAAAACATAAATAATAAAGATAGATAAACTTAATGGTAAATCTTCTTTCACACAGGAATAGGAATTAAAAAAATAGTAGATTCTTTCTGTTAGTAGATATAAAATAACCCGTCTTTCTTAGATTTTCTTTGTTTTGTATGGGGAATGCAGTAATCTTTTATTGCTTGGGAAATTAACGACATCTTAAGGCGCAATTACACAGACGAGCTTTCCTTTGATGTTGAAATGCCGACAAACATTTACGCGAGCATCATGCGCAAAATGTTCAAAGAAAAGTTCGAGAAAAAGCTCGTACAAAAAAGCCCACGGAAATTTTGGAGAGAATGTTAGCGCAAAATTTGTTTGAAGAAATGTTGTTATAGAAATTTCTTAAAAATTAAAAATATATATTTTTATCGGAATTCATTGAACTTAACTAAAAATAGAAAAACTAAAAATTAAATTTTAAGTTTTAGAACAAGGTATTTTTTAATCAAGTGCTTTCCGGCGAAAAAACGATTTGATGCCGAAATGTTTTGGGGTTGTCGCAAACAACGAGAATAAAGAAAATAACAATCAATGTGAGGGTTAGGACAAAGTAAAAACCGTAGAGTAGTGAGAGAGGGTTTTGAAAAAATTTTACATGAAAACAAACAAGGGTAAACGCAGTTTTTTTCTTAAAGTTTTAGAACAAAGCTTTCCATAGTCAGAGGGGGTTTTGGTCAAATTTTACGTGATAACAAACAAGGATCAACGCAGTTTTCTTTCCATAAAGAAAGGGCTCTCCAACGCAAAACAAAAAAATATGCCTGAGTACGCTTTAAATTTTTAATTTGATTTTATTTTATTGATGCGTAGAACTTGCGTTTCCGATTTTTTAAATATTGAAATTTTTGGCGATTTTTAATTTTAAAAACAATAATAAGTTGAATCTAGAGTGAAACATCTTTCAATTTAGAAGCAAGAAATTTTGCCAGATTTTGGATAAATTCTTTTAATATTGTATTGAAAAACCTTAAGAAAAATGGGAAATCATCAGAGAAAAACGTGATATATCGCTAAATTATCAAAAAAACTGCGAAATTTTGTAAAATTACCTTGGCGAAATCACGCGCAGAGAAGTTTGATCGGTAACAAAAAAAGAAAGTTTTGTGGTGGTAGGGTGAAAAATATGGTGAATCACCCTGTACATACATACAAAACAATTGATATCTCACTTCGGAATTACTGAGCTTTGTAATCCAATAACGTAAAAATCCATTTTTTTAACGTACCACTTTCCGTAAAATATATAGATTTTAAATTGCATTTTTTATAAATTTTTACCAAAATTGCTTAAACGTCATCAATGACATTATATAGCACCTAAACGATACTAATAAATACACGGAACCCGACCCAATTCGAGATGCCTAATTTTTTCGGATTTTTATTGAAATAACTACCAGCAAAATTTTTATATAATATTGTGGGTAGTTAAAGAAGAATTAAAAAGTACTTTAAAACAGAGTTAAATTAGTTTATGCAGCGTTTGACAGCGCTACGTTCCGACTTTTTTAAACCTCCCACCCCCAGGGTCCTGAAAAAATAACTCTCCAGAACAGTCCCCTAAAAATATTGACCTGCATTTTAAAAAGTAGTTACTTCGAAGATATTTCCGTTTTCTTTTTTTAATGAAAGAAAACCAAAAAAGTGAGAGAAAAGAATGAAAGGTTATTACCTCCATGATAAACTATTAACATTGCATGTGACAAAACTGATAGCCAATAATAATGTTTCGCTTGCCGTCGGCTTTTTTTAATAAAAATTTAAAATAAAAGTTGGTGATCCAGAATTGTGGTCACTGATCACTTTAAAAATATGTTTCCAAAATAGATAGCAAAAATTTGCTGGAAGATTAACCCGAATAAAATGTTCAAAGAAAAGCTCACAAAAATGTTCGCGCAAAAAATTTCAGAGCTTTTGTTTGAGCATTTTCGTCTGTGTAATTGCGTCTTTAGGAAATACAGGAATATAAAATTATAAAACAGTATAAAAAGTGGGCATTTAATTAAAAATTGATAGTTATAATATGTGACTTTAGCTACTCCACAGTAGAATAGTAGATCCAGTCTGGACTATTTTAATTTTCTTGAATTGATTTTCTTTTCTTTCTCGGGTTGAAGGGGCAGTTGCAGTTTTTTTTGAAGGAGAGGGGGCGGTTTGTAGGTGTTAATTGGGTTAGTATTTAGAAAAAAATACATATTTATATTTAAAAGCAAGAGCGGATTTTCCGGCAGATCTAGTCCATGGTTTTTAAAATATATAATACGAAAATTATACTACAAATATTATATTTTAATATAGACAAATTTTCCCGAGGCGTAGTTTTTTTTTGGTAAAAGTGATAACTCTGTAGTACTAAATGGGTTCTAATGATTCATGTGACTTTTGGTATTAAACCTCTTTAAGTTGCTAGCTAGGGGTCAGGAACAGGGTATGGCAGAAAGGGCCTATGAAGAGGCCTAATTGCCAGGCCCATGAGCCGCCCCTATACTACTACTACTACTACTAGCCATATGTCTTAGGAAATCAACTGCAAAAATTAAAGTCTAGCTTTGCGATTCGTGAAAATCTGCGAAAGACTACTCCTTTCTATCAAACTTTCTATGAAACCAAGAATAAGGGCCCTGCGGTCGTTCTCTGTTTTACTCATATAGTAGTAGTAATAGTGGGCCTGGCAATTAGGCCTCTTCTGCCATACCCTGTTTCTTACCCCTATGCCCCTACTTCCGCTGCAACTCTCTCTCCGGGCCTCCCTGTCTTCTTAACGAAGTGCAGTATGTCGGCCCAATTGAGCGAGTGCAGCTCTTCTTCCTCTATCGTGGGAAATCCCTATTTCAGCTGCCTTGATCTGGCATATGCATCGCACTCTGCTATCAAGTGCTGCGCCGATTCCTCTTTAAGCCCGCAAGCGGGACACACGGGATCTCCTGCTACTCCTATTTGCGTCAGATGTTTGTCCAGCTGATTGTGCCCAGTCAGCATCCCTGTCAGCAGTCCAATGTCCTTTTGGGTCTTGCCTAAGAGCCATTTAGTTTTGGCTACATTCGGACCATCCACGAATAGCTTGGACTGCCTGCACTTTGACTCTTGGCTCCAGGACGTCTTCAGTTCATTGTGCGCCCATTTGTTGAGCTCACTCTGTACCTGGTTCTTTGTTATTCCGGTCCGTTCCAATGTATTGGGTTTCGGCCCCTAGTCTGGCAAGTTTGTCCACTTTCTCGTTCCCTGGTATTCCCTCATGACCTGCACTCAGAAAACTATCCCAAGTAAAATGTCTACTTGGTTTTTTTTCTTAGTGGTAAGTCAAGTTTTTATTAGCCTCAAGTGATGAATTCACTAGCTGCAAGTAAAACGACCTACTTATACCCGAGTTTGTTACCCCTATGCCCCTACTTCCGCTGCAACTCTCTCTCCGGGCCTCCCTGTCTTCTTAACGAAGTGCAGTATGTCGGCCCAATTGAGCGAGTGCAGCTCTTCTTCCTCTATCGTGGGAAATCCCTATTTCAGCTGCCTTGATCTGGCATATGCATCGCACTCTGCTATCAAGTGCTGCGCCGATTCCTCTTTAAGCCCGCAAGCGGGACACACGGGATCTCCTGCTACTCCTATTTGCGTCAGATGTTTGTCCAGCTGATTGTGCCCAGTCAGCATCCCTGTCAGCAGTCCAATGTCCTTTTGGGTCTTGCCTAAGAGCCATTTAGTTTTGGCTACATTCGGACCATCCACGAATAGCTTGGACTGCCTGCACTTTGACTCTTGGCTCCAGGACGTCTTCAGTTCATTGTGCGCCCATTTGTTGAGCTCACTCTGTACCTGGTTCTTTGTTATTCCGGTCCGTTCCAATGTATTGGGTTTCGGCCCCTAGTCTGGCAAGTTTGTCCGCTTTCTCTTTCCCTGGTATTCCCTCATGACCTGCACTCAGAAAACTATCCCAAGTAAAATGTCTACTTGGTTTTTTTTCTTAGTGGTAAGTCAAGTTTTTATTAGCCTCAAGTGATGAATTCACTAGCTGCAAGTAAAACGACCTACTTATACCCGAGTTTGTTAACCCTTAGTGATTTATTTACTTACCAATATGTGACAAGTCACTTAACTTTCCCTTCACTTAGGGTTAGTGAATTTTTCTACTAGTTTGTTAACCCTAAGTGCCAATATGCGACAAGTCACTCAACTTTCCCTTCACTTAGGGTTAGTGAATTTTTCTACTAGTTTGTTAACCCTAAGTGATTTATCTACTTACCAATATGTGACAACTCACTTAACATTCCCTTCACTTACGGTTAGTGAATTTTTCAGGAGGACAAGTGAAGGCATCAAATATTGAAAAATCATGCGGAAAAATATATTCATCCTAATAATAATGCATGCCTATAATAATTTGTCAACGTATTGCCATCAAAAGAATTCGACAATCCCAATTACAACAATTATTGTTCTATTTATAGGGAGATCATGATGGAAATAAGTTAAAAAAAACTCGAAATAAAATCGATGACCGAAAACGAACCCTTGGTTTAGAGATGCTTGTTCATACAGAGCGCTTCAGGCTACTGCGAACATAGACCGGAAGAAGTCCAATTTGGCAGTGTACGTACACGCAGGGACACCGCACACCTATCAGTGGAGCAACCAATACTCAGGCTTGCGATCACCGTTTTCAGCTTACGTTTAGTACGCCTCTAACCACGGTGCTATGTGGAGTGTAGTCCATGAAACCGGAATTTGGTCAATAAATACGCAAATTTTTATAACGTAATTTTCTTGTTTTCTGTCACTGATAAATTGGAGCGTTTTATTTTCAACTGCTCAGATTTATCACTAACAACGTGTTACAATGAAAATAATAAGGAGGAACAAAGTAAAAGCAAGTTCTCAAAATAAAATAATACATTCTAAAAACCAAAAAGATTCTCCCAGTCAAAAAAAAAAAGCAAATGTTCGAAAAGTCCTCCTTGCTGGGCTAGACAATATCCGAGCCTATCATAAAAACCCCTTCTACCGTTTCCAAGCATGTTAGGGGTGATAGTTTAAAAAGCTTCTTCAATTTCAATCCGAAGTTCTTCCAAATGTTTAGTTAGCCCTTTCATGCTCATAAACTTTTTTTTGAAATAACTCCACAGCTAGAAGTCATTAGGAGCAAGATCGGGTGATCGAGCTGGCCATAAAATAGCTCCCCGTGTACTTATAACCCGATTAGGAAATACATTATCAAGATATTCCCTAACAAAGCCAACATTGTGAGCGGGACAACCATCTTGATGAAACCATGTTTCACCCAATCTCATACCTAACAACTGATCAGCAGTTGGAATAATATGCTGCTGCAGTAGATCCAAGTATCAAGACAATTACGTGTTCCTCTACAATTCCCCCACAAACATTTAGTTTTTGGGGATACTGTGTTCTTACATCAAAATACACATGCAAATTTCCCGATCAATATCGAACGTGTGTTGGGTTATCCATCATTGTTTCGCAAAATTCCATACGACGATAGTTGTCCTCCGGAAAAATTTGATGCGTTTTTGACGCTTTGTAAGAATTATAACCATTATTTTTCAGAACACGTAAGACAGTGGCTGAAGACGTATCAACTGCTTCGGCAATTTGGTGGCTAGTTAACTTTCGATTTTCCTCCATTGCAGCACAAATCATCACATCTCGTACTTCCTGCTCGTCATTCAAAACAGTGGGTTTTTTATGGTTTCTTGGCGCTACACAACCAAACTTTTCAAAATTCTGCACTAACCTATGAATCGTTAATAAACTAGGTTCTGGGCGATTTACAAAATTCTTTAAAAAAAGTTCTTGAATAAGTGTCAATGGTCTGCCTTGATAGTTGCATTTGACCATCTGCACTTTTTCAAACAACAACAACAACAACAAATAATAAAAACAAAATTAAATTTCCAAAAGATAACACTGCACTGTGCTTCGAATCCACCTCGGTCGTACGGCACGGAGAGTAAATTGGACTTGATTCCCCCTATGTTCGCAGTAGCCTGAAGCTCATTGTAAATATCCACCAAAAGTGAAAATTCTCTGATTCAGCTTTAATCATGACTAACGCTTTTCATTTTAGGGTATGTGATAGGACAGGGTTTTTAGAGATCAAAAATATATTTTTTATTTTATTTAAAGTCATATTTTAGGAGCTACACTAGTTTTGCGCTACCATAGATTTATTAACGGTTAGTAGATACTTCACTTACGGTAACTGAAGTTTTTACTTAAGTCAGTGGCGGTCCAGAAAAAAGTAGACAACAACAACAACAAAGATGCTGGTGGTAATAACCCAGATGAAGAAAAAACGAGAAATTGCAGAAAGTTCCTTAAATATATTCTAGTCTCTCCACAATATTTTGGGACAGTTTGACCTTCAATCCGGCAGATCAAGAATATACAAACGCATGACGAACTTACCGCGAAAACCATTGAAAATACAGAACAGTATTATAGAGTTTCTATTTATAAACGAGTTTAAGACAAAATCGATTCGGACATAAAAAAGTATTTTTGACGTGAACATATTCATACCAAGTTTAACATGAAGCCAAAATCAAGGCAAAATTAACTAAAGTCGTTTCTAAATACTATAAACTGTTTTATTAATCCAAAACACAAATTCTTGAACTTTTATTGGGAGAAGTCAGTATTTGAAAACAATATTGGTCAAAAGTAGGCAATAGCTTAAATCTAAACATACCTGATAACGTTCTCGAGACAATAGGGAATTATTGAAATACGGCCGCACTGGATAGTGCCTACTTAGCGCCGACCTTAACACAGGCTGTGCCTGGCTCTAAAAGGTGCAAATTATAGAATTATTGAACGCGCCTCTAGCAAAACGGTGACGATACGACTTTATTTCTAACCTACAAATATATGCTGCCTATTTTCGAAATTCTGTGTTGTTTTTTTATATTTTGAGTGATCAAAAGCATGGGCGATGTGTTGGAAGCAGAGGTCTTTGTGGAGGGTGGAGAGAAGGACCATTTAGAGTTCTGAAGGGATTTTGTTGAACTACTTCTCGTAGCAAACAAATATTGTCTTCATCGGTAAAACGAAGTATTTGAGCCCTGCTCTTTTTAATATTCTTGTGCTATGTCATCCTATTTCATAAAAATATAACTATTTTGTCCCAATTTTTGCTTTCTTTCCTGTTAAAACACAAAAAATTTCCGAAAGTAAGGTTAAGGTAAAAAAATGGCGAATAGTTGTCAAAAACGTCAAATACGGTTAGACACAGCCAAGATGCGGCCCAGTATAATTCCTCCACAAATAAGGGCAGGTCCTAACTTTATTAGTGTCGGCACTAAATGTGGTCGTTCTTGCGCATGCGTATCTGTCAACAGCGTCAAAATAGTGCCTGGCCTTATTAGTGCCGGGCCATAACTGCGTTTCAATAATTCCCTAATGAACAAGTGTGGCAATATTTTTCCGTTGATTAGAACATTCTTGGATGTTTGCCAGTAAGTAATGCCTCGTCAGAAAGAAGCTTCTCATGCCTCAGAAGATTGTAAGCATAAGTACTTAAAAACACTATAACTGAAATTCGTCTGACGAGCTTAGCGTTGCTGCATATCAACAGATATATTGAAATTGACATTGAGCGAGTCATTGACCGGTTTGCCCAAAAAATTGGAAATTATTTTTTTTTGAGATAGGCATCTTATGTTTGAGATATGCGATATAAAAGGTAATGTTTCAACAAAAAGCTTTTTAGACCTGCAAAAAAAAAGTATTTAGCTATTAGGTTTTGTTTGTAGTTTGTTTGTTATCTATGTTCTTTATAATTGAAAAAATTATATGTAGTTATTCAAGCGCGGATTTCAGGAGGATAGGGGGGTAGTTAACCACCCCTACCCTGGCTTTAAATTTTTTATGAAAACAAAACAGAAATCAAAAATAAACTGTAACACCATTGATATTTATGGTATTAGTTTAATTTTGTATAAAAAATGGCATTTGTAGTGTCATTTTCTAAAAAATTTTTGCCGGCAGCGCTTTGAAACCATTGATTTAATTACAATTTTACTTTAATTTCAAATTAAAAAACGCATTTTTAGAGCAATTTTTTAAAAACTTTCTCCTGCGGCGCTATAATACCGTTGATATCTCCCCTAGATTTGAGACCAAATCCTCTCTTGTAGTTACTAAGTTTTGTTTGCATATATTGATATGTCGCCACTGCTTAAGTATGGTTAATATGTTATTTTATAACCTTAAGTAGGTGAGAAAACTTATGGTAAGTAGACAGTTCACTTGTCTCATATTTAAATTAAGTTTCTACTTCGGGCTAATGAATTCTTACTTAGGTTTAGTGGATATTTTTCTCAGTGTGGGACCCACATCAGTGTTACCCTCTTGTCCTGAGCCGGTGTTTGCAGTGCTGTAGCGCACTCCACCACCAGACTACTGACTATTTTGGGTGCACTTAGAGCCTTGAGGGCAGCCTGGCTGTCGTAGCATATGTATATGTCCCTCCTGCCATTCCTGACCTCCGGTAGGGTTGCCACCATGATAATGGCATATACGGTTGAAACCACCGTAGCGTGTTCTCCAAGTGGATAACTTTTATAAACTTCTAGGCTTTCCGCGTACAGTCCATTCCATTTTTATTTAGACAAAACCTAACCTTATTTTCCACAGAACAAAAACCAGATTTTTAAGTTGCTAAAATCAAACTAGATTTTGGTAATCGGCATTATAACTACACTGCTAACCTTAAATCACTTCGAATAACCCCTTATATTATGCTTGCATATCAATCAAATGCACCAGAGTGAAACACCACGATGCCGGGATACTTTATGAATGAAAAATGAATATGCCTGTTAAAGCGCTTTTTATTTGTATGCCGGACATAACAGAAAACGCGATGCAGACCCAATATGCCCGAGAGAGACCCAGACTGGTGAGCGAAGACCAGAAAAATAATGGATTGAAATTCAATTTAGACGTTTAAAAATGTAGGACCGGCTTTTAATTTTGCGTATTTTTTATTACAATCTTTTATTTAACTTCACTATTCTATGTATGTATGTTTATATGTTCCGGTCAAATCTTGCAACTCAATTTTGACTAACTTCTAGATGTCTGATTAAATTCAAATTTGGAATGCGATTATAGTTCCGGTGACAATACAATAATATGGTATTTTAGACACCCCCCGGAGGGGGGGGGGAACGCCTAAGTTTGTCCGATTTCAACCAGAATTGGTATACAGAGGTTTTTGGGGATAAGAAATACGAATTTTTGATCAAAATTGAAAAATTCAATATGGCGGGCTCAAGATGGGCAATTATTGGTCATGTTTTGCTCACCAATTTTAACTGACTTATACGCATCCGACTGTTTTCAAATTTGATACGTGTGTAAAGTTCCGGTAACAATACAAAAATGTGATATTATTATGCACCCCTCTACGAGGGTAGTTGAGGGGGGAAACACCTAAGTTTGTCCGATTTCAACCAAAATTGGTATACGGGGGTTTTTGGAAGTAAGGAATACGAATTTTGGATCAGATTTTGAAAAATTCAATATGGCGTATTTAAAATGGACGATTTAGGATACAAATCTAAAAATTAAAAAATAGTTTGGTGGGGAGTGGTTTGGAGGATAATATAATAATGTATTTAAAAATTCACAACTTTTAAACCAAAGCTGCTACGATTATGCAGTTTCAGATTTATTTTCAAATCTGATCAAAAATTCATAGTCCCCTTTCCTGAAAAACGCTCTATGCCAATTTTGATCGAAATCGAAAATAAACTAAAATTTTTCCCCCTCCACTTTCCTTTTTAGGGGGAGGTGGGTACCTGATAATACCATATTATTTTATTGTTACCGGAATTATAAACGCATACCAAATTTGAAGACAATCGGATGTGTGTAGGTCAGTTAAAATTGGTTATCAAAACATGACCAAAAATCGTTCATTTTGAATTTTTAAAATCTGATCAGAAATTCGTATTCCTTAGTCCCAAAAATCCCCATATACTAATTTTAGTTTATATCGGACAAACTTAGGTGTCTTCTCCCTTCCAGGGGGTGTCTAATAATACCATATTATTGTATTGTCACCGGAACTATAATTGCATATCAAATTTGAATTCAATCAGACATCTAAAAGTTAGTCAAAAACCTTATAATAATAAACTTAATATTTTCTAGCTTCATAACCAGCCCCTTCTATGATGTAGAATTCGCACTAATTACGTTTATGTATTGGATCAACACTTGCGGCCCTGGCCATATCTAGTACACTGTGATCAACTGTCTTACGATAACAATAAGAAAATGGCAAAAAATGGTTTAAAAACCCTCTATTATAATCAATACTCATGATAAAATTTAAACTAAACGAAATCGAAAATTTTCTGAATGAGGCCCTGTCGATATTCTCAGGAATCTAAGGAAAAACAAAAAAAAATAAACGTCAGACTGAAAATTCTCGTTGACAGTTGACGTCAATCAATGTGGATAAACTTCGGGTGGAAAATACTGTAACCCTCCTGCACCTGTTGTCTGCCTGACTGACAGTTTAGAGCCATCCTTGTTGCAGACCGTCGCCTATCTGCTTAATTCTGTTCGAAATTCTTCCCTGTGCCACTCATTCCGTTCTGGTATTGTGAGTTTTTATGGAACCTCCATGGTTTAAGCGGTGCTTTCACTGGCAGTCTTAGGAGGGGCAACTCTTTCGTTGCCAGTCCCTCGAACGCCAGATGGCCCTCTCTTTCCTTTCTGCCGTTCCATAGTCCCTGGTCCCTTAATCGCAGGTGCGTCGCCATCGCCTACTTCTCTCCATTTAACTATGAGATACTATGTCGGAGCTGCAGTTGCGTTTTCCGAAAACAAAGGCCGTACCGATTATAACTCTCCCAATCAAGTTAGCCTGGAATAAAAGCAAAGCCAAACTTTTTTCTAGGTGCAAGTAGACTGCGTCGGGCATGCGCAGTAGATTTTTCGCCTTTGGCCTTGGCCAGGGCCAACCCAGATTTTTCCATTATTTTCATTGTTTTTCAAAATTATTATTCTTACACATTTTGCGACTCTTGGGCCATTATAGTATTTGATAGGTGGTTTTGCTTCATCTAACTGGTTAAAAAATATTTAGGATCTTTTTAATTGTGGCTAGCACGTTAAATTAACAAACTTTAAGTACGTAAGTAATTATAATCTAATGAATCCCACTAAAGATTTTGCCCCGATTGCTATATAAATATTAGTGCAGCGGTTCAAGGAGACGTGTAGGTAGGGCAAAACGAAACGAAACTAAAGAAATTGCTTCCAGTAAAAACCAATTTAGCTTAAGGGTGGCTTTCAATTATGCCCACGGAACTTATTTAATCCGTTATATAATCGTTCTGACGTAACGAAACATCGACGAAAAACGAAAAGATTCCCGACTATTGACTTAAAGGATAGAAAACCACGGCAGATTTCGATTGGGCAATCCAAGGAATTAATTACTGATTAAACTCAAATAGATTAGTTCGCCGTGATGATTTCACTCCCAGTTTCAATTTAGGCCATAATTAAGAAAACCAGACACCAAAATAAAAACAAACTCAAACGACAAGTCTCATCTGACTCCAAAACTAATTATTATGTTAATCCATCGAGATTTCGACCAAAAATAATTAACCAATTAAATGAGTGGTCTATCGTAACCGATGATTTTCTAAGTAGTTTTTGGAAAATGCACAGCATGATTTTATATATAGTTTTTGAAAATTCTTCAAATCGGATTTTTCTCAGCGTGTCTGAAAATCCGAAATCGTAATATAGCCGACCTTGAATATTTATTTTTTTTATAATCCGCCCGAAAATAAAACACTCGAAACTAAAAACACCTGAAATTAAAAAAGCTGCGTTGCCAAGCGAACAAGTAAATAATTAGAATATTTCCTGTGGCTAAGCTATATAGGGTGTGGCAAAAAATATAATTTCGTTTAGGTGTCTGATTTATTTTTTTTGCATTGCTTTGTTATACAGACCGCTTCAAGCTACTGCGAACATAGGGCGGAAGAAGTCTAATTTGCCAGTGTACGTACATGCAGAGACACCGCACGCCTATCAGTGAAGCAACCAATACTCAGGCTTGCGATCACCACTTGCATGACTTTCCTTTGGTATTTAGTACGCCTCTAACCACGGTGCTGTGTGGAGCGTAGTCAATGAAACCGGAATTTGGTCAATAAATACGCAAATTTTTATAACGTAATTTTCTTATTTTTTGTCACTGATAAATAAGAGCGTTTTATTGTCAACTGCTCAGATTTATCAGTGACGACGTGTTACAATGAAAATAATAAGGAGAAACAAAATAAAAGCAAGTTCTCAAAATAAAATAATACATTCTAAAAACCAAAAAGATTCTCCCAGTCAAAAAAAAATTAAAGCAAATGTTCGAAAAGTCCTCCTTGCTCGGCTAGACAATATCCGAGCCTACTATAAAAACCCCTTCTAACGTTTCCAAGCATGTTAGGGGTGATAATTTGAAAAGCTTCTTCAAAAACAGATAGAAGTTATTAGGAGCAAGATCGGGAGATCGAGCTGGCCATAAAATAGTTCCCCGTGTACTTATAACCCGATTAGGAAATACATTATCAAGATATTCCCTAACAAGGCCAACATTGTGAGCGGAACAACCATCTTGTTGAAACCATGTTTCACGAAATCTTACACCTAACAACTGCCTAGCAGTTGGAATAATGTGCTGCTGCAGTAGATCCAAGTATCTTGGGTTATGACGATTTGACCATTTGACCATCTGCACTTTTTCGGCAACTTCGTAGACATCCATTTTTGGTTTTAAAAATGTATTATTTCAATTAAGAACTTACCCATCTGTTTCTCGAGCAAGGCAGAAATAAAACAAAATAATAAAAACAAAATGAATTTCCAAAAGATAACACTGCAGCGTGCTTCGAATCCACCTCGGTCGTACGGCACGGAGAGTAAATTGGACTTGATTCCCCCTATGTTCGCAGTAGCTTGAAGCGGTCTGTATACCAAAAATATTGAGCGAGCACTTGCTAACGCGGCCATAAAAAAGCATTTATAACTGGCAACACTGCATCTTTGAGCACCGCGATATACCTACATGCGGCTTGATCCAAGCGCATTATCAAGTCGAAAATTGTACATTTGGGATTTGTTCGGTCGGCGAAATTAAGTGTCCGGTAATAGGTATTTACGTCATTGGACCGGAATATTGGTCTGCTGAGTCCTGTAAACCTGCAGAGATTTGTAAAGCCACTTTCCGGTCGTGTAGCCTACGTACCATTTTCATCTGCCAAGGCCAGTAGTTTTTGAGATCAAAACTAAAGAAAGCATGCTTTTGTAGTTAGAAATAATTTTTGCAAAATTGCAAAAAACATTGGAAAAATTATAGTGTAGTGCCTATTAGCTTCACACAGCTAATTCAGTGATGACTGACGATCAGTTATGGCCGAATACGACCAACTTGTCAAGCAGAATAGTGATAAAACAATTCATGAAAGGCAGATTTCTAGATTTGTCCTTTATTTATTTGTAGAGTATAGATTACACAAGCTTGATGAATTTAATGTGGTCGATTTTTCCGAAAAATATACCACCACTACACCTTCATTAATTTTCTTAACATTTTTTAATTTTCACCATTTAATAAACGCATTAAAGTTTCGCTGGTATGGGCTCTTTAGATTTTTCAGGCAGCAATCGACCGACGTGAATCTTGAAGCAGCTTCTATTATTTCTTTCGGATTCAACTCATTTTCTAGATCTGAGTCCAGTTTTGTAACCGAAACTTTTAAAACAGTTTTAAAAGAGCTTTTTTAGAAGTGACAAAACTGCCAAAAAAAACAAAATCTAAAAGCTGTAAACAAGAACTCATGGCCAACTTGGTCGAAAATGGGACAGGAAAATGATCAAGGGACCGGAAAATTGAACAAAAAGATCCTTTCTTCAGATTGGAAGTATTTTGAAAGAACATGCCTTTGTAATGTAGAACTTTCTGTACGAAATATCTGTCGTTTGAAAAAAAATATGTTTCGATTGAATTATTTTCGCATAAAATAATATCGAGCTAGTTTAGTTTCGGTAGAAATATGTTTCGGCTGATTAATTTTAGGCACTTTACCTACCATCATGAAATAACTTTTCGTGTGAATCCCCCTCCCCCCTTGTAACACTTTGTTCGTCACTCCCTTCACCTTGCTCCGTTACGTAATTTAATATTGTTATCTATACATGCTCATATCGTGACACCTATAAAGTTGACAGAATTAAAGTTAATGACGTCCTCAACGGTCGGCACAAACCTTGGCACAAACATAATAAAGTCGACATTAAGTTGACAGCAACGCGCCCAAAAAAGCTCTGGCCGGATAGCCCGAACGTAGGCAACCAGCAACAGCGCGGTCTAACCTCAATTTTGTCATAATAATCATGCTGGTATGCACGATTGTAGAATTTTTCTGATTAAGACTTCAACCGTGATTACATAATATTTTTCTTATGCACCAAGCGTTTTTTTCTCCTAATCGGCAATTAACT
The DNA here is from genome assembly GCA_963921995.1 of Oxystoma pomonae. Classification (NCBI taxonomy): domain Eukaryota; kingdom Metazoa; phylum Arthropoda; class Insecta; order Coleoptera; family Brentidae; genus Oxystoma; species Oxystoma pomonae. Next base: position 14,820,596 of record OY998173.1, read on the forward strand.
TTAATCACCCGATGGCCTAGAATTAAGGACCAGATAACCGCGGCTAGTTAATTAACATATATTTGTCAAATAAACTGAAAAAAATAGTGTGTGAGAAATAATAATAATATGGAGGTTGAAGACCTATTAATTGACGATGATTTATACTTTTCCTACTACTACAAAATGCCTACATGCCCTGCTTGACTGATTTTAGCTAATGCTGGGTTTATACAGTAAATAAAATAAAATAATAAGAATCTGTGTTTTGTCAAATGTGATCATCAAACCCAGCCTAAGTCATTATTGGAAATCAGCTCGAAAATCGGTCAGACATCTTATAGTCACATTTATACACACTTGTACCAGAATGACATTATTACAAATGTGTATTTAGATGTAACTTTAACATTGTACGCATTTTATTTGAAATCCACAGTATAGTAGTACCTGGTAGTATCGCGCACCTACTAACATGCTGTATGGCATGGCACTTTCCCTTTGGTACTGAATTTTACAAGGTCAAAACTAATAAACTGTATTTTAGGGTTTCACATTTTTTGTCGCTTTTCAGTAAAAATCCAGTCACCCCTATAAATCAGTGGTTGGCGTTAAGGTTTTATTACTTTTATACCTCTAATGGACACGAAATAATTTGTTTAATATGAATACCCCGCACCCGATTACACAGGGCTTATGGAGAATTTTTACCTCGGTGGAATTTAATATAATTTTAGTATGTTGTAGAGGGCAACAAGGTGATAAAAAAAATTAAGGGTAAAAAAAAGTTCTATGTACAGTTTTTGAGATATTAGAGGTCAAAGTTCGAAAATTATAAATCTGACGTATTGGCCAAGGAAATGTTAATTTTTACAAAAACGATTTGACAGAAGGTCATATGCAAACCTAGTTATGCTGTTATTTTTGACAGTTCATCAGGTAATGTACAGGTTGTGGTCAAAAAGTAACATTTTTTATGTTTGCACTACTACCGTATTTTGCAAATAGCAGATTATATTTTGACAAAAACTAATAGTTTTGGTTAATACTTAAAGAAAAAAATAAGTTTAATTTTTTGGTAGCCCTTAGTATTATTATTGTTAATTTTTGTCTCCTAGGTCAATTTTCTTACAAAAAAAAATTGACCTTGCCTCCTTTCGTCAGTCTCAAATTCAATTTATTAGGTCACAACAAACGATTTTAACAGAAAAAACAAAATCGGTTACTTTTGGTTCACTCACGGGGTCTACTCAAAAAAAAAAATAAAAAAAAGTTGCATTTGCTCTAAAATGGTTTTTCAATTATTTTTGGTTAACGGCTCGGTCAAATTCGACATAACTTTGCCAGAATAGTGTCAAGACTTGGTACTACCCCAACACAAAAATACAGATTATTTCCATGTCTGGTTTTAAAAATATCAGTTTTTATCTTTTAACCTTTTGGATATCTGAACATCGCGCTTATTACGCTTGTTATAATGGCAACGCCCAGTTTAGTAATCCTTTACGTTCATTTCACTTTCGCCATTACAAATATTACAAATATTAAGAACAGAATCGAATGCAGATGTCAAAAATGCCAAAATATACAGGGTGTTTTATTTAAAAAAACATAGCTGTTGGACATTCCTCGTAAACAAAATGACGTAAAAAGATTCCCAAATAGCCATCTCAGAGGGAATAAAAAATACTAATTGGCATGTTTTTGAAAATTAGTGTAAGGACGTAAAAATACTTTGATTTAATATATTATCTGACTTAATTTGATATGTGTTTTTCATTTTAATCGACATAGGTACCCTCAATAAAACAGGGTTCTGATACCCATTTTAATCAGCAAAGGCGGCCATTTTTAATATTTTTAATTATTAATATTCAAAATGATAAATTGAACGTAAAAGATTACTCAACTTGGCGTTGCCGTTATGACAAGCGTAGTTCAGATATGCAAAAGGTTAAAGGATAAAAATTGATATTTTTAAAACCAGACATAGAAAAAAATCTGTATTTTTGTATTGGAGTAGTACCAAATCTTGACACTATTCTGGCAAAGTTATGTCGAATTTGATCGAGCCATAATCCAAAAATAATTGAAAAACCATTTTAGAGCAAATACAACTTTTTTATTTTTTTTTTGAGTAGACCCCGTGAGTGAACCAAAAGTAACCGATTTTGATTTTTCTGTTTAGATCGTTTGTTGTGACCTAATAAATGATAAATAATTTACAAGTCAACTTTTATTCCTGACAAATTGAATTTGAGACTGCCGAAAGGAGGCAAGGTCAATTTTTTTTCGTAAGAAAATTTACCTAGGAAACAAAAATTAATAACAATAATACTAAGGGCTACCAAAAAATTAAAATTATATTTTTCTTTAAGTATTAACCAAAACTATTAGTGTTTGTCAAAATATAATCTGCTATTTGCAAAATTCGGTGGTAGTGCAAACATAAAAAATGTTACTTTTTGACCACCCCCTGTACATTACCTGATGAACTGTCAAAAATGACAGCATAACTACGTTTACATATGACCTTCTGTCAAATCATTTTTGTAACAATTAACATTTCCTTGGCCAATACGAGTTATAATGCGTAAAACATACAGCATTTTGGCCTTTTTTCGAACTTTGACCCCTAATATCTCAAAAACTGCTTATCAGCTTGTTGTCCTCTATAACATACTAAAAATATATTAAGTTCCACCGAGGCAAAAATTCTCCATAAGCCCTGTGTAATCAGGTGCGGGGTCCTTTCTTTGCCAGTTCCTTTCTGGTGGCCCTGATATTACCAAATCACAACTGGCTAATTTGAGTGCAAAATCCTTTGCAGCATAGTACTGACTATTTAGCCGTGACTACATAATTATCCGTGATTAACTAACCACGAAAATACGTAAAAATGTTGCATACAGGCATCAGTCTGATAAAAATAACTGTGTTTTCTTCCTTATGGTTGGATAAGACCACTTGAATGTGAAAATTTAAGTGAAATTATCTGAAAAATGCGAGGATTTATTTCAGGGTTTTCATAACAATGCATCTGTGCATGCGTAAGTGCCTAAAATATGTAGTAGTTGTTTAACCTTCGGGCGGAACTGTCAAAAATAGTTTCGAATTTATTAAAGTCAGGCTATGTCAACGGACGCCCACATCAGAATGCGCAAAATCAAACCCGTTATATAAAAAAAAAGTTCAATAATAAAATCATTCGCTATAGAAACTGCAATTCGTTAAACCAATTTTTTATCCGAACCTTATTTCTTCAAACCCATTCAGTAACAAATTCGCAATTTATAAGACCGGTTTTTAATCGAACCATTCTTCATCAAACTCATTCAAAATTAAACTCGTAACTTGTAAAACCCATTTTTAATAAAACCCAGAAACTCCCAAGTCATTATTTTTTTAAACCGGAATGCGTAAGACCTGTTGCTTATCAGAAATTTCTGCTGAATTGATTGCACATTCGCCTACAATACATGAACGAAAGGCAGGTGGCGAGGCGGCGCCGGCGCAGCGTTTTGATGCATTTGACGCTGCTACGCGCCCATACTTGTACTGGTACCGTACAATAGTTTGTGTATAGATATCATTCATTGCATTCCAGTAAGGAACATGTTTCTCATAAACACCGGGTCTTACGAATTCCGGTTTTGAAAAATAATGGTTTGACAAATTCCGGGTTTTATTAAAAATGGGTTTGATGAAATATGGTTCGACTAAACACGCGTCTTATAAATTTCGAATTTGTTATTGAGTGGGTTTGAAGAAATAAGGTTCGGATAAAAAATTGGTTTAACAAATTGCAGTTTTTATGGTGAATCGTTCTTAAGATGAAAATTTTTATTAAATACGGTCTGATGAATTCCTGGTTTGACAAACCATAGGCGTTCATGTTAAATTTGTGTAATTACGAAATAACAAAAAAAAATCCTTTGTTAAGATAGATGCTAAATTATACTGTCTAGTCACTTAAATAATGTCCTCATTTCTTTAAAAATTTTCTCAAATGATAGCTCTTTCTGCTTGACATTGATCAAGCTTTGTACGATTGTATTATTTTAACCTTAACATCAAGTGACTTTGATAACGTTAATAATTATATTAGATAATTAACCTTTTATTAAAATGTAATTCTCAATATACCAATTTTAATTATAAATCACATCAAAATTACATATTGCTTTCATCAATGTATTGGGTAAACTTTGATCAATATTTCATAAAGCAATATCGTGATATTAGCGGATGCGGAAATTATATACACAAATTAAGTAACTAACTAACTTTTCGGTCGCCGTAGCGCAGTGAGCAGCGTATCTGCCTGTCGCATGGAAGGTTCCGGGTTCGAATCCCGGCTAGGTGCATGGATATTTTGTGTTTGTCCCTAAAAAATTTACACTTGGCTTTTACTTGGGCATTGATCCTAGAATGGATGGAAAAGTACCAGTATTAAAGAAAAAAAAACTATTGTGAAGAAGACCAAATCGGTATACCTAATACAGTTCAAAAATTACATTCAATTTTTTTGTGTAAATTAGAAAAATTCTTCAAGTTTGTTTAAATCATCCGAACTAGTGTAATTTTAATTGATTTTTTTTCGCTTTTATTAGTTTTTGTCCTATTACTTTTTTTCTAAAGGTGGTACAATTTTTTAAAATTTTTAGATAGAAGCAGTGTAAAAAGCTCTAAAATTTTTCAAAATATTATTTAAAAATATTCCTAAGAATTTGTAAAATTACACAAAAACAAAAGCGTATGTGTATTTGACTTTGTCTTTGTGCCATAAAAAGAGCATATTTCGCTAAATTGTCACGTATGCTATTTTTTTAGTAGTAGTAGTAGTAACTAGGGGCCCTAATCCACCTTACCCCAGCCCAGCCCCCTAATCCACCACCTGTACCGCTTGTACGGTAGTGGGCTCTCCGGGCCTTCCTGTTCTCTTCAAGTCCAGTACTTTGGCCCACTTGACAGCTCTTAGATCCTCTGCATCCAGGTTCGGTTGTCCGAGTATCTGATGCCTCATCCTTAGGTATGCATCGCACTCCGCAACAAGGTGCCGGGATGTCTCCTCCGCCCTCCCGCAGGCACGGCATATAGAGTCATTCCCGATCCCGATGCGAGTCAGATGCTTACTGAGTCGGTTGTGGCCGGTCAGTATCCCTGTCAGCTATTTTTTTAAGTATTACAGGATATTAAACAACTTTAACAAACTAAGAAAAAATAGCATATACCCGCACTAACAACATAAAACTAAAGCAAATGGTAAATAAAACTCGTGCGTGACCTTTGGCTTGAGCTTAGGAAAAGACGCGGCGGTATCCCACATTACTTAAGAAGAAGACCTTATGTTACAAAGAAATTGAAGATGATATTTTGCTTAGAAAAAACTTCTTCTTCTTCTTCTTCTTTTTTAGTATTATGAAAGGGAAAGTGTGATATATGCTATTTATTGTTACTTATACTCTTCTTTCTTCAAATGGTAAGTCCCACAAGTAAAATAAAGGAGACATATACAGTGAGATTAGGGATATTTTGGAACGCTTAAAATTTTGACAACTTTGACAGCCGCTGTGGTAGTGTTTAACAACCACTACCACTACGACTCATCGATTTTATCAGAGTTCTTGGAACACATTAAAAACTGTCTTGTAAAAAAATTAGAGATTAGAAAAAATAAACAATTTCGCTTAATTTTACAAAATAAGTGTTTTATATGTTGGAACCTGGTAATATTTCATTATTTTTAAAATTAATTAAGCCAAAATTCTTTAAAATTCACCAGAAAAATAACCACAACCACAACGAAATGGATTCGTAGCTTACGGCAGTGGTAGTGGTTAATTACCACAACGGAATGACGTTTAGCTATTGCGCAGACGCAGTAATTACCACAGCTACTACGAAGTGTCAAATAAGCGTTCCAAAATATCCTTATTTACTAAGATGTAAAATGGTGTCCCTCACAGGTCTAGATATTTACACCTGTGCGGGCGCCGGGGTACTAAATTTTAAAACCAATTTTCAAAAAACACTTACCCATACAGAAAAGACACAAAGTTATTGATTATTTTGAATTTTTATTGCAAAATGCCACTGAAAACTGCTTTTTTTTCTCAAAATATCTAATATTTTAGGAGAAAATGTCCTAAAACTATTTTTTTTTTTGGAATTTACTCTCTGTTATTTATGGGAAGTGTTAAAGTATTTCACTGCAATAAACTCTGGTCTGTATTGGGTTTTTTTCAAGAGACAAAAGGCTAATCTCAGATCATTTCCGTGATGTGTTGGATAGTCATGGAAGTTATGATGTGTGCTAAAACAGTCCCCGTTTCCCCTGACATAGATTAGACACATAAAGATGTGTGCAGAGGGCAAGGTTAAGATTTTTAATGACTTAAAAGCCTCACTGCAGTCTGCTCGATACTCTAGTCCAGTCAGGATTCTAACAGCCTTTCTCTGCGCGGAGAAAACCCTATCAACTGTACTGGCTTTCCCCCAAGCCATAATGTCATATGTCATAATGGAGCGAAAGAGTGCATGGTATACACTTATCAGTGACTCAGGAGAAACAAAGCTTGCTAGATTTCTTAACAGAAAAACTATGCTTCGTAGCGTAGCCTTTAGCAGACAACCTGAAAATCTCATTTTAGCTTTGTACCGAAGTGAACCCCTAAAAACTTAAAAACGGTTTAGTCTATTTTAAAACGGTCCTAAGTTTAAATAAAATTTCTGGTTTTCAGCATTTTAAACGAACCCTCCTTGAGTTTTGGACGTAGTTTGATTTATAAGAAGAATTTTAATAAATTTTTTTATTGAATAATCTTTTGTTGGATATAAGAGGAAATTTTCAATTTAAAAGAAAAAAAAAATAAAAATTTTAAACCCACGCGGGGTTTAAATAGGAAACACTCTGTAGAATAAATTAACATTGGGGCTAAATATCACTCTAATTAAATCTTACCCTTGTTAATTCATTTTTCCAATTAATACTTGATGTCACACAACGATTTAGATGAGTAATAATAAAATAAGGAGTAGATTAATTTTGTATTTATTTAAAAGGTGTTTTTATTTATGAAATGTATTAAAAATCTTAAATGCAAGTTTTTTTTTACATATCTGTCACTGTCGAAATGTCAGTTTAAAAATATTTACGCTGCGTTGAATCACAAACAGCGAGTTCGCATCTTTTACCTCTGCTTGCACCAACCTCTACTGATGAAAGCTACAGCTTTAAAATGAGTGGGCTTTGAGTAAGGAAAGTTTTTTTGACTGAGCTTTTAGATAACCTCAATGTTTTACTTTCAGTTTGTAAATGAATTAATATAGTTGCTGTGGGTTTTTTTGTTTGGTATATTTTTCGTGCATAATCAGTAACCTTCACTTATGTTTGTTTTGCCTTGTAGTGCCCTCATAAATATATTTTGTGTGCTGAAAACGGATTCAAAATATGTCGTTTTCTGGATAAAATAGGAGGTGTTTTATTGGGTAATGAACAACTTGGGATATTAAATAAGGTAAATTAATCCTTGCAAAAACGGTCACTTAGGGAAATTATAAACGGACTTATTACCCAATGCCACAAATCAATCCCTTCTGAGGTCTATAAATTTAAACCACCCCCCTAAGGTGGTCTAAAAAATCACCAACTTTATAACCTCAAACACAAATAATGAAGCTTTTATGTGCCAAATTTTTGGCGTGTTCGCCATTTGCCATTTTGAAACCTGTCAAAAAAAATTATTTTTAGGGCATTTTCTTCTAAAATATGTGTATTTTGAGAAAAAAGCAGTTTTTCAGTGGTATTTTGCAATAACAATACAAAATAATCAATAGCTTTGTGTCTTTTCTGTATGGGTAAGTATTTTTTGAACATTGTTTTTAAAATTTAGTACCCTCCACAGGTGTAAATATTTAGACCTGTGGGGGTACTATTTTATATCTTAGTAAATCCCACTGTAACTGTCTCTGGATTCTCTCTCTCTTCAATATCCCGAAGATTTTTCTCTTAATTGTGTCTCCCATGCTTTCCGTTCTACTTCAAAAAGGACCTTTTTTTTTGGTTTTGGTGGTTGTGTCATCAGCGAAACGTGTATATTTTGACTCGGGCTCGCACAGAGGAAGGTCATTTACATATATTAGGAATAAAATGGGACCCAAGACCGACCTTTGCGGGATCCCAAGGCTTACCACTTGTTCGTCTCATGACGCACCCCCCCCCCCTCTATTAATTTGAAACCTATCACTAAGGTACGACCCTACAAGCCATTGAATTTATTTAAAATAAAGAGAAAAATAAAAAACTACCTTTTAATTAATGTCAAAAATGCAACTTATTAGACTTTAGTCGACTAAGCATAGCATAATTTTTTAAAGGTTTTCGACTGCGGCGCATTTATGACGTAATTTTAGCAACAAATCTAGAATAGATTAATGATGATATCAAATTAAAGAGTATTATCTATTTCGCTGCCTGAAGATGGATGACGTCGAAAAAAATTCGATAACCTTGGAAATATGTGTTTTTTATGTATTTAAATTAATTAATTCTAACACTTAACACTATAATAGCGTTTACATACATACAGTAGCGGTCCCAGGGAGGGGGCGATCGCCCCTCCCCTTTGCTCCAGAAAGAAGTAGACAACATAGATGCTGGTGGTAACCCTGAAGTCTTTGGAGAAAAACGAGAAATAGCAGGTTCCTTTAAAGACGTTCTAGAATCCCTCCACACTATTTTGGGACAGCTTGACCTTCAATTCGTCACACCAAGAATAAACAAACGCATGACGTACTTATCACGAAAACCATTGGAAATACAGAACAGTATTATAGAGTACCTCTTTATAAGCAAGTTTTAGACAAAATCATTTCGGACATAAAAAAGTATTTTTGACCTGAACATATTCATACCATGTTTAATACAACGTGAAGCCAAATTCAAAGCAAAATTAACTAAAGTCATTTCTAAATACTGTTTGATTAACCGAAAACACTAATTCTTTTATTGGGAGAAGTCAGTATTTGGAAACAATATTGGTCAGAAATAGGTAAAAGCTTAAATCAAAACATACCTCGTTTTCGAGGCAATTAACAAGTGTGGCGATATTTTTCCGTTGATGAGAACATTCTTGAATGTTTGCCAGTAAGTAATGCTTCGTCAAAAAGAAAACATAAGTACTGAAAAATACTATGATGGAAATTCGTCTGACGGGCGTAGCGTTGCTGCATATCAACAGACATATTGAAATTGACATTGAGCGAGTCATTGACCGGTTCGTCCAAAAAACGATTTTTTTTTTGAGATAGGCATCTTATGTTAGATATATATAAAAGGTAATGTTTCAACTTAAGAAGCTTTTTAGACTTGTTTGCTACCTATGTTTTTTATAACCGAAAAAATTATACGTAGTTACTCAAGCGCGGATTTCAGGGGGATAGGAGGGTGGTTAACCCCCCTGCTCTGGCTTCAAATTTTTTATGAAAACATTTAGAAAATCAAAGGTAGGACATTTACGGTATTAGTTTATTTTTATGTTAAAAATGGCATTTGTAGTGTCAATTTCTTAAAAATTTTCGCCTGCTGCGCTTTGAACCTATTGATATATTTACAATTTTATGTAAATAAATAAATTCTTTAGTGCAATTTTCTTAAAAAAATTTGCCTGCGGCGCTATGATACCGGTGGCATTTACGATTTTAGAGTAATTCGACTCAAAAATTGCATTTTTAATGAAATAAACGATTTAAAATGTGAGTACCCCCCCCCTAGATTTGAGACCAAATCCGCGCTTGTAGTTACTAAGTTTAATAAAAGCTATGCTTTTATTCTGGTTTTTCTTTCGCATCCAAACCGCCTCCCCCCCTGACATGTTTATTAAACTATAGTGGATTGTAATAACCCTTTATATTTAAAGAGTTGTAGTAAACTTTTTCAGTAGCTGTCATAACAATATTGGGGAGATATTTTTTTAGAGCGATTAAGGCCTATTTAAAAAAGCTTCTTAAACGTTTTGTATATTTTGGAATCCATAAAGTGACACATTTGTCAGAAAAAGAAATCAAAGCTTTCTAGTTGTTTTGGAGCTAGTACTGCTATGAATCAAGCTTAGCTCTGTGAATAGGTAACAGGCAGTAACTGACAGTCTGATAAATTATAAGATCCAGTTTTTCTAGCGCATTCAAGATTCGTATAGTATACACAAGTTGCCTCCAGACTTTGACAAGTCCTTGAACCCTCTATAATATTTTCTAAAATAACTTGTATCTACAGTAGTATCCGTTGTATGATCTTATGTTCATACAACTAAATTCATGTGAAAATAAGTTTACTGCCTCTCTCTAAGTTTTCATTTAGCAACATGATGACGTCCACAGGTTATTGACTTTAAATCTACAGGCCACCTGTGTAATGTATCTACCGTAATTCTAAACCAAAGAGAAAAAAATGTGGTAGACTGGTTGTGTGATTTTTGGCTAAGGAAGTACATCAAAGTGCGGTATTGTCACTTACCCCCGTTTAACTTATGACAGAGCTCTCTCAGTTTCAACTGAATAATAGAAGTTTGGCGGTTTTGATTTCCCTAGACGACGCTGTATACCTATATATATACGGTTTGCCAGGTCGCGTTTATTTAGATAATATAAAACAGTGAATGGCTCTTTATACAGGACGATTCAGAACCTATTATAAAAACAATAATGGTGGTTGCACTGCTACAATTGTGTTGACCTAGCAGCGCACTTTGTCAAACCAGACTTCTGGATGCTTATTCTTGAATGTGCGGGAAGGAAACGCCCCCAAGATTACTCCCAATTATATTATTAGTCACATCCACGGATGTAGAAACCTTGGATTGTTAATACCATAGTGGAAAAATCACTGCCGCGTCTCTTCCGCCATTTTCGCCGCCATGTTGTGGAGATTTGGGTTTCCGACATTGGTTTCCTTAATTTTAATTAGTAGTGTGGGAACACTGACTATCAACAATATCAAAACATGACATTTCTGTGAAACGTTATTTGTTTTTGTTTTTTATTACAAAAACGAAAAAGTGAAGAACCAAGCAGTAAAAACCCTTTAAAAGACATACAAATGCTCGAACGGTAATGCCATCTCTCTCATTTGGTCTGGGGAATGTGCAAGTTTTGAACTAATAAAAAACACTACTCCCAATTTATAAACTCAAAGGGTACTGTCAACCATTGCTGCTGGCGCTCCCGCTCAAGATAAACCTTCATTAAGTTGATCTGAGTCTGAAACAGGAACTAAAACGGTTAGGGACAGATATGCGCCAACAGTTTATAAATCCGAGGTTGTTATAGGTGCAGAAGCAATGGCAAGCGATCACAAAAAAGTACATCTTTGGCAGGTGGAGTTTTACGAAATTAGAACAATACTTCATGAGTTTTAAAAAGAACATTAAACAAATTCTTTTAGATATAGTACCATATACAATTCAAGAATTCCTAAACCACCAATTTTAATATTAATTTTAGTATGAATTTTATCAGTATATTTTTTTCTTTTTCTTGTTGTCCATGGGTTTGTAACTTTCTATATGTAAATTTAAGTAAGTAGTTTAAGATTTTATTGTCAATTTTTGTGATATTGCAGCCAGTATTTTTTTTTGGATGTTTTACCAGTTTACTAGATATAAAGAAAAATCAATATTTATTTTTTAATCTTTATTAACAAAACCTTAATGTTAACATTGTTTAATATCTAAATGACATTTTGAAGACATTCTTAGGCTAAATTTACCTTAATGTTAACTTTTAACACTATATTTTGACGCTTATTTATTCAATTGTGACAATGTTTTTTTTGTGTGTTAACAATTTTTGTAATAAAAGTTTTCTGATTCTGAAGACCTCAGCAGAAAAAGTTGTTACTAATATATCCGTTTTGGTAAGTTTTCAGCATTTGGCATCTTTCCTTATGGGAACTGGCTTTCTGTGAGATTTTGCTGGTCTTGATGAAAATCTATCATTGCCCCATAGTAATCAATATTCCCATTTTACGAAAATCAACAAAAATGGCTAAAAATGTTACAAAAGTTTTTGTTTTAAAGCATGTTTGTTAAATACTAAGTGGCAACAAAACAATTGAAATTTGCCTTTTGTTAAAAAGGTCATTTCTTAGTCATATTTTTATGTTTGTGATGCCAGTGCGACGCAACCTATATTTTTCTGCTACTTATTCTCAGACTACAATTTGGTTCTTAAACATTATTTATATTTTCACAAAAAGTGCAAAAAACTGATTTTAGGGAAAAACCAGAATACTAAAATGTTTAACTTTGACCGCAGTATCTCGAAAACCACATACCAGATCACTGTGGAGCAATGATAGATTTTTATCAGGACAATGACACCTACAACATATGCAGTTTTGAGCAAAATCCCACATCCTTTATAAAAGATAGAGCTACAAAAAAAATGTTGAATGCTGAAAACTTACCAAAACTCAAGGATATCTTAGTAATAACTTGTTAACTTAGAGAAGGTATGGTTGACACAGATGTTAATTAATAGGTTTTTCCGCCAAGGTCTTCAAATATTGTAAAATTTTGCTTGACTTGCCATCCTTCCGGATAATCAAAACTAAGCGTCCTGGGCCCTAATTCTTGAGCAGAGAATGACATGGATTTGTGTTGAATGATCCCACGTCGAACGCAGTTTGTATGCTTGGGCAGTGATCGCTCCTTCCATTCTATCAATAATTGGGTGTTCGTGCTCCCCGAGTCCAAAGCATGCGAGTAAAATGTATATTTTTCAATCTAAAATTTCAAAGACGTTTCAAGAAAACGCCTCTTTTTTTCGTGGGTTGTGATCATTGCCCGGGATTGATTCCTTCTCTTGAGGGATGGTTCCTTCCCTTGAGATTCAGTAACTAGGCCCCTGGGCGCGACTCTTTAAAAAAAAGGAAGTTCACGGTGAGAAGCATCTTTCGGGAATTCGAAATTCTCCACCACTTGGCAAGGAGAAAATGCGGTCCCGATGTTCCGGAACCTAACACTGAGTAGGTTATTTGTTTATTTTAAAAGTTTTTCCAAAAAAAGTCCAATAAACATACGGTTACGATGCCATATCCCGATTGTTCAAGAAGCAGCTTTCGGAAATTCATAGTTCACCACTTGACAAAAATATAATGCGTTCCTGGTGTTCCATAACCCAACATTTAGTAATTTTTTGTTTATTTTGAAAGCTTTTTCAAAAAAAGTCCAATAAACATATGGCTGCATTGCCGTGAATCATGTGTGATTTTGATGGTTCAAGAAGCAGCTTCCGGGAATTCAAAGTTCTCCACCACTTGACAAGAGAAAAATGCGGTCCTGGTGTCCATAACCCAACATTCAGTAACTTATTTGCCTATTTTAAAAGTTTTTCCAAAAAAAAGTCCAATAAACATATGACTACGTTGACTACGATATGTGCATCATGTGTGATTTTGATTGTTCAAGAAACAGATTCCGAGAATTCAAAGTTCTCCACCATTTGACAAAAAGAAAATGCGGTCCTGTTGTTCCATAACGCAACATTCACTTGGCCAAAAGAAAATGCGGTATTGGTGTTCCATAATGCAGCATAACTTATTTGTTTATTTTTAAAGTTTTTCGAAAAAAATTCTCAATAAACATACGGCTACATTGCCGTGCATCATGTGTGATTTCGATTGTTCAAGAAGCAGATTCCGAAAATTCAAAGTTCTCCACCATTTGACAAAAAGAAAATGCGGTCCTGTTGTTCCATAACGCAACATTCAGTAACTTATTTGTTTATTTTAAAAGTTTTTCCAAAAAAAGTCCAATAAACATACGGCTACGTTGCCGTGAATCATGTGTGATTTCGATTGTTCAAGAAGCAGCTTTCAGAAATTCAAGGTTTTCCACCACATGACAAAAAGAAAATGCGGTCCTGGTGTTCCATAACGCAACATTCAGTAACTTATTTGTTTATTTTGAAAGTTTTTCGAAAAAAAGTCCAATAAACATACGGCTACGTTGCTGTGAATCATGTGTGCTTTCGATTGTTCAAGAAGCAGCTTTCAGAAATTCAAAGTTTTCCACCACATGACAAAAAGAAAATGCGGTCCTGGTGTTCCATAACGCAACGTTCAGTAACTTATTGGTTTATTTTGAAAGTCTTCCCAAAAAAAAGTCCAATAAACATACGGGTACATTGCCGTGAAACATGTGTGATTTCGATTCTTCAAGAAGCAGCTTCCGGGGATTCAAAGTTCTCCACCACTCGACAAAAATAAAATACGGTCCTGGTGTTCCATAAGGCAATATTCAGTAACTTATTTGTTTATTTTGAAAGTTTTTCCAAAAAAAGTCAAATAAACATACGGCTACGTTGCTGTGAATTATGTGTTCTTTTTATTGTTCAAGAAGCAGCTTACAGAAATTCAAAGTTTTCCACCACTTGACAAAAAGAAAATGCGGTCCTGGTGTTCCATAACGCAACATTTAGTAACTTATTTGTTTATTTTGAAAGTTTTTCCAAAAAAAGTTCAATAAACATACGGCTACGTTGCTGTGAATGATGCGTGATTTTGATTCTTCAAGAACCAGCTTCCGGGAATTCAAAGTTCTCCACCACTTGACACGGAGAAAATGCACTCCCGGTATTCCGTAATCTAAAAATTAGTAACTTATTTGTTTACTACGTTGCCGTTAATCCTATCTGATTTCGATTGCTCAAGAATACGATCTATTTTTTTCGGGGAGTTGACGTGACCAATATTTCCCAGGAGTACTACCTATAGCGTTCCCTTCCTGTACATTCAAGAATAGGCGTCCTGATGGGTTTTTACAGGTGACTGTTTGGAATTTAGACACAATTAGTTTTTCGATTTTCGATTTTTAGAATTTCGTTAAGCTGACCAGATTTCTTCTTTATTATAGAAAATCCGTGATTTTTAGCACCATTTTTTTCCTGATCTGTTAATTCCTTTCAGCTCAACGTCTTTAAATTTTTTATGACTACGCAAACAAGAATGCACCCCTTTATCTCGTAGACCGGCTAATACAATCCGAGTGTCCCAATTAACGTTTATAAAGCGTCCGTTTTTTTTTGCCGGACAGGTTCTCCCCATTTAAACCAGTGTTTAAAATGCCACTTCTTAGTCGAAAAGCAGAGGAAAACGTTTTTTTAATTACTCGCTTTACACAGTATTTTTGCTAACATTGCAAAGCTGCCGTGCGTTAAAAAATTGTTCTACTTTGATCCGTTTTAAAGTTTCATGATAGCCTAGTTTATACGTTAAACTGTTTTCATTTCAATGCGGTTTAATGCAAATGTGACTTTTGACCACTTTTTATAACATAGAGTAAAAAAAAAACAGAGATGAAGCAAAGCCTCTTAATTAAAAACAATATAATTTGGAATGAAGCCAACGATAGTTTATTTTTTCTGTTAGAAAAAGAAAACTTTCATTGCCGTAAATATATACTGGAGAAAAAAAAAATGTAACACCAGAAAGGACAAATATTTTTAAAGTAATTTATTTATATATTAATACATTAGAATGCTCTTGGTAATTGATTACATTTCCAAGAAGATTCCTCCATAATAATCATCAAAAAATTAATAATGAGTGGTTGATCCATGGTTATTTATGTACTCGTTTGTTCTAGTGGGTATTGACAAAATAAGATGGTCTATATCATATTGAGGAACACTCATCCAAATCCTCCTTACGGCATGCCAGAGTTCATCTAAGTTTCTAGGGGGACGTGGTATCTTGTTGAAATATTGCATTTCGGATAGTTTGTAGGTAGGGATGTAAAACTGGCTGCATCACTTCGTCGATATATCGCCGATACTTCTTTGCTGTCTTGCTGTATCACGTTCAACAGTAAAGTCTGCATTTCGTCTCTCACCTCGAAATCGCCTTACCCTCGTGCGTCCATTATGGCCGCCTAAACAAAACTTGGATTCGTCATTCCAGTTTTACCGAGCTCTGCACCACTCCAAGCGGCGAGCCTTATGTTGTGAGGTCAAAGGTAGCACCAAAAGCGGATAGCCCCATACCAAGTAATCTTCGATTAACTGTCATCCTTAAAAACACTCGTCCTGTAGCTGCAACTAGAACATCTCTTACTTGGCGTATACTGTCCCGTCGATTTCTGAGAGCAAGAAGTCTGAGATGCCGTAAATCACAACCTTGTAAGAATCTAGGACGTCCAGAACCCGTACGACATCTCAGCATTGGACCACCTTCTCCAAACTCTTAACACTGTTGATGGATCGGCATTAACCCTTCTTGCAATTTCCCGTAAACCAAAACCATCCTCTTTCATGCCCACGATGCGTCCTTTCTCTAAGTCGTTTAAATGATAAAATTGTTGGCGACCGCGAACTCTTGGCATTTTTATTTTTTAATTAAACTGTAAGTAATCCAGAAAGACCAAAAACCACGAGAAAAATGATTTAAAATTTTCAGAAAAGATCTTTTATGTGTTGGATGTTTTTGAAAATGAATAGAAAAAATCTGTGAAGAAAGGATAGATTAGAAGACAAAAAATTTATCAAATATTTCTTTTGAGATAAGGTATACACACAAATAATTTTCATTCAAATAATTATCCATATACATGATTTTTTTTGTTCTCCAGTATATAGTTACGGGGTTCCCTATAAAAAAACCGAAACCAAATTTCGCAGAAACATAATTAATAATAAATAATAATACTTTTGAGTGCATTTAATAAAAGCTTGTTCTTTAAAAGTTTTTTTTAATAAAAATTTATACAGACCGCTTCAAGCCACTGCGAACATAGGGCGGAAGAAGTCTAATTTGCCAGTGTACGTACATGCAGAGATACCGCACGCCTATCAGTGCAACCAATACTCAGGCTTGCGATCACCACTTGCATGACTTTCCTTTGGTATTTAGTACGCCTCTAACCACGGTGCTGTGTGGAGCGTAGTCAATGAAACCGGAATTTAGTCAATAAATACGCAAATTTTTATAACGTAATTTTCTTATTTTTTGTCACTGATAAATAAGAGCGTTTTATTGTCAACTGCTCAGATTTATCAGTGACGACGTGTTACAATGAAAATAATAAGGACAAACAAAATAAAAGCAAGTTCTCAAAATAAAATAATACATTCTAAAAACCAAAAAGATTCTCCCAGTCAAAAAAAAATTAAAGCAAATGTTCGAAAAGTCCTCCTTGCTCGGCTAGACAATATCCGAGCCTACTATAAAAACCCCTTCTAACGTTTCCAAGCATGTTAGGGGTGATAATTTGAAAAGCTTCTTCAAAAACAGATAGAAGTCATTAGGAGCAAGATCGGGAGATCGAGCTGGCCATAAAATAGTTCCCCGTATACTTATAACCCGATTACGAAATACATTATCAAGATATTCCCTAACAAGGCCAACATTGTGAGCGGAACAACCATCTTGTTGAAACCATGTTTCACCAAATCTTACACCTAACAACTGCCTAGCAGTTGGAATAATGTGCTGCTGCAGTAGATCCAAGTATCTAGGACCATTCAAATTGCAATTGCCGTTAATAAAAAATGGCCCAATTACGTGTTCTCCTACAATACCCCCCCCCCCCCAAACATTTAGTTTTTGGGGATACTGTGTTCTTACGTCAAAATACAAATGCAAATTTTCCCTCGACAAATATCGAACGTGTGTTGGGTTATGACGATTTGACCATTTGACCATCTGCACTTTTACGGCAACTTCGTAGACATCCATTTTCAGTTTTAAAAATGTATTATTTCAATTAAGAACTTACCCATCTGTTTCTCGAGCAAGGCAGAAATGAAACAAAATAATAAAAACAAAATGAATTTCCAAAAGATAACACTGCAGCGTGCTTCGAATCCACCTCGGTCGTACGGCACGGAGAGCAAATTGGACTTGATTCCCCCTATGTTCGTAGTAGCTTGAAGCGGTCTGTATATTGGTATTGGTGTATTGGGTAAAGTTTTCAATAAAAAAATAGTTTTTGAGCCAGTGGCGCACAGAAAAAAACTTTATGGGGATAACAGATTGTAACTTTTTAAATCTGTCCATCATCTTGCATTTTTACAAGACGTCATTTTTGACATTTGTCCCAAAAAATATGAAGTATTTTTTGTAAATCGGACTTTGGCATTGGTTCCAAAATTATAGGCAATCCAAAAAGTGTCATTTTTTGTGGCCCACGCTACCACGTGATGCGGTCTTTGAGTCCGAGTGACCATACTTGAGAAACGCATAGATGGAAACCGGGTTTGAGGTTCCCAAGTAGGTGGTTCTCAATGTTAGTTTTAGGTCCAATTTCTAACCCAGGCGGCCGTGAAATAAAATAAACAAATCAACTAGGTATGTGTGCCGTATGTAATGGATAAATAAAAATAAAGGGTCCGGGCGAACGTAATAGTTTTATAAAAGCACTTTGGAACGGAAATCCCTCTAGCAATTCTAACCACGAATGCAATTTATAAATAACGGGACGGGTTGAGTGTTATAAACTCTTTTCTTTAGGTTGTAGCCCGAGCATGGGAGCGGTGGAAAACCCATCTAGCTTGGACAATGACTAAAAGTCTTATTTATAGGGTGAAAACTCCGCCAAAAAGAGCCAAAAAAGAAATTTTTTAAACGAAAACACTATGGGCTAAAAAACAAATATGAATGGTATTTCGTTTAAAACTACTTTACCCGGGGTGTTGCTGCAAAGAATGAGTTTTTGGATTGCCTATAATTTTGGAACCAATTTACAATCAATACTTCATATTTTTTAAAAAATCCAATATGGTTTAATTTAAAAAGTTACAATCTTTTATCCGCCATAAGCTTTTATTCTGTGCGCCACTGGCTCAAAAACTATGTTTTTATTAAAACCTTCACCCAATACAAAAATAAAAATGTGTCACTTAAAAAAATCGGTGTTGAAATAAAAACGTTAAAAATAATTAGATTAGGTCCTATTTGTACTATAAAAAATCAATATTCGCCATCTTGAAATTTTAAAAAATGTCAGATTTGAAGTTGCGGCGGAAATATTGAAAAAACTTCCGATTACCTATAAAACAAAATTATTTTTATTTTCATTTTGGGCCGCGATATTTCCTCTTTCCGCCACCTATTTAAAACCTCGTAACACATATTTTGACGAATTTATTGAATATCTCCCATTCCTTTCCCTACTAAATTTTTACCTAAAAGAAACATTAATTAAAATTTGAGACTAAATAACCCACATTTCAATGGGCATACCTTCAACGCCCCCACCCTAAATCATTACTTAAAAAAACTGTCCTACCCTCCTTCCCCAACCCTAAATTATTACTTAAAAAAAAATAAAAATGCGCATTGTTTTTAATTTCCTACTTAATTTCCTTTAGTTTGATACACCACAACCACACTTTGGCAGACATATATCTAACCCTTTTCCACACCCTAAATTATTACTCTTGAATAATTAAAATTCCGGACTTTTCTTCTCTTGATTTCATACCTCACAACCCATATTATGACGGACATACCTCCAACCCCCTTAAACTCCCTAAATTATTTATATCACAAAATTCGAATTAAGAGGCTGTGTTTCTATTAAAAGTTATTTAAAATGTTTCTTTGTGTCAAAAAAGTCACAAACATGAAATTTGGGTGTTTTTTTTTGTATTAAAAGATCAGCTTAAACTTTTTACTCTCAAATATTTTCGCACAATATCTATGAAATAATTGTATAAAAAATAAATAAAGTGGACTTGTTGGTAATACCACGATTTATTCATTGTGCGTAAATCACTTTTCTTGTAATTTAAATATTGTTTCTATTTTGAGTTAAATAGTGTTCCGTCCGTTACGTTCTGTCTGTTTAAAAAAAAATCGTACTTTAAATACTAGAAAACGCCTCTGTTTCGTTTTCGTTGGGACACCTTGTATGGGGAATTTAAAACCTTATGGACAAAACAGTTGACACTCTTTTGGCCAAATCGTGGTCCAAATCATTAAATATCTTGAACAAAATGTGTCTGACACTTTTTATCCAAAATAAAATCTATATTAAATGAGGCAGACTACAGGCGCAGGAGTATCGCGGAAAGCCTAGAAGTTCAGAAAACTTATCCACTTGGAGAACACGCTACGGTGTTTCAAGCGGAGGTTAATTAAATTATCATGGCAGCAACTCTAGCGGAGGTCAGGAATGGCAGGAGGGACATATGCATATGCTCCGACAGCCAGGCTGTCCTCAAGGCTCTAAGTGCACCCAAAATAGTCAGTAGTCTGGTGGAGGAGTGCGCTCAAGACAAGAGGGTGACAGTGATGTGGGTCCCAGGTCATGAGGGAATACCACGGAACGGGAAAGCGGACGAACTTGCCAGACTAGGGGCCGAAACCCAATACATCGGTCCGGAACCTCTTCTGGGAATAACAAGGAAACAGGTACAGAGTGAGCTCAACAAATGGGCGAACACTGAACTGAAGACGTCCTGGAGGCAAGAGTCAAAGTGCCAGACAGTCTAAGCTCTTCGTGGATGGTCCGAATGTAGCCAGAACTAAATGGCTCCTAGGCAAGATCCGAAAGGACATTTGATTGCTGACAGGGATGCTAACTGGGCACAATCAGCTGAACAAACATCTGACGCAAATAAGAGTAGCAGGAGATCCCGTGTGTCCCGCTTGCGGGCTCCAAGAGGAATCGGCGCAGCACTTGATAGCAGAGTGCGATGCATATGCCAGATCAAGGTAGTTGTGGGTATTTCCCACGATAGAGGCTGCACTCGCTCAAATGGGCCGACATACTGAACTTCGTAAAGAAGTCAGGGTGGCCCGGAGAGAAAGTTGCAGCGGAAGTAGAGGCATAGGGGTAAGGAACGGAGTATGGCAAAAAGGGTACATGAAGAGGCCTATACTACTACTACTACTACTAGTACTACTGTATTAAATGAAAGGTGTGCGACTCATTTTGTCCAAGATATTTAATGATTTGGACTAAAAAAAGTGTCAACAAGATTATCCATAAGATTGGCCGACTTTCCTATACAGGGTCTTTCATAACTGATGTGTAAAAAATAACCAAAATTGTGCTATAGCATTTTTTCGCCTTTGACTGTACATTGAAGCTTATAAACTAAATTAAGCTAGCAAGTGAGTTAGTGCTCCGCTCTTATCTCGGTATCGTCCCACATAAAGTAAACAAAGTAATGCAATATTAGCTAATTCAGTTGCGTTGTGGTGGTGGTGTATTAGTTTTTTTTAGTGATTTTGTTTTGTTTTTGCTGTAAATTAATAATAATACATTTTTTGAGAAATTAATCAGCCAATTAGGGGATATTGTTTTAATTTATAACGAAGCACAACGCTGCAGAAGCTTACCGAATTTATTCCTGTTCTCCTTACATTAATAGAGGTATGTCATTATTTGACATTTTTATTTAGTTCTGAGAATATTCAGCGATTAGGGGTTTTTGTCACTTTATATGTATCATACTTTACACTTTTAGTGGTACAGTCATGTCTTTGAAAAATGTTCCCTAATTGGAACATTTTTGATGAGGCTTGTGAAAACGCAGTAACCTTTTTTTTATATATATATTTTTGTATTACTTAATACTGTCCAAAAGTTTCTGAGATAAGTTGTGAAACCCTGTATATTAGACAATACTATGATCTTAAAGTCTACCTTTTTTTAATATTTACACCAATGTTTTGGGCAATAAAGTCGATTTAAATTTAAACAAAATTAAATTTGGCTCACCGGGTATCGGTATCTGTCCAGCCGTAAAAATAGAAAAACAAAGCTAAAAAGAAAAAGAGAAAAAGTGGTCAACTTACCAGCCTGAACGTGAACTTCTCTACTTAATATCGTGCCAGCTATATTGGACGCTCGACAGCGATATATCGTCGAGTGGACGTCTGCCCTGTAGTCCTCGGCTCGAAATGGCGGAAAATATAATGTCCCGTTGCCTAATGATTGTCTGAAACAATTAGAAAAACTCATAAGCCCCTTCAAAGCGGACATTAGGGACTAGAAGCGAATACATTACAACGTACAGTACGCACATGCGATACGACACGTAATAGATATTTACGTCCCTAGACCAGAAAATTGGTCTTTACAGGTCGACGCAGGAAAGGACATGTAAACCGACGGAGATCTGTAAAGACACTTTCCGGTAGTGTATCGTACGTACTTTTTTTTCAAACGATGAGAAGAAACCTTTTGGTAACTACCAATTTCAACACCTAGCTGTGTAATTTATGAACAGTCCCCTCCCTAATAAGAAAATGTTAGCCTTCTGCTTCTTGTTGGCTGGATAGCCATTGCCGCTAAAGCCAGTTAGTTAAGATGAAAACTAAAGAAGAACAAGTAAACTTTTGTGGTTAGAAATGATTTTTTTAGATTTAGCTTGTGCAAAATTGTAAAAACATGAGAAAAATTATAGTGTAGTGCCTATTAGCTTCACACATAATTCAGTGATGACTGACGACCAGTTATGGGCGACTATAAAGGTATAACTTAAATAGAGACATTATGTTTACCATATTTGCGATCAGGCATAAGGTAAACAATTTGGTGACGACGCCAGATTGCGCTGAAAGTTGTATCTGTACAGGTAATGTTTTTGCAAACACACTATTTTATAACTTTTTTATCATTTACCTGAAATTATGCAAATTCTCTGGTTTGTTTTTTAAAACATGGAGAAACACCTTATTTCTATTCAGATACATAAAGAAATTTAGGTATATTATATAATTGCATTTAAATTTCCTGGAATCTTCACAATATTAAATTAATAAAGAATCAAAGAGAATATACCTTATTTTTTCGGTCGGAATATCAGATACAATTCGTTTTATTTCCGTATATATATCAGGAATAAAACCTACAACAATGTGACAACCTTGCATTTGTGGCGGGTTAGCCATATAACCGTTTGGACGCTGCTCCATTCATTATTTATAGTCGGCGTTGTAGCTTTAGTACAATCAAGGTTTTGGCATATTTTGCAGATTATTGGCCAGTTTTTAATATTTTTTCAGTAGATTTTTAAGTGTTTGTGGCAAAAGAGATATGACAAAGTGCGTGGTGGATAAAAACAATATGGTTTAATCAACCAACCCCAGCTGCGACATTTTTAAATATCCTACATAAGTAGCAAAAAAATGTAAGAGGTACGTATGATATTTATTTATAACTACATACATTTACAGTTTTAATACTATATATAGATTTGTTCATAAATAGTACAAGCGTTCCCGGTATAAACATAAATTTTTAAAACATTATATCAGATACAGGTTAAAAGGATATATGTTTATTACAACTTTTTATTTATAATATTTACATAGGTACCTAGATACTTCACATAAAATTGTTTTGTATTTTTTTAAAATGTAAAGATACTTTTATACGTATAAATAAAAACCATCATGTAATACTATAAAATACCTATTTTTGGTTTTTATATTTTTTTGCCTAAACAGTGCTGCAGTGCGGAAAGTAATACTTTTGTACACGCGATGAGCGTTAAGGGCGAAAAAGGCACTGTTGGCACGTTTTTACTACAACAATTTCCTACTTGCATAAAAAGCTTCTTCCTAAGGTTATATGTATTTGGTATTTTTGAAATTAAAACCAAAACAGAATTTTGTTTCCATTTTTAATTTAATCTAGTAGCATCTTAAAACTCCAATTAGTCTTAAAATTCACGCCGTGCTAAAAAAATACTTTTACCTATGCTAATTTTTTAATAAAGTTTTCAGGTACTCTATAAATTACAGGCACTTATTTTGTGTCACTTGACATTAAATAGGTAAAAAGACAATTTTTTTATATTTTTTGCATGGCGTGCAGGAAATGCAACTTTCCGGATGCAAATGCATGTGAAAAAGTCTAGTTTTACATACCAATTTTAATGTGGAAAGGTTAACTTCCCTCAGGCCGTGCGTAAAAAACTGTCCTAGCGTGCGTGAAAAAACTTTTAACACACGCAATTTTTTTTTTAAATCGTACTTTATGGACCAAATTTTTAAATTTTGAGTTTAAAATGTGCGTTCACTAAAAACTAATTTTCAATAAAGAAAGTCATTATAAACACCCATAGAAAATAAATTGTACTCAATTCTTGCGGAAGTGTCTTTCCCACCCGAACTCCACCTGTGCGTAAAAGTATCACTTTCCGCACTAGTTTGGCAACTAACTATCTGAAGAACATTTAAAAAATTAATATTTAATTAAATTTCTATGTTATTTCTTTACATAAATATTTTCACAATGACAAATATAATACGTCTCCACACCTCGGTATCAATTATTTAGTATAAAAAATTTAAAGAGTGTATTTCCAAAAATATTTGACAAGTCTGGAAAGAAACACCAAACCTTTTTACATTTATAAATAACGAGCCGCTTCTGGCAACTGGTAAACATAACGTGGTATTGCCTGGGCCAGCGTTGCCAGTGGAAGATAAAATCGTTTTCCCTAAGTCCCTTATAAGTCTAACGACTGATGCTGCGTTTCAAAGTGATTTATGAGACGTAAAACCTTGTTTTGTGCGAAAAGTGGTACTATTCCGCACGCGACCGCAGTCAAGGGTGTAAAAGGCATTTTCCGCAAGAGTTAGGTACAATGTTTTTCCTACGAGTTTTTTTGTCCATCTTATTTTTATCAAAACAAATGTTTTTAATACGCAAAGATTTTATAATAATGCTACAAAATGACACATAGGTCGCGATTCTTCAGAAATGACAGAACATCTCACCCGTCAGGAGTCTGGAAAGTGGCGATTTTTACTTATCGCCTCATTAAAAATTAAAAAAACGTCCTTCATATTTATCCTAATGTTGTAGAAACTGCGTAATTTTTTTAATAACAATTTGTAAATTTAATATTTAAAAGATATTCTGCAGGACTAGTTTATGGCGGAGCTAAATGGTTACTACGCGTACCAATAAACGTCAAAAAGTGTCGAAAATTCTCACCATATAAAAGGAAAGACACAATTTGTGTGAGTTCCATTCTATCCATGATTTTGTATGTTAAAAGTTTTTTGTATGTTTAGTTTTTAGTTAAAGTTAAAAGTTTGTTTACACATAAAAATAAGCTTAACAACATACATTCTTAACTAAAAAATAGGGTTTTCCAGAAAAACTGCCTACAAAAATTAAAACTGTCATATTGTTTATTTACTAAAGGTGACCATTTTTTCCATATCAAAAAGCAGGATAATTTTCTGAACTTTATTAACTTAGCATTTTAAAATTTTAGCCCGATTAAAGTAGTCTCAGAAGTCTTAGATAAGGTTTTTCGGGGAATCAGATATATAAATAAAAATTTTCTTGCCAAATATAATATTTATTAACGTAAAAACTTACATGTCAAACTTTTAAAAAAACTTATTGCTTACATACATCCTTATTCGTGTTTTTTTGTATTTTTCTGAGGAATGTATTGCCTTCAAAAGTGAATCATTTCCTTGACGAATTTTGTAAAATTCCAAACAGGGAATATTAAAGTTGTACTTTACAACTAACATAGATTTCAGTGTTTCAACATTTAGTTAAGTTTTGTCACTTGTTCAAGTGTTATTCATCAATGAAAAAAATCTCTGGGGGTGCATTAGTTCCAGGCAAGCACAAACAGTATTGAAGTAATTTTCCGATGTGTTCGTATGATACATTGTTCTCATCATACTTAAAAATTTCAACCCATCTGTCTGCAACCGATGTTAATCTTTTTTTCCTGTCCAGAATTTTATCTTCGGAGCTGTAACGTATCACCGAACAAATTTCATCGAAGAGTTCATCCTCTGCCAGATCGATTTTTGAAAAATTTCGAAGGATGTGGTCAGAGCAAACCTGAATACTGTTTTATGAGTAGGTTGGGTATTTAATAAAATCCAATTGAATTTGTCTGTGTCTTTAAAATGTCCACCCCATTCCTGTAAGTACTGGAGGCATGTTTCATAAAAATCAACTACTTTTTTTTGGCCTTCCTCTTCTAGATTTCTTGAATTTTGTCTCACCTGCAGGGGCAAAAAAACAGTTGCAATTCTGTCAGATAACTTGACTTTTAAACCGCAGTAAATATTGCTGGTTCCTATCAGAGAAATGTCTTGCCCTTCTATTTTCAAAACGGCATTGTGAAATATTGATGAAACATTGTGCATTGTGATAAACGTGGACAAATCAGTACTTTTCTTTAAAAAGCAGTACAAAAAAACAGGACATTAGGTAAGCAGGACAGACGACCCAAAAAACAGTACTGTCCTGCTAAAAACAGCACAAATGGTCACCTTCATTTACTAGAACAGTATTAAGAAACTAAATTTTAAGGAATATTAGCAAATAGTCCTGACAAAAAAAGCATTAAGTGTAAACTTGTGTCTAAAAATCGTCAGGGCAAGATTTTTTGACGAAAGTAAAGTAACTTTTCAGCATTTTTTCATGATTTTTTTAGTACTGTGCCTCCATGTGACTTTTTAAGTTTAATGGTTAAGGTTATACATTTTCTGTATGAAAAATATTACCCATAGATAGTAATTTGATTTAAAGTATATCTTGAATTAAAATACTGTATGGAACAAAACGAAAAATCGTGCGGAAAATAACTTACGCACGCTTGTAAGAAAGAGTTATAATCTGTCGAGAGAAAAAGTTCATCAGTCTCATTACAACTTGCACCGCTTATATTTTGATAAAGAAGGATAATGGGAAGGCGAGTTTTCTCTGATAAGTACACTCCCTTCCAAATTGGTGCAGACCAGTTTTTTGACACTGTCAATGACAATTCCATTTAGCTTCTGTGTTTAAATGTCAGCGACCATAATGAAATTGGTCCTGTGAATTATGAATAACTGTTTTTTGAAGGTGATTGACAATATTGAACTTGAGAGTAAACTAGAGAACTTCCATTGTCTTTATTTTTTTACTTTTTCACAACTTTTCGATTGCTTATGTATCTGCAATCGTCATCAGATGAATACTAACAAGACCTAAGATTACCTTATCTTATATACTAGCACGTGTTCACGCCCCTTTACAGTTGAAATCTGTTACCTCCGAAAAGTATGGGTTTCCAAATATCCTTGATGGTAACGCTCTGTTGAGAAAATACATTCTGGTTCCTCTGTATGCATGCTGTTTCTTTGAACTTGCGCTTAAATAGATTTTCTTCTCTGGCGACGATCTTTGCCTCTTTCTATTCCATATGATGTTGATTTTCCCAGCAATGTTGAGATATTTTTGATCCAGTTATGTCCCCTTGTCGAGCTTTGTGTTTGTGTTCTGTAAAGTAGTTCTTGATGTTGCGGCGATATGGTTTAGTTTTTATTAACTGACTTCCTATTGTTGTGGTCGTTTTGAAGACAATCCGCGAATGGTATTGGTTTCCTATTCTTCCTATCTTTTCTGAGATTCCTTTAGTGTATGGAATTATAAGTATCGCCTTCCTTTCAGTATTTACATCTGTCGTCTTTGGTGTTGGTGTGGTCTGAAGAGTTTTATTGATCGTGTAGTTGGAGAAACCGTTTCTTCGCAGATCGGATCAAATTTTTGCTTTTTCTTTATTTAAAGCTTCTTCTGTATTGCAGATATAGGTGGCTTGATCTATAAGAGATTTTGCAATTCCCAGTTTGGTTGATGTGCTGTGGTTTGATTTGAAGTTTAGATATTGTCCAGTGTGAGTAGGTTTGCGATATACAGAAGTGGTTATGGTTGAATTCTGTTTGGTGACTAGAACGTCGAGAAAAGGGGGCTAACAATTTTTTCTAAAGTTAGTGTGGTGCAATTTCTTATGCTGTTGACATGATTGAAGAATTGTTCTAGTGTATTGTTGTCCTTTTTTCAGATGATAAATATGTTGTCTATGTATCTTAGCCATAGTGTGGGTCGCTGCCACAATGTTCGCAGAGCTTCTTCTTCAAAAGCTTTCATAAAGATGCTGGCCACTACCGGCGAAAGTGGAGATCCCATGGGTAGACCATCTTCCTGTGGAAAATACCTGTCTTTTTCCTTGAAGTAAGAATTCTGCAGGCAGCATTTCTACAAATCCATAATGGCATTGATTAAAAGTTTGGTTCTATCAGAGAGGTGGTTGTCCTTAAGTAAATTGTGTTCAATGATTTGAAATGATTTTTGTAATGGTACGTTCGTGTACAAACTTTCGACGTCAAAACTAACAAACTGGTCGCCAGGTTGTAGGATGACGTCTCTAAAGAGGTCCACGAAGTGGTCACTTTCCTTGTAGAGACTGGATGATATGTAGAAGATAATTAGCAAGATTATAAGTCGGAGAATTGTTTATGAATTATCGGCCGTCCATACATATGCAGTGCTTTGCTGTAGTGTGGTGTGAGTTTGCTCCTTTCAATGTCGTACGGCAATAGATAAGATAAGAAGAATAGGAAACCAATACCATATTCAAAACGACCACAACAATAGTAGTAATAAGGGGCGGCCCGCAGGCCTGGCAATTAGGCCTCTTCATGGACTCTTTCTGCCATACCCCGTCCCGCACCCTTACCCTCCCACTCCCTCTACATATCCTGCCTCTCTCTCTCTTTCCGGATCTTCCTGACTTCCTTACGAAGGTCAACACGTCAGTCCATCTTAGAGAGTGTAGCTCCTCTTCTTCTATTGTAGGGGCACCCCACGTCTGCTGCCTCAATCTGGTGTACCCGTCACACTCTCCTATCAGGTGCACCGCTGATTCCTCCGCCCACCCACATACTGGGTAGGCGGAGTCGTCCAACACTCTGATGCATGTCAAGTGGTGAACTGTCATTTCTGATCTCTGGTAGGGTTGCCGCCATGATAATGGCGTATACCTCCGCCTAAAAGACTGTAGCGTGCTCGCCAAGCGGGTAGCTTTCTTGAACCTCTAGGTGTTCCGCATACACTCCTGCGCCTGTTGTCTGCCTGGCTGACAGTTTTGATCCGTCAGTGTGTCAGTCAGTCAGTCAGGTATTGTGACTTTGTACTTTTTGTCAAACCTCCATGGTTTCGAGTCTCTATTGGCATCTTTAGAAGAGGCAACTCTTTTGTTAGCAGTTCCTCGATTGCCAGATGACCCACTTTTTCCTCTTTGACCTTCCATAGGCCCTTGTCTCTCAGTCGTAGATGCGTCGCCATCGCTTCCTTTTTGATCCAAGTTGGCGAGGGGAGACCTAAGATGGTTTCTAGGGCTCTAATGGGGGTAGTCCTCATTGTGCCTGTTATTCCTTTGCAGAAGAGCCCCTGCAGGCCCATGAGCTTTTTGGAATTGGTCAGTTTTTCTACTACAGGCCAACAGACCACTGACCCATATTGGATTCTCAGTCTTATGATGGCCTTGTATAACCAGTATAGGTTCCTGGGGGTAATCCCCCAGGTTCGACCGACCACTTGGCGCAACTGCCACATCGGTGCCTGGACTTTTTCAGTCATTTTGGCAACATGCTGCCTCCACGTGAGTCCCTTGTCCAGTATGACTCCCAGATACTTAATCTCTGATACTAAATTTATGGGTCTGGCGTGCATTATGGGAGCTCTGAAATCCTACAGTTTCCTTTTTCTGGTAAAGAGAATCATTTCAGTTTTTGCAGGATTAACTGATAGGCCGTTCTGTCTGCACCAGTCTTCTATGATTCTGATCGCGTTTTGCATTCTTTCGCAGACAGTGGCGAGGAAGCGGCCAACCACCTTCACGACGCCGTCGTCTGCATGTTCTTGCGCGTCGAATCCTTCCTGTGTCAGGCGACTTAGGAAGTCGTTTATTATAAGTCACCATAGATGAGGAGAAAGGCAGCTGCCTTGAGGGCAGCCCCCCCGTCACATCCACCTTGACCTGGGACTCTCCCAAACTTGCCTGTGCGTCCTTCTCTGTTAACGCAGACTTTACCCATTCTATGAGACGTGCTTCAGCTCCTCTTTCCTAAAGGGTAGATGTTATTATCTGCGTTCTTGCTTTGTCGAAGGCTCCTTCCACGTCAAAGAATACTATGACCCACGTACTCCTTATGCTGAAGGGCCTTTTCTGCCTTGTGCCCAACAATAAGAAGTCAGTTAACAAAAACTAAACCATAACTCCGCAACACCAAGAACTGCTTCTACCAAGTACCATGCAAGTGTGGGGATATCTACATCGGAGAAACCAGCCGACCCATGGAAGTTCGCCTTACAGAACACAAACACAAAACTCGACAAGAGGACACAACTGGATCAAAAATAGCTCAACAAGATCGTCACCAGGGAAGAAAATCTATTCAAGCGGAAGTTCAAAGAAACAGCATTCATACAGGGGAACCAGAATGTATTTTCTCAAAAGAGCGTCACCATCAAGGATATTTGGAAACCCATAATTTTCGGAGGTAACATATTTCAACTGTGAAGGATAGGAGCCAACCAAGTGTATTCATAGTTCAGTGAACACATGCTAGTATATAAGATAAGGTAGTCTTAGTTTTTTTTAGTATTCACCTGATGACGATTGCAGATACATAAGCAATCGAAACGTTGTAAAAAGTAAAAAAATAAAGACAATGGAAGTTCGAAACTCTAATTTACTCTCAAATTTGAAATAAGGTGTACATGTTCAATAAATACTTTTGGTAAGACATCCAGTTTAATATTCATCATAACCATTCAACACTTGTCACATAATAAATAGAGCCGTACTTTATTTCATAAACGGTTTGAAAATGTCGCTTTGAATATCCGGAAAAATAAATTTTGTACTCGAAAGTTTTTAACGAATAACGTCGGGATATCTGTTTGACTTTTAATGGGGCGTATTTGAATAACAAACAGTGGAGTATTTAAAATATGGCGCTCTCTGGAATGACATACATTGAAATATGCGCACTTTGTGTTTATAAATATTCCATGGCGGGTCGTGTTTTCAAGAAAACCGATATTCATGCACATATTTGCATTTAAGTTGCTTAAAAGATGATGTAGGGCACACGCAATAGTCGGGATTTAGGTTCACAATTATTTATCAGAATGCGCAAAATCAGAATCGTTTGTTGTAAAAATAATTCACCATCAGGATCCTAATTTAGCAGATCGCGTTTTTTGTTGTTATTATTATTATTATTATAACTCGTTATTTATTAAACCGCATTGATTAAATTAATTCCAGGCGAGACGTATCAGTTTCTATACGAGTAGTATATACAGAGTGTACAAAAAAAACGCACTTTTTTAAATGACCAAAAATAGGCATTTTTAACACCCCTAGATATTTTTTTGTGTACGATACTGTAATAAATGTGAAACATCGGTTACAAAGCCATATTCTTGTAACCTTTTTAAAATTCGGAAAAGAAATAAGGAAGTTTCCAATTTTTAAATAGATTATAGTTTACCTACAAAATAAAGCTTATTAAGAAAAAATCTACTAAATAGCAATAACTTTTTCAAAAATTGATTAATTTTAATAAGTTTAAACTTTTTGAAAAGCGCAGGCCTCAAAATTATGTCAAAAATGACATTTGTTAAAAATTCAAGATGGTGGACTTTATTTTTTAAATATATCCGCCATCTTGTATTTTTAGTAAATGTCACCTTTTAAAAAGTTTAAAAAACGTATTAAAATCGATCAATTTTTGCTATTCAAACAACTAGATTTTTTCTTAATAAGCTTGATTTTGCAGGTAAATTCTGGTCTATTTAAAAATTGCAAACTTCCTTATTTCTTCCTTATTTCTTGTCCGAATTTTTCAAATGATATGATATATCATTTGCTTCGGAAGAATGTGGCTGGCAGTGTCGCACACAAAAAAATATCTGGGGGGGTTAAAAATGCCTATTTTTTAAATAGGTCCGTCATCTTGGATTTTTAGGAAATGTTAGGTTTCACATTTGTCTTATAAATTTTGAAGCTTAGACGTTCTAAAAAGCTAAATATTATTAAAATCAGATAATTACCCGCTAAGTTACAATTATTTAAAAAAGTGCGTTTTTTTTTGGCACACCCTATATATAGGGAGAAACTGCAGAAACAACTATACATGACCTCAGACCTTTGAGTTTTAATTTTCGGTTTATAAAAACCTTTTGCCCCTTCACCAAAACTTCATATTTTTCGCTCTCTACACGTGTTTCGCTATTTAAGTTAGCATCTTCGGGAAAAGTTGTAACTTTCACTAAAATTTAAAAAAATAATTTGAACTGACATATTACTAAATAGAGAGCTTATTTAATAATAAGACATCAAATCTTGTGGGCTCTAAAGACAAGCTGACTACTACTCATAAGAAAAGTGTCGTCTAGTGAAGTAAATTCGCAGGCATTTTCAAAAGAAAGCTGTATGCTGTATGCTGTAAGCTGAAAAATCTATAGTAAGAAAGTCCCACTTAATTCAAAAATATAAAAAATATATTTTTTTAGTCGGTGCCATTAGCATTAAGTCCGCTACAGTTTAAAACAAAAATAATTTGACATTTAGTATTCAAAATGGCGACCAAACCCTTCCTTTCTGGTGTAATATTTACACTAATATCATGCAATATATCAATTGGTCGTTTGTCGGTCTCAAATCAAGATTAAAATAAAATAAAACATTATTTTTCTGCCCAATAGCGTTTTTGCACAAACAAAAGCAGTTTAGCAAAAGCAGAGTAAGATTATCATTACATTATTACAAAATGGGGTCTAAAAATTATTTTTAATAAATGTTTATTACAGGGCACCTTTTCAACACGTTGGAAAGTAGCTCAAATAGTGCCCATTTTAAAGTCTGGCGATGCCACAGAAGCAAAAAATTATAGACCCATCTCAATTTTATGTCACTTTGCCAATGTCTTCGAGGCCGCTACTTACTCTCAACTATTTTTTGCAGTGAAAAATGATATTGATGTTAACCAACATGGTTTTCATAAAAAACGCTCAGTTACTACAAATTTAATTCCATTTATTCATAATGTTAATCCTTCTATGCATAACGGCTTCGAGACCTGTGCTGTTACACCGATTTTTCCAAGGCTTTTGACAAGGTACATCACCCAACTCTGATAATTAAACTTGGAAACTTCGGTATGCACGGCAACTTTCTTCGGCTTCTGCAGAGCTACGTCACAGATAGGACTCAGTTTGTGGTTGTTAACGGTGAGAAGTCTCTTTCAACAAATGTGACCTCTGGGGTCCCTCAAGGGTCGCATTTGGGACCTTTACTGTTTAACATTTTTATATTTGATATTGGAGATTGTTTTCAACATTCTGAACATGCTTCTTTCGCAGATGATTTAAAAGTGAGGAAAGAAATTCGATCTCAATCTGACCTTTCCGAACTTCAGAATGACCTTAACAGCTTCACTAACTACTGCAAAAATCACCGACTCTTTTTAAATATCGATAAATGCCAAGTAATTTTATTTACTAGAAAGAAAGAACCTACGCCAATTAATTTAAAACTAGAAAATACAAAACTTAAAGAGGTTAGTCAGGTTAAAGATTTAGGTATCATTCTGGACTCAGAACTGACTTTTGAGGCTCATATGGAGAGTATTGTCAAGAGGGGTTTAAGAAATCTGGGTTTTGTCTTAAGGGTTACTAAAGGGTTTAGCAACCACAGGTCAGTCATCCTTATTTTTAATAGTATCATCAGATCAATTTTAGAATACTCATCCATAGTCTGGAACCCGATCTATCGCAAATATATCGATCGGATAGAAGGTGTTCAAAGAAAGCTTTTAGAAAACTTAAACTTTAGATACAATAGAGATAGACACTTTTATTCTTATGAAAGTAACCTACAGTTTTACAACCTAAAGTCACTTGAGAGTCGCCGAAACTGTACCGATGTAGTTTTTATTTACAAAGTTGTAAACAACCTTATTGACTCACCTTTCTGCACTAATTACTTATCTTTTAATGTCAATCCTTACCAAGTACGAACTAGGTTAACATTTTGTACAGAAAGATTTAAATCAAATTATTTTTCAAATTCTCCAATTATTAGATGTACTCGTACATATAACAACTGTGTTTTCAGTAATAACGAAGATACTGATATATTTTATTTAAGTTTAAATTTGTTTAAAACAAACATATATAAAATAATGTGATTTCTTGTTAGTATTTTTAGCATTAGAAATATCTAGGTACTAAGTTTTTTTCTTACATTCCCGATTATGTAACTATATTTAGCTTATTATGTGCTATCCTGTAATTGGGCAGCCTCGTCTGTTTCTTGGATAGCCTTTTGTTTTGTAAAATAAATAAAAATAAAATAAAATAAAAAGCGTTACGGTCGCGTTACAGGGAAAAGAGGGGGCAGCTCAACATTTCCGTTCCCTAAAGTATAAAATTGAAAAACCACTGTCACGTAGTGGTTTACTATATCATGGCAGTCCGAAAACCAAAAAAAAACTGACATTATGACACTTTTATTACTCTTATACGTCCATAAAAAAGGGCTCATATAGTCGTTGGAAAAATAAATGCTTTGGGAAATAAAGTGTGCTCAGCTGAAATGGATTGCTTACATGGCGTGGATTTGAAATTATTTTATTTACCAGTTAGTCGCTGATGAACTGAAAAAAATCCGGATTTTTTTATTGTTTTGTTAGGCCATTTCGACAGAGTGTAGCACTCATCAAGAGGCATTCGTTGGCATAATATTAGCAGACAGTTACAAACATTTTTTATGAAGGTAAAAAAAATCCCTTAAATCTTCTGCACTTCTTTAAAAATTCATTCAAGCATTTTTTGTTTGCAAACGATTTATTACATCCTAGACTCCTATTACGTCCTGTAAAAAAGTAAATTTTCATTAAAAAGAACCAAATTAGTTTTCCATATTGACATACTAGGAGCAAACATTGGGAGTCCGTTCAAAGATAATATTTTCGACCGGAAACATCTGGCAATAAAAATAATAATTTCACAAACTGTTTGTAAAAATTTCTCTGCGCGAAAAATATACTTTTATTTTTATTTGCTTTGTTTTTGCACATCAATTTTTCCGCTCCAGTTTTGAACAGACCTCTGGACGGTGAGCGTATCAAATTCCAGCCAGTGTCAAAGGCAAGCCAGAATTACCTTTTATTTGACGTAGCTGATGTGTGTTCAAATAGAAGCTGGTTTCAGCTAACGAAGAGTTTTATTAGCTGCTATATGCTGATGGCCCAAGAAGTTGCTGATTTTTAGCAAGCATTGATATAACCCCCACGACACTAGTCTAAACGGTCGGACATTTTTGCTTTTTTCAAAACATGAGTGATTTTTTATCAATGTCATGAGTTTTTTGACAAATGATATAGGTACTCAGTATTTTTTTGAATTTTTTCATTCTGCATAAAATTCTAAATATCTTTGAAGCTGCACTTCTTTTTAAGATAGGTATGAAATACTTTATTATTTTAAATCACATTTTACTGTTGGGCAATGCCTCCGAATTAGAGAAAGGGCATGTGTAAGTAAGTTCGTGGGAATTTGAATGAAGGTGTGGAATTGATAGCCCTTTAGTCACATAATCAATTGTTACAGGGTGTTTTGTTTGCATCCGTGTAGAAGGGGTTGATATGACGTCATCTTTTAAGATGGCGGCCAAAAATCATAAAAAATACAGCTTTTGCAGCCGGGGTATGATTATATTCGATTCCATATAACTCGACGACGAGAATTCCAAAAAATTTACTTTCAAGGTCATCCGACCTTCAGTAACCTTGAAAATCGCAAAGAACAAGATTTTTGCCATTTTCTCTACAAAAAATCTTAATAATTCGACGTTTTGCTGATGGTCCAACAATATTTTTAAAAAAAAATCGTTCAGCTATCACGCGTTTCAATATGGCGGCTGATGTATCAAAATAGCGACCTATAACCACATTTTATTTTATCCAATTTCGTAAAAAAGCAAAAATGACAAGGTGACCATCAATTCTTGTTGACTTATCGCCGCTTACTATGAAAAAAAAGTTTAATTGATACATCACCTTGGTTGACCTTGAAATACCATGTACAAGTAAAAAACCAGCTTTTTATTGTAATTTTTCCAATTTACCACTACGCAAAAACTTTAAGTGCCGGAAATGAAATTAACATCTTAGCTATAACTAAAAACTTAATTTTGAACCTCCCTACCATTTTTTTTTGATCTGGCGTCCAACATGTTTATGCTATACCCCGGTAAAAATGATCTATACGCCTGGCGTTTTTATTAAGTTTAGGAACTTTCTAAACGGATGCGAACAAAACACCCGGTGGCACATGAATGTTTGACTAAATAGCTGTAACCTTATCCTTGAATTTTATTATGAATGTTGATAAACAATTATAGTCATGCCCTACTAGCATAATTAGAATTTTTTATGCTTTTTTGACCGCCATTTTGTAAAATAGCATCTAAAACACCTGATCCAGTATATGGTAATGTATATCTAACTTCTGCTAACTCTCTTATAGGTAATTTAAATGACTGTGTTAGCTAGACAAGTGAGTAGAACATAAAAGTCACAGTTCCGAAACTTAATAAAAACGACATATAGGTCATTTTTACCGGGGTATAGCATAAACACCTTGGACGCCAGATAAAAAATAAATGAGGTTTAAAGTGATGTGTTTAGTTATGGCTAAGATGTTAATTTAATTTACGGCACTTAAAGTTTTGCGTAGTGGTTAATTGGAAAAAACACTATAAAAACCTGGTTTTTTACTTTCACATGGTATTTTTAAAGTCAATCGAGGTCATACATCTACTAAACTTTTTTTTCATAGTAAGCAGCGATAAGTCAACAATAATTGATGGCCAACTTGTCATTTTTGTTTTTTTACGAAATTGAATAAAATAAAATGTGGTTGTAAGTCGCCATTTTGATATATGAGCCGCCATATTGAAACGCATCATAGCTGAACCAAATTTTTTTAACAACTCTACCTTCTTATCTTTCCTACCAAACTTGGTCCTCGTCGCTTTAATAGTTGATTAATAGCGCCCTTTAGTATGTTACTTTTGCAATATGTTAATTTTACTGGGGTATTTTTCAAGGTCATAAAGCTTCAAACTGACGTTTGAAGTTAGTGTGACAAAACCTCGACTTATTAAGATTTTTTTAAGAGAAAATGGCAAAAATCTTGTTTTTTGCGATTTTTAAGGTCATTTAGGGTCGGATGACCTTAACAGTTAATTTTTTGGAATCCTCGTCCTCGAATTATATGGCATCGAGTATAATCATGCTCGGTTGCGAAAGTATTTTTTATGATTCATTCAACTTCATATCAACCCCTTCTACACGAATTCGAACAAAACACCCTGTAACACTTGATTGTGTGACTAAAGAGCTCTCAATCTCACATCGTCACAAAACTCCTGCATTCAAAATCCCACGGGATAGAAATTATCGACATATGCCCCTACACTAAATATGATTAGGTAACCTCGTAGGTAACACTAAATTTTAAAATTTCGCATTTGGCTAGAGGGCACCTTTCTATACTCTCGTTCATTAAATATTAACTTTTAATATATAGGGTGCGCAAAAAATACCAATTTATCGGAAATAACTTTATTACTTGCTGCGTGATGACTGTACAGTTCTTTTTATATAATTAGTCGAAGTGTAGTCCACATAGAAAAAACGCTACCGTGATATGAATGAGTAATTCATTAAACGAATAAGATTTTGTAGTTCCTACTCCTGGATAATAGTTCCCATAATTTCAATATGTAGGTAGCGTTTGGTTTGTAATCGTTAACTGTTTTTAGAATAACCACAGTAGTCGTAGCTACTAAACCCACTGATATTTATTCAATAAACTACTTACCGTATTTGCAAGAAAATTAATTTGCATTTGTTTAATACATCAATGTATTTGCCTATAGAGCTAATTATTCGCTGTAATTCCAGGAATCACGACCTTTATTTTGTGTGTGTGCACAATTAGTAGTAGTTGCAGTCTTATAGTTGTACCTACAATATACGTAACTAAACTATTACTTGACTTAACTTAACTAAAGCCTAACCACTAATCTATTGATACATTGGACTCGAACGGGTTTTACATATCTAATAGAAAATTGTACTTGTATAAGTGGTTATCTCCCATCAGAGGCTGTGAGAGAAATGTTATTGTAATAAGAGTTTTCGAGACACGCGATCGAAATGCGTATTTGGCATTAAAAATAACGCCGCCTACCAGAGTCAGCACCGTGTTGTATCCAATTACAGCTATCACTGCATTAAATGCAAGAGTTATTGAGTTTTTTATGGAAGTACAATGCTTTGTTGGTCTAAAAGTGGATGCCATATTTTCCTTTCCACACCATTTGAAGAAATACCGTGCAATAATTGTATGGACTAAATCTATGTCTTTACTGTTTTTTGTTTAACACCATAGCCGACTACTGTTGGGACAAAAGCGATGGTGTTGTCTTGATAGTCTTGTCTATTCTAGCATGTATTACTAATGTAATGTATTCAATACCATTACTACATTTACAACAATAAATGCTTTGGAATTAAGGGAAAATTCTGTATTATTTTGGTTTAATAGGAAATAATTCTGTCAATAGCAACCAAAATTGCCTCAAACGAAATGCATTCAATGACAGCGCTGTTTTTGGTAATGTGTGAGATTTTTTTCTGTGCATTTTATTACTTTATTCCAAAACTCTTGGAGCACCTACGAAAAGCCGTTTACTTTTTTGAAAAATTAGCTATATTATTTTTCCTGTAGTTTTTAAATACTACTCCTTACCGATAAAACAAAATAGAAGCGCTGATGAACCGAGGCTGTAAATGAAGCCTAATAACTGATCTCAAATACATGTTATTATTCGCTGATGAAGCTACATTGTCGACTACGTGCGAGAACCAACTGATATCCAGAATATCTGATATTATCCGAGGTATTGTTTGCCTTCTCCGCCACTGATACGAGCGCCTGGATGTAATAATAAATTTGGTCGTGTTCTCGGCATTTTAAGTTGTTTGAGATATCGTCTGAAACCGCTACTTACCAACAAATGTTTTCTCCCATTGAAATTTGTAGGCCGGTAATCCGTGACGTATTTTATCTTCGATATGTGTAAACCAAAATTCTATTTTTTTAACGCTAGAGGGTCACTTTACGAATCAAAAAGCTTTATTCGATTTTTTCTTATCCCGTGCATAAGGGTAAGCAAACTTCTACATATCGATACTTGTGGGGAATCACCGGATTCCAGTAGTGCTTTTGAGTCTAAACCTTAGAACATTGAACTACTAGAAGGAGCTTTTTTTCAGACCTAGGGCAGGGTGTTTAAGTTAAACATCTTCATCCCATTGTTGTCATGTTAACCTAATACGTTTTCCCCTGTTTTTAATATTATTTAAAATACCTTCAATAAATTTTAGTTCCGTTTAATTAAATGGTTTAAAAATTTATGTTTCTATAAAAAAAACCTAAAAATGTATTCAAGTAGGATGTACAACTATAAAAATAGAAAAAGGTGCTATGGAAATCACTATTCATACTGAAATTAATGACAAGCCGGCAACACAGATTTCCTGCCTTTGTTTACCAAGAATGGCCAAATATGACGAATTCTAACCTAATATTTAGGTAGTATTTTAATTTAACGTACCTGTAAACTGAAATACTGCGGTCCTCCGGCTTCTGCTTCAACTTGCATATATCGGAAGCATTTTTCGCCACAAACTTTTCACAAAAATATCAAAAAAACACTCTTGACAAGTGCTAAAACTTTCACTTTCAAAACAATAATGACATTCCAGGAAAAATCGAGAAACCGCAACAAACAATCAATGTTGCCACGTTGACTACAAAAGAAGATGTTTAAGGAAAACACAAACGTCGAAAGTTTTAAATAGGTTGTAAGTATGATATATTGTGTATATTAGCTTTTTCAACTTCATCCAAATTTAATAAGTTTTTTGTTGCATAATTTTGTTATTAAAATTGGCAACACAGATTTCTTTCTCCCCTCTCCCCACTGTAGATGTTGCACTCAAGCAACCAGTGTAACCAGACAGAGCAGATTCCTTCTAGTAGTTCAATGTTCTAAGGTCTAAACATTAACCCTTTTGCGGGTTTTCCAAAATCACTGCCCTTCCCCAGTCGGTTTGGAATAAATGGCATAATTTTGGAAAACCGACAACAGGGATTAAGAGGCAAAAGTACTACTGGAATTCGGTGATTCCATCTCTCTATCTACCCAACTACAGCATAGATTTCATGAGGAACATATCAATAAGTAGATATGCAAACAAAACTTAGTAACTACAAGCGCGGATTTGGTCTCTAATCTAGGGGGGGGGGGGTTACTCAGATTTTTAAGTCGTTTATTTTATGCATTTTTAATTTTTTTTAAATGTTTAAATGCGCTGAAAGTTTTGGAGAAAATTACATAAAAAATGCAATTTTTGAGTCGAATTAAACTAAAATCCTAAATGTCAACCGTATTATAGCGCCCGAAAATTTTTTAGAAAATTGCACTAAAAAAAGCATTTTTTGATTTAAAATTAAACTAAAATATATCAATGGTTTCAATGCGGAGCAGGCGAAAATTTTTAAGGAAATGACACTACAAATTCCATTTTTAACACAAAATTAAACTAATACCGTAAATATCAAAGGTGATATAGCGCGGCAATTTATGCCCTATACTTTTGATTTTTGAAATGTTTTCATAAAAAATTTAACTACTCCCTATCCCCCTGAAATCCGCGCTTGAGTAACTACGTATAATTTTTTCAGTTATAAAAAACATAGATAACAAACAAACCACAATCAAAACCTAATAGCTAAATACTTTTTTTTATGAGGTGTAAAAAGCTTTTTAAGATGAGACATTACCTATTATGTTGCATATCTCAAACATAAGATGCCTGTCTCAAAAAAAGTCGTTTCCGGTTTTTTTGGGCAAACCGGTCAATGATTCGCTCAATGTCAATTTCAATATAACTGTTGATACGCTAAGCCCGTCAGAGGAATTTCCGTCACAGTATTCTTAAGTACTTATGTTTTCAATCTTCTGAGGCATGAGAAGCTTCTTTCTGACGAAGCATTACTTACTGGCAAACATCCCAGAATGTCATAATCAACGGAAAAATCTCGCCACACTTGTTAATTGCCTTGAAAACGTTATCAGGTATGTTTGATTTAAGCTTTTGCCTACTACCAAATATTGACTTCTCCCAATAAAGTTTAAGAATTTGTCTTTTGGATTGATCAAACAGTTTAAAGTATTTATAAACGACTTTTAGCCTTGATTTTGGCTTCACGTTGTATAAAACTGGGTATGAATATGTTTATACCAAAATCATTGTTTATGTCCGAAATGATTTTGAAAACAAAAGGAAGATGGCTGTGGCACCGTGAATCTAACGAAAAAGCAAGAGTTTTTTGTACTTCGGTGCAAAATGAACTTCTTGGATTTCGATTGCTCACACAGAGGGTGGAACCTAGGACGACGCCGTTTCGTCCTTATTAGGGACTCGTCAGCTAGGTGTACCACAACAACAGAAAACCTCGTTCACGCTTATGTGCCAAAGATCACGGCTCAAGCGGAGATAATTTCTGTCGAGTACCGACCATGGTTCCCTCTGTGTGAATCTCCGACAACTAAGAATGAGACCTACTGCTTATGCAGTTGTTGT
Organism: Oxystoma pomonae; assembly: GCA_963921995.1. Classification (NCBI taxonomy): domain Eukaryota; kingdom Metazoa; phylum Arthropoda; class Insecta; order Coleoptera; family Brentidae; genus Oxystoma; species Oxystoma pomonae. Next base: position 14,862,135 of record OY998173.1, read on the forward strand.
GGTACACCTAGCTGACGAGTCCCTAATAAGGACGAAACGGCGTCGTCCTAGGTTCCACCCTCTGTGTGAGCAATCGAAATCCAAGAAGTTCATTTTGCACTGAAGTACAAAAAACTCTTGCTTTTTCGTTAGATTCACGGTGCCACAGCCATCTTCCTTTTGTTTTCTAAATCGTGCAGTACGGCACTTTCGGTTGTTTTGCGATTATATTCGCATGCTTGTAGACGAAACCTGCATACAGATGGCATTGTAATATGTCTCTCGCAGGATCGATGCTACGCTTTGCACCTACTGCTTATACAGTGGGTCTCATTCTTGGTTGTCGGAGATTCACACAGAGGGAACCATGGTCGGTACTCGACAGAAATTCTCTCCGCTTGAGCCGTGATCTTTGGCACATAAGCGTGAACGAGGTTTTCTGTTGTTGTGGTACACCTAGCTGACGAGTCCCTAATAAGGACGAAACGGCGTCGTCCTAGGTTCCACCCTCTGTGTGAGCAATCGAAATCCAAGAAGTTCATTTTGCACCGAAGTACAAAAAACTCTTGCTTTTTCGAAATGATTTTGTCTAAAACTTGTTTATACATAGAAACTCTATAATACTGTTCTGTATTTCCAATGGATTTCGCGGTAAGTACGTCATGCGTTTGTTTATTCTTGGTGTGACGAATTAAAGGTCAAACTATCCCAAAATATTAGGGAATTATTGAAACGCAGTTAGGGCCCGGCACTAATAAGGCCAGGCACTATTTTGACGCTGTTGACAGATACGCATGCGCAAGAACGACCTTATTTAGTGCCGACACTAATAAGGTTAGGACCTGCCCTTATTTGTGGAGGAATTATACTGGGCCGCATCTTGGCTGTGTCTAGCCGTATTTGACGTTTTTGACAACTATTCGCCATTTTTTTTACCGTAACCCTATTTTCGGGAATTTTTTGTGTTGTGACGGCCAAAAAACCAAAAATTGGGACAAAATAGTTATATTTTATGAAATCGGATGACATAGCACAAGAAAATTAAAAAAAAACAAGTCTCAACTACTTCGTTTTACCGATGAAGACAATATTTGTTTGCTACGAGAAGTAGTTTAACAAAATCCCTTCAGAACTCTAAATGGTCCTTCTCTCCACCCTTCAAAAGACCTCTGCTTCCAACACATCACCCATACTTTTGATCACTCAAAATATAAAAAAAAACAACAGAAAATTAAAAAAAAACAAGTCTCAACTACTTCGTTTTACCGATGAAGACAATATTTGTTTGCTACGAGAAGTAGTTCAACAAAATCCCTTCAGAACTCTAAATGGTCCTTCTCTCCACCCTTCAAAATACCTCTGCTTCCAACACATCACCCATACTTTTGATCACTCAAAATATAAAAAAAAACAACACAGAATTTCGAAAACAGGCAGCATATATTTGTAGGTTAGAAATAAAGTCGTATCGTCACCGTTTTGCTAGAGGCGCGTCAATAATTCTATAATTTTCACCTTTTAGAGCCAGGCACAGCTTGTGTTAAGATCGACGCTAAGTAGGCACTATCTCTAGATTGTCTTTAAAGGAACTTTCTGCAATTTCTCGTTTTTTCTCAAAAGACTTCATGGTTATTACCATCAGTAGCTTTGTTGTCTACTTTTTTCTGAAGCAAAGGGGGGGGGCGATCGACCGCCACTGCCAACTAGCAATTTGTGTGTCACAACGTTTACTTTTAGGATGCCCACGGTTTATCCGAATGTGCAAAATAAAACCCGTTAAAAAAAAAGTTTAATCATACAGTGATTCACTATAGAAACTGCAATTCGTTGAACCAATTTTTTATCCAAACCTTATTTCTTCAAACCCATTCAATAGCAAATTCGAAATTTAGAAGATCCGTTTTTAATCGAACCATTTAATATCAAGCCCTTTTTTAATTAAACCCGGAATTCGTCAAACCATTCAAAAAATGGTTAGTAAAATAGACGGTCATAAATAGTTGCGACGGTGACTATAGTTGCGATCAACGTTTACTCGTCGTAAACTTGTCGACGTGGAATACAGTTTTCAAGGCAACTACTATTTACCTATATAACAACGTTTAAAGGTGGTGCAATTCTAATTTTAACATCTTGCACGACTAAAAATTGCTACTTGGGTAGTACCGTTTGGTGATGTTGCTAAATGAAATATTTCTTATCCTAATGCACAGGAAATGGGAAAATTCGAATAAAACTTTTTGTTCGTAAGAAGAATCTTACAGGATCCCAGTGTATTAGCTCAGTCAAGCTACACTCCCCCTCAACGAAATTCAATTTGGATATTGTAAAAATGTGCCAATTATGTACTAGTCCCCTTTTAAAAAATTTTGTACTTAATAAATAACGGAGTTATTCGCACTTACAAGGGGGGGGGAGTGGCTTGGCTCCAACCCTCTATTTGCTTAGACATAGATTTAATGAAAGTTGATATGTTATAATTTTATGCTATTTGTGTACTCTTAAAGAAGGGTACTTTTAGTTTACAAAAACCATCGGTTTCCAAGATTTTCGTTTCTTTGTTATGGGGTGTGTAGCTTGATATCAAGGTACAACCCCTTCTGCTTAGGAAAGAGATTCAATGAAAAGTGACTATGCCATAATTTGGTACTAATTATGTACTAATTTTGTCCCTTTCTAAAACATTGCTTACTCTCAAGATAATTTTTTAGCCTCCCTGTAAAAATACGGGCTAAAGTTGAGATACAAAAAATGTTAGTTATGCTTTACTAAACAACATACATGAAACTAAGTTTTCTCCATTTCAGTTTCTGTAAAAATAGCCAATTTTTGTACTGTACCCAATGATAAAAAATATTTGTCTGAACCTCCCCTATAACATATTGAAATTTGAAAAGATTTAACGGGTGCCCACGCTACATAAGAAATTGGCGGGGTTCATTGAACTTTTTGTGAAAAACGCCAAATATCAAAAATATAATGTGGCGAGAAAAACAATAAAAATTTCAACTTTAACAATTTTTTTCAAAAGTAGACATTTTTTAAAAACTCAAATTTGCAAAACTCAAGGAAAAACTAAAAGTATATTTTTTTCGAATGAGCCAATTCTTTTGAGTGATACGTTTACTTACTATGACATCTTGAGTAATTGCCTTTTGTCGTTTTTTGTTAGAAAAAAAAAATTATTAAAAAAAACTTAAAGAACAAGCTTTTATTAAATGCACTCAAACGTAGAAAATAATTTTTTATCTTTCTTATATCATAATAAAAACGATGGGCGCAAATTGAAAATTCACCTAAGAAACATTGTATTACTCTATAACCTAAGGACATTTTCAAAGGCTTGGCAAGCACGGCAATCTCACCCGTTCTCAGCTTCTTTAGATGAAAGCATTATGTTTGTCATTCGAAAACAAGAATAATTTAGTTCTTCTTTTGTAGGTCTCTTTTTAAAATTTATTTTTTTATTTTTAGATTTAAGGTACAAATCGTCCATTTTGAATCCGCCATATTGAAATTTTCAAATTTGATCAAAAATTCATAATCCCCCTCCTTAAAAATCCTTGTGTACCACGTTTGATTGAAATCGAACAAACTAAATATTTTTCTCCTCCACTTCCCTCATTAGACGGTACCTGATAATACCATATTATTGTATTTGCACCGGAACTATAAACGCATACGAAATTTGAACACAATCGGATGTGGATAAGTCAGTTAAAATTGGTTAGCAAAACATGACCGAAAATCGTCCATCTTGAAATTCGTATTCGTTATCCCCAAAAACGTATCTAGTTACATATATATATAGATACATTGCAAGTTAAATAAAAGCTTGTAAAAAAAAAGTTACGAGACAAGGAAAACCGTCAAAATTATTTGGCCCACTTTATATATGATTTAGTTTGGCTCTGCTTCTTTTTCCTTTTTTACAAATAAAATACGCTGTTGTATATTTTCATTTGCCGTACGTAAATTACTGAATACAAAGCAAAACAGCGAAGTTATAATCCATGATTACGAGTAAAATCGGTCGATCATTTAAAAAATACCTTTAGACCGAGGTATTACACATATGTAATTTATGACTATTTTAAACAAAAAATAATTAAATAAAAAACTTTCACAGAGGGAAGGGTCGACAAGCAAATCTTCTAGAAATCTAACGTGTAATTTTATTTTTTTTACCAAAAATTATGCAGCCGGAAAAAGTTTTAAAAATATCATAACCTTATTTTAAATTTTTACCTAAAATAGCGCCGAAGGAAAGGATTAAATATTAATCCTGTATGCTAATATGTATAAATGCAAAAGTGCGTGTGTCCGTGCGTTTGTTTCTTAGTCACGCAAAAACGGCTGAACCCATTTGGAGAAAATTTGGGATACCTTTAATTTGAAATTTCGCTTAATGACAGCTTTCAAATGACATTATTTTTAGATGCCGCGGCCAACGCTTGTTTAAAATAAAAGACGAAAACTGGCGCTGCTGACATTCTTTAACAATCAAAAAATTTAAAAAAAAAGTAAAAACTAAAAAAAAAATTCTGGTTGGGTCATTCTGGTTTTGTAAAAAAATGAGATTTTTCGTGACCTAAGTCAAATTTGTGTATCACATCTCAAAATTAAATACAAAATATTCTATTTATTAAGAAGAAAACGCTTACAAACAGTAAGTTAACATTAAAGTCTAACCTCAAAATACTGGTTTAAAAAAACTTTAAGACTCATATAAGTATTCAGATATCGATTGTTTCTAAAGAAGTTTGAAGATTATGGTACATGACAACCTTTACTTGTGAAAATAAGAATGTACATTGGAGATCATAATCCTTAAAACTACAAAAATTGTCGAAAAATGACGTCCAAGGTGTACCTTGAGATGGCAACGATTTTTACAGTACCTAAGAAACCATTTTGGCTGCAAATTGTTGTCCAGAAGATGACCTGTAGCTTTGATCAAATAACTTTTTTTTTAAAATAAAATCAGTAAAAACAACTTCTATGCAAAATTTTCTAAATGTAGTAGATTTTTTCCTATGATAATCCCTACTGTAGAATAATGGAAAATAATGCATATAGATACCATCACTGAGATCCATTTGACAATGGTCTTACATTATAAAAAAAAATGGTGCTAGAAAGCACGGATAGTCCGCCATACAACCAATTATTTAATGTTGAAAAAAAATGAAAATATCTGGAAAAATGTAGCTTTGAAAGATACCTTATAACAAAATCTGAAAACTGCATATCAATAGCTGCTTTACTTCCAAAGTTACGATTTTTTTAAAATATATTTTAACGCTTTTTCAAACAACTCGGAAACTAAAGCTCCCACGAATTTCGACTTTATAACACAATTTGTAGTCCATATTCATGGAAACTTAAATCTAAAAACCGTATATCGCTACTTGCTTTTATTCCAAGTTATCTCCCTTTCTCCCCCTTCAACCCCCACCACCCTACCCAAAAGTTAATCAGTTCATGGTCAGCCGATAGAGGATTTTTGTAACAAATTTCGTTAAAATCGATTGAGGCGTTCTTAAGTTATGTATATATTTAGACAGACAACAGACCGACAGACAACTTTTCTTTCGTGGATTAAGGTGTTTTGGAACCTTAGTAACTCATTTTTGATAAAATTAAGAAAAGTCAAAATTTCACGATTTTAATAGCCCTTCATATTGTTATGGTGGACTAACAAGTTTCAACACGATTTTACTGGAAAAACTTTAATTACGTACACCTGTTTGTACAGTTAAGCAAATCTGGCCCTAGGTTGGTTGCACTATTTAGAAACGCCAGAACGAATTAATGCTGCCATCTCAGATAGGGTGACCATTCGTCCTCCATTAGGGGGGTCAGTCCCCCATTTTGGTGTTCCGTCCCCCATTGTAAGTGTCCCCCTACATGTCCCCCATTGCTAAGAAAAGTCACCCACACATGCATCGCGAAAAAAGATATAACTGAAATAATTTTTGTTATGAATAGAAATATGTCACATAATTATTATGATGAGACTTTCGACGAGTATACATTCGTAAAAAATATGTTTCTCAAGAAAGCTTGATAATTGGAATAACAATAAAATTATCCCAGACCAAAGATGGATGGAAATTTGGGAACATTTTAGAAACGGGCAAATTGTTTGCCTCTCGGGCACTAACGCTGTAACTGAAAGAGTGGACCACTGAAAAAAGTAGGTTAAAAAATGTAGATAAAGGCGATGTTAATACTTAAATGTAATATAACCGATACTTGCGAAAACTTCTATAAAAAAATTTTAAATAACGAAAATTAAAAAAAATCGTTCTTTACAAAAAATTTAAAAAATGTTTTTTGATTTAAACATATGCATAATAAGACATTATTGTATAAGTTCCTCGTGTAGCTATATAATCAAAAAATCCTTGAACGTCCCCCATTCCCCTGCCAAAAAATCTGGTCATCCTATTCTGTTCTGGTTCTGGGCCCCTCAAATTTACAATATGTTATTAAAAAAATGACGCAGTTTCTCTTACAACGTAAGGACAAATATTAGGGACGCTGTGTTTTTATTTTAAATAAGGCAATAAGTAAAAATCGCCAGTTTCCGGAATTTTGACGGGTAAGATCGCGACCAATTTGTCAAATTTTTGGACCAACAGTTGTAAAAGGCGTTCACCCCCCTTGCTTTCGGCCAGCATCCTATACTGTTTAAACCCTCATAAAACTAAATTGCCATTTGAGAATATTTTAGAGGAGAGATACCAAACCGGATATAGTTATGTAAAAAATATTGACCCTAATTTGTTCATATTTCAAAAATTATCTCTAATTGATTTCTGTTTTTAATTTTAAATAAATGGTGCGTGTTTGTATATAAGAGTTTCTCTATCTCTGTACGGTTATGTTTACTTCTTTTATTTCCCCTTTTCATTAAGTCTTTCCAAGAAACAAATTTTCTACGATTTGCTTTACTTTTTCATACAAGTGCATCTTTTTCGTATTTGTGTTTTCCTTTTATGCAAGTTGTTTACAAGCTAGATATATTTTTATTACTCTTTTAGTCTGTATTTTCTTTTTGTTAAAGAGTTTTGACGAAGACAGCGTATTAGAACAAAGTTCTAGAAGGAAAACACGGTAAGAAAATATTTTGTTTTGTTGCAAATTACCTGGTTTAGACGGTCCTTAAAACGTCTCCAACGGGTTAGAAACTTTTGTTTTTGGCATTACTGGCTAAAGACGCTGAAGGTTTTTACACGTGATTTTAAAACGGTTTTGGAAATGCATTTTTAAAACGTTTTAGACAGAGCGCGGTTTATACAGGGTGAGTTTTTGACAAACTTGCAATGGTCATATTTTGTAAACTAAATGTAATATTACAAGAATTACAAATACTGAGATATTTACGTTTAAATTTACCATACCCAAAACAAAATAAACATTGGGAGTCCCATCTACTTTCCTGAATAACAAGTACGATTGTCTTTAAAAAAATCTCTTTACATGAATGATTAATAATTAGCTTTCATTCATTTTAAATTTTATGAATGGTTGTAATTGATTTATTAAAGGGATTGTCTACAGTAAATCCTATCATAAAGACAATTATTATACTTGTCATTCCGGCAGTGGCGTAGCCAGAAATCGACGGCAAATTTTTAAAGATTAGGTAGGTGTCTATTGCTTGAGCTCTTGAACTGAAGGGAGGAGAGGTGTTGAGTTAGTGTATAGGCAACAAAAATACTTATTTTTAAACGCAAGTTTCATCTAGTCTCATCTGCAGATTTTTTTCAAAATTAACCGTTAAATTTTCACAAAAAAAAACAAAAAATTCTTTAAAAATTTTGATCCGTTAGATTTTTTGTAAAATATTTTAAAAAAAAGTAGATTGGATTAGATACCAAGAAGGGGTGGGTTGCGCTGGCATATATAAATTTGTGACCAAATCATAAATGCGTCGCAGATAATAATTTTAAGAAAAATTATACTAAGAATACCACTTAGCCATAGGCATAACTGGCGCAATGAGGACGACCCCAAACTCAGCTCTAAACACTGTCCTGGGACTGCCGCCGCTCCCCCTGGATCAGAGGGGAAGCGATGGCAACGCACCTAAGAATCAGGGATGCGGGGCTGTGGAAAAGAGGAAGCGAAAAGGTCGGGCACCCGGCTATCGCCGGGATAGCGGAAAGGGAAATACCCCTTTCAGCATACAGGATCGAAAACCCAGAATACAAAATCAGGGAAAAGAGGAAGTACAGGGTAACCATATCACCTAAAGAGGCATGGACTAGGAACGAAGTCGACCTTTCAGGCAATGCCATGATCTGCTTCACAGATGGATCGAGGCTAGTAGACAAGGAATCAACAAGAGCAGGTCTATTCATAGGAAATGGGGAGATGACGAAGAGCTACCCACTAGGTCGGTACGCAACGGTTTTCCAGGCGGAGGTATATGCCATACTGGCAGTCGCACGAGAGAAAGAATTAAGTACCGGAACAGAAGATAAGCTCTACGTATGCACGGACAGCCAGGCTGCCATAAAAGCACTTTGTAAACCTACAATGCCAAAAGGACTGGTCCAGGAATGCGCGGACGGCCTCCAGGATCTAGCAGGGGAAAAAGAGGTTGAACTTATCTGGGTTCCAGGACACATGGGGATCCCAGGTAGCGAGATGGTGGACGAGCTTGCAAGGAAAGGGTCAGCTCAAGCATACGTCGGACCGGAACCGTGTGTGGGATTTACCAGAGGTCAGATGAAATCTGCCACCAAGAAATGGACCCATACAAGACTAGATCAGGAGTGGCAACACACAAGGGACGCCAGGCAAGCCAAGGAGCTCATCCAGGGCTTCAGCAAAACAAGAAGGGACTGGTTACTGCGCAGGAAACTAACAGAGATAGGACCCCTAATAGGAGTCCTCACTGGACACTGCGCGCTCCAATCCTTGCCAGCCTTGTCACGGCAAGCTGGCAAGGTTTTGAGAGCTGAGAGCAGTGTTTGCCGTGCACCTCCGAGAGCTCCAATTACCAAAACCACTAGCTTGACTGTATAGCCCCGGTACACTCGGCGAAGGTCAAAGAGAAGATCCTGATATTTCGTCCGCTTTTCTTCCTCCTTGACAATGATGTTTGTCTCGGCGGGTGCCGAGAACTCAATGAAATACATAATTTTATCATTCTTGTCAAGAAGTACTATATCCGGCTTGTTAGCGTTTACAAGCCGGAGAGTGGGGAATGCGAAATTCCAGTAAATTCTGGTTCTATCATCCTCCACTACGGACGGAATATCAGAGAGGACATATGGCAACACTGGAGTATCATCAACACCGTACGAGTGCCTTAGGTGGTAATACAGCACCCGTAACGCCGCATTGTGTCGATGGATATACGCCGAGACCGCATACCGCCCGCAAGCAGACAGCAAATGATATAGGGTCTCCGGCGCCCTATGACAGGCCCTACAACTTGTGTCAGGAAATGGTACATACACCCATCACGCGACTTCGATGTTCCAAAGTGTTGATGACTCCATCTTGGCAAGCAACGATGAACCCCTCAGTTTCCGACTTTAATGCACCAGACCTTAAGAATGCAAAGCTTAACTTTGTGGATAAGCCAGTGTTTTCAATGGTTTTAAAGAAAACACTGTGCAATGGCTTATCCATATGTAGACGCATTAAGTAGTCTACCTCTGCACTCTTTAAGGTGGTTTTAAGTCTTTGGCTGGTTAACTGTAATGGAGTTTTCCTGCCGCCGACTCTTGTCAAAAACTATTTGGAGCTCATCCGATGCCCTTTGTGCTGCTTTAAAAAGAAATGCCCCCACCCCAACCGTTTCATGGTTACGCACCATGTATAGCAGGGGATCCTCATTTCTGATTACCTCGCACGCGGTACTTAGGACCAACCGTCTATGTAAACATTCCAAACTTAAGAGTCCACGTCCTCCCCGATAACGTGGGAAGTAAAGCCGTTGGACAGACGCCTTAGGGTGATGGCTGCGGTATCGCGTCATCATCTTGCGGGTTTTCACGTCGATTTCGCGCAACTCGTTCACGTTCCACTTTATTACCCCAAAAGAGTAAGTGAGTAGTGGGACGGCAAGCATATTTGTAGCAGCAACTTTGTTCTTTCCAGACAGCTCTGAACTCCAGATTTGTCTTAGTCGCTGCTGATACTTGTCGCGGAGAGACCCTTTTACTGCGACACTATCACAGATGTGTCCCTGGGGAACACCCAGATAGGTATAGGTCTCTCCGGCAACCAGATGGCGTAGGATGCTCCCATCTACAAGTTGCGCGTTCTCGGCGTGATCCGCATGGCGTCCTTTCTTAAGCTCAACCGTCGCACACTTATCCAACCCGAACTCCATTCCAATCGCATGAGTATACTCCTGCACTACCCGAAGAGCTTGGTCAAGATCTCTTTTCGTCGACGCGTAGAACTTAAGGTCATCGATATAAAAAAGGTGGGTAACCCCATGTGTTCTACGGCCAGGAGCACCGCACATGTATCCCTTTGTGTTCCGCAAAGCAACGGACAACGGAAGTAGCGAGACGCAAAAGAGGAGTGGTCTTAGAGAATCTCCTTGAAACACTCCCCGGCGGAACGATACCAATTCAGTCGACACCCTTGTGTTACCCGTGATTATGGTAAATCGGGTCTTCCAAAGTGGCATCATTCCTGAAATGCATCTCGCTATAGGATCCGGTACCGCAAGGCCTCTCAAAAGGTGAATAATAAGTTCATGAGAAGTTGTATCAAAGGCCTGGCGATAATCTATCCAGGTCATCAAAAGGTTTCGCTTGTACTGGAAGGAGTCTTGTGTGACACATCGGTCTATTAGTAGATTCTCCTTGCAGCCGGCTACGCCTTTCTTTGACCCTCGCTGCTCGTACACTTCACTAAACACGGGACCCATGGCTTGGAGTATCCGCTGGTACAAGAGTCGCGTAAAAATCTTGTAACAAGCGTTTAAACATGTTATCGGGCGGTAGTTCTTTGGTTCGGACAAGTCTCCGTTCTTGGGGAGTAGGACGGTTCGCCTCTCAATAAACCAGGAAGGGATTGCCTGCCCCTCATTAACCCAGGAGTTAAAAATTCGGGCTAGGGCCTCATGGGTTGACGGAAATTTCTTCCACCAGTAGGCGTTAATTCCATCAGGCCCAGGGGCAGCAAAGTTCTTAGCACCCATAAGAGCACCTCGAACTTCCTCCACAGTTATTGGTGGGCACAGTTGCTTTGGTGGTAGAAACCCCCTCACGAAGGTTTCGAACTGTGCCAGGGCTGGTGTGTTTACGTTAAGCGGACGAGTTATCTCGTAAATACCCCTTCAGAAGTTTTCCACTCTCTCAGCGGTTGAAGGATTATCAATAATCCTCGGCGGCGTCTAAAATAGGCGACTGGGGTTTTCGAAAAACAACTTGTTTTCCGAAATGCCCCTCGCCCGCCGAATTAGATTTTGTTTGGCAGTCACTAGTATCCGTATCCTTTCGCAGCACTGCTGCTTGATGGTCTGCAACAGCGCTTCGTTCAGTGTGTGGTGGATGCGTCGCAGGTTGGCGGCTATGCGGCGCACTTTTGGCGTAAATGGCCTGCCTGCTACTCTGTATTCCAACACACACTGTATACGGGATACTTGCTGCCTTGCTGAGAGGATTTTTGCTTCCATCTTCTTCACTCGGCGTTGCGCCCTGTCGACGCAGGGGTCCCTGTTGGGCACCCTGGGCGACACGGACCAAGCTGCCTCGTAGACGGCGCAATTAATACGCCAGATGTCAGCTTCTTCTGTTAAAGCATTTAACAATTCTGCGTCCGCTCTAGCTAGGTCTTGTGGTTTCGGGCACTTAGTCTTGTGCAGCGCCCTGCGGTCTCGGAGTCTCTCTTCCGGTTCTACGGGAAGCTCCTCTTCAGCTACATGTATCTGTGGTTCCTGTTCCTCAGGTACTGCCGGCTGTTGAGGTCTTCTAACATATCCCCTTCGCCGAAGATAAGATACAAAGTCTCGCAGGCTCTGAGCAGTAAATGTATTATACTCAGGATGCATATCATTCCAAAGCTCGTGCATACGAACCATATATCCCCTTCGACCTGGGCTACTGCTCTCATAGCATTCCAGCAGATCGTCTCTCAGATCATCTGTCCACTCAAAGCGTCCTTGGTCATTGCGGTTGTCGTCGGGCAATCCATCCGGTTGGGCCCCTCCACCTTGCCTCTGACACCTTATTCAACGGGGTCGGTTGTGGGGGCCCTCTCGTTCCTCTGCGTTTGGAACCGAGCTAAGGGACTGGCAGGAGGTTACCCTGGTCAAGACAAGCAGAATTTCGTCCTTGCGGGTCACCTGTGTTGCAGGTTGCCGATCCGATTTATTATTATTATTATTATTATTATTATTATTATTATTATTATTATTATTATTATTATTATTATTATTATTATTATTATTATTATTATTATTATTATTATTATTATTATTATTATTATTATTATTATTATTATTATTATTATTATTATTATTATTATTATTATTATTATTATTATTATTATTATTATTATTATTATTATTATTATTATTATTATTATTATTATTATTATTATTATTATTATTATTTTCTTGCTTTTAAAATTATATTATAGCTTATACACTTAACCTAATCATTTTTATTTAAGCAGTAAATCAGAGGCTGAACCTAGCAACAAAAGGCAGAGTTCGTACTTCCTGTTTTTGGGAAAACAGGCAGCAGCACTCTTCCACTCAACCTATTAATAGAAATGGAACGGTGCTTCTAGAGGCTTTAGGGAAGAGGTTTTAAAAAAAGCTAACAGCGAATCTTTAATGATTTTTTTCGGACTTTCTGCTCATGATAAAAAAAAAATTGGGGTCCCCAACTGGAGGCCCAGGGCCTATCAAGTATTTTTTTTTAATGAGAAGGTACCACTTGTGGCACCATTTTGGAAAGCTTATTAAAAAAGGAACCTAACACACTACTTTTTTTACATCTGTCAACTAATGTGTCAAAAATTTAAATAAACCTATTTTTTGTCAATTGTTTTATTTACTAAGCGGAATAAAAAAAATCCACACAAGAACATTATTGGCGGCCCATTTGGGGGGCCCTCACTGAAGGTCCAGTGCCTACCAACATTTTTTTCGTGAGGATTTACCAGTTGTGGCACCTTTTTGGAAAGCTTGTTAAAAAAGAAATTCGAATAAATAATTTTTAAAAAACCTATTTTTTGTTAATTGTTTTAGTTTCAAAATAAACTGCACATTTTTTTAGTTACTAAGTGGAATAAAGAAACTACCACACAAGGATATTATTGGCGTAAAACTTTTAACACATGGGTTGACAGATGTCAAAAAAATGTATTTAATCGAATTTATTTTTTAACAAGCCTTCCAAAAACGTGCCACAAATGGTACCTCCTCGTGAAAAAAATTTTGGTAGGCCACGGGCCTTCAGTGAGGGCCCCAAATGGACCGCCGGTACTGTTCTTGTGTGGTATTTTCTTTATTCGGCTTAGTAAAAAAATTTTTGACACATTGGTTGATAGATATAAAAATCTAATGCGTTAAATTTCTTTTTTAACAAGCTTTCGAAAAAGGTGCCACAAGTGGTACCTTCTCATTAAAAAAAAAATAGTGGTTAGACGCTGGGCCTCCAGTTGGGGGCCCCAAAAATTTTTTTATCATGGACGCAAAGTCCGTAAAAAATCATTAAAGATTCGCTTATTAGTTTTTTTAGAAAATCTTCCCTAAATTCGCTAGAAGCACCGTTTGATTGAAAGAATCGCACCCTGTATATAGCGGTGAATATAAAAGTGTGAGAATATGGTTTTTTTTATGTAAAACTAAATATACAAAGTTTGTTAACGTGCAAAGTTATACTTTCTGTTTATTTTTGTTTTAATAAATGTTAGTATGATTTTTGATTCCTGAAATTATTTGTATCTAGGTTCGGGAGTAGGGGAGGGGCCCGCTTGTTCAAGGGTGCTAAGGGCCCGGTAGACCCTGGAACCGGCGCTGAAAACGTGAATGTTTCAAAAACGAACCAAAGAATTTAAGAAAACTAAGGGGATATAATACCCATGTTCTCTATCTAAATTTTAGAGATCAATTTTACTTCATTCAGGATGTGTAATTAGAACTGGTTAAATTTTTCTTCCCCGTTTTCCTACAAACGATATTTTTTTTTTTTTGGTATTACATTTACTTTTAAAAATATGGCCATTGTAAGTTTATAAAAACTCACTCTTTATATTGTAGGTACGACGGCATTCAAGAATTTAGACGGCCACCAAAAATATACTGTTTTTAAATTCCATTGTATTCCCGAAACAAGCAACTAAACAAATATTATTTTAATTGGCTCGAATAAAAAAAACCAACTCCATCCCATATTTAATGTTGTTCTTTTGAACGAAACAATAGTTAGAGATAAATGGATTTCCTGTAAATGAGTATTAAATAATTTTCCAGAAATTCATGGTTTTTAGTAAGGGTAGGGGAGCTCGCCAAAAAAAAAGGGCAAACGTTTTGGAAAGGCTGATATTTCGAACTTATAAAAGGTTAGTTATGGGTTACACCAGAGGTAATAGTGGAGTAAATTCGTAAGCAGAAACTGCAAAAAGGGTATATTCTTTTATATTTAGCATTGTAATACCTAATACCAAAAGCTAAATTTGCAGTCGAGGATCCTCCATTTTTCGACCCCAGAAACCAAGATGGCGGCTGTCAAAGTTCGGAAAAAATGTGTTTCTACGTTTTAAAAAAATCAATTCAAAATTAGCCGACTTATAGTAAGGAGGTCCCACTTAATATGGAAAAAGTTGACATATGCCACTTTAAAACAAAATGGCAGCCGAATTTCAAAATTTAGTTTTTCTTAATATTTCATATTAAAGCTACTGGCCAGTTCTTTGATCTTACAATAAATAAAATTAAATTATTTAAAATGGCGGTCAAACTCTCGATAAAAGATTATTTTTCCCATCTCGTGTGATATTTACAGCAATTACTAAATCGAGAACGCTTATTTTAAAAATTGCAAAAAAAAACAACAATTGTGTCAAATCAAAATGGCGTCGACTAGAATAAAAAAAACAACATTATTGTTCTGTGCGTTAACATTTTTGCACAAACAAAAGCAATTTAAGGATGAGGTCGAGGATGAGGTAAATAAATTTGTGTGTCGAAAACAAAATTACATGTTAATAATTCAGTTTCTAATGGCGGACGCGTAAAGAAAGTATTTTTTTCGTAAGTTAAACGAGAAACAGCACATATGAGATTTCGTGAAATTTGACACAACGATCACTATTTTGCACAATATTTTTTGTTAACTTACGAAAAAAACAACAAAAAACACTTTTTACCTAATAAGCGTCCACACGTCACAAAAATTTCAAAATACTTACGCACATCCTAAAATTACTTTTGTTTGCGAAAAAACGTTCACACGCAGAAAAATAATGTTGTTTTTTTTTATCTTAATCGCCGCCATTTTGATTTGCGAATGACATATGTTATTTTTTTTTAGCTTTCGAAAAAATTGAAAAAAAAAACATTTTTTTGACTTAACCGTCTGCCATTAAAACTGAACTACTAAAATGTAATTTTTTTGACACAGAAATTTAAAATTAATTTACCTACCATCCTAAAACTGCTTTTGTTTGTGCAAAAATGCTAACGCGCAGAAAAATAATTATTTTTTTACCTTAGTCGCCGCCATCTTGATTTGCGAATGACATGTCATTTTTTTGCAATTTTTGGAATAAGCGTCCTCGATTTGGTATACAGCAAACGGGAAAATTACTTTTTTATCGAGAGTTTGGCCTCCACTTTAAATATAAAATGTCAAATCCAAATTTTTTGACAATTGTAGGGAGAAGATCAATGATGATCGTATCTACTAAAAAATAAAAAAACATGTGGTCTATAGGTTAATAAGGTCTCTTATAGTTTTGAGATATCAAGCGCCATTTTTAAACCCGCTTATAAACCTGACTTTTTTTACTGTGAGATCAAAACCCAAGTAACATTTTAGATTGCTACATAGTTTTATTATTTTTGAACTTTTTTATAGGGTCGTGAATTTTATAAGAAAACTTTCACATGTTAATGCTTATAAAGGTAATGGAAAAACCAGACGAGCATTATTCTTCCAAAATTAGCAATCAGAATATTCTTATTACTATATTTATAAAACTTTTGTCTTAGGTTTTATAATATAGCAAACAAAACATTTTAAAAAGCCTCCCTATAAAACTTTTGGTTTTTGGGTTTTATAATTTAGCAATCAAAACCTTTTAAAAACTATTCTAATAAAACTTTTAGCTTAAAGTGGTTCGAGTTTTATAAAATAGTTAGCAAAACATTTTAAAAACTCTTCTTATAAAACTTTTGGTTTAAATTCATTTAAGTTTTATAAGATAGAAATAAAAACTTTTTAAAGGTAATCACTACAAAACTGTTGGTGTCCATAGCTTCACAAGCTTTTATAAGATAGCAAGAAAAACTTTCTGAAGATTTACCCTAAGCTTTTCATGTGTAAGAGTTTTTTAAGTTGTTAGGTAGTAACCAAAACCTTTTCAATAATTTTGATATAAAACCTTCGCTTTAAAGAGAAAGCCAAAATCACGTGACTAGGTAAATTAGTCATGCAGCAGACGCGCAAAAGACCAAGTGCCCAATACATAAGGGGCCTGAATATTTGTTCGCACGTGTGCACATAAATTTTATGGATTTTATTTTAAAAAAAAAACAAATTTTTCTGGCAAAATTATCCGCGAGCACTGACAATGACGGAAGATGCTGTCAAATATCAAAGAAAACATTTTGGTTAGTTAAAATGGCTAAGTGGCCACTAGGACTACAGTTTACCAAATAATTAATCACTATCGAGGGAAACCAGTTTAATGGTAATTACAACTTCTTGGTATTCTATAAGGGTTTTGATAACCCTTATAAACCTTAATGTAAAATATCTGACTGGCAGCCATTTTTCTAAACATTTTCATAATTCAAAAATTTTGTATTTTTGATTTTAAATTCCAAACAGTATAATAAGTTATGTAATAATAGTTGATTTATTAATCGTTCGACCTGCATTTTTTTATTTGTTCACTATTTTTTGAATTACAGGAACTTTAAGAAAACTAACCCTACTTTTTTCTCCATAATTTTGGTTAAAAATTCTTTATATTACTTTTTTTTTCAAGCGCGCATGTTTTTAGAAGTCAGAAATGAATTCTACACGATAAAGACGACGTGGCTTATAGGATTTCTCATAGAGAATCGATATAAACATCAATAATTATAATATTATAACCTATAAATATTTGTCAAAATTTCTGTAAAGAAGGAAAGCAAATACCATATAGATGATATGGTTAAATCAATAAGGGGCGGGGTCAAATTGGACGCGCTAAAACCCTCTGACAACCATTTGAAAACTACTTGTAGTTGGCTTGAGATTTTATAAAGGGTTAGAGAATGTTTTTAAAGATATTTTTTAAAACTAAAACTCATTGGAAAGTAGTAATGTATCCCTTTATAAAAACTGATACTTAAGACTTATAAGGGGTTTATAAGAGTCCTGAAAAGGTTTTAAAGAGAACCTAATACAACTTTTTGTTTTATTAAGTAGTTGCCAGAAGGTATTGATCGCCATTATAAAAAAATAAATGTAACTTGGGAAAGCAGGTCACTAACTTTAATATAAGATAAGAAAAACTAAATTTTTGAAATTTGACTGCTATTTTGTTTTGAAGTGACATGTCGATTCGATTTTTTTACAAACGTAGGAAATATAATTTTTCTAACTTTAATAGCCGCCATCTTGGTTTCTGGGGTCCGAAAATGGGGTATCCTCGACTGGAAATTCAGCTTTTCGTGTTAGATGTTACTATGCCAAATATACTGGAGAACAAAAAAAATACAACACCAGAAAGGACAAATATTTTTAAAGTAATTTATTTATATATTAATATACATACATTTCCAAGAAGATTCTTCCATGATAATCATCAAAGAATTAATAATGAGTGGCTGCTCCATGGTTATTTATGCACTCGTTTGTTCTATATATCATATTGAGGAACACTCAACCAAATCCTCCTTACGGCATGCCAGAGTTCATCTAATTTTCCAGGGGGACGTGTTAATCGACTAAGATTGCGCCCTATCATATCCCATACGTGTTTGATAGGCGACAAGTCAGGCGATCTGCTGGTCATTCCACGCCAAGTTCATGTAAGAAGTCAGTTGTTTCACGAGCAATATGCGGTCTGGCATTATCTTGTTGAAAGATCGCATTTGGGATAGTTTGTAGGTAGGGATGTAAAACTGGCTGCAGCACTTCATCGATATATCGCCGAGCAGTCAGATTGCCGTTGATAAGGACTAGAGGTGATCTGCTTTCTAAATATATAGCACCCCATACCATGATACTTTGCTGTCTTGCTATATCACGTTGAACAGCAAAGTCTGCATTTCGTCTCTCGCCTCGAAATCGCCTAACCCTCATGCATCCATCATGGCCGCTTAAACAAAACCTGGATTCGTCGCTGAAGCTTATGGTATTCCATTCATCATTCCAGTTTTGCCGAGCCCTGCACCACTCCAAGCGGCGAGCCTTATGTTGTGGGTTAAAAGGTAGCACCAAAAGCGGACGGTAAGCCCTCAGCCCCATACCAAGCAACCTTCGATTTACTCGTCGTGTAGCTGCAACTAGAACATCTTTTACTTGGCGTATACTGTCCCGTCGATTTCCGAGAGCAAGAAGTCTGAGATGCCGTAAATCACGACCTTGTAGTAATCTAGGGCGTGCAGAACCCGCACGACTTCTATAAGTCTCATCATTGGACCACCTTCTCCAAACTCTTTACACTGTAAACCAAAACCAGCCTCTTTCATGCCCACGATGCGTCCTTTCTCGAAGTCGTTTAAATGATGAAGTTGTTGGCGACCGCGAACTCTTGGCATTTTTATTTTTTAAATAAACTGTAAAAAATCCAAAAAGACCAAACACTACGAGAAAAATTATTTAAAATTTTCAGAAAAGGTCTTCTATGTGTTGGTTGTTTTTGAAAATGAATAGAAAAAATCTGTGAAAAAAGGAAACATTAAAAGACAAAAAATGTATCAAATATTTCTTTTGAGATAAGGTATACACACAAATAATTTTCATTCAACTAACTCCATGAAAAAAATATACCCTTTTGCAGCTTTCTTTTGACAATCCCTACAAATTTACTCCACAATAACGAGTTTGTATAAAATTAAGAGAATAGAGAGTTTGATTTGGTGGACCCCTTTTGTGTCGTTTTTAATGTTATCAAGTAATTTTGTTTCTGCTAAAAAACAGATAAAATGGTCTTATTTACACCAATATTGCACCAAAATAACAAGAAAAATAAAAAAAAAATCACTAGGAAATCCTAAATTTAATAATTATCTATCTTGGGCAAAAGTACCTCTAAATCGGCCCGCTTTTTTTCATCGAAGACTGTAATCTAGAAAAAATATATAGAGGAAGAATTTGTTTAAAATGAAACGATATATACCGTGGCAACAAACTGTTGTAAGTATCAAATTGGCCATTTCTGAAAATTCCAAAAATCGGTGTGCTAGTCACTGGGGGTCGTCTGATGTCCTATTTATCGCAATTCGCTCTTCGCCTGCTGATTGCAATTAAGTTTCTTACCTTAATGTGCCTTAATTGAGCACCGGAGGCAAATAACTGTTTAGAAAACGGTCGTTTTAAAGTTGTTGTTTTACATCGACCGGAAAGCCGGTCTTTTCCAGATTCAGATTTATGACTGCCAGTATGGAAAAAATTGTTACTTTTTGTTCTCCTGTTTTCTCTTTTCGGTTCTCTTTGTAATCAAGTTGGGCATAAGAACTACATACAATCATCGTTATTCCATGCTCCGATTCCTTAATTTTTCACATTTTATACGATTACGCGGTGTGTTTTGTATTGCTCACATAAAAATGCCTATGACATTCAAACTATATTCGCCAAAAACCCAGCTGATCCTATTTTTAAAGTTTCATGCTAATAAACAACTTTGTAAAACAGATTTTGATGCAATTATAATTTATTATTGGTAGTAAAACAATATCTGTGTCATTTCCACTCGGGAACGATTCATTTAAAATGCAAGCTACTTTTAAATCGGATCTTTGGCGAGCCGAAGGCGAGCTGTGCATTACTTAAAGTGACAAAGCAAGTTAATAATGTTCTGATTTGTTAAATACTGATAAAATTAAATTAAAGGCAATGTAAGGCAGATAAATAGCTTAATTAAAACCAGTAAAAATACCAGGGTCATTTTTTTTAGATTTTATGATGAGGAGATAATACTATTTTTATGAAAAATAATATTTTTTTAATTAATTTATTTTTGAACGTACGTAAAAATAGCATATAAAAGTTGAAGACCAGGTAATTGTAAGTAAATTTCATTTTTGTGTGCAAAAAAAACGGAATGATTTTAAATAGCGTTTGTTAGTTCTTTACCTAGTTTAACAAGTGATAGCTCTGTTAAAAGCGCATGAAATTCCCCTTCGACGAATTTAAAAAAGTTGGCGGCCAACTTAAAATCAAAGGTGGTGGACATTGTCAAAATGAAGCATATATTTCAACTCGTTTCTTTTTAACCACTTAAATGAAATTAAAAAATTAACACTATTCAAAATTCAAATAATATTAAAATATTATTAACAAAAAAAAAATATAGTTAATGTAAGGCAGATGCATTAAAAAGTTGAATTAGAGATTTATAGCCTAATTAAAACCATAAAGTTACCGGTGAAATGTTTTTTGTAGAATTAATTGATATCACTATTTTTATAAAAATCAATTTTTTTTAATTATTTTATTTATGAAGAGACGTTAAATTTGTAAATACAAAAGTTTAAGATCAAATAATGATCAAGGCTGTCTGGGTTACACCGTATTCATAAAAAAAGGTATATTCCGAACCAATTAATGTATTTTTTTCCCTTACTATTTACAATTTTACCAATTTAAAAGCTATATCACAATGAATGAAAAATTTTAGAAATAGGAATAGAGTTTGAAATATGAAGTGTTCTACAAAAAAAACATTTTTTCATACCTTTATCAAAAACACGATATTAGCAACTGGTTTCGATTATCGAAACAAAAAAAATGTACATGCAGTTTTTAGGCAAATTTAAAGAACTATTTACTCTTAATTAAAAATTCGGTCATTTCCTCAGGTTTTCGCACAAAAATTATTACTAAAACAAAACGATTGTGTCATCAGTGGATGTAGTGTTTGAGTTTTTTGTGAGTACTTTTCTGTTTTTTTTTAGGATTTTTGATAACGGTATAACTCGCGGCTAAACTGTGGTTTTTTTACTCGCGGGCTCGATATTTAAACCAAAGACGGTTCGGTTTATTATGTTTTAAACCATCTTCAGAGAAATCTGTAACAATATAAAGAAACTTTTTTTTTATTTGTTACAGATTTCTCTGAAGATGGTTTAAAACAAAATAAACCGAAACGTCAAAAAAAAAGTAGTTTAAATCATAATTGACCGCAATCCAAGAAATTCACCAAAAAATTTTTTAAGTTTACTCGGTCAGGAATCACCTTACGAAATTTAAACCAAAGCTTGTAAAAACAAACTATTTCATCCACGATTAGTAAAAATTACTTTTACAAAATACTTTTTGCACATAATTTTTCTTTCTTTTTTGTAACTTATAAAGTAAAAACTTTTTATATCGCCGAAAATGGCAAGAAATATTTGCCTTGAAAATAGTGTCAGGGAAAAATAAAACTTTATTATGGCTTCCGATCTTTCGCGGCGACAAACAATAGATAACCGTAAATTCTTGACTTAGTTGGAAAAAGGCGAAAAAGAAAAACACAGCTTAACTTCTATTCGGAAAAAGAAGTAAAGAGCCCCGCGATGAATTATCTTGAGTGGTATTTTACAGCCCGGATTGTAAGAACCAACACTGTATCTAGATAGCAGCGTCAAAATATTCAAAGGCTTTTTAACAGGCGAGTAAAGAAAATCATTTTGGGTGTACACAAGTAAAATTAAAAATATTTAAAACAACAACCTCTGTGAATTTTTCTAAAAACTACCCCCGTTTGCTCCGCCCCTAAATCGCTTTTTTTTTTAACTGACGCAACTGAAATATAACAGTATCTAATTTACATCTACTAACCAAATTTCATCATAATCCGATAAAAGGTTTACAATTTACACCCGATAATACTTCACACTCCATTTATAAACTGTGGAGTTTTTACGCACCCGACAATCCAAAATAAAACAAGTTTTTGGCACCCACTCGGCCTTGATGTGTTGTTTAATACTTGCCACCTTTTCCTCAACACAAATCTACTTTCGAAAGCCACCAAATCGATGTGCATTATAAAGGCGAAATCGAAAGCGAGCCCCAAAACAAAATTTGTTGTAAAAGTGTGTCAAACGCCCTTCAGAAATCGCTAAAACTTATTCATTAAAAAAAATGGTAATAAAAAACTACCCGACTGCTACTTCCAAATCGGGTTTAGTGTACACAATAGAAATAGATTTAGAACTAGCAGTCGGGTAGGGATACCAACCCGACCCAACCCAACCAACCCCACCCCGTACTCCTTGGTGGTGCGGGGAAGCGGGGTGTCAGTCGGGACTCTCAGCTTTCCAGCGATACCACTTTTATCAAAATCGGTTCAGTTGTGCGGTCTCTATCGTGGCAAATATAAACATACACACATGCATACATACAAACTCCATCCAACTTAAAAAAACATTACCCTCGTATCGTAGGCAGTCGGGTAAAAATGTGAAATCTGGGGATTGTGTGAAGACCAAGGTCAACTACAGAATCTATCCTCGAAAATATGCTCTGGAGATTGTCAGTACTTCGACGTCAAAGTTTTTTGGGGCAAATGAGGCGGTATATAGGCCTGACGTTCGGGGCAACAGTTTGAGCAGAAGTTATAGGCAGAAGCCAAGCTGAGACGGCCTCAGGCTGGGAGATTAAATGCCCCAAGTATCGAACTCTATCTTAGAGACATCAACCAATGCTCTGTGGGGCACTTTATTACATATACAGGGATCATCCAGAAAGTGTTTTTGAGATAACATCGGGAATGATTATTTTACCCGAAAAAATATTTTGTAAGCATTTTCGAATAAAACTATAAAAGTTGTGAGAGGTATGGTATTAAATATCCATTATTTATTCTTTTATCTCAGTTTTTTTCTTGGCAATAAAGAAATTCAATTTTTCCTAGATATATTCCAAAGAGTTTTATATTCCTTTTGATGTTTATCAGCTGTCAACTTGGATATTATTTTAAGACATAGGATAAATTTTTCGAAGGCTCTTTGCCGTCATGTCTAATAAAAAAAAACACGATACATAGACTCAGAAGTAGGATACTCCAACAAAATGGAAAAAGTTTCTTTTTTCCAAAATTGGCGAAGCAAAGAAATAAGAATATATAAAAGATAAAGCCGTTTTTTTATGATACAAGGTGACCAAGCGAAAAGTTTTTGGATAAGATCACCCCCCTTAAAATTTGTTTAGGGGAGAGAAGATAATTTTCTATTAGCAGGGAGCTTTTGACTCTTTAGGGACCCATCCCGTTTAGTACACTTTATTCTTTGGTTGAGGGGAGATAGGATTAAAAATCGTGATCAATCACAAATTATTAGTCTTATCTCCGCCCACTAAAGGATTGTATATAAGATAGAGCATAGATTAATTTAGTTCATTGTTTATCGTCTCCTGATGATGCTAACGTTGTTAGCGAAACGCGCGTCGAGTGCAAAAAAGTGTAGTTTTGGTTTGTGGAAAACAATCATAATTTTGTTTTAGTGCAACCAAAGGTTCCAAATTCCCAACATAGACTCTTTAGGGGTTTATCCACAATCTGAAGTTAATATTATAAATTATGTAGTTCTATATTGTTCATAACATTTTTCCATGTTATAAAACTTTTTATTTGAGCCACGTTTTTTGTCATAATACTATGGAAAACAAAAGTTAATTTATTAGTAAAATTGTTTACAGAACAGGCAATATTAAATTGCAAATATTTAGAAAATTAAAATTTTTATTGATAAAATGAACTTTTAGACAATGGTTAATGGAGAATGTTGTTTATTATGTTTTATAAAATAATGAGAAAAATTTGGAAGAGTTGACAGACTTTTAAGCCTTTTGTCTTATAGCATTAAATAAAAACTTCACTGCTTAAAGATTTTTATACAATTTAAGCAGGAAGTTCTTAAATGCTAACTTTTACGATGTTTGTAAAATATTAAAGTCTGAGTTAGGACCCGCTTCCCTCAAATTCGCGCTTGGTTGGTGTTCTATATCTATCGAATGATGTCAATTATTTTTTAGAGGTTGTAGACTTTAAAAATATTTAGAAAAGATTTGTGGCGTAGAGGGCAAAGGGTGAGGGAATAAATCGGAAAAAAGTTTTTCCTCGACCAAGATTTAGTTGGAAATTCGCCATCTGACACCTCCAATAAAACGCTATATGTCGTGTATCGTTGGTTGATAGATAAATAGAAATTTCGTACAACTAATAATCGTGAATGTGTATCTCCTTGTCTTTATAACATGTCTAGATTTTTAAAGCCGCAGTAGGCTTCAAAGATCTCCCCACTACTAACAAATGAATCGGACAAAAGGATTTCCGAATAGCCAGTTAAAACCCGAGTTCCTCGGTAGCTCAGTTGGTAGAGCATTAGACTGGTATTCTAGAGGTCCCGGGTTCAAATCCTGGTCGAGGAAAAACTTTTTTCCGATTTATTCCTTCACCCTTTGCCCTCTACGCCACAAATATTTTCTGTAAATTTATTAGGGCGCTAAATTTTCCCTTCATTTTGTAAATATGTTTGGCTGAAATTATTAGTTGGAAATTCGCCATCTGACATATTCAATAAAACGCTATATGTCGTGTATCGTTGGTTGATAGATAAATAGAAATTTCGTACAACTAATAATCGTGAATGTGTACCTCCTTGTCTTTATAACATGTCTAGGTTTTTAAAGCCGCAGTAGACTTCAAAGATCTCCCCACTACTAAAAAATGAATCGGACGAAAGGATTTCCGAATAGCCAGTTAAAACCCCAGTTCCCCGGTAGCTCAGTTGGTAGAGCATTAGACTGGTATAGAGGTCCCGGGTTCAAATCCTGGTTGAGGACAAACTTTTTTCGATTTATTCCTTCACCCTTTGTCCTCTACGCCACAAATCTCTTCTGTAAATTTATTAGGGCGTGAAATTTTCCCTTCATTTTTTAAAAATATTTATCGAATAGTTTCCTAAACTTTTTTCAACAAAAATGAAAGCTTTGCGCAAATTTAGTGGAGCAAACCGTCTAAAATCATAATTTAAATTCGGTAAATAAATGTGTAGGATCTATATGGAAATTATAAATTATTTCAACGACAATAATAACACAATTCAAGGATAAACTAAAACAATAATAGAATTAATATGATATCGATTTAATAAAATATATCGAGTAATACATACAGGGTGACAATTTAAGAACTTACATTGATCATATTTTTTTTAATACCTACGTAAACTTTTGAGAAACAAGAAAATTCCGTTTCCACGAAATAAAAAGGAATATATTTGACTAATTTTTCAACCCCTCCCCCTTCACCCTTTTTACAGCTGTTAGGACTATTCCCACCCACTTCAGGCACCAGCTTACTTGTGATACCTTCTTCGAAAGCTTATGAAAAACACTTTTCATCAAAATTAATGACCGTTAGATTTTCCCAGAAACTAACCAAGAAACATTTGTTGCTTTTTTTGGAAATGGGGTTGAATGTCAGTGGTGGAGAGAAGATGGAGGGGAGTATGTAATTTTATATAGGCAAAACTTAACTTTACATTTTAGAAAGTAAAATTACATTATAAATTTGTTATAGTATTAAATGTAAAAGTAATATGATTTTTGTCTTAGTTTACACAAATTTTGTAAAAAAATTAAATTGATTTGTAAAAAGCAATCGTAAATTTTCATACTTTTATATTAGTGCATTGTAGGTTTTCAATTTGTCACCTTATATTATTTAGCATAGTGAACAACAAACTAAAATTAAAAATATATGGTTTTTCTTACTTTATTCGTCATAACTTTTTTGTATGGGGGATGGCGCAATTCTTCTTTACCGTGTGTCGTCATTTTTACTTGACTTCAAAAAAACGATTTCAAATTAGAGAAAAAATGTTTCTTTTAATAAAGTAATAAATTCAAAGAATGCAACAACTAAAGACATTCTTTATAGCAACAACAAAACAGGAATTAAAAAAGTCACATTTTAGAAATCGCTTAAAGAAAACTAAAACAATAAAATTAAGGACAAACAAAATACTGCACAACGATTGTTGATGTTATTATTTTAACTATTTAAAATCTAATCTAAAATGCGCTCTTTCTACCCGCCCTTTCACATCTTTGAAGAATTGTTAAGTGATCTCCCTCGCATTTTTCTCATTTTTGCCGAGTACGTCAAAATTAAAGAAGCTCAATAAAACCAATATTAGAACGGATTTAAATTCAATTCGTATAAAAAGCTGAAAAACTCTTTTTCCTTTTCGATCATTCGAGCTCCCTTTCAGGAATTTACTTCGCCAATAGTTTGGGATTTATGAAGATCTATAAAATAAAGTTTAATCACTATAGCCATCGCTTTGACATTTTAAGGAAAAGGAAACGTCTTTTTAACCTTTATCCAGCGTATGAATTGACTGATGAATCTCAAAGCCACTGTAGACGCTTATGCAATGTTTTAACAATTCGCTAGGCATCATAATTGATAATGTTATACGATATAACTCTTCTATTTAATCATCCCTTGCAAATATGTAACGCGTTTAGTGACTACTTCTCATCTGTATTCGTACCAAACGATACACCGTCACTTATTTTAGAAAGTTGTCAAACAGATTTTGCCATTAACATGTCATTTCGGTGTCACAAATCGAGAGATCGATGGATGAGGTCGATATAAAGAAAAGTCCCGGTATTGACGGAATTCCTGGAATATTTATAAAGACTTGCAAAGTAGCTCTACTCGAACCACTCCATATTATTTATAATAAATCTCTTTCTTGTGCATATTTCCAAACATCTGGAAAACAGGTCTTATCGTACCAGTCTTCAAAAACGGCAGCAGGTGCGAAATTGATAATTATAGATCCATAACGCTGTTGTGCATTTTTGGGAAATTATTCGAGTCTATATTATTCAAGGAGTTATTTTTTAAAACCAAACATCTATTGGATTCTAGACAAAGTGGGTTTTTTCGAGTACGATCAATAATCACTAATTTGCTGCGGTTTGTGCAAGACATTTATGATGCCATGGACAACGCAGCTCAAGTTGATGTCGTATACACCGATTTTTCAAAAGCCTTTGATAAAGTTCATCACCCAACTCTTTTAGTAAAATTAAAAAACTTCGGTGTGTACGGCACCCTCTTGAAGTTGCTGGAGTCCTGTAGTATGTTAGAATTGAAGATTGTATGTCTAGTTGCAAAAAGGTCACTTCAGGAATTGCCCAAGGTTCTCATCTACCAGAATATTGCACAGAAAATCGTTTAATCTTAAACACAAACAAATGTCAAAAAATTTCGTTTACTCGAGGTCGCAACGAAGTTTCTTTTCAGTATTCTGGATTGGGAAAACCTCTTAAAAACTGCGATTTTGTTCAGGATCTTGGAGTGTGGATGGACAAGAAACTTTCATTAGATAAAAATATAGAAGAGTCCGTCAAAAAGGCCTGCAAGAACATGGGATTTATATTAAGGATAACTAAAGAATTTACGTCTTATAAAACATTGGTAATACTGTATAATTCCTACGTGAGCTCACATCTTGAGTTCGCTTGTCTGGTACATTGCAAGACTTGAAAAAGTTCAATACAAATTTGTTAAAAATGTAAATTTTAAATATTTGCACAGCAACGAGACATACGAAAATCAACTAAAAATTTTAAAACTTAGAAAACTCTCTACACGTCGCAATGTCCACCAAATGATTTTCCTTTACAAATTAATTCATAACCAATCCGACTGTTCTGATATACTTGAAAGGCTGTCCTTTAAGACGAACAGACATTATGACTGCCGAGTCTTTTTTCTGTTTTACACTGCAAGATATTTAACAAATGCTTCTTTAAACTCATCTATAATAAGTTTACAACAATCCTATAATGTTTATTTTAATCATATTTACATATTTAATGTTTCGCTTCAAAGCTTTAAACGTTTATGTTAGGTAAAAATAATAATTAAATTATTTAAGTTTCAAGTTTGCACCAAAAAAATTGTAATTCTATGTTTACTTGTAGTTGTTATGATTATCGACATTATTATCTAATTGTTGTTAATTGTATGTTTGTAGTTTTCCGCAATAGGACTGCGCCACTGCAGTCTGTGGAAGACTCTTTTTGCAAATAAATAAATAAATAAAGATATACAAAAGTAATTTAATTTTAATATCCGTGATTGATTGGTTGATTTATTTGTGAGTGTGCCAGTTGAACAATATTCACTGCGACCACCTATTGTGGATCGCTTCCAAGATTGATTTTCACTACATGTTTAGCCCTTTATAAAGAGGTTTGTAACTTGTTTTGGTAAGGCAACATTCAAATTCCCTGCGTCGGCCCGACGTAGATAATTGAGTTCTGTAAAAGTTTCTTTTTAAGTTTCTTTGGTAATAAAATATCATCTTTTCTATTTTGAAGTTTCGATTCCTAAAAAAATCATCTTCAGTGTATTTTAGTACTTTTTTAAATATGGCGGCAAAGCGAATGTTTTTTTTTAAAGGCTTATATGTCTTATCAATAGTTTTTTTTATCGAAACTGATGATTAAAGTTATAGCAAAAAACAATTTGTCCGGTTTTTTTGGGGTTCACCCGGTATGATCATATAATATGCGAAATAAAGTCGAAAGCTCCGCGAAAATCAATAAAAGCTGTTTTAGTCTTAGATGATTTTGGATTGCAGAGTGAAGTATCGAAAAACCCGATTGACTTTCAGGGATTATTTTATAACTTTCCCACCAGTTTACTAATCTGTTAAGCAGCATTTGGCTGTCCTTTTTTTAAAAACCATAGAGAATATTATGCTTTACTCAGGATTGCAGTCCAACATTTTGCGTGTAATTCATTTTCAGTTTTGCAGTAGTTCGATATTTTACAACAACAAAATCGAATAAAAAATACAAAAGATCAAAAGATCTTAGATGGCAATAACGAAAATTCAAACTGGGATGAGCATGCCACAAGGAACATACAAAGGACCAAAAAAAACTGGGTAACCAGCGTGAGCCGATCAGTGGTTTCACTGGTCACCCTCCCCATACATCATTAAACACCATCATACACTTTGATTTCCAACCTTGAATCACTCACAAATAGGCATCGTTCTGCACTGATACTTATCCAAGTTACCTGATACGGATTCGTCCTGGCGTGTTAATATTTCCAATAGGATTATGCTCCTAAGGCAATTAAAACAAATAAAGAAGTTAAAAAACCTCAAAATCAGGTACTTCAACCGAAAAGAAACCAAAAAATCAAAATTGTTTTGTTTGAATCACTCACAAATAGACATCGTTCCGCAATGATCAATGATACTTATCCATGAATTCGTCCTGGCGTGTTAATATTTCCAATAGGATTATGCTCCTAAGGCAATTAAAACAAAACAATTTTGTTTTTTTGGTTTCTTTTCGGTTGAAGTAACTGATTTGGAGGTTTTTTTTATTTGGTGGACATTGCGACGTGTGTGCGTGTAGAGAGTTTTGTAAGTTTTAAAATTTTTAGTTGATTTTCGTATGTCTCGTTGCTGTGCAAATATTTAAAATTTACATTTTTAACAAATTTGTATTGAACTTTTTCAAGTCTTGGAATGTACCAGACAACCGAACTCAAGATGTGAGCTCACGTAGGAATTATACAGTATTACCAATATTTTATAAGACGTAATAACTGATTTGGAGGTTTTTTATCTTCTTTTTTTGTTTTAATTGCCTTAGGAGCATAATCCTATTGGAAATATTAACACGCCCGGATGAATTCATGGATAAGTACCAGTGCGGAACGATGCCTATTTGCGAGTGATTCAAGGTTGAAAATGAAAGTGTATGATCATGTTTAATGATGTATGGAGAGGGTGACCAGTAAAACCACTGAGCTTACCCAGAGCGAAACATCGTTTAATCATTTCTCTTTTCGCTTTGGTCCTTTGTGTGTTCCTTGTGGGATGCTCATCCAAATTTGAATTTTCATTATTTCCACCAAAGATCTTTTCATCTTTTTTTTTTGGTTTCTTTACGGTTGAAGTAACTGATTTGGAGGTTTTTTAACTTCTTTTTTTTTAACAAAATTGAATGTTGCCAAATACTCTTAATTTAAACAGTAAAGGACAGTAAGGGAAAGTAAATATATGACTAATGTAGAAATAATTAATTGGGTCCAAAGTCAAGCCCGGGGCGGAACGAATAAATAAATAAAATTTTTGACATAATTCGAGTATAAAATTTCAGCCTAGAAATGAAACAATGTAATTTTAGTTTTAAATAATAAATGTATATTTTTCGGCTGTCCCAGTGCCTGCAAACGCTGCAAATTGGCGCGAGCGATATCCGTAAAGCAGTTAATTTAATTATTTCAAATATTCGGTATTTCGGCTACCTAGCATGTAAATGTAACCACAAACCGATATTTAAGTGGGTGGTTTACTGCCAAATCTATTACTGGAAGGCCATGCAATTTAGTGTTAACCCAACCACACAACCTGTAATTCAAAACGTACAGGGTGATCCAAATTCGAAAGTATTGTGGAGTTTTGATAGGGAGATAAAAAACTAAAATATATGTTACGAGCTCTATCTTTGAAAAATTAAAGGGGGCTTTTGTGATCCAAATTCGAAAGTATTGTGGAGTTTTGATAGGGAGATAAAAAACTAAAATATATGTTACGAGCTCTATCTTTGAAAAATTAAAGGGGGCTTTTGTGAAAAATATGCGTGTTTGAATATGGCCTATAACTTTTTTTTAATGTAACTCTTTTTTGTGTAAATTGCTTTTCTATGTAAAATTTTAAGTAGAACTTATTTGTACAATTGGATTTTATCTTTATCGTTTAATTTTTGAGATATAACACTAAGTTGGTATTTTTCTTATAGAATGATCTATTTTTAACTCGATACAGGTTGAAATTTCCTTTAAAAAGATGTACTGCACTTTTTACTGGTAACATTTTATATGTTTCTTACTTTTTTTATTTTATTAATTATGTTTTTGTGTTTTTTAATTTTTTACATTTTATCGTCGCTTTTCGCAAAAAGGATTACTAAATAATTAAAACAAATTAAAAGGCATTAAAAAACAAAAAAAAATGTGCGTTACATCATTTAAAGGAAAAAATAGGTCATTCCGTAAGAAAAATACCAACTTGGTGTTATATCTCAAAAACTAAATGCTACAGATAAAATCCAGTTTGACAAATAAATTTTACTATAAAAAAAATTTTGGTTGACATACTGATTAATTTCTCAAAAATCGAGCCCACAACATGCATTAGTTTTTCGCTATGCCCTCGAATTTGAACCACCCTGTACGTCCCACAATCACTATTAACATAAAACAGCTTATCATGCAACTGTCCTGTACCGTAGTCTCATTTGTTTAAACGAGACCTGTTCTATTACCCTATCGAAAAATTCTTAAACGGAGTTTTTTCCCCAGATTTGTTTAAAAATATGTGAAAATATTTACAACCTGGCAATGTTTTGCGTTTATTCTTGTTTGGCCTACAACACTATAAAATGTGTCATTCAATAAAAAAAAATTGGCCAAGATTCTTTTAACTTAGCCAATGAATTTTTAACATTTTTGGTACAATACTGGTGTAAATATGATACATTTCGCCACTACGGAATCCTCGTTCTTAGTTTCGTCTGTCAAATAACATAATACTAAAAAAATTGTTTGTCGTCTAAAAGAACAAAAGTAACCCGTGCAAGCGCAATTTTACATAATAAAATTTAAACCAGCAAAAAGAGGGGCATTCTGTCCACTAAATCACACTCGTGCTGAGAAAAGAAGAGGACGGATGACCGATATCTGGTCACATCCGATTTAGAAAATTTGCAAAGAACACACTTATAAAATATATATACAGACCGCTTCAAGCTACTGCGAACATAGGGCGGAAGAAGTCTAATTTGCCAGTGTACGTACATGCAGAGACACCGCACGCCTATCAGTGAAGCAACCAAAACTCAGGCTTCCGATCGCCATTCGCTGCTGTTCGCCGCCTTTCGCCTTGTATTTAGTACGCATCTAACCACGGTGCTGTGTGGAGCGTAGTCAATGAAACCGGAATTTGGTCAATAAATACGCAAATTTTTATAACGTAATTTTCTTATTTTTTGTCACTGATAAATAAGAGCGTTTTATTGTCAACTGCTAAGATTTATCAGTGACGACGTGTTACAATGAAAATAATAAGGAGAAACAAAATAAAAGCAAGTTCTCAAAATAAAATAATACATTCTAAAAACCAAAAAGATTCTCCCAGTCAAAAAAAAATTAAAGCAAATGTTCGAAAAGTCCTCCTTGCTCGGCTAGACAATATCCGAGCCTACTATAAAAACCCCTTCTAACGTTTCCAAGCATGTTAGGGGTGATAATTTGAAAAGCTTCTTCAAAAACAGATAGAAGTCATTAGGAGCAAGATCGGGAGATCGAGCTGACCATAAAATAGTTCCCCGTGTACTTATAACCCGATTAGGAAATACATTATCAAGATATTCCCTAACAAGGCCAACATTGTGAGCGGAACAACCATCTTGTTGAAACCATGTTTCACCAAATCTTACACCTAACAACTGCCTAGCAGTTGGAATAATGTGCTGCTGCAGTAGATCCAAGTATCTAGGACCATTCAAATTGCAATTGCCGTTAATAAAAAATGGCCCAATTACGTGTTCCCCTGCAATACCCCCCAAACATTTATTTTGGGGATACTGTGTTCTTACGTCAAAATACAAATGCAAATTTTCCCTCGACCAATATCGAACGTGTGTTGGGTTATGACGATTTGACCATTTGACCATCTGCACTTTTTCGGCAACTTCGTAGACATCCATTTTTGGTTTTAAAAATGTATTATTTCAATTAAGAACTTACCCATCTGTTTCTCGAGCAAGGCAGAAATAAAACAAAATAATAAAAACAAAATGAATTTCCGAAAGATAAGATTAAAGGTATTAGTTTTTTAGATAGATGACACGTGATACTTTTTCGATTCAGTTGAAAATTTAAAATTTCTCAAAAATCCAAGATGGCGGACAGTTTTAAAAAAATGTGTAATTTTCACCCCCCTGAAAAAAATTAATGTGCGACAATGATCAAACTTTAAAGCTTTCACTACAAATACTTGTTGTTTATGTGTATATTGACGTATCACTTACATAAATCGGTTAAGAAATGAAAAAGTTATAAGCTTTTGGATTATAAGTGTTTGGACATTGGAAAAAATCACAAAATTACATATTTTTTGAATTTGCTGTGGCTGCTGAAAAAAAATATTGTTTAAAGAGACAAAACATGAGAGTTGCGTCTGTTTCTTCAAAATTTGACATTAAAAAAAATCAGGATGGAGGATAGTTTTAAAAAGGGTTAGCTTTTATACGCCTTATTTTTGTTTAAGTAAGACACTGGAAAAAATAAAAATTGGTATTTCCAAATCTCCTTTTTTTCTTCGTACATCGAGGTATCGCCTAATTAAATCTTAATTCTTAATTAAACAATTAGGTCAAAAGATATAGCAAATGGAAAATGTATGTAATTTTGTGATTTTTTCAATGCGAAGCCAAAACACTCGTAGTCAAAAAACTTAATAACTTTTATTTCCCAACTGATTTAACTAAATGATACTTCAATATACACAGAAACAATGAGCGTTTGTAGTAAAAGCTTTAGAGTTTGTTCAGTGTCGCACATAAATTTTTTTCAGGTGGGGTGAAAATTACACATTTTCTTAAACTGTCCGCCATCTTGAATTTATGGAAAGTTGTAAATTTTTAACCAAATCGAAAAACTCTAACGTTTTATCTTTTCAAAAAGCCAATATATTTCAAAATCGAGTCAAAAGTTATAATATATATATATATATTACTAAGTTAGCGTGTTTACAATAAATAATATTGAAATCTAAGTTACACAACTAAGTGTTTCCTTACCAGACCTCTGCGCCTGCCTTCTCTATCATATGCCAGATCTTCCTCCATATCTCTTGCTTCCATAGATTTTCTTGTGCCCTCATTCCAGGATCTACGAGAGCAGCCCCTTTTATTTCTTCCTGGTGGTTGCCATGTAAATAATTTTTGGGCCATCTTGATGCCCCATCCTTAACAAATGTCCAAACCACTTTAGTCCTTTCCTGTCCATTCTCTCCCCTACTGTCTCTGTGGCTTTCATTGCGTTTCGCACGTCTTTATTTCTTATATGTTCTAGTTTGGATATGACACTCCTTCGTAAGTAGTCCATCTATACTGCGTTGATTTTTTTATTTTCTTCTTCTTTTAGCGCCCATACTTCACTGCCATATGAAAGTACTAATTTGACCATTGTTTGGCCAATCCTTTTCTTATTTTTCCTCGTTATGTTCCTATCCCACCATATTGAATTGAGTGCACCTACTATTTTTCTCGCTTTTTGTATCGTGCTTTGTATTTCGGGTTTACCAATACCTACATTATTATCTATCACAGCTCCAAGATATTTAAATTGGTTCACTTGTTTGACTATACGTTATCGTGTATAAGTACTTCAAATGACGCTTCGGAGTTAATCACCATGTACTCTGTTTTTTCTAAACTTATTTTCAAACCCCATTTTTTATAGTCTATTTAATACATATTTCATATCGTAGGCATAATGTCTCACTACAGCCTGATCGTCGCCAAAACATAATGATATTAAAAAGTTCTCATTTATTGGTCTTCCCATTGCTTCTGTCATCCGCTTCCACTGACTTAATACCAGTTCAAAATATCGGCCTTGTTTAATCAAACCTATATTTTCACTATATAATTCCTAAAACAGTTCTCTCATATTTTCGATTCCACCCACCTGTCTTAATACATTCCACAACCTACCTTTCGGGACACTGTCGTATGCTTTCTTTAAATCTATAAAAGTAATGTGGATTTCATCATTTCTTTGGATTTTTTTCTCAATAAGTTGTTGAATTGTAAAGAAATTGTCTGTGCACGAGATTCCTGGAGTAAAACCACTCTGGTCCTCTGATATTCGATCCTGTACTTCTTCTACTAAGGCGATTCTGTAAAATTCTACCATATAACCTACGTAAAGTACTGTTCACGCAAAACCCTCTACAGTTGTTTGGATTTTTTCAATCTCCTTTTTTATACAATGACAAGATGTCGCTTACTTTCCACTCCTTAGGTGTTTTTATCTGATCTAAACATCTACTAAACAATAAGGCCAATCTTTCCATCAATACTTCGCCGCCATTTCTATTACAATGTCACCCGGCCCTGCGCTCTTCCGTTTTTTTTTGCTTTCTTTAGCTGTATCATTAATTCTCTATTTTTCACTGCCTCTTCATCTAAAAATGCATCCCTATTCTCTACAAGCAACTGCCGATAGTGTGTTTCCATTATCATAAGGTGATCTGGGACAAGGATTTTTCTTTAGTTTCTGACTTCGGATTTTTGATGATGCGCGCTTATAAAATGTTTTCGTTTACTTAAATCCGTCACTATATTTGTTATTCTATAATAATTTACCTATTTTCAAAGTGATTCGTTAACTTCAGTTGCGACCGTGTCAATTTGGCACTTTCCAAGTCGACCACAACGTAACCAATTGTGGTACACTTTTGATATTGTTTTTGCCTACAATATGCTTTGGAATGTGCCAGTTTATTATTGATTTGATAGAAAATTCGCAAAACTGGAACCGTCGCGAGTTGCGCCAATCCCAATAAAATGTCGATTGAAACGTCGCTACTAGTACAAAGTAGAAGAGTGTTTGATTGCTTTTTAGAGAACTAGGGACATCCTTTCGCGAGAGAGTACTCCTTTCTATCGAATTTTCTGTCAAATTAAGAATAAAGGATAAGTATACATACCAATCCTTGCTTAAGTTCTTAAATTCATATCGAGATTGTGTGGATTAGATGTTTATTAATCAGTTAAATTCCTTCATGTGTGCACAGATGTCCGCTCCATCTACATCCTATTTGGGGCTAATCTGTTATAACACGGACCCGCTCTATCCTTGAGTTGACTATGTGCCTGCTAAATCCGTATTTCCGGACTGGCCGACCTATGCATTTATAATGAACGTGTCGGACTCCATTATTTATATGGGTTCTCGCGTCACAAGGATACATCTATTGATCATCATTAATATAGGTACAGGGTGAACTTTTAGAACTGGTAATAGTAAAGTGGGGGGGAGGTGCGTGCGTCTGGCAATTAGGCCGTGTCATCGGCTCCTTTTGTCATACCTCGTTTTCATATCGGCCCATCTGAACAAGCACAGTTCTTCCTCCTCTAGGGTAATCCCTACTTCAGCTGCCGTAATCTGTGATGTGCGTTACATCCTCCTACCAGGTGCTGTACCGATTCCTATTCCAACCCGCAGGCTAAACAGACGGGATCCTCTGCTACTCTGATGCGTGACAGGTGTTCGTTCAGTTGATTGTGTCCAGTCAGCAGTCCAATATTTTTTGAGTTTTGCTTAGGAACAAGTTAGTTTTGACTTTTGCCTCCAGGAGGATAACAAACTGTTCATTGGTGCCCCATTTGTTAATGTCACTTTGTGCCTGTTTTCTTGTCATTGCCAAAACATTTGGAGTACTCTTATTCACATTCATCATCATTCTCCAACCGTAAAACATAATTACTTGAATTAAAAAAATAGTGTCCTTTATTTGACCACATTGCCCCTATTCTTCAAATGATAGAATTCTGCTCTCAGGGAGTCAAATTCTGTGGCTACTATGCATCTTATTGGTCCAAATTTTCGGTTTCAATCGGTTTCTCTCACTTTTGCCCAATATTTATCGAAAGTAATTCTCTTAGTCAAGACCAATAAAATTATTTTCTATCAATATCGGGCAAAAGTGAGAGAAACCGATTTAAGCCAAAGATTTGGACCAATAAGAAGCATAGAAGCAAGAATAAGGGCACTGGTTGGATTAATTATTGTTATATTTAATCCAACACTCAAATTTTTCTTAAACAAAGAATAAGAATTCCGGGAATCAAGGAATCATATCTTTGATTCAATTAGATTGTACTCCTAAACCAAGAAATCGAACTAAACTAGAACCTAACCTAAGCTATTACTACAACCTAAACTAACTAAACGACCCAACCACTTGCACAATCTTTACATATCTAATAGAAAACTATTGTCGTATTACTTATCCGTCGCGAGTGTCTGTGGGAGAGATGTTACTTTATGAGTTTTAATGCGAGTTTTTTGACAGGGATGGTAGGGCTTAATTTAAGTGCATAGCTTCGTTGTTGCAAAACTTAGAAATTCTATTTAATTGAAAGATAATTGTTTCTGAACTTAAGATTTGCTTATATTTTTTTTAATAGTCCTTAAGTATTCTTAAATTAAATTTTGGATTATTATTGTTATAGTTAAATTTCTGTAACTATACTAAATATAATGTAAAAAATATTAGAGCGACTTCTGTACGACCAAATAGTTGATTTTCTGAACATAGTCACACTATCTTGCAGAGTGCGGCGGCGTGTTTCGTTGAGACAGTCTGTCAAAGGATGGATCAGGGGGATACGTCGCCGGGCTCTTCTTCGATCTACCCAAAGCTTTCTATACCCTTAATATAGAATTTTTATTAGAAAAGTTGAAAACTTATGGATTTAAAGACACTGCTCTAAACATTTTGAGATCCTTTCTAGAGCATAGAAGGTTTATTGTGAAGATAGGTGACTTATTTTCGGACTGGAAAGATATAGATTTAGGAGTTCCTCAGAGTTCTGTGCTGGGAACCCTATTGTTTTTACTATACATAAATGCCTTTCTGGATCATATGTCAACAAATTTTATAATATTATTCGCCGATGACACAACAATAGTGGTCGCAGCTAAAAGCTCTGATGGCCTGAGAGAGCTAATTCACGTAACAATAAGTAAATTCGAAGAATGGTGTGTTAAAAATCAATTAATCCTTAATTTAGAGAAGAGTTAGGGTAGACCTAACTGATGTAAAATGTAACGAGAAAGTGTAACAGAATATTATGCAATTTACAGACTAAATGTTTGTTCAAAAAACGGTTCTAGATAAGTATTTTTCTTTCTATTGCAAATTTTATGCCAAAGATTTTTGTTTCTACACTCTTTTGCCTCCAACCAATAGAAATGGAGAAAATTAGTTCCATAGTTCGTTTCTGGGCATGCATGAAGTCGCGTGTTGTGGACTATATATTATTATTTATAACAAGAGCAGTACAAATGAGGCATCAAATTAAAGCCTGTGACGTGCGCTACACAACTGACCCGGTCTTTTGGCATGAAAATTGCCGAAAGTATTTGACAGAGTGACATTTATTCGAATAAATACGATAAAACTGATTTTTCGTAACTTCAACGCCCTCTATCTTTTAAAAATATAATTACAGAGAGTTGAACCTGTAACAAAAAATATAAAAAATTTTATAACAAAGATTTTTGTTTCTAAACTTTTTTGCCTCCGACCAACAGAAATGGAGAAAATAAATGGATTCCAAAGTTTTTTCAAAATGATGGATAGTTCTCGAGGGGTGGAGGAAACTCAAACTTGGAAATTTTACTTTTAGACCCCCCCAAAGAACAGACAAAAACCTCAGCCTATCTGGTTTTTTTCGACTTTAAATGACAATTTTACTGTACTACCATCAATTATGTGAAACCATTTTTCGAAATTTTGATCCCTCGCCCCCCCCTGCGACACTATAACATTTTTGCAACCCCTTTCTTTCCCTTTTAACACTTAATAATACTTCTACCCACCCCTCAACCCCTCTTGACGCGTTTATACCAGCGATGGATGGCCCATTACCCAAAAGGACCATCACGACCCCACTAAATGTCAGTCTGTCAGATACTTTCGGAAATTTCCATACCGACAGACTGGGTTATTTGTGTAGCGTGTGTGATACGTCATTTGTACTGCTCTTACTATAAATAATAATATATAATCCACAACACACGACTTCATTCATGCCCAGAAAGCGAGAGACAGTTTACATATTTTTAAAGGATTTTTTCGAAATCTACAACTTTTGCATTTAAAGTTTTTCGAAAAAATTACTTTTTGTTGGTCAAAATACGTTAAGACTAATTTTTTGTAACTTTGGCGCTCTCTATTTCTCCGTTGATATAAACATTGGGAACTAACTACAGAAAGTTGAGCAATGGGACAAAAATGTTGCAAATTCTTTGCTGAATATTTTTGTTCTCAGACTTTTTCGCCTACTACCAACAGAAAAGGAGAAAAGTCGGTTACACAGTTTTTCCAAAATGGCGGATGGTTCCCGAGGAGTGGGGGAAACGGAAACCTGGAAGGTTTACTTTCGGATTTTTTTCGACCTCAGGGTGCTTATTCTTGACTGTCGGGCAGGTGTAGGGAGCAAAATTCTCCCCTAGGAGCGAATTAGGGAGAAGTCAAAATCAAGTGATATATCGAGGGAATGCTGCGTTCTCCTAGTTCAGTGTAAGAGAACTCAGTCAGGGAGTAAAATAAACCTTTAAAACTTCTAGTACATCTTTAGTATATGCTATGAATGTACCATATGAGCAGGTCCTTTTGAGTACATCTTTAACACATACAAAGAATATATCAATTTTAAAAAAATGTTGGTCAATTTAGCGCACATGCTGTTCTGGTATCATAAAAGAAATAAGAATATACCAATAAAGAAGGATACTATTAGAACATCTTTATCATATGCAAAGTATATTTCACATATTGAAAATTATTATTTGGTCCTTTTAGCGCACATGCTATTTTGGTACTGCAAAAGAACATCAAAAGAATGTGCTTCTAGTTTTTCCTTAGCATATGCTAAGGAAATATCATTAAAGAAGTTAATTTTTAGCATATGCAAAGTTATTAAAACATTATTTGGTCCTTTTAGTGTACAAGCTATTCTGGTACCGTAAAAGCAGAACATCAACATAATGGTATT
The DNA here is from genome assembly GCA_963921995.1 of Oxystoma pomonae. NCBI lineage: Eukaryota > Metazoa > Arthropoda > Insecta > Coleoptera > Brentidae > Oxystoma > Oxystoma pomonae. The sequence continues at coordinate 14,902,391 of OY998173.1, forward strand.
CTAGTATTTCCTTAGCATATACTATATAATGAAATATCATTAAAGAAGGTTACTTTTAGGACATCTTTAGCATATGCAAAGTATATACCAATTATGATACAATATTAAGTACATCTATATGCATGATACAATAAAATCATGAGCGTTTAATTCAGTGCACTCAGAAAACCATCCCAAGTGAAGTGTCTACTTCCACCAAACGACAAAATTATCTGCACTTTTTTTTATTATTTGTTTTTTTTTTTTCTTAGGGTGTATTGTGATAGGACATGGTTTTTAGAGCTCAAAAATCTATTTTTTATTTTATTTAAAGCCATATTTTAGGAGTTAACTGTGCTAAGGATGACCCGTTGCTTTATGTGCTAAGCACGTAACAATCATCTGATAAGAATATCTATTAGCACATCCTAAGAACCTGCATAGCATTTGACTAGGGCGGAACGTAACCTATTCTTAGCACATGCTAAATATGTTCCAATGTTAATTTAGAACATCCTTAGCATATCCTATTTCTTCTTGAGGATATTCTATGCACATGCTAAGGATGACAAATTGCTATGTGGGCACTTTCAGGAATAAGCACCCAGATGACAATTTTACTGTACTATAATGCTTAATGCTAATATAGGTTATTAGGTATTTGGAGACCTTGATTGCTCAGTTGGTTAGAGCGCTGTACTAGTTTTCTAAAAGTTCCGGGTTCAAATCTCGGCCGAGAAGAAACTTTTTCTTGATGTATTCCCTTATTTCTCGCCCCCTACGCCACAAATCATTTTTCTGTAAATTTTTATAGGGTGCCAAAAATTTTCTTTATGTTACAATTTTTGTTATTTTATGTTGCTAATGTTCTTTCTTTTTTTCCGCGTTGTTTTTCATTGCGATTTGTGTCTCCCCCTAGAACGAGGTATACGGTCACAGAATCCCAAATATCGCCCTCCTCGACATCTGTACTTTATTAGATCAAAGCCAGATTTTATCGTTTCAATTTTTCCAAACTTGTCACGTGATGATGGTTATACGACGAGCTTTGCACGTATTTTTAATCATTAAATATTTATTTGATGATAAAAAAAATTGAAACATTTCTGTAACTAATAATATTCAGCCCCTTAAAGAGGCTCGCAACTTGCTTTGGTGAAGCAGTGGCGGTCCCAGAAGGACAATCTGCCTCCCCTTCGCTCCAGAAAAAAGTAGACCACAAAGATGATGGCGGTAACCCTGAAGTCTTTGGAGAAAAAAACGAGAAATTGCAGAACGTTCTTTTAAAGATATTCTAGAATCCTTCCACAATATTTTGGGATAGACACAACAGACGCATAACGTACTTACTGCAAAAACCACGATATTGGAAATAAAGAAGTAAAGAACAGTATTATAACATTTCTATTTATAAACAAGAGAAACTCTAAGTATTTTTTACCTGAACATATTCATACCAAGTTTTATACAACGTGAAGCCAAAGTCAAGGCAAAATTAACTAATGTGATTTCCAAACACTATAAACTGTTTGATTGATCCAAAACACAAATTCTTGAACTTTTAATGGGAGAAGTCAGTATTTGAAAACAATATTGGTCAGAAGTAGGCAAAAACTTAAATCAAAACATATATGATAACGTTTTCGAGGCAATGAACAAGTGTGAAGATATTTTTCCGTTGATAAAAACATTCTTGGATGTTTGCCAGTAAGTAATGCTTCGTCAGAAAGAAGCTTCTCCTGCCTCAGAAGATTGAAAACATAAGTAAGTACAAAATGAGGGGAAAATTTAGCGCCCTAATAAATTTACAGAAAAGATTTGTGGCGTAGAGCGCAAAGGGTGAGGCAATAAATCGGAAAAAAGTTTTTCCTCGACCAGGATTTGAACCCGGGACCTCTAGAATACCAGTCTAATGCTCTACCAACTGACCTACCGAGGAACCGGGGTTTTAACTGGCTATTCGGAAATCCTTTCGTCCGATTTATTTGTTAGTAGTGGGGAGATCTTTGAACCCTACTGCGGCTTTAAAAACCTAGACATGTTATAACATGTCTGTGATTTGCCGAATATAAGTTGACGTTGACGTGCAATGGTCGGACACTCACACAGCACATGTCTGACAGTCTCGTCCTCCTCCATGCAGAGCCTCACTTTTTCAGTGTCCTCACTTAGACCCATCCTGTGCAATGGTACTTTCAGCCTGCAGTGTCCGGTATATAGATCAACCATGGTCCGGACCTCCTGCCCGGTGAGCTCAATTTTTTCCAGACCCTCTTGCTGCAGGGTTCTGTAGTGATCTCTTTGGAATGTGCCAGTCCTGGCAATTATCTCCAGTATTGGTGGAATTTGTTCACCATCCAGTTTAAGAGAGCAGTGTTGATTGTCTTATATGCTATTCCAAGGGTTGGTTCGGGGCCAACAAAGACGGCGAAGGCCGCTTCGCGTGCCTGCTGGTCAGCAGTCTCATTTCCGTGATGCCTAGAATGTCCAGGAATCCATGTGTGTGTTCTGGCAGCTCCTAACGGTTCTCGATGAGCACCTATAGGATTCAAGAGCCTTAAGGGCCGCTTGACTTATCTGGAGGGTAAACAAATTGTAGCGGCCATTCTGTTTTTAAAATCTAAGGAAAATATTCTTTCCCAGCAAACACATCTGTTATATTAACATAGTATTTACGTAAATCTAAAGTAAAAAAAATTAGAAGAGAACTTTGTGCATGGCATAATGCAGAACATGGAAGTTACTTTTTAGCTTATTGTGACTTCCAGTTTACATAGAATTTATGTAACAAAGTAATCATGTGATGTAACTTTTACGTAATATTTACGTAACGGTGTTGGCTGGGTTTGTTTTGTTTGATGGTTGGATGCCGAAAAACAGTAGGCGGGGACTAAATATATGATTTTAGAATTTGCGCTGCTTTAGAGAACCAAGCAGGGGAAAAATAAAAAGCACTATCGAAACAGTGAAGTGAAAGTGGGGTGGCGCTTTTTTAACGCAAATTTGAGTCGAGCATGCTTATATTAGTGAAAGCAGTGAGTATTTCTCGAGATATTTCATGTAAATGGTCTAAATAACAAAAACAAAATTGAAACATAAGATTTAATGAAGGGAAAGGGAATTCCGAATAGCCAGTTAAAACTCCGGTTTCTCGGTAGCTCAGTTGGTAGAGCATTAGACTGGTATTCTAGAGGTCCCGGGTTCAAATCCTGGTCGAGGAAAAACTTTAATCCGATTTATTCCCTCCCCCTTTGCCCTCTACGCCACGAATCTTTTCTATAAGATTTAATGTTCAAGTACATCGCTACTCAGTGAAGAATATTCACTTTAATTATAATTTTTATAAACACCGACAAAGCCGTTTTTAAAAGCCCTATAGTTTCTTCCCAGATTTTAAACAAAAAAAACTGCAGCTGGCAACACATTTTCCATAATTTTTCTAATTTTTGCCAGGTAGGTACCAGGTACCACCCAAGCACCCAAAAAATGGGTTAAAGCGTAGTAATATTTTCTACAAAAAACTATTTATAAAAGTCGGTTCGCTGTATGAAGTCCGATATCGGATTAAATTTCCAAAAGATGTTATCGCTTTTTGAACAGTAAGTCAGTTAAGTTAGAATGTCCTCGCTGTACTTGATCGTACCAGACATCTCACTGTCTTAAAACAAAATTATTTAAGAATTACGTGTTATACTTATACCACGATAAATATTTTATTTTATTTTTCACTTTTGAAAAACTTTTTGCGTCAACAAGTTAAAGATTTTGACAGGTATTTTTTCGAGAATTTAATTATTTTGCGGTCATTATAGGTAAATCTGGAGCTGTCGTCAATGCTAATAATCACTATTTTCCAAGAAATAATTAAAATTTTCTCCAGTTGGCGATGGTATGTTATATTTTAAATAAGTAGGTATGCTTTTATTTTCTTTTAGTTTGTTTCTTATTGTGTGTGAATTACGGAATTTAAAGCAGTTATAAAGCAAAGTTATGGAAAATGTTCAGCAAGGTGACACAACGCCTAGAAGGTGTTTATCTCCAGGTAAACGCGGTTTGTTATTACAAGTCGAGCGTTATTTTACGTTAGAAAAAAATAACTCGGGCCTGTTAGTGTCCGTTTTGGCAGTGCAAAAACGAACGTCTGATGCTTGCGGCATTTCAGATAAGACCTTAAGAAGACTTCGAAAAAAGAATGAAGAGGAATTGGACACACCATATATAAGGGTTCGACAGCATTCAAATCCCAAAGGGATTAAACTATCGATTAGAAATATTGTTTATGATATGTATAAGTCAAAGTAATATGTTACCCTCAAAGCTATTCTAGAAAAGATAAAGGAAAAACAACTTTGCGATATTGGAATTACCAGTTTGTCCGAAATTTTAAAAGAGATGGGCTTTATATATAAAAAAAAAACGAACAACAGAAAAGTGCTTTGCGAGCAATCCAATATTGTGTCAAAAAGATGGCAATTTTTAAGAGATTGCATAAAAAAAATCGGAATTGCCAAGGCAAGTTGATTTTCTTGACGAAACATGGGTATTTGCGCACGGAACTTTAACAAAATCGTCTTGGCAGGATGAATCGAAACATTGCTATTCCAGTACCCGTTCAAGTAATGGAAAAATTTTTATTCATTAGATAATACATGCAGGCAATGAAGAAGGGTTTATTTCAAATGCCAGTGTAATATTTTCATCAAAAAAAAAACTGACGACTATCACCGCAATTATGAGACAGAACAGGTTATAGACGAAGTAAGACCGTTAATTATTACGGATGATGATAATGATTCTGAAAGCATGGATGATATTTCAGATGCAGAGGAAGACTATTTTTAGTATGCATTTATAAGTAGGTGCGTTCTATCGCAAGACTGCAATATCGATTCTTTTTAGAACCAAAAGTTTATAAAAAAGAATTCGTAAAACTGATTTGCCTAAATACTATAAAAGCTAAGAAATAATCTTTTTTTACGTAATTATTTTTTATTAACTTTAAATGATTTATGTACTGTTTACAAATGTCCAAACCATGACTTTCCTAATTACCAATGCAAAAAAAAATAATTTTGTCTGCGCTTGTTATTTAAACCAACGCTGGTAAAAAAGCACTATTTTAATCACTAGATGTAAAAACTACTATTATTTAGAAAATGTAATTCGTCATGTTCCAAAAATATAATTTATTGTTTGAGAACCACCGACTTACCTGCTCAAGAGGTTTTATTGCTTAGCGGACTTCTTACAACGAATGCACTTTAGGAAAAACATTGTCACTTAGTGTGGTCACTATTACGGTTAAAAAATTACCACAATGTCGCAAAAGTATAAATTTATACGCGAAAGTAATATATTCCACTATATAACTTTATACCATTACTAGAAGCACGAAAAAACTTAACATTACTTTTACGAGGTAACGACTCTACTGACATTAATTTGGTTGCAATTCAGTAGCCCCTACTCAAAACAAAACTACAAAGTTATGAAGTCTACACCGTCGCCTATCTACCACGCAGTAAGAAATAAATGTGCATATAGTGGAAAAACGTTGCCTACGAGTTATCGCTACTTTATTGACATTCTAAATCAATGCACCGTCAACTGGATGCGCGACGGCCGTGTTATTTACTTCTATTAAACATGGAATTCAAATCAAAGTTTGAAAATACCTGTGTGTACCAATAAAAGTAAAAATATTAATATTTAGTTAATAAAACATATTAAAACTGGAAAGACATTTAATTTGGAAATCCTAACCTCAAATAATTCCGATTTTTTTATGAACATTTTAGATAAAGCTAGGTCAAAACTGCCGGGCGCGCGTTTTTTTTTATCAAAAAATCAGCATTTTTAATCAGTAAAATGCTATGCTATTATAAATTTAAGATGTTGTGACTTCAGAAAAGCGGTTAGTAAAATGGTAATTTTTAGGTATAGGTTATGATAAAGATAATATTTTTGTTTTCTGGCATGTCTTCACATATATTATGGTGTGTGTCCTGATATCGTTTAGGAGAAAACATGTAAAAAACCTATAAAGTGAGAAATACTACTTTATGTGGTAAAAAGGACGTTGGGATAACGTGACCGTTTGATACCCGCGACGACATATCTCCTATATTAAAAGTAATCATTACCGTCGCGATGTAGTTGTATAACCGTCCCAATGCATTCCCAACAACGGTGAATATCTCGAGGTAAAGTAGTAATCGTCGCCGTGATATGAAACCACAACTCTATTAGGGATAGGGCGTGGAGACGGTCACCACATCGCGACTGATTTTATTGCTTGGGCAGGGAAAACAAAACGTTAGAATTAGCTAAGGATTTGCAGAGATGGTTTATTTTCAAATGCTTAACATATTTTTTTTAATTTTTAGTTTTTTACGATAAAATTTTTATATTTTATAAGTTATATAAAGCTGGGTTAAAGCCTGGGCACCCTGGCAAATAAAATCAAGGATCGATAATTATTGCTTTTTAAGCGTTTCTATTTCATTGAATTTGAGCGAGAAATACGCAGTTGAAAGGTTTTTATATAGATCGTCAAGGTCATTTGGCGGTTTCCTGGCTTTTTCTGATAATTAATGACATGCGTGCAGTGTTGCTAAAAATATTATTACATTCTTCAGAAGACCTTGTGCAAATTTAGCTGCTGTGTCCCCTCGGACAATATAGCCGCCTGTCAAAAATCACGTTTCCTGGAATGCCCAATAAACATGTAATATATAATACTAAAATCCCCCTAAATATTATCTTCCCTTTTCCACAATTTAAGATGGGTGAACAGCAGGGAGGACAGTATTGTTATATTATGTATATAGGATGTCAAAACCACTCGCCGGGATAATAGCATGTGGGGATAATAACGATTACCTAATACGGTAGCCTTTATTTACGCTAAATTAGGCTTTGAGCCCTTTTAGTTAATTGAAGGATTTTTTTAGGATGTGGAAATAGCGTTTAATTGTGTAAAAACGTTTGAACAAAAAGTTCAAAGAATGTTCGGGTAAAACTTGACTCTGGTGATTTTTCCAAAACATGTTTTGTAAAGTTTTATAACTTAAATGTCTACGAAAGCGTAGGGCCACAAAGCAATTTTTATTTCAATTCCGACTTTGAACTCGGAATTCCGACTTGCAACTCGGAATTCCGGCTTATAATTTGGAATTTGACTTTAAACACCCCCAAAAAAATAAAAGAAAAAAAACTTAAAAAGTAAGCAAGAATTAATTACTTTTTTTTGTTATACCCTTATAATTTCTTTCTTATATTTAACTTTTTTTAACTCTTATATAGTTTCGGATGGAAACAATTGAGAGGGTCCCAAACAGCGTTTTTTTTTATAAATGAAATTATCTATCTTAATGTGAAAACCGCGTGTCGCTTGCTGCTACGCTTCGTGAGTTACGTTTTAATAAGTAAATTTTTTATTTTTCTTAGATATCTCAAAAACTAAAGATCTGACAGACTTCATCATAAATAGAGTTGATAACTAATACGGTTCGCAAGTTACGATATCTTAAAAAGTTTAAGCCCCATTTCTACCTCCTTCGCAACACCCCACCACCATCAAAAACTAATCGGCTCACCGCCTGGTGCCAGGGAATTTTTTTGTCAAATTTAATACAAATCGGTTAAGCGGTTTTTGAGTAATCGTATTACAGACACCATGACAAAATTTTGTATTTAGGTCCTTTTTGACCCATATAACTTATTTTTAGTGGAAATAAAAAAACTTTTTTCGACGATCCCATACTATGTATGGATGGCTAAAAACACACTTAATAGTATTTTTTTCTCTTACTATTTATTTATCAGAGATAATTTTTTTTATAACCTGTTATATATATATATATATAACGAGGTTATTTCGAAAAAATTACAGAAATAAAAATAAATATATATATTTTTAGTACTGTAAATGTTCAACAATCAGAGGGGCCAGTGTTATGAAAGTTAGACTTTTGAAAAATAATAACTTTTATAATAATATCATGGATTCTTCACAACCTATTTTTCTGGGAGTTTTTAAATTTCTAATCTTTTGCATACCTTTTCTGGAAAACTTTCAGTAAGGGGGTGGGGGGGTGTTAATAGAAATCATATTCATTATCAGAAATAGTCGTCGATTGCCTGAATCGTATTGAGAATTCCAGTCCTCATTATATTAAAAAATTTTTTTTAAAAGTTTATAAGAGGGGGGGTAATTTTTTATGTTTGTTTTTAAACTGGCCACCAACCAACCAATTTTTCTTGACAGAGTTTGAACCCCCCCCCCTAAAACAACGAGTGGTGTTGAAAGAAAAGGATTGACGTTTGTGTATTTTGCCAACCAACCATAACGGGGCAACTCATATACGCGCACCAAAAAAAAATCGGGAGGGGGGGGAAGCGTAATTTCTGAAATACAAACGGTTGAGATGATCGAAAGTCGAATCATATGACTTGGCAAAGATACAAAAAAATCTGATGAGGCCCATAGACGTCCCTGTAGCCCCCCCCCCCCAATATTTTTTCGAATATTTCCGAAACCAAAACAGATCCAGATTGGAGACCCAAATTTGGCCAATCTAGGGTATTAGTCGATTAAAGAAAAAGACCCCCTCCTGTCAGTTTTTCGAAAAAGGTACGTAAAGGATTCATACGCTTACTTGAAGATCTTAGTGGTCTAATGCCGACCAAGCGTCTATGGGATAAATTTTAATTTGACTGAAATTATTTTTCTTCCCAGAAAAACGAAATTTGCTGTTCAGATAGCTTACAAGAAACAAAATCGAAAGTAAATAAAAAAAATTAACTACCCCCCTCCTTATAAACTTTATATATAATGAGAACTGGAATTCTCTATACGATTCGGTCAATCTACGACTATTTTTGGTAAAGGTACACAAAAGATTAAAAATTTAAAAACAAACTTATGAAGAGTCCGTGATATTATAAAAGTTATTATTTTCCAAAAGTGTAACTTTCATAACACTGGCCCTCTATGATTTTTGAATATATACAGAACTAAAAAAAATATATTAAAAAAATGATATATTGGAAAAATGTTGGAAAAAAAATTATTATTTTTTTATTTTTCGAAATAACTTATATTTAACGGGTTAATAAATAGTAAGAGAAAAAAACAATACTATAAAATGTATTTTTTTCTCCATAGAAATCACTTTCATCTTTTTTGTTGTAAATGTAAAAAATGTTTAAATATATCAATAATATAGACTTTTGTGAATAATTTTGTAAGTATAAACGTTTGTTAATTATTGAAATTATGTTTTTCCTAATTTTAGCAAAAAAACCTGATGATGGCGCAAGTCGAAGCATACGACGTGTAAGAAATTAATATATTATATAAATGGACCGAAACCCAAGAGTTTTATTTTAAACAATTTAAACGTTCAGGGCCCAAAAAATAAATAATTTAAAAATATGACAGGAAAAACTGTATTTTTAGCTGTCACATTAAGATAAGCTAGCTACTTTACAGCAAACGCATAGCAGCCATAACGTATCTACAGCTATGGGTTAGCTTTAAAATCTTAAGTGTCTAGCCTGTGTTACTTGGGAAAGTAAAGTTCAAAAAAAATCACACATAATTTTTTCCAATTTACACCGAAAAATTTTGATGGGATATTTTGCAGGGCAACACGTCCATTTTGTAACAATATTTTGGCGTCTTCATGAAAACTTAAAAGGAGTTAAAAAATATATGCACAGGAATTTTAACCGTAATCTGCTGCTGCACGGAGTATATAGGTATCCTTATTTATGGCAAGCTTTAAAAATGTAAATTTAACTAATTTTCTTGTGAAAAGTGCCTTTTCGCTAGTATGCAGGCTCACGCTTTCAGATAAAGAGCAAAATAGATGTTTCCTTAGTTAAGAAATTGATTTTTTTACCGGGTGTTACCATAGGAGAAAGTGAAGTCAACTTTGGGTGGGTCGCCATTCGGTTGGTGCACATTTTTGCGTTTGCAGATAACTTAAATGTGTGATGTTTCTGAATGGAAAATAGTATTTTTTTGGATCAGGACAATGGTGAAAGGTGCGGCTAAAATATTGTTGTATACATCTACATAAACATATACAAAATGCTTCTTTACACAATAGTATTTAGGATTGAGCAGGGACCGCGAAATAGAACCAACTCGAACCTAAACCCAGTTTACCTAGCGGATTTATTCAAAAGTTCTTTAGTTTTGAACGTCAATTAGAATTTTTGTATATTTTAATTTGTGGAGACTTTACCCAAATTTTGTTTGGCCGCCATTCGTTTGGTTTAATTTTAAAAAACTCATCACGTGGTCCGAACTACATAGGAAAACGTCGCTTAGATCACGTGATACGTGTTTTGAGTCACGCATAAGAAACGCACAGATAAGAACTGGGTTTAAATGGTATCGCAGTGGTGTGTTTCAAGAAATCTGAGCTGATGCGTTTCTGAGTAACACATTGTAAACAGTACTTCACAGGTGAAAGGAAACATCATTAAAATCTAGACATAAAAGACAGCAAAAGAGTCCTGTAAATTACTACGAAATTATTCTGTATGGCACGGTAACATTTGACTTTGCCTTTCATGCACAACACTAAAATAACCGATTGGCAAGGTATTTTATTTTATATTAAAGAAAAAGAAATCTGATTTCATTTGCTAAGGTGTATTCAAGTCCTCTAAACTTCAACGAAAAAGCAAGAGTATTTGTTACTATAGTTGTACTACTTTAGGGGTTCGAACCCAGGGGTGGGTTGATAATTCCTTTTAGTGGAGTAAATTCGTAGGGATTTTCAAAAAAAAATCTGCAAAACGGGTAATTTTTTATTAGTTCTTAGTTCTTTAAAGATTTTAACGAGTGATGGCTCTATTAAAAGCGCATGAAATTTTCCGTCGACAAACTTAACAAAGTTGGCGGCCATCTTAAAATCAAATATGGTGAAGCATATATTTCAACTCGTTTCTTTTTAAGGAATCCACTTAAATGAAATTAAAAAATTAACACTATTCAAAAGTCTATTCTCTACCAAGGCGATCGACATATCGCTTATTAAAATCGTTTAATAAATAAAAAAGTTGAGGCGATATGAATATATCTATTATTTACACATAGAGCACTGGAACTTCTCTTAAGTTTTTAGGGTATAAATCCTAAAGTACTTAAACGATTTTAATAAGCGCCTTGGTAGAGACTAGGCTTTTAAATAGTGTTAATATTTTAACTTTATTTAAGTGGATTCTTTAAAAAAAAAAAAAAACGAGTTGAAATATATGCTCCATTTTGACAATGTCCACCATGTTTGATTTTAAGATGGTCGCCAACTTTTTTAAACTTGTCGAAGGGGAATTTGATGCGCTTTTAATAGAGTTATCAATTGTTAAAATCGGTCAAGAACTAACAAAGATAAAGCAACTTAAAGTCATTTCGGTTTTTTTTGGCCACCCGGTATTTTCCGGAAACCAAGATGGCGGGTGTCAAAGTTAGGAAAAATGTTATTTCTACGTTTTTGAAAATAATAATAATTTTAAAAAGGGATTTAGCGAGGGTGAATAAATAACAAAATCAATGAGTAGCGAGCTTTCCCTCAAAAAAGGTAATGATAATTCTAATTCCTATCACCGTACTGATGAGCACCACAAATGCGAGATCCGGATCTACGGTTACCATTACCTTTTTTGAGGGAAAGCTCGCTATTCATTGATTTTGTTAATAATAATAATATTTTTGGAAAGATTAACACGCCAGGACGAACCCGTATCAGGGGGGCAATTCCAGTGGGCTATCGTTATGAGATAACGATCGCTATCGCCATTATTTTCACTGTTACGGCAACATCGCTTATTGTTAAGTAAAAAGAAGAAGGCTTGAATGGCACGCAACCCGCAATACTTTCCCAAAACAACTGTCAAATGCCGACAGTCAGTCAAGTTTGTTTACCTTTCCTGGAACTTGCGGCGAAATTTCGGGAAAAATAATAATTTTAATGAACTTTTTGCACGCAATATGGATTAAAAATCTGATCACAATGTGATGGTGGACGACCGTTATCAATTTTTGATTGAATTTTGTTTGGAAAAGCCACGTTCTTTGTGAAGAAAAACCCACATGGGCCTTGTGTGGAAGTGCCGCCAGATTTTTTGTTTGGGTAAGTACTTATACTTACTTTATCTTATGTTCTATTCTGTTTTTTTGGTGCTTAAAGAACACCACCTACATAATGTAAACAAAAAGATATAGTAGGTCAGTTTTAAGCACAGTTTATACATTTTGAAAAGACGTGAGCCAGTGGTCAGAAAACTGAAAAATAATTTTACAAAATATTTAAACATTATAAAAAAAGAAAGTTAGAAATTAGTTAAGAATGCAGGATTTGTTTGGTCCAAGGTTATCACACTGATTTTTTATTGAAAAAAATCTGACATCAACTAATAATTTATCTGGCCACTGACACTTGTTCGCTTATTTATCATCCATGGTGTTTATGCTTGTATTTTTTGTGGTTATCGCCAAATTACTAAATATTATACCTTGTATAAATGATCTACACATTTTCTTTTTTTAAGGTTTGCAAACTTTTAATGTTTTAATGTAATGTAATGTAATGTACTGTTTTTTTTTAGGTCAACTGTTGAAAATCTACAAGACCATGACCCATGCTGTAGTGCTAAGAGAGAAAATAAATTATGAAGTTTGGGAATAAACACTTACAGTAGCTGCTCAATGTATATTATAAATTATCCATAGAAATCAATTTTGGTAAGTTATCAATTCCAACACCAGATTTTAAATTTGTAGGTACACCTATTGTCAAGTAATGCAAACTATCCTAAGATTTTGTCTCATACAGTCAAGTATTGTCAGGTATTATCGAGTTTTCGTACACCTATTGGAGGTGTTGGCCTATCGGTTTTAGATTCTGAGATTTAAAAATGTTTAATTAAATCTCTGATTAATAATAAGGCATGTTTAAAAAGTAAACAAAAACTTCTAGTAAATTTTACCATCAGTATTTATAGACATTGGGTCATTACTTTTTAAATCCACCAATTTGGGATTAATTTGTTTCTCAATATTTTTAAAAATTAATAATTTTTGACACTTATGTACTATAGTTTACATGTATTGGTTAAAAAAACCTAGATTTATTTTTTTTCTGTTTATAAATATGTACTTACTTGCTTATCATTTAAAATTGTGTTTTCAAGCTAGCTAATAGTAGCTTTCAAAAGACCCTGTTTAATTGGTCTAATTTTTTTTAAATATATTTTTGTGTAAAAGTAGAGTATTGTGGTTTTTAAAGAAACATCATTTTAAGTTTCGAAATTATGTCAATTATAAATATGTAATTTTTAAATATTTATCCTTTGCGTTTCTACATACTTTTAAGACCAATTTTCTCAGTTTTGTCAAAATCAAAATGCATAAAACTTTTAACTTTTCAAGATCTCTACTGTCGATTAAATTCCTGTCTTAAAAACTGTTTTAGTTTTTATCTACTGTTTTACAAAGTTTACTAGTTCTTATCAGTAATATTATTACTAATATTAAAGTTAAAAAAATTTAATGTGCAAAATGAAGCAAATAATTTAATAATAATAAAATGCAATTTTACTCAGAAATCATTTTATTGGGATAATTTCAGATAATTTCGTTTTTTTAACCGGTATCAGAGACTGTTTATCTCGACTCCCCCTTCCTTTGGGATTCCACTGGGTAACCATATATACCTATTTAACAAATCTTATACATTTTTGTTAGATATCGTTTAAAAAAATTGGATTATTTAATTCACGTTACATGTTTTATGCATAGATTATATGGATGTCACTAATAAAAAGAATTACATGAAAAAGTCGTATTGAAAGATCAATATCTCAATAACTGAAAGAGTCTCAAATACAGAAATTTAATGATCAGTAGAGCATGAAAGAATAACAATATATGACAAGTTTTAACATTTTGATTCAGGCCTAGATGAGAAGATTACCTTTAAATTTGGCACAAAATTGGAAAAATATTCGGAAAAAACAAAAAAAAATAGCACATGGTATGGCTATTGTCTGAAGTATTAATTCAAGTAAACTAACTGGTTAGCCGCTTAGGTTATAGATTTGCATACATCACACCTATAATAAATTATTTTAAATTTAATTTCAGATCAATGATTTCTCATAATTGTTAAGATGTATAATGAAGACATTTAAGCAGGCAGCACCCCATCCCACGCAACGAAACATTTTAGCAAAATCCGGCAAAATCATATGAAGGACAAAACACATGGTAAGCTACCTTTACATTAAAAAAAAAACATTTTAAAATCCAAAAATTCATCAGTACAATTAAAAAATTTGGCTACTTTTTGGTAGATTGTTGTCGTTTCAACCAAATACAAATTTTCACTTCTTTATTGCTGTAATTTAAGTTTTTGTTCTCTACTAAAATTATTAGCCACCAAAACATAAATATTTCAAATTTCATTAGTGAAATCCAAGGTGGAATAAAGTTTTATGGTAACTTTGTATGGGCACAGGATATTAAAAAAAAAAACATTAAATAACAATTGAAGATCTTGGGGTAACTAGGGGATAAGCCACACTTATTTCGTTAATTTACAAGAAAAAGTCAAGAGTCTTTTTCCACTTGGATCCCAACTTGTTAGATTTTCTGAACTTGTTCCCTTTGTTTCCCCAAGGTTTTTAATTATTATTCATCTTGACAGTTTTTTTGATCAACAGTTTATATTATTTTTTCTAAATAGTATATACAGGGGCCAAATTCATATTGTTTTTATTTAACAGGGAAGTTTTTTTTACCACCTTAGCCATAAAGTTGTTTTATCCTCTCAGTTAATTTCTAAATCAAAGTACGTTGGACCAAATTCACACAAGCATTGACTATCACTTAAGTTTCTAGTTTACCTTAAATATTAAGATGTGGTGTAAACAAAAGATAGTCAATAATAAAATTTTCGAAGTAGAATGTGATGTAAAACTTGTTCCGTACTTTTCTGAAAGGACGAGGTGATTAAAACTTACTATCGGTGTAATTTATTGATTTTACAAACCAAACCTGAAAGCTTCCAATCTTAAGTAGCCAGTTCACTGGCTTATATTTTCAAATAAATCTTATTTTTTGTTTCAGGTTAGCAGTGCCCAAGCTGATGAAAGAAAAGATGCAATCCACCAAATATTGAAATATTAGAAAACAATTTTTAATTCTAAGTAACATTTAAACCAATAAGTAAAATAAATCAGTTTTTTATCCCAAATTTTATTATTTTTTAATAGCAATGTTAAGAGTGACAAAATCCAGTCAAATCAATTTTTTTCTTTGTAATATAATAAATTATTAATATTAAATTAAAAACTAGTATAAAGTATAAATCTAGCCAAAAAATTAAATTGACCTAAATGCATTGTAAAAAATTTGTCATGTCAGTCAGTAAACCCTTAAAGTTAATTTAAAAATGCAGCATATATTTTAGGCCCTTTATTTGAAGTATTAAGTAGGTTTCTTAAATTATATTACTCAGCTTTACATTCATAAAGTTTGAATTAAAGTATGGTATTTTCAAGGGTATTATTTATAAAAATAGGTTCCTGAGATAAGTATTTATTTGATTATTTACAATCTATAACTTTGAGTTATTAGTTTTTCTGGTAGCCCTAAAAATAAGTTGACAAAGAAAATATTAAAAAGGCATTCAAAATTAAAATAATTTGCTTAATTAGCCAACTGCTATATAAATATCATGTTATGCTATATGTGTGTGTGGGAAGAAATATCATGTAGGTAATTTAAAAATGGATGTAAAATAATGAAGAAATATCATTTAGGTAAATATTAAATCACATGAGTTCAATTTTTTTAAAAATCTTCATCAATTCTTTTTTATAGCAACCAGAGCTGGAAATAACTTAAAACTGTACTTAACTTTCCCACCAAACCAATCTAAAGGCTCTGGAAAAAAAACTCTGCCTTATTTTAAAAAGTTTGCAATATCTTAAATTAATATGTTTAAAATAAATTGGTTTTATGTGTGTGATGGTGAGCAGTAACTGTGACCCACTCTTTTTCGATGACTCCCCCAAAAAATCTGCGGATTTTCATGAAAAAGTTCTTAAATCGTAGTTACAATAATTCCAATGTTCTACAACTATCACTTAAGTGACATTTAAATTTTTTGATTTAAACAAATGCGGCCTAACAGAATTAAATAATAAAATTTTATTTCTGTACTATATTTTACACAACTTTTTAATTAATTAAAAGTTATTTTATTATTTTTTTTTAAATGTACGTATATTGCATCAGTTTCTTCTAAAAGGTAGTTACACTATGTCTATTGAACATCGAATCTTTGTCTACTTTCATCTAGTGCCTTGGAAGGTTGGTCTATGTCTTACTTGAATCCATCAATTCCTAATTTGTGGCCCGAGTTGTGGTACTTGATCGGAGACTTGATCCTAGCAGGTTATTCCTAAAAAGAAGTATACATTTTAACTTTTATCAAAATAATATTTATCCAAAATCTGATCACAGCTTTAAGTAGTTATTTTTTCTTTGGTGAACTGCAAGAATCTAAGTCAGGAGTTTTTCTTTTAAATAAACTATCTTAGTAGAACTCAAAAGATATATATGGACTCAATGGCCCTCGCTAATGCGCCCATACACGGATGCAAAGAATATATATGTCATATATGCTCACTTGTTAACTTTAAGTCCAAAATTGGTAAAGTATGTTGCATAAACTAGCTTTAATTTCTTTTTAAAAAATTTTTACTGTATAATTTTTTCTAGGCTCATCTTACGACTATGTTCGCTAATTACTAATACCTTCTTTATCGGTGATAAACATACACACCAAAAACACAAAGAACATGCTTTTTTTATTTTTTCTGCATCTGTCATTATTTGTTTTGTTAGACCTATGTTCTTGAAGCTCTTTTTTAAAGCATTTTTTAGCTAACAGAATAGTGCAACCGGTTTTTGGTTTTAATAAAGACATTTTATATATTAAAAACAAATAATCACCTTAACGTATCACATTCTCGCCCATCCTGACTTTAATTTAAGTAGGTAATAAACTTCAGCAAACTCAACTGGTTGGGCCATGCTTATCTATATTTTGCCGTAAGGGCTTGCGTTTTCTTTTACAGAAGAGTATAAAATATAAACCCACCTTAAAAGAGCAGTCTCATAAATAACTAGTCGGGAACTTATGATGTACAAGTTTAGGATGAGAAGTAAAACAAATATTTCCCCATAACAAAAGCTTATCTCACTTACTGTGTTCCGCTCTTTATGGGCTCCAAATATGGTGTGAACTGCAACCATCGCAGAAGAAATCATGTTAATTTTTCTCAATCATTGTAGCACCATTATTACTCAAAAGTTATATTTTTGTGCGAGTTTAGTTGTCAAAGTTGAATTGACACGGCCGCGGCCATTGTGAAACAAAAAAACAAACCGCGGTGTTGCCGCGATAACGAATTCGCTCCGTAACGATATCGGTATGAGCCACTGGAATAGCCCCCCTGGTGTGACTTAGATAAGTACCAGTGCGGAACGATATTTGTGAGTGATTCAAAGTTGGAAATCAAAGTGTATGATGGTGTTGATTGATGTTTGGGGAGGGTGACCAGTGGAACCACTGATAAGCCCATGCTGGTTGCGCAGGGCGAAACATCATTTGATAATTTCTCTTTTCGCTTTGGTCCTTTGTGTGTTCTCTGTGGGATACTCATCCAGGGTGAATTTTCGTTTTTTCCACCCAAGATCTTTTGATCTATCGTTTCTATCTTCTCTTTGGTTGAAGTAACTGATTCGGAGGTTTTTTTATTAACTTCTTTTTTATAACTGCAGTTATATTACCGACCTCGAAATATCGCCTCCTCGATCACGAGTGTTTGGATGCAGATCTGGAAATTTACACAACGTTATTGGAATCCTGTGGTATCGGTGTTAGTGACATTTTCCGGATGGCTGTAACAAACTTTTGGCACGGATTCTTAAATAGAACGGTCGACGCATTTTTAACGCAGGATTTTGTTTATGTAAACAAATCCAAAGGCTAAAATTAATTTGTTATTTTTTAAAGGTTTTTCGCAAAAGTGGTATTTTTATATTGAAAACGTACTCAGAATGAAGTGAAAATTACCTCTCTTTTAATATTTACCTATTTGCTTTACAGCAGATTTACTCCAGATATTTAAAAATTATTATTGGACAAAACTTATTTTGAAGGTTTTCAGATTCTAAATAATGCGTCTGATATATTTTCAGTTCAAAAAATAAGAAAAGTTATGACCAAAAATTATTAAAATAAATAAATTTTCAAAGTTTCAAAAACTTGCGAAAGTATTAATTTATTAAAAAGGTCATTTTAAGAAACAAAAATCGTACTAATCTTCTCAGCAGTGTCAAAATATCGAGTGTAAAACAGCTGCCAGATAATAAAAAGGGAACATTGAAGTGCTCAGTCATCGGAAAGATTTTAATAATTTTCTCATACTTTGTTACTACTACACAACGATTCATAAAACTCTTTAAACCCAATCATTCAGAATCTTGAAACCTTTGAAACGAGAGGTCTCATATTTTTGCACCTCAAAAGACAAAAAAGTAATGTCTAAAACTACTACACAACGATTCATAAAACTCTTTAAACCCAATCATTCAGAATCTTGAAACCTTTGAAACAAGAGCTCTCATATTTTTGCACCTAAAAAGACAAAAAATAATGTATAAAAATAGTTTTTAAATAACTAGAGTAGTATCTACCCACTTTCTTAAAAGTTCATTTCGCGTTAAGGCAAAATTTTCAGTGGTGGTTTTCTCATTTTCAGTACGTTTTCCATATTAAAAGACTATCACTTTTTCTAAAAAAATAACGAATTCATTTTAACCTAAAATTTGTTTGCCTGGTGCTCTTCTGACATTTTGCTAAAGTCAAGGACGGCTCCTTCTTGTTATTGGTTCATCGGGTCTGGTGAGATTGGGTCGGGTTGAATTGAAAATAAAATCGTTGAAAAATCTGCTTCCTCCGATCAAAACCCAAAAAATGAGGTTTAAAATTAGGTCACGTGGTTTAAAACACCAATAGAAAGAAGGAGCCGTGCTTGACTTCTAGCATCTCGTCTCTTCTGGCTCTGCGCAAGCCACATTAAGGCTGGACGTCCATAAGCTTTTTTTCCACGCGGTTTTGGAAATTTGACCTTGTCTGTCAGTGTGTGAAACAGTGACAGAACGATTGGCACGTTCACCATAACTTGATATCCGTGCGGAAAATCTGCTAATGCAAGGCTAGCGTAACAGAGGGCGAGGCTATAGCCTAACAGAGGGCGAGGCTAGCCTAACAGAGGGCGGGGCCTTCCGAATACGACCGATTCGACTCCGCCATTATTGGAAACTCTCGATCCAATGTTGTCCAAATATAAACGAGTTTTAAAAACCCTTTTTTGTAATTTTTTACTGCTTTCTTGCCTTTTAAATTTTACCCTTAACTTAAAAGAATACAGTTAAACACAAAAAATTAAAATTATTTTTTAAAAGTAAACAAGAAGGCCCACTAGTTATTTAGAGCTACAATAAGTATGTATTAACTCTATTATTTCACGGGTTTTCATTTTGAATAATTGGAAAATGGGGCATATTTACTTTTGGGATAAAAAAAATACACTAGGGATACTTTAATGTAGATTGGGTTTTATTTGTTGTACCCATCTGTAGTGCTTATTTTCAATAGAATTTGTTAATAAGGTTGACAGTTCTCACCCACGCGATCTTTTGTTTTACCTACGCCTGACGTAGGGTTAAAAATTACTCAGAAAATATCAGAAATTACAAGAACAAGAAAATACATTTGAAATTTGAAAAAGTACTCGGAGTTATCGTTGTTGTACAGGTTAGGAAGTAATAGGAATAACTTAAGAATGACTAGGAAATACCGGTAAGTACAGATTTTTACAAGTAAAGTTACTTCTCAAATCGTTTTTTTTTTACAACAATTTATTTCCACGCCTTTACTTTTTTCTTCAAATTTGGTGCCTTTAAAAAACTTCCATTGGGCTTTGTGCAATTTTTAACAGGTTTCAAATATGCTGTTCTTAAAAATGCGCATTCAGCGAATGATTTTAAAGATTAAACGGGATAACCCTAGGATTAATAAGATAAAGATGTTAAATTCCACAAAATGATGCACAATAATTGCGATAGGATATTAAAAAAATCTTTTAAAGAACAAGCTTTTATTAAATGAACTCAAAAGTAGACAAATTTTTTATCTTTCTTATACCATAATAAAAGCGACGGGCGAAAATTAAAAATTTTAACTTCACATCGACGATTCACCTAAGAAAAGTTGTATTAGTCCATAACCTAAAGACATTTTCAAAGGCTTGGCAAGCACGGCAATCTCACCCGGTCTCAGCTTCTTTAGATGAAAGCATTATGTTTATCATTCGAATAGAAAAAGAATTTCGTTCTTCTTTTGTAGTTCTCTCTTTGTCACCGTAAAGTTCAAATTTTTAATTTGCGCCCATCGCTTTTATTATGGTATGAGAAAGATAAAAAATTATTTTCTACTTTTGAGTGCATTTAATAAAAGCTTATTCTTAAAAAGTTTTTTTTTAATAAAAATGATTTTTTAGATTTGTACTCTAAATCGTCCATTTTGAATGCACCATATTCAAATTTTCAAATCTGATCAGATTCATATTTTCTTCCCGAAATACCTCTGTTTGACAATTTTGATTTAAATCGAACAAACTAAATCTTTCCCCCCCCTCCACTTTCCTCGTTAGAGGGAAGTTTTTACCTAATAATACCATATTATTGTATTGTTGCCGGAACTATAAACGCATACCAAATTTGAACACACACCCTTAATTTTTAGATTTGGACAGTTAATCGTTCATTTTGAATCCGCCATGTTTAAATTTTCAAATCTGATCAAAAATTCATAATCCCCCTCCTTAAAAACCCCTGTATATCAATTTTCATTGAAATCGAACAAACTAAATCTTTTCCCCTCCACTTCCCTCATTAGATGGAGGATGGTACCTGAGAATACCATATTATTGTCACTGGAACTATAAATGCATGCCAAATTTGAAGGCAATCGGATGTGGATAAGTCAGTTAAAATTGGGTAGCAAAACATGACCGAAAATCGTCCATCTTTAATCTGCCATATTGAATTTTCCAAATCTGATAAAAATTCGTATTCCTTATCCCCAAAAGCCCCCGTATACCAATTTTGGTTGAAATCGGACAAACTTAGATGTTTTCCCCCCCTACACTCCCCTCGTAGGGGAGAGGGGTTCCTAATAATGACATATTATTGTATTGTCACCGGAACTATATATGTATGTATGAGTTACTTAAAATTGGTTAGCAAAAGATGACCAAAAATCGTCCATCTTGAATCCGCCATATTCAATTTTTAAAATCTGATTAGAAATTCGTTATCTCCATCCCCAACACACCAAATTTCAACGAAATCGGGCGTACTTCAACTGTATCCCCGTCCAACCCCTTCGAGTAAGGGGAGCTGGCAATTTCATCACACTATATTCTTGTGTTGTCACCGCAACTATATTGGGAAATCAATTTAACTGTGGCGACCTGATTTTTTTGCAAAATTTTACGTCATTGCATTTGTTTTCCATGGCAACACGGAGAGTTTATTTAGGTTTATCCACAGTGGGACACCAGAGCTTTCTTAGCACCGGCTCAAAAATTTGGGGTTAGGTTACTTATTTTGACTTCGCATTCCGCGCCGCTAAAAGACATTATTTTTTTTAGTTTCGATTTTTTCGTAAAGTGTGTGCGGTTTGGCACGCGTCCGTGTAAATCATGATGCGTTGCTGTAGCTCGAACTTGCCTTACTATCATTACCGCCGCTGTATCGCACCACGGCGCAAATTTGATTTTTCAGACAAAAACAATAAGTTCTTCTATTGTTTGTGCCTCGGTTTCTGCTAATGCAGTACATGTACCCCTTGCTTGTGCTTAAAGACTCCGAAAATATGCAATGGATATCAATATATACTAATAATACTAAAATAAAAGAAAACCATTTACTGCAGAATTACTTACTACTCTTTCATATAAACATATTTAGTCCTCGTTAGATGTTTTTATACGGCGTTCGCCTACACTGTACTGATCGCGATTCTATAGGACTGAATCTTTTGTTTTTAAAACTTTTAGGTATATAAAACGACAGGGCGTAATCGTTAAAAGCGTCATGGAGCTGTGCTCCCCAAAAAAAGAATGAAGCTAGCTTTGGATAGTAATTACAGAATACTGATGAGTTTTTGTGCCGCCTGCCCGTTAAGGGCTGCCTTTTAAAACCATTGGAAAAATTAAGAATTTAAGGGGATATCAGTATTTTTTCGATCTGGATTGTGTCCACGTTTTTTACTATGGTATATACGCGTTTTGGAGTTCAGAATGTGACACTTTGGTATTAAGGTTTCGTATGAAGGCGCGTCCTAAACAACGATTAAATTTAAACTAGGTTTAATAGTGTGGTGCAATTGAAGTACATAGATGTATCGAAATCATAAGGTGCGATTTTTTTACGATTATTAAATCAAATTTGTCCAATGGTTATATGTGTGTAATTTAGACAACTTTGCCATGGTTTTACCGAATGGTGCATTTTTGACCTACTCAAATTTGTGAATCTATGAAAAATAATAAAAAAAAGATTTAATATTGTACGAAAAAAAAAATTAAAAAAAATAAAAATACCACTTTTTGTAGATTTAAATCAAGGGTGTCTAACGGTAAAAAAAATATTTTACTATATATGCAAAATTTATCCTGCATTACTATTATTTGTTCTTTTTCATTTCCAAAAAACATTTTCCTCTTTTGGAGATAGCCCCCAATTCCCCAATTCTTTTTAAATTCTGTTCACCTGCAAAATTAGCAAAATTGATACTCAGAGTCCCAAGCCTATTGTTCAGACAAAAACTCAAAACTGCTAGTAAAATCCAAAACTGAGATCATTTTAATTAGGATTGCCATCCATCAGGCTTTCCCCGGACATGTTCGGGTTTTGGAGGCGTCCGGAGAGGTCCGGGCGGGTTTTTGAAAATTATCCGGAAGTTCTGTGACAGGCAGCACGGCAATTTTTGTGCCTTCAAAAATCATTTTGAATAAACACACATGTTTAGAATTTTCTGATTTTCTTTTGCAGCCGGAATAGTCTCATTTGTTTGTTGTAGACTGAATTTTTCAACTGCATTTCTTTAAAAAGTGCACAAAAAAACCAAACATTTTTAAAGAATTGAGACTGGATCCCACTCCAACCCACTTGTTTTTCAATGTGTAAAGTTTTGTGTTCTGCTTATATTGCAGAAAAATTGCAAATTATTTATATGTTAACAAGCTTTTTAGGACGTAAAAATTTAAATCAAAATGATTTGTTTTTAATGTGC
This sequence comes from Oxystoma pomonae, assembly GCA_963921995.1. Taxonomy (NCBI): domain Eukaryota; kingdom Metazoa; phylum Arthropoda; class Insecta; order Coleoptera; family Brentidae; genus Oxystoma; species Oxystoma pomonae. The sequence goes on from OY998173.1 coordinate 14,925,826, forward strand.
TTATTGGAGCTTGTAAAATAAGATTTTTTAAATTTTGGTTAGGAAAAACCTGGCAAAGTCTGGAACCTGGAAAACCCTGCATAAAATGTCATTAATAGTAGTAATTTTAGTTTAATTTTTGGAACAGCATTCAAGAAGAAATGGCATTTGTAGTGCATTCAAGAAGAAATGACATTTTTTATAGGTACAGTGTTCTCAAAATTTTCGCCCGCGGCGCATTTATGACGTGATTTCGGCGACAAATCTATAATTAAAACTATATGTAACCCAACCCACTTCTTAATAAATATTTTACAAAAAATGTAAATGTTTCTAGAACTTCATATTTGTTTAAATTATAGCATCATTGCTTGTTACAAATTTTTTGTCAAAAACATTTAAAACGTCTAAAAAATTACATTTTTTATGTAATTTTCTTAAAATTTTAAAAAGTGCTAAATAAATTTTTGCAGCAATATCCGGGTTTTTAATTGTTTTTGTCTTAGTTTTACAATTTTAGAGATGGCAACCCTATTTTAACAAGCGGTACCCCAAACAGATTCATATGGCCAGGTAAATAAAACTTGTGTTACAAAAAGCAGGCGCACTCCTGAAAAAGTGGTGCATTTTGGTCAAAAGCTAGCTAATAAAGAGAGAAATGAAAATTCAAAAATGCTTGCAATATCAAAAACTTATTTGATAGGTACCTCCTAAGTCGATTCAGATAGGTTAATATAATTTTTATTAAAATAACACATAACAATAACACTGTAAGTAAACTGCCACCACATATTTATTTATCTTTGAAGATGATAAACTCAAAGAAAGTTTACTTTGTTCTATTTTGCAAAAAGTTAAGAGACATGGAACAATTATAAACAGTTCGGCTAACTTTATTCCAAGAACAAAAGTGATCAGTCACATAAACTTTTGGCAAGAAAAAGAAAAAATAATAATACTTTACAAAGTATCAGTGGAAGAAGAAGCGAATTGAGTCAAGAAAAATTAATTGATCTGTTGTTAAAACTCTTTTCACATTTTTTCTACAGGCAATATAAAAAGCAAGGTTAAAAACTTTAATTTTAGGCGAGTTACAAAACATCCCATATCTGATATTATTACCTAGTAATTTATTCTTTTTTTTTTGTTCTCATTTGAACATTTGACCTTCAGAACTGATTTTCTAAATCATAAGCACCATTGCCCCCCAATGTTAATTTTTCACCTGGATTTTCTTTTCTTATATTATTTTTGACTTTTTTCTGTTATAAATTTAAAATCTATAATAAATTTACTTTTTATGGGTCTCCATAATATCTTAATACGTTTATAGAGTTGGAACTCCTTTTTTTGCTTTATAAGAAAACAGAGTTTTATTTTCTCAAAAAAAATATCCCTTTCAAAGGAGGGAGCACAAAAAACATGGGTGTTGGTATTTGGTGAATTGCTGTAAAACTCACGTATGTTTTAGATGGGGCCCTCTTTTGCAATGTATAAATTGGAAAAATTTTCCGATGGGCTACAAGTTCCATCCAAAGCTTAAAATCTGACAATGTCTTGTTGTCGAAATTATGGCAAGTGATTCATTTAAGATTAGTGGCCTTAAAGGTCAGTCCGAAAATTTAAAAAATCAAAAAAGTCCAAACCAACTTGACATATTGCTTTATTATGACAACAAAACTTTGTCAATTCCAAAAAAATTGAATGGAAATTTAATTTTCATTTTTTATTTCACTGAATCCCAACGCCCGTGTTATTTGTGCCTCCTCCTTTATGTATATTTTTTGATCATGTCAAAGTACGGTCCTTGGTATCGGCAGTGTTAAAGTTTGTAACCCATATAAACATCTTTTTAACAAAAACTCATTAAAAGAAATTCAAGATGTGGAGGGAACTGGAAGAATATAATGACATCCATAAACAAAAATAATCTTTTTGAAACCCTACCCAGCCCTACAGTCATTAAACACATGTTTATTTTTTATTTGCGTCTAGGTAATACCTTTTTAAGAAAATTTTCATCGCCGTCTAAATAAAAGCTTATATCTAATATGGCGGTGGTTATTTATTTCTCCAACTGCGGAAGAAAAGAAGTGGGAATTAAGAAAGTCCATAAGTTAAAAAAGAGGTCGGATTTGGTAAAGTGGCACTAAGACAGATAGAAGGCATTAAAAGCTTTGTTCATTTCCTGGGCTATCTTTGAGACAAAAATTGTCTTTTTTTATTTTATTGCTCTTTTAGGACTTTTGAACGGCAAATAAAACCGGGATTTATAAGACAAATACAGTATTATCAGAAGATAAAGTAAACTTTAATAAAGTTGGCACTATTTTTGGTATTCTTTTAAACAAATTCATGTAGGTCTTTATCAGAACATAAGGCCCAAAGGGCAGAAGAAATGCTCAAAGTTGTTGAGATGTCTAGCTTTATTGTTTTTCAACCCACTTTGGTGAGTACATAATTATTTAGATATATTTAAATGGGTACCTGTATAGTTTATCTATGCATAGTTGTATTTAATTAAGTTAATTATTCTGATGGCTTGTTAACTTATTGTAGAAGTCCTGAAGAAGAGAAAAATATATTCTCGAAAGCTTGACTGTCAAAAAAGGAGTTTACTTTATTCCGGCCCATATAAGACTGCATCCCCACTAACTAACCGAGGCTTAATACCCATAACATGTACACTTGTGTTAAAAAAGAAACGGGGGCATTACGTACCCAAATGTCAAATACGTGTCACCTTTTTTTATAAACAGATGTGTACCTATACATTATGAACTATTTATTGAATTAAAATTGTGAAGATTTGTGAATATCTAAATAAAAATCAAGGCGCCTATACTCACACGTGAGCACAACATTTACAATATGACGTCGTGACGTCACATGGGTACCGATTTAAATTTTATCGTATGATATTATATCCAGGTTTTTTTATAGTTTGTTATTTTTTATTAAACCGGAATTTTGTCTCGAAAAACACTTGAGGATTTCTCCGACACACAATAAGTTTTTGCAATATTTATACACAAATCTTAACAAAATACGAAATACATTGAAAAATTATTTGGGTGAAATTTGATAAAATTTTAGTATGTAATAGTGGGTCATGAGAAAAGAAAAATATTTAAATATAAAATGATATATATGTCTAGTTCCAGAGATATACATGGTCAAAGTTTAAAAAAACGTTGTTTTGAGGTATATTGGGCACGCTTTCCTGATCGAAATAAAATAAGTTATTGACGAATATGTGTTACTGAGGAACCAAAAATGGACTTTCTTATCATTATGTTGGTAAAATGTTAGCAGGTTGTATACAGGAGCTAGTCAAAAAAATCATTTTTTGTAAATTTTTAATTTTCCCCGATATAAAAATAAAAAAATATTTTTGAGCAAACATTAATGTTTTACTATTTTTTAGATAAACTGAAAATGTTTTTTTTTATTTTTTTGACTATAAAAAATTAACGAAAATTGTTTTCTACTACGAAATAATTATTTTGCAACTTAAATATCTAAATATTCATTTGCATTCAGTTAAAGTAATAAGTAAATAAACTTTAAATAAATTAAATTTAATTTTCAATTTTTTTCCTAGCTACAAGGTACATGCAAAAAGTTCTATATTATTATTTTTTACAAAAAAGTATTCAATATTTAATTTCTTTAAAACTAATCCAGGGATTTTAATTTAATTTTGCGTACGCCTTCATCATACTTTTATCTAAAACAGGGTGCAATTTTTTTATCACTTTTTTATGTTATGCATCTAGGATGATGATTTTTTAAAGGTTTCTTAAGGTTCTATAAACTAAATAATAACACTTTGGGTGAGACTTAATTATCAAAAAAAATAATATGCCAAAAAATATGATTACGGATAATTGCTGTCCCTTATACATAGACAGCGGCGTAGCCAGAGAGGGGTTTTAGTGGTTAAAACCCCCCACAGGGCCTAAACTTGAAAAAATCTTTCGTTATACCCGGTCTACTACTACCAGCAGTTTGAGAAGTTATGAATGATTTGCAAAAACTCTTAGAAAATTGGTAATTTTTGCGGAATTTCAAGGTAAGTTTTAAAACAGATCGAAGCACAAATAGATTTTTTTTCTTATTTTTGCCTTTTATAAAAAATTCTTGATGTTGTTTAAAATTTACCACAGTCGTATCGTTTAAAAAATCAAAAATCAAAACAAATGAAAATGGCGTCAGGGATAACATCAATCCAATGCACGTGCGCAAAACCGCCGTATATCTTAATTTTCATGGCCTACTTGTTGCAAACAAAATTGCCACTTCCAGGACGTGAATATTAAGTTTATAAGAATATAGTTCCAGCAAATAAAAAATATGTCAATTTTAATTTTTGTAGGCAGTTTTTGTAAAAAAGCCTTTTATTTATTTAAAAATTTATGTTACTAAGCTTATTTTTGTGTGTAAACAAACCTTTAAAACTTTTAACGTACAAAACCTTAGATAGCCATGTCTGTCACTGTTCTAAAAAGTCACACAAATGCTGTCTTTTCTTTATCCTCTACATTTTAGTGTTGTCGTAAAAGTTATGGGAAGAGTTGTTTTTTTTTTTAAAAATTAAACGGGACCAACTTGGAGCTCTCCCAAATTAACAAAAAAATAATTATGCAATACGGTTTGGCATGTTACGAAATGAATATGTTTTTCAGTTTTGTCATAAAAGCAGTGAGAAAAGTATATTTTTTAATTATAATGGGACAACCGCGAAGCACTCCTAAATCGAATAAAGAAGAATGAATAAAAAATATCTTGAAGTCTGTTAAAAATTTAAAATTTATACCTTCATCAAAAACATGATTTTAGTAACTGTCTTCAGATACCGAGGCAAAAAAACTTTTTTTTTATCACGGGTGCAAAAAAAGATTTCTGTCTGTTTTTTACCCAAAGTTAAAGAGAAATAGCGGAAAATATTAATATTGAGAAAAAGCTAATTATTCTTGCCTAAGAATTAAGCCATTTACGGCAGTTTTCACCGAGTATTTACGAAAAAATCATTTAAAAATATCTTCAAAATATCAAATTGTCAAAGATTAAAATGTCGCAACAATGAACGTGACCGAGTAAAAAGACACATCGCTATGGAAACGATTGTTGTTTCATTTATTAGCCGCCTTGATTTATAGTGGAAAGATGGTGTGATAGTGTTAACAACTCGCTGCTAAACTGTTTTTAAATACCCCGCTGCGCTCGATATTTAAACCAACGCTTGTAAAAAAAGCACTATTTTAGCCACTAGTTGTTAAAACTACTATATTGATCATGGAATTGCCAGTGAATATTTATTTGGATTTTATTTAAATTACCTGAGTCCAGGAACAGCAGATACAGTTTTTCCATCGTGAAGTAGCCACTCGACCTGCGGATTCGGCGATCCGTGAGACGAACAGCTAACTTGTGAGCCCGTTGTATTGGAAAACACCAGCTTTGAAGGGGGCTCCAGTAGGAACACCGGACCGTTGTTTTGGCCATTGCAGCCTGTATAAAAATACGAAAAACAAACAAATAAATAAACAGTTTTATAAATGTATTAAAAAAAATTTTTTTCAAACAAATAATTTAGACAACTCACTGCATCTCCGCAAATAACAAACCATGGCTTTTTTCTTTACAAACAAATGTCTAAAAATAATAGGCCAACAGTAAGGATATGGTGCGAATTTGAAAACGGCTTAGGCGGTGGCAAAGTAAATTAATTTGTGTAGCACCATAGACGTCCGTAATTTGTGGTTTATAAATGGTACCTCTGAATAGTGTACGTGTTTTAATTTTTTGGAGGCTTTTTCCGTTGTGTGAATTTTTTGATAAACGTATAAAAAATAGTGGTAATAGAAGGCATTTTTATAGACCACCCTATGTACTGGGTTTAACTTTAGAACAAAAGCATTATTCTTTCCAAGCAAACTAATGTATCATACGCTATATTTTTAAAACTAAGAAGGATATGGTTGTTTTGGGTATCAATGAATTTTATTCTTTCTTCCCGCAAAAAAGGTAATGGTAGCCGTAGATCCGATTTCGCACTTGTGGTGCTTATCAGTACGGTGCTAGGAATTAGGAGATGAAATGTGCTTAATTTTCCTTCAAATTGAAGGTACTTTTGCCGATTCTGCAATTTGACAGATGTTTGTCTTTTACATGAATCCTGTGTCAGATTTTTTCATCATCATTTCATCTCCTAATTCCTAGCACCGTACTGATGAGCACCACAAGTGCGAAATCCGGATCTACGGTTAACATTACCTTTTTTAAGGGAAAGCTCGCTATTCATTGATTTTGTTATTTAATCACCCTCGCTAAATCCTTTTTTAAATGAATTTTATGTCATAAGCATAGGCTAAAAAATGTATAATTGCGTAATTTCGAAAAATTTACTTGGTTAATAGAATTTCAAAAAAACAAAGATGTCGAAGACCTCTAATAACGTGTGAGATAATTTTCAATATATTTGTCCCTCTCTTTTTCTTATCATAAATTATCTTTGCTAATTTTTATTCGAGTAAGAAAAGTGCCCAAACAAACATTTTTACAACCGATCAATCATCGGTCTGTGTAGCGTTTTTAATAAATTACAGCTATCGGTTTTCCATTAACTTGTGGCGTTGTGAAAATTCGTCTTTAAATCATAAAATCTAGCATTTTGAATAAGCATTTTTTGAAATTTAAGGAGAACTTAAAATATCAGTTTTTAATTGGTTTAAATGGCAGCTGCATTTATCTTAAGAGCTTAGGTGGGTCAGGTTCAGGATCTCAACCGACCTTAACTCTAATTGACCCAGTAATTTCGTAGCTTAGCAACCCATCGAAACTAATTTTTTATTCATATAACCCCAATTCTAACCTCAACCACAACCATTTCCGTAACATTCTTATTGCAAGCGCACTAGACATAAATATTTAACAAACAACAAAAAAGAAACTTTTTGAAAACATTTCTGCCTAAAATGCAAAAAAATAATGTTTGGTGTGTTTTGGCAACAAATTAAGGTAAACAAACCACTCAAAAATCTAATCATCCCCTAAATCACAAGAAGTGTAAACCCACATTCTTACTTATTACTGATCAGCAAGCACTTACTGTCATGAAGTTTGATCAACTGCGTTCAAATTTATTGCAGTCAAACAAAGAAAAATATTTCATTGTATCCCACAAGCGTAGATTAATATCTATTGAAATGGACTGAACAAATTTGTGCACAGGAAATCCACAGAATGTACTCAATAATGGGTGGGTTATTAGAATTATAATTGGTTGTTTGTGGGGAGGTGCAACGGAGGTTTATAGCCTCCGTTTGGCAAACTTGGATATGCATGGACCTTCATCTCATCAGTGGCTAATTTGCATGTGGTAATCCTGTTTTGCTGAGGGTCAACAGTGGCGTCATGTATGTCAAAACCACAAAATTTATAAGATATCCCAAAACCTGATCTTTATACAGGGTGATTTATGAGTTGTACAAAATAGGAAAAAAATTGGCGTGCAGGATTTTTTAAATTTTAAACATAACATGTGTTCGGCCTTAGCTCCCCAAGTAGCAAAAAGACATACCAAAGACGTCCATAGTATGTCCCCGGGACGTCCATTTTAGGACCTTAGACATCTTAAGGACATCCTTAAGACATTTTTTATTAAAAAACCAATGTCCATGAGACGTACGTTCCTGTGCATCTTAAGAATGTCAGTTTGTTACGTCCCTGTGTACAAATCTGAGACATTTCCAGGATATTTTTGCTAAATTTTTGGAGATTATTTTAAACGTTACACGAATTTGGAAAAAAAACCTTATTAACAAAAACGAGTCCGAAGAAATTTATTATAATTACCTTTAATTTTTTAATAAAGGAAGTCACCCTATTTTTACTTATTTTTGATATAATTAGCTACGCAAACCTAACACCTCTTTTATAGAAAAAAAGAGTTTTTCTAAAGGTTATTAAGTACTTATATTATTGGGTGTCGGAGCTGAGAAGCCCAAGGCCTATTGTCTCCCAGGAAGAATTGTTTTTATTATTAAAAATAATATTTAATTGTTTAGTGACCTTTAGAATTAGTTTCTATTCAGTTTTGTGGCTTTAAGGTCAGGAGAATGAAAAACTAATTCAAATTTACCGACGTTTCGATGTATTTTACATCATCTTCAGGGTTTCTAAAATAAAATACAAAAGAAAAATAAGAAGCTAGTTTAACCTGTTGATTTAAAAGGCATTGTTTATTTGTATACACGGCCAATTAATTTTTTTTTTCCTTACTTTTTTCCCTTCCCTCCCTCTCCCCTCCCGCAGGATTAAGAAATAATAAACAATATTAAAATTAAGAAAAGGAAAAAAAGGAGAAAAGAACGCACGTTACAGAGTATATATATATATATATATATATGACAAAATAAATTTAAAAGACTATTTTAAATTTGTAAGTTAAAGGGGTTAATGAAGTGGGTACTTACATTTGGGTTGTTTTTCAGTGGTCTCTTACAGATTCTAACAAACATTTTAAAACCGCTAGTTACAGAGTACTTAAAAACTTTCAAAAACAAATATTAAACCTAGAAATAAGTTTTGTTCACTGGGAAATTAGAAAATTTCAAGAAAATTTGATCAGCATTCAAACTAAAGTTAGGGAAAAACTCCCAAACACAACTTTTGAGTCATTTTGTAATAATCAAAAAAATGCCTACAAAAAACACTTTCAAACTATAAAACAAAAACAGCTAGATAAGTTTAGGCAGTTGGAACTTAAACAAAAAGGTCCTAGTGCACAAATTATAAATGAAAAATGGTTGATCAACTTGTCAAACATAGATATACCTGAAAATGTGCAATACTTACTAAGTATGACACATGGATTTAATCTCCTATACACACAAGAGCTTGCATTACAAAACTTGTTAGTTGACTGTGAGTATATCCTTTCACAAATACAGGAACCAACAAGAACTGAATCTAGAAACAAAGTGATAAACATCATAACAAATATTTTGAACAAAAAAGATACAGTGTACAACAAAACAATTGACAAAAAACTTCTTTTGCACATAAAAGAGACAAAAAACTTCATTAAAACTAACCAACAATCATTAGTCATTAGTCAAGCGGATAAAGGCAACACCACAGTCTTATTGGATAAAGAAATGTACATAAATCAAGCCCCCGAACTACTAAACGATCAAAACACATACAAAAAACTAAAAAGTGAAAATAACAAAAATTGTACAAAATAAAAATAACAGATTTGTAAAAATACTTTTAAACAAAAATATCATTAGCGAAACACAGAGCAAAATCTTGACATGCAACACTGGAGTCTCCTCAAAAATGTATTTTCTCCCAAAAATCCACAAATTAAACGTACCAAGACCAACTCTAAGTTTTGTAGGTTCGCCAGTTTACTCTTTAAGCAAATACATTTCCGAAATTTTACAGCCCGCTTTCCCTAAAAATGAGTACTACGTCAAAAACTCCTTCGATTTTGCCAATTTTATAAACAATTTTCAACTTCCTTCGAATTACATACTTGTTTCTCTTGATGTAGTTTCGCTCTTTACCAATACACCTACAGATTTAGCGCTTCAGATCATATAAGAACGCTGGGTAAATATTGAGGAAAAAACAAACCTTGATTTTGAAACTTTTAAAACAATCTACAACTTTGTTATAGAAAATAGTTACTTTACTTTTAATGGTGACATCTACCAGCAAATATATGGCCTAGGGATGGGAAATTGTATGTCACCTATTTGCTCCGACATTGTTTTGTAGAAATTACAAGAATACTGGCTGTCAATCCTACCTTTTTCGCTTCCATTCTTTAAACGCTACTGTGACGATATTATTACTGCTATTCCTGCAGGAAGTCAAGATTTAATACTAAATATTTTTAATAGCCTTTCATTTTTAGATACTAAAATATTTCGATCTGAAACAAATATTTTATCAGTAGACTGGTATCATAAACCAACTTTCTCGGAACGTTTTATCAATTTTCATTCTCACCATCCTCTTAAACACAAGATTAACATCATTCAAAACCTAAAAACCAGAGCAAGTAAACTTTCGGACCAAAAATTTTGGAAAAAAAATCTTAACTATATACGACAGATACTAATAAAGAACCATTATCCCATCTCTCTTATAAATAGAATCTTGAATCACAATAATTTACAGCAACAATATGACCCAATACAAACCACAAAAGAAATTTGTTATTTAAAAATACCATACATTAAAGGATTATCTGAGTCTTTAGCAAATATATTAAAACAAGAAAAAATCAGCGTTGCTTACAAAAATGAAAATACCATTGGAAAACATTTCTACACGAAACTTAAAACCAAAACCCCGAAAGAACATCACTCAAACGTAATATACAAGATTCCCTGCTTAGATTGCAACAAAGTATATATAGGACAAACTTCCCGATATCTCAAAACACGATTACAAGAACACCAACGAGATCAAAAAAACGCAAATTTAAATGCAAAAAACAAGAAAACAGCTCTTGCTACACACATTTGTAACTATGGTCACAAATTCAACTATGATGACACAGAAATTCTGGACACCCAAAAAAATATCAAAAAGAGTTGCCTAACTCTCTGAAATGATTAACATAAAAAAACATAAAAATAGCGTCAATTTTAGACTAGATATTGAAAACTTAAATTCTGCTTACTACAATCTTATAATGGCCATTAAATAAAATACATTTTTCCAAAAGATCAGTTAGACAATCAAGAAAGAATCAATATAGTTTTTGGTTGAAAAAAAAAATTAAATATATTTAAAAAGACAATTTAATCAAAACCAAATAACATCCTTTTTTGATTAGTTATCTAAATAACCGGCAAGGAAAAAAAAATAATACCACTTTTTATTCTAATCATTTAAAACACACAGAGAGTACGAAAGAGAGTACTGTTAAGAATATAAAATAATTTATTTTAAACATTTTTGGTTTTTTAACTTGTTTTGTTCTTGTTTGAATGTCTTTCAACTGTGAAGTCCAAAAAACATACCGTTTATTTTTTTAAATGTTTGTTACAATCTGTAAGAGATCACTGAAAAACAACCCAAATGTAAGTACCCACTTCATTAACCCCTTTAACTTACAAATTTAAAATAGTCTTTTAAATTTATTTTGTCATATATATATACTCTGTAACGTGCGTTCTTTTTTCCTTTTTTTCTTCTTTTCTCAATTTTAATATTGTTTATTATTTCTTAATCCTACGGGAGGGGAGAGAGAGGGAAGGGGAAAAAGTAACAGGTTAAACTAGCTTCTTATTTTTCTTTCGTATTTTATTTTAGAAACCCTGAAGATGGTGCAAAATACATCGAAACGTCGGTAAATTTGAATTCGTTGTTCATTCTCCTGACCATAAACCCACAAAACTGAATAGAAATTAAAAATTATATAAGGTCCAAGAATAAGGTAAGGTAAGAATGACAACAGGAAGTATTTTTTAATAAATTGTTAACTGCTCAGTCATTCCACAAAATCTAAAACGAAATGTCGCGTCGGTTACCCATTAGAAACATCTAAAACACACGTCTTTTGAAAAAAACAAAGGGCAGTGGTGTCCAGCTCATATAGTGTGAAAAAATTATTTGATTAGAGTATCCTTATTAGCACGTAATATATTTATTGTTTGGGTACGATGTCGGATCCATTACTCTGGGACTGCTGTGCTGTTAAAATTTACTTGAAACGTATGAAAAACCAACAGGTATTTTTCTTGTTTTTGAATATATTTTTTATGGGATACCACGCGACCTGTACTAGCTACCGCTTATAGAACAAAAATAATTACAATTTTGCTTAAATTAATACCCCATTTTCCAGTTTCTAAAGAAAAAATATTTGCTTAACACCTATTTTTGTCAAAAATGACATATGTTATTTTTTTAATAAATTTGCTCCTGGAACGCCACTGTAATATGCCATGTTCACGCTGGATTAAACATGTTAATATGAAATTTACACCGCGATATATTGTATCAATCGTATCAACCTAATGCACTCGGCAAAGGCGAACATGTTAGACCATGTCCCGATTGACCCTTTTGTCCGTAAAACAGGCTCCATCTGACCTACACCCTACATACAATGCTGTCATATAGTAGTCCATTATACTGTTAGAAATGCTAAGGACAATATGGATTAAGCTACCATTAGGACTTTCACTTGCTAAGTGTTAAGAATGATGATGATCTCGCTTGGATACAAATAAAAATGATTGGTGAATTTACCTTACAGTATACATACTTGACAGCGTATATTTACAATTATTTTTGCAGATTTATAATGTTAAGTGTATTGTTACTTTGTATAAAATGTAATTTTACGTAGGATAAACATAACTTTACATTTTAGAAAGTAAAATTCAACACGTATTAACGATTATACCCACAGATTAATAAAAAAAAAAGAGATATAACAGTAAACCCCCCGATCAACCATCAATAAGATTAATTTGAAAATTAACTCTGTGTTTCGGACTTCCATTGTCTAGATTTTATTTATGCACGACGTTTCGATCAGTACAATCTCTGATCGTCTTCAGGTGCAAACTACAATCCAATCCTAAGGCTACTTATATAATGTAAGAAATCACTCAACCTTGAAGTTTAAGTAGTTGGCTCCGTCCAAGGAGGGGCTTCCAAATATTTGGAATTTCAACACTAGCTTTACTGAAAATTCCCTGATTCTGCCCAATAAAGGCACCTTTAAGGAATTTTCGTTTCTTCCAATTATTGTGCAAAACCTTTGCTTCTGCCCACTTCATTCGGTGTTGTGTTGACCATGCATGCCCTGAAGCCTAACAGATAGTGGTCTTTTTGTTTCGCCTATATATGATTCACCACACTCACAAGGAACTTGGTAAATGCATTTCTTATTTTGTTTGTTCTCCGGTTTTGTTTTACTAAGAAGGCCTCGAATTGTATTACTAGATTTAAAAGCTGTTTTAATATTAAAGTTTTTCGCTACTCTTAGAATTTTCTCTGATACTCCTTTAACGTATAGAATTGTAGGGAATGCATTTGTCTGGTTTTGGTCTTGTAATCTCTGTCCTGTTTGTTGAACTTTAGAAATAGTATCTGTTATAAGTTTAAGGCTGTAACCATTCTGCTGCAGATCCTTCTTATTGTGTCTTATTTCGATATGAGAATTATTACAAATTTCGGCTCTGTTATACAAAGTTCTTATTATGCCTCGTTTGGTTGTAGCAGAATGATTTGAACCTTGATTTAAATATTGTCCCTTGTGAGTGGGTTTACGATAGACTGTTGTTCTGATATCGCTTTCTACTCGTTTGACAAGTACATCAAGAAAAAGAATTTACAATGACAATTCCTAGCACCGTACGGATAAGCACCACAAGGTGAAACAAGGAAATTAGGAATCGCCGAACATGCATGGTCAAAACAACACCGAATGAAGTGGGCAGAAGCAAAGGTTTTGCACAAGGAGTCACACTGGAAGAAATAAAATTCTTTGAAACTGCCTTTATTGGGCAGAATCAGGGTATTTTCAGTAAAGCAAGTGTTGAAATTCCAAATATTTGGAAGGGCCTCCTTGGGCGGAGCCAACTAATTAAACTTTAAGGATGAGTGATTTCTCACAGTATATAAGTATGTAGCCTTAGAAATTGATTATAGTTTGCACGTGGAGACGATCGGAGATTGTACTGATCGAGACGTCGTGCATAAATAAAATAGAAACACAGAGTTAATTTCAAACACATCATTGTCTCAAACTTTCAAACAAGATTAATTTTCCCATGAAATGCATGGTTGCCAATTTACCGCTAAGTTTTCTAGGAACAAAACAATTCATAAACACCTCGACTCTCTTTTTATTATGAATTGACTACTTTAAATCTTTTTATATAAGATATTTATCCTCGTAATTACCCTTACGTCAATAACTTAATTTTTTATTTTTTTATGGTTAGAATTTCTAGTTTCACAAAAAAAACACAAGCATCGTTGTTTCCACGAGCCGCGAATAAATTCCGACATATTTACAGATGGCGGCAGTGTTGTTAACGAGAGTTGGTAGGGTTTGGTGCTTTTTGAATTTTATTTTGACTATTTGTGAAAAAAGAACTACATGAAGCCATTTTTTTACCATTTTGTACTATGCAATAAAAGAGGATATTCCAGCTTAGAATTAATATTTCGTAGGTAAGAAAGATCATGTTATTTTAGCTTTTTCATAGGCGTAGAGGCAAAAACTCGGCAAAAAGCTTTTAGTTAAATTATTAATAGCTCAAAAATGTTATATTAATACTGATCTTTTTTAACAAACAAAAGAAAACTTTTGCTGATTTTGCAGCATGTAAAATATTTATTTATAATAATTTATACATAACAAGAGAGAGCCCAAGTGCTGATAGGCAGGTATTCGAGCAGGTTTACCCTACCAACCCAACCTTATTAGTCTCCTTTTTTACATTTATATATTTAAATCAAAATTTTATTGATCCATCTCTTTTCTGCTGATATAATCGCCCAGAAGGGTGTTGGAAACATTAGAGGACTTCTATAGAGAATGTTTGGTCTCTTCTTTTTTTATCAGTCTGAGATTATACCCATTAAATTGTAAAATTGCCACAGTATTACATTTAAAAAATTAAAAAAAGCTAATTGTTTGTTTATTTTTTCACTGAAAATTATGCCTTAACTTCTTTAATAATTTCAAAACGCTTGTAAGATTATTTAAGGTCGAAATATTAATTTTTGCCGTCAAAATTTGACATATGAGGTACCGTGGGACGCAAAATGTTTTCAGGAATCCAAAAATGTAACAGTATGCAGAGTACCTCATTCAAAAATCTAACATTAAGGCCGTTTCCAGTGAAAACGGAAGTTACTGGAAGTCACGTAACTTGTCAAGAACCGTAAAATATGACTTTGTTTGATATCCCCAAGTTTCATTTGTCTATATTGAAAAATGCAAGAAAGGGGGTGATATTTTCGTTATCCACGTTAAAGAATGAATATGCTAAAAATATCCGGGTTCATAATCGAAATCAAATTCCGCGTTCGGAGGCAAACTACATCCTTCTAAAATTTTGATAAGGCTTTAGTGACTTGCCATATAAAAAAAGAGATAGCACTATAAGCGGCACGACATTGAGTTTGACGGAGATCTGAGCTTTATAGAAAAGTCCGCACGGAAAGGACCGAATATTCCCGATCTTTAAACCGTAGTTTATTAACTGGTTGTAAACCGGTGTTATATAAAGCTCCAAAAATTAGGTAGGGGCAGACACCGCACTGGTTGGTGTAGTAGGTACATACACTTCCTGATACATAAAACGCATACAGCAGAAGTTAAGCACATGTGTATATGTTAAAAATTTTGCTTGCTTAACTTTACCGACTTTTGTAGGTTAACACTTTTAGACAACACAAACAAATTTTCTTAAGGAGACTGAAAGCATTTTTACCGATATTTACTGGTTCTATAGTTTTAAGGTTGCTGTTACAAAATATAAAGAACACTTTTAAAGCAAAATTTTTATTATACAAAAGCAATTCAATCAAATTTTGGCAAAACAAGAAGAAGTTTGGTCTCTTCGTCAAATAGCCGGTCAAAAGGGATGAAACAAGTACACTATAATACGACTTAAAGGAGAATACGAAGAAGAAAGAACTGAAAAGGCTTTAGATTATGCAAGCTAGGTCAATACTATAAATCAATGTTATAAACAACAAAATATAAAAAACTATCGATAAAAAAAATCAAAAATTTAATATCAACAAGCCTAACTATTAGCTCCATCAAATGGTCAGCATTCTGTGGAAGAACATTAAATTTTCATAACTGTTTACAATGAGCCTCCATACGTTCTCGATGAGATTGGCATCGGGGGTCATTGTGTGCCATGGCAAAAGTTAAATATTATGGTCCCTGAACTACTGCTGAGAAATCCTGGCAGTAGGTACCGGGCAGTTATCTTCTTGATAGACAAAACGATCGGGATATTAAGCTGATATTTCCGGAAGCATAATATTTTGCTTCATGTTCACATAAACCTTCCTTGAATTCTGAAAAGCGCACTGTGCTCTCTTGCCGAAATCCAGCTCCACACGTTGACAGTACTATATAGTAGACTTGTCTCGTCCATAATGATCGGCGACCCGACGCACAGATCAACATCCACCTAATTTTGCTAAAAATTGGGATTTAGTTATAGGTGGTCGTTTGTTTACAATTAGTTTTAAAAATTTTTCAGTGGAAAAAATTAACAAAATGAGGTGCCGTGTACACGGATGTAGTATCGACAATCAGACCAAATGTTTTTCGCGTGATATTAAATTTTTCAGGTTTCCGACAAGAAAATGGAAGGTATATGGAAAGCATTATTGTGGACGGGATGATAACTTTAACGTGAATAATCCTCGAATTTGCTCGAAACATTTTGGTGATAATGATTCACAGGACAACACACATTTTGGTGCCGGCGATTTTTTAACTGCTCCTGGGTAATTTTTGGCTGGAGAATCCGAAATAGCCATCAGATTTTGTCTATTAGATCTAGTTTTTAAAATAGGAATTATTTACTTTTTTTAACCTCTATATATATTTTACGTATAACTATGACTATTGCCAGTAACAAAAAAAACACATATAATTAAATATTTATTATAAAAAGTAGATTAACATACAGTCACACTCATATAAGTCACTATCACCTACAAATTTTGTTTTATACGACTTTCTAGCATGGAGTTTACTGGTGTAGTCTCGCTGAAGGCTCCAACAGTAGTCGGCCATCATGTAGCTATCCCATCGTCCTTGATATCGATCTTCCATAGTTTTAATATTCTGATGGAATCTTTCTCTCTGGTCTTCACTACAGTCACCTAAATTTTATGAAAAGCGATCTAGGTGGCTGTGGAGGAAGTGAACTTTTATACTCATGTTACAACCGGGAATATGAAAATTTGAAAGCATAGTTTTAACTAATTTTAACTACTTGAACAAATGAACCCCAAGCATTAGATTCAGTCTCATTCATTGATGTGGTGAACTGTGGATCTTTAATAAGTTGCCTTATTTGATGACCATCAAATATACCAGCTTTTAGTTTTTCCGTGTTAATCCCAGGAAAATTACGTGACAAGTACCCATCTCGATCTAACGCTTTCATAAACTGCTTCATAAGCCCCTAACTTGATATGCAAGGATGGTAGTAAGATTTGGATCAAGAAGGTTCTTTTCTTTTAATATTTATAGGTCTCTCACGAGATCGTTGAGTTCTTGTTGATTAAAACACTGAGGAGTTATTAAATCTACTTCAAATTCACTGTCGTTTTGTGATTGCATTCTTTGAACTTAATCAGACGTTGATGTTTCTGTATGATCTTCCGGAATTTCAGGAAGACTGCGGTTGGAATGGGTATTTCCTTAGAGTGCGGTACAGGTCTTCTTGCAGAATCTAGATCAGGATATGTCCATTTATGTCGATTGTTCCTATTTATGCCTTTAATATTAACGAGACAAAAATAGCAGTCATCATAATGGTTATGTTGTTCCCTCCAAACCATTGGTCCACCAAATTTCAGGCACTTTCTGTTTCCAATTGTCCACTGTCGTAAATGTTCAACACATGTTTTACTCACCACATGTGTAGCCCAAGATTTATCTTGATCTCCCAAATGAACGCCAAAATAGGCCAGATAAGACCTTTTCACAAATTCAGAAATAGTTTTTCTACTTTCTTTCAAACTGTATTTGTCACATACATAACAGAAAACATCTGGATGGTTTACACAGCTACGCCTGCTTGTGGATGCCATTGTTTTAGTTTTAACACTCTAAAACGACGAAAATGTACAAAAAATTATGACACAACTTTATTTGCAAAAACTACACAATATACTAAGTCGAGAAGGATAAAGGTACACAAAATGTAAGAAATTCTTTATTTTTTATTTAAACTATACATTTAAATTTCATTTTAGGGGATTGTGTCCTTGCCCAAAAAGAGCGTGACCGTCCTAGCGAACGTGGCTCAGATCGAACGATTTGCAATACCTCCACTTTTGAAACTCGGTCGGTTATTTTCTGCAAAGTGACACAGACCCGAAACCCAGTTTGTTGCGAAAACTGTTGAAAATTTAATCGAATTCGATCGTTTCTAAATAGGGTCACATCACCGGCACACATCCAAATAAAGTTCGGCTTAAATTTTTTTGAACTTTATCACATACAACGCGCACGTTTTTATAGGGTTTTAAGTCGATCCTGTTTTATGGCTGATTGCCCAGACCTCCATGCAAAATAGTGTTTTACACAACTAGTGGTGAGCACAGTGGAGGACAGTTGCGGTTGAGGTAGCGAGTTATAAAACGTTCTAAAACTGGCTACACCCAGTGGCCCAAAAGTTTGAGCCCCCTCTAGTATCTCGAAAACCAAAAAATGCAGAAAAGGCAACTTTTACATACTTAGATGGTTTTTTTGGATGCTGGTGGTGTTGCCAGTCAGTAAGAGGGCGAAGCTAGGACGATGATGTTTGTATATTTTGGCAAATTTAAATAGGGCTAATCATTTTGATTTCAAAAATATAGCCAACTTTCGACAAGAAAATGGCACTTAAATGAATGAATTAATGAATGTAGAAATGCGGGTCCACTATCTATGGTTTAGCCCTGGAAGACTGCTTCTTTCGCGAAAGAACAGATTTTTCTGAGCTGTAACCTTCTTAGAACGCCTGGGGCCAAAAGATAGCTCCCAAGGTGCGACTCTCTTGACCTTTCTTCTAGAATCACCTCCCTAGCACTTCGGGGAGAAGGCTATATGCAACAGGGTGCGCCTGGTTCCCTGAGAATCGCACTTAAAGAAGAACCTTTTAATAAGGGAGAGTTTTAAATAAAAAATGGATGAACTTCTTGATTTCACTTCTATTATCACCTCCCAAAATAAATGAGAAATTTTAAGAAGTTGGAAACTTTGAAGAGAGTCTATTTTCCTATCAATACAAAGTAACCGTCGACCATTAGACTGTTGAAAGGTTGAATTCCGCAACTTTTCGTTTCAATCATCTTTCATATTGGGTTACCCTTATATGCGTCTGAAAGGTGCAAAGTTATAAGTTATAGAGTGGAATACGGGAAACTTTTTCGATCGAAAGAGTATTTCTTAGTTCAAAGTTGTCTGTTGAATTTTAAATCATAAAAATGACGATGTGTGGAAATTTTATACGCAAAGCGAAACATGTTATCCAGAGACATATGACAGTGTGTAGAAGGGGCTTTGACTGGCGCGCCATCTCCCTTTGTTTCGTCGGAACGGATGTCTCTGTTTTTTACATAGAGTGTTTCTATTTCTATCTTTCTTTTTTTGATTGGTTTTTGATTTAAATACCTCAGAATGTCTGACAAAATGAGAAGTGAACAGTTGCTGTACAAATGTATTTTTTTTATTTTAACTTATTTGGCGTGATTGAGGTTAGGTCATTGGTTTAAATGTGTGTTTTAAACAATATATCGTGCCAGAAAAAATTGTATCAATGTGCCTATTGCAAATTTTTAATAAACTTTAAAAAATATAAATAAAAGCGGTTTCGTTAACCAGATTGAACCATGTAGATGACATTTTCGGCCAACCGTGTAACGCAGACATACATCCGGGATTTTGAAAGGCATTCTACCAGCCCTCTGATATCCTTGATCTTATTAAGTTTTTTCACATTTATTGGGGCAGAAGTATATTTTATAGCGTTGAGAGATTGCTTTTCGAACGATGTTGTTGTGGTTAACAAATAAGAATAATACAAGCGCTTGTTTTTAAAACCGCTTTTGCAATATTGTTTGATCTTAGATCGGGCTGGGTTTTAAAAGTAAAAAAATATTTTTTTGAACATTATGAAAGCATCTCAAACTTTTTATTTTTCATCGTTTTTAGAAACAAAAACTGTCCAAACCAAGTCTGTCAAATGTCTAATTAGATGTCAGTTGGCTACTGTTTAAGTCGATTATTGTGAAATTTGAAGATTGTCTTATTCATAGATGGATCTTTCATATGAATTATCGAACAAAATATCACAAAATTTTCCCCCTCCAACACATTTAAATTATTAGGCAGATTTACCCACCTTTTCATATTGATAATTTATAACCTAAGCACAATTTTATTAATAGTTTTAATGTTAAATACATTATTGTTTACAGAAGTGTTTACCCAAGTTTTCATAGTTATAATTTACAATTCATAAGCACAGTGCATAATTCAAAAGTTGGTTAATTTTAACTTTATGCACCATCTATATCTATCTATTTTGGTTGGTTGATTTTAAAATAAAAGTGATTGATTTTAGCTGATATTAGAAAACAGAAATTTAGCAAGAAGGAAGAATACCTAACCTGTTTAGGTCAGGTAAAGAAAAACATTTTTTTTTTGTTCTTCTTTTTTGTCAATTTGGTACGTCAATTTTCAAAATTTATCCTAATGCACTATGCTTATAAACTCTTGGAAAAACAGGTGCTGTTAAATTGTGTATTAACACTAAAATTGTGCACTATGAATTAAAGTTATGAGTTATCAATATAAAAAATTGGGTAAACCTGCCTTTATTATATTTGTTTTGTCTATGTTAAAGCATAAACGATTTGCTTTGCACCATTCTTTTATTTTTAAAAGATCTTGTGTCCTTATGATGGTAAAATCTCCAAATATTTTTAGATTAACTATATCATTTATATAAATTAAAAATAATAAAGGACCCAACACAGACCCTTGAGGTACGAATCATTTATTGCTACGCATAATGCTTTAATTGCACTGGAAGGTAGGTTTATTAACACTTCTGCATAGATGTCATCTTTTCTACTCGATTTTTTTTTATTTCACTAAGTGCCTCTGCAATTTCCCGAGGCTCAACTGGTGTGAACTGAAAAGAACTAAGTGGGTCAACATTTGAAAAAATATTTTTTGTTAAAGAAGACGATTTTTTAAGACCTGTGGTTAAACAATATTTTGCAGTTTTCTTAGGTTTGGGTTTAATCCAGCGCAGTGGAAAGGCACGATAAAAATTATCCGACAAAACTGAATACTCATTAAGAGGCTGTGAAAATCTACAGATTCCATCCAAATTTACTTTAATGCAAATACGGTAAAATTGACTAAAAGCATTTTTACTAAAAATTCTTTTATGAGAGTATTTTGCTTTTTTAACAACCGATTGACAATTAAATGCACTTAAATAAAAGCAATAAATTTGGGTAGTGTTTATTCTCTACTTTCTCGGAACCTAATTGAGAAGGTATAAATTTTGGCTTGGGATGGAAAGCCACAGTAAACTAATTTTATTTTGAAAATTAAAAACAAAAACTAATCAAATATCCCAAACGTCAAATAACCGGACCGTCAACGTAAAACTTATACCAAAAAGGCTAATTTTCAGGCCCGACAGAAAATCTCATACGTCACAATTATCTCTCTCTCTCTTCTCATTTGATTACCGTCACTTTTTTGAGTCCCATAGGCACTATTAACTTAATCGGACGGGTCATCAACTACTTTCGTAGTCTACCGACTTATGGCGTGTGTATCTAGGTCCGCCTCCACGTGATATCCGATCCCATCCGGCCTGGATACCGGCGTGAATAGAGGGGTAGGCCCTAAGATACCTTTTACACTTATATTCCCTGGGTTCCCCCCTTACCCCGCTCATCAAACCGGTCTGATGAGCACCGACGTGGAAGGCAGTTTTCTTTTCCTAAAAGGATTTAATTTAGCCTACACCCCTTTGTCGGGGCTAGGGATCTTTAACGTGCTCCACTATCAATATATGGATCACACGGGACCGTCCTCTTAACGTCCTCTCCGAGGGACGGTATGAAATGGAATTAGCCTGCCTTCTAGCTAACTCGGCCTACTCCGCCTCATACTGCGTTTCACCTTAATCTTACAATCCGTCACAATTCTGGAAAATGGAGATTTTTACTTATTACCTCATTTAAAATAAAAACACAGTCAGTGAGTCACAAATATGGTACTTTTTAAAACTGGATAATTTTTTACTATACTTTGCGAAATCGATTAAATTTGGATCATCAGGATCTGCTAAATGTGCAAAGTTTGAGTTCTGTAAGTTATTTCAGAGTGGAGTGGCTCTAAAAGTTACTTTGAGAAAAGTTAGTAGAACAGAACTTAGTCCGGGTAATGTCGTTCTCCATACCCAGCATTGTGTATTTTTTCAAATATTTTTCAACAGATCCAGGCAAAAATACGCATTAACGAAAAAAGTATTTTAACTGGTCACCGTTTGAGGTCAATTTCAGATAGTTTTCGGTCGTGTCAAAAACTCCCGATTACTAACGCTATTTGACAGTGTTGACATTTGAACGTCATATATGGTCAATATCTAAACAGTCTTAAGTAGAGAGTCTATAATACATACCTACTTACAAATTAAAAAAAAAATAAAAAAGTTTAAAAAATTTTAGGCGAAATGGTAAAATATTAAAAAAGATTAAAAAAGACTACTACTACTTAATTCTAGATTCACAAAAGTCAGTTATGTTCATATTAATTTAAAGTTAAAAAAAATAAACAACAATGAAGATTAACTACCAACAATAAAAAAATAAACAAAAGAACATGTAAAAAAAGTATATTGAAATAGGCAAAACAAACAAGTTTATGTCAACTAATATTTATCCTAACGTTGTAAGAGAAACTGCGTCATTTTTTAGTAGCATTTTCTAAATTTAATATTTTAAAGGTAATCTGCAGGACTAGTTTTATGGCGGAGCTAAATTGCTACTACGCGTAGAAATAAACGTCAAAAAGTGTCGAAAATTCTCACCATGTAAAAGCAAAGATAGAATTTGTCTGACCTTTCTGAACAGTGACAGCGACATGGCTATCTATGGTTTTGTATGTTCGAAGTTTTAAAGGTTTGTTTACACAGAAAAATAAGCTTAATATAAAATATAATTTTAAATAAAAAAAAGGGTTTTTTACAAAAACTGCCTACAAAAATTGAAATTGACATATTCTACAGGGTTCCTAAGATTTTCCTTAGGGATAGGATTTCAATAAATCAAACAGAAATGGCATAGAAAGTTCTGCGCGCACAAAAGAAACAGGTATATTGAGCAATGGTGCCAGTTTGTTATTATCTCCGGACTGCTTTCATGAGAAAAAAATTGTCGCCACTCTTTCATTGTGAGCATAAATCATAGTTGCAATAATAACCGTTGACAAGATGTCTGCAAATTCCGCTAGATGGCGGCCACACCATGAGATGATCGAGGAAAAACTGGGATTCACAGGCATTGCATTTTTATTTCCTTTCGAGTCGCTTCAGTTTCGTAAATTTTGTGTTTTTAAAATGCCGTATACTCGAGAAGAAAAGATTTTTATTATTAGAAACTACATAAAAAGTGACAGTGCGTTTCCAGATCGACCGGTTCCTGTGGCTCAAACTGTCTACAACATTTATCATCGTTTTGAAAGGTACGGGTGCATAAATGGTTGTAGAAAGTGTTACCACGACGGCGAAATACCAGAGCATGCCGTTCTTCCGCACAGGGT
Organism: Oxystoma pomonae; assembly: GCA_963921995.1. Taxonomy (NCBI): domain Eukaryota; kingdom Metazoa; phylum Arthropoda; class Insecta; order Coleoptera; family Brentidae; genus Oxystoma; species Oxystoma pomonae. The sequence continues at coordinate 14,949,392 of OY998173.1, forward strand.
GGAACGAGACGAAATGGTATGGGCTTACGTTGAGGCACATGAACCATGTTCGACGACACCGATTGCGGAGGCACTGGATATTCCCAACAGTACTTGCCAATGGATCCTAAAAAAATACGGCTACAAGTCGTTTAAGATTGGGAAGTCGCAGGAATTGCAACCAGGTGATTATTTTCGCCGGTTAGAATATTGTGAGGTTATGAGGGATAAATGTGACAGGACCGAAAATTTCCTATCAAAAGTTTTGTTTAGTGACGAGAAGACATTTGAACTTCATAGCTCTCACAATCCACAAAATAGCCGCTATTGGTCCCGCGAAAATAAACATCTGCACGCAAGTGTTAGAACGCAATCCTCAAAAATTAAATGTTTGGAGCGGTATTGTCGGGGATCACATTATTGGACCCTTTTTCATTGAAGGGAATTTGAATAGCCAAAAATATGTTGATCTTCTCCGACACCAGGTTTTACTACGGTTGAGGGAACTCAACATAAATTTGGACGAATTGTGGTTTCAGCAAGATGGCTGTTCATCCCACAATTCACGCCAGGCTACAAATTACCTTCGTCAGGTATTTGGTGATAAAATTATTTCCACGTATGATCTTGCGCCAAATGACTTTTTCCTATGGGGTTGTTGGCACAACAAAATTTTCCAACACCCTCACTTACGGCCTACGACTATACAGTAGTTGAGGGCGAAAATTTTGGAGGCGGGCAACTCTATCACCCCTGAAATGTTGTCTGCTACGCGCCAAGAGTTTTACAATAGATTGGGATATTGTGAGGCTCAAGAAGGGGTCAGATTTGAACATCTAATCTAATTAAAAATTTATTTACAGGTCTAAACCACAGCTTTTTCTTACTTAAAGGAGGCGGCAGGGTCCATCATTTACTATACTGAGCGATAAACTCGTGAGGTTGTTAACATTAGAAAGAAATATCTTCACTTTTAATTAAATTTCTTTCCATTCTGTTCTACTAGTGACATCTATCCGGAAACGGCCAAACCATGCAGCTAGCACTAGCAGCCAAAGAAATCAATAAACAGCGCTGTTTTTTCTGCAGAGCTTTTTGCTTGCCATATTATTGATTTTAAATAAAGCTGGCCCTACACTACATTTGATATTTTCGAGGTGTGTTATGACATGATCTCGAAACATGTAGCGAACCAATTCTTCAAAACTAGCGGGAGGGTAAAAGCGAAAAATATGGGTCTGCCAATATTTTTAACACCCAAAAAGGGGTGAAAAGATTTATTTTGCTCTGTTTCTTTACAAAAAACGTTTTTTTTACGAAAAACTTGAGCTCTGCCACTTTTTTTATTTTTTCTTCAACTTTCTCAAAATTTTCGTCATACCGTAGAAAAAAATTATTTCCCCCATGGTCATACTCTACTTTTATTCGAAAAAATTTAGAAACAGATACGGGATCAGTTTTCCTAAAACGGGGGGATCTTGTTTTCGAGTGAGAAGATAAAGGGCGCCGCAGGCAAAAATTTTTCAATTAAATTAGCCGAACGCAAAAATGTTAGAAAAACAAACACGCCGCTTACAATTTTTTTTTCAAAAATTACGTAATTTCGGGAACGCAAAGAAATAGGTCTAAAGAGTATAATTTTTAAGAAAAAAAAATCAATTTTCTCGCCCTTCTCCACTGGGACTACAGGGGCCGTGCACAAATTACGTAATGGTCATAGGGGGGAGGGGGGTTACAAAACGTTACGTAGGGGGGAGGGGGGTTTTCGACAGCGTTTGCATTTGTGTGAAACTAAGAAAATTTGGAATGAAAATAAGTGAAAAGTTTTTTTTTGGGGGGGGGTAATGGTCTTGAAATCGTTACGTAATATTGGGGAGTGGCGTGCCAAACCGTTACAAAACATTACATAGAGAGGGGGTCAAAAATTGGTAAAATCACCGTTACGTATTTGTGCACTGCCCCACATCTGACTGTTCCTCCTTTTTGATTTCGAATCAAAGTGCAAAACCCGGGTTGGACGTTCAAAGGCGTCAACCCGTCCTATTTGCTTGATAAAGTTTCTACGGAAATATCTCAGTCGATTTCTCCGGCCGTGTATGAACGCTTTAGGTTAGGCATTTGCATGTATCTCAGTCCCCAGCCTGTAAACAGTGCGTAAGGACAATGGTTACAAAACGAAAAGCCGAAAAATATTTTTTTTACGATATCTTTCATCAGTTTGGTATTAAAGTCGAGCAAAAACAATTTTTATTCCAGTCCTAAAGGTATGAAAATGGAAAACATTAGAAAACAACAACCTGGAATGGATTTACTACGTGTAAGATGAGTGACAACATCGCCCCATGCCCATCCTTTTCTGCCTAATGTGCTTTTCCGTTTGTCTGCGTCTTATACACGGCTGCTTGGCCCCCTAAGGATTTGCTTAGGAACCCTGTATATTTACTGGAACAGTATTAAGAAACTAAATTTTGAGGAATATTAGCAAATAAGTCCTGACAAAAAAGCATACAGTTAGTGTAAACTTGTGTTTAAAATTTTTTTTAAGGGCGAGATTTTTTGAGGGTTTTTGAAAAATCGCCACCATTCTCTTAAAGTTATCGTTGTCGGCGAAGTTATCGGGATCAGAGAGCATATAAATCTAAATAGAGAGGAAAGCTAATGGTAAATTTGCGACGCCGCTCAACTGACTTCAAAACCAAGTGGCGCAGCTATCGTTTTTTTGTAGTTCTTGGATTGGAAACTTGGTGTGCCACTTTCGCTTTTCATCTTGCTTATTTTTATCGATCCAAAGCAGTGGCGGCGCATAGGAATTTGTTTTTGGACGACTTCCGCGTTGGGAACTATCCATAATAAAGATCGCCCGCGTTGCGCTGCAGGCAACAAACCCGTGCCGGTACAGTCACAGAGGGAGGCGATCGAGCGCCTCTCCGACGAAATTACGTACCAACTTCCCCAAAAATGTTGCCCTGCGGCGCCACTTTTCTTCTTTTATTTTAAATTAAACATTACTCTTTTGCAAGGTTTGGTCTTCGGCGGTCAAATTTTTTTAAAAACTCTAAAAAAAAATTCTTTGAGTCTCCCTTTTGGAGAAGACGTCCCATGATGGGAATTGACACAATTACGTCACAACCGCCTTTTTTGGATTAGGAGAACAGAACGATTGAAGGAATATCCAAGAAAATTTATCATATGAGACCATCAGTTTTCACATACCTTCTCACCCTTTCTGATCTCCTAATCATGTATTTTTCAAACATTCGGAAATGGCGGGATTATTAAAATTTGGTACAGAAACATAGTTTGGGTGTTTTGCTGCAAATTTTTGGTTTTTATAACAAAATTGAAGTAACCTGAGATAGCTAAATATTTAAAAAATAACTAAAACACTTATTTTTTACCGGAGAAAACCTAAATTATATTCTCTCTGCTTTTTCCTAAATTATTACAAGTAATAAAGGCTTGAAAAGTATATACAATAAAAACTTTCTTGCAACTCCCTTAGCAACAAGTTCATTTAAAATTGCATCAAATATAAGTATGTACGCCAGTTATAAATCGATATTCATTCAACGCGCGGGATTATTGCTGTTTTAACTTTAAATAAATATTACCCCGGTTCATCCTGGCGCATTCAGCTAATATTCAAAAACTCGCAGTGAATCGCATTGGCGTCCTGGTCGGATATTACCATTACGTGTCTTCTCTATTTAGATTTATATGCTCTGTCGGGATTTAAATTGGTACGAACAAAAACTATCTTTTAAGTCAAATTAAGCATTTATATCATAAATCTTTTCATAACGGTATTTTCATTCCACTTTTAGAAACGATAAACACCAGGGAATTTCAGACCGCATTTTTATTTACTACACAAACTCAAAGAAATCTCACATTCTGCATCCAATGTTATAAATATGGGGATTATTTGTGGCGTAGAGGTCGCGATTTTTCAAAAACCGTCAGAAAATCTCGCACTTACAAAAAATCTGACGATTTTTAAGCACAAGTTTACACTTAATGCTTTTTTGCCGGGACTTTTTGCTATTATTTCTTAAAATTTAGTTTTTTAATACTGTTCTAGTAAATAAACAACATGTCAGTTTTAATTTTTATAGGCTGTTTTTCTGAAAACCCTATTTTTATTTAAAAATTTATGTTATTAAGCTTATTTTGATGTGTAAATAAACCTTTAAAACTTTTAACATACAAAAACATAGAGAGCCATGGAATATTTCGCTGTCACTGTTTAGAAAAGTCACACAAATTCTGACTTTTTGACGTTCATTGGTACGCGTAGTAACAATTTAGCTCCGCCATAAACTAGTCCTGCAGAATATCTTTAAAATATTAAATTTACAAAATGTTAAAAAAAAATTATGCAGTTTCTCTTACAACGTTAGGATAAATATGAAGGATGCTGTTTTTTATTTTAAATGAGGCGATAAGTAAAAATCGCCACTTTCCAGAATTCTGACGGATGAGATTTTCTGTCGTTTTTGAAGAATCGCGACCAGAGTGCCAAAAGTAAAGAAATAAATCAGAAAATTTTTTTCCGATCCGCCGAAGGCTTCAAAAATCACCCCAATACTAACAAAGAAATCAGCTTCCTTTATCTCTGGTTTCTTTTTTGGTCAGATCGTTAAACCGGTTTTCTAGAGGTTTCGAGTTCAAATACCAGTCGAAGAAGAACATTTTTTTCTTATTTATTCTTTTACTTCTTCTTCTCAACACAAATTATTTTTCAGACAATTTATAAAGGGTGCTAAAAATTTTCTTTGTTTTAAATCATGAACATAAAACACCTTTTACTAGACAAATCAGTCTAGATTAAGATAGTTAAAGTTCGCTTCTAATGGAAAATGCAGTGTATCTCAAATATTTAAAGAGATTCCATTATTCTCATCTTCTTGATAATCCGATCTATAAGCTTTTTACTCGATACTACAAAAAATACAGACAGGAAAAATAGCCTTTTAAGAGGTACATTAAGTAAGGCAGAAATAACTTAACTAAGGAAGAATTAAGGATTATTTTTTGGGCTAACGACTAACAAGATTTAAAAACTAGGTACTCGTAATAGTGCTGTCAAAGTAAAGAAAAAGTGATGTAAAAGTAAAGGCAAAATGTGTGTAGTTATTAGACACTGACGGTGGGATTTACTAAAAGAGGTTTAGAGTTTAAGTGAAATTTTTGGTTTTAAGCATTTTAAATCAACCCTCCTTTAGGTTTGGACACGGTTTGATTTATAAGAAGAATTTTAATAAATTTGTTTATTGAATAATCATCTTAACACAATTTTTTGTTGGATTTAAGAAGAAAGTTTCAATTTAGAAGAAAAGAAAATAAAAAAATTTACACCCACGCGGGGTTTAAATAGTAAACACTCTGTAGAACAAATTAAAATTGGGGTTACATGTCACTCTAATTAAAACTTACTCTTGTTAATTTAATTAATTAATTAATTTTGTATTTATTTAAAAGGTGTTTTTATTTATGGAATGTATTAAAAAACTTAAATGTAAGTTTTTTTACATTTCTGTCACTGTCGAAATGTCAGTTCAATCACAAACAGCGAGTTCGGATCTTTTATCTCTGCTTGCACCTTGGCTTGCACCAACCTCTACTGATGAAAGCTACAGCTTTGAAATGAGTGCGCTTTTAGTACGGAAAGTTTTTTTGACTTAGCTTTTAGATAACCTCAATGTTTTAAGTTTGTAAATAAATTAATATAGTTGTTTTGGGTTTTTTGTTTGGTATATTTTTCGTGCATTATCAGTGACCTTCACTTATGTTTGTTTTGCCTCGTTGTGCCCTCATAAATATATTTTTTGTGCTGAAAACGGTTTCAAATTATGGCAATATTTCTGGACAAAATAGGAGGTGTTTTATTGGGTAATGAACAACTTGGGATAATAAATAAGGTAAATTAATCCTTGTAAAAACAGTGACTTATAGAAACTATAAAAGAACTTATTACCAAATTCCACAAAACAATCCTTCCTGGGGGCTACAAATTTAAACCACCCCCTTGAGGTGGTCTAAAAAATCATCAACTTTATAACCTCAAACACAAATAATGAAGGTATTATGTGCCAAATTTTTGACGTATTCACCATTTTCCATTTTAAAACCTGTCAAAAAAAATTAGTTTTTGGGCATTTTTTCCTAAAATATGGTGTATTTTGAGAAAAAAAGCAGTTTTTCTGTGGTATTTTGCAATAAAAATACTAAATAATCAATAACTTTGTGTCTTTTCTGTATAAGTAAGTGTTTTTTGAAAATTGGTTTTATAACTTAGTACCCCCTACAGGTGTAAATATTTAGACCTCTGGGGGTACTATTTTAGATCTTAGTAAATCTCACTGTAAGTGTCTATTGTTTATACGTTGAAAATCATTAGACACCGCGGAATGGGACCAACTAGATCCTAAACCCAGTTTTCCAGATTTCTTTAAACGTTCTTTAGTTATGAGCGTTAATTATATTTATATATGTGTATTTTTTTATGTTGTGTAAGCTAAGCAACCCAACCCAAATTTATTTCGACCGTCATTCATCTAAAAAGCTTTAAAATCCGATAAAAAGCGTTACACTTCTTGATAATTTAAAATCCTCATAAATGCTTTGTGCGGGCACTATTCCTCTTTTCTGCTTTTAATAAAAAAAAATCTGAAGCTCAAACACGAATTCGCTTTTAAAAACGACCTGGTAGAGGCAAAACGTAATCTCCAGGATGATAAGATATGATGGCAAGCGCTTAAAAGCCGCTATGCCAATTAACGGATAATCGATAAAGTATAATATTGAGTTCCTGTGTTAGTCTATTCAGATCAGAGATGTATTCTCGCCTTGAACTTGTTTACATATAAAACGGGACTAAATTCCGTACTTGAGAGTAAGTTAGAGTTACGAACATCCATTGTCTTTATTTTTTTCACAACGTTTCGAATGCTTATGTACCTGCAACCGTCATCAGGTGACTTGATACTAACAAAAACTAAGACTACCTAATCTTATAAACTAGTATGTGTTCAGTGAACCATTAAAAGCCTGTGTTGAGTGAACCATGAAGTTTACAGTTCTTTGAACTTACGCCTGAATAGATTTTGAACTTCCGCTTGAATAGATTTTCCTCCATGGCGACGATCTTTGTCTCTTTCCATTCCATATGATGTTGATTGTTCCAGCAATGTTGGCGGTAGTCTTAATACTGTTTACCAATGATAATAGTTCTTTTTTTAACATATCTGCCTCAAAATTTATGTTTTTTTCTGTAAACCACTTACTCATATCAGCTTTTCTCCATGCTGTGGTTGGTACGTTGTCCATTACTATTACTGAACCAGGAGGTATTAGGTCTAACATTTGCTGAAAGTATGCTTCAAATGTTTCTCCATTCATGTCCTCGTGATAATCGTCAGTGTGGTTTTACGGAAAGACCAAAAGATCTCCTTTTAAAAACCCTTTTTCATTGCCAATATGGAAAATTATCAATCGTTTTTCCTTTCCTGACGGGGGCTTTATCCCTGTCGACCAACCTTCCATGAATGCCTGTCGGACACTTTTCACATTTTTGTCTTGCCAGTGTTTGCCAACAGTGTGACCTTCATTTACCCAAGTTTTATCAAGAAAATATTTATTTTTGCACTCCCTTCGAAATTGTCTAATTTGCCTTAAATATTTTCTTCTCCAGTAAACTATCTCGTCAGTTTCTATTAAAATCGCTTTTCTGTTATGTTTTTCCCAAGAAAAATTAATTTCTCTTAAAGTTTTCCACAATTTCGTTCTTCCAATATTTGGAAACCCACCATCTTGTTTTATTGAAGCATAATTTATCAACAGTGGGAATCCTCAATGCATTTTTTTTATCCTCATCAAATTCTATTGGTTTTCTCCCAGACTTTGATAGCGGCGATTTTAATGACTCTAATTTTTTTTTCATGTAGTATTCTATAAATAGTTGATTTTCCAAATTGGGTAAAATTAGAACACTTCGTTAGCAACTTATCCACTGTCAATGTTTTATAGTATTTTTGCAGATTATCGAACCCACAAAGAACTGTTTGTTTTTCTCTAAGCGTTAAATGCGCTCGGAGTAGAAGCCATAATTTTTTACTTTCTAGATACACAAACTGCACACACTTTAAAAGTTAAAACTATAATAAAAAGCAAAGCAGTAGTCAACTTTAATATTTCAGAGATAATTACTCTTAATTACCTAATAAAAATAATATTTGGAACCAACTCATAAGTACCTATAATATCAGGAAGAAACAAAAATTGTTAATAGTCTAAGATTCTTAAAATCTCTAATTATGCACCTGAAAAATATTATTTGACTGCTGTCTTTTTTATATTTTTTTTAAATTTAAATGTTGGCAAAACACCTACGCTCGGTGCGCTCGAGAAAATGGGTTTTAAATCGTTTTATTACTCTCTCTTCTTTATGAATGGATAGATATTTTCCAGTATGAGTCGGTTTGCGATATAGGGAAGTGGTTGTGGTTGAATTCTACCACCTTCAAACAACAGTAAATGCCGTACATTTCACCATTATCCTGAAAATTACTATTTTTTATTCAGAATAATCACAAAAAATTAAAATTATCTGCAAAATCCAAAATGGGCACCAACCGAATGGAGACCGACCGACGAAATAGCAAATTTTTGTGTGCTTACTATGGTTACTATTGTTCTCTTTTTCTAAATGCATTCGGCGCAGAGAGATACAGCTTACTACAACATACCAGGAAAATAGCATGTCAGACCCGACTGTACACCCTTCGACCCCGTATATCTGTCAACGATAACTATATCAAGGAGATAGTTATGTTTTATGTGCCGAGGGAGGATTTTCTGGTAAGTAGCTATAGTAAGCTCACAAAAAATTGCTAAAAGTTGGATTCACTCTCGTCTCACGGCGGTTATACTTAACAGCATCTCGTGTCACGTACGTGTGGTAGGTTTCCATCACGGTCCCTAGATTAAACACGGTCTAGTAATTTTTTTGCTCCGCCCACCTGATGACGACACAAAGATATCATTTTATGGGTGACATTTGGGGTTATATTATTTTTGCATAAATTTTTGTAATAAAAATTGTATTTGTTCATCATCTTTTTTTCTTCCGGCCGTAATTAAATACCCTGTGATATTACTTACATTATTTTCGTCATAGGTGGCATGTATGCGTTTTTTTAGTGAAAATGCTCATCAATAAATAAATAATAAAAAACCAAAAAAACAAGGCAGTTTATAGTTTTAAATTTGCAGTCAGATTTATTGCATATAGTATGCACAACAAGTCTGTCCTTCTTCAAAAATGCCTGGCAAAAATCAAGTACAAAATAAAAAAGCTTCCAAAGCAGAAAAAAAAACATCTACATAACCTAACTTCTGAACTACGAACTCGGACTAACTCCAACTCATCCGATGAGTTTCTTGACGGAATCGATTACCAACTAATGATCTTAATTTCTATTTCGTGAAAGATCAACGCATGCAGGCCAAAAATAAATTATATTTACTTATGCACAAAAAGTTATAATAAAAGATACAAACAAAAAATAATAATTTAATTTAAATAATAATTTAATTTAAATAATAATTTAATTTGTCAAGCCTTCATACAATTTTTAAATGGCGTACAAAAATCAGCTGCTAACTTTGTGTCGTCATCGGGTCAAATTACTAGACCGTATCTATTCTAGGGATCGCGGGTTTCCATACTCAGAGCCTTAAACAAACAATCAGTTTTCCAGGAGCAGTGCATTAAGTAAAGGGTGTCTTAATCAAACAGGTCACGAATATGTTTGCTTTATTTAATTTTACCGTGCAAGAGGTTTTTTGTATTGTTAAGAATTAATGAAAAAATTATGAAGATTTAATTAGAGTTTAGTATGTAACCTGTTAAAAAAATACGGGATTTTTGCCTTCTTGGATAAAGAGCATATGGCTCGTTTTTTCCTGCATTAAAAAATATAATTTTACTTTCTTGTATTATATTTTAGCAGAGGGCATATAAATCTAAATTTATATGTTCTCTGATTTCAGGTTCCTAAAATTAAATTAAATTCAATTGCACCGCACTGTTAAACCTAGTTTTAATTTAATTGATGTTTAGAATGCAACACCTTGAAATTTTAAGTTTATGTCATTGGCGGCACTTGAGCGTGGGAAAATGTAATGTCTGGAATTCATGACGTCATAGCGCCACCTGAAAAACTTGTAGGGACGGCCAAGAGATGGCGCTGCTAGGACGGGTAAAATCGATAATACTTAAATTTGTGCAAATTGGAAATTTAAATTGGAAAAATTTGCAAATTAAAGATTTAAAAATGACAAAAATTTAAAGATAATAGTAGTTTTCACAACTAGATAGTGCTTTTCTTACAAGTGTTGGTTTAAATAACGAGCGCAGCGAAGTTTTTGAAAACGCGAGTAAAAAAAAGCACAATTTAGCCGCGAGTTGCTAAGACTATGTTTTTTAATACCTTTATCAAAATATCCAAGAAAAACAGAAACATACATTTAAAAATCTCAAACGAAGAGCACTTCTCGAAACAAACCATATTTGCACTATAAATCAAGGCAGCTGGTAAATGAAATAACAATGGTTTCCATAGAGATGTGCCTTTTTACTCGGTGACGTTCATTGTTGCGACATTTTCTTTAATGGCTTAATTTTTAGGCAAGAATAATTAGATTTTTTCAATAGTACTATTTTCCGCTATTTCTTTTTAGTTTTGGGTAAAAAATGGACAGAAATCTTTTTCTGCACCCGTGATCAAAAAAACAAGTTTTTTTGCATCGGTAACCAAAACAGCCATGCTTTAGTTATCTGCAGACAGTTACTAAAATCATGTTTTTGATGAAGGTATAAAAAAAGCCTTTTTGGTCATGTTGAAATTTACATTGGAAAAGTTTGGAAACCGTGGAAAAATGTAATTTTTGGAATTCGTGACGTCAAGCGCCACCTCCTGAAGAGCTTGTGAACACGGCCAAGAGATGGCGCTGGTACGAAGGGTAAAATCGATAAATAAACCTTAAATATGTGAATTGTAATGTTAAATTGGAACAATTTGCAAATTGAAGATTTAAAAATGTGAAAAATTTAAGGATAAAATATTTTTTGCCCATGGGGCAAACCGTTTGTAAATAAAGAAATGATGGCCGAGCAGTGAATTTTTAAAAATGTGACAATTAAAAAGTATCCTTGAATTTTTCAAAATAAAAATTTACATTGGCAGAATTTGGCAATTAAAAAAACGCGGGACGTCATAGCGCCTGCTGGTACGGCCAAGAGATGGCGGTGTTAGGAAGCGAAAATTTGGTAATCCTTTAATTTTTGTAAATTGGAAAAATTTTCAAATTGTACATTTTAAAATGTGCAAAATTTAAAGTTAAAAGCCTTTTTGGTCATGGTGCAAAGCGTTTGTAAATTAAAAAAATGAGTAGTGAATTTTTGAAAATCGAAACATGTGAAAATTGAAATTTATCGTTAAATTTTTAAAAATTGAAAATTTAAATTGGCCAATGAAAGACATTCTAAACACCGGTTAAATTTAAACAAGGTTTAATTTTGCGGTGCAATTTGCAATTAATCAACTAGAAAAAATTTTTTGGACGAATGTCGCCCATTCAGAGGGACCGAGGAAAGTTCTCTCCTTAACAGAAAATATTTATTTTTTACTCTTTTTTATTGCGCTTATGGACATCCCGAGGTCCAGGACATAGGCATATGTAGTTTTTTGATGTTCTATGCCAAATGAAGGACGTCGAAAGTATTTCCTGTCATTAACAATTAAATGCAAACAGCTGACATTTTTGTGTTTTCAGAAATTCCTTTTTTTGACAAATTTTATGTTACTGTCATTTGACACTTTTCAAAAACAGAAAACCCAAACGTCAAAAAACTACAGCCCTCTATGTCCTGGACTTTATACATAGATTTATTTAGATTATTTGGCATTGGGATCGGGAACGATCCCGCCTGTTCGACCTGCTGGAGGGCGGAGGAGACATCTCGTCTGGTAGCAGAATGTGACGCATACACAAGGACGAGGCACCAGATACTCGGACGTCCGATTCTGGACTTTGTTAAGAGATCAGGGAGACGTGCAGCGCCAGCCGCCGTGCAAGTAGGGCAGGTGTGGGGGACCCCTTTCGAGAGCGAAGAGTTGGGGCCTCAATTAGGGCCTATTTACCATGCCTTCAGTCCGCCCCCTTTCTCTACGACTACTTGAGGGACGATCCTAACCTTATTGAGGGTGATATTGAGTTGCTTGAGCACTCGTTGAGTTTGGCATGCTGAGAAAAATATAACAGAAGTAATTCTCAACAGTCCTATAAATGCTATCTTTACTTGCTGAATTAAAGGAATTGGTTATCTGTTTCAAGTCGCTTAACATAGCCAGGAGTAAAATAGTCTACTTTGGAGTGAAATGGGCACGCCTTTTTTTTATATTTACACTGAACCAAAAAAGGCACCGTTTTCTAAAAAAAAATACATTGAGCCAATGTATTTGGTATATGATTTTTGCTCCGATGTAAAGTTTAATTAATATCAATCAACTTTACATAAATTTAATAGCCAAAACGAGTTATTGATTTTACTGCTGCAAGACACAATTTCAAATAAAAGTTGTTACAATATAAAGAGAAGAATGATTTTTATGAAGGCTGTTATGAAATAAAGGATTAAGAGACATGTTTTCATAGCTTTTAGTTACAACTAAGAATGAATTTAGTAAAAGAATGTTTCGTGCATAAATTTTACAACCTTTTTTTATGTATTTTGTATGCCCGGTTCATAATTTTCATAAACTTGTCCGTATAAGTCTGATAAGCTAATTTTGTAACAAATTCGCTTTAGATGAATAAATGCTTTTTGAATTTGAATTTGAATTTGAATTGAATATATTCCATAACAACTTTTAAACGACAGTTATTTGGGGCATTGATTTAAATCGTTAACATTTTTTATTTATTTCATATACTCTTTTATTATCTCCATGAACTGTACATACTATCAATAAAAACTCTATAAAATGTCAAGAAACATTTTTTATTGATTTCGTAACTTCCATTTATTAATTTTATTACTGTATATGACAATTTTTATAACTTTTCTCCGATTTTTGTAACAGTTACGTGTTATTGATGTACAAATATCTATAAAAAACTAATAAACGACTGTTATAAATACTATGTACGATAATTTTTTCAGTGCATAAATAAAACAAGTTGAGTTATGGAACAAAAACCCACAACGTAAATTGGCTGACAGATTCATCATTGTTCCCCAAACAGCTGCCAGACAAACGAAAGTTACCAGATTTCTGCATCGCTGCCCGATTTCAGAGCGGCCCAGCTCAGCAAACCTCATAAACGCATGGTGCAAACCAAAATCAGTTTTGAGGATTCCTTACATTTAAGCAGCGGCGGCCCCTCAATAAGTGCACATGTGCACGTGTAGTCCCAAATTTAATGTGTCTCTTCTCAAACACACATTGTTTTTATAATTCTTCAAAGAACTTTATCACAAAATAATAATTACAAAAAAATTGCTTAAATCTATCCTATCAATACATTACTAAATTACTAGTTAACAAAACCTAATCGCTAGCAAACGTACACAAACGAGCTCCAGCGCGTCGCCTGACGGCTTCGTTCACTGCTTATATGAATCTTCATTCTAATTGGTCGAACCTTCGCCTCCCGCACTCTTTTTTCCCCGCGGCAGTCCTGCGACGTAAGGTGGCCTATGTGCACCTAAAATATGTGCACTCGGAGCTCAGACGAGACGTCTCGGGAAATTTTTATTTGCGAATAATGGCTGAACTTTCTATGTTTAACGTTAGCGGGCAATATTTAAAGACAACAGCAATTGTTTGGCGGGACCAAGTTACTCAGCTAGGTAAGTCACTTAATTTCTAATCTTCTTCTGATAAATTAATCTCTAAAGGGATCATTTCTGTACATTGAATATTTTATTAAAATTTTTGTTGTTGGCTTCTAAATAGACCAGATAACAAAAATCCAATTTTTAGAATTTTTGCCTGTTTGTTTGTTTGATCCAGTATCACAACTACTGAACCGGTTTTGATTTAATTACTACGGCTCTTATGCAGGACATGGAAAAAAAAATGTTTCGCCTTCGGCACTTTGCCAACGTCACTCGCCCCTTATTCGAAAGTTGTGCACCCCCAAAAATTTAAACCGCTCGCCGCCACTGCATTTAAGGTTCCTTAATTGTACTTTCCTTAAGTGAATGTTGGTGCAATTGGCTATAAATCGCCCTCAGATCACTCCCGGACACATTTGCGACGTCACTGCTCTGGCTCTTCGAGCAGTGTAGATCGAGTCGAATAATTGTTTTTTTTTCGCAAAGAGAAAGATCCAACCAGGAATTTATCAGACCGTATTTAATAAAAGAATTCATCGTAAGAACGATTCACCATAGAAACTGTAATTCGTCCAACCAATTTTTTATGCGAACCCTATTTCATCAAACCCATTTAATAACAAATTCGAAATTTAACAGACCCGTTTTTAATCGAACCATTGTTCATCAAACTCATTCTATTGCTATGTTTTCATGGTTATTGAGTTCGTTTTCAAAACTCATTGTATCTTTTTCTTTTATATAGCGTGTTCTTTATCAAGACCAAGAACACGCTATATAAAAGAAAAAGATAGAATGAGTTTTGAAAACGAACTCAATACCCATGAAAACATAGCAAATATCAAACCCGGAATTCGTAAAACCCGTAATTTATCAGAAAATTTTTGCTAAATTGATTGCGCATTTGCCAATAACACATGAATTTAAGACGGATGACTGCAAGTGACATCTATACACAAACTATTGAACGCAACCTGTAAGTATGCGCGCGTAACAGCGACAAATGCATCAAAACGCCGCACCGCTGCGCCACCTGCGTGTACGCCTCCGGTTCATGTGGTATTGGCGAATACGCAATTAACTTGCAAAAATTTTCTGATAAATTACGGGTTTTACGAATTCCGGGTTTGATGTTGAACATAAAGGTATAATTTAAATAGAGACATTATGTTTACCACAGTTGCGATCAGACATAAGGTAAACAATTTGGCGACGATGCCAGATTGCGCTGAAAGTTGTATCTTTACATAATGTTTTTACAAACATACTATTTTCATAACTTTTTTATCATTTACCTGCAATTATGCAAATTCTCTGGTTTGTTTTTTAAAACATGGAGAAACACCTTTTTTTGACATATATAAAGAAATTTAGGTATATTATATAATTGCATTTAAATTTCCTTGAATCTTCACAATTTTAAATCAATAAAAAATGTATAATATGTAGGTACATGAAATTAACTCTGTGTTTCGGACTTCCATTGTCTATATTTTATTTATACACGACGTTTCGATCAGAGATTGTACTGATCGAAACGTCGTGTATAAATAAAATATAGACAATGGAAGTCCGAAACACGTAGTTTGCACCTGAAGACGATCAGAGATTGTACTGATCGAAACGTCGTGTATAAATAAAATATAGACAATGGAAGTCCGAAACACAGAGTTAATTTCAAACACATCATTGTCTCAAACTTTCAAACAAATGTAGGTACATGTTGTGGTACTTGAAATATACCCGAGAATATACCCCATTTTTTCGGTCGAAATATCGAAATTCTTTTTATTTCCAAATATATATCGGTAACAAAACCTGCAACAACGTGACAACCTTGCATTTGTGGCGAGTCAGCCATATAACCGTTTGTACGCTGCTCCATTCATTATTTCCATTCGACGTTGTAGCTTTAGTATAATCGAGGTTTCGGAATATTTTACAGATTATTGGACAGTTTTGAATATTTTTTGAATAGATTTTTAAGTATTTGTAGCAAAATTGAAATGACAAAGTGCGGGGTGTGACGAAAACTGGAGATTACAGGTGAAAACCAAACATTTCCCATGTTAGTTATCATATGTTTTGCCGACGCTATCTTGTCATAGGCCGCCAAAGGCGTGCAACTAGTGTTGCAATAAATACAAAATATAATTAATAAATATAGAAAAGAAATAAGTTTTTTTTGGTATATTTTTGCGAATTTCTGACAAAAACAATCTGGTATAATCAACCAACCCCAGCTGCGACATTTTTAAATATCCTACATGAGTACCAAAAAAATATAAGAGGTGCGTATCATATTTATTTATAACTACATTCAGTTTTAATACTATCTGTAGTCAGCTCAATCTTTCTGCCGAGATTTGTTTATAAATATTACAAGCGTTGCCGGTATAAATATAAATTTTTAAAACATTATATCAGACACAGTTTGTTACAACTTTTTATTTATAATATTTACATTATTAGACTTAAAATTCACGCCGTACTAAAAAAATACTTTTACCTATGCTAATTTTTGAATAAAGGTTTGCAGGTACTCTATAAATTACAGGCACTAATTTTGTGTCACTTGACACTAAATAGGTAAAAAAAACTTTTATATTTTTGCATGGCGTGCGGGAAATGCAAATTTCCGCATGCAAATATGTCTGAAAAAGTCTATTTTTACATACCAATTTATATTTGGAAAGTTTAACTTCCTTCAAGCCGTGCGTAAAACTGTCCTACCGTGCGTGAAAAAACTTTTAACGCACGCAATTTTTTTTAAATGGTACTTTATGGACCAAATTTTTAAATTTTGAGTTTGAAATGTGTGTTCATTAAAAACTAATTTTTGATCTAGAAAGCCATCATAAACACTCGTAGAAAAAAGAATTGTACCTAACTCTTGCAGAAGTGCCTTTCCCGCCCGAACTCCTTCCGTGCGTAAAAGTATCACTTTCCGCACTAGTTAGGCCACTAACTATCTGGAGAACATTTAAAAAATTAATATTTAATTAAATTTTCTATGTTATTTCTTGGCATTTCAAATATTTTCACAATGACAAATATAACACCTCTCCATACCTCGATATCAATTATTAAGTATAAAAAAATTAAAGATTGTATTTCCAAAAATATTTGAGAAGTCTGAAAATAAAGACCAAACATTTTTACATTTATAAATGACGAGCCGCTTCTGGCCGCTGGTAAACCTAACGTGGTATTGCCTGGGCCAGCGTTGCCAGTGGAAGATAAAATGGTTTTCCCTAAGTCTAACGAATGATCGCGTTTCAAAGTGATTTATGAATGACTATTTTAGTTGAAGGTCTTTGATGTTGAATGAGTTTGATGAACAATGGTTTAATTAAAAACGTGTCACTTTTCAAAACACTTTTATATCGCTACTCTTATAAATATGTCAAAAAGCGAACCATAAAATATTGAGAACTCCTACATTTTATTGTTGAATAAGAATATAGGGCACTATAAAGAAAATTCCAAGATAAAAGGTATCTGTGGCTGTATTGTTTTGTTTGGCGTTTTGTCATTTATGTATACCTTTTTCTTATTTTCTCCGCCATCTATTTCAGAATGACACCATCACTTTTTCTCTTTAAAATTTTTTTTGGGAGGTGATTTTCCAATAATTAAAAATAGAATTTTGGTAAAATTTCGTATTACTGGCATGGCAGCAATATACCGACGATTAGCAAACCATGCAATTGTAATTAAAAATGCAATATCCCTTAAAGGCAACGGGCGCGTAAGTTCTGTCGCGTTTTTCGCTGAAAAATGTTCACATTTCTTTCGTCTTTCGCTGCTATTTGTTCCGACAGATAAATTGAATATGGTAAATATTGGGTTTAGAGGCGGCGGAATAGCACGGTGCAGTGCAGCCTCCGCGAGAGGTAAACCCTTTGGGAGCGGACGTTTGAAAAATTTAGTAGGATACATTTACCTATTTTGCTATCGATCGCAAATAATATGCATACTTTATGGCTGCTGCCTATTTCCCTGTTCTAGCTCCTGCCAATATATTTTCTGTTTTCGTAAATTGCTGCAGCAAATATTTTTTTTGTTGCCCGTGCCCAAAGAACGCACTTATTTTGTGCGCTTCATAAAATCCATGCAATGAACAAAAATTTCCAGTTCAGAGGTTAAATTTTGCAGGATGCTTCGTTTTATAATAATTTTTATTCTATCCAAACAGTTTTGTATATTTTAAACGATCGCAAAAACTATGCCACTATTAAAAATCGGCTGGAGTGAACCATTATTTTCTGGAGAGTGAAAAAATTGAGTTACATTTGAGAGTGATTTTTTAATCTGTTTTGGGGACTTTCATTATTGTAATTCAACCTGAGTATGGAATACTCCAAACTGATGTAAATATGTCCAGGCTGATTTAAACTACAATGAAAAACTCAAATTAGAGAAAGGTGCAGCATCGGCTCCGACCGGCAGCGTTCGGAAGCCGTCGCTGTGTTCTGTACAAAGACATTCAACTAAAATAGACCCATCAAGTCATTCACAAATCACTTTGAAACGCGATCAGTCGTTAGACTTAGGGAAAACCATTTTATCTTCCACTGACAACGCTGGCCCAGGTAGTAACACGTCACGTTGACCACCGGCCAGAAGCGGCTCGTTATTTATAAATGTAAAAAGGTTTGGTCTTTATTTTCAGACTTATCAAATATTGTTGGAAATATAATCTTCAATTTTTTTCTGCTTAATAATTGATACCGAGGTATGGAGAGGTATTATATTTGTCATTGTGAAAATATTTATGTAAAGAAACAACATAGAAAATATTAATTTTTTAAATGTTCTCCAGATAGTGATGATGCGGAAAGTGATACTTTTACGCACAGGAGGAGTTCGGGCGGGAAAGGCACTTTCGCAAGAGTTAGGTACAATTTTTTTCCACGAGTTTAAAAAATAGTTTTGAGAACACACATTTCAAACTCAAAATTTAAAAATTTGGTTCATAAAGTACCATTTAAAAAAAAATGCATGAGTTAAAAGTTTTTTCACGAACGCTAGGACAGTTTTTTATGCACGCCGTGCTTATTTTTTTACGCACGGCGTGTGGGAAGTTAAACTTTCCACATTAAAATTGGTATGTAAAAGTAGACTTTTTCACACGCATTTGTGAAGTTGTGTTTTTACCTATTTAATGTAAAGTGACCTGCAAAACTTTATTAAAAAATTACCATATGTAAAAGTATTTTTCTAGATGCATTTATAAACCAGATTAAATTAAAAATTGGAACAAAATTATGTTTTGGTTTTAATTTCAAAAATAGCAAATATATATAACCTTAGGAAGAAGCATTTTATGCAAGTGGAAATTGTTGTTCTGAAAACATGTCAAAAGTGCCTTTTTCGCCCTTAACGGTCATCGCTTGCAGAAAAGTATGACTTTCGACACTGTTTAGGCAAATTACAAAAAACCAATGTAAAAAAAAATAAGCAAATTCGATTAAAAATAGTGGTATTTTGAAAAAGGAAGATACCTATATTATAGGTATTATTGTGTGTGTGTGTGTGTAAAAATAAATGGAATTTATACACTCTACTATAATTTTTATTTAATACGTACAAAAGTATATTGACATTTTTAATAAATACAAAAAAAAATGTATGTAATGTATATGTAATGTATGGAGTATCTACCTATGTAAATATTATAAATAAAAAGTTGTAACAAACATACATATAATATTTTAAAAATTTATATTTATAACGGGAACGCTTGTACTATTTGTAAACAAATCCACACCTCTTACATTTTTTTGCTACTCATATAGGATAATTATAAGTGTTTATCATATTGTGTGTATCATATACCAGAAATTCTCAAGAATATCCCAAAAAAACTTATTTCTTTCCTATATTTATTAATTACAATTTGTATATATTGCAACACTAGTTACCGGCTTATGACAAGATGGCGTCGGAAAAACATATGATAACTAATCTGTGAAATGCTTGGTTTTCACATACAATCTTCAGTTTTCGTCACACAACGCACTTTGTCATATCACTTTTGCCACAAACACTTAAAAATTTATTGAAAAAAATATTAAAAACTGTCCAATAATCTATAAAATACCAAAACCTCTATTATGCTAAAGCTACAACGCCGACGATAAATTATGAATGGAGCAGCGGACAAACACAAATGCGAGGTTGTCACATTGTTGTAGGTTTTATTCCCGATATGTATTGGGAGATCAAAAGAATTATTCTTTCGGCCGAAATATCAGGTATTTTATCTGATATTTCGATCGAAAAAATGAGAAATTGTGAAAATTCAAGGAAATTTAAATGCAGTTATATAATATACCTAAATTTCTTTATATATTTAAATAAAAATAAGGCGTTTCTTCATGTTTTAAAAAACAAGCGGAAATGATAAAAAAGTTATAAAAATAATATGTTTGTAAAAACATTACGTGTAGAGATACAACTTTCAGCGCAATCTGGCATCGTCGCCAAATTGTTTATCTTATTTCTGATCGCAACTGTAGTAAACATAATGCCTCTATTTAGGTTATACCTTTATGGTTCTGGTAATGGATTTGTTGAAACGCCCCATACCCGATAGATTGCTGCTTTTAGCCTTTGCACGCGGATGTTCGTTTTTCAAAAATATTAAAAAATGGTGGTATTCCGAAAAATCCGAAAAAATCGTGAAATGATGCAAGGCCGACGGAGATGAAATCTGCATGGACACATTTCAAAAGATAGGTAAGTACCGTGCATGTAGCTAGGTGAAACCGTAGTGTGTAGAATTATGTAGGTAATTGATTTTCAAATTATTTTTTTGTGCTTATTACCATTGATTTTTTTAAAAAATAGCAATATCAACTTTTCAAACTTTCTATTCTAACATAAGTCTATGTAAACTATCTTTATAAAATACTCTCATATTTGCAGTGTTGCCATTTGCAGGAAAACTTGGCAACAACTTTCTTATTTTAAATTGAACAACCTGTATATTTTTGCATTTTTGGATTCTACAAAATATTTTAGGTACATTTCATGTATAATGTCCTATACCTATGTTCAACTGCTTTTAAAATATTGACGGGTGAAAATTGACATTTCTTAACTTTGACAGCCTGTAAAGGCGCAATTACACAGACGAACATGTTCAAATAAAAGCTCGTGCAAAAGATCTAAAATTTTTTGCGTGAACATTTTTGTGAGCTTTTCTTTGAACATTTTGTTCGGGTAAATTTTTGAGCAAATTATTGCTATCTATTTTGGAAACATATTTTTAAAGAGGAGAATAAATAAAATTTCACATCAGTGATCAGTGATCTCAATTCTTTAAAAAAATGGAATACCAACTTTTATTTAAAATTTTTGTGAAAAAAAGACGACGGCAAGCGAAACATTATTATTGGCTCTACTATCAGTTTTGTCACATGGATTAGGGTTACTTATAATATTTTTTTCTTAGGGTTTTTCCCGGATTTTTTTGCCCGTGGTTTTTTTTTGAGATTTTCTTGCGAGTTTTTTTTATTTCCAAGGGTTTTTTCCTAAAGTCAAAAAAAAACCCAGGAAAATTTTTCTTTTCCAAAAAAATTTTGAGTTTTTCGAATATCGGCAAAAAACTCAAAAATTGCAATTTTAAGCGGTAGTCCGCGCCTCACGACTATGAGGAGTGGTGGGGAGGGGGATTTTTTTGTTGTTTTTTAATTCCTCACACCAGATTTACCTAGTTAGTTTAAGGTCCCAAGGGTTGCTCAAAAAAGCAAAAGGTTCATGAAAATGCTGAAGATATAGATATTTATTGTCAATTTAATGTAATAATCAAGGTCGATTACTGACACTGAACCAACAATATGCAAAGGGCAACATTGCGATTCAAAAGGGTGGCCGGCCTACCACCTGCGAAATCCAAAACGCGGGATGATAGATCGGCGACACAGTCTACTAAATTACTGCTAAATTATATTTAGGGTTGTAAAAGTGGGTAATAAACGGGTATTATTTAAACCGAACGTGCTTTTGTTCATATATTTGAGATTTAATAATATAGGTTTTTTAATTTGACTTAATTATTATTGTAAAAGACTAAAATAGGAAGTAAAATAAAGATATATTCTTTTAAACGTAAATTTTTATCATTATATTTTACAGGCAACAACAATAAATAAGTGCCAATTATTACTTTTTTTATTCTCGTTTTTTTTACAACCCCAAAAAAGTTACAAGTATACTGGCATATCCCCTATAAAAATCAGATCAATCGAAGTTGCTTATGAGGTAAAATGTGAATTTCGGCATCAAATCGTTTTTCCGTCGGAAAGCACTTGATTAAAAATACCTTATTTCAAAACTTTGTTTTTCTATTTTCAGTTAAGTTCAATGAATTCCGATAACAATATATATTTTGAATTTGTAAAGAAATTTTTATACCCCCAATTCTTCAAACAAATTTTGCTCAACATTCTCTACAAAATTTACGTGTGTTTTTTTGTACGAGATTTTGCTCGAACATTTCTTTGAACATTTTGCTCAAGAGGCTCGTGTAAATGTTTGTCGGCATTTCCACATCAAAGGAAAGTTTGTCTGTGTAAATGCGCCTTAACAGAAACGGTTAAAGATAGAGCAAAACGGATTTTATACTCCTATCTATCTTAGCTATTGTTTTATACTATTTTTAACCCAGGGTTAAAAACTAACCTTGGGATATTTTAACCCTAGGTTTAGATATAAACTTCCTGTTTTTTTTACTCGCCCTGTATAGAATTTTAAAATCCTAGCATTATGTTTATCATTCGAATAGAAGAAGAATTTAGCTTTTCTTTTGTAGTTTTCTCTTTGTCACCGTAAAGTTAAAATTTTTAATTTTCGCCCATCGCTTTTATTATGTTATAAGAAAAATAAAAAATTATTTTCTACTTTTGAGTGCATTTAATGAAAGCTTGTTCTATAAAAGTTTTTTTTAATAAAATTTTATTTTTTAGTTTTTAGATTTGTTCCCTAAATCGTCCATTTTGAATCCGCCATATTGAAATTTTCAAATCTGATCAAAAATTCTGTCTGTCTGTCCTAATTTGTTTCCCATCCACTTTCCTCGTTAGGAGGAGGTGGGTACCTGAAAATACCATGTTATTGTATTTTTGCCGAAACTACAGGGTGTTTCAAATTCGATGCTCACCATGGGGATCTCCTAAATGGTAGGAGATACGAAAAGATTTAAATTAGGGCAAAGTTGCGTAATTTGAGGCTTTACTCAAAACTAAAAATAAAGGTTACAAAATCCGAGTAGATCCGGCGAAAAAAACCCGATATTTTCAATTTTAGTTTTTATTTTTTTCCGCCTTTATTATTAGAGTTGCCAAAAAATGCTTAAAACTTTCTACAGGCACCTTTTTCAGATCTACCAGACGAGAAAGATTTGACATTTCAGTTTGACAGGAGCGCTGTCAAGTTCATTTTTTTCAAGGAAAATATCATTTTGAAACATTATTTTAACAGGGAGCTTGTTGTTTCGGGCTTAATGACCATCATCAGTTAAAAAAATCTCGTTATACAAGACAACTTAAAAAGCTCTCTCCGGAACTACTCGGATTTTGTAAACTTTATCTTTGGTTTTGGGTAAAGCATCAAGTTGCGCAACTTTGCTCTAATTTAAACCTTTTCGTATCTCGTACCGTTTAGGAGATTCTCGTGATGAGCATCGAATTTGAAACACCCTGTGTAAACGCATACCAAATTTGAACACAATCGGATGTGGATAAGTCAGCTAAAATTGGTTAGCAAAACATGACCGAAAATCAACCATCTTGAATCCGCCCTTATTGAATTTTCAAAATCTGATTAAAAATTCGTATTTCTTATCCCCACAAGCCCCCGTATACCAATTTTGGTTGAAATCGGACACACTTAGGTGTTCTCCGCCCCCCCTCCACTCACCACTACATGCCAAATTTGAAGGCAATCGGATTGTCAGTCAGTTAAAATTGGTTAGCAAAAGATGAACAAAAATAGTCATTATTGAATCCGCCATATTGAATTCTTGAAATCTGATTATAAATTCGTTATCTCCATCCTCAAGTGCCCCAACACACCAAATTTCAAAGAAATCCGGCGTACTTCAGCTGTACCCCCTCCACTCCCTTCGAGTAGGGGGGAGCTGGCAATTTCATCACACTATATTCTTGGGTTCTCAGCGCAACTATATTAGCATGCCACATTTGAAGCCGACCGGATGTCGGGGAAATAAAAGCTTGTAAAAAAAATAAATGTTGTTTTTGTTCCTATTAGGCCTTAAGTAATAACATATAAAAAAACTAAAAAAATAAAATCTACCAGCGACCAAATTTAATTTTTTTGATCGAAATTCGGTGGAATGACCCTGCCTGTTCTTCGTTTTATTCCGTAATTTATAGTAACACTTTAACTTTGAAGGCGGTAATCCCTTCCCTGAAGGATATTAAATCGTTTGGCTGGTAAAAAATGACCTTTAAAATCCGAAAGAGTCCGCCAAAGTTGTTAGATAGCAAACTTTTAACTCTTTGTTTAAAATTGCGAAAGTCAAATACGAAGAAGCCAAAAGTCGAAGTTCCCGTTTATCTCTAACTTCACCTTTCACCAAAGGATAAAGTTGGCCCTTATCAATTGTTGTTGGCTCGAGAAACCTTGTGCTACCAAAAAAAAGCGGTGTTCAATTTTGAGATTTGTTATAAATTAAAACGTTTTCGAATTATCAAATGTATTACTAGCCGTTCTTATCCTCTCAGTTCAAAAAGTAGTAGCAGGAAGTTAACTTTTCGATCAAGCGAAATGAAAATACGTTTTGTGGGATATTGCCGTTGGGCAAAATTTCGCCGCCTCACTTTATATTTTGTTGTAAAAGACGGAGAATCGATACAAATTTATTTCCCCGCATCATCCTATATGATAAGAAAAGATTTTGGCTTTAAAAATTGATGCTAGAAATATAAGAAGAATTTCTTTGCTTTAACTTTAGTTTTAAAAATAACTCTTTGTTGTCTTTGTATTGGAAACCAATGGTAAGGGATAACTGTCTCGGTTCGAAACACGGTTGAATTTCCTATAATTAACACATATACGATATTTAATGTTATTGTTCTCTGGTTTTGGTTGAAGACCCCCCCAACTTTAACATCTCGACGTAAAATAAAAAGGCTTTATTAGCCTCAATTCTTGCGAGGAGCATCAGATTTTATTTACCTTAAATTTGTTATCAGAAACCTATTTAAAATCAGGCAAATTTTTTGAAAAAATCAAACGCTAAAACTGCCATTTTTAATACTTTTGAATGACGCTTAAAATTAATCTTAAACCTTATCCAAGCGATATTATTGCGCCGCAGGTAAAAATCTTTATACAAACGGTAGATTCTTCTCCTTGCCATTCTTACAGAGGTCGATATTCTTGGGTTTTGGACAGGGGGTGCTTCAATAAGACACTTGAATTAGGGTTATGTTTCGAGTATATTTTTACTCTTCTTCAGAGCTAATTCCTAGTCTTCTGCACAAAGAACACAAAGTAGACACTACAGATAACATAATTGCATTTTTTACTTAGAATACTTAGATCATAAGACAAATTAAAAATTATTTAAAAAAAAAAACAATGAAATACTGCTCACTTGTCAGGTACGGCAGCAACTCAATATTTTATGGTGTTTTAAATAATTTTTAATTTGTCTTATGATCTAAGTATGCTAAGTAGAAAATGCAATTATGTTACCTATAGTGTCTACTTTGTGTTCTTTGTGCAAAAGGCTAGGAATTAGCACCCCCTGTCCTAAACCCAAGAACACCCACCTATGTGAAAATCTTTACCAAAATAGTAAGTTCTTCAAAACTTATGGCCACAAAAAAAATCGATAAATACAGCGACTAAATTTGAAAATATTTTATTGAGATGATCATAGGATACATAAGAAAAGATAGTATGTTTTAAGTCCAAAGATTTCTTAAAAATTAGAGTGTAATTTCCAAGTGGACTCTTTAATATTCTGACTTAAGATTCCGTTAATACGTTTGGCTAAATTTTAGTTACATATTTGAAGTGAATTTGGTGACACTATAAATAGCCACATTTTTGTGTATTTTACTTTTTCAAATATTTAATATTATAATCTAAAAATCAACAAATTAGCTTAAATTTGGACACAATATTTTACAAACAATTCGAAGTTAATCTTGAGTGATAATTCACACAATATTTTTCACCGTGTAACTTTTGCCTTTTGAGGCAAAACCAATTGATGTATGGAGACTAAAGCCTACCGCTTTGACAATATATCGTCTATACGAAGCTAACTCATGGCCGTAGCTGGCACGGTTAACGTTTGTTGGCTGCATTGCGGATGCAAATTGGGGGATTACCCACTTATTTAGTAATTTTACAGCTGCAATATCGATAATAATAAATTATATATTTAATAGAGCCAAAGCGTATTTTTGAATACACCCGTATCTGAATGCGTATTAAACTAGCATTGTGGCTATTTTTCTTTCGAGTATATGCGCACTAGTTCGAAAGGGGTGGGCGGATGACTATAACGAACCAACATTACTTACGGCGAATATATATTACGAATTTGAGGTTATCTCTATAACATTCGTATTTTTATTTTCCTGGAATCACATATTATCTGAAATTTTCTATTTTTGAATTGTAATGTCGATATATTTTATCCATATTTACTGAATAAATAGAAAAACTCACAGTTATTATCTTTAATGTAAATAACTATAACCACAAAAGTATTTATTTATTTATATCTAATTAATAGTCAAAAACATATTAACCCCTATCAACAAGAGATATCTGTTTGTCTGATATTGTATTCGGTACCTATGTGAAATGCCAAATAAAATATTGATATAATTAATAATATTATTATTATACTATTTTGTTAATGCATACAAGTGATAATATCAGTCTTCTGGTGTTTAAAAATACAAAAATAAAATGTATGGGATATGTATTGCATTGATAACAACTAGGGAAAGGCTGGATTACCTCAATAGACTGTGAAAAAAAACTTAGTCTCTAGTTTTTAAATATAACGATTAAAAAAATACATTTTTCTAAAAATGTCTCGATTTGGGGCGATCCCATGGTTACTGATGAGAAAAATTAATAAAAAATTTAGCCTTTAATACAAAAGTTTATGTACTACTAGTGAACCTATAATTTATATTAAGTTAATACTTATTAAAAGAAATACATTTAATAAATAATTTATTAAAAACATAGAGTTTTATTTTCTGTACTTTCCAAGATAAATATGTTAATAAAACAATATGAATTTGTTTGCCTTTATTTTAGGTATTTTAAAATTTGGGAAAAACTAGGAACGTTCTATTGAGTCGGCACGTTTATTGATACCCCCACACAGGTTTTTCATATACAAAAATAGAAAAAATGGGTTGTGAGTGGTTGGCAAACAAAGCTATAAAAGCGACGTAGATAACTTTTTTATGAGAGCGTGATTTTCTTAAAAATTTGTATTGATTTGTTTAAACCTTCTTGAAATCATTTCAGTTCTAGGACAATAATTGTGTTCTATACCCCCTGCCGCCTATAAAAAAGTAACGCTTTACGTCCACGCCACCTTAACGTATGAGTTTGCAGAAAAAAAGAAAAGATCTTGGGTGGAAATAACGAAACGAAAACACAAAGGACCAAAGTGAAAAAAGAAATGATTGAACTATGTTTCGCTCTGGGTAACCAGCGTGAGCTCGTCAGTGGTTCCACTGGTCACCCTCCCCATACATCATTAAACACCATCATACACTTTGATTTCCAACTTTGAATCACTCACAAATAAGCATCGTTCTGCACTGGTACTTATCCAAGTTACCTGATACGGATTCGTCCTGGCGTGTTAATATTTCCAATAGGATTATGCTCCTAAGGCGATGTAACCGATTTTTTATAAAATATATTATTTAAAAACAACACTACTACTCACCTAATGTAATGTCACTTTTATATTCGAATATTTTCTGGTATAAAAAAGATATGAGCCTATGTTTTTTTTGACAGGAACTTTTAGGGTTTTATTTTTCCTTTATATTTATAGGAACATTTTATTATTTTCCATGAAAGTTCATACGGCTTTTCCAAATTGAAGATGTATATGACCCTGTTACATTTATGAAATGAAAATGGTATTATTTTTATTATGAAATAGTTATATTTGGAAAATAAATCATCAACTCGAGCGTCCGGTTTAATTTAGAATGCGAAAAATGACCGTGCCAATTAAAATAAAAAAATTATTTACGTCAAAACTACCTTATCCCAGCGAATAAAAAATATTTTTTTTAACAAGCTTTTATTACTCATTTCAGCTGCGAACAGTTGAAGGAGGGTATCATTAAAAAATATACATTTGTTGAAATGTTGAAATTATAAGTATTTTGTTTTAAATTCACCAGCGACATCATTTCGGTCCGTTTTTCTCTACTCCCTTACCTCTCTCTACCTTTAAGAAAGACCACCACGCACGCCAAATGGGGTGGTTTCATAAAAAATAAAAAATGTTGGCGGGTCTTGTCGGAGGGAGGGGAGATCTGGATGCATTACTAGCATTCTTAGTTACTTATCTTTCTACTATTTTGTAAGTATCTCCAGCGGCGTAGCGTGGGGGGCAGGGGGGGTCCTCGCCTCCCCCCCCCCCCCGCCCTCTGAGTCTTGGCACCCTTTGGGTGCCCTCCGCTATGTATTAAAACAATAAAGGTTACAATGATATAAAAAAAAGTAATAAAACATTGTTATTTTAAGCAGTTTATATTTTAAAGATACCCACAAAGAAAGATTATTTGTAAGCAGTATATAATAAAAGTCAGTTAGACGCGCCGCAATATGTAACAATTACTGACCAATGAGTAAACGATAATTAATCGGAAGTCTTTCTCTTTTGCCGTGAAAATAAGAAGATGTTTTTCTTGTTTTCCCAGTGGCGGAGAAGTGTGTACCCTTCTGTTTTTATTGCAAAAAAAAATAAAATTAATTGTGAAACGTCAAAAAAGAATAAAAATTGGACATGGGACAAAGTTTGCTGGAAAGCGTTGGGACCAAACAGTCCAAAAACTTAATTGATTTTGTTGGAAATATGTACTCGTAATGTGGAAAAAACCTAAGTTTACATATGCTATTTCTTTCTAAATTTAAATCTGGTTAGGATAGGTAGGTAGGTACCTACTATTATTAGTACTCACCAATGTTTATGCTATACCATGCTCACCCAAGCGTAGATCTAGACTTTACAATAAGTATATTTTATGTGTGACATTGGATACCCTTATAGAGACGCTTGAAACAAGATTTCAAGATTTTCTTAAAAGTTTTCCAAAAATTTCATTGTTTAATTAATGTAAACGATTCAGAAAACAGTTTAAAATGTATCGCTGACTTCATTTTATTTTAAAGTTCAGATCTAGAAAGTAAGTCAAGTTTTAAAAATGGATTTAGCGAGGGTAAATAAATTAAAAAATCAATGAATAGCGACCTTTTCCTCAAAAAAGGTAATGGGGTCCTCGCCTCCCCCCCCCCCCCGCCCTCTGAGTCTTGGCACCCTTTGGGTGCCCTCCGCTATGTATTAAAACAATAATATAAAAAAAGTAATAAAACATTGTTATTTTAAGCAGTTTATATTTTAAAGATACCCACCAAGAAAGATTATTTGTAAGCAGTATATAATAAAAGTCAGACGCGCCGCAATATGTAACAATTACTGACAAATGAGTAAACGATAATTAATCGGAAGTCTTTCTCTTTTGCCGTGAAAATAAGAAGATGTTTTTCTTGTTTTCCCAGTGACGGAGAAGTGTTTTCCCTTCTGTTTTTATTGCAAAAAAAAATAAAATTAATTGTGGAACGTCAAAAAAGAATAAAAATTGGACATGCGACAAAGTTTGCTGGAAAGCGTTGGGACCAAACAGTCCAAAAACTTAATTGATTTTTTCGGAAATATGTACTCGTAATGTGGAAAAAATCTAAGTTTACATATGCTATTTCTTTCTAAATTTAAATCTGGTTAGGATAGGTCGGTAGGTACCTACTATTATTAGTACTCACCAATGTTTATGCTATACCATGCTCACCCAAGCGTAGATCTAGACTTTACAATAAGTATATTTTATATGTGACATTGGATACCCTTATAGAGACGCTTGCAACAGGATTTCAAGATTTTCTTAAAAGTTTTCCAAAAATTTCATTGTTTAATTAATGTAAACGATTCAGAAAACAGTTTAAAATGTATCGCTGACTTCATTTTATTTTATAGTTCAGATCTAGAAAGTAAGTAAAGTTTTTAAAATGGATTTAGCGAGGGTAAATAAATTAAAAAATCAATGAATAGCGACCTTTCCCTCAAAAAAGGTAATGGTAACCGTAGATCCGTATTTCGCACTTGTGGTGCTAAATCGTTTTGTTTGTTGATATCCGAATTAAACGATGAAATTGGGAAACCCGAAGAAATTTTGTCATTTGCGATAAAAAGCCGTTTTAAGAACAGCTTCCCAAACACTTTTAAATTATACCAAATAATGAATACAATTGCTACGAGCAGTGCGGAAGCTGAGCGCACTTTTAACATACTAAAAAAAAATTAAAATTGTGAAATGGTCGCAGACTACTATTGATTTCGATGTGATAAGTAGTATAGATATGAGGTTTCTGGCACAGTTGACCTTTTGACCTTTAAGTAATTGAATTGGAGAAAGTTTGCCTGTCGGATGCTGAATATGGCTGGTTTTGCAGGCTTTAATCAAATATCAACTTATAAACGGCTTCTAAACAGGTCGGAACGGGTCTGTTCCCAAGTAAATAACATTTAAACAGCTTTTGAACAGGTCTGTTTCCAATATAAACAGCTTTTGAACGGGTCTGTTTTGAAATAAACAGCTTTTAAACAGGTCTATTCCCAATGAACAGCTTTTAAACGGATCTGTTCCCAAATAAACATCTTTTAAACGGATCTGTTCCAGGCCTGTTAAAAAGCTATTTATTTGGAAACAGACCCGTTTGAAACCTGTTTATTTGGAAACAGACCTATTCAAGAGCTCTTTATTAGGGAACGGAACTGTTTAGGAGTTGTTTAAAAATAGTTTATAAGTTGATATTTGATTAAAGCCTGCAACACCAGCCATATTCAGCATCCAACAGGCAAACTTTCTCCAATTTAATTACTTAAAGGTCAAAAGGTCAAGCTGTGCCAGAAACCTCATATCTATACTACTGTGATACTGAACTACATGAAGTCTTAATTTTTAGTTTAAAGCTAATATAAAATGTAAAAAATTTTCTTATTCATAACAAATGTAGTAATACATTTTTTACACTATATATTAAATTTTGAATATATAGGTACCAACAACTGTGGTGCCCTTTTGAGCCTTCGCCCCCTCCCCCCGCCCTTTAAGTCACACTACGCCGCTGAGTATCTCTTCTGGTTTTCAAATCATTTAAGCCCAAATTTTCAATTTTTTTGCATTTCAACTGCTAGTAACTCAAAAACTAGCGACTCACATTAAAAAAAGATACACTGTTGTAAAGTAGACACAAAACCCTTTTAAACAAGGTATCACAAGCGGGGCTTAGAGTTTTAGAAAAACTGGTAGGTGCACTGAAAAAGATGTATTCTGTATTTAAGAATAACCCTATACTTAAAAAAAATAGAGTTGGTGCAAGAATAGTTTATAAACTTAAATCAATAATAAGACAAAATTTCATTTAAGAATGGACTTGGACTATTAAAACAAATATAACCAAATCTCAGGTTAAGTCTGTGCTATTAAATTTAGCATAATTATTGCCCAAATAAGTTTTAGCATCCCACGGTGTTATTATATTAGTGGTTAGATCGTAGGTTAGGTTATACTTTAGTTTGACTTGTTGGTTTAAGAGTACAATATGTTTAAATCTAAGGTATGATTCCTTGATTCAAGAATCAATAACAATTATTTGTTCCAAGCAGGCAATTCAATTTTCTATGGTTGGAGTATAAATTACGTGCGGGGGCAAGTCGTTGATACTTCGTTTGCCCTCCCCCTCGAACCTCCCCATACGTTTTTATGTATATTACACTCGATCTATACAACATTTTGAAAATCCAGAACTGCCGCACCTTTTGTAGGGTAAAAAACTCGCAACCAAATTTGGCAGAAACATAATTTGTCAGAATATAAAAGAAAAGAAAATAATTGGTCCGGAAAAAATTGTCTCGAAAATGAAATGACGGGAAAATAAAATTGCTAGAAAATATATGCATAGAACTAAATTTGAACGAAACATATTTTTAACGAAAATAATTTGATAGAAACGTAATAATGCCGAACCACAAAATTCAAGAACCCCAATCTGTCCGAAAATTATTTGAACCGATAGCCACGAATTCAATTGCTACGTTGCCAGGCTTACGGCAGGGAAGAGTCGAAGTACGTTGTGATTTTGTATTAATTTACCCCCTTTACAACCCCCTACCCCCAAATTTTTTCATAATACTAAAATCGGTTCACGGGAAGTGTGTCAAAAATTACTCCCAAGATTTATTAGACAGTTAGAGCGCCAGAAACTGTGAAGTTAAATAAAATCGTTTAATAAAAAAAAATCCCCGTGTCATCTTCCAAATGGAGAAACTTGTCAACGCCGCAATCCAGGGTCTACGGCGCTGTAGAGATTTAAATTTGACGCATGCCCAATAGCGATTCGGATGGATTGTGGTTCGGCTGATTTAAGGATCGGGAATATTATTTTCTATCAATTTATGGTTCGGGTGCTTTTCGTTTCTACAAAATTATTTTCGATCCTTTTGTAATTCTGATATTTTAAGGTTCGGGAAAAATATAATCGGTTAAATTATATTCGTGGCTTTTAATGATCGAGTAAATTAAAATTCTATGAAATTATATTCGTATCCATTATTTTCTGTTCTGTTCTTGTAAATTCGGCTTTTTTGTGGTTTCCAGTAAAACCCCTATATTCTCTCTCACTCTTATCGCCTGCCCCCTTTTGAGCGAGTTTCATCCGCCACTGGGCAGTTCGAGCAAACATTGGCAATACGGTTCAGTTTTGTTAATTACGGCAAATTCGACTAGATATTGACAATTTAAATAAATTAATTACATGTTTGTTACGAATTTTGATGAGTTTTATGGCAAAAAGTATAGAGACGCTTTTCGTTTGAACGCTGGATTATAATAGAGAATTTAATAGCTTCCGAAAATTGCTACCTACGTTTTAAAATTTTAATGCAAAATCGTTTTTGTTGATGGATAGGTAATATCAGATGGGTTCAAAATAATATTTTTTAACTATACATCTGCTAAAACGTGCCTGATTTTTCTAAAACTAATATGTCATGCAAATCATCATCATCGTCCTTTTTAGAAAACGACCCCTTTAGGTACTGTTTTTTTTGTAGATTCATCGAAAACACCATTTTACTAACTGTCCGCAAATAATCAAACCATGGATTTTTTGGTTACCGATGGGAAAAACTCTTTTATACCTTCATCAAAAACATAATTTTAGTAACTGTGTGCAGATAACTAAAGCATGGCTTTTTTGGTGACCGATGCAAAAATAGTAGTTTTAACAACTAGTGGCTAAAATAGTGCTTTTTTTACAAGCGTTGGTTTAAATATCGAGCGCAGCGAGGTATTTAAATACGCAAGCACAGTTTAGCCGCGAGTTGTTAACACTATTTTTTTAATACCTTTAACAAAAAATCCAAAGAAGAGAACTTCTCGCAACACACTATCTTTACACTATAAATCAAGGCGGCTGGTAAATGAAATAGCAATCGTTTCCATAGCGATGTGTCTTTTTACTCGGTGACGTTCATTGGGGCGACATTCTAATCTTTGACAATTTGATATTTTGACGATATTTTTAAATGATTTTTTCGTAAATACTTGGTGAAAACTGGTGGAAATGGCTTGATTCTTAGGTAAGAATAATTAATTTTTAACTTTAACTTTGGGTAAAAAACGGACAGAAATCTTTTTTTGCACCCGTGATCAAAGAAAAACTTTTTTTGCATCGGTAACCAAAAAAACCATGCTTTAGTTATCTGCAGACAGTTACTAAAATCATGTTTTTGATGAAGCTATAAAAAAAACTTTTTCTTTGATCACGGGTGCACAAAAAGTTTTCTGTCCATTTTTTACCTAAAATTAAAGAGAAATAGCAGAAAATAGTAACATTAAAAAAATCTAATTATTCTTGCCTAAAAATAAAGCAATTTCCTCCAGTGTTCACCAAGTATTTACGAAAAAATCATTTAAAAACATCGTCAAAATATCCTGTCAAAGATTAAAATGTCGCAACAATGAACTTCACCGACTAAAAAGGCACATCGCTATGGAAACCATTGTTGTTTAATTTACCAGCTGCTTTGATTTATAGTATAAAGATGTATTGTAAAGATTTTTAAAAGTATTTTCCTGTTTTTGTTGGGATTTTTTACTAAAGGTATTAAAAAACATTGTGTTAACTCGCGTTCTTAAATAACTAGCTGCGCTTGTAAAAAAAAGCACTAATTTAGCCACTAGTGAAAACTACTAATTCTTGATCGCGGATGCAAAACAAATTGCCGATCCGTTTTTAACTAAATTTGAAGAAAAATAGCGTAAAATTGTAAAACCATTAAGGAAAATCAAATTATTCGTATGCAAAAATTAAGCCATTTCCTTTCACCAAAAACATAATTTCTAAAATACGAAAAAAAAAGAAAAAAAAGAAATGTAAATGAGAGAAGAAACGCGATTATCCAAAACCATTGTTGTCATCCACCAGCCACCGTTGATTTATATAGGGTGGGCCAAGAAAACGAGCCTTTTTTGATTTTCTAATACTTAAAAACTACCTGTCCGATTTTAAAAGGTTCTGATGTCAAGATTGACATTTTGTACAAATCCAAGATGGCGGACAATTTTAAAAAATAAGTATTTTTGACCCCCCCCCCTGCAAAGTTTTTGTGTGCACCACTGGTGCAAAAGTAAAAATATATTTCGAGAGACATGTCCTTCCTTAGTTTCCTGATGTATCGCTTGTTAAAATCGGGTAAGACAAAAATTTAAAACTTTTTACTTTTTGGGCAAAATTGACATTTTGTAAAAATCCAAGATGGAAGCACAGTTTTAAAAAGTAGGTTGTTTTGAACTCTCCTTGCCAATTTTTGTGTGCGCCACTGGGTTAAAAGTTAAATTTACTTGTAGAGCTTCATCATTTCCGAGTCTATCATTGTGTCGCTAAGAAATATCGGCTAAGAAGTAACAAAGTTACAATTTGTTCAAATAGGTGGCTTTGGTAACTAAATTCAGTCAGGCCAAAAAAAAACATCAAATAACCTAATGCATATTTTTCTCACTTCTTACCCGATTTTTACAAACAATACATCAGAAGACTCGAGACTTATGAGACTTTACACGTCAAATTTAACTTTTGCACCAGTGGCGCACACAAAAAATTCGCAGGGGGGGGGTAAAAAATACCTATCTTTTAAAATTGTTCGCCATCTTGGATTTTTACCAAATATCAATTTTAACGCCAGATTCCAAAATCCTCATGTCCTGCCTTTTCAAAATGACCAAAATTTTTAAAATCGGACTGATAGTTTTTAAGTAATGGACAATCAAAAAAGTCCCGTTTTTTTTTTGCCCACCCTATAGTACGTGGTCGATCATTGGAAGTTGTGTTCGAGTGAGTTTTTGGTGTTTTGGTGGATTTTTCAAAGATATACAAAAAATACTATTTACAACTCGCGGCCAAACTGTGCTTTTTCTACTCGCGTTTTTAAAACGGCGGCGCACTTTATTTAACAACTAAACGCTTGATAAAAAAAACACTATTTTAGTCGCTAGTTGTAATAGTAACGTGTGGAAAGTAGTAAAATTGCCTTAAAATCAATAGCCCTATTCATTAAAATTTATCCTTACGTGGCGTAGTAAAGATACTGCCCCAGTCAGTAAACTCGAACTAAAAATTCTAGATCGGTTTAGCGTGAACCATAAAATTGTCCTAAAATTTTGGCTTCATCAATTTTTGTGTACGTGTTTAAAGCTTGTTCGATATTCTGCAGTAATTTTAAACTTTAAAGGCGTTTAAAAAACTTTGCAAGACTCTTTTTTCATTCTCAACCGGACAAGCCAAGTGTACACGGAAAAAAATGATCCACCAAGTATACTAACTAAATAAAAAAATATGCTTATACCTATATTAATTTATTTAGTCTAAGAGTTTACTTATTATAATAACCAAACTATCTTTTTAAGTAAATCAGCACGTTATTCTTTAATTTAATCGTTTTTTCACTTAATAAGGTACAGGTTATTTTAAAATTAATAACAATATGTGGTTTTAAAGTGAACGATACAGCTATGAAATAAATAAAATCTTAATCTAGTAATAATAATAATAGCACAAATAAAGAATCGCATCAAGTCATGTTAAATCTTATTATAAAAATAAAATTTTATTGAATAATATCAAATTGCTCTGGAGATGATAAATCAAATTAGTAATCTTATCAATTCATGCTAAATCTTACTAAAAAAAAATGTGTATTTGATTCGAGTACTAATCATATGTTTTTGATATTGATTATTATCTATTGAGGAAATGTATTTATATCCAGAAAGAAACTTTAAATTGAAGAATAGACCAGTGGCTGTCCCAGCCATTTGAAAAGGTGGAGGCGGTCTCGATACGAAAAAAAAATAGAATAAAAGGAATGATGAGGAAGATATCAATATATACAAACAAAATTTAGTAACTAGGCGGATTCGGCCTCAAATCTAGGGGCGGGGTACTCAGATTTTAAGTTGATATATATATTATATATATACAGACCGCTTCAAGCTACTGCGAACATAGGGCGGAAGAAGTCTAATTTGCCAGTGTACGTATATGCAGAGACACTGCACGCCTATCAGTGAAGCAACCAACACTCAGGCTTCCGATCGCCATTCGCTGCCGTTCGCCGCCTTTCGCCTTGTATTTAGTACGCCTCTAACCACGGTGCTGTGTGGAGCGTAGTCAATGAAACCGGAATTTGGTCAATAAATACGCAAATTTTTATAACGTAATTTTCATATTTTTTGTCACTGATAAATAAGAGCGTTTTATTGTCAACTGCTCAGATTTATCAGTGACGACGTGTTACAATGAAAATAATAAGGAGAAACAAAATAAAAGCAAGTTCTCAAAATAAAATAATACATTCTAAAAACCAAAAAGATTCTCCCAGTCAAAAAAAAATTAAAGCAAATGTTCGAAAAGTCCTCCTTGCTCGGCTAGACAATATCCGAGCCTACTATAAAAACCCCTTCTAACGTTTCCAAGCATGTTAGGGGTGATAATTTGAAAAGCTTCTTCAAAAACAGATAGAAGTCATTAGGAGCAAGATCGGGAGATCAAGCTGGCCATAAAATAGTTCCCCGTGTACTTATAACCCGATTAGGAAATACATTATCAAGATATTCCCTGACAAGGCCAACATTGTGAGCAGAACAACCATCTTGTTGAAACCATGTTTCACCAAATCTTACACCTAACAATTGCCTAGCAGTTGGAATAATGTGCTGCTGCAGTAGATCCAAGTATCTAGGACCATTCAAATTGCAATTGCCGTTAATAAAAAATGGCCCAATTACGTGTTCCCCTACAATACCCCCCCCCCCCCCAAACATTTAGTTTTTGGGGATACTGTGTTCTTACGTCAAAATACAAATGCAAATTTTCCCTCGACCAATATCGAACGTGTGTTGGGTTATGACGATTTGACCATCTGCACTTTTTCGGCAACTTCGTAGACATCCATTTTTAGTTTTAAAAATGTATTATTTCAATTAAGAACTTACCCATCTGTTTCTCGAGCAAGGAAGAAATAAAACAAAATAATAAAAACAAAGTGAATTTCCAAAAGATAACACTGCAGCGTGCTTCTAATCCACTTCGGTCGTACGGCACGGAGAGTAAATTGGACTTGATTCCCCCTATGTTCGTAGTAGCTTGAAGCGGTCTGTATATATAAATTAAACTAAAATCGTAAATATCAACGGTATCATAGCGCTGCACGCAATTTTTTATTTAAAATTAAACTAAAATTGTAAATATATCAAGCGCAGCAGGCGAAAATTTTTAAGAAAATGACACTACAAATGCCATTTTTAACACAAAATTAAACGAATACTGTAAATATCAAAGGTGTTATTGCGCTGCAATTAAGGCCCTACTTTTGATTTTGTAAATGTTTTCGTAAAGAATTTAAATCCTGGGTGGGGGGTTAATTACCCGCCTAAAATCCGCGCTTGAGTAACTGCGTATAATAATCTCTGGTTTGGTGGCCAAAAGTAACTCAGCAGACTGTGATGGTTAGACTAAGCAAGGTGCAAAGACTTGCTTGCCTCAGCGTTACAGGTGCAATGAGATCTACACCAACAACTTCGATGGAGGTGCTCTTAGACCTTCCCCCACTTCACTTGGTGATACAAGGAGAAGCAAAGATCGGACTCTATCGGCTCCAAAAATCTATGAACCCACAGACCAGAATGCATAATAGAGAGGAGAGGTTTCTAGACATACCAATCCTACACATAAGATCAGACTAGATGTCATCTAAGTACCTGTATGGACCAACTCTAGAAGTAATTATACAGGATAGAGTAGTGTGGTCAGGACAAAACAACCCGCTGCCACAGGAAGGACTGATCTGGTACACAGACGGATCAAAAACTGACAAAGGCAGTGGGGCAGGAATATTCGGGGAAAGACCTAGGAGAGACCTGTATTTCTCACTGGGATCGTACCCGACAGTATTCCAAACAGAAATCTTTGCCATCCTAGAATGTGCAAGAGAGAATAATAGAATGGGTGACTTCGGTCAGACCATATCTATATACTCGGATAGCCAGGCAGCCCTTAGAGCGCTTATGTGCCCGAAGATAACCTCAAAGCTAGTGTGGGAATACCTTGATGAACTAATGAGACTGGCGGAACATAATAAAATAAATTTATTATGGATGCCGGGATATAGAGGTATCCAAGGCAATTAAAAAGCTAACGAACTTGCAAGACAAGGATCGTCAAAAAAATACATCGGACCAGAGCCAGCCCTGGGAGTACCAAAATGTACAATAAGATCCCAGGTCAAACTCTGGATAACGGAAAAACATTAAAGCCACTGGCTAGAAAGACAGGGACTAAGATACAGCAGAGCCTTTATCAAAGGCCTAAATGCTAAGCTCACCAAAGACCTGCTAAAGTATAGTAGGATGCAAGTGAGAACTATAATAGGAATTATGACCGGCCATATGGCGGTTAAAGTTCACTTAAACAACATGGGCCTGTATCACGGAGACCTGAGCTGCAGACTATGTAATCAGGAACCAGAAACAGTAGAACATGCAATATGCCAATGTGAGGCACTGGATCGCAAAAGGCATCTAATATTTGGGGTAGTTAAACTAGACCCAATATTGACTGGGGACTACTCCATTAAGGACCTGTACAAACTTGCACAGGGGATAAAACTGATGGAGTGGTTAGCCTAAGGACTAAGAGGGTGCACAATAAGCCAGTAATGGCTGCAGTGCCACCTGGTCGGTTGGAGTCACAATCAAGGGGTTTTAGTCGGTAGGAATCCGACACTACCCGCGCTCTCCTGGTAGAGGAGAAATGACTCTGGCAGGAAAGTAGTTCGGGCGCCTTATGCAAGATATCCCCTTGATACCCTTGAAAAAAAACTGCGTATAATTTTTTCATTTATAAAAAACATAGATAAAAAAACAAACCACAAACAAAACCTAATAGCTAAATAATTTTTTTGTGAGGTCTAAAAAGCTTTTTAAGTTTAAACATTATTGCAATATCTCAAATCGTCGCCCTAGTGAACCTCCGTTTATTTTTTTACTTATTACTTTCTTTAGGATAGGAAACAAAAGCATAACCCTTTTTATGCTACAAAAAATGCTTTCGTTTCCTGTTTTTTTTTTCAGCAAACCGGTCAATAACTTGCTCAATGTCAATTTCAATATATGTCTGTTGATATGCAGCAACGCTAAGCCCCAAAGACGAATTTTCGTCATAGTGTTTTAGGGTACTTATATTTTCAATCTTCTGAGGTAGGAGAAGCTTCTTTCTGACGAAGCATTACTTACTGGCAAATATCCAAGAATGTTTTTATCAAGGAAAAAATATCGTCACACTTGTTCATTGCCTCGAAAACGTTATCATATGTTTTGATTTAAGCTTTTGCCTACTTCTGACTAATATTGTTTCCAAATACTGATTTCTCCCATTAAGAATTTGTGTTTTGGATTAATCAAACAGTTTATAGTATTTGGAAATGACATTAGTTAATTTTTCCTTGATTTTGACTACAAGTTGTATAAAACTTGGTATGAATGAATCTGTTCCGGTCAAAAATACTTTTCTCGTTATTGAACCTTGATTTTATGTCCGAAATGATTTTCTCTGAAACTTGTTTATAAATAGAAACTCTATAAAACTGTTCTTCGCTTCTGTATTTCCAATATCGTGGTTTTGCGGTAAGTACGTCATACGTTTGTTGTGTCTGTCCCAAAATATTGTGGAGGGATTCTAAAATGTCTTTAAAGGAACGTTCTGCAATTTCTCGTTTTTCCTCCAAAGTGTTCAGGGTTACCACCAGCATATTTGTTGTCTACTTTTTTCTGGAGCAAAGCGGGGGGGGGGCGATCGTCCGCCCTCCCCGCTTCCCCTGGGACCGCCAATGAATAAGCGGTTTTGATGTAAGGATATAATAAAACTTTTTTTGAGTATAAAATAACGATTTTAATATGTATGTAGGTTCACTATAAATAAGTGAAACTCAGGAGTTATTCAATAAAGTTTAATTCACTATTTTACTCTCAAAGTAATAATAAAATTTCTATTGGCCAAAGAATCCAATGTCGCTTAACTTAAGTTTTTTGTCCTCTTGAGAAAGACTGACTAAGTTATTCTTGGATCAAGACGTTGCCTTACGTTGATATCAGATGAGATTTTTTTCCGTTTATAGGTGTAATGTTACCAAAAAATAATAATAATAAAATAAAACAGAGATGAAGCAATTTCAA
This sequence comes from Oxystoma pomonae, assembly GCA_963921995.1. Classification (NCBI taxonomy): domain Eukaryota; kingdom Metazoa; phylum Arthropoda; class Insecta; order Coleoptera; family Brentidae; genus Oxystoma; species Oxystoma pomonae. Next base: position 14,990,384 of record OY998173.1, read on the forward strand.
ACAATGTAATTGGAAAGAAGCAAGCTTTAATTATTATCGTCACAATGTGTGGGAAAAAGAAAAAGAACGTCCGGGCTAAATCCTTCCATTGCCGTATATATCTATGTGTATGTGTACACGACGCTCCACCGATATCAATCAGTGGCGGATACAGGAGAGGTGGTGGGGGGGGATTGAAATTTTGTGAAAAAAAAATTTGGCAAAATTTTATTTTTTCACCATTAAGTTTTTTTTACAGCGTTGCCATTTTGTAAACCCACACGACTTTTGTCTTGCTTTTGCTTGGTCAGTAGTTTTTTTTAGGGCAATGGGAAAACAAAATCGCCGTTACTTTGCTTTAGACATCCTGAGTTAACCCCTTTTTGTTGAATCACCCTGTATCGTTGTTCTAATGGGGTAGAGTCGATACGAAAATGCAAACTACTGCAACACTGGCCATTGATATTTGATAATGGTTTAGCTCAATCATGCACGTACACTGATAGCATTGTTAAATGTGTAAAGGATAATCAGCAAATTTTTTTCAATGATAACATAAAATTACTTCCTTTAGATTTTCCCTGTGAGATATTTGAAATTAAATAGGAGGGGAAGGGAAATACAAAATAAACAAAAAACTGACCAACTTCCACATATTCGATCGGCTTCAGATTTTGCATGCGGTGACAACACAATAATATAGTGTGATAAACTTGACAGCTCCCCCCTACTCCCAGAGGGTGGAGGGGGGTATAGTTGAAGTACGCCCGATTTCGTTGAAATTTGGTGTGTAGGGAGATTTGGGGACGGCGATAACGAATTTCCAATCAGATTTTCAAAATCCAATCAATCTAAATAGAGAGGACACCTAATGGTAAATTTGCGATCCCGCTTAACTGACTTGAAAACCAAGTGGCGCAGCTATCGTTTTTTTAGTTCTTGGCTTGGAAACTTGCTGCGCCACTTTCGCTTTCGCTTTTGCTTATTTTTATCGATCCAAAGCAGTGGCAGTGCACAGGAAAATCGTATTCTTTTGGACGAGTTCCGCGTTGGGAACTATCCATAATATCGATCGCCCGCATTACGCTGCAGACAACAGACCCGTGCCGGTACAGTCACAGGTGACGAATACAGAGGGAGGCGATCGACCCCCTCTCCAATGAAATTACGTACCAACTTCCCCAAAAATGATGTCCGGTGGCGCCAGTTTTCTTCTTTTATTTTAAATTAGACAATACTCTTTCGCAGGGTTTCGTCTTCGGCGGTCAAATTTTTAAAAAAGTCATAATCAGGTGTTAGGTTTCTGAAAAAAATTTCTTTGTCTCTCCCTTTGGGAGAAGACTTTCTTCCCATGATGGGAATTTACACGGTTACGTCACAACCGCCTCTTTTGGTTAGGAGAACAGAACCATTGAAGGAATATCCAAGGAAATTTATCATATGAGACTATCGGTTTTCACATGCATTCTGATCTCCTAGTCATGTATTTTTCAAACATTCGGAAATGACGGGGCTATTAAAATTAGGTACAGAAGCATAATTTGGGTGGTTTGCGGCAAATGTTTGTTTTTTATAGCAAAATTGAAGTAACCTTAGATAGCAAAATATTTAAAAACACTTATTTTTTACCGGAGAAAACCTAAGTTATATGCTATCTGATTTTTCCTAAATTATTACAAGTAATAAAGGCTTGAAAATTATATACAATAAAAACTTTCTGCCAGCTCCCTTAGCAACAAGTTCATTTAAAATTGAATTAAATATAAGTATGTACGCCAGTGATAAATCGATATTCATTCAACGCGCGGAATTATTGCCGTTTTAATTTTAAATAAATGTTACCACGGTTCATCCTGGCGCATTCAGCTAATAATTAAGAACTCTGTCCTCTATTTAGATTTGTATGCTCTCTGCTCATACACATCCGATTGCGTTCAAATTTGGTATGCCTTTATAGCTCCGGAGACAATACAATAATATGGTATTATTAGGCACCCTTCCACCCCTACCGGGGGAGTAGAGAGGGGAATACCCCTAAATTCGTCCGATTTCAACCAAAATTGGTATACGGTTTGATCAGATTTGGAAAATTCAATATGGCGGATTCAAGAAAGACGATTTTTATGTTTTGCTAACCAATTTTTTTAAAGTTGTCTTTAAGGAAGGGGATTATAAATTATTGATCAGATTTACAAATTTCAATATGGCGGATTCAAAATGGAAAAATGGACGATTTAAGGTACAAATCTAAAAAATAAGGGTATGTGTTCAAATTTGGTATTCGTTTATAGTTCCGGTGACAATAACAACTAACGAGGGAAGTGGAAGGAAAAAAGATTTAGTTGGTTCGATTTAATCGAAAAAATAGTCGATTTAGGGTATAAATCTAAAAATTAAAAAAATCCATTTTAATATAAAAAAGCTTTTAAAGCACAAGCTTTTATTAAATGCACAAAAAAGTAGAAAATTATTTTTTGTCTTGCCCATGCCATATAAATACTTTAGGTATCAAAACTTCACTCGTATATCGGTCACATCGTCGATTCATCTAAGAAACAGTTGTATTACTTTACAACCTAAGGACATTTTCAAAGGTTTGGCAAGCACGGCAATCTCACCCGTTCTCAGCTTCTTTAGATAAAAGCATTACGTTTATCATTCGAATAGAAATAGTTCTTCTTTTCTCGTTCTCCTTGTTAAAAAAGTTAAAACTTTTAATTTACGCCCATCACTTTTATTATGGTATCAAAAGGATAAAATAGTAGTTTTAATAACTAGTGGCTAAAATAGTTCTTTTTTTAGAAGCGTTGGTTTAAATAACGAGCGCAGCGAGGTATTTAAAAACGTGAGTAAGAAAAAGCACAGTTTATCCGCGAGTTGTTAACACTATTTTTTTAAATACCTTTATCAAAAAATCCAAGAAAAACAGAAAAATACTTTTAAAAACCTCGAACGAAGAGCAATTCTCGCAACACACCATTTTTACACTATAAATCAAGGCGGCTGGTAAATGCAATAACAATTGTTGCGGCATTTTAATCGTTGACAGTTTATTTTGACGATATTTTTACAAGATTTTTTCGTAAATACTTGGTGAAAACTGGCGGAAACGGCTTAATTTTTGGGCTAGAAGAATTAGATTTTTTCAGTTTTACTATTTTCCGCTATTTCTCTTTAATTTTGGCTAAAAAAGGAACCGAAATCTTTTTTTGCACACTTAAAAAAAGCTATGCTTTAGTTATCTGCAGACAATTACTAAAATCATATTTTTGATGAAGGTATAAAAAAAATATTTTCTACTTTTTAATGCATTTTTTAATAAAAATTTATTTAAATATAAGCGTAACTAAAAACAGTTTTTTATCTTAGGGCTATTTTCAACGAAATTGTAATATTAAAGTTAAAATATTTATTAAGTTGAAGCTATCACGTTAAAGTTAGGATATCTATGACTATGATAGGTAGATCAGTATCCTTAATTATTAATTCCCCCCTCCCCCAGGGGACTAGAAAAAATAAATTTAAATAAATTTGATTAAAAAAAAAATCGGTGCGCTACTAGGTAGAGCATCGTGTGCATATACATATAGATGTACGGCAATGGCAGTCGAATACGCCGGGCTTTTTTCATTTTCTTTCACATTAGTGCAAAAATTTATGTTCGCTTCATTCCAATTGCAGGTTTCAATGACTCTGCTTCGCCTCTATTTTTTTAAAGTCTATGGTGATGTTGTATTTTTCTTACTTTTGACTGGGCTATTGATGTTGATGATAATAACCGAGTTCTGAAAATTTTATTTTATTTTTCCTTTCCGAACATTATTATATTAAAGAAAATTTATTTCAAATTCTTTTTTTTCGTTTTTGTCATGCATATTATATTCGATAAGGTAAACACATAATTTATCATTTTTATTCGCTTATAAAGGCTCTAAACCCTGTCTAAAACAATATTGAAACGTGCAAAGCTTGGTAATCTCTGAAAAATGGCACAAAGAGAATTCGAAAATAGAATTTAGTCATTAAAAACGGTTGAAAATAATTAATATTAGGGACTTATCGGTACAAAATTCGGCAGTATTTTTGACACTTCCACACGAAGGTTACAACCACTACAAATTTTTAAATACTTTAAGTTTCACCTAAATTTTCACGTTAAAGTGCTGTTTTCCAATTATAAGGAAGAAAAACAGTTACAAGGGGGGGGATTTACATGAATTAAATTTTTATTAAAAAAACATTTTCAATAATTATTTATTTATTATTAAATGCACTCAAAAGTAGAAAATAATATTTTCTCTTTCTTATACCATAATAAAATCGATTGGCGCAAATTAAAAATTTTAACTTTAGGTATCGTATATCGGTCACATCGACGATTCACCTAAGAACATGTTGTATTACTCTATAACCTAAGGACATTTTCAAAGGCTTGGCAAGCACGGCAATCTTACCCGTTCTCAGCTTATTTAGATGAAAGCATTACGTTTATCATTCGAATAGAATAAGAATTTAGTTCTTCTTTCATGGTTCTCTCTTTGTCGCCGTAAAGTTAAAATTTTTAATTTGCGCCCATCGCTTTTATTATGGTACAAGAAAGATAAAAAATTATTTTCTACTTTGGAGTGTATTTAATAAAAGCTTGTTCTTTAAAAGTTTTTTTTAATTTTTAGATTTGTATCCTTTTTGAATCCGCCATATTGAAATTTGCAAATCTGAAAAAATTCATTTTCCCCCTCTCTCAAAACCCCTGTTTGATTGAAATCGAACAAACTAAGGCAAAGCAAAACATGACCGAAATTCATCCATCTTGAATCCGCCATATTGAATTTTCAAAATCTGATCAAAAATTCGTATTCCTTATCCCCAAAAGCCCCCGTACACGAATTTTGGTTGAAATCGGACAAACTTAGGTGTTTTTCCCTCTCCACTCCCCTCGTAGGGGGGAGGGGTGCCTAATAATGACATATTATTGTATTGTCACCGGAACTATAAATGCATGCCAAAATTGGTTAGCAAAAGATGACTAAAAATCGTCCATCTTGAATCAGCCATATTGAATTTTCAAAAAATGATTAGAAATTCGTTCTCCATCCCCAAGTGCCCCAACACACCAAATTTCAACGAAATCGGGCGTACTTCAACTGTACCCCCCACCACCCCCTTAGAGTAGGGGGGAGCTGTCAATTTCATCACACTATATTCTTGTGTTGTCACCGCAACTATATAAGCATGCCAAATTTGAAGCAGATCGGATGTCGGGAAGTTGGTCAAAATTAATTTGTAAGTTTCCACCCGAACAAACATATCAGTGCCTAAAATATGTAGTAATAGCGTGTGGAACTGTCAAAAAATAATGATACCGACAAGGCCCTATTGATTGTTTTCAATCTATTAACATTAAAAAGAATTACTATTATATTTATTTAAAATAAATGTATTTTTTAAGGCGCAATTACACAGACGAACATGCTCAAACAAAAGCTCGTGCAAAAGATCTAAAATTTTTTGCGTGAACATTTTTGTGAGCTTTTCTTTGAACATTTTGTTCGGGTAAATTTTTGAGCAAATTATTGCTATCTGTTTTGGAAACATATTTTTAAAGATGAGAATAAATAAAATTTTACACCAGTGATCAGTGATCTCAATTCTTTAAAAAAATGGAACACCAACTTTTATTTTAAATTTTTGTGAAAAAAAGCCGACGGCAAGCGAAACATTATTCTTGGCTATCAGTTTTGTCAGATGGATTAGGGTTTTTTTTTCTTAGGGTTTTTCTCGGATTTTTTTGCCCGGGTGATTTTTTGGGATTTTCTTGTAAGTTTTTTTTATTTCGAAGGGTTTTTTCCTAAATTCAAAAGACAACCCAGGAAAATTTTTCTTTTTCAAAAAAATTTTGAGTTTTTCAAATATCGACAAAAACTCAAAAATTGCACTTTTAAGCGGTAATCCGCGCCTCACGACTATGAGGAGTGGTGGGGAGGGGATTTAATTCCTCACACCAGATTTACCTAGTTAGTTTAAAATGAAGATAGATATTTACTGTCAATTTAATGTAATAATCAAGGTCGATTACTGACACTAAGCAAACAATATGCAAAGGAGCAACATTCCGATTCAAAAGTCTAGTCTATTACTGCTAAATTATATTTTTTTAGACAAGGGTCGGGATCGTAGGGTTGTAAAAGTGGGTAATAAACGGGTATTATTTACACCGAACGTGCTTTTGTTCATATATTTGAGATTTATTAAAATGTATATAGGTTTTTTTAATTTGACTTAATTATTATTGTATTGTGTTTTTATCATAACATTTTACAGGCAACAATAAAAATCAGTTCAATCGAAGTTGCTTATGAGGTAAAATGTGAATTTCGACATCAAATCGTTTTTCCGTCGGAAAGCACTTAATTAAAAATACCTTGTTTTAAAACTTAGTCTTTCTATTTCAAGTTAAGTTCAATGAATTCCCATAAAACTATAAAACTTAAATTTGTAAGAAATTTCTATACCAACATTTCTTCAAACAAATTTTGCTTAACATTCTCTCCAAAATTTCCGTGAGTCTTTTTGTACGAGATTTTGCTCGAACTTTTTTTTGAACATTTTGCTCAAGAGGCTCGTGTAAATGTTTGTCGGCATTTCAACATCAAAGAAAAGTTTGTCTGTGTAAATGCGCCTTTACTGTACTCTAGTAGTGCATGGGCTACGTGGGAAAAAGCGGCGTTTTGTGATAAAAGCAACGAACTTTGCACAGTTGTTCTTTAGACCAGAAGAGTCAATTTGACCCGCAGCTCTTATCCCAAAACTTGTGCAGGCGCGGTGGGGAGGGGGCGTAAAAACTGGAGGGGTTTTTATTTTCTTAAATTTGAGTTTGTTTGGTATAATCATCATTGATATCAATTGATAGGTTTTCGATGATGGCCAAACCGAAAATTACCACCTCGATTCGTTTTAAGGTGCCCTTAAGGGGTTAAGGGGGTGTTAAAGCTGCTATTTGGGCATTTTAATAATAAAAGTGTAGGATTTTAAAAAAAATTAAAAAATATTTTAACTTATATCAGTTAATTTTTGATAAAAAATCTTCATTCTGTTGGGTCGGTGGAAAGGGATGGGGTAAAAATTAAAGGAGCACATATTTCAAAAAAATAGTTTGCTGGATGTTCTCGAGGATGACCAAAACGAAAATAACCACCTTCATTCATTTTAGGGTCTCCTTAAGGGATGGTGAGGGGGTAAAAGCTCCAGTTTGGGCATTTTAATAAAAAAAGTAACATTTTACTAAAAATTTGATTAATATTGTTAATAATTTTAATATCTTAACTTATATCACTCAATTTTTTACCAAATATTTCCATCCTGTTGGGCAGGTGGAAAGGGAGGGCGTAAAAATTAAAGAGGCATTTATTTTACAAAAAATATTTTGACTGGGTATTGATTTACAGCAAATTTTAAAAAGTTTGGAGACTACTTTAATAGTCAATTAAAGCATTATATTCTAAAACTTAGCTCAAGTCTACAAGAGTCGATTTTGCTTGAGATCTTTACGACCCTAATAGCCTAAAGGAGGCAACAAGAGACAGCAGGGGACCCGGACAAAAGGTAAATATTTTTTCCTGGTATGTCCATTATTTTTACTATAATTCTTACTTATATAGAAACTTTGCTTTGCTACCTAGCGATTGGGCAGATTATCTCCGAAACGCAGAAAACAAAAATGATTTCATTATTTGGGGACAACTGTTTGAATACACTGAAGCATTTCCTACAATTTCCTAAGCTTCTATGCAGACTGGCGAAATGTCGAAAAAGTCTGGAAAAATTTGTGGTCATGCTATATGGGGTTCAGGAAATGGACGGTGTCAATGAGGCAAGAAAACATTTATGTATGTCTCGAAGCAAGCCGTTGAATTTTTTGCCATCAGCTGAAGCTGCCATCCAACAGCATGCATTAAGGGCAGCATATCAGGCAGAACAGGTTTGGGGTAGATCAGCTGGTAAGTTTGAAACTGCCGGATTAACCTCACCTTACCTTGGAGGTAGAATAAAGAAAAGTGGAAACCGGTCTGCTCAACCAAATATATGGGAGACTTGTCGGGCATTGGACAGATGTGGGTGCACTACACAATGCGACACTCTAAGATGTCTTTGCAAAAAGAACAAACTACCTTGCACGCCTGCATGCAAAACATGTAGAGGGGCTTGTAGCAACATAAGATAACCCAACAGCAACCTATAATTTCTTTCTTAGCCTATATTAACAGGAACCACATTTGCAAAATGACAGTGACGACGATGGTAAAAGCGACAATTTGGACAAATAAACTAGATATCTATTTATGTATATAGCTATTTAGTATTAACCAAGATAAGAATTTTAAGTAAAACACTGAGGGGATATGGGTTAAAACATTAAATTAACATAAATCAATCCTATGCCAATATTTATTATTTTAATAAAATCTTACCCTTTGATTATTAAAAAGTCCAAATTGCAGCTTTTACCCCCTCCCATAACTCCTCAAAGATACCTTAAAATGAATGAAGGTTGTTATTTTCGGTTTGGTCATCCTCGAAAACCTGTAAAGCAATACCCATGTCGATAATATCCAGCAAACTATATCTTTTTAAATCTTTAGTTTTTACGCCCCTCCCTTTCCATCTGCCCAACAGGATGGAAATCTTTGGTAAAAAATTGAGTGATATAAGTTAAAATATTAAAATTATTAACAATACTATGCAAATTTTTACTAAAATCTTACTTTTTTTATTAAAATGCCCAAATTGGAGATTTTACCCCCTCACCATCCCTTAAGAAACCCTTAAAATGAATGAAGGTGGTTATTTTCGGTTTCTTCATCCTCGAAAAACTGTAAATCAATACCCATGTCGATAATATCCAGCAAACTATTTTTTTTTAAATATGTGCTCATTTAATTTTTACCCCCTCCCTTTTCACCTACCCAACAGGATGAAGATTTTTGATCAAAAATGGAAATCTTTGGTAAAAAATTGAGTGATATAAGTTAAAATATTAAAACTATTAACAATTCTACGCAAGTTTTTAATTTTTTTTTAAATCCTACACTTTTATTATTAAAATGCCCAAATAGGAGCTTTAACACCGCCTTAACCCCTTAGAGGCACCTTAAAACGAATTGAGGTGATAATTTTCGGTTTGGCCATCATCGAAAACCTATAAATTGATATCAATGATGATTATATACAACAAACTAAAATTTACGAAAATATAAACCCCTCCAGTTTTTACCCCCCCTCTCCACCGCGCCAGCACAGGTTTTGGGAGAAGAGCTGCGGGTCAAATCGAATGTTCTGGTTTAAAAAACAACTGTGCAAAGTTTGTTGCTTTTATCACAAAACGCCGCTTTTTCCCTTTTTACTCATCGTAGCCCATGCACTATAGTTATCGAACGGTCCGACATCGGTTTTATAAAAATATTGTTATTTCGGCAAAAAGTACGTAAAATTCATATTTTTATTTTCGATTACGATTTTCTAATGAATGAATATAAAGCATCTTTTTTTACTTAAAATTGTGCTTGCCTACTTAAGAGGTACTTAAGGACATATTGCCATTGATTATAAATTAAATAAAACTGATATAAAATAAAGTTAATTTTCTTAGGTTCGTAGCAATCCAGCAACCTATAATTTCTTTCTTAGCCTATATTAACAGGAACCACATTTGCAAAATGACAGTGACGACGATGGTAAAAGCGACAATTTGGACAAATAAACTAGATATCTATTTATGTATATAGCTATTTAGTATTAACCAAGATAAGAATTTTAAGTAAAACACTGAGGGGATATGGGTTAAAACATTAAATTAACATAAATCAATCCTATGCCAATATTTATTATTTTAATAAAATCTTACCCTTTGATTATTAAAAAGTCCAAATTGCAGCTTTTACCCCCTCCCATAACTCCTCAAAGATACCTTAAAATGAATGAAGGTTGTTATTTTCGGTTTGGTCATCCTCGAAAACCTGTAAAGCAATACCCATGTCGATAATATCCAGCAAACTATATCTTTTTAAATCTTTAGTTTTTACGCCCCTCCCTTTCCATCTGCCCAACAGGATGGAAATCTTTGGTAAAAAATTGAGTGATATAAGTTAAAATATTAAAATTATTAACAATACTATGCAAATTTTTACTAAAATCTTACTTTTTTTATTAAAATGCCCAAATTGGAGATTTTACCCCCTCACCATCCCTTAAGAAACCCTTAAAATGAATGAAGGTGGTTATTTTCGGTTTCTTCATCCTCGAAAAACTGTAAATCAATACCCATGTCGATAATATCCAGCAAACTATTTTTTTTTAAATATGTGCTCATTTAATTTTTACCCCCTCCCTTTTCACCTACCCAACAGGATGAAGATTTTTGATCAAAAATGGAAATCTTTGGTAAAAAATTGAGTGATATAAGTTAAAATATTAAAACTATTAACAATTCTACGCAAGTTTTTAATTTTTTTTTAAATCCTACACTTTTATTATTAAAATGCCCAAATAGGAGCTTTAACACCGCCTTAACCCCTTAGAGGCACCTTAAAACGAATTGAGGTGATAATTTTCGGTTTGGCCATCATCGAAAACCTATAAATTGATATCAATGATGATTATATACAACAAACTAAAATTTACGAAAATATAAACCCCTCCAGTTTTTACCCCCCCTCTCCACCGCGCCAGCACAGGTTTTGGGAGAAGAGCTGCGGGTCAAATCGAATGTTCTGGTTTAAAAAACAACTGTGCAAAGTTTGTTGCTTTTATCACAAAACGCCGCTTTTTCCCTTTTTACTCATCGTAGCCCATGCACTATAGTTATCGAACGGTCCGACATCGGTTTTATAAAAATATTGTTATTTCGGCAAAAAGTACGTAAAATTCATATTTTTATTTTCGATTACGATTTTCTAATGAATGAATATAAAGCATCTTTTTTTACTTAAAATTGTGCTTGCCTACTTAAGAGGTACTTAAGGACATATTGCCATAAAAACGATCACGATCACATTTTAGTTTTTTTAAAAAAGGTCTTATTTTGTAAATATTTCAGACACCTAAAGGCGCATTTACAAAGACAAACTTTCCTTTGATGTTGAAATGCCGACGAACATTTACACGAGCCTCTTGAGCAAAATGTTCAAAAAAAAGTTCGAGCAAAATCTCGTACAAAAAGACTAACGGAAATTTTGGAGAGAATATTAAGCAAAATTTCTTACAAATTTAAATTTTATAGTTTTATGGGAATTCATTGAACTTAACTGAAAATAGAAAGACTAAGTTTTAAAACAAGGTATTTTTAATTAAGTGCTTTCCCACGGAAAAACGATTTGATGTCGAAATTCACATTTTACCTCATAAGCAACTTCGATTGACCTGATTTTTATAGAAGATATGCCAGTTTACTTGTAACTTTTTTGGGGTTGTAAAAAAACGAGAATAAAAAAATAATAATTGGCACTTATTTATTGCTGTTGCTTGTAAAATGTAATGATAAAAATTTACGTTTAAAAGAATATCTCTTTATTTTACTTCCTAGTTTAAAACGCAATACAATAATAATTATGTGAAATTAAAAAACCTATATACATTTTATTAAATCTCAAATATATGAACAAAAGCACGTTCGGTCTAAATAATACCCGTTTATTACCCACTTTTACAACCCTACGATCCCGACCCTTGCCTAAAAAAATATAATTTAGCAGTAATAGACTAGACTTCTGAATCGGAATTTTGCTCCTTTGCATATTGTTTGTTCACTGTCAGTAATCGACGTTAATTATTACATTAAATTGACAGTAAATATTTATCTTCAGCATTTTCATGAACCTTTTGCTTTTATAAGCAACCGTTGGGGCCTTAAACTAACTAGGTAAATCTGGTGTGAGGAATAAAAAAAACAATCAAAGCTAAGGGTAAAGTAAAGTTACAAGAATATGTTTAAAAAAAAATCCCCTCCCCACCACTCCTCATAAACGTGAGGCGCGGATTACCGCTTAAAATTGCAATTTTTGAGTTTTTTGCTGATATTTTTTTGGAAAAGAAAAATTTTTCTGGGTTGTTTTTTGAATTTAGGAAAAAACCCTTGGAAATAAAAAAAAATCGCAAGAAAATCCCAAAAAACCCCCGGGCAAAAAAATCCGGGAAAAACCCTAAGAAAAATAAATATTATAAGTAACCATAATCCATGTGACAAAACCAAGTATAATGTTTCGCTTGCCGTCGGCTTTTTTTCACAAAAATTTTAAATAAAAGTTGGTGTTCCATTTTTTTAAAGAATTGAGATCACTGATCACTGATGTGAAATTTTATTTATTCTCATCTTTAAAAATATGTTTCCAAAACAGATAGCAATAATTTGCTCAAAAATTTACCCGAACAAAATGTTCAAAGAAAAGCTCACAAAAATGTTCACCAAAAAATTTTTAGATCTGTTGCACGAGCTTTTGTTTGAGCATGTTCGTCTGTGTAATTGCGCCTTTACAAGTAGTAAAATCGGAAAATGCAAGATTTAAGATTTTTTACCATTTCGTACACAATTAAAATTAACAAAAAAAGCGTTGTTAATTTTGATTTTGTATAAAGCAATTGAACAGGCCAGATCATCTTTATTTATTTTTTTTTTTCATACTAGGACATTGTTATCCAGGCAAGTGTAAAGTTTTTTTGAGACAAACACAATATCCATGCACCTAGCTGGGATTCGAACCCGGAACCTTCCGTGTGGCAGGCAGATACGCTGCTACGGCGCTACGATCCTCTTTATTAAAATATGCATCATTGCGTATCACGATCTCAACACATCTCTCCGAATTCGTGTGCTTTGCTTCATTATTATTTGTTTAGATTTTTATATGACGGCGTAGAGGCATGGACAATAGTGTGTTCCTACAAAAACAAAACAGGGGCTTTTTCACGTATTTGGAAAAAAATCTCAAACACTTTCTTCTTGAAATTTTTTTAGCATGCAATCCTACAATTTGTATATGAAAAGTGGGTCAAGTGATACCTTGTTTTGAAGGTCCTATAAATGCCTTCACAAAAGTGTTGATAGGGTGCAATATCGGGACTTTTCTATTACATTTTATATGTAGTAGTAGAAACAGAGGCGTTTTCGAGTATTTAGAGTACGATTTTCAAAAAACCCTCGAGCACGTCGATTTGCTATTTAAGAGGCGCTTTTTTTATATTTATTGGAATTTTTGTAGGACACACCCCTTTAGAGGGGTCGGTTTTACCACCAGGATTTAAATGGGAGTAGGTCAAGTGATACCTTCTTTTGAAGGTATTTTGAATGCCTTCACAAAACTGTCAAAATTTTAAAAGTCTAACGACTCATTTTCGAGATATTCACTTTCAAAGTATGCTCGAATTGTACAGGTAAATTTTCCTCCTCATAGGAACCTATCCCACATAACAATTAAAGATTCCTGTAATGTAATAGTCATATACTTAGAGAACAAAGAATGTGATAGGAATGTTACATTTTACAAATGGGAATATTACGTTCTATCTCATACAGGTGATATAAATGTGATAGAAACCTGACGTTTTTTTATAGAATTATAGTAATATTCCTAGGCACTGACTATAATATCCCACATAGCAAATATGTATGCCTATTGAATATTGAATTGATACCATTTTGTGATTCAACGAGATGGATATCCTAAGATATGCAGTGGATATATATCCACATAAATATCCACCAAATATGCATTAGTCTTCCTCTAAAGTGCAATTACGGAGTAGCCTATGGATATGCGTACATCAATGTATCACCATTATGTTGATGTACCACTTGAGATTAGTTATCAAAAGATTACCTAAATAACTTTTTGCTGTCTTATAGTTATAATAATATTACCTGCTACATAACGAACATATTGATTCCAGTGCCATTGATCTACAACAGATGATGATAAATCGCGTTCTTTTCACAAGATTTTCACAAGAGAGTAATATTTTCAGCAAACATGCCAAGATCCTGACAAAAATATTCTTATTGGGTATATTATTATCTTATTACCAAAGAAATATAACTCTTAAAGAATATTCAACAAAAAATAAGCCTGGAACATTCCTGTCATATTCGCAATAGAATATTCCAAAAATCACTTTAAGGGAATATTCCTATAACATGAATATTCCTCCAATGTTATGTGGGATCCTAGAAGAAAAAATTAAATGATGAAATCTACTATTAACAAAAATAAAGTTGAGTATCCCGGGATTTCTAAAAAATAAAATTTCAATTTCGTTAAAAAAACGAATTTTGCATTGGTCCATGGACTTTAAAAAATATATATCTTGAAAACTAACCGCTAGATTTTTAAAATTTTAACATTTTTGCAAATGAGGTATCACTTGACCCACTTTCACTGTTTAAATTCTGGAGGTGAAACTCACCCCACAAAAGGGGTGTGTCCTACGAAAATTCGAATACAGATAAAAAATGTCCCCTTTGAATAACAACAACGTGTTCGAGAGTTTTTTTAAATCGTACTCTAAATACTAAAAAAACTCCTCTGTTTCGTTTTCGTTGGGACATCCTGTATATTTGTTGGAAAAAATTTTTAGTACCAATAAACTAAGATTGTTGTCCATCAATCACGCAAAAACTCCTCTTTGATCTTAACATAGGCTACTTTTGATTTTATTTGACATTTCGCTCAAAGAACCACCAAACTTAGAGAGGAAAGTAAATAGGTTAAATAGTAGTAAATTTTTAATTAAATTTTTTCTGAAAGTGAGTGCAATAACAACTACACGTGACGTCCCGGGAACGTCCCTTTTAGATCCTCATAGGTCGCGAGCATCCTATACGTAAAAAGTACGTCCCTAGAACTTTCCAAGAAAAAAGTACGTCCCTAGAACTTTCCAAGAAAAAAGTCCAGAAACAGTTCTAATTGAACGTCTAGGGGACGTCCTAAATTGAGACGCATGTCTCAGGGACCAATTAAGCTGTATATCGTACATTTTGTAACCGTGTATTTTAAATACAACGTCCGGCAAACGTCCCAGAAAATACATTTTAGGGACAAAATGATTTAAAAAAAAATTAATTGCCAGAGTAATTATGCAGTTTTTTTTGGAGAAAATGTTAAAATAGGTCTTGCAATGGGATATCCCTGTAACTCTTAAAAACGTACATTATCAATTGATATGCATTTCATTCACATACTTGCATCAACGTAGCATTTGATGTACTGCAGTGTTAATTTAGCACCTAAATGGCGTACCTGTGTAAAATATTTTCTACGATGTTGATATTCTTTTTATTTAATAAGAGCTACTTGTATTTTATTGGACGGACAAAATGACTTTATACAGTTATATCTCATAGTGGATATACATTGAAGAAGGTACAATCTGTCCCTGGGACGTTATATCAACGTAACTGTGTTATTAGGGAAGTAAACACCTAGTATATCTCCTTCAAGTCGTTGTCCTTGATAAAGGATAATAAGCGAAGCTATTGATATATTTTTTCCAGAAACAGGCTAATACAGTGGGTTATCCTCAAGAGTGCCCGAAAGAAAAATGAGGCTTTCTCGCCGTTATCTTAGACCAGGCAATATTTTATTCATGCTTTTCCACAGTGGCTCTGTACCATCAATATTGGACGTGTCAGCTTTCGATCTCCTTCCATTTTCGGGCGTTTTTTTTCCTGGACGGAACACCCCTTGATATGGTAATTTTCTGACAAATTTAAAGGCTTGAGGGTTTTCGATTTGTCTTTGTGCCTTATTTCCTGAGTAACCTCAACGCGTTTCTCATTGCTTTTCATAAATTTTTGTAGTTTTTAATATGGCTGAAAATGTTCATGTATTTTTTTAACTTCTCCATTTTTACTGCTTGTTATCTCATTTTTTTTTGTTGATTGATATAAAATACAAGGATGTTTTAAACATTGATGAAATTTGAAGCCAAACTGTTTTGGTTGACGATAAGCTTTAGACAGATTTAAATTATTGTATTTCTACTCAAACCTCAACACTACTTCAAAATCGATTAATATTAAACAAAGCGGTGAAGTGTAATTAAATTGAAACAGCTATACCGGCCCTACGAATTTACAAATTTACTCCTCTTTGTTAAATCAAATCATATATATAAGGTTAAAATAACCTAATCTAACAACAGCGAAATATAAATATCTAACCTATTTTACCTTTGCCCAAGCTTCCCTTAGTGCTTTCATGCTAAATAATAAAAGAATCAATCAACCCTTGCCCATTCGGCCAATCAAAATGATAACAAATCCTGAAAAAAAGAAGTTATATACATTTTGATCTGGCGCTTCAACTTTTTACATCTGCTCAAGATTTACTTAGCGGTCTTATCCTAAAGAGCAAATCAATGGTGATGAACCTTTTTGCCTGTCTTAGTCCTGGAGTGTCTCCAGTGCATCGAGTACAAGTTGGACAAACATTTCGTCCTCGAACAAATACTAGTTAGTATTCACCTGATGACGATTGCAGATACATAAGTAATCGAAACGTTGTTAAAAAGTAAAAAATAAAGACAATGGAAGTTCAAAACTCTAGTTGACTCTCACGCTAAAATAAGTATAACAGGCAAGTTACAATAAGGATCACAAACCAAACAATTAAAATACAAATCACACACACACAAAAAAACAACAAAATACAATAAAAACCAATATTTTGAGTTTTACTAACGTATGTTGAACATAAAAACTGTTATTTTATTATTTAAATTCATTATTTAACCTACTTATATTTGTCGTCGAAAAATTCTTGCAGATTATAATAGGCTTTATACAACCGAAAGTTTTTTTAACTGTTTTTCTATTTTATTTGGAAGATGGTTAAACATTTTAATTCCATTGTAGCGGATGGCTCTATGAATAAGTGTTGATTTAGGAATCGGGAGTCTTAGGTTGAACGTCCGCTGTGATCTAGTATTGTAACGAGTTTCAGGACGCAGAAAATTATTACGAAGGATAAAGATTAAAGAAACTGACTTTAGAATGTATAAGGAAGTCAGAGTTAGAATACGCTGTGACCTAAAAAGAGTGCAGGAGTCCCTAAAATGAGCATGACAAAGATAACGTATAGCACGTTTTTGAAGATAAAAATAATCCCCAAAAGTTAATTGTTAGTTGACCCCCAAAAAGAAATTCCGTAACGTAGATGGGATTCGATCAACGCAAAGTAAACGGTCCTAGCAAAATGAACACCTAATTCATTAATAGTGATCTTGACAGCAAAACACCCGGAGGCAACTTTTTTACTTAAAAGGGAAATATATGTATCAAATTTAAGTTTGTTCTCAATAGTCAGTCCAAGATATTTGATGTTCTCCCGACTCTCAATTTTAGTGTCACCAATTTAAAATCATTCAAGGAACAACCAAAACACACGATATTGGTCTTACTAAAGTTAAGAGTGGGAAGATTGGCAACGCACCACCTCCGCACCTGGTCCATGTCCTTACAAATATATATTTTAAGGAGAATGGCACTAGCTGCACTCCATAAAATTGTGGTGTCGTCAGCAAAAATTCTAAAACGACCTTTTACTTTCAGTTGAGCTAAGTCATTAAAATAGATTAATAGATTAAAAACAATATAGGACTAAGCAAGGAACCCTGAGTTACGCCCCATTCAATTTCGCCAGGCTGAAAGTAACCAGAGTCCATCACAACACGCTGAGATCATCCTTTAAGATACGATCTAAACCAATCTAAGACAACCCCCCTAAATCTATAAGTGTAAACTTTATCCAAGCATGATTAACACAATCAAACGCTTTTGCTAAGTCACAGAAAACAGCAGCTCTACGTTTGATTGGTTGATAGAGGAGACAGGAGACATGAGATTATTAGCGCCTGTGTTTTTTTGAAAGACAAACTGTGCAAAATCCAAAATCTTATAGGTTTCCAAAAACGACAATACCCTTGCTTTTGTTACTTTTTCTATAAGTTTAGGTAATGTAGATAGGAGAGAGATAGGCATAAAATTTGCAGGGTTGCTCTCTTTCCCTTCTTTGTAAAGTGGAATAACTAAAGATGATTTTAAAGAGGATGGAAATATCCCACTAGTCCAAGAGTTATTTATAGAATCAACTAAAATATTAGACGGTATTTGATGAGACATATTAAAAAGGATTTTAACAGACAAACCATCATCACCCAAAGAGTTTTTTTTATTAGAAGTTTCCAAGGTCTCTTTAATTTCAAACAGATTGGTTGCAAAAAAAGAAAAGGAACCAGCAACGGAGATATTGGAAAGATAAGAGATTGGATCGTTAGACGGACACATCTTTTTTCTTAGATTACGGCCAATGGAACAATAATATTGGTTAAGATCATTTGGTGAAACTTCTGGACTGGTACCATTAGTTGCTGTGTTTTTTGAATGAATATTGTTAATGCTACTTACAACTTTTTAGCAAGCTTATCTTAGTACTCTTATATTACAAAATCAGTTGGAAATTTTACCTCTAGTAAGAAGTTTTTTTTGACTGTCTGTTTGTCTGCCTATCAGCGAATTAGTCTTTTAGTAACGTTACTCTGAGCCTTAAAGAGTACGCAATACCGATGTAATTACTGTCACGTTGATATCAAAGTTATTATAACAAGACTGATGGAGCCTTTGTGTAGGCAAATACGTACTATTAATCGCTTATAATGAAAGCTTTGGCACCAGCCAGTGATTATCCAATCGAGGGGCTTTTGTATCTCAGAGCTTTCCCTCGTTTTTTTTTGGTTGTACAGGGTGGTTTAAATTCGAGAGGTTTTATAGATATTTCTAAGCGAGATATTGCGGGCTCGATTTTAAAGAAATTATTAATGATGAACACCGCATATCAGTGTGTCAACAAGTTGTTGAGCTACGGCGAAAAATATGCGTTTTAGAATTTGGCCTATAATTGTGTTATTAATGAAATTTTCCTACGTCGGTTAACCTGGGGGGCCATCATAAGGGGCCCAAATATTTTCAATGCTAAATTTTGTAGCCTTTTTGTCTGTATTTTGTTACGGGAAAATCAATGGCGCACCCAGGAATTGACTTTGGGGGGGTTTTTAAGGATAAATAATAAAAAAAACTTTATTTGAAGTAAAAATGTGACCATAACCAGGCTTCTCGGGGAGGGGGGTTTAACCCCAAACCCCCCCCCCCTCCCTCGGTGCGCCAGTGGGAAAATTAATTTTGTAGCTGTAGCCGTTTTCGAGAAAACGCGACCTCTCTAGCTTAACCGTTAAGCTGAGGGGCCACCCCCATAACTTCAGTTCTGCTAAAGCTAGAAAGTTTAAATAAACACCACCTTTTGTAGCTCGGCTTGTTCGAGGGAGTCACATAAAAGTCACAAAAGTTTTCAAAATATTTTTTTTATTAAAAAAAACGTGTTTTTTTTTCTTTAAATATATAGGCCAAATGTACTATGTAATATATTTTTCTTATTTACCTTGGGCCCCCACACTTTAATGGTTGTTGCATAAAGCACAGTTTTGGGTCTCATCTCACATATTAAAACATTTTGTAGCAGTTGCCGTTTACGAGATATTTTTATTTTATTTTAATGGGCAAACTATATAGACTAAATGTACTATGTGATATATTTTTCCCAACCCAACCCGAAAAATATTTTGAAAACTTTTAATATGTGATGCCCTCGAGCAAGCTGAGCCACATAATGCTGTGTTTATTTGAACTTTCTAGCTTTAGCAGAATTGAAGTTATGGAGTGGCCCCTCAGCTTAACGGTTAAGCCCAGAGGCGGGTCGCGTTTTCTCGAAAACGACTACAGCTACAAAATTAATGTAACCGTAACAAAATAGCTACAAAAAGGCTAGAGAATGTAGCATTGCAAATATTTGGGCCTCTTATGATGGTCAGAGAGCATACAAATCCAAATAGAGAGGACACCTAATGATAAATTTGCAACCCGATTCAACTGACTTGAAAACCAAGTGGCGCAGCTATCGTTTTTTTACTCTTACTCTTTTAAAAGTTTTCGTCTTCGGTGGACAAATTTTTAAAAAAATCATAAGCAGGTGTTAATTTCTGAAAAATATTTCTTTGTCTCTCCCTTTTGGAGAAGACTCAACATGATCGGAATTGACACGGTTACGTCACAACCGGCTCTTTTGGATTAGGAGAACAGAACCATTGAATAAATATCCCAGGAAATTTATCATATGTGACCAACAGTTTTCACATACCTTCTCACCCATTCTGATCGCCTTATCATGTATTTTTTAAACATTCTGAAATGACGGGGTTATTAAAATTTGGTACAGAAGCATAGTTTGGGTGGTTTGCTGCAAATGTTTGTTTTTTATAGTAAAATTGAAGTAACCTTGGATGGCAAAATATTTAAAAAATAAATAAAAAAGACCTATTTTTTGCCGGAGAAAACCTAAATTATATGCTCTCTGCTTTTTCCTCAATGATCACAAGTAATAAAAGCAAGAAAAATATGTACAATAAAAACTTTCTGCCAGCTCCTTTAGCAACAAGTTCATTTAAAATTGCATTAAATATAAGTATGTACGCGAGCGATAAATCGATATTCATATAATGCGCGGGATTATTGCCGTTTTAATTTTAAATAAATATTACCCCGGTTCATCCTGGCGCGTTCACCTAACAATAAAAAACTCGCTGTGAATCGCGTTGATTTGCTGGTCGGATATTACCATTACGTGCCCTCTCTATTTAGATTTATATGCTCTCTTTGATGGTCCCCTCAGGTTAACCGACGTAATTTTCTGTTTGGTGTAAACTGCTTTTCTATAGATAATTTAAAATATAATTTATTTGTCTAACTGGATTTTATCTGTAACATTTAGTTCTTGAGATATAAAACTATGAAATGACTGATTTTTTATTCGATGTATCGCACCTATATTGTTATTTTTTATTTTCTAATTTTTTTTTGTCTTTAAAAAAAAATTAATTACATTTTGATGTTGTTTTTCGTAAAAAATATATAATAAAAATAAATAAGGAAATATCAACAAAAAAAAATAAATAGGTATTAAAAAAACAAAAAATTAAATTTCATGTGCGATGCGTCATTTTAAAGGAAATTTTATGCTCATTTTATAAGAAAAATTCCTTCTTCGTGTCATATCTCATAAACTCAACGTTACAGATAAAATCCAGTTTGAAAAATAAAATCTACTCTAAACTATCTATAGAAAAGCAATTTAGACCAAAAGAAAATTATTAATAAAACGTTATAGACCAAATTCTAAAAAGCACCCAAAACCCCTTAAATTTGACCACGTACTTTCGCTTTGCACTTCTTTTTATGAATAGAAATTTTAATCGAACTTACCTACACATAAATTATCTATAAATTTTGAAAAGTATAAAATCCACAGACTCGCCCTTAGAGAGAGAGAGAGAGAGAGAGAGAGAGAGAGAGAGAGAGAGAGACGTTGGTTATATTGTTATATGGAACAATTTTTACCTTTATATTGTTTACAGTAAACACACCAGTGGCGTACCTACTTAAATATAAATTTATACATGGATTATATTATGAAAATTTTACTATAATATGAAATCTGGAAAATATTTTAAAAAACATGCAAAAAATAATTCTTGCTTGCCAACAATAAATGTTTGTAGTATAATTTTATACAAAATAAATTTATTACAAAGTTTGTATATGGTTTATAGCAATTTCAATTTTCAACACAATAAAATTATGCCAAACATTAAAACAAGTTCACAGCACCTGGAAAATCAAGAAAAAAACAATATAATATTACCTACTAGCTAAAAATTATGATATTGTGTTTGTTAATTTTTTTATTTTTTCTGGTCATTAGCAGAAACTTACTTATACTGACTTCTTCAGTACACAATAAAGTCAATAATGCTTAGGGTGTATAGAGACATCTAGGAGAGACAAAAAGATTTAATATCGATTCGAAGGGCCAGCGCAGATGGCCCTGGCGTCAGTATAAATCAACCTTAATATTCTGATAACAGGTAGAAATTCAATATTCTTATAAACCTGAACACATGTAAACTGACTTTTATTGTTGTTTTGTGTTGTTGTGCCCTCGAAAATATATTATTTGCCCATTAACTACTTCATCAAGAGTATGCTTTATTTTATCGTCTTTATAAAAAAAAACCTCGAAAAAACCTTATAAAAACGTTCGAAAATATCTCATTTTTACCCAATGGGCATTAACTACTTTATCAAAAGTATTTTAGATTTTGAAAATTAACAAAAAAAAACACACTATAAACGTTTTTTGACAAAATGTGGTTTTAAAACGACTTATAAACTGCTTAAAACATCCTGAAATTTTTAAATAAATCACACGAAAAAGCTTATGTCAATAAAAATATCATCCGACCGTCGGCGCTCTACCGACTTTCCCCACCCACAAGCCAATCACGATCTAAAGTGGTTGAGACAGAATTCTCTGTCCCTATCGTTCTAACGTCGTTTCTTACTTTTGTTTTGTTGTGATTTTATTTTTAAACAGTGGTTATTATTTGCCAAGGAGTTTTCGTTGGAACAGATATCTAGTCTCTTTTTAATCTAAGGACTAGCCACTAAAAAAAGTAGTAGCGGGTGCGTGGTTGATTTTTTAAATTGTCGCTGATACTTACCTACTAAGTAAAGGACAAGGAGACACCACATCTGTCTTTGAATTTTTCTATCGACAAATCATCGTAACACCACTGACACTCGCCATCTGAAAAAAAACAAATTTGGATAATACAACAATTTGCCTACTTCGCTAATCACAAAAATTTAACATAATACTGTTTATGCCGACCTTCAATAGGGACTTATTGGCCGTTACTCTATAAGGTTTTACCATAATAAGGGAAAACCGTATTTTATTTAGGTTGAACTTTAACCATACTTTAAAACAAAGTGTTATTGGAAGTCGCATTACTTTTCCTTATTCCTAACCTAAAATTTGTAACCTTGTAGGGATTTTCCCTGATAAATTCTCACAAAAGAATTATATCGTCAATGTAGCTGAACCTCAACCTTGTAGGTTTCTCCAATTTATTCATTTTTTCACATAAATTTTAAAAATCCACAAGACCGTTTTTGTTTATAAACAAAAAACTAAAAATGCAAAGAATATTAAAAACTCGTGTGAAAAACAAAACAACCATCCCTATTATGCGTGCTAATTGAGGTTATGTTTAAAGATAAGGGAAGTACGGTAACTGTACCGAATTAAGAGAACGCCGTATTTTATTACGGTTCCCTTAATAAAAACGCAGGTCACGCGCATGCTCAGATGTCAAAGGTCAATTTTCCTTAATAAGAGAACGCGAAAATATACGCCCAATAAGTCCCTATTAAATGAGGGCGGTAACTTTAATTATGTCAACTTTATCGATGGCACAATATAAGCATGTCTAGATAACACCTTTAGATGACAAAAATGTCAGAAACCTTTTAAACTTCGTGCAGAACTGTCAAAAAAATCGGCAACCGATAAGTCCTTACTGATAAATAAGTAATATCATAAATGCGAAAATTTCTGTGCGTCTGTTTGGCCTTCAATAACAAAAAAACGAATGAATCAATTTGGATGAAATTTGGTATAAAAAGATTCCTCTAATTTTTGTTCGACATTTCGCTCAATGACAGCTCTGTTCCAGTGGCGGTCCTAGGGGGGGATGCCCCCCCTTTGCTCTAGAAAAAATTAGACAACAACAACAAAGATGCTGGTGGTAATAACCCTGAAGAAGAAAAAAGTAAAACTTGCAGAAAGTTCCTTTAAATACATTCTAGAATCCCTCCACAATATTTTGGGACAGTTTGACCTTCAATCTGTCAGACCAAGAATACACAAACGCATGACGAACTTACCGCGAAAACCATTGAAAATGCAGATCACAATTATAGAGTTTTTATTTATAAACAAGTTTTAGACAAAATCAATTCGGACCTAAAAAAGTATTTTTGACCTGAACATATCCATACCAAGTTTAACATGAAGCCAAAATCAAGCCAAAATTAACTAAAGTCGTTTGTAAATAATATAAATTTATTAGTCCAAAACACAAATTCTTGAACTTTTATTGGGAGAAGTCAGTATTTGGAAACAATAATGCTCAGAAGTAGGCAAAAGCTTAAATCAAAACATACCTGACAACGTTTTCGAGGCAATGAACAAGTGTGGCAATATTTTTCCGTTGATTAGAACATTCTTGGATGTTTGCCAGTAAGTAATACCTCGTCAGAAATAAGCTTCTCATGCCTCAGAAGATTGAAAACATAAGTAATTAAAAACAATATGACGGAAATTCGTCTGACGGGCTTAGCCTTACTGCATATCAACAGACATATTGAAACTGACATTGAGCGAGTCATTGACCGGTTTGCCCAAAAAACTGGAAATGATTTTTTTCTTCTTATCTTTCTTCAATCTTATGTTGGAGATATGCGATATAAAAGGTAATGTTTCAACAAAAAGCTTTTTAGACCTCAAAAGAAAAGTATTTAGGCCCCCCCCCTACCCTGACATTAAATTTTTTATGAAAACATTTATAAAATCAAAAGTAGGGCATAAATTGCGGCGCTATAACACCTTTGATTTTTACGGTATTAGTTTAATTTTGTGTTAAAAATGGCATTTTCTTAAAAATTTTCGCCTGCTGCGCTTTGAAACCATTGGTATATTTCCAATTTTAGTTTAATTTTAAATCAACGAAAAACGCATTTTTTAGAGCAATTTTCTTAAAAATTTTCGCCTGCGGCGCTATAATACAGTTGATATTTACGATTTTAGTTTATTTCGACTGAAAAATTACTGTTTTAATCTAATTTTCTGAAAATTTTTTTTACACATTTTTTAAAATAAAAAATGTATGAAATAAACGACTTGAAATCTGAGTACCCGCCCCCCTAGATTTGAGAGCAAATCCTCGCTTGTAGTTACTAAGTTTTGTTTGCATATATTGATATGTTCCTCATAAAAACTATGCTTTTATTCTGTTTTTTTTTCGTATCGAAACCGCCCCCCCCCCTTTTCAAATGGCTGGGACCGCCACTGTCTGTTCTGCTAAGAAACAAGAGCATAACTCCACTTTTATCAAAATTAACTTTTTTTCATTTTCGTAACTAGTTGGACCTAGAGTATACGATTTTTGACAGTTATTGTTTTACCAGAGGTGAGCAACTGGATTTGACAGTTTAGTAGGGAAATGTTCGAAATTGTGTGTTGGCAATGATGGTTGGCAACCCCTAACAATAAATAACTTTGTCACTGTCAGACTTTTGATTAATAAACGTGAGGTTTAAAAATGGAATTTTGCTGTATGAAAATCTGTAAAAATACGTGCCTCGACGAATTTGTATTGTTCCTTTGTCCAACGGAGAAAGAAACTCAGGAAAAGTGAAAAGAAAACATGCATTTACCAAGCTGAAATATTAATAAAAATAGCCGAAATTGCGAGGTAAGTGAGCTACGAGCAGTAGGTACAAACATACGCATTTAGCATATACTTTGTTAATAAACAACACATTCTATTCCAGATTTTATTGTAAGAAAAAGAATAACAAAAATATAGATGATAGGAGTCTTTATATTTTTCCTATTATTTACATTTTTAATATCTATCGTCTGTACTCACTGTTTGTTTTTTTTTCAAAGCTCCGTTTTACATGAAAATTTGAAAAAAAAATAGAAAGAGAGGGCAATATGACTTGCCCACCTCTGGTAAAAAAATGTATAGAGGACCTCTAGTTGGACCCAATAAACATTTAAAAAAAAAATTTAAAAAGGATTTAGCGAGGGTGAATAAATAACAATAGCGAGCTTT
Organism: Oxystoma pomonae; assembly: GCA_963921995.1. NCBI lineage: Eukaryota > Metazoa > Arthropoda > Insecta > Coleoptera > Brentidae > Oxystoma > Oxystoma pomonae. The sequence goes on from OY998173.1 coordinate 15,016,199, forward strand.
CCGTCAAAAAAGGTAATGGTAACCGTAGATCCGGATTGCATCATCATTTCGACTCCTAATTCCTAGCACCGTACTGATGAGCACCACAAGTGCGAAATCCGGATATACGGTTACTATTACCTGTTTTGAGGGAAAGCTCGCTATTCATGGATTTTATTTTAAGAAAGGTTTGGGGTAAAAATTTTAATTTCAACTCTTATATTTTTTTATATAAAGCTTATATGTCTCCTTTATTTTACTTGTGGGACCTACCACTTGAAGAAAAAAGAGCATAAGTAACAAAAAATAGCATATATCACACTTTCCCTTTCATAATACTAAAAAAGAACAGCATACCAATAAATTTGCACATGTTTGTAACATACGCTCGAGTCCACTTTCCTGCTGGATAAAAGCTCTTGTTTTCTAGTAATGTGAGATACCACGCGTCTTTCCTAAGCGCAAATCAACGGTCAAGCACGTGTTTTTTATCATTTCCTTTAGTTTTCTGTTGTTAGTGCGGGTATACGCTATTTTTTCTTAATTTGTTGAAGTTTTTTGATATCCTGTGATACTTAACAAAGACAAAGCCAAATACACATACGCTAAAACGCAATATAAAAACTTTGAAGCTCTTTTTCTCGAAAGTTAGAAAATGTCGCTTACGCTACTGTTTATTTCCAATAGCAGTGGCGTAGCCAGGGGGGAAGGTTGGGGGTTAAAACCCCCCCTCCAGGAGGTCCAACCCAATCTACAATAAATTAATGATGATCAAGGGACCTAGGGAGAGCTCTAGATCCCCCAATTTTTAGACCCTTTACTCCGGTTTGTGACGTGGGTTGGGTGTGATGTCTCAAATTTTAAAAATTTTGCCTGCGGTGCTACATGTGACGTCCTGAAGTCGGTAACTACCCAAACATTAGAAAAAATGTTTTCAATTTTCTTGATTGATTGATCTTGATACCGTCTCAAATACACACTCTGTATGCAGTAATATCGAACATGTCTATTTCTCTTTATGAGTAAAATTTCTCTTTAAATTAGTTTTTCGCTCAGAGATATGTCACGTGAGAGACAACGAAATTGCTTTATATTGTGTTTCCTTTTACTCTATTCAATTTTCGTTCTTATTGGATGCGGTCGGAGTCATATATACAGAATGTTATTCTCGCGTGATATATTTAAACCATAAAATCTGCGAAATAAAATGTTGGCCATGCACCACTTTTATTTTCCTCAAAAAAATGCTCAAGATTTTTTTTAACCAGGTGCCATGGTGCCTCTTCCTGACAGTAAAAGAGCCTGCGCCGGTGCCTATTCCTGACAGTAAAAGAGCCTGCGCCCCTAAGCTTCCCCCCCTCGGAGCCGCTCAAGGTCCACAAAAATTAATTTGTCCAAAGTTGTCTTTAACGATCTTTGGAAAAACTAACATAAGAGTAATATGTGGCTGGCTTTCACTAAAGCTTCAACTGGCATAAGTTGAAGACAAAGTACCAAGCCTCAATCAAGTTTTGTAGTCTGCTGGATTTTTCTAGTTTCCTCGGTCGTACGTGTATAAATACGTGTATCAATTGCGATCTCAGTAGATACCTGGGCACAATAGGCCCATTTGAGGCCGCAGTGCAGCCTTCGAGGTAGAGAGCTAACCACCAGTTTTGAATACATACATACATACAATATGTTGAACGTAGAACCACCAAAATACATACGTTTCTTGTTATACAGGAGAACGCCGTGATTTGCTACACCGACGGGTCGAAACTGTCGGAGAGGCAAACCACAGGATCGGGGGTTTATGTGGAAGGCCAGGAGGTTCGAAAGAGCTACCCGCTCGGAGAGCGCAGGCAGAGGTGTATGCCATGATGATGGCTGCAACTATGGAAGAAATAAAGAACGGTAGGGAGGAGCATGTTTATATATGCTCCGACAGCCAATCAGACCTAAAGGCACTAAGGGTGCCCAAGATAAACAACACCCTGGTGGAGGAATGTGCGGATGCACTAGAATCCTTGGGAGAGGGCAAACAAGTGACACTAGGGCCGGAACCACTCCTAGGAACAACCAAGAGGCAATTGCAAAGTCGACTCAATAAATGGGCCAACGATGCCATGACGACCGCTTGGAGAGGAGGAACAGGATGCAGACAGACCAAGGACTTCGTGAAGGGCCCGGATGTAGCCAGACAAAAATGGCTTCTGGGGAGATCGCGAAGGGACGCTGGTCTGCTGACAGGTATCATAACAGGTCACAACCGACTAAGGAAGCACATGACCCGGATCGCGGTGGAGAATGACTCGACCTGCCGGGCCTGCGGGCGGGCAGAAGAGACATCTCGACACGTTATAGCGAACTGCGAGGCATACCAGAGGACGAGATATCAGGTGTTCGGTTTCCCGACCCTGGATGAGGAGGACCTGCACATGCTCAAATGGGACAAAATACTGGACTTTGCAAAAAGAACAGTGAAACCAAATGAACAGACTGCCAGACTAGTGGTGCAGGCGGTGGATTAGGGGCAGGTCTACTTGCCAGGATTCGCGCCGCCCTTTCTCTACTACTACTTGTTATACAGCGTTCGAAAGTTCTCGTCTAGGGTGCTGAAATGCATATGTCTGAGTAAGAACGTTATTCAATTCAGATGCACTGAAGAGGGGTGCCGGCTAGGCAAACAGCTTAGGAAAACTTTAAGCGCTTAAAGCTTAATTTATAAATGCATTCGCGTTCGCAGTTGAAGTTCGCGTTCGGCGTTCGTAAGTTCGTAGTTGGGAGTTCAGAAAACAGCATTTATAAACGCAGTTCGTTGCTGAAATTTGATTTTTCATGGTCAAGTGAATATGATGTAAAACAGCTGACAAAAAAATTTTGCCCATTTGAAAGTGATTCTTGTTGCTAAGCATTTTGGAAAAAAATTGATGGAGAATTCCAAAAACTGTTTGGCTTCTTTGTGGCCACAATTCTTATATATGTAGCCTAAAAATTTCTCTTAAAAAAACAACAAACAAAAATGGCTTGAATGACAGTTGACAGATGTATCATGTGATGAAATCCTGCATTTTGATTGGTTGATGCGAACTTCACCAACTGCCAACATAAAATTTGGTTATCTCTGGACTGCGAACGCGGACGCGAAAGGCGAACACGAACACGAACTTTTAATATAAATGGAATTACATATTTCAATAAGGTAATCTCCAACGCGCAAACTACGAACTTCAACTGCGGACGCGAACGCGTTTATAAATCCCGTGTTAGTCTGTTTTAGTCGAAGACGTGGTCGTCAAGGAGATCGTAGGCGTAATTTTTCTCAATTAATCACTTAGAAGATCTTAACATTATTTTTAATATTTGACAATGAAATGATGCACCTAAAATACCACAAAATATTTTAGCTGAGTCAAGCCACACCCCTCCCCCTCCCGAAATATATTCGAGTTTTTATATGCTTATAATTTCGAACTAATTTTGAACCACTTTTAAAAATTTTGAACCACCCACATAACATTTAAGGAATATTCATGTTATAGAAATATTCCCTCAAAGTGATTTTTGGAATATTCTATTGCGAATATGACAGGAATGTTGCAGACCCATTTTTTGTTGAATATTCTTTAAGAGTTTGTGATAGTTATATTTCTTTGGTAATAAGATAATAATATGCCCTGATAAGTTATTTTTATGAATATTCCGAAAAAGAATATTTTTGTCAGGATTTTGGCATGTTTGCTGAAAATATTATTATCTTGTGGAAAGAACGCGATTTACATGATTTATAATTATAATTTAGTTTAATGTCATCTATTGTAGGTAGATGGCACTGGAATCAATATGTTCTCTATGTAGCAGGTAATATTATTGTACATATAAGACAGCAAACAGTTATTTAGGTAATCTTTTGATAAGTAATCTAGTAGTACATCAACATAATGGAGATACATTAATATACCTATATCCATAGGCTACTCCCTAATTGCACTTTAATGGAAGACTAATGCATATTTGGTGGATATTCATGTGGATATATATCCATTCCATATCTTAGGATATCTTAGGACATGTTTTGAATCACAAAATCATATCCATGCAATTATAGTCGGTGTCCAGGTATATTACCATAATTCTTTTTAAAAAATGTTCTGGTCGTATTATAGTCATGTTTCACGTCACGTTTCTATCACATTTATATCACCTGTATGAGCTAGAACGTAACTTATTGCCGACATGTGTTAGTAATATTCCCAATGGTAAAATGTAACATTTCTATCACATTCTTTGTTCTCTGAGTATATTACTATTACATTACCTGAATGTTTAATGAATGAATGAATGTTTTTTTTAATATTCAAAATGGGGGGTGCATCCGAACGTCAAGCTACACCCCCCTTATTTAAAGGGTAGAGAAAAATGAAAAGCAACTATCCCAAAATTAAGAATTAATTTGGAACTCCTAATATCACCAAAAAGAATTTCGAAAAACCCACTAGTAACTCTGTTTTTTTTTAAATACGGGGGGGGTGCAAGTTGACGTGAATCCACCCCCCCCCCCCAAAAAAAAAAAAGATATTCGAGTTTTCATATGCTTATAATTTTGAACTCATTTCGAACTAATTTTGAACCACACTCCTTCCTGGTTTTTTTTAATATTCAAAATGGGCCGGACGTGAAGCTAAAAAAACCAGGAAGGAGTGTGGTTCAAGACTTTTAAAAGCGGTTCAAAATTAGTTCGAAATTAGTTCAAAATTATAAGCATATCAAAACTCGTATATCTTTCGGGGGGAGGGGGTGTGGGTTGACGTCAACCTGCACCCCCACCATATTTTTAAAAAAAAAACAGGGTTACTAGTGGGTTTTTCGAAATTCTTTTTGATGATATTAGGAGTTGGAAATTAGTTCTTAATTTTGGGATAGTGGCTTTTCATTTTGCTCTACGCTTTAAATGAGGGGGGTGTAGCTTGACGTCCGGCTGCACCCCCCATTTTGAATATTAAAAAAAAACAGGAAGGAGTATGGTTCAAAATTTTAAAGTGGTTCAAGATTACTTCGAAATTGGTTCGAAATTATAAGCATATTAATGTAAGACTGACATACCAGAAAAGACAGACAAGATCATGAAGATCTTAAGTCTAACTGGTATAATCAGATATTATATTATTTATGCCTTATATTTCTTGACATTGCAACTAATCATCAGATCCCATTTAATGTATTTTTATAAGGTATTGATTCTTTTTATATTGTTATATATTATTGAATGTAATTTAATAATAAAAAAAAAAAAACTGAAGAGCAGGCGTCCCTCCGCGATTCTGTATATCTGAGGAGTGGCGAGGAACCCCGTTTCCTCGGCAATTTTTGTAAAATAAAGGAGTCTACAAGAATCAACACTCCTCTGTTATTAAATTTAATAACAGCTTTAAATTCGTTTTAAAGTTGAACAAGATGTGAACACGGTTACAAAAAGTGTTCTAATAGTCAAAGTGCCAGACCGTAAACACTTTAAGATTTTCACCATAGGTAGGGGTATGTTTAGGTATACGAAAAATACAAAATTTCCACATATAAAGTGTAGCACTACAATATGACAACACTGTAAACATTAAAATTTTAAATGGCTTTATTTAAAAATCCGTAAGTCCTACTTGAAAAATTTTTTCGTGGTATTTAAGCTAAAACTGGCCCCTTTAAACGAAGAATAACAAAATTTTCATATGTCACCTAAAAACAATTGAAATATGTCATCCAGAAAACTCGAAGACCATTTTTTCGTGATTTTTAGATTGACGCGCGAGCCCTAGGGAACAATGATTGCAATAAATTTTGTTTTTATTCTTTAAATTATTTAGGCCATTATTATAAACAGAAAAGAATGGGGGTGCCACCTGAGTTCACTTTGACAAGTAATTGACGGCCATTTTAAACTCGCCTTGTAAAAACATCATAAACGCCACTATCTCCTATACTATAAATGCTAGGACAATAAATTTTTGGGACTTTTCTTGTTCGATTGGTATTTTTTTTCTAAATAAAAAAGCTCTTATCTGTTTAGTTTAAAAAATTATGTTTGGGCACTGAAATATATAAAAAACACATTTTTTAATGGAAAAAATTAAACAAATGACTTTTTTTTTACTCCCAAAGATTTAACTTTTCTAAAAAAAATAATAATAAAATGGTTATCTGAGACTCTTTTACTCAAGCCCCCCCCCCTAGACAATCTCTGCGGAAGCCACTGTATTTTTGACATTCTTAAAATTATCCATAGTACTTGTACTAATCATTTCAAAGGCGCAGCACAAATTATACAGCTCAATTGTCTAGCACTTATGTAATGAATTCTTTCTGCAAATTTGGTAATTTTTGGGTCATATCTTGGAAACTGCGTAACTTATCAAAAACAATTAATCTTATTTTTAACTCACTTTAAACCCGTTGAATTTTTCATAATGCTGTTTATTTTTACACCAATTAGTTTTAAAAAAAAAGTCATTTGTTTTATTTTTTTTTCATTAAAAAATTCAGTGCCCAAACGTAATTTTTTTAAACTAAACGTATAAGAGTTTTTTATGTAGAAAAAAAATACCAATCGAACAAAAAAATATTTATTTTCCTAGCGTTTATAGTATAGTAGATGGTGGCGTTTATGATATTTTTACAAGGCGAGTTTAAAATGGCCGTCAATTAATTGTCAAGGTGAACTCAGGTGGCACCCACATTTTTTTTTTGTTTATAATAATTGCTTAAGTAATTTAAAGAATAAAAAGAAAATTTATTGCAATCGTTGTTCCCTAGGGGTTGTTCTAAAAATCACGAAAAAATGGTCTTTCGACTTTTTTAGATGACGTATTTCATTTGTTTTTAGGTGACATATGACAATTTTGTTATTTTTCGTTTAAAGGGGCCAGATCTAGCTTAAACACCAAGAAAACATTTTTCAAGTAGAACCTACAGATTTTGAAATAAAGCCATTTAAAATATTAATGTTTACGGTGTTGCCATATTGTAGTTCTCCACTTTATAGGTGGCAATTTTGTATCTTTGGTATCCCTAAAAATACCTCTATCTCTGATAAAAATTTCAAAGTGGTAGCCCATTTTTTGTACTCACCTGCCTGGCACTTGGACTATAAGTAGAAAGAGTAGAGGGTGTCTATATCATTTTGTTAGAGGGCAACTCCAAAAATTTTTTAAAGTATTTTTCTTTGTACTCGGAAACCGTCCGCGATAAATTGTGTTGTTATATATTTTTAGAAACAGGAAAAAGGGTTATTCGAAATTTTAAAAAAACATACAGGGTGTTCTGTTTAAAATAAAGAAGTTAAGGTTTAAGGACGTAATTTGACAGTTCACAGAAAATTACGCAACTTTGTAAAAAAAAGTTTCGAACCTCAATAATAAAAGAGGTAAGGGGGGTGGCAAATATGGTGAATCACCCTGTACTGTGGGCGGTCAAACCAGTCACGTAACCTCGTTAGAGCAGACTTATAGACTTATCGTAAGAAGAATGAATTCTACCATAATACCAGAATCAAGATAGCATTTGACCTAGACAAAAATAATATAAAGCTGATTTTTGGTAGAGATCATGCCCGAGGGCTAAATTGCATCATACTAAAAGTCCTGGAGAATCCTCTTTCCGTAACCCCCTTTTTTTGCCCCCAGCCCCCTCCCCTTTTATTATTTTGGTGATTTTCTCGAAAACTATCAACTTTACGGAAAAATGTTAAGTGGGCATTTTTGAAGCTGATAAAATTCCCCGTCCAACGAAGTATCGCAATCCGTATTCAGTAGCACATGGCACAGTGGCGTATCAGTTATTTTATCTAAGCATAATTTTTTTACAAGAAACATATTTTTCTCTAAAAAGACCATTAAAAGGTGGTCTACTTGCAAATCTTTTAGAAGTTTATCGCAATTACTTCAAGTTGCCGAAGAAGTAGGACAAAAATGTCTTAACGAAGTAGAAGGAAAACCATTTTCAGACATAAAGATATGGGTCAAAAACAAAGCAAGATCCTTGTCATAAGAACAGTAAGAATCCAAAATGATATCATCCCGGTTTCGACTCCTCAATTATTCCTACGGCTATTTTGTGTTTTAAAAACCGAAAGCAACAAATCTGAATATTTCAGATATGATTTTGATGGGATGTTCTAACTTTATTTTTTTCGGAAAAAAAACAAGTGATATTGATCTGAATCAATTAATGGATTTTGTGATTAACGGTGGTTTTCTGCTGCATATTGTAGTATGGCCAAAGCTTGGCAGCTTATAAGATGTTCTTAATGCATACGTCCGATATGTGGTCAAAGATTATCAAAAATCAATTGTGGTTTTCAACGGATATAAGAGGATGCTACCACAAAATCTAATAACAAAAACATTAACATAAATATTGCCCAAGAAGAATTTTTTTCAAATAGTAAGAACAAGTCGCGCCTTATATCTGTGTTAGACGCATATTTAAAAGGGTCACCGTCATTTACGCTGTAGATGATGCAGATGAACTAATTGTCAGTACAGCTCTCAAAATTAAATATCAGCAACAAAAATGTTATACGGATACAGACGTTCTTGCAATGCTCATTGGTAGAACACCACAAAATAATAGAATAAATGTACTACTTCATACAGCCACGAGCCGAACGGCTGGAAATGCAATAGAAGATATGAAAGAAGTTATTCTCTTTGCTCATGCAGTTTCTGCCTTATACAGAAAATGAAAAAAATTGCATACATGCAGTTAGGGAGTAAAGTTTCTGAGATATTTAATGCAACTCATCAGTTACAAAAAAATGTAATTCAATGCGGGGAGGAATTTGTCAGATCTTTTTATCCTGATGGCCTAAAATTTTTATAATAAAGCAATGGCAAGACCGTCAGCTTCTGCACTCCTAGAACTATCCAGTTTGCCGCCCACAAAAGCATCCTGTGCCCAACAGTCGCTGAGAGTATACCTTCAAGTGTGCAACGGATAAACAAAAAATAATTTGTCTTTATATTTTTCTTATTTTTTACTGGGGCTGGAAGTTAGTCGAAGGACAATTGTTGCCTGTCAAAACTGCGCTACCTCCCGCACACGAATCACTTCTCTCTCTGGTGTACTGCCATTGCAAAACCAATTGTGCTGGTAGGTGCTTATGTAGACACTCCTGCCAAAAGTGAAACATGCAATAATATTGTGGAAACCGTTACAAAACATTCTATACTTGAGAAAGATGTTGTTTTGAAAGTAAATAAAAAATAAATTAAACAGCAGTTTCAGTATTTTTGGTTCTGGGGGTCGTTCTATACGCGCAATTTTATATATCACCTACAAAAAAAATATATTTTTCGCCAAGTTTTTGTTAAAATCAGTAAATTCGACGCGTCCTTCAAGAATTTTCAATTAATCTCGGGCCAGACTTTCTTTTGATACGCCACTGATGGGTGCCATGTGCTACATAAGGATTGCGATACGTTATTGGACGGTGAATTTTATCGGCTTCCAAAATGCTCACATAACATTTTTCCCTAAAGTTGATAGTTTTCGAAAAAATCACCAAAATAATAAAAGGGGAGGGGGTTGGCATGATCTCTGAAAATTAGCTTTATAACATTTTTGTCTAGGTTTACCCAAAATCTTGACTCAGGTAATAAAGGCTGAAGGTCTTTGAATTCTACAAATTGTGTTTTTCTTGGAAAATTAGTTTGACGGAAAACGGATCTGATGGTGATTTATTCCTACAATAAAAATAATTTTCATAAAACTGCAAAGGCAAATGCAATCCTACGTCCCTAAAGTTAGCAGTACAAAGTCAGCAGTGCAAATATTTTATGATTGCAAAAATTGGTGCTAATTAAGTGCTAATTAAATGCCAAGTCACAATATTTTGTACTTTTGTAGTTTCCGAGATATGACCTGCACTGCTAGCTACCTGTTAAAGATAGCAATGCAAATGGTCCAGAAAATTAAATGCTAATTAAAGGCTGCCATTTCAATAAGAAAATTCTATATTTTTGACTTTTTTCTGCATATTTTTTAAAATTAACTTGGTGCTAGCAGTGCAGGCCATATCTCGGAAACCACAAGAGCACAAAATTTGCTTGCTTGACATTTAATTAGCACCTAAATCGCACTAATTTATTCCAATATCAAAAACACCACCAACGTCTTCTTTCATGAGAACATATGTATACAACCTAAAGTTAGCAGTGCACAAAGTTAATTTTAAAAAATATGCAGAAAAAAGTAAAAAAATATAGAATTTCCTTATTGATATGGCAGCATTTAATTAGCATTTAATTTTATGGACCATTCGATGCGATCTTTAATGGGTAGCTAGCAGTGCAGATCATATCTCAGAAACTACAAGAGAACAAAATTTTGTAAATAAATAAATAAAAACAAAAATAAATAAAAAATAAATAGAAATATAAAATAAAATAAAAATAAATAAAAAAATTTATTATTCATTCTGTTACAAAATTTTGTGAGTTGGCATTTAATTAGCACTTAATTAGGACTAATTTTTTCAATCATAAAATCTTTGCACTGCTGACTTTGTACTGCTAACTTTAGGGACGTCGCAACCCTCTTAAATGAGTTTGTTTGAGCAACGTTTTATATATATATATATATATCGTTATTTGCGGAATCTCTAATTTTTTGGAAATTATTTTTGAGCGACTTAAACCAGGAGCCGGCGTAAAGGGGGTCCCAAAACAACTTAAAAACTATTTACCCCCTAGAACTGAAGCTACAGATACGTCCTTGAAACTGCATCGGGATATGTCAAAAAAAAAAGTTATTATTTTGGCTCTTTCCAATCTCTAGTCTTCCATATCGTTCCAAATATACCGAAAAATACAGCAAAAAACAATTTAAATAATTTTAGTTTTAATAGCCCGATATAAATTAAAAACAAGGGTGACCATAGAACTGAATGGTCCTAAACCACAAAATAGGTTTTTTTAAGTTAGCTATATATCAGTTTTATTAAAATTGCTAACGGTTAGTTTGGAAAATAGTGTTTATTTACTTTGAATGTTTCCAAACTGTTTTCAAAATGGCTCGTGGGTGGAACTAGCAACGAAAATTTACTGCTGACAGGAATGTTGACTGGAGATAATTGGCTGGAAAAGCTCTTGGCACGGATTACAGTAGCGAAGAATCCCGTCAGCCTCAGGGTAAGCAGAGAAATCATCGCAGCACCTTATAAGAGATTGTGAGGGGGCCAGGCACAGGCAAATCGGGCGCCGAATTCTCGGGGCGCCAAATTCTCGGGGCGCCAAATTGACGCCCTAGGCCGCTAAATTGTAGTTCTTGGGGCGCTAATTTCGTGCTTTGTCCAGGCAACAACGTTCTCAACTAAAAAGCCAGTTAACTCATTTTCGTTTTAGTATCCTTTGGCCTATGATCGGTGCCATATTGACACCAAACTGACAGAAAATCCATGTTTTACTTGTCAATTTGGTTAGAAAAATGGCAGCCACAATAGGCTAAAGGGCACTGAGGCGGTAGGAGTTAACAGGCTTTTTAGTTGAGAACGGTGTTGGTCCAGGGTAGCAAAATTTCTAAAGCGGGCCCCGGTTTGGGGGCATATTCCAGATTCATGCTGCTGACTGTGTTGACATACGTAATAATGGAGGCACCAGGTTGACGTCACAACGATGCTTCGATAGAGGCACTGACTTTATTTGTACACGAGTATAAATAGCTTAGGTAAGTGAATATTTTGAGAATAATTTACTGAAAATCGTGTCTATAAGTAATTTAATAAAATGTCAAAATTGATTTAAAGACCTGTCTGACTATGATGGGCCAACGTACTGGACTTGGTAAAGAAGAGCGGAAAGCCCGAAGAAAGTGCAGTAAGCCTTTTGCAGGAGTAGGAGGCATAAACCTCCAATTGAGGAAAAAGTCGGAAAAAGTGGTATTTTGTGGATTAGAACCTTTCACAATGAAGGCGACGATTTTTCAACTAGGGGTTTATCAGTTTTCGACATTATAGAGCGCTATTAAGCGCCCGCCAACGCGGAAACTTTGAAAAACGATACATTTTTCGATTATTTATTTCTGCCGGTTTTCATTCGCTGTATATTTTTGCCAATTTTACCGTTTACAAAATATTTTGTCGATTTTATTAACACTCATACACAAGTTTAACAAGAATAATTTTGCTATGGCAGGTCGGAATTTTTACTCAAATTTTTTTATTACCTTTAATCGTGCTATCTAAAAATTTTTCCAGGTCATTTTATATACGGGAGATGGTAAAGAAGTATTTCTTCTTCAAGTATATTTTTATATTTTTGAAATCTGCAGAAAATTCTTATTTCAATAATACCACACACTAATCATCTTTCCATCGTTTTCGAAAAAAAAAACATTAAAATAAATCCGCACGAAATACGTTGAAAAATGATTTCGGTGAAATTTGATAAAATTTTGGTTTGTTATAGTGGGCCACAAGATAAGAAAAATGTGGGAATATAAAATGATTTCTATGTCTAGTTCCAGAGATATAGACGGTAAAAGTTTAAAAAAACGTCGTATTGGGCACATTCAAAAGGGCATTTCCTGACCGAAATAAAATAAGTTATCGACGAATATGGATTACTGAGGAACCACACATGGACTTCATTAGTATTATGTTGGTAAAATTTTAACAGGTTGTATACAGGGGCTTGTCAAAACAAAAAATTTTTGGCAATTTTTTATTTTCCCCGATAGAAAAATAAAAAAAATATTTTTGAGCAAACAATAACGTTTTAGTATTTTCTAGATAAACTGAAGAAGTTTTTCTTCCCAGTAACAGTTACATGTTTTTTTTATTTTTTTTTACCATAAAAACGAAATAATTATTTTGCAACTTAAAAATCTAAATACTCTTTTGCATTCAGTTAAAGTTATAAGTTAATAAACGTTAAATAAAGTGATTTTTTTTAATTTTTTTCCTAGCTACGGGGTATATGCAAAGAGTTCTATATCATTAATTTTTACAAGAAAGTAATCAATTTTTAATTTCTTTAAAACTGATTGAGGGATTTTAATTTAATTTTGCGTACGCCTTTATCATACTTTTATCTAACCCAGGGTGCAATTTTTTTACCACTTATTTATGTTTTGCATTGGGGATTATGATTTTTTAAAGGTTTCTCAAGGTTCTCTAAACTAAATAATAACACTTTTGGTGGGGCTAAATTATCAAACAAACAATTTGCTGTAAATTATGATTATGGATAATTGCTCTCTCTCTCTCTCTCTCTCTCTCTCATACCTATATAGGTAGTCTATTAAGTACTAGTCAAAGTCAGTGGCTTTTCCAAAAAAAGGTTGGGAATCAAAAAAGACAGAAGAAACTATTTTTGACTTTTTTATGAGTAACAAGATCGAGATTCATACTTATGAAAAGTATTCTTCACCATTCTTCGGACTAGCCACTGACTTTGACTAGTAATCAACGGAGTATGTAGGTACAATGGCGTAGTCAGAAATTAGCTCTGGGGGTTTCGTCATTTAGAATTGGACTAATGACGCTTTTATTACATGGGTTACTTTTATTAATATGGGTTAGGCCCGCTGGGGGGGGCCTTTAACCACCAAAACCCCCCTCTGGCTACACCACTGTGTATGTATAAGGGAGAGCAATTACCCATAATCATAATTTATGGCATATTATTGTTTGTTTGATAATTCAGCCTCACCAAAAGTGTTATTAAAAGTTTGAAAATTAAATTAAAATCCCTCGATCAGTTTTAAAGAAATTAAATATTGATTACTTCTTTGTAAAATGATATAGAACTTTTTGCATGTACCCCGTAGCTAGGAAAAAATTAAGAAAAATTAATTTTATTTAAAATTTATTTCCTTATGACTTTTACTGAATGCAAGATTTTTAAATTGCAAAATAATTATGTGGTAGTAGAAAACAATTTTCGTCAATTTTTTGTGGTAAAAAATAAAGAAAACAAGTAACACAAAGTAACGTTATGGGGAAGAAAAACTTCTTCAGTTTATCTAGAAAATACTAAAACATTAATGTTTGCTCAAAGATAATGTTTTTATTTTTTATCGTGGAAAATAAAAAACTGTCAAAAAATGATTTTTTTTTTAGTAGCTCCTGTATACAACCTGTTAACATTTTACCAACATAAACATATTCGTCGACAACTTATTTTATTTCCGTCAGGAAATACCTTTTTGAGCGTCCCCAATATACCCCAAAACGACGTTTTTTTTAACTTTGACCGTCTATATCTCCGGAACGAGACAAAAAAATCATTTTAAATACCCATAATTTTTCAATGTATTTCGTGCGGGGTTCTTTGTACTAAAATCAGTGGCGTGTGCTGGGGGGGACGGATGTAGGGGCACAAACCCTCCGTCTCTTGGAGTCATTTTATGTGGACTCCAAAAAATTAATTTTTTCCCAAATATCAAGACTCATTATCTGAGACTAAGCTATTACTCACGCCCCCCCCCCCCTTTTTAGTGTATGAAAATGGGAATATCTTGGAAAAATTGGAGCAGCATTATCAAGAATTATAAAAAATTTAAATCGTCAGCGACGTGTTTTAGTGCAAACTAAATTCAGTAAAATCTGCATTAAAATATATCAGCATTGCAAGTACGTCTTTCGCTGAATATAAAAGAATGTTCTTCTAGTCATTGTGGACATTTTTGTTTTCATTTGGAAACCCAAATAACATTTTAAAAAAGTTTGCACAGAAATAACTCATCTATAACCCACATTATGCTGTCTGAATATCAAATTTAAAATAAAACATAACAAAAAGTATCATTAAGCATTAACACTTATGCTGGTATGCACCATTGTACAATTTCTCTGATTATGACTTTAGCCGCGATTACATAATATTTTTCTTATACACCAAGCGTTTTTTTCTTTTAATCGGCAATTAACTTTAATCGCCCGATGGCCTAGAATTAGGGACCAGATAACCGCGGCTAGTTAATAAGTGAGGTTATGTTTGGTGTTTTGTTTACAAATGTTTGTCAAAAGAACTAAAAAAATACTGTGTGAGAAATAATAATAATATGGAGGTGGAAGAAGAAAAAATAGTGTGTGACAAATAATAATAATATGGAGGTGCAAGACCTATTACTTGATGATGATTTATAATTTCCCTATTACTATAAAATGCCTACACGCATCGGATAACCTTGACTGATTTTAGCTAATGCTTGGTTTACACAGTAAAGAAAATAAAATAAATTTTTATTGGGTGTTCTTGTTTGTTATCTTACATTTTATTTTGCTGTATAAACCCAGCATAAGTCATTATTGGAAATCAGCTCAGAAATCAGTCAGAAATCTTACACAGACCGCTTCAAGCTACTGCGAACATAGGGCGAAAGAAGTCTAATTTGCCAGTGTACGTACATGCAGAGACACCGCACGCCTATCAGTGAAGCAACCAACACTCAGGCTTCCGATCGCCATTCGCTGCCGTTCGCCGCCGTTCGCCTTGTATTTAGTACGCATAGATTAAGGAACTATAGATCCGTCACTTCACCCTTCCCGCCAATAATTATTTTTCGAGAAAAGTACGGTTATGTTTCCGCGTGCAAAGGAACTGCCAACATAATAATATTTAGGTTGGCAATATTCTTTCTAGAAATCTGCAGCTCCTCCTCTTACCCCTTCTAGGGTTGTCCGTCAGGGGGCACATTATGACAAAAGTGACAGAATGTCGGTTATGACTCATAACTTATGAGTTCCATTTTGAAAACTGGTTTGCCAAGGTAAAAAGTGATTTTGTGATTATTCCTGTTCAAAAAAATTGTGATTTTATCCGTCGATTACAATGGCTGAGAAACAAAGAGTTAGAATGTGTTGTATTCAAAGCTGCGGAGATCGTGCCATGATCCCAATAAAAAAACGGGGAGACATCGTTTCCCCAAAGGCAATCCTGTAATTTTTCAGAAGTATAGTGAAGCCGTTAAACGCGAATAAACTAAGTGCTGATGAAATATATAACAGATTTTACGTGTGTGATAAATATTTTTTGGACTCCATTTAACTATTTATATATAGTGTTAAAACACCCTTTCCTTATTTCATCAAGTTTAGTATGGCTAATTTTTGTGGATATCAATAATAAGTTAGAAAATGCGACACTTGTGTATTCCAAACCAGGGGTATTAATATTATTTACACCAAGACTTTTTCTAATGTGTGGGTTTACCATAAATTGCCCCACATATACAGTAAAATTTTTTTGAGATTAAAATTATTTTTTTCTGTTTCACAAATTTAGTTTGGAATACAAGAGTGGCATTTATTGTTTTTTATGTACTAAAAACAAGATATAAACATTTTAAAGAAAATTATTTAATATTTAAGAAAGCACAGACAAGATCATATTGTAATATTTTCTTTATTGTGAAGAATATAAACTAACATGTTTCGAAATATGCGATAATATTTTATAATAAAACAACCAGAGGTTTTGTACTACAAGTGCATTATTATGGGTAATTTGTATTTATTTCTTAAAAATATGCTTTTTTATTTTAACTTAACATAAGTAACAATTTTGTTTTGTGTCTAGTAAAAAAGCATATTTTTAAAAACTAAACACAAATTGCTTGCAAAGAAAGAACCCTACACAAATTACATTGGAAATGGTTATTGCCTAAATGTCATAATTTTTTTATATGTTGTAGTACTCAATAAACAAAGCACAAAAATAAAAAACCGAGATAGGGAGCAGGATTACTTTCTGAGATATGGAGCTTTAAAGTTGACGTGTTTTAAGGCTATATCTTTGGACATGTTCTAATTTTTTTTAACATTTGTTGATTACCGCCAAAATAAAATAATTTGTTTCTGTATTTGTCCTGAATGAAACACCCTTTCCATCCAAGTAAAAATGTTCTTATATGGGTCTTTTGGTACCACCAACCAACCGGCGGTAATCAACAAAGTTGTGAAAAAAAAAACTTGTATCATGTCCAAAAATATAGCTTAAAAACACGTCAACTTTAAAGCTATATATCTCAGAAAGTAAGCCTGATCCCTATCTCGTTTTATTTTTGTGCTTTGTTGATCGAGTACAACAAAATATAAAAAAATTATGACATTTAGGCGACAGACATTTTCAATGTAATTTGTGCAGGGTCCTTAAAAAAAAGCGAAAATTTAAGCGAGCACCATCTAGTGGTCATATTACAAACTAGCAAAAATCGATAGTACGGTTATCGCGAATTTAACCGTGAGTCATCTAGTGGTCGTATTACAAATTAAAAAAGAAAAATCAATATAAAAGTATGGTTATTGGTCGCATGCATATCTGCGCAGACTCGCCAAACTCCAAATAGTTCCGAACCGTTTAACACGTAACTGTCGCATCTATTGTAGCTCCTTAATCTATGTTAGTACGCCTCTAACCACGGTGCTGTGTGGAGCGTAGTCAATGAAACCGGAATTTGGTCAATAAATACGCAAATTTTTATAACGTAATTTTCTTATTTTTTGTCACTGATAAATAAGAGCGTTTTATTGTCAACTGCTCAGATTTATCAGTGACGACGTGTTACAATGAAAATAATAAGGAGAAACAAAATAAAAGCAAGTTCTCAAAATAAAATAATACATTCTAAAAACCAAAAAGATTCTCCCAGTCAAAAAAAAATTAAAGCAAATGTTCGAAAAGTCCTCCTTGCTCGGCTAGACAATATCCAAGCCTACTATAAAAACCCCTTCCAACGTTTCCAAGCAGCAGGGGTGATAATTTGAAAAACTTCTTCAAAAACAGATAGAAGTCATTAGGAGCAAGATCGGGAGATCGAGCTGGCCATAAAATAGTTCCCCGTGTACTTATAACCCGATTAGGAAATACATTATCAAGATATTCCCTAACAAGGCCAACATTGTGAGCGGAACAACCATCTTGTTGAAACCATGTTTCACCAAATCTTACACCTAACAACTGCCTAGCAGTTGGAATAATGTGCTGCTGCAGTAGATCCAAGTATCTAGGACCATTCAAATTGCAATTGCCGTTAATAAAAAATGGCCCAATTACGTGTTCCCCTATAATACCCCCCCCCCCCAACATTTAGTTTTTGGGGATACTGTGTTCTTACGTCAAAATACAAATGCAAATTTTCCCTCGACCAATATCGAACGTGTGTTGGGTTATGACGATTTGACCATTTGACCATCTGCACTTTTTCGGCAATTTCGTAGACATCCATTTTTGGTTTTAAAAATGTATTATTTCAATTAAGAACTTACCCATCTGTTTCTCGAGCAAGGCAGAAATAAAACAAAATAATAAAAACAAAATGAATTTCCAAAAGATAACACTGCAGCGTGCTTCGAATCCACCTCGGTCGTACGGCACGGAGAGTAAATTGGACTTGATTGAATGTTCGCAGTAGCTTGAAGCGGTCTGTATAGAGCACATATAAAATGTATGGGAAAAGTCCGTGCACCCTAGAAAAGTCTGGATACACCCTGGAGAAGTCTGGAAAGACTCTGGAACTCTGGAAAAGTTTGGAAAGACCCTGGAAAAGTCTGGATACAATGTGTATCTAAATCTACCTTTAACATTGTACGCATTTTATTTAAAATAAAATCCACAGTATAGTAGTATCGCGCACTTACAAATGCTCTACCCATGGCATGGCACGGTCCCTAGAATTCTATAGACCGTGATGGCATGGCACTTTCCCTTTGATAATGAATTTTACAAGCTACATACTAATACAGTACTAAAGTGTATTTTAGGTTCTCACATTTTTTGTCGTTTTTCAGTAACAATTCAGTTGCCCCTATATATCAGTTGTTGAAGTTAACGTTTTATGCATATATGTATGAGCTTTGTAAGCAGGATGTCCTATATATACGCCTATACCTTTCTCTTTTACTCTTTTACGACTCTTATTGTCTCTTTCTGGCGTCAAAGCTTAGCGGTTCTGCACATGCGCGGCCATCGTCATCGGTTAACCAACCAAAATCCAGAAAGATAGCTGTGCAGTTGTCAAAATTTTTCTATTTGTTTACGTTTTTAGAAAATCAGTATTTTCTATTTTTACATAAATAAATATATGAATAGAAATAATTTTTAGGTATTTTCACTTTTTTCCTTCAAATTTTAAGAAAAACTAGCTACCAACCTGTGGAACTTCACTTTTGTTGTTTGGCAGCATCCACAAACACAGCACGTCTTTTTTTGCGGCAACATCTTAAGCTCCAAGATATAAACAGTTTTTATTATAACTCCTAAAAGCTTTCGCGTAACCAAAGTTTAAAAATATCACAATAAAAAAATTTGAATAAACGAAAACGCGGGAAACGACTATGTGTGATCAAAACAAATCAACAAAAATGGCGTCTCGACCGAAGCACGAAGACGAAGCTCGCGAAACCGGCCGCCTCGTAAAATTTTCGCGCATGTTCATAGGCGCGGAGCTAAAACGGCTCCATGGCCTGCTAGATTTTAGATCTTGCTTACAAGTTTGGCCTGAGAAAGCCCTATTCTTAACCTCATACATATATGGTTTTATGTCTCTGATGGACACGAAATAATCTATTTAATATGAATAGCTAGGAAATTTGCGACGTTGACAGCTCCTTTCTGCTGGCTCTGATTACCAAATCACAATTAGCTAATTTGAGTTCATAGTACTGACCATTTAGACGTGATTACGTAATTAGCCGTGATCAACTAACTACGAAAATTCCTGAAAATCGTGCAAACAGGCATTAAACCTTAAAAGTTATAAGAAGTCACCATGCCCTTACCCAAGAAACAATTTGTCAACGTTTTAACGTTGCCAAGGGCTACTTAACTTTGCGTAAAAACGGCGTATAAACTTTTAAGCAACTCGCTTTTGCACCAATTTGGCGGAGATTTTTCAAGTTGTTTTGACGTTGACTGCGACTAGAGTGCCCTCTGGATATATAATACAGGGTTCCTAAGCAAATCCTTAGGGGGCCAAGCAGCCGTGTATAAGACGCAGACAAACGGAAAAGCACATTAGGCAGAAAAGGATGGGCATGGGGCGATGTCGTCACTACATCTTACACGTAGTAAATCCATTCCAGGTTGTTGTTTTCTAATGTTTTCCATTTTCATACCTTTAGGACTGGAATAAAAATTGTTTTTGCTCGACTTTAATACGAAACTGATGAAAGATATCGTAAAAGAAAATATTTTTCGGCTTTTCATTTTGTAACCATTGTCCTTACGCACTGTTTACAGGCTGGGGACTGAGATACATGCAAATGCCTAACCTAAAGCGTTCATACACGGCCGGAGAAATCGACTGAGATATTTCCGTAGAAACTTTATCAAGCAAATAGGACGGGTTGACGCCTTCGAACGTCCAACCCGAGTTTTGCACTTTGATTCGAAATCAAAAAGGAGGAACAGTCAGATGTGGGGCCGTGCACAAATTACGTAAAGGTGATTTTACCGATTGTAATGTTTTGTAACGGTTTGGCACGCCACTCCCCTAATATTACGTAACGATTTCAAGACCACTACCCCCACCCAAAAAAAAACTTTTCACTTATTTTCATTCCAAATTTTCTTAGTTTCACACAAATGCAAACGCTGTCGAAAACCCTGTGCCAGTGGAAGATAATATTATATATATAATGAGCAAAAATATATCAGAACTAGAATGTGGACTTGACAAGATGGTGGTATTTCTCGACAAGAATCACTTCTTCCGCCACTTAAACCACCCCGACTGGTTAAGCACCCGCATTATCGAAACTTTGTAGTTTGCCAATGTCGGATCGTGTCAAGCAACCACCGACGGACCTTCGTCAATCATCGACGTCGGCCCGCTTTGAAAAGCCGATGTGGGGTCGGACCTTTGTGGTTTGCCATTGTCGGGCCGCTTTAAGCTACCACCGACGGACCTCCGTCAATCGCCGACGTTGGACCGCTTTAGGAAACCAATGTCCGACTTGAATAGTTTACCGATGTCGTTAGACCGTCCAAATTAAGCAGTTATGGGCGGATGGTCGGTACCATGTGGTTAAACCATATCAGACCTTAATCGTACGGCGACGGTATGCCGATGTCAGCAAAAAGTAAAATTTACCATTGGTCCGACGGTGGGCTACAATCTAACGTTGCGTCGGCAAACATACATTGGGCCTACATCGCAAAGCGGACAAAAAATACTGCTGGTTCGATGTCGTAAATCGACGTCATGCCAATGACGGCAAATTCGGCAATCGACATCGGGCCGACGAAGACCTGAGGGAAGCGTGTTTGCTGGGAACGCAACTAAAAATTGTTCTTCGGTAAAATTCCACGCGACAAAACAGATTTAAACTTGTCCATTCTATCCTGGTGTCCAAAGTATCCTCAGTCTCCCCTACTTAAAAATATTTTACATTACATTGCACAAAAAAACAATTATTTTAGTAATATTCTTTTAAGTTATTATCCTATTTTGGTCAATTTTTATCTTTCTCGCCTCTAACTTTCTATTTTTCGTGGCATTACGATGTAGCAGCATGAGAAATGAAATCAGATAGGTTATATATTTGACATTTTGAGGAATATACTGTGAAGGAAAAGCTATTATTGAAGCGGAACTGTAAACGAACAGGAAATATCAACACAATTTTATACAAAATTGAAATTCGCAAGATCAAATGCCAAGCTAGTTTTTGACAAACGAATGTCATTTTGGTCTTTTACAAAGCTGCGTTTTGTTGGCAGGTTTGCTTTTTTATACATGTTTCGGCATGTTTACACAGTTTTGCAGATTTTTTTTTTCTGCCTTTGTAGTCATCTATAACTCATCCTAAGCAACCCTGGACGTGGTTAGTGGATGAATGGGTGACGTGTTTGGTTAAGCCTGCACAGTATGAATTATATAGGATGGACCAAAAAACCGGACTGTTTTTTTGTTATATTTACAGTGCCACAGCCATATTCAGTTTGAACTAACACTCGTGGCATATCGGGCAAAGCGTTTGCAACGATGCTGCTTCGAACGTTACCTCTTTTAAGAGTCATGTTACAGGACCTTATACTTTTACAGGTTTCTTCTTTATAACCTGCTGAAAGGTACAGGATTCTGTATTTACGGTCTTCTGCACGTTTCAATTTTGATGGTTTTGTTTCTCAGTTTATTCGACAGGTGCCGCACACAGGTACTACGTCTCCGCGGATTACAAACTTTTTTTTTAATTCGAGAGGGTGCATGGTGCCCGTGTAGCTTCAACTGCCAGGTACTATCCTATGACTCCCCAATGATTCCTAATAAGGATGAAACAGGTCTGTAGGTGTCTGGATTATCCATTAAGGCGCATTTACACAGACAAACTTTCCTTTGATGTTGAAATGCCGACAAACATTTACATGAGCCTCTTGAGCAAAATGCTCAAAATAAAGTTCGAGCAAAATCTCGTACAAAAAGACTCACGGAAATTTTGGAGAGAATGTTAAGCAAAATTTGTTTGAAGAAATGTTGGTAAAGAAATTTCTTACAAATTTAAATTTTATAGTTTTATTGGAATTCATTGAACTTAACTGAAAATAGAAAGACTACGTTTTAAAACAAGATATTTTTAATTAAGTGCTTTCCAACGGAAAAACGATTTGATGTCGAAATTCACATTTTACCTCATAAGCAACTTCGATTGACCTGATTTTTATAGGGAATATGCCAGTATACTTGGGGTTGTAAAAAAACGAGAATAAAAAAATAATAATTGACACGTATTTATTGCTGTTGCCTGTAAAATGTTATGATAAAAATTTACGTTTAAAATAATATCTCTTTATTTTACTTCCTAGTTTAAAACACAATACAGTAATAATTAAGTCAAATGAAAAACCTATATACATTTTATTAAATCTCAAATAGAAGCCCGTTCGGTCTAAATAATACCCGTTTATTACCCACTTTTACAACCCTACGATCCCGACCCTTGTCTAAAAAAATATAATTTAGCAGTAATAGACTAGACTTCTGAATCGGAATGTTGCTCCTTTGCATATTGTTTGTTCAGTGTCAGTAATCGACCTTGATTATTACATTAAATTGACAGTAAATATCTATCTTCATCTTAAACTAACTAGGTAAAGGTGTGAGGAATGTAAAGTTACAAAAATATATTTTAAAAAAAATCCCCTCCCCACCATTCCTCATAGTCGTGAGGCGCGGATTACCGCTGAGAAGTGAAATTTTTGAGTTTTTGTCGATATTTGAAAAACTCCTGGGTTCTTTTTGAATTTAGGAAAAAACCCTTGGAAATAAAAAAAACTTGTAAGAAAATCCCAAAAAAACCCCCGGGCAAAAAAATCCAAGAAAACCCTAAGAAAAAAATATTGTAAGTAACCCTAATCCATCTGACAAAACTGATAGTCAAGAATAATGTTTCGCTTGGCGTCGCGTTTTTTTCACAAAAATTTAAAATCAAAGTTGGTGTTCCATTTTTTTAAAGAATTGAGATTACTGATCACTGATGTGAAATTTTATTTATTCTCATCTTTAAAAATATGTTTCCAAAACAGATAGCAATAATTTGCTCAAAAATTGACTCGAACAAAATGTTCAAAGAAAAGCTCACAAAAATGTTCACGCAAAAAATTTTAGATCTTTTGCACGAGCTTTTATTTGAGCATGTTCGTCTGTGTAATTGCGCCTTTAGATATTGGAGGCCCAGTCGTAATAAAGTGAGAAACAAAAACGCTTTGTCCGATATGCCACGATTGTTACTTTAATTTTTATTTGCGGACACGATTCACTTTGTTGTTTTCTAAATATTCAGTTTGTTTTATTTTAACTTCCAATTTTTTTATTTATTGTCGGATTTTAAGGCAAAAAAGAGTTTTGCAAAGGTAATGAAATAGACATTTTTGTAAATATGTCAAAAAATTACATTTATCAAAAATTCAAAGTGGCGGATGTCCAAAAGTTTTATGCATCTTAAAAAACCGTTGGGTTTTTTTGAGACACTTTGTATATTTTTTTACAACTAAAAAAACTTCTTTCTATTGTCTGTAAACCGATGTATTATTTGATAAATTCTATTAAGAAATAAGAAAACTATAGGTTTTTTCGTATACCAACTTCTTGCATAAAATAAAAACTGCTAATAATTTCCTTATCTTTTCGTCAATTTTGTTCTTTTACTAAATATCAAATAAATTTTTATTAAAAACAACTTTTAAAGAATAAGCTTTTATTAAATGCACTCAAGAGTAGAAAATAATTTTTTATCTTTAGCATATTAAAAATTTTAACTTTAGGTATCGTATATCGGTCACATCGACGATTCACCTAAGAAACAGTTGTATTACTCATAACCTAAGGACATTTTTAAAGGCTTGGCAAGCACGGCAATCTCAGCTTCTTTAGATAAAAGCATTATATTTATCATTCGAATCGAAGAAGAATGTATTTCTTCTTTTGTAGTACTCTCTTTGTAAAGTTAAAATTTTTAATTTGCGCCCATCGCTTTTATTATGGTATAAGAAAGAATTATTTTCTACTTTTGAGTGCATTTAATAAAAGCTTGTTCTTTAAAAGTTTTTTTAATAAAAAATTATTTTTAAATTTTTAAATTTGTACCCTGAATCGTCCATTTCAATCCGCCATATTGAAATTTTCAATCTTTTCCCCCCTCCACTTCCCTCGTTAGAGAGAAGTGTGTACCTAATAATACCATATTATTGTATTTTCGCCGGAACTATAAACGCATAACAAATTTGAACACTTACCCTTAATTTTTAGATTTGTACCCTTAATCGTCCATTTTGAATCCGCCATATTAAAATTTTCAAATCTACACGTAATCAAAAATTCACATTCCTTAAAAACCCCTGTATGCCAATTTTAATTGAAATCGAACAAACTAAATCTTTTTTCCCTGAATACCATATAATTGTATTTTCACCGGAACTGTAAACGCATACCAAATTTTAACACAATCGGATGCGGATAAGTCAGTTAAAATTGGTTACCTAAACATGACCGAAAATCGTCCATCTTGAATCCGCCACATTAAATTTTGAAAATCTGATCAAAAATTCGTATTCCTTATCCCCAAAAGCCCCCGTATACCAATTTTGGTCAAAATCGAACAAACTTTGGTATTTCCCCCCCTCCATTCCTCTCGTAGGGGGAGGGGTGCTTAATAATGACACATTATTGTATTGTCACCGGAACTATAAATGCATGCCAAATTTGAAGGCAATCGGATGTGTATAAGTTAGTTAAAATTGGTTAGCAAAAGATGATCTTGAATCCGGCATATTAAATTTTCAAAATCTGATTAGAAATTCGTTATCTCCATCCTCATACTTCAACTGTACCCTCCTCCACCCCCTTCGAGTAGGGGGGAGCTGTCAATTTCGTCACACTATATTCTTGTGTTGTCACCGCAACTATATAAGCATGCCAAATTTGAAGCCGATCGGATGTCGGGAAGTTGGTCAAAATTAAGTTGCAAGATTCTACCCGAACAAACATACATACATTGCAATTTAAATAAAAGCTTGTAAAAATGACATTTTGTGACAATTACAATTTTATGCATTTTAAAAAATCCGTTGGCTTTTTTTTTAAACACTTTTTTGCTATAGCAGGAAACTACCAACTATTATCCATTAACCCATGTTATTATTTGTTAAAATCTATTAAGAAATAAGAAGCATAAAATAAAAAAATTAACGTAAAGTTTTTATAAAAGGCAAGGAAGGAGTTACACTAGAATCCCAATATTTTTCTTATTTCTTAATAGCTTTCAACAAGTGATACATGGGTTAACACATAATAGTTGGTACTTTTCTGTTATAGCAAAAAAATACACAAATTGGTTTAAGAAAAATGTCAACGGGTTTTTTAAAATGCACAGAATTGTAAGGGATCCACCATCTTGGACAGTCACAAAATGTGATTTTTGACATTTAGAAAAGGAAGCCTTATTGTTAGCATCTGTAGAGTGTCCTTGTCAACAAAATTGGCGAAAAGATAACGAAATCCGGTTAACTGAAATGATTATCAGTTTTTATTTTATGCAAGAATTTGGTATACAAAAAAACCCATAGTTGTTTTATTTCTTAATAGAATTTATCAAATAATACATCGGTTTACAGATAATAGATAGAAGATTTTTATAGTTGCAAAAGAAAATACACAAAATGTCTCAAAAAAAACCAACCGTTTTTTAAGATGCATAAAACTTTTGGACATCCGCCATTTTGAATTTTTGATAAATGTCATTTTTTTACATATTTGCAAAAAGTCTATTTCATTACCTTTCCAAAACTCTTTTTGCGTTAATCTGGCAATTAATAAAAAATTGGCAGTTAAAACAAAACGTCCGGTTTTTTCTGGTCCACCCTATAGATAGAAAATCAACTGTTATAAAATAAAACCTACTTATAAAGCTAGGCTCCTAAGAGAAATACCTTCGCATTTTTTACAGTTTAACTATTCTACGTTATTTTGACGTTAGAAGATGAATTAAAGAACATATACGAGCAAGGCAAATTTGCCTTTAAAAAAACGTGAAAAGTATGGAGAACTGCGGGAAAACGTTTTGTGGCGTTGTAAATTATTCCTAAAGGCATCCATCAATGTCTTATCCCTATCTCGAAAAACTTTTCTGATTCTTTGTGCCGCCCCCTTAAAGAATAAAATCGTTAATTTTGTAAATCCATCAAGTACAAAAATAAGTCAGGCTCTTTGGCGTTTGGAAGCTCTCTAAAAACTCAAATAATTAAGAAAGTAAGTTCATAATTATTATTAATATGTTCCTTGGGTCAAAGAAGACCTATAAATTCAATAAATGTTTTTTGTGATGGTTTCTGTCTCCCGGCTCAGATTAAAAAATAAAAAGGGATATAACAGTAAACAATACTAGCCCGATCCACGGCTCTAGAATAAACACAGTCTAGTAATTTTTTTGTTCCGCCCACCTGATTACTTTACAAAGATATCACCCTGCTTTCTTTATTGATTTTTTGGATGGGTGACATTGACATATTTGTAATAAAAAATGTATTTTTCATAATTTCTTTTCTTCTGCCCCTAATTAAATACCCTGTGATATTACTTATATTATTTTTGTCGTAGGTAGCTGCATTTATGCGTTTTTTTAATAAAAAGGCTCATCATTAAATAATGAAAAACAAAAAAAGAAGGCACATTATAGCTTTAAATTTGCCATTTGCAAATCAAGTACAAGATAAAATAGCTTCCAAAACAGGAAAAATAACAACTACATAACCTAACTTCTGAACTACTAACACAAACTCCAACTGATCCGATGAGTTTCTTGACGGAAACGATTACCAACTAATGATCTTAGTTTCTATTTGTTGAAAGGTCAATGCATGCAGGCCAAAAATAAATTATATTTACTTATACACAAAAAGTTATAGCAAAAGAAAAAACTTGCATCAATCATTTAAACAAAAAAAAAAGAAAATTCCGAAAAGTTAATTTAATTTTTAAATGGCGGACAAAAATCAGCCGCTATCTTTGTGTCGTCATCGGGTCGAAGAGTGGGGCAAAATTACTAGACCGTATCTATTCTATGGACCGTGACCCCGATCAACCATCCATAAGGTTCATTTCCCAAAAAATGCACGGCCAATTTGCCGCGGGATTTGGTAAGAACAAAACTAAATACAGTTTTTGAATCGCTTTTTTAATTATATACGCATTTTTATTTATTTTATTAAGTTAATTCGCCTCAGGGCTAATGACTAAATTCTTTAATTAATTAAATTTAGATTAAAAAATATTACTCTGAGGCTTTAACAAATACAAACCGGCAATGTTGAATCAAAGATAACTGGCGAATAAATTATGACAAGTCTTTTTCGTTCACAGCTGACTTGGCATTGTTTTTAACGGGTTTTGTGATTTTTGACTTTTATTTTGACTATTTTAAACAAGAGAACTAATATATAAATTCTTTTTTTTATACCTTCATCCAAAAGATAATTTTAGTAGCTCCCTGCAGATAACTAAAGCATAGCTTTTTTGGTTACCGATGCAAAAAAACTTTTTTTTTGATCACGGGTGCAAAAAAACATTTCTGTCCGTTTTTTACACAAATGGGTTAATTCTTGCCTAAGAATTAAGCCATTTTCGCCAGTTTTCACCAAGTATTTACAAAAAAATCATTTAAAAATATCGTCAAAATATGAAATTGTCAAAGATAAAAATGGCGCAACAATGAACGTAACAAGTAAAAAGACACATCGCTATTGAAACGATTGTTATTTGACTTGATTTATACTGTAAAGATGGTGTGTTACGAGAAGTTCTCTTCGTTCGAGATTTTTGTTTTTCTTGGATTTTATGATAAAGGTATTAAAAAAAATAGTGTTAACAACTCGCGGCTAAACTGTGCTTTTTTTTACTCGCCTCGCTTCGCTCGTTATTTAAATCAACGTTTGTGAAAAAAAAATGTCTTGAAAAATTGTTTTGATTTAAAAGAAACTGTCTTTAGAGAAGAAAAAGTGATTTCGAAACAGGACATAAAATTTTTTACTTACATCTTCTTAGCACAAAAAAGCTTTACTTCCGTCAAGAACTATTCTTTTTTAACTAAAAATAGCGAAACTTCTTCAAACAAAAATGACAATTTAATTTTAAAACAAGGCAACTACATCCATATTTTCTTAAATGGAAATAACAAATTTTTTTTTTCTCAAACGAAAAGACAAGTTCAGACCTTTCGGCATTTGTGCGTGCAGGTGGCGTGTCGATGTCGCGAAAATTTTTAGAGGCGTTTTCTCGCGTTGAAATTATTTTGAAATATTATTTGAAACTATTTAGATGTGACGTCATCATTTAGAACCGAGAAAAAATGAGTAGTTCAAAACGCTGACGTAGTTTAGTGTAACCTCACTTTTTTTTCGTTTTTCTGTTCATTTTTTTGGTGTTTAAAATTAAAATGGATCAACTACTGGTTTATCTAACAAAACCTTAGAGTGTACAGCCCGTTTTAGTAGCATGGATGGTCAGCAATGGAAGCTACATGGATAGTGAAGTTTTTTTATTTACTGTTCTTTTAAGCCCAGAAAATCATATAAGACCACAGGGATACCATGAAGAATGGCTAACAAGATATCTAGAATACGATTTTTCATACATTTTCACGCAAAAACAAAAAAAAATCGGTTAAAACAAGAATGTAGAATTTTGACGTATCTTCTACGCACGCGTCAGTTTTGAAACTAGAGAGGATTCCGTTTCAAAATATTTTTAACCCGTTTCGATGTGACGTCACCGTTGCAACGCGAGAAAACAAATGTTTCAAACTTTTTAAAAACATTTTAAACAATTTCAACGCGAGAAAACGCCTTAGGTTTTTAAGACTGAATTTGAATCCTCAAAACAGTTCGTTTAGTTAAACAGATAAACCAAATATCAAAAATTAACAAAATTTTGCACAGCGGGGGCTTCTGGTATCTCCCACAGACCATTCGCCTGGTTTTTCAAAAAAAACATATACATCTTGTTTTTATTTAGTCTTTTAAAATAATCGATAATTTTTACCATGAATTAAACATTTTTAGGATACTTAAAATTATGTGAAAAACTTAAAATTATGCAAAATCACGTGCAACGGTTCCGGAATAATGCTTTAAACTTCCACCGAACAAAATTTGACAAATTTGATTAAGTTTTTTTAGATTAACTAATTGGAAGAAGCGCATTTTTTTGTCAGGTTCACCCTTAAGAGAGATAAAATTATTTAAAGGAAAACAAATTTTAATCGATCAAAAAAAGTTATTTATTTAGATTTTTGTTCAGATGAAAAAATATATTTCAAAACAAGAAAATGATGTTTTTGGTGCGAAACAAAATTTAATTTAATCAAAAAAACTGTGAGAAAGACTATGTCAAAACAAGAAAATAATGTTTTTAGCGCAAGATGTTATCACTAGCCTATTGTTTTAAACCGAGATATTTTTTAAAGCTAATGTCTATGTATAACAAGAAGGTTGCCGCTTTCATTCAAGACAAATGGATTTTCTTCGAGTAATGCAATCTTTATTTTCGTGCATAGGAAAGCAGATTTTTTCTTGAATCAAAGCAATCAAGGCTACTATTTTAATTTTAGCTAAAAACTTTTATTATTTTATGATTTGAAGCGAAGTGGGTTGACGCACGTAAAATTCGCCGCCACTGGTGATGGGAAAAGCACCTTTAAACAGTGTTGCCGTTTTATTAGTCTATCTTTTTTCTCCTCATGTATTCGTCTAGAAGGGTGTTGGATGCCTGGGACAAGATAGGTAACTATTATTATTATTATTTTCATCAGGCGATGGGTTGATTAGTTTTGATGGGGCTACATAGGGGTTGGGAAAAGGCTAAGGTTTTTTTAAATCCTAGCTCACGAACCGTGGCAGCTGGTAATACACAGTTTACACATTTAGATAGAAAATTACATTTCCAACAAAAATATGTGGCGTCGAGGGCAAAGGGTGAAGGAATAAATCGGAAAAAGTTTTTCCTCGACCAGGATTTGAACCCGGACTTCTAGAATACCAGTCTAATGCTCTATCAACTGAGCTACCGAGGAACTGGGGTTTTAACTGGCTATTCGGAAATACTTTCGTCCGATTCATTTGTTAGTATTGGAGCGATCTTTGAAGCCTACTGAAATTTCGTACAACTAAGAATCGTGAATGTGAAACTCCTTGTCTTTATAACATGTCTAGGTTTTTAAAGCCGCAGTAGGCTTCAAAGATCATCCCACTACTAACAAATAAATCGGACGAAAGGATTTCCGAATAGCCAGATAAAGTCCCAGTTCCTCGGTAGCTCAGATGGTAGAGCATTAGACTGGTATTCTAGAGGTCCCGGGTTCAAATCCTGGTCGAGGAAAAAGTTTTTTTCCGATTTATTCCTTCACCCTTTGCCCTCTACACCACAAATCTTTTCTGTAAATTTATTGGAGCGCTAAATTTGGGAACTATACTATCTAATATTAAAGTCTGGAAAATTCGTAGTTTTTGAGGTATTTATTTAATTTAATAAAAATGATTCCGCAGGAGAAAATATCAAATTATAAGCAACCTTATGTTAAAATTTTTAGTAAGAGTAGCGCAGTTGGAACATTTAAAAAAAAGTAAAGCGTGATAATCTAAATTTTACCAAATTTCATAACAAGACATTCCATCTCGCTAATCTCGCTTTACTGAAGAATTGCTTCTGTACCCATATTATTTTGGCGGTCGGTTTGAAAACGCTGAGCGCTTTTAATTACGCGTTCGCCCTAAAAAGACAAATGCGACCCATGTTTTGATCAAGCGCGGGGAAGGACTAACTTTTTGAATGGCATTTATAGTGTAATTATGTCAAAAAGTCTCACCTGCAGAGCTATCCCAGCAAACACAAATCGTCGGCATTGAATCGGGCCAATGTCGACAACGTCGGCAGTGTGTCGGCATCGGCGACTAAACGCTAGCCCGATGTTGGACAGATTTCGATTTTCAGTTTTCGGTCAATAATCGGCAACTGACGGAGGTCCACATTACTACAGTCGCCTTTATGCCGACACCACTTGGGGACCGATGATAGTCCGATTGGAACTTTGTGTAATCGGTCGAAAATCGGCAACTTACGATGGCCCGATTTACTATAGTCGACTTTATGCCGACGCCCACTTTACCTGCTTTAGGGCCGACGACGGTCCGATTGGAACATTGTTTGATTGGTCGAGAATCGTCAACTGACGATGGACCGATTTACTATAGTCGACTTTATGCCGAAAGGCACTCTATCTGCTTTAGGACCGACGATGTCGATAACCGGCAACAGGCGATGATACGTCACATTAAAATTTTAAAACGGTTTAATAGTTTCTTCCTAGTATGTAGAAATGGCGCTAATATCACTATGTTTACTGTACAGTGAAAGATAATATTATCTATATAAAGAGCAAAGATATTTCAAAACTAGAATGCGGACTTGACAAGATGGTGGTACTTCTCTACCAAACCTTTGTAGTTTGCCAATATCGAATCGTGTCAAGCAACCACCGACGGACCTTCGTCAATCACCGACGTCGGCCCGCTTTGAGAGGCCGATGTGGGGCCTTATTATCTACCCATTATCGGACCTTTATGATTTGCCATTGTCGGGCCGCTTTAAGCTACCATCGACGGACCTTCGTCAATCGCCGACATTGGACCGCTTTAGGAAACCAATGTCATACTTGAATAGTTTACCGATGTCTGGCCGAGACCAGCTTGCCTACGTAAGACCGACCAAATTAAGCAGCTATATGTATATCGTACGGCGACGGTATGCCGATGTCAGCAAAAAGTAAAATTTACTATTGGTCCGACGGCGGGCTACAGTCTAACGTTGCGTCGGCTAACATACATTGGGCATACATCACAAAGCGGACAAAAAATACTGCAGGGCCGATGTCGTAAATCGACGTCATGCCGATGACGGAAAATTCGGCAATCGACATCGGGCCGACGAAAGCCCGAGGGAACCGTGTTTGCTGGGATGACACCATTAATATTTACTATTTTAAGTCAAAAATGGCATTTTTAGCGTAATTTTCTCAAAAATTTTAGTGTTTGGCGCTAGAAAATGGCATTTTTAGTGTAATTGTTTCAAAAATGTAAGGTATACAAACAACTTTAAATCTAATTTCCCCCTCCCCTAGATTTAAGGCCAGGTCCGCGCTTGGTTTTGAGTCGCTCAATGGGCAAACATTTTCCGTTTTTCTTGCAAGTAGCTTTCTCATTTTCCCGAGCCCCTTTTATCCCTTGCTGCCTGAATACGGTTATAATCTTGGAGTAAAAAAGACGTGGACAGCAAAGCGTCATTGTCAAGGATATTTAAACCCCCCTGTAAGCAAGATTTCTGATGGTTCCTCATTGCACATAAAAAAGGTTTATTTGAGCCAAATAAATATTTGTTTCCCACGGTCCAAACAGGTATTTATTTGAATCAAATAAATATTTATGTCTGTCAAGCAGATTTATTTGACGTAAAGAAATTTATTTTGACCTAAATAAATATTTGTTTGGTTCAAATAAATATTTGTTTAAACCATGGGAAACAAATATTTATTTGGCTCAACTAAAATATTTTTTTCTGTGTGATGTGGATGACTGAATGACTTTTGGCTGACTGCGACGGAAATTATTTAGTGGGCACCTGACTAACCTCTGTTAATTTGCCAGCAAAGTTGTTTCGCCAACACTAATTCGATGTTGAATCGACGAAGAATAATCTTCATCTAAAATACAGCGGACTTTATTGTTGAACCATTGAAGAAAAAACTACATCTCTCCCATACTGGAACATCCATTATTGACTTACTGAATAACTTCAGTTGATGTGCCAACACAGTTGTTTCGCCAACTCTAATACGCCAACAGTAATACGGTGTTGAATCGACGAAAAAGAATCTTTATCTTAAATACACCGGACTTTTTATTGAGCCATTGAAGGAAAAACTGCATTTCTCCGATACCTGACTGGATTATCGGCTCACTGACTATCATCAGTTTGTGTGCCAACATAGTTGTTTCGCCAACACTAATTCGATGTTTTTGTTGGCAAACTGACTGATGAGAACAAGAATAAATTAGAGTCAGTATTCCTCAAGAGGAAGCAAACTTGAGTCACGGGACTTCGAATTTTTTGTGTTATTACTACGTTCTAAGAATAAACTATATAAGAAAGATAAGTACTCGAATCAAGTAGACATTTTTTTTATTTCTCTTAATAAAAGTTTATTCTCAGAATAAGAATTAGCATGACTTGATAGGATTCCTGATTTGTTTTATTGTTTTATTTTATTGAAAAGCCAAAATCGACCGCATTTTTTACTTTTCATGCCATGTATCGAACGATGCCTGCTTCTTTGACGGATGCGATGACAGAACAGCTGATTCCACTCGTTGCGTACCGAGGGATGTACGTAACCTTAAGGCGCATTTACACAGACAAACTTTCCTTTGATGTTGAAATGCCGACAAACATTTACACGAGCCTCTTGAGCAAAATGTTCAAAGAAATGTTCGAGCAAAATCGCGTACAAAAAAACACACGTAAATTTTGGAGAGAATGTTGAGCAAAATTTGTTTGAAGAAATGTTGGTAATAAAAATTTCTTACAAATTTAAATTTTATAGTTTTATGGGAATTCATTGAACTTAACTGAAAATAGAAAGACTAAGTTTTAAAACAAGGTATTTTTAATTAAGTGCTTTCCGACGGAAAAACGATTTGATGTCGAAATTCACGTTTTACCTCATAAGCAACTTCGATTGATCTGATTTTTATAGGGGATATGCCAGTATACTTGTAAATTTTTTGGGGTTGTAAAAAAAACGAGAATCAAAAAAAATAAAAATTGGCACTTATTTATTGCTGTTGCTGGGTTAGGAGAAGGTAAAAACCGTAGACTAGTGAGAGGGAGTTTTGGTCAAATGAACATTGACACACAAAATTACAGCAGTGTTTGACAGCGCTGCGTTCCGACTGTCTAAACCTCCCTATCCCCCCCCAGGAAACAACTAACTACTCTCCAGAACAGTTCTCTAAAAATATCCACCTGCATTTTAAAAAGTAATTACTTCGAAGACATTTCCGTTTTCTTTTTATAATGAAAGAAAACCAAAAAAGTTAAAGAAAAGAATTAAATGTTATTACCTCCATCATTAACTATTTTAACATTGCATATGACAAAACTGATAGCCAATAATAATGTTTCGCTTGCCGTCGCCTTTTTTTCACAAAAGTTTAAAATAAAAGTTGGTGTTCCATTTTTTTAAAGAATTGAGATCACTGATCAATGATGTAAAATTATATTTATTCTCATCTTTAAAAATATTTTTCCAAAATAGATAGCAATAACTTGCTCAACAATTTACCCGAACAAAATGTTCAAAGAAAAGCTCACAAAAATGTTCGCGCAAAAAATTTCAGATTTTTTGCACGAGCTTTTATTTGAGCATGTTCGTCTGTGTAATTGCGCCTTTACGGACCCATAAACGTACACAGCGATTTCAATCAGCAGTTCTGTCATCGCACCCTTCAAAAAAGCGGGCAACATTCGAAATATCGCATAAATAAGTCATAAATGATATAGTAGTGTATTTTGGCTTTATGTCAAAACGATATTAAGTGGATGAATTGGATGAAGAGATTAAATTAATGAATAGCGTGCTACTTTACCTAAAAATATAGTTTAGTTATTTTGTTAAGTAAACTCTTAGATTAATTAAATTAATATTAGTGTGAGCCACGAAAGTAAAAACAAAATTGGAATGATAATATCCTGTAAATAAAATGACCGCTACATGTACTTGACATTTGTGAGCCTAAATAAGTTGGTATTGACAAAATTCCCCTAACTCTGAGGGTAATAATAAAAAGGGTTATCGCACATCACTTATAGAAGGCAAAAAACAAGTCATTCCGGTTGTATACCAGCACTGAACAAATCAAAACACTATATTTTTAGCAAAAACACGCACAAAAACGAAAACACTTT
This sequence comes from Oxystoma pomonae, assembly GCA_963921995.1. Classification (NCBI taxonomy): domain Eukaryota; kingdom Metazoa; phylum Arthropoda; class Insecta; order Coleoptera; family Brentidae; genus Oxystoma; species Oxystoma pomonae. The sequence goes on from OY998173.1 coordinate 15,051,659, forward strand.
ATTTTGACTAAAAAAACAACGGAGTAACATCCTAGTAACTTTTGTTTTGGTTCAAACAAGTTTGTGGCTAATAAAAAAAGCAGGAAAATATATATCATGTTTACAGGGGGACTTGAAACCCATCTAAAATTGATATAACTTTACTTTTTCTATTAACAAAAATTTAAAAAAACAAAATTTTAATATTTTATGAAAAATCATGGTAAAAAATACCAATTACTGATTGTGGAAAAGACACACCAAAAACAAAAAAGAATGTCAAATCGATTCGATTGATGTGACTACGTTCTTTTAGGCTCATAACTGTCACCTGCATAAGGGGGTCATTTTTGTGAAATTTCTCAGGGGGTATTAACATTCCACTTTTGTTTTTACTTTCGTGGTGTGAGCATATTTTTTTTAAATATCTTTATACTTATATTTGGTGGAGCATTTTTTGCCGTGCATGGAGAGTCATCGTAGTGCCCTGACTTAGAATGCGACCTAATATCAGGATGATAAAATATTAAATAATGCTCGCAGTCCATGTCCTTTCTTGATCCGTGGTTATAATCCTGCGGGAACCTCTCTATTTTTATTATTCAAAACCTTTTATCGAAGACGTTACCTGCCGCTTTCAAGGGAGCCGTGAACGAAAAATCGATGTGTCATCCTTATAATTGAAAATTTATGACTTAAAATTTGACAATAACGACACTGCGAGGGCGCTCCTACTGCTTTTTCAGTAAACACAATCTATAGTAATGTAAAGCCTTCATAACTTGATCCAGTCAATATTTATTTAAATGTCAAAGATTTAAAGCGAATTTCTTAACAGTTGCCTTTTTAAAGAATGTTATTTAAAATGTTTGCCGTGCAGCAAGCGTACACCCAAATGGAAAACAATATACAGGTATAAGACGATACAAGCATACCTTCGTTTTGATAGTCCTCAATATTAGACACTTACGGTGGGATTTACTAAAAAGGTTCAGTCTATTTTAGACCGGTCCTAAGTTTAAGTGAAATTTTTGGTTTTAAGCATTTTAAACCAACCCTCCTTGAGTTTTGGACATAGTTTGATTTATAAGAAGAAGTTTGATAAATTTGTTTATTGAATAATCATCTTAACACAATCTTTTTTTGTGTTTAAAAAAATTAAAAAATTTAAACCCACGCGGGGTTTAAATAGGAAACACTCTGTAGAATAAATTAACATTGGGGCTAAATGTCACTCTAATTAAAACTTAACCTTGTTTTTTATTTTTTCCAATTAATATATACTTCATGTCACACAACGATTTAGATGACTAATAATAAAATTAATTTTGTGTTTATTCAAAAGGTGTCTTTATTTATGAAATGTATTAAAAAACCTAAATGCAAGTTTTTTTTACATTCCTGTCACTGTCGAAATGTCAGTTTAAAAATATTAGCGCTGCTTTCAATCACAAACAGCGAGTTCGGATCTTTTACCTCTGCTTGCACCTTGGTTTGCACCAACCTGCTGCTACCGATGAGAGCTACAGCTTTAAAATGAGTGGGCTTTGAGTAAGGAAAGTTTTTTTGACTGAGCTTGTAGATAACCTCAATGTTTTACTTTCACTTTGTAAATAAATTAATATGGTTCTTTTGTGTTTTTTTGTTTGGTATATTATTCGTGCATAATCAGTGACCTTCACTTATGTTTTTTTTGCGTCGTAGTGCCCTCATAAATATATTTTTTGTGCTGAAAACGGCTTTAAAATATGTCGTTTTTCTGGACAAAAAGGGAAATTGTTTTATTGGGTAATAAACAACTTGGGATATTAAATAAGGTAAATTAATCCTTGTAAAAACTTATTATGTGTCAAATTTTTTGCGTATTCACCATTTGCCATCTTCAAACTTGTCAAAAAAAAATTAGTTTTAGGGCATTTTCTTCTAAAATATGGTGTATTTTGTAAAAAAAAAAAGCAGTTTTTCAGTGGTATTTCGCAATAACAATACAAAATAATCAATAACTTTGTGTCTTTTCTGTATGGGTAAGTGTTTTTTGAAAATTGGTTTTAAAATTTAGTACCCCACACAGGTGTAAATGCAAACGTGGAATATAGCGCAATATTCTTTCTTCCTTTTATCTGTACAAAAGCAAAGACCTTCGCTCGAATACAGGTATCAAAGTCCAATATCTGCGGACTATCGTTGAGCTTTTTCATCAAGGTCACGTCATTTGCATGTATACACGGATGTAGAAACCTTGGATTGCTAATACCTATGAGAAAATCACTGCCGTGTGTCTTCCGCCATTTTCGCCGCCATGTTGTGGAGATTTGGGTTGGCGACATTGGTTTCCTTAATTTTAAATAGTAGTGTGGAAACACTGACTGTCAACAGTGTCAAAATATGATTGAAATTGACATTTTTTTGAAAGGTTATTTTTGTTGTTGTTTTTTAATGCAAAAACAAAAATTAAAGAAACAAGTCATATACAAATGCTCCAACGGTCACGCCATTTATCTCTCTGATTTGGTCTGGAGTATGTGCAGGTTTCGAACAAATAAATCACAATATGGAAACATTGCCCCCCAATTTATAAACTCCAAGGGTACTGTTAAGCCACACGTTATAAATTGCAATAAACACTCGGTTCAACCATTGCTGCTGGCGTTCCCGCTGAATATACACCTTGATTACGTCGATCTGAATCTGCACAGGGACTAAAACAGCTAAGAACAGATGCACCAACGTGATACAGTAATAAAAAATAAATTAATAGAGGAAGATACTGACTTTGGGAATAGCATATATGGCTCAGCTGAAAGCCAGAGCCATGGCAAGTCAAGCAACATTTAGCGATCACAAAAAAAGTACATCTTTGCCACATGGAGTCGAGCATGGAGTTTTACAATATTTGAAGACCTTGGCGGAAAAACCTATTAACTAACAACTGTGTCGACCATACCTTCCCTAAGTTAACAAGTTATTACTAAGATATCCTTGAGTTTTGGTAAGTTTTCAGAGTTTAACATTTTTTTTGTAGCTCTATCTTTTATAAAGGATGTGGGATTTTGCTCAAAACTGCATGTTGTAGGTTTCATTGTTTCATTGTCCTGATAAAAATCTTATCTTGCCACTTTTTTTAGCCATTTTTGTTATTTGTTGCTTTGGGGCAATGATAGATTTTCATCAAGATAAGCAAAATCACACAGAAAGCCAGTTTCCATAAGGAAAGTGCATCATCCTTAAAAAACGAATCTACAAAAAAAAATGTCAAATGCTGAAAACTTACCAAAACTTAAGAATATCATAGTAATAACTTTTTTTGCTGAGTTCTTCAGAATCAAAAAACTTTTATTACAAAAATTGTTAACAAAAAACATTGTCACAATTGAATAAATAAGCGTCAAAATATAGTGTTAAAAATTAACATTAAGGTAAATTTAACCTAAGAATGTCTTTAAAATGTTATTTAGATATTACACAATGTTAACATTAAGGTTTTGTTAATAAAGATTAAAAAATAAATATTGCTTTTTCTTTATTTCTAGTAAACTGGTAAAACATCTTATAATTACTGGTCTTAGAATCTCAAAATAATACTGGCTACAATATCACAAAAATTGACAATTAAATCTTAAACTACTTACTTAAAATTACATATAGAAAGTTACAAACACATGGAAATGACAACAAGAAATAAAAAAAAAATATAATGATAAAATACATATTAAAATTAATTTTTTTAATGTACTTTTTAAAACTCATGAAGTATTGTTCTAATTTTGTAAAAGTCGATGTGCCAAAGATGTACTTTTTTGTGATTGCTTGCCATCACTCTGGTTTTCAGCTGATCCATACCCAGAGAGCATCATTCGTACCATTGAACGTACATTTTACATCCATTTTACGCTTTTACGTCCCGGGACCTACTAGGTATGTACGATGTACGTAAAACGTACGTACATTGAAAACGTATTTTTACGTTATATTTAGGTCTTTTCTTGTACGTACTTACTACGTTATTAAGTTGTCATAACTTGGACGTAGTTCATTTATGTAACATTTCTCTCACTTGTAAAGCAAACATTTGTAAAAGTATTTTTCATTCTCTTAAAATAATTGATATTTTATGAATACTCATCCTCCGTCAGAAATTTTTTCCCGGAGGGTCAACCAGGAGAGAGGAGTACTAAGGAGTTTTTGGGCTTTAAAATCGCTGCCCCCCCCCCCTAGGCATAAAAAATATTTTGTGTTTTTTTTATTTACGTCCCTTAAGGTACGTACCAAAAACGTCTTTTATTGGTCCACCGCAGGATCTACAAAGTACGTACTTGGTACGTACACAAATGTACGTACATGGTATGTATTTTCCATGTCCCAAGGACATACCTAAGACGTACATAGTGTTGGAAAGTGCACGTAATATGTACGTCCCTAGTACGTACAATGGAGTTAGCGTACGTATTTTGTACATCCTACACCTACAAAATATATTTGCTCATAGAATAAAAAACACAAACATAAGTTAAATTTATAAAATTGAGTTTAACAGGTACATACATAATAGTACAAAGAAACACGGGATAGTAAAAAAATTAACAAATTTTAGCTTAAGTCAGTTTCACTGTCACTGTACTCATTAAAGTCTATGATAATTTTTTCTCTGGGTAGCAGATCTATATTTACATATGATTTTTCTATTTTGTTGACATGAGCTACGCAATTTTCCCAGCTTTTTTTTAAGAAGAAGAATTTAAAGTTGGCGAAACATTATTTCTCTTAACCGCTGCTTTTAGCTCATGCCATATGTGTTCAATTGGATTAAACATGCAATGGTAAGGAGGAAGTCTCAACACTGTATGGCCCATTTATTCCGCCAAAGTATCACAATAGTATTGTTTTTGTACTGAAAATGCTTTAATTATTTCAAGCAATTGTTTTTTGGTGTAGCTTTCCTCAAAATACATATTATTTTCTAACATGTAGTCCTGAATGGATGTTTTGTGTCATTTGAACACGAAACTTTATTTAGCCTACTATGGTAGCTCGCATTATCCATCACAATTACACTATTATCGTATCGTCATGGTAGTCAGTATGGCAATCCTTTATATTTTTGGCTGATAAAGGCACCGCATTTGGTATAAACCCATTTTTTGTTCCAATATGAATTATTGTGATACGCCTTCCTTTATTTGATGGAGCTTTAGTTGTTAAGTGACCAGACGAATCTACCCAACCTTTATCTGGAACTTCATGGGTGTCAAACCAAGTTTCATCGAGATAAACAATTATTACTTTCTCTATACTCGTGTATTGCAATTAAATATTTCTTCGTCCATTTTTTTAAACGGGCCGATTCCATAATCACTTCCCGTTTATTAATTTTTTTTATTTTAAAACCGTTTTTTAAAATACATTTTCTCAGCGTCTCACGGCAACACTGTATTCCTGTATCATCTTTTTTTAATTTTTGAATTAATTTTTGTAAAGTAGGAATCATTTGTTCCCTATACATTTGATATATTTCCTTCCTTTTTCTTGTCCCAACTATCGGTTTATTTATTAAACGTCACACTGTTTTTACCGATCTTCGTGTTGAAGCTGCCGCTTCCTTCATTGCACCAAATTTTGATAACCAACGTTCTAGAAAGGTGTTATAAACGTCAAATATCACTTTTTTGGATCAAGTGACAAAATATCGCGTTTAAATTGTTTTTTATCACTTATTTCCCTTGCCATCGCCTGTATCTCCACGTGACGTACTCGGTTGTTTCTCCCACGGACGAAACATTTTTCACGCAATCACAATTGACAAAAAATAACGTCTTTTGTAACCAAACACCAACTGCTAACTGATTTTCAAAACTACAAATCTTAAGCCTGTCCTAATTATTTTAAGAAAATTAATTTGTAACGTAATCAAACCCTAATGTTATAACGTTTCGTAATTAGATATAAAGTTGATAAAGTTTAATTCGGCCAAAAACGAGTACTTATTAAGAAATAATTACACATTTTTAAATCCGCACCTGTAACCCTCGGAAATGGTAGCATGTTTACAGCTTTTTTTTATTTACTTTCACACCCCGAACAATAGGTGATTATTAGGGTAAGGGATTAGCATTTATAATGAGTCTCTTAGATCTATGGTCGTACTATAAAGGCGCAATTACACAGACGAACATGCTCAAATAAAAGCTCGTGCAAAATATCTAAAAATTTTTGCGTGAACATTTTTGTGAGCTTTTCTTTGAACATTTTGTTCGGTTAAATTTTTGAGCAAATTATTGCTATCTATTTTGGAAACATATTTTTAAAGATGAGAATAAATAAAATTTCACATGAGTGATCAGTGATCTCAATTCTTTAAAAAATGGAACACCAACTTTTATGTAAAATTTTTGTGAAAAAAAGCCGACGGCAAGCGAAACATTATTATTGGCTCTACTATCAGTTTTGTCACATGGATTAGGTTTACTTATAATATTTTTTTCTTAGGGTTTTTCCCGGATTTTTTTGCCCGGGGTTTTTTTTGGGATTATCTTGCGAGTTTTTTTTATTTCCAAGGGTTTTTTTCCTAAAAAAAAAAATTTTCTTTTCCAAAAAAATTTTGATTTTTTCAAATATCAGCAAAAAACTCAAAAATTGCACTTTTAAGCGGTAATCCGCGCCTCACGACTATGGGGAGTGGTGGGGAGGGAGATTTTTTTTAAACATATTTTTGTAACTTTACTTTACCTTTAGCTTTTATTGTTGTTTTTTAATTCCTCACACCAGATTTACCTAGTTAGTTTAAGGTCCCAAGGGTTGCTTAAAAAAGCAAAAGGTTCATGATAATGCTGAAGATAGATATTTACTGTCAATTTAATGTAATAATCAAGGTCGATTACTGACACTGAACAAACAATATGCAAAGGAGCAACATTCCGATTCAGAAGTCCAGTCTATTACTGCTAAATTATATTTTTTAGGCAATGGTCGGGATGGTAGGATTGTAAAAGTGGGTAATAAACGGGTATTATTTGGACCGAACGTGCTTTTGTTCATATATTTGAGATTTAATAAAATGTATATAGGTTTTTTAATTTGACTTAATTGTTATTGTGTTGTGTTTTAAACTAGGAAGTAAAATAAAGAGATATTCTTTTAAACGTAAATTTTTATCATTACATTTTACAGGCAACAGCAATAAATAAGTGCCATTATTATTTTTTTATTCTCGTTTTTCTACAACACCAAAAAAGTTACAAGTATACTGGCATATCCCCTATAAAAATCAGATCAATCGAAGTTGCTTATGAGGTAAAACGTGAATTTCGACATCAAATCGTTTTTCCGTTGGAAAGCACTTAATTAAAAATACCTTGTTTTAAAACTTAGTCTTTCTATTTTCAGTTAAGTTCAATGAATTCCCATAAAACTATAAAATTTAAATTTGTAAGAAATTTTTATTACCATCATTTCTTCAAACAAATTTTGCTCAACATTCTCTCGAAAATTTACGTGTGTTTTTTTGTACGCGATTTTGCTCGAACATTTCTTTGAGCATTTTGCTCAAGAGGCTCATGTAAATGTTTGTCGGCATTTCCACATCAAAGGAAAGTTTGTCTGTGTAAATGCGCCTTTACACAGTGTATAGTCTATAAATGGGGCGCAGCCCTATAATCCCGGAGTTGTTCGCCCCAGATATTTTTCTGATATCCAAAGACATAACTCACCTTCAGATCAAGATTCTCATCGAAGTTTGTAAAATAAATTTTCAAATCGCTATTTGAAAATATACCCCTCTCCAAAACTAATGACTGGAACCATAACTCACCTCCCGAGCACGGTCATCTTTAGTCAAGACCAAAAGTAAAACAGCTGATCAGTGTCGCTTAGATGCATTGGTCTTGACCAAATATGACCGGTCATTATTGGTCAATAGCTTATACGTATACCGTTAAGCGCTTCGTACGTGTCATGACCACATCTTAAAGTGTCTATTAGTGGATCGTTGGAACAAGTAAACACAACTACTTAGATGGATATTTAGGATCTTCCTATAACTACTAAATAATAAAATAGCTCATTTTTCCGGCATTTTGATGACTAAAGGATTAATTTAATGATAGTTATGGGTAAAACTAAAATATATTAAAAGTATTTCAAAAAAATACCAGGAAAAGTTTCACAGCATCATGGTTAAAGTCGGTTCAAAGCGGACAGGTAAACTAAAAATTGTCGACAAATATTTGTCTAGATACGCTAAATCGCTCATTTCTATCAGGATCACCAAACTGTTTTGTACTAGTAGATAAGTTTAAATCGAAATGTGATGAATTTGATCGCGCTTTCGCCCAACTTGTGACAGCTTCTAGCTTTGCAAAATGTGCGAGAGAGTACCTACTCCTCTCTGTCAGGTCAAGATCCCAGGTCTTATTTATTTTTTAGATTTTTTGGCTTGAAACTTAAAAATAAGATTTTGTGGATATATTTTTTTTAGTGTTGTAGGATACATAAAAAAGTAGATAATAGTACATATACTCTGGCAATTAGACTTTTTTAATTAAAAAATAATTTTTCAAAAATGGACACTTAAGACTTAAGGCGAAAATAAATTAATTTTAGATAAAAGAGAGCATTTTAGCGCTGGTATGGTATTTTACACCGGGCAGCCGAATCCGACCTGAAAGGCTTTAGGAAATACCTCCTTGGAAAGTAATAAACATTCCTTTTCAGTCGAAATGGAGGAAAAATAGAGAGCTTCGGTAATCCCCCATTCATTCTTTAATATTGTCACACGAGCAGGGTTTTATCATTTAAAATTATGATACCGTCATGAGCATAATTGTCAAATTACCCCTAATTCTTTCATAAATGCGAATGTTACCAATGATGCAATAACTAGAAAATTGGATAGATTGCAAACCGATTGTTTTAAGCGTTACCTCGAAACAGGATTCGCTTTCTAGTCAGAAAAGAAAGCAATTCTTATGAAAGCAAAAGGTTCTGAGCAACGGCTTTCTACAAAGTCCACCAATGAGTCGTTTGAGGTCACGTGAATTTTGATAGGCGGCCATATTGTATAAAGGGCACAGAAAACCTAATTTTTTTAATTTTGTTTTTTTTTTCAACGAATTATAACTTATATAGCAGAGGCGGGGGGCTAAGACGCTCAAGCCCCACCAAGATCCTGGAAGATGACAAGAATAATTTAAGTTTTAACTACTTTATGTAAATTATTTTCTACTATGAAATACCTGAAGATAAATTTGAATGGTCTACGATAACCGCTAAAAATAATATATCAGGTAGTTGGTCATCAGACGTACGCAGTTGTTTTATAGGTAAATAGTAGTTGTCTTCACGGAAAAAAGTATCTTAAAAACAAGTATAAATATATTAAAATTTAATACATTATTTATTAATATATGTTACAAAAATCCAAGATTTTAAAAATATATTACAACAAAGTATTAACTGCTAAAATTCAGCATATAACATGTAAAAATCCATGGTATTTTAAAGTTAAAATGTATTTTATTAAAAAATCATTTTATTTAATGTAAAAAAATATGTATTTCCGTTTAATGTTTTAATAAAATTTAATATTTTCAAATTTAAAATCTTTTGAATTAACTGTCTATATTTTATTTATACACGACGTTTGGATCAGTACAATCTCTGATCGTCTTCAGGTGCAAACTAAAATTTATTCCTAAAGCTACGTACTTATATACAATGGGAAATCACTCAACCGTAAAGTTTAAGAAGTTGGCTCCGCCCAACGAGGAGTTTCCAAATATTTGGAATTTCAACACTTGATTTACTGAAAATACCCTGATTCTGCCCAATAAAGGCAGCTTCAAGGAATTTTCGTTTCTTCCAGTGTGACTTCTTGTGCAAAACCTTTGCTTCTGTCCATTTCATTCGGTGTTGTTTTCACTTCTTTGGGTATTTGTCTGATGTTCCTTAAGCCTAACAAATTGTGGTCTTTTTGTTTCGCCTATGTATGATTCACCACACTCACAAGGAACTTGGTAAATGCATTCCTTATTTTGTCTGTTCTCCGTTTTGTTTTAATATTAAAGTTGTTCGCTACTCTTCGAATTTTCTCTGATATTTAAATATAAATAAATAGCGGAAAATAGTAATATTGAAAAATTCTAATTATTCTTGCTTGCTTGCTTCTTCTTGTTTTCACCAAGTATTTACGAAAAAATCATTTAAAAACATATTAAAAATATCAAACTGTCAAAGATTAAAATGTCGCAGCAATGAACGTCACCGAGTAAAAAGGCACGTCGCTATGGTAAACATTGTTATTTCATTTACCAGCCGCCTTGATTTATAGTGTAAAGATGGTGTGTTTTGCGATAAGTGCTCTTCGTTCGAGATTTTTAAAAGTATTTTCCTGTTTTTCTTGGATTTTTTGATAAGTGTATTAAAAAAAATAGTGTTCACAACTCGTGGCTAAACTGTGCTTTTTTTGACTCGCGTTTTTAAATACCTCGCTGCGCTCGTTATTTAAACCAACGATTGTAAAAAAGCACTATTTTAGCCACTAGTTGTGAAAACTACTATTAATATTTACATTTACACAAAATTCGGAACCAAATTTAAAAATTATTTTAAAATTTACATTTACGCGAAATTCGGAACTTTTTGTCTGTAAAAACTGGTATGGACAAATTGCTAGCTGGTGTGGACGTGGAATTTGTCGGAAGTTTTTGTCTTTTACATTCAGTGCCGGTATTTCCATCTTGCTTTCTATCGATTTTTTGGACCTCTCTTAACGTCTGGTCTGAACGTAATACACGACGTAATCGCCTATGGTTTATCAAACCAGGAATTTATCAGACCGTATTTAATAAAAATTTTCATCGTAAGAACGATTAACCATAAAAACTGCAATTTATTAAACCAATTTTTTAGCCGAACCTTATTTCGTCAAACCCATTCAATAACATAGTTGAAATTTATAAGACCCATTATTTTTCAAAACCGGAATTCGTCAAACTCGTTGTTTATCAGAAAATTTTTGCTAAATTAATTGCGCATTCGCCAATAATACATGAACCGGAGGCGTCTGTTGTTCTATGTGCGCACACTTGGCTAAAAGTATTCACAGGTAGTGTTCAATACTTTGTGTCAATCTATTGTTTGGTTTGACAAATTCCGGGTTTTATTAAAAATGGGTTTTACTAATTACAAGTTTGATAACTAATGGTTCGAGTAAAAACGCGTCTTCTAAATTTCGATTTTGTTATTCTTTTATTTAACGGGTTTGATTTTGCACATTCTGATAAACCGTGGGCGTTCCACGACGTATGCGTGAACTTTATGAAAAATAAAGTTCACGTAAGACCGCAAAGATGGAATTTTGATGTCCAACTTTGTATTTAATTTTTACAGATAAATGAAGACAAAATATTGCGCTATATTCAATGTCTACGCGTACGTTCCATAACCCTCTTAAACTGTCTATTAAGTTGTCCAAAATGTCCCTATTAAGAAATCAAATTAGGTGTTTGATCTACGGTGAAAAAGCCTTCATTTTCTTTATTCGATTACGGAGGTGAACAAATATTTTTTCTTGATCCGTCAGTGACTTCGCGTCGGGTGAAACACATCCTCATTACTTTTTTTTAGTTCGACTGCAAAGCGTTGTACCTCGCTCACTGCACTTCTTCGTAAATTCCTTAGTTTTTGACATAATATGTATACAGGGTGTCCCAAAGGTTAGAGTCCACTCTAATATCTAATAAAACCAAAAGAGGCAGAAAAGTAAAATTCCACATAATTAAAAGGTTTACAAAAAAGTATCTTTATGGATGCTAATCATCGCACCCGTGATTAAGGGGACGGAGCTAGGGCGGCGACGACACTTTTTTTAAATGAGATACACTGTACATTTGGGAAAATTTAAATAGAGCTTTGGAGCTTTTCCTTCTGTTTCCAAAAACACTTAGTATGTTACCTTTTTCTTTAACGGTTTTTAAATAAAATGGGAAATCGCCACTTTCCAGAATTCTGACGGGTGAGATTTTCTGTCGTTTCTGAAGATTCGCGACCTATATGTGAAATTATCTCTGTCTCTTTTGGTTCTGGAGATATTATGGTAGACTCGGATTTTTAGGACACTCTGCATGCAAAAATCGTCTTTTTCTCCTCTTTACCGCGCTTTCCCCCCATATTTCAGGACGAACACAGCGCAGTTGGAAAACCGATAAACTTAAAAAATTTTCGATTTTAAAAAAATTGTTAAGGTGTGAGAATGGATTCTTAGCATAGAGCCCTTATATACCTTTGCCGCTTCGGTAGACTGACAGCTGGTTCCTATTTCAGATATTTTCGTCATCATTTGATCCCTTATTTCCATCAGGTAGGCATCATACTGATTTTTTATGTTATATTTTTCCTTTTTGTTCACTCTTTATTCACTGAATTATATATATGCGCATTTTTCTAGCATATTATTTTAACTGATAAACAAGCTTTGCACAAAAAGTTGTTTGTAATCTGGATAAATTAACTGCTTCTCTTGTTGCGCACATAATTAAAATGGGCCGCTGAAAATGTTGAACCCGAATAGAATGCCTTAAGACCCTTGTTGCGAGGAAGAAGGAAAAATGAGGAATTTCAAGGATAAACAAGGATGAAAAATGAAAATACGCGTGAATAAAATATTCCAAACTAGCTTTCTATGGCCCGAACTGGAAACACAAAATAACCAGGTATTCAATATAAAAAATTGCTCTATGTTCTTGTTTTAATTTTACTTTTCAAGAGCGTAGACTTAAAAAATTTTAAAAAAAGTTTTAGGCCTTAAAACCTAGGGTCCAAAGCTTTGTCAGATTGTGTTTTCAAATAAAAATATAGATATTCAAGGGCGGTTCTGGACAAAATCCTGAAGGGGATTATCAGAGGCGGTCATGACTTTTTTTAAAGGCGCGGTTTAGGTTTTGACTTGGATTATTATTTGTACGAAAAAAAAATTATTTTAGAGATGCCATTTTCCGCGGCAACCTACAACCTCCTATGCTTAGGAGATAGATTCAATAAATTGTGTACTAATTATGTACTTTTAAAGAAGATTACTTTTAGTTTTAAAACAGCATCAGTTCCTAAGATTTTTGTTTATATGGGGTATGTGGTTTACGAAAGAGAATTAACAACTAGTAACTTAGCCATAATATGCTACTAATTTCGTCCCCTTTTAGAAAATATTCTTCTCCCAAGATAACTTGATTTTTTTTTTGTTTATAGGGGATATCTAGCAGCTTGATGTTAAGGTACACCCCCTCTGCTTACGAAAGAGATTTAACAAAAAGTAAATATGCTATAATTTGCCTCAAATTATGTACTAATTTCATCCTCTTCAAACCTTTTTTTTTTGTTTATATGGGGTTTGTAGCTTAATATCAAAGCGCAACCCTCTCTGATAAGAAAAGAGATTCGCCAAAAAGTAACTATGCCGGTAGTCGTGGTAAAAAATATTCCAGAGAGTCCATCTCTGGAAAAACTGCTAACAAAACCATCATTATACCGTTCACCAAAAAAAAGGAAGCTGACTTCCTCGTTTCTCCGGTACTAAACGGTGAAACAATCCCATTTGCAACTGAAACAAAGCTATGATTGTTTTCCACAAACTAAAACTACACTTTTTTGCACTCGACGCGCGTTTCGCTAACAACGTTAGCATCATCAGGAGACGATAAACAATGAACTTAATTAATCTACGCTCTATCTTGTATACAATCCTTTAGTGGGCGGAGATAAGACTAATAATTTTTGATTGATCAAGATTTTTAATCCTATCTCCCCTCAACCAAAGAATAAAGTGTACTAAACGGGATGGGTCCTCTATTTTTATTTAAACTATTTCTGGATTTAATGATTTCCATACTTTCATATGCATTCAAAAGTCTTTTGTTTGGTACACTTTTTAGAAGTTTTAGGTTATCTAATGTGAATCTATGATTGTTTTCAAAAGCATGCTCAGCCACACTTGACTTTTCTGTTCTTCCGTATTTTAAGTGTGCTAAGTGTTCTTTAAAACGTGTTTGAATAGAACGTCTCGTTTGGCCAACATATTTTTTGTCACAATTCATGCAACTAATTTCGTAAATTCCACTTGTTTCTAGAACTGTAGTTTTATCCTTGGGATTTCCTAGTAAGCTTCTTATTGTGTTACCGGATTGATATACTAATTTAAGACCGGCGTTATTAAATACTTTTTGTAATCCTTTCGTATAATTAGGATTATAAGGAATCGCAGGTATCTTTTTTTCTGAAAAAAGTGGAATTCCGAAAGGTCTTTTGAAAAGAATGTCTATTTATCAGCTTATTTATTAAGCCTTCGTCGTAACCGTTTTCGCCAGCTATATTCCTAATCCTATTCTTTTCTGCTTCAAATCTTTCTTTGTTTAAGGGGAAATTTACTAATCTATATGTTAAAAAGTGCAAACTTGCAAGCTTATGTTGTAAGCAATGAAAAGAGTCATTTGGAATATACCTGTTGGTGGCCGTTCCTTTTCTGTATAGGTCAAAGTCTAATTTATTTTTATTTCTTATAACTAAAGTGCCTAGAAATGGCAGTGTACCGTTGTTCTCTGTTTCATAAGTAAATTTAATTGTGGGAAATTTGTTATTTATTTTTTCCATAAAATTTTCAACACTAGTTACTTTAGTGTTGAATACTGCAAACACATCGTCTACATACCTAAACCATACTCTGGGGAAATACTCAAATTCTTTACTTATATCTGATTCAAATTTGCTCATAAAGAGGTTTGCGATAAAAGGTGATAAACTATTACCCATTGTGGTTCCTTCTAATTGCTGGTAGTAGAGTTTTGTTAAAGATAGGTATTCTAAAGTCTGTTTGCCTTCTAGATTGTTTTTTCTTAGTAGTTCCTCCAGGTATTGTAAGGTATTGGGTATCGGCACACTAGGGAACAACGAACTAACATCAAACGAGATTAAAATTTCACCTTCTTGGAGTGAAATATCTTTAACTTTGTTGATAAATTCAAGGCAATTTTGAACAGAAAAACCTTTTTTCCTTTATAGGTAAATTTTCAAACTCGTTTGCTAGCCATTTTGAAATGTTGTAAGTAGGTGATCCTACAGCAGAAACTATAGGTCTAACCGATTTTCCAGGCTTGTAGATTTTTGGAAAACAATACAGTTTCGGCATAGTGGGATTGCTTACTTGTAGCTTATATTTAATATTGTCAGTAATAATATTGTTACATTTTTTAATTATGTTTTTTACTTCGTTAATCATTTTTGGTAAGGGGTTCTTTGGGACTTGTTTGTAGGGTCCATTTTTTATTAGGTTATCTACCCTTTCGAAATAATCTGTTTTATCTAATATAACAACTTTATTACCCTTGTCAGCCTTTAGATAGAAAACATCTTTTTCTCTCAAACTTTTAATTGTTTTATTGTGATTTAATGTACTATTTTTATTGTTTTGAGAGATCTGATTTTAAGCAAGCATCTCGCACATAGCCCTTGAATGTATGTGAATATGTGCCTTCTGAAAGATTAGAGATTGAACTGAAGTAAAATATCTGGGAGTGACCCTCGATAAAACACTTACATGGAATGCGCATTTGGAGAAAGTATAGCAAAAGGCAGCACTGTCTCTATGGGCGTGCAAACGTATCTGCAGTAAGTCTTGGGGCTTAGCCCCAAACAAATGTACTGGCTGTATATAACGGTAGTTGGACCCATGATTACATACAGGGCAATAGTTTGGTACACGAAGGGCAGACAAAAGCTGGCTCGTGCCAAACTAACAAGCATCCAACATCAAACCAGTATGGTAATATGTAGTGCTATGAGGTCTTAAATGCCTCCTAAACCTTCCTCCTCTACACGTTGTCTTGGAGAAAGAGGCTATGAAGGCAACCTACAGAATCATAGCCAACCAGTGGGGTGGCAGGGCAAGTCAAGTAGTACCAAACCCTTTAACGCGGGCAATTGAGAGCCACTGCAATCTAGGACTGTTACCGGAGCTAATGCCCGCAACAGTAAACAGCAAAAAGCTATACAACATTATTCTCCCAGATAGGAAGGGCTGGTCGTCCAACAGGACAGGTTTCTCAAGTGAAGATAGCTGCTGGTACCCTGAAGGATTCAAAATGCCTTCAGGCGTTGCATCCGGAGCTTATTGTAGCCGGGTAAATGTCAGGATTATACATAGCCTTGGACAGATGGCTACAATTTTCCAGGCGGAACTCTTTGCCATTGAAATGAGCGCACTTTGGAAGATAGATCATAACTGGCGCAACAGATCAATAAAGATACTCTCCAACAGTCAAGCGGTCCTTAAGGCTCTTGAATCCTATAGGTGCTCATCGAGAACCGTTAGAGCTGCCAGGACACACTGAATACCCTTGGTCGAATAAACACTGTGTCGCTGGTATGGATTCCGGGACATTTTGGGCATCGGGGAAATGAGACTGCCGACCAGCGGCCGACAAACTCATTGAGATCACCAGGCAGGAGATCCGGACAATGGTTAATCTATACAGCGGACACTGCAGGCTGAAAGTACCATTGTACAGAATTGGTCTAAGTGAGGACACCGAATATAGGCTCTGTATGGAGGATAACAACACGACCAGACATGTGCTGTATGAATGTCCGACCATTGCTCGTCAGCATCAACGTATTTTCGGTAAACCTCACATCGACGGACTGGATCTGAAAGATGCTTCTCCAAAGCAAGTTGCGAGTCCCTTTAAGACGTTCAATATTCTGTAGCAACAAACAATGTCAAAATCAACTATGCCAGTGTTTGCTAATAATTAATTATGTATTAATTCCATGCGCTTTTAAAAAATTTCCTACTCTTCATTTATGGGGTGTGTAGCTTGATGTCAAGGCGCACCTCCCCCCCCCCCCCAGTACTCTAAGAAAATAGATTTGACAAAAATTAATTATGCCATAATTTACTATCAATTATGTACCAATTTAGTCTCCTTTTAAAAATGTTCCTACTGCCTGCTTGATTTTGCCAAAAATGCTGATAATATTATAGTAAAAATTTTTGAATTTTTCGATCAGCTAGCAGGTGGGCTTTCCCCCAATCTCTTCTTTGACTTTTTCCGGTACAAAAGATTGTTGAGCAAACCTTGGCCCGCTAACTGTGTTTTCGGTTTATCAATCTTCTAAATAAAATCTGATAGTTTTATTTAAAAAATATATTCGAGGATTATCAACGACCTTATTCCCTACCAAAATTGTTTAAAGTTGTAAAAATCAACGACCCCCCATTTTCCAGTAGAACCACCAATGTCGGTAATTATTGCTTGTGTTTTTTCAAGAGGCGAATACTTTTAAGGGTATAGTCCCTTTACCTTGAGCGTAACGTGCCTGGAGGGGCGAGCAACAAGTGTTATCTTATTATCGTATGGAAATGAATATAGTGGAGTAAATCAGTCCTAAATGAGTTACGGACTGAGAGTTTCTTCCGTTTTGCTCGAACTTCTTATCCGATTATTAAAAGCAACATTTCGCTTTTTCGAGGCATTTTCTCATGAAACACGAGCAGCACAGTCTTCGTCCTTTGTTACGCTTTACGAGGGCTGGAAAATTGATGAATTTAACCGCAGGCCATTCTAGTTAGTCTTCCAAGTTTTTCTTTTATGGCCGATACTTTTAAACTTTTTCGTGTAAAGTTTCTTTTCTATATAGTTATGTGTAAATCAGTAATGAAAAATAGATTGCTGCAATTTTCAAATTTTTGCTGCACAAAAAGAACAAAAAAAACATTTTTAATTCGGAGGTACTTTTTGGTCAAGATTTTAACAAACGAATTTTTTGATAATTTTGGTTTGGATGTTTTTCACTCGCTTCGGCAAAACTCGCTGCAGACGTTAAGAAGACCGCAGATATAGTATTGTGTCGTATTCGAGCGGGTGTCTTTGCTTTTTTTTATATTACACCGCAAAAATGTTTCCCAGACCAAAATACCAAAATCTTACTTATTTTATATATATAATGGTTTATTTCCAAAAATAATAATAGTACAATCTAGCTATTTAGAAAATAAACAAACAAACAAAAGGCACAGAAACAATTTGAAGTTGTTTGTTAGTGCTATTTTTTACTCAATCTTCTACTTAGTCTTACTAACTCAAAGCTGGGGTTTAATTGTCTCTATTAAATTCGGGTTTGTGAGTCACAATTGGGGGTTGTCACTTATTAGCTCTAGTAATGCATTATGATAATTATATTAAAATAAATAAATATATTTTTTTACAATTATATTTTAATGTAAAGTCATACAAAATTCCTAATACAGGCCCTATCAGATAAAAGAAGACATTTTTGTAAGTTAGTTTTAAAAGATTTTTCATGTATAGTTTCCTTTGGATAATTTGGCAAACAATAGTGTAACGTTTTATGCCCTATTTCTTTTGTACTTAAAGTTACCACCAAATAACCGCTTTTACATCTGGTGATTATGTGGTGTGAATTAATACCTTAATAAAATATCTTACATCAAAAACCTTCGCCTCAGTGAATAATTGGTTGATAGAATATATTTGGTTTTTTCAAAAATAATTTTTAGGGCCCATTTTTGGATTACTTCTGAGTTTTTGAGGTAACAGTCTCTTACGCTGCCTCAACCTGCAATTCTATAAGTCAGTTGGACCCAACCATAGTAAACAGTTTAAGTTGTTCTCTGTGCAAATATGATTTCAAATGTGACAATTTCGTCACTAAATATCGTATATTGGATGCTATGTATTGAACTTGTTTACCCCATATTAAATGTTCATCAAATATTAGTCTAAGATATTTAATGTGATTTACTCTCGAGATACTAACATTTTGTTCTGTGTTCAATAATTGAAAGTTTGGTAAGTTATTTGTGTATGAAGAAAAAAGTAAAAAATTTGTCTTTGATTGATTTAATACTTAATTTATTTCCGCTTTACGTTTCAATTCGTTCCATGTGATTCCAAAATAAAAAATGACATTGTCATCGGCAAAACTTATAACATGACCTTGACAGTTTAATTTTAGCAAATTAATAATGTAAACAGTGAATAAAAGAGGTCCCAGAACTGTCCCTTGAGGCACTCCGCAAGTCACAGTTCTAAGGCCACTATTTAATCCATCAATATTGACATATTGTTTTCTAACTTTTAAATAACTTTAAAGCAAATTAAAGGCACTGGCTCTTATTCCTATTTGTTCAAGGGATTTTATTAAATTATTTATTTTTTAATAAATCGACAGTATCAAATGCTTTTTTTAGGTCGACACAAACACATAAGCATGGTATTTTTCGATCTAGAGCTTTATAAATTTTTGCCTGCTCTAAAATCAAACTGCTTTTCTGATAACATCTTGTGTTTTTTATTACTTTTTCAAATATTTTTGATATATTTGAAATCAATGATATTGGTTATTTATAGCTACAGTATTTTTCACACGAAAGTTATACACATTGATTGTCGTCATCTGTCAACGAGAATTTTCAGTTTGACCTTTATTTTTTTGTTTCTCCCTAGATTCCTGGCCATATGGATAGGGCCTCATCCAGAAAATTTTCGATTTCGTTTAGTTTAAATTTTATCGTGAGTATTGATTGTAATAGAGGGTTTTTGAACCATTTTTTTGCCAGTTTTCTAGATATGGTCAGGGCCACAAGTGTTGATCCAATACATAAAAGTAAATAGTGCGAACTCTACACCATAAAAGGGGCTGGTTATGAAATCTTAAATGAATGAATCTCAGACATTCTTTGGGGCACAGGCATGGTGGACGCACGCATTGGTCATTTTTGGGGCACATTAGGCATATAGCCGCAAGAGTAGCAAGACCGATAGAAGTAATTTGTTATTATTTAAAATATAAAAACTGCATATTCGTAGCAGCCTTAGTTGTTATGAATTTATATCCATACCCTCACCAACCTTAAATTTATAAAACAGCAGCTTTGGATTAAAACTTCAAATTATTTTTTTCTCAAAATTAGAAGACATTAAGTTTATTATTACAAGGTTTCATTTAATTTCACGTCTATGTAGTCAAAATCTAGCAACTCAATTTTGACTAACTTCTAGATGTCCGATTGGAACTATTTGACCCTCTGGAGGGGAAAGTTTTTCCGATTTCAACCAAAATTGATATATGGGATAACGATTACACACAGATTTTGAAAATTCAATATGGTGGATTCAAGATGGACGATTTTTGGTCACAAATTATTTTTTAGATTTATATATATATATATATATATATAAGAACCACTTTATGCCAATTTTGATTGAAATCGAAAAAACTAAATATTTTTCCCCCTCCACTTCCCTCGTTAGGGGGAGGTGGGTACTTGATAATACCACATTATTATATTGTTACCGGAACTATAAACGCTTACCAAATTTGAAGACAAGCGGATGTGTAAAAGGCAGTTAAAATTGGTAAGCAAAGCATGACCAAAGCTCGTCTTGAATCCGCCATATTGAATTTTCAAAATCTAATGAAAAATTCGTATTCCTTATCCCCAAAAACCCCCATATACCAATTTTGATTGATATCGGACAAACTTAGATGTTTTCCCCTCCACACCCCTCGTAAGAGGGGGCTGCCTAATAATACCATGTTATTGTATTGTTAACGGAACTTTAAACGCATACCAAATTTGAAGATATTCGGATATGTATATTTCAGTTAAAATTGATTAGCAAAACATAACCAAAAATCGTCCATCTTGAATCCGCCATATTGAATTTTCAAAATCTGATCAAAAATTCGTTTTCCTTGTCCCCAAAAACACCCGTATGCCAATTTCGGTTGACATCGGACAAACTTAAATGTTTCCCCCCCTCCACTCCGCTTGTAGGGGGGAAGGCGGTGCCTAATAATACCATATTATAGTATTGTTACAGGAACTATAAACGCATACCAAATTTGAAGAAAATCGGGTGTGTATAAGTCAGTTAAAATTCGTTAGCAAAACATGACCAAAAATCGTCCATATTGAATCCACCATATTGAATTTTTAAAATCTAATCAAAAATTCGTATTCCTTGGGCTGTAGATACAATTAAAAATACAAGCTACTAGATACTAGTGACAGACTTTCAAAGCCGTTAAATCAATGCTGTAAGTTAAAATAAAAATACTAAATACAGTGACAGATACAAAATACCAAAACTTTGGTATACCAAAGTCTTGGTATTTTGTATCTTGTAATTTTTATCTTATTAACGAAAATGGTGCAAAAAACTGAGGTTAGAAATCACTGTAATTTATATTTAGTCGCTTGTATTTTCAATTGTGCCTTCAGCTTTATCCGCAAAAACCCCCCGTATACCAATTTTGGTTGAAATCGGACAAACTTAGACATTTTCCCCCCTCCAGGGGGTGCCTAATAATGCCATATTGTTGTATTGTCACCAGAACTATAATCGCATAGCAAATTTAAATTCAATCGGACATCTAGGAGTTAGTCAAAGTTGAGTTGCAAGATTTGACCCAAACACATAAACATACATACCTATAGGTGAAGTTAAGCAAAAACTTGTAATAAAAAATTCGCAAAATTAAAAGCCGGTCCTGCATTTCTAAACGTCTAAATTAAATTTAAATTCATAATTTTTTGGGTGACTTCGCTCACCAGTCTGGGTCTCTCTCAGGCATATTGGGTCTGCATCGCGTGTTCTTTTTTATGTTCGGTATACAAATAAAAACGAATATCATGGCCGCTTTGAATAGCATATTCATTTTTCATTCATAAAGTGTCTCTGGCAACGTGTTGTTTCACTCTGGTGCATTTGATTCATTATGAAAGCGTAATATAAGGCTAGTTGAGGTTTTAGATAATTACCATCTGACTTTTATGTATGGAATAATGAATCCTCAATTGTTAGTTACATTTGTATATAATATCGTTAGGAATTAGAGAGAAAATTAATTTTGTGGGTGTGTTTAAATTTTAGTAAACCAAGAGTCTTTTGAGCCAGGGAAAAAATGTAACCAGCGCGCCAGAAAAGATTTTACTACCGCCACTTAATGTTTGTCAAAAATTTTCTGAAGGTCATGCTTTTCGTTATTTCAAAGAAAAGTCTCCTAGAATCAGTGACGTTAAAAGTAAAGAGGGCATATTTGTGGGTCCTTAGATTAGGACCCTTTTCGGAGATGCGTAAACTTTTTGGGAAACGCTCATGTTATTCACTTGTCTTACCTGTATATAGGTACAGCTGATTAGATTAACAAAGATTGATTTAAATTTAAATTGAATACCGAATTTGCGCATTGTTCAAACTGCCCCTTCCGCCGCCATCTTGAATTCGGTTTTCGTTTTTTATTCACCCATATCTTGAGATTTAATCATTCCGCAGCAATCAAACTGGGGTCGTTGGATTTACCAGAGTATAGGTTTCATTTAAGTCTAGTACAAGATTTTTCTACATAAATTGCAACAAATTTTGCCTGCGACGCTAAACGGTAGCGCACCGAGGGGGGGGGGGTTAACCCCCCCCCTAGAAGCCTGGTTATTTGATTTGCGCTAAGGCTTACAAATGAAATTTATGGGGCCGATCCAGCCGTACTTTCCTAGCTATAGCTACACTGAGAAAACAGGGTTTATCCAGAGCGTGGGTTGGCAATTTTGGACTGCCATAATACACATGCCTGAGTTATTCTAGCTGCAGTAACTTCTTGTTTTTGGTCTGGGGGGAACCGACAAAATATTTTTTCTTAAAATATACCTGGATTATGTACTACCACAACTTCAGACTTTTAACCCATGTGTATGGATTGTAGTAACCTATTTTTTGTTTGGAAAGACCATTGCATGTGTAAGGGATACTTTACTTTTATCCACAGCCTGTGCTAGTACAGCCTTTTGAAATGTACTAAATTTTTTGAGTTCTGGTAATTTAGTTTGAGACTGCAGGAACTCACAAATGGTTAGCCGAAAAGCTGCGGAAAGTGCCGAGGTAATCTTTGAGCTGAATCGCGTACCTACATGTTTTAATTTCATTTACGATTCGGCAGCCTGCAGCACAACATCTCGGAACGTGAGTTCGTCGCAAGATTCGCCGCACGGTCCGTCTGACGTAAGTGGTCGGACGATATTTTTCTTGGTTGAATCTAATCAAACCTGCCTATCAACGAACGCGCCATGTGTGTCGTGCACCCATTAGCGTTTTCTTTTACTCGAGTGGGTGAGTGTGCAAGGAATAACCCCAAACTACGGTTTTTTCAATTTGGCTGAAGCTTGCAAAATGGCACAAGATGCCTATAAACTACTCCTTATGGTGTGGAACCTGCAGTCCAAAGTGGAGTTCTAGTAGCTCAGAATTTGGGTTCTGGTAACCTAGAGTTAAGTGGTGGTAATCGAAAGTCTAGTAGCTCAGAATCCTGGGAATCCAGAGTTGAGTTTTGGTAGTTTAAAGTCGAGTTCAAGCAGCCCCAAATTTGGGTTTTGGTAGCCCAGAGTCCAGTTCTAGTAGCTTGAAGTTGAGTTGTAGTAATCCAAATTGTGAGTTTATGTAGCCCAGAATAAAGGTTACTACTACATGTAGTAATATTAGTTTTATGAGTTCTCCGAACCACAAAAAATAATTGCGTAAATTTAACCCCTATTCGGGGCTTGCATGACTCATGAATGGAAGATAATCAGTACACAGGTCTGGGCTGTCCCCTATTTGCAACACGCTTCGGGCTAGGAAAACCCATATTTGAGTTATGCCAACCCGAGTTTTTCTCAGTGTAACTAACTAGCTTCCCAAATGTTTACAATTGACACAATCAAATAACAGCAGAAATAAAATATGTAGGGAATAAAATACACTTTAATTTGTAACAAAAATCTCTAAAACATCATAAATGCCAAAATTTTCATCTTTATGATTTCTTGTCATTTTGAGTGTAATTTTCGCAAAATTTTTAACCTGCGGCGCATTTTAGCGTTTTTACAAACAATTTAAGAGTCCCCCTCCCTCCCCCAAGTCAATTCCTGGGTGCGCCACTGGCTATCACACCACTAATATTTACGATTTTAATTTTGAAGTTTATCAAAAACCTATTTAAATATAAAAAAAGGTTCTATTTTGTTTATTTAACCTTCTGAGAGTGTTCTGTATTGAGGCCTAAAAAGTCTGGTCACCCTAACTTAACCTAACTTATACTGCATATTTTTTAATTGCTTGGGAATATCAGTGCGCCAGTCGTATAAATTAATGTCAGTGCACTTATTTTCTCAAAAGAATTAGCTATTAAAAAAGGAAAGATAAGCACCAAACTAATGAGAAGCTCGAGTCTGCTGTTACACTTTTTTTCTCGCTAAATATTATGTAGTGAAACTATAGCTCCAAGATAACAGCTTGTTACATTATAATATTGTCCATAGAAAATCTTATGCGAACAAATTTCCCGACAGTGTTTTTCTCATTCTGCCTAATTGACTCATAGAGCAGACATTTCGAAACAAAACAGTTATTGAACGTTCTTTATACTCTGGGGACATAAAAATTTGCTCGCTATTATATTGAAACTATAGCGCATAACAGCTTATTACATTGTGTAAAGCCCTCGTAAAAAATAATAGTAGGGCAAACAATTTGGCTCGTTCTTCTAACACATAAACAGACATTAAAGTGGGAGAATGAATTGGATTATATTACACAGAGATGAGAGCTTTACCTTTTACAACTTTGAAGTTATTAGATATTAGATTTGAGCTGCATGGTGTAAATGATTTCACTTAGACTAAGAATATTTAACGACCAGCACCAACATGCTTTCAGTTAGGTATGTCAAATTTGTCAAATTACATTACAAATGTAAAATATTGACACCAGCTTGCTTTTTATAAATACAACACCCTATATTTTGTTGCATTTTCAAATTCTTTTTTTTTTCTTATTTCAAAAATTTATCATATGCCCATGGTATGATAAATGTTTTTTAAGATGTAGCGCAGTAAAATTTAACCGCTAAGGCACTGGTGCACCCAGAGGGGGGTTTGGGGTGAAACCCCCCCGAGAAGTCTGGTTATGGTCATATTTTTACTTCAAATTAAGTTTTTTTATTATTTATCCTTAAACCCCCCCCCCCCCCGAAGTCAATTCCTGGGTGCCAGTGGCTAAGGTGACTATGATTTCATCTATCGTAACTTTTATGACATTTAACAACGTTGACAGACATAATTACATATTCTGTAATGTAGATGAGATCATAGAGAGCATATTATATATTTTTGAAAACAGAACAAGAAGGAGGAATGTAAAAGTGCAACAAAATACAGGTTGCTGTATTTAAAATAAGAAAGCTGGTGTCAAAATTTGACATTTGTAATGATATTTGACATTTTTGGCATACCTATTCTAAAAGGTCGCAAAAAATTATACAACTTTTGTTTAAAAAAAATTGTAGCATATATAATAACGGACAAAAGTAGGGGTTACATTTACAATAAACATCCTGTGCCTCTTTTATTGCGTTGGATAGATTTGGTTTTGGATAAATTAACTTACCATAACTCCATTTATGTGTTGTTGTGATCTCTCTTGTGGACAATTTACTCTCTGTCCATGTGTTATATCGACTCAAACTAATAACTTGCTTTAGTTTAATCACTACTGCTTCATCTTTAGCTTTATAGTGACAGTAATTATCACTTAAAATTTTAGGGCAATATTAACTAAGGACTATAGCTTAAGGAAAGTTTGGTTTAAATGCGCCGAAAATTTGAGAAAATTACATTAAAAATGCAATTTTTGAGTCAAATTAAACTGAAATCGTAAGCATCAACGTATCATAGCAGTCAAAAATTTTTAAGAAAATTGCACTGCATTTTTTGTATTGTAAAATTTCAAATATATCAAGTGTTTCAAAGCGCAGCAGGCGAAAATTTTTAAGAAAGTGACACTACAAATGCCATTGTTAACACAAAATGAAACCAATACTGTAAAAATCAAAGTTGTTAAGCGCCACAATTTATGCCCTACTTTGGATTTTCTAAATATTTTCGTTCCTAACCCCCTAAAATCCGCACTTTAGTGTGTTTTGTATTAATTGTTTCAGTTATAAAAAGCATAGATAACAAAAAAACCACAAACAAAACCTAATAGCTAAATACTTTTTTTTGAGATCAAAAAAGCTTTAAGTTGAAACATTACCTTTTATATATCTCATATATAAGATACATATCTCAAAAAAAAGTTCGTTTCCAGTTTTTTTGGGCAAACCGGTCGCTCAATGTCAATTTCAATATGTCTGTCGATATGCAGCAACGCTAAGCCCGTCAGACGAATTTCCGTAGTAGTGTTTTTAAGTACTTATATTTTCAATCTTCTGAGGCAGGAGAAGCTTCTTTCTGACGAAGCATTACTTACTGAGAAACATCCAAGAATGTTTTTATCGACGGAAAAATATCGCTACACTTGTTCATTGCCTCGAAAACGTTATCATATATGTTTTGATTTAAGCTTTTGCCTACTTCTGACCAATATTGTTTCCAAATACTGACTTCTCCCAATAAAAGTTCAAGAATTTGTGTTTTGTTTATAGTTTATAGTATTTGAAAACGCCATTAGTTAATTTTGCCCTGATTTTGGCTTCACGTTGTATAAAACTTGGTATGAATATGTTCAAGTCAAAAGTACTTAGAGTCTCGTTATTGAACCTTTACGTTATGTCCGGAATGATTTTGTTTAAAACTTATTTATAAATTGAAACTCTATAATACTGTTCTGTATTTCTAATATTGTTGTTTTCGTTTGTTTCAAACTGTCCCAAAATATTGTGGGGGGATTCTAGAATGTCTTTAAAGGAACGTTCTGCAATTTCTCGTTTTTTCTCCAAAGATTTCGGGGTTATCACCAGCATCTTTGTGGTCTACTTTTTTCTGAAGCAAAGGGGGGGAAGGCGATCACCACTCCCCCGCCTTCGCTGGGACCACTACTGGTTAAAATCTATAAACAAAAGGCAAGGTCTGGGCGATTGCTCCCCTTCTTTTACTGCTTCTGCAAAAAATCCTAAAATTACGTTACTTTCCGCGACACCTATCGCGCAAGAATTTACCGCGAACGACTTTTACCGCGCAAGATCACTAAAACAAAAAAAAAAACAGTTGACAGATATACATTTGAATGAGGCGAATCCCTAACAACCTAAAAATGCATTTTTTTACTTGCGCAGTTAAAGCCGCCTTTTTTTTAATTTGCGCTCTAATTCTTCACAACTGCGAATGAAAGAACGGTCACAAAAAAGAAGAGAAGGTCGAAATTAAAATTTGGCAAAATTGGCGTTACACTTGTTTACTGAGATGTAACAGCATTTTTCTCATCGAAACGGCAGCGAGCGAAACGCCAGTAAGGTTTGTCTTGACAGTTTTTAGTTATTCTTCGATAAAAATATATGAAATGAAAATTGCAAATTTAGTTTCTCATTGGTGTGAAGAAATGTGTATGGATATTTTTTCTCATTTGGAAAAAGGGATACAAAAATCTGAGTAAGACACCCAATTAACAGAGCATTTTTAGTTAAAAGGCCTACTATACAGGGACAAACCCATCTCCAATCTCCTTTTTTCCATTTTTTTTTTTTTTGAAATACTGGGAAAACCTGTGTGTGTGTGTTTTTTTCTTGCGAAATCACTTGAATGATTAAGTAAGTCAAAAATTCCAACAAGTTTTACTCACAAATTTAAAATAAACCCGCATAATTAGATTAAAAGCGACATGCGGTGCATAGTCCTAAACCTTAGTCTATCTTATAGCGGTTTCCATTGGTAAAACTGGTGCGCCACCAGTGCACAACTGAGTCGGTGCTGCTGTTCCATTGGGGTGCACTTTTTCAGTTTCACTTTTTCCTGCCTTTATATTTTACATCAAAACCCACTTATCAACCTCAAAAAGAGTTTTTCAATGGTCCTAAGATACTTTTATATAGATTGAGTTAAGTGTTCTGGTTTGGGTGCAGTTTTTTTCATGTTCCATTTAATGTGCACTCAGACTGCCATGACGCAATTGACAGCACCAAGCCAGTGTTAGTGCACTACGAGTGCCGCACCTTTTTTACCAATGGAAAACCCTATTAGTAAATACGGCCCTTACAGTTTATGTGGTTTTTTGCTGGCTTTGTCGAACTTTATGTTTGTGGTGCACAACAAATTTGACTTCTTCGATTGACTAATTCTCCACAAGCCAAATAATTATATTTTTGTTGACCTCTTAAGCCCGTTTTTGATAATGTAAGCTTTTGTACATATTTTTCGGGATTTTATTATATTGTTCGTTCTTTACTCGCTACACTCTTTCACAGTCCTGGCACACCCAGTCTTTGGCAGTAGCCGGATATTATCATCTCTTCCTCTGTTCTCTTGTTTCAACCTGCGGTATTTCTGACTCGCGTCTACGTCGCTGCTCGTCAAAATGTTGTTTTGTGTCCGGTTAGTATGCTTGTGGCCAGTCCTATCTCTTTGCGGCTTCTTCGCAGTAGTCATCTACTTCTAGGTGCGTCTTACCGGTCCACAAATTCCTTGGACTTTCTACGCTCTTGTTTTTAGCTCCATGACCTGGCTTGTTCTTCCACCTTCTCATTGCCTGGACTCCTCTTGTGCCCCGAAAGGTCACCATCAAATCTGTACAGGTTTTTTACACCTGATAAATGCCCAATCTATTTTACTCAAATGATGACTGCGGCACCGAAATTCCACTGCTGATAAAAAGTTTCATAAATTACCCTTTCTTTTGCTTCAGAGTTCTTATCAGTTAAAAACGGAGATATCAATGATCTCAGTAAACTCCTTAAGCAATTGGTGCGAAGTTTATCCACCAATTTCTCGCCATGCTGCTAATACAGTCAGAATTTAATTTGACTTCGCTTATTTGCCAGTGATTAAATCGATTTCGAGTTAGTGTACACATCCTAAGGGCATTAACAAAACTCCCTATCCAATTTTCGCAGAAGAAAACCACAGAACAAATTGTATTCGTAAGAGGCTTCAATTAAATTATATGACTAGGTACTTAAATTATTTTTGCAATAAGCAAGCTTGTTAAATTTCAAGAAGCTTAAAAATAAACGCAATTTATTTTAAAAACCACGACCCTCCACTAAGGCATTCCAGGAATCTAAAGATTTTTGTGATAAAAGTGGACTCAAGAAGTGGGCGAGCGTAGTACCTTTGACTATATAAACGCTATAAGATAGGCAGCCTGATGCTAATAAGCGATCCACATGGAAGAGGGCAGAAGCTTGAAAATAAAACCATGACCCTTCAGTAAGGCATTCCAGGAATCTAAAGGCTTTTGTTATAAAAGTGAACATGGGCGAGCGTACCCAAGTAACATTTATTTTTTTATAATGGCCATCTTATAAACCCCTTATACGAGGTATCAGTTTTAATAAAGGGATACATTACTACTTTCACATCAGTTTAGTTTTAAAAAACATCTTTTAAAACATTATCTAACCCTTTATGAAAACTCAAGCCAAATACAAGTAGTTTTCAAATGGTTGTTAGAAAATAATTTTTAGCGCATCCAATTTGATTGGATACCTTATTGATTAAAGCAGTAGTTCCCAAAGTGTGCGCCGAAGAAAGAAGAAGAAACCAGGGGCGCCGCCAGGCGCTCCTGATAAGGTAGAATTTTAATTACGTTTGGCAATGCCGGCGCCGCATCCACTATTAATCAAGCCTCGAGCCCGAGAGCGCAGAGCAAGTTTCTAGAATTTCCAGAAGCCCGTATTCGACCTGCGCGTTGCTCCACAAGAATTTTCAGGAGCGTTCTTTGACAGTATTTAAGTTGCCGTAGTCCGCTTTGCTAGGTTAGTTTACCGTAATAGGAATTGTAAGCGGTTGAACTGTTATGATAAATAGAAGTAGTAATAGAAAGTTTTAGTAGTGATACAAAATGTTGTGATTTACGAACTCAGGACACATAAACGTTCCAATATCGGATCGGTTGCTTCGTTTTTTCGTAAAAAGTTAGTCACAAGATGGAAAGATTTTTATTAAATAAGGAAATTGATAGATCGAGACAGAGCGATCAAGCATGGACAAGTGACGGAGGAGTAAAAAGAAGGAAACATCGCAAATACGATGATAGCTATTTAAACTTTGGTTTTACTTCAGTAGAAGTAAATCATGAGGAAAGACCGCAGTGTGTGCTCTGTTTGAAAATTCTAGTGGTCGAAAATATGCTCCCAAGTAAGCTAAAACGACATCTCGAAACCATTCATTCTACGATGGTTGGAAAGTCACGCGAATTTTTCACAAGAAAGTTGAAGAATGTTCAAAAATAAAAGAACGCGTTTACTTAACAAACTTTAGTACCTAGCAACAACATCGTGGCGAAATGCAAGAGACCTCACAATATCGCAGAAGAACTTATTTTACAGGCTGCTGTCGACATGGTTATCATTATGATTATGAATCGGCGGGAAAACTAATTTCAAAGGTACCTTTATCTAACAACACTATTAGTCGAAGAATCCATCATATAGGTGACGATCTTAATGATCAATTGATAGAGAAAATGAAAGGCAAGGAATTTGGTCTGCAACTTGATGAGGCTACTGACAGTCATAAAGATGCACACCTTATTTGTTACGTACGCTTCCTGGATAATAATATTATTGTTGAAGACCTTCTTTTCTGCAAAAGTATCGATGAAAGTGGAAAGGCTTAAGACTTGTTTCAAATTCTTGACAAGTTTATAACAGAGAATAATTTAGATTAAGTGTATTGGAGTTTGTACTGATAGCGCTCGATCAATGTCTGGCCGTTATGGTGGATTGCAAGCACTTATTCGCAGTAAAGCACCGTATACCATGTGGGAAGCACTTGCATCGAAGTCGTTGATCTGTGAATTGAATTTGGTTTGAAACGTATCATAGACGTAGTTAACTACATAAAAACTAGACCGCTAAAAACCAGACTATGCACGATGGCTTTCACGTGGAAACGTCTTATCCCGTACATTCGAGCTACATCAATAATCCACTTTTTCCTGTAAGAGGAAGGTCATGCAAGCTCCAGATACTTTAAGAATCCCGACTTGCTAAAACTGGTATATTTGTGCGATATATTTGACAAAATGTCGAAAAATTTGCATGGATTCAAGATCCTTTCCATGCACAATCTCCACAGAATTCACTTCACTAGAAGAAGAGAGTATTATTGAACTCTTGCGAGGATTCTAATCCCCTTTGCAACATACTATTTATGCGAAGGTGGATTTTCAGCTGTATCTGTGATAAAGAGCAAATATCGTTCAAAGATCAACGTGGAGCAAGAAATGAAAGTGGCAGTCTCAAGCCTTATTCCCCGCTTTGAAAAAATGTGTGCAGATCACCAAGCTCACCCATCACACTGATTTTTTTTTCGTTCAATAATAATGTATTCTTGTGTGTTAGGTTAATAATAAACCTATATGAGTGTTAGATTGAAGTTGTTTTCATTCATGTGTTTTGTAACTAGTGCCAATATATTTACAATGGTGTTAAATAAAGTGTTGTACAACGCTTGCGCTTTGCAACTATACAGTAGGCAAGTTGCAAAGCACATATTTTGTACATTTTACATATGCAACACTTTGTTGGAGACAACTATATATGCATATTGCGAGTAGGGGCACCCTGACAAAACACTAAACCTGTAAGTGCGCCGCAAACTGAAAAAGTTTGAGAACCACTGGATTAAAGCATATAGTATGGTGTTCGCTTTCCATTTTAAAAAGTTACTAAATGCATTATGCAAAATGTTTACAGAAACGATAAAACTTTTGATGGACATTATGTTTCGATAAATATTTATAGGTAATAATATTATAATATTTAATTGATTTTTCTATCGATTCTCTACTAAGAAATCCTACATGCCACGTCGACTTTATTTTGTAGAATTAATTTCACCTTCTAAAAATATGCGTGCTTGAAAAAAACTGTCATTTAAAGAATTTTTAACTAAATTTATGGAGAAAAAAGTAAGGTTAGTTTTCTTAAAGTTCCTGTAATTCAAACAATAGATAAAAATTAACAAAATGCAGGTCTAACGATTAATAAATCATCGATTTTTACATAACTAACTTTAAAGTCAAAAATATAAAATTTTTGAATTATGAAACAGTTTAGGAAAATGGCTGCCAGTCAGATATTTCACGTCAAGTTTTATAAGGGTTATCAAAACCCAAGAAGTTATAATTACCACCATTGGATTTAAACCAAAAGTTTTATAAGGGGAGTTTCTAAAATATTTTGCTAACTATTTTTATAAAACTTGAACCACTTTAAGCTTAAAGTTTTATTAGAATAGTTTTGTAAAAGTTTTGATTAAGATCTTATAAAATTTGTCAATTTTAAACTAAAAGTTTTAGAAATGTCATCAAAAAATTTTGATTGCTAAATTACAAAAGTCAAAAGCCAAAAGTTTTATGGGAGGCTCTTCGAAATGTTTTATTTGCTATATTACTTAGACAAAAGTTTTATAAATATAGTAATAAGTATATTTCGATTGCTAATTTTATCGATTAGTTTTTGAGATATTCACTTTCACAGTTGCATGAAGAAAAACAAAAATATTTTTTTAAAGAATTAATTTTTTTATTTTTTGAGAAATCCCGCGCCACGTCGACTTTTCTTTTGTTAATAGTACATTTTATCATTGCATTTTTTCTTCTAGGATACATTCCTGCGAGAGGTGAAATTGACCTGTACAATTTGAGCTTATTTAGATAGTAAATATCTCAAAAACTAATCGATAGATTTCCGAAATTTTTATACGATTGTCAAGACATTCAAGAGACCTTCAAAACAAGGTATCACTCGACCCACTTTCCCTATTCAAAATATAGGGGTAAAGTTTACCCCTCAAAGGGGATGCGCGCTATAAAAATTTCAAGTGTGCAAAAAGTGTCCCCTTTACCAACAAAATCGACGTGTTTCAGCATTTTCTCCAATAGTTTACAGTTTTTGAAAAAATCCAAGTGAACCCTTTTAAATGGCCAACCCTGTATAAACGCTATAAGACCCTGATACTAATAAACGATCCACATCTTTTCCTGATGACTCAGCTTTGCTGTCAGGCTCTGTTGATATGCTGTGATCGTTCAGCACAACCTGAGAGCAGGGCTGAGGCCAGGAAAAAATGGTGGATCGTTTGTTGGCATTAGGATGCCTATCTCATAGCAGTTCTATACACAAAGGTTGTACTATAATCGTCTAGAGGTCCGACTTTGTGTTTCTTAATCCATCGATGACGAGAAATGAACCAATAAACACGGTCATAATCAGTCACAAAATAGAAAAAAGGTATGTCAAAATGCTTATTCTTTCCCAGGAGGAGACAAAATAGCAAGGGACATTTTGAGAAAACTAATGTGTAACTTTAACATTTTGACCAAAAGTAAGGCTACAGGTAAAAAACTTGAAAATAATCATAATATATTTTTTAATTTTTTGAGAAAAATATTTAACCAGCGTGGGCTCATCAGTAGTTTCACTGGTCACCCTCCACTATACATCATAATAATGATAATAGTGGAGGGTGACCAGTGAAACTACTGATGTTACTACTCATGATAATGATAATAGTGGAGGGTGACCAGTGAAACTACTGATGACCCCACGCTGGTTACCCAGGGCGAAACATCGTTTAATCATTTATCTTTTCGCTTTGATCTTTTGTGTGTTCCTTGTGGAATTTTCGTTATTTCCAACCAAGATCTTTTGATCTTTTGTTTTTTAGTTTCTTTTCGGTTGAAGTAACTGATTTTAAGGTTTTTTAACTTCTTTTTTGTTTTAATTGCCTTAGGAGCATAATCCTACTGGAAATATTAACACGCCAGGACGAATTCGTATCAGGTAACTTGGATAAGTGCCAGTGCGGAACGATGCCTATTTGTGAGTGGTTCAAAGTTGGAAATCAAAGTGTATGATGGTGTTTAATGATGTATAGTGGAGGGTGACCAGTGAAACTACTGATGACCCCACGCTGGTTACCCAGGGCGAAACATCGTTTAATCATTTATCTTTTCGCTTTGATCTTTTGTGTGTTCCTTGTGGGATGCTCTTCCAAGTTTGAATTTTCGTTATTTCCACCCAAGATCTTTTGATCTTTTGTTTTTTAGTTTCTTTTCGGTTGAAGTAACTGATTTGGATGTTTTTTAACTTCTTTTTTGTTTTAATTGCCTTAGGAGCATAATCCTACTGGAAATATTAACACGCCAGGACGAATTCGTATCAGGTAACTTGGATAAGTGCCAGTGCGGAACGATGCCTATTTGTGAGTGGTTTAAAGTTGGAAATCAAAGTGTATTATGGTGTTTAATGATGTATAGTGGAGTGTGACCAGTGAAACTACTGATGAGCCCACGCTGGTTACCCAGGGCGAAACATCGTTTAATCATTTCTTTTTTCGCTTTGATCTTTTGTGTGTTCCTTGTGGGATGCTCATCCAAGTTTGAATTTTCGTTATTTCCACCCAAGATCTTTTGATCTTTTGTTTTTTAGTTTCTTTTCGGTTGAAGTAACTGATTTGGATGTTTTTTAACTTCTTTTTTGTTTTAATTGCCTTAGGAGCATAATCCTACTGGAAATATTAACACGCCAGGACGAGTTCGTATCAGGTAGCTTGTATAAGTGCCAGTGCGGAACGATGCCTATTTGTGAGTGGTTTAAAGTTGGAAATCAAAGTGTATGATGGTGTTTAATGATGTATAGTGGAGTGTGACCAGTGAAACTACTGATGAGCCCACGCTGGTTACCCAGGGCGAAACATCGTTTAATCATTTCTTTTTTCGCTTTGATCTTTTGTGTGTTACTTGTGGGATGCTCATCCAAGTTTAAATTTTCGTTATTTCCACCCAAGGTCTTTTGATCTTTTGTTTTTTACTTCGAATTTTCTTACATTCAAAAAAATTAAAAGAAAAAAGATCAAAAGTTTACCAAAGTTGTACTTTTGTTTAAAAAAAAAACGCATACATGCATTTTTCCTATATCGCAAAATTTACTTTTCTAGTAGTTTATGTATAACTTTCCAAGACGGCTGGCCTGTAAGGAGAGCGGCCACTTATTTTGGGCTTGATAAAATGACGATAGTACGATGGAAAAAGCGCTGGATACAGAATAATTCGCTGAATAGAAAACATGGATCAGGACGAAAGCCTGTAAGTTCTGAGATATAATCAACTATTAACAGGAGAATTAAAAAATCTGAAATTTCCTGTCGAGTTGCTGCAAAAAAACTTTTTTTAACGGAAGAACAAAAAGAGGCCAAGGTTATTTTTGCATTAAATAATGTTCTTCTGGGAGAGGGTGGTCTTCACAGATGAAAAGATATTTCAGTCATCTTCGAGCAGCAGAAGAATTTTAGTGAATCGTCCAACAAATTCTAGATTTGATCCAAAATACACCAACCAAATTCAGAAAGCTGGACATTTTTAGTGAATATGTGGCTTTGGGTATGTTTTGGCAAATCGAAGGAAGATTCAACAGTCAAAGATATGAAGTTAAAACTTCCAAATCAGTTACATCAACCGAAAAGAATCTAAAAAAGAGAAGATCAAAAGATCTTGGGAGGAAAGAACAAAATTTCAAAATTGGACGAGTGTCCCACAAGGAACACACAAAAGTCCAAAGCGAAAAGGCAAACAATTAAATGATGTTTCGCCCGGGATGACTAGCGTGGGCTCGTCAGTGGATTCACTAGTCACCCTCAATCCAGACATCATTTAACACCATCGCACACTCTGACTACCAACTCTGAAACACTCACAAATAGGCATCGTTCCGCATGGTACTTATTATAAGTCGCCTGATACGTCAATCAAAGATATGTTGAGATTCTAGAGGATGTTATGTTGCCATCTGTGCAGATGTTTTACGAAAACAACGACTTTTTTTTTACGCCACTGTAATAAAACTGAGATGTGCGCTAGATAGCCTTGTTCTTTCTACGTACTTAGATGTAACGTTTGTTTATATCGGTTAAAAAATAAGAAAGTTCCGCAATTTTACATTTGATGCCCCTTTCTGATCATGGGTCGTTTTTTAGTCGACGGAATAGAGTTTTGCCAAAAATTTAAAACTTTCTGACAATCTAAAAGCCATGGAAAGTCTTATTTCTTAACCGATTTAAACAAGCGTTACATGTGTATGCATTAAAAAAATAAGGCTATTTAGTGCAAATATCAATTTTATTACAGTAGCGTGCATATTTTTTTTCCAATTTTAAAGAAAAAACAGTTTTGGCATTAGACTTTAGAATTTTTTCCGACATTTTTTGACGAACCTGTATCCCGTCGAATAAAGTTGACTTAAGTGAGAAAGTCTTTTATCACACAAACAGCACGAAATATAAAACTGTAGAACTCTTTTATTTCTTAACCGATTTAAACAAACATAACGTGTAAATACGTAGAAAGAATAAGGCTATTTAGCGAACACCTCAGTTTTATTACAGCGGCAAACATAAAAATTTTCCAGGGAGGTTCAAAATTACCCATTTTTCAAAACTGTCCGCCATCTTGAATATTAAGGAGATGTCAGTTTCGACATTAGTTGTTTATGTTGGAAATTTGGAACCTTTGGTTGCACTAAAACAATCATAATTTTGTATTAGTTGTTTAGTTTAATTATATTATCCTATATTATCAATCAGGCCCGTGCCCGTGGAGATAGATAGATTAGTTCATTAGATTTTTTTAGAAGTTTAATTGTTTGCATGACTGACACTATGGGTCCGTTTCTGCGAGCTTAACATAGTTATCATGGTTCTCTTTCTCTCAATGCATTCGTCTGAGAGAGATCCAGCATACTATGCTTCAACCCCGCATAATTCTCAGAGGCATATAACTATGAGATACTATAATAATAATGGCCCAAGTGTCGCAAAATGCATAACAATAATAACTTTGAAAAACAAAGAAAATTTAATTAAAAATCAGGGTTAGCCGTGGACAAGGCCAAAGACGTAAAAGCTACTGCGCATGCCTAACGCTGTATGCTTGCGCCCAGAATATTTTTTGGCTCTGCGTTTTTTCCAGGCTTGATTGGGAAAGTTATTATCGCTACGGCTATTTTTTTCGGAAAATGCAAGGACAGGGCCGTTATATTATACTGTCCAACAAATTTTTGTTTTTGTTTTCTTCAACTTATGAGTTAATTCCTACCAAGTTTGGGTTGCGAAAAACGAATATGACAAAGAAAATTTTTTATTAGCTCTAGCTTCTGTGATAAAAAATAATGAGTTTTTCATTTAATAAAGATTATGGGATAACGAAAAATATTAATTATGTATGCTAACAATATTAAAAGGTGTATTTTTAATGACAGTTACACACTATAAATGACAAAAAAACACTCACCGGTGGTTGAATATATGAAGAATTAATTGGGGGCTTCATGAGATCGCTGTCTTTTGGCTTGCCCCTTGTAAGTAATCTCTGGAGCATCCCTATACATAAACCAGCAGTAATCCGCGAGCATTGCTTCATTCAGCGCCCCTGATATCTCCGTTCCATGAGGGAAATATTCTGGTGGAATTTTTGAATTCAGTGGATAAAAATACTTAGGAATTAGCTATTTTTGAGCCCGAAACAGTTATATATGGTAAGAGGTAACTATCTCAAGAAGATAGATTGCGGGGTCAAAGGGTGTACAGGCGGGTATTTTCCTTGTATGCTGGATCTCTCTCAGACGAATACATTTAGAAAAGGAGAACAATATTAACTATGTTAAGCTCGCAGGAACAGAGCTTTTGGGAGAAACGAAGTATACACCTACCTTAACTATCGTCCCCATAGAGCATGGAATTCGTCTTGAAGTCAGGTGGTAACAGCTTCTACTATCTACTATGAAAAATACGGAAGCGATAGATTCTAGTCACCCCTGCGCACGTTAAAATATTTACTTTAAGTGTCTAATATCGGTTACAATATCCACAAACTACCTACCTACATGATTACTGTGGAAACTTTTGATGCCGCTACGTTTTCCGACATATAAGATTAAAATCGTTATTCTTTAAAAATACATCCTGTGGGAGATAGAGTAGATATTGTTAGGATATCCACTTGGCAACTTGATTAAAGTGGTTAGAAGTATGTTTTTTTTGCTTATAAAAAGATCAAGATAAGTCATAACTCTCTGTTTAGTGTTTACCTTAAAGCAGGAAATCTTGCCGAGCAACGGCAGGAGAGATCGTTAGTGGTATGAAACTGAAAAAAAATAGTACCATACCTGCCGTCGTATATTTGTGTACTTTTGAGTGTTATTTCTAACGTATTTTAAGCTTAAAAAAATACGACTGTATAAAGAGGTTCATACAAAAATTATTAGTGGGATTTACTAAGATCTAAAATAGAACCTCCCACAGATCTAAATATTTAGACCTGTGGAGGGTAATAAATTTTAAAACCAATTTAAAAAAAAAAACATACAGAAAAGACACAAAGTTATTGATTATTTTCTATTGGTATTGCAAAATACCACGAAAAGCTAATTTTTTCCTCAAAATATATCATATTTTAGGAGAAAATGCTCTAAAGCTAATACTTTTTGACAGGTTTCAAAATGGCAAATGGTGAATACGCCAAAAATTTGGCACAAAATAGCTATATTATCTGTATTTGAGGTTATAAAGTTGGTAATTCTTTAAACCAACTCTGGGGGGTGGTTTAAATTTAAAGCCCCCAAAAAGTACCGTTTTGTGTCGATTGGTAGTCAGTTTGTTTATAATTTCTAAAAGCAGTCTTTTTTGGGAAGATAAATTTACCTTATTTAATACCCCAAGATGTTGATTAAACAATATAAGATCTCCAATTTTCTTTTTTCAGAACAAAATAAATGAAGAAAAAAGATAAATGAAGGTCACTGATTATGCACGAAGAGTATTACCAAACAAAAACAAAACAACTGTATTAATTTATTTACAAACTGAAATTAAAACATTGAAGGAATCTAAAAGCTTGACCAAAAAACTTTCCCCACATAGCAAAAGTACATCCATACAATGGATGTCCGATATATATCCAATGGACATCCATCAGAAGCGTTTATTTATCACACTTGGATGTAACTTAAAGAATGAATACATATACATTACTGGATGTAACTTTAATTAATTAACACTTTAAGAAGTCTAAAATTTGCCAACATTCTTTTGAAAATGATCATAGAGTAATGTGGGGAGAAACCAGTATATTACAAAAAGAACCAGACAAAATTAAACGAAAAATCAAAGAAGCAGCTTGCATCTATCTTAATGAAGATGAATGCATAGCTAGCATATCAGTTGATATAAATACAGTTTGGCTTCCAATTTTAAAACAAGATTTTCAAAAAGGTTTCTTTAAAATAAATTAAAAAATAGCATTGATGTTCTTTGGGTTTCTAATATATTTTTTCTTAAAGTTAGTCAAAAGATAATTTTTATAATTGATATCTTAAAATAAAAATTTTTACTAGTAATGTGGGGAGAAACCAGTATATTACAAAAAGAACCAGACAAAATTAAACGAAAAATCAAAGAAGCAGCTTGCATCTATCTTAATGAAGATGAATGCATAGCTAGCATATCAGTTGATATAAATACAGTTTGCCTTCCAATTTTAAAACAAGATTTTCAAAAAGGTTTCTTTAAAATAAATTAAAAAATAGCATTGATGTTCTTTGGGTTTCTAATATATTTTTTCTTAAAGTTAGTCAAAAGATAATTTTTATAATTGATATCTTAAAATAAAAATTTTGTATTTTTATAAAGTAATCTAAAATCGAAAACACTCAAACAAATATAATTTTGATTTTAAATTTTACTAAATTCACCCAATACCTTGTTGGCTACTATCGACGCACCAAACTGTCAAGTTAATATTTGAAATATATATCAGTCAAAGTCAGTCAGTTGTATGACAACAGACAGATATTTTAAAAAAGAATCGAAAAAAGTTTTTGAAAAGGATAAAATTCTTTGATAACGGCAGTAGAATTTCTGCCGAAACGTCAGATAAGTACTTAGATTCTAGTTAGGATTTGCGTGTGTGTAGGCAAATTTTTTATCTTATTTAAAAACCACTGACAAACGAACAAATTTTTTTCTTTAGGAATTTACGCAGTGGGTTTTAACATATTTTTGAAAAAATTTCCTTAACTTAGTGGCGAAAAACCCAAAAAAAGTAGTTTCGATATAATTGTCGCTTGGGATTTTCTATGGGTACTTCGAAGAGCCACCGTGAAAAGTCAAACATCCCTAAAAGTGTGGGGGCCCCTAGAGCGAAATTTTTGACTGACAAATCGTTGCGGTTGTTGCCATAAAAAGAAAAAAATACTGATGTTTTTTTCCTTATTGCTTTTTCTTATTCTTTCGCCTTTCCCGACCTTATTCCAGCCATACCAATTTCGTTCATGTCTTCGAAGACCAATATTTTTTTTTGGGTCACATATATAAATAAAAAGAACTTTACGGGCTTTACTTTTCAACCCTGCGGGAAACAGGAAGGGGCGGCAGGAGATATATGTACATTATTTGACTTTCTGAAGTAAGATTGGAGTATTTTTTTCTTAAATTGTACTATATTTAACTGACTGTGGGTAGTGCTAAGAAATGTGAAAGTGTAACATCTAAAATTTGACACATCAATAATGAAAAAAATCCATCCCGCCTCCAGTTTTTGTAGTTTATGGCATTATAAAACTAAGTAAATAGTTTACTATTCAAAAATCAGCTCTTAATAATCCACATAGGTTTATTTGTTTATTTTCGCACTTATACAGCCCCTAAATAAAGGCAAAAATTTAATTTTTTGAATTATTTAGTTTTGTAAAGCTTAATTTAAAAACCTAAACTTATCCCTTTGCTGTTTAAAAGAAGAATTTTTAACTTTAAGTAACAAATAACGTTAATTTGAATTATTCTAAAAAATTTTATAAATACCCAAATAACAGCTCCCTAGATAAATGAGAGGTAACTTAGTTCTTTTGTCAATAATCCTAATAGTTAAAATACCATTACTATAAAAAATACCCCATTTTATTTAATTTTTTTTATGAAAACAATCCCCCAAAAGGGCGAGCGGAATGAAAGAACTCTATATTTGTTTCTATCACAGTGTGTCCAATTCTACCGCATATAAGTATTTGAAAGCTTAAGGGGTTCACACATTATGAAACAAGTTGCGATACATGCATCAGTTCTTTATATATAGAGTTATATATATAGAGTTATATACAGTGCGGACGTAAAAAGTCCCCCCCCTGCTAACTCTTAAACGGATTGATGTATCGACTTCAAATAAAAACCATGTGTAATGATAACACTTTTTCTACTTTTTGATGTATTTTTTATAAGCGTCATATTGACGTAAAATAAGGTCACTAACTACTTTAAAATTTTAAATAGAAAGGGGGTCGAGTGAAACATTGTTTAAAAGGTATTTTAATTCCCTATTTAAATTTTTATTTTTTTTAGAAATCGGTTTACGACTTACACAGTTATGATTTTTTTTAAGATAGTTTACATATTACGTATAGTATTACTCAACAATAATAAAAACTTTAATTTGCTAGTGACCTTATGGTCTTACCATAAAAAATTTATTTAAAATGAACTGAATTCGTTCAAAAGTAAGAGAAGAGGTGGGCAAACTATAGTTACAAATGCTTATAACTCTTATATAATTAAAATTTTTAATAGGGAATTAAAATATCTTTTAAACAAGGTATCACTCGACCCCCCTTTCTGTTTGAAATTTTAAAGTAGTTAGTGACCTTATAGTCTTAAGTCATTATGTGGTAATATTGTTATCATTGTTATCATTAAGCATGTTTTCTATTTAAAGTCGATATCTCAATTCGTACAAAAGTAAGGAG
This sequence comes from Oxystoma pomonae, assembly GCA_963921995.1. Classification (NCBI taxonomy): domain Eukaryota; kingdom Metazoa; phylum Arthropoda; class Insecta; order Coleoptera; family Brentidae; genus Oxystoma; species Oxystoma pomonae. Next base: position 15,093,461 of record OY998173.1, read on the forward strand.
AGGTGCGTAAACTATAGTCGGAAAAACTCATAACTCTGTAAGTCGTAAACCGATTTAAAAAAAAATAAAACTTTAAATAGGGAATTAAAATACCTTCGCAACAAGGTATCACTCGACCCCCCTTTCTATTTAAAATTTTAAAGTAGTTAGTGACCTTATAGACTTACGTCAATATGCCGTATAAAAAATACGTCAAAAAGTACCAAAGTGTTATCATTAAATATGGTTTTTATTTGAGGTCGATACCTCAATCCGTTCAAGATCTAGTAGGGGGGGGGGGACTTTTTACGTCCGCACTGTATACCTAATTGCCGTTGGTTCACTTTAAAAACCCGTATGTTTCGAGTTAAAGATCCAAAACATTTTTTATGCTAGACATGCTCCTATCCTGAAGAAGAGTAAAACCGAAAATCAAGCGGGTAAATAAAAACTTCGGACGAAATTAAGTGTGCCGAAAAACTAGGAACTGTATATCGACGTGATAAAAATTGGAAATTCGACAAGAGGTTTAAATTTGATGGATTTTGTTCTACGGGGAAATCTTCCGCAGGGTAATCATATAATCGAAAAATTCTCCCTGATTTGTACTTGATTTAACGAAAAATTGAAAGCAAATAGAGTGCTTTCTTGATCGTTGTTTCGTTTAGCTTAATCCAGCTCACCCATTTTGGTTCAAATCGGTTCAATGGTTTTCGATGATAATAATCACTTAATAAATAAATAAATATAATGGTCATATAAATTTACGATATTTTATAATTTTTGACTAGTAAAAGTGAAACGCAAATCCCGTATAGAATTTCATCATATTTCACCAACCAGTGGGTTTATAAAAGTTTACAATTTTTTATGATTTTTAATATGTCAATTCCTCATAAAGGTTTAAGAGATTCTATAAGATCTACCTACAACATTCTAAAATAAAAAATGACGGCGCAACTTTAACAGTGGTAGTAGTAGTAATAGTAGTAGAAGTAACATATTATAGATTAGTATAAACTATAAACTGCGACAACCTAACCCACTATAATATTATAACACACCTTAAGGCGCAATTACACAGACGAACATGCTAAAATAAAAGCTCCTGCAAAAGATCTAAAATTTTTTGCGTGAACATTTTTGTGAGCTTTTCTTTGAACATTTTGTTCGGGTAAATTTTTGAGCAAATTATTGCTATCTATTTTGGAAACATATTTTTAAAGATGAGAATAAATAAAATTTCACATCAGTGATCACTGATCTCAATTCTTTAAAAAAATGGAACACCAACTTTTATTTAAAATTTTTGTGAAAAAAGCCGACGGCAAGCGAAACATTATTCTTGGCTATCAGTTTTGTCACATGGATTAGGGTTACTTATAATATTTTTTTTCTTAGGGTTTTCCCAGGATTTTTTTGCCCGGGGGTTTTTTTGGGATTTTCTTGCAAGTTTTTTTTTATTTCCAAGGGTTTTTTCCTAAATTCAAAAAACAACCCAAAAAATATCGGCAAAAAACTCAAAACTTGCACTTTTAAGCGGTAATCCGCGCCTCACGACTATGAGGAGTGGTGGGGAGGGGATTTTTTTTTAACATATTTTTGTAACTTTACTTTACCCTTAGCTTTGATTTTTTTTTTCATTCCTCACACCAGATTTAACTAGTTATTTTAAGGCTTAAAAAAGCAAAAGGTTCATGAAAATGCTGAAGATAGATATTTACTGTCAATTTAATGTAATAATCAAGGTCGATTACTGGCACTGAACAAACAATATTCAAAGGAGCAACATTCCGATTCAGAAGTCTAGTTTATTACTGCTAAATTATATTTTTTTAGATAAGGGTGGGATCGTAGGGTTGTAAAAGTGGGTAATAAACGGGTGTTATTTAGACCGAACGTGCTTTTGTTCATATATTTGAGATTTAATAAAATGTATATAGGTTTTTTAATTTGACTTATTGTGTATTAACCTAGGAAGTAAAATAAAGAGATATTCTTTTAAACGTAAATTTTTATCATTACATTTTACAGGCAACATCCATAAATAAGTGCCAATTATTATTTTTTTATTCTCGTTTTTTTACAACCCCAAAAAAGTTACAAGTATACTAGCATATCCCCTATAAAAATCAGGTCAATCGAAGTTGCTTATGAGGTAAAATGTGAATTTCGAGATCAAATCGTTTTATCGTTTTTCCGTCGGAAAGCACTTAATTAAAAATACCTTGTTTTAAAACTTAGTCTTTCTATTTTCAGTTAAGTTCAATGAATTCCCATAAAACCATCAAATTTAAATTTGTAAGATTTCTATACCAACATTTCTTCAAACAAATTTTGCTTAACATTCTCTCCAAAATTTCCGTGAGTCTTTTTGTACGAGATTTTGCTCGGACTTTTTTTTGAACATTTTGCTCAAGAGGCTCGTGTAAATGTTTGTCGGCATTTCAACATATAAGGAAAGTTTGTCTATGTAAATGCGCCTTTAGACTCTAATAGAAAATTTTTCTCGTATAAGTAGTTATTTGTCACCAGAAGCTGTGAGCGAGATGTTACTTTGATAATTTTGATTCTATGAGATTTCTTGAGGCATTGTTTATAAAAGCCTATAAGATTTCATAAGCCAAAAAAAATTGTTTTTTTGTAAAAGTATTTTCGACAGATGCTTTTATAAGTTCAGGTGGGTGAAAAAAAAATTTTACGACTTAAATATTTGTTTCTAAGGGCATATAGGTTAGGGCAGGTAAGATCGTATTACTTTGATAAGTTTCTATAAGATTTTATTTTTTTTTGTGGTAATATTTACGACAGTATTTATAACTTATTAAAAGTTATGTCATTAGTCATGGTATGATCGTAGAATATGTCAACTTAGGTTAGTGACTTGTCATTGTAATTCATATTTGTCTAATAAAAAGTTATAAAATTCATCTCTAAAATAGTATGGTTTTCTGATCTACAACTAAATAAATAGTACCTGCACGTACACATTAGAGTTTTGAACAATAATTAAGTAAGTATAGCTTTTTTAATTAGTTTTCAGGTGGTCGAAAAAAGTTGTTGTGAGATTTGTCTCTTTCAAAGGCCTTAGTTACGTATTAAGTAATAGTAAATTTATTATAGAAAACTAGTCCCTTAGATTATAAAATGCCCTAGATATATTCAACCCTACAGTAATATTTTTTTAAAGATAGATACATACTAATACTAACTCATAGCAAACTATTAATAAAACAAGATGTTTATGAAAATCTTGCAAATTTTATTAGTCTGGCTGATCATAAAAGTCTCATAAAAAATGTGCTTATACAAACCCATTCAAAATAAAACGTTTTTATTATAAAATTGTATGCATATTTATAAGTCTGTCAGATTATAGGATCAGGTAAAAAACAGATATATGAAACCTTAAAAAATCTTACCAAAATCAAAGACATAACTCATAAATTATTACAAACTTTAATAAACCTAAAATTTTACCTCAAGAAGTCTTATAAATTCCATAAAAACTAAAAATCAGGTGTGTTTCTTATGAGATTTAATGCGGTTTTTTGGCAGGAAATCCAGAATTTTATTTGATAACTTTATTTTCAACTTTATCATTTTTGATAAAAATAGAAGTCAGAAATTCGTTTAAAACGACAAAAGATAACGCGGTGTTGTTTATTTCACATCAAGTTGAGTTAGAGTGATTTGGGATTTTCATAACGTTCTGTTTAGCTTGTGCTTTGTTGAATGTCGATTTTTTGGGAGTGTCTAAAGAGCCGACAATTCAGCTGAATAGTCGTGAGGCTAAAGAGACGACAGTAATTATTAAGTATATTTTTAACTAAATGAACCCAACCTAACTGAGACAAATTTAAACCAAAAAAAACGCCAGACCAGGGTTCAGGGTCCTTTAGGTGTTGTAGTGTGTTTTTGGGTTGTTTTGGCTTTGAATAAGTTGGTTTGAGTCTGTTTAGGTTAGGTTGGATTAATTTAATTGATTTAAGTTTGTTTAGGTTAGCTTAGGTTAATTTAGTTTAAAAAAAATTTAAAAAAATAAAATATGAAAAACACATAATAAATAATTACTGTCGGCTATTCAGCCGAATTATCGGCTCTTTAGACACTCCATCTCTTTTTTCCGGAAAAAAGGTAATGTCAACCGCCGACATGTGGCACCGTACTGATGAGCACCACTAGTGCGAAACTCGAGTCTGCGAACGAGCATTCACTCAAAAAATATTATATATATATATATAGTATTATACAGAATATATGGTGTGCCTATTCAATAGATGACATAAAATCATGGTCCTACGACGTTTTCAAGTTGACATATATTGTGCAAGTATAAGAAGGGTAGTTTAACCCTGTGTTTCCAAATTTCCAGCAAAGACGATGAAAGTTCAAACTTAAAATCTTTTACTTATAAAGTTTTTTAATTATTTTATATTTTACTTTTTAGTGTAAATAAAAAGGAAACTACATAAAAATCGGCCAACATAAAGAGAGGCAGCGGCGTAGCGTGGGGGGGCAGGGGGGTTCCTCGCCCCCTCCGCCCTCTGGGTCTTGGTGCCCGTTGGGTGCCCTCAGCTATATAGTAAAACAGTAAAAATTAAATTAATATTTAAAAAATAGTAATAAAACATTTTTATTTTAAGCAGTTTATATTTTAAAGACGCCCACAAATAAAGATTATTTGTAAGCAGTGTATAATAAACGTCAGTTACGCGCGTCTCACTATGTAACAATTACTGACCAATGAGTAAACGATAATTGCAAGTCTTTCTCTTTTGCCGTGAAAGAAAATATGTTTTTCTTGTTTTCCCATTGGTTTGAAACAGTGGTTTTTATTCTCCTGTGATTTATTGCAAAAAAAATTAAAAATTAATTGTGGAAAGTAAAAAAAAATTCGAAAAGCGAAAAAGGTTGCTGGAAACTTTTGTTTTTTTTGGAAATGCTCGTAATGTGGAAAAAACGTAAGTGTCCATATCCAATTTCTTTCTATATTTAAATCTGGTTCGGATAGGTAGTTAGGTTGTTAATATTAGTATTCACCAATGTTTATGCTATACCATGCTCACCCAAGCGTAGCAGATCTGGACTTAAAAATAAATATATTCTATGTGACATTGAATACCCTTAAAGAGAAGCTTGAAACAAAATTAAACATTTTTTTAAAATTTCCCAAAAATTCCATTGTCTAATTGATGTAAACGATTCAGAAAATAATTTAAGATGTCTGGCTGACTTAATTTTATTTATAGTTCAGATCTAGAAAAACTACTATAGATGAATATAAATCATTTTGTTTGTTGATATCCGACTCAAAAGTTGAAATTGGGAAACCCAAAAAATTTTTACCATTTATAATAAAAACAGTTCGAAGAACAGCTTCCCAAACATTTTCAAGTTATACCAAATAATAAATACAATTGCTCCTAATTGTTATAAAAGAAATAAAAATTGTGAAAGGTCACAAATGACCGAAGACAACCTGAATGAGTATGCTATAATTAGTATTGAGCGGGAATATAGCCATACTATTGATTTCGATGTGATACTGGATTACATGAAGTCAGTAAAAACATTACATTTTTTAACACTATACCTATAATAAATTGTGAATATACTATATATACCTAGGTACCAGCAACTGTGGTGCCCTTCTGAGCCTTCGCTCCCCCCCCCCCGCCTTTTAAGTCACGCAACGCTGCTGAAGATAGATGCAAAATTTGCCTTCCCAATAGGGGGTGGAATAGGGGAGTTCGGTAGTTTTAATTAAATCGGTAGTAGGGAAGATGATGATGAGTAGTTGAATGATAAAAATCTGTTCCGTCTCACTTTTTTTTTAAATTAAGAGGTATTTGGTGAAATGTAAATCTCTAAACTGCATGTTCGTACTATCCTTGGTTCAAAAGTTATGGATTTTATAAATATATTAATCCCCTCTCACCTCGTCAACCACCCACCACCAAAATATTTTTTGGCTCTAAAATTAGGAAACATTGCATATGTTTGTAGCAGCCTTGGTTTAAAAGTTATGGATTTACAATTTTATTAACGCTCTCTCACCCCCTCAACCACCCCCCACCAAAATATTTTTCACCAAATTAGTTTTTTCTACACGATTATACATAGCTTCATTTTAAGTTAGGAAACATTAAGCAAAACTTAACGCTGAAAACTGCATATCCTAGCAGCGTTTTTGTTTAAAATTTAGTATCAGCCGCGCTCCCCTTTAACTACCCCCAACGTAGTTGACAGATAAATAGGCAGATGGGCAGATCCTGTGAAACTAAATAAAATCGTTTAATAAGCATTCCAAAGCATAACACGTAGTGCTCATTTTCATTCGAAACCACCTATGTGAATTTGGGTCATTTATTTACTGTCCGTCTTTCAATTATTAGTGTAGCGTTTTGGTGATTTAGTCCACTAAACGCCGGCAGATTGCTAAAGCCACTGGAAGCAAAGCAAATCGATACCCTCTCATCTAATAGAGTGGTGTTGTAATCGAGAACCTGTATCTCTAATACCGAGTATACTTAGTACTGACTCACCTATATACAGGGTTCGTCAGCTAAAGTTTGGATATAGGAATAGCGTGAGTTAGGTGGGAACGCTTTTTAAATCAAATGTACTAAGAAAGATGCCTATAGCTACGCGATGTTATCAAGTGGACAATTTAGGAAAAGCTGTGTCGCACCGAGAGGGGGGTTAAAACCCCCTCCCGGAAGTCAATTCCTGGGTGCGCCATTGGGAAAGGTGATTCAATCTTTACAAATTATTAGAGACTAAAAGCCAAACCACCGCGTAAACGTAACCTAGCTCTGATATCCAGCGCTCTCATTGGAGAAAACCGGCAGAGGTGGGCGTTGCCACCTCGACTACAGCGATTTTAGCTACCTGGTCAGGCGACGCGACGCGACGTAACGATACATCACCCTAGCGCCCGTATCTCATGAAAATTAGTCTCGCTCGACGTGCGATTGACAACCTCTATCGGATCTGACCAATGAGAGCGCTGGATTTCAGAGCTACGTTATGTTTACGCGGTGGTTTGGCTTTTAGTCCCTATTAACACCACTCTTACATGCGTAGCTTGCGAACCGTTACCTCGAATCGCCCAGGCGCGAACAAATAAGAAACTAGGTTTTAATTTATAGCGCTCTCGTTTATTGCTCTAAAAGCACTTTCGCGTACTCCAAGATCGATCCGAAAAGGATTTGGATGTTCGATTATGTACTCCTACTCCGAGAAACGTGTTCGGTTTTCCAAACCTGTTACTCCGGATAAGATAATAAAAGAGTTCGGTCTCTAAAAGTCAGCCGGTCCGGACGGAATCTTCCCAGCCCTGCTACAGTGGGACCTAGAAACACTACTCACACGAGGAGAGTGTTCAGGGCCAGCGTAGCCCTGAGATACATTCCTATATCCCGAAACCTGGAAAAAAGAACTACACCACGGCTAAATCCTTCAGACCGAATAAGATAAAATAGTAGACAGGTACTAAGACAGGAGAGTGTTCAGGGCCAGCGTAGCCCTGAGATACATTCCTATATCCCGAAACCTGGAAAAAAGAACTACACCACGGCTAAATCCTTCAGACCGAATAAGATAAAATAGTAGACAGGTACTTCCTGGCTAACAAACCATTCCTTAAGGACCAGCACGCGTACAGATAGGGCAGATCTACGGACTCAGCCTTTCACGCAGTAGTGCAAAAGGCAGAAACGGTACTTCACCACAAAGGAAGGAAGGAGACTTCGACAAGGTAAGAACGCGGATTATAACATCTGCCCTTCAGGAAAGAGGAGCGGAAGCAAGTCCGAGTGAATGGGTCAAAACCGCGGTAATAGAGAGGGAAGCACAGGCCAGCTTAGGAGAGTCCAAGGTGAAGGTGGATGTGACGAGAGGCTACCCCCAGGGTAGCTGCTTGTCTCCCCACTTGTGGTGCCTAATAATGGATGATCTACTGAATCGCCCGACGCAGGAGGGATTCGACACACAAGCATATGCTGACGACGGTGTAGTCAAAGTGAACGGCCGCTTTCTAGCCACAGTCTGCGAAAGAATGCAAAGGGCGGTAAGAATCATAGAAGACTGGTGCTGGCAGAACGGTCTTTCAGACCAGACAGAGAGCAGATCGAGATGATCCTATTCACCAGAAAGAGGAAACTGGAGAGATTCAGAGCTCCCATAATGTACAGCAGACCCCTAACTTTGGTATCACAACTTAAGTATTTGGGAATGACGATGGACAAGGGACTTAAGTGGAGCGAGCATGTTGCCAGAATAACCGTTAAAGTCCAGGTAACATTGTGGTAGTTGCGCCGAGTGGTCAGTGGTCGGTCGAAGCTGGGGCATTAGCCCGAGGATCCTACACTGGAAATACTTGGTCATCATAAGACCAAGGATCCAATACGAATCAGTGGTCTGGTGACCGGCTGTAGAGAAACTGACCATATCCAAAAAGCTTAAGAGCCTACAAGGGCTCTTCTGCAGAGGGATAACCGGCGCAATGAGGACGATCCCCATCTACGCCCTGGAAACAATCTTGAGTCTCCCCTCGCTTCCAATTTGGATCAAGAAGAAGGCGATGGCGACGCACCTACGATTAAGGGACCAGGAACTATGGAAGGGCAGACTGCCAGTGAAAGCACCGCTTAAACCATAGAGGTTCTTTAAAAAGTACAAGGTCACAATACCAGAACGGAATGAGTGACAAAGGGAAGAATTCGGAACGGAATTAAGCATAGAGGCGACGGTCTGCTACACGAATGGCTCTAAATTGTCAGCCAGGCAGGCAACAGGCACAGGAATGTACGCGGAAAGCCTAGAAGTTCAGAAAAGTTATCCACTTGGAGAACATGCTAGGGTGTTTCAAGCGGAGGTGTATGCCATTATCATGGCAGCAACCCTACCGGAGATCTGGAACGGCAGGAGGGACATATATACATATGCTCCGACAGCCGGGCTGCCTTCAAGGTTCTAAGTGCACCCAAAATAGTCAGTAGTCTGGTGGAGGAGTGCGCTGAAACACTGCAAACACTGGCTCAAGACAAAAGGGTGACACTGATGGGGGTTCCAGGTCATGGGGGAATACCAGGAAACGAGAAAGCGGACGAACTTGTCAGACTAGGGGCCGAAACCCAATACATTGGTCCGGAACCTCTTCTCGGAATAACAAGGAAACAGGTACAGAGTGAGCTCAACAAATGGGCGAACAATGAACTGAAGACGTCCTGGAGGCAAGAGTCAAAGTGCAAACAGTCCAAGCTATTCGTGGATGGTCCGAATGTGGCTCTTAGGCAAGACCCGAAAGGACATTGGACTGCTGACAAGGATGATGACTGGGAACAAGTAAGAATAGTAGGAGATCCCATGTGTCTCGTTTGCGGGCTCGAAGAGGAATCGGCGCAGCACTTGATAGCAGAGTGCGATGCATATGCCAGATCAAGGCAGCTGAAGTGGGGATTTCCCACGATAGAGGAAGAAGAGCTGCCGACATACTGAACTTCGTAAAGAAGGCATAGCGGTAAGGAACGGGGTATGGCAGAAAGAGCTCATAAAGAGGCCTAATTGCCAGGCCCACGGGCCGCCCCTATACTACTACTACTACTCCGGATTTGAAACAAATCGATCTTTCTGCTCCCTCAAAATCGCCAGAGTGGAGGATTTAGAGCAAAATAATGTCAGTTTTTTGACAACATTTTTATTTTATTTTTTTGTTATTTAGAGACTTTTTGTGGGTCAAAACAGAAACAAAAGGATCGAAAAAGAAAGTTTATGGAAATTGAAGAATTGGTCCTCAATTCTTCTACTTCCTCCGAGGAGGAAGAAATGTTTGTCCAACTTGTCCTCGACAGGGGTAGCCCCCAAAAGAGGGTCATAATACGCAATTATCCTGAGGAGCAAGTAGGCACAATAAAAATCATTTTGAAGGCTCGGTACAAGCAACTAGTGTACTTTAAGTTTTTTTTAGTTCAGGGAGTGTTTCAGGATGTACGCGTCTTTTTCGGATATCCAATTTCAAAAATATTCAAACTGAAATTAATAAATATAAAAGTGAAGTTAAAATGTCATATTTCGAGCAATTAAAGAGTTAACAGACCACTAATTTATCGTCACCTTATTTGCTTACCATATTACCGTAATTGAGATAATAAAAAGACTCTTTAAACCACAAAAACAAATTACCGTAACCGTATTCTTTTGCTCACATACAAACTGCTAATGTAAATAGAGTAGAAAAGAAAACAACAATTCCTGTTTTTTCAAATTCACTTTCACAAAAAAATTTAAAACCTAAATAAACAAAAAAAATAATTCTCACGTACCATCAGCCTTTGCTCAAAAATAAATCTTGTTGATTGCAAAAAATAACCGAGCGGGTCCCGTTAAGTAACGTCGCATTTCGGTTCGGTTATTTTTGGATACGGGAGAAAAATAACCGATTGCCGTGTTCGATAATTACGCTCTGCACGAGCGCTCCGGTTGGGATTCAGAGCACCTGCGGGTAGATTCGTGACGTCACTACTCTACTCCGGATCGATCTGAGGGTACGGAAACCCGCTTCTCAGGGTTCACGTGTGTTTCATTTTTTAAACAGACAACTGGCAGATGATACTCGGAAAGTCTTTATTCAAACAATTCAAAAAAATTATAAACAGAAAGGAGTATCCTATGATCTTCATTTTTTTGTAACCACGAACGCCATCTTTGCGATATTATCGCAAACAGGAGCGCCGTCGATATTGCGTCGATATTTTACAGACGAAGTTTTGTATTAAGTACGTCGTACACGTGAAAATCTTGTAATCTAACTAAAGTAACCGTTTATTTTAGTTCACTAAAAATTCCAAAAAAATCAATGCGGCCATAAGTTGATGAAATCATTCAAAAAGTAGTTACGGGGTAATTATACCCTTCCTAGGATTCCTCAAAACTAAAGATTTTCTCTGCGTGACCAACAAATTATGCAAAAAAATCCCTTTTTCAGAGAAACGAATGGCAAAAAAGCCAGGTTTGGAGTGTGACAAGAAATCAATTATTTAGAACAGCTTTAAAGAGAGTAAGAATTAATCCAATCTGCGATAGCACAGGCAACCTAAAGAAGAAAAAGAATGAAAAACTGTAATTTCACTTACATAAATATAAATTTTTTCGTAGTGCTGCAGTTATTTTTTTTAACTCTAACTATTAAAGTACGATTTTTGATCAAAAAATTTAATAAAATAACTGAGGGGGGGACAATTGCTCCTATTGCCTCACAGGATCCACGCCTGCTTCATTTCATTACAGCCTCGAGATAAGTCCTCTAGTGTGTGGTGACTTTAAGCTCGGCTTTCAAACGGTCGATTCGGGAAATCCAGTCGAAAGGCATTTGGCAAAAATTTTCATTTGACGCTTTCTGTTTTTGGACTAAAGTGACAATATTAAAAAAAGGATCAATTTCACGTATTTTGCTTTCGCTGTCTTACCCTGTACATAGAGAGCTGAAATCAGAATGTGCATATTAATTATATGGCCGGTTGCTGGTTGCTACATATAGCTACCGAGTGTATCATTTCGTAAATAGTTATTAAACTTCACTGCTATATAAATTTACAATTTGATTTTATGAATTTTGTACTTTTTTGCCGCCTCCTCGCCCTTTTATTTCTCTAAAAAAAATACCTTTTTAGCGAGAATTTTAAAATTTCCTGCTATAATTTACCTTAGGATATCTGTCTTTGTAGAGACGCGCTTAATATTTTCCTTTAAAATTAAGGTGCATCCGCCGATTCTACAAACTGACTCGATTTTTTTTAGTAGTGTGACCATTTATACTCTTTTTAAGAGTACAGTACTCTCTTTCAAAGCTTTGTACTCTATACTCTATTACATTAGAACTGGTATACTCTTTTTTTCGCATATGACAACAATATTCAATAACTTTTTTCGTGTTTGAGACAATGATGCATTCGAAATTAACTCTGTATTTCGGACTTCCATTGTCTATATTTTATTTATACACGACGTTTCGATCAGTACAATCTCTGATCATCTTCAGGTGCAAACTATAATCTTTTTCTAACGCTACGTACTTATATACTATGGGAAATCAATCAACCGTGAAGTTTCAGAAGTTGGCTCCACCCAAGGAGGGGCTTCCAAATATTTGGAAGTTACTGAAAATACCCTGATTCTGCCCAATAAAGGCAGCTTCAAGGAATTTTCGTTTCTTAGGAGTCTTTTTGGTCATCTATGTATGATTCACCACACTAATAAGGAACTTGAGTAGTAGGGACCCTACTACTAACTTGGTAAATGCATTCCTATGTTGTTTGTTCTCCAGCTTTGTTTTACTAAAAAGGCTTCGAATTGTATTATGAGATTTAAAAGCCGTTTTTATATTAAAGTTGTTCGCTACTCTTCAAATTTTCTCTGATAGTCCTTTAATGTATGGAATTGTAAGGAATATATTTGCCTGGTTTTGGTCTTGTAATCTATGTCCTGTTTGTTGAAATTTAGAAATAGTATATGTTATAAGCTTAAGGCTGTAACCATTCTGCTGCAGATCCTTCTTAATATTTCTTACTTCGATTTCGCCAGTGCTGGCGAAGATTTACATGGAGTGGTTCGAATTACACGCGGTTCATACCGCAACATATAAACCTAAGCTCTGGCTAAGATATGTTGATGATACTTTTATTGTCTGGACCGGGAATGACCAACAAGTTTCAGAATTTCTTCACCACCTAAATAGCATAACACCCACTATTAAATTCACAATGGAGTTGGAGCAAAATTGTCAAATTCCTTTTCTTGATGTACTTGTCAAACGAGTAGAAAGCGACATCAGAACAACAGTCTATCGTAAACCCACTCACACAGGACAATATTTAAATCAAGGTTCAAATCATACTGCTACAACTAAACGAGGCATAATAAGAACTTGGTATAATAGAGCCGTTCAAATTTGTAACAATTCTCATGACTTGGAAATCGAAGTAAAAAACGTTAAGAAGGATATGCAGCAGAATGGTTACAGCCTTAAACTTATAACAGATACTATTTCTAAATTCCAACAAACAGGACAGAGATTACAAGACCAAAACCAGGCAAATGAATTCTTTGCAATTCCAGACATTAACGGAGTATCAGAGAAAATTCGAAGAATAGCGAACAACTTTAATATAAAAACGGCTTTTAAATCTCATAATACAATTCGAAGCCTTCTTAGTAAAACAAAGCCGGCGAACAAACAAATTAAAGAATGCATTTACTAAGTTTCTTGTGAGTGTGGTGAATCATAAATAGGTGAAACAAAACGACCGCTGTCTGTTAGGCTTAAGGAACATCAGACAAATACCCAAAGAGGTGAAACAAAGAAATCAGGAATCGCCGAACATGCATGGTCAAAACAACAGCGGATGAAGTGAACAGAAGCAAAGGTTTTGCACAAGGAGTCACACTGGAAGAAACAAAAATTCCTTGAAGCTGCCTTTATTGGGCAGAATCAGGGTAGTTTCAGTAAACCAAGTGTTGAAATTCCAAATATTTGGAAGCCCCTTTTTGGGCGGAGCCAACTTCTTAAACTTCACGGTTGAGTGATTTCCCGTAGTATATAAGTACATAGCCTTCAGAATAGATTGTAGTTTGCACCTGAAGAAAATCAGAGATTGTACTGATCGAAACGTCGTGTATAAATAAAATATAGACAATGGAATTCCAAAATACAGAGTTAATTTCAAGTTCTTTCTTATTATTTCTATAATTTAAGACAACCCACCAAAAATCAAGGCATATGAAACCCCAAAAATAACATTAAAAAAATTTAAAATCCTAAAGTACTTCCTGCAAAAATTTTTGCCTGCAGCGCTATTGATTCACTATTATTTGCGAGTTTTCCTTAATTCTACACATCTTTTATCAGCGAGAATTAAAGGCGTGTTAAAAAAATGTTCTTAAAACTGTGACAGTGGCGCATATAAAATATTTTTGCCAAGTTTTAGGTAAACAAACAACACGAAATCACCTTAATTTCCTAAATCATATTGTGACCCCTTCCAAAATATTTTTCTCAGTGTGTAACTCTGCTAGTTATTAATTACAGTGGCGGTCATAGGGGCGAGGCAGCTAACTCAACCCATTTATTTTTAATTTTTCGTAAAAAAACATGAAAACATTTTTAAAGAAATTTTTCCTTAATTGAAAAAAAATACCTGTGGCACTATAATGTCATTGATTGTTGTAATTTTAGTTTAAATTTAAGCAGATTTTTTCAACTGCACTCAAAACTTTAAAAACTGGCAACTTTTTACATAGTATTCTTAAAATTTTGGACTGCCAGATTTTAGCAACAAATCTAAACTAAAAACGGAAATGGTTTCGCTGCTTACCCAACCCCATTGCTTTTATATATATTTTTTTATCATGGACGGAAAGTCCTTAAAAAACCATTAAAGATTCGCTTTTAGTTTTTTTCAAAACCTCTTCCCTAAAGCCGCTAGAAGCACCGTTCCATTTAAAATTGTATTATAGTTCCTGTGGTTCCGATTCCACTCATTTTCTTTCATAAATATACTTGAAAAAAAAATCCTTTCTAAACAATTCTTATCTTTAAAACGGACCAGAGAGCAAGTCGAACGTGTATTTGAACTAATCTTTGACAGAGCGCTCGTGACAGGTTGTGATGGGCTTTGGAGCGCCCTAAAACTGATCTGTGACTTCATTACTCTGATCCTGGGCAATCTTCGAGCGATTTAAGAGGAGGATAATCAAAACGCTAACAGTGAGACTTACTAAGATCTAAAATAGTACCCCTCACAGTTCTAAACATTTACACCTGTGGGGGGGGTACTAAATTTTAAAACCAATTTTCAAAAAATACTTACCCATACAGAAAAGACACAAAGTTATTGATTATTTTGTTTTTTTTATTGCAAATACCACAGAAAACCTGCTTTTTTCTCAAAATATACCATATTTTAGGAGAAAATGCCCTAAAACTAATTTTTTTTGACAGGTTTCAAAATGGCAAATGGTGAATACGCCAAAAATTTGGCACATATTAGCTTCATTATCTGTGTTTGAGGTTATAAAGTTGATAATTTTTTAGACCACCTCTGGGGGCTGGTTTAAATTTATACCCACCAGAAAGGATTGTTTTGTGGCAATTGTTAATAACTTAATAAGTTCGTTTATAATTAACTGTTTTTACAAGGATAATTTTCCTTATTTTATATTTCAAGTTGTTCATTAACCAATAAAATACCTCCAATTTTGTCCAGAAAAACGCCATATTTTGAACTCGTTTTCTGCACAAAAAATATATTTATGAGGGCACTACGATGCAAAACAAACATAAGTGAAGGTCACTGATTATGCACTAAAAATATACCAAACAATAAAAACCAAAACAACTATATTAATTTATTTACAAACAGAAATTAATTGAGGTTATCTAAAAGCTCAGTCAAGAAAACTTTCCTTACTCAAAGCTCACTCATTTCAAAGCTGTAGTTTTCATCAGTAGAGGTTGGTGCAGGCCAAGGTACAAGCAGAGGTAAGAAATCCGAACTCGCTGTTTGTGATTTGAACGCGCAACTAATATTTTGAAACTGACATTTCGACAGTGAAAGAAATGTAAACAAAACTTGCATTTAAGTTTTTTTAAGACATTTCATCGATAAAAGAATCTACTCCTTATTTTATTATTACTCACCTAATAAGGTGGTAAGTTTTAATTAGAGGGTCAGTCCATATAAAGTCAACCAGGGTATTTTACCACACCATCTCCGATGTTGATGATTTTTAGTATACATGTTTTTCCTACCAAAAAACTGGAAAATCCAAAATTTCAGACTTTTTTGACCAGTTGTTTATTTTGAATTAATTTTTGAAAATCGAAAAAGTCACTTATTTGTCCTTAACATGTGCGCACAAAATTAGGGATATCCAAAGAACCACTTATAATAGAAAAGTAGGTGAAGGTTCATTTTAAAGCTCTTATAAAGACCTTTCATATGAGAATATTGCATAACATATATTGAAAAAAAAAATAAAAAAAAAAATTTTTGATTTTTTTTTTGAAAAATTTCAAAAAGGCCATTTTTAATTTTTTTCAAAAAATTATATTATTTTCTTTAAAGTGTTATTAAACTATTCACAAAATTTTGAGATGGACAAATCATGGGTTCAATGTGAAAAAATTTATTAAAAATGTCACATGCATGAAAAATCGCCTATAAAATGTACTTAATATTTTTGATATTTTTTTTGACATTGAACCCATCATTTCTCCATCATAAAATTTTGTGGATAATTAAATAACACTTTGACCAAAATTATATATTTTTTTCAAAAAAATTAAAAATGGCCTTTTTGAATTTTTCAATTTTTTTTTTTCAATTTTTTATTTCCAATTTTTTTTTTGTTAAAATTATGTTGTGATATTTCATAAAAAAGAGCTTCAAAATGACTTTAAAATGAGCCATTTATTACTTTCCTAGTGTAAGTGGTTCTCGAGATATTGCTAGTTTTGTACATTCTTGTTAAGGTCAAAATGCTGACTTTTTTATTTTGAAAAATTAAAAAAAAAAAAACTACGAATCAAAAAAATCTAAAAATTTGCATTTTCAACTTTTATGGTAAGAAGAAGATATATACCAAAAATCATCAAAATTGGAATTGGTCGCGTAAAATTTTTGTGATTTTTTGGTTGATTTGATATGGAATGACCCTAGGGTCAGTCCATATCAAGTCAACCAGGGTATTTTACCACACCATCTCCGATGTTGATGATTTTTAGTATACATGTTTTTCCTACCAAAAAACTGGAAAATCCAAAATTTCAGACTTTTTTGACCAGTTGTTTATTTTGAATTAATTTTTGAAAATCGAAAAAGTCACTTATTTGTCCTTAACATGTGCGCACAAAATTAGGGATATCCAAAGAACCACTTATAATAGAAAAGTAGGTGAAGGTTCATTTTAAAGCTCTTATAAAGACCTTTCATATGAGAATATTGCATAACATATATTGAAAAAAAAAATAAAAAAAAAAATTTTTGATTTTTTTTTTGAAAAATTTCAAAAAGGCCATTTTTAATTTTTTTCAAAAAATTATATTATTTTCTTTAAAGTGTTATTAAACTATTCACAAAATTTTGAGATGGACAAATCATGGGTTCAATGTGAAAAAATTTATTAAAAATGTCACATGCATGAAAAATCGCCTATAAAATGTACTTAATATTTTTGATATTTTTTTTGACATTGAACCCATCATTTCTCCATCATAAAATTTTGTGGATAATTAAATAACACTTTGACCAAAATTATATATTTTTTTCAAAAAAATTAAAAATGGCCTTTTTGAATTTTTCAATTTTTTTTTTTCAATTTTTTATTTCCAATTTTTTTTTTGTTAAAATTATGTTGTGATATTTCATAAAAAAGAGCTTCAAAATGACTTTAAAATGAGCCATTTATTACTTTCCTAGTGTAAGTGGTTCTCGAGATATTGCTAGTTTTGTACATTCTTGTTAAGGTCAAAATGCTGACTTTTTTATTTTGAAAAATTAAAAAAAAAAAAACTACGAATCAAAAAAATCTAAAAATTTGCATTTTCAACTTTTATGGTAAGAAGAAGATATATACCAAAAATCATCAAAATTGGAATTGGTCGCGTAAAATTTTTGTGATTTTTTGGTTGATTTGATATGGAATGACCCTAGGGTCAGTCCATATCAAGTCAACCAGGGTATTTTACCACACCATCTCCGATGTTGATGATTTTTAGTATACATGTTTTTCCTACCAAAAAACTGGAAAATCCAAAATTTCAGACTTTTTTGACCAGTTGTTTATTTTGAATTAATTTTTGAAAATCGAAAAAGTCACTTATTTGTCCTTAACATGTGCGCACAAAATTAGGGATATCCAAAGAACCACTTATAATAGAAAAGTAGGTGAAGGTTCATTTTAAAGCTCTTATAGAGACCTTTCATATGAGAATATTGCATAACATATATTGAAAAAAAAAATAAAAAAAAAAATTTTTGATTTTTTTTTTTTGAAAAATTTCAAAAAGGCCATTTTTAATTTTTTTCAAAAAATTATATTATTTTCTTTAAAGTGTTATTAAACTATTCACAAAATTTTGAGATGGACAAATCATGGGTTCAATGTGAAAAAATTTATTAAAAATGTCACATGCATGAAAAATCGCCTATAAAATGTACTTAATATTTTTGATATTTTTTTTGACATTGAACCCATCATTTCTCCATCATAAAATTTTGCGGATAATTAAATAACACTTTGACCAAAATTATATATTTTTTTCAAAAAAATTAAAAATGGCCTTTTTGAATTTTTCAATTTTTTTTTTTTTCAATTTTTTATTTCCAATTTTTTTTTTTGTTAAAATTATGTTGTGATATTTCATAAAAAAGAGCTTCAAAATGACTTTAAAATGAGCCATTTATTACTTTCCTAGTGTAAGTGGTTCTCGAGATATTGCTAGTTTTGTACATTCTTGTTAAGGTCAAAATGCTGACTTTTTTATTTTGAAAAATTAAAAAAAAAAAAACTACGAATCAAAAAAATCTAAAAATTTGCATTTTCAACTTTTATGGTAAGAAGAAGATATATACCAAAAATCATCAAAATTGGAATTGGTCGCGTAAAATTTTTGTGATTTTTTGGTTGATTTGATATGGAATGACCCTAGAGTGACATATAACCTCAATTTTAATTTGTTCTACAGAGTGTTTAATATTTAAACCCCGCGTGGGTTTAAATTTTTTAATTTTCTTTCCTTCTAAATTGAAACTTTCTTCTTAAATCCAACAAAAGATTGTGTTAAGATGATTATTCCATAAAGACCTATAGATCGTACTATGTCCAAAACTCAAGGTGGGTTGGTTTAAAATGCTTAAAACCAAAAATTTCACTTAAACTTAGGACCGTTCTAAAATAGACTAAACCCTTTTAGTAAATCCCACCGTAAAAGATTTGTGTCTTCGATTTAAGAACGGATCACGCTCTCGCCGAGATCTTCTTGTTCGATTTCCGGCGGACCGCTTTTTCTTGCCCCGTCGATCTTGACGCATTAAGGAGTTGAATAAAAAAATAGACCTAACTTTACTTTACTATGTTTTGTTCCTTTTATTTTTAAACGTCTATGGCACCTTTTTTGAAAAGAAATGGATAAAAATAATAATGTGCTTCAAAAAAAGGCAAAAATTATGTACTTTGTGCAAAACGTGTTGCCCGAATATACAGACAAAGTAGTAAAGTAAAGCTTTATGTTATAATAAACTACTAAACACCCTTTGCATGAACCCCCTGAGGGGCGCCTCGAAAATATATCCCGAAAAGTTAAAATAAAACAAACAAAATCTGGGGTTATGTAATGGATTTTAGAGCGTAAACGCGTTCGATTTACGATCGCCAGTCGAGTGCTCCTATTCGGATTCGGAATCGCCCTCAAATCACTCTCGGACAGATTTGTGACGTCATTGCTCTGGCTGAGGGTGATCTGAGAATAGTGTAGATCGAAAACGCTATGGGCGGTATTTACTAAGATGGACTAAGGTTTAGGACTATGGGCGCATGAGCGAAACTTGTGGAAATTTGGGACTAACTATAATCATAAAAGTGTTTTCGCAAGGGAAAAACACAGGTGTTTCCCAGTATTTCGATAAAAATTGAAAAAAAGGAGATTAGCGGTGAGTTTGGCCCTGTATAATAGGCCTTTTAACTCTGTTAATTGGGTGACTTAGATTTTTGTATCCCTTTTTATTCCTAAATTTGTTGAGGTCCATATTCCAGGTCCACATTTCTTCACACTAATGAGAAATGAAAATTGAAATTTTTAATTCATATATTTTTATCGAACAATAATTAAAAACTGTCAAAAAAAACTTAACTGACATTTCGACTTAAATAAAAAAAAGCCTATTACATATTAGTAAAAAAGGATAACCCCAATTTTGCCGACCCTCTCTTCTTTTTTGTAAGATTTTCGAAACTTTCCCCCCCCCCTCCTTAAATTAGGTAAGAAATATTTTAAAATATCAGTTATTTTCACAGACATTCAACTAAAATAGACGTATTAAGTCAGTCATAAATCACTTTGAAACGCGATCAGTCGTTAGACTTAGGGAAAACCATTTTATCTTCCACTGGCAACGCTGGCCCAGGCAATACCACGTGAGGTTTATCAGCGGCCAGAAACCGCTCGTTATTTATAAATGTAAAAACGTTTGGTCTTTATTTTCAGACTTGTCAAATATTTTTGGAAATACAATTTTTAATTTTTTTATACTTAATAATTGATACCGCGCGAGGTATGGAAAGGTATTATATTTGTCATTGTGAAAATATTTATGTAATTAAATATTAATTTTTTAAATGTTTTCCAGATAGTTAGTTGCCTAACTAGTGCGGAAAGTGATACTTTTTCGTACGGGAGAAGTTTGGGCGGGAAAGGCACTTCCGCAAGAGTTAGGTACAATTTTTTTTTCTACGAGTGTTTATGATGACTTTCTCGATCAAAAATTAGTTTTTAGTGAACACACATTTCAAACTCAAATTTTAAAAATTTGATCCATGCCGTGCTTATTTATATTTTGTATTTATTGCAACACTAGTTGCACGCCTATGGCGGCCTATGACAAGATGGCGTCGGAAAAACATATGATAATATCATCTAATACGGGGTAGGCGACTAGGTAAGTACCAGTGCGGTACGATGCCTATTTGTGAGTGATTCAAATTAGGAAATCAAAGTGTATGATAATGATTAATGATGTCTGGGGCGGGTGACCAGTGAAACCACTGACGATCTGGTTACCCAAGGCGAAACATCGTTTAATCATTTCTCTTTTCGCTTTGGTTCTTTGTGTGTTCCTTGTGGGATGCTCATCCAAGTTTGAATTTTCGTTGTTTTCCATCCGAGATCTTTTGATCTTTTGTTTTTTAGTTTCTTTTTGGTTGAAGTAACTGATATGGAGTTTTTTTAACTTCCTTTTTTGTACCACGCACTTTGTCATATCACTTTTGCCACAAACACTTAAAAATTTATAGAAAAAATATTAAAAACTGTCCAATAATCTGTAAAATATACCAAAACCTCGATTATACCAAAGCTACAACGCCGACTAGAAATCATGAATGGAGCAACGTACAAACGGTTATATGGCTGACCCGCCACAAATGCAAGGTTGTCACATTGTTGTAGGTTTTATTCCCGATATATTCGGAAATAAAAAGAATTATTCTTTCAGCGAAAATATCAAGTATTTTATCTGATATTTCGACCGAAAAAATGAGGTATATTCTCTGGTAAATTTTGAGTACCATAACATATGTCTAAACATTATAAATTCTTTATTGATTTAAAATTGTGAAGATTCAAGGAAATTTAAATGCAATTAAATAATATACCTAAATTTCTTTATAAATGTGAATGAAAATAAGGTGTTTCTCCATGTTTTAAAAAAGAGAATTTGCATAATTGCACGTAAATGATAAAAAAGTTATAAAAATAGTATATTTGTAAAAACATTACGTGTAGAGATACAACTTTCAGCGCAATCTGGCATCGTCGTCAAATTGTTTACCTTATGTCTGATCGCAACTGTGGTAAACATATTGTCTCTATTTAAGTTATACCTTTATGGTTATTTTATTCTTTTCTTTATTATTTTTTAGATAAAAATGGTAAGAGGCAGTTGCGAACTTCCTCCTCCCACGTAACACTTCACCCACTCCCTTGCGCCGCGTTACGTAATTTATGCACGGCCCCCAAGAAGTAGGCCAACAATCATCCAGGAAAATATCTTTTTTTCGGAAGAAACCCTAAATTCTTGGAGGACACAAACTTACGGAACAAAATCATGCACAAAATATCTTCACTGGTCGCAGTGCTGAGCAGCTTAAGATAAGTTTTATCCTTTAATTTTTAAGAAACTGATAAAATTGCGAGAAATAGTCATTGCACATGGAATCGCCCGCAGCTTCTAAATAATGCTCGAACTCCATTAGATAATTAAATACTTTGAAGAGCTGAATTTTTTTTATTACAGCCCTACTAGATGTTCTTAATTGCTGGGAAGTTAATAACTTAAAAAACTGCAATCGCTATTACTTTAAAGCACCAATAAAATAATTTTTACTGACTGCCGCAAATCTTTGTAAATTACCTAATTACTATAAGTAATAATAAAAGTTGGTGTAATTTTTTTTTATACCTTCATCAAAAACATGATTTTAGTAACTGTCTGCAGATAACTAAAGCATGGCTTTTTTGATTATCGATGCAAAAAAAAATTTTATCACGAGTGCAAAAAAAGACTTCTGTCCGTTTTTTACCAAAAGTAAAAGAGAAATAGCGGAAAATAGTAATATTGAAAAAATCTAATAATTTTTGCCTAAGAATTAAGCCATTTCCGCCAGTTTTCACCAAGTATTTACGAAAAAATCATTTAAAAATATCGTCAAAATATCAAACTGTCGAAGATTAAAATGTCGCAACAATAAACGTCACCGAGTAAAAAGGCACATCACTGTGGAAACGATTGTTATTTCATTTACCAGCCGCCTTTGGTTTATAGTGTAAAGATGGTGTGTTGCGAGAAGTTCTCTTCGTTCGAGATTTTTAAAAGTATTTTCCTGTTTTTCTTGTTTTTTTTAATAAAGTTATTAAAAAAATAGTGTTAACAACTCGCGGCTAACTGTGCTTTTTTTACTCGCGTTTTTAAATACCTCGCTACGCTCGTTATTTAAACCAACGCTTGTAAAAAAAGCACTATTTTAACCACTGGTTGTTAAAACTACTATTTATTGGACGCCTTAAAAAGCTTATTCAACAGTCTATTTGATGTATCTCATTTTGTTACTACTTTCACCCCATAATGGCAATTGTAAAGCCTTATTATTATATTTAAAAAGGGATTTAGTGAGGGTGAATAAATAACAAAATCAATGAATAGCGAGCTTTCCCTCAAAAAGGTAATGGTAACCGTAGATCCGGATTTCGCACTTGTGGTGCTCATCAGTACGGTGCTAGGAATTAGGAGATGAAATGATGATGGAAAAATATGACACAGGATTCATGTAAAAGACAACCATCTGTCAAATTGCAGAATCGACAGATGTACCTTCATTTTGAAGGAAAATTAAGCGTCTCTACGGAGACAGATATAATTATCTTTACAGATATCCTAAGCTCTGAAGTTAATAAATTTAAAAAGGGATTTAGTGAGGGTGAATAAATAACAAAATCAATGAATAGCGAGCTTTCCCTCAAAAAGGTAATGGTAACCGTAGATCCGGATTTCGCACTTGTGGTGCTCATCAGTACGGTGCTAGGAATTAGGAGATGAAATGATGAAATGATGATGGAAAAATATGACACAGGATTCATGTAAAAGACAACCAACTGTCAAATTGCAGAATCGACAGATGTACCTTCATTTTGAAGGAAAATTAAGCGTCTCTACGGAGACAGATATAATTATCTTTACAGATATCCTAAGCTCTGAAGTTAATAAATTTAAAAAGGGATTTAGTGAGGGTGAATAAATAACAAAATGAATGAATAGCGAGCTTTCCCTCAAAAAGGTAATGGTAACCGTAGATTCGGATTCCGGATCTCCTAATTCCTAGCACCGTACTGATGAGCAACACAAGTGCGAAATCCGGATCTACGGTTACCATTACCTTTTTGAGGGAAAGCTCGCTATTCATTGATTTTCTTATTATTATAGTTAGTTTTTGACTTCGTACTAGAAATAAAAAATAAAACCTTTTTTTTTGGGAGAGGGATATTTTGGGGGGGCTTAGCCTAACCGTTACAAAACGGTCCATAAGAAAACTTGGCAAAATCACCGTTACCTAATTTGTGCACGGCCTCATCGAGGTCTTGAGCCTCTTCCAAAGTTAGGAGGGGCATTAGCAAAGTTTCAGTTGCGATTTCGTAAATTTTCTGCTTTTGCTATTGCCTTTTGGTGATATTTAAGAGAATAGTCGGGAGTCCGATGAATAAAATCTGCATAATATCGTCCGTGATGTTCATATCTAGGAGCTGCTTAGCTCTTTTTGTTGATGTGATGATAATTTCTACCTGTATTAGTTTCTTATTTTTATCTAGTTTTAATAACTAGAAAGGGTTCGACTGTTTACTCGTAATACGCAGACAAAAGTTCACCACATTTAATTTTTATTTAATATTAATTTTAATATTGGATCCTTAAAACTTAGAATCTGTTAATTTTAGAGCACCCAAAGCTGTAAACTCTCATAATGTTTAGCAGGCATAATGTAGAACTTTTTAGTTCCTCACCGATTTTTAAAAGTGATACACCGTTGTACGTAAAAAGGGTGTGACTGGTATCTTTGTTTTATTACTATTATAAAACAACAGTGTTTTCTACCAATAGTGTTTTATAACAATATGTGTATACCTATAAATATTAAACTTAATAAGTCATCATGAAGAAAATTATAATTAATATAATATATTAATATATTAATATAATATATTAATATATATATATTTATTAATATATATATATAATATTCCCTTACTTTTAAAAAACTTTCGCTCAAGTGCAGTTTGGAAATTAATTAAAGAAAAAAATTAAAAAAGTAAAATATTCTTAAAAAAACTATCTTTAACCGATTATGTGACACTAGTCTGCATGAATCGGCTCTGACCCCATTCTTACCGATTTTCCTGTAAAACGACCTTTGGTTTCCCCCATCGCCCCCCCCCCCACCCCCAGTTTTGGTCATCTTTTGCTAACCAATTTTAACTAACTTATATACATCCTATTGCCTTCAAATTTGGCATCCATTTATAGTTCCACCGACAATACAACAATATGTTATTATTAGGCACCCCTCCCTCCTACATAGGGGGTGGAGGGGGGAAAACACCTAAGTTTGTCCGATTTCAACCAAAATTGGTATACGGGGACTTTTGAGGATAAGAAATTCGAATTTTTTATCAGATTTTGATTCAATATGGCGGATTAAAGATGGACGATTTTTGGTCACGTTTTTCTAACCAATTTTAACTAACTTATCCACATCCGATTGTGCTCAAATTTAGTATGCCTTTATAGTTCCGGTGAAAATACAATACTATGGTATTCTCAGGTACCCCCCTCCCTCTAACGAGGGAAGTGGAAGGCAAAAAGATTTAGTATTTTCGATTTCAATCAAAATTGGCATACAGGGGTTTTTAGGGAGGAGGATTATGAATTTTTGATGAGATTTGAAAATTTCAATATGGCGGATTCAAAATGGACGATTAAGGTAACAAATCTAAAAATTAAGGGTGTGTGTTCAAATTTGGTATTTGTTTATAGTTCTGGCGACAATACAAAAATATGGTATTATTAGGTACACACTTCCCTCTAACGAGGGAAGTGAAGGGGGGGAGAAGATTTAGTTTGTTCGATTTAAATCAAAATTGACCCACAGGGGTTTTTCAAAAAAAGGATATGAATTGATGAGAACGGGTGAGATTGCCATGCTTGCCAAGCCTTTGAAAATGTCCTTAGGTTATAGAGTAATACAACTGTTTCTTAGGTGAACCACGATACCTTCACCATCTAAATAACATAAGACCCACCATTAAATTCACAATGGAGTTGGAGCAAAATTGTCAAATCCCTTTTGATGTACTTGTCAAACGAGTAGAAAGCGACATCAGAACAACAGTCTATCGTAAACCCACTCACACAGGGCAATGTTTAAATCAAGGTTCAAATCATTCTGCTACAACAAAACGAGGCATAATAAAAACTTTGTATAACAGAGCCGTTCAAATTTGTAATAATTCTCATGACTTGGAAATCGAAGTAAGAAACATTAAGAAGGATTAGCAGCAGAATGGTTACAGTCTTAAACTTATAACATTTCTAAATTTCAGCAAACAGGACAGAGATTACAAGACCAAAACCAGGTAAATGCATTCCTTACAATTCCATACATTAAAGGAGTATCAGAGCAAATTCGAAGCGTAGCGAACAATTTTAATATAAAAACCGCTTTTAAATCTAATATAATACAATGCGAAGCCTTCTTAGTAAAACAAACCAGGAGAACAAACAAAATAAGGAATGCATGTACCAAGTTCCTTGTGAGTGTGGTGAATCATACATAGGTGAAACAAAAAGACCACTATCTGTTAGGCTTAAGGAACATCAGACGAATACCCAAAGAGGTGAAACAACGAAATTTGGAATCGCCGAACACGCATGGTCAAAATAACACCGAATGAAGTGGACAGAAACAAAGGTTTTGCACAAGGAGTCTCACTGGAAGAAACGAAAATTCCTTAAAGTTGCCTTTATTGGACAGAATCAGGGTATTTTCAGTAAACCAAGTGTTGAAGTTCAAAATATTTGGAAGCCCCTCCTTGGGCGGAGCCAACTTCTCAAACTTCACGGCTGAGTGATTTCCCATAGTATATAAGCACGTAGCCTTAGAAATAGATTGAGCACCTGAAGACGATCAGAGATTGTACTGATCGAATCGTCGTGTATAAATAAAATATAGACAATGGAAGTCCGAAACACAGGGTTAATTTCAATCCACAGACACCTCCCAATTTATCCAAAGAAACTCAACTGTGGTAGAGGGAGAAATAAAATGATCTATTATTTAATATGTGCAGATGCGGTACGGGGAAGAAAATTTTTCCTCCCTGCTAGCCGGGAGGAAAATTTTTCCTCCCTGCTAGCCGGGAGGAAAAAATTTTCCTCCCTGTCTGCGGGAAAGCGCCATTTTCTTTCCCATTTTTCGGGTCGAAAATGCCATTTTCGAAGGAGGTAGTAGAAAAATATATTTTTATTTATTATTGTTTACAGCTTAAATAATTATTTTTAACCCTTCAAATTAAATTCATGTCTATAAAATTATTATTATTTTGAAAGAGTGATAAAAGGGGAGGGTCCCCCAAAAATGGTGAGTGCTACAAGAATATGGGAGCTATATTTGTATTCGGAATGTCATTTTACATAAAAATCAGCATGAATGATGCCATGGCTCGAGAAAAATTTATTTTTTGCAGAGCAGTGTATTCAAAAAAAGCTTAAAATTGTAAATTCTGAAAATTATCGGAGAAGGTAATAAAAAGGGCATAAATTTGAAGGTTTTTCTCCACTCTATAGATGATATTATTCTTTGGATCCCAAATGTTGATACAAAAAATGATGAAGTTTTTAATAGTTTTATGTGAAAAGAAAGTTTAGCTCAAGAGTGGCTCGTAGCGGAAAACTTTTCAAAAACTCTTTAGGTAAACAAGTTTTTAGTTATTTGGGTATTTGAAATTAAGAAAAAGTTTAAAAGAATTGCTATCATTTTTCATGTTATACTGTCGAGAAAGTTTAGCCTTTTCCTCAGCTCCGGGGAGTCTCATTTCTGCACTTCTTTTATATTTACTAGAATTTTATTAGAGTCAAACTGCACTTTGTAATTTTGGAAGTAGATGGATCTTAAAGAAAAATATACGTTCGCTTGTCAGCTTTTCAGATATCCTTCTTTTCGTAGTTTGAACTTTCCAAGTTTTCTGCTGGAAGTTTTTGACACGCGTTAAGAGTTTTGGAGTTTAGTTAGCAGTTCCGAAGTTAAAAGCGATATAAATAAATAAATTTATTGAAAGATTGTCGTATCTTAAAAGTTTTGTCCGAGTTAAAATTAATATGTTTAATTTGATTTCAAAATTACCGAGGTCCCAAAAGAAATGAAGATCTTTTGAATCACGCTGAAACAAAAAATATGTAATTTTTTGAAATATTTTAATTGTCCACAATTTTTTGCCAAAAAGGGTTATGGAGGCTTTTAATGTTTTATTTACGAAAATTAACAAAGATCCAGAAGAAATTTTACAAAAAGCTTTATGAGCCACGTTTGATTTTTTGCCAAAAAAATTTAGAAAAAGTGAAAGCTCCATGAAAAGTGGTCCAGTAGTTTTTGCGTGATGCTGGAACAAACAGAAAAATTCTAAAAACTAGATTTTTTAAATCTATATCGTTTGGTTAGAAGCCCCCGACAAGAATTAAAAAAAAAATATTCAATGTACACAAATGCTCTTTCTAAAAATGTATTATATATTTTCTGTTTACTTTAAATTGTAACTCTCAAAGAAATGTTGCAATACAGAAGAATAGGAACTACAGAAAAGTTCTCTAGAACGTTGTGGATCCTAACCTTTCCTCCATTCGCTAGTGTCAACAAGAGCAAGAACTAATCAAAACATTTCCATTTATATTTATTTACACCATGTATTTAAAATTAAATAAAGTTCTATTATATGGCTTATTAAATGTATGAATAAATATTAAAAAAAAAATAGATGACAGGGCTTAAAGTGGAAAAATATATCTTATATTGAACGCTTTTGTTTGAACTTCCTAGGATCGATAATAAAAAACTTTTCCGCAGGGAAGGTTTATTATGAATGACCCTGTACAGGTCTCTGTTTCCTGCGTCAGCCTGTAAAGTTCACTTTCCGGTCTAGTAATGAAATAGCTATTACTTATTAGAAAAATTGAATTTACCCAAAAACTATTTTATAGGATTTAGGTCTTTTTCAACTATGATTTACGCATTAGCCAGCGTATTAGTCCAAGAAAGAAAAAAAGTTCTTGATAAATTGGTTTCCTTTAAATTGATACCTCTCCTATGCCACTTGCCTTTATTGATTTCTGTTTATGTTGGAAATATTTAAAACAAAAAATTCGAATTTCTGATGTTTATGAATACAGTACTTAAAAATATAAAGTGTGATCAATCATTTTTGCAAAATTGTCATTCAAAAAGATACCAGGAAATGTTTGGCAAATTTATGAGAGATCAATCAAAGCAATTGTTGGATAAGGATAAAATTTTAAAAGTACAATGCTTCAGTTATTTTGATTTTCTTTAAAAGTATTTTAATCCCCAAAACAGATAAAATATATATAACATATTTTTTTTATTCCTTCATCAAAAACATGATTTTTAATAACTGTCTGCAGAAAACTAAAGCATGTTTTTTTTGGTTGCCGATGAAAAAAATCTTTTTTTTTATTCCGGGTGCAAAAAAAGATTTCTGTTCGGTTTTTACCCAAAATTAAAGAGAAATAGCGGAAAATAGTGATATTGAAAAAATCTAATTATTCTTGCCTAAAATTAAGGCCATTTCCTGCCAATTTTCACCAAGTATTTACGAAAAAATTATTTAAAAACTTTGTGAACATATGAAACTGTCAAAGATTAAAATGTCGCAACAATGAACGTCACCGGAACCATTGTTATTTCATTTACCGGCCGCCTTGATTTATAGTGTAAAGATGGTATGTTGCGAGAAGTGCTCTTCGTTCGAGATTTTTAAAAGTATTAGATAACGAGCGTAGCGAGGTATTTAAAAACGCGAGTAAAAAAACCACAGTTTAGCAGCGAGTTGTTAACACTATTTTTTTTAATACCTTTATCAAAAAATCCAAGAAAAACGGGAAAATACTTTTAAAAATGTTGAACGAAGAGCACTTCTCGCAACACACTATCTTTATACTATAAATCAAGGCGGCCGGTAAATGAAATAACAATGGTTTCCATAGCGATGTGCCTTTTTACGACGACGACGTTCATTGTTGCAACATTTTAATATTTGACAGTTTAATATTTTGACGATGTTTTTAATTGATTTTTTCATAAATACTTGTTGAAAACTGGCCGAAATGGCTTAATATTTAGGCAAGAACAAAGACGTTTTTTATGGGCAAGAATAATTAGATTTTTTCAATATTACTATTTTCCGCTATTTCTCTTTAATTTTGGGTAAAAAACGGACAGAAATCTTTTTTTGCACCCGTGATAAAAAAAAAAAGAGTTTTTGTGCATTGGTAGCGAAAAAACCATGCTTTAGTTATTCAATAGAGAGCTTTTGAATCGCAGTTCTGCGCAGTAGCCAAGTTTCATTCCGTTGTGGTAATTAACCACTACCGCTACCGTAAGCTACGCATCTCTTTTGGTGTGGTTGTGATTATATTTATTATTTAATAAAAAAAAAATTGCGCGGGTTATATTAAAAATTACAAAGTATTATCAAGGTACGACATATAAAACACTTATTTTGTAAAAGGTTTCGACCAACACACAATTTAAAATTTGAAGCCTTTGAAAATGTCCCTTATGTAAAATTAGGTACTGCTATCTTTTTTTAAGTTATTTTTTTCTTAATGTTAATTTTAAAACTCCCACTAATAAAGGCGTAACACTATTATGGCCGGCATTAAATCTGACGGGTAATGCCTATGCATCAACAGTATCAAAATAGATCTCCGTCAAGTTACACCCCCCTCCCATCAGCGAAACTCAATTTGGATATTGTAAAAATCATGTACTAATTATGTACTAATTTAGTCCCGTTTAAAAAAAATTGTACTTAATGAATAACGGAGTTATTCGCACTTAAAAGGGTTTACTACTAACTAATTATGTACTCTTAAAGAAGGGTACTTTTAGTTTGCAAGAACCATCGGTTCCTAAGGTTTTTGTTTGTTTGTTATGGGATGTATAGCTTAGTACTAATTATGTATTAATTTCGTCTCCTTCTAGAAACTTGCCTACTCTCAAGATAACTTGATTTATTTTCTGTTTATATGGGGTTTGTAGCTTGATATCAAAGCACACCCCACCCCCCTAGCCTAGGGAAGATATTTGAAAAAAGTAATTACGCCTTACTTTGCTACTAATTATGTACTAATTTCGTCCCTTCTAAAAATTACCTACCCTCAAGACAACTTAATTTTTTTTATTTATGTGTGGTGTGTAGCTTGATATCAAGGTACACACCCCATAAAAACAAAAAAAAAATGAAGTTATCTTGAGGGTAGGCAATTTTTTAGAAGGGGACGAAATTATTACATAATTAGTAGCAAATTATCGCATAACTATTTTTTTTCAAATTTCTTTCCCAGCCAGAGGGGGGGGGGGTGTGCTTTGATATCAAGCTACACACCCCATAAAAACAAAAAACATGAACTATGTTGGGAATTTGGAACCTTTGGTTGCACTAAAACAAAGTTATGATTGTTTTCCACAAACTAAAACTACACTTTTTTGCACTCGTCGCGCGTTTCGCTAACAACGTTAGCATCATCAGGAGACGATAAACAATAAACTAAATTAACCTACGCTCTATCTTATATACTATCTTTTAGTGGGCGGAGATAAGACTAATAATTTGTGATTGATCACGCTTTATAATCCCATCTCCCCTCAACTAAAGAATAAAGTGTACTAAACGGGATGGGTCCTCTATCTTTATTTAAACTATTTCTGGATTAAATGATTTCCATACTTTCATATGCATTCAAAAGCCTTTTGTTTGGTACACTTTTTAAAAGTTTTAGGTTATCTAATGTGAATCTATAATTGTTTTCAAAAGCATGATCGGCCACATTTGACTTTTCTATTCTTCCGTATTTTAAAAGTGTGCTAAGTGTTCTTTGAATCGTGTTTGAATAGAGCGTCTCGTTTGGCCAACATATTTTTTGTCACAATCCATGCAACTAATTTCGTAAATTCCATTTTTTTCTAGAACTGTAGTTTTATCCTTGGGATTTCCTACTAAACTTGTATTTCCGGATTGATATACTAATTTAAGACCGGTGTTATTAAATACTTTTTGTAATCCTTTCGTATAATTAGGATTATAAGAAATTGATACAAATTTTGAGTCGGAGGTATCTTTTTGTCTGAAAAAAGTGGAATTCCGAAAGGTCTTTTGAAAATAATGTTTATTTATCAGCTTATTTATTAAGCCTTCGTCGTAACCGTTTCCGCCAGCTATATTCCTAATCCTATTCTTTTCTGCTTCAAATCTTTCTTTGTTTAAGGGGAAATTTACTAATCTATATGTTAAAAAGTGCAAACTTGCAAGCTTATGTTGTAAGCAATTAAAAGAGTCATTTGGAATATACCTCTTGGTGGCCGTTCCTTTTCTGTATAGATCAAAGTCCAATTTATTTTTATTTCTTATAACTAAAGTGTCTAGAAATGGCAGTGTACCGTTGTTCTCTATTTCATAAGTAAATTTAATTGTGGGAAATTTGTTATTTATTTTTTCCATAAAATTTTCAACACTAGTTACTTTAGTGTTGAATAATGCAAACACATCGTCTACATACCTGAACCATACTCTGGAGAAGTACTCAAATTCTTTACTTATATCTGATTCAAATTTGCTCATAAAGAGGTTTGCGCTAAAAGGTGATAAACTTTTACCCATTGTGGTTCCGTCTAATTGTTGGTAGTAGTTATTTTTATATTGAAAGTAATTTTCATGCAGAGTTTTGTTAAAGATAGGTATTCTAAAGTCTGTTTGTCTTCTAGATTGTTTTTTCTTAGTAGTTCCTCCAGGTATTGTAAGGTATTGGGGATCGGCACACTAGGGAACAACGAACTAACATCAAACGAGATTAAAATTTCCCCTTCTTGGAGTGAAATATCTTTAACTTTGTTGAAAAATTCAAGGGAATTTTGAACAGAAAAACTTTTTTCCTTTTTAGGTAAATTTTCAAACTCGTTTGCTAGCCATTTCGAAATATTGTAAGTAGGTGATCCTACAGCAGAAACTATAAGTCTAACCGATTTTCCAGGCTTGTGGATTTTCGGAAGACAATACAGTTTCGGCATAGTGGGATTGCTTACTTGTAGCTTATATTTAATATTGTCAGTAATCATATTGTTACATTTTTTTATTGTGTTTTTTACTTCGTTAATCATTTTTGGTAAGGGGTTCTTTGGGACTTGTTTGTAGGGTTCATTTTTTTATTAGGTTATCTACCCTTGCGAAATAATCTGTTTTATCTAATATAACAATTTTATTACTCTTGTCAGCCTTTAGATAGAAAACATCTTTTTCTCTCAAACTTTTAATTGTTTTATTGTGATTGTGATAGATTCACATTAGATAACCTAGAACTTCTAAAAAGTGTACCAAACAAAAGACTTTTGAATGCATATGAAAGTATGGAAATCATTAAATCCAGAAATAGTTTAAATAAAGATAGAGGACCCATCCCGTTTAGTACACTTTATTCTTTAGTTGAGGGGAGATAGGATTATAAAGCGTGATCAATCACAAATTATTAGTCTTATCTCCGCCCACTAAAAGATAGTATATAAGATAGAGCGTAGGTTAATTTAGTTTATTGTTTATCGTCTCCTGATGATGCTAATGTTATTAGAGAAACGCGCGTCGAGTGCAAAAAAGTGCAGTTTTGGTTTGTGGAAAACAATCATAACTTTGTGAAAAAACATGAAGTTATCTTGAGAGTAGGCAATTTTCTAGAAGGGGACGAAATTAGTACATAATTAGAACCAAATTCTGACATAGTCACTTTTGGTCGAATTTCTTTTCTAAGCAAAGGTGGATATCAAGCTACAAACCCCATAACAAGCAAACAAAAATCTTAGGAACCGTTTTGTAAACTAAAAGTCTCTTCTTTAAGAGTACATAATTAGTACAACATTATGACGTATCAATTTTCATTAAATATATCTCCTAAGCATGGGGGGTGCAGCTTAGCGCCAAGTCACAGCCCCCACCCCTTTCTAAGTGCTAATAACGGGTGTATTCATTAAGTACAAAATTTTTTCAAAGGGGACTAAATTGGTATATAATTAGTACATAATTTTTACAATATCCAAATTGAGTTTTGTTGAGGGGGGAAGGGTGTAGCTTGACTGAGACCATAATGCTACCCTGTAAAAAATTTTGAAAAAGTCCCTTTTATTTTCCAAATAGTCCCAACGTACGGTAGGTGTTTCCCAACAACTAACAACATTGCTTTGCAGAATAGCCAAGCCAAAAAGTTCTGAAATATAAACCTTTTAGCCGGTAATCCAAGCCTAATGGTAATAGCGTCGGCTAAACTTTTTCGCAAGGATTAAACTTTTTACAACTTAAACCAAGTTCAAGTCTCTTGCAATTTCGTAGTGTTTATGAGATACTGGAAGTTTGAACTAATTTTGGATTTCCCCTTCCGAAGACTTTTTATTCGCTATTACTATACAGGGTGTTTCAACGGAACGGTAAGAATGGCATCGTAAAAAATTTTCTTGACGTGACACGTTTTGGTTAGCGGATCTTTCGAAGGTTGAAACTCACCCCCACAAATTAAATATAGAATTACCTTTACCACAGTGTTCATAGATTCGTTTTTATAATACGTGCTTATGAAATCACTATGAGCCGACAAAAAAAAACGATTTTTTCTCAAATTTTTCTCAGACACCTCGGTTTCGTTTTTGATTGAAAGACCTTTGTTTTCCACTGGATAAATATCCACATGAATATTCACTAAATATGCATTAGTCTTCCACTAAAGTTCAATTTCGGAGTATCCTACGGATATAGGTATATAAATGTATCACCATTATGTTCATGTAGGTACTACTTGAGATTAGTTATCAAAAGATTACTTATATGTCTTATACAGACCGCTTCAAGCTACTGCGAACATAGGGCGAAAGAAGTCTAATTTGCCAGTGTACGTACATGCAGAGACACCGCACGCCTATCAGTGAAGCAACCAACACTCAGGCTTCCGATCGCCATTCGCTGCCGTTCGCCGCCGTTCGCCTTGTATTTAGTACGCCTCTAACCACGGTGCTGTGTGGAGCGTAGTCAATGAAACCGGAATTTGGTCAATAAATACGCAAATTTTTATAACGTAATTTTCTTATTTTTTGTCACTGATAAATAAGAGCGTTTTATTGTCAACTGCTCAGATTTATCAGTGACGACGTGTTACAATGAAAATAATAAGGAGAAACAAAATAAAAGCAAGTTCTCAAAATAAAATAATACATTCTAAAAACCAAAAAGATTCTCCCAGTCAAAAAAAAATTAAAGCAAATGTTCGAAAAGTCCTCCTTGCTCGGCTAGACAATATCCGAGCCTACTATAAAAACCCCTTCCAACGTTTCCAAGCATGTTAGGGGTGATAATTTGAAAAGCTTCTTCAAAAACAGATAGAAGTCATTAGGAGCAAGATCGGGAGATCGAGCTGGCCATAAAATAGTTCCCCGTGTACTTATAACCCGATTAGGAAATACATTATCAAGATATTCCCTAACAAGGCCAACATTGTGAGCGGAACAACCATCTTGTTGAAACCATGTTTCACCAAATCTTACACCTAACAACTGCCTAGCAGTTGGAATAATGTACTTTGCAGTAGATCCAAGTATCTAGGACCATTCAAATTGCAATTGCCGTTAATAAAAAATGGCCCAATTACGTGTTCCCCTACAATACCCCCCCCCCCAAACATTTAGTTTTTGGGGATACTGTGTTCTTACGTCAAAATACAAATGCAAATTTTCCCTCGACCAATATCGAACGTGTGTTGGGTTATGACGATTTGACCATTTGACCATCTGCACTTTTTCGGCAACTTCGTAGACATCCATTTTTAGTTTTAAAAATGTATTATTTCAATTAAGAACTTACCCATCTGTTTCTCGAGCAAGGCAGAAATAAAACAAAAGAATAAAAACAAAATGAATTTCCAAAAGTTAACACTGCAGAGTGCTTCGAATCCACCTCGGTCGTACGGCACGGAGAGTAAATTGGACTTGATTCCCCCTATGTTCGCAGTAGCTTGAAGCGGTCTGTATGTATAATAATATTACCTGCTACATAAAAAACATATGTATTCCAGTGCCATCTACCTACAATAGATGACACTAAACTAAATCATGTAAATCGCGTTCTTTTCACAAGATAGTAATATTTTCAGCAAACATGCCAAAATCCTGACCAATATATTCTTTTTGGGAATATTCATAAAAATAACTAGATTATCACGTTATCATAGGAACATTATTATCTTATTACCAAAGAAAAATAACTATCACAAACTCTTAAAGAATATTCAACTAAAAATAGGTGGAACGTTCCTGTCATATTCGCAATAGAATATTCCAAAATCACTTTGAGGGAATATCCCTACAACATGAATATTCCTCCAATGTTCTGTGGGTGGTGGCCCATAAAAAACCGCACATTCCTTTTTAGAGTATAAATTCGTTACCACTTGTCCGATTTCAAAAATTTTTGTTTTACTGGAAAGATTTTAACTTCAGAATATAGAATCATACCACCACGATTGATATTTCGTTAAAATTCAAGATGGCGGACGCTTTTGAAAAGTGTCAATTTTTCACCCTTTCCCCCTGCCAATATTTTATGTGCGCCACTGTCTTTCCTGACTAACGTCTGTAAAAAAGCCACACAAATTGATTGGCCTCTAAAAAATTAATTTTGTGTTTAAGCATATGGTTCTACTATACTTTGGAAAAATCAACAGAGATATAGCTGTCGCGCCAAGAGTCAAGGGAGTAGTTTTTTGGGTCTGCTAAAACATGGATTTGGATCTGTGTCAATGTAATGTCAAAAATACTCAACAACTTTTAATAAGAGACCAAAAACTCACTCTGTGAATTTTATTCCATCTTACGTATTTCATGACCAATTTTTACACGTGATACCTTATTGAACAAGTCAAGGACGTGGCTTTTTAACTGAGGTTAGTTAGGAAACACAGTGGCGCACATAAAAAATTGGCAGGGGGGGGGGGCGAAAAATTGGCATTTTTCAAAAGCGTCTGCCATCTCGAATTTTTTCGCGAAATGTCAATTCTGGTGACAGGATCCTATAGCTTATAGTTTTAGCTTTCCAATAATTCCAAATTTTGAAAATCAAACAAGTGGGCACGAATTTATACCTTCAAAAAAAATGTTCGGTTTTTTATCACTTTATATACTTTTTTTTACCCCTTGCAAGGGGGGCGAACTTAGTATTCAATAAAAAACAAAACGACGTGTTCGAAAAAAAAATCTCGTAAAGGACCCTGTATAGCCGCGAAAAATAGTTTTACAAGTTTTAACCCTGAAACAAAGTTCGAACATGCCTTGTTTTTTATACGTTACGAACTGTTTTCTAATCGGGTAATTTTTGGATAATTTAGATTGGGGGTGTCTTAAATTAACTCTGACGGGACCTGAACAAAATAATAATGTACCGTATGTCTCATTATATTTTCAACCCCTATTAACTCGTTATTAGAGATCAAAAAAACTTTAGTGCTTTTGGATTTGCCTGCCAAAAACATCAGATTTGTCTTTTCAAATGAAACACCCGTTTTATTATGTTATTTTTGAATCTGCCGTTCTTTCCTGATTTCAAACAGTGGCGCACCGAGGGGGAAGGTTTGCGGTTAACGCCCCCCCCCCCCGAGAAGCCTGGTTACAATTGGCGCAATCAAATAACAGTAGAAATAAAATATTTAGGAAATAAAATAGAAGAGCCTACACTTTAATTTTTAACAAAAATTTTTGCCTGCGGCGCTCTACCACCTTTCATTTTTACGTTTTCGTGTAAAAATGGTCTTTTTAATGTAACTTTATCAAAACATTTTACCTTCGATTTGGTGTAAAAAATGGCATTTTAAGTGTCATTTTCGCCAAAATTAAAAAAACAAATTAAGGGTAAATAAACAATTCAAACTCCCAAAACCCCATCAATATTTACAATTTTAGTTTAATTTTAAGTCAAAAATTTCATTTAACTGTTATTTTCTCAAAAAATTTTAGGTAAATAAACAATTTTAAATTTGGTTGAGCCCAAATCCTCGCTTGTAAGCACCTGTTTCCTTGTATCAATTATGGTTACTTTTTACTTCAAATAAAGTTTTTTTATTATTTATCCTTAAACCCCCCCCCCCCAAAGTCAATTCCTGGATGCGCCACTATTTAAAAAATAGGGCAAGTTTTTAAAACCATCTGAAATTCATCTAAACGTTGGCACCGATGTCAAGATTTGATTGAACATCTGATTGTGTGAGCCATCACTGATGATTAATCCATCCATCAATAGCCATCAGCCCTCGGAGCCGATTGCAATTGTTGGCATCAAATCGGTTGCATCGAAAATCCAAAATAACGCGTTTGATGGCATCGGAACGTTTCAAGAACTTGTTTGATGCATCGATTGCTCAATCGATGAGATTACAAACTCGCCCATACTGAACACATTATTTCTATCTATAGTGGTTTCTAAGAAAAATGTCGGATATTTGCTAAAAAGAGAATAATTTTAGTTTTTTTCGATCTCTCATATTAAACGAGTTAACAGGGGGCTTAAAATATAATGAAACACTCAATACCTAGGATGAATTATATTTGACTGCTAGTATGCAGGGTATGCAGGCTATAGAGGATATCAAAATAATATGTGAAGGTGCAGTTAGACTGTGGTAGTGTAGTCGTCGTTGCATTGCAGCTGTAGTGAATATTTTTTTCCATAGATCATGCAGAACAGGATATTTTACAGATAAATAGTTTACAATATTTTTAGGTACACTTTAATATAATTTACCTTGTTTAATGTTTCAAACAAATATTGGTGATAATAGACCCTCTTACAAAAATTTTGAACATGTTAAAAGATCCACCTTACATCTTTCTTCCGAGAAAGTTCCGTTTTAAAATTAGGGTACCAAAGATGGACAAAATAAAACTTGGGGAAGAAAAAAATGTGGTCATTTTGTATTTGCATACATACATACAGTCAATAGTGTGTTCAGTGGTATTAGCGATAAATTAACAAGGTACTATACTAGTTATATCTGATCCGCTGATTAATCATTCTGGTTGATTATAATTGCAAAAAAATTAGAGCATTTTTTCTAAGTGACAAAAAGCGCTTACTTTTAGCATTACTTTGCTTGCATGGACAAATTATATCAAATAATTTACCTTCTTAATCTTATATATTGTTTTAGTAATAACCTTTAGAAAAGTTATAGTACCATATCATCAGCGGTGCACGGTGGTTGTAGTAAAAAAAACTCACACAGAGATAGGTAGATATTTTCGGGCACGTATGAAAGAGATGGCATGAATACACCAACGTTAAGCATGGGAGTGATTTCTTGGAAAAACATACCGTCGATCTTTGCAATAAAATAAAATGAAGAAGGTATTATATTTACCTATGTCCCCATCCCCTGACCAAACGATGTTTAATAATGTTAATGTTACCTACCTACAATATGCAGTGGCGATACAGTAACCCCCCCAGTTTTTTACATTAAACTATTAATTTTCTAAAATTTATTGGTACATTTATTGGTAAATCTGTAATTTCTGTACATTGAATATTTTTTAAACCAAAGAATATAAATACCTATAGCCTTATATAGTCAATATATATACTGCAATCAATACCTACAGCTATCAAGTAGAGGTGACCAAACTTTTTATCTCTAAATTTTTCTCTTTCATCACTCTATCAAAATAGCAATAGCAATATTATAAATAAGGCGGTCGTCTTATTTTTATTAACCATAAACAAAAACTTGGTAGTTACCGGCTATGTAGTAATCTAGAACTCTATTTTTAGCCATCCATACTATAGTATAGGCTAATGGGATCGGCAAAAAGAAACACCTTAATATAAAATTTTTTGATGGTGTCCGTCTGTCTGTTTGGGAGACAATCAGGCAAAATCCACACCAACCGAAATTTTATGAAATTTGGAAAAATCGCTACTTATCCTACTGACTATAATTAGTTGTTTATCTATACATATAATAAATCTCTAAAAGGACCATTTCTGTACATTGAATTGTACATTGACTATTTTTTTATATTTTATTGTTTTACCAAACGAAATACCAAAAATGCAATTTTTAGAATTTTTGTCTGTATGTATGTCTGTTTGTTCCAGCATCACGCATAGACCACCCAGCCGATTTTAATGGGACTTTCACTATTGCATTCCTTGTGTTCCTAGGCAACACACTAGGCATTTATCTCATCAAAATCGGTTTACGGAAACAAAAGTTATGGCATTTAAAGGAATAAAAGCGGGAAAAATGGGTAAAACCGCAGGCAAAGTGGCGCGGCGCGGCGGTGTCTAGTGTGTAATAAAAGTAATATGTCTAGTGGGTAATATAAGTAATATATGAGGGAAATTGTTCTTTAAAAAAGTTACTTTTAAACAGTTTTATAAACAATTTCAGAAAATTACTAGTTTGACGTAGAAAAGGGGAGAGGTGTAATATAGCGCCGCTGTTTATTGTAGGTAGGTATCATTATTAATTATTAACTTCGGCTGGTCAGGGGATAGGGACATAAGTGAATATAATACTTTGTTAATTTATTGAAAATATC
Source organism: Oxystoma pomonae (assembly GCA_963921995.1). Lineage (NCBI taxonomy): Eukaryota > Metazoa > Arthropoda > Insecta > Coleoptera > Brentidae > Oxystoma > Oxystoma pomonae. The sequence continues at coordinate 15,133,673 of OY998173.1, forward strand.
GACTGTCTGCATTTCCACGAAATCACTCCCATGCTTAACGTTGGTGTATTCATGCCATCTCTTTCATACGCGCCCGAAAATATCTACCTATCTCTGTGTGAGTTTTTTTCACTACAACCACCGTGCACCCCTGATAATACGGTACTGTAACTTTTCTAAAGGTTATTACTAAACCAATATATAAGATTAAGAAGGTAAATTATTTGATATAATTTGTCCATGCAAGCGAAGTAATGCTAAAAGTAAGCGCTTTTTGTCACTTACAAAAAATGCTCTAATTTCTTCGCAATTATAATAAACCAGAATGATTAATCAGCGGATCAGATATAACTACTATAGTATCTTGTTAATTTATCGCTAATACCACTGAACACACTATTGACTGTATGTATGTATGCAAATAGAAAATTACCACATTTTTTCTTCCCCAAGTTTTATTTTGTCCATCTTTGGTACCCAATCAACCCTAATTTTAAAACTAAGACATTTTTGAACTTATACCAAGAAAAAACGGAACTTTCTTGGTTAATACAAAAGAAATATGTAAGGTGGATCTTTTAACATGTTCAAATATTTTGCAAGAGTACACAAGGTAAATTCCATCAAAAAGCGTGTACCAAAAAATATTTTTAACTATTTATCTGTAAAATATCCTGTTCTGCATTATCTATGGAAAAAAATTCACTACAGCTGCAATGCAACGACGACTATACTACCACAGTCTAACTGCACCTTTAAAAACTCCTTTGCTTAAAGTTTTCTAGGGGATGGAAGTCACAAATAATTGTCAATGCATTTTTAATGCAAAACCATTATTTTGGGAATTTTGAATTCAAATATTTTTAATTTTTTCATAGTTTGAGGTAAGTTCGCGGGAGAAAATGAAGGTTTCTTGGGGAGGGATAATTTTTGAAGATTCTTTCTCAAAAACTCTGTCCGCAAATAACAAAACCATGGATTTTTTTTTATAACCAACATTAAGGATATGCTGCAAAATCTAAAAACGGAGTAGGTGATCGCAAAGCAAATATGTTTGTGTGTTTTGCACGTTCGTATTGTTTTTAATTAAAACTTTTAAAAGAAAATCATTTTAGCCACTCGTTCTAAAAAGTACTATTTTAGGTTTGGGAAAAAATGGTGTTGACGTTTATGCTTTTAGTGATTTTAATTACCTATGCCTTTAAAATAAAAACGAATTCGACAGTTTTCCTAAATGTGTCCTGAACTTTATCTTCATTTTTTTAATAGCTATAACTTTAGTATATTAAAAGTTTTTAGTCCTTAACCTTTTTTCATCAAAGCCTGCCGAGGTTTTTAAACTGGGTATCTCTCATTAATAAAATACGCCATAGCGGTAAAAAAAAATCGCTAAACGTTCTCTTTAATCAAGTTGCGCCCTTTGGGCGTCTCAAACTTTCCTTTTGCTTAGCGAATTTAGTTAAATATACATGTATAACCTAAAAAGTAAACCGAAAGTTTTGGAGTTTTAGCGCAGGCTGAAAGCTCAACTAAATAAACATGGGCTACTTCCATCGAACTATGGACAACTATACGGAAACTAAGATAAACAACTCTCCACTAGAGTGAATACTGTATTCACCTGATGACGATTGCAGATATATAGGCGTTCGAAACGTTGTGAAACTCTAGTTTCCTCTAAAGTTCAACATTGTCTCTACTTGCTGTAGACAGGGTGGACTTTTGACACAAGATAATTTTGAAAAAAGGTATCAATATTTATCTAAAAGTTAATTTATCAAAAAAAAATTTAAATGTTGAGAGATCTTTAGATTTAAGGGGATATCGTGGAAGTTGCTCAAAGAATTATTTGCAGAGGCACATGCCGTCTCATTGAAACTGTGACAAAAATTATGCAAGCAATCTAAAATAATAATAAAAACAGAGTCCTACACTGATATTTTGAAGATAACAAAGATTGGTCCACTACCTAAAGGCAACAACAATAACATACAAAACTACCGTCCTGTAGCCATGATATGCGCGCCTAGTAAAATACTGGAAATTATTTTATACAGCAAAATATATTGCCATGTAAAACCTTATCTTTCGGAGGAGCAACATGGTTTTACTACAAAGAGGTCTACAGTCACAAACCTAGCATGTTTTACACAACATGTTAATGATGCTTTAGACAATAATGCACAGGTTGATGTGATATATACCGATTTCGCGAAAGCTTTTGACCGTGTAAACCATGATGTTCTACTGCAAAAGATATCATATTTTGGTCTCTCTGCCACAGTGTGTGTCTCGCTCGCTAGGCCTTCTTTTCGCAGACTATTTTAAGTTGTCTAGAAAAGTCCAATCTCAAGAGTTACAAAACGATTTGCACAAGATTGTTCAATGGTCAGAAAAAACTCTTTTAAATTTTAATGTTGGAAAATGTTATGTAATGACTTTTATTCGTAAAACCAACCAAATACATTACCAATACCAAATGAATGGATCCTTTCTAGAAAGAAAAACTGAAATGAAAGATTTGGGAATAATTTTCGACCCAGGCTTATAAAATGCTTGGTTCGAAACTCACATAATTTTAATAATAATAGGACATTGACTTTGTTATACAATGCTTATGTCAGAAGTATTTTGGAATACTGTAGTATTATTTGGTCGCCTTTTTATACTGTTTATAAAGAAAATATTGAAAAAATACAATGCACTTTGATATTGCATATTTTATCCTTAGAAATGAATTTAATTTTTACACTCTCGAAAAACGCCGTAACATATCTGAAGCAATATTTTTGTACAAACTGATCTGGTATAAAATAGACTGTCCTTATCTGTTAGGTAAATTAAAATTTAATATACCATCATATAACAAAAGAACTACTTGTACAGTTGAGCTCCTTAGATTACAAAATTAGGCCAGAATTCGCCGTTGTATAGATTGTGTAGTTTATTTAATAGATTACGTGATATTGACATTTTTTACATCGATTTTACCAACTTCCGTACTTGTATTTTAAGTAAATTGTAGATACTCGACAGCTGCTATATTGTGCACTGTTTAGCACATAATTTTCTTTGTTTTAAAGTTAATTTTACAAGTATTACTTAAGATCTGTTCTTTATACTTAAATTTTTTTCTTTTTTATTATTATTACGTTTGTAATCTGTTATTGGGCACTAGCCTGTTGACAGTGGCGGTCCCCCCCCCCTTTGCTCCAGAAAAAAGTAGACCACAACAACAAAGATGCTGGTGGTAATAACCCTGAAGAAGGAAAAACGAGAAATTGCAGAAAGTTCCTTTAAATCCCTCCACAATATTTTGGGACAGTTTGACCTTCAATCCGTCAGGCCAAGAATATACAAACGCATCATGAACTTACCGCGAAAACCATTGAAAATACAGAACAGTATTATAGAGTTTCTATTTATAAACAAGTTTTAGACAAAATCAATTCGGACATAAAAAAGTATTTATGACCTGAACATATTCATACCAAGTTTAATATGAAGGCAAAATCAAGGCAAAATTAACTAAAGTCGTTTCTTAATACTACAAACTGTTTTATTAATCCAAAACACAAATTCTTGAACCTTTATTCGGAGAAGTCAGTATATGGAAACAATATTGGTCAGAAGTAGGCAAAAACTTAAATCAAAACATACCTGATAACGTTTTCGAGGCAATGAACAAGTGTGGCAATATTTTTCCGTTGATTAGAATATTCTTGAATGTTTTCCAGTAAGTAATGCCTCGTCAGAAAGAAGCTTCTCATGCCTCATAAGATTGAAAACATAAGTACTTAAAAACACTATGACGGAAATTCTTCTGACGGGCTTAGCGTTGCTAATGATTGACCGGTTTGCCCAGAAAACTGGAAATTATTTTTTTTTGAGATGGGCATATTATGTTTGAGATATGCGATATAAAAGATAATGTTTCAACAAAAGCTTTTTAGATCTCAAAAAAAAGTATTTAGCTATTAGGTTTTGTTTGTGGTTTGTTTCTATGTTTTTTATAACTGAAAAAATTATACGTAGTTACTCAAGCGCGGATTTCCCCCCCCCCCTACCCTGGCTTTAAATTTTTTATGAAAACATTAGAAAATCAAAAGTAGGGCATAAATTGCGGCACTATAACACCTTTGATATTTACGGTATTAGTTTAATTTTGTAGTGTCATTTTCTTGAAAATTTTCGCCTGCTGCGCTCTGAAACCATTAATAAATTTACAACTTTAGTTTAATTTCAAATCAAAAAACGTTACAGCAATTTTCTCAAAAATTTTCTTAAACATTTTTTAAAATAAAAAATGTATGAAACAAACGACTTAAAATCTGAGTAGCCCCCCCCCTAGATTTGAGACCAAATCCTCGCTTGTAGTTACTAAGGTTTGTTTGCATATATTGATATGTTCCTCATAAAAGCTATACTTTTATTCTATTTTTTTTTCGTATCGAAACCGCCCCCCCTCTTTTCAAATGGCTGGGACCGCCACTGCTGTTGATTACTTACTTAATAAATAAATAAATAAATAAGTCAAATCTCAGCGGTCAATACAGTATTCACCTGATGACGATATACATAAGGATTCGAAACGTTGTGAAAAAGTAAAAAAATAAAGAGACTGGAAGTTCGAAACTCTAGCTTCCTCTCAAGTTCAACATTGTTCAACAACAACTCTCCACTTGCAGTAGACAGGGTGAAACTCAAATGCGTGACTCTTTTTTTTGACAAAACCTCGGTCTTTTTACACAGGATAATTTTGAAGAAAATTATCAATATTTATCTAAAAGTAGTTTGTTTATCAAAAAAGAAATTAAAATGTTGAAAGATGTCTAGATTTCAGGGGATATAGTGTGAGTTACTCAAATAAACTAACTGCGGAGGCACATGCCATCTCATTAAAACAGTGCAAAGCTATTATATAGACCATCTAAAATCTCAACATACAAATAACTTTTAATTAAAAGTAAAAATTTTGGCCTTAGAAGATATTTTTATCTTAAAAATCAAAGACGGCTGATGGATGACACAGAAATGGTTTTGTTTAATCGCGTTTCTTTTCAGTCGGTGACTCTACATTTTAATTTCTAACAGTTTTTTGGTTTGTCTTATTTTCTAAAAAAATTTAATTTTATTAATACATATCTTTTTGCGCTATAAATATTTCTAAATTTGGATAAAAAATGGGTGGGAGTTTTTTTTCACCAGTAACTAAAAAAAAAACATGGTTTGGTTACTCGCAGACAGTTACTAAAATGGTGTTTTTGATAAAATCAAGGTTTAAAAAACTTTTTGAAAAAAAAGTCTTTCTGTAAAACTAAACATTAAAAAGTTAAAGTGAACAGCAAAATGAAAAGATGAAAGTTTTTCGTGTAAGAAGAATTCAATAAGAAAAGAGGCACCTTTCTGTTGGTTTAAAAGCCATCAAAAAAGTTTTAAAAGTAAAGTTTTGCCCTTACCACGATGCTTGAGCGTAGAGCAGAACGGCAGTCGGGGCCAGGGTGTTGCGCGCACAAATTTCACTTCGCGACTAAACTTTCGTCGGAGTTTCGTGGAGTTGGAGTTGCGATTATCGCATAGCGAAGGGTATCATTTTTTACTATAGAGATGGGTTGATCGCAGAGCGCCTGTCTATTACCCCAGCACCAAATAAATATCAAACTATTGGCCGGGGTCTCTATTGTTTATTTTCTTGGGCGCCTCCTCTTGTTTTTCCGTAACAACTACATCAACACTTTTTTTATTGGTCGCGTATTGTGGATTATATATTATTATTTATATTAAGAGCAATACAAATGCATCAAATTAAAGCTTGTGACGTACGCTACACAAATGACCCGATCTGTCGACATAAAAATTGCCGAAAGGATCCCTGCCAAAATAACCACTTCAAAACTCTTAAAAACTGATCAAGTCTTGATGAGATTTACAGAGATTTTATTGGTTTAAAGATACTTGACCTGGAAAAAATGTATGCCACATGAAACCTGACAAATTCTTATGATGTTTCATGCGAATCATTTTCAAATCATTTCTGACTATTTAAAACTCACAAGATTTCAAAAGATCCTAAAGACAAGTGTAGAATATAGACATGCAAGCACAAACAGATTTAATAAGCATGATAATTTAAAAGATTTTATGACTACCTATAAAAATAAATTAAAAAGAATGTATTATAAAGATTTACAATAATTAACAAAATTTTACTATAGCACGAGATTTTTCGAGATTTCGAAAGTTTATATCAGACACAGATTTCACGAGGTTTAGCAAGCAAAACTTGTATGAGATTTTATTAGAAAGTCTAAAAAAAGGGACGTTTTTACAAGATTTTACAAGATTTCATGAGAAATAGAGTAAAGGGTTGTGAAGATTTGACAAGATTATATAATTATAAAACTGTAGAAAATAGACAAGCACCAACCAGATTTGACAAGCAAGAGGAGAATTTAAAAGATTTTATGAGTACCTATAAACATAAACTGAAAAGAATATATAGTAAAGAGTTAACTATCAAGATATTTTAAGAAATTTTATGTTAGACACAGGAGATTTTATGAAATTTAGCAAGCAGGACTTTGACGAGACTTTAAAAGTACAAATAAAGGGACGTTTTTAAAAGATTTTATAGGATTTCATGAGAACGAAAGCGATGAGTTGTGTCAAGTGTAGAAAATAGACATGCACATCACTTTTTTGACAAGCAAGTTCTTCAATGAAAATAAAAAAGATTTTATGGGTACCTGTATAAAAGTAAATTAAACAAAACATGTTATAGATTTAAGCATATTTGACTAGCAAGAAATTTTAAGAGATTTGACAAGTTATAAAAGAAGGAATAGAAAGAGACAATTTTACTCAAACTTGTCAAAACCAGTGAAATTTTATCAACTTGTTTCTCTTAAAATCTGCTTAAAGCCGCTGCTAAAAATAACTAAAAACATATAAACTTGTCAAAACCATTGAAACCTTACCAACTTGTTTCTCTTAAAATCTGCTCAAAACTACTAAAAATATGTGGACCTTCTCATGTAATCTTGTGAAATCTGATGGAGGGTGGGTCTTTTAAAAACTGCTGAAAACGCATGTGCATTCTCATAAAACCTGGTGAAATCTTATTAATCTTGATTTTAGTTTTTGTTAAAATCTGCTCAAAACTTAACAAAACCTAAAATACTGGTGAAATCTTATCAACTATTATCATAAATTATTTAAAAAACTTTTCAAAACTCCTAAAAACGGATGACAGTGCTCATGGAAAACTTATGATGATTGACGAGTTTCGAATCTCTTTCCAACATTGAAAGTTCATGAGATTTCACCCGAAACTCGTGAACTTTCACTAGTTTTTTTTACAAGTTTTGACGCAGTATTTTTGGCAGGGATGTGACAGACTGACATATAGTCGTTAAACTGTTTTTTCGTAACTTCAACGCCCGCTATCTTTTTAAAAACCAACTACAGATAGTTGAACCTGTAACAAAAAATATTGCAAATTTTATGCCGAAGATTTTTGTTTCTACACTTTTTTGCCTCCGACTAACAAAAATGAAGAAAATCGGTTCCAAAGTTTTTTCAAAATGGCAGATAGTTCCCGAGAAGTGGGAGAAACACAAACTTGGAAATTTTACTTTCAGACCCCCCCCCCTCCAATGAACATACAAAAAACTCAGCCTGTCCGGTTTTTTTTCGACTTCAAATGACAATTTTACTGTGCTACCATAAATTATGTAAAACCATTTTTCCAAAATTTGAGCCCTCCCCCCCCTGCCACATTTTTACAACCTCTTCCCCGTCCCTTTTGGCACTTAATAATACTTTTACCTACCCCTCCAACCCCTCTTTTCGCGTTTATATAAGCCATGGATGCCCGTTACCCAAAAGAACTCGACTACCTATCGGTACCCGACTAATTGTCAGTTTGTCAGATTCTTTCCGCAATTTTTGTACTTCTCTTAATATACTGGAGAACAAAAAAAATGCAATACCAGAGAGGACAAATATTTTTAAATTAATTTTTTATATATTAATACATTAGGATGCTTTTAGTAATTGATTACATTTTCAAAAAGATTGCTCCATGATAACCATCAAAAAATTAATAATGAGTAGCTCCTTCATGATTATTTATGCACTCGTTTGTTCTATTGGGCATTGGCAAAATAAGATGGTCTATATCATATTGAGGAACACTCATCCAAATCCTCCTTACGGCATGCCAGAGTTCATCTAAGTTTCCAGGGCGACGTGGTAATCGACTAAGATTGCGCCCTATCATATCCCATACGTGTTCGATAGGCAACAAGTCAGGCGATCTTGCTGGCCATTCCAAAGTCTCTATGCCAAGTTCATGCAAGAAGTCCATTGTTTCATGAGCAATATGCGGTCTGGCATTATCTTGATCGATCGATCAGCACTTGATCGATATATCGCCGAGCAGTCAGATTGCTGTTGATGAGGAATAGAGGTGATCTGCATCCTAATCATATTGCACCCCATACCATGATACTTTGCTATCTTGCTGTATCACATTCAACAGCAAAGTCAACATTTCGTCTGTCACCTCGAAATCGCATAGCTGTCATTCCAGTTTTGCTGTGCTCTGCACAACTCCAAGCGACGAGCCTTATGTTGTGGGGTCAAAGGTAGCACCAAAAGCGGACGGTAAGCCCTCAGCCCCATACCAAGCAATCTTCGATTAACTGTCATCCTTGAAAACACTGTAGCTGCAACTAGAACATCTCTTACTTGGCGTATACTGTCCCGTCGATTTCTGAGAGCAAGAAGTCTGAGATGCCGTAAATCACGACCCTGTAATAACCTAGGGCGTCCAGAACCCGCATAACGTCTATAAGTCTCATCATTGGACCACCTTCTCCAAACTCTTGACACTGTTGATGAATTGGCATTAACCCTTTTTGCAATTTCCCGTAAACCAAAACCAGCCTCTTTCATGCCCACGATGCGTCCTTTCTCGAAGTCGTTTAAATGTTGAAATTGTTGGCCACCGCAAACTCTTGGCCTTTTTATTTTTTAAGTAAACTGTAAGCAATCCAAAAAGATCAAAAACTACAAGAAAAATGATTTAAAATTTTCAGAAAAGGTCTTTTATGTGTTGGTTGTTTTTGAAAATGAACAGAAAAAAATCTGTGAAAAAAGGAAAGATTAGAAGACAAAAAGTTTATCAAATATTTCTTTTCAGATAAGGTATAAACACAAATAATTTTCATTCAAATAAGATATAACATAACATAAGTAATCCACAACCCGCGACTTCATGCATGCATGCCCAGAAAGCGGTTCTCAAAGAATTTTACTGACTTTCAATCGCTGTAGTTCCGAGACTGTTTAATTAATTATAAATAATATCGTATTTTTATAAGATTTTTTTTTAAATCACTTTTTGTTGGTCAAAATATACGTTAAAACTGATTTTTTCTAACTTTAGCGCCCTCTATCTTTTTGGAAACTAACTACAGAAAGTTGAGCACTGGTACAAAAATGTTGCAAATTTTTTTTGACAATGACAATTTTAATGTACAAGATGGCATACAAATAAACATAAAACTATTGACCAAGGTGTCTAATCTTTATTTCCTAGGGCTCCTTCTCTTGTTTTTTTCGAATCCACTACATAAACACTTACAGTGCGATTTACTAAAACGGTTTAGTCTATTTTAAAACGGTCCTAAGATTAAGTGAAATTTTTGGTTTTCAGCATTTTAAAGGAACCCTCCTTGAGTTTTGTACGTAGTTTGATTTATAATAATTTTAATAAATTTGTTTATTGAATAATCATCTTAACACAATCTTTTGTTGGATTTAAGAGGAAATTTTCAATTTAGAAGAAAAGAAAATTAAAAAATTTAAACCCACGCGGGGTTTAAATAGTAAACACTCTGTAAAATAGGAGGTGTTTTATTGGGTAATGAACAACTTGGGATATTAAATAAGGTAAATTAATCCTTGTAAAAACAGTTACTTAGGGAAATTATTAACGAACTTATTACCAAATGCCACAAAACAATCCTTTCTGGGGGCTATAAATTTAAACCACTCCCCTGAGGTGGTCTAAAAAAACCACCAACTTTATAAGCTCAAACACAAATAATGAAGTTATTATGTGCCAAATTTTTGGCGTATTCGCCATTTGCCATTTTGAAACCTGTCAAAAAAAATTAGTTTTAGGGCATTTTCTTCTAAAATATGGTGTATTTTGAGAAAAAAAGCAGTTTTTCAGTGGTATTTTGCAATAACAATACAAAATAATCAATAAATTTGTGTCTTTTCTGTATGGGTAACTGTTTTTTGAAAATTGGTTTTAAAATTTAGTACCCTGCACAGATGTAAATATTTAGACCTTTGGGGATACTATTTTAGATCTTAGTAAATCCGACTGTTAATTTTTTTATTTGAGTTTGAAAATGCCAAAATAAGATTTAGATTCGTGATCCGAAGCAGCTATTATGTTGTTTTTTTCGTTAAGATAAGTTCCTAAGGTTAATAATGATGTAATTAGATCATTGCAAAAAAATTAGTGGCTTATACATAACTACCAAACTACTGGAGAGTCTATTCTTTATTTTTTGACAAATCCCTCTTGTTCCTGTTTTTGTTTATTTTCCAAGCGTCTACATAAACTCTTTATTATTTCCCTCGCTAAGGAAAGTTATGTAATGTTTTTATCTGAATTTAAAATTAGGCTGCCAGAAGAAGGTTAAGTTCAGGATCGAAAATAGATTATTGTTTTTTTCGTTAAATTAAGTTCCTTAAGTTTATGATGATGCAGTTATCGCATTCAAAAACATAAATTAATTAGAAGTGTTTGATACTATACAAATAAATATTAAACTTCTGGAGCGTCTACTGTTTGTTAATATTATATAAATAAGTACACTCTCTAAAGGGGCATTTACACAGACAAACTTTCCTTTGATGTTGACAAACTTTTATTCAAACTTGTATGGCAAAAAGTCTGTCGAAAAGTTCGAGCAAAAGTTTGTGCAAAAGTTTGTGAAAAAGTCGTCCGAAAATTTGTGTGGAAAAACATTTCGTATAGAAATTTATAAATAATAAAAAGAAATGTCGTCGAAAATAATCGAACTTCACAAATAGAAAAATATAAAATTATCAATATTTGATTTATTTAATACAATAATAATCATCAAAAATAAAAAAAAAACGTTGCTTAGGTTGAGGTGATAAGACCGTATGTGGTCAGGGTGAAATAAGTTATTCTTCAATTTACTACTCAAATATCCCTAAAAAGTTTGGACATGTTCTGGAAAATCATGGGCACATGGAAACCCTACAGATAGGTAACAAATTCATTACATATTATTTTTCCATCTTTTTGGTTTTTCATTTTTGTTAAATTGAGATTAGTGATGATAGACCAAAAATATTTTGAAAACCATCATGCTCGGGGAAAAGTTCGTTGAAAAGTCTGTCCAAAAGTTTGTTCATAAGTTTGTCGAAGAGTTCGACCAAAAGTTTGTGAAAAAGTTTCTGCAGAAGTTTGTCGAAAAAGGATCGCAAGTATTTTCGCAAACTTTTGAACGAACCAGTGTCTCTGTGTGCCTTAAGCTGTCGTTGGAGTTTCGTAGAGTAGCAGATGCAATAACAGAATAGCGAAAGGTATAATTTTTGACCATAGAGATAACCCAGCACCAAATAAATATCAAGCTATTGGCCAGGAAGGGTGTGTATTGTTTATTTAACAGGGCTCCTTCTCTTGTTCTTTTCGAAACAACTACATAAACTATTTATTTTTTTATCTGAATGTGAAATTACGCTGTCAAAAAAAGATTGGGTTCAGGATTCGAAATATTGTGTTTCTTGTTTTAAGTTTTTAAGTTCGATAATTATATTATTGCATTTCAAAAAATATATTTTTTTATTAGTTAGAGATTCTTTGATTGCATACAAATAAATAAAAAATACGGGGGTGCTTATTGTTTATTTTTTTTCATAATTCTCCAGTTTTTTGGAAAATAAGTACATAAAGTCTCTATATGTTATTTGAGCGAACACAAAGAAGAACTATTGAAACAAATGTGAAACCATATAAACCTTTCTCATGCGTGACAAAAGTCAGGATAGATACGCATTCAACTATGTTTTTTCCAGAGGTTAAGGCCGAAAATAAGTTTATTAGAAAAATTGTTATGGGAAGTTTATTGCCGCCAGGGCACAAAAACTTATTTTTATATTATTTTTTTAAGTATTTCACAACAGCATGAAAGAGAGAAGAGATGTTTTTGCTTAAATTGCAAAAAATGTTCAATTAAGGCGGGATTTTGTCCACAAACCAAAGGCAAACAACTTAAAATCTGAGTACTTCTTCTTCTTTACCGCGCCGCTTAGAGTGTGAGCAGAAAATTCTTTAAACAAAATGAGGGTTGGGTTACCTGCCAAGGGGAGGGAGGCTGAGTTGGGATGCGATCTATGGTCTCAATTGTAGACTTTGTAGACCAATTTTTTATCCGAACCTTATTTCATCAAACCCATTCAATAACAAATTCGAAATTTAACAGATCCGTTTTTAATCGAACCATTGTTCATCAAACTCATTCAATATCAATCCCGGAATTCGTAAAACCCGTAATTTATCAGAAAATTTTTGCTAAATTTATTGCGCATTCGCCAATACCACATGAATGCAAGACGGGTGAATGCAAGTGACATCTATACACAAACTATTGAACGCAACCTGTAAGTATGCGCGCGTAACAGCGACAAATGCATCAAAACGCCGCGCCGCTGCGCCACCTGCGTGTACGCCTCCGGTTCATGTGGTATTGGCGAATACGCAATTAATTTAGCAAAAATTTTCTGATAAATTACGAGTTTTACAAATTCCGGGTTTGATATTGAATGAGTTTGATGAACAATGGTTTGATTAAAAACGGGTCTTATAAATTTCGAATTTGTTTTCGGATAAAAAATTGGTTTAACGAATTGCTGTTCCAACAAAAGGACGCCCATATTCTGATAAACCGTCGGCGTCCTTTTGGAAATTGGTCCTTCTTGAAACCGAAAGTGTGAAAAATAGTTTTTTATTCTTTATAAATATTTTTAGGTTTTATAGCATATGCGATTAAAATGTTCGCATGCGAGAGCAAAATCTAATAAATAAACATTAATAAAGCTTTTAGCTGTATTTGTATTATGTTTTGTATGTTACACGATATATGATATTTTCTATACATTAAAATTAAATACAGAATTTTTCACTCGCAAGGTTTATTAAAATAAATTTAATTTATTTAAGTAAATATTATTATTTAATTTTGTTTAATAAATGAACTAAAAACTTTTGAAACATTTCGCATTTTGGAAAAAAAAACATTTACGCAGTGAAAATATACATTTAATGCATTTACTTAATTAATACATTTTATATTCGGATGCATAGTGTTGTTCCTAAACAACCATTACTCTAATTTTGCTTTATGCTGATGCCAAGTTTACATAAGTTAAAAAAACAAGTAGCATGCATTATTGTATGGACAAAAAAGATTCGCCGTAGGCATACATTATCATTGTCAAAATACCCAAGACCACCCAAGTAACACAGCTTCGACAATATAGACTTTATTCTGTAATGTTGGCTGTTAAAATTGTTGACTACTAAATTTACATTTAAAATAACTTCTATATTTATATCAATTACCTAATCAACTTAAAGGTAAAACTTATACCTAAAAATATGCTAAAACTTAACTGACAAAATAGTTGTGATCTTAACTTTTTTTATTAAAATACAACTGAAAAAAATGCCAGGATGGCAACGGCAGTTATTTGTTGTATCCTAGTGCAATTTTTAGCTATCAGTGTTACCAATCGGAGAATAATTATGCGATTGCCCATAATTTCACCAGCGGGAGCATAATGATAGCATAATGGGTAAAAATTGGGCATAATATAGGACAAATCGCGTAATACGAGCATACAGACCGCTTCAAGCTACTACGAACATAGGGGGAATCAAGTCCAATTTACTCTCCGTGCCGTACGACCGAGGTGGATTCGAAGCACGCTGCAGTGTTATCTTTTTGAAATTCATTTTGTTTTTATTATTTTGTTTTATTTCTGCCTTGCTCGAGAAACAGATGGGTAAGTTCTTAATTGAAATAATACATTTTTAAAACTAAAAATGGATGTCTACGAAGTTGCCGAAAAAGTGCAGATGGTCAAATGGTCAAATCGTCATAACCCAACACACGTTCGATATTGGTCGAGGGAAAATTTGCATTTGTATTTTGACGTAAGAACACAGTATCCCCAAAAACTAAATGTTTGGGGGGGGGTATTGTAGGGGAACACGTAATTGGGACATTTTTTATTAACGGCAATTGCAATTTGAATGGTCCTAGATACTTGGATCTACTGCAGCAGCACATTATTCCAACTGCTAGGCAGTTGTTAGGTGTAAGATTTGGTGAAACATGGTTTCAACAAGATGGTTGTTCCGCTCACAATGTTGGCCTTGTTAGGGAATATCTTGATAATGTATTTCCTAATCGGGTTATAAGTACACGGGGAACTATTTTATGGCCAGCTCGATCTCCCGGTCTTGCTCCTAATGACACTAACATGCTTGGAAACGTTAGAAGGGGTTTTTATAGTAGGCTCGGATATTGTCTAGCCGAGCAAGGAGGACTTTTCGAACATTTGCTTTAATTTTTTTTTTTGACTGGGAGAATCTTTTTGGTTTTTAGAATGTATTATTTTATTTTGAGAACTTGCTTTTATTTTGTTTCTCCTTATTATTTTCATTGTAACACGTCGTCACTGATAAATCTGAGCAGTTTACAATAAAACGCTCTTATTTATCAGTGACAAAAAATAAGAAAATTACGTTATAAAAATTTGCGTATTTATTGACCAAATTCCGGTTTCATTGACTACGCTCCACACAGCACCGTGGTTAGAGGCGTACTAAATACAAGGCGAAAGGCGGCGAACGGCAGCGAATGGCGATCGGAAGCCTCAGTGTTGGTTGCTTCACTGATAGGCGTGCGGTGTCTCTGCATGTACGTACACTGGCAAATTAGACTTCTTCCGCCCTATGTTCGCAGTAGCTTGAAGCGGTCTGTATAATCACACCCATAGCAATATATCAGTCGGTGAATGCGCCGCTCACAGTTCATAATCTACTGATCTTGGGTGGAAAACGAGCCGAACGAATTCTCGTGCGCTCGAGCGGCGACCGACGACACCAACAACCTGATGACTGGCTGTCTTGTTCTTTACCCGTGTAATAGAAAGGGACGGAATGTTACGCATAGTGTATCGCGGATGTGAATCCCAGAAAAAAAAGGGGTGTGTTTGGTTTTATTTTGCAGTGACACGTGCCGCGCCGCCGCGAAGATCAACGGAGCATAATTTAGAACAAAATCGCGTAATTTCCGCAGATGCGAAGCATAGTTTTACTCAAAGCTATTGGTAACACTGGTAGCTATTTAGTATTTGAGAATAAGCGCCCGCTACCGCGAGGCTGGGAGCGTGAGCCCACAGCAATAACGCCAAGATTTGCTTTTGTTTTAGATTTTTTGTTAAAAAAAAATGCAAAGTTGCTTGGTTGCACGGGCGGGCGAGTTTCCATATTTTATATTATGACGAAACATAACCTCTCAAAAATTTGTATTTAAATCCTTCAAAATTAACTAAATACGCAAGATATGATGTTTTTCCATTAATTCTGGATTGAAATTAAAAAACAGGTATTTTTTTGGGAATCACTTAACCGATTTTAATGGTTTGCACCTCATTCTACGTGGCAGAAATAGAGCTTTTTTACGAATTCATAAAAAAATCCCAAAATCTTCCGTAAAATAATAATAAACGTTTCTCTTTGAAGGGTAAAGTTTGTTTCTTTCCGCCATCTTAGATTTTAAGATGGCGGACAAAAAATATTTTTAGTCAAAGTCTTGCTCAATTCCCTGCAAGGAGCAGTTTGTTGCATTAAAATTGGTGGTATGGTTCGAAAGTTATAACGGAAACAAAAATTTGTATTTACATGAATATGCTCAAATCTATAAGTCTGAAAATCCTTCAAAATTATCTAAATACGCAAGATACGATGTTTTTCCATTAATTCTGGATTGAAATAAAAAAACAGGTATTTTTTTGGGAACCCCTTAACCGATTTTAATGATTCGCACCTCATTCTACGTGGCAGAAATAGAGCTTTTTTAAGAATTCATAAAAAAGTCCAAAAATCTTCCGTAACATAATAATAAACGTGGCTCTTTGAAGGGTAAAGTTTGTTTCTTTCCGCCATCTTAGATTTTAAGATGGCGGACAAAAAAATATGTTTATTCAAAGTCTTGCTCAATTCCCTGCAAGGAGCAGTTTGTTGCATTAAAATCGGTGGTATGGTTCGAAAGTTATAACGGAAACAAAAATTTGTATTTACATGAATATGCTCAAATCTATAAGTCTGAAAATCCTTCAAAATTATCTAAATACGCAAGATATGATGTTTTTCCATTAATTCTGGATTGAAATTAAAAAAACAGGTATTTTTTGGGAATCACTTAACCGATTTTAATGGTTCGCACCTCATTCTACGTGGCAGAAATAGAGTTTTTTTACGAATTCATAAAAAAATCCAAAAATCTTCCGTAAAATAATAATAAACGTGGCTCTTTGAAGGGTAAAGTTTGTTTCTTTCTGCCATCTTAGATTTTAAGATGGCGGTTTTTTGTCCGCCATATTTTTAATCAAAATCTTGCTCAATTCCCTGCAAAGAGCAGTTTGTTGCATTAAAATCGGTGGTATGGTTCGAAAGTTATAACGGAAAACATTTTGTCCGGTTTTTTATGGCCCACCCGGTATATATATAAATAGATTCAGACTTAATTGTTTCTAAAAACATGTTCGTTTTATATGTGCTATATTATTATTATATATATATGTAGTGCCGATAAACTAAGATTTTTGTCCATTAATCACCCACAAGCGACTAAACCGATTTGTATGAAATTTCATAAGACAATAGGGTGTGGCCTGCGTCTAAACTTAAGCTACTTTTTATTTAACATTTCGTTCCATAACTCGAGATATATGGCACAGAAAATTGAATTTTTCAAGAATTTTTGCATTTTTTATGTGATATATTTATATATGTAGTCAAAAATTTTGGCGCCATTTAATTTTTAAAAGCTTTTTTTTTTAAAAACATAAAATTCACAGTTCCGAAACTTAATAAAAACGACAGGCATAAAGGTCATTTTTACCATCTGGGATACCATATTTTAAAAAATGGTAGGGAGGTTTAAAATGAAGTGTTTATTTATGGCTGAGATGTTAATTTCATCTCCCGCTTTTGCGTAGTGGTAAATTGGAAAAAAAACATCACAAAAAGCTGGTTTTTTTACTTGTACGTGTTATTTTCAAGGTCAATGAAGTCATGCATCAACTAAGCTTTTTTTTCATAGTAAGCGGCGATAAGTCAATAAGAATTAATTGCCACCTTGTCGTTTTTGCTTTTTTACGAAATTAAAAGTTTATTTTTGATACATTTCTACGAGGGGGAAAATTTTCTTGTACAAGTTTACCTTACTTTGAAAGGTAAGTATCTCGGAAACAAATTGCTAGATTTTTAAAATTTTACCATTTTGTAAAGGCTTTTGAAAGTCCCTCAAAATAAAGTATTTAAATTCTGGCGGTGAAACACCAAAGGGGTGTGCCCTTCAAAAATTCTAATATAGCCAAAAAGTACCCCACTTGAATAACAAATCGACGTGTTCGAGGGGTTTTTGAAACTCTTACTCTAAATACTCGAAAACGCTTCTGTTTCGTTTTCGTTGGGATACCCTGTATATACAGACCAGGATGCAGACAGTATAAAAATCATAATTCCTTCCTTAGGGTATGCATATTAATAAATAAAAAGTTTTGAAATCCATATCTGTAGAATTATTATATATTATGACAAATTACCTAGTTTGATAATGATAATGTCAATTCAAACAGAAAGTATTTTTTAAATTTAATTTTCAAATACTTGTTAAGGATTTATATTATTTCAATTACTGATTTTTTTGTTTGTGATATATATCTATGGATCACACTAAAATCAAAGTATATATTTTTGTGACCCAATAATAAAGCTAAAATGTTTGAATATTGAATTTACGAAAAAAAATATACATATATGGCTGATTCTCCAGTTTCCGAAAAAGAAAGGAAGTAAAAATAGAGATCACAGATTTTTTGTTAATTTTGGATGTTAAGGTTACATGTTTGTTTAGAATAATAAATCTTCCCACATGCGAACCTGCTTTTTATTTGAAAAAACTTGACTTTTTAAAAATTGAGTTGAAGAATTGAAAACAAAATAAATTTCTGTTGAAAAGGTCGGGAACTTTATTGTTTTGCTTAAAAAGGGCCAACACTGACATTTCTAAATACTTGTACAAAGCGACGTGGTGAGGAAAGATTCACAAAAATGATGATTGTGAAATATCCATTTTATACATTTTGTAGATAGCTATAGATAAAAACAAAAGGACAAAAAGGAATTTTATACTTAGATGCTGAGAATGTTTATTATTGTATTTAAGAAAGATAAAAAGTAGCGTGAATGTTGAATTTCACGGAAATGAGTATTTTTAATAATTTTAACCAATTTTAAAACATTTTATAATGATCTGAGATTCAGATGTGTAGGTGCACACTGAAAAAAATATCAGGCGTTTATTAATTTTTTATAGATATTTGTACATCAATAACATGTAACTTTTACAAAAATCGGAGAAAAGTTATAAAAATTGTCATATACAGTAATTAAATTAATAAACCGAAGTTACGAAATCAATGAAAAATGTTTCTTGATATTTTATAGGAGAGTTGATATTAATAGTATGTACAGGTTATAGAGATAATAAAAGACCATATAAAATAAATAAAACATGTTAACGATTTTAATCAATGCCCTAAATAAATTTAATAAATGGGGATCTTTGACTGTCGTTTAAAAGTTGTTATGAAATGTGTGGACAAGTTTATGAAAACTGTGAACCGGGCATACAAAAATTAGAAATTAATTGTAGTTTGCACCTGAAGAAGATCAGAGATTGTACTGATCCGAACGTCGTGTATAAATAAAATATAGACAATGGAAGTCCGAAACACAGAGTTAATTTCAAAGATCATAGTACTTTCTACGATTCTCTAGATTTGTTAACTTCAACAGACTCGTTAGCTAGTCATAATCAATTGACTCAATAGGTATGTGTAATTTATGGCATAAAGCGCAAGAACTTTCTTTGTATTTTTTCCAAACGATGTTTATGAATCTCATAATATGGAGACCAAATAGTACAACCATATTTTGATACATAGCAAAGTAAACATTTCTCAATATAAAAATGTTGTTTACGTCTTTCAATGTTCTAAAAAAAATCCTAGCAATTTCATAGCTTTATTTGCAATAATTGTGTGCAAAAAAAATATACATATATGGCTGATTCTCCAGTTTCCGAAAAAGAAAGGAAGTAAAAATAGAGATCACAGATTTTTTGTTAATTTTGGTTGTTAAGGTTACATGTTTGTTTAGAATGATAAATCTTCCCACATGCGAACCTGCTTTTTATTTGAAAAAACTTGACTTTTTAAAAATTGAGTTGAGAAAAGATTCAAAAATAATTAATTATATTTATGAATTATTATTTAAAACAAAATAAATTTCTGTTGAAAAGGTCGGGAACTTTATTGTTTTGCTTAAAAAGGGCCAACACTGACATTTCTAAATACTTATACAAAGCGACGTGGTGAGGAAAGATTCACAAAAATGATAATTGTGAAATATCCATTTTATACATTTTGTAGATAGCTATAGATAAAAACAAAAGGACAAAAAGGAAATTTATACTTAGATGCTGATAATGTTTATTATTGTATTTAAGAAAGATTAAAAAGTAGCGTGAGTGTTGAATTTCACGGAAATGAGTATTTTTAATAATTTTAACTAATTTTAAAACATTTTATAATGATCTGAGATTCAGATGTGTAGGTGCACACTGAAAAAAATATCGCACAGTATTTATAACAGGCGTTTATTAATTTTTTATAGATATTTGTACATCAATAACATGTAACTGTTACAAAAATCAGAGAAAAGTTATAAAAATTGTCATATACAGTAATGAAATTAATAAACCGAAGTTACGAAATCAATGAAAAATGTTTCTTGATATTTTATAGGAGAGTTGATATTAATAGTATGTACAGGTTATAGAGATAATAAAAGACCATATAAAATAAATAAAACATGTTAACGATTTTAATCAATGCCCTAAATAAATTTAATAAATGGGGATCTTTGACTGTTATTTAAAAGTTGTTATGAAATGTGTGGACAAGTTTATGAAAACTGTGAACCGGTCATACAAAATACATAAACAAGGCTATGAAATTTATGTACGTAGCAGCCTTTTACTAAATTCATTCGTAGGTGTAACTGAAAGCTATGAATACATGTCTCTTAATCCTTGATTTCATAACAGCGTTTATAAAAATCATTCTTAAGGACTCTTATATTGTAACAACTTTTTTTGAAACCGTGTCTTGCAGCAGTAAAATCAATAACTCGTTTTCGCTATAGAATTTATGTAAACTTGACTATGATATTAATAAAACTTTACATCGGAGCAAAAATCATATACAAAATACATTGGCTCAATGTATTCTTTTTAGAAAACGGTGCCTTTTTCGGTTCAGTAATGCATTAGTATGGAAGGTATGAGGGATAGTTTAAAAACAAATTTTGGCCCCTGTTGCCCCCTAGGGGCCACATATGTAATTTTTTATGACATACTAGGGAGCCGGGAGCCAAACATACCCTACTTTTTGACAGCAGCATTTTTGGGGCTGTTAACAGGTTAGACAGTGTTGGTGGGTCCATTAGTAATCGATTAAAATAAGTTTCGTAAAATCTTCATCAAAAGTCCCACGGAATACGCTATGCCCCCTAAGTACAAGCATTCTTCAATTTTTTACAAAAAATGGTATGGTGGAATGATAAAATACCCCCTGAGAAATTTCACAAAAATGACCGAATCATGCAAGTGACAGTTATGAGCCTAAAAGAACGTAGTCAGATCAATCGAATCAACTTGATATTTTTTTATGTGTCTTTTCCACAATCTGTAAATGGTATTTTTTACCATGATTTTTCAGAATATATTAAAATTTTGTTTTTTTTTTGTAAATTTTTGTTAATAGAAAAAATAAAGTTATATCATTTTTAGATGGGTTTCAAGTCCCCCTGTAAACATGATATATATTTGCCTGCTTTTTTTATTAGCCACTCACTTGTTTGACTCAAACCAAGTTTAATACTCCGTTGTTTTTTTAGTGAAAATATTTTTTTTTTCGTTTTTTTTGTGTGCTTTTGCTAAAAATATAGTGTTTTGATTTGTTTAGTGCTGTTATACAACCGGAATTACTAGTTTTTTGCCTTTCATAAATGCTGCCTCAGAGTTAGGGAAACTTTGTCAATACCAACTGATTTAGGCTCACAAATATTACACACAGATATTATCATTCTACCTTTATTTTTACTTCCGTGGGCCGCTCTTGATTTATAGAACGCCTATGGTTTATAAAATCAGGAATTTATCAGACCCGATTTAATAAAAAAATTCATCGTAAGAACGATTCACCATAGTAACTGTAATTCGTCAAACCAATTTTTTATCCGAACCTTATTTCATCGAACCCGTTTTTAATCGAACTATTTTTCATTAAAATCATTCAATATCAAACTCGTAATTTGTAAAACCCATTTTTAATAAAACCCGGAATTTGTCAAACCATTATTTATCAAAACCGGATTTCGTCAAACTCGTTGTTTATCAGAAAATATTTGTTAAATTGATAGCGCATTCGCCAATAATACTTACATGAACTCGAGGCGTAGATAGGGTTGCCAACCAGTCCCGATTTGTGGGGACTGTCCCGATTTTGAGCAAAATATCCTGCATACTGACAAGACCCTTGTCAGTATGCCAAATGTCCCGATGAAAAGTTTTCAGCGAAATCGGCACTAAAAGTTTCCAACTAAAATCAGAATCCCATATCTATTGGCCAGTGGTTAACTATAAATCCTTTCTTTTTTCTTAGCCGCGTTTGAAATATTTGGCTATTGGCAATGTAGTGTTGAAAAAATCGACATCAGTTGGTTCAATCAGTTCATTACCGAGCCTACTGAGTCGGTTGATCGGGGAGTTAAAACCATAGTTAGTGCGATGATGTTGAGTTGCAAATAATTTATGATTTCTTGTGTTCCGTGACGGCACATATGAAACTTGAATATTGATAGTAACTCTACAGAGTCAATTTTATTATTTAGTATTTTCAACAGAGTGACAAGATCATAGTACGGACTTCCCAAAATTCACAAAGATGCAATGCCCTTACGCCCAATTACAAGTTCCAGAAATTCTCCAACAAGCAATCTGTCTAAATTCCTTTTGAAAATTATTCAACCTCTTGCAGGCAAGACCGCTTCATTTGTAGAAAATTCCAACCATTTTGTTAATATTCTTAAATCTTTTGTTACCGAGGATAGACTTGTCAGTTTTGATGTCGAAAGTCTATACACCAATGTCCCGATAAAGGAATCGCTAGATATTATTAGAAAGAGACTGGTTGATGACGAATCCCTTTATGAACGTACCAGCCTATCGCTGAAGGGAGTGATGGAGTTGTTGGAGTGCTGCCTACATACCTCTTGTTTTCAAGTGAAAGATAGGTTTTATGCTCAGGATGACGATCTGCCAATGGGTTCATCGCTTTCGCTAGTGGTGGTCAATATTTACATGGAGTGGTTCGAATCACACGCGGTTGATACCGCAACATATAAACCTAAGCTCTGGCTGAGATATGTTGATGATACTTTTATTGTCTGGACCGGGAATGACCAACGACTTTCAGAATTTCTTCACCATCTAAATAACATAAGACCCACCATTAAATTCACAATGGAGTTGGAGCAAAATTGTCAAATTCCTTTTCTTGATGTACTTGTCACACGAGTAGAAAGCGACATCAGAACAACAGTCTATCGTAAACCCACTCACACAGGACAATATTTAAATCAAGGTTCAAAAACAACGAAACGAGGCATAATCAAAACTTTGTATAACAGAGCCGTTCAAATTTGTAACAATTCTCATGACTTGAAAATCGAAATAAGAAACATTAAGAAGGATCTGCAGCAGAATGGTTACAGCCTGAAACTTATAACACATAATATTTCTAAATTTCAACAAACAGGACAGAGATTACAAAACCAAAACCAGGCAAATGCATTCCTTACAATCCCATACGTTAAAGGAGTATCAGAGAAAATTCGAAGAGTAGCGAAAAACTTTAATATTAAAACAGCTTTTAAATCTAGTAATACAATTCGAAGCCTTCTTAGTAAAACAAAACCGGAGAACAAACAAAATAAGGAATGCATTTACCAAGTTCCTTGTGAGTGTGGTGAATCATACATAGGCGAAACTAAAAGACCACTATCTGTTGGGCTTAAGGAACATCAAACGAATACCCAAAAAGGTGAAACCACGAAATCAGGAATCGCCGAACATGCATGGTCAAAACAACACCGAATGAAGTGGCAGAAGAAAAGGTTTTGCACAAGGAGTCACACTGGAAGAAACGAAAATTCCTTGAAGCTGCCTTTATTCGGCAGAATCAGGGAATTTTTAGTAAACCAAGTGTAGAAATCCCAAATATTTGGAAGCCCCTCCTTGGGCGGAGCCAACTTCTTAAACTTCAAGGTTGAGTGATGAGTGACTCTTGTTGCAAAATATGGCAATCTCTCAACTTCTTATAATTCTAAAGAATTTTAGATTATCAGCAAGAAGTACAAAGTTACAGTTTTGCTTTAAATAACAATGGAGACAAATGTCCACCCTGGGGGACACCTGACAAAGCGTTAAACTCGGCGGAGACAGCATTCTCTATTTTTATTGCCTGGTGTCTTTCAGTTAGATGCATCCGAAACCAGTTGAAAGCTGCGCCATGGATACCCAT
Source organism: Oxystoma pomonae (assembly GCA_963921995.1). Classification (NCBI taxonomy): domain Eukaryota; kingdom Metazoa; phylum Arthropoda; class Insecta; order Coleoptera; family Brentidae; genus Oxystoma; species Oxystoma pomonae. The sequence goes on from OY998173.1 coordinate 15,157,712, forward strand.
GACTTTTAGTTTATCAAGTATTAGGTTATGATCGACCCTGTCGAAAGCCTTGAAGAAATCGGTATAGATGACATCTACCTGATACCCACTCTCCAAGGCTTCCAAAAAAGTTTTAATATATCAAGAGATTAGTAATCGATGATTTACCTTTTGAAAACCCGTGTTGTTGGTTTATATTTATGTTTTGAAAATATGGTGCAATTTTATCTGTGACTATTGATTCAAAAATTTTAGGAAATCAAGAAATTTTTTGAAATACCTCTGTAGTTTTTAATATTTGACTTATCTCCGCTTTTGAATATTGGGGTAACATAACTTAGCTTCGAAGCTGTCGGAAAATCTCCTGTAGAAAATGATCTATTAAAAATTTTAGCCAAAATATTGGACAAGAAAAATGTACAGTTTTTTATGAAAATTACTGGTAAACCATCTGGGCCACAGGTTTTTGTGTAGTTTAACTATTTTTTCCTACGACCACATATAAAAATAATGGATTTCACACGATTTGCATCCTTAAACTTTAAATTTCATCCATGTGCAGAAATTTTTTGCGCATATGTACGGAAAAGCAGTTTCATTTGATTTGTGCGAAATTAAAGACCAATTTTTAAAAAAATTAGTGCAATCCAACAGTGTTCATAGGAAAATTAGTTACACAACTCGATAGAAAGTAACTTTCTTACACTCGCGTGTTGTTTTACTGGGCTAACGCCTCGTTCACAACATTCACGCTCGTGTGTAATTTCTTGTTATGTAATATACTTTTACTTTGTTTTGTTTCGATTAAAATTTCTTAGTTATCTTGTAAATTAAAATTAAAAAACCATCAATATTTATTGTTTTATTTCTTTTCTAAGCGTTTTTGAAAATGTCCCGATTTTGCATCAAATGTCCTGATAATTTAGAACAAATGTCCAGATTAATCAAAATTAAAAGTTGGCAACCCTAGGCGTAGACGAGGGTGGCGCGGCGTCACGGCGTTTCGATGCATCTGTCGTTCTATAAAAGTGTAGGTATAGATGTCGCCACCTGCGTGTACGCCTTCGGTTCATGTAAGTATTATTGGAAAATGCTCTTATCAATTTAGCAAATATTTTCTGGTAAACAACGAGTTTGACGACATTCGGTTTTGGTAAATAATGGTTTGACAAATTCCGGGTTTTATTAAAAACGAGTTTTACAAATTACGAGTTTGATATTGAAAGAGTTGGATGAACAATGGTTCTATTAAAAACGTGTCTGTTAAATTTCGAATTTGTTATTGAATGGGTTTGATGAAATAAGTTTCGCACAAAAAATTATTTTGGCGAATTGCAGGTTCTTCGAAAGTGAATGATTTTATGATTGAACTTTCTCTTATTTAGCGGGTTTGATTTTGCATATTCTGATAAACCGTGGGCGTCCGATTTATAGTATAAAAATGGTAGGCTTGCACCACGGTGCCTTGAATTTCTAGGGACCGTGGGCTTGCACAACGCCGTCTCAACTAAAAAGCCAGCTAACTCTTTATCGTTTTAGTGTCCTTTGGACTACTGTCGCGGCCATATTGACACCAAACTGACAGAAAATCTATGTTTTACCTGTCAATTTGGTTATAAAAATGGCAGCAACAAAGGGCACTAAAGAGATAGGAGTTAACTAGCTATTTAGTTGAGAACGGTGTTGCCTAAAGTTATAAGTAACAAAAAATAGTGTTTACAACTCGAGGCTAAACTATGGCCTTTTTACTCGCGTTTTTATTAAATAACTTGCTGCGCTCGTTATTTAAACCAACGCTTGTAAAGGAGCCCTATTTTAGCCACTAGTTGTAAAAACTACCATTTTTTAAGGTTCTCTGGAGGGCTATACGTGCCTGCTTGAACCATTTATGGAGTAGAAAAAACACAATACATAAAATAATTTTACTTTCCATTTTAAAGAAAGTTATAATTAAAAGAACCTCGAAAACTAACTGATAAACAAACCATACTGATACTCCACAAATAATTAATCCTTCTGATCAATGAACTTCTTTGAAATACTGTTTGAAATTGGAAATTAATACCTTTAACGATCTCGCAGAATTACATTTATGAATTTTGATAATAGTTAGCCTTCATTAATTTTAAACAATGCTTACTATTTTTGACATTTGGATTACAATCGCCACAGTTGGAAGAAGCCTTTCAACATTAAGTTTTAATAAAAATTATCCTAAAAATTCTATTTATTTATAATGATTAACTTAACCAGGAAAATATTTTTTAGAGTAAAGTTTCGTTGTTTTTTTATAATAGTGTGTTTGTGTAATTTTCGAAACTAGACTCGTCAAGAAATTCGGGTAAAAAAGCACAGTTTAGCCTTGAGTTGTAAACACTAACTTTTTATAACTTTATCAAAAAATTTAAAAAGAAACTAGACCAAAGAAACGGTTTACTTCTGGCCATTTAATTTTTTGATAATATTTGTGTGCAAAAACTAATAAATATAATTTTTTGCACCCCTGAAGAATAAACAAATATCGTTAACCAAAAAATGTAAGTTATGTTTTTGTCACTTGCGAACAATGAGTAAAATCGGGTTTTTGATGATGGTAGAAAAAAAGGTAGCTTATAAATATACCCAATAAAGAAAAATTAAAAATACATGCTCTTGTTCACATTAACAAGTTAATTAAATAAGTTCCATGCCAACATTGATTACAGCGGCGGCGTAGCTACAACGGTTCCAGTGGTTCCGTGGAAACCGGCCCGGGACCCCAATAGGGTCCGCGTTCAGCCTTAACAAAAATTAAAAATGAGGAATTACCATTTTTTTACATTGAGTAAATAGGTGCAACCTAACAATAATAAGATAATTCCATATTTTTTTTTTAATCTAAAAACACGATTTGCTATTACACTCGCTAATTATATTTGTCAGCTATAGATGGACTTTCTTATCAACTGTTAATATTTCGAAAATATTTTTCTAATAAACTTAAACACATTACGTCAGTAAAAGACTTCTATTTTAAGCGACAATTACTCATCCTGTTCTAGCTTTACTGAAATAATAACACTATATTTTTTGTATCTCAACATTCCTGTAACTGAGGCATCACCAGAACGATCCTTTTCAAAACTTAATAAAAACTTATTTGAAATTAACTCTGTGTTTCGGACTTCCATTGTCTATATTCTATTTATACACGACGTTTCGATCAGTACAATCTCTGATCGTCTTCAGGTGAAAACTACAATCAATTCCTAAGGCTACCTACTTATATACTGTGAGAAATCACTCAACCTTGAAGTTTAAAAAGTTGGCTCCGCCCAAGGAGGGGCTTCCAAATATTTGGGATTTCAACACTTGGTTTACTGAAAACACCCTGATTCTGCCCAATAAAGGCAGCTTCAAGGAATTTTCGTTTCTTCCAGTGTGACTCCTTGTGCAAAACCTTTGCTTCTGCCCACTTCATTCGGTGTTGTTTTGACCATGCATGTTCGGCAATTCCTGATTTCGTGGTTTCACCTTTTTGGGTATTCGTCTGATGATCCTTAAGCCTAACAGATAGTGGTATTTTAGTTTCGCCTATGTATGATTCACCACACTCACAAGGAACTTGGTAAATGCATTCCTTATTTTCTTTGTTTTCTCCGGTTTTGTCCAATCCCATACGTTAAAGGAGTATCAGAGAAAATTCGAAGAGTAGCGAAAAACTTTAATATTAAAACAGCTTTTAAATCTAGTAATACAATTCGAAGCCTTGTTAGTAAAACAAAACCGGAGAACAAACAAAATAAGGAATGCATTTACCAAGTTCCTTGTGAGTGTGGTGAATCATACATAGGCGAAACTAAACGATCTGTTAGGCTTAAGGAACATCAGACGAATACCCAAAAAGGTGAAACCACGAAATCAGGAATTGCCGAACATGCATGGTCAAAACAACACCGAATGAAGTGGGCAGAAGCAAAGGTTTTGCACAAGGAGTCACACTGGAAGAAACGAAAATTCCTTGAAGCTGCCTTTATTGGGCAGAATCAGGGTGTTTTCAGTAAACCAAGTGTTGAAATCCCAAATATTTGGAAGCCCCTCCTTGGGCGGAGCCAACTTCTTAAACTTCAAGGTTGAGTGATTTCTCACAGTATATAAGTACGTAGCCTTAGGAATTGATTGTAGTTTGCACCTGAAGACGATCAGAGATTGTACTGATCGAAACGTCGTGTATAAATAAAATATAGACAATGGAAGTCCGAAACACAGAGTTAATTTCAAACACATCATTGTCTCAAACTTTCAAACAAAAACTTATTTATTATAAAGAACATCATGTGTAGAAATCAACTATTTATATTTCCGTACCTTTTGACTTTTAGTCATGGTTGTTAATAAAATATTATCATATTTTATCTTCTTTTGTTAGCTCTAAGTAGGTAATTTATGGTTTTAATTACTGTATCATAATATGTAGGTGAGTAAATAAAAATACAATACTGGTCAAAATTACGTATATTTTGTCGTATATAGTCGGCCGCCTTAGCGCAGTGGGCAGCATATCTGTCTGCCGCACGAAAGGTCCCGGGTGCGAATCTCGGCTAGGTGCATGGATATTTTGTGTTTGTCTTTAACTTTGCAAAAACTTCGCTAACACTGGGCATTGATCCTGTAATGGATGGAAAGTCCCACAAAAAAAAATTGTCCTTTTTTTATTCTTCCGAGCAAAACCGTCTGATTTTAAAGAGGTTTCCAAATATATCTTCAAAAAATAATAAATTTGGTAAAAAGAGGAATGAGTGCAGGATGAGGGAGCGCCTATGTTGATTCGAACCAGGGCCCGCTGACCTGTTGTTACGCCGCTGATTGATTAAATAAATATATATTTTATCGACTTGGCGCACACACACCATCCAAAAAAAATTGCACGTTTTGTACCCGGATCTTGATTAATAGAAAATATCAATCAATCAATCCACTGGCCCGTTATCTGTGACTTTTGGGTACTGCAGACGTGAGTCAAACTTTTTTTCAATACACTGTCTCTAACCATGAAAATAAGGGTTCTAATTAAAATGCGTGCTAAATTTTTTGATAGTTTTTGTACCTAATTTATATTCATACAATACGCAAGTAAAAAAATATTTTTTTTATACCTTCATCATAACATGATTTTAGTAACTGTGTGCAGATAACTAAAGCATGACTTTTTTGGTTACCGATGCAAAAAAACTTTTTTTTTTGATCATGGGTGCAAAAAAAGTTTTATAGTCCTTTTTTACACAAAATTAAAGAGAAATAGCGAGAACTAGTAATATTGAAAAAATATAATTATTCTTGCCTAAAAATTAAGCCATTTCTGGCAGTTTATACCAAGTATTTACGAAAAAATCATTTAAAAACATCGTCAAAATATCAAACTGTCAAAGATTAAAATGTCGCAACAATGATCGTCACCAAGTAAAAAGGCACATCGCTATGGAAACCATTGCTATTTCATTTACCAGCCGCCTTGATTTATAGTGTAAAGATAGTGCGTTGCGAGAAGCGCTCTTCGTTCGAGATTTTTAAAAGTATTTTCCTGTTTTTCTTGGATTTTTTTATAAAGATATTAAAAAATAGTGTTAACAACTCGCGGCTAAACTGTATTCGCGTTTTTAAATACCTCGCTGCGCTCGTTATTTAAACCAACGCTTGTAAAAAAACCACTATTTTGGCCACCAGCTAATGTGAAAAATACTATATGGTAACGGTATTTTTTTCAACAACTGTTTTTACTTTCATCAAAAACACGCGAGTGTAAGAAAGTTACTTTCTATCGAATTGTGTACGCTATTTTTCCTACGATCACTTTAGGATTTAATTCGTATTTTTTATTATTATTGAATTTTTTTCATTTTCATCTCAAGAGAAGAAAGTATTTTCTTCTCTAGGGACGAACACGGTTTCGGTCTATTTCCGACGCTTCTACAAATCATAGCCTACTAGATACCTTGTTTCTTTGTTTGGATGGTTTGCTGTCAGTCAGTCAGTCATTTTCGTCACTAGAGAAGAAGACATTTTCGTCTCTAGAAACGAAAATAAAATTGACATGCGTGTGAAATATAAAACTTTCTGAGGCATTATAGAGTGTAGATTTGGTTACTTTCGTGTGTGGTCGTATATAGGAAAAAGCATTTACTTTACCACCGGCTACTCCTTTTGTGCAAAAAAATAATAAAAAAATATATTTCTTTTGTACCCCTTATCAACAAAAAAATGTTTTGTATACCCAGCAAACACAAATCGTCGGCATTGAATCGGGCCAATGTCGACAACGTCGGCAGTGTGTCGACATCGGCGACTACACTCTGGCCCGATATTGGTCAGATTTCGATTTTCAGTTTTCGGTCAATAATCGGCAACTTACGGAGGTCCACATTACTACAGTTGACTTTATGCCGACACCACTTAAGGACCGACGATGGTCCGATTGAAACTTTGTTTAATCGGTCGAAAATCGGCAACTGACGATGGCCCGATTTACTATAATCGACTTTATGCCGAAGCCCACTTTATTTTCTTTAATCGGACGAGAATCGGCAACTGACGATGGCCCGATTTACTATAGTCGACATTATGCCAACGCAAACCTTATCTGCGTTAGTGCCGATGATGGTCCGATAAGAACTTTCTTTAATCGGTCGAGAATCGGCAACTGACGATGGCCCGATTTACTATAGTCGACTTTATGCCGACGCCTGTTTTATCTGCTTTAGGGCCGACGACGGTCCGATTGGAACTTTCTTTAATCGGTCGAGAATCAGCAACTGACGATGGCCCGATTTACTATAGTCGACTTTATGCCGACGACCACTTTATCTGCTTTAGGGCCGACAATGGTCCGATTGAAACTTTCTTTGATTGGGCGAGAATCGGCAAACGATGGTCCGATTACGTCACATTAAAATTTTTAAACTGCTTAATAGTTTCTTCCTAGTATGTAGAGGTGGCGCTATTATCACTATGTTCCCTGTACAGTGGAAGATAATATTATATATATAATAAGCAAAGATATTTCAAAACTAGAATGCGGACTTGACAAGATGGTGGTACTTCTCTACAAGAATCACCTCTTCTGCCACTTAAACCAGCCCGACTGGTTAAGCACCCGCATTATCGAAACTTTGTGGTTTGCCAATGTCGGACCGCTTTAAGCTACCACCGAAGGAACTCCGTCAATCGCCGACGTTGGACCGCTTTAGGAAATCAATGTCGGACTTGAATAGTTTACCGATGTCGGGCCGAGACCAGCTTGCCTACGTTAGACCGACCAAATTAAGCAGTTATGTTAATTAACCATATCGGACCTTAATCGTACGGAGACGGTATGCCGATGTCAGAAAAAAGTAAATTTGACCATTGGTTCGACGGCGGGCCACAGTCTAACGCTGCATCGGCAAACATACAGCGGACAAAAAATACTGCTGGTCCGATGTTGTAAATTGTCGTCGTGCCGATGACGACAAATTCGGAAATCGACATCGCACCGACGAAGGCCCGAGGGAACCGTGTTTGCTGGGTAAATAACCAAAAAAAAACCATGGTTTGGTTATTTGCGAACAAGTATTTAAATCGACTTTTTGATAGAGGTATAAACAACAGTTTTTAGGCTTTGACCACGTTTTCTGTTTCTGTGGTTCTTTAATTTAGCGGAAATTGATCTTAAATTCGCCTTTTAAAAATCACCCTAATTTTATAAATGTACCTTTAAGAATTAATATTTTCTTTTAAAAGACTTTGAAAAGTTGTCATCTGCTTTTATCACCGCGCTTGTAGCTTTCTATTAAAATGAAAAATGAGCTTTCCTTAAGCTTAGAAAGGCATGTCTCCGATGTCGGTCTCCATAATCCTTATTATAATGTCGCCTTTTTTATGCAAAACGATTTAAAATGTTTAATTTTTCGAACTCATAAAAACTGACTATACGTTATCGCGTTCGACAACGGCAAAATTCACTGTATTTTTGTTTATGTATTGCCCAGGAATGCAAGAAGTGAAACAGCCATTAAATTTTCTTTGTTTTTCAAAGTTATTATAGTTATACATTTTGCGACACTTAAGCCATTATAGTATCTCATAATCATGTGTTATTATATTATAAAATAACACTCGTGGCATATCGGACAAAGCGTTTTTGTTTCTCACTTCATTACGACCGGGCCTCCAATGGCTAATGAAGAATCCAGACAGACTTGTTTCACCCTTATTAGGAATCGTCAGAGAGTCATAGGATTGTACCAGGCAGTTGAAGCTACACAGGCAACCATGCACACCTCTCGAATAATAATGAGGATGAAACAGGTCTGTTAGGGCGGTATTTACTAAGGACTATAGTTTATCGAAAGTTTGGTCAGAAGGCTGACATATACATGGGTATAGAAAAATTTATTTTAAGCCGAACCAAACCACAATTTATAAGATAATTTTACCTGGATAGACGTCAAAATGTACTGGAATGAGACGCACAGGGCCATTTTTTTTTTAAACAGTCCAAATAATCCGTAAATATTAATAAAATGTCAAAATGACACGGGAAGTTGTATTTTGAGTAAAATCATCGTATATTATAGACCACCTCCAGGAGGTGGTTTATCTGCTTTAAATTTTAAAACAATCACGATTTGGTTGATTTTTTTGTTCAAAATAAATATTTTAAAGTATTTTAATTGCTAAATAACCCAATTTCAGGCTTTTTTTTTGCTTCAATTGAGTATTCCAGCGCGTTTTTTAAGACAATGTATAGGGACGTATAGTATCTCAATTTAAGTTGATTCAGGAAGATCACTGCTCTGTTAAATCAAGAAAAAACATTTCTTCACTACACATCTGGTTTGCTTAGGCGTTTGCACACCTTGTCAAAGGCGATTAACTACGCGCCTAAAAAATTAAGAAGTTAAAATTTTTGTGGTAACTGATAGCGCGGTACAAACCTTGCGCTTTAACCGCTGTGCGCTGTATTTTTCAAGCAAGCAATTATAGTGTAAAACTGATTCCGGCATATTCACAAACCTCGCAAACGTAACAATCTTCGCCCAAATAATATTTGATTCAGCGCAAATTAAAGAATAGCACATGTAAACAATTCTAATAATAAAGGTTCCGCGGCTTTTTTGGATTGTTGGGGATTTCCTTATTTTTTTATTGTTTTGGTGGTTTTGCGTGGTTTTGTGATTTGTGCGGTGATGTCATATTACGCGCCGGTGAAAGTCTTCAGTGGTAAATTCTTGCGCGTTAGGGGTAAAAGGAACGTGTGATTTTAGCAATTTTTCTAAATTTTTATGAAAATTCGGAGATTTTTTGCAGAAGCATGGAAGAGGGAGAGCAATTGCCTGCTATCTGTGGCATCTATAAATTAAGTAATAATCGTAACTGCTTTTTGTTACCATTTTTAACTGAAAATGATAAATAAAATAATGAAGTAACTAAATACTTCAACATTAAAAATATTTGTTACCTATTTAAAGAGGGGGGGGGAAGAAAGGTATAGAAAATTTTATAAAGGTGGACAAAATTATAGATGTAGAAGGCTTTCTTTTATTTCAGAAAGTACGGTTCTCGTTCAAAACGAGCAAAACGTCAGCGAGCGAAACGTCAGTTAAGTGTTTTGACAGTTTTCAATCGATAAAAATACATGAATTAAAAATGTTAATTTAATATTTTCATCACATGGAAGAAGTGTTGTGTAAGAATATATAATATAATAAGTAACTATATATAAGTAAGTAACCCATTTAACAGAGTATTTTTAATTAAAAAGCCTACTATACGGGGATAAACCCACCGGAAATTTGCTTTTTTCCCATTTTTTTCACGAAATTTTTGGAAAACCTTTGTTTTTTTTCCTTGCGAAATGATTTATATGATTAGAGTAAGTCCAGAATTCCAACGAGTTTTATTTGAATTTAAGGAAAAACCCACAAAATTAGATTAAAAACCCCATACGTCCCATAGTCCTAAACCCTAACCCATCTTAGTAAATATCGCCCTAAGTGTCTGGATTCTCCATTAGACATTGGAGGCCTGGTCGTAATGAAGTGAGAAACGAAAACGCCTTCTCCAATATGCCACGAGTGTTACTTGTATTATTTCTTATTTACGGTTACGAGATTCACTTTCTTGTTATTACTACATTCCTAAAAAAAAAACTCCCAACCCTTGATGTGATTCTCTAATTAATATCCTATAATAATTGGATATTCTTTAAAATATATCTTCGTTGTGTGATAACTGTTGGGTTAACATCTCTCAAATTTGAAAACCTGGACATCCTTGATTAAAAACCCGAGCAAAACCGGAACGTATAGTTCCGCTTGACTGCATATATTTTTTCATGTTATTCCCTGCCAAAATACCGCGTCAAAACTCGTAAAAAAAAACTAGTGAAATTTCACGAGTTCTGGTCGGTATTTCATGCGGTTTATGAAACACTACTTTCGGGTGAAATCTCATGAACTTTCAATGTTGGAAAGAGAATCAAAACTCGTCGAATATGACAAGATTTTACTAGTATTTTAACTTCCATTGGTTTTGTTAAGTTTTGAGAAGATTTTAACAAAAATTTAAATCAAAGTTAATAAGATTTCACAAGGTTTTATGAGAATACATATGTTTTCAGTAGTTTTTAAAAGACCCACCCTCCATCAGATTTCACAAGATTACATGAGAAAATCCACATGTTTTTAGCAGTTTTGAGCAGATTTTAATAGACATTTAAAATAAAGTTAATAAGATTTCATAAGATTTCATGAGATTACCCATGTTTTCAGCAGTTTTTAAAAGACCTACCCTCCACCAGATTTCACAAGATTACATGAGAAAATCTACATGTTTTAGCAGTTTTAAGAGGTTTTGACAACTTTTGGTAAAATTGTTTCTTTCTATTCCTTCTTTTATAACTTGTCGTATCTCTTAAAATTTCTTGCTAGTCAAATCTTCTTAAATTTATAATATGTTTTGTTTAATTTACTTTTATATAGGTAGTCATAAAATATTTTCTAATCTGATTGAAAAACTTGCTTGTCAAAAAAGTGATATGCATATCTATTTTCTACACTTGACACAACTCCTTATGAAATCTCTGTAGTTTTCATGAAATCTTGTAAAATCTTTTAAAAACTCATCAAAATCCTGCTTGCTTAATCTCATGAAATCTCCTGTGTCTGATATAAACTTACGAAATCTCTTAAAATATCTTGATAGTTAAATCTTTATAAAATACTCTTTTATTTTATGTTTATAGGTACTCATAAAATCTTTTAAATTCTCATCTTGCTTGTGAAATCTGATTGTTGCTATTTTCTACACGTTAATACTTATATAATCTTGTCAAATCTTCACAACCCTTTACCCTATTTCTTATGAAATCTTGTAAAATCTTGTAAAAACGTCCCTTCTTTTAGACTTGTGAAATCTAGTAAAATCTCATACAAATCTTGCTTGCTAAACCTAATGAAATCTGTGTCTGATATAAACTTATGAAATATCTCTCTTGCTATAGTAAAATTTTGTTAATTATAAATCTTTATAATATATTCTTTTTAATTTATTTTTACAGGTAATCATAAAATCTTTTAAATTACCATCTTGCTTGTCAAATCTGGTTGTGCTTGCATGTCTATATTCTACACTTCAATACTCATATGATCTTTTCAAATCTTCACCGCCCTTTACCCTATTTCTCATGAAATCTTGTAAAATCTTTTAAAAACGTCCCTTCTTTTTAGACTTGTGAAATCTTGTAAAATGTTATAGAAATCTTGCTTGCTAAACTTCACGAAATCTCATGTGTCTGGTGTAACATAATGAAATCTTGTAAAACATCTAAGCATGAAATTTTATTGTCTTTAGGATCTTTGGAAATCTTGTGGGTTTTCAATTGTCATAAATTTTTTTGCCAGGTCAAGTTTCTTCAAACCAATAAAATCTCAGCAAGACTTGATCAGTTTTTAGGAGTTTTGAAGTGGCTTTTTTGGCAGGGATAGGTTAATTTTTTTGGTGAAGTACCTTACGCAGACTTCCTTAGACGGTGTATGCTTTAAAAAATATAAAATGTTATTCTTTAGATAAAAAGAAAATTTAATTTTTAAGGATATTAAAAAAAAATTATAGATTAAATAGATTTTCGTTTTAACTCATCAAAACAAAAATCCAGGCAGGCTGAGCTTGTGGTATTTTGTTTGGAGGGATTTGAAAAAGTTTGTTGTTGTTGAATTTTTTGAATTTTTGCACATTCATCAAGCCTTTTTTTTAGGGGGGGAGGGCCTTATACTTACCCCATGTAACCTCCGCTTAAATCGACTTGGTCTAATATGACTATTTTGTCCTTTTGGGGACTTTGCCTTTTTCGCATTGGTATTAGGTTTTGTTGTTTTATTATTGTATTTACATTTTTTAACCAACCTAACCACTCCAAATAACAAGAGGTTCTTGAAATCCTTGGAATTTTGTTTACGCGGTTTTGGGCGTTGCTCTCAAAGAAACACAAAAAAAAGAATGCACTAACGTTGATATCAACCCGCAACATTTTGTTACCAATCCACTTAAAAACCGGCATTTTTGCTTTTCAAAAATTTTAATTGTGTGTTTCGAGACCAATACAAAATACAATGTAAAAAGTGCAAATTTGCTTTGTGCCTTTTAGGGTTACCCTTACGTCGCAGTACGATTAAGGTCCAATGGTTTAGCCACATGGTACAACAGCTGCTTAATTTGGTCTGTCTAACGTAGGCGAGCTGGTCTCGGCTCGACATCGGTTAACTATTCAAGTTCGACATTGGTTTCCTACAGCGGTCCAACGTCGGCGATTGAAGGTCCGTCGGTGGAAGCTTAAAGTGACCCGACAATGGCAAACCACAAAGGTCCGATAATGGGTGGATAATAATAATAAGGCCCCACATCGGCCTCTCAAAGCGGGCCGACGTCGGTCATTGACGAAGGTCCGTCGATGGTTGCTTGACACGACCCGACATTCGCAAACTACAAAGTATCGATAATGCGGGTGCTTAATCAGTCGGGCTGGTCTAAGTGGCGGAAGAAGTGATTCTTGTAGAGAAGTACCACCATCTTGTCAAGTGCGTATTCTAGCTTTGAAATATCTTTGCTCATTATAGATATAATATTATCGTCCACTGTACAGGAAACATAGTGACATTAGCGCCATCTATACATACTAGGAAGAAACTATTGAGCAGTTTAAAAATTTTAATGTGACGTACCATCGTCTGTTGCCGGTTATCAACCAATCGAACAAAAATCTGATCAGGCCATCGTCGGTCCTAAAGCAGAAGAGTGCGTTTCGGCATAAAGTCGACCATAGTAAATCAGACCATCGTCAGTTGCCGATTCTCGACCAATCAAACAAAGTTCCAATCGGACCATCATCGACCTTAAATCAGATAAGGTTTGCGTTGACATAATCGGGTCATCGTCAGTTGCCGATTCTCGTCCGATTAAACAAAGTTCCAGTCGGACCGTCGTCGGCCCTAAAGTAGATAAAGTGGGGGTCGGCGCATAAAGTCGACAACATTGGGCCAACGTGTAGTCGCTGATGCCAACACACTGCCGACGTCGTCGACATCGGCCCGATTCAATGCCGACGATTTGTGTTTGCTGGGCATCCTTATTTTCGTGATTGAGAAACAAACTGACGCACACAAACAAACTTTCGCATTTATATAATATTAGGATAGGATTTCCTTCCACTTCTTACAGTGGACTGTAAAATTCGAGTGATGGTTTCACTCAAATTTTCTTCTTTTAATACTCAACAAAAATTTCATCCCGCTATTTCGAAAGTTCCTCTAATTTCCTCTCCTAGAATTTGTTGTTGGCTATAACTAAAGTTGGTATATCGAGTAAGCTGAGAAAAAATTAATCTGCGATATCTTAATTTTAAAATCCTCAAAGCTTTGCAGTCATCTCCTGGAAATAAAGTCAAAGAATACTTTTTATTTTGACTCGCAACATGTTGAGGAAAATAAAACCCTATTGTGTTCGTTTCAGTTTTTGTATTTTTCTTTTTATCATCTCTGGCGCGTAAAATTGAAGTCAAACCTCATGGCCGAGATTTCTTTAACAATCTGACTCGGAAAATACAATATCTATCTACGTGCTTTATGCAGAGAAATTTATCCAGAAACTGTTCGAAATGCAAGCGGGGAATATTGTGTGTCCAGCGCATTCACCCAGAAGTATAAAATTGCGGCATGGCAGCAAGAGGTTTACAGGCCGGAGTGCCCACAATTTATTAGCTATTTTTTAAGCTGTCCAACAACTTTATTATTTTTTGCTGCTCGTTTTACCCTCGCTGAGTGAAGCAAGTTTTAAATTTCATAGGTAGATTTTTTGACTTTTTTGACGATCCCAGGAAGAATAATTAGGTTTTTTTGAAACATAAACAAACGACTATTCATAATCTTCTCATACTAAGTACAAATCCGCTTTGAAAAACTTTCTTGTCAAGGGTCAAAGTATTACCATCTTTGCGCTCTTAATACACAAATAGCTATATTTTGCTCAAATATTAAATTCTCTACTATTTCTAATGTTTTTTATTTAAGTTTTGTGATGAAATGTGATATTGAAAAAAAATATTGGGGGTCTTCTATAGGACCCTCTCAGAATAAATATAAAAGCAAAAATTTGCGGAAACGTACCGTTTTCGAGAAAAATTTAAAAATAGAAACTTTATGTAGAAATGCGATGAAGAAAAAATTAAAAAAAAACAGTTTAAAAAAGTGAAAAAAAGGCAACTTTTTGTAGAAATGTGATATGAAAAACACTAAAACAATGAATTTCCACGGATTTTCATTTCCATATTCGCATTGAGGAGAAGAAGTGGCATCTAGAACCCTTTCAATTTTTTTCATATCACATTTCTACAAAAAGTTGACTTTTTTCACTTTTTCTCGAAAACAATGCATTTCCGCAGATTTTCATTTCCATATTTGCATTGAGGAGAAGAAGTGAAATCTAGAGCCGTTTCAATTTTTTTTATATCATATTTCTACAAGAAGTTAAAAAACGATTCCGCACATTTTCAATGATATAGTTATATTCAGGAGAATGTTCAAATTCCAAAATCGTTTTTTAAAAACAGACTTCTATAATTGAAAATTGTCTTTTTTTCAATTTTTCTCAAAAATAATGCATTTTCGCACATTTTCATTTCTAAATTTTCAATCAAGTAGAAACTAAAACCGTTTTTTTTTTCTGTAACACATTTCTACACAAAGTTTCCATTTTTCTCGAAAACGGTGCATTTGCGCAATTTTTTTTATGTCCTTTATTTCAGAAGGCCTTCTACAAGGTATTCCAAAAAATTTTTTTTCTATTTCTAGATTTCATGTAAAAAAATTTGACCCCTTTTATTTTTAAGACCTTGAAAAAAAATTTGGCAACTTTAAATAAATGTACTACTTAAAGGTTTAAAATTAAATGGCTTGTTATCTGAAAAAATTCCGAATTTTTGTAATAATAAGAATAAAAAAAATCGTTATCTTTCGCTAAATTCAAAAAAAAAATAGTTTTGCGAAATCGCAAACACTTCGATTTTGCTTTTGTAAATAGTACCCAAATTTTATCATTGCATCATATCATACTATATTATTATATTACAGTAGAAAATAAAATGTACATAATTCGTTTGGTATAAAAATATATTAAGTTATTTACCTTTCACCATTTAAATTATTATCGTAGCAATAAAAGTTTTCATAAAAAATATATGTCTTAATAATACAAAAATCGTATCAACAATAACAATTTCCTTAAGTAGCAGTAAAATCACGTTTTTTAGTTTAAAAAATAGAAATAAATAAAATTTATATACATAATTTAAAACATTAAGTTATCAAAATAATACAATTTGTTTTCACAAGGTTTGATCTAACATTAGAAAGTAATAATTTTACAATTACGAAACTGTATAAAAAAAACACACAACCAATAAGACGCCAGCGTCCCCAGGTGTTATCAAGTCGAATATGGAATGGAAATTTTAATAAAAAGATTGGTGACTTTCTAATCTTAATCCAAAATTGCAACCTTGAGAATGTTTTTTGGAAAGATTCACTCGACCAAGCAGAATGATTTGTCTGACACGTAGGAAAAATTTGCAAAAATTAAAAAAAAAAAACATGCCCATTAAAACAATTGCACAAGCCCTGGAATTTTCTATTAGCAATATCAGTGAACACCGTTAGTGCAATAATTAATTTTCATATTTTTTTCTTCCTCGTCGGAGATAATAACCTTTGTAGATTCAAACAGTTTGCCTTTCACTTTCGATTCAATGTTTTCGCCCGCGTACGACAACAATGGAGAAATCTCAACGTCTACACCTTCTTTTATCTGACCTCCAGCATTTTCGATGTAACTTTTATGTAACGTTAATAGATCCCTTCTTGCCGTCGATGGACAATCTTTTCTGGCGCTATCTGGGTTTTTTAAGGCGCTGAAATCGCACGATCTTGGAACTTCCCATGTAACGAATTTGTTTGTGAATTGGAAAACGTCAAAAACAAACTTTTCTATTTTAATACCGTTGATAGTTTCAGGCTTGATCCTTTCTCCTTTGTGATTAACGTAAGGGATCTTTTTCTTGGCTACGTGAAGCTTAAGCTCGTTTTCGTGTTGCTTAGCGATTATTTTCAGAAAGTCCGTGGTAAAGAAATGGTTGCAAATGTTACCTGCGCTAAAAACTAGATTTCCTTTTTCATCCCTTAAGTTTGCAGTCTTTTCAGTGATCTCGCTGTACTCGACCACTTGAAATTTGTCATCAACTTTGCACACAACCCCGACTGCCTCGTTCGGTCCATTTTTGCTCACAACCTTTGCTGCGCAGTCCGCGTCTTTTTTCACGCAATATCCGATGAACACTGGGTCAGCAACTTTAACTAAAATATTGTCAACACTATGAACGTGAATGTATTTAATGCCTTTTTGCTCCATGTCTTCTAAAATTCGATTTTCAGCCAAAGCACGGTATATGCCTCCGTTTCCATCTGGAGCCAAGGCCACTGAGTCTTTTTGGTCCAAGATAATTTTGCCTTCAAAGTCAAAGCAAGGTAGTAAGCCTTGTTGGAAGATAACAACATCTTTTTTGTTGAGGCCAAAATAGTTGTTCGCCTCTAAATATTTGTGCGTGACTTTGTTTGTAGGTCCACTGGTCATGATATACCAAGTAACTTTTCCTTCTTTGCCCGTTTCTTGT
This sequence comes from Oxystoma pomonae, assembly GCA_963921995.1. NCBI lineage: Eukaryota > Metazoa > Arthropoda > Insecta > Coleoptera > Brentidae > Oxystoma > Oxystoma pomonae. The sequence goes on from OY998173.1 coordinate 15,174,924, forward strand.
TTAGCCAAGTGAACAATTCTTCGGATTCTTTCGGCTTGAACTTGAAATAAACTCTTCCCCGAGGGTAGATCGACAGAGTACATGCCTTTGGGGTAATCAACTCCCAACCTCGTACCTTGTCCTCCTGCCAGAAGGAGTACCGCGACTGTTCCATGCGCGATTTCTTTCAGTCCGGTGGTTCTGTAGGCGTCAAGTTGTTCTTTGTCGGAATGTATTTCGGAGGCGAATAGTTCCGGAGGTATCGGTTGCATTCGGCTGTCCAGTTTCTGCACATCTTCAGTCAAAGATTCTTGGGCCCGTTTAAAAAGTTCATTTACTTCTCTGAACTGGATGGTCGAAAGTTGCTTGAGGTACTTTTGCTGTTGTTCTTCGTTTAAGTCATCGTAAAACTCGAGCAGTTGCGATTGGTGACATTCGGTCAATAGTTTTTTCACTTGTTTCAACGAACCCATGGCAATTGCGAAAGGTAACTGACTAGGCCCGGCACTAAACCCGCGATTTTATTATACATTCGCCCTGCAAGAACTAAGAACAGCGAACGATAATTATGACGAAAATCCACGTTTGTTGCCTTGTAAATGCCACGCTTACCGTGCCCCATTCTCCCAATCAGCTGTCTCGAATTCGCCGCTAATCTTGGGTACACACACTACACTGAATTCTACGTTGCCAGGTTGCCGCACTTCCGTTTTATTCCTCGTAATCCTACTAATATTATAAATGCGAAAGTTTGTATGATTTTTTTCCGCAATCACGCAAAAACGGCTGAACCGATTTGAACAAAATTTGGTAAGAAGAGAGGGTGTGACCTGGATTGAAATCCAGGCTACTTTTTATTTGACATTTCCCTTAGTGACAGCTGCGAAATAACATTCTTTTTGATTAGCTAGTGAAATATAAAAGAAAAAGTTAGGTCAAGATTTGTTTTCTGCCTGAATCTACAGTGGGTCCATTTAGAATTTATTGTAGCCGCGCGAATTTCTAAAGCAGCTTCTTTTCTTTTTAGCTTCATTTACCATATCTTCTCAAAACTAATTTAAAGCTCGAAAAAAAATTTGTTCAGTGAGATTAAAATCATATTTTTCAACTTGTTTTTAAAGAATACCCCCAATATTTAAAAATAAGGGTTGAAGCAAAGATTATTCTTATAGGATGTAGAACAATATATTTTTTTGATAGTAAGATTAAAACAATATCTTTCCCCTTGTTTTTAAAAACTATCCGTTCTATTTAAAAATAAGAATATATGGAAGCAGAGATTAAGATTCAGAACTAAGGTAATAAATAAATTTTGAATCCATCAGGTTATTAAACTTTAAATAAAGTGTGAAAACATAAACCTCAAAAAGCAACTGTAAAATAAACACAAATGCAATTTTTATCCCTGTATTAATTGACACATTGCAGCATTGGCTTGATTTTAAAATATTAAAATCAAATGCCCATATCAAATTATTATATTTTTCCTGAATTCCTGCTCAATCACTTTGACAACACTGTAAATATCGCGCATTCCTCGTATACAATGCAGGAATTACGATCAATAGAATAGTTTCCTGTTTTTCCGTATATAGGAAAAAGCAAGTAGAATGAGCTATTGAGCCTACGAAGAGTGTCTTTGAATAATTATTTTAATCATTTTCCCAAATACCTATGTAAATAAAAATAATCTTTTAAGCACGAAAAATTAACAGAGACTGATTGATGGATTGGATTAATATTTATATTTTTGATTATTATTAAAAAAAATTAACATTAAAGTTTAATAGGAGAAACCAAGGGAAACATTGCAAAATTTTTGCATATTTAAACAATATATTATTTGCATAACTCAACAAAAATGTTATCTGAAATGCGCGTTAATTATGGTTTTATCTGCTCCAAGGGTTTTATGATAAAATGTATAAACTATTTATGTTAAAAAAAAATACTTAAACTTAACAAAAAGTTTATTCTATTAGAAATTCATGTGGTTGACATTCAATATTTTAAAAACCCGTTTTTACCTTTCAAGTGATCATTCCACCCATAAAAGAGACCTTGAAAGAATTAATGCACATTAAAAAAACCCACCTTCAAAATTTTAAATTCCTTCTTTATTACTTACTTTTACGCGCGTGTTAGTTACAACTTTCTTTTCTTTGCGTTACAACAATACATACACCACAAAAAAAAAGAAGTTTAAAAATATAACAAGACTTATACTTCAATATAATAGAAAAATTAGTTTGTGGCTTTTGGAAGTAAAAAGCTATATGTTCATTTTCCCGGTTTAATATTTTAGGTGAAGACAATTTTGTGTTTATGTCAGGTGTTTTATATTGTTTCCCCATCAGGCCCATTAAAAATTTGTTTTTACTGATTTTACACATTTTTGTCTTATTGATTACCCTGCCAAAAAAACCTCATAAAAGATCATAGCAAATAACAGATAAAACATCATAAGTTTTTATAATCTATGCTCATATAAACTTATGATATTTTATAATTTTTGACTAGTGAAAGTGAAACACAAATCCCGCATAGGAGTTCATCATATTTTATCAGCCAGGTTGGCTTACAAAAGTTTATAATATTTTATGGTTTTGAATATGACAACTCCTCATAAAAGTTTATAAGATTTTGTAGTAGTAGTAATAGTAGTAGAAGTAATGTTAGAGATTAATATACAGTCAAACTAAACTATAACCTAACCTAAACTATGAACTACAACAACCTAAACCACTATAATACAATAACACTCCTTGTGCTTGGACAATATCTACATATCTAATAGAAAATTGTTCTCCTATAAGTACTTATTTATCGCCAGGAGCTGTGGGAGAGATGTTACTTTGATAAATTTCTATGAGATTTCATAGGCCAAAAACTATTTTTTACAAGCTTTTATTTAACTTGTAACGAACAAGATATGTTTGTGCGGGTGGAATCTTAAAACTTAATTTTCACCAACTTCCCGACATCCGATCGGCTTCAAATTTGGCATGCTTATATGTAGTTGCGGTGACAATACAAGAATATAGTGTGATGAAATTGACAGCCCTCCCTACTCGAAGGGGGTGGAGGGGGGTACAGTTGAAGAACACAAGAATATAATGTGAAAAGGATGAAGATAACGAATTTCTAATCAGATTTTGAAAATTCAATATGGCGGATTCAAGATGGATGATTTTCGGTCATGTTTTGCTAACCAATTTTAGCTGACTTATCCACATTCGATTGTGTTCAAATTTGGTATGCGTTTATAGTTCCAAATACAATAAAATGGTATTCTCACCTCCCTCTAACGAGGGAAATGGAGAGATTTAGTTTGTTCGATTTCAATAAAAATTGGCATACAGGGGTTTTTAAGGAGGGGGATTATGAATTTTTGATCAGATGGGATCATGAGTTAAAAAATATTTTTTTGGAGAAGTAACTATAATTATATACTAAGTATAGCTTTTTTTAGTTAGTTTTCAGGTGGTCGAAAAAACCGATAAAAATCAGTATGAGATTTAATTAGGTTTTTTTGACAGGGTGGACACATAAAAATCTATAAAATGTTGTAAGTTTGTCTGACTATAAAATCTATTTAAAGACTTATAAAAAAAATAGAAAATTATAAATGTTCAGAGAAGTCTGTCAAATTCTATGAGTTGGTCTGATTATAAAATATCACAAAATCTCATGAAAAAATGTTAGTTTGACCATAAAATCTGTCAGAAAACTATAAGAACATCGGTTTATATAATCCCATAATACATCATAAAAGAAAAATAATGTGATTATTGAAATCCATAAAAGTTGAGTTGTCAGTTTGATTATAAAATCTCTTAGAAAATCGTGCTTTTATAAAACCATAAAATATGTTAAAAAAAATGTCTGCACTTATCAAATTTTAAAAACATTTATAAGCCTGACTGAGTATAGGATCAGTTAAAAAACACACATATAAAAAGAAAAAGAATGTGATTATAGAAACCCATAAAAGTTGATGTGTCGGTGTGATTATAAAATCTCTTAGAAAATCGTGCTTTTATAAAACCATAAAATATGTTAAAAAAAATGTCTGCACTTATCAATTTTTATAAAAATTTATAAGCCTGACTGATTATAGGATCAGATAAAAAACACACATAAATTCTTACCGAATCAAAGATATACCTCATAAATTCTTACAAACTTTTATAATCCCAAAATTTTGCCTCACAAAGGCTCATAGGCCTTATAAAAACTGTTAAAATTCAGGTGTGTTTTTTATGAGGTTTTATGCGGTTTTTTTGGCAGGGTAGTATTAGAGTATATCTATAAGGTGGGTCAAAAAAAACCGTACATTTTTTTTTCGGCTGTAGTTTTGCTACCGTAAGGTTAATTTTTGTGATTTTAGCTTTTGCCAAAAGCTAAAGCTTCAAACTATATGAAACTTTTGTCAAAATGGGCATTTTGTTAAAATTCAAGATGGCACATGATTTTTAAATTTCCCTATTTTAACACTCCCCGCCAAAATTTTATGTGCGCCACTATTTTAGAAACGTTTTGTCGTGCACAGAGAGGTATCACTTTTAAAAATCGGACAAGAAATAATAAAGCTAAACGCCAACGAAGCAAGTGGTGTTTTACCCTTTGTAAAACATAGGTCTAAAAACCTGTAGTTTTTGTTCTACTAGGGATTTGTTAAATCTTGTCCGATTCTTTCAATTTTCAGCTCTGTGGGAAGCTAAGGCCCTAGCCTATACATTTGTCAAATTTGAAATGTTGTGAAATTTCATAATCTTAGATATTTTTTAGTTCTTCCTGCCAAACTTTTTTGTAGGCCAATGTACTTGATTTCAATTATAGGAAAAGCCACGTCTTTTCACTGTACAAAGAGGTATAATTCGTAAAAATCGGACAACAACCCGACTATAATAAACATGTTATACTCGGCAAGAATTAAGAAAGCTTTGCTAATCGAAAGAGGTGCTGTTTTTAAACCTTTATTTTTTACAGAAAAGATTTGTGGCATAGAGGGCAAAGGGTGAGGGAATAAATCGGAAAAAAGTTTTTTCTCGACCAGTATTTGAACCCGGGACCTCTAGAATACCAGTCTAATGCTCTATCAACTGAACTACCGAGGTCCCGGGTTCAAATCCTGGTCGAGGAAAAACTTTTTTCAGATTTATTCCCTCAACCTTTGCCCTTTACGCCACAAATCTTTTCTGTAAATTTATTAGGGCGCTAAATTTTCCCTTCACTTTATTTTTTATTTTGCTGATTTTTTTAACTTATCCGATTTTGTTGTTTTATATAGTGTCCAGAAAAAAAAAACAACGTAGTTTTGACAAAAACAGAGCAAGGGCGTACTAGATTGGATTTACTAGAATAGTGTTTTTAGGTGCACTATTTACAGGGTTTAAAAAAACATCTCTTTCGTTAACCAGAGCTTTTTTAGTTCTTGTCCGATTTTTACGAATTATACCTCTTTGTACACTGAAAAGACCTGGCTTTCCGGATAATTGAAATCAGGTACATTGGCTTACAAAAAAAATTGGCAGGAAGGAGTGAGTTTCAAAATCATGGGCTATTAAGGATTTTTATAAAATGTCAAATTTGACAGCTAGCGTACATAGGCCAGAGCTTTAGCTTCCCGCAGAGCTCAAAATCTAAAGAATCGGACGAGATTTAACAAATCCCTAGACGAATAAAAACTAGACGTTTTTTAACCTTTATTTTACAAAGAGTTACTTTTAGAAGTGATACCTCCCTGAGCACGACAAAAACGTGTCTTTATGGCAATTGTCTAAAATCGAGTACAGTGGCGCACATAAAATTTTGGCGGAGGTGTTAAAAATGAGGAGATTATACCACCGCAGCTCACCCCTTCTTGGCCTCTAACCAATCTACTTTTACAAACATATTTTACAAAAAACGTAAAAGATTAAAATTTTAAAAGAATTTTTCGTGTTTTGCCAGAATTTTCGCCTATGCGGCGCTATAAAATTATTACAATTTTGATCGATTTTAAGTAATTTTTTGTCAACAACAAACGCGTAAAGTATAGCTTTTAGTGTAATTTACTAAAAAATTTTGGCTGCGGCGCATTTTAGACTACATTTTTTCAAAAATCAGCAATTGAGACTATATAGATCCGCCAGAGAATCCGCCCTTGCTTTTCAAAATAAGTATTTTTGTGTCGCACACTAACCCCAACACCTATATTAAACCGCCCTCCTCCCATTCAATTAAAGAACTCAACCCCCCACTTTTGGAGATTACGCGACGCTGCGCCGCCAACCCCATCAGTAAAAATTAATAGGTACCTACCTAATTTTAAAAAATCTGAAATATCAGGTAGGTAGTTGATTTTTATTAAATAACGCCCTAAGCATTATTTTCAGGGCCAATTTGCACTAGGCCAGATTGAACTTTAAAACACAGACAAACGGGCAATACTGGAAGCTGATGCTAACACTGGAAGCTGTTGTAAAGGCATTTATTGTGAAAAAACTAATTCTTGTATTTTTTCATTTATATTTACAACCAGCGACTTTTCGTATTTTATGTTTTCCTTAAAAATCCTTTAAAAACGAAAAAAAACATTAAAAACAAAACAAAGGCTTGCGCAAAATCCGGTTCTTTTGAACAGCGCGGTTTTTTTATTCTTCTTGCAAAAGTCACCAAACAAACTGGCTTTATCCACTTTCCAAAAAGAACAAACTACAATAAAAATGCATTTTTTCCAATAGGAAAATAACTTTAAACTAGGCCGTGGCTGAAATTACGACAGTCGCGAAAAACCCGTTTTTTTAGATTTTCACGCAAGCCAACCCCAGCAAACCCTACACAACACAAAAAAGCGGTAACCAGCGCAACCCAACCCAAAAAATGGCTATCGTAACTCTAGGTATCATAGAAAAAAATTGGGTTCGGTCTGGCTGGCAGACGACTGTGATTCAGTCACCGTGAAAATTCTCCGATTAAGATTTATTCATGATTAACACTAATTGGAGTTTGGAATGGGTCTTGCCAAACAAAGTTTCAATGTAAAACATGACATTCTAAACACCGTTTAATAAATTATCATAACTAAAGCCTAATCGGGGAATCTTAGCATTGGTGGATATTTTGAAAACCGCTTTGTTTGAGCTCCCACTGCCAAAAATACCGCGTCAAAACTCGTAAAAAAAAACTACTGAAAGTTCACCAGTTCGGGTCGGTATTTCATGCTGTTTATGAAACACCATTTTCGGGTGAAATCTCATGAACTTTCAATGTAGGAAAGAGATTCAAAACTCGTCAAACATCATGAGTTTTGCTTGAGCACTGTCATACGTTTTTAGGAGTTTTGAACAGTTTTTAAAAGAATTTATGATAAGAGTTGGTAAGATTTCACCAGTATTTTAAAGGCTCTGCTTCTACTAGTTTTGTTAAGTTTTAAGCAGATTTTAACAAAAATTTTAATTAAAGTTAATAAGATTTCACAAGGTTTTACGAGAATACACATGTTTTCAGCAGTTTTTAAAAGAACCACCCTCCATCAGATTTCACAAGATTACATGAGCAAATCCACATATTTTTAGCAGTTTTGAGCAGATTTTAAGAGAAGCAAGTTGATAAGGTTTCAATGGTTTTCACAAGTTTTGTTAAAATTGTCTCTTTCTATTCCTTCTTTTATCTTCTCAAATCTCTTCAAATTTCTTGCTAGTCAAGTTTTTGTTTAATTTACGTTCATATAGGTACCCATAAAATCTTTTCTATTCTCACCGAAAAACTTGCTTTTCAAAAAAGTGATGTGCATGTCTATTTTCTACACTTGACAAAACTCTTCACTTAAGTTCTCACGAAATCTTGTAAAATCTTTTAAAAACATCCCTTCATTAGTACATAATTAAAATCTCATCAAAATCGTGCTTGCTAAATCTCATGAAATCTCCTGTGTCTGATATAAACTTACGAAATCTCTTAAAATATCTTGATATAGTTATTAAATCTTTTATTTATAGGTACTCATAAAATCTTTTAAATTCTCATCTTGCTTGTCAAATCTGGTTGGTGCTTGTCTATTTTCTACACTTTTATACTTATATAATCTTGCCAAATCTTCACAACTCTTTACCCTATTTCTCACGAAATCTTTTAAAAGTGTCCCTTCTTTTAGACTTGTTAAACCTCATGAAATCTGTGTATGATAAAAACTTACGAAATCTCGAAAAATCTCTTGCTCTAGTAAAATTTAATTATAAATCTTTATAATATTTATATTCTTTCTAATTTATTTTTATCATTACTCATAAAATCTTTTAAATTATCATCTTCACTGCTTGTCAAATCTGGTTGCGCCTGCATGTCTATATTCTACACTTTAATACTTATATAATCTTGTCAAATCTTCACAACCCCCTTTACCCTATTTCTCATGAAATCTTGTAAAATCTTTTAAAATCGTCCATTTTAGTCTGAAATCTTTCAAAATCTCATAAAAATCTTGCTTCCTAAACCTCATGAAATCTCATGTGTCTGGTGTAACATAATGAAATCTTGTAAAACATCTAAACATGAAATTTTATTGGCTTTAGGATCTTTTGAAATCATGTAAGTTTTCAATAGTCAGAAATTATTTGAAAATGATTCTCATGAAACATCATAAGAATTTGTCAGTTTTCATGTGGCATACATTTTTGAGGGGGTCTATTCTTGAATCGAGAGAAAATTTGCTCCCAGAGAGCTAAATTATCTCGCTACTATGCAACTTATTGGTCCAAATCTTCGGTTTAAATCGGTTTCTCTCACTTTTGCCCGATATTGATCAAAAATAATTCTATTGGTCTTGACTAAGAGAGTTACTTTTGATCAAAATCGGGCTGCTCCGCTCCATACTGCGTTTTACCTTAATCTTACCAAATTATGTAATTTAATAAGAAAAAGTCCAAGTAGACTACCGACTGCCCCGGGGATCGAACCCGGGTCTCATCTGGTTGAAAACCCAGGTATGTACCCACTACATGCACCAACCAGTGTCCCTTTCCATCAAAAATCTGACCAATTGTCGACGCGCTGCCGACGTTACCGACGATTTTCATTTGTATAGGTATAGGAAACCAGTTTTATGCTAAATCTGGATTTAACATTTTTTAAACTTGACCCAATGAGGTGTTAAAAAAACCTCTGGTTTAACGATCCCTTAAATCTGGTTTTAAAATGCGGTGCAAATGAAAATCGGCAGTACAAATGGACATCAATCTTTTAACCAAAAACAATGGCGTACCCGCCACAGGGCATCGAAATTTAAACCAAAATATGTTGGTAAAGTGGAAATGGATACAGATTAAACAAGGTGCTTGCTATAATGTTCACAAACTCTCTCGCATTGTGTGCTCTAGATAAGCATTATTAATTGTCTCTCCCCATGAACTGAGGAGGCAATAAAATTACGATTTTTGTAATTATTTTTAGAAGTTTAAAAATATAGTCATTTTGTTCTTAGTCACTATGAACTTATAACTTTTTTGTGACTGGATCCTTTTTTATACAATACACTACAAGTATTTTAAAGTATCGTTCATACAAGGTATAGTCATAGTTTTAGTTCTAATTTTAGTCATAACGCTATCTCTGTCACTGTCTCGTTAAGAGAAAACACAGTAACAGAGATAGCGTTATGACTAAAATTAGAACTAAATCTATGACTATGCCTTGTATGAACTATACACTTAAGAAAACTTTCTACAGCAGCCATTATGGACTCAATGTTATTTGTTAGACAGATTTGTGGTACCTATATTAGATCGTGATATTTTGCAGGCGAATTCTATTTTAATTTTCTAAAGGCATAGTTTCTTCTATGGCGATCACAAAATCTCTAGATACTAAAATTTAAATCTGAAATCTATTCTTTTGCGCCGAGGATTTCCTCCCTCGATACGGCCCTGTCCTTGGTTTAAAAAAATTCGCAACTGCGCATGTCCCTCGCAGTGTTTTAAAAGTTGCTAGGTTGGCAGCGCTGGAGCTTCGTTCTGTCTGATTTTTTCCCACAAAAAAATGAAAGAAATGGCGTATTGTGTAGTACGCCCAATTTCGCGATACAATCTTCAACCCCATCATAAAAATGTAGTAAATGGTACCGATATGTTCCAAGAAAGTGGTGAAATAGGGGGAACTAAAAAATCATGTAAGAAAACAGTTTTTTTTCTCTTTTTTTTGGAAGGTGTTTTCAAGTTTGGGGGCCGGTGCACTATCCGGACACACGATTTTTCAAAAACAAAAACTTTGTGCGTAAAATAGGCCTCCTAAATAGTGTTTTTCAAAAAAAAAATTTGCGGGTTATCCAGTATTTTTTGAGAAAATAAATAAAAAAAACCATAAAAAAGAGCGCCCTAACCTCACTCTTTACTTAATTTTTGGCTCCTTCTTCTTCTTCTTACTTGATCAAAACCATACCTGCCAATATCCATGCCCTGATATTTTTACAATGTTGCCACATTTCTAGAAAATAATAAAAATTAAGGAAAAGGAACAAAAATATTAACTTTTTGACTCCTCTACAAATTTATAAAAAAACAAATAATAATCAAGCCAACCAACCATAACTAACCCTACCCAACTAACCTGGCCCAACCCAACCCAGAGCCTAACCTGATTTCTTTTGGCTCCCATACAAATTTATAAAAAAACAAATAATAACCAACCCAACCAAACAAAACTAACCCTACCCAACCAACCCGGCCCAACCCAACCCAGAGCCTAACCTGATTTCTTCCTCAAAAAAAATCCTGCTGGTACCTGAGATTTGGCATCATCGCATTTCTGAAAAATGGCCCAATAGCCAGTATGACCCTAGTTCTGTTGGTTATGCCTGGATTTTACATGAAAAACGTCTTTTTAATTAAAAAACAGCTGTTTTTTTCGCTTTTCCGCTCCCAAATAAATTTAAAAACCTCTAAATTACTGTTTTCAAAAAGAATCGTCTTGAAAAAACGTCCCGTTTTTGTGTCCGGATAGTGCACCAGAGCCCAAGTTTGCATTCGTGCAACCAAAAGTACGTTTTTGTTCAATTTTTGTCCCACAACTTAATTTTAAATGGTTCTGTTTATTTTTTATAGATTATTTTATGAACATCGCTTGAGATGGAGCAATAAAACAAGAATTGCATGCAACTTGTCTATTGTCATCTCACTTTAGTAGTACCAGTAAAGCGAGATGAAAAGAGAAGACTTGCATGCAATAGGACTAGAACCATAATATATTTATATAGCTATATTTTGGATTATGGGCCAGTTTATCAATAGTGAGCTAATCATTTAACCCCCGAGTTAACCTTCAGCTGTCTCATTCTGGCACTTGGTATATGTCAGCCATTTTTTTCTTCTTGAACTGAATTTGGTGTGATATTAGATGTAGATTAGGCAATAGTTTCGGTAATTATGCAGTATACGGTTTTCTGCCATTTTTTATTTGTTTTGAAAAATTCTTTATGGGGGCACCTTCTAGGGTCCCTAGGATCCCAAATCCGCCTGCACCCGATTTTTAATTTTTTTTTACGAGAAAAAAGGGTGCCCAGGGGGGGTTGTAATGTGTTTTTTTGATTGTTTTGGGTTGGTTTGAATTAGGTTGGGTTGGACTGTGTTGGTTTGGGTTGTTTTAGTGAAAAAAAAAATAAAAAAAAACCAACCGGCGCAGACGGATTTGGGGTCCTAGGGACCCTGGAAGGTGCCCCCATAAAGAATTTTTCAAAAAAAAATCAAAAATGGCAGAAAACCGTATACTGCATAATTACCATAGTTTCTTTTGGTTCTGTCAATAAAAAAAAATCAATTCAAGGGTAGAGCAAATGAATTTTTAGAAAAACTTGCGTGGTTGTTGGGGATTTTGAAATTTTTTAAAATTTGACTTGGATAAAATCCTCAGCTATCAGACTTAAATGAATAAAAAACATACGCAGAGCTAGTCAGGTAACCAAAAAAGCTGTCTTGTCTGTGAGGCAAATATCCAACACAGCTCGGAACACAGCTTCTGACTTAATTGCCACCCACTGCTAAAAACACCAGTCCATTGTCTTGTCTGTGAGGCAAATATCCAACACAGCTCAGAAAAACACTGCTAAAAACCACCAGTCCATTAAAATACTTGGTAAACAAAATGGGACAAAAAAAAATTATAAATTCACAGAAAAGAAAAGGTTTGTATTGCTTCCAGTCTTTTTAAATTGTGATTTTATTTTAGAAACATGAGTTTTGGAGAGAACAACATGTAACACCTGGGAAAACTATTTTATTTTTCATCACAAAAAGATAAAGAAATAAGTGAATTACGCAATAAATTATTTCTATTAGTTTCACTTTTTAAAAAAATCACCTGTTACATGCAGGATGGCCATGAGGTTTTTCTGTATAATTTTTAAAATTTTGATAGATCTTTTTTTCTGATTTCAAAAATATACCATAGGTTATTGTATTGAATGGTCATTGACCAAATTCACAAAAACGTTGCCTTAAGAGTAATGTGTTGAATAAAGAACTATCTAAACTTTTTCCTTGGCTAACACATTGCTCTTATGGTAAATTATTTTTGATTTAACTTGAGAAAAAACAGAACCGCATGTCCACTCTGCATGTAGGGTGTGATTAAGGAAAAAAATAAAAATATTACAGAAATCTACCTAACTTCATAAGTCATTCACTTTTTGATTTATCCTGTGAAATAACGAAAAAGTTTGCCCAAGTGGTCGGTTACCCTGTACAGAGGAAAGGGCCTTTAAGTGGTTACTTTATTTATTTTCAGTGAAAAACCAGTAACTTTTGTGCAAAGCGTTCAATGATTTTTCTTTAAAAAAAAATGGTTAATGTTTTTTATGCATTGACAGTCCCATGCCTCACTCACTCACTCAGATATACTTGCATATTGTCACAGTGCATTACAAATGACAGTAATTTTGTAGCATGGTATGCCTGGCTTTTGATATTTAGTGGATGTCTAACTAAAGGTTAAATAATTATAATTTGCCTTGGTAAAAAATGTAAAAATGTCTAATATGACCAAGCAAAATGAAGCAATTAAAAAACCACTTTGAAGTTGAAGTCAAAAAAAATTCTTATGTTGAAAATTCTTATTTTTAGAGACATGATGAAGTGGCGACAAATCTAAGAAGAGAATAAAACAGTCAGAAGTTCTTGGCATTCTGGAGGAAATGCTCATTTCATTTTATTTATTTGCGGAATTTCTTTTTCACTACAATATGTCAGCTACAACATTATGCTGCAGAGACACATGAAAAAATAAAGAGGTGAGTTTAGTTGATTTTTTTTTATTATTACTTCCCTTAGGGTAAATCCATAACATACATAGATTTTTAAAATATTGCAATTCTAATTAAAAAAAACATTGCATTGTTTTTCCTTATTAATTGTATCCATCAAACAATCTTTATTATTTTAGTCCTTTGATAATAAGACAAAGCAATTTTAATTTTGCTTGTCAAAGGACTGTTTCTTAAACTTATTTTATTTTCAAAATTGACAGATTTTAAACATTTACATTTTCACAAAAGGTGTTTATATTTTGTTGTTACAATTTGATTATAAAAATAAAAATCAATAATAAAAGAAATCTTAGTTTAATTTTAACTAAATATACTTGGATGCAGTTTTATTTTAAAATTAGCAAAAAACTGTTGTATTTAAGTATTATGCTGGTTATAGTTTTAAAAATTTAACTTTGGGCTATTATTCTCTCCTCGATTTTTTCTCCATTTTTATGTGGTATTAGGGAAACAGGACTTGTTCGAAACAAAATTTTTCATAATTACTCTACAAATATTTAAGTGGAACTTCATTTAAAAATTTTGTTATAGAGAAAAGCTAATTTAAATCTTTTCCAGCATCTTGGATTTTTGACATTTAAAGTCTATTGTAAAAAAATAGTCAAATTTGTTCTTTTAAAAAGCTCTTTATAAAAATCGGTGAATGAACAAAAAATTATTAGAAAAGTAATACAGCCCAAGGTTTTAAAGCTGACTCGCCCACATATTTTGTAATCTTCTTAAGTAAAGAATAAAAAATATATTTTAGGAAAAAATCAAAATGGAAATTACTTTGAGCAATAAAATTTGTTTGAAGTTGCTCCTTTAATTTTGATAAGATGTAATTTATTTTTCAAATTATATCTGCAATACATTTTGTGGCTTTTGCCTACAATATAACATTAGAAGAAAATACAACACATTCTAACATTTTTGGACCAGTTGGAGTCTAGTATGACTATGGCCAAAATATTTTTAAAATCCACATCTCTATCCCTTAGTGGTTCGCCACTATTTTATAGACACAAATTAATTACTTTTGAACCAATGTGGCCATTGATTTCTCTAAGCCCTTTTTTGGTTGGGTTGGGTTAGGTAATTCGGCGGAGGTAATAGATTAAAAGAACTATTTCTTTGGAAACATTTATTTACAGTACCTAACTCTGAATATAATATTTTGAATTTGTTTTAGAAACATGAGAGAGACATTATCCTCCCCAGTAAAAGAAATCCATAATGTACAAGGGAAGGAAAGTAACATTCATTTCAGTTACATTATCACATTATCATCACATTATCACTTTCTGGTAGGTTAGTAAAAAATATAATTTTTATTAACAAGACATACAATGAACATAAATGTTTGTGCGTATGTCTTAGTGCTACATTTATTTTTCAGTTTGTTGTAAATAAAAAGCGGTTTTTTCACTATTTGGTTACTAAAGTTTTATTTTCTAACTTAACTGTCAACTAGGTTCCTATTATTTGCCCCCTATACTCTTTTGTTTCAAATTAGAATATACATCAATTTTGTGAGCAGGGAGTAAATTATTTGTTGTATGCTATTTTTTGAACATACAATTAACTAACATTGAACACATAGAACCCTCTGCAAATGATTTTAGAGAAATGTGCCAATTTTTTTAGGTTCTTTTTTGCGAGAGTAACATAGTTAGGTACTATTGTTCTCTTTTTCTAAATCTGAGGAAGATCCAGCATACCAGTAAAATACTCACCTGTACACCCTTCAACCCCGCATGTCAAACTATCTTCTGGAGATAGTTGTCCCTGACAAATATGCGGGGCAGTCGAAGGGTGTTCATGCAGGTATTTTCCTGATGTGGTGTAGTATGCTGGATCTCTTTCAGAAGAATGCATTTAGATTGAGAAAAAAATAGTAACTATGAAATTAACTCTGTGTTTCGGACTTCCATTGTCTATATTTTATTTATACATGACATTTCGATCAGTACAATCTCTGATCGTCTTCACTCAACCGTGAAGTTTAAGAAGTTGGCTCCACCCAAGGAGGGGTTTCCAAATATTTGGAATTTCAACACTTGGTTTACTGAAAATACCCTGATTCTGCCCAATAAAGGCAGTTTCAAGGAATTTTCTTTTCTTCCAGTGTGACTCCTTATGCAAAACATTAGCTTCTGTCCACTTCATTCGGTGTTGTTTTGACCATGCATGTTCGGCGATTCCTGATTTCGTTATTTCACCTCTTTGGGTATTCGTCTGATGTTCCTTAAGCCTTAACAGATATTGATCTTTTTGTTTCACCGATGTATGATTCACCACACTCACAAGGAACTTAGTAAAGGCATTAATTATTTTGTTTGTTCTCTGGTTTTATTTTACTAAGAAGACTTCAATTGTATTGTTAGATTTAAAAGCTGTTTTTTATATTAAAGTTGTTCGCTACTCTTTGAATTTTCTCTGATACTCCTTTAATGTATGGAATTGTAAGGAATGCATTTGCCTGATTTTGGTCTTGTAATCTTTGTCCTGTTTGCTGAAATTTAGAACTAGTATATGTTATAAGTTTAAGGCAGTAACCATTCTGCTGCAGATCCTTAATGTTTCTTATTTCGATTTCCAAGTCATGAGAATTGTTACAAATTTGAACGGCTCTGTTATACAAAGTTTTTATTATGCCTCTTTTGGCAGAGAGCAGAATGATTTGAACCTTGATTTAAATATTGTCCTGTGTGAGTGGGTTTACAATAAAAGGTTGTTCTGATGTCGCTATAAATAAAATATAGGCAATGGAAGTCTGAAACACACTGAAACTTTCAAACAATAGTAACTATATTAAGCTCGAGAAAACGCACCTTTTGTTATTTCAAAATTTAATTTTTATTAAAATAATTGCGCTGCTGGAATAAGTGAATCATTTATTTTTGGAACTGGGTAATTTTTTGTTGAATACGCAGTTATTTGTCGTAGTCGCTTAATATTTTTATAAAATATGTTTACCAAAATTATTTTAACATTATGCATTTCTTCTGTAGAATTCAACAATAGTTTTTAAATTATTAGGTCACTGAAAAATAAAATAAATTTCTATTCATCATGTTTTGTTTTGGATATAAATGATTCAGTTAATAACATATTTGAAGGCCCGGCAGGAAAGAAGGATATAAGTATAATAATAGAAATAAATAAATAAATATCTTTATTTTCCAAACGGCAAACAGACAATTTGTACAGGAAGTTTTATTAACCTCTTATTTTTCGCAACTTTTGACTTATAGTACACATTGATAATATCTTCTAGGGAGTTTTCAGGATTCCCTCTTTAATATAATTAATCTGAATGCCTTAAAAATTTCAACATTTTTAAGGATTGTCAAAACCTCTATAAATTTTTAAAAGATTTGTTATCGCCTTATTACCGTTTTTAAACTCCAAAACTTGACTTTTATGGGAAATTTTGGACTTGCTTGAAAGTTAATTTGAGCTGATTTGCTGAACACATGCAATAAATAAATTAAAAAATCTAACACTAGAAAATACTTTATCTTTTGATTACAATTTTTTTCAAAATTATTATCTCGTACAGAAAAGTGGCATCAAAATAACCTTTGCTTGATGAAAGCAAGGCTTGATTTTGAATCGTCGTCTTGGAGCCGTATTCATGGTCCTCCATTGAAGGCGCCCTTCGACTTCATTTTCCTTGGCAGAAGGAGAACTTTATGAATACCATTTTGGCTTAAGGAGACCTTAACGGACACAAAGACATAAAGGAAATTACTCTTGACCTGACAATTTTTCTAACCGTCGGTTTTTGTACCGATTTTTTGCCACTTTGCTATTCTTATGGTTATTCTGCGATCGATCAAGCTGTTTTGGTTGTTTTGATTCAAGAGCACACAAAGTAAATCTGTAGTAAGTTTTTGTCACTTTTTACCTATTTTTAAATTAATTAAAATGAACCAAATGGTAAATATTTCGTGTGGGGGGTGTTCACACTATGCATCGTCGTCGTCTGGTTTTCCTTAATCTTTTTTCCTTCTCTTCCTTTTTTTTTCTTTTTTCAATTTTTTGTGGGCCTGCTTTCTTTTTGTTTCTTTTATTGTTTACTTTCGTTTTTACTGAGGGGAATTTATACATTCTAAACAAAGGACAAGTTTTAAAAATCAATAGTATATATCACAGGAAGCTAGGATGTGGGTGTAGGGTCTGAGGCTAAATGATTCTTATTATAGGTCTGCCAACATGTCAAACTATGTCGAAATTATGTCAAAAAGAGGAAAATCCTCAAAGAGAAACTGGCAGTAGGTTGACAGTAAAGATTTTTGCCTGCACTTGTTTGTTATTTTTGTGAATTCTTTATTTGATTTTTCTGTAGGAAGGCTATGATTAGGCTAACTTTCCTTAAATTAAGGTTATTCAAGACAGTCTTCAAGGCCAAAAGCCTTGCTGAACCCGCATAGGCGAATTCTTGGTATAAATCAAAGTTTGGTATTCCATTTGTGGGACACTCTAAAAATATATGATCTAAATCCTCCTCCTGACCACACTCACACAGAGGTGAATCCCTGATCCCCATCCTGTGCAGATGTCTCCCTATCAGACAATGTCCTGTATGTATTCTTGTAATTGTTGTTATGTGTTTTCTGTCTAGATATCTGTGTTCCTCAAACCAAGGTTTAATTGGAAAAGTCTCTTGGATTTCTACATACCAGTTATTTTTGGCTTTGGCTCTTTCTTTCCAACTTTTTCTTTTCTTATCCAAGGTTTTATTTTTGAAAATACATCCTCTACTATTCTATTGATTTTAGTGCATTTCAAATTCTTCCTATGTTTGCCAACTTATCCACTGCTTCATTGCCCCTTATCCCATGGTGTCCTGGTATCCAGGATAGACAAATATTTGATGATTGATTTGCTAGGAGCAACATTGTTCTGGTGATCATGGTGATATGATCCTGCCTAGGATCAATTTTGTGTCTCTAGTTTTTGAATCGCACTTTTGGAATCCGTAAAGATAATGGCATTTTGAACATTGTTTTGAAGGTAGAATCTGACCTCTTCATATACGGCAATTGTTTCTGCTATACAAATATTAAAAAAGTCTGGTAGTCTATATACTTGAAAAATCTATATTTAGTCTAGGAATGTGTGCACCATATCCAACCCTTTCTTCAAGCTTGGAGGCATCTGAATAAACAAAAATGTGTGAGTTATAATATTTTTCAGTTTTTTTAAGGAATTCTGTTTGTCCTGTATTCAAGTTTTTTGCAGTTTAAAATCAATGTTGGTTATTGGTTGTAGTTTGTTTCCTTTCCTGATTTTGTATAGGTATTTCTCCATATTTTTATAAGTTTTTAATAATATTCACACAATGCATCTTTTTTAGAGGAAATGTCATTTTTAGCCAAGAACCAAACCACTGGTCAAAAAAATCGAAATGTTACTATATTTTGAACTGCTTTGTTTAGTTTTTTCCTATATCTAACCTTAGTTTTTGATTTTGCATTTTGCGTTATTTTGTTTTTTTGGAAAAATGGAAGAGGAAGTAGAATATTTTTGTGAAAATTCGAAAATAAAACTCGTAACCCAAAATTCACATCTGATTGGAAAGTTAACAACATAAAAACAACGGTTGATATTCAAAAGGTAACTAAAAAATTCCCGAGCATGCATGCAACTTTCTGATAACAATAGAACATGTTCTATTTTCGCGCATCTTACTTACTTATTTAGTTTATTGCTCACAATACTTTACAATATGTAAAACCTAGCAACTTCAAATGTTTTAAATTTGAAAAATATACAAAGAATATCCTTAAACTAAATATTAAAATACATTGATTATTATTATTAACTACTTAAATAAATTGGAAACTATAAAAACAATTTTCAAGGGCATATCCCTTAACTGCTTTTTTAAACTTTGGAATGTTTTGAATACTTTTAATTTGCAGTGGTAAGGATCTGTATGCTTTGATAGCCCGATAGAAGGCACCTTTGTCAAAGAAGGTAGAGGAGTGATGAGGTATAGCCAATTCTGATGCCTGCCTGGTTCTTATAGTCATATCCTCAGAATGGTTATTTCGATTTATAGGGAAAACATCAGGATTATTTTTGACAAACATTACTAGGGACACAAAATATAAAGATGGTACATGAGGATACTTAACTTTTTAAAATATGGTCTGCAGGATGTTTGCGGACTTAATCCTAGCATGCATCTTAATAGTCGCTTTTGAACAATAAAAATATTCATTGCATAAGGTGAGGGAGCCCCAGAATTCCACATGATATTCTGCTCTGTATAATAGAAAAATAATAAATTTTTAAGCATTCCAAGATAATATCGAAATTTAGATTTTAGAAGTGTTGTATGCTGTTCCCAGCTTAATATATCATCCAACTGAACACCTAAGAATTTGATGGAACTTGTTGTAGTAATAGTTTTTTGTTCCAGTTGTTTTTTTCGTTTGCTAAAAGTTACTAGCCCGGTTCTGTCTTCATTCAAAATAAGCGAGTTATCACTACACCATTGAGACATGAGATTTGCAACCTCCAACATCCTTTTGAGAGAGTCTGTATTGATTTACTAACTACCACATAGAATTATCATCAGCGAACTGGGCAGGCATACCTTTGCAGGGATGAAGAGGTTTGGTGGTTTCAGATAACAAGTTGACATGTATGAGAATAGGATAGGGCCTAAAATTGACCCCTGGGCAACACCAGTACTGATGTTGCCCCAATCTGAGAAATATTCCTCACCATCTCTGCAAATGAAGATGGAAATGATATTAGGCCGCCGATTTTTTTGAGAATAGCTGGAGGTATTTTATCTATACCTGATGAGAATTTGTTTGGTAGATTACGAATTTGCTAGATATTTCAACCTCATCTGTCTGAAGAAGAAACAAAGAATTTGAATTTTGTTTACTGTAATTATTAAAAAGTATTTGGTTATGTCTAGTAATGCTGGGAACAGTGAATTGTTGCAGGAAGGCATTGCAAATTTGTTGTGGATTACTTGTTTTTGTGTCTTTGTTTATTCGAATCTCTTTTATTTCATTTTTCTTACATTTATTTGTTTCAGAGTTAAAAATAGACCATAACGTTTTAGTTTTGTTTTTCAAGTTTGATAGAGAACTTGCGATTTTGTACTTTGATAATCTATATAGAGGTCCTTGATATAACTGCCATAGTTTTTGATTTCTTTGTTAACCCAAGTACTTGAATCCCGGATGCATTTGGTTTGTTTTGGAAAAGAAATGTCAAAGTAGTAAAAGAATATTTTATAGAATTTATCGTATTGTTCGTTAGGGTCCTCAGTTTCAAAAATAGTGTTCCAATTCTCATTGCATAAATAATTAATAATATTGTTCTGTTGCAACATGATTCCTTTTTCGACGGATTTCATAGTATGAACACCCAAGATGAATGAAACTTTCTGAGAAGCATGAAAAAGTTGCATAGTGATAACAGGACTTGAGAAGTTTTTAATCACAACATCACTTGCCTGCAATTATAAAACAAATTTTCTTTAAAAAATCGGAAACAAATTGTCAAAGTTAGCTATTAATCACGTGATGGCCCTTTAAAAATGGTGGCTGTAGGGTAAACAAAGCGATTTTCCATAAGACGTAATGCTAATAAAAATGAAAATTTTGGGAAACAGAGATAGTCGGCAAAATGCTTGTTTTTCCCAGATTCAGAAAGGATCGCTCCATCACTTTGCTTAATCTGCATCTTTTTCCACTTTGCTAAACATTTGATTTAAGTTAGCATTACCTCTTATGAAAAACAGTTTGTTTACCCCACAGCGGCCATATTGAATCGGCCATATTATTTTTGTTAGACTGTCCTATTAATAAAAAGAAGCAAGGTGTCTTCAAGGTATTCTCTATGTACGGTTCAACATCCATCCAATTCCATTAGTATTTATTACACATTGCAGCGTAAATGGATTATATCTTCTGTGCTTGCAGATTTGGTTACGGCGATATACAACTGACTTGATGACAGGGGAGTTATCCAAAAGCGACAATATGCGCACTGGGGAGTTATCCACGAACTAAGATGTTTGTCAACATTTTCGTCCGTAAGGTTGATTATCTTGGGTATTCTCTATCGACACAAACTCTGACACACACACAGTAGTCCCAGAAATAACCCCAAACTAAATGTCACTGTTCCTGTTCGTTCTGTGTCGTTTTCTCTTACTAAGGGAGAAAGAGACCGATTACACGTCGAACCAAAATAGTACCGGCGAGCTTATTAATCGAGGCGGTGGGGGAAGTAGGCAAACGACAAAAATAGGTTTCAATGCTTCCAGGTAACTGCACCAGAGTTGTAAAACGATTAGAATTTGACAAGTCACATTATAACCGCTCGTCTTAACTAAGGCGCTAAAGGATATTGTACCATAAATGTCACCCCCACTTTTCTCCGTTATTATGCATACTACGAAACTTTTCTCCGTTATTACCCTGCCAAAAATACCGAAAAAAACTTTTAATATTGAAAAGAGATTCAAAACTCGTCAAATATCATGAGTTTTGCATGACTATTGTCATCCGTTTTTAGGAGTTTTGAAAATAATTTATAATAAGAGTTGATAAGATTTCACTAATATTTTAACCGCTCTGCTTCCGCTGGTTTTGTTACGTTTTGAGCAGATTTTAACAAAAATTTAAATTAAAGTTGATAAGATTTTACATTCACAGATTTTACATGAGAAAATCCAAATTTTTTTAGCAGTTTTGAGCAGATTTTAAGAGAAACAAGTTGATAAGTTTTCAATGGTTTTGACTAGTTTACATGTTTTCAGCAGTTTTTCTATTCCTTTCTATTCCTTCTTTTATAACTTGTTAAATCTCTTAAAATTTCTTGCTAGTCAAATCTGCCTAAATCTATAATATGTATAAAAAAATATATATTATAGATTTAAGCAGATTTAACTGTAAAGAAATTTTAAGAGATTTAACAAGTTATAAAAGAAGGAATAGAAAAAAAAAGTGATACTTGATACAACTCTTCACTTTGGTTTTCATGAAATCTTGTAAAAACATCACTTCATTTGTACATTTAAAATCTCATCAAAATCCTGCTTGTTAAATATCATGAAATCTCCTGTGTCTGATATAAACTTACGAAATCTCTTAAAATATCTTGATGGTTAAATCTTTATTATATACTTTTTATTATATGTTTATAGGCACTCATAAAATCTTTTAAATTCTCATCTGGCTGTCAAATCTGGTTAGTGCTTGTCTATTTTCTACACTTTAATACTTAGGTATATAATCTTGTCGAATCTTAAAAACCCTTACCCTATTTCTCATGAAATCTTGTCAAATCTTGTAAAATCGTCCCTTTTTTTAGACTTAGTACTCATAAAATCTTTTAAATTCTGATCTGGCTGTCAAATCTGGTTAGTGCTTGTCTATTTTCTACACTTTAATACTTATATAATCTTGTCAAATCTTAACAACCCTTTATCCTATTTATCATGAAATCTTGTAAAAACGTCCCTTTTTTTAGACTTGTGAAATCTAGTAAAATATCTCTTGCTACAGTAAAATTTTGTTAATTATAAATCTTTATAATATATTCTTTTTAATTTATTTTCATAAGTACTCATAAAATCTTTTAAATTCTCATCTTGCTTGTCAAATCTGGTTGTGCTTGCATGTCTATATTCTACACTTTAATACTTATATAATCTTGTCAAATCTTCACAACCCTTTACCCTATTCCTTATGAAATCTTGTAAAATCTTTTAAAAACGTCCCTTCTTCTAGACGTGTGAAATCTTGTAGAATCTCATAAAAATCTTGCTTGGTAAACCTCATGAAATCTCATGTGTCTGGTTTAACATAATGAAATCTTGTAAAACTCTTAAACATGAAATGTTATTGTCTTTAGGATCTTTTGAAATCTTGTGAGCTTTCAATAGTCAGAAATTATTTGAAAATGATTCTCATGAAACATCATAAGAATTTTTCAGTTTTCATGTGGCATACATTTTTGCCAAGTCTCTTCAAACCAATAAAATCTCATCAAGACTTGATCAGTTTTTAAGAGTTTTGAAGTGGTTTTTTTGGCAGGGTAGTTTCTTATTTTAAAGAAACGCCCTGTATTTTATTACATATCTAAAATTCCTTTTTTTTCTGATTTTAAAACTACATTTCTATGATAGAATAAATATTTTCGTTTTGTTTAAAATAAGACAACTCTGTCAAAATTTGACAGTTGAAATGTGATTTGAAAACAAAAATTTGGCGTTCATGTTCTGAAAGGATGCAACTTTCGTATAAAAAATTTTCTCGTAGCGTGAAAAATAAAGGAGAAAAGTCTGGTTGAAATTTATGGTAGGGCAATACATTGGAGTAATAGCAAAGTTAGACCTATAGAGGTACGTACAGTACAGAACGTCGTATATTAAAACAGAATTATTTTAGAGGGGAGACAAACAACAAGTTTGAAGCAAGAAAATCTTTGATTTTTGGCTACTATTAAATAAATTTCAGTAACTTTATGTTGATGGGGAAAAATGTTGAAGGAAAAATTAGTGAAATGAAAAATTAAGAAAAGACGTGATAGAAAGTGAAAATATCTCAATCTGGTTAAAATCATGTAGATTACTTATCTAATAAATATACTGCATGTTTTGACCGATAGAAGCGAACATGTAAAAAAAACTTAAGCATGACCTGATCTTTAAACCAGCTTTTCATGGTTCTCACTCTGCAGCAGTAACCCCGCGGGGATTTTATTACACTATACCTTTAGTTTTTATGTAAATTTTAACTTCAGCTCAATTCTCACGATGCAATAAATTGCTGCTGCTTTTTAGTTCTATCCTTGTTTTTGAAATCTAAAAAACAAGTGCCCGTTTGTTTATTTTCGCAAATTAAAAACAAAAAAGTAAACGTAGCTTCTGCGGGTATTTCTTTGTGTTGTCCCCTTTTTTGCTTTACGCCAAAGATAAAAAGCAATTACCGTATTTCAGTTTATCGTTAAATGGTATTCAGCCATTTGCACCAATATATTTACTTATTTAAGGGTCACCTAGAACAAGGTAGCCTAGGTTAGCGAAGAGTTTCGTTTGTATTTAGAACACCCCTAAACTACCTTAGGTGATCCCTAAATCTAGGGGCCCGTTTTTGGTCCCCTAGCGCTCTCCTAACCTAAAACTAATCTGGATTTAGGTGCCACCTATTGCTAGGCGACCCCTAAATATTTAGTGCAAATGGCTGATTATTATTTAAAACAAAAATTTAACTAAAAAAAAGTTGCGACATCCAGCGACAGTCAGTTGATGTTGCTGGATTTCACCGGCGCAAGTGGAGGGGGTTTGTCGCTCGCGACACGTCGAAGCTCTTAGAACGGGTTTTTACTGTCCAAATTTTGGTTATTTTTGCCTTCCATGTACAGACATGTTTGTTACTTTAGTTTATAATCGAGTGTAAATTAGCATTTATACTTTAACTTGCGATTGGGTGTAAATTAGCAATTGCACGGCTTTTACTGAAGTAGGCTGTTGGTTAAGCTTTCAGTGTAGTAGGCTTTTGGTTTGGCTTCTTATTGAGGAGGCCTGTATTCTCGAACGGGCCCCCTGGTAACTTTTCTTTCTCGTTAGCCGCAGCTCTCTCAGCGCCACCTAGGGGAGAAATTTTTCTCTTAAACATTTTTGCTAGCACAGTTGCGGTTTCCCTAATTTTTACGGGATGGTGTAAAAATCAACCACTTTTTGATTATTTTTTTCGAAGCGATCGCATAAAATACTGCCATATTTTCACCCTCTTATATAGTTGTTCGCTTTTAGTATGATTTTGTCCTTTTCACTCACCCGCGCAGAGAAAATGTCGATATTTTCGCAGAGTTCTTTACAATAAACGGCTTTGTTCACTTTGAACGCAATTCACACTGAATACTAGAAAAAGTTTATATATATATATTCCAAATAATACAGCAATTTTTGTTAATTTTGACGGCGTATCCCTACAAACACAAATCGTCACACAAAATCGGGCCAACGTCCGCGATGCGTTGGCCCGATTTTATCCCGACGATTTGTTTGTAGGGATGTAGCTTGTAAAAATTGTTGATACAAATGCTATCTCCAAAATTTCTTGGTTCACAAAACCTTTAAAATGAAAAAGCAAACTCTAGAATGTTAAAAAGAAGATTTGTAAGCAATTTAAATTTGATATCAGTAAATGAAAATGATTCTGCCCACCTTCAGTTTTTTAAAGCTAGGGCAATGGATTGGTATTTTGTTGTGTAGTTGTAAACATTACCCATTTAATATTTATTCCTATTTTATTTATTTATTACTCGGAACTACAGCCCTCCCAAAAGAAAGGCAACAATAATTTTCCTAAACTTTAATGAACCGAGAAGAAATAAATAAGTTAAGTCATTCAAACCGAGAAAAAATAATATTCATTTTACAGATTCTTATAAAACTCTATTTTAAGCCTAAAGATGTACAAATATCCAAACAAGACAAAAAAAAATCGATTATTAAATTTAATTAATGAACATGGATTACAGACAAAGTAAGTTATTATTCGTTGTACACTTTTTTGAATTTTCTTACTTACAAAATTTTATTGATCCACAAAATCTAAATTCAGAAAAAATAAACTTAATTATTAATCCTCAAACCGAAAAAAAGCATTTACTATTATGCGCAGTGAATGATACTTTTCCAATATTAAGGAACAGGCAAATCAGGGTGACACAACCAGTAAAACCGTTATCACCTCCGGTTTTACCAGGATCTCGGTTTAGAATTCTCACTACGTGCCACCTCAATAGACAACCCTTCCAAGAAGGCCTACAATTGTGCAGAGTGACCCAAACCGCCCCGATCGTCTCTCACCCCGGGACAAACACCCCAGCGAGTGTTTGTAGTGACCCCAAGGTCAGATTGGCAGTTTTGACAGTTCGGCACGGCGCACAACCATAAACCCGCCCTTCCAGCGCGTCGGACACAATATCTTTTTTAGTGTAGATCAAACTCTAAACCTACCGATCTAGTGGAAATACTTCCCCTGTCGATCCTGCGTCCAGGGTCCTACCCAAAGGTAAACCTCGTTTATTACACCCCAAGATAACAGACATCTTTAAGCGTCCACCCTGCATTGCTAGCGCAAAAACAACAGAAATAGTACATCCATACACAATAACTCGACGTACATTATTGAATTGACTGCCTCAGTCCCGGTCCGGGGCTCGAAAGCACCCCACCTAGACGCATAGGTACTACGAGGTTGTTACAAGAGAGATGACTAAGCATTTTCCCTCGTCAACTTGATAGCGTGATTCACATCCTTAGAAAAATTGACATTGGCAGACGAAGCAATAATGTACGTACATAAAAACATCTTAACAAAAAGAATAAAGCCTTGAAGAAGAATGTGTTAAAAATAATGAAGAAAAAGATTTAAACAGACCAACAAGAATTCTGCAATGGAAAACTTCTTGGAATCTTAAAATCTGGTTCTCAGTCACGTTTAAACAAAAAAATAAGTTATTACTAACTGTTGCATTTACTAAACATAAAACTCGCGAATTTTCACCAATTTCTATCTGCTGCAGCCAGTCTGCTTAAAATTCAATGCGTTAAAAATGATGGATAAAAAGATTTTAACAGGCCAAAAAGAATTCTGTAAATAGAAAATTTCTTGGAGTCTTAAATTTAAACACATAGAAAAAAAACATAAAAAATTACTAGAAGTGTACAACTTGAGAATGTGTTAAAAATGATTGAGGAAAAGATCTAAACAGACCAACAAGAATTCTGTAAACAGAAAACTTCTTCCAATCTTAAAATCTGGTTCCCAATCATGTTTAAACACACAGAAAAGTTATTACTACATACGTAAGCATCCAATTTGAGAATGAACTGGTACATTTACTAAACATAAATCTCGAGAAATTAATCCTCACACCGAAAAAAAGCATTTGCTATTATGCGCAGTGAATCATACTTTTCCGCTATTAAGGAACAGGCAAATCAGGGTGTCACAACTAGTAAAACCGTTATCACCTCCGGTTTTACCAGCGGCGACCAAGAGGCAGTTACGAGGAGTGCAATAGGCGGGTACCTGACGGCGGTGCCCCCACGTCACTGGTTCAGATATCGCAGTGAAATCTACTTGCACCAGTAAAGGATCTCGGTTTAGAATTGTCACTACGTGCCACCTCAGTAGACAACCCTTCCGAGAAGGTCTACAATTGTGCAGAGTGACCCAAACCGCCCCTATCGTCTCTCACCCCGGGACAAACACCCCAGCGAGTGTTTGTAGTGACCCCAAGGTCAGATTGGCAGTTTTGACAGTTCGACACGGCGCACAACCATAAACCCGCCCTTCCAGCGCGTCGGGCACAATATTTTTTTTTAGTGTAGATCCAACTCTAAACCTACCGATCTGGTGGAAATACTTCCCCTGTCGATCCTGCGTACAGGGTCCTACCCAAAGGTAAACCTCGTTCATTACACCCCAAGATAACAGACATCTTTAAGCGTCCACCCTGCATTGCTAGCGCAAAAAAAACAGAAATAGTACATCCATACACACAATAACTCGACGTACATTATTGAATTGACTGCCTCAGTCCCGGTCCGGGGCTCGAAAGCACCCCACCTAGACGCATAGGTACTACGAGGTTGTTACAAGAGAGATGACTAAGCATTTTCCCTCGTCAACTTGATAGCGTGATTTACGTCCTTAGAAAAATTGACATTGGCAGACGAAGCAATAATGTACATATAAAAAGAAGAAAGCCTTGAACAAACCAACAAGAATTCGACACATAGAAAACTTCTTGGAGTCTTCCGGTTCTCAATCTTTTTTTTTAACAAAAATCGAATTAAAAAACCTACTACATTCCTACTAAATACAATTTAAGAATGTGTTAAAAATAATGAAGAAAAAGATTTAAACAGACCAACAAGAATTCTGCAATGGAAAACTTCTTGGAATCTTAAAATCTGGTTCTCAGTCAAGTTTAAACAAAAAAAATAAGGTATTACTAACTGTTGCATTTACTAAACATAAAAACTCGCGAATTTTCACCAATTTCTATCTGCTGCAGCCAGTCTGCTTAAAATTCAATGCGTTAAAAATGATGGATAAAAAGATTTTAACAGGCCAAAAAGAATTCTGTAAATAGAAAATTTCTTGGAGTCTAAAATTTAAACACATAGAAAAAAAAAAACATAAAAAATGACTAGAAGTGTACAACTTGAGAATGTGTTAAAAATGATTGAGGAAAAGATCTAAACAGACCAACAAGAATTCTGTAAACAGAAAACTTCTTGCAATCTTAAAATCTGGTTCCCAATCATGTTTAAACACACAGAAAAGTTATTACTACGTAAGCATCCAATTTGAGAATTAACTGGTACATTTACTAAACATAAATCTAGAAAAATTAATCCTCACACCGAAAAAAAGCATTTTCTATTATGCGCAGTGAATGATACTTTTCCGCTATTAGGGAACAGGCAAATCAGGGTGACACAACCAGTAAAACCGTTATCACCTCCGGTTTTACCAGCGGCGACCAAGAGGCAGTTACGAGGAGTGCAATAGGCGGGTACCTGACGGCGGTGCCCCCACGTCACTGGTTCAGATATCGCAGTGAAATCTACTTGCACCAGTAAAGGATCTCGGTTTAGAATTGTCACTACGTGCCACCTCAGTAGACAACCCTTCCGAGAAGGTCTACAATTGTGCAGAGTGACCCAAACCGCCCCGATCGTCTCTCACCCCGGGACAAACACCCCAGCGAGTGTTTGTAGTGACCCCAAGGTCAGATTGGCAGTTTTGACAGTTCGACACGGCGCACAACCATAAACCCGCCCTTCCAGCGCGTCGGGCACAATATTTTTTTTTAGTGTAGATCCAACTCTAAACCTACCGATCTGGTGGAAATACTTCCCCTGTCGATCCTGCGTACAGGGTCCTACCCAAAGGTAAACCTCGTTCATTACACCCCAAGATAACAGACATCTTTAAGCGTCCACCCTGCATTGCTAGCGCAAAAAAAACAGAAATAGTACATCCATACACACAATAACTCGACGTACATTATTGAATTGACTGCCTCAGTCCCGGTCCGGGGCTCGGAAGCACCCCACCTAGACGCATAGGTACTACGAGGTTGTTACAAGAGAGATGACTAAGCATTTTCCCTCGTCAACTTGATAGCGTGATTTACGTCCTTAGAAAAATTGACATTGGCAGACGAAGCAATAATGTATGTATAAAAAGAATAAAGCCTTGAACAAACCAACAAGAATTCGACACATAGAAAACTTCTTGGAGTCTTCCGGTTCCCAATCTTTTTTTTTAACAAAAATCGAATTAAAAAACCTACTACATTCCTACTATATACAATTTAAGAATGTGTTAAAAATAATGAAGAAAAAGATTTAAACAGACCAACAAGAATTCTGCAATGGAAAACTTCTTGGAATCTTAAAATCTGGTTCTCAGTCACGTTTAAACAAAAAAATAAGTTATTACTAACTGTTGCATTTGCTAAACATAAAACTTGCGAATTTTCACCAATTTCTATCTGCTGCAGACAGTCTGCTTAAAATTCAATGTGTTAAAAATGATGGATAAAAAGATTTTAACAGACCAAAAATAATTCTGGAAATAGAAAATTTCTTGGAGTCTTAAATTTAAACACATAGAAAAAAAAAACATAAAAAATGACTAGAAGTGTACAAGTGTGTTAAAAATGGAATCTTAAAATTTCATTCTCAATCGTGATTAAAAACACATCAAACAAAAAACTTATTACATATATATGAAACTATACCACTTGAGAACTTGTTAAAAATGATGAGGGAAAAGATCTAAACAGACCAACAAGAATTTTGTAAACATAAAACTTCTTGGAATCTTTGGTTTCCAATCAATTTGAGAATTTTTAACTGATACATTTACTAAACATAAAACTTTTTTCACATATTTCCATCTAATCCGGTCACTGTACTAAAATTCAATGCATTAAAAATGATGGATATAAGATTTAAACAGACCAACAAGAATTCTGTAAATAGAAAACTTCTTGGAATCTTAAAATCCTTAAATTTTGTTTAAGTTCTAAATCAACATGTATAAGACCAGTTACAAAAGATTGAGTAAACATAGTTTTTTTCTCCGATGTTATGCTCGTTGTTTTCCCCTGGCTGGCCTGGTAGTTCCTTCCCTGCTGTTGGTATAAAGTTGTCAGATCCACAGGGTTTGTTCACACAAGTTCTTGGTACTTCATTATATGTTGCATTATAGTAGACTTGAAGTCAATTCTGAAGAGAAAAAATAGTATAAGTTTTCAGTGACACTTTGTCAGAAACTTTGCATGTTTTTTCCGAAACCCCAAAAAACAATGAGGTCTTCCTCAAAATGTGGTTATTAAGTTCTAAATGAACATGTATCGGTGGGACATAAAAAACCGGACAAAATGTTTTCCGTTATAACTTTTAAACCATACCGCCGATTTTAATGCAACAAACTGTTCTTTGCAGGGAATTGAGCAAGACTTTAATTAGAAATATTTTTTTTTCCGCCATCTTAAAATCTAAGATGGCGGACAGAAACAAACTTTACCCTTCAAAGCGCCTCGTTTATTCTTATGTTACGGAAATTTTTTTGATTTTTTTAGGAAGTCGTAAAAAGCTCTGTTTCTGTCACGCAGAACAAGGTGCGAATCATTAAAATCGGTTAAGTGGTTCCCAAAAAAATAAAAAAAATTTAATCAGTGTTTTACGGATTATGTGATTGCCGTCTTAATTCCGTCTGCATACATTTTCCCATAAATTCATTATTAGAAAACTGATTTTAATGAAATAAAAGGCATCATGGCGAAAATCGATTGTTTTTTAACCACTGCTATTGAAATTTGCCGCCATCTTGAAATCCAAGATGGCGGACAGAATCAAACTTGATCCTTCAAAGAGGCTCATTTATTCATATTTTCTGAAAACTTTTAACTTTTCTTTTATTCGTAGAAAAGTTCTGCTTTCGTCACGCACAACGAGGTATAAATCATTAAAACCAGTTTAGTGGTTCTTAAAAAAATAATTTTTGTTTCCATCACTGTTTTCCAGATTATACGATTGCCTTCTTAATTCCGTCTGCAATAATTTCCTCATAAATTTATAATTACTGAACCGATTTTAATTTAATAAAAAGCATTATGACAAAGATCGATTGAACTTTAAAGACCACTGTTGAAATTTGTCGTAATTTGTAAACCCAAGATTGCGGAGAAAATCAAATTTGGCCCTTCAAAGACGCTCGATTATTTTTATTTTTCGATAACCTTTTCGACTTTCGACTAAATTCGTAAAAAAGCTTTGTCTCCGCCGCATAGAACTACGTACAAATCATTAAAAACGGTTTAGTGGTTATTAAAAAATTACTTTTTTGAGAACCACTAAACCAATTTTAATGATTCATACCTAGCTATGCGCGTTGGAGAAAGGGCATTTTTAGGTTCTTGAAACGTTTGATTCTGTCCGTTAGTTAAAGAACAATCGATTTTCGCCATGAGGCCTTTTAATTCATCAAAATAGGTTTAGTAATAATGAATTTATGAGAAAATGTATGCAGACAAAACTGAGACGGCAATCGCATACTCCGTAAAACACTGAATTAAAATTTTTTATTTTTTTTCGGAACCACTTAACCGATTTTAATCATTCGCACCTCGTTCTGCGTGGCAGGAAAAAAGCTTTTTTACGACTTCCTAAAAAAATCACAAAAATTTCCGTAACATAAGAATAAACGAGGCGCTTTGAAGGGTAAAGTTTGTTTCTGTCCGCCATCTTAGATTTTAAGATGGCGGAAAAAAAAAATATTTCTAATTAAAGTCTTGCTCAATTCCCTGCAAAGAACAGCTTGTTGCATTAAAATCGGTGGTATGGTTTAAAAGTTATAACGGAAAACATTTTGTCCGATTTTTTATGGCCCACCCGGTATATGACCTTACAAAAAAAGTAAGACACTCACCATGATCGCTGTTTTCCCCTGGCTAAACATAGTTTCTTGCCTGCTGTTGGTATAAAGTGGCCACATCCATAGGTCTCTGTTGTTCACACAAGATCTTGGTACTTCATTATATTTCCTCCATTAGTATGCAGTTGGCTGATCCTTGGATTTTGATTAAATTTATGTTGCATTATAGTCGACTTGAAGTCAACTCTGAAGAAAAAAAAAATAGAATAAGTTTTCAGTGACACTTTCACAAACTTTGCATATTATTGTAGAAATAAAAAAAAGTTTGGAAAGCCTAAAAACAATAAGGTCTTCTTCAAAATATGTTTAATATTAACTTTTAAATCAACACGTCCCAAGTAACACCGCGTGCTGTAAATAAGCTGGGATAACGTTCCGAAGCAAAAAGCGTTTGAAAACGTCATGAAAATGTTGTCACAGCTATTTTCAGGAATAATTTTGCCGGTTGCAACGTCTACGGCAGCTGAAAATACAGCATTTTTGCACATGAAAGCAATGTTGTTTAAATTTTAACTTCCCTAACAAAAAATGTATTTAAAAACAGCAATTAAAAATCAAAATTATCCGCCAACATAAAAGACTGAACATGGAAAAGGCAATAAAATAAATATTAAGTGCTGTTTAACAAACTCCCAATCAAAAATACGCATTTTTTGGACTTTCCAAGAGTCAACTCTTTCTGCGAGGGCCCGATTGATGACGAAAACTGTCTTAATACCTCGTTAAACTGCACGTGCTTTAAAAATTTGAGATAATAAGGTTTTTTTTTAATCATAAAATTTTTATTTTTTAAAAAATTTTAATCCAGAATTGAAGGAAAAACATCATGTCTTGCATATTTAGTTAATTTTTAAAGATTTTCAGACTTAGATTTCAGCATATTTATGTAAAAAATATTATTTTTTCACGAGTTGGCAGCTCGCCTGTTCGTGCAACCCAGCAACTTTGCATTTTTTTTTAACAATAAATCTATAATAAAAGCAAATCTTTTTGTTATTGCTGTGCTCAGGGTCCCAGCCTAGCGGTAGAGGGCGCTTATTCTCAAATGCTAAATAGCATTGAAAGTAGCTGCCGTTGCCATCTTGACATTTTTTTCAGTTGTATTTTAAGAAAAAAAGTTAAGATTGCAACTATTTTGTTAGTTAAGTTTTAGCATATTATTAGGTATAATTTTTACCTTTAACAGTTGATTAGCTAGGTGATACAACTATAATAGTAGCAGTTAAAAAATTTTAACACCCAAAATTACAGATTAAATGAAGCTAGTCATTTTAAAGCAAAAGTAGAGCTGTACTAACGTTGTTGCAGCATTGGAATCGCTTTAAAATCTATTATTGTCGAAGCTGTATTACTTGGGGCATATGACCGCAGCTACAAAAAAAGCAAGACACTCACCATGATCGTTATTTTCCCCTGCTGTTGGTTTAAAGTGGCCAGATCCACAGGGTTTGTTCATACAAGTTCTTGGTACTTCATTATATTTTCTCCATTAGTATGCAGTTGACTGATCGTTGGATTTTAATTAAATTTATGTTGCATTATAGTAGACTTGAAGTCAACTCTGAAGAGAAAAAATTAAAACAAAGTTTTAAAAGTCAAAAAACAATCGAACCTTCCTCAAAATTTGTATTAGGTTCTAAATCAACTTATGTAATAGCTGAGTGGCTTTATTTTTAGGCCTTATTAATTAGTTATATAAACATACCATTTATATTATATATGAACTGAGTTTTATTTATCATTTACAAGCTTTTTTAATTATCACGGATTACTTACAAATTAGCATATAGTTAACGGGCACTAGACGTGGACACGAGACGCAGACGGCTTGTTAGCTTCTTCTCGGTTTTTAACGGCGTGCCAAAAATACCGCGTCAAAACTCGTAAAAAAAACTAGTGAAAATTCACGACTTCTGGTCGGTATTTCAAGCGGTTGAAATCTCATGAGCTTTTAATGTTGGAAAGAGATTCAAAACTCATCAAACATCATGAGTTTTGCATGAGCACTGTCACCCCTTTTTAGGAGTTTAGAAAAGTTTTTAAAAGAATTTATGATAAGAGTTGATAAGATTTCACTAGTATGCTTCCACTGGTTTTGTTAAGTTTTGAGCAGATTTTAACAAAAATTTAAATCAAAGTTAATAAGATTTTACAAGGTTTTTTGAGAATACACTTTTTCAGCAGTTTTTAAAAGACCTACCCTCCATCAGATTCCACAAGATTACATTAGAAAATTCACATGTTTTTAGCAGTTTTGAGCAGATTTTAAGAGAAACAAGTTGATAATGTTTCAATGGTTTTGACAAGTTTACATATTTTCAGCAGTTTTGAGCAAATTTTAATGGGAATATAAAATAAAGTTAATAAGATTTCATGAAATTGCCCATGTTTTCAGCAGTTTTGAGCAGTTTTTTAAAAAAAAAAACCGCCTCCATCAGATGTCACAAGTTTACATGGAAAAATTCACATGTCTTTAGCAGATTTTAAGAGAAACAACATTCACATTCACCAATTTTCAGGTTTTAAACGAATCCATATTAAAAGTGATTGATAAGCCTGTGGAACAGACATTATATATTATCATTTTTTAAAAAGCTGCACAACTTTATGGACCAAACAGTTGACAATTTTTAGGACAAATCGTGGACCAAATCATTAAATATCTTGCGACAAAATGAGTCGAACACTTTTTATTTCATACAGATTTTATTTTAAAAAATAATCCAAAATAAATGCCTGTAAAATCTTGTAAAAACATCCCTTTATTTGTACTTTTAAAATCTCATCAAAGCCCTGCTCGCTAAATCTCATGAAATCTCTTGTGTCTGATATAAACTTACAAAATCTCTTAAAATATCTTGATAGTGAAATCTTTATTATATATTCTTTTTAATTAATGTTTATAGGTACTCATAAAATCTTTTAAATTCTCATCTTGCTTGTCAAATCTGGTTGTGCTTGCATATCTATATTCTACACTTTAATACTTTTAGACTTGTGAAATCTTGTAAAATCTCATAAAAATCTTGCTTGCTAAACCTCATAAAATCTTATGTGTCTGGTGTAACCTTGTAAAACATCTAAACATGAAACTTTAGGATTATTTGAAAATGATTCTCATGAAACATCAGCAGAATTTGTCAGTTTTCATGTGGCACACATTTTTGGCAGGTCAAGTCTCTTCAAACCAATAAAATCTCTTAAAATCTCATCAAGACTTGATCAGTTTTTAACACTTTTGAAGTGGTTTTTTTGGCAGGGTTATATTAAGGTTTTGTGAGGCAAAATTTAGGATTATAAAAGTTTGTAATAATTTATGTGGTTTCATAAGTGTGTTTTTTATCTGATCCTATAAGACAGACAGACTTATGAATGTTTATAAAATTTGATAAGTGCAGATATTTTTTAACATATTTTATGTTTTTATATAAGCACCATTTTCTAAGAGATTTTCTAATCAAACCAACATATCAACTTTTATGGGTTTCTATAATACATTCTTTTTCTTTTATGATGTATTATGGGATTATATAAACCGATGTTTTTATGAGTTTTCTGAGAGATTTTTTAATCAAAACAACTCATAACATTTTATAGGTTTCTATGATTACACCCTTGTTCTTTTATAATGTTTTAAGAGTTTGTAAAAAAGTTTTTTAATGAGATTTTGGGATATTTTGTGTGATACATGAGTTGATAAAAACATTTTTTTTAATAAGTCTTTAAATAGATTTTATAGTCAGACTTAACAATATTTTATAAATTTTTATGTGTCCACCCTGCCAAAAAAATTTCATTAAATCTCATAAAAAACACACCTCATGATCCCATGCAGCACTCTTCGTCCCAATGAAGTACATTTTATGTCCATTTTACGTCGGTACGTCCCTGGACCAATTAGGGACATACTATGTACATACAAAAGTGTATGTACATAGTATGTAACAAAGTGTATGTACCTACGATCATTTTACGTCCAATTTTGGTCCTACATGGGAAATAAAATGTATGTACCTGTCAGTTATGTAAATAGGACGCACATAGTACGTAATGTGCCAAATCCCAGGGACCTACAAACCGATGGAAAATGCACGTCACTGGTATGTACGTAGTACGTACCACTACGTACATGTACGTACTGTGGCTGTATGGGGAAATCTTATAAAATATTACCTGCCCCAACATATATGCCCTTTGAAACAAATATATTAAGTGGTCACCCACCAGAACTTATAAAATCTTATACAAAAACTATAATCATCATCATCCGTCATAAATAATTTTACAACAAAAAA
The DNA here is from genome assembly GCA_963921995.1 of Oxystoma pomonae. NCBI lineage: Eukaryota > Metazoa > Arthropoda > Insecta > Coleoptera > Brentidae > Oxystoma > Oxystoma pomonae. The sequence goes on from OY998173.1 coordinate 15,211,496, forward strand.
ATAGTTTTTGGCTTATGAAATCTTGAAAGATTTTATAAATAATGCCTCAAACAATCTCATAGAAATTTATCAAAGAACATCTCTCCCACATCTTCTGGCAATAAATAGTTACTTATATGAGAACAATTTTCTATTAGATATGTAGATATTGTGCAAGCAAAAGGAGTGTTATTATATTATAGTGAGTTAGGTCGTCATAGTTTATAGGTTAGGTTATAGTTTAGTTTCACTGTATTACATTGCTTCTACTACTATTACTAAAGTTGTGCCGTAATTTTTTATTTTAGAATTTTGCATGTAGCAGATCTTATAGAATCTTTTAAACCTTTATGAGGAATAGTCATATTAAAAATCATAAAATATTGTAAACTTTTATAAGCCAACTGGCTGGTGAAATATGATGAACTCCTATGCGGGATATGTGTTTCACTTTCACTAGTCAAAAATTATAAAATATCATAAGTTTATATGAGCATAGATTATGAAAACTTATGATGTTTTATCTGTTAGTTGCTCTGATCTTTTATGAGGTTTTTTTGGCAGGGCATTACGACAATGTATATGACCAGATACAAAAAAGTAAAACACTCACCATGATCATTGTTTTCTCCTAGCTGAACATAGTTATTGTTGGTAAAAAGTTGCCAGATCCACAGGTCTCTTTTGATATTTAATAATATTTCCTCTGTTAGTATGCCACTGGCTAAATCTTGGATTTTGATTGAATTTATGTTGAATTATAATAGACTTGAAGTCAATTCTGAAGAAAACAAATAGTATATGTTTTCAGTGACACTTTCACAAACTTTGCATGTTATTGTAGAAATAAAAACAAAGTGTAAAAAGCCAAAAAACAATAAGGTCTTCCTCAAAATTTGTTTATTATTAATTTCTAAATCAACATGTATAAGACCATTACAAAAAAGTAACTCACATGATCAGTTTTCCCCTGGCTAAACGTAGTTTCTTCCTTGCTGTTGATATAAAGTGGCCAGATCCACAGGTCCCTGTTGTTTTGTCTCACAATTTCTTGGTATTTAATTATATTTCCTCTATTAGTATGCCATTGGCTGATCCTTGGATTTTGATTAAACTTATGTTGCATTATAGTGTAAACTTGAAGTCAATTCTGAAAAAAATTAAAAATATACTTTGCATGTTAGAAATAAAAACAAAGTGAGAAAAGCCAAAAAAACAATGTGGTCTTTCTCAAAATTTGTTTAATATTAATTTGTAAATCTATCAACATATATATGACCAGTTACAAAAAAGTAAGACACACTCACCATGATCATTGTTTTCCCCTGGCTTTCTTCCTTGCTGTTGATATTAAGTGGCCAGATCCACAGGCCTCTGTTTGTTCTCACAACAATTTCATTATATTTCCTCCATTAGTATGCAGTTGGCTAATCCTTGGATTTTGATTAAATTTATATTGCATTATAGTAGCTACACTTGAAGTCAATGCTGAAGAGAAAAAGTAGTATAAGTTTTCAGTGACACTTTATCACAAACTTTGCATGATTTTTTTTTTAAGAAAAACAAAGTGTGAAAATTTGGTTAGTAAATTCTAAATCAACATGTATATGATCAGTTTAGAAGACTAAATAAGAAAACTTACCATAATTATTGTTCTTCCCTGCTGTTGGTGTAAAGTTGCTGTTTGTTCTTATAATTTCTTGGTATTCCATTACTATTTTTCCTCTATTACTATGAAGTTGGCTGATCCCTAGATTTTGATTTGTCTTTAGTATAGCAGCCTTAAAGTCAATTCTGAAGAGAAAAAATAGTATCTATTAAGAACAAAAATATATCTAAAATGCAAGACAAAATGGCTTACTAAACTGAACATTTTTAAACATTTTTCAACAAATATTTTTATATGTACATGGAAAACTCTCAAGTGGCAACTTGTACCTTCCATACCCACAAATGTCATCTTTCCACACACATCTTCCATTTACTATTATTTTTATTTTTAATTTGGCGTCGTGAAAAAAACATCAAAAAAGTTAATAAAAAAATATAAAAAGGAATGCAGCCATATATATTGTTTATTATCAAAAAGTAAAAAAAAATATAAGTATAAACTCACCAAAAATTTTATTACAAATCCTGAATAAAAGGCTGTTCCATAAGGTCCATGAAATTCTTTACTGTGTGGTATTGATGTGAACTATGTGTCATCCTTGGCTTCTTTTTCAGTTGTAAACTCATTCCTCCACTAGTATCGAACTAGGTAGTCTACTTGGACTTTTTCTTATAAAATTAAATAATTTTGTGAGATTAAGGAAAACGCCATATAGAGCGGAGTAGGCAGGCTAACACGATTTCATACCGTGCAATCCATATATTGATAGTGGAGCATGGTACAAGATCCCTAGCCCCGACAAAGGAGTTTAGGCCTAAATTAAATCCTTCTAGGAAAAGAAAACTGGCTTCCTAGGGGGTGCTCATCAGACCGAGCTGGTGAGCAGGGTAGGGGGGCTTCAGATATTTATATTTCAGGACTCAGGTGACTTACAGCAATCCTGGGTTCTACCACTTGAGCTGGCAGATTATCTCACAAAGAGGTAGAGCCTACAAAAAGAGAGAGAGAGAGAGAGAGAGAGAGAGAGAGAGAACTATTTTGTCGGCCACATTTGCACAACACAATTTTTCTGTTTCTTTTCATTTCATTCTGAAATAAGATATGGATAGTTGAATGTCTTTGTGGAATAGGAACAAGCAATTAAGCGGTGTATAGTCATAAAGGGCAGCAGATATCAGGCTCACATGGCAGAATTATACAGAAAAACTTAAAATATTACATTACACTACTCTATTATTGTAATCATATAGCCATATTTACAAAAAAATATATAAAACAAACTAAATTCGTCACTAATCACAATAATATCAAACTTTTTGTTCAGCATTTAAAGAAAACAGGTACACAACAAATGTATTTGTGCTTGGCACCAAAAATCTTTAATCAAATACCAGAATCCACAAAAAATTTACCAAATAAGTTCAATTGCTGCATAAAATATTTTTTCTTTCATATGAAATCAACCAAAAAAAGGGGAGGTTTGGCAGACCATCTCCCCGATTTCGATAATTTTTCGTACATTTATTCTGACCATAAAGGGGATGAAAAATCCCAAATTTGAAATTTTTTTGATCCTTACTTTTTTTTAAAATTAATTCTTGAACATCACCAAAACTACCAATTTTGCTCAAACATGTAGTTAAAGAAATTGCAATATCTCGATAGTTAACTGCTTAAACTTGGACGGTGGTTTATAGCTCGTTATTTTAAATATCTGTCAAATCAAAAACAGAATTTTTTATTTTTTTTAATAAAAATATATTTTGTTTCTGGGTATTTCTCCAAACTATTTACAAAATTTCAAGATGGAGACTTGATAGGTTCATCCAAAAAAAATTATTTTAAAAATTTTGAAATAAAAAAAATAAGGTAAAAAAGCTCTCACTTGCTTTTGTAGTATGTATAGGTCTCAAGATATTCATATTTTGATTAATGCCTGTAAAGACAGTCAATTTTAACCAAATGTGCAGGTACACAAAAAGAGTAATATATCTTAAAAACTGTATACCATACAAAAGCGAGTAATACACTTGTTCTATAGATATTTTAAAGCCCATTTTGATAAAGTATCACATATAACCTATTTTTTTTTTGAAAAATTGTTTTTACAATTTTTAAAATATTTTTTTTTTGATAAACCGAAGTCTGCATCTTCAAATTTTGTAAATAGTTTGGCGAAACATCCAGAAACAAAATATATATAAAAAAAAATAAAAATGGTGTTTGTCAAAAATTAAAATTTTTTTTTAATATCAATTTTTTAAAAACAAAAAGTACATCATTTGATACATCATTCGAAAGGTATTTAAAATACCTTTAAAACGAGCTATAAACCACTGTCCTAGTTGAAGTAGTTATCGAGATATTTTCATTTCTTTGGATACATGTTTAAGCAAAATGGTAGTTTGTTTTGATTTTCAAAAATTAATTAAAAAAAACTAGTAGTCAACAAAAATTTTAATTTGGGATTTTTTATTCTCTTTATGTGTAGACTGTACCAAAAATTATCGAAATCAGGGAGATGGCCTGCCAAACCTCTGGTTGATTTGATGTGAAAAGACCCATTTATAGTATTAAATAATTACAACCAACACCTCTATATATTGTCAGAACATAATATTATTCACATATATATATAATTTATTATATGTAAAACTTATTTCATATAAAATATAAAATAAAAAAAAATCAAAGCATGAACACCCACATCTGAATACATATATGAGATTTAATTGCTAAAGGGAAAAGTTCCAGCAAAAAAAGAAAAGGAATTAAAGCATGCACCAGCCTTAAATTTGTCTCTACTGATGGTTATTTTTTTTCTTTATAACAAAAAATGATAACTCACCCTTTATAAACGATAAAAAAAAACGTGTGCTGTAGTCTAACCCACTTTTATACTCCTATTTTTAAAAAGACCCCCCCTGGGTGTACACATTTTACGTCCACTGGTGCTCCAACTTTTTACAAACATTTTCCAAAAAAATTTCGAAAAACCTACTCACTGCCTGATTCACAGCGAAGCTTTGCTTTGGCGCCATACTTTCCCGCCTTGCCTTGACAGAGCTAGGTGGCGCCATATTTTTAGCGCAAAGGCAATTCACATGGCTAATGAAAAAGACTGGTATGGGGAACTATACAGGGCTTTCCGTGAATTTCATATCGATCGTGAACTTCTGTGAATTTAAAAATAAAAAACTGATTCGTACTAAGTTCTGCACAGTTTACAGAAAAAGTTTCAAACAATATTTCGTTACGTTTTGTGTGATTTCACAATATCTTAATTTTTTTTTAAAACTTGTAGCGAGTTCGAGTTGGAGAGCCCGGGCGCCCCAACAATGAACCTCTTCGTTTAAATACGTTACTAACAGCTATTTGCACCAACATATTTACTTATTTAGGGGTCACCTAGAATAAGGTGGCCTAGGTTAGAGAAGAGTTTCGTTTGTATTTAGAACTTCCCTAAACTACCTTAGGTGACCCCTAAATATGTTGGTGCAAATGGCTGTAAAAGAGAGACAGAAGCGACCCTGCGGTGCTCAGGGTGCCAACTCAAATTCATCTTCGATTTTTTTTCCAACGAACCACGGGGATTTTTACATCCGTGCAACTAACCAACAAAACTGAAAATCTGACCGAAACTAAACCCAACACTAATGGTAGTGCTAAGGCTTTATTTTAGCATATTTTAAGCCGGTAAGGTATTTGTTTAACCAATTTTCTCCATCTTTTTCGCATTTTTAGGCCATAATTTTACTCACGCATCTTAGACTGTTCCCTCCCAAATGTCGATTCGTAGAATAAAAAAACTAACTTTTTTCAAGTTTTCACTATTTCTTTAGCGTTTAAAAAAAGTACTGCCAAAAAATATGGTAATTATGCAGTATACGGTTTTCTGCCATTTTTGATTTTTTTCGAAAAATTCTTTATGGGGGCACCTTCTAGGGTCCCTAGGACCTCAAATCCGTCTGCGCCGGTTGGTTTTTTTTAAAATTTTTTTTGTTTTTTTTTATTTTTTTTTCACTAAAACAAACCAAACCAACACAGTCCAACCCAACCTAATCCAAACCAACCCAAAACAATTAAAAAAACACTTTACAACCCCCCCTGTGCACCCTTTTTTCTCGTTAAAAAAAAAAAAAATCGGGCGCAGGCGGATTTGGGGTCCTAGGGACCCTAGAAGGTGCCCCCATAAAGAATTTTTCAAAAAAAATCAAAAATGGCAGAAAACCGTATACTGCATAATTACCAAAAATATTTTTCCTCGCTATAAAAATAAAAAATATTTAGAAAAAGATAGCAGTATTTTGGATGTAGAAGGGAGTATTTATTAGGTGTTTTTATATTTTATTAGTAGCTTAAGTTAAATATTAAGTTAGTTTTAATTGAGTCGTATTTACCTAAAACAATAAATATTTGTAGGTTTTTATTTTTTTTTTGACGTTTATTACATACTAAAAAAAGACGATTACACATTTTTCAAATAAACATCGATGTCCGATGTTGAGAAAACATCGATGTTTTTACACCGATGTTTTGATGACATCGATGATAGGTGTCGATGTTAACATCGAATATCGATGTTAACCTTTCGATGTCCCACCTCTACAAAAAACAAACAAATAAGATTGGTTAAGACTCGTTTCTCTTGGCCTATAGAGTGAATTCGGAAGAAACTTGCAGATATGTTACGTCATTACTATGACGTCACAGGTACCAATTGATTAACCAAATGGTATACCAAGGAAAGCTTGTCGAAATCGCCTAGTTTGGCAAAGAAAAACTAAAATGAGTAACAGGTAACTTCTACTTACTTCAAGAAAAAACCGTGTCACTGACTATTTTTAAAACTTTCCGCGTATTTTAAGAACTACTAGGAGTAGCGAAAAAATTTCGCATTTCCCAATGCACTTGTTAAAAATAAAATTACAGAAACAAGCACTCACCATTTATTTCTCCTACATTTTCTGTAGGAAACCCCCTAGCTTCACTCTCTTTAATGTTGCATTTTGATGTAAGGCCCTTTGCAGACAAGTTCTCTTTGTTCCTTCTGAAAATTAGGTATTAAAGGTCATCTCAGAAACTACATAAGATACTTTTATGATGTTAGGCATCATTTTAAAGAATTTTAAGGAGAATCCAAAAAAGGACCCCTACTGAAATATATTTTTTTGGGTTTGTTTCTTTCACAGCATTTCTTCCAAATTTGTGAATTTATAATGAATTTTAATAAAGAAAAAAATACAACAAAATAAAAATTCTGAGAAAATCTGATCTTATTTTATTATCCCGTTTCTATGGGCATCTCGAAAAGGATTTAGCAAAAGGTGACCTTATTAGCACCTATTAGAACCCCTTATTTTTTGACTGGTGCTTTTTACCCAATGTCCCTCTGTCATAAGTTATAAAAAATTATAAGAAAAAGAATGAAACTTACCATTGGTAAATAAGGAACTTTTCTCAGGCTGTAAAGAACTTTTCTCAGGATATCTGGTGGTCCATTAAGTACTTGAACTGGATTAACGTGCAAGAAAAGAGAACCGGATTTTTGAATTATACAGATGGGAATCAGTATTATTCAAAATCCAGTGGGTCAGCTGGTGCCGTCCGCAGTAGTGTCTACATCTTAACAGTAGCAGACTCAGTATCTTTCTCTGCCCATCCTATGCTCAGATTTCGGACATATGTACACTCCTTTTCTCAGCACGAGGGGTACTTGCTCAAAATTAGACAATTCAAAAAAAGTTGGGGGATTAGGGGCTGAAATAAAGGTAGGGCGGCTGTTGGGGGTCTTGTTTTATTTACAACCAGATTGTACAACATTATTCTAATACTATACACTTCAATTTTAAATAGCTACTATCAGTTTAATAAAAAAAGGTTATTGTAGTAAGTATTATTATATTGATACAATTTTATTATTAATAAATGATATTTTTAATAACATAAATGGGTTAAATAAATTAACAAACTGTTGACACCTTAAACAAAAGGTCAGTAAAATATAATAAAAGCAAAAAAAAAATAAAAAAAAAACAAAACCAATATAAGTTGCTTCAAAAGAACAACAGTTAAAAATCCTACTCTCCATTACCATAGCCTAAGGTTTAAAGCAATAATAAACAGTTTTTCAAAAGAATGGGTATTTTAAAGTGTCAGGATCAAAGCTATACTGTAAAACCTTTTCAAAAATGTCCCAAAACTTTTGATAAATCGTTTACTAACAAGAATTATGTGGGTAATTAATGTACCCCATACCTAAACATTAAAACATCTATAAAATTTTGTCAATTTCGTTTAAAATACTACATAATTGAACATTTATGTAATAGAAAAATCAATTGACATAATTTGAAAATTTTACCTTATTATTATTATTATTTTTAATATTATTATTATTAAATGTATGGCACATTCTGCAGGAATAAGACAAAAAATTTTATTTGATCATTGTTTATCCAGTATTTTAAATTTTATTCAAAATTTCAATGGCTGAAAGTTTTAAACATTTTAAAAAGGTTCCAAAAAGAAACAAAATTCATTTCATATAAATATTGGAAAAAAATAATTTTTACTGCAACTTTGATATTTGTATATCGTTTAGAAGTAAAAAAAATATATTAACGTCTTTTTTTATATAAAATTGTACTTTTCATGAATTATAGCATGCCTTGGGCCAAAGAAAAACTAGTGATTTTCTGCTCTATGTAGATAAAGATAAAAAAATTAAAATTATTATTTTTTTAATTAAATACATGAAGCAACTTATACGGAGCCTAAAAATGTAATTAGACAACTACTCCTTCAGAGAGTTTAGGGGAAGGAGAGGGGGGAGGGGTAGAAATTCACCAGGCTCATAAAAGAGAGGTTTCCAAAAAAATATACAGTGGAAATTTTAAATGTGAGAAATTCGATAAAAAATTGTCTTAAGAAAATATTATGTTCTTTAATTTCAAAAATATCCCTCGTTTTAATCTAGCCCACTAAGCAGATTTTTTTAAATTTTAACTATCGCAATTTTTCAACGAATTTGCCTTAGTTAAATTGACCACTTTGTACGTTAAAAATATGTAAAAAAAAGAAATAAAAATATAAAGGAATGTATAGCTGAATGAAATGAGCAGAGGCAAAATCCCGCATAATAGTGACACTATCATTATTATTTTCTATCTCTATGCTTTTTTTAATTAATTTAATTGTTAACCATTTATTACTAGGTATTAAGTTATTTTTTATTTGGTCGAGTATAAAGTACAAGTTTATTTTAATATCAGTTATCTTGGTTGGTTGGATAAAAACGCCGGAAAAACGTCTTTCGCAGATGTTTCGAAATAAATGTTTTTCTAGCAAAAAAGATTATTTTTACGAATTACAGAAAAAAAACAGAATCTCAGAAGTAAAGTGTGTTTAGTCACTAAAAGAATATTTATACAATAAACGCATTTGAATAAATGTTAAAGATTTTACACATTTATGTATTTATTTGTGCTGTCCTCAATTAATATGACTTTAAAATTTTTCGTAAACAAAGAATTGCAAGTTGACGTAACATAATTAGGTGCTGATATATTTTTAAATACTTATTTTCTTCAAATACTCTCTACAATAGAAACATGTTTTTCAAGCGATGCCACGGAAAGTTTTAAAAGTTACAAAATTTTATGAGAATTTTAAATTTAGTTAAAAATCGATAATAATCCTTTTCCTTTCCTTTCTGGGACTTTAACTTGCTTTCTTAAAAGTAAAAAATACTTCTGCAGTTACTTTCAATTACCGTGTTCACAATGTTTGACAGACGCTGCCAAACATTGTACACATAAGGGGGTTTATGTAAAATTTCATGGCCACATTTGGAGATTTTTGGGGGGATGTATTGAAGTTAAAACTTTTAAACTACATAATGGATTTCATTTAAACTGCACGAGAAATGAGTAAGACTACCGGTATTTTTTGACCCGGTCTTCTTATTATGGAACCAGGAGTTTTGGCTGTACAGGGTGATTCAAATTGGGCACTTTTATATGGGTACGGGTACTTCTGTCGGAGATAAAGAAAAACCATACCCCCTTTGCGAGGCCCAAATTTCAAGACAAGATTTTCGGAAAAAAACGCATTTGGATATGTCCACCCCTCTTTGAGCTACAGGGGCTTTTTGAAAAATTATTTATAAAAATTTCTTTATGGTGTAAATTGCTTTTTTGTAGGTCTTTTAAAACAGAATCCAGATCTCAAACTGGATTTTATCCGCGACTTTTAGTTTTCAAGATATAACGCAAAGCTACCTTTTTTCTTATGGAACACCCTGTATTTTATTTTTTTTGTATTCAGAATTAAATTCTAATCAAAATGATGTATCATATGTGATATTTTGGTTAAGTAGTTTTGGAGATATTCAAGATTTTCTATTCAAAACAAGCTGGGCATGGCCGGATTTGGTTTTGACAATAAAAATAAAGTAGGTCATGTACTAAAGGACTGACAACTGGCTTGATATGATGTCATAGCCTAATTCTTTTAAATATTTGAAGCAGGCGGAAATTGAGGCTTCTTCATAAGAAACTTTAATGGTTTTAAATTAAGTCTTCAAGACACATAGTTAGTTCGGTAGGTAGTTAGGTTGGTATTCGGATATGACCCTCTGCGACTATTACTTATGGGGCACATTAACGGATAAAACGTTCAGAGATGAGTGACCTGATAACAAACAAGAATGCCGCTATAAGTGCCCCCGCTTATGTATTGGACAAAATGGCGGACATTTTGAGCACCTTTTATGGTTTTGTTTCTTGTTTTTTTGAAATTAAGTTGTTTCAAATGGAGTAGGGGAGGGGTACTTTTTGTTATTACTTATTATTTTGAGATTAGTTAGAGTCAAAATTTTTTTCATCTATTTAGTTGTGCTATTAATTAGAATATAAAGTTTAATAGTCGAATAATATAAATATTTAAAAATATAAGAAAAATATAAATATAAACTTTAAATTGAAATTGGTAGAAACCTTGTTTAAAATGAAAAATGTAGTAGGCCATGACATATGACTCAATTTTTATTGTCATATCCATATCCGGCCATAACCAAAATATCACATATGATGTATCATTTTAATTAGAATTAGAATTTAATTCTGAACACAAAAATATAATAAAAACAAGGTGTCACATAAGAAAAAAGTTAACTTTGCATTATATCTTGAAAACTAAAAGTGGCGGATAAAATCCAGTTTGAGATCTGGATTCTGCTTTAAAAGATCTACAAAAAAGCAATTCATACCGAAAGGAAATTTTCATAAATAAAAGTTACAGGCCCTATACCAAAATGCAGACTTTTTAAAGAGCCCCCCATAACACAAAGATGGGTGGACATATCAAAATGCGGTTTTCACCAAAAACCTTGGCTTGAAATTTGACTCTGAGAATGGGGGTTGGTTTTTCTCTATCTTCGCTAGAAGTGCCCAATTTGAATCATCCTGTACAGTTAAAAAGTTATTTCAAATAATTTTGCGTCATTTTTTTAAAGGCCCACACAGGACATGATGCCTTTTAATGTAAAAAAAAACAATGTACCCCTGTACTATATACTCAACTATGGACGTAAACACGTAGTTTCTCTCCTTCTGTTACCATTAATTTATATATACATACATTCAAGGTGTATAATAATAATCAATGAAGCTAACCACTTTTTAGACAAATTTGAAACCCAATTGATTTTGTACTTGGTACACATTATTAAATTTGTTCACTCACACTGTTGACAGTCCTTGGCAATGATTTATTGGACCGAATCTCGATTTTTTCAAAATTGTTTGTTACGAAAACAAGATAGGTTGTACATTTTTTTTTGTTCTTTTTGCTTTTTTACGTATAAATAGTTACAAATAGCATCCATACATTCAACAAATGCGCGCGCATATGAGTGCGGTTTTAAAAATTGGGTAGAAATTGAGTTTTTTGGAAAATTAAGCGTTTTGACTACAAGCCAAATAAGTTAAGATTCGGGTCGCTATATCGCCATATTCGCCACTGTGATTTGTCAGATTATCGTCCATATTTTAATTATTAAAAAACTAGTTTCAGGCGTAGAACTCCTTATTGGTGCCGCCTCTGTTATACGAATTTGAGTTGGGCGATTGTTTCGGTTCGCCCAGCGCGTAGGATCCCTCGTCTTTTTTGCGCATCCTGTACACGATGAACATCACCACCAAGATCGCGCACAGCAGTCCAACTACTGCCCCGCCGATCACAGCTAAAACAAAAAAAAATATATATGTTCATAAAATATTTAATTTAGAACACTTGGCGTTCAAACATTGATTATACAGGGTGATTCACGACGAAATGCAAATATTTTAATGGAAGTATTACAGGCCAGGGGCAACCAATGAACGTATTTGCCTTAAATTTTGCACATATAAGGAGCCCGAAAATCTACTTCTAGCAATGTATAAAAAAAAAGAAAATTCCAGGTCCGGACTAAAAAAATTGTATTATTTATTTTTGTTAAAAACAACACCCTGTATACTTCAATTTGCAATTTTTGGTATTACCACATAAAAGCTAAAGGATGGTGGTATAGTACCCTTAGATTGTATTTAACGCGTTAGGTCTCATTAAAAAATCCAAATTCCGATCCTGAGATATTAGGGTTACAAACAATTATCACGTTATAAATGACTAAAAATGTATTTTTAGGTTAAAAGCAAGCATAAATCAACACCCACCCTACCCAAGCAAAAAACAGGCAGGACAGGGCCCGATTAATATTTTTCAATTTATTTTTATATAATATACAAACACCTACTTTTAAATTATCAATAAACCCTATTTTAATTTGACATCCGTTTTCGGAATTGGTTTGAAGTCGTAGTCGTAATCAAATCATTAAAATTTCAGGCCCGGATCAATATTTATTTGATTTTATTTGTCCTTAGGGGAAAACAACATTTTTTTGTACCTCATTTGGAAATTTTTATAGCACAGGCAAAGGATGTTGCTATAAGTATTTTTTTAAATTGATCATCATCCACAAAACCGTCCAAAGATTACAACCAGGGGATAATGTACAGGGTGATCTACCATAAATGCCACCGCCACTTTTCTTTGTTATTAGGCATGCTTTAAAAAGTGTTTGGTACAAAAGATGCAGATATAACTGTTTCCAGTCTTTTAGAGTATGTATGCCAAAGTTGACATAAGGTTTCTTATTTTAAATAAAACATCCTATATTTTATCGAATTTTTGAATTTCTTCTGATTTCAAAAACTTTTTTATAGGATGCATAATAACGGAGAAAAATAGCGGTGGCATTTATGGTAGATCACCCTGTACATTATCCCCTGGTTGTAATCTTGGGACGGTTTTGTAGATGATAATCAATTTAAAAAAATATTTAGAGCAACATCCTTTGCCTTTTATGTTATGTGATACCAAAATCTCCAAATGAAGTATAAAAAAATATTGTTTTCCAGTAAAGACAAATAAAACCGAATAAATATTAGTCCGGGCCTGAAATTTTAATGATTTGACTACGACTTCAAATCAATTTCGAAAACGGATTTGAAATTAAAATAGGGTTTATAAATAAATTAATCCGGCCCTGTACCAGTCTGTTTTTGGCTTGGGTAGGGTGGGTGTTTTTAGTCATTTAAAACGTGATACTGTTTTATTCCTAATATCTCAGAATTGGAATTTGGTGCCTTAACAAAAAAAGTCAACTTCAGAAAAACAGCCAAGCTACCCAAGAGATTTTTGGCACCTCAAGCATGTCAAGATTTCAGAACAAGGAGCTGAGTGATTCTTTGGGTAAATTCGCCCATTGCAGTGGAGTTAATATAAAGTAGGTAAGATTTATGTAGGTAATATTACATTTGATTGTTTTTAAATTTAAAAAAAAAACACTTGTTTACGTCACTTTTTACTTTAGTCCCGGAACCGAGGGACTAAACTAATCACTTTAGTCCCTGAAGTGCGAAATAATATATTGCGCTGCGTCTATTGAATTGAGGCGTAATCCCTGACCCGAAAGTCGGGGACCAAATTCTCCTACGTTTTAGGAGAACGGGAACAGTCTTTCATCCTTCAAAAATACAGCACGGGAAAGATCGTTACCGACGAGTGATCCTTCACACGAAAAACCACACGCTTCCAGCTCAAAAATTAACCCCCAGAGAGTTAAATTAACTCGGGCTATGAATCGCAGTTTTTGGATGTTTTAAGCCACTATTTTTTTAGGTTAACCCTGAGGTAAGGTAACTTACCCTCACCTTAAAACCCTGGTTCTCCTGGGTTAACCTGTTTTTTAAAGAGTTTTACGTGAGTGATATGCTGTGGTTCATCATCACAGTCTGAAAGCGGGCGGCCGATTTCATGCACAATTGCTAGTGAATCATCTCAGAAATTGCCGATCGGCAATCTCTACTTGCTAAATTGGCTTAGGTTCACATTAGTGGTTTTTCACCTGCCTTTATCGCTTAGGTCCACAACAGCCCTTTTTTTCCACTTATTTTTTCATGATTTTCACTTTTGAACAATTGACAGTATTCACATTGAAAGAATGCGGTCAATCTTTTCCGGCAATGCCAAGATGGCCCATGATTTTTAAATTTTCCCATTTTTAACGTCCACCGCCAAAAATTTTATGTGCGACACTGTACTCGCTTTTAGACATTTGTCGTAAAGACAAGTCTTTGTCGTGCACCGAGAGGTATCACTTCTAAAAATCGGACAAGAAGTAATAAAACTAAATGCCAAGGAAGTAAGTGGTGTTTTAACTCTTTGTAAAAAATAGGTCTAAAAACCTCTAGTTTTTGTTCTACTAGGGATTTGTTAAATCCCGTCGGATTCTTTAGATTTTAAGCTCTGCGGGAAGCTAAGGCTCTAACCTATATGTGCTATCTATAAAATGGCGCATGCTTCTAAAACTTATTTTTCACTCCTTCCTGCCAAACTTTTTTGTAAGTCACGTCTTTTCAGTGTACAAAAAGGTATCATTCGTAAAAATCGGACAACAGCTAAAAAAGCTTTGCTTAACGAAAGAGGTGCTGTTTTTAAACCTTTGTAAAATAGATAAAATGCAGAAGATTTTTATTTTGCTGATTTTGTTATTTTATACAGAGTGTCTAGAAAACTAAAATGACATGGCAACGTAGTTTTGACAAAAACAGCAAGGGCGTACTAGATCGGATTCAATAGAATAGTGTTTTTAGGTGCATTGTTTACAGTAAAGCTTTTTTAGTTCTTGTCCGATTTTTATGGATGATACCTCTATGTAGGTTTGCGGTCTCCACCGCGCCAACACGAAGCACGCGGACCACAACCGCGCTGGCCAAGACCGCGCAAATCAACGACCGCGCGTGTTCATGACTGCGCAAGCTCACCACCCCGCAAGCTCACTACCGCGCAAATCAACAAACGCGCGTGTCCATGACCGCGCAAGCCCACAACCGCGCATAACGTTTACCGCGCAAGACCAATACCGCGCATATTGGGTTGGGTTGGATTGCGTTGATTTAGGTTGGTTCGTGATGGGTAACAGGTTAGGTGGCCTCGGCAACACGACCCAACCCAATCCACCAACCTCCACTACACGTTATGCGCGGTACATGTTTGCGCGGTTGTGGGCTCGCGCGGTTATGGCTTTGCGCGGTCATTAACACGCGCGGTTGTTGACTTGCGCGGTGATGAGCTTGCGCGGTGATAAGCTTGCGGTGGGCTTGCGCGGTCATGGACACGCGCGGTTGTTGGTTTGCGCGGTCTTGGCCCGCGCGGTTTTGGTCCGCGCGGTTTTGGTCTGCGCGGTTCTGTTTTCGCGGTGGAGTCCGCAAATCCTCTTTGTACACTGGAAAGACGTGGCTTTTCGGATAATTGAAATCAGGTACATTGCCACAAAAAAGTTTGGCAGGAAGGAGTGAAAAATATGTAAGTTTCAAAAGCATGCGCAATTACAGATTTTCATAAAATGTCAAATTTGACAGAAAGCGTATATAGGCCAGAGCCTTAGCTTCCCGCAGAGCTCAAAATCTAAAGAATCCACGGGATTTTACAAATCCCTAGCAGAACAAAAACAAAGGTTTTTAGACCTATGTTTTACAAAGGGTTAAACAACACTTACTTCGTTGGCGTTGGGAAAAAAACTGGTTTATGTTACGAGTCTTATTTATTAAGGGCTAATTTTACAACCAAAGGTAAAACTCCAGATTAAACCATATTTTAAACTTCAGTTTAATCTTTTTATTAATCCATCGGTAAACAAGTTGCTCAATTTTATAAGTCGGAGTTAAACCACGGCCATGAAGAAAGATTAAATTTTCTTTACATATATAGGGTTGATTATTTTAACCAAAATGGCACCAACTAGAGCCAAACTTGATAAAAATCACTCAAGTAGTTTTTGAGATATCAGCGTTGGTTACAGACAGACATACAGCCAGACGACACAACAAAAATGTTCAGATTTGTCAAAAAGATATACATTATATATATATATATATATATATATATATATATACGTGTGAGCTCGATGTGAGAATAAAACTTGCTGGTCTGTGAGCTGTTCCAACTCTTGTCGAATTTCCTTGTGCACAATTTCGCATATCTCTTTATGTCAATAATTTCGTAATTCTTCATCCAGTTGATCAAAAATAAAATTTAAGTCATTGATCATAGCGATTTCACTAAGTACTTACAGTCTTTTTACCAAAAACAAATTTTTAATAACTTTTTTGAGGTTAAAATCTTTCGGTAACTATTAAACTGAAGTTTAACAAACACCCAGACCTATAAAACGTAAAAAAGTCGATATCTGTGGTTTAAACTGAGGTTTGACGTTTAACTATGAGTTGTAAAATTGCGCATAATTCCTACTTTTCAACAATAATATAGAACGACTACTGAACCTGAATCAACACGAATTCATAGCTTATTACCAATCGCATTCAACATCACGACCAAAAAAAAACAAACAGGAGGCCAGCCATAAATTAAGTCACATCTTTGTGGACAAATTTTGACCCCCCCTTACACCATACAAAAAAGAACTTTCCCTTGAATTCTAAAAAAAGAACAGTTAAAATATTGACACATTTTTCTTTGCCGTTAGAAATGAAAGAACGAAAACGAATTGTGATTCCACGCTACCACTGATCCTCCCACCCTAATAATAAGATGGACGTCGGTGGTGGCACATTTTTTTGGCCTTTTACTTCTCACAGCAAAAAAAATGGTATTAAAACTTTTTCAGCTTTCAGAACCGTGACGATTTGTGAAAAGGGTGGGGCAAAAATGGCCGAAATAGTGTAACATAATTTATGGATGACCAACGCTGACGGGTTGATTCATGCAGTTGATATTGAAAAGTAGAAATAAAAAAATAATAAAATCCTCGTTAAAAAACTCAGTTAAAATAATAAAAAATGGTGACAATCTTTAAAAATAGTTGCAAAAAGAGACTGTTAAAGACAAATTTGGATAATTAGGCAATAAAGGTAGGTTATTGTTTCTTAGAAATTTTAAAGCTACTTTGGAACTCAATTGGCTCTTTTATAAGGTGACCAACTCCTAAAGGGGCAAAACCGGGACACTCCGGCCATTCAATGTATTATATCATGTATTTTTTCTTATATGCACCCCTAATAATATTAAGATGTATTTTCCAAAATGCTTATTAAAGAAAAATAATTTAAGTAAGGTTTCAATTCAAATTTATAGATGGCAGAGAACATCCGCTTTTTTAATTGCAGTGATTTTAAAGTTACAAAATACAGTGGTATCAAAACCAGGGCGAACCGGAACTTTTGCTGAAAAATCGGGACTATCCGGGACGGATTTTTTCGTCGGGACAAATGGTTAAAAATCAGGACTGTCCCGGCCAAACCGGGACGGTTGGTCACCTTATCTTTTACTACTTGACTGTGAAACTTTGTCCAATTGTACACTTTTCCCAAGGTATTTTTATTATTAAGACTCACCTTGGGACAGACATGGGTATGACAATATCATGTCGGTTTTTGTAAATAAAAATGAAACTAACTGAATTTATTTTTTATTTCCGGATCACAAAATTCTTATAAATTGATATACTCTAAGCCGAAATAAAACAGTCAATCCAAAAATTTGCATTTCTAATGCTCAGACGCCTGGTTTTAAAAGCCCATTTCCGGCGCAGTCTCGTCCGCAAAGAGTGGCAAAATATCACTTTGACTGCTTTGTTTGTATCACTTGGCCATGAATTTAATTCAGTCAGCGCATTCATATAATGTGCAACAACAGCCTGATTCTAAGGTTTATCTATTTATATTTTTTCTTGAATTGACATTGTTAAATTTAACGTCTAAGTAGCGCATATTAAGGCGCAATTACACAGACGAACACGCTCAAATAAAAGCTCGTGCAAAAGATCTAAAATTTTTTGCGCGAACATTTTTGTGAGCTTTTCTTTGAACATTTTGTTCGGGTAAATTTTTGAGCAAATTATTGCTATCTGTTTTGGAAACATATTTTTAAAGATGAGAATAAATAAAATTTCACATCAGTGATCAGTGATCTCAATTCTTTAAAAAAATGGAACACCAACTTTTATTTTAAATTTTTGTGAAAAAAAGCCGACGGCAAGCGAAACATTATTATTGCCTATCAGTTTTGTAACATGGATTAGGGTTACTTGTAATATTTTTTTCTTAGGGTTTTTTTTCCCGGATTTTTTGCCCGGGGTTTTTTTTGGGACTTTCTTGCGAGTTTTTTTATTTCCAAAGGTTTTTTCCTAAATTCGAAAAACAACCTAGGAAAATTTTTCTTTTCCAAAAAATTTTTGAATTTTTCAAATATCGGCAAAAACTCAAAAATTGCACTTTTAAGCGGTAATCCGCGCCTCACGACTATGAGGAGTGGTGGGGAGGGGATTTTTTTTAAAACATATTTTTGTAACTTTACTTTAACCTTCGCTTTGATTGTTTTTTTTTAATTCCTCACACCAGATTTACCTACTTAGTTTAAGGCCCCAAGGGTTGCTTAAAAAAGCAAAAGGTTTATGAAAATGCTGAAGATAGATATTTACTGTCAATTTAATGTAATAATCAAGGTCGATTACTGACACTGAACAAACAATATGCAAAGGGGCAACATTCCGATTCAAAAATCTAGTCTATTACTGCTAAATTATATTTTTTAGACAAGGGTCGGGATCGGAGGGTTGTAAAAGTGGGTAATAAACAGGTATTATTTAAATCGAACGTGCTTTTGTTCATATATTTGAGATTTAATAAAATGTAAATAGGTTTTTTCATTTGACTTTATTATTATTGTAAAAGACTAAACTAGGAAGTAATATAAAGAGATGTGAGTGGTAAGGCGTTTATAACTAACGTATCAAAAAGACAATAAATACCATGAGTACAAAAAATACTCTCACCACAACTACGACGTGTAAATATAAGGAATTTTTATCTGGTATTGTAAGTTCAATTTTTTGTGAAGTAAATCCAACCCAACTCGATCCAAACTACTCTACGTTTCTCTGATATATGGATGGATATTTTTAGTTTTAGTTTGCGCCCGTCGCTTTTATTATTATGATATGAGAATGCTAAAATTTATTTTCTACTTTTTAGTGCACTTTATATTTTATAAAAGCTTCTTTTTATTTAAAATAATTTTTTAATTTTTAGACTATCATAAATCCATCCTTTCGACAATTATCTTCCCTAAAAATCCCTGTATGCCAATTTTGATTGAAATCGAACAAAATAAATCTTTTTCTTCCTCTACTTGCCTCATTAGCGGAAGGGGGTGCCTAATAATACCATATTATTGTATTGTCGCCGCAACTATAACTACACACCGAAAACTGAAATTGAATACCAAATTTGAGTTGCAAGATTTGAGCCGAACATACAAACATACATAAATAAAAGCTTGTAAAAATCGCCAAAAATTTCAATATTTAAAAAATCGGAAACGCAAGTTCTACGCGTCAATAAAATAAAACGAATTTCTTTGTTTTGCGTCGGAGAGCCCTTTCTTTATGGAAAGATTTGTTCTAAAACTTTCATAAAAAAACTGCGTTGACCCTTGTTTGTTGGCATGTAATTTTGTGTGTCAATGTTCATTTGACCAAAACCCCCTCTCACTAGTCTACGGTTTTTACCTTCTCCTAACCCAGCATCAGCAACAAATAAGTGCCAATTATGGTATACTGGCATATCCCCTATAAAAATCAAATCAATCGAAGTTGCTTATGAGGTAAAACGTGAATTTCGACATCATATCGTTTTTCCGTCGGAAAGCACTTAATTAAAATACCTTGTTTTAAAACTTAGTCTCTCTATTTTCAGTTAAGTTCAATGAATTCCCATAAAACTATAAAATTTAAATTTGTAAAGAAATTTTTATACCCCCAATTCTTCAATTAAATTTTGCTCAACATTCTCTCCAAAATTTACGTGTGTTTTTTTGTACGAGATTTTGCTCGAACATTTCTTTGAACATTTTGCTCAAGAGGCTCGTGTAAATGTTTGTCGGCATTTCAACATCAAAGGAAAGTTTGTCTGTGTAAATGCGCCTTAAGGCTTACACGTGTCTCTATCATTACTCAGTGGCTTACGCAGAAATGGTTTTGGGAAGAGGGAACGGCTTAAGTAACATCATGGTCTGATATTCTTGATATTTTGGAAAAATTCAATCTTCAGGAGCTCGGCCCCTAAGCCCCCCCCCCTTGCGTACGCCACCGTATTACGCTCGGAACAAAACATCGAATCATTTTAAAACTTAATTTAATAAAATTTACTTGACTTTCATATTTTCGAGTAGACCAGTCAAATTAGGTCGAAAGAAACCGTTTTGAGAAATTAATTCCCAGCGAGCTGGAAATCGTTTTAATACCTAAAAAATCTAAAATATTTAAGTAAACTATTGCCCACCTGAACGGTCTATAGGCCAGTCATATTAAGATATTTTGAGGAATTAATTCCCAGCGAGCTGAAAATCATTTTAATACCTTTATTCGGCCATAAATGCGTGTTACCTATGTTTGCAACATCCCAGCTGGTGAGCTTAACTTTTGGTAGCCAAAAAACCGCCAAATTTTTGCCCTTTTTTTAGTTTTTTGCTTGTAGCTGGAAAACGGCGCGTCGGACGGAAAATGCCATTCATTGTACTCAATAATGCAGAGGACTAAAGCGTCAAATTCTAACTAACTAACTAACTAATTATGTTCATATTCTATGGCGTAGTTATGTGATTTTCAATTCAAGTAAACTAGTTTTAATATAAGTTAGAGAAAAAATCAATCCTATTATCCTACTTATGTTATAAATGCGAAACTTTGTGTGTTGATATGTGTTTGTTCCTTTATCACGCAAAAATGGTTAAACCGATTTGGATAAAATTTAATAAGAAGATAGGGTGTGACCTGCTGGATTGACTTATAGGATACTTTTTATTTGACATTTCGCTTACTGACAACTGTCAAGTGAAATTGTTTTTGGATATTTAAATGAAACATCTGTATATTATGAAGATATCGTAACTAATGGAAGATAAGGGAAGGAAGGGGGGTGGGTGGAAGGGTAAAGAACGAGAGTGGGAGAGGGGAGGGTGGTAGAGGTTAAATTAAATTGGTAGGAGTAAAAAAAGCGGGTATTTAGATAGTTAGACCATAAATTAAACAGAATTAGTTAGTTAGTTAGTTAGAATTTGACGCTTTAGTCGTCTGCATTATTGAGTACAATGGCATTTTCCGTCCGACGCACCGTTTTTCAGCTACAAGCAAAAAACTAAAAAAAGTGCAAAAATTTGGTGGTTTTTTGGCTACCAAAAGTTAAGCTCACCACCTGGGATAGTGCAAACATAGGTAACACGCATTTATGGCCGAATAAAGGTATTAAAATGATTTTCAGCTCGCTGGGAATTAATTCCTCAAAATATCTTAATATGACTGGCCTATAGACCGTTCAGGTGGGCAATAGTTTACTTAAATATTTTAGATTTTTTTACAATTATCTTAGAATTTCTTGTTAAGGATGAAACAGGTCTGTAGGTGTCTAGATTCTCCATTACACATTGGAGGCCTGGTCGTAATGAAGTGAGAAACAAAAACGCTTTGTCCGATATGCCACGAGTGTTACTTTAATAAATATTTGTGCTACTTCTTGGCAAAGTTAAACAAAATATAGTGTATTTCAAAGTCAAAAAGAAGTAGCACATATGTCCCAGCCAATTAAAATAAATGATAATAATAAGAGATTTACTTTTTAGCTAATTTAAACAAATTGAAGCTTATTTCAAACATGAAACAATAAATAAATATTTCTGCCTATAACATGCTTTTTTTATGCCCTAACCGATTAAAAAAATGACAACTAAGGTAAAATAATAAGACCTGCTGAAATTCAACGCATAAATATTTGTACTTCCTAGTCAATTTAAACAAATGATAACTCATTTTAAAAATTTAAAAAAAAAATCCATCATTTCCGGTTGTTTTTTTTTATTTCCTCAGCTTCACAGCTCAGTCATTTGAGAAATACAATAAGGCACTATCTTGTCTGCTAAAATTCCGGCATTAATATTTTTTCTATTTTTCAGCCAATTTAAACAAATGTCAACATGTCCGTTTGTATTTTTTATTTCCCATTCGATTAAAATAAATGAAAGCTTATACAAAAAGTGAAAGTAACTATTATACTTGCTGAAATTCCGGCATGTATCTTTGCTACTTCTTCGCCGATTTATACAAATACTGGCTCATTTTAAACATGAAAGAACTAGGCAATATCTCCGTTTATTGTTTTTATTTCCTACCCAATAAAAATAAATAACAGCTGATTGTGAATGTAAAATAAAAAGTTAATCCCCAGCCGATTTAAATACATGATAGTTCATGTGAAATGAGTATCAAGGTGCTATTAGACCGCATAAATATTTCTGATACTTCTTAGCCGATTTAAATAAATGACAGCTCATTTGAAAGCTACCTGCTGAAATTTCGGTATATAATTATTTTTGGTACTTATTAGCCAATTTAAACAAATGATACCTCATTTAAAAAAGTCAATTTGTCCGTTATTTTCTTTATGTCCCAGCCGATTAAAATAAATGACAGCTCATTTAAAGGTTGGAATAAGGAATCATTCTTGGTCGATTTAAATGATTGATTTGAACGAATGATTTGAAAGGTAAAAGGGGCTCGCCTAAATATTTCTGTTACTTCTGATCCGATTTAAATGAATGACAGTTCATTTGAAAGGTGAAAGGGCCCACCATACCTGCTAAAATTCCTGGCTGTGCGAAGAACGATGGGCGTTCTTCGGCCTTGGGATTCATGCGGACGTCCGGATTTTCGGTGGTTATCACGTGAGTGGTGGGTCCCGGCTCGTTCAGTCGCCGGTTGTTGGTGTCGACAACGGTCACTTCTGGAACGTGCTTGCGTGGAATGTCGTCCGGTGCTGGGTCGAATTCTGGTTCTGAAAAAAGCATTTGTTTTGGTATCTGAAAGCTTTGCTTCAATGACAGTATGAGTAGAATTATACAGGGTTTTAAGATACGTTATGAATGTTTTTCTTTTCTGTGTAAGCAGTTATTTTAAAAATTGTTTAACCTTAAATCTTTTCGAAAAATTTATCTGCCGGGTGTCCAGAAAGTGGTCAAATATAAAATTTTGCAAAATTATAGCCTATGACGAGGTGCCATTTTAAAGAAATATACGGGAAACAATGGAAAAAAACTAATAAAAGAATAATACATATACAGGGTGGATTCTCTAGATGGAACTGTGCTTCTAGCGGCTTTAGGGAAGAGGTTTTAAAAAAGCTAAAAGCGAACGGACTTTCCGCCTATGACAAGAACAAGTTTTAGGGCCCCCAACTGGAGGCCCCGGGCTTACCAACTATTTTCGTTTCAATTGGAATGTACCACTTGTAGCACCCTTTTAGAAAGCTTGTTAAAAAATAAATTTAACGCTCTGTCAACTAATGTGTCAAAAATTTCAAAAATCTAATTATTTTCTCAATTGTTTTGGCTTTAAAATAAACTACATATTTCTCTATTTACCAAGCGGAATAAAGAAAATACCACACAAAGACATTATTGTCGGCCCATTTGGGGGCCCTCACTGAAGGCCCAGGGCCTGCTAACAAATTTTTTTTTCATGAGGAGGTACTACTTGTAGCACCTTTAAATTAAAAAAACCAAAATAAATTTTTTTTACATCTGCCGACACATGCGTTAAAAATTAAAAAAAAAACATTTTTTTGACGTTAATGACGGTTGAGGGAAAAAGAAAATCGAGGTGTGCTTTAAATCTATTTCCTTTTTATTTAATTGCTATGTTTTCATGGGTATTGAGTTCGTTTTCAAAACTCATTGTATCTTTTTCTTTTTTATAGCGTTTTCTTGGTCTTGACAAAGAACACGCTATATAAAAGAAAAAGATACAATGAGTTTTGAAAACGAACTCAATACCCATGAAAACATAGCAAATATCTAGTAAATTTAAAAAAGGTAATTAGGCTGTTTGGTAATTTCTTTATTCCACTTAGTAAATAGAGAAATATGTAGTTTATTTTGAAGCTAAAACAATTGACAAAAAGTAGGTTTACAGATGTAAAAAAAAGTTATTTAATCGAATTTCTTTTTTAACAAGCTTTCCAAAAAGGTGCCACAATTCGTACCTTTCCATGAAAAAAATGTTGGTAGGGCCATGGCCTTCAGTGAGGGCCCCCAAATGGGCCGACAATAATGTCCTTGTGTGGTATTTTCTTTATTCCGCTTAGCAAATAGAGAAATATGTAGTTTAGTTTAAAGCTAAAACAACTGAAAAAAAAAATAATTTTTGACACATTGATTGACATATGTCAAAAAAAACTAGTGCGTTAAATTTCTTTTTTAAAAAGGTGTCACAGGTGGTACCATCTTATTTAAAAAAACATAGTTGTTGGGCCCTGGGCCTCCAGTTGGGGGCCCCAATTTTTTTTTATCATGGGCGCAAAGTCCGTAAAAAATCATTAAAGATTTGCTTTTATCTTTTTTTAAAAGCTCTTCACTAAAGCCGCTAGAAGCACCGGTCCATTTAAAGAATCCACCCTGTATAATATGTATTTGTAAAATTGATGTTTGCATTATTAGTAAAAACATGAATCATTCTGAAGACTTTAAACTAAAGCCCGACAGAAAAGCACAAATTAAAAAAAAAACTTAAAATTTATGAAAAATAAATGAAGTTTTGCACATTTTTTTCGCCACTCTGTAAATTAACGAACGCCGCCGCGCTGTTTCTAATGGATTATTATTGTGCAGTTGCAAGACTTATGCGCGGACAGGGTTCCCCTTCATGTTTCAAAGAAAAAAGAGTTTAAACTGTATGATGAATTGCTGCACACACAGATGTGCACGTGCTTAAAAATGGGCTTTAGATGTCAAGGGTATAAATAGAAAATATTATAGGATGTGTGATTAGCGCACTCTTATTTTTTAAAATTCTGATATTTTTTTGAAAGAGAGTTTCCTTGCATTTAGGATCATCTGAGGTTAATTTTGGGTCAGGCTTGGACTTGTTTGAAAAAAAAACCGCCAAACATTCCTTCTTTAATTTTTAAAGAAATTTATTACAAGTGAAATAAACGTAATTTTTTTAAACCCCCGACAAGCTCGAACATTTAAACCTCATATGTAAATTTTTTTAAATGGAACTAAAATAAACTAGCTCCTAGAACCATCATATCTTAAGATGAGAATAAATAAAATTTCACAT
The DNA here is from genome assembly GCA_963921995.1 of Oxystoma pomonae. Lineage (NCBI taxonomy): Eukaryota > Metazoa > Arthropoda > Insecta > Coleoptera > Brentidae > Oxystoma > Oxystoma pomonae. The sequence continues at coordinate 15,236,827 of OY998173.1, forward strand.
CAGTGATCAGTGATCTCAATTCTTTAAAAAAATGGAACACCAACTTTTATTTAAAATTTTTGTGAAAAAAAGCTGACGCAAGCGAAACATTATTATTGGCTCTACTATCAGTTTTGTCACATAGATTAGGGTTACTTATAATATTTTTTTTTGGGTTTTTCCCGGATTTTTTTGCCCGGGGTTTTTTTTGGGATTTTCTTGAGAGTTTTTTTTATTTCCAAGAGTTTTTTTCCTAAAGTCAAAAAAAAACTTATTTTCCAAAAAAATTTTGACTTTTTCAAATATCGGCAAAAAACTCAAAAATTGCACTTTTAAGCGGTAATCCGCGCCTCACGACTATGAAAAGTGGTGGGGAGGGGGATTTTTTAAAACATATTTTTGTAGCTTTACTTTACCTTTAGCTTTTATTGTTGTTTTTTAATTCCTTACACCAGATTTACCTAGTTTGTTTAAGGTCCCAAGGGTTGCTTAAAAAAGCAAAACGTTCATGAAAATGCTGAAGATATAGATATTTATTGTCAATTTAATGTAATAATCAAGGTCGATTACTGACACTGAACCAACAATATGCAAAAGGCAACATTGCGATTCAAAAGGATGGCCGGCCTACTACCTGCGAAATCCAAAACGCGGGATGATAGATCGGCGACACAGTCTACTAAATTACTGCTAAATTATATTTTTTAGACAAGGGTCGCGTTCGTAGAGTTGTAAAAGTGGGTTAAACGGGTATTATTTAAACCGAACGTGCTTTTGTTCATATATTTGAGATTTAATAAAATGTAAATAATAAAACTAGGAAGTAAAATAAAGGGATATTCTTTTAAACGTAAATTTTTATCATTATATTTTACAGGCAACAACAATAAATAAGTGCCAATTATTATTTTTTTTATTCTCGTTTTTTTTACAACCCCAAAAAAGTTACAAGTATACTGGCATATCCCCTATAAAAATCAGATCAATCGAAGTTGCTTATGAGGTAAAATGTGAATTTCGGCATCAAATCGTTTTTCCGTCGGAAAGCACTTGATTAAAAATACCTTATTTCAAAACTTTGTTTTTCTATTTTCAGTTAAGTTCAATGAATTCCGATAACAATATATGTTTTGAATTTGTAAAGAAATTTTTATAGCCCCAATTCTTCAAACAAATTTTGATCAACATTCTCTCCAAAATTTACGAGTGTTTTTTTGTACGATATTTTGCTCCAACATTTCTTTGAGCATTTTGCTCAAGAGGCTCGTGTAAATGTTTGTCGGCATTTCCACATCAAAGGAAAGTTTGTCTGTGTAAATGCGCCTTTAGATTCCTTGAGATCTGTGTGTACAAAGCGTATTATCTCTTTAACTTTTTAGCCTATTATTTATTATCGAACTTATCTAACCTGAAGGATAGGACCCAAACCGCATCGAAATCGGTTTAATGCTTCGAGAGGTACATGCCCACAGACACACAGACATGCGAGTCTTTTTTTTTTTAGCTAAATACCCGCAGCTCTGCTAGCGGCTTTAAATCAAAGCTTTAAATGGTCATAACTTTTGTTTGCGTAAACCGATTTGGATGAAATCAGAAATAAAGATTATGTATTGCCCAGGAATGCAAGTAGTGGAACTCCCATTAAAATCGGCTTAGCAGTTTATCCGTGGTGCAGAAACAAGCGGCAAAAATTTCAAAAATTGAACTTTGTTATCTGTATTGTTTGGTTAAAAGCCAACACCAAAAATTTAAAAAAAAATATTTGTTTTATATCGCGAACTGATTTTAATGGTATAAAGCCTACAAACTGCTCTGGAGTTAAAGGACTGCAGTAGTAAAACTTCAATCAACATCGGTTCGGTGGGACAAACAGACAGTCAAATGCCAAAAGTCCTAAAAATGGGATTTTTGGTATCCATATCATTTAGTTAAAAGCCAATGAAGAGATGTTCCCCTCAAAAAATCCAGAAATAAAAACCCCCAGGAAAACTTGATTGCTACTTATAAAAAAATATGTAAATTTTAAAGACATAAAGCAACATTATAATTATTAACACTTATCCCTAGCCTAGATGCATACGTAACGTATCTACTTTATTCAACCGACCAAATATTTTGAATGAGACCATAGACCACAAATTGGAACCAAAGAATAGATAAATTGGTTTGGGTAAGTCACATATCGCGATAGAATACGTATACCGGATGAATAAGTTTCACGTAATGTATCGAAGCAGACATATCGTAAAAACAAAAGATCTTGGGGTGGAAACAACGAAAATTCAAACTTGGATGAGCATCCCACAAGTAACACCCAAAGGACCAAAGAGAAATGATCAAAAGATGTTTCGCCCTGGGCAATCAGTGGTTTCACTGGTCACCCTCCCCAAACATCATTAAACACCATCATACACTTTGATTTCCAACTTTGAATCACTCACAAATAGGCATCGTTCCGCACTGGTACTTATCTAAGTCACCTGGTCTGGGTTCGTCCTGGCGGGCGCATGACGTGTTAATATTTCCAATAGGGTTATGCTCCTTAGGTTAACCTTAGGAGTATAACCCTATTGGAAATATTAACACGTCTAAAATACATAAATCAAGGCGGTTCGTAAATGAAATAGCAATGGTGGTTTCCATGGCGATGTGCCTTTTTATTCGGTGACGTTTATTGTTGCGACATTTTAACCGTTGACAGTTTGATATTTTTGTTTTTAAATGATTTTTTCTTAAATACTTGGGGAAAACTGGCGGAAATGGCTTAATTTTTATGCAAGAATAATTAGATTTTTTCAATATTACTATTTTCTGCTTTTTCTGTTTAATTTTGGGTAAAAAACGGACCGAAGTCTTTTTTTACACCCGCGATCAAAAAAAAAGTTTTTTTGCATCGGTAACCAAAAAAGCCATGCTTTAGTATTCTGCAGACAGTTACTAAAATCATGTTTTTGATCAAGGTATAAAAAAAACTACTATTTTTATCCACATTCCTAGAGATTCACGTAATTTATGTGTGTATTGAATATGAACGAGTCTTGGAGGAACTTTTTCATTTGTCACGAAACAAAAGCACCCCGGTACGCAAAAGATTAACACAACGCCATATTTGGAAGCCAAACAAAAGCTGCTCGGTTAAAAAAACAACTCGCATGTAAACTCTATGAATCCTGCTCAAGCTCGATTCCGCCGGCTTCTGAAAATGAAAGCTTAGTCAACTCTAAAATCAGTATTCGTATTATTTCAAGCTGAAATTTTCCCCAGCCTTTCCCAAACTATGCCAACTTTGAAAGTCAAATAACAAATATGGAAAATTCATTGTGTGACTTATACAGCGCCAACATTTATTAGAACCTGCTGCGAAAATCCTAAAAGATTTTTACTCTATTATTTAAACTAATAAGGTTTGTTTGAACATAGACTTGAAAAAAAACGAAGACGAAGCAAAACCGTTTTTAAAAATGTGATTGGAATAAAATTAACCATCATTTTTAAAGCAAAAACGCATGCGTTCTAAATAAATGGAAACGCGCGCGTGCACGGAAAAAAATAGTTGGTCACCAACCATCGCATCAGTTACCTGTACCTTCATATTTTTGCATTTTGGGAACAATGTAGAGTTTGGACATTGCGTCACTAGCTGTAGACGTGTTCTTTTTCTCACAAACGCGGGAAAAACTTAAATTTGTCCTTAAACGTCTAATAGCGGTTTCCATTGGTAAAACTGGTGCGTCACCAGTGCACACCTGAGTCGGTGCTCCTGTTCCATTGGGGTGCACTTTTTCAGTTTTCATGTTCCATTGGAAAACTGATAATTTCAGTTTTGCAACTTTTTCCGCACCGGCTTTGAGGGCTGATGGCTCTCCGAAAACTTTTTCCCGTCTTTATATTTTAAGTCAAAACCCACTAATCATACATTACATTGAGTGTTTCAATGCAACGAGTGTTCTGGTTTGGGCGCAGTTTTTTTCATGTTCCATTCAACCTGCACTCAGACTGCACTGACGCAATTTTTTGACAGCCTCCAAATCAGTGTAAGTGCACTACGAGGGGCGTAACAATTTTACCAATGGAAACCCCTATAAGAGAGAGGTTGTGTCAGTTTAATAATTGATTTAGCATCTGTAACCCTCAATTTGATCAGGAACCTGGGAAGTTTTTATTGAGTAGAATAACATATTTTTATTTAAAAAGCAGTGTGAAATAATTGTGATTTTTTTCCTTGTAAGACGAACTAAAACTGCCTCATGGGACTTAAATTTGTCGCAGGCGTCCGTTAATTCGCTTATATTACTTACTGAAATCTTCATCGTCAGGACCGACTCCAGAACCGCTCGATTCCAAGTCTCGATTCACCTCCCCGTTGAAACCACTACCCTCGATGTCGGCGTCCGCATCTTTGAAGGTGAATTCTCTGTTGTTTTTCTGATTGTTCTGAAAAGAAAAAAACACACAAATTAGTGGACAATCTTTAAAAAAATAATTGTACTAAAAAACGAAAGCCTCGCCTCGTTCGGTATAAATGACATTCTGCAGAAGCATTCGCAACTGCGAAGAGACAACATGCAAGAATTCCGTGAAAGAATTGAACAGGCAAGATCATCCTTTATCAAAATGAAATCAGTGTTGTGTAGTCGCAATCTTTTAATACCACTCTTCGAATTCGTGTGCGCCGTTGTTACCTGTTTGGCATTTAATATCACGGCGTAGAAGCACGGACACTGATGCTCATGTGCCCTATTATACAATGCTCAAGATATCATGGACGGACAGAGTAGTTATCCATCGTCAATATAAGACATAAACAATATTACATATAACACACAGAGGGTTGAACCTAGGACGACGCCATTTCATCCTTATTAGCGGCTCATCAGCTAGCTGTACCACACTGACAGACGATTTCGGTCGAGCTTAAAGATTACGGCTCAAGCGGAAGAAATCCTGTCGATGGCGCCCTCTGTGTGAATGATGGAAACCAAGAAAATATCTACTGTAGTTAGCAGCATTGATCCAATATCGAAGACTCTTAACTATATAGTCCATTTGTCCTTATTTTATGGAATTACCCAGTTAATAGATATCTTGTCCCGTAGATGAGGTAAATAAAAAATCATTAAACTATTACTTTTTTCAAAACTAAGAACATAATAATTTTGTAAATTAATTAAAAGAATGCCCCCCCCCTTTCCTTTTTTCGAGATTTTATTTAAAAAATCGATGGTTTTTCATAAAAACTCTCTCCCTATTGGGTCGAAAGTTAAATTAATTTTAAAACTGTTGCATAAAACTTTTTCTTTGCTTTTACAAAATTTTGACCTGGCGCCCCCCCCCCCTTTTGAAAAAGCGGCTACCGCCACTGCTTCTTCTCTGGCTAATAACTCGGCAGGCAGGTATTGTGTGGGAGTTACTAGTAAATCCAGGCCTCATTTTATTTCCAACAAAATTGGTTTAAAACAAAAAATAGCAAGCAACATTTCGCACGTAGGTACAATTTCTCGTTTTTACACGAAAGTGTGTCAAAAGGTTATAAAATAAACTGAAACGTGGCTCCTGGCAAAACGGACTAAATCAAGCGCGTAAAAAAAGTTCGAACAAAACAATCGCGATCCCGCTAGGCTTGAAAACCGTATCTATGTAATCAAAAAGCCATTGGTTTTCGGCAAATCAATAAAATGTACGGTGTTGTTAGGCCAACCAGTAAACTGGATCTTATATTATTTTAATAGTTTGAGATAAAAAATATGCAGGTCTTGCAGCTGATTTCAAACAAAAAAATAAGATAATAGGGAACAAGTTTTAAATATAAAATAAGGTTTTTTATAAATAAAATCTATATGTTTGTGGCGGGTTCATAATGTCGAAACTACTTTTTTTGGGTTTTTCGCCACTAAGTTAAGGAAATTTTTTCAAAAATATGTTAAAACCCACTGCGTAAATTCCTAAAAAAATTTGTTCGTTTGTCAGTGGTTTTTAAATAAGATAAAAAATTTGCCTACACACACGCAAATCCTAACTAGAATCTAAGTACTTATCTGACGTTTCGGCAGAAATTCTACTGCCGTTATCAAAGAATTTTAAAAAAGAATCGAAAAAAGTTTTTGAAAAGGATAAAATTCTTTGATAACGGCAGTAGAATTTCTGCCGAAACGTCAGATAAGTACTTAGATTCTAGTTAGGATTTGCGTGTGTGTAGGCAAATTTTTTATCTTATTTAAAAACCACTGACAAACGAACAAATTTTTTTAGGAATTTACTCAGTGGGTTTTAACATATTTTTGAAAAAAGTTCCTTAACTTAGTGGCGAAAAACCCAAAAAAAGTAGTTTCGACAAGGTTTTTTATGAGTTTTTTTTTGTAAAAACTAGATAGCCAATCAAAATGCCAATGAGAACCTAAAAAAGTACTTTTTTTATACCTTCATCAAAAACATGATTTTTAGTAACTGTTTGCGGATAACTAAAGTATGACTTTTTTGGTTACCGATGCAAAAAAACATTTTTTTGGATCACGGGTGCAAAAAATTTCGGTTCGGTTCGGATTTCGGTCCGTTTTTTACCCAAAATTAAAGAGAAACAGCGGAAAATAGTGATATTGAAAAAAACTAATTATTCTTGCCTAAAAATTAAGCCACTTCCGCCAGTTTTCACCAAGTATTTACGAAAAAATATTTTAAAAATATCGTCAAAATATCAAATTGTCAAAGATTAAAATGTCCACCACCATTGTTATTTCATTTACCAGCCGCCTTGATTTATAGTGTCAAAATGGTGTGTTGCCAGAAGTGCTTTTCGTTCGAGATTATTAAAAGTATTTTCCTGTTTTTCTTGGATTTTTTGATAAAGGTATTAAAAAAATAGTGTTAACAACTCGCGGCTAAACTGTGCTTTTTTTTCTCGCGTTTTTAAATACCTCGCTGCGCTCGTTATTTAAACCATTGCGTGTAAAAAAGCACTATTTTAGCCACTAGTCGTTCAAACTACTATTTTACTACTTAAAACAATTAAGCTGTGAATCTTAAACCAAGCATAATACATGGTGGCCACTGGGAAAAAAAAACAATTTTTTTTATGATTTTATGACAATTTTTGAAAAATTCCCACACCCAATTTTTTTATATTTTCCTCACGCTCGTAGGAAAAATGTTTTACCTAACGCGTGCGGAAAGTGCGAGCCGGAAAGTATCAATTTCCACACTTGTTAGGTAAATAACTATTAGCAATCGTTCAGGCGGTGCGAGCGGGAAAGTATCATTTTCCACACTTGTTAGGTAAATAACTATTAGCAACCATCCAGGAAGTGGATGTAAATCGATATTAAAATGATAAATATATTTTAAAATTCAATTCCAAGTAAGTACCTGTAATTGTGTGAAATAATAAATCCACCTTATTTTTTCATGTTCAAATATATAAAAAATCTATTATGAAAATTTAAACAGTTAGAGGATTTTTCCAATTTCATGTGTTTTTCGGAAGCTGCGTGGATATATGTGGCATTTAACTTGCCCAATTCCACATCCATTAATTCTGAATATTTTCTTACAAAGTTTGCAGTAAGCAAAAAAAACAGTCTCTCATTTTTTCAAGTAGCCAAGAATACTGCAGTTTCCAAGATGCATTAAATTTGGTTTATTAAACAAGACAAAACCTTTTGTAAGGATATAATAGGGGTTATTTTCTCACAACACAAGTACGCACACAAGTGATTGGTGCAGTAAAAAAGGCAACTAAAATCGCGCATATCTATTGGTTAATATTAAAAAGCGCGGCAAAATTCTTGTGTCCTTTGAATCATGAGTTGCCTACCCTGTTTTTTAAAAAAACACGATTTAAAATGAAAAATTCGATTTTTTTTCTTATATATTCGTGGAGCACATAATTAGCACATAATTTTAAAAGCAAAAATTTTCAGTTTGGCGCCATATTTCCTTAATATTAATCTAGCTACCCCATTTTCTTTTTCGATTTTTCTCAGAAACCAGAGGAGCACAAAATTTTTTGATTGGGGGAGAATTATGGCATAACTAAATTTTGATTTTCTTGGGGTGGGGTCGCTAGGTTAATGGAGGTAAATAGTTAAAAATATTCGTTAAATATCTCAGAATTATGTGCTTTTTATGTGATCCATGAAAATTTTTATCGTTTTTAGTTATTTAAAGAAAAATTTTGTGGGCTCGCTACCTTTGCATAAACCTAGCAGGCCCAACCTTAAATAAAGTTTGAAAATATTCGTTAAATATCTCAGAATTATGTGCTGAATGAAAATAGAAAAAAACTACAGATTTTTTACTTTTTTAGACTTTTTTAAAAATTTTATGGTCTCGCTAGCTTTATATAAACCTAAGCCCATAACATTTTTTTTTAACTCACAAAAAAAAATTAGTTTTTTTCTATTTCCATGGAACATATAAAAAGCATATAATTCTGAGAAATTTAAGGGATATTGTCAACCTTTATTTAAGGTTGGACCTGCTAGGTTCATATAAAGCTAGCGAGCCCATAAATTTTTTTTTTAAATTTTTAAATCACTAAAAAAGTAAAAAATCAAAAAATATGAAGAGCTAGAAGCCAGAAACAGATTGCTTTATTAAACAACAAATAGGTCTCGTGATTTAACGCGGTAACGCAGCTTTCATTCTAGGAACAATCCCAGACGATTCTTGTTTAGAGGAAACTTTTTATTATTAAATTTTGTTTTGAGCTTCACAATTTTATTTATTTCTTGCATTTTATTGTTAATTTAATAAATTTTCTTTTTTAAAAAAGTAGGTATAGTTTTAAAAATTTATAACAAAATCATTTGATAAAAATTTAAGAAAAAAAAAGAAAAAAAGAAATCTTTATTTTTTTTCTATTTCCATGGAGCACATAATTCTGAGATATTCAAGAGATATTGTCAACCTTTATTAAGGGTTGGGCCTGCTAGAGAGCCCACAATATTTTTTTAGAAAAATAAGTTTTTTAGAAAAATAACTAATTGAAATTTTTTTATCCTTTTTTATATTTACATGGAGCACATAAAAAGCATATAATTCTGAGATATTTAACGGATATTTTTAACCTTTATTTAAGGCTCGGCTTGCTAGGTATATATAAAGCTAGCTAGCACACCTTTTTTTTAATTTTCTCAAAAACTCAAAGAGCCCAAAAATTTTACGACGAAATTAGCACATAAAAAGCACATAATTCTGGAATTATTAAAATTTGGATTATGTCAGGTTTACATTAAACTTAAAATATTCGGGTTTTTATGCAAATTTTATGAATTTTATGACAATTTCGAAATTTTATGATATATTGACATATGACAAGTGGCCACCCTCATAATTTTCTTGGATAGCAGTGGCAATCACAGCTTTTAAAAACGGTTTGAAACACCACTAAAACCGTTTTGAGCACTAAATCGAATTTTATTTAAAAACGATTTAAGAAAGAGGTTTATCACTTTAAAACTAATTTTAGGATTGGTATCAACACTTTAAAAACCTAAAGAAATAGTCAAACCTCGTTTTATTTAAAAATCTGTTGTTAGCTTAGTTGTTTTGTTTGTTGTTTCTTTAAACTAACACTTTTAATGTAGGACGGATAAATCCTCGGAGAAAGCGATTTTATTTAAAACCGTCCTTATATAAAACCGGTTTTAGGTGCGTATAAACGTAGTAAATCATTCGGATTCACTGCGAACATTCGCACAATACATGTCGTGGGGCCCCATTCTTGAATCACTCGACATTTAGTCGTATACGAATCATATTTTATCAAAAAATTATCGAAAAAAGGGTCACACTCGTATGCACAATGCACAATATTTAATTAAAATAGGCGCAAAATTTAAATATTGCATTTTTGGCGTGAAAAATAGGACGGTTTTTGACGCTTAGATGTCGATTTCGCTCGAATTTACATCGAGTGGGTAGAAGCAATCGATGCAAATATGACATACGAACGTCAAAACTTGCGAAAAAAGCGCATCGCAAACGTAAATTTGTAATTTTACGGCGAATTTAGCAATTTGTCATTCTTAGCACGTGCATAAAATATCCTCAAGAAGAAATAGGATATGCTAAGGATGTTCTAAATTAAAATTGGAACATCTTTAGCATGTGCTAAGAATAGGTTACGTTCCGCCCTAATCACATGCTATACAGGTTCTTAGGATGTGCTAATAAATACTCTTATCAGATGATTGCCATGTGCTTAGCACATATAGCAACGGGTCATCCTTAGCACCGTTAACTCCTAAAATATGGCTTTAAATAAAATCAAAAATAGATTCTATCACAATACACCCTAAAAAAAACAAATAATAAAAAAAAGTGTGACGCGCCGACGGGGTTCGAACATACAACCTACAGGTTGAGATACCAAAGCTATATCCACTGTACCATGCGCTGATAAAGAAATAGGTTGAAACCGCGGAATATAAGCGTTTTGGCGGATTCTTATGGTCGACTTAATCAGAATTTTCGCGTTTGGTGGAAGTAGACACTTCACTTGGGATGGTTTTCTGCATATAGATGTACTTATTATTGTACCATAATTGGTATATACTTTGCATATGCTAAAGATGTCCTACGGAAATACTAGAATAACATTATTTTGATGTTCTGCTTTTACGATACCAGAATAGCTTGTGCATTAAAAGGACCAAATAATGTTTCAATAAGTGAAATATACTTTGCATATGATAAAGATGTTCTAATAGTAACCTTCTTTAGTGGTATATCCTTAGCATATACCAAGAAAATACTTAGAAGTTCATTCTTTTGATGTTCTTCGTGTGTTAAAGATGTACTCAAAAGGACCTGCTCAAATGGTACATTTATAGCATTTGCTATGGATATCCTTAATAGCATAGACTTAAATAGTATGTACCAAGCATATGCTAAAGATGTACTCAAAAGGACATCCTTAAAAGGAGGTTTAACATATATATATTTAACCCTTTTTTCCTTAATTTTTTGCTAAAATGTGGTCCGTATACGACTGAAACTCGAGTGATTCAAGAATTCGGAGTCCTCATGTAGACCCATCCAAAAAAGGCCTTAAAAAAATGGTGACGATTTGGGTTATTTTTTTTTTCAATCGACTGAACGTTTTAACATTGTTTTGCTATTTTTTTAAGTCCATCAAAAACTTTTTTTTAACTAGGTCGAACTTTACCCGAAAGTTATAATAAATAAATGTAAAATATTAATATCTATGTGTCTCCTCATAACGACTCAAAAAAATACTGTTGTCTCGATTTTTTAGCATAATTGGTGCGTTTTTCTGATACTGCCTTCAGTGCTCGCGACAAACGACATTTTTCAATGAAATTAAATAAATTATTCCGACTCGTCTGCGCTTTTTGCAGAAAACCGAAGCTACGTGAATCCAATACTGATTGTATGATAAATTAGGCGGAAAAATGATACCAACGTATCTAGAAAATATTTTCTGAACCTAGTCAGTTTGTTAATGTCCATTTGCTCTGCGATTTCTCTAAGGATTCCTTTGCGCTAAGGATCTCTTAACGGTGCTAAGTAGCTGATTGGGTTTGCTCAGCTTTTCTTTGTAGTCTAAGGAATACCTAAATTTAAGATGCCAGATATCGAGCCTTAAATCATCCTTAGGAGTGAATTCTAACCTCATTTTTTGTCAATTCGAAAACGGTAAAAAAAATAAAAAAGGAATTTTTAAATGACGATTTGGATGAGCTGAATATAATTGAAAATGGTTTTGCCAGAAGGGTCTAGATTTAGATTTAGATTTTTTCAACGTTTCCGGCTAACCAAACCAACAGTTCGAAATATTTTGCCACTCATACAAGAACAGTTGGAGTTAGATGGAGGACGTTTCGGGTAAGACTATATGACTTACAAATTAGGATCAGTCAATGCAGAGACAAGCCCACATTCAATTTAATTTCCATGATGCCCCAATGGATGATGGCTTCAAGTTTTTATGGTCACATATTTTTATGCAAGTTTTTTTGTTGTTTTATTAGTTTAATTAAAATAAATATCACTGTTTATTTTTTAAAACAATACAACTGTTCAATTATACTGAGAACCCTACGATTATGTGCACTGGAGGGCATCTTTCTAGCATTGGGGATTTTAAGGCCAATATACAGGGTGGATTCTTTAAATGAAACGGTGCTTCTTCTTCTGTATATTTTGCAATTTTTGAAATCTGCAAACAATTCTCTCTTGAGCAATACCACACAGTAGAATCTATCTTTCACGATAATCAAGATATTTTTATCTAAATCTGTAAGGAAAACTTCGATATTACTTCAAATATCCCCTGTGAAACAGGGCATAGACAACAATTCTATGCAAGTTTAAATGCCTCTATCTTGGAAACCATAAAAGATAGAGTATTAGCGTGTGGTATTGTCAAAAGGATAATTTTTTTTAGAATTAAAAAATGTCAAACTATACAAGGTGTCCTATTTAAAAAAAAATATTTTTTTACCATACCTCGTAAACAAAACGACATAAAAAAACCAAGATAGCACGATTAAAGAAAATTAAAAATCTCAGTTGACGTGTTTTTGGATTTTTTTATAAAACCAAATTCTAACCCGCTAAAAGCGCCGTTCCGTTTAAAGAATCCACCCTGTATATGTTTAAATGACCCTTACTGAAGCTGAACAAATTAATGTAAAAACTGACGCAAAGAATAATTAATAATAAATAATAATTATAATAATAAATAATAACAACAAATAATGGTGTTATGACAAGCAGCGCCATCCAGTGGTTGAACTTATAACAAGATTTAATTCTTAGCTATGGAAAACTTTTTTTTGGCCAGAGCAAACGAATAAAATTTAGGGAATACTTAAAAATTATGGATTTCTTTACTACTCATTACTTAAGCAAATCGCAGAGCAAATGGGCATAATACGAGCACTTTTAAGTGAGGACGGTCAGAATATTTTTTCGTATCAATAATAATAACTATGAGATAATATATGGGCCCTGCCCTTGCATTTTCCGAAAAATCAAGTTGGCCGGGAAAAAATGCAGAGCCAAAATCTCTTTTGGGCCCCTATTCTTCAAATCATAGAAATTCTGCTCCCAGGGAGTCAAATTCTCTTCGATTTAAATCGGTTTCTCTCACTTTTGCCCGATATTGATCGAAAGTAATTCTCTTATGCCCGTGTGCACGGGTTCGGCTTGACATGTAAGCCGAGCTTAAGCTTTAGTTTTGTTGTGCAATGGTGTGGAAAATCATGTAAGTGGCACTTAAGCTGCAGTTAAGATAAGCCGTAGAATTACTTCGGCTTAAGCGCATTTTGAGGTTATGTGAGGTATTTTTTGATTATGTTTTTAAACAAAAGCCATTAATTTGATTAGATTTTAAAACTGTTCCGTTGCCTTAAAATCTTTCTGTTATTATAATAGTGGCCTGTGCTTAAAATGGAACTTCTTTAGGATGACGGAGAAGATGAAGAATTAGACTTTGTAATTAATGGAATACCTACCAAGAAGGATTTTTCAAAGAATGAGATGAAGATACCTTTTACAAAAGGTTAAGAATGTCCAAAAAAAAATCTAAGTGAATAATTCACCTTTTCTTTCACAAATTCATTGCAAAGAAACTGAAAAAAGGGTTGGGTTGGTCCGGTGGTGTAATAATGTTTTCACTTCGTATTCAATATATATCGAAAATCAAGCATCTTGTTCTTCATATATCACGCTCTTTGTCGGAACAGAGAACATGCTCTATGAAAGAAAAAGAAGACAATCTTTTCAATACGTATTGAGTACGATGTGAAAACATACTAAATAAATAGTCAGGTTTTATAGTTAACCAATTATAGTAGTTTTATTTGCCTTTTCCTTCATAAAATCATATAATTTTCAATCAATAAAATTTGTTTTTTTAAAACAACCTCAAATTTTACGTGGTTTTTTGACAGCTGACATGTAATAATCATGATCACCACACAAAAATGCAGATAACTGCCACGTTGCCAATAATTTCCTTACTTTTCCAAGTGGGTCATATTCGGAACTTTGGCAAACCAAGTAAATCTCAAGGGTCACTCTCAGTTCAAGCGGCACTTGAACAAGTGGAAGAAGTAAGGGGAAGTGGTGCACATGGGCATTAGTCAAAACCAATAGAATTACTTTCTATCAATATCGGGCAAAAGTGAGAGAAACATTCCCTTTGGAAATTCTCAAATGTTTACAATCCAATACCCTTCCAGACGAATGCATGAGGAGAAAAGAGAGAGACGAATAAAACGGCAACACTGTTTAAAGTCGCTTTTCCCATCACCAGTGGCGGCGACTTTTGCGTGCGTCAACCCACTTCGCTTCAAATCATAAAATAAAATAAGTTTGTACCCAAAATTAAAACACTAGCCACCTAATTAGAGTTAAATTTATAGTGGTGTTCAAGGCTCCCTACTTTGTTACTCACTGAAGAAGCCTTCCAGCACTCCTCTGCAATAGTTTTAAATTCGTTTTCTTAAATAGTTCAAAATTCAAGATATTCGCCGAGGTGCTGTCGGGAGTTGTTCCGTGTATCTGCTTAATTACCTACTCTACTTGGGATCGTGACTTTCCCAAAGCATTCGCCAGAATTCTAATATACGTTTTGGTGTTGTGATTTAAAACAATTTGATTTAAAACAGTCAAGTTCTCGATCTTGGATTAAAAAATATCTTGGTTGGGTTTCTTTCAATTATCCTCTATCCAACAACTTTTGAATACCTATGAAATAATTGCGAACATATTTTGAGGAGGGGGAAAAGGAGGAAACAAAAACAAAACATTCTTTGATGGGAATCGAACCCACGACCTCCTGCTCTTAAGGCAAGCACACTACCCACAACACCACCATGAACATTTAAAAGGAAATAGTAAATTGCGGATGTTGTGCTTCGACGAGACACCATGGTTTTGGGTTCCCCAGAAAACAAGCACAATTGTCTAAATGTCAATGGTCTACAGAAGGTGCATGCATACAAATGTGCATGCCTAAAAACTAACCTGCGGAAACACATCCAGGATGGCGGCATAGTCACTCTAATTATTGGCAGAAATATTTTATCGGACTAATAATAAATAATAAACTAATTCATTAAACTTCTTCGTGAGCAAAATCACTGCCTACCTACCGGTATTACATTTTCCCATCGCTTTGAAAGATGCAAATAAATGCATCAAACCACTTATCAATCAAATTATACTTTTATTTTTCATTTACAACAATAATTTACACATGTTAATTCCGAACTTTAATAAATACCGGTACTACGTAAGAATTGGATACCTAGACTCGCTTCTAAACATTTTTGATTTCAAAAACCTGACATCAAGATTGCAGAGCCTAAGTACACCCAATTTTTAGTATTCTTCTCGCTTCTGATATAGAAAAGTTTAAGAAAATATTGTATAATTTAAAAATGTGGAATCAGCTGTTCTGTCATCGCATCCGCCAACAAAAAAAAATTAGGCCTCGTTCAAAACATACATACATATATACATAGGCGAAACTAAAAGACCACTATCTGTTAGTCTTAAGGAACATCAGACGAATACCCAAAAAGGTGAAACAACGAAATCAGGAATCGCCGAACATGCATGGTCAAAACAACACCGAATGAAGTGGGCAGAAGCAAAGGTTTTGCACAAGGAGTCACACTGGAAGAAACGAAACTTCCTTGAAGCTGCCTGTATTGGGCAGAATCAGGGTATTTTCAGTAAACCAAGTGTTGAAATTCCAAATATTTGGAAGTCCCTCCTTGGGCGGAGCCAACTTCTTAAACTTCAAAGTTGAGTGATTTCTCACAGTATATAAGTACGTAGCCTTACGAATTGATTGTAGTTTGCACCTGAAGACGATCAGAGATTGTACTGATCGAAACGTCGTGTATAAATAAGATATAGACAATGAAAGTCCGAAACACAGAGTTAATTTCAAACATCAACTTAACTTAAATTAATTGGGGGACTCCTACAAAAACCAATCAATATTAGACAAGTTGTTATTAAAAGTGGAGATCAAAAAAAATATCAAAATGTTTACAATTAACATTTCGTAATTCTTGCATTAGCAAAAGTTGGCAGTTCTATCAGAAAAACTGCAAATAGTGTAACATTTTGAAAACTACAAAATTGACCTTTCAGAAATGTTAAAATATCAAAGAATTTTTCCCACAAATTATTTTTGTTTATTTTAAATACAGGGTGTTTAAACGATCGACCTGCAACCTTTTAATGAATGTTAGGGAATTTTAAAAAAAGGAAAAAAGTTTTTTGGTTTTTAAAGTCAGAAAATAGACTTCCAAATCACGAAAAATCTGGCAGCGCCCAATAACTTCTCAGTTCCAAAAAATAAAAGAAAAACGAAAATTCAAACTTGGTTGAGTATCCCACAAGGAACACACAAAGGACTAAAGCGAAAAGAGAAATGATCAAAAGATGTTTCGCCCTGGGCAACCAGTGTGGGTTCAACAGTGGTTCCACTGGTCACCCTCCCCAAATATCATTTAACACCATCATACACTTTGATTTCCAACCTTGTTTTAATCGCCTTAGGAGCGTAACCCTATTGGAAAGATTAACACGCCAGGATGAACCCGTATCAGTTGACTTAGATAAGTGCCAGTGCGGAACGATGCCTATTTCTGAGTGATTCAAGGTTGGAAATCAAAGTGTATGATGGTGTTAAATGATATTTGGGAAGGGTGATCAGTGGAACCACTGATGAGCCCACGCTGATTGCCCAGGGCGAAACATCGTTTGATCATTTCACTTTTTGCTTTGGTCCTATGTGTGTCCCTTGTGGGATACTCATCCAAGTTTGAATTTTCGTTTTTTCCACCCAATATCTTTTGATCTTTTGTTTTTTGGATTCTTTTCGGTTGAAGTTACTGATTCGGAGGTTTTTTTCAACTTTTTTTGTTAACTTCTCAATTCATTGTGATATTTCCAGTTTTTAAAAATCGTAACGGGCTAAGAATAAGGTACATACAAAAAATCACCCGCAATGGCTAAAAAAAATCCAAAGATAACTTCTTTTAATTTAAAATTTAAAATACAAAAAAAACAAGAATTTTCTTACCAATTTGTTCCTGGTAAATTGTTATAATGCCTCATCATTACCCTTATCATATAGTGCAGCTCTACCAAATTTAATTATTTTCTGGAGTTTTTTAACAAAGACAACAAATTGGTGCTAGAAAGCACGGATAGTCCACCATACAATCAATTATTTTATGTTGAAAGGAAATGAAAATATCTCGAAAACTGTAACTTTGAAAGATTTGAAATCTGAAAACCGTATATCAATAGCTGCTTTACTTCTAAAGTTATGAATTTTTTTAATATATTTTAAGCTTTTTTTCAAATAACTCGGAAACTAAAGATCCCACCAATTTCGACCTTATATAAATTTGTAGTTCATATTCATGGAAACTAAAATCTGAAAACCGTATATCGCTGCTTGCTTTTGTTCCAAAGTTACAATTTTTAAAAAATACTTTATCCCCCTTTTCCCCCCTTCAATCCCCTACCTCCCTACCCAAAAGTTAATCAGTTCATGGTCAACCGATAGATGATTTTTGTACCAAATTTCGTTAAAATCGATTAAGGCGTTCTTGAGTTATCGTGTATACAGACAGACAACCGACAACTTTTTTTTTTCGTCGATTAAGGTGTTTTGGAATTAAAAGCGATTCTCCACATCCTGTATCACTAAAAACCTGCTGATGACTAAAAACTGTAATTTATTGTTTATTTTACTTTATCGCACATTAGAGATTGTTTTAACATTAAATTGTTTTGCCACTTATATTGTCTGTGTCATCTCTAACGTGTGTTCATGATCTTTTATGTTTTTGTTTATAACATCACATGTAATACGCCAAAATGATAATAATTTATCTGCTTTTATTATTGGAGCTAATTTGTAGAATTTACACCAAGGGAATTTCTATAAAGCCACCACTATCTTATTAAATCTAAGAACGCTCTACCTCTCTTTCCTCTTAAAACCTAACCCTAGAAAGCAAGATAATTGAAAAAAATCGCAAAAAAGTGATAACTAATTAAAAATGTTCATTGTAAAGCTGGTGTATAAAATAAGTAAGAAAAATAAACGCATTAAAAAGGCATCATCCATCGGATGGTAATCAAATCGAATATTAACGTTAAGAAAAACAAATAGCGAGTTAAAAGAACATACAAAAAGTCTATTTTTACTACATCAAGTAAACAAAAAAAAAGAGAACATAAAAAAATATAAAATATCTATGCGGGGATGCACATGAGCTCCGCCTACTTACTTTCTATAGATTCTAAAATAGATTTAGTAACTAAACTACATAAATAGACAAAGGCAGCCGTGGAAAAACCGGAGTTTTTTTTCCTTTTCCTTGATTTTTGAAAGACTTTAAATTCGTTGTGTAGATCAAAAGCTCAAAACAAACTGGACCAAAAAATGGTCTTTAGGCTAACCAATCAATAGAGTTTTGTGCGCACCGCACACAGTTTTCCCTATCTCCTGCCCTCTTGCGATTTCTGCCGTGTTGACGATGATGCCACGTTTAACCGAAAACTGTACCTTACAACAAAATTTTTGGGTAATATTTACGAAAACTAAAATCTGAAAACCGCATATCAATAGCTGCTTTACTTCTAAAGTTATGATTTTTTTAGTATATATTAACGTTTTTTCAAATAACTAAAGCCTCCACGAATTTAGACTTTATAACAAAATTTGTAGTCTATATTCATGGAAACTTAAATCTGAAAACCGTATCGCTACTTGCTTTTGTTCCAAAGTTACAATTTTTTAAAATATTTTATCCCCCTTTTTCCTCCTTTAGCCCCCCCCCCCACCACCCTAAAAAGGTAATCAATTCATGGTCAGCCGATGGAGGATTTTTGTACCAAATTTCGTTAAAATAGATTAAGGCGTTCTTGAGTTAACGTGTATACAGACAGACGATAGACAGCATACCGACAGACAGACAGACCGACAGACAACGTTTTTTTTTCCGTCGATTAAGGTCTTTTGGAACCCAAGTAACTCATATTTGATAAAACAGTACCCTCTCCAGATAGGCCGATCAACTCATACCGATTTAGTGTCCTTTTCTCCACCTTCGCCGCCATTTTCACTCAAAAGTGACAGATAATCCATTCGTTTTCTGTCAAAATGGCGGCGAAGGTGGAGAAAAGGACACTAAAACGATAAGATCTGATTGGCCTATGTGGAGAGGGTATTGGATAAAATTAAGAACAGTCAAAGATGGACTAAAAATGTATCCAATAAGTCAGCAGGCCGGTATAGCCCTTCACACAACCTTCAAATATTCTGGAATTCTCTTCAACCCCCCAACTTCATCAAAAACTATTAATTTTTGTGTCAAATTTAACAAAATCGGACAGACATTACAAAATTTTGTACGTAACAAATAACTTATTTTTGGTGGAAATGAAATTTTTTTGGTCGATCCCAATAAAGGCAAAAAAATAGCTAAGGCCAAAATAAACAAATTTTGCTTATTTTGTTTTTATAAAAAGTGAGAACGTTTTTCTTTATTGTAAACGAAAACTTAGATGATGGTGTCCCTTATTCTATTACATATTTTTAATATGTACCATTTCGACAAAACTAAAAATATAGGTAGATAAATATAAATTAAAAAATTAGAACTAGTTAAAATCTGGTAATTCACAGATTGCAACATTTTGGAAATTTTATTTATCCAGTTTATTTTTTTCATAATAAGATATAATATTTAACTAATCTCTTATAAAAAAGTGGTCTGGCACATCGTCAACCAAAAAAAAATCCCCTTATTTTAATAACAAAAAACACTTGATAACTAAAAGCTTCTTGTGTGTAAAATTTTCCATTCTATATACCATACCGTGACGTAGTAATTCCGTAAGTGGGGAACCATTTTCCGGTTATTATTACGTTGCCACGACTTCAAAGTTAGGTACCAAATACCACACTGCTATATCGCAACCACGTTCCTGATACGTCGTGGAGGCGCTTTTTTATATGATGGTGTCGAAAAAGGAGGGGATTAGTTCCAAAATTTCTATTCAGTTCTTTTTGATAGTATGAATTCATATAAGAGAAAGTTATTAAAAAAACAAACAATTAAAGTAACACTCGTGGCATATCGGATACGACCAGGCCTCCAATGTCTAATGGAGAATTCAGACACCTACAGTGTCATCCTCATTAGGAATCATCAGAGAGTCATAGGGTTGTACCTGGCAAGTAAAGCTACACAGGCAACCATGCATACCTCTCGAATTTAAAAAAAAAAGTTCGTAATCCGCGGAGACGCGGTACCTGTGTGCGCCATCTGTCGCATAAACTAAGAAAGAAAAACATCAAAATTGAAAAGTGCAGGAGACCGTAAATACAGAATCCTGTAACTTTCAGCAGCTTATAGAAAGAAACCTGTAAAAATATAAGGTCACTGTAACATGACTCTTAAAAAGAGCAGCACCACCCCCAATTGCGAGCTTCATACTACGTGGCTCTAATTTTAAGGCATCAGCAAGCAATCACTCCGGAGGAGGCTTGTTGCGCAGAACTAAAAAGCCAAAACATTTAAAAAACAACAAAGTGAATCTCGTGTCCGCAAATAAAAATTAAGGTAATACTCGTGGCATATCGGACAAAGCGTTTTTGTTTCTCACTTCGTTACGACCAGGCCTCCAATGTCTAATGGAGAATCCAGACGACTACAGACCTGTTTCATCCTTATTAGGAATCATCAGTGAGTCATAGGATTGTACCTGGCAGTTAAAGCTACACAGGCAACCATGCATACCTCTCGAATTTAAAACAAAAAGTTCGTAATCCGCGGAGACGTGGTACCTGTCTGCGCATGGTTGCCTGTGTAGCTTCAACTGCCAGGTACAATCCTATGACTCCCTGATGATTCCTAATAAGGATGAAACAGGTCTGTAGGTGTCTGGATTCTCCTTTAGACATTGGACGCCTGGTCGTAATGAAGTGAGAAACAAAAACGCTTTGTCCGATATGCCACGAGCGTTACTTTAATTTTTAATTGCGGACACGAGATTCACTTTGTTGTTTTTTAAAACAACAAACAATGTCGTCAAATTTGTTAGTTTGGTTATGGCTAGTATGCATTATATATGCGATCAAAAAGTGTGAAATTTTACAAGTAGAGAGTCAAAATTCAACTGCGAAGGAAATTTTAATGCGAAATATACGTCACGTGTCACGTTTATTGCGAAAAACAATTCTTTGTTTGCCCTTACAATTCTGCTGTTTTCTTGTAGCTGATGAAATTTTGTCCTTGTGGTTTTTGGGGTTATGTTTTCACAACCAGCAGCTGGGCCTCTCAAAATGTGTAGGTAGTAAACGTTTGCTGATCATAATTTAATTTGGGCATAAAACTATTTATTTTTTTTAAATATTAGGGCTAAAGGAACGAAAATAAAAGGAGACAGATTTTCTGTCCCACGAAAAAACATGCCCGACTGAGCATGATTCCCGGATAGCAGAAAATGTTACTTTAAAAGAGTTGCGACTTAGAAGTGGTCATAAAAAGTTATTTCCTCCACACTGCAACATTATTATGCAACTATAATGTAGTGAAATGTAAAGTAATTTCCTAGTTAAGGCCTTCAAAGTCTTCAAAGAATAAAAGTCGGGGCTACTAGAAATTCACGAATGAGGAGGAACCTTGGAGGAACGGGAACTTGGTATTGTCCCATGGTGATAAGGAATACTTCCAAACGACACTATATAAGAATACGACTAAGAAATCGTTTTTGGTGGTTACGCGATACTAGAGAGTATTCTAAACTTATAAGTCTCAAATTGTTGTTCTGACGACCACACTACTACTATAGGAAAGTAGCGAAGCCTTAACCATGTATCTGTTACTATTAATGTTAGTTGGGCTATAAAAACATTTAAAAAAAAATAATCTTTATGTATGTATTTATAGTATGCCCTGTTTAGACGTACAAAAAGAAAATAAAGTAATTGCTTATTAGTTATTCCGCGCCACAGCTGAGTTGCACTTCCGACCTTTCGTCAGTGCCTAAAATGGCCGGAAACGACGAAAAAAGACGTCATCTTTGGGGTCCTCACATTAATGCGTTATATTAAATCATTCTCAGATTTAATATAAACATTTTTTTTGTGGATATCCAAGGTCAAAAAAAGTTTGAACAAGAAGAATTATATATATTTTGGTTATCGTTATTCAAGGAAAAAAAATTACAAAAATCGTAACCCACGAACCCATTTTTTGGTTAAAAACTGTTGTTATCAATTTTTATACTTTTATCAAAAACTCGATCGTACTGATTGCTTCTGGTGGAAAAAAATTAATCTAAAGTTAGCCACCGGCCGTTTTTAACAAAGTTACTAAGAAAGAATAGCGAAAAATGTTAATAATTAGGAAAATAATAACTAATTCAAAAAATGTATTAAATAATAAATTGTTAACAAACCAAATACTAAATTGTAGAGTCACTGACTTGCCGAAAAATTAATTTTATTTTTGGCTAACTTTCGTTTCTTCTATTGGCCCCAATATTCTCAATTTAAATTATATTAAAAGTTGGATAAATAACCGAACAGACAGAAAGTTTAAACAAAACGACAAACTGAAAAGTTTCCTAATGCCTTTGTAGAAAATATTAAATAAAAGTGAAGAAGTTTCTCTGCCATAAACTTCCGACTTAGGAGTATATTCGTTTTTAAAAAGTTTTCCAAATGTATTAGCATCATTGACATTATTAAATTAATTCTAATGAATGTGAATGATTGAATGGAAAACCAATGTCCACGAAATGTAATTGTAATGGAGTGATTTCGATGCTAATGCACAGTATTTAAATATTCGGCAGGTACAACAAGGTATTTTTAGACACGAAAAATCGTACGGAAAATGACCATTTTCCGGTCGTTTGAAAAAAAATGTCTTTAATCTATCGATTCTTTAAATAAGCTCAAACTTTACACCTGTTTAACCCCTTGTCAAAAAATGATAAAATGTACCATTAACAAAAACAAAGGCGACGTGTCCCAGGATGTATAAAAAAAATAAAAATTATTTTGTAAAAAAAAATATTTTTGCATTGGTACGTGGAAATGTGATAGAGAATATCTCAAAACGAATCTTCAAAGATCTTCATAATAATCGAAGTGTTCGAGGATTTTTCCAAAATCACTCTAAATACTGTCTATGTATACTTTCCGATTTTATATGGTCTTAATGCAGTGCTTTTCTTCAAAGTACATTACTTTCTTGATTATGCCGATAGATTCCCAGACCGGTTAGCTGGCTGGATTAGCCATTAAGCATTACTTAATAGCTAAGTGGATGAGCAGATAAACATGAATTACTTAATAATTATTTAGCCACTGGTTTTTACTGCATACTTAATGCCTCATATTTATACAAAAACGTGTTCTAATCTTTCGTTCTTTTTTTTTGCACATGGCGACAAATTGAATACTGTTGGGATCAATGGATTTGAGCTTATTATGAACTAAAACCTTTAAAAATTAACTTATTTTAAAGAACCTTGAACGGGTTAAGGGACGGGTTTAAATCAGTGGCGGTCCGGCTCCGGAAAAGAGTAGACAAAAAAGATGCTGGTGGTAACCCTGAAGTCTTTGGAGAAAAAAACGAGAAATTGCAGAACGATCCTTTAAAGACATTCTAGAATCCCTCCACAGTATTTTGGGACAGTTAACAGACGAAAACCACGATATTAGAAATACAGAACAGTACTATAGAGTTTCAATTTATGAACAAGTTTTAGACAAAATCATTTCGGACATCAAATCAAGGTTTAATAACGAGACTCTTAAGTATTTTTGACCTGAACATATTCATACGAAGTTTTATACAACGTAAAGCCAAAATCAGGGCAAAATTAACTAATGTCGTTTCCAAATACTATAAACTGTTTGATTAATACAAAACACAAATTCTTGACTTTTATTAGGAGAAGTCAGTATTTGGAAACAATATTGGTCAGAAGTAGGCAAAAGCTTAAATCAAAACATATATGATAACGTTTTCCAAGCAATTCCAAGAACAAGTGTGGCGATATTTTTCCGTCGCTAAAAAGATTCTTGGATGTTTGTCAGTAAGTAATGCTTCGTCAGAAAAAAGCTTCTCTTGCCTCAGAAGATTGAAAATATAAGTACTTAAAAACACTATGACGGAAATTCGTCTGACGGGCTTAGCGTTGCTGCAGCATATCAACAGACATATTGAAATTGACATTGAGCGAGTCATTGACCGGTTTGCCCAAAAAAACTGAAAACGAACTTTTTTTTGAGATAGGCATCTTATATTTGAGATATGCAATATAAAAGGTTATGTTTCAATTTAAAAAGCTTTTTAGATCTCAAAAAAAAATATTTAGAAAATCAAAAGTAGGGCATAAATTGCGGCGCTATAACACCTTTGATATTTACGGTATTAAGGCGCATTTACACAGACAAACTTTCCTTTGATGTGGAAATGCCGACAAACATTTACACGAGCCTCTTGAGCAAAATGCTCAAAGAAATGTTCGAGCAAAATCTCGTACAAAAAAACACACGTAAATTTTGGAGAGAATGTTAAGCAAAATTTGTTTGAAGAAATGTTGGTATAGAAATTTCTTAAGGCGCAATTACACAGACGAACATGCTCAAACAAAAGCTCGTGCAAAAGATCTAAAATTTTTTGCGTGAACATTTTTGTGAGCTTTTATTTGAACGTTTTGTTCGGGTAAATTTTTGAGCAAATTATTGCTATCGGTTTTGGAAACATATTTTTAAAGATGAGAATAAATAAAATTTCACATCAGTGATCAGTGATCTCAATTCTTGAAAAAAAATGGAACACCAACTTTTATTTTAAATTTTTGTGAAAAAAAGCCGACGGCAAGCGAAACATTATTATTGGCTATCAGTTTTGTAACATGGATTAGGGTTACTTATAATAGTTTTTTCTTAGGGTTTTTTCCGGATTTTTTTGCCCGGGGGTTTTTTTGGGACTTTCTTGCGAGTTTTTTATTTCCAAGGGTTTTTTTCCTAAATTCGAAAAAGAACAATTTTTCTTTTCCAAAAAATTTTTGAATTTTTCAAATATCGGCAAAAAACTAAAAAATTTCACTTTTAAGCGGTAATCCGCGCCTCACGACTATGAGGAGTGGTGGGGAGGGGATTTTTTTTAAAACATATTTTTGTAACTTTACTTTAACCTTAGCTTTGATTGTTTTTTTTTTAATTCCTCACACCAGATTTACCTACTTAGTTTAAGGCCCCAAGGGTTGCTTAAAAAAGCAAAAGGTTTATGAAAATGCTGAAGATAGATATTTACTGTCAATTTAATGTAATAATCAAGGTCGATTACTGACACTGAACAAACAATATGCAAAGGGGCAACATTCCGATTCAAAAGTCTAGTCTATTACTGCTAAATTATATTTTTTAGACAAGGGTCGGGATCGTAGGGTTGTAAAAGTGGGTAATAAACGGGTATTATTTAAATCGAACATGCTTTTGTTCATATATTTGAGATTTAATAAAATGTAAATAAGTTTTTTCATTTGATTTTATTATTATTGTAAAAGACTAAACTAGGAAGTAATATAAAGAGATATGAGTGGTAAGGTGTTTATAATTAACGTATCAAAAAGACAATAAATACCATGAGTACAAAAAATACTCTCACCACAACTACGACGTGTAAATATAAAGAATTCTTTATCTGGTATTGTAAGTTCAATTTTTTGTGAAGTAAATCCAACCCAACTCGACCCAAACTACTCTACGTTTCTCTGATATATGGATGGACATTTTTAGTTTTATTTTGCGCCCTTCGCTTTTATTATTAT
This sequence comes from Oxystoma pomonae, assembly GCA_963921995.1. Classification (NCBI taxonomy): domain Eukaryota; kingdom Metazoa; phylum Arthropoda; class Insecta; order Coleoptera; family Brentidae; genus Oxystoma; species Oxystoma pomonae. The sequence goes on from OY998173.1 coordinate 15,262,672, forward strand.
GATATGAGAATGCTAAAATTTATTTTCTACTTTTTAGTGCGCTTTATATTTATAAAAGCTTCTTTTTATTTAAAATAATTTTTTAATTTTTAGACTATCATAAATCCATCCTTTCGATAATTCTCTTCCCTAAAAACCCCTGTATGCCAATTTTGATTGAAATCGAACAAAATAAATCTTTTTCTTCCTCCACTTCCTTCATTAGCGGGAGGGGGTGCCTAATAATACCATATTATTGTATTGTCGCCGCAACTATAAATACACACCGAAAACTGAAATTGAATACCAAATTTGAGTTGCAAGATTTGAGCCGAACATACGAACATACATAAATAAAAGCTTGTAAAAATCGCCAAAAATTTCAATATTTAAAAAATCGGAAACGCAAGTTCTACGCGTCAATAAAATAAAACGAATTTCTTTGTTTTGCGTCGGAGAGCCCTTTCTTTATGGAAAGATTTGTTCTAAAACTTTCATAAAAAAACTGCGTTGACCCTTGTTTGTTGTCATGTAATTTTGTCTGTCAATGTTCATTTGACCAAAACAGAGGGGGTTCTACGGTTTTTACCTTCTCCTAACCCAGCATCAGCAACAAATAAGTGCCAATTATGGTATACTGGCATATCCCCTATAAAAATCAAATCAATCAAAGTTGCTTATAAGGTAAACCGTGAATTTCGACATCATATCGTTTTTCCGTCGGAAAGCACTTAATTAAAATACCTTGTTTTAAAACTTAGTTTTTCTATTTTCAGTTAAGTTCAATGAATTCCCATAAAACTATAAAATTTAAATTTGTAAAGAAATTTTTATACCCCCAATTCTTCAAATAAATTTTGCTCAACATTCTCCCCAAAATTTACGTGTGCTTTTTGTACGAGATTTTGCTCGAACATTTCTTTGAACATTTTGCTCAAGAGGCTCGTGTAAATGTTTGTCAACATCAAAGGGAAGTTTGTCTGTGTAAATGCGCCTTTACAAATTTAAATTTTATAGTGTTATGGGAATTCATTGAACTTAACTGAAAATAGAAAGACTAAGTTTTAAAACAAGGTATTTTTAATTAAGCGCTTTCCCACGGAAAAACGATTTGATGTCGAAATTCACATTTTACCTCATAAGCAACTTCGATTGACCTGATTTTTATAGGGGATATGCCAGTATACTTGTAACTTTTTTGGGGTTGTAAAAAAAGAAGAATAAAAAAATAATAATGGCACTTATTTATTGCTGTTGCTTGTAAAATGTAATGATAAAATTTTACGTTTAAAAGAATATCTCTTTATTTTACTTCCTAGTTTAAAACACAATACAATAATAATTAAGTCAAATTAAAAAACCTATATACATTTTATTAAATCTCAAATATATGAACAAAAGCACGTTCGGTCTAAATAATACCCGTTTATTACCCACTTTTACAATCCTACGATCCCGATCCTTGTCTAAAAAATATAATTTAGCAGTAATAGACTAGACTTCTGAATCGGAATGTTGCTCCTTTGCATATTGTTTGTTCAGTGTCAGTAATCGACCTTGATTATTACATTAAATTGACAGTAAATATCTATCTTCAGCATTTTCATGAACCTTTTGCTTTTTTTAAGCAACCGTTGGGGCCTTAAACTAACTAGGTAAATCTGGTGTGAGGAATTTAAAAAAAACCAATCAAAGCTAAGGGTAAAGTAAAGTCACAAAAATATGTTTAAAAAAAAATCCCCTTTCCACCACTCCTCATGGTCCTGAGACGCGGATTACCGCTTAAAAGTGCAATTTTTGAGTTTTTTGCCGATATTTGAAAAACTCACAGTAGAGCCAATAATAATGTTTCGCCTGCCGTCGGCTTTTTTTCACAAAAATTTTAAATAAAAGTTGGTGTTCCATTTTTTTAAAGAATTGAGATCACTGATCACTGATGTGAAATTTTATTTATTCTCATCTTTAAAAATATGTTTCCAAAATAGATAGCAATAATTTGCTCAAAAATTTACCCGAACAAAATGTTCAAAGAAAAGCTCACAGAAATGTTCACGCAAAAAATTTTAGATCTTTTGCACGAGCTTTTATTTGAGCGTGTTCGTCTGTGTAATTGCGCCTTTAGTTTAATTTTGAGTTAACAATGGCATTTGTAGTGTCACTTTCTTAAAAATTTTTCGCCTGCTGCGCTTTGAAACCATTGATATATTTACAATTTTATTTTAAATCAAAAAATGCATTTTACAGTGCAATTTTCTTTAAAATTTTCGCCAGCGGTGCTAATACGTTGATATTTACGATTTTAGTTTAATTTGACTCAAAAATTGCATTTTTAATGTCATTTTCTCAAATTTTCGTCGCATTTAAAATTTTCTAAAATAAAAATATATGGCTGGCAAATGGCTGTAGGTACTTGGAAAAGGACATTATTAGATAGTTTTCGGTCGTGCGAATTTATAGCCCGATAACTTTGCCGACAACGATAATTTTAACACTATGGTCGAGATTCTTAAGAAACGACAGAATATCTCACCCGGCAGAATTCTGGAAAGTAGCGATTTTTACTTATTGCCTCATTTAAAATAAAAACACAGCGTCCTTAGTATTTATGCTAACGTTGTGGGAGAAACTGCGTTATTTTTTAATAACATTTTGCAAATTTGATGTTTCAAAGATATTCTGCAGGACTATTTTTAGGGCGAAGCTAAATCGTTTCTACGCGTACTAATAAATGTCAAAAAGTGTCGAAAATTTGTGTGACTTTTCTGAACAGCGACAGCGATATATTCCATGGCTATCTATGGTTTTGTATGTTAAAAATTCTAAAGGTTTGTTTACACACAAAAAAGGACCTAATAACACACAACATTTTTAAATAAGAACTGGCAACAAAAATTGAAACTGGCATATTTTCTATTTACTGGAACAGTATTAAGAAACTTAATTTTAAGGAATATTTGCAAATAAGCAGTTAGTGTAAACTTGTGTTTAAAAATCGTCAGATTTTTTGTACGGTTTTTGTGACGGTTTTTGAAGAATCGCAACCTATTTGACAGTTTCGGATATTTTAGTTTTTATTCTTAATTTTCAAAATAAAATTAGTTTACTGTGGTCTCCATTCCATGTAGGAGATTTAAGAGAGGATTATTAACTCCTACCCAAATTTATTGCTTTTATAAAAATGTGTTTTAAAGCAGGTACTTATTTAATTACTCTGAGAGCAGCGCCACCCTGTTCAAAATGCCACGGAATTTGATAGAAACTCGGCAAAAACAATGCGCATGTTCTTCGTACGTCTAAATTTTTATGTTAACACCGCACAGTGGGCGAAATTTAATTTTTGGCAGAACAAAAATAGTTTTAATATAAGTTAGAGAAAAAATCAATCCTACTATCCTACTTATGTTATAAATGCGAAAGTCTGTGTGTTGATATGTGTTTGTGGTTGTTCCTTAATCACGCAAAAATGGCTAAACCGATTTGGATCAAATTTAATAAGAAGATAGGGTGTGACCCCCTGGCTTGACTTATAGGTTACTTTTTATTTGATATATCGCTTACTGACAGCTGTCAAGTGAAATTGTTTTTGTTTTCTTAACTAAGGGGAAGGTAAGGGAAGGAAGGGGGGTGGGTGGAAGGGTAAAGAACGAGAGTGGGAGAGGGGCAGGTGGTAGGGGTTGGATTAAGTTGGTAGGAGTAAAAAAAGCGGGTATTTAGCTAGTTAGATCATAAATTAAACAGAATTAGTTGAATGGTTGTACACTGTTTCTAGTAATGGTATAATACTTACTTTACCCATCAATTAAGTATACGGCAAAAATATTTTTGCAAATAATCTTATTTTTATAGTGATATTTAATAATAATTAACTGAATTTTTATAAATCTTGCTTGTTCGATATAAGAGTACCTACTTTTTCCATGTCCCTTAACGTCCGACAAAAATGACGTGAGTAGTTTATAAGGAAAGCCAATTTACATGATTTTTTAAAACACCCTATATATTTCAACATTTTTCATGTTCTAAAAAATATGTTTTTAACAATATCATTTGCCATGGACAAAGTACTCTTATATTACATTTTTTTTTAACTCAGTTTTCTAGAACCAATAATAAAAAGTTTGCCACGGGGAAGTTTAAAAAGATGCAAATAGGCGCTAATTTTTCGCCTACGAACTTTATTTTTAGTTTTTTGATCAAGGGTGAATAATAAAGCTAAAAACCAATAATCACCGAAAGTTTAGACACCTTGTATAAAAACTTTTTTAGTTGTTAAATTTTCTACTACAATATATGATTATGTAACATGGTGCCAAAAATACTTATATAACTTCGAAAGTTGCAAATAGACGCAAACTATATTTTTCTGCATTAAAGAAGATTGTCGGCTTTGATTTTACAAAAAATGAAAAATACCTTTTTTTACCTTTTTTTTAAATGCCTTCAAAAGTTTGACAATATAAAAAATGCCTTCTTATTTTGTAGCATTTTTTAAAAGTCCCAAAAAATTAGTTAATTAAAATAAATTAATATATTAGGATTATGTTAAATTAACCAGTACACACCTCTATATCTCCCGACCATAACATTATAGTTAATTTTTGTACTGGAAATCCATAAGAAAATCTCAAACTTTATAGAATTTTACACAAAAAAAAAGACTTATTGATGCAATTTAAGTGGACTGCAAGTTTGCACTTCTTTTTCGTCTCTCCATGACCTACTATAACAATAATAATAATATAATGGTTGAACAACAGGGATATATGTATTTTAAAAAATAATAAAAAAAATACTTTATTTAAAGTTTCATTTTAGCCCTCTGTGCGCCGGTACGTTTGGAGCGTTTTACGGCAGCCTTCCATATATGACGTTGAAATTTCAACAGTGTCAAATAGCGTTAGTCGACGGGCGTCTTGAGCACGACCAAAAACTATTTATTATTATTTAACGAAAAGTTTACGGAATCCATAAAAAAATTTACATAGGTTTTATATTTACACAGGGTTTCACAAATATCGAAACAAGAGGCTTTTTCAGAGTTTGATTTAAAAAAAACTTTTGTTTTATGGGAACACTTTTGGCAGTTTTGAAATTTACGTAGGCCTCTGTTTCGATGATCGTTAAACACCCCAATGACAGCGACATATTCCATGGCTATCTATGGTTTTGTACGTTGAAAATTTTAAAGGTTTGTTTACACAAAGAAATAAGCCTAATAACATACATTTTTAAATACAAAAAGGTTTTTCACAGCCTACAAAAATTAAAATTGACATATTTTTTATTTACCTGGAACAGTATTAAGAAACTAAATTTTAAGGAATATTAGCAAATAAGTCCAGACAAAAAAACAGTTAGTGTATTAGACAAATTGTGGACTTACGAAATCTAGGCAAAAAGCATGTATAGGTTCTCATGAAGGTGCAGAGGTGTATAGGTTCTCAGAAGGTAAAAACTGATAGAAAACATTTACTCTATGAGATTTGTCTTGGTTTTTACAATTTCATTAAAAAATTCTCACAGATTTGGCGCCGTTTTCTGGAACAGCGAACATATTTGGATGGAAATAAAAACACATCTGTGGCTGTCAGAGCCAGAGCCAGGCACCGTGCAGTTCGTGTTCCCGTAAGGGGTGGCAAATACAAAGAGGCGGCAAAAGGGGCGTGATTTTTTTATATTTTTTCCTTAACAGAAGGTTACAGAAATAAGAAGTGTCGTGTCTGGCCCACAAAGGCTACTACCCCCGTAAAACGTCAAACCTATTATGTCTTCTATATATTAATTTTGTGTTTATATCTATTAATATTATAATAACAACGCGGCTGTCGCCGAGGACTATGCACTAATCCTTCAAAAAATTGAGAAAAGCTATCAGAAGTTCTTAGAACATCAAAAGACACACGACAAGAAATGGAAAAAACTAGTCGAAACAAAGAAGAACAAATCAGCAACACCAATACCGTCATCAACATCTCTTCCCGACCACTTACACAGATTGAATCATCGTTACTCAGCAAAGAACTTAACTACGCTATTGCACCTAGTAGTCAACATTATCACAGTCATTGAATCAACAAATATCGATGAAAGAGTAAAAGCAGAGGAATTTAGATGAAGATCAGAACAATTTTGGATAACAAACCGAAATTGGAGAAAAACCCGAATCAACAAATATCGATGAAAGAGTAAAAGCAGAGGAATTTAGATGGAAGATCAGAACAATTTTGGATAACAAACCGAAATTGGAGAAAAACCTAACACTGCAAGAAATCAGCCCTCAAGGATCTTAAATCAGATCAGTCGATCAAAATTATTCCTGCAGACAAAGGAAATGCAACTGTACTAATGGACGCCACCACCTACGCTCAGAAAATTGAAGAGGCTCTACAAAAAGGAAATTACAGAGAAATATAACTGAGGACCCAACCACCACCATAGAAAGAAAAATCTACCAAACTCTCTACCAACACAGAAGATATTTTAACGACATTGAAAGGAGCAAACTCACACCATACTACTGCAAAACAACGCATATATATGGACTGCCAAAAATTCATAAAAAAACATGCCTCCTCGACCGATAATCAGTTCTCGCAATTATCTGACTTGTAATCTTGCTAAATATCTTCTACTAATCATCCAGCCTCTTCAAGTAAAGTCACTATCATTCGTCAAAAATTTAAAGCAACAACTTCGTGGACATCCTTAGATCTACAATCTGTCTTTTTTTAATAGTTAAACTTGTAGCGAATTTCATTAAGAAAAAATGCAGCAGGAGATCTCCTTGGTACTGTTAAAAAATTTACTTATGCACTGTCGTTATTTTTGCACTAGTAAATGCATTTTCTTCCCAGTCGAGTTCGCTATAAGTATATTTAGGTAGATATTTGCATCCTTTAACGTTTTGCTTTTCGCTTTATTCCAATAGGCGGCGCGCTGCATATAGCCATCCAACATCCCGCGTTGTTTGACGACGAAAGTTGTTTAAATTCGCTGGGTGTGGTTGTTTATGTTATGCTTCATACGCCAGGTACAGTCCTATGTTACCCTGATGATTCCTAACAAGGATGAAACAGTCCTGTATTTTTCTGGACTATCCATTAGATCTTGGAGGCCTGGTCGTAATGAATTGAAAAACAAAATGTTTGTCCGATATGCCACGAACCTTTCTTTTTAGTATATTTGGTACCTACTTACTTATTATTTTAGGGAAATAGATATCTATTTAAACCCTATGTTTCAAAATATTTAATCAGGGTAGTAATTAATAATAAGGGGTATCATCTCGCCAATGTTAAATTGTGTGTGTTTTTTTAGCCACGTTCTTCAGTTAAAGTAGGTATAATTACCAATATTATTTTTTGACAATAAATTTTCTGTAAATATTTTTTTACTAAATGCAAAAACTAAATGTAAAATTAATTACAGTTGGCAGGGGCGGCAAAATATTTCTTGCTCGGGGCAACGAAATCTCTGGAGCCGGCCCTGGTGACTGTATTCTTGACACCCGTGCCCGTTAGTGTGAACAAGTTTTACACTTCTTACCTCCTTTGAACCATGTGGAAAGTGAGAGAGGCAAATGATCACGGATAACTCTAACTCTCAACTCACAGGCCGTCAAGAATACGGGCCCAGTGCCCAAAATTATTCGTTTTCCGGAGCTATTTATGTAAATTATGTAAAGATCTACGTCAGTGTGCAGGGAATCGCGTCCCCGGGAGAGTGTTTTATGCGGGCTCGTTATTTCCCCTAAATACCCCAGAACTTGTAAACTTTACGTAAATCATTAGACAACGAGGCAGAGAAATAAAGGAAATTGTAAACTTATCCACTAATCTAGAACGGCAACGGTGGATAGGACCGCTAGCTTAACGTTAACCTAGCGGTCCTACCGTTGTTTTAATTTTCTGCTAAAACTATAGGAGCTATAATTTTTAGTTTGGGGACCAAATTAGCACCTATAGAGCACCTAATGGTGTTTTTTGATTTTATTGAGGTTGGACCGCCTAGTTTATATAGGTCTATTTTGAACTGTCAAACAATGTTAAGGTTATCGTTATCGGCGAAGTTATCGGGCTTTAAATTGGCACGATCAAAAACTATCTAATATCGCGATTTTTCAGATTTTTTTTAGTCAGTTAAAAGTATATTACACAACAAGCATGTTATAAAGCTCAAAGTAATGGCCCGTTACATGCAAGTTGTGTAGTCACCCACGACCACAGCCACTTATTACTAACTAGCTGAACACCTCGTAGCTTCGTCTACGATTTTACTCATTTTTTTCCCGTTTTTCTTGCTTTAAATGGTCATAACTTTTGTTCACGTGAACCAATTTTGATAAAATAAAGCCTACGTACTCCCCAGGAGTCCAAGGAATGCAGCAGTCTCATCAAAATCAGTCTGGTATTTTTTGCGAGAGGCTGGAAGAAACAGACACACAGACAGTAAATGGATTTTTGTAGTCTATATCGTTTGGTTAGAAGCCCCCACCAAGAATTTAAAAAAAAATTCCATGTACAGATATGGACTTTTTAGAGATTTATTATAGAATATATAAATTTTTCATATCTTTTTAAAAGTGACATAACAAACAAAAACAGAACGTCCAACAGACGATCATAAGGCCGTGTTTTAATGCATAATTATGGAAAGTCCTTGCTCTATCCGAAAAATATTTTTACAATCGCGCTCGTGTTATAGAAAGTTCTTACATTTGCGGAAACACACGTGTTGCCATATTATTGCTAATTGTTAGTGGATAAACTATAAATTTAACTACTCAGTACACACAACGGTATACATACACATATTCTTAGGATATTCCTTAAGATACTCACTCAGAATATTCTAAGATTTTTTATATTATTTTCACATTAATGTCCTGTTGGATAAATTCCAAAAATATTTGATGTTGAAATATTTACTTCGGAACAGTTTGTAAAGAATTTTATCAGAATGTTAATTACACCCAAACAATTCATAATCTTTTAAAGCACATAAATTGCAGATTTAGGGAACGTCTTTACGTAATATTTTTAGAATATCCTTTTGGTAATATTCTTCGAATCTTCTCTAATAGTGAAAAATATTTCATAGTACATAAATTGCACCATAATTTTTAATTTGACCCATTTTAGTATTTTTAGCCGTTAAATATGACACTCCTACAACAATAATTTTTTTAAAGCACATACATTGCATATTTATAGAGGGTCCTTACGGAATATTCTTAGAATATCTTTTTGATAATATTCTTTTAATAGTAAAAGTGGTAAATTTAATAGCCAAAGATTATTCTAGGTTTATTCCTAAAGTAGTTATATAATAATTTTATAGGAAACCGTTTTTCCGCCATATTTTTCTTCGAATAACAACACGTAAAACAAATACAAATCTCCTTCTTTATAACACTTCTACAACTCATAATTTTTTAAACCACATACATTGCATATTTATGGAGGGTTCTTTACAGAATATTCTTATAATATCTTTTTGGCAATATTCTCTTAATAGTAAAAGTGTCAAATATCATTATTTTACACGAGCCATTCTAGTTTTTTCAAGTGTTTTTTTATACTGATTACACAACTCTTTAAACTTGGACGTTTTCCAAATATTCTTAAACATTTTACGCCAAAAAGGCTTCTGCAGCAAATTAAAAAAAAAAAAGTTTTTCCGCCATATTTTCCTTCGAATAACAACACGTAAAACTATGCGGAAACTCCACTATGTAGCGGATTTACCCCTTAAATACAATATTTACGATATCAGAGCTCCTGCTTTTTAACACTCCTAGTTGGAACTCTCCAATAAAATAACTCCTGTGGGCAAAACGGGGAAAACGGCCGAAGTTCCACTTTTAATCCAGGTCAACTACAAGTAATTTCACTGCGGTTTTACGCCACAGTTTCAACAGACAGTAGTCAGGACACTCGGAAAAAAGAAATAGCGCGTTATCTTCAAATTTCTTCCTGTTTCGAAATATTTTGATTTCGACGTTAACTTTTACTATGTCGAAATTATTTTTTTTTCTTTTTTTTTTAACAAACAGAATTACACCGGCGTAACTACGAGGGGACCTGGGGGCCACACCCCCCCCCCAGATCCTTCCAGGCCTCCCCCAGAAAAATATAGCCTAGTAGTTGTCAGTCATATGGCGGGGCTAGAGTAATGTCTGGGAGACATAAGGGCTTACAAGGTTTAGTAAGAGAAGAACATCCTTCAGCAATATACATTTATTGTTTGGCACATAAACTGAAAGTTGTTGACGCATGTACAAAAGTTTCACTAGCAGCTTCTGTCTTTAATACATTAGAGACATTGTATGTGCATTTTTCGCAACCAGGAAATCATGAAAAACTTAAAAAGGTTGCAGATACCTTGGGTATGAAATTTTTGGAAGTATCTAACCTTTCTACTACTCGCTGAGCATGTCGATTTGAAAATTGTAAAGTAGTTTTATTAAACTTTGGGCCGATTAAAATGGCACTAGAAAGTGAAGTATTAGCATGTATTCAAAAAGCCGAGTTTTGCATTTTCCTGCACATTCTATACACTGTTTTATTACGTATCAACGTTTTAAGTCAGTAATTTCAGGGTAAAGATGCTACTCTCGGCAATGTAAATTTAATAATAGATGGTACGCTACAATTTATAGAAGAAACTAGAAACAGCTTTGAAAATATTTATTCTGAAATCCAAGCCGATAAAGTTGATATTTCTTTGGAACCTATCAAAGTATCAAAACGGTTACGGCAAATTGCTGCACAAACTAAGGATTATATAGTGGAAAGCACTCTTGGAGATAGAATTGCCATCAGATGTAAGTTGCTTAGAACACTGGAAAATAAACATTATATAAACAAAAATAATTTTAGGGAGAGGTTTTCAAACTTGCTATTGGCCTAATCGTTAGATGCTTTATTTAAGTTAAACACCAAAGAAAGTCAAGATTTTATTGACAATTACTCTGATAGTAAAAAATATGATTATTTGTAAAAATTTAGAAATAAATTAAAAATCTATCAAAGAGTATATTAGACAATACTTTTGTCCGAACCTCTACAGATTGCTATTTGCTTCCTATTAGTTCTGCTAGTTGTGAACGAAGCTTTTCTGAGATGCGTGGAATAAAAAATTGGACTTGAACTACAATGTGAAAAACCCGATTTTCCAATGTATCAATTATTAATATCGATGTAATTATTTAATTAAAGAAGAGATTACAGCAGACGACGTTTTGGAAATATTTTCACAAAATACAAGGAAGTTGCAGTTAATTTAAGTTAATTTATATTAAACTGCTGAATTGAGTTATATAGAGTTACGGTTCAAAGTTGTTTATACAGCGAGTTAAACATATTAAACAGTTTTGAGAAAAACATCATTGTCTTTTATACCTATCCATCAAGCATTGTTAGCTAGGCCCTCCCCTAGCCCCCCCCCCCAGGTCAGAGAGCTAGTTACGCCGGTGCAGAATTACAACTTTTTTTTATGATAAACATGTATGTAATGTTACAGAGTGATTGTTGTGTCTATATAGGGCGGTAAAATAAGTGGCCAACGAAATTATTTGGGAAACGATGAATTCTGCCTTTTAATTATGGACCTGGCGTTTTATTGTTTTTGTTTTTTTATTTTATACAGTGTTGCCAAAGTGAGAGCCAAGTGTAAAGTTTTTTAGGACAAAATATCCATGCACCTAGCCGGAATTCGAACCCGGGACCTTCCGTGCGGCAGGCTGATGCGCTACCCACTGCACTACGGCGCACAGTGGGCGAAATTTAATTTCTGGGAGGACAAAAATATTCTGAAGTTTATGTTCAGATTTTATGGCGTAATTATGTTATTTTCAATTCAAGTAAACAAGTTCTAATATAAATTAAAGAAAAAATCAATCCTACCATCCTTCTTATGTTATAAATGAGATAGTTTGTGTGTTGATATGTGTTTGTGGTTGTTCCTTGATCACGCAAAAATGGCTAAAGTGATTTGGATAAAATTTAATAAGGAGATAGGGTGTGACCTGCTGAATTAACTTATAGGTTACTTTTTATTTGACATTTTGCTTACTGAGAGCTGTCAAGTGAAATTGTTTTTGGATATTTAAATGAAACATCTGTATATTATGAAAATATCTTAACTAGGCGGAAGGTAAGGGAAGGAAGGGGGGTGGGTGGAAGGGTAAAGAACGAGAGTGGGAGAGGGGCGGGTTAAGTTGGATATAATTCCACATTTTTCATATTCTAAAAAAATATGTTTTTAACAATATCATTTGCCATAAACAAAGTACTATTATATCAAATTCTTTTTATATTAGCTTTCTAGAACCAATAACAAAAAGTTTGCCACGGGGAAGTTTAAAAAGATGCAAATAGGCGCTAATTTTTCGCCTACGAACTTTGTTTTTAGTTTTTTGATCAAGGGTGAATAATAACGCTACAAACCAATAATCACAGAAAGTTTAGACACCTTGTATAAACTTTTATAGCATCTAATTTATTTTGAAATTATGAACAATAAATGAGCTAGCAAAATTTAACTGAAATTTGATAGACATTGTAAGAAAAAAAAACGATTTTCTTTAGTTCTTACTTTATATGATTATGTAACATGGTGCCAAAAATTCTTATATAACTTCGAAAGTCGCAAATAGACGCAAACTATATTTTGCTGCATTAAACAAGAGAATGTTGGCTTTGATTTTACAAAAAATTAAAAATACCTTTTTTTACCTTTTTTTCTTAAACGCCTTCTAAAGTTTGACAATATAAAAAATGTCTTCTTATTTTGTAGCATTTTTTAAAAGTCCCAAAAAATGAGCATATTTAAATAAATTAATATGTTAAGATTATGTAAAATTAACCAGCACACACCTCTACATCTCCCGGCCATAATAATACAGTTAATTTTTGTACTGGAAATCCATAAGAACATTTCAAACTTTATAGAATCTTAAGAAAAAAAAAGAACTCATAATGCAATTTAAATTGACTTGCAAATTTGCGCTTCTTTTTCGTCTCGCCATGACCTACTATGAGAATAATAAATATAATGGTTGAACAACAGGGACATATGTTTTTAAAAAAATTATAAAAAAATACTCTGTGCGGCGGCCGGCTGCCTCTTTATAAAAAATAATCTTCTGCGGTTGAGTCTTATTAAGGAAATAAAAAAAAAAGTTTCTATAACGCTATACTACTATGTTTCCAAGATATTTGGTTACTGAAGTTCGAGTAGTGGGGTCAGAAAGGACATCTAAAAATCGAAAAAATATATTTTTTAATTTATTGCCATAAAAAATGTCCAATTTAATTTTTTTAAACATGCTAAGAGTATTAAATGACATTTTAATTATTTCAAGTAAAAAAAACCACCTTAAAATTTAGAAAACATTTCCCGTATTATGTGAGACTACAAAATTTCGTTTTTTTTTTATTGTGATTTCTAAACAAGACATAACGAAAAAACAATCGCACACTTTGACAGCCTGTATCTCGAAAACAAAGAACTTTTAACCCTCCACGGTATTTGACTTTTTTTTTCTTGTTTTGGCCCCTATCACCGATTAAAATATCTGCACTCATACCTTTTACACACTGTACAGAGTGGGCCAAAAAATATTCTTATGCCGGCTGGAAGTATGAACTTTTTGCAAGGTATAATTATATATTATTATTTATTTAGAAAAAAATTTAAATGTCAAATATCGAAGTTAAAAATAATCTGGAAGGTTTTTCGCCCATCTTCGATTCCAATTTTGCCAATTCAGTAAGACACCTATCTAGACCTATAATAGTTTCAGGGCATAACTACAATGAAAGAACATGTGTAAAATGTGTCTTGGCTACTTTGTTGATGATATGGCTTGTTTTACTGTGTAGTGAAGGCATAAATCTGTTAATCCCCGAGCAATCCATCTTGTTTGTGGGTTTAGACAGAAATTTGCTTGTTGGTACACACAGCCTAGCTTGATAACATTTACGACAATAAACCCGCACTCTACAACTATAGGACTGATTGCTTCACAGTTCGGCGAGACACTTTGCTTTGTTTGCTCAATTGTTTGGCAACCGTTTTCGACTGGAGACGTCTTTGATATTATCTACCATAGAACTGCCACTACAAAAAGCTCTCTTTACAAAAATTAGCAGCATAACCCGATTTTATCTTAGTGAAAGGGCATGTGTAAGTCCGTGGGATTTTTAATGAAGGGGTTTTGTGACTATGTGGGATTGATAGCTCCTTAGTCACACAATCAAGTGTTACCGGGTGTTTTGTTCGCCTCCGTGAAGATGGCGGCCAAAAATCATAAAAAGTACAACTTTCGCAACCGAGGCATGATTATACTCGATTACATATAATTCGAGGACGAGGATTCGAAAAAAATTACTTTCATGGTTATCCGACCTTAAATGACATTGAAAATCGAAAAAAAAAAGAAGATTTTTGCCATTTTCTCTTCAAAAACTCTTTGTAATTCGATGTTTTGTGAAACCAACTTTAAATGTACGTCAAACTATTAGGCATGTATGCCAAATTTGATCTTTAGAGTTTGATGCAGTTTGAAGCTTCATGACCTTGAGAAATACCCCAGTAAAATTAACAAATTGCAAAAATAACATACTAAAGGGCGCTATTCATCAACTATTAAAGCGAAGAGGACCAAATTTGGTAACAAAGATAAGAAGGGCAAGTCCAACAATTTTGTTAAAAACATTTGGTTAAGCTATGGCGCCTTTTAATATGGCGGCTGCTATATCAAAATTGCGAAACATCCACTACACGGATTAATAAACAAGTATAGTCACTGGCTTAATTAGAATTTTTTCTGATTTTTCGACCGCCATTTTGGAAAATGGCATCTAAAACACATGGTCCACAATATGGTATTGTATATCTAACTTCTGCTAACTCTCTTATATGTAATTTAAATGACTTTGCTGGCTAGACAAGTGAGTAGAACATAAAATTCACAGTTCTGAAACCTAATAAAAACAATAGGCATATAGGTCATTTTTACCGGGGCATAGCATAAACATGTAAGGAGGTTTCAAATAAAGTGTTTATTTATGGCTAAGATTTTAATTTCATATCCGGCTCTTAAAGTTTTTGCGTAGTGTTAAATTGGAAAAAACACTACAAAAAGCTGGTTTTTTAATTTTACATGGTATATTCAAGGTCAATCAAGGTCACGCAACAACTAAACTTTTTTTTCATAGCAAGCGGAGATAAGTCAACAAGAATTGATGGCTACCTTGTCATTTTTGCTTTTTACGAAATTGGATAAAATAAAATGTGGTTATAGGTAGAAAATTTGGTATATCAGCCGCCATATTGAAACGCGTCATAGCTGAACCAAATTTTTTAAAAGAAATTGTTGGACTTAACCTTCTTACCTTTGTTACGAAATTTGGTCCTCTTCGCGTAATTAAGTATTTTTCAAGGTCATGAAGCTTCAAACTGCATCAAACTTTAGGGATCCAATTTGGCATACATGCCTAATAGTTTGAGGTACATTTAAAGTTGGTCTGACAAAGCGTCGAATTATTAAGATTTTTTGAAGAGAAAATGGCAAAAATCTTGTTTTTTGCGATTTTCAAGGTCATTTAAGGTCGGATGACCTTGAAGGGGAATCCTTGTCCTCGAATTATATGGAATCGAGTGTAATCATGCCCCGGTTGCGAAAGTAGTATTTTTTATGATTTTTGGCCGCAATCTTGAAGGATGTCGTCATATCAACCCCTTCTACACGGATGCGAACAAAACACCCGGTATCACTTGATTGTCTGACTAATGAGCTATCAATCCCACATAGTCACAAAACTCCTTCATTAAAAATCCCACGGGATAGAAATTAGCGACATATGCCCCTAAACTATCTGTAAGAATATACCCTGCCAGATCCAGCCAAATACTTTTATATCCCTTATATATTTATGACCATTATTAATTATCAAAAAGGATTTGAACACTTATTTCCCTTATGTAGCACCGTACTAATAAACACAACTAGTGCGAAATTTGAGTCTGCGGTTACCATTACCTTTTTTGAGGGAACAATTCACTAGGCAACAAATTGTTTCCTGAACAAAAACTATTTTTTTGGGTTTAAATACACCCAAGTAAAGTCAAAATACCGATTAACGATTTAAGTTGGCTCGCAAAAAAAAACTATATTATTTGTTGCAAAATTTATTGGCATTCAATAAATGAAGATAACATACATACAGAGCGCTTCAGGCTACTGCGAACATAGGCTGGAAGAAGTCCAATTTGCCAGTGTACGTACACGCAGAGACACCGCACACCTATCAGTGGAGCAACCAACACTCAGGCTTGCGATCATCGTTCACGGCTTGCGTTTAGTACGCCTCTAACCACGGTGCAATGTGAAGTGTAGTCCATGAAACCGGAATATGGTCAATAAATACGCAAATTTTGATAACAAGAAAATTCTTGTTTTTTGTCACTGATAAATTAGAGCGTTTTATTTTCAACTGCTCAGATTTATCACTAACAACGTGTTACAATAAAAAAAATAAGGAAAAACAAAATAAAAGCAAGTTCTCAAAATAATACATTCTAAAAACCAAAAAGATTCTCCCAGTCAAAAAATAAATTTGAGCAAATGTTCGAAAAGTCCTCCTTGCTCGGCTAGACAATATCCGAGCCTATTATAAAAACCCCTTCTAACGTTTCCAAGCATGTTAGGGGTGATAGTTTGAAAAGCTTCTTCAATTTTTATCCGAAGTCCTTCCAAATTATTATCCCTTTCATGCCCGTAAACTTTATTTTTGATATAACTCCACAGACAGAAGTCGTTAGGAGCAAGATCGGGTGATCGAGCTGGCCATAAAATAGTTCCCCGTGTACTTATAACCCGATTAGGAAATACATTATCAAGATATTCCCTAACAAGGCCAACAATGTGAGCGGGACAACCATCTTGTTGAAACCATATTTCACCAAATCTAACACCTAATATGCTGCTGCAGTAGATCCAAGTATCTAGGACCATTCAAATTGCCGTCAATAAAAAATGGCCCAATTACGTGTTCCCCTACAATACCCCCCAAACATTTACTTTTTGGAGATACTGTGTTCTTACGTCAAAATACAAATACAAATTTTCCCTCGACCAATATCGAACGTGTGTTGGGTTATGACGATTCAATAATGGAAAAGTGCTTTCATCTGTGAAAAGAATAGATCTCAGAAAGTTTTCATCACGATAAGCCCTTTCCATCATTGTTTCGCAAAATTCCATACGACGATAGTTGTCCTCCGGAAAAATTTAATGCGTTTTTGAATAAGTCTCAATGGTCTGCCTTGATAGTACCATTTGACAATATGCACTTTTTCGGCAACTCCGTAGACATCCATTTTTAGTTTTAAGAACTTACCAATCTGTTTCTCGAGCAAGGCAGAAATAAAACAAAATAAATTTCAAAAAGATAACACTGCAGCGTGCTTCGACACCACCTAGGTCGTACGGCACGGAGAGTAAATTGTACTTGATTGCCCCTATGTTCGCAGTAGCCTGAAGCTAACCATATACTTTTAATTTAACAAAAGAAATTAAATAGCACACTACTGGACACACCGTCCTCGTCACTTACAGCACCACAATTTTCCGGAAAGTAATCCAAATGAGAATCCAAGAAATGCACATGGTACCACAGAGTACCGAACATGGTAGGTGATCCGTGACGTTACGTCCTAGGTTTAGGTAACATAAAAGAAGTTGGGGTAGGTTTTACCAAAAAATTTTTTGCAACCATTTTAAATGCGTTCCAAGTGTCTTTTTCCTTGCCTTGCAGTATGGAATCGAATTGCGTACCTCCGAAAAAAATTTCCTAATCTGGGGACCCCAAATTTTCCCTATTTAATTTTAGCGTCACTGATTCTAGGGAATTTTTCTTTAAAATAACTAAAAGCATGGCCTTCTTTGTCCATGACCTTCACATAATTTTATATGAAGTTGGCGGTAGCAAAATCTTTCCTGGTTGCATTTTTTCCCCGGGTTACACAAAATTCCTAACAATATTATATAAAAATGTAACTAACAATTTTTTTTTTTTAAACACCTTATAAAGTGCAATCGGTATAATAAATCCAGGTGTTATCATTTAATGGTCGAATTTTTCCATACATTAAAGGCAGATAGGGAATTATCATAATTAGGATGGCATTCTACAATTATTTTGTTTATCAGTTAATTACGACCAGGCTTCCAAAATCTGATGAACATTCCAGACACCTACAGACCTGTTTCATCCTTATTAGGAATCAACAGAGACACCAAAATTGCAGATTTCGGTTTTGATGTTATTTGCATTTTTCAAATCGCTATTTTCTTTCTCAGTTTATTCGACAGGTGGCGCACATTCAGGATGAAACAGGTCTGAATTCTCCAATATAGATTTTGGAGGTCTGGTCGTTTGAAGCAAAGCCAAAACGCATGACATTTTTGACTTGTTCATGTCATGTATTAAACGAGGGCCACTTTTGTGGTGCATGCGCTCACGCAACAGCTAATTATAATGGTTGCCTATGTAGAGATGGACGTAAAGATGCGGACACATACGTATATGGATACGTTTAAAAATTGACTTCAAGCGTCTATTATTTTATTTTATTATTATTTATTATAAAACGCTATAACTCTTAACTTGAAGGGACAGACAAAAAAGTTCCGAGTTAAAAAGAGTTTGACTTGCAACAATTTGGAAAGTACAAAAATAAATAAAAGAGTAAAAAGAAAGGTTCGTGGCATATCGGACACACATTTTGCTTTTCAATTCATTACGACCAGGCCTCCAAGATCTAATGGATAGTCCAGAAACCTACAGGCCTGTTTCATCCTTGTTAGGAGTCATCAGGGTAACATAGGACTGTACATACCTGGCGTATGAAGCATAACATAAACAACCACACCCAGCGAATTTAAACAACTTTCGTCGTCAAACAACGCGGGATGTTGGATGGCTATATCGGAATAAAGCGAAAAGCAAAACGTTAAAAGATGCAAATATCAATAAGAATGAAATTAGCGAGCAGGACAAAAAAAAAAGAAACCTGGATTGTTGCTGAGCCTTAATATAGGGCGACGTAGTATAAACTCCAATTGGGGGTGGAGTTGCTGCTAACGTTGTATTTTGAACGGTCTTCTTTCAGTAACCGGTACAGTTTCGCAGGTTTCTTTTTTTTGTCCTGCTCGCAAATTTCATTGTTATTGATATTTGCGTTTTTTAACGTTTTGCTTTTCGCTTTATTCCGATAGGCGGCGCGCTGCATATAGCCATCCAACATCCCGCGTTGTTTGACGACGAAAGTTGTTTAAATTCGCTGGGTGTGGTTGTTTATGTTATGCTTCATACGCCAGGTACAGTCCTATGTTACCCTGATGATTCCTAACAAGGACGAAACAGGCCTGTAGGTTTCTGGACTATCTATTAGATCTTGGAGGCCTGGTCGTAATGAATTGAAAAGCAAAATGGGTGTCCGATATGCCACGAACCTTTCTTTTTATTTATTTTTCACGGACAACAAATTCCCCTTTTTAAATAAAAGAGATTCGAGTTGTAGAGTTTTAACTGTTTATAAGAAATATTTAATACGCAAATAAATTAATTTTTCTACAACGGAGCGAAAAGTACCATGTCGCGCTTCAAAATTAAAGCGCAAGTTGCACTTTTCAGAGGAGCGAGCGGCAGTTTGGTTACTTTGCCGCTCGGCGTGGGACGAAGTAAAAAACCGCTTGCTCCTGCAACTACTTTTCGCCCGGTTGTAGAAAAAATCTCGTGTGTAATTCGAGCGCAAAAGCTTAGCCGCTTTCAAAACATTGCCTCGCGTTGCGCGTCAACTTTTTTCTCAAGAGGCAAAGTATTACCTTGCGCTCTTAATACACAAATTTTATTTATACACGACGTTTCGATCAGTACAATCTCTGATCGTCTTCAGGTTGCATAGTAAGGCCTAGAGAAAAAAAATTAAGAACTAGTTTCGAACTCCTAATATCACCAAAAAGAATTTCGAAAAATCCACTATTGATTTGGATGCGCAATAAAGATCTCTCTAAAAAAGAGAAGATCAAAAGATCTTGGGAGGAAAGGACGAAAATTCAAAATTGTATGAGTGTCCCACAAGTAACACACAAAAGACCAAAGCGAAAGGAGAAACAATTAAACGATGTTTCGCCCGGGGTGACCAGCGTGGGCTCGTCAGTGGATTCACTAGTCACCGTCAATCCAGACATCATTTAACACCATCGCACACTCTGACTTCCAACTCTGAATCACTCACAAATAGACATCGTTCCGCATGGTACTTATTATAAGTCACCTGATACGGGTTCGTCCTGGCGTGTTAATCTTTCCAATAGGAATATGCTCCTAAGACAATTAAAACAAGAAGTTAAACTTCCAAATGAAGTTTCGTTCTTTCCTCCCAAGATCTTTTGATCTTCTCTTTTTTAGATTCTTTTCGGTTGATGTAACTGATTCGGAAGTTTAACTTCTTGTTTTAAAGATCTCTCTGCTCATATAGTCCGCATCAGCTAAGAAGCAACATTGGAAAAATCAGGTCCTTTACACACGCACATATTAGGTACCAAAAGTCAAACAAAGATGGAAATAGTCTTTCTTACCTGATTTCTAGTCGTCTCTAGTCTTCCAAACTGACTGGATTTCAATTGGCCAGTGCCCATTTGCTCTGCGATTTGCTTAAGTAATGAGTAGTAAAGAAATCCATAATTTTTAAGTATTCCCTATATTTTATTCGTTTGCTCTGGCCAGAAAATTTTTTTCAATAGCTAGGGATTAAATCTTGTTATAAGTTCAACCACTGGATGGCGCTGCTTCTCATAAAACCATTATTTGTTGTTCTTATTTATTATTATTATTATAATTATTATTTATTATTATTATAATTATTATTAATTATTCTTTGCGTCAGGTGGATTCTTTAAACGGAACGGTGCTTCTAGCGGGTTAGAATTGTTTACGAGGTATGGCAAAAAAATATTTTTTTAAAAATAGGACACTCTGTATAGTTTCACATTTTTTAATTTAAAAAAAATATAATATATCTTTTTGACAATACCACACACTAATACTCTCTATGGTTTTACGGGGGATATTTGAATGAATATCCAAGTGTTCCATACAGATTTAGATAAAAATATCTTGATTATCGTAAAAGATAGATCCTACTGTGTTGGATTGCTGAAGAGAGAATTGTTTGCAGATTTCAAAAATTGCAAAATATACAGGGTGTCCTATTTTTAAAAAAAATGCCATACCTCGTAAACTAAATGACATGACTAAGGGAAATAAAAATCTCAGTTGGCGTGTTTTTGGATTTTTTTATTCAACCAAAATCTAACCTGCTAGAAGCACCGTTCCATTTAAAGAATCCACCCTGTATATTGGCCTTAAAATCCCCAATGCTAGAAAGATGCCCTCCAGTGGCACATAATCGTAGTGTTCTCAGTATAATTAGTTAATTGAAGAGACAGTTGTATTGTTTCTAAAAAATAAACAGTGATATTTATTTTAATTAAAGTAATAAAACAACAAAAAAACTTGCATAAAAATATGTGACCATAAAAACTTGAAGCCATCATCCATTGGGGCATCATGGAAATTAAATTGAATGTGGGCTTGTCTCTGCATTGACTGGTCCTAATTTGTAAGTCATATAGTCTTACCCGAAATGTCCTCCATCTAACTCCAACTGGTCTTGTAAGAGTGGCAAAATATTTCGAACTGTTGGTTTGGTTAGCCGGAAACGTTGAAAAAATCTAAATCTAAATCTAGATTTAAAAATTCCATTTGCTGAGCAAACCAAATCAGCTACTTAGGACCGATAAGAGATCCTTAGCGCAAAGGAATCCTTAGAGCAAACGCAGAGCAATTGGGCATAAACCCCTCATTTTGAATATAAAATATAAAAAAATCACAGAAATTAGGGTGGTTAAAATTTTTTTAAAGTTGTACAAAATTAGTTCGAAATTATAAGCATTATAAGCAAATCAAAGTTCAAAATTTTTTTGAGGGGGGTGTGGCTTGACATCAACCTGCACCCCCCATTTTGAACATAAAAAACAGGAAAAAGTGTGGTTCAAAATTTTTAAAAGTGGTTCAAAATTAGTTCGAAATAGGTTCGAAATTATAAGCATATCAAAACTCCAATATCTTTCGGGGGGGAACGGTGTTGCTTGACTGACCTCTTTCTTCGGCTACTTTAAAACTTTAGTATATTTTGCGATCCTTTGTCTCACAAAAACGCCACATGTCACGTCACTTTAAAGCTGATCACACACAAAATTGCATAGTGCATAGCATGCTGCATAAAAAGTTCAACCTTATGGAAATATATCTATGTATATGCCATATGGCGGCTCCAAATCCGTCTTTGATTGGTCGAACTGTTATGCTATGTGTTATGCAAGTTTGTGTGTGATCACCCTAAGCTTGACCCAAATATCGGGAATAAAATTTTGTTTATATTTTCTAAACGGCAAATTATCATCGGAGAGACCCATTATTTCCGTGATAATACGGGAGTCCGGTTGAATTATATACCTTAAACCCTCGGACAATTATTAAGTTTTCTACACGGTTCATCTTGAAAACATATCCATAAAACGGCGACTATGCCGGCGTAAATCCTGGCGCAATCCTTGGCAAAGCGACGATAAAGGGGTGGGAAAAAGTAGTTAACTACCTTTTCGTCTCGGACAAAAACTCTCTCAGCAAAAACTATAGGTAAGGACTAGATATACCTAAAAAAGTGCCTGCTCTCATGTTGCCAGAAACACCCGGCGCGCGGCGGGTCCCTATAAAAAACCAGAAACCAAATTTGGCAGAAACACAATTTGTCAGAATTTCAAAGAAAAGAAAATAATTGGTCCGAAAAAAATTGTCTCGAAAATACAATCACTGGAAAATCAAATCGCTAGATAATATATGCATAGAATTAAATTTAAACGAAACATATTTTTATAGAAACACAAAATGTTAGAAAATATTTTTAACGAAAATAATTTGATAGAAACATAATAACGGCGAACCACAAAATTTAAGAACCCCAATTTGGCCGAGAATGATTTGAGCCGATAGCCACGAATTCAATTGCTACGTTGTCAGGCTTACGGCAGGGAAGAGTCGAAGTAAGTTGTGATATTGTATTAATTTACCCCCTTTACATTCTTCAAACACCCCCTACCCCCAAATTTATTCATAATATTGTATTGTCATCGGACCTACATTATAAAAATGAATCGCAAGATTTGATAGACAGTTAGACAGCCAAAACTGTGAAGTTAAATAAAATCGTTTAATAAAAAAAATCCCCGTGTCATCTTCCAAATAGAGAAACTTGTGAACGCCGCAATCCAGGGCCTACGACGCTCTACAAAAACATCATAGATTTGACACCACTGCTTTGCTATTTTTTTGAAAGATCAACAATAGGTGGCATCACTAATATCATTTCGAGTGAGATCGTGCAGTGTTCAGAACACGGTGCGACCACCATATGTGAGAAAAAGTATAACTTATTAGGAATGTAACCATTTATTAATGCTTCTTTAAAAAGTTTTGATGCTCGGGTTCATGCTTCATGGATTGCAATGTCTCGAAATGAAAAAGAATCAAAAGAAAAATCATTATTCGACATCAAAAAAATCAATTTATCGGCCGAATGTTCCATTAGACAAGTGGCCGGTGGCTATGCGGAACCTGAATTCCAATACTCCAATCGAACTCACTTCAGTTTCCTTCGGCCTACTAAATTACGTGACCTTGCCGTTTCAGAATTCCGGCAAAATATTGCTTACACAGAAAAAACCATAACTTTTTTGTCTACAACCGTATCCAAAGGATTTTTTTAAATTGGTGTATTTTTTTCAAAAAATAAAAAAATCCAAAAATTGCTGTTACAGATTTCTGTATTATCGACGAGGCTAAAGAAAAAGCCAGGTAAGATTTTTGACTATTGTTAGCCGAGTTTATTTTATTTCGAAAATGAGAGTCCAGCAAAAAACTGTCTGGATACGGTTGTGAGGAATTCAAAAATAAACATTCCTGCCAAATTTCAACAGATTCCGTTTTCTCGTTTCCGATATTCTGCCCGGTAAAGATTGGCCCAAAAACACCAAAGCAGTGTTGTCAAGTCTATGCCGTTTTTGTCCTTAGGGATCGGGCATATTATTTTTTATCAATTTATGGGTCGGGTGTTTTTCGTTTCTAGAAAATTATTTTCGATACTTTTATAATGCTGATATCTTAAGGTTAAATTAAAATTATATTTGTATCCATTACTTTCGTTTATATTTCGTTTCGGACGTTTTATTTTCTGTTCAATTGTGTTTCGGTTTCTGTAAATTCGGCTATTTTGTGGGTTCCCCACCCGGCTCAGTGGGACAAATCAGCAAGCGCGTGGGGCCATTTTTCATCTCACTTTTTTCCACCACTTTATCGTCGATTTACCAAGGGTTGCGGCAGGATTTACGCCGGCACAGTTGCCGTTTTATTGATATGTTTTCATAATGACCGGGTTCTTAGACTACGACGGCGCGTACGCGAAAAATGGCAAGTGCAGTATGTGTTGTGTGCATTTGTTATGCACCCCGTCCCCCAAATTCGAAAATCTATGAGAGTTCACCGCCGAAATCGAATATTCTGTTATTTCAGCCATGTCATTGTTCAAGCTTTGTTCATTGTTCTACTGTTTTATTTTTGAACTATCCACTGTTGACACCAAAAGCGGAATTTGATTTAGACTGCAGATTTCGGTTTTACGCTCGCCGGGCTTGCCATTTGTACGATTTCACGAGCTTTTCCCTTGTCGTGTGTAAATAGGGTGGCCAAATATTTTTTCTGTCTCACTAAGAATCGAAGTTATAAGGTGAAAGTAAAATCAATAGGTTGGACCAAAAAATCAGAACTTTTTTTAATACCTTCATAAAAAATTCACAGATCTTGCAACACGTGCGAGTATCTTAGGCATATTGAAAATATCAGGTGGTTTTCAAGTTACAGTAACATATCTCGCAGAAGCTTTACTTATCTAAATTGGTTATAAGATAAAAAAGTTATACAAATTTTAAATCAGAAGTATTTAGACCAATGTGATGTCTGTAGGAAGGTGTTAAAAATAAGTGACATCTATACACAAACTATTGAACGCAACCTGTACAAGTAAGCGCGCGTAACAGCGACAAATGCATCAAAACGTCGCGCCGCCGCGCCACCTGCGTGTGCCTACGGTTCATGTGGTATTGGCGAATGCGCAATTAAATTAGCAAAAATTTTCTGATAAATTACGGGTTTTACGAATTCCGGTTTTGATATTGAACGAGTTTGATGAACAATGGTTTGATTAAAAACGGGTCTCATTTCGAATTTGTTATAGAATGAGTTGGAAAAAATAAGGTTCGGATAAAAAATTGGTTAACGAATTGCGGTTCCTATAGTGAATGATTTTATAATTGGACTTTCTTTTATTTGACGGGTTTGATTTTGCACATTCTGCACACCGTGGGCGTCCGTTCAAAAAGAAAAATTTTTTGGACCACTCTATATTATTGGAATAAATAAGGAACCCTGTTTTATGTAATTCAAATTTAATGCGAAAAAATAATAGTAGGATATTCCCTAGATAGTTCAGGAGTAAAATGAAGTATTTATTAAAACAAGCGTCGTATAAAAGCTGTCAAAATAAAAAAAAACATTATGTAAGTGTGGAAAAAGCAAAACCTCTAAGTTCGATAACGTTGCGAGTTTGCCTAGCTACATTAGGATATTTTTGTCTGTTGCTGAATGCAGCATTTCTGGCAAAACAAATAATGCTTGTTTGTAAAGCTTTGTTGTCGTAATAAAATCGAGAATAGCTTTTAATGGCTATTTTATGTCACTTGCTTTTCGCCAGTGTTAAGCGACAAGCGGGAATTACTATTTGCCGTTGTCATTGAAATGCGAAAATCAGCTAGATTTCCCGTTGAATCCATCTCCGTTTTTCACCACAATTCTTAACTGCCGTTTGGTACACACTTTAAATGGGCGAAAGTTTTTTAAACCATGGTCTTACACAGAGATCATTGTCTTCAGTAAATTTTTTTAAATAACATTCCCTCATTTTTTTAACTACTTTAATTTTTTTTTTAAATGGCATTTGCCATGCCCAAAACTATTTTTAGTACAGCTTAGCTGCGAGTTATACACACGGTTTTTTTTCAGGATTTTTTTTATACTTTTATCAAATATCTTTTAAAAAACCTAAACTTATGCTAAAGTGCTTTCAAAATCCCAAATATCTCGGTAACTACTGAAACTTTCTTGGCGTGCAATAAGTCATTTTTCATTAAATTGAATGCCGTTTTCTTTAACTATATAATAATTTAATTAGTAAACAAAACACATATATTTCCCACGTAAAGTATGTATTAACTGGATCGGTAAAAACTTCTGCATACGCTAAAAAAAATTAATGTTCTGCTGACATCCATTCAACGAATTTCTTGTAAACTAACTAGCCATTCATTTTTAATTACGACCCATGTAGCCCAGTTCATAACTTACCAAAACAACTAATATTTGGCGTTACGCTTATTTTAAGTACGCTCCTGTTTATATTAACAACACCTCTTCCGTTTTTTTACATTTTTGGCGATACGTATCGCTTGTCACTTTAAAGCAACTAAAATTATTGTACATATATAAGGGATTTTTGTTTTCATGGTTAATTTTAAACGCGGTAGTAGCACGGCCTTGGTAGTCATAACTGTAATACGCTGTTTCATATTTGACGTAATTTTAAGTACGCTCCTGTATCCCACCCAGTCTTCCAAAATAAAGGTAGCTAAAATAATATCATGTTTAGCCCACGGCACTACATCGCTTTAGTTTTCCTTCATTTTTTTTAAATTTTTCTGTGCTCCTCTGCAGCCCAGCCTTTTTTCTTCACTTCAAAATGGATTCTTAACAGACATTTCGTGAGCTAAGGAATTTATCACCCCGTATTTAATAAAAAAAAATCATCGTAAGAACGATTCACCATACAAACTGCAATTCGTCAAACCAATTTTTTATCGGAACCTTATTTCATGAAACCCATTCAATAACAAATTCGACATTTAACAGACCAGTTTTTAATCGAACCATTGTTCAAACTCATTCAATATAAAACTCGTAATTGGTAAAACCCATTTTTAATAAAACCCGGAATTTGTCAAACCATTATTTATCAAAACCGGATTTTGTCAAACTCGTTGTTTATCAGAAAATATTTGCTAAATGGATAGCGCATTCGCCAATAATACTTACATGAAGTGAAGGCCTACACGAGGGTGGCGCGGCGTCACGGCGTTTCGATGCATTTGTCGTTCTATAAAAGTATTCACAGGTACTGCTCAATACTTTATGTATAGATGTCGCCACCTGCGTGTCCGCCTCCGGTTCATGTAAGTATTATTGGAGAATGCGCTATCAATTTAGCAAATATTTTCTTATAAACAACAAGTTTGACGAAATCCGGTTCTGATAAATAATGGTTTGACAAAATCCGGATTTTATTAAAAATGGGTTTTACAAATTATGAGTTTGTTATTGAAATAAGGTTCGGATAAAAAAATTGGTTTGACGATTTGCCGGTTTTATAGTGAATGATTTTATGAACTTTATTTTATTTAACGGGTTTGATTTTGCACATTCTGATAAAACGTGGGCGTCCACTGACAGAGAAAAAAAAATTATAACCTGCTGAAAAGTACAGGATTCTGTAGGTGTCTGGATTCTCCATTATACATTGGAGGCCTGGTCGTAATGAAGTGAGAAACAAAAACGCTTTGTCCGATATGCCACGAGTGTTACTTTAATTTATATTTGCGGACACGAGATTTACTCTGTTGTTTAAAAAAAAAATAATCTCTGCTCTTGATGAAGTAAGGCTAAAAATAAAGCCCCTTTCCCCTTGCTCAGGTGGCAAACACATGGTTTAGGATTTTTCGAATGTCGAGGGATATAATAAAGGCTAAATCCTAATGGAAGGGAAGGATTTGAGCGGGGACGCTGCCTCAAATTAGGCCTTAATTAAATGCCGTTAAAGTTCGAAACTTTGGATTTTGAGGCGATTTCTCATGTTGATTTATGTTCGCTAAAATCTGGTCCG
Source organism: Oxystoma pomonae (assembly GCA_963921995.1). Taxonomy (NCBI): domain Eukaryota; kingdom Metazoa; phylum Arthropoda; class Insecta; order Coleoptera; family Brentidae; genus Oxystoma; species Oxystoma pomonae. Next base: position 15,290,830 of record OY998173.1, read on the forward strand.
CAAGGTGTTTTCCGAACTGTGGAGTTTCGAAAACTTTTAAGATAATATCGATAATAATTAATTCGGGATGTTATGCTGCTTATAATTTGAATATACAGGAATTCGACATAAGCTTGACGACTCTGTTTCGGATTTTAAGGGGATGAAAATGGGCCAATTAAAGACTTACTTAAAAGCTTAAAAATTTAGTTCAAAACCATGCGCGATATTTCTGAATGGAAAATGGTATTTTTTTATAAATTAGGACAATGGTTTCCAAGTACATTTTTAGTCTTATTTTAAATATTTTTACCGTATTGTGAAATAAATAATTGTTGAAAGTTTAAAAGCAGCATTCAAGGCCCGGGATCTTCCAGTAAGATTTGACGATTTCAAGAATAAGGACTTTTAAAAAATAAGGGAACCGAGAAATGAACCGATCTCGAAATTTTGTACACCACCTGGAAAAAATGGCTCATATTCCAGGTCCTGAGAGTACCCGACAGGACCTGAAATATAGGCATTTTTTCAGTTAGGACCCCACAAAACCTATAATAGCGACCCGTGTTTCGGCTTTATACACGCTGGCAACATCACTTGTGCGGTTGCTGGGATGAGTTGTTTTATTATTAACAGGGTCACTGCACTAGACGATATTTGCTGACTTCTGTCAGTTTGATTTACAATTTAGTGAAATGTGCCTTTTAAAACTAAAAAACCAAAGTAGGTAGAACATTTTAACCATGGAAACTATCTTCCCTTTTAATTTGAGTATTTTCTAAGTTTCTTCTCTCACTTTTTAAACAACACAACTCCGTTATGGGCTTCAACATGCGCGAATTGTCCCAAACCCGATGGCAGCCATTGTGATACTCGGGACGGAAAACAGATTAGTCATGGAGTAACTAAATATGTGACATTTTAAAAAAGAATTTTAAAGATATTAAAATTTAATTTTTTGTTCAATTCTGTCCAGTTTTTTTAAAACTAGAACTTCAATAAACAGAAAATTATCATAATAGGGAAATTTTGGAACGCTTCAAATTTTGACAACTTTGACAGCCGCTGTGGTAGTGTTTTTGGAACACATTAAAAACAGTCACTTGTAAAAAATGAGATGAGAAAAAATAATAAATTTTGCTTCATTTTACAAACTAAGTATTTTATATGTTGAAACCTGGTAATATTTTATTATTTTTAAAATAAATTGCGCCAAAATTCTCTAAAATAAACCAGAAAAATAACCACAACCACAACGAAATGCATTTGTAGCTTACAACAGTGGTAGTGGTTAACTACCACAACGGAATGGCGTTTAGCTATTGCGCAGACGCAGTAATTACCACAACCACTACGAAGTGTCAAATAAGCGTTCCAAAATATCCCTAATTACTGTCCAAAAAATAATGGTCAAGAACACGCCATGTTAAGGGCTCTGGCGCCATCTATACCAAAACACACGAATTAACAGCCTGCACATGCTATGCTTTGCCTAAACGGCTAATTTCAATAACCTTAAATGGATTTTTCCACACAAAACAAAATGTAAACAAACATATTTAACATTGTGTGGTAAAGAGCAAAGCAAACACAAAAAATAAACATGTAATAAGTCAAAAAGTAAGTTTGGTTAGTTGACAAAAAAAAGATTTGACAATTTTATTCCATGCCCTGTCTCAAAATGGCTGCGTCCCACGAAATCTGGATGCGCAATGGTCCAATGCTCATTCTAAAATCTCAAACATCTTTGTCTGAAAGTCGGTTTGATATAAAAATAGCCGCCATTTGAATCGCCCTCCTGCCAAGCCCTGTAGCTTTTACAATGACATCTAGATTAACGCTTTTAGAATATAGTGCGATAAATGAATAATCCGGCCGATTTTTGCCGGTTTTAATTTCCGGTGGGTCTAACGTTTCTCACGTTCGTAAATGGCAAAAATTGAAAAAAGATGCGGATGGGCCATATTTTTGCGCTGTCAAACAGTGGACCGATTTCCTGCTAGGCTCGTATTCCCACTGAAATGAGAGAGGAATAGAACGATTTTCATGTCTGTATCCAAATTTTAGCATACACCGTCCATGCGTGCCGCCATTTTTATGATAGCTTCCCCTGAAATTCTCCTTCTTTTCATCCTTTACCTGTAGTTCGGTTGCTGGCTTCACTCACGCACGTTTTCGCTTGTTCTGGTTTCGGTTACAGAAGGGCAATTCCATGATAACTGAAGGGACAAACTTTTCATTTAAATTAGCATTACGTTTGTTTGAAAGACAATGATGTATTTGAAATCAACTCTGTTTTTCGGACTTCCATTGTCTATATTTTATTTATAAACGACGTTTCTATCAGAGATTGGACTTGGTTTACTGAGAACACCCTGATTCTGCCCAATGAAGGCAGCTTCAAGGAATTTTCGTTTCTTCCAGTGTGACTCCTTGTGCAAAACCTTTGCTTCTGTCCACTTCATTCGGTGTTGTTTTGACCATGCGTGTTCGGCGATTCCTGATTTCCTAGTTTCACCTCTTTGGGTATTCGGCTGATGTTCTTTAAGCCTAACAGATAGTGGTCTTTTTGTTTCACCTATGTATGATTCACCACACTCACAAGAAACTTGGTAAATGCATTCCTTATTTTGTTTGTTCTCCGGTTTTGTTTTACTAAGACGGCTTCGAATTGTACTATTAGATTTAAAAGCTGTTTTAATATTAAAGTTGTTCGCTACTCTTCGAATTTTCTCTGATACTCCTTTAATGTATGGAATTGTAAGGAATGCATTTGCCTGGTTTTGGTCTTGTACTCTCTGTCCTGTTTGATGAAATTTAAAAATAGTATCTGTTATACGTTTAAGGCTGTAACCATTCTGCTGCAGATCCTTCTTAATGTTTCTTATTTCGATTTCCAAGTCATGAGAATTGTTACTAATTTGAACGGCTCTATTATACAAAGTTATTATTATGCCTCGTTTGGTTGTAGCAGAATGATTTGAACGATGATTTAAATATTGTCCTGTGTGAGTGGGTTTACGATAGACTGTTGTTCTGATGTCGCTTTCTACTCGTTTCACAAGTACATCAAGAAAAGGAATTTGACATTATTTAGCATTACGTCTTATGGAAAAACGGTTTTTTTTTACCCTACACCGGCCATATTGGATCGGCCATATTATTTTTGTTACAGTTCCCTATTCGGCCATCATGCTCTGAAGTTAGCACGCCGATGACCTTGTTTGCGCTTAGGCTCTCAATTATTTTTGACGTTTTCCACTTTGACGATCTGGTTGTTCTGATCGATAATTGTTTAAATTTTTGTGATTACTTACCTTTCCGACACCCATTGAAAAACTGAGTTTGATGTGTATTCGGTGTAAGTGCTGTATTAACTGTTAAAGTAAATTAAATGTCAAAGTTAAAAACAAAAAAAAACAAAAAAAGTGGTACAACAAGTATTACAGGTTATGAACCTGCGCTAGCCAGAAACCATCACTTGGTTGGTTGACTGTAATCTTGGGCGGCTCGCGAAAAAAACGGTCGTATTTATTCTAAAGTTTAAACGTTAAGCACCAGTGACGTTATGAGGACTTACGAAGGTTTTTTTAAGGGGAAATATTTTGAAGCGAAGGATAAAGAAGCAGAAAAAAAATGTTGCAAGAAAACTTTTCGGTAATTTAAAGGTCCCAAAAATATGATATGATATGATACTCACTTAATCAGAGTGCACTTTCATGAATGCTTTGTATATGTAGCATTCTGCATTACTTTAATTTTAATCTTGTGTTTAGGGTTTTTATGTTGGGTTTGGGTTTTTATGCTGAGTTTGTGTTTAGAGTTTTTATGTTGGGTTGGGTTTTAAACGGAGAATTGGGAATAAACACTATGTACTGCATGCTATTTTGTCCTAATAGCACTTTTTTTAATGGTATACAGTTTAAGTATACCATTATAAAAAGTGGTAATAATATTTAATGGCGCCGAGTCGGCTGCACCGAGTCAACCGCGCCGAGTTGGCGGCGCAGAGTCGGCCGCGCCGAGTTTTCCTAGAATCTCTTTAAACGATGTCTTGCTCCGCAAAGAGGTGCAAGAACGTAATAAGACGTCGGTTATTGGACGAGAATATTTCATTTCATACGTAAGTTGCGTTATTTTTTTGTTACTAACCTGCAGAAAAATTAAAAAAAAAAACAAGCTTTTACTAAATGCACTCAAAGTAGAAAATAATTTTTTATCTTTCTTATACCATAATAAAAGCGATGGGCGCAAACTAAATATTTTAACTTTAGGTATCGTATATCGGAAAAAGTTGTGTTACTCTATAACCTAAGGAAGTTTTCAAGCTTGGCAAGCACGGCAATCTCACCCGTTCTCAGCTTCTTTAGATGAAAGCCTTAAAAATATATAAAAAAATTATTTTCTATTTTTGAGTGCATTTAATAAAAGCTTGTGTTCTTTAAAAGTTTTTATTTTAATAAAAGTTTATTTTTTAATTTTTAGATTTTTTCCAAAATCCTCCATTTTGAATCCGCCATATTGAAACTTTCAAATCTGATCAAAAATTCATATCCCCTTCCCGAAAAACTCCTGTATGCCAATTTTGATTTAAATCGAACAAACTAAATCTTTTTCCCCCTCTACTTCCCTCGTTAGAGCGAGGTGGGTACCTAAGAATACCATATTATTGTATTTTTACCGGGACTATAAACGCATACCAAACTTGAACACAATCGGATGTGGATAAGTCAGTTAAAATTGGTTAGCAAAACATGACCGAAAATCGTTCATCTTGAATCCGCTATATTGAATTTTCAAAATCTGATCCAAAATTTGTATTCCTTATGCCCGTATACCAATTTTGGTTAAAATCGGACAAACTTAGGTTTTTCCCCCTCCATTCCCCTCGTAGGGGGGAGGGGTGCCCAATGACATATTATTGTATTGTCACCGGAACTATAAACGATGACCAAAAATCGTCCATCTTGAATGCGCCATATTGAATTTTCAAAATCTGATTAGAAATTCGTTATCTCCATCCCCAAGTGCCCCAACACACCTAATTTCAACGTACCCCCTTCACTCCCTTAAGCATACCAAACTTGAAGCCGATCGGATGTCGGGAAGTTGGTCAAAATTAAGTTGCAAGATCGCACCCGAACAAACATATCTAGTGACATATAGGTACATTGCAAGTTAAATAAAAGCTTGTAAAAAAATAAACATTAAAGTAATTTGAACTTTTAAAAAAAAGTAAGGTTAGGTTGCCGATTATGACAACAAATCTCAACCCTGGCGTCCTATCTGCGCGAAAGAAAAAATACTGATTCTCAATTTTTGAATTCCCTGACTTTTCCAGGTTTTCCCTGACCAAAAATAAAAAAATCTAGGTCATTTTAGAACAAACAATTTTTATTTAAATGAGTGCGCAGCTTTTTTGTGTTGCTAAAATCATGTCATAAATATGACGAACTTAGAAAGCTGTGGCATTAAACTAAAATTGTAATAACCAATGATGTTATCGCGCCGCCGGCAAAAATTTTTTCAAATTTAGGAAGGAAATTTCTTAAATTTTGATATTTTTTACGTTTTTTGCAAAATCAAGAAAAAGAAAAACAAACAATGAAGAACAAAAGAAAAAATACTGTTCGCATTATATGAAAAACAGAGTGAGGAAAGCATAAAAGATAAAAACCATACTGTAAAAATTCCCTGATTTCCATGACTTGAGACTCGTTCCCTGACTTTTCCAGGTCACTTTTTCAATTCCCTGACTTTCCTAGGTTTCCCTGACCAGTTTCAACCCTGTTATCTATTCCCCTCTCCCATATCTATGGTATATCCGCGCCCTACCTCGGCTAACGACCATCTCTCTAGCCTAGATGCGATTTGAAAAATGTTCCATTTCGCGTAGATTCATTCCGCGATATGGGTTTCCTATTTTGGTCGGTTTCGTTTTTTGCACCGGCTAGGCGATACGTCTCGACACGTAGCGCCAGGCAGACAGAAAATAATCATATCGAACTACATTTATTTTCACTTATTCAATTACCAAGTTTACACGTACCTATATATATAACACTTTCTCAGCTCGAAACTGAAAATACGGTTTTAATGAATGTTATATATAATCATTGTCTGATTCGTTCGAGCTAGGGCAGTCACGCTCTTTTTAGGCAGGGACACAACCCTCTCAAATGAAGTAGGCCTTTTTAACTATTTTACAAACAAAATGCCGTATGTCTGAGACATGCAGTAGACGTCCATATTTGATCAATCTTTGATTGCGAGTGCGAAAACATGTGCCACAGTTACTTCCGCCTGTTTCCCGCAACCGCCCCTACCTCATATTTGGAGCTTTATAACACCGGTTTCCAACCAGTTATTAAACTATGATTTAAAGATCGCGAATATTCGGTCCCTTCCGTGTGACCTTTTCTATAAAGCTCAGACTCCCGTAACACCCAATGTCGTGCCGCTCATGTTGCTATCTCTTTTTTTTATATGGCAAGTCACTAACAGCGGCGGCGTAGCGTGACTTAACGGGCGGGGAAGGGGGTCGAAGGCTCAAAAGGGCGCCACGGTTATTGTTATCTACCTGATTTCAATTTTTGAATTCCAATACCCAAATTAAATTATGATCAGCAAACGTCGATATCTAACACATTTTAAGAGGCCCAGCTGCTGGTTGTGAAAACATAACCCCAAAAACCACAACGAAAAAATTTTATCAGCTACAAGAAAACAGCAGAATTGTGGGGGTTCGCTTGTTTTTAGCAATACCCGTGGCGTAATTTTACATTAAAATTTCCTTCCCAGTTGAATTTTGACTCTCTACGTGTAAAATTTCACACTTCTTGATTGCATATATAATACTAGCTGTAACCAAACTACCAAATGTTTTGTTAACCACTTTTTCATGTATGAATTTATACTACCTAAAAGAACCGAATAGAAATTTTGGAACTAATCCACTCCTTTTTCGACACCATCGTATAAAAAGCGTCTCCACGACCTATCAGGAACATGGTTGCGACATGGCAGTGTAGTATTTGGTTCATAACTTTGAAGTCGTGGCAACGTAATAATAACCGGAAAATTGTTCCCCATTTAGGGAATTACTACGTCGCGGTATGGTATACAGGCTCGCAGCGGGGACAAGTTGCGGTTACTTTCAGGTAATTATATGTGGTTCCGGTTACGTCGTGACAACTTTAAATGTTAGTTGGGAATGATATAGTCACTTTTTCACTTTGGATTAAATTTTAACTTAAGACTTAAGTGATTGCTGTATTTGTTTAAAAATCAAAGTGAGAAAAAGAAAGATTTTAACATAAGTGGCACTTAGAACTTAAGTGGAAGGTGAGAAAGTGGCCCATAATGCATTCAAATAATACCTTAACCTTACTTTAAATTATTAAAGGTATAATTTATATTATTATTATTATTTTTTGGATGTATTTTTTGTTTTCGGCTCTTTTAGATTCGAATGTACCTGTTTTATCAAAAAATAGTTAAAGTGTGGACCATTTTCTACAATGCAGTAGTAGAGTGTTGGGCAAAAGCTTTCCGAACATTTTCTTTCAGTGTAGCTATTCTTGAAATCAGAGAGAAAAAAATTATTTTCCTGAAACGCACAGATCCTATTGGTCGACGACGCCGATTCCCCTGAAAATGACACTAATTACATGACTTTTGATGAAATTTGTTTCTACTGGTCTTTAGTGAGAGAAATGAAAGACACCAATTTCTAGTTTTAATTATCCCATAGAAAATAAAAATATCCTTTGGGTTTGAAATTACACAGAAACAAAAATTATTTCAAACCAAGAGAAATGAAATTGTCTATATTTTATTTATACACGACGTTTCGATCAGTACAATCTCTGATCGTCTTCAGATGCAAACTACAACCAATTCCTAAGGCTACGCTTACTGTGAGAAATCACTCAAACTTAAAGTTTAAGAAGTTGGCTCCGCCCAAGGAGGGGCTTCCAAATATTTGTAATTTCAACACTTGGTTTACTGAAAATACCCTAATTCTGTCCAATAAATGCAGCTTCAAGGACCAGTGTGACTCCTCTTATTATAACAATCACTTATTTTACTTTAAGATGAGCCGCACACACTCCCGAGAGTTTGAATGAGATTCGAGATTTAGTTCGATTTAAGATCAATCTTATTCCCATATAAACGCAGTATAGGTAAATCTAATGTTTTTTTTAGAACGCCTTAAAGATTAACTTGTAATTTAACATTCAAATGAGCACACGGTGAGAACTTCCGGGAAACATACGGCTCCTTCTTTCACGTCGCCGCGATATCTTCTTTATTTCTTAACAGGGAATTTAAATAGCAAAAACCAGTTAAATAAGATAAACGCCTTTTATTTATACCTTAAAAACGTTTCCTACAAGGTTCTGCAAAATTGGCAACGATTGCCATTTGTAATTTTTTTTCTTTTATATCTGGGGAGAAACAATTGCCTTTTAAAGGGCAATAAAGTATTTAATCAGAAATATGTGAAAAACTACTAAAACCACTTGTCTAGATAACCAGTGGCGCACCGAAAGGGTGGGGGGGGGTCGGGGTTAAAACCGAGAAGCCTGGTGACAATTGACAGCCAAATAACAGCAGAAATAAAATATATAGGAAATAAAATACAAGAGCCCAGGACTTTCAATTTTAACTAAAATCTTTAAAAAACCATAAATTGCCAAATTTTCGCCTGCGCTGCAGCTTTCATTTTTACGATTTCGTGTCGAAATGGTCTTTTGAATGTAATTTTATCAGAACATTTTGCTTGCGATTTGGTGTCAAAAAATTTTCGCCTGCGCATTTTTGCAAACAAATTAAAGGTAAATAAACAACTCAAATTCCCAAAACCCCATCAATATTTACGATTTTAGTTTCATTTTAAATCCAAAATTGTATTTTAAGTGTTATGTTCTCAAAAAATGCATGATTTCATCAAATTATGGGTAAATAAACAATTCTAAATTTGGTTAACACCCCCCCCCTCTCTCCTTCCTTTACATTGAAGTCCAGATCCGCGCTTGTAAGCACCTGTTTCCTTGTATCAATTATGGTCATATTTTTACTTCAAATTAAGTTTTTTTTATTATTTATCCCCCCCCCCAATTCAATTTCTAGGTGCGCCACTGAGATAACACATTATATCAATTTTCTTAAGGTGTTTTTGGGTCCGCTGAATAAAAATTTTGGAGGTAATATGGAAAGTGGGGTAAGTTCCCACCCTGCCAGCCAGTTTACACAATCCACTACTATTTTACCACGTTTTTATCAGCTCTCTTTTCTGGTGTGTCTGTCTGTTCGCTACAAATCTTGCAATTGATTTTAAACTAACTTAGATATTATAGAAAAATTTATATACGGGTGAGAATACAATATTTAAAAAAACTTCTTCGGGGGTATATATATTTGAAAATTCAAAAAGTTCATCACTTTTGAATCAAAGACGCTACGAATATGCAGTCTTTAATTTTGACTTGCACTAAAAATTTCCTAATCTTGGAGAAAAAAAAACAACGTTGGTGGGGGGACGATCAAGGGAGTAGAGGGGGTTGGTATATCTTAAAATTTGTAACTTTTGAACCAAAGGTGCTACAAATATGCAGTTTTCAGATTTAAGTGTCAATAAATATTTCCTAATTTTAAAGGAAATAAATACGAGCGTGGAAGAGAGTAAGGGGGTAAGAGGTTAAGTGGGGGGTTAATATATTCGGGTCGTTTTTCATGCGTGAGACTCAAAAGAGGCATCAAATGGTGCGATATGGATTTACCTAGGCAAATCTATGTTAGATCGCGTTATGCATTTTTTGAGTCAGGGTTGCCGCATGGAAAATTCATAGGTAAGTCATAGTCATACAGTAGGAATTTGGCAGAGTACCCATTTTATCTTAGTATGGGGCGAATTTTCAGCAAAGTTTTATCGAGAAATTGTCCGATTTTTAGCTCTATTACTGCGGTATGAGTGCAGCTTTATGGCCTTGCTGGATGTCTATTGGCCAATGTATATTTATTTCCCATTCAACGGATTTATAAATAAAATTCTGCTTACATCGGGCGATTTTCAGAGAGAGTTATTACCCATTTGAGACGTGCTTTATGTTTTTGGCGCAGGCACTCGACTCAAGGGTTCTTTTAGTTGTCAAGATCAATATCACCAGATTCTTAAGGCCGCATTGTACTATTGTCTTTTTAGTTCTTCCCAGTGAAAGCGTCGTTTTACTTAGTTAATCTTCAGTTCTGATTAATAATTTTTAAAAAATTAAAAATTCAAGACAGTTGTTAAGCTTGTTAAGCAATGTCTTAGGACCAATTTCAACATTTACACGCAGAAATTAAATGGAACTGTCTTGTCAAAAAATTTTATTGTTTTAAAAAAATTTAATTTGGAAGGAAGTGTTGGTATCTATACAGAAACATTTTTAGCCACCACTACTTTATATTTACTTTTTATTACAATAAAAAAAAATAACAAATGTACTTTTTTTAAGTTTAAATTTCAAGGGTGTCCATGTAAGGTCACCGACTGAAGAAACGCTACTATGAAAATCAATGATGTGTCATCCATCAGCCGCCCTCGGCTTATAGTACAAAAATGGTGACCTGTCAGTGCACGTAGGGTCGTTACTGGGGACCGTCCATAAATTACGTAACACTCGAGGGGGGAGGGGGGGGGGGGTTTGAAAGTGTGACCAAGTGTTACGAGCGGGGGAGGGGTGGGTCATGGAAGTGTTATGTAACACTTCGTGCTTGTCCATAAGTGATGGTTTTTTCACACTTTTGTTCAATTTTGAAATTTACTTATAACCTTCTTTTTGGTTGCCAACTATTTTTTGTCCTTCTCCAGGGGTGGGGGAGTTGGCAAAGTGTTACGTAATTTTAGGGAGGGGGTCCACTGAAGTGTTACGAAGTGTTACATGCGGGGAGGGAGGTGTGAAAAATTGCCAAAAAAGGTGTTACATAATTTATGGACGGCCCCTAACGCAGAATCGCTTAAATATCTAAAAAAGCCTTTTTTAAACGTCAAGAAATAGTAAGCTCTTTTTACGATAAGTCTCAGAAAATCTAATTAAGAGCCATTGAACTATCATTCACTTCACATTCCAATAAATCCTCCTCCAGATGCAGCTCGCGAAATGGAAGAAAAAAACTACCTACCTTAGTAGTGGGTATAGAATCCCATTTCATTTTATTGCTCGTAAAACATGATTAGGTTTTGCACGAAACTTAATTGATTTCTTGCTTTCTGGTTTTGCTCGATTGGAAACTGGATATTGGACACCCGTAAAATCACGTAAACCTAGTCCAAGCTATTTCGTATAGTCTCCCGCAAACCACTATACACAGCCTATCAACGATACAGAGGCGTTTTGGAGTATTTAGAGTACGAATTTAAAAAAATTTTATTGAAAAAAACTTCTAAAGAACAAGCTTTTAGTAAAAGTGGAAAATAATTTTTAGATTTGTACCCTTAATCGTCCATTTCCAAACTAAATCTTTTTCCGCTCCACATACCATATAATTGTATTTTCACGCATACCAAATCTGAACAAAATCGTCTATCTTGAATCCGCCATAATGAATTTTCAAAATCTGATCAAAAATTCGTATTCCTTATCCCCCAAAGCCCCCGTCTACCAATTTTGGTTGAAATCGAACTAACTTAGGTGTTTTCCCCCCTCCACTCCCCTCGTAGGGGGGAGGGGTACCTAATAATGACATATTATTGTATGGTCACCGGAACTATAAATTCATGCCAAATTTGAAGGCAATCGGATGTGAATAAGTTAGTTAAAATTGATTAGCAAAAGATGATCAAAAATCGTCCATCTTGAATCCGCCATATTCAATTTTCAAAATCTGATTAAAAATTCGTTAACTCCATCCCCAAGTGCCCCAACACACCAAACTTCAACCCCTTCGAGTAGGGGGGAGCTGTCAATTTCATCACACTATTCTTGTGTTGTCACCGACCGCAACTATATAAGCATGCCAAATTTGAAGCCGATCGGATGTCGGGAAGTTGGTCAAAATTAAGTTGCAAGATTCCACCCGAACAAACATATCTAGTTACATACAAGGTACATTGCAAGTTAAATAAAAGCTTGTAAAAAATGATGCCAGCAGGCATGTATAAACATCCATAAAATCTTTAAAAGAATTTTTTTTTTTAATTGCAATCCCCCCTCCTACCCTCTTGCCAACCCTCCACCCCTTTTTGACCCAAATAACTCATTTTTAGTCAATATAAAAAAAAATTGCCGATCCTCCATACCATGTATGAATGGATGGCTAAAAACCCTCGAAAACGTCAATTTCTTACTCAAAGGGACACTTTTTGACTATATTGGATTTTGCATAGGACATACCTCTTTCGAGTTTAAATAGGAAAAGGGATACCATATTTTAAAACGGCGATTGTTTTTCAAAATATTCTCTTTCAAAGTTGCACGGGTCCATGCAAAAATCGTTTTTCTACGAAAGTATTATATTTTTTAAGAAATCCCAAAACAGGTCGATTTTCTTTTCAGTAAGAGAGCACATTTCATTATTCGATTTCCTCTGTCCCCCTTAAATAACAAAGTAACTTGTGCGGTTCTTTCAAAATCGTACTTCAAATATTCGGAAACACCATTGTTTTGTTTTCTTTGATAAACCTTGTATTGTTTTTTTTTTTTGGTAGACGAAACATTAACCGAAACTGCATCTTAATAGGTAGTTGTTTTTTTACTTGAGCTTTAATTTTCTTTCAAGTATAATTAGTTTTTCTGACGTCAACGGTCATCTTGGATTCTTTTACAATGGTATCTTAACATAAAATTTTGACCGGTACTAAAAATTGTTCAAATATGAAAAACCAAACGCTTTTTTAGATACACCCTATAACACGTTCATTCACCTTAGATCATCAAATATTAATATACTGTTGCGAAGATACGGCCAATATACCTTTTTATTGCTTTGCTGACTTTATTTAACAGTTGACGATCGCGATAAAATAATATCCAACAGTCGGAAAATCTATATAATTGAAAAAACATTATAGTGAATTATTGTTGGAAACAAGATAAAAAATATTTATTAAAAAACCCTTTTAAAGAACAAGCTTTTAATAAAGGTACTCAAAGTTAGATAATAATACTTTATCTCTCTTATACCATAATAAATAGGTATCCTATATCGGTCACATCTACGATTCACCTAAGAAACAGTTGTATTACTCTATAACCTAAGGACATTTTCAATGGCTTGGCAAGCACGGCAATCTCACCCGTTCTCAGCTCCTTTAAGGCGCATTTACACAGACAAACTTTCGTTTGATGTTGAAATGCCGAAAAACATTTACACGAGCCTCTTGAGCAAAATGTTCAAAGAAATGTTCGAGCAAAATCTCGTAGAAAAAACACACGTAAATTTTGGAGAGAATGTTGAGCAAAATTTGTTTGAAGAATTGGGGGTATAAAAATTTCTTTACAAATTCAAAAGATATATTGTTATCGGAATTCATTGAACTTAACTGAAAATAGAAAAACAAAGTTTTGAAATAAGGTATTTTTAATCAAGTGCTTTCAGACGGAAAAACGATTTGATGCCGAAATTCACATTTTACCTCATAAGCAACTTCGATTGATCTGATTTTTATAGGGGATATGCCAGTATACTTGTCACTTTTTTGGGGTTGTAAAAAAACGAGAATAAAAAAAATAATAATTGGCACATATTTATTGCTGTTGCCTGTAAAATATAATGATAAAAATTTACGTTTAAAAGAATATCTTTATTTTACTTCCTAGTTTAGTCTTTTACAATAATAATTAAGTCAAATTAAAAAACCTATATACATTTTATTAAATCTCAAATATATGAACAAAAGCACGTTTGGTTTAAATAATACTCGTTTATTACCCAATTTTACAACCCTACCAACCCGACCCTTGTCTAAAAAATATAATTTAGCAGTAATTTCGCAGGTAGTAGGCCGGCCACACTTTTGAATCGCAATGTTGCCCTTTGCATATTGTTGGTTCAGTGTCAGTAATCGACCTTGATTATTACATTAAATTGACAGTAAATATCTATATCTTCAGCATTTTCATGAACCTTTTGCTTTTTTAAGCAACCCTTGGGACCTTAAACTAACTAGGTAAATCTGGTGTGAGGAATTAAAAAAACAACAATAAAAGCTAAAGGTAAAAAAAAATATGTTTAAAAAAGATCCCCCTCCCCACCACTCCTCATAGTCGTGAAGCGCGGATTACCGCTTAAAAGAGCAATTTTTGAGTTTTTTGCCGATATTTGAAAAACTCAAATTTTTTTTGGAAAAGAAAAGTTTTTTTTGACTTTAGGAAAAAAACCCTTGGAAATAAAAAAAAAATTCGCAAGAAAATACCAAAAAAAAACCCCGGGCAAAAAAATCCGAGAAAAACTCTAAGAAAAAAATATTATAAGTAACCGTAATCCATGTGACAAAACTGATAGTAGAGCCAATAATAATGTTTCGCTTGCCATCGGCTTTTTTTCACAAAAATTTTAAATAAAAGTTGGTGTTCCATTCTTTTAAAGAATTGAGATCACTGATCACTGATGTAAATTTTATTTATTATCATCTTTAAAAATATGTTTCCAAAATAGATAGCAATAATTTGCTCAAAAATTTACCCGAACAAAATGTTCAAAGAAAAGCTCACAAAAATGTTCACGCAAAAATTTTTAGATCTTTTGCACGAGCTTTTATTTGAGCATGTTCGTCTGTGTAATTGAGCCTTTAGATGAAAGCATTATGTTTATCAGTCGAATAGAAGAAGAATTTAGTTCTTCTTTTGTAGTTCTCTCTTTGTCACCGTAAATTTAAAATTTTTAATTTGCGCCCATCGCTTTTATTATGGTATAAGAGAGAAAAAATTATTTTCTACTTTTCAGCGCATTTAATATAAACTTATTCTGTAAAAGTGTTTTTTAATAAATATTTATTTTTTAATTTTTAGATTTGTACCCTAAATCGTCCATTTTGAATCCGCCATATTGAAATTTTCAAATCTGATCAAAAATTTATATCACCTTCCCGAAAAACCGCTGTATGCCAATTTTGATTGAAATCGGACAAACTAAATCTTTTTCCCCCTCGACTTCCCTCGTTATAGGGAAGTGTGTACCTAATAATACCATATTATTGTATTGTCGCCGGAACTATAAACGCATACCAAATTTTAACACACACCCTTAATTTTTAGATTTGTACACCTCAATCGTCCATTTTGAATCAGCCATATTGAAATTTTCAAATCTGATAAAAAACTCATAATCCCACTCCTGAAAAACCCCTGTATGCCAATTTTGATTAAAATCGAACAAAATAAATCTTTTTTCCCCTCCACTTTCCTCGTTAGAGGGAGGTCGGTACCTGAGAATACCATATTATTGTATTTTTACCGGAACTATAAACGCATATCCAATTTGAACACAATCGGATGTGGATAAGTCGACAATCGTCCATCTTGAATCCGCCATATTGAATTTTTAAAATCTGATCAAAAATTCGTAATTCTTATAGCCAAAAGCCCCCGTATACCAATTTTCGGTTGATATCGAAAAAACTGTGTGTGTTTTCCTCCCTCCACTCCCCTCGTAGAGGAAAGGGGGGCCTAATAATGACATATTATTGCATGAAATGCCAAATTTGAAGGCAATCGGATGTGTATAAGTTAGTTAAAGTTGATTAGCAAAAGATTACCAAAAATCGTCCATCTTGAATCCGCCATATTCAATTTTCAAAATCTGATTCAAAATTCGTTAATTCCATCCCCAAGTGCCCCAACACACCAAACTTCAACAAAATCGGGCGTACTTCCACTGTATCCCCCTCCAACCCTTTCGAGTAGGGGGGAGCTGTCAATTTCATCACACTATTCTTGTGTTGTCACCGACCGCAACTATATAAGCATGCCAAATTTAAAGCCGATCGGATGTCGGAAAGTCGGTCAAAATTAAGTTGCAAGATTTCACCCGAACAAACATATCTACATAGTTATTACATATACACATACATTTCAAAAATGTTTTAGAAAGTTTTGGGTCAGTTAAAGTCTCCGAATACATTAATGGCATAACTCATTGCTTTGTCTCTTTCTTCCTTATTAGGGATTGTGCAGCGTACTTTATTGTTTATGTTGTTTTTAATTAAAACAATCACAAAAAAACAGAAACTGTAATATATCTGCCAAAATTCTTTGAAATGTAAGTTCAGTCTCCAGAAATGTAAAAATGTTTCAATATACTCTCCCGACTTTTCCTACGACAAATAAACGCATTTCGAGATGCGATCCGTTAATTAGAATAAGGAGAGTGGTGTCCACGTAATTTTATGTTCCCTCCCCCTTCCCCCCAGTTTGTGATATTTTAATAAAGCCCCAAAAAAGGGCCAAACGTCAATCACATTTCTGGAGAGTGAATCAGCCTTACCAAGGAAGAAAGAGACAGCGATATATGCAATATACATTCACTAAAAACGACATTATTCAAAGAAATCCTGAACTAAAAAGCACTTGACTTACTCAGGAATAAGCAGTTTACAATCTCTTGAAAATGATAGGGCATTTTTTTTGTCTAAAGCCATACCTATTTGTTGCTTCTCTTAAATAATGGCCACACCCAAGCAACAAAATCAGGCGCGACGTGGTGGCCGTCTCGACGCCCTACCTCTAATAGAGTTGTGGCGTCATATCACGGCGACGGTTTTACTACTACTATACCTCGAGGTATTTACCGTTTTTGGGAATGCATTGGGGCGGGTATACAACTACATCGCGACAGTAATGATTACTCTTGATATAGAAGTTATGCCGTCGCGGGTCGTAAACGGGCACGTAATCCCGACGTGCTGTTTACTACATAAAGTAGTATTTCTGACTTTATAGGGTTTTTATAGGTTTCCTCTTTCCCATTTCATAACCTACACAGGGTGTTTCAAATTCGATTCTCACCATGGCGATCTTCTAAACAGTAAGAGATTTAGAGGTTTAAATTAGGGCGAAGTTACGCAATTTCATGCTTTGCTCAAAACTAGAAAAAAAGTTTACAAATTCCGGACAGTTCCGGAGATAGGCGGAAAAAACCAAATTCTTCATTTTTAGTTTTTACTTTTCTGCGCCCTTATTCTTAAAGATGTCAAAAAACGCGTAGAACTTTCTACAGGCACTTTTTTAAGATCTACCTAGTGCGAGGTTCATTTTTGAGACTTGACATTTCAGTGTGACAGGAGCACTGTCAAGTTCGTTTTTTCTTATGAACATATCCTTTTTTTCTCCTGCCGTTTGGTTCATAAAGGATGACAGATAACATTTTGCAAACTTATTTTGACAAGTCACCTGACGTTTTGGGTTTATTGACCATCATCAGCCCAAATTTAAGTTTTGCTTTTAACTTACTGAAGATATTTTGGAAACCCAATTGCAGTACTTTTTTTAACTTTTCAAAAATGACAGTTTTGTTATAACAAAATAACTTTACTTCAGGTACTCGTCAAAATGAGGTTCATCATTTCTGAACCAAACGGCAGGAGAAAAAAAGCATGTGTCCATAAGAAAAAATGAATTTGACAGTGTTCCTGTCACACTGACATGTCAAATCTCGAAAACGGACCTCTCATTAGGTAGATCTTAAAAAAGTGCCTGTAGAAAATTTTAAGCGTTTTTTGACAGCTTTAAGAATAAGGGCGCCGAAAAATAAAAACTAACAATAAAGATTTCGGTGTTTTTCGCCTAACTCCGGAACTACCCGGAATTTGTAAACTATTTTTTTGGTTTTGAGGAAAGCGTCAAATTGCGCAACATTGCCCTAATTTAAACCTTTTCGTATCTCCTACTGTTTAGGAGATCCTCATGGTGGGCATCGAATTTGGAACACCTTGTATACCTAATAATTACCATTTTATTAACCAGTTTTCGGAGGTCATAGCACTTTTTTGTTTGTTTTGACGCAGTTTTATCTAAAATGTTGATAAAAAAACGGAATTATTTGAGGTTAGGATATCCAAATTAAATGTCTTTCCAGTTTTAATATGTTTTATTAACTAAATATTAATATTTTAATTTTTATTGGTATGTACAAATCATACATTTAAATAATATCATATATTGAAATGGTTAGAAAAATCGTACAGAAAGTGGCTATTTTCTAGTCGTTTGAAAAAAAAATTATTACAATCCAATAACCAGGGCTGTGAAAATAGGCTTTTAACAACACCGTTTTTCAAACTTAATGATGATTTCTGGCTCACCCTGTACATACTAAAGGATCCACCTTAAATCAAAAATGATGTATTTTTGTTATGCATTTATTTTTTGTATTTATTTGTATTTATTTATTTCCCATTATAATACTATAAAAATGTATAACAATAAACCATTCAACCAACATCAGGAAAATAAATGAAAGAGCCCACTACTACTACTTAAAAGGATAACTAAAGTAAATTCTAATAATACAATGCAAATTAAAAATATCTAGTTCTATTTCTTAGTTAGTAACATATAGTATGTATGTATGTTCAAGCATTTTTTACATTCGTTACTAAAACATTTACTATTTATATTTCGATTTCAAAATTTTGTGGATTGTTTCTTTTGGTATTAGTTTAAACCATTTTTTAAATTTATTTTTAAATATATTTAATTTGTGAATTTCCCTAATGTTGATTGGAATCTGTCCATAGATATGTGGGGCAAGAAAAAAAGTCGAGTTTTGAATATGATTTTTTTGAACTTTTGCTGTTTTTATTCCAATATTTTGTTTAAATCGGGTTTTATATGTGTGATTTATAGTTTCCAGTGTACTGCGATTTTTGTGTTGAAAAATTATTGTTTTAAATGCGTAAATTTGTTTGTTGTTCCATAAATTACGTTTTTCGTAGAGTGTCTGTGTTGGATAAGTGCGTGGTTTATTAAGCATAATTTTTAAAAAAAATTTTTGGATTACTTCCTTTAAGTAGGCTTCTAAAGCACATCCCCAAGCTGTTATTCCGTATTGTATATGAGATTGTACAAGACAATGGTACACACCCCTTATCTGAGATGTGTTTAGGATACCTTTAAGTTGTATGAATTTAAAAACTACATATCTTAGTTTTTTACCAATGAAGTTATTTGTATATTCAATTTTAAAAATTGATCAATTTCTATTTTGACTGTTAAAATGTGGTCGCTTCTTTTTTGTACAACTAAAAGATATATATTTGGTCTTCTGAACATTTACAGTCAGAGACATTTCATTAAACCAGTTTTTAATTTTGTGAAGATCTAATTCTGCTTTTTGTTTGACTTCAACCCAGTTATCCCCTTCATAAAGTACAATAGAACACACAGAAATGAAAAACAGATGCAAATAATCCCGTACTATCAATTTCCAAAAGACCGTTTATATATATTGAAAATAGTATAGGGCCAAGCACCGTGCCCTGCGACAAACCATAAGTGATAGTTTCTTCTCCACTCATGATATCATTTATCTCAACTTTTTGTATTCTTTCTGTAAGATAAGACTTGCATAAGTTAAAGGACAGACCTCTAAAACCAAGGATCTCGAGGCAGTCAAACATAATTTTATGATCCACCGTATCGAAGGCATTTGCCAAATCAAGAAATACACAGCAGACAGACTTGCTTTTATCCAGACTTTGACTTATTTTGTTTGTGGTACGATACGTTGTCCATTAATTTTTCTACAATTTTTGCTATGTTCGAAAATTAGACAAATAGGCCTGTAATTTTCTAAAAGTTTTTTGTCTCCTTTTTTGTTCATGGGCTTTATGATACCTATTTTTAGGCTCTGGGGAAAACACTACTTTCAAAAATTCCATTTCCAATATGACAGATAGGCGTACTTATGTATTTTGCAGAAGTTTCTAGAATTTTTGCAGGTATTAAGTCCCACCCTGGAAATTTTTTTGAATTAAGCTCGCCGATGGCATTCTCAATCTCAACTGGATCTGTTGCTTTAAATACCATAGTTTTTTTCTATAAAATTCCTTTTTATAACAGATCCAGCTGGTGCCGGAATACTCTCCGCGAGCGCTTTTCCTACTTTAACATAGTAGCTGTTAAAGCTATCAGCTATGTCTTTGTGTGTGTTAATTGTGACAGTACCCTCAGAAATCTCTTTAATTTTATCTTTAGTTTTTACATTATTTGTGAATTTGTCTATCGCTTTCCTCAACCCATTTTTTTGAGCTGATTATATTCGGGTCGTTTCTCAAATATTAAAAATCATTAAATAAAATCGCCGAGAAAATCGCTTCAGCCAGGCGTATGATTCTGTTATAGTAGCTGTTAATATCTAAAAGCAATCAATGCACGGTACATGTTACTTACGTGTCAGATTACAGATTATTGTTCGATCAAAAGACGAAATTAACTACGAGGCGATCAACCATGCACAATGTGCGACAATCTATATCACAGAAAGTGTATTGAAATTGCATCATGCATGGGGATGGCGTACAGAGTAATGTAGTTTACTATACAAGGTTCGACAATTCTTGTCTAGGGTGCCGAAATAGCGTGTATTGAAAAAGAAGCGCAATGGCTAGTAAATGAGAGCGAAGGAGATAATAACCTTTAGAAACCGATACGCTGTTGCCGATGTCAGCCACAATTAACTAAAAGATTCCCAAGAAAGATTCCGTCAAATTTAACGATAAATGTTGCCTTCAAAGGGCGTAAAACAGTGATTACGAGTATTTTCTTATTTTAGTTTAAAATTAGAATCCGCTAAATTAAGAAATATACAACAAAAAAAATGTTCATTGATAGGGGGCGGAGATTTTAATTGTCATTTTGAAAAAACAGATAATCAAAGTAAGCTACTGAACGAGACCTTAGTATCTTATGGTCTTCAGCCACACATCTCAGGAATAACAAAACCGGACTCACCAGCACAACTTGACAACATTTACTCTAATATAGTAGCTGAGGACCTAGACTCTTCAGAAATCATACCTACTGATCTCTCTGATCAATGTGCTCAAACATTATGCTTTAAACATACAAGTAGAAATAATCACCATATTTTAAAAAAATGTAGGTCATACACACAGAACAATATTAATATTTTTTCAAATTATTTATGTAACGAGAATTGGAGCACTAGTTTTGAAATTGAGGATCCTACCGAACAATACGATAAATTCTATAAAATATTCTTTTACTACTTTGACATGGCTTTTCCAAAACAAACCAAACGAATCCGGGATTCAAATACTTGAGTTAACAAAGAAATCAGAAACTATGGCAGTTATATCAAGGACCTCTATATAAATTATCAAAGTACAAAATCGCTAGTTCTCTATCCAACATACAAGTCAGAAAAAAAGCAATACAAAAAATTTGCAGCTAACTATAAAAAATCGATAAATGACAACAAAATCTAGAACTCGAAAAACAAAACAAAAACGTTAGGGTCTATTTTTAACTCAGAAACAAATAAATGTAAGAAAAATTAAATAAAAAAGATTCGAATAAACAAAGACACAAAAACAAGTAATCCAAAACAAATTTGCAATGCCTTCCTGCAACAATTCACTGTTCCCAGCATTAATAGACATAACCAAATACCTTTTAATAATTACAGTAAAAAAATTTCAAATTCTTTGTTTCTTCTTCCTACAGATGAGGTTAAAATATCTAACTTAATTCGTAATCTACCAAACAAATTCTAATCAGGTATAGAGGTTTCTAACCTTATGCAATGAATATTCTTATTGTTCAAAAGCGACTATTAAGATGCATGCTAGGATTAAGTCCGCAAACATCCTGCAGACCACATTTTAAAAAATTAAGTATCCTCACTGTACCATCTTTATATTTTGTGTCCCTACTAATGTTTGTTAAAAAAAATCCTGATGTTTTCCCTATAAATCAAAATAACCATTCTGAGGATATGACTATAAGAACCAGGCAGGCATCAAAATTGACTATACCTCATCGCTCCTCTTTGAGAAAGGAGCCTTCTATCGGGCTATCAAAGCATACAGGTCCTTACCAATGTAAATTAAAAGTATTCAAAACATTCCAAATTTTAAAAAAGCAGTTAAGGGATATGCCCTTGAAAATTGTTTTTATACTATCCAATTTACTTAAGTAGTTAATAAGAATAATAATAATCAATGTATTTTAATATTTAGTTTAAGGATATTCTTTGTATTTTTTTTTCAAATTTAAAACATTTGATGTTGCTAGGTTTTACATATTGTAAAGTATTGTGAGCAATAAACTAAGTAAGTAAGTAATTAAAATGCCCATTTATCCACAAACTTTTACTACCGATTGACGTTGCTCTTTCAATAAAGTTACGAAAAGTCCGAGCCTGACCTTCCATAACCTGTTACGCTAAAGTTCCAACTCTACGAGACAATTTATCGTAGCAGTCTTGCGTTCTCACAAATATATATTGTTGAAATAAATTGTTTAACTTTAAATCGGAATTTAACGCTGTTATTAAATTTAATAGCAGAGGGGTGGTTTTTTTTAAATTCTGATTCTTAGAGACTCCTTTATTTTACGAAAATTGCCAAGGAAATAGGGCTCCTCTCCCCTCCTCATCTGTACAGGTAATATTTTGTGGAATTTTAGTTGCATTAGTCCACTGAAATTAGCGTTTTACCTGGAAAAAATTGCAACACGAGCGGTTTTAACGTTATTCAGCTTATATTTGCCTACTTTTCAACATACCCAAAATCGGACAAAATGGGACGTGCGAAAAATGGAGGCCAAAAAAATCACAAAAAAAAACCAGCCGGACCATGGAGACTTATTCAAGAACTTTTTTTGGAGAATTTTGTAAATCGCCCAGAACCTAGTTTATCAACGATTCATAGGTTTGTGCAGAATTCTGAAAAGTTTGGTTGTGTAGTGCCAAGAAACCATAAAAAACCCACTGTTTTGAATGGCAAGCAGGAAGTACGAGATGTGATGATTTGCACTGCAGTGGAGGAAAATCGAAAGTTAACTAGCCATCAAATTGCCGAAGTAGTTGATACGTCTTCAGCCACTGTCTTACGTGTTCTCAAAAAGAATGATAACCATTCTTACAAAGCGTCAAAAACGCATTAAATTTTTCCGGAGGATAACTATCGTCGTATGGAATTTTGCGAAACAATGTTGGGAAGGGCTAATCGTGATGAAAACTTTCTGAGATCTATTCTTACCCAACACACGTTCGATATTGGTCGAGGGAAAATTTGCATTTGTATTTTGACGTAAGAACACAGTATCCTCAAAAACTAAATGTAATTGGGCCATTTTTTACTGACAGTAATTTGAATGGTCCTAGATACTTGGATCTACTGCAGCAGCATATTATTCCAACTGCTAGGCAGTTGTTAGGTGTGAGATTTGGTGAAACATGGCTTCAACAAGATGGTTGTCCCGCTCACAATGTTGGCCTTGTTAGGTAATTTGTAATCGGGTTATAAGTACACGGGGAACTATTTTATGGCCAGCTCGATCACCCGATCTTGCTCCTAATGACTCCTATCTGTGGGGTTATATCAAAAATAAAGTTTACGGGCATGAAAGGGCTAATAATAATTTGGAAGAACTTCGGATTAAAATTGAAGAAGCTTTTCGAACTATCACTCCTAACATGCTTGGAAACGTTAAAAGGGGTTTTTATAATAGGCTCGGATATTGTCTAGCAAGGACTTTTCGAACATTTGCTCTAATTTTTTTTTGACTGGGAGAATCTTTTTGGTTTTTAGAATGTATTATTTTATTTTGAGAACTTGCTTTTATTTTGTTTCTACTTATTATTTTCATTGTAACACGTTGTTAGTGATAAATCTGAGCAGTTGAAAATAAAACGCTCTAATTTATCAGTGACAAAAATCAACAAAATTACGTTTACAAAATTTGCCTATTTATTGACCAAATTCCGGTTTCATGGACTACACTTCACATTGCACCGTGGTTAGAGGCGTACTAAACGCAAGCCGCGAACGGTGATTCCAAGCCTGAGTGTTGGTTGCTCCACTGATAGATGTAGGTGTGCGCTGTCCCTGCGTGTACGTACACTGGCAAATTGGACTTCTTCCGGCCTATGTTCGCAGTAGCCTGAAGCCCTCTGTATGTTAATATACAAATGTAAGTTTTTTTTGAATTTTTTGGCGGCCATCTTGAAAAAATGTCGAAAAAACGATATTCCTCAAGTCCGATTTTGTCCGATTTTGGATATGTAAAAAAGTGTAGGCTTTTTTACAATAAAAACCATTAAAACTGCTCGTGTTGCAATTTGTGTAAGGTAGGGCCTGTTTTTTCGCTAATTTCAGTGGACTGTATCATTTCAGTATCAAATAAATAAAAATATTCTTAAGATTTTCTGGACGTGTATTCTTGGAAGTCAGACGATCCGGTCTTTCTCTCGTGCGATGGGATCTATCGCATGGGATCTATCACCTCCCACGATCGAAAAGCAGTTTAGGAAGCAAAACATTTAAAAAAAAAACTCTTGTGCAAGCGTCACTAGATTCGACGCTGTTCCCCGGTTTCAGACCATGCGATCGAGAACGTATGATTTTCATGAGATCCGTAAGATCGGATTATCGCCCAAGAATATAACGTTTTCGTCCCATGTGACCATTCGTCATAGATCTATGCCGCTCCCTGTTCAAGAATACACGTCCTGAGTGAGTAATTGAGAAAAATGACGTCTACGATCTCCTTCAAGCCCGCGTCTTCGAATAAAACAGACCAAAGCGCTGAAAGTTTTCTTAAACTGTTTACTTGACAACGCTGCCTAGCCTGTATCTCTCTTCATCATCTGAATTGAAAACGTTTTTACTCAAAAACATGCATTTCGGCACTCTAGACGAGAACTGTCCAACCGTGTATATCTTAAATATTGGTTTCTCGGACAAAATTAACCGAGTCACTAATAATTTTGCTTAGCAGAGAACTTTCAGAAATTAATAAATACAAAACTCGCTTTTACAATTATAATAATTGCTACAAAAAATAAACGGTATTTATGTATAAGAGAGCTTTTAATACGCGAGGCAGTAAAAAAAATTTCTTGATGACGATATAGAAATAGTAGTTTGAATAACGAGCGCAGCGAGTGATTTAAAAACTCGAAAAAAAACTAAAAAATACTTAGGTACATAAAACTCGAACTCAACAAACACTCGCCATTGGTGGCTATAAAAATATAAATACTTACAGAAGCATACCTCATGCGGCTTATTTCAAGGCCTACTTCGATTTTATTAAATTTTGGCTCTACTGGAGGTGAAGGGGACACTGTTAACTAATCTTTTTTGAGACATAAAGTTATTTTTGATTTAAAAGAATTTTCAATATTTAATTTTTATTGAAATACTTATATTTAGTAGTCTTGACGACTGTTATAGTTTAATTTCACTCAGTGACCTTACAGGACTGTTAACCACTTGAGTTTTTGACGTTTGTTATTTTCTCGTGCTTTCGAAATGATTTTTTTGTGAAAACTTTGACAAAAACTTGAGCAAAAAACCCAATTTTTTGGTGGGAATAATTGGTTTTCTCCCAATTTTACAAAAACAGATGGACAAATTTGTTTGCATCCGTGAGCAAAGAAAACTTTTTTGGTTACCGATGCAAAAAAACTTTTTTCCTTGAGCACGGGTGCAAAAAAAGATTTCGGTCCGTTTTTTACCCAAAATTAAAGAGAAATAGCGGAAAATAGTAATATGGAAAAAATCTAATTATTCTCGCCTAAAAATTAAGCAATTTCCGCCAATTTTAACCAAGTATTTACGAAAAAACATCGTCAAAATATCAAACTGTCAAATGTCGCAACAATGAACGTCACCGAGTAAAAAGGAACATCGCTATAGAAACCACTGTTATTTCATTTACCAGCCATCTAACTTGATTTATAGTGTTTGCATAGTATCGAGTTCGTTCGAGATTTTTAAAAGTATTTTTCTGTTTTCATTTGATTTTTTGATAAAGGTATTCAAAAAAATAGTGTTCACCACTCGCGGCTAAACTGTGCTTCATTTACTCGCGTTTTTAAATACCTCACTGCGCTCGTTATTTAAACCAACGCTTGTAAAAAAAAGCACTATTTTAGCCACTAGTTGTGAAAACTACTATTTTTGCATCGGTAACATATTTGCGGACAGTTATTAAAATCGTGTTTTTGATGAAAGTATAAAAAAAATATTTTTTGCGCTAAGGTTAACTTTATAAATATAATAAAAAAATATTTTTGAGTTTTTTTCTGATAACTAGCATAAGGGATATTTTTTCTTTTATAATATCGGCAAATATTTTTCTTACCACCCGCCCCACTGTTTACTTTTCTGCTCGCCGCTCGCACTACGAATAACTTGCATAATCCTTGGGACGTGACAAATTTAATAATTTTATCAAGTTTTCCTTCATATAGCTATAAAAACCTGTCTCGTCGCAATCATTAAAAAACTTTAAGAAAATTATTTACGTTTGTTTTCCCAAGGTTTGCTTTTTCCCTTTTCACAAATTTCACGATCTGCTGGGATAAGGAAACTAAATGGCACTCCATTACAATTACTCAGCGTAACTAAATTTTTCGTTGCCATGGTTTCCGCAAGCTAATTAGGGGGTGCCACTTCTCTGACAGGGTTTTATAACGAGTGGAAGTGCAACAGCCTGTTCTCCCTTCCACTCACTGGTTGACTATCTTGGGTATTCTCTATCTAAGGTTTAATTCTATTTGCACTGCATCTCTTCGTTAAAAGTTTTATCTAAGGCATCTCTCCTTTGATCTGCTCAAGCAACGTTATCTATAGAGGCATAGAAATTAAGAACATTCGCCGAAATGATGGTAAACCGAACTTAAACTTTAATGACATATATGCTCTTGCTACCTAATAAAGTTGCTCAAGAGTGACTAGGAGAATGAAAAGTTATGTTTACCAGGAAATAAACTAAGTTTTGGTTAAACAAGTCTTTCATCCAGGGTCGTTTTCTCGATCAAAACTCCACCTGATAGGAACTAAAGCTCAAGTCGGTGAAATATTTGTATTTTTAAACGATTCACAATCTATTACCTAACTAATAAATAAGTTTATTTATCAACAAGAGAAATCATATGCAATACATTGTTTAACTAAAGGTATACAATAAGATAAATAAACAATTAGCACTGAAGTAATAAAATTACTTGTTAGTGCTTAGAGAAGAGTCCTTATCGAGAGTTTAGAGTCAATTCCGAGTATAATATCGTCACAATCGAGAGTAATGTCACAAAATAATTAAACTAGTAATAATCACATTAATTAGTTAAACCAATAAATTGATCTCAAATACAGAATTTATACATTTTTTTTTTATCACAACCAATAATAATTGTCATATTAAAAAACATGTTTAAAAAGCTGGTGGATTTCTAACCTATTGGTTTCTAACAACCATTTTTTAAAATTTTTATTTAAGATTTTATCTCTTAGTTTTTTCGGTAAGTAGTCAAAAAACTTTGTAGCTAAGTACTTAAACGATCTATGACCAATTTCTTTTCTGCTAGTTGGAACCACTGCCAAATCATTTTGTCGGTTTCTTGTGTTATGTTGGTGTTTTTCTATTTATACACATAAGAAGAGATTAAAAGTAGAGCTGCCTAGGATCCAAAACTTTGGATTCCTTATAGAGTAGATCTGCAGGATATGTTCGATTTCTACCAAAAATAACTTTTAGCACTTCTATAACCCTCAAGTAGCAATCCCTAACTCCTCCCCAACCACGTCCCTTGTGGAATTCCACAAGACACGGTTCTTAAGGTACTTTTCACTTCTCCTAAAACGACGTACTTTTTCCTTTCGTGAAAGTACTCTTTAAGTAAATTTAAGGCATTGCCCCTAAAACCGCATTGTTCTAGTTTTTTCTCAAGTTTTTTTTGTGAAACGGTGTCAAATGCCTTTGTGAGATCTACGAAAACACACAAAGATGGTTCATTCTTGTCCAGGGCTTCATATATATCCGAAGTTAAATTTAAATAGGCATCTTCTGTGGTTTTTTTTTCGCGAAAGCCAAACTGCTTTTCAGAAATAATGTTGTTTTTATCTAAAAAATTTACCATTGTTATTTTTATTGTTTTTTAAATATTTTTGTAATGTTTGAAATTAGGGAAATCGGTCTATAATTATTTGCATCTGTTTTTGCTCCTTGTTTAAATAAAGGTTTAATCTCTCCTAATTTCAAAGCATCGGGAAAGCTACCTATTTGAAAACTTAAGTTAATCAGGAAAACCAACACTGGAACTATTTCTGTTGAGATTTCTTTTAAAGTCTCTGATCGGATGGCATCGTAACCTGGTGATTTTTTACTTTTTAATTCTTTAATTATTTTGTGGACTTCGTTCGCTGTGGTAGGTGTAAAAATATTAAAACTGTTTGACACATTTTCGATATTTTCAACATAATCGTTCGGCTCTTCAATTTGATTTGCAAGATTTTCAACCACTTCGCAAAAAAAGTTATTGAAGTGATTTGCAATGTCAACACTATTCGTGATTTCTTTTGAGTTAACTACCAGTTTATCAATACCATGGCCAACCTGTGTTTTGTTGCAAATTTTATTTACAGAGTTCCATACATTCCCGGGCTTATTTTCGTTGACCCTTAAAAGTTTCTGGGCATATTCTTTTTTCGCTTGTTTTATAATTTTTTGCAAATCATTTTTACTTTTTATGTATTTGTTTTTAAGGCTATTGTCTTCGGGATTTAATGAGCATTGTCTATAAAGTTCGTTCTTGTTATTTATTTATTTTAGTACAGTTTTTGTAATCCATTTGTTTTTACCATTCTTTGCGGTGCTTTTCTTTACTGTTTGTGTTATATAATGTTTCAATTGTTTCTTTTACGTATACCACTACACCATCACATTTATTGTAGGCTCCCTCATTATAAATTAGTTTGTAGTCTTTTAATTCGAAAAGCAAAATTAAAATATTAATATCATGTGTTAACTGATGTAAAAAACATAATAGGTTGTTAAAATTTTTGTTAATGCTACAGATGTTTAGGTGCAAGATTTTAAATTTACTACCATTTAGATAAGGATTCAATACATTAATATCATTTACAAGATGAGTAGATATGGGTTCTTCCTCAAAAGCTTGAATAAAATCAAACATTTTTGTTAATCACTAACTAATTACAAATAATTTTTAAAATTACCTAACTAATTAACAGCCTATATAAAAAAAAGTTAAGATACAAAAGTATTATTAAGTTACAAATACTACTCAAAGTTATTAAAAATAAAAAAAAGTGTATGACTAGATTCTTTTTTGACTATTTCATTTCTTTAGGGAGATTTGATTATTGCTGCTAGTAGATGCCGATCTTGTAGTTCTGCTTAGTGGGGTCTTGACAAGTGAAGACTGTGTTTTACTAGATCTTGTTTTATTTTTTGAGTCCGCTTTTATATTCTTGGACTCTGTTTGCATTTCTTGTCCTTTCCTATTTATTTCAGCTCTATTGTCATCTTCCTACTCAAATACTAAAACTCAAAAACTAATGACGGGTTTAGGATTAAGTTTTTTTAAAACATAATTTGTTATTATAATTTTTTATAAACACTTATCTATGCTGGTAACTTGTTATTTCTTTCAGTCCCCTTAATAAAAACGGCCACCAGACGCTAAATTGAGACGATTGAAAATGCTGTTCTTTCCTATTTATTTCAGCTCTATTGTCATCTTCCTACTCAAATACTAAAACTCAAAAACTAATGACGGGTTTATGATTAAGTTTTTTTAAAGCATAACTTGTTATTTCTTTCAGTCCCCCTTAATAAAAAAGCCACAAGACCCTAAACTAAGAAGATTGAAAATGCTTCTGCAGTTAATTTTTTTAAGATATAAAAAATAACAAAAAGATTTGCTTTAGATCAGAAAATATATGGTTTCTATAAAACCAAATGAATTTCTTAATAAAAACAAGCACAACCAATAAATAAAAACGCAGCAAAGAAAAAAACAACAAAAAATATACTTAATTAGACGTATTTTCTGAATTTTATAAATAAAAAGTTTCAATAAATTTTTTTTAAAAGTTTTAGTAGAACGATTGGATTTTCGAGCAAATCCAAAATCATTTATTATTTGAGCACTCAAGGTGTGTTCAATTGTCAAATTTCGCGCATTTCGGCGCAGTGTATTCACAAATTAAATATTAATATTATAACGATCCCACGTTCCGGGTTAAACTCGAATTCGAGCAGATACATCCGATATAAAATAAATTCAATATTATTTGAACGTGCCTAAAATGCGCTTTTCACGCATTATTTTGTACACAAATTTTATTTAACTATAGGCCAGTCAAATTAGATCGAAAAAAACCGTTTTGAGGAATTAATTCCCAGCGAGCTTGAAATCGTTGTATTATCTCTATTTGGTCCTAAATCAGTGGCGGTCCCAGGGGGGGGGGCGATCGCCCCCCCCCTTTTTGAAGTCTTTGGAGAAAAACGAGAAATTGCAGAACGTTCCTTTAAAGCAGAGTTGGAAAAAACCCGGTTTTTTATATAAAACTCAACCCACTGGGCTTTTTTTGGTTTTATAAATGGGCTTTATTCTCGGTTTTTTTGGTTTTTTTTCTTTTTAAATTATATAAACATTGTAGTTCTTCTTTAAAATTAGGACTTATTCTCGCAATCGTCCATCAACTATAAAATACGACATACAAATAGTTGGAATACAAAAATCGACAGTTTGTTAATAAATCAAAGCAGTTTTGGTTTAGTTTGACCAGCGCTTTATGCGGATGCGATGTTCGTATGATATATATGATATATTTTCTTAATGTAAACAAACCCAAAGAAAATTATTTTTGGAGGTTGTGTATTTATTACACTGTAAGTACCTGCTTACTTAGTACGATATAATAGTATACGATTCAAGTTTTCGTTTTTTTCGAGGTCATTAACTCTAAACCATTTTTTAAAAGGAAAATGCCTAAGAGTAGCGGTAGAAAGAGTGCTTTAGAATGGACTGAGGTTTTAGAATCCAGTAATAATGCAAATACTGAGCCAGAATCGTGTTTTTTTATAATTTGAATTGTTGCCCAGCTAGTGCAGCATCCATTGAAAGACATTTTTCAACTTACGGTCTTACTTAGAATAATAGAATAGGAAATTGTTTGGGATTAGAAAAAGCTTTGCAACTGGTCAAAGTTTATTGAATGTTACGATCAGATTCAAACGACTGGTAATAATATACCTTTTAAAAGCCCTATGTGTTTTTTTTAATGGGTTTTACCCAAAAAAACCCAGTGGGCTTTTTGGGTTACCCACTGGGCAGCCAACCCTGCTTTAAAGACATTCTAGAATCCCTCCACAGTATTTTGGGACAGTTTGACCTTCAATTCGTCACACCAAGAATAAGCAAACGCATGAAGTACTTACCGCGAAAACCACAATATTGAAAATACAAAACAGTATTATAGAGTTTCTATTTATAAACAAGCTTCTTAGCTTATTGTAACTCTTGCTGTGTGCCTTCCTAATCAAAGAGGTTTGACGACCTCGCGAGGAGCAGCAGCCCCTTTATTAGGTTTCTCTGGCAGTTAGCTTCTCTGGAGGGGTCGTCCTCCAGGAGGTTTTGTGTTCTGCAGAAGGTTAGTGCTGGGCACTCGAATATGATGGATTCCCATCCTATGCAGGTGTTCTCTCAGTGCGCAGTGACCGGTTAATAGCCCCGTCATTTGTCTGATTTCTTTCCTATTCAGTTTAAGGATTTCACAGCTTAGTGGTGTTGATGGGGATGCCACCATTCTTTTGCTGTGGTTTTGTCCCCATATTGAATGCCAATCTGGGATGGTGCAAATTCAGATAACACGCATTTAGGACCGAATAAAGATATCAAAAATAATTCCTCAAAATATCTTAATTTGACTGGCCTACTATTACACATGAAAAATGAAAAATTTTTAAAACCCCCAAACCCCAAAGTATGGTATTAAATATCTAGATAGATTGGTTTGGTACCTTAGAAGGCACATGTTCTTGCAAAAAAGTCGATTATTTCTACAAACTAGTGCCAGATCTACGTCTACACACCAAATTTCATCATAATCAGATAAACAGTTCAGCAGTTACACCCGGCTATATAGGATGTGCCAACAAAAACCACCCTAACCGCGAAAAATTGATCGATTTCAATAATAATAAGCTTTTTCGAAAGCTCAGGCATCAAAATGTATAGATTCGATGTCAAATTTAACACCTCCTAAGGATACGGACCTATTTTTAAAAAATATATATTTTTGACCCCCCCCAGATGTTTTTCTGTGCGACACTGTGTTAACTCTCAAACATCGGTTATAAAGCCACATTTTTTTAAAGCAAATCGATGTAACATTCAATAAATTCAGCCAAGAAGTAAAGAAGTTTGAAATGATTAAATAACCCAGAGTTTGCCTGCAAAATCAAGCTTATTAAGTAAAAAATCCACTCGTTTGAATGGCCATATCTTTTCCAAAAATTGACCAATTTTAATAATTTTAATTAACACTTAAAAAATTTGGTTAAGAAATAAGGTAGTTAAATGTTCAAATAGACAAGAATGTTTCTCGGTTTCCTGCGATAATCTACTTGTTTGAAGGCAAACCGAGTGGGCTCAATCAAGCTATAGCCCTACCCCCCTCAACAAAACTCAATTTGGATATCGTCAAAATTATGTACTAATTTTGTACTAATTTAGTCCCCTGTTAAAAAATTTTGCACGTAATGAATAACGGAGTTATTCGCGCTTAAAAGGGATGCCCATGCTTAGGAGACAGAGTTAATGAAAGTTTTTACCTTTAATTTACAAAAACCATCGGTTCCTAAGATTCTTGTTTGTTATGGGGTGTGTAGCTTGATTTCAAGGCACACCACCCTCTGCTTAAGAAATAGATTTGAAAAAAACAATTATGCCATAATTTGTTACTCATTATTTACTAATTTCGTCGCCTTCTAAAAAACTGCCTGCTCTCAAGATAACTTAATTTTTTTTTGTTTATATGGGGTGTCTAGCTTGATATCAAGGCACACCCCCCTCTGCCTAGGGAAGATATTTGAAAAAAGTAATTATGCCATAATTTGCTACTGATTATGTACGAATTTCGTCCCCTTTCAAAAAATTGCATACTCTCCAGATAACTTCATTTTTTTTTTGTTTATATGGGGTGTGCCTTGATATTAAGCTACACACCCCATAAAAACAAAATAAAATGAAGTTATCTTGAGAGTAGGCAATTTTCTAGAAGGGGACAAAATTAGTTCATAATTAGTAGCAAATTATGGTATAATTACTTTTTCAAATCTCTTTCCTAAGCAGAGGGCTGTGTGCTTTGATATCAAGCTACACACCCCATATAAACAAAAAAAAATTAAGGTATCTTGATAGTAGGCAATTTTTTAGAATGGGACGAAATTAGTACATAATTAGTAGCAAATTATGGCATAATTGTTTTTTTTCAAATCTATTTCTTAAGCAGAGGGGGGTGTGCCTTGACATCAAGCTACACACTTCATAAAAACAAAAAACAAAATTATCTTGAGAGTAGGCAACTTTCTAGAAGAGGAAAAAATTAGTACATAATTAGTACCATATTCTGGCATAGTCACTTTTGGGCGAATCTCTTTTCGAAGCCGATAGGGTGTACCTTGATATCAAGCTACACACGCCATAACAAACAAACAAAAATCTTAGGAACCGATGGTTTTAGTAAACTAAAAGTACCCTTCTTTAAGAGTACATAATTAGTACAAAATTATGACATATCAACTTTCATTAAATCTGTCTCCTATACATAAAGGGGGTGTAGCTTGATTGAGCCAACCGAGGCAAACTCTGGTCTATTTAAACATTTAAAACTACCCTACTTCGTAACCGAATTTTTTAAGTGTTACGTCAAAATTCTTGGAAAGAACATGACTTTGTAAATAATGTTTGATATTGAATACATTTTTGCACAGAAAGAAGTTTTTAGAGTGTTAAAAATGCCTCTTGTTTGTTTGACACTAGTTCTATAAATTTTAAAGCCTGTGCTTTGCAAAAAGTCTAAGTTTATGAAAATCGGTAAATGTTTGGAAAAGATATTGCCATTCCAGCCAGCTTGATTTTCCAGGCACACTCTCATCTCTTTAAAAACATTAAAGTGGGGGTTGGGACTTTTAGGGCGATATTTACTAAGATGAGTTAGGGTTAGGCGTGTGATTTTTAATCCAATTTTACGGGTTTTTCTTTAAACTTAAGTAAAACTTGTTGGAATTTTGAACTCCTATAATCATATAAGTGATTTCGCAAGGAAAAAACAAAGGTTTTCCCAAAATTTCGTGAAAAAATGGAAAAAAAGGAAATTGACGGTGGGTTTATCCCTGTATATTGGGCCTATCCCTAAGTTTGCGGAGGTCCATATGAGAAGAAATTTAATATCCTTACACCGCACATATTCAATATGATGAGAAAATGAAATGAAAATTTTTAATTCATATAGTTTTATCGATTGAAAATTGTCAAACCATCTTTTATTTATCTTTATCTCGTTGAGGTTTTGCTCGGTAGCTTCTGAAATAAAAACAAACCTTCTACATCCATAAACGGAATTTTGTTTAATTTGGTTTTTTTCTAATTAAAATACTTTAAGATATTTATTTTATATTTTACTCGAAATACGACATCCCCAGTCACTTTGACAGTTCTCAGATCAGTTTTTAGATACCCATGTATATCAGCCACCAAACCAAACTTTCCTTCAACTATAGTCCTTAGTAAATATCGACCTTAAAGTCTTCCAAAATTGGGGTGAAAACAAATTACCTATCTACTTAAAAATATCATATTGCTCGAGTAATTGTGCCAAAAACTGCCTTTATATTGTACTTATATTTCAATCATTTAAACGTTATTTTAAAAAAAAACCTGCACAAATTCAAGTTTATATCGCTTTTTTCCGGTTTTTTGCCACCCTGAAAATGATTTACGGGTTTTAAAAACCCAGCGGGAAACCGCGATTAGTTTTATTTATTTAATTCATTTATAATTAGAATTAACCATATATTTATAATTTATAGTTTCTTTTTTAATTAAAAATCAATCAGATTAACTTGGTCTGTTTTTTTTATATATATGCTAATCTGACTAAAATGATTACATCTAGAAGAAATTTGAATAAAAATGTGCATGTCTCCAGCCAATTAAAAAAGCAGTTCACTACAAGTAAACAGAATTAGTGGTTACCCTTATTTGAGTTGCATCCCCTCTTTTCCCTGAAAGCGGAGTCGCCTAAATAACGATAACCACAAATAATGTTATTTTAGGCGGCCCAAAATGTTCCTATTATTAAATCAGATCCCTTAAGAGCTCGGTAAAGCTGGCAAATCTGTTTTTGAGGTTTATTTATGCCTGGGTATTTTCCGAGCCGTCTGTAATACTGTTGTTTGGGGTCAAGCTGTGGATATGAAAAGAACATTCATCTGTCAGAAAATAATCGTTGGATTAATATTACACAGGTGCTTTCATACATTTAGTAACGTGCATATTGTAAAAAAATATCTTTGCTTGGACACGAATGTTTTGAAAAAATCTCCTGTTTGTAGTTGACTCTAAAAATAATTTCCGACTCTCCCTCGGAAAAACTGTGCATTTAAGATATGGGGAATAAAATAGTACGACACAGAAAAAAAAGTACCTAATTTAACAGAATATATAGTTCACTTAAGTAAATAAGTTGTTGATATAGGGCAACTACACATTTTGTTGACTCCATTATACCATATACCTAATAAAAATGATTCAGCCAAGTACTTAGTAACAAAATCATTTAATTCATTTAAGAATATATTTTTGTAATAAAGTAATTATGTTGTTAGTCATTTAAGACAGTGGCGTAGTCAGGGGGGGGGGTTTGAGGAGGTCCAACCCAATCTACAATAAATTATTCATGATCAAGGGCCCTAGGGAGAGGTATAGCTCCCTCATTTTTTTGACCCTTTATTCCGCTTTGTGATGTGTGTTTGGTGTGATGTCTTAAATTTTAAAAATTTAGCCTGCGGTGCTATGACGTCTTTAATACAACAAATACAATTTTAGTTTAGTTCTAAGGAATTTTTATCACCAGCATTCAAAACGTGTAATAAATGGTATTCTTAGCATAATTTTTCTTAAAATTTTCATCTGCGGCACATTTATCATTTGGCAACAAATCTTTATATTCCACGGCAATACACCCCCTTCTTGGCATCTAATTCATTCTACTTTTTCAAAAATATTTTACAAAAAACTTAAGAGGTAAAAATTTTTAAAGAATTTTTTGTTTATTTGTCAAAATTTTCGCCAGCGGCGACATATCAATATTAAATATTGTTACAATTTTGTTTCATTTTAAGCAATTTTCTTGTCAACAATATTTAAAACGCGTAAAAAATAGAATTTTAGTGTAACTTAAAATTTTTGTTTTAAATAAATCTGCAGATGAGACTAGATAAGACCTGCTTTTAAAAATAAATATTTTTGTTTCATATACACTAACTCAAATCAAAACCTATTAAACCGTCCCTCTCCCGTCCTTTCAGTTTAAGAGCTCAAGCAATAGGCACATTTTTAAAAAATTTGCCATAGGTAGGTAGTTGATTTTTAGTAAATGATGAAATCCCCCCTAGTCTAGAATATTACAATAGTATATTTGGTTGTGCACATTGATTGGCAATAGCACCAACGTGTTGAGCAAGCATAACTTCGTTTAGATAGTCCTAATTATTAGTGAGACTCAAACTAAGAATAAGAATTTCTTGATTCAAGGTATCCTATGTTTAATTTAAACAAATCGTACTCTCCAAACAATAAATCGAACTAAACTAAAACCTATTCTGTGATATTCAACTTAAATTAAATTACAACGACCTAACAACTAATATAATAATACCTTGGACTCGCACAAGCTTTACATATCGAATTGAAAATCTGGTATAAGTACTTTTTTGTTGGCAGAAATAAAAATAAAATCTATATGTTTGTGGCGGATTCATAATGTCGAAACTACTTTTTTTCGGTTTTTCGTCACTAAGTTAAAAAAAAAATTTCAACCCCTGCCTAAATTCCTAAAGAAAAAATTTTGTCAGTGGTTTTTAAATAAGATAAAAAATTTGTCTACACACACGCAAATCCTAACTAAAATCTAAGTACTTATCTGACGTTTCGTCAGAAACTCTGCTGCCGTTATCAAAAGAATTGTTCTCGATTCTTTTTAAAAAATATATGTCTGACTGACAACTGACTGACTTTGACTGATGTATATTTCAAATATTAACTTGACAGTTTGGTGTGTCGATAGTAAGGTGGGTGGGTTTAATAAAATTTAAAATCAAAATGATACTTTTTTGAGTGTTTTCGATCTTAGATAACTTTATAAAAATACAAAATTTAAAGGAAAATCAAAAATAAAGTTTAATATTTTGTTTTTTATTTTAAAATATCAAGTATAAAGATTATCTTTTGACTGACTCTAAGAAAAAATACATTAAAAACCCAAAGAACATCAATGCTATTTTTTAATTTATTTTAAAAAAACCTTTTTGAAAATCTTATTTTAAAATTGGAGGCCAAACTGTATTTATATCAAGTGATACGCTAGCTATGCATTCATCTTCATTTAGAAAGATTCAAGCTGCTTCTTTGATTTTTCGTTTAATTTTGTCTGGTTCTTTTCGTAATATACTGGTTTCTCCTCACATTACTCTATGATCATTTTCAAAAGAATGTTGGCAAATTTTAGACCTCTCCCGATCTCCCCTTCTGAGGTACCCCTTATGGTCATTTAATCTAACTTCAAGAGGCCTTAAAGTTTCTCCAATATAAAATTTACCACACTCGCAAGGAATTTTATAAACGATATTTTTTCAGTTTTGTTCAGTATTTAATGGTTTTGTTTTGGTTAGAATTGATCTAAGAGTATTTGATTTTTTTTTTAATTGTTCTAATATTATAATTATTAGCGAATCGTTTATTTTTTTCCGAAATACCTGGTATAAAAGGAATTATTAAATTTGTTGGCTGTACATTATTATATCTACGTGTTGGAAATTCGATTTGTCTAAAAGAAATGATGATGAAAAAATCTGACACAGGATTCATGTAAAAGACAAACTCGCTATTCATTGATTTTGTTATTTATTCACTTTCTACTAAATCCCTTTTTAAATTTACAAAAAAAAGTCCGCCATCTTAAATTTGAAAATGGCGGACATAAATTTATATTGGCTATAAAGTCACATGTATTACCCATCAAAGAAGGAACGTTTCACTAAAATCGAATTAGTACTTTAAAAGTTATTCTCACTTGAATTATGTGCCTTTTTTATGGCCCACCCGGTATAAAGAACGATCCCTTTAATTACGAGAAATATGGCACTAATTACAAGCAAACTTTTCTGGCAACAATAATGACGTAACTTCTATGCCTTGTCAGGTCCTAAACGGACTAGTTTCGAGAACGGAAGACGCGCTTTCCCTGTTTAAAGCTAAGTAACTGCTTTTGAGAAATACAAAAGGAAGGAAGACATGCAAAAATTCAATCTCCGCAAAAAATTCAACATAGGGTGTCCTATCATTTTAAAAACTTATAATAGTTTAGACCGGTTTAGACGTTGTTCTGGCCCGATTGTCCCTCGACACGGTGAAGTATAGCACCTATAAACACAGAGAGAGTCGCTTAAGAGCTAATCATTAAGCGACCCCGTATACACCCTTATCAAGCAGCAACTTAATTGGTTCCCATGGAAATTTTACTGTAGGTGTGCTTACCGATGTCCTAAATAAATCGCCTTTCAGATTAGAGAAATTACACTAATTACAAGCACTGTCCTGGCAATTAATGACGTAACTATGCCGATTCACGGAAATACGAAGGAAGACATGCGAAAATTCAATCTCCGCAAAAAAATCAACACAGAAAAGGAGCACGCACACCTTACAGTGTCCTATCATTTCAAAAACTTATAATAGTTTAGATCGGATTATCTAGACTGACTGTCCCTCGACAAGGCGAAGTATAACACCTATATAAACACACAGATACGCTTAAAAGCTAACGACTACACAAATGTTATCAAGAAGCCACTTGATTGGTTCTCATGAAAATTTTACCGATAGGTATCGTAACCTATGCCGTATATGAAATCGCCCTTCAGATAAGTGAAATGTAACGCTAGTTCCAAGCAAACTTTCCTGTGCGTCTATTCTTGAATCGAGAGAAAATTTGCTCCCGGGGAGGAATTCTTTCGCTCCTATGCATCTCATTGGTCCAAATCTTCGGTTTAAATCGGTTTTTCTCACTTTTGCCCGATATTGCTCGAAAGTCAAGACCAATAGAATTACTTTCAATCAATATCGGGCAAAAATGAGGGAATCCGATTTAAACCGAAAATTTGGACCAATGAAATGCATAGGAGCGAGAGAATTTGACTCCCTGGGAGCAAATTTTCTCTCGATTCAAGAATAGGCGGACTTGGTAGCTAATTTCATGCCTATGCCTTGCCAGGCTAAACGAACTAGTTTTAGAAACGGAAGACGCTCTTTCCTGTTTAAACATAAATAACTACAAAGGGATCAGTGGCGGTCCCTCGCCCCCCCCCCTTTGCTCCAGAAAAAAGTAGACAACAAAGGTGCTGGTGGTAACCCTGAAGTCTTTGGAGAAAAAACGAGAAATTGCAAAAAGTTCCTTTAAAGAAGTTCTAGAATCCCTACATAGCATTTTGTGACAGTTTGGCCTTCAATTCCTCACACCGAGGCCAGTATTCTTGAAAGTGTGAGAAGGGAGTACTTGCTTTCACCTAAATTTCGGGGAGTACTCTCTAGGTGAGATTTCAAGAATACTGGCCAAAAAATAAACAAACGCATGACGTACTTACCACGAAAACCATTGCAAAAACAGTATTAAAGACTGTCTATTTATTAACAAGTTTTAGACAAAATCATTTCGGACATATTCATACAAAGTTATTTTATACAACGTGAAGCCAAAATCAAGGTAAAATTAACTAAAGTCGTTTCGAAATACTATAAACTGTTGGATTAATCCAAAACACAAATTCTTAAACTTTTAATGGGAGAAGTCAGTATCTGGAAACAAAATTGGTCAGAAGTAGGCAAAAGCTTAAATCAAAACACACCTGATAACGTAATGTTTGTCAGTAAGTAATGGTTAGTCAGAAAGGAGCTTCTCATGTCTCAGAAGATAGAAAACATAAGTACTTAAAAATACTATGACAGAAATTCGTCTAAAGATGTAGCTTCGTAGGCACTGACATTAAATAAATGAAGAAGATTTTGAATTCGACTTTTCTTTCATCCCTACTTGTAACGATGACTTTCCGGAGTTTGCACAAGATAGACATAACGATTTTTTTTGAGATAGGCATCTTATGTTTGAGATATGCAGTATAAAAGGTAATGTTTCAACTTAAAAAGCTTTTTAAAATAAAAAATGTATAAAATTAACGACTTAAAATTTGAGTAACCCCCCTAGATTTGAGACCGATTCCTCGCCTATAGTTACTAAGTTTTTCTTTGCATATATGTTCCTCATAAAAGCTATGCTTTTATTCTAGTCTTTTTTCATATGAAAACCGCCCCCCCCCCCTTTTCAAATGGCTGGGACCGCCACTGAAGGGATTTAATCCCCGGAAAAATTTAAAAGAGCAAACGAGCAGGCACACCTATTACAAAGGGTTGTTTTCATTTAGGCAACGTTCCTACGAGAGGTGAAATTTACCAACACAATTTGAACTTATTTTGAAAGCTCACCATTTAAAAAGATAAAAATTCCAATATAGTCAAAATGTGCCCCTCTTGCAAGCAGTGTCTTGGATTTTCTTTTAAATATTAACCTTTTTTTGAGAAAACTTTGGTGCATACATACTGGTACCATGAGGATACATTAGTGAATCGTTGGAACAAATATAAACAACTACTTGGAGATGGATATTTAGGCTCTTCTTAAGGCGATTGTCATTTAAAGCAAATCCAAGTAATACTAAAAAAAAATACTTGAATTAAAGAAATACCATCCTTTATTTGACCAGATTGCCTGCTCGGAACAATTATTGTGATACTTAATCAAAGACTCAATTTTTTCTTAAACTAAGAATAAGAATTCCTTGAATCAAGGAATCATATCTTTGATTCAAACAGAATGCACTGTTAAACCAAGAAATCAAACTAAACTATAACCTAACCTAAGAATATGACTATGACCTAAATTAAACTACGACGACCTAACCACTAATATAGTAACACCTTGGACTCGCACAAGCTTTATATATCTAATAGAAAACACTGTTTCGTATAAGTATTTGTCGCCAGAGTATGGGAGAGATGTTATCTTATGAGTTTTAATACGGTTTTTTGGCAGATATGCTAAAACTTATTTGGATCACAGGCCAACAAAATAAAAAAAAAATTTGGTGACTGAGATCTAAGAACTGACTTAATGTGCTGATTCTAAAACTGGCAGCAGATTTTTTCTATCAGCTCTAGTTTTTGAGATAGAGGCTAATTGAATTTAGTTCTAATAAAAGGCAAAAATAAATCATCATCTCTCTAAAATTCATCTCACATAACATCTCTTTAAAAAACATCTCTTTAAAATTCAAAATAGAAATTTGGTATTCAAAACTATGATCTAATTAACAACATATACCTGAAATTGTCCGTAAAAGAATATTCCTAGACCTGATTGACCCCCATTACTAATCCTATTAATTTTATTAGCTATTTTATATTTGGAATTCCCTATGATCCGATCTCCCCATACCTGCTCAACCCCGACTAATTGGTTTTGGAAACATAGTACCTTTTTTCTACCTTTATCCTTCTCGACTTAGTATGTTGTGTAGTTTTTGCAAATAAAGTTGTGGCGAATACACTTTGAAAGAAAGTAGAAAAACTATTTTTGAATTTGTGAAAAGGTCTTATCTTGCCTATTTTGGCGTTCATTTGGGAGATCAAGATAAATCTTGGGCTCCACATGTGCTGTTGTGTTGAACATTTGCGACAGTGGACAATTGGAAACAGAAAGTGCCTGAAATTTGGTGTACCAATGGTTTGGAGGGAACCACGTAACCATTATGATGACTGCTATTTTTGTCTCGTTAAAATAGGAACAATCGACATAAATGGACATATCCTGATGTAGATTCTGCAAGAAGACCTGTACCGCCCTCTAAGAAAATACCCATTCCAACCTTCAGCAGTTTTCCTGAAATCCCGGAAGATGATACAGAAACATCAACGTCTGATGAAGTTCAAAGAATGCAATCAGAAAACGACAGTGAATTTGACGCAGATTTAAAAACTCCTCAGTGTTTTAATCAACAAGAACTGAAGGATCTCGTGAGAGACCTATACCTCTCTAAGGAGTGTGCTGTACCGCCCTCTAAGGAAATACCCATTCCAACCTTCAGCAGTTTTCCTGAAATCCCGGAAGATGATACAGAAACATCAACGTCTGATGAAGTTCAAAGAATGCAATCAGAAAACGACAGTGAATTTGACGCAGATTTAAAAACTCCTCTGTGTTTTAATCAACAAGAACTGAAGGATCTCGTGAGAGACCTATACCTCTCTAAGGAGTGTGCTGAATTACTTGCATCCAGATTAAAAGAAAAGAACCTTCTTTATCCAGGCACTAATGTTACATTTTATCGTAAGAGAGAAAAGGATCTGCTGCCTTTTTTCACTCAGGAAAATAAGCTTCTGTAACGATATAAAGGACTCTCAGTAGTCTAAAATGTGTCCTTTTACTTAACGGTAACAAATATACCTCAATTCCTATTGGACATTCTACTACCATGAAAGAGGAGTCTAAACCAGTAGCACAAGTTTTGAAACAAATTAAATACGAAGAACATCAGTGGGCAATTTGTGTTGATTTGAAAATGGTGAACTTTCTCCTTGGACAGCAAAGTGGATATACAAAATACCCCTGTTTTTTATGTCTTTGGGACAGCAGAGCTAAAGATCGGCACTGGGTTAAGAGAAATTGGCCTTTAAGGGATACTATGGTTCAATTAAAACAGAGCGTAGTGAATGAACCTTTGGTTACGAGAGAAAAAATCTGACTAGATCACCCTTTCATATCAAGTTGGGGCTTATGAAGCAGTTTGTGAAAGCGTTAAATCGAGATGGAAATTGTTTTGGGTACTTGTCACCTGGGATTTTCTGGGATTAGTACGGAAAAACTAAAAGCTGGTATTAGTAACTTATTAAAGATCCACAGTTCACCACATCAATGAATGAGACTGAATCTAACGCTTGGGGTTCATTTGTTCGAGTAGTTAAAAAATTTCTTGGAAATCACAAAGCAGACAATTACATAGAATTAGTGGAAACTATGCTTTCAAATTTTCATATTCTCGGTTGTAACATGAGTAAAAAACTACCTCCACAGCCACCTAAATCGCTTTCCAGAGAATTCAGGTGACCGTAGTGAAGAACAGGGAGAAAGATTCCATCTGGATATTAAAACTATGGAAGATCGATATCAAGGACGATGGAATAGCCACATGATGGCCGACTACTGTTGGAGCCTTCAGCGAGACTACACCAGTAAACTCCATGCTAGAAAGTAGTATAAAAGCAAATTTGTAGGTGATAGTGACTAATACGAGTATGAATGTATGTTAAGCTACTTTTTATATATATATAATATACTGGCAATAGTCATAGTTATAACGTAAAATATATATATAGAGGTTAAAAAAAAGTAAATAATTCCTATTTTCAAAACTAGATCTGATAGACAAAATCTGATGGCTATCTCGGATTCTCCGCCCAAAAATTACCCAGGAACAGTTAAAAAATCGCCGGCACCAAAATGTGTGTTGGCTGTAATTAAGCTCAAATACTTGTTCTTGAAATTTAAGAATAAGCAAATAGTTGTTCGAAGTATTAAATAATAGAAGAATAATATTCTTGCACCAACCTTTCTTTTTATTTATTTTTCACGGACGGACAAGAAATCTACTTTTTTAATTTTTTTATATTTTTTACGTATAGGGATATTTTTAAATACATAATACATTTTTCTTTCATTGTCTAAGTACTATAATTTGAAGCTTCGCGAGCGACGTTTTTCATAAACCATTACGGTAAGGTTAATACTAGGTAATTTCCCATTGATTTTTGAAAATAACAGGGTAGGGGAAAAAACTTTACATGGTTTTATCGATTGTTTTCAACTTCTACACCCCGAAGCAGCTATCGATTTGGAAGT
Organism: Oxystoma pomonae; assembly: GCA_963921995.1. NCBI lineage: Eukaryota > Metazoa > Arthropoda > Insecta > Coleoptera > Brentidae > Oxystoma > Oxystoma pomonae. The sequence goes on from OY998173.1 coordinate 15,335,087, forward strand.
ATATTAACATTTGATTTAATCTTTTTTTTTCGAAAAATTGTAACAATAACTACTCCATAAAATCGCGTGTGACTGAAATTCAACTTCACAACAATTTTAACAGTTCAAAATTTTTTATGTTTTTTTTTTAATTAAATTCTTGATTTAGCAAATAGTACAATTAAAGTACAGCTAATTTAATTAATTTAATGGGTTACGAAAAATAAAATAGTTATTAATATTTTAATCCTTTGGCGGTTTCAGTTTCAATTCTTGGAAGGGGTAATTAGATTTTAAGTTGTTCATTTTTGTTTTTGTTACCAAAAGAAATTTTGATAAAATTATATTAAAAATAGTAATTTTTATAACTAGCGCCTAAAATAATGTTGCATATGATTTAAAAACGCAAGTAAACAAGCACAGTTTAGGAGCGAGTTGTAAACACTATTATTTTATTATACTTCTATCAACAAATCCTAAAAAAAAACTTATAAAAACTCTAACACAGCCTCCATTGACAGCTCACCATTTTTATGCTATAAATCAAGGGCGGTTGATGGATGACAGAACGATGGTTTCTATGGAAACCTCATAAATTGTTGGCCATTATAACAGTTTATTATTTCATCGTATTTTTGTGAATACTTGAAGAAAACTTAGTAAGGAAATGGCTTAATTTTTAGGTAAGAATAAATAAATTTTCTTAATATTATATCATTTTACGCTATTTTTCTTCAAATTTGGGTAAACAACAAATGGGGATTTCTTTTGCAACCGTGATAAAAAAAATTTTTGCATAGGTAACCAAAAAACCATTTTATGAAGCTACAACACATCACGCCTCATGGCGCCATTTTAAATCACATCGTTCAATGTCCTTTTGGTAATGAATCTCCTCCCAGATCTCCTCTTATTAAATTTAAAATATATTTTATCTTCAAAAATGATCGATCTCTTTCGAACCCTTTTTGTCACCTGATTTACCTCTTGAGGGTTAATATAGTGATAAAACAACCATTACTGTTTGTTAGTCTCCTAAAGGGCCTTGAGGTACGCTTAAAAAAGCTTTCGGCTCAGTATATTATAATCTTTCGGTCTTTCTTAAAAGGAAATATCTCGTCCCGTCGCCGTCTTTTGTCATAAGGAATGCAGTTTATTTAAGGTTGTCACACAGCCTTTAGCCCGAGTATAACAAACCAACGTTATACTCTGCTTTAGCTTTGGGGTATCAAATGAAAGTGATCATGTATTTGATAATAAAGGGTTTAATTTCAAGGGAAGATACAGTTGGGGAGGGGCGATGGCCCCCTTCCGTTTGTAGTAAATATTAGAAAAAACATAAAAAATATTAAAATTTGAAAAACTACAACTGGCAACCTCATTTTCGATAACTTTGCCAGAGCGCCCGGGGAAAAATAAACATCCCAGTCAACACCGTTACTTAAATATTACGTAAAAGTTACAACAAGGTAAAAAGTAACTTCCAAGTTCTGCATAATGCCATGCACAAAATTCCCTACTTTTTACGTAAATAATATGTAATTAAAATAACGTAAATAACACAGCTCTACAAAATAATAAAAAAGTTATATGTACAAAAAAACAATATGGATTTTTGTTCGGTATGAACCACTTATTCTGTAACTACCTTTCATTTTTTTGTAGTAAAAAAACACAATACAATGGTCAAACTTTTTTTTAAATTTTATCCCTTATTAAGTTAGGAGTTAATTTTTTTAAAAATATGTCTGCTTTTTTACTTTTATTTAGCTGTATCTACATAAAACTGCTGCGTATTGTTTTTATATTTTACTAAAAGATGCAGCTATTGATCCTCTATTCATGGTCCAAATTTAAGCGTGTACCCAAAAGAGTTTCAAAAAAAATATTTTTTTAATTAAAATTTATAAAAAATAGTTTTTTTTTTAATTTTTTTCTACAAAACCGAGCCAACTTGGAAAAACCAATGGTGGTTATGATATCAGGGCACCTTGACGAGTATGAATTTACAATAAAATTTCTTGCAACATTTTGTCTGTTGGGCAGTGTATAATACATGGCAACAAAAAATTGGGAAACGGCAGATATCGATTACCTAGTAATTAGAAAGTAAATCGAAAGGTAAAATTGGGGTAAACTTTTTTACATAATATTTATATCTCTTACAAGTAACATCAAGGTAAACTTGTATAACGAATGTAACATTTATGTAAAATTAAAGTCATATTGTGTATATAATACAGGGTGGATTCTTTAAACGGAACGGTGCTTCTAGCGGGTTAGAATTTGGTTTTATAAAAAAATCCAAAAACACGTCAACTGAGATTTTTAATTTTCTTTAATCGTGCTATCTTGGTTTTTTTTATGTCGTTTTATTTACGAGGTATGGCAAAAAAATATATTTTTTTAAATAGGACACCCTGTATAGTTTGACATTTTTGAATTAAAAAAAAATATATCTTTTTGACAATACCACACACTAATACTCTATCTGATATGGTTTCCAAGATAAAGGCATTTAAACTTGCATGGAATTGTTGTCTATGCCCTGTTTTACGGGGGATATTTGAATGAATATCGAAGTGTTCCATACAGATTTAGATAAAAATATCTTGATTATCGTAAAAGATAGATCATACTATGTGGTATGGAAGAGAGAATTGTTTGCAGATTTCAAAAATTGCAAAATATACAGGGTGTCTTATTTAGTAAAAATAAAAAATTGCCATAACTCGTAAACTAAATGACATAGACAAAATCGAAGATAGCACGATTAAAGGAAATTAGAAATCTCAGTTGACGTGTTTTTGGATTTTTTTATTCAACCAAATTCTAACCCGCTAGAAGCACCGTTCGGTTTAAAGAATCCACCCTGTATTTATATACTTCTAATGTCACAACAAGGTATAAAGTAACTTCCAGGTTCTGCATAAAGTTCCCTTCTTATTACGTAAATATAATGTAATTAGAGAAACATAAGTTATGTTATGTAAATATTACGTAAATTTTATAAAAACTTTTTTTATGTAAATTTTTTGACTTTAGATTTACGTAAATACTATGTTAATGCAACAGATGTGCTTGCTGGGATCAGAATTAGCTGAAATTTTGAACGGTTGTTCATTTTAAATTTTTAATGAAAAAAATAAAAAAAATCTTGTATATCCAAATTGGTTTGGATACGTTACGTTACGTGTACCGGATGAAAATTGAAAAGTTCCACGTAACACATGGAAGCAGTCGTATCGTGTTTACACAAGCACATTAAATACTGCTTTATGTCTCAGAAAGTTATTAGGATTACGTTTTTAAAGGCTCTAGACTTTTCATGGCAGCAAATCAAAACTGCTTGTAGAATTTCTTTTGGATTTAACTCTAATTCCATTTTTGTGAATAAAAAATAAAACAGAAAAGATTTGTGGCGTAGAGTTTAAAGGGTGAGGGAATAAATCGGAAAAACCTCCGATCAGGATTTGATCCCGGGACCTCTAGAATACCATGCTCTACAGACTGAGCTATCGAGAACATGAGGTTTTAAATGGCATTCGGAAATCCTTTCGTCCGATTCATTTATTTTGTTAGTATTGGGGTGATCATTAAAGCCTACTGCGGCTTTAAAAACCTAGAGATGTTACAAAGACAAGGAGGTACACATTCACGATTATTAGTTGTACGAAATTTCTATTTATCTATCAACCAACGATACACAACATATAGCGTTTTATTGGAGGTGTCAGATGGCGAACTTTCCAAATAATAATTTCAGCCAAACTATTGAGACAAACGTTTTTAATTTAAGAAATCTGTCAAAATTAACAAAATTTTAAATCTGTCAACAAAACACATGAAAAGGTTACCAAAACAGGGACCAAATTCTTAAAAAATAGTGCGGGAATATTCGGAATGGATATAAAGTGTTAATTCTTTTGCCCCCTGATTTAAAAAAAAGTAAAAAATTATCTATTCAGCCTTTAAGTAAGTAACCTAATTGATTTTGTGCTGCTAAACGTGTAACGAACGACAGTCACAGTGGAATGACCCTCATTCGAGTACTAAAAAATACTCTGGTATTTCGTGATGGAGCACCACACACCGGCAAACAGTGGTTTTACCTGGGATCCTGTGAAGTTGATAAACAAAACAGACGTAGAAAGCTTCAGCTTCGAGTGCGGTAAATAGTGCCGCGGTCTGAAACTGATGTTTTCGTGTAAATAATAGGGAATTATTGAAACACAGTTAGGGCCCGGCACTAATAAGGCCAGGCATTATTTTGACGCTGTTGACAGATACGCATGCGCACGAACGACCACATTTAGTGCCGACACTAATAAGGTTCCTTATTTTTGGAGGAATTATACTGGGCCGAAACTTGCCTATGCGTGGCCGTATTTGACGTTTTTAAAAACTATTAAAGTCAATTTTTATATCTTAACCCTGCTTTCGGGAATTTCTTGTGTTGTGAAGGTCAAAAAAGCAAAAATTGGGCACAAAATAGTTATTTTTTTATGAAATCGGATGACATGGCGGAAGAAAATGAAAAAGCAAGGCTCAAACACTTCGTTTTACCGACGAAGAGCTTGCTACAAGACGTAGTTTAACAAAATCTCATATTATTTAAAATCACAAATTCCAGGTCCTCATCTCCACCCTTCACCAAGACCACTGCTTCCAACACATCTTCCAGTGGCGGTTCCAGAAAAAAGTAGACAACAAAGATGCTGGTGGTAAGCCTGAAGTCTTTGGAGAAAAAATGAGAAATTGCAGAACGTTCCTTTAAAGACATTCTCGAATCCCTCCACAGTATTTTGAGACAGTTTAAAACAGACGAAAACCACGATATTAGAAATACAGAAGAGCATTATGTAGTTTCAATTTATAAACAAGTTTTATTTTATTTTTAACCTGAACATATTCATACCAAGTTTTACACAACGTGAAGTCAAAATCAGGGCAAAACAAACTAATGTCTTTTCTAAATACTATAAACTGTTTGATACAAACACAAATTCTTCAACTTTTTTGGGAGAAGTCATTATTTGGAAACAATATTGGTCAGAAGTAGGCAAAACCATATATATATATGATAATGTTTTCGAGGCAATGAACAAATGTGTCGATATTTTTCCGTTGATAAAAACATTCTTGGATGTTTGTCAGTAAGTAATGCTTCGTCAGAAAAAAGCTTCTCCTGCCTCAGAAGATTGAAAATATAAGTACTTAAATACACTATGACGGAAATTTTTTAGATCTAAAAAAGTATTGAGCTCTTAGGTTTTGTTTGTGGTTTGTTTGTTATCTATTTTTTTATGACTGAAAAAATTATACCTAGTTACTCAAACGCGGATTTCAGAAGGGTAGGGGGGTAATTAACCCCCCCCCACCCTGGATTTAAATTTTCTATGAAAATATTTAGAAAATAAAAGTAGGACATAAATGGCGGCGCTATTACACATTTCATATTACGGTATTGCATTTTTCAATGCAATTTTCTTAAAAATTTTCGCCTGCGGCGCCATGATACGTTTATATTTACGATTTTACTTTAATCTGGCTCAAAAACTTAAGGCCAAATCCGCGCTTGTAGTTACTAAGTTTTGTTGGCATATATTGATATGTTTCTCATAAAAACTGTGCTTTTATTCTACTTCTTTTTTCGTATCGAAACCGCCCCCCCACTTTTCAAATGGCTGGGACCGCCAATGCAACTTCCATGCTCTTAATCACTCAAAAATTCTTTTAAATATGAGAAATGTGAAAAAACAACCACACAGAATTTAGGTTAGAAAAAAATAAGTGGCGTTACCGCTCCACTCACAGTTGGTCTAGAGAGGGGTCTTAAGAAAAAAAAAATATAATCTTTAAAACATAGATTTTTGTTTTTGATACATCGCCAACTATTATTTACCGTAAAAAGTAAAATCCTCTATGTAGCACTTCTCTGGGGGGCTATTTTTGGAAAATATTCTAAAAACCTTAAAAAGTAACTTCCTATTTTGACTTCATATTTGAATTCTCGATGAAATTCTCTTTCCAATGGTACCCCATATCATAAGGTTTGCTTTACTAATTTTCGAGTTATTGGCTTTCAAAATGTCAAAAATTCAATTTTCAAAGACCCATATCTTAGAAACTAAACAAAATATCTCTATTGTGTTTATTATCGATTTTGAGGGTTTTATAAGAGCAAATAAAAAATGACAATAGTTTCACGTTTGTACATTCCTATTTACAGTTTATTGATTTTCAGTAATTTATCACGATATTATTTCAAAAATATGAAGTGGAAGGTCAGATTGTCAAACTGTTGTAATTTTTCTTTCCTCGTAAAAAACGCCTAAAATCAATAATAAACACAATAGAGATATTTTGTTTGGTTTCTAAGATATGGGCCTTGGAAAATTGAATTTTTGACATTTTGAAAGCCAATATCTCGAAAATTAGTAAGTATACCTTATGATATGGGGTACCATTGGATGGAGAATTTTAGCGAGAATTCAAATATGAAGTCAAAATAGGGGGTTGCTATTTAAGATTCCCAGAATATTTTCCAAAAATATCCCCCCAGAAAAGTGCTACATAAAGGATTTTACTTTTTACGATAAATAGTAGTTGGCGATGGATCAAAAACAAAAGTGTATGTTTTAAAGATTATATATTTTTTTTCTTAAACCCCCTCTCTAGACCAACTGGGCACTAGAGGCGCGTTCGATAATTCTATAACTTGCACCTTTTAGGGCCAGGCACCACCTGTGTTAAGGTCAGCGCTAAGTAGGAACTATCCAGTGCGACCGTATTTCAATAATTCCCTAATAAAACAGAACGAAGAAACTGGAATCTACGGCCGATTGCACCGAAGACTGAAGACGGGAATTTTTTTTACAACTTTGAAGGAAAATAGCGTTAACATGTATAAAGGAAATCTAATTATTATTACCTAAAAGTTAAACCATTTCCATAAGTTTTCTTTAAAAAAATCATTCCGAAAATACTACAAAATGACAAACTGTCAGAAATTAAAATGGGCAACAATGTAACGTCACCATAGAAACCATTGTTGTGTCATCCGCCCTTGACTTATAGTATGGGGCTGTCTAACAAATTGTCAAAGTCAGCCATTAATCTCGTGATGGCCCTTTAAAAATGGTGGCTGTAGGGTAAACAAAGCGATTTTCCATAAGACGTAATGCTGATAAAAACGAAAATTTTGGGAAAGTGGAAAAAGATTCAGATTAAACAAAGTGACTATATTATAGAATAATCCTTTCTGAATCTGGGAGAAACGAGCATTTTGCCGAAATGTTAGAAATAAACCTAAAATTCGCAGTTTAAAGAGGCAGTGTCATGTACTTTTATCTCTATCGCACTTGCACACTGTGGATAAGATTTCTCTCTCAGTTCAGCCTGAAGGTCGGGCCAGATCGGCTTGAAGAGAGACAGTTGCGCTATCTGATTTGAGAAAGATGATGTTATTTGTAGTTACACGGGTGCGACAGAGATAGGTAGAGAGACATTTCCACGTTTACTTGCGAATTTTCAGTTTATTGTTAAAATTTCGGCCAACCGGTTGTTTTTCCCCGATACAGAAAGGATTACTCTATAAAAAAAAATCACTTTGCTCAATCTGTGTCTTCTTGTACTTTGTCAAAATTTTTATTTGAGTTAGCATTACGTCTTAAGGAAAAACGGTTTGTTTACGCCACCGCGGCCATATTGGATCGGCCATATTATTTTTGTTAGACTGCCCTATAAAAATCGTAAATTGTTTACACGAGACGAGAGAAAAAAAAAGGAAAATACCAAAAGTATGTATGTGTCTCTTGAAAATGGCGTTTTTGGACTGATTTTGCGTAAACAACTTCGTTTGATGAACACAATTAAGTTTTCTGCACCGTTTGCCATCCTAATTACCTCGTGATATTGATTTAAGCTCTTAGTAGTAAACCAATTAGCAAATGAAAGGAACTAAGTTCCTAAATATCTTACTAATTAAACGACCAAATACTTAATCTCGTATGTATAGGTTGTCGTAAACATGGGAGGCAGAAATATAAGTTAATGGTGTATGTGTGTTAAAGAGAAAAGTTGTTTATAAATAGGTACACCACTAAAACCTTAAATATATCTGGCCCACAAAAAGCAATAAATCTAAAAATGTGATATAGTGGATATTAAAAACCTGTAAAATAAACTATAAGAAAACAATAAAAAGTCAAAAACAAAAGTTAAACAACTCAAGAAACATAATAACCGATGTGTCAATATTAAATTAATTCATGAATAGTACTCAATCCCGTCTCTATTGTATCAATTCCTTGGAACATAACATACCAGGGGATGACCCGCCAGAGAATTGCCAAAATGTTTAATTATTCTACTTTAGAAAAGCTCCATTGTCATGATTTTCATGTTTCTTATTTCGTGCTACGCACTTGCGGATATGTAACTTCCAGCGCAAGGTTTTTGGTCCACCCTGCACAATAATATGCACCCTTTGAAAATTTGTAGTTAATTTACCGTTCGTACCCAAATATTACTCAGTGTTACTCAGTTTTGTTGGAAAGTGAGTCTCTGGAGCCGGGCAAATCGGGTTTGTTAATGACATCAAAGTAATGGAGCCCACTTAATAATCCCTTTGAAATTCAAGTTTAATACCGCAAGTATATGTAAGGGCCATTCTGCGATAACAGTCGTTATACGGTTAAATTATTACTACGTTTTCACATGGAACTGAATACGTTTTCGAACTTTTTTCCGTTGGCCCTGCTCAAGTTTAGTACCGCTTTTTTGAGATTGAATCGGGATCCAATTGCATGAAACCGGGTATCGTATCAAACTGACTGACGACACCAATAATAAGCTGTTAGCACTTCTAATATTCCAGCAAAAAGTAGGTACATACCTCCGTTTTAATTATATTATTGTGCCGTAAACTTATTGGCTTTAAAAAAGCAAACAAAGAAGTAAAATTTGCAAAAACTAACCTCAAAATACATCAGGCAATGTCAACTGCTCAAATCATGTTCAAAACGCGTTCAAATCGTTTTATGAAAACCGAAAAGGGAATCTTATTGAAAACGTATTCAGTTCCACGTGAAAACGTAGTACATGTTTTTACCTCTTAAAGGCTAACCATGTGGGTGTCCCATTTTCGATGGGATTCAATGGGAAACTTTGTTGTTATTAAAGATAGATACATGCGGTTTGCGCATTACTTACTTTTTTGGGCTTAAAAAAATGGTATTAACAGATTTATTCTGTCCCTTGTAATTTCGTAGCTACAGGGGAAAGTTGAAAAATGGTCGGAATTACCAATTGATGATATCTCCCTTAATTTAAGAGATAATTGAGTTCTGTAAAAACATGCCTGTGGCATCTTTTTTTATAAAAACCCAAAGGTATTTTCGAAATTTTAATCTGACGTTTCGTTTTGTAGATACCATCGTCAGGATCAAAAATAAATACGGACCAAAATGTTTTACTTCATATTTTAGTTTTTTTTTTAAGTGTGTTTGATAATCAAATATCATTTTTTTTTATTTTGCAGTTTCGATCCCGAAAGAATCATCTTCAGTGCATTTTTTTCTGGTATGGCCCTGACCCATTTTCATTTTTTTTAGATCATTTATATTAAACTACTATATAGTAGACCTGGACAACCAAGATATATTATATGAACATACCGGGTGAACCGAAAAAAACTGGATAAATTGTTTTTTGCTATAACCTTACCATTTTCAATGAAAAAACTGTATTAATAAGACAAATAAGCCTTTTTTAAATCCAAGAATCCAAGAAGGCGGAGAAAATCAAATGCATAAGTTTTTTAAACCTCTTTTTGTTAAATTTTGCCATTTGTTTTCTAAATACTTCGTTTTGTATGTTGAAAAGTAACATTAATACCTAAATAAATAAACAAGTTTGAAGAAATTTGATTTTATTCGCCATTTTGGATTTAAATATGGCGGCAAAGCGACCGTTTTTTTTTAAAAAGGCTTATTTGTCTTATCAATATCAATACAGTTTTTTTTTAATTGAAATTGCTAAAGTTTTAGCAAAAAACAATTTGTCCGATTTTTTTCGGTTCACCCGGAATGTTCATATTATATATCTTGGTTGTCCAGGTCTACTAGATAGTAGTTAAATATAAATGGTCTCCAAAAAAAATAAAATAAAATGGGACAGGGCCGTACCTGAAAAAAAAAATGCAGAAGATGATTTTTTTCGGGATCTAAACTTCAAAATAAAAAATATATATATTTTATTATTAAACAGACTTAAAAATACACGTACTTTACTTTTTGATGCTGATTATGGTATCTACGAAACGAAACGTCGGATTAAAATTTCGAAAAGACTATTGTGTTATTCTAAAAATGTTGCCACATACATGTTTTTACAGAACTCAATAATCTCTTAAATTAAGGGAGATATCATCAATTAGTAATTCCGAACATTTTTCAACTTTCCCCTGTAGCTAAAAAATTACAAGGGAGAGAATAAATCTGTCTCTATCTTCAATAAGAACGGATAGTTGGCAATAATGGTGCAATGGTCTGCGATGACGTCAATTTTTTAACGGTCTGATAGTTTTATTTTTCTTCCTTTCCGCGACAATACTTCTGCAACAATAATAATGTAACCATTTCTGGAGATTCCTTATAACTTGAGTCACGTTCCAAATCGCTCTATTGTGATAAAAAAAATATATAAACAGTGCGCCTGCTTCTCTTTATTTCGAGTAACTAACTTCTAATAATAATGCGATCGCAAAGGCATGAACTTTTTTTAAATAAACCATTCCATGCAAACGAATAAAGTTATAATAGATCTAAAATGTTGAATAAACTAATACCAAATAATTTTAACATTAGGGAATTATCGGAACCCTTATTTTTGACACTAATGACAGATACGCAAGCGCAGTTAATATGGCAGAGTTGCCGCTCTGTATAAAAGTGGTATAAATTATATTTTGGCATTTAGTTACTCTCTCGTTTTTTAATGTAAAGAACGATAAAGGTTCGTGTTAAGAGAAAGTTATTTGTTTTTATTTTATTTGCATCCTTTTTTGTTGTTCATTCTGTTTCGTCTTTCATAATAACAAGATCACTGATCAGACTCTTGTGGTAAAAATAAAAAAGGAAAAAAAAATGACTACTATCGAAGATTAAAAGCTGACTTTTACCCTTTTACCAGTCAATCTTATACTGTCAATTAAGGCAGAGTTTTTCTGATCTTTTTTTCTTCCTTTATGCACACAATTCCGCCAATTATTGCTGTCGTGTTTACTATAAAATAATTTTATACAAAGTTTAACTTTAATTTTACTGTTTTATAGTGGTTTATTACTGTCGGCGCTCAATTTCTATAAGTTTGATTAATTTCAAGCACAAGGAAAACTTTTTAAAAATAAAATAATATGTTACCTATCGGGACTGTCCCGATTTGAAGCAAAATGTCCTGCGTAGTGACAAGACCCTTGTCAAATGTCCCGATGAAAAGTTTTCAGCGAAATCGGCACTAAAAGTTTCCAATTAAACTCATATCTATTTGCTAATGGTTAACTATAAATCCTTTCTTTTTTCTTAGCCGCGTTTGAAATATTTGGCTATTGGCAATGTCGTGTTAAAAAAATCGACATCAGTTCGTTCAATCCATATATGTATGAGGTTAAATATAGGCCTTTCCCAGGCCAAACTTGTAAGCAAGATCTGAAATCTAGCAGGCTATGGAGCCGTGTTAGCTCCGCGCCTATGCACATGTGCGAAAATTTTACGAGGCGACCGGTTTCGCGACCTTCGTCTTCGCCCTTCGGTCGAGATGCCATTTTGGTTGATTTTGGATCACACATAATTGTTTTCCGCGTTTTCGTTTATGCAAATTTTTTTATTGTGATATTTTTAATATTTGGTTACGCGAAAGTTTTTAGGAGTTTATTAAACTGTTTATATCTTGGAGTTTAAGATGTCGCCGCATAAAAAGACGTGCTGTGTTTTTGGATGCCGCCAAACAACAAAAGTGAAGTTCCACAGGTTGGTAGCTTAAAATTTGAAGGAAAAAAAGTGAAAATACCTAAAAATTATTTCTGTTCATATATTTAGTTACTTTAAAATAGAAAAGACTGATTTTCTAAAAACGTAAACAAATAGAAAAATTTTGACAACTGCACAGCTGTCTTTCCGGATTTTGGTTGGTTAACCGATGACGATGGCCGCGTATGTGCAGAACCGCTAAGCTTTGACGCCAGAAAGAGACAATAAGAGTCATAAAAGAGTAAAAGAGAAAGGTATAGGCGTATATATATAGGACATCCTGATTACAAAGTTGTGCCCGCCGAAAGCATTGCAAGGGCGTATATTTAAGCTAATACATATATGGTTCAATCAGTTCATTACCGAGCCTACTGAGTCTATTGATCGGGGAGTTAAAAGCATAGTTAGTGCGATGATGTTGAGTTGCAAATAATTTATGATTTCTTGTGTTCCGTGATGGCACATGAAACTTAAACATTGATAGTAACTCTACAGAGTCAATTTTATTATTTAGTATTTTGAACAGAGCGACAATATCATAGTACTTTCCACGATTGTCTAAATTTTTTAAGTTCAACAGACTCATTACCTGGCCATAATCAATTAACTCAATAGGTATGTGTAATTTATAGCATATAAAGCGCAAGAACTTTCTTGTATTTTTGCCAAGCGATCTTTACGAATCTCATAATATGGAGACCAAATAGTACAACCATATTCTAGAATTGACCTTACAATTGCAAAGTAAGCATTTCTCAATGTAAAAATGTTGTTTACGTCTTTCAATGTTCTAAACAAAAATCCTAGCAATTTCATAGCTTTATTTGCAATAATATCTAGGTGTTCAACAAAACTGAGTTTTCTATCAAAAAAGACACCCAAGTCACGCATGATAATTGCAAGGTTTCTCCAAATTGGAGTTATCCAAGTGATAAGTACAATCTATATGGTTTAATTTTCTATAAAAATATACAGTTTTACATTTGTCAACACTCAGGGATAAATTTTTATATTCACACCATGCCGAAAACCCATTCAACTCTTGTTGCAAAATATGGCATTCCTCCAAACTTCTTATAATTCTAAAGAATTTTAGATCATCAGCAAGAAGTACAAAGTTATAATTTGCTAAAGCGGAAGATATTTATAAATGCTTTAAATAACAATGGAGCCAAATGTCCGCGCTGGTGGACAAAACGTTGAACTCGGCGGAGACAGCATTCTCTATTTTTATTGTCTGGTGTCTTTCAATTAGATTAATCCGAAACCATTTGAAAGATGAGCCATGAATACCCATGACTTTAAGTTTATCAAGTATTAGGTTATGATCGACCCTCTCGAAAGCCTTGGAGAAATCGGTATAGATGACATCTACCTGATGCGCACTCTCCAAGGCTTCCAACAAAATTTCTTCATATATCAAGAGATTAGTAATTGATGATTTAACTTTTGAAAACCCGTGTTGTTGGTTTATAATGTTTTGAAAATATGGTGCAATTTTATATGTGACTATTATAGTTTTAAATGTTTGACTTATATCCGCTTTTGAATATTGGGGTAACATAACTTAGCTTCTAAGCTGTCGACAAATCTTCTATAGAAAATCTATTAAAAATTTAGGCAAAATACTGGACAAGAAAAATGTACAGTTTTTTTATGAAAATTACTGTTAAACCATCTGGGCCACAGATTTTTGTATAGTTTACCTATTTTCTCCTACGACCACATATGAAAATAATGGATTTCACACGATTTACATCCTTAGAAAACGTTACTTCACCCGTGTGCAGAAATTTTTTGCGCACAAGTGCGGAAAAGCAGCTGTTTGATTTGTGCGAAATTAAAAACCAATTTTTACAAAAATTAGTGCAATCAACAGTGTTCGTAGGAAAAGTAGCGTACACAACTCTATAGAAAGTAACTTTCTTTCACTCGCGTGTTGTTTTACTCGGCTAACCCGTCGTTCACAATATTCAGGCTCGTGTAAAATTTGCCACTTTCTTTTCTTGTTATGTAATATACTATTACTTTGTTTTGTTTAGATTGAAATTTCTTAGCTAGCTTGTAAATTCAAGCTCAAAAACCATCAATATTTATTGTTTTAATTCTTTTCTAAGCGTTTTTAAAAGTGTCCCGATTTTGCATCAAATGTCCTGATGATTTAGAACAAATGTCCAGATAAATCAAAATTAAAAGTTGGCAACCCTACCTATTTTTATGTTTCGCTATATGATTAGTGCCCTTAAACATTAAAAGCAGAAATAAATAAAATCTTAAGTTATAGTCCGTCGGCTTTACTTACTCGCTGAAAAGCCTCTGACAAAAAAATAAGGATGTGTTCATCGATTGGATGTCAAAAGAAGTCCAGTGAACATGTCAAGGAATCTTAAGCCTCATATCGTAATGAATGAAATATTAATTGCACATAACATTATCCTCAAAATATTTTTAAAATAACATTTTGCGTAATGGACATGACATTACGGACCGGACACATTTTCCACTAAAAACTATTTTTACTAATTTAAGAAAAAAATTATTTTTTAGGAATTGTAGCCCCCTTATTTATTTTTTGCAAAAAATTTTAATGGGAATGTGTAAAATCTTTTGAGAAGAAAAAGTCAAAATTTTAAAAATGGTCTCAAAAGAAATACCCTAATGCTAATGGCTTTGCAATTTTATATTTGTGGAATCATCCCTGGTTGACATTTCGCCGTTCCCCATTCGACTGGCAAATGTTGGCCAAAAGGATTTAAAATATTATCCCACTCCCTCGGCTTCGGTAACTTACTAAAAAGCCTGTAAATCCGCGTAACGGATGGGAGACGAAAGATGCGAAAACATTACATTGCAATTTAAAATTCGAAACAAGTGCATTTTCGACATTTTGGTATAGGAATCTTCATAGACCCATTTCGCCAAACTTTGAAAGTTCATATTTTTACAACCGATTGCCTGGGGAAAGTGGGCATGTTTTTACAGTATCATGAGCCTCTCAAGATGCTAAAACATTACATTGCACTTAGAAATTCGAAAAAAGTGCATTTTCGATATTCTTGTATAGGGATCTTCATTCTCCATTTGTGGGCCCCTCAAGATGCGAAAACAATACATTGCACTTTGAAATTCGAAAAAAGTGCATTTTCGACATTTTTGTATAGGAATCTCCATAGACCCATTTCGCCAAACTTTGAAAATTCATATTTTTACAACCGATTGCCTGATGAAAGTGGGCATGTTTTTACAGTATCGTGGGCCCCTCAAGATGCGAAAACAATACATTGCACTTTGAAATTCGAAAAAAGTGCATTTTCGACATTTTTGTATAGGAATCTCCATAGACCCATTTAGCCAAACTTTGAAAATTCATATTTTGACAACCGATTGCCTGAGAAAAGTGGGCATGTTTTTACAGTATCGTGCGCCCCTTAGGATGCGAAAACAATACATTGCACTTTGAAATTCAAAAAAAGTGCATTTTTGTATAGGAATCTCCATAGACCCATTTCGCCAAACTTTGAAAATTCATATTTTTACAACCGATTGCCTGATGAAAGTGGGCATATGTTTACAGTATTGTGGGCCCCTCAAGATGCGAAAACAATACGTTGCACTTTGAAATTCGAAAAAAGTGCATTTTCGACATTTTTGTATAGGAATCTCCATAGACCCATTTAGCCAAACTTTGAAAATTCATATTTTTACAACCGATTGCCTGATGAAAGTTGGCATGTTTTTACAGTATCGTGGGCCCCGCAAGATGCGAAAACATTACATTGCACTTTGAAATTCGAAAAAAGTGCATTTTCGACATTTTGGTATAGGGATCTTCATAGACCCATTTCGCCAAACTTTGAAAATTCATATTTTTACAACCGATTGCCTGATGAAAGTGGGCATGTTTTTACAGTATCGTGGGCCCCTCAAGATGCGAAAACAATACATTGCACTTTGAAATTCGAAAAAAGTGCATTTTCGACATTTTTGTATAGGAATCTCCATAGACCCATTTCGCCAAACTTTGAAAATTCATATTTTTACAACCGATTGCCTGATGAAAGTGGGCATGTTTTTACAGTATCGTGGGCCCCTCAAGATGCGAAAACAATACATTGCACTTTGAAATTCGAAAAAAGTGCATTTTCGACATTTTGGTATAGGGATCTTCATAGACCCATTTCGCCAAACTTTGAAAATTCATATTTTTACAACCGATTGCCTGATGAAAGTGGGCATGTTTTTACAGTATCGTGGGCCCCTCAAGATGCGAAAACAATACATTGCACTTTGAAATTCGAAAAAAGTGCATTTTCGACATTTTTGTATAGGAATCTCCATAGACCCATTTCGCCAAACTTTGAAAATTCATATTTTTACAACCGATTGCCTGATGAAAGTGGGCATGTTTTTACAGTATCGTGGGCCCCTCAAGATGCGAAAACAATACATTGCACTTTGAAATTCGAAAAAAGTGCATTTTCGACATTTTTGTATAGGAATCTCCATAGACCCATTTAGCCAAACTTTGAAAATTCATATTTTTACAACCGATTGCCTGATGAAAGTTGGCATGTTTTTACAGTATCGTGGGCCCCGCAAGATGCGAAAACATTACATTGCACTTTGAAATTCGAAAAAAGTGCATTTTCGACATTTTGGTATAGGGATCTTCATAGACCCATTTCGCCAAACTTTGAAAATTCATATTTTTACAACCGATTGCCTGATGAAAGTTGGCATGTTTTTACAGTATCGTGGGCCCCACAAGATGCGAAAACAATACGTTGCACTTTGAAATTCGAAAAAAGTGCATTTTCGACATTTTTGTATAGGAATCTCCATAGACCCATTTCGCCAAACTTTGAAAATTCATATTTTTACAACCTATTGCCTGATGAAAGTTGGCATGTTTTTACAGTATCGTGGGCCCCGCAAGATGCGAAAACATTACATTGCACTTTGAAATTCGAAAAAAGTGCATTTTCGACATTTTGGTATAGGGATCTTCATAGACCCATTTCGCCAAACCTTGAAAATTCATATTTTTACAACCGATTGCCTGATGAAACTTTGCATGTTTTTACAGTATCGTGGGCCCCGCCAGATGCGAAAACAATACGTTGCACTTTGAAATTCGAAAAAAGTGCATTTTCGACATTTTTGTATAGGAATCTCCATAGACCCATTTCGCCAAACTTTGAAAATTCATATTTTGACAACCGATTGCCTGAGAAAAGTGGGCATGTTTTTACAGTATCGTGCGCCCCTTAGGATGCGAAAACAATACATTGCACTTTGAAATTCAAAAAAAGTGCATTTTTGTATAGGAATCTCCATAGACCCATTTCGCCAAACTTTGAAAATTCATATTTTTACAACCGATTGCCTGATGAAAGTGGGCATATTTTTACAGTATCGTGGGCCCCTCAAGATGCGAAAACAATACGTTGCACTTTGAAATTCGAAAAAAGTGCATTTTCGACATTTTTGTATAGGAATCTCCATAGACCCATTTAGCCAAACTTTGAAAATTCATATTTTTACAACCGATTGCCTGATGAAAGTTGGCATGTTTTTACAGTATCGTGGGCCCCGCAAGATGCGAAAACATTACATTGCACTTTGAAATTCGAAAAAAGTGCATTTTCGACATTTTGGTATAGGGATCTTCATAGACCCATTTCGCCAAACTTTGAAAATTCATATTTTTACAACCGATTGCCTGATGAAAGTTGGCATGTTTTTACAGTATCGTGGGCCCCACAAGATGCGAAAACAATACGTTGCACTTTGAAATTCGAAAAAAGTGCATTTTCGACATTTTTGTATAGGAATCTCCATAGACCCATTTCGCCAAACTTTGAAAATTCGTATTTTTACAACCTATTGCCTGATGAAAGTTGGCATGTTTTTACAGTATCGTGGGCCCCGCAAGATGCGAAAACATTACATTGCACTTTGAAATTCGAAAAAAGTGCATTTTCGACATTTTGGTATAGGGATCTTCATAGACCCATTTCGCCAAACCTTGAAAATTCATATTTTTACAACCGATTGCCTGATGAAAGTTTGCATGTTTTTACAGTATCGTGGGCCCCGCCAGATGCGAAAACAATACGTTGCACTTTGAAATTCGAAAAAAGTGCATTTTCGACATTTTTGTATAGGAATCTCCATAGACCCATTTCGCCAAACTTTGAAAATTCATATTTTGACAACCGATTGCCTGAGAAAAGTGGGCATGTTTTTACAGTATCGTGCGCCCCTTAGGATGCGAAAACAATACATTGCACTTTGAAATTCAAAAAAAGTGCATTTTTGTATAGGAATCTCCATAGACCCATTTCGCCAAACTTTGAAAATTCATATTTTTACAACCGATTGCCTGATGAAAGTGGGCATATTTTTACAGTATTGTGGGCCCCTCAAGATGCGAAAACAATACGTTGCACTTTGAAATTCGAAAAAAGTGCATTTTCGACATTTTTGTATAGGAATCTCCATAGACCCATTTAGCCAAACTTTGAAAATTCATATTTTTACAACCGATTGCCTGATGAAAGTTGGCATGTTTTTACAGTATCGTGGGCCCCGCAAGATGCGAAAACATTACATTGCACTTTGAAATTCGAAAAAAGTGCATTTTCGACATTTTGGTATAGGGATCTTCATAGACCCATTTCGCCAAACTTTGAAAATTCATATTTTTACAACCGATTGCCTGATGAAAGTTGGCATGTTTTTACAGTATCGTGGGCCCCACAAGATGCGAAAACAATACGTTGCACTTTGAAATTCGAAAAAAGTGCATTTTCGACATTTTTGTATAGGAATCTCCATAGACCCATTTCGCCAAACTTTGAAAATTCATATTTTTACAACCGATTGCCTGATGAAAGTGGGCATATTTTTACAGTATTGTGGGCCCCTCAAGATGCGAAAACAATACGTTGCACTTTGAAATTCGAAAAAAGTGCATTTTCGACATTTTTGTATAGGAATCTCCATAGACCCATTTCGCCAAACTTTGAAAATTCATATTTTTACAACCGATTGCCTGATGAAAGTGGGCATGTTTTTACAGTATCGTGGGCCCCTCAAGATGCGAAAACAATACATTGCACTTTGAAATTCGAAAAAAGTGCATTTTCGACATTTTTGTATAGGAATCTCCATAGACCCATTTAGCCAAACTTTGAAAATTCATATTTTTACAACCGATTGCCTGATGAAAGTTGGCATGTTTTTACAGTATCGTGGGCCCCGCAAGATGCGAAAACATTACATTGCACTTTGAAATTCGAAAAAAGTGCATTTTCGACATTTTGGTATAGGGATCTTCATAGACCCATTTCGCCAAACTTTGAAAATTCATATTTTTACAACCGATTGCCTGATGAAAGTTGGCATGTTTTTACAGTATCGTGGGCCCCACAAGATGCGAAAACAATACGTTGCACTTTGAAATTCGAAAAAAGTGCATTTTCGACATTTTTGTATAGGAATCTCCATAGACCCATTTCGTCAAACTTTGAAAATTCATATTTTTACAACCTATTGCCTGATGAAAGTTGGCATGTTTTTACAGTATCGTGGGCCCCGCAAGATGCGAAAACATTACATTGCACTTTGAAATTCGAAAAAAGTGCATTTTCGACATTTTGGTATAGGGATCTTCATAGACCCATTTCGCCAAACCTTGAAAATTCATATTTTTACAACCGATTGCCTGATGAAAGTTTGCATGTTTTTACAGTATCGTGGGCCCCGCCAGATGCGAAAACAATACGTTGCACTTTGAAATTCGAAAAAAGTGCATTTTCGACATTTTTGTATAGGAATCTCCATAGACCCATTTAGCCAAACTTTGAAAATTCATATTTTTACAACCGATTGCCTGATGAAAGTTGGCATGTTTTTACAGTATCGTGGGCCCCGCAAGATGCGAAAACATTACATTGCACTTTGAAATTCGAAAAAAGTGCATTTTCGACATTTTTGTATAGGAATCTCCATAGACCCATTTAGCCAAACTTTGAAAATTCATATTTTTACAACCGATTGCCTGATGAAAGTTTGCATGTTTTTACAGTATCGTGGGCCCCGCCAGATGCGAAAACAATACGTTGCACTTTGAAATTCGAAAAAAGTGCATTTTCGACATTTTTGTATAGGAATCTCCATAGACCCATTTAGCCAAACTTTGAAAATTCATATTTTTACAACCGATTGCCTGATGAAAGTTGGCATGTTTTTACAGTATCGTGGGCCCCTCAAGATGCGAAAACAATACATTGCACTTTGAAATTCGAAAAAAGTGCATTTTCGACATTTTTGTATAGGAATCTCCATAGACCCATTTAGCCAAACTTTGAAAATTCATATTTTTACAACCGATTGCCTGATGAAAGTTGGCATGTTTTTACAGTATCGTGGGCCCCGCAAGATGCGAAAACATTACATTGCACTTTGAAATTCGAAAAAAGTGCATTTTCGACATTTTGGTATAGGAATCTTCATAGACCCATTTCGCCAAACTTTGAAAATTCATATTTTTACAACCGATTGCCTGATGAAAGTTGGCATGTTTTTACAGTATCGTGGGCCCCACAAGATGCGAAAACAATACGTTGCACTTTGAAATTCGAAAAAAGTGCATTTTCGACATTTTGGTATAGGGATCTTCATAGACCCATTTCGCCAAACCTTGAAAATTCATATTTTTACAACCGATTGCCTGATGAAAGTTTGCATGTTTTTACAGTATCGTGGGCCCCGCCAGATGCGAAAACAATACGTTGCACTTTGAAATTCGAAAAAAGTGCATTTTCGACATTTTTGTATAGGAATCTCCATAGACCCATTTCGCCAAACTTTGAAAATTCATATTTTGACAACCGATTGCCTGAGAAAAGTGGGCATGTTTTTACAGTATCGTGCGCCCCTTAGGATGCGAAAACAATACATTGCACTTTGAAATTCAAAAAAAGTGCATTTTTGTATAGGAATCTCCATAGACCCATTTCGCCAAACTTTGAAAATTCATATTTTTACAACCGATTGCCTGATGAAAGTGGGCATGTTTTTACAGTATCGTGGGCCCCTCAAGATGCGAAAACAATATATTGCACTTTGAAATTCGAAAAAAGTGCATTTTCGACATTTTTGTATAGGAATCTCCATAGACCCATTTAGCCAAACTTTGAAAATTCATATTTTTACAACCGATTGCCTGATGAAAGTTGGCATGTTTTTACAGTATCGTGGGCCCCGCAAGATGCGAAAACATTACATTGCACTTTGAAATTCGAAAAAAGTGCATTTTCGACATTTTGGTATAGGGATCTTCATAGACCCATTTCGCCAAACTTTGAAAATTCATATTTTTACAACCGATTGCCTGATGAAAGTTGGCATGTTTTTACAGTATCGTGGGCCCCACAAGATGCGAAAACAATACGTTGCACTTTGAAATTCGAAAAAAGTGCATTTTCGACATTTTTGTATAGGAATCTCCATAGACCCATTTCGTCAAACTTTGAAAATTCATATTTTTACAACCTATTGCCTGATGAAAGTTGGCATGTTTTTACAGTATCGTGGGACCCGCAAGATGCGAAAACATTACATTGCACTTTGAAATTCGAAAAAAGTGCATTTTCGACATTTTGGTATAGGGATCTTCATAGGCCCATTTCGTCAAACCTTGAAAATTCATATTTTTACAACCGATTGCCTGATGAAAGTTTGCATGTTTTTACAGTATCGTGGGCCCCGCCAGATGCGAAAACAATACGTTGCACTTTGAAATTCGAAAAAAGTGCATTTTCGACATTTTTGTATAGGAATCTCCATAGACCCATTTCGCCAAACTTTGAAAATTCATATTTTGACAACCGATTGCCTGAGAAAAGTGGGCATGTTTTTACAGTATCGTGCGCCCCTTAGGATGCGAAAACAATACATTGCACTTTGAAATTCAAAAAAAGTGCATTTTTGTATAGGAATCTCCATAGACCCATTTCGCCAAACTTTGAAAATTCATATTTTTACAACCGATTGCCTGATGAAAGTGGGCATATTTTTACAGTATTGTGGGCCCCTCAAGATGCGAAAACAATACGTTGCACTTTGAAATTCGAAAAAAGTGCATTTTCGACATTTTTGTATAGGAATCTCCATAGACCCATTTCGCCAAACTTTGAAAATTCATATTTTTACAACCGATTGCCTGAGGAAAGTGGGCATGTTTTTACAGTATCGTGCGCCCCTTAGGATGCGAAAACAATACATTGCACTTTGAAATTCGAAAAAAGTGCATTTTCGACATTTTTGTATAGGAATCTCCATAGACCCATTTCGCCAAACTTTGAAAATTCATATTTTTACAACCGATTGCCTGAGGAAAGTGGGCATCTTTTTACAGTATCGTGCGCCCCTTAGGATGCGAAAACAATACATTGCACTTTGAAATTCGAAAAAAGTGCATTTTCGACATTTTGGTATAGGGATCTTCATAGACCCATTTCGCCAAACTTAGAAAATTCATATTTTTACAACCGATTGCCTGATGAAAGTGGGCATGTTTTTACAGTATTGTGGGCCCCTCGAGATGCGAAAACAATACATTGCACTTTGAAATTCGAAAAAAGTGCATTTTCGACATTTTGGTATAGGGATCTCCATAGACCCATTTCGCCAAACTTAGAAAATTCATATTTTTACAACCGATTGCCTGATGAAAGTGGGCATGTTTTTACAGTATCGTGGGCCCCTCAAGATGCGAAAACATTACATTGCACTTTGAAATTCGAAAAAAGTGCATTTTCGACATTTTGGTATAGGGATATTCATAGACCCATTTCGACAAACTTTGAAAGTTCATATTTTTACAACCGATTGCCTGGGGATAGTGGGTCTATGAAGATCCCTATACAAAAATGTCGAAAATGCACTTTTTTCGAATTTTAAGTCTTTAGGGGCCCACGATACTGTAAAAATATGCCCACTTTCATCAGGCAATCCGTTGTAAAAATATGAATTTTCAAAGTTTGGCGAAATGGGTCTATGGAGATCCCTATACAAATTTTTTAAGTTGCAACATACTGTTTTCGCATCTTGAGGGGCCCACGATACTATTAAAACATGCCCACTTTGCTCAGGCAATCGGTTGTAACAATATGAATTTTCGTTTGGCGAAATGGGTCTATGGAGATCCCTATACAAAAATGCACTTTTTTCGATTTTCAATGTACTGTTTTCGCATCTTGAGGGGCCCAGGATACTATTAAAACATGCCGACTTTGCTCAGGCAATCGGTTGTAACAATATGAATTTTCAAAATTTGGCGAAATGGGTCTATGGAGATCCCTATACAAATATACACTCTTTACGATTTTCAATGTACTGTTTTCGCCTCTTAAGGGGCCCACGATACTGTGAAAACATGCATGCCCACATTCCTCAGGCAATCGGTTGTAAAAATATGAACTTTCAAGTTTGGCGAAATGGGTCTATGGAGATCCCTATACAAAATGTCAAAGATACGCACCACTTAGGCGCTCAAAAAAAAACCGCGCGTATTTTTTTTAACTAAGGGGGTGGACCACTAAGTTTTGAAGCCGTTAGTGAGAAATTAATTTTGCATACGCCAGAATTAGGTGCTAATTTGGTCCATCTTTAGAAAATTAAGTGCTCTTTTGGTTTTGGAGAAAAATGGAAAAAATGGAATTTCCGCGGTATTTGAATAGCCGTGCTATTTCACACCACTTCAAGATCATACGCATAAAATGATTAAAATAGAGGTGGGCTTGGCAGGAAAACATTACGTACTTTTAGGGGAGGGGGAGTGGTCGCAAACGTTAAAAAATATTGCACAAGGAAAAGGGGCGAGTATCAAATCAATCAAATCAAATTTTCTCCATTTTTCGCCACAACGAAAATAGAACTTAATTTTCGAAAGAAAATTAGCACTTAAATTGCTCTTTATTTTAAAATAATGGAAATTTGGTTTATTTGAAGGGGTACCTGTGGGACCGCTAGGTTTATGTTAAGCTAGTGGTCTCTACATATTTTTTTAAAGTTTTGATTTAATATTCGGGGAGCACTTAAATAGCACCTAATTTGGAAATAGTAACATTAAATTTTTTTCCAAGAATTATGGATGGGACCGCTAGCTTAACGTTAACCTAGCTGTCCTACCGTTTTTTTAATTTTCTGCTAAAACCAGAGGAGCACCTAAAGAGCACCTAGTTCTGGCACTATCGTTTTTTGATTTTATTGAGGTGGGACCGCCTAGTTTATGCAGGTAAATTTATCCCGAAATTTATTCAATATTATTTATCAAAAAATATTTGAGAAATCTGTGAAATCTTTGAAATCTTTTAAGAAATCTGTGAAATCCTAAGTGAAATCTGAGAAATCTTATGCTTTTGTGATGAAATCTGGTGTACCAATTTTGGCTGTTGATTACCCCCCCCCCCCGGATATTTCTAAGCTTTATTTAAACTTGAGCTTGCTAAGTTCATATAAAGCTAGACAGCCCACCTTTATTTTTAATTTTCTCAAAAACTCAAGGAGCACAATTTTTTTTAAAAATAGGACGAAATTAGCACATAAAAAGCGCATAATTCTGGAATTATTAAAATTTGGATTTTGTGAGAAGCCATTAACGATTATTGTGTGTTATATAATTTTCAACCAAACTTTTAATTTCTTTTGATGAACGCGTAATTTCATAAAGAACGAGTCTATCGAAGCGATTACATTTGTCCTGCGTGTTCATTATACGTTCTATGACCACCTTAAACTGTCTATTAAACCGATTTACCTGCCCGATTTGAGATGCAACCAGAGTATAATAATGTTTGTTATACTCTGATGCAACCTTCAGCGTGCACCGTTGCGTCTCGTACATCAAAAATTTTCGCTCCCCCGCGTCTTGTAGCCCAATTTATTATGCAAACGGGACCTTAATAACCCAAGAACATAAACTACGCCGCGTGCATAACGACCGTTCTGGGTAAATTAAGTCGTCTTAGGGCTTTGAGCCCGCTTATAGGCAAAACAACAATAAAATTTAATATAAACTCTGTGACATTATTTCGAGAAGATATTAGATTTCGGATATTAGATTTGAATTGTTCTGAAAATTTTCGAATTTGTTTCCTTTTCTGGGTAAACTAAGTCATCTTATATAAGCCTGCTTATAGGAAAAACAATAATTCAATTCAAATCAATCAATCCATTTTGTGACCTTATCTTGAGAAGACATTAGATTTGGGAGGACCCAAGGTTTAGAAAGAAAGACAGAATCAAAAGAGTCGCAGATTTTTGAAAGTCTACGCGGATCTGAGGAGGTCCAGAAAGTTAGAAACTTGTACAAAAACTGGAAGACTAAAAAAAGCAAAGATTCTTGAATCGTTCTGAACCTTTTTGGATTTGTGTATAAGGGTACTGTACTCACAGAAAATGTGACCAGAACGCGGCTGCAGACGTACTCTTTGTACCTGTCGAGGCATTAGCCAGAGGAGTAGTTGTTTTACAGTCGTCTGTATCAACTGGAGAAAAATAAGCTAAATTTGTGTTTCTAAGGTTTTAATGGTTACCACTAAGGCAGCTTCCATGCATATGGCTAACAATTTCCTTAATTTTAAATAAAATCGTGTGATTATCCTACCAAATATAAAAACATAAAACATATACCAATTCAAAATATGTTTTAAAAGGCTTTTAAAAATATTCCGCATAAAATCCCCTATTGATTTACTGGATATTGAAAATAACGGTAACACTAATCTCGTGTGGAGTTAACGGGGTCCTAGGCTTAAACAAAAATAAAACTACGTACGCCAAAATTCCCCTTTTTTGTGGTTTTATGGCTTTTCGTCTTAATAAAAACAACGAAAATTTACTAGAGCATAATAATCAAATTTCAGGGTTTTTAAAAACATATATTAATATTGTTAGTCTGGAAAAGATCTATTTAGTTGACTGGAATTAATACACAGTATTTGCTTGGTTTAATGGTAAAATGATACTAGCTTTTGCTTTAAATTATTTTCTGTTTTAAATTTATACGACAATTATAATTGTCGGTTTGCAGAAAAATAAGCCAGAGACAGATATCATTATCCTTGCAGATATCCCAAGCAGGGAAAATGAAAAAAATTAAAAAGGATTAACGAGGGTAAATGAAAACATTGCTGATGAGGAAATGCTCGTTGTTCTATCAGGGAATTATCGGAACGCCCTCAAGTCGAATTGGCATAAGGTAAATCGGCACTATTTTTGACACTTATGTCAGATACGCAAGCTCAATTAATACTGCAAAGTTGCTGGTCTGTAGAAAAGTGTTATAAATTATGTTTGAAGTTGGGAGCACATCAGTCCCACGGAATGAAAAATATGTGGGTGACAGTTATGAGCCTAAAAGAACGTAGTCACATCAATCGAATCGACTTGACATTTTTTTTTCTGATGGGTCTTTTTCACAATCAGTAAATGGTATTTTTTACCATGATTTTTCGTATTAAAATTTGTTTTTTTTTTAAATTATTGTTAATAGAAAAAGTATAGTTATATCATTTTCAGATGGGTTTCAAGTCCCTCTGTAAACATGATATATATTTACAGAAAAGATTTGTGGCCTAATAATTTCAGCCAAACATATTTACAAAAATGAAAGCGCCCTAATAAATTTACAGAAAAGATTTGTGGCGTAGAGGGCAAAGGGTGAGGGAATAAATCGGAAAAAAGTTTTTCCTCGACCAGGATTTAAACCCGGGACCTCTAGAATACCAGTCTAATGCTCTACCAACTGATCTACCGAGGAACTGGGGTTTTAACTGGCTATTCGGAAATCCTTTCGTCCGATTCATTTGTTAGTAGTGGGGAGATTTTTGAAGCCTACTGCGGCTTTAAAAACCTAGACATGTTATAAAGACAAGGAGGTACACACTGACGATTATTAGCTGTACGAAATTTCTATTTATCTATCAACCAACGATACACGACATATAGCGTTTTATTGAAGGTGTCAGATGATATATATTTGCCTGCTTTTTTATTAGCCACACACTTGTTTGAACCAAACCAAAAGTTACTAGAATGTTACTGTGTTGTTTTTTTAGTCAAAATAAAGTGTTTTGGCCTTTTTTGCTTTTTTTTGCGAAAAATATAGTGTTTTGATTTGTTCAGTGCTGTTAATACAACCGGAACGACTAGTTTTTTGCCTTTCATAAGTGCTGTGCCATAACCCTTTTTATTATTAGCCACAGGGGTACGGGAATTTTGTCAATACCAACTGATTTATGGCCACTTGCACCAACCCAAACCTAGAGCACACCTGAATAGGTGCCCCCTAGTTCTAGGGAAACCCTAACCCGTCACCTAATCTGAAATGGCTTGCTTGGCGAATGTTAAACGTATCCCTGGCTAGGTGAGCAAAGCATTCGGCAACGTCGCAAATTCTGTCAAAAAAACGTCATTCCTTGGGTTCTCTGCCATTTCTCTCTGCCTCCGTCGCCCAAATTTAGCAAGTACTTAAACAGGTGAAAACTTGTTTTCCTAAAGATATATCGCTGACATTGATTTTTCAGATTCTTCTAATTTATCGAAATGTAAGATGTTACAGAGAGGTTATGCATACAGGCAATATTTTTATGCCTGCCTGAGTGTGTGTACATTTTTGCTATGTAGTTACAATATGTTTGATATTCTTTCAGCGAGGTGGTGCAGTATGGTAACAAAACCAATATCCTATTAACCCTGTATTTATAAACTTGATGGTATTGTTAAGGCTTATATATTTACTTAACTTTTAACGCATAGTGATTAATTTTTGACCTCTGTCTTTTAGTATGCTGGAAACAGATAGATATAAAATTAATATACATTAAGCATTAAAAATTGAGTTAATGGGCCTTTACTGTTCGACGCTGATGCAACCCTGACCCTTTTTCTTTTGCTAAGGGAAAAATAGACATATTTATAGTATAAGTATATAATCTTGACCGTTGAGTTTATAAATCAGCAGGCTTTACCAGTCATAATTTTTAATCTGTTAAAAGTTAGGTTGTCCATATCCTCAAAATGATTGGACCTGTTATAAACTTGACGTGGAAAGCCATTCTTAATTATTTCTAAGACCTCCAGTCTCACACCTCCATATCCAAAAATTCAATTTTTACAACACAGCCACAAAAAAAAGATTGTGGTTAGTTGAATTTTGAGGTTATATTATCAATAGGTAAGGGTAAGGTGGGAGCTAGGGACCCAAAATCGACTACCTAGATTTAGGGCCAACCTATCACGTTTAGGACTCACCTAAACGCTTTAGCAAGTGAAAACTGACACCTACCTAAATTTAGGGTATACCTAGAGCTAGGTGTATACTAAAAATGTTGGTGCAAGTGGCCATTAGGCTCACAAATATCAGGTACATGTAGCGGTCATTTTCTTTATAGACTATTATCATTCCAACCTCTTTTTACTTCTGTGGTCTGGCCTGACATGAGTGCACATGCCTTTAAGATGGCCCAAACTTTATTTCGAATCTTATATTTTGGCATTAGTTTCTAGTTTTTTAATGTAAAGAACTACAAAGGTTTGCATTAAGAGAAAGTTATTTGTTTTTATTTTATTTGCATTTTTACGAATATAATGGCAAAATTATTCGTACAAGAATAATTTCATAACAGTTTAGTTAGTTGGTTTGTCTGGGCTCAATTTCTATCAGCTTGATTATTGTCAACACAGGGAAAAGTTGTTAAAAATAAAATAATATGTGACGTACTTTTATGTTTCGCCATATACCATTGCCCTTACTTACAGCGTTGGAAATTTTAAAGTCAAAATAGTGTAATGTAATATCCGTTATTTGTCATCCAACCTTAAAATTACTACTTTTTCTCATTTTTGATTTAAAAAACTTTTCCCCAAGATGTCAGTCCCAGCTATAAAAAAGAACATTCAACTTGTGACTTTTGTGCTAATAAACTTAAAACTTTAAATTCTACTTTGCTCCCCTGATAATTAACTAGGTTAAACATAGCCAAAATTGTATGTGTTTGCGCAATATCTATCTTTAAAAAAATTATGCCAATTTTGCACAAAATTTTTGCTATGTTAGTCTATTCAGTTTGTTTGATAGTTTACTTTTTATGAGAGTGAACGCATGTGGGTATTTTTTTGTCACTATTAATTATTATTAAACACTCTCTACGCTTTTATTGCTCGTTAAATATAAAAATTGACTGGCTCTTTTTACCAAATGTTTTATACACAGAGTACTGTTAATATTCTTGTGGCTTTCACTAAAGCTTCAACTGGCATAAGTTGAAAACAAAGCATCAAGCCTAAAGCAAGTCTTGTAGTCTTCAGGATTTTTTAATTTCCTGGTTCTTATGTGTTTAAATTGTGATCCTTAAAATCTCAGTAGATACCTGCCCACAATAGGTCCATTTGAGGCCGCAGGCTTCGGTAGAGAACTAATTGAGAGTCTTGAGACAATATAAGATTTAAGAGTATACCCTTCGCTTGCGGGTCAATCAAGCTACACTCCCCCCCCCCCCTCTCAACGAAACTCAATTTGAATATTGTAAAAATTATGTACTAATTTAGTCCTCTTTTAAAAATTGTTGTACTTAATGAATAACGCTTAGGAGACAGATTTAATGAAATGGTCATAATTTTGTACTAATTAAGTACTCTGAAAGAAGGGTACTTTTGGTTTACAAAAACCATCGGTTCCCAAGATTTTTGTTTGTTTGTTATGGGGTGTGTAGCTTGATATCAAGGTACAGCCTCCTCTGCTTAGAAAAGAGATTCGACCAAAAGTGACTATGTCAGAATTTAGTACTAATTATGTACTAATTTCGTCCCTTCTAGAAAATTGCCTACTACTAAGAAACTTCGTTTTTTTTTGTTTTTATGGGTTGTGTAGCTTGATATCAAGGCACGCCCCCCTCCGCCTAGGACACAAATTTGAAAAAAAAAATTATGCCATAATTTGCTACTAATTATGTACTAATTTCGTACCCTTCTAATTTTTGTTTATGAGGTGTGTAGCTTGATATCAAGGCACACCCCCTCTACTTAAGAAATATATTGATATTTCATAATTTTGTACTAATTATGTACTCTTAAAGAAGGGTACTTTTGGTTTACAAAAACCATCGGTTCCCAAGACTTTTGTTTGTTTGTTATGGGGTGTGTAGCTTGATATCAAGGTACAACCCCCTCTGCTTAGAAAAGAGATTCGACCAAAAGTGACTATGCCAGAATTTGGTTCTAATTATGTACTAATTTCGTCGCTTCTAGAAAATTGCCTACTCTCAAGATAACTTCATTTTTTTTTCTTTTTATGGGTTGTGTAGCTTGATATCAAGGCACACCCTCCTCTGCCTAGGAAACAAATTTGAAAAAAAAAATAATTATGCCGTAATTTGCTACTAATTATGTACTAATTTCGTCCCCTTCTAAGAAATTGCCTACTCTCAGGATAACTTCATTTTTGTTTATGTGGTGTGTAGCTTGATATCAAGGCACACCCCCCTCTGCTTAGGAAATAGATTTGGAAAAAAGCAATTATGCCATAATTTGCTACTAATTATGTACTAATTTCGTCTTTTTCTAAAAAATTGCCTGCTCTCAAGATAACTTGGGGTGTGTAGCTTGATATCAAGGCGCATACTCCATATAAACAAATAAAATTAAGTTATCTTGAAAGTAGGCAATTTTTTAGAAGGGTACGAAATTAGTACATAATTAGTAGCAAATTATGGCATAATTGCTTTTTCTCAAATCTATTTCTTAAGCAGAGGGGGGTGTGCCTTGATATCAAGCTACACACCCCATAAAAACAAAAAAAAAATGAAGTCACTTTTGGTCTAATCTCTTTCCTAAGCAGAGAGGGGTGTACCTTGATATTAAGCTACACAGCCCATAACAAATAAACAAAAGTCTTAGGAACCGATGGTTTTTGTAAACTAAAAGTATCCTCTTTTAATTAGTACAAAATTATGACATATCTGACTTTCATTAAATCTGTCTCCGTTATTCATTAAGTACAAATTTTTTTAAAAGGGGACTAAATTAGTACATGATTAGTACAATATCCAAATTGAGTTTCGTTGAGGGGGGGGTGTAGCTTGATTGAGTCTTCGCTGGCAGCTTTCCTTGTCTTATTCATGAAAAATTTCGCTTGCAAGGGTATTTTTGGCCCCACATTTTTCTATCCAAATAAAGAAATTTTTCAAACATTTTAGTCTCATTTTAAAGATAAAGCTTGAATCTAGGGCTCTCTGATGGTACTTTTTGCAACTTTCGTGTAATCTTGCAGATATGTTCAGGCAAAATACGCCATATTTGGATCCAACCCTAAATTTAATGTTTATCTTTAAAATTAGACTAAAATTTATGTGGTTGAATACAAAAATGTAGGGCCAAAAATACTCTTGCAAACGAAATTTTGAATTGCATCAATTAAGC
Organism: Oxystoma pomonae; assembly: GCA_963921995.1. Classification (NCBI taxonomy): domain Eukaryota; kingdom Metazoa; phylum Arthropoda; class Insecta; order Coleoptera; family Brentidae; genus Oxystoma; species Oxystoma pomonae. The sequence continues at coordinate 15,366,589 of OY998173.1, forward strand.
AGAAAATTATCAGTATCTTTAAATTTACTAGTAGACGTAATTTTAAATTTAAGCTTAAAAAAATTGGCTCTTTACCCATTCTGTAAACATAAACACAAATTTATGGACAATTGGCAGAATAAAATGTATGGCCTTTGTCTTTTATATTTCATATACATAGAAACTTTTCCAAAATCTCAATTAAAAGCCCTTCTTCATGACTATCCATGTTTTTTTTTAAACTCTTTTTTAAACTAAAAAAAAAACGCGTTAATCCCTTTTAAAGAAACAAAATTTTTTTGATGTTATGTTGACTGCAACTGACAATTGACGTGGCGCGATATTTGATTTCGATTGACGCATGCGCATCCAACGATTTTTAACAAGCACAATCATAAATGTTGAAAGTTACCAACTTTTCTTAATGATAAACTTGTGCTTGTGTTTATGATTAATACTAAATTTTGAGTAAACTGGTCCATGTGTTTGTACATATTTAACTTTTTTGACACTATTGCTAAACTTTAAACCCACCATTAAACATCTCCGATTAAAAATATTGCACAAAGGCTTGAATTTTGGAAAATAAAAAAAATTATATTATATATTCTATACATAATAATTTTTAGAACCAATCAATTTTTAGGGCGTTTTGATTCAAAAAAGCAATATCGCATTTAATTCACCAAATACGCCCAAACTATATGGAATTACCCAGATATTTTACTACCTTGCTTGAAAAATTAAAATACCTTACCCTTGTTTGTTACCGTACAGTAAAATGGCTAGGTTGGCAGTTTCTCCTTCATAACGTACCTGCAATAAAGAAGTACACATCTATCATTATTACATATAAAATATGTACACCTAAATATAGGACAAGAAACACAGAGGTCCGTAAAAAAGTTTGCGAAAATGCTTTTTCGGCAAACTTTTCTACAACCTTTTGCTTCAACTTTTCGACAGACTTTTCAACGAAGTCTTCAAAATATTTTTGGTCTCAATTTAACAAAAATGGAAAACAAAAAAGATGGAAAAATAAATCGAGTAAAGGTTTACTACAATTCTCTTGCATGCAATTCTATTGCATGCATCCATGTGTATCCAGAATTTCTTTCGAGTAGACGGACTTTTCCAATACATTTTATATGTGCTATATATATACGGTGGATTCTTTAAGTGGAACGGTGCTTCTAGCGGTTTTAGGGAAGAGGTTTTAAAAAAAGCTAAAAGCACATCTTTAATGATTTTTTACGGACTTTCCGCTCATGATAAAAACACTTTTTGGTGCCCCCAATTGGAGGCCCGGGGCCCACCAACTATTTTTTTTACAAATAAGAAGGTACCACTTGTCGCACCTTTTTGGAAAGCTTGTTAAAAAAGAAACTTAACGCACCAACGTGTCAAAAATTTAAAAAAAGCTAATTTTTTTCTCAATTGTTTTAGCTTCAAAATAGACTACATATTTTTCTATTTACTAAGCGGAATAAAGAAAATCCCTCACTGAAGGCCCAGGGCCTACCAATATTTTTTTCATGAGGAGGTACCACTTGTGGCACCTTTTTGGAAAGCTTCTTAAAAAATAAATTCGATTAAATAAAAAAAATTTTGACATCTGTCAACCCATCTGCTAAAAATTTTAAAAAACCTATTTTTTTGGCCTGCTGAGTGCAAAAGAAAATCGAGGTGTGTTTTGAATCTATATTTCCCATTTATCTAATATCTAGTAAATTTAAGAAAAGGTAATTAGGCTGCGCCCCCAAATGGGACGCCAATAAAATCCTTGTGTGGTAGTTTCTTTATTACACTTTTAGTAAATAAAGAAATACATACATAGTTTATCATGATATAATTTGCCTCATCTGGCGAAATTTTGAAAAAAGTGTAATTTTATATTCTTTAAGGCAGAGGAGGTAGGAGGAAGGGATGATTTCACTACTATGGGCGGATATACTGGACTTTGCAAGGAAGATGAAAAGGCCCGGCACGGTTAGGGCTTTAAGAAAAACGTTTATAATCTTTAAAACATAGATTATTGTTTTCCATACATGACCAACTACCATTTACCGTAAAAAGTAAAATCCCCTATGTAACCCTTTTCGGAGGGGCTATTTTTCGAAAATATTGTGAAAATCTTAAATAGCAACTCCCTATTTTGATTTCATATTAGAATTCTCGCTGAAATTCTCTTTCCAATGGTACCCTCGGGAATACAATACAACCTCATATCATAAGGTTACTTTACCAGTTTTCGAGATATTGGCTTTTAAAATGTCCAAAATTCAAGGGCCATATCTTAGAAACTAAAGAAAATATCTCTGTTGTGTTTAATATCAATTTTAGGGGTTTTTTCGAGGAAATAAAAAATGACAATAGTTTGACAATTTAACCTTCATATTTTTGGAATAATATCGTCAAAATCACTGAAAGTCAATAAACTGCAAATAGGAATGTCCAAACGTCAAACTGTTGTCATTTTCTATTTGCTCTTAAAAAACCCTCAAAGTCGATAATAACACAATAGAGATATTTGCTTTAGTTTCTAAGAAACTGAATTTTTGACATTTTGAAAGCCAATATCTCAAAAATTAGTAAAGTAAACCTTATGATATGGGGCACCATTGGAAAGACAATTCCAGCGAGAATTCAAATAAGAAGTAAAAATAAGGGATTGCTATTTAAGGTTCTCAGTATGTTCTCCAAAAATAGTTTCCCAGAAAAGGGCTACATAGGAGATTTTACTTTTTACGCTAAATGGTGGTTGGCGATGGATCAAAAACAAAAGTGTATGTTTTAAAGATTACATATTGTTTTTCTTAAAATACCTCCCTAGACCAACTGTGTACTACTGAGTACCAAATTTCAATATGACACCTAAGACAATAACATCCAGTAAATTTAACTTGTTCCACGGCATAAATACCGGAAGCAAATGATCATTTTCCGTGGGAAATAAAATATATAAATCCTACTCCATTAAAGCTGATAATATAGTTTTCATGCAACCGAGATTGCTTATTCAGTTGTAAACTGTAGTTGATTAATGATCTTGAGACGCGGTGTGAACTTGAAATAAACTATGACTTTATTAAAATACTTGGCGCTGATTTAAGGCGACATAAAGTTTATTGCGCAATAAGTGGCGATCACTATTTTCTTTCATGGTGGCCTAATACTACAGAAAAATTGTCATAATAAAGGGAGGAACGCCTATGGTATATTTGTATTTAATAAAAATTTTCATCGTAAGAACGATTCACCATAAAAGCTGCAATTTGTTAAACCAATTTTTTATCCGAACCTTATTTCTTCAAACCCACTGAATAACAAATTCGAAATTTATAAGACCCGTTTTTAATCAAACCATTGTTCACCAAACTAATTCAATATCAAACTCGTAATTTGTAAAACCTATTTTTAATCAAACCAGGAATTTGACAAACCTTTATTTTTTAAAACCGGAATTCGTAAGACCCGCTGTTTATCAGAAATTTGGTCTTAACATCTATACACAAACTATTGAACGCTACCTGTACAAGTGCGCGCGCGTAGCAGCGACAAATGCATCGAAACGCCGCGCCGCCGCGCCACCTGCATGTAACTCTCCCTTCGTGTATTATTGGTGAATGCGGAGTCAATTTAGCAGAAATTTCTGATAAACAACGGGTCTTATTAATTCCGGTTTTGAAAAATAATGGTTTGACAAATTCCGAGTTTTATTAAAAATGAGTTTGATGAACAATGGTTGGATTAAAAACGGGTCTTAAATATTTCGAATTTGTTATTGAATGGGTTTGAGGAAAGAAGGTTCGGAAAAAAATTGGTTTAACGAATTGCAGTTTCTATAGTGAATGATTTTATGATTGAACTTTATTTTATTTAACGGGTTTGATTTTGCACATTCTGATAAACCGTGGGCGGCCAAAAGGTGTACCTCGAAAAACATCCGGGCGGCCTGTATGAGCTTTTAGTCTGTTCGAAACCATCCGCGCTTTAAAAAAAAACAAAAATGTTTGGTATCGAATTTGCAACATTTTTTGTCATTAGCCTAATTTTTAAAAACTCAGCCTGCTCGGATTTTTTTCTGACTGTAACCTAATGAGACGACTTACTTTTACTTACTTAATTTTCAATAATAATTTAAAACTAACTTTTTCCAGAATTTAATTTTTGCAAATTGCGACGAAACTATAAGTGGTCTAAGACTAAAGCCGTCACACAACAAAATTCCGGTAGGCTCAATGCGACTTACCATCCACAATCCCGAATGACAGGTAAGAATATTTTGAAATGACAATCCCTTTATTGAACAAGCCATTGAATAGAGTAGAACATAGTTATTTTGTGTTGTTAAAAACTACCAACTTACGCATATTTGTTTTACACAATAAAACTTTTCTTAGACTAGATAGACTATAGGTATTCCCGAGTATTACTCGTATCTTAATTTTTACACTTGAATTATTGGTCCCACTGTGCGACTGAATCGATAAATTCACTATAAAATTAAAAATTTAGTTTTTCTTTTAAACCTTTTTAGAAAACTTGACTTTGGTTTATTAATTATACTGTCTTTGCCGGGTAATTGTTTCTTTTGACGCTTCCGAGATTTAAAATAGGTATTTACGTCACTAGGCCGGAAAATTGGTCTTTACAGGTCGACGCAGGAAATTTACAGGGCGAGACGCAGGAAATTTACAGGGCAAGCCGCAGGCAAAAACTCTTTTAATGCTAAATAATTTTAATACTTTCAAAACCAACAATTTTGAAAAAAAACTACAAACTTTAACATTTTTCTTATCTAACTAAAATGGACTTTACGAAAAATACTAATAGGACGGTATTTAGGCAGGTAAAATAATGATATTGGCAAACGTTACCGTGTTTGAAAAGCTTTGTATTTTTTTTGGTATACCGATTTAATTTTTATATTTGAAAAACCAAGAATTTAAAAAAAAACTCACAATTAGGACGGTATTTATGCAGATACATTAGTTATAATATTAGGAAACGTTATGCGTATGCGAAACCAGGTTTAAAAAGTTTAAATGAAAACCATTAATTTGAAAAAGTGGCGGCTACTAAGTATTAAATATACCAATGTCAAAAAGTATAGCGTTAACGCCCGCAGTGTGAAATAACAGCCTGGGGCATTAGCCGAGGGCTGTTACACACTGGGGGCGTTTAGGTTGTATTTGACTGAGGTATATACAACATTTTATGCACGATTGGCGCGTTTTCATTTTAATAGTAAAAACTTGACAAGTCACGTAAAACAACAACATAAGATTGTATTTTTAAAATTTTAGAACCCGCAGGCATAAAAAATGCTCTCGGGCGGTAAAGTACTGCTTCACACTTGTAAATGCGGGGGTTAAAGTGCACTTTTACGCCCGTTCGTGCACAAAAAAGTTTAGTTTTGCGCCTAGAAATTTATTTTGGCAATTTCGTCACCTCATTTGATGCATATTTCGTCAGGTTTTTATTTTTGATTTAACTCAAAAAACCAGTTGGAAATGGGCATGACGAAATTAGCACAAAATTTTATTTCGTATTTCGTGATCAATACTAGATTTTTTCAATTATTTTTTCAAAATTAGTATTTGCAAAAAAAGCTATTAAAAATTTAATGTTGGAGAGGGCATTTTCGTCAGTACTGGCGAAATTGCCATCAGATCCCTAAGGGGCTGCTAATTTCATCAGCCCATTAAAAAAAGAAAACAGGAAAAGTAAATTACAAATAATGCTGAAAATACAAAATTAGAACTTTTAGAATCCCAAATAAAATAAATAATAATGAGCTGCAAATGACTTACCTTAGAATAAACAGATCTTGACTGCTGCGAGTCCAACAGTCATCTAAACTTTAATTTTTGGTACCCGGAGTTATTGCAACAACCCCGCCACAAATACGCCGTGTGGTTGCAAAATGTCCAAAGATATGATTCAAAAGCATATATTCATGTTTTCTTTATCAAGAGGATTATTTGTGAAAACTGACGAAATTAGCCCCCCTGACGAAATTAGCCCCCTGACGAAATTATCCTCCCTGACGAAATTAGCCCCCTGACGAAATTAGCCCCATTGATTCAATGCTCCAAGAAGGCACCTTATAGTTTTAAATTTGCAATCAGATTTAGTGCATACAGTATGCACAACAAGTCTTTCCTTCTAAATAACAAAATAATCACTCTCCCAAAAAAGCCTGGCAAAAATCAACTACAAAATAAAATAGCTTCCAAAACAGGAAAAATAACAACTGCATAACCTAACTTCTGAACTACGAACACGAACTAACTCCAACTCATTCGATGAGTTTCTTGACGGAATCGATTACCAACTAATGATCTTAATTTCTATTATACAGGGTTCCTAAGCAAATCCTTAGGGGGCCAAGCAGCCGTGTATAAGACGCAGACAAACGGAAAAGCAAATTAGACAGAAAAGGATGGGCATGGGGCGATGTTGTCACTACATCTTACACGTAGTAAATCCATTCCAGGTTGTTGTTTTCTAATGTTTTCCATTTTCATACCTTTAGGACTGGAATAAAAATTGTTTTTGCTCGACTTTAATACCAAACTGATGAAAGATATCGTAAAAAAAAATATTTTTCGGCTTTTCATTTTGTAACCATTGTCCTTACGCACTGTTTACAGGCTGGGGACTGAGATACATGCAAATGCCTAACCTAAAGCGTTCATACACGGCCGGAGAAATCGACTGAGATATATCCGTAGAAACTTTATCAAGCAAATAGGACGGGTTGACGCCTTCGAACGTCCAACCTGGGTTTTGCACTTTGATTCGAAATCAAAAAGGAGGAACAGTCAGATGTGGTGCCGTGCACAAATTACGTAACGGTGATTTTACTTTTTTATTTTACCCCACTTTTCTTAGTTTCACACAAATGCAAACGCTGTCGAAAACCCCCCTCCCCCTACGTAACGTTTTGTAACCCCCCTCCCCCCTATGAACATTACGTAATTTGTGCACGGCCCCTGTAGTCCCAGTGGAGGAGGGCGAGAAAATTGATATTTTTTTCTTAAAAATTATACTTTTTAGACCTATTTCTTTGCGTTCCCGAAATTACGTAATTTTTGAAAAAAAATTGTAAGCGGCGCCATTTTTATTTCGTGCTTTGTTTTTCTAACATTTTTGCGTTCGGCTAATTTAATTGAAAAATTTTTGCCTGCAGCGCCCTTTATCTTCTCACTCGAAACCAAGATCCCCCGTTTTAGGAAAACTGATCCCGTCTCTGTTTCTAAATTTTTTCGAATAAAAGTAGAGTATGACCATGGGAGAAATAATTTTTTTCTACGGTATGACGAAAATTTCGAGAAAGTTGAAGAAAAAAATAAAAAAAGTGGCAGAGCTCAAGTTTTTCGTAAAAAAAACGTTTTTTGTAAAGAAACAGAGCAAAATAAATCTTTTCACCCTTTTTTGGGTGTTACAAATATTGGCAGCCCCTTATTTTTCGCTTTTACCCTCCCGCTAGTTTTGAAGAATTGGTTCGCTACATGTTTCGAGATCATGTCATAAAACACCTCGAAAATATCAAATGTAGTGTAGGGCCAGCTTTATTTAAAATCAATAATATCGCAAGCAAAAAGCTCTGCAGGAAAAACAGCGCCGTTTATTGATTTCTTTGGCTGCTAGTGCTAGCTAGCTGCATGGTTTGGCCGTTTCCGGATAGATGTCACTAGTAAAACAGAATGGAAAGAAATTTAATTAAAAGCGAAGATATTTCTTTTCTTCTAGAGTATACGGCATTTTAAAAACACAAAATTTACGAAACTGAAGCGACTCGACAGGAAATAAAAATGCAATGCCTGTGAATCCCAGTTTTTCCTCGATCATCTCATGGTGTGGCCGCCATCTAGCGGAATTTGCAGACATCTTGTCAACGGTTATTATTGCAACTATGATTTATACTCACAATGAAAGAGTGGCGACAATTTTTTTCTCATCAAAGCAGTCCGGAGATAATAACAAACTGGCACCATTGCTCAATATACCTGTTTCTTTTGTGCGCGCAGAACTTTCTATGCCATTTCTGTTTGATTTATTGAAATCCTATCCCTAAGGAAAATCTTAGGAACCCTGTATTTACTTATACACAAAAAGCTATAATAAAAGATGCAAGCAAAAAATCAGTCTTGCATCAATCATTTAAACAAAAGAAAAATCCTAAAAGTTAATTTAATTTATCGAGCCTTCAAACAGTTTTTAAATGACGGACAAAAATCAGCTGCTATCTTTGTGTCGTCATCGAGTCAAAGAGTGGAGCAACATTACTAGACCGTATCTATTCTAGGGAACGGGGGCGACCCCCGCCCTGTTTGTACGAAACAATTTCATGGAAAACTATATACCTATCATCAGGTACGCCGATAGCGCCGCTAGAAAAAAAAACCAATAAACAAAGCTTTGGACGTCACAAAGTTCCAAGACTTGACGCCTCATTCATAAACAGTTCCTATACTAGTGAAAATAAACACAACAATATTGCGGCATGGCGTACTTATTAATTTGTGAACAACCTGAACTTGACACAAAAAATTCCCACAAAGTTTTAATACCCTGTATTAATCGTAAACACATCGGTCTTGGAACAAAAACAAACGTGGATCTAAAAGCATATAAAAGAGGTATACCCCTCTAGAAACCTAGATGTTAAAAAAAATGTAGAAGGATCATTTACCCCCAATAAAAACACCGACTCTCAAAGTTTTACACACACCAAAAACTTGATGTATTTCACTCCTTTGACTTGTAACCTTTCAAACAAGAGTAAGACGAAAAAGTAAATAAAAACGCGAAAAAATCAAACATTTTCAAACGCAAGCAAAAACGTCCGAATAAAGTTTTTAAACTAATATATTTAGTTTAAAAACTTTCTTGTTCGTTTTAATTGTTTAATTAATTTAACTTTTACGGTCTTAGAGCAGAGAATCAATGCCGCGCAGAAGACATCGTAATCAGTAAGCAAATAAAGCAAAATTAGCACTAAACAAATGAGGGCCGACCGAAATCTGACCAAAGCTTACAGAACTAAAAATATACAAAAAAAAACTAATTAACGCTCAGAACTTAACACCTTTTAAAGAAATCTGGCACGTGAACTAGGTGCAGGCTCTAGTATGTACTACGGTATACACTGATAAAAAAGATTGGTGAATTGACACAATCGAGCATTTGATTTTACAAAATCCTTCGAATTATCCTAGTAATTTTCCAACTAGCTAGATAATAGTTAGTAATCATACAATGTAATTCAACGAAAACGAAACAAGCGTTTTCTAGTATTTAAAGTACGATTTTCAAAAAACCCTCGAACACGTCGATTTGTTCTTCAAGGGTGACAGTTATTGGCTATATTGAAATTTTCGTAGGATAACCGAGGAGGTAACAGCTCATGGCATTATCCATATAAATTAACATGGCATTACACCCAGATTTACAGGGCATTACTGGCAATACATGTACAAATTTTGGGTCAGCTTTTGCCCCCTCGGACACACCCTTTACGAGGGGTGTGTCCGAGGGGGCAAAAGTGAGTTTAACCAGAATTTAAATAGGAAAAGTGGGACAAGCGATACCTTATTTTAAAGGTCTTTCAAATGTCTTTACAAAAGTGTTGAAATTTTATTTAGTAGCTATTAGAGATTTACTTAAAAGTTGCATGGATCAACGCAAAAATCGTTTTCTTTTATGAAATTAAAAGTTTATGAGAGAGAAATCCCGGGACCCGCTATTTTGTTTTCGTTAATAGTGCATTTTATCATTTATTTTTTTCTCTAGGATACATTCCTATGAAGAGGAAAATTTACCTGTACAACTTTAGCTTATTTTTAAAGTGAATATCTCGAAAACGAATCACTAGATTTTTAAAATTTTAACATAATTGTGAAGGCGTTTGAAATACCTTCAAAATAAGGTATCACTTGACCCACTTTTCCTATTTAAATTTTGGTAGTGAAACTCCACCCATCAAAGGGGTGTGTCCTCCAATATAGTCAAAAAGTTTCCCATTGAATAACAAATTGACGTGTTCGGGGGTTTTTGAAAAATCGTACTCTAAATACATAAAAACGCCTCTGTTTCGTTTTCGTTGGGACACCCTGTATTTACATTTGAATTGTACTTTTTTTAAATCGTAAATCATTGCTCTGGGCGGTAACCATAAAACATGTCAAAGTTATAATTTTGGTAAAAATAAACTTGTTTTTCACAATTTTTCACCAAAATAAATACTTTTTCAGATAACTTAGAGACAAACATTCCTATTTACCTACTTACGCAAGCTTTTTTTATTAAAAACTTGCACGAAACGCCAGCACATGCACCACAAGACGCTTTGATGACGTAAATGCTAGGGACAGCGGTCCTTTAAAGCACATCGTCATCACGTGACCAATTCCCATACCTGACAGTATATTTACACTATTTGTGCGGATTTACAATGTAAAGAGTATTGCTACTTTGTACGTAGATATTTTTATATTTTGGAAAGAAAAATTCAACACGTATTGGCAATTTTATACCTTATATGTTTTTTTTTAGACTTTACACATGGCTGATTCTCTCGAGATGTCCACTTTTGTTGTTCACTAGCTAAAAAACATGTATTTTTGGTAAAAAGTGTTTAATAGGATTATAGAATATTGCCAAAAAGTCTGTTTGTCTTGAACTCTGAAAACAAATTAAAATATTTAATATTTTCCATATTTTTTACACATTTTACCCTAAAAATATCATCTCCGTGACTGTTCACCGTGAGAGTTTAATCCACTTTTTATTAAAATAAGGAAAAATTAAATTGTTTCTTAACTGTTTTTTGATACATCAATACCAAAAGGATTATGTTAAACCAAAAATTAAGAAAATTACAGTTAAATATATGTAAAACTATCTACTTTACGTTTATCATTTGCGTGAATGCGACAATAGATGCCACTAGACAAGAACAATTTAATTTTTTCCCCACTTGAGTTTTAGATAACGGTAGAGACAGTTTTTTTTTCTTAGCAAATTGACTTTTTCATAACCGTGAAGTTAAAAAAATAGGTACATTTTAAACAAATTTTCCTTTTCATCTTTTGTGTAGCAATAGTTCTTATGATAATAGCCCAATTTTTGCAGAGTTAATGCTCTTAAATTATAAAATGTGTTTATAATTGGATAAAATTATTAAAAATCCTCATTTCCGTGAATCTCATTTACGTGAATTTCAACACTCACACTATTTTTTTTTACATACAATAATAAACATTCTCAGCATCTAAGTATCAATTTCCTTTTTGTTTTTTATCTATAGCTATCTTCAAAATGTATGTAATGTATATTTCACAATTATCATTTTTGTGAATCTTTCCTCACCACGTCAGTTGGTAAAAATATTTAGAAATGTCAGTGTTAGCCCTTTTTAAGTAAAACAATAAAATTCCCTACCTTCTCAACAGAAATTTAATTGTTTTAAATTATAATTCATAAATATATTTAATTACTTGTGAATCTTTTCTCAGCTCCGCGAATAATAATTTTTTTTTAAAATCAATTTTTTTCAAATAAAAAGTAGGTCCACATGTGAAAGAATTCATCATTCGAAACAAGTAACCTTAATATCCAAAATTCACAAAAAATATGTGATCTTTATTTTTACTTCCTTTTTGTGGAAAGTGGACATCTCATGAGAATCAGCCACATATGTTGTAAAAATAATGAAGCTGATCTGTAAAAAGCAATCGTAAATTTTCATCTTTCTTATCAGTATATATAATGTTGCTTTTATTACAGGATTTTCATCGCGTAAATAATTTGTTATTTTCAAATGTTTACCTTATAGGTTTATTTTTCACTAATTTAAAGCCTAAAAAATACTATCAATTTTTATTTTTTTTTTTGAAGTGTAACAGCCATTTTCTTCTTTCCGCCAGTAACTCTTTCACCCAGAAACCGCTGATCTAAAAAAATTAAAAGTTATCTGTACACGCCAAAATAGCTACCAACCATAAAGGCTTTGACTTCCCGTTCGTCTCACAGCGTGGCTAGCATGAAGAAAAAAACTTTAAACTATATATTTTCGAGATGGCAATCTTAATTTTGTTTGGGCGGTCTCCTGTTTTTGATACCAAATTTTAAATCCTTATAAAATTTTAATTTTTGAAAGCGATTATCTTACAAACTAAATAAGACACTCTATGATGTTGGGTGTCATTTTAAAGAGTTTTTTTGGAGAGAATCTAAAAATAGTAATATTTTTGAAATTAAGCACTGTTCTCAACACTTTTTAATAAATGACGTCAAAATTATAAAATGGATATTGAAATTGTAACACCATGATTGCAGTATTGCGGTATCTTGAAAACTAAAAATTCAAACCTTATGATATGGGGCATCTTTAGGATTTCAAATTTTATATTAAAAACAGGAGATCGCACAAAAAAAATAGGATTGCCCCCAAAAATGCCCCCTCAAAGTATAGCTACATTAAAGATTTTTATTTTTATATGTAAATAGAGCTAGGGGTGTGTCTTGTTTAAAAATATTAAAGTTCAAAGTTTACATATTTTTTTCTTGAATATGCACTTTTGTTTTTCTTTACAATCTTCCGAGCTTTAAAAAAACTCCGAATCCTGACAATATGACTATTAAAAAGTCAATGCCTTCCTTGTGAAACTTTTTCTTTATTTATTGTAGAAAAACAGTTCATTTCACCATTCCTTTGTGGGTTTTCCCTTGTTATTATCATGAACATTCCACGTATATTGTTGTTCTTGGTTTTAATTCCGATCCTGACACTTCATTAGTCATTTTTTTGTGTCGGTAGACCATACGATGGGAGAACTGGGTCCTTTATTGTACACCTACAAACCACTTTCAAGGAAATGCATTGTGTTGTTTGCTTGTAGGTACTTTTTAGGGCGCTTTAATGTGTTATTAGGGACGTTTTGAAGCTTATTTATGCTTTACAATATCGGTTAATTGCGAAAACCAAAATTTTAGTTTTTGAAACACATTTTTTTGACGTTTTGTTTTGACACACGTTAACAACCTGGCGCTTTATTTAAATTTTTAAATTTAAAAAATATTAATATTAAACATGAATTTGGTGGAAATGAATACTTGAAAAAGAAGAAGGAGGAAAGGAATATGAAAATTTTTAATGGTGTGGGGAAGATTTGCCTCAAAAAAAATGAATCACTACAAGAAAAAATATCAAGGTAGCCATGACGGAAACCTTGAGACGCCGTCAAAGTAGTTTGTAGGTTATATTTTTATTTGAATTTCTTATTTTCCTGCCAGTGGAATATTTTGCTAGTTTATAATAACGTTAAAAAAGAATCTATGATATAGAACTTAGACCTTTTTTAACACAATTAAGGTTGCGGGAAAGAATAACGGGTGTTTTACGCAGTTGTACATAACTAATGTATTCCGATATCGGTTAATAGCCGGATCTGTTACATGGGTAATTTTCAATTTAAAAAAAAATGGCAAATTTTGCCAGATTTTTAATTTTTTGTTTTTTTTTTGTTGGGAACTAGATTGAAATAGTAGTTTAAAGATAGTATTTTTAAGGAAAACCAGTTTTATCATAAATTTCAAATTATTAATATTGGCAAGGCAGTGGCAAATTATTATTATCTGCTGTTTCTCCCAATATTTCGAAAATATTTTGTGTTTAATATTTTGAACAGTTTTTTAAAGATATGACCTACCGAAATAAAAATTTAGTTAATATGACTTTAAAAAGATTTTTACACACAAAAAACTTTATGGGTTGTTTGAAAAACTCTATTTTATAACTTTTCCACTGTTTTTTTTCCGAACCAAATCCATTGTACCCTTTAAATTAGGACTTTCACTTAAATTATCATGCTTAACTAATACAGTTTTTAAAAATGTAATAACAAGTTCCAGTAATTATGTTTCATTCAGTTTTTTGGACAGAAATGACATTTTGGGGAGGGAAATGACAAATAATTATTTTATATCAAAATGTTTATTAGACAAACGAAAAATAACAAACTAATCTTAAAAGACGCAAAATTAAAATCTATAATAAAAACCCGAATGATAAAATAAACTTCTTTATTTTGGTCGTGGAAGCCATCTAAAACAAAAGAAAAACATTCCCATATAGCTATAAGAATAGAATATTACACAACAAGTGTGCAAAGTGACCGACTTCACGCGAGTGTAGTATTCGCGCGAGGCAATAGTCGACTGGCGAAAATCACACAAGTAAAGAAAGGTCACTTTCTAACGAGTTGTGTACGCTATTTTTCCTACGAGCACAGAATATTTTGTCCCAATTTCAATATATTTTTGTCAAAAATCCATTTTCTCATTTTCGTCTCTAGAGAGGAAAGTATTTTCCTCTCGAGAGAGGAAAGTATTAGCATCGTTATCACATGTATTTCAGAGAGTAAATCAAGTAGGCTAGACTGTACACTGTCATTTTTGTATGTCTGCCTTCACCTTCACCTTCAATACTTTCCTCTCTAGAAAGGAAAATGAAAATCAATATATGTTTGGAATACGCAAGTTTCTAAAGCAGTATGGATTGCAAACTTGCTTATTTTCCGATGTCGTCCGAAAATAGTCATTCCTGTCCCCAAATCTCATTCCTGTCCCTTTTCAATAATTATTCGAAAGGAACAGGAATGACGGGGATAGGAATGACGAAAACCCACTTATGTTGATATTCTAGAAAAGTGAGGTTATAAAAAGCACGAGCTTTTGCATCATTTTTATAAGAACCTGTCGTTTTATTAATTAAAAATTTATTAAAAATATTAAACTAATATTAAAGAACCCATCTTATAGTTTTTTGCCAAGGGACAGTCACGACTAAAAATAGTTTATTATATACCTTTTGCTGATTTTTTAACTTTTATCACACAAAACACAACCACAGAAAAGCATTTGATGCGCTGCCTATCAATTAATAAATGAAGTACAAACCTTGGGGACAGGACATGACACGGTACTCTGGGGACACACGAACTTATATCTTGATATGCAAAAATATTTCATTTTGATGTCAAATATATTGTTTTTTTATGTCAATACATAGAGGATTATGCATAAAAAATATGAACTTAAAAAATTACTGATTATTGCGGGCAAAATTAATTTAAATGAACAGTTTTGTCGCTGGGGACAGGGACAGGAGATGACATCTCCATGTTTGGATTAAAATAAAAAAATATTTAAAGCAAGATATTGACAAAAGTATTATCGTTTCTAAATTTAATTCACCAAAGCCAGGAAAAGCTAGACATGTTTTTTTTTATTGAAAATTACCCATATTGTTGAACTCGAAAAATCGAATTTTGACAGCAATGACATTAATAACGAACCGATATTGTAGGTTAAAACGTCCGTTCGGTTATTTGGATTTACGTTATCTATGCTTTTCAAAAAGTCACTATTTACTTGCAATGACTGTTTGTCGAGTCTTAACAAATTCAAGGTAAAAATGAACTGGGTATTTTGAAGAGAAAATGAAAAAATTTAAATAAAACATATAAAATTGTGTTTTAAATTCAGTCTTTAAAGTTTCCAAGATCTTGAGGAAGTTTTGTTACTGCCTTTTAGTATTAGAGAATAGTGTTAAGAATTGGTTTACCATAAAATTCTGATGACTTTCCTCAATTAAAAGTTTTTAATGAGAGCTGTTCATTTTAAGTAGTTAATTCGTAGACGATAAACAACCACATATTCTCTACAACAATGAAACAATGAATGAAAATTTCCAATTTTAACCATTTTTGTTTACGTACATTTTAATTGAAAAACAGCTAGGTTGCGTAAGGTTCAAGTTATATCAATACCATAAAAACAAAAATATAATAAAATTTAATTTAATGTATAAGGATATTCGTCGTAAAAGCTGCCACACAAATATTTAGCAACAAGTAAAATAAAACATTTTTACAACCCCCGACAACCCCATTTGCGTTGCCCCTGAAGTGTTTTTTTTTCAGAAACTATTTTTTGGGTTATTTACTTTTAGAAATGCTACTTAAGGCCCGCTGTCTCCGAGGTGAACTGTCTATGAAAAGATTAACAATGAAAAACTTTACTTAAAAGATACATGTTTATAAACCTGACTCGACTTTTTTAAACTCTTATTTATCAGAAATAGTTTGACATTACATTTGTTTTTTTAACAAGATATAGTAACCTAAAGTAGTTATTTGTGGTACCTCTTTGTGTAGGAAAATTTGATATTATACACTTTATAAAGTAAAAATTGACAGTTTGACAGTTTTGACGCGTTAAAGATGGTTGTTAACTTGATGAGGTATAGATCATTTACTTCATAATAATATACCTACTACAGATATTAATTTTTGGTAACAGGTAACATGTCTAGGTTTTTAAAGCCGCAGTAGGCTTCAAAGATCTCCCCACTACTAACAAATGAATCGGACGAAGGAAATTCCGAATAGCCAGTTAAAACCCCAGTTCCTCGGTAGCTCAGTTGGTAGAGCATTAGACTGGTATTCTAGAGGTCCCGGGTTCAAATCCTGGTCGAGGAAAAACTTTTTTCCGATTTATTCCCTCACCCTTTGCCCTCTACGCCACAAATCTTTTCTATTAAAATTTATAAAACCATTGTCAAAACTAACATTTACTAAAAATCCAAGATGGTGGCTCATTTTAAAAATTGACATTTTTAACCACCCTAGAAAAATGTCTCTGTGCAAGACTGGTATCAATCTCAAACACTTCTTACAAAATCATGTTCCTTCCAAGCATTTTAACAACACTTACAAAATTCGGTTAAGAAATAAGGTTGTCTTAAATGTTTGAATAGACCAGGGTTTGCATCGGCTTGCATTCAAACAAGTACATTTTGCAGGAAAACCGAGGCATGAACATGTAAGACTTCCTTATTTCTTAGCCAAATTTTTCAAATGTTACATTGAAATACTTGGAAGGAATATGGCTTTGTCACTGATGTTTGAGATTGAATACAGTGTGACAGAGAAAGTTTTTTCTAGGGGGGTTAAAAATGACTATTTCCTAAACATGCCCGCCATCTTGAATTTTAAATAAATATCAGTGTTTGCTACTCAAAAAGTGTAAGCTTAGTTATGGCCATTCGAACAAGTAGATTTTTTCTTAAATGTTACATATATGTGCTTGGACGGATGCGGCTTATTAACCGATGTTTGAGATTTAATACAGTGTCGTATAGAAAAAATACCTATTTATTAAACAATACATTTTGATACCTTGGCTTTCTAAAAAGCTTGATATTATTAAAATCGGATATCAGTTTCTCGATTTTATAATCATTTAAAAAAGTGCACTTTTGTTTGGCACACCCCATAGCAATATAATACCTACAACAAATAGCCTATTCATAAAAAACATTTTTCACCTAGATTGTTTATACAGGTCTCTTAAAGCGCTTTTATATAAGGGCGGTTTGAAAATGGTGTCGTATAAACACCACTAAAACCGTTTTGATCACTAAATCAATTTGGGCTCGGTATAAACAGATAAAAAACCCTTTAGCGCATTGATTCCCACCTAAAGAGAAACTTAACGTTGGTTTTACCGAAAAACTTGGTTGTTTTATTTGTTTTTCTTTTTTAAACTGACAATTTAACGAAGGACATATAAACACTCAGAGGAAGCGATTTCACTTAACACCGTCCTTATATTAAACCGGTTTTAGGTGCGTATAAACGTAGTAACTATTGTGCAGATAAGAAAAGGGTCTTTCATCCAAACAAATATTTATTTATTTAACAACCAATAAAAAATGCCTTTATAAATATATTTCCTTGAAAATTGAAAGAACAAGTAACATGTACGTGAGTGATACCAGGTGTAGATATACAAGGTGATTTGTAGTTTACTTAAGAATGTGAATGGTATAGTGTTGAACAAAAATGGAGTCAAAAGTACGCAATTTTTGAATGTGAATGGTCATAGCCAAGGACCAGTACATTTGAGGCGTATTAGAAGCAAATGGCCAACAGGTCGAACGCGCCGATTCATACAAATACCTGCGCTGCTAGCTCAATGAGAACTGGGACAACATGCAGGAAGTCCGGACAAGAATCGAGCAGGCCAGAGTATCTTTAATTATGGAATCAGTATTCTGTAGTAGAAATCTTAACACTAATCTCCGAATTCATGTGCTTTGGTAGATAACGATATTAAAGTTTTATTCACTATCAAAAAACGTCAACTTGAATATTTTCGTCATATTCTAAGAAATTATAAAAATACATTTTTATAATAGAAGCAAAAAATAAACGCACATGCCCCATCCACCTTAAGCCTGATTCTGACGGTGCAAGTTCTCGCCGCGATAGCCAAAACTTGCATGGAAAGATTTGTCGAGTTGCATAAATTAGGACATGTTCTATTTTCATGCAAGAAGTTGCAGCGACTTCGTAATTTATGTGGTCTTTTCGGTATTGCCAACTCACAATGTTGACGGCCAACTGTCAAACGATAAAGCTAGGTTATGGTGTGTGAAATTTTTTCAGTTTTTTTATTTTTTTTTTTAAATAAGAAACAAATATGTAAATAGTTATTAACTTTTAGCATAAATTGGTAATCTATAGGTATGTATAACATAGTGCATGAAAATGTTTACTTTTTCTTGACAATCCAGAATGAAAAAAATGCATAAAGCCTGTTTTATAATTAAAGAAGTTTTGTTTAGCGATTGTGTAACTAAATTTGTCTTGATCAAAATACCATGTTTTTTGAGCAACAGTTTTTTGTGTGTTGTTTTTTGTGGCTAAAGTTACTACAGTCACAGAAGGCCAGTTTTTTTTATTTGCACAAGAAAACCAACCCAACCCAAGTACCACAACACAAAAATGCGCCAACCAACGCAACCAAACCTCAAAAACGGCTATCGCAACTCTACGTTTTGGTACGTTACGTTTTTGGTACCTATATAATTTATTTTTATCCCTATTTTTTTACTTATTTTAGCAATATGAGCCAGCCTTTTATTTGGGACCGAAAAGCTACAACTATTTTGATAATGGCTTATGAAAGTTATCCAAATCTCTACAAAACAAATGATCCAAACTACAAACTAAAAAATAATAGACAAACATCATTAAACAATATTAAGAGTATATTGAGTGATAGTGATATTTTTAAAAAATATGCGAAATACAAAGGCAGCCCGGCAAGTGGGGCTGGCACAGGTGATATTTATGAATCAAAACTGTGGTGTTATGAACTTTTAACATTTCTAATAAACACTGATCCAGTCAGGAGTTCCAGATCCTCTCTGGATGAGGCTGACAATATTGAAACTCCAGGAACTAGTGGCGTCAAAAGAGGCCATGATAATGCACAAAACCCAGAACAATCCAACACAGTAGTTTGTGAAGTTGAGTTAGATCAGTTAAAAGAGGGCATATATATCCCTAAGATAGTTCCACATCCCCAGAAAAAAATTAAGAAGACAAAATCTTTGGTGGAAAAGGGAGCATTGGAGCTCATTACCAATGCCTCCAGTGCCTTAAGCAACATTACCAATAAAAAACCAGAGGAAGCAGATCTTAAAAAAGATGGCCCGGAATTATTTGGAAGGTAGGTACATTGCATACATAAACTGTATTATTATTATACACTAAGCAAGCTGACCAACCGTAACCACAAAATTTAAGACAAACAAAAATCTGTATCTCTCCATAATATGGTTAAAATATGCACAAAACTACTGTTGGATTTAAAAAGGTTTTTTATTTTAGCATAGTTGCAGAGGAGTTAAGAAAAATAAATGACAAGGGTGAGATTCGTCAAGCCAAGCGAGAGATTTTGAATGCAGCATTGGATGCCCAAGAAAGGGCAGCAAGAAAGGAAAATAATAATTAAGTTTTTTTGTTTTGCTTCCTAAGAATAACATGGACATTCTTTCTTTACCTGCATGCATGTAAAAATGGCAGCAATTTATTGTGTTTTCACTAAACAGGTTTTTTTTTTTGGTAAGATTATTTATCTTATTTCCTATATTAAAGTCAGTATTACTAGTTTTATTATGTAGGCTTATAGTTCAAGACTGACTTACCTAGGACTTTTTGTAAGAATAGCTTTTTTTGTTGTGCAAAATGGATAGGTACAGAGAGGTAGTTAAGCAGATAGGGTCATCTGGTACAAGGTACAAGGGTCTTGTTGAGTCTGGAAAAGGCATTTCGGGTTTTGTTACGAAGAAGGTGTTAGGAAAAAAGGGGTCTCCCTGGGACATTACAATACCATTTGGTATAAAACAATGCTTATCTCTCAATAGGTACCTACTTACTTGCAATTTGCTCATTTTGCTCCCTAGAAATAATTAAAGTGACTGTATGCAATAAGTAGCAGCGACAGCTCGCCGCGACAAATCTCGGCGAGAAACTTGCATCGTCAGGATTAGGCTTTACGTTTCCAGCTCGATTATACACGGTTAAATAGGTGACCCGCTACAAGTGCGAGGTTGTCACATTGTGTAGGTTTTATTCCCAATATATATTGGAAAATTAAAATAATAATTTTTTTGGCCAAAATATCACATATTTATCTGATATTTTGACCAAAAGAATGAGGGATATACAGAGCGCTTCGGGCTACTGCGAACGTAGGCCGGAAGAAGTCCAATTTGTCAGTGTACGTACACGCAGGGACTTGCATTTAGTATGCCTCTAACCACGGTGCTATGTGGAGCGTAGTCAATAAAACCGGAATATGGTCAATAAACACGCAAATTTTTATAACGTAATTTTCTTGTTTTTTGTCACTGATAAATTAGAGCGTTTTATTTTCAACTGCTCAGATTTATCACTAACAACGTGTTACAATAAAAATAATAAGGAGAAACAAAATAAACGCAAGTTCTCAAAATAAAATAATACATTCTAAAAACCAAAAAGATTCTCCTAGTGAAAAAAAAAATTGGAGCAAATGTTCGAAAAGTCCTCCTTGCTCGGCTAAACAATATGCGAGCCTATTATAAAAACCCCTTCTAACGTTTCCAAGCATGTTAGGGGTGATAGTTTGAAAAGCTTCTTCAATTTTAATCCGAAGTTCTTCCAAATTATTTGCCCTTTCATGGCCGTAAACTTTATTTTTCATTAGTCATTAGGAGCAAGATCGGGTGATCGAGCTGGCCATAAAATAGTTCCCCGTGTACTTATAACCCGATTAGGAACATTATTAAGATACTCCCTAACAAGGCCAACATTGTGAGTGGGACAACCATCTTGTTGAAACCATGTTTCGTCTCACACCTAACAACTGCCTAGCAGTTGGAATAATATGCTGCTGCAGTAGATCCAAGTATCTAGGACCATTCAAATTGCCGTCAATAAAAAATGGCCCAATTACGTGTTCCCCTACAATACCCTCCCAAACATTTAGTTTTTGGGGATACTGTGTTCTTACGTCAACATACAAATGCAAATTTTCCCTCGACTAATATCGAACGTGTTGGGTTATGACGATTCAATAATGGAAAAGTGCTTTCATCTGCGAAAAGAATAGATCTCAGAAAGTTTTCATCACGATTAGCCCTATCCATCATTGTTTCGCAAAATTCCATACGACGATAGTTGTCCTCCGGAAAAATTTGATGCGTTTTTGACGTTTTGTAAGAATGGTAACCATTCTTTTTGAAAACATGTAAGACAGTGGTTGAAGACGTATCAACTGCTTCGGCAATTTGGTGGCTAGTTAACTTTCGATCTTCCTCCACTGCAGCGCAAATCATCACATCTCGTACTTCCTGCTCGTCATTCAAAACAGTGGGTTTTCTATGCTTTATTGGCGTTACACGACCAAACTTTTCAAAATTCTGCACAAACCTATGAATCGTTGATAAACTAAATTCTGGGCGATTTGCAAAATTCTCCAAAAAAAGTTCTTGAATAAGTCTCAATGGTCTGCCTTGATAGTACCATTTGACCATCTGCATTTTTCAGCAACTTCGTAGACATCCATTTTTAGTTTTAAAAATGTATTATTTCACTTAAGAACTTACCAATCTGTTTCTCGAGCAAGGCAGAAGTAAAACAAAATAAATTTCAAAAAGATAACACTGCAGCGTGCTTCGAATCCTTGGTCGTACGGCACGGAGAGTAAATTGGACTTGATTCCCCCTATGTTCGCAGTAGCCTGAAGCTCATTGTATATGTACCATAACATGTATACTTGTGTTAAAAAAAAACGGGGCATTACGTACATATTATGAATGATTTATTGAATTAAAATTGTGAAGATTTGTGAATTTGTGAATAAAAATCAAGGCGCCAACCCAACATTTACAATATGCCGTTGTGGCGTCACGTGGGTACCGATTGAAATTTTATCGTATGATACAAAATCCAGTTTTTTTTTATAGTTTAATATTTTTTTCTTTTAATACTTTTTTGCAAAAATGGAACATTTTTTAAATTAAAATCGTCACTTGACCAAAAAAGCACTTGAGTTTCTCTCCGGCACACACTGCTTAATAAGTTTTTGCAATTTTTATACAGAAATCTTAACAAAACAAACAAAAATTAAAAAAAAAAACTCAAATGATTGTTTATAAAAAAGCGTTTATAGTCAATCTTAACAAAACAAACAAAAATTAAAAAAAAACTCAAATAATTGTTTATAAAAAAGCGTTTATAGTCCCAGGTGACGTTTCAATATGACGGTCAGTCAAATAAGGTGTTACTCCATGTTTTAAAGAGCAAAACAGAGAATTTGCATAATTGCAGGTAAATGATAAAAAATTTATGAAAATAATATGTTTGTAAAAACATTACATTGTTTACCTTATGTCTAATCGGAACTGTGATAAACAGAATGACTCTATTTTAGTTATACCCTTATAAATCACACACAAATATCATGGCTAAAAAACTAATACATGGCTCAAAAAAGGCAAAAGAACTTTCAAGGTTGGGATAAGTAAATATTTGAGGCCTACCAAAGTAATATTTCAAAATTATTTTAAGAAGTTGGTGAATCACCCAGTAATATGTTTCACTATCAATTAGTAAACCTACCTGAGAAATCAAACCTGTATTTTTAGGTCTCGAATACAGGGTATCTCATAAGGAATTTGTAAATTTTAAGAAAACAAATTTTTTTGTCGTTGTCGTTCTTTAAAAAAATATCTCAAAAAGTTAAAATTTTCAACTTTTTTCCAGTAGATGAAATTTTGAAAAAATTACTAAAAATCTGGTAGAGGGGCATCGAATTTCTAGCCCCAACAAGGCTCATGACATTTCCACAATACAGGTGTTTCATACTAACAAAAATGCATCATTTCTATTAAAATATTTATATTTTGTTTACAAGTTTAATCCTTTAATAAGTCATAAGTTTTAATTTAAAATCATGCAAGAAAATACAGGGTGTTATTAATGCAAATGAAACTTCTAGGAAATTTTTTATGCCAAAAGCCAATTAAACCAAGACATTAAAAAAATACGAGATGGTTTATTAAAACAAAACATCAAGCTTGGTTTTTAAAACATTTTTCCAGTAAAATTGTCATAAACGAATATTGGTGGACATGTTTTGACAAAGATAAAGCTGTAATTAATTATACCATTTTTTAATGAAAACAACTAAGAATGGTTTTCAACAATCGATTAAGGAAAGTTAAATCCAAAAACTCTTCACAAAATATTATGTTTAAAAACTTTGATATATATATAACTCATATATAAGCTTTTAGATTACTGCAGAATAAGTGCTGGTATATATTTTTTCCCGTGCCATATGTTACACAATATTATTCGTAGAATTTGCCAGAATAAAAAAATATATTTTTGGTTTTAAAAAAAAGGCAATTATTTGTTTCCCCAAAAACAATATTCCCTTTATCTCGCACCTACATAATGTGACAAGCTAAGCTAGAAATATCGTTTTTTGTTACCCCAAAATACGGCCATCCAATAAAACAAAAATCCAATTTGTTAGCCGCCAAAATTCTGGATATTTTTCTTGGATTTATGGGGAGTTTTCATTTTATTAAGGACACTCGCCCGCCCTTTTTTTAATGAAAGCATTGCGTGGCTGAATAGCATAATTTTCCAGAAAACTTAAATAACAAAGCACCCCGACATGCTCGGAAAAGACAGTGGGAAGAAGTTACTTTCATTTAAAACTAGCTGAAAACCCGCAGCGTTGCCCGCGTTTTTTTCCTAGTTTTTCTTTTAATAGTGAGAGCCAAGTGTAAAGATTTTTGGAACAAACACAAAATATCCGAACCCGGAACCTTCCGTTCGGCAGGCAGATACGCTGCCCACTGCGCTACGGCAGCCGGCTTCTAACCAAAGTAGGGAAAAATTTGCTGTCAATAATCAGCTGTTTCACTTTTGGCTCAAACCAGAAATAACCCAGCTCCGGAGCAGGGTTACCTTTGGTTAACTTGACAAGACATTGTTGTTAAGGGTTAGATTTTTTTAATCGAGCTTTGTGTGAAATAAAATAGGTAAGTAGGGATAATGACTCGTTTTAAAAATATCATAAGAGATGGCATTTCTATTTTTAAGGCAGGTTATGTTAATTTGTGGGATTGGACTCTCGGACTACGTTAGACTTCTGAACGGCTGGAAAGATTTTTGTCATATTTGATAATAAACACGGCTTTATTATTATTATGAAAAACCATAACTTTAAAAACGCTATAACCAACCCATATTGGCGAATTTAATGGTTATTAGTCTTTTGATAGAGGGGGTAATGACATATGACAAACCAAGTATAACCAATTAGTTGAACTAAGATATGGCTTATGTAGCGTTGCGTAGGTTTTGTTCATCGTATCGAAGGACCAGCAAATTTCTGTTATTTTTATAACGCATTCGTCATAAATTTGAAAAGATTTTAAAAAAGTCATTTTGACGTTTTTTTTTAAAAATAACTTAACAACAACAGATGATTTACAGTTACAGAAAATAATAAATCTTTTAAAAAATAAATGTGGAGAATTATTTATTTTTAAGCAAAAAATTTTATTTAACTTTCTTCCTTTTTCATCACTTTCTTTTTCGCACCCTCAATTTTAAGACAGCGCCTTCTTTATCGTTTACTTTTTTACACGAAAGAGATTAATTGAATGGAAAAAAATATGATGAAGGCAATTTCTGGGTTGGTAAGGAGAAAATATAAGCATCAGAGTGCCTCAAAAGAAATGGGTCAAAGTATAGCAGGAGACATTTAAGACATTTAATCACAAAAAAAATATTTTCAAATATAGTTTATTAAAGTAAAGAAAGTTTGGATTTTTTTATTAATGTCCCTTTTATATTTTCACTAAAAGTTGTTTGGGTCAAAAAAACGGTGTGGGACACGACAACTCAGAACCGCTAAACCGATTTTCACCAACACGACAACTCAGAACCGCTAAACCGATTTTCACCAAATTAGGCAAAAAATTAGTTGGCACCGACTTACAATTCAGAATTCCAACTTACAACTAGGAATTACTTTTTACAAATCGGAATTCCGAGTTTAAATGAAATTTTAACTTGGAATTTTGACTTAAAAACTCAGAATTCCAACTTACAACTTGGAATTCCGACTTAAAACCAGGAATTCCGACTTTAAATTCGGGATTCCGACTTACAACGCGGAATTCTCACTTTAAACTCGGAATTCTGACTTTAAACTCGATATTCCAACTTTAAATTCGAAATTCGAACTCTGAACTCAGAATGCCAACTTACAACTCGGAATTCCGACTTTAAACTCGGAATTCTTACTTTGAAATAAAAATTCCGACTTACAACTCAAATCACTTATTTTTATTGTATGCTGTAAGTTGGAATTCTGATTTGTAAGTCGAAATTTCGAGTTGTAAATTAGGATTCGAAGCTGTGAGTCGAAATTCCGAGTTTTAAGTAGGAATTCTGTGTTTAACGTCGGAATTCCGGGTTGTAAGTTGGAATTCTGAGTTTAAAGTCGGAATTCATTGTTGTAAGTTGGAATTCTGAGTTTAAAGTCAGAATTTTGAGTATAAAGTCGGAATTGCGAGTCCAAAGTCGGAATTCCGAGTCTAAAATCGGAATTTCTAGTATAGTCACAATTCCGAGTGTAAAGTCGGAATTAAAATAAAATCGCTCTGTGGCCCTTCTACGCTTTCGTAGATTAGTTTTTGATGGGGGTGACGAGTTCGAAAGAGGGTAGGAAGAGAGGTTGAAGCGAACCACGGTTTTCAAATTTAAATGGAAAACTAAATGTTAAACACAATCTGTAATATGGTCCAAGTTCGACAGGGCCTCAGTTTTTAAGAAATATTAAACAAACAATAAATAATTTGTAACTTGGGAGCCAGAACTTTTTAAAGGTTGTATGGAGGGCTATACGTGCCTGCTGTTGCCATTTATTTTTTTTTGCTTGCAGAAGTTTCGCTAGCAAGGAAAAAATCTCAGATTTCTTTTAAAAACAGTTAGATTTTTGCTTGCAACTGTTTTAAAATTAACTGGTGGCATTTATACCGTGGGTTCTCAGAATTCCCATTGCACAGGCTGCAGATCTATTTCTGGTAGCAAATGCCTCAAATCCGGTCTGGGTTTGTGGTTCCAAAAACTGTAATCCAGACAAAATTAAAAAATAAAAAACGAGTTGCCCGGAATGTCGAACTAGCTGCAGTTGGCAGTCATTCCATAGTAACGGATGCGACATTTTTACTCAAAACAAAAGAAAGTTATTGCCCACATATTTTTAAAACAAGAAACAAACATCTACATGCCCAACAATGTTAAGTTTGTTTACATTGTATTTTGTGTTGAAAAATTAATTCAAGGTTATTGAAATCACCTGTCTAGATGGCGCCAGAGCCTTTAACATAGCTTGTTGCCCATTATTTTTGGACAGAAGTGGACAAAAAATTAAACTTTTTAAAATTCTTTTTTAAATGATATGTAAATATGTTACTCCATGAAATTTGGCGCATGTTGAAGCCAGTTCTAAAATGTCCAACATCTTTAATTTTACATAAGTTTTAATTAAAACAGCAATTAAAAATAAGTTCACGAGCATTTTTAAATCTAAAATCAATCTTGGGCAAAAGTTTTGAGAACAAAGAAAAAAGCAGATAGCTAAAAACAGTTCGAATTTCACCTACGTGGGGTTTTGTTGTCAGCTTCACACACAAAAAAAAGCCGAATTTACAAAAACCGAAACACAATTAAACAGAAAATAAAACGTCCGAAACGAAATTAGTTATAGAATTTTAATTTACTCGATCCTTAAAAGACACGAAATAATTTAACCGATAATTTTCCCGAACCTTAAAATATCAGAATTACAGTATAGAAAATCATTTTTTAGAAACGAACAACACCCGAACCACAAATTGCTCAGTTGGTAGAGCACTAGACTGGTATTCTAGAGGTTCCTGGTCGAGGAAAAACTTTCTTTCGATATATTCCTTAGCCCCCTACGCCACAAATCTTCTGTAAATTTATTAGGGCGCTAAATTTTCCCTTCATTTTGTAAATTTTTTTATGAAATATAAATTTAGTACTTTGCCCGGTTTTAATAGTGTTAAGTAATGTTATTGATTCAATATAAAAAAAGATTTATTTTTTTTATAAGAAGATGACATCAGAATATAATATTTGTAATGTCGAAACTACTTTTCTGGGGTTTTTCTCCACTAAGTTAACGAAATTTTTTCAAAAATATGTTAAAAACCACTGCGTAAATTTTTAAAGAAAATATTTTTTTAAGGAATTTGCGCAGTGGGTTTTAACATATTTTTGAAAAAATTTCCTTAACTTAGTGGCGAAAAACCCAAAAAAAGTAGTTTCGACATTATGAATCCGCCACAAACATATAGATTTTATTCATAATATTTGTAGTATAATTTTCGTATTATATATTTTTTAAAAATATATATAAAACTATGGAGCACTAAATTAGCTCTAATTATGGAGATATCTTGGGTTTTCTGAATTCTCTTAATTAGGGTGCAATCGTATGCGCTGCTCCTCATGGAACCTAGCAGCGCATTTATTAATTTTTTAAAAACGCAAGCTCTAAATTTAATTAAAAAATTAAAATTTAGCACTTAATTAGATGTAATAAGTTAGATAGGTTCTAATAAAAAAATCGCAAGTTGCGCTGCTAACTTCTTGTACATAACAGTTATCGTTCCTTGATTTTCTTTGCCAGGGTGCTCAGTCTTTGGGAAAAAAGAAAACTTAGTATTTATTTTTCGCTAAAATAAAGAAATATAAAAAGGAATAATGTAATCCAGAGGAAATAGTTAATAATTCCTAATTTTTTAAAAATAAATCGGGTTTGTTTTAAACCGCACTTAGATTAAAGCACCAGAGCTTTGTTTACCGAAAAAAAAATAATCATGAAGAATCCTTCAAAACTTCAGCTAATTCTGATGTTTAGTTTCCCT
Source organism: Oxystoma pomonae (assembly GCA_963921995.1). Classification (NCBI taxonomy): domain Eukaryota; kingdom Metazoa; phylum Arthropoda; class Insecta; order Coleoptera; family Brentidae; genus Oxystoma; species Oxystoma pomonae. The sequence goes on from OY998173.1 coordinate 15,394,964, forward strand.
GGGTACTCTGACAAGGGAGTATTTTATATCTAACAAAATGGCAACATTGGAAAATTATAACCCGTTTAAAAGTTTTACGAATTTTGCATAAAGTGACTTTTCCATGCGCTCCTTTGATGACCTTTTTCTAATTATTAGTCAACGTCACCAAAGCACGAAGAAATTCGACATCGGGACAAAAAGTTAATTAAAAATCGTTTGAAGACAATATCTGATGTCTGCGCCAGCAAGTTCGGTCTATTATTAAAGCAATAAGCCTTGGAAATACTCAAAGGAGTTCACTATTTTGACGTCTGCACGAACTCCGAATTATTAAATGAAGGAATAAAAGAAAACAAAATTATAATCTTGGAAATTAATTATGCATTTGACTTTCTAGACTCTTCCAAAACAAAATATTTTAGAATTTCTGTATTAGTACCGCAATCTTATCAAAGCTAATTTTGTCCTTTTACAAGTGAACGAAAAGAAAATGAATTTATCTGGAAAGTTATTTAAAAAAATTAAAAATTTTGATATGCCACGTTTTTAAAATAGACTAAAAAGTATGAAATCATTTTTCCTAGCCCCATACAGTTACACGTTACACGAAAAACGTGTATGAATTATTCATCTAAGGATTTTATTGTCTTTTTAATGATATAAAATCTTATATTTTATTGTTTAGTGACCTTTAGAATTAGTTTCTATTCAGTTTTGTGGGTTTAAGGTCAGGAGAATGAAAAACAATTTCAAATTTACCGACGTTTCGATGTATTTTACATCATCTTCAGGGTTTATTTGGGTTGTTTTCCAGTGGCCTCTTACAGATTTTAACAAACATTTTAAAAATTAAACAGTATGTTTTTTTGGATTTCACAGTTAAAAGACATTTTAACAAGAACAAAACAAGTTTAAAACCAAAAATGTTTAAAATAAATAATTTTATATTCTTAACAAAGGTACTCTCCTTCGTACTGTGACAAACTTTTCCAGGATCTTTCCAGAGTTTTCCAGAGTGTATCCAGAGTTTTCCAGACTTTTCCAGAGTGTATCCAGACTTTTCCAGGGTCTTTCCCGACTTTTCCAGACTGTATCCAGGGTCTTTCCAGACTTTTCCAGTGTGTTTCCAGACTTTTCCAGAGTGTATCCAGACTTGTCCAGGGTATTTCCAGACTTTTCCGGAGTGTATCCAGACTTTTACAGGGTGATTCCAGACTTTTCCAGGGTCTTTCCAAACTTTTTCCAGGGCCTTTCCAGACTTTTCCTTTCCCACACTTTCATACACCTGCCCCCGGACCAAGTGAACCAGCGCTCTCGAAAAATATATATGAAAAGTCACTAAGTAACCTTATTTTTTTTGACGTTTTAGATAGAACGTCATTGAAACTCAGATTATGAAGGTTGATATTTTTAATAATTTCTGATATTTATGACATTTTCATGGGTCGTAGGTAAAGTATAGTACACTATCTCGCATGTTATGGCATTACACGCTCAGATAAACTAAGGCACACGCCTGCGGCTCGCGTCTCAAACTTCAACTTCGCGTTTAATGACTATCATAACATGCTTGTTATGTAAACTACTAAAGTTTAGTAGGAATTATCTATATATACTCGTAGGTAGAATTTTCATTACTTTCCTGATAAAAAAAGTATTGTAAAAACTTACTCACTCAAAAAATTCATTTTGGTACTTTGACGGATCTTTACGTTTTAGAGATGGTAACCCTAGTCGTAGGTAAAGTATAGTACGCTAGCTCGCATGTTATGGTCATTACACGCTCAGATAAATTAAGACACTCGCCTGCGGCTCGCGTCTCAAACTTCATCTTCGTGTTTAATGACTATCATAACATGCTTGTTATGTAAACGACTATTAAAAACATGGTAATGAAATACCGATTTTTACCGCTTACAATTTTTTTAACGATACAAGATAATCTTCATAGGGCATGGTTATTATCGGACAAAGCGTTTCTTGTTTCTCACTTCATTACGACCAGGCTTCCAATGTCTAATGGAGAATCCAGACACTTACAGACCTGTTTCATCCTTATTAGAAATCATCAGGGAGTCGTAAGACTGTATCTGGCAGTTGAAGCTACACAGGCACCATGCACACCTCTCGAATTTAAAACAAAAAGTTTGTAATGCGCGGAGAAATGGGGGCGCTGCTGCTGCGAACGTTCCCTCTTTTTAAGAGTCATGTTAGAGTGACCTCATACTTTTACAGGTTTCTTCTTTATAACCTGCTGAAAGGTACAGGATTCTGTATTTACGGTCTTCTGCACTTTTCAATTTTGATATTTTTGTTTCTCAGTTCATTCGATAGGTGGCGCACACAGGTACTACGTCTCCGCGGATTACAAACTTTTTGTTTTAAATTCGAGAGGTGTGCCTGTGTAGCTTCAACTGCCAGGTTAGAGATGGGTAAATCGATCATTTTGTACTAAAGGAATCGACCAGTGATTCGTTTCTAGACTGATCGAATCTTTTGAATCGATCATTGAATCAATCATTTGAAATTAAATTAAAGAAAATGGTGTGTCTATGCAGGATGCAGCTAATGAACGAAACGATCGACCTATTTCCGACTAATTCAGTGTATTGCTACAGTGGGTCAGTCAGTCGTTGATCCGTTTCGATTTGATTCATTCTGTCTTCGTCGCTCATTTGACTGATTGAATCATATCGAGCAAACATGATTCGATCACTCAATACTCGCAAGTGATTCAACATGATTCGATCACTCAATACTCGCAAGTGATTCGATCATAGTGAACGAATCGTTCACGAATCACACATCTCTATGCCAGGTACAATCCTATGACTCCCTAATGATTCCTAATAAGGATGAAACAGGTCTGTAGGTGTCTGGATTCTCCATTAGACATTGAAGGCCTGGTCGTAATGAAGCGAGAAACAAAAAACGCTTTGTCCGATATGCCACGAGTGTTATTTTAATTTTTATTTGCGGACACGAGATTCACTTTGTTGTTTTTTAAATATTTTGGCTTTTTAGTTCTGCGCAACAAGCCTCCTCCGGAGCGATTGCTTACTGATGCCTTAAAATAAGGGCCACGTAGTATGAAGCTCCAAATGGGGGCGGTGCTGCTGCGAACGTTCCCTCTTTTTATGAGTCATGTTACAATTACCTTATACTTTTACAGGTTTCTTCTTTATAACCTGCTGAAAGGTACAGGATTCTGTATGTACGGTCTTCTGCACTTTTCAATTTTGATATTTTTGTTTCTCAGTTCATTTGATAGGTGGCGCACACAGGTACTACGCCTCCGCGGATCTTTTGAATCGATCATTGAATCAATCATTTAAAATTAAATTAAATTAAAAAAAATGGTGACCTGGTGACCAACAAAAAAAAAGCCTATGTCTATGCAGGATGCAGCTAATGAACGAAACGATCGACCTATTTCCGACTAATTCAGTGTATCGCCACAGTGGGTCAGTCAGTCGTTGATCCGTTCCGATTTGATTCATTCTGTCTTCGTCGCTCATTTGACTGATTGAATCATATCGAGCAAACATGATTCGATCACTCAATACTCGCAAGTGATTCAACATGATTCGATCACTCAACACTCGCAAGTGATTCAACATGATTCGATCACTCAATACTCGCAAGTGATTCGATCACAGTGAACGAATCGTTCACGAATCACACATCTCTATGCCAGGTACAATCCTATGACTCCCTAATGATTCCTAATAAGGATGAAACAGGTCTGTAGGTGTCTGGATTCTCCATTAGACATTGGAGGCCTGGTCGTAATGAAGCGAGAAACAAAAAACGCTTTGTCCGATATGCCACGAGTGTTATTTTAATTTTTATTTGCGGACACGAGATTCACTTTGTTGTTTTTTAAATATTTTGGGTTTTTAGTTCTGCGCAACAAGCCTCCTCCGGAGCGATTGCTTACTGATGCCTTAAAATAAGGGCCACGTAGTATGAAGCTCCAAATGGGGGCGGTGCTGCTGCGAACGTTCCCTCTTTTTAAGAGTCATGTTACAGTGACCTTATACTTTTACAGGTTTCTTCTTTATAACCTGCTGAAAGGTACAGGATTCTGTATTTACGGTCTTCTGCACTTTTCAATTTTGATATTTTTGTTTCTCAGTTCATTCGACAGGTGGCGCACACAGGTACTACGTCTCCGCGGATTACAAACTTTTCGTTTTAAATTCGAGAAGTGTGCATGGTGCCTGTGTAGCTTGAACTGCCAGGTACAATCCTATGACTCCCTGATGATTGCTAATAAGGATGAAACAGGTCTGCAGGTGTCTGGATTCTCCATTAGATATTGGAGGCTTGGTCGTAATGAAATGAGAAACAAAAAACGCTTTGTCCGATATGCCACGAGTGTTACTTTAATTTTTATTTGTGGGCACGAGATTCACTTTATGGTTATTATGTTTTATTGATTATTTTGTTTAATAAGTGTATAAAAATCAAGCTGTCCGTCCAGTAGCAAAAGTTATTTATAAAGTATCATGTCACTAAAACTAAACAAACCAACGACAAAGAGATCGTATAACATTCGTTTTGAGGATATCAAGATCATAATTTCCAAAAAAAAAACATTATTCTTTCCAAAAACACATACTTGTCAAAATCTGTTATTGAAAATATTTGAAATTACAATATCTTGTTCATTCATGATCAGTTCGGACACAAAATATTTCCTAACCGATTTTAATAAGTGATAAATCACAAAAAAACCGTTGTCAAACACACAAAAATTCACAAAACCAACAAAGATTCCGAAAAAAAAATTGGAACTATTTTTTATTAATAAAATAGTTATTTAAACAGAATATTTAGATAGACTTAACTGAGGATTAAGTAAAGCAACTCCACCTGGGTGGAGGAGCCGCTATTTATCTAATGCATCCAAAAACACGAAACATGAAATTCAGTATGACGGAAAATAATGGAAAAAATAGTTTTTTTTTTCGAAAAAAACATCGATTATAACTTCTTTAGCCCAGAAAACCCACCGTGTGCACGGTATATCACAGAATCAACAACAATCGAGTTAAAAAGTTTTATTTTTACGTCCCACGAGTTTATGTTGGTTTTTATTATGAATCTCATAACTACGCCAACGAGTTGTTTTGCTCTAGTTCCTGCAAATTCGATCACATTTTTGTGTAGAGATGAAAAGGAGAACTTCACACCTAGATTTTTTACCACCCCGACATGTTAACCAACACCCAGAAAAATATCATCAATTTTTTTGGTGGCAGAAATAGCGTACTAAATATATCGATATCTCTCTAGCGAAGATCTCCACTTGCTTATCTAATTTACGGCATGTTTTTAATATATTTATAAATGTTTTGTGTGCATGCATTTTCGATTTGGTGCAATTGGGGACATTTCGTTGGTCGTAAATATTTTATTAATATTTATTGATATCGACTTGATCGCTTTCATTTGCGCTCAAATTAACTTAGTCTCGTTATTGTTTGGTAACCCTATAACGAATGGCCAACAAAGGTCATCGAGAGTCACTAACAAGCATTCCTGTAAGTCTGGCAATCTGTGGTGCAATAAGCACCACCACATCCCGGCACTCATATAACTATGAGCTACAATAACGGCCATGCCCTTGCATTTTCCGAAAAAAAAAGGCGTACCGATCGCGATAATAGACACTTAAAGTAAATATTTCAACACATCGGTATCGGTATATCTAACGCGTTCGAAACAAAGCCAAAATAAACTGCATTTTTGACTGTTCCTGCCATGTTTTGAATAATGCCTGCTTTATCTGAAAAAGCGGATGCGTAGAAACGCTCAGGAGGGGGTGGGGGCGACCGTCCCCCCTTTTTTTCGAGAATTTATTTAAAAAGTCGCCAGTTTTTCATAAAACAGTAGTTTTCGAAATTTTTTGAAAAACTATCAAAAACTTTACTGTTTTTATGAAAAACTGGCGATTTTTTAAATAAATTCTCGAAAAAAGGGGGCACTTGCCCCCACTGCCCCTCCCTGGGGCTCTATTTTGGCCGTAATAGAACGATCACACCCTGAGAAGTGACCACTTCTATTAAAATCCAAAATTCCGTATTCTACGACCGGCCCATCGCACAAAAGTTATTCGATCGACGCACAGTGGATCGATGCAATGCTATTTTATGGACATTAAGAAAAAAATTGAAACTAACATTTTTGTTGCTATTTTGTTACTTAGTTTATTGGTGATATACCACAGTTTAATTATATCATAAGCTATGAATTACTTAATCTTTGTCCTTTTTTGTGAACATTGTTTTATAAGAGCGGACCCTTCCTATGCTTTACCGCGTTTCCTAAAAGCCTATCTATTCTGTTTTTCTATATTTTTTTTAAATATATTTTTTTCAATTCTTTCTATATCTTCATCAAAATTCGAAACATTTAAAAATTCACATTGTTTTATTATTTTTTGTATTCTTTAAAAACCATAAACCAATAAAACATTTTACTTGACTGCGATTTTTTGCGATATTTTGAGAAAAACAGCCAAAAGCACTAAATATTCCTATGTGCTCTCCCCTGTTGTTAAAAATTCTAATTGAATCTAGCGAGTTTCAAATTATGATTATAATAATTTAATTTCTCGATAACAGTCACAAATGCGAAAAACTTACATGAGACAAAATAGTTTCTAAACTACACAGACAATTCAAGTATTAATTAAGAATCCATCAGCGCCGCACCACGTAAAAGTAGGGGGAAAAGAAGAACTTCACCTCTGAAAAAATATCTCCCTATAGATAGAGCCCCAAACAGTAGCCTTCAAATTTGGTGCAAATATCTCAAAAACTGCGAGAGCTGTAAAGAAAAAAACTAAAAAAAATGTGAAAAGTCAACGCTCCGTAGATCAGTAACTAAGTGTTTGCGAACATGTTCATGGAAAAAAATGTTCTTATTTTGATCTGAAAAATTCGTGCCTAAAATCTTTGCACTGAATTTTAAAACACCCTGTATACCTATAAAATTTACTAAATAATGTTTTTCTTTATAACTACAAGTCGAAAAATTTGAAAGTTAAGGGAAATGTCCAAAATTCCCTATGACTCGATCCACTGTGCGACGTCTTACTCTGAAAGACGGTCAAGTTTGTCGTAGCATGCGCATTGGCTAGTAAAATATCGATCGGTCACGTGATAGTTTCGTCAAATAGCGTGCTCTGAAATCACACGAGCTTTCCTACAAGTCCCAACTACTGGGTCTAATCGAAAGAACGGCTGCGCTCAAAAATCGTTGTTCAAGGCAGCTCTGCGCGTGCCCATAATAGTTTGGTGATTTTTGAATCGTCTCATCACTGCTTTAAGGCGCGTTTATTGGTTGAATCTATTTCTCTTCTCTTAGGCGAACGATCCCATCCTACGAAACCCAGAATCGCCACCAGCGTTTCTACGCATCCGCTTTTTCAGATAAAGCGCATTGGACCTCTTAAAATGTCTATGTAGTGTTTATACACACGTTTTTAAAAAACCGTTTATGGTTTTAACGAATCCGTATAAACTAGGTAAATGTAAAAATGAAGTAAATGAGCTCGTACGTCTTTCTAACGTGCGCGATATTATGCTTTGAATTTCACTATCACATTAATCAAAAGGTAGCTAAGAAATGCTTTGACGCAAAATTATACTTCAGACATTTTTCACTGCATCGCAGCAAAGGCGTGAAGTCGTCGCCAGTCGGGGACTTTTTTTACATACCTATATACATCTTAATCCTTAGAAGATTGAACTACTAGAAGGAGCTTTTTTTCAGGCCTAGGGCAGGGTGTTTGAGTTCAACATCTGCATCCCATTGTTGTCATGTTAACCTAATACGTTTTCCCCTGTTTTTAATATTATTTAAAATACCTACCTTCAATAATTTTTAGTTCAGTTTAATTAAATGGTCTAGATATAGTAATCAAAATCTATGTTTCTATTGAAAAAAACCTAAAAATGTATTCAAGTAGGATGTACAACTATAAAAATAAGAAAAAGGTGCTATGGAAATCCCTATTCACACTGAAATTAATGACAAGCCGGCAACACTGATTTCCTGCCTTTGTTTACCAAGAATGGCCAAATATGACGAATTCTTACCTAATATTTAGTTAATATTTTAATTTAACGTACACTTCGGAACCATTTTTCGCCACAAACTTTTCACAAATATATCAAAAAAACACTATTGACAAGTGCTGAAACTTTCACTTTCAATACAATAATGACATTTCAGGAAAAATCGAGAAACCGCAACAAACAGTCAATGTTGCCACGTTGAATACAAAAGATGTTCAATGAAAACACACGTTAAATTTTCAAAAAACGTCGAAAGTTTTAAATAGGTTGTGTATATTAGCTTTTTCAACATATATCTTAAACCTCATTAATTTATTGATAAATAAGCGTCAAAACTTAATCCAAATTTATAAAGTTTTTTGTAGCATAATTTTATTATTAAAATTGGCAACACAGATTTCTTTTTCCCCTTTCCCCACTGTAAATGTTGCACTCAAACAACCAGTGTAACCAGATAGACCAGACTCCTTCTAGTAGTTCAATCTTCTAAGTCTTAATCAAAGAGAATTATTAAACGAGTCTATCCCTTACTCTTGCGAGCAATAGAGTACAATTAATTTTGAAAAGTCCACTGCGCAATATAAGGTTTGCTAAAAATTCCGAAACATGATTTAGGACTTGGAATTTATATTAGTCTAGGTGTAGATAGATAGTTCTTTTAAGATTTTACCCGAGTTTATACTCGGATTTTACTTTTATATAGCTTGGCAATATCAAAGGATTGATCCTAGGATGAACGGAAGTAAAATCCATTAATTTAAACAGTTATATTAATTTAATTTTATTTTTTGCCTAGTTTCAATTGTTCAAAAAAAAATGACGTTCTTCATACATTGCCTAGGTAAACAGAAATAAAGTTGGAAATTTCCAAAAAATTTTGAATTAATAAATGAAGTAATTTTATATGCAGATATAGTTTTAATAACAAATCGAAATAGTGCAATTCACATGCAACTACGACTTATCTTGGAGTACTACAAATAATATGATTAGTAAAATAATATATCCTCAGTACAAAAACAGAAGCATAGTATATATTTCCACCCAAGATCTTTTAATCTTTTGTTTTTAGATTCTTTTCGGTTGATGTAACTGATTTGGAGGTTTTTTACCTTCTTTTTTTTATTTTTAATTGCCTTAAGGGCATAATCCTATTGAAAATATTAACACGCCAGGACAAATCCGTATCAGGTAACTTGGATAAGTACCAGTGCGGAACCATGCCTATTTGTGAGTGATTTAAAGTTGGAAATTAAAGTGTATGATGGTGTTTAATGATGTACGGGGAGGGTGACCAGTGGAACCACTGACGAGCTCACGCTGGTTACACAGAGCAAAACATCGTTTAATCATTTCTCTCTCGCTTTGGTTCTTTGCGTGTTCCTTGTGGGATGCTCATCCAGGTTTGAATTTTCGTTATTTCCTCCCAAGATCTTTTGATCTTTTGTTTTTAGATTCTTTTCGGTTGGTGTAACTGATTTGGAGATTTTGTAACTTCTTTTTTGATTTTTAATTGACTTAGGAGCATAATCCTATTGGAAATATTAACACGCCAGGACGAATCCGTATCAGGTAACTTGGATAAGTACCAGTGCGGAACCATGCCTATTTGTGAGTGATTTAAAGTTGGAAATCCAAGTGTATGATGGTGTTTAATGATGTATGGGGAGGGTGACCAGTGGAACCACTGACGAGCTCACGCTGGTTACCCAGAGCGAAACATCGTTTAATCATTTCTCTTTTCGCTTTGGTTCTTTGTGTTCCTTGTGGGATGCTCATCCAGGTTTGAATTTTCGTTATTTCCACCCAAGATCTTTTGATCTTTTGTTTTTAGATCTTTTCGGTTGGTGTAACTGATTTGGAGGTCTTTTAACTTCTTTTTTAATTTTTAATTGCCTTAGGAGCATAATCCTATTGGAAATATTAACACGCCAGGACGAATCCGTATCAGTTAACTTGGATAAGTACCAGTGCGGAACCATGCCTATTTGTGACTGATTTAAAGTTGGAAATCAAAGTGTATGATGGTGTTTAATGATGTATGGGGAGGGTGACCAGTGGAACCACTGACGAGCCCACGCTGGTTACCCAGAGCGAAACATCGTTTATTTTAATGTGTGTTCCTTGTGGGATGCTCTCACAGAGACGTATCACTTCTAAAACTCGGACAAGAAGTAATAAAGCTCAATGCCAACGAATAAGGAGACCCTTTATAAAACATAGGTCTAAAAACCTCTAGTTTTTGTTTTACTAGAGATTTGTTGAATCTCGTCTGATTCTTTAAATTTTAAGCTCTGCGGGAAGCTAAGGCTCTGGCCTGTATATGCTATCTGTCAAGTTTGACAATTTATGAAAATCCGTAATGGCGCATGCTTTTAAAACTTAGATATTTTTCACTCCTTCCTGCCAAATTTTTTTTTCACCCAATATTCCCGATTTCATCATCCGGAAAGCCACATCTTTTCAGTGTACAAAGAGTTATCCTTCGTACAAAATCGGACAAGGACGAAAAAAGCTTTTGATGATAGACTTTAGTGACCCAGAAGTTTATTTTTTTCTCAAAACTTTGGTAGGTTCAGGTCAAAATAAAAAAACCATATTAATTCATTGCCAACGTTTCGACCGCTTTATTGGGTCATCATCAGGGCTCTATAAAAATACAAAGAAAAAAACACAAGCGTAAGAAAGTTATTAAAGGTTACATACAGCTATTTGATTGTGAGTACATACTTTATAAAAATTATTAAAAACAAAAAACATAGACTTACCGAAAATTTTCTGGTTTTTTTGTGTCGTAAATCCTTAAAATAAAGTACAGACAAAAATGTATATAACACGTAACAATAACAAATATTAATTAATGATTTCTTAACAAACGACATGTAAACGACAATAAAGCGGTCGAAACGTTGGCAATGAATTAATATGGTTTTTTTATTTTGACCTGAACCCACCAAAGTTTTGAGAAAAAAATAAAAAAGCTTTGCTTAACGAAAGAGGTGCTGTTTATAACCCTGTAAATAGTGCACCTAAAAACGCTATACTACTAAATCCAATTTAGTACGCCATTGCTGTTTTGTCAAAGGTACGTTGCCATTTCATTTTTCTACTTTTTTGGACACTCTGTATAAAAAAATTCGGATAAGTTAAAAAAAAATCAGAAAAATAAGCATTTTCTGCATTTTATCTATTTTACTCAGGTTTAAAAACAGCACCTCTTTCGTTAAGCAAAGCTTTTTTAGTTCCTGTCCGATATTTAAGAATGACACTATTGCAGATAGCCTCAAACTGTTATTGTTTCTAGGTTCAGCACCCCCGAAAACCTAGGTAAACTCGTGCTTGTCTTGATCCAAAGCTTATAGTTTAGGCGAAATATTAAAAAATTCAAACTAAGAAAATGATCCAATATCCAAAACTGAGTTCAATTTGACAGCCGGTAGCTCCTAAACCAGTTTGAAAAGAGGACTATAATTTACATTAGAATAAAACAGGTGCCAAAAGGCATAAAATAAGCTATAAAGTGATTTAATAAATCAATGGAAGCTATTTTTAAAACATGAAATTATGCGATTTTAGGGTACCCATATGGTCGGAAATTTTTTCAAAATTTCTTTAAGAAATGAATTCGCCCTATTTTAATTCCTAAAACTCCTATGGATAAATCCATACTTCTTCTAAAATATTAGACTTGTAACTTGTTTAGTTGACGAGAAAACTTAAATCAAAAATTTGAATTTTTAAATATTTATCAAAATTTTGTAAACTTTTTTCCTATTATAGATAGCTTCAAACTGTTATTGTTTCTAGGTTCAGCATCCCCGAAAACCTAAGTAAACTGGTGCTTTTCTTGGTCCAAAGCTTATAGTTTAGGCGAAATATTAAAAAATTCAAACTAACAAAATGATCCAAAATCCAAAACTGAGTTCAATTTGACAGCCGGTAGCTCCTAAACCAATTTGAAAAGAGGACTATAGTTTACATTCGAATAAAGCAGGTGCGAAAAGGCATAAAATAAGCTAAAAAATGATTTAATAAATCAATGGAAGGTATTTTTAAAACCTGAAAATATGCGATATTAGGGTACCCATATGATCGGAAATTTTTTCAAAATTTCTTTAAGAAATTAATTCGTCCTATTTTAATTCCTAAAACTCCTATGGATCAAGCCATACTTCTTCTAAAATAATAGACTTGTAACTTGTTAAGTTGACGACAAAACTTAAATCAAAAATTTGATTTTTTAAATATTTATCAAAATTTTGTAAACTTTTTTCCTATTGCAGATAGCCTCAAACTGTTATTGTTTCAAGGTTCAGCATCCCCGAAAACCTAAGTAAACTGGTGCTTTTCTTGGTCCAAAGCTTATAGTTTAGGCGAAATATTAAAAAATTCAAACTAACAAAATGCTCCAAAATCCAAAACTGAGTTCACTTTGACATCCGGTAGCTCCTAAACCAATTTGAAAAGAGGACTATAGTTTACATTCGAATAAAGCAGGTGCGAAAAGGCATAAAATAAGCTATAAAATGATTTAATAAATCAATGGAAGGTATTTTTAAAACCTGAAAATATGCGATATTAGGGTACCCATATGATCGGAAATTTTTTCAAAATTTCTTTAAGAAATGAATTCGCCCTATTTTAATTCCTAAAACTCCTATGGATAAAGCCATACTTCTTCTAAAATAATAGACTTGTAACTTGTTAAGTTGACGACAAAACTTAAATCAAAAATTTGATTTTTTAAATATTTATCAAAATTTTGTAAACTTTTTTCCTATTGCAGATAGCCTCAAACTGTTATTGTTTCAAGGTTCAGCATCCCCGAAAACCTAAGTAAACTGGTGCTTTTCTTGGTCCAAAGCTTATAGTTTAGGCGAAATATTAAAAAATTCAAACTAACAAAATGATCCAAAATCCAAAACTGAGTTCAATTTGACAGCCGGTAGCTCCTAAACAAGTTTGAAAAGAGGGCTATAAGTTACATTAGAATAAAGCAGGTGCCAAAAGGAATAAAATAATCTATAAAGTGATTTAATAAATCAATGGAAGGTATTTTTAAAACCTGAAAATATGCGATATTAGGGTACCCATATGATCGGAAATTTTTTCAAAATTTCTTTAAGAAATGAATTTGCCCCATTTTAATTCCTAAAGCTCCTATGCATAAGGCCATACTTCTTCTAAAATATTAGACTTGCAACTTGTTTAGTTTACGAGAAAACTTAAATCAAAAATTTGAATTTTTAAATATTTATCAAAATTTTGTAAACGTTTTTCCTATTGCAGATAGCCTCAAACTGTTATTGTTTCTAGGTTCAGCACCCCCGAAAACCTAGGTAAACTGATGCTTTTCTTGGTCCAAAGCTTATAGCTTAGGAGAAATATTAAAACATTCAAACTAAGAAAATGCTCCAAAATCCAAAACTGAGTTCAATTTGACAGCCGGTAGCTCCTAAACTAGTTTGAAAAGAGGACTATAATTTACATTAGAATAAAGCAGGTGCCAAGGGGCATAAAATAAGCTATAGTGATTTAATAAATCAATGCAAGGTATTTTTAAAACCTGAAAATATGCGATATTAGGGTACCCATATGATCAGAAATTTTTTCAAAATTTCTTTAAGAAATGAATTCGCCCTATTTTAATTCCTAAAACTCTTATGGATAAAGCCATACTTCTTCTAAAATAATAGACGTGTAACTTGTTAAGTTGACGACAAAACTTAAATCAAAAATTTGATTTTTTAAATATTTATCAAAATTTTGTAAACGTTTTTCCTATTGCAGATAGCCTCAAACTGTTATTGTTTCTAGGTTCAGCACCCCCGAAAACCTAGGTAAACTGATGCTTTTCTTGGTCCAAAGCTTATAGCTTAGGAGAAATATTAAAACATTCAAACTAAGAAAATGCTCCAAAATCCAAAACTGAGTTCAATTTGACAGCCGGTAGCTCCTAAACTAGTTTGAAAAGAGGACTATAATTTACATTAGAATAAAGCAGGTGCCAAGGGGCATAAAATAAGCTATAGTGATTTAATAAATCAATGCAAGGTATTTTTAAAACCTGAAAATATGCGATATTAGGGTACCCATATGATCAGAAATTTTTTCAAAATTTCTTTAAGAAATGAATTCGCCCTATTTTAATTCCTAAAACTCTTATGGATAAAGCCATACTTCTTCTAAAATAATAGACGTGTAACTTGTTAAGTTGACGACAAAACTTAAATCAAAAATTTGATTTTTTAAATATTTATCAAAATTTTGTAAACTTTTTTCCTATTGCAGATAGCCTCAAACTGTTATTGTTTCAAGGTTCAGCACCCCCGAAAACCTAGGTAAACTGGTACTTTTCGTGGTCCAGCTATAAAGTGATTTTATAAATCCATGGAAGTTATTTTTAAAACCTGATAATATGCGATTTTAAGGTACCCATAAGGTCGGAAATTTTCTCAAGATTTCTTTAAGAAATAAATTTGCCCTATTTTAATTCTTAAAACTCCTATGGATAAATCCATACTTCTTCTAAAATATTAGACTTGTAACTTGTTTAGTTGACGAGAAAACTTAAATCAAAAATTTGAATTTTTAAATATTTATCAAAATTTTGTAAACTTTTTTCCTATTGCAGATAGCTTCAAACTGTTATTGTTTCTAGGTTCAGCATCCCCGAAAACCTAAGTAAACTGGTGCTTTTCTTGGTCCAAAGCTTATAGTTTAGGCGAAATATTAAAAAATTCAAACTAACAAAATGATCCAAAATCTAAAACTGAGTTCAATTTGACAGCCGGTAGCTCCTAAACAAGTTTGAAAAGAGGGCTATAAGTTACATTAGAATAAAGCAGGTGCCAAAAGGAATAAAATAATCTATAAAGTGATTTAATAAATCAAAGGAAGGTATTTTTAAAACCTGAAAATATGCGATTTTAGGGTACGTACCCATATGGTCGGAAATTTTTTCAAAATTTCTGTAAGAAATGAATTTGCCCCATTTTAATTCCTAAAGCTCCTATGCATAAAATAAATTTTAAAAATAAAATAAAATAATATAATATATTATAACTGGTGCTTTTCTTGGTCCGAAGCTTATAGTTTAGGAGTAATATTGAAAAATCCAAACTAAGTAAATGCTCCAAAATCCAAAACTGAGTTCACTTTGACATCCGGTAGCTCCTAAACCAATTTGAAAAGAGGACTATAGTTTACATTCGAATAAAGCAGGTGCGAAAAGGCATAAAATAAGCTAAAAAATGATTTAATAAATCAATGGAAGGTATTTTTAAAACCTGAAAATATGCGATATTAGGGTACCCATATGATCGGAAATTTTTTCAAAATTTCTTTAAGAAATTAATTCGTCCTATTTTAATTCCTAAAACTCCTATGGATCAAGCCATACTTCTTCTAAAATAATAGACTTGTAACTTGTTAAGTTGACGACAAAACTTAAATCAAAAATTTGATTTTTTAAATATTTATCAAAATTTTCTAAACTTTTTTCCTATTGCAGATAGCCTCAAACTGTTATTGTTTCAAGGTTCAGCACCCCCGAAAACCTAGGTAAACTGGTACTTTTCGTGGTACAGCTATAAAGTGATTTAATGAATCCATGGAAGTTATTTTTAAAACCTGATAATATGCTATTTTAAGGTACCCATATTTGTACACTGAAAAGACGTGGCTTTTTGGATAATTAAAATCAGGTATATTGGTTTACAAAAAAGTTTGGCATGAAGAAGTGAAAAATATCTAAGTTTTAAAAACATGCGCCATTACGGATTTTCATAAAATGTCAAATTTGACAGATAGGGTATATAGGCCAGAGTTTTAGCTTCCCGCAGAGCTCAAAATCTAAAGAGTCGGAGGAGATTTAACAAATCCCCAGTAGAACAAAAACTAGAGGTTTTTAGACCTATGTTTTACAAAGGGTTAAAACATCGCTTACTTCGTTGGCGTTGAGCTTTATTATTTCTTGTCCGATTTTTAGAAGTAATACCTCTCTGTGCACGACAAAGACGTGTCTTTATGGTAAATGTCTAAAATCGAGTACAGTGAAGCACATAAAATTTTGGCGGGGGGTGTTAAAAATGAGGAAATTTACAAATCATACGCCGCCGTCTTGGATTTTAACGAAATGTCAAATTTGACAAAAGTTTCATATAGTCTGAAGCCTTAGCTTTTGCATACCGGATATACGCATGTAATAACCATACTTTTTCTTAAATTATAAACCCAATTACTTTACATACCAAATTATATTCTTAAACAAAGTAAATGATTTTACTACTAAATGTTACTAAGTTCTTGGCTTAATCATTTGTATTAAGGACATGGTATACTGGAGCCAAGAAATTGTGTAGTTGCTCTTAGCATCAATTTAATTACTTGAGTGAACTATATATTTTTTTAAACCAAGTACTTTTTTTTCTATGTACTACTAAACCGATTTTGATGAGTTTCAGTACTGCATTCCTTGGATTCCTGGGGAGTACACCGTTTTATCAAAATCGGTTCACGAAAACAAAAGTTATGACCATTTAAGCAATGGTTCAAGCATTCAACGGATAAACAAAAATATATTACGTGCGAATCCTTAAGGCAAGAAGGAAACTTCAACCAAATAGTTTTGTCACACTGCTGCACTGTATGGGCTGAAACCATTGCCGATTATTTTTTCAAAAAACGTGCGTTTTAGAAGTTTTTAAATTATAATTAATGGATGCAATAATTGCACAGTTGGTCTAGAGAGGGGTTTTAAGAAAAAAAATATATAATATTTAAAACATACACTTTAGTTTTTGATCCATCGCCAACTACTATTTACCGTAAAAAGTAAAATCCTTTATGTCGCCCTTTTCTGGGGGGCTATTTTTGGAAAATATTCTGAGAACCTTAAATAGCAACCCCCTATTTTGACTTCATATTTGAATTCTCGCTGAAATTCTCTTTCCAATGGTACCCCATATCATAAGGTTTACTTTACTAATTTTCGAGATATTGGCTTTCAAAATGTCAAAAATATCTCTATTGTGTTTATTATCGATTTTAGGGTTTTTTTACGAGGAAATAAAAAATGACAACAGTTTGACAATCTGACCTTCTACTTCATATTTTTGGAATAATATCGTCAAAATCACTGAAAATAAATAAACTATAAAAAGGAATGTGCAAACGTCAAACTATTGTCATTTTTTATTTGCTCTTATAAAACCCTCAAAAAGAGATATTTTGTTTAGTTTCTAAGATATGGGCCTTTGAAAATTGAATTTTTGACATTTTGAAAGCCAATATCTCGAAAATTAGCAAAGCAAACCTTACGATATGGGGTACCATTGGAAAGAGAATTTCAGCGAGAATTCAAATATGAAGTCAAAATAGGGAGTTACTATTTCAGATTTTTAAAATATTTTCCAAAAATAGCCCCCCAGAAAAGGGCTACATAGGAGATTTTACTTTTTACGGCAAATAGTAGTTCGCGATGTATCAAAAACAAAAACTTATGTTTTAAAGATTATATTTGTTAAATAACTGTGTTCGGTTTTACTTTTCTTGGAATAGTTGGCCTGGTTTTTGGAAAGAAGGAGAGCAGAAAAGGTCTTAATAAATTTTAGGGTTTTGAATTACAGATTATATGACCTGTATTATTAAATAAAGTTATATCTGTCCGTCTGTGAATGCAGATATAATTTAATAACCAACTTACTAATTCTGAAGAAACTGCAGAAATTTGATCTGAAGAACTTTTAAATTTTGCAAATAATTTTGATGATTTTTTTGTTTATCTTGCACGAATTACAAACATACTCAGTGAGGCTTTTTATGAGTCACATTTTCTGATGTAAAAATCTTTAGAGAATACAAATACTATACAGGGTGACCAAACGAATCTGTCCACGCAAAAAACATCGGAACATGTCGAACATTCTAAAACTAATCGATGAATAACAACTTCATGAAGGGACTCAAAATGGCTTTCTCGGTTAAATTTATCACCTTTAGGGGATCATTATTTCCGCTAGAGAATTAGAAAAGAATAAAACAGTCAGAAAGCGTCCCCTTGAGAAGACAATGGTCGGGTTTCGACGTTTTTTTATCTTATTGCTTCATTTATTATGATTGGATACTGCCTAAACTTAAAGTGTGAATAATTCATTGCATGTTACACCCAGATACACCCTGCACAAAACTGGAAAAAAGCAAAAGTTTTCTTCTTCTCAAATATCTCAACTTTATTGTCAGATAATATTATTTGTTGTAGCGAAAACCCCTGCATAAACACTTTATTCTTATATTTGCTTTCTTCGAACAAAATCGATCCTATTGAGTAAGTGCCTTTTAAAATTTTTTGGAATTTTACCTGGTTTAAAGGATTTTAAATACCTTGTTTGTAAACCATCGATAGCCACCCATGTTTAACATTTCAGCACTGAATAGGTAGTTTTTGGTCGTGCCAATTTACAGCCCGATAACTTCGCCAGTAACGATTACTTTAACACTATTTGACAGTTCAAAATAGCCTATTTGGTACAGGTTTTACGTCGGCGCACAGTGGGCGAAATTTAATTTCCGGAAGGGCGAAAATATTCTGAAGTTTATGATCAAATTTTATGGCTTAATTATGTTATTTTCAATTCAAGTAAACAAGTTCTAATATAAATTAAAGAAAAAAATCAATCCTACTATCCTACCTATGTTATAAATGTGAAAATTTGTGCGTTGATATGTGTTTGTGGTTGTTCCTTAATCACGCAAAAATGGCTAAACCGATTTGGATAAAATTTTATAAAAAGATAGTGTGTGACCTGCTGGATTGACTTATAGGTTACTTTTTATTTGAGATTTTGCTTACTGACAGCTGTCAAGTGAAATTGTTTTTGGATATTTAAATGAAACATCTGTATATTATGAAAATATCTTAACTAGGTGGAAGGTAAGGAAACGAAGGGGGGGTGGTTGGAAGGGTAAAGAACGAGAGTGGGAGAGGGGCGGGTGGTAGGGGTTGGATTAAGTTGGTAGGAGTAGCTAGTTAGACTGGCATATTCATGGTCCTAAAACACTCCTTGGTGTACTCTTTGTTATCTTTTTCTAAATTACAGAATTTTTAAAAATGTATATCACTGTATACTAATTTTAAATTTGACACGAATTTAGAAGATTTTGTTTAATTGTATTCGTAATTAGTAAAAATTATCAGGGGGAAATATTTGAGGGGAATGCCAGCCGCAACATGTTAAAAAAATGTAGGCATACTTACTGTCGGAGACATACTTGACAAAATAACTATATTTGAAATAATGCCATTTATAAGCACTTTAAAATCTTTTAACAAAGCAGTTGAGGATTGCTTTTCTTTGCAAGTCATTAAAATCGTCTAGGTGAAAGCATTAAACATTTAGGAAAAATTTTAGAAGCACTATGTTGTCAGAAACTTTAAAAATTCACATCATTTTAAACCATATTAAAGATAGTCTTATATTTATTGACAATGATGGATTAGGTCTAGTAGATTTTTCTTCTTGTCATTTGTAGGTTTAGTTATTATTGTTTTATATTTTGTAAAAGTAGTTACCTAAAAATAATATCATGTATAATTCTATTAAATGTTATTAAAAAGATCAAAGGATGAGATTTTTATACGAGTGTAACGAAAATTACACAAAGTAAAAAAAACAACTTTTCGATCAGCTGCGATTTACCTAAAAATGGTTTTAGAGAGTGAAGTACAATTAGATGTAGTAAATAGTTTTGGGCTATATTTTTGGTCAACCTATTCACCCTTGAGGACCGCTGTGACCTGTTAACTCTTGTCTTAGGATAATTGTTATTTTGTAAATACCAATCCTTCGTCAGACACTCGTTTCCGAGGGGTCGACTTTATAATAAAGCCTCAGGACCATTTGCAGAAACGACTTAAGTGGCCACTCAGTTAAGTCGGCGGTCGAAAACCACTCCAAGGAATGCGTCTAAAGACTCCGACGGCGCCCTCGACCAGCGAAACCGGGACCTCGATTTTCGGGTCAACCTATAAGACGGCGGGCTGCTGGGGAGAAAAGTCTACCGTCAACCAAGTTCTACTGGGATGGTAGCGATGTTAGATAGATGCCAGTCCAAAATGTAGCAGGACCACCCTTCGGAGGGGGTGTAAAGCCAGCGGCGCGGCGGTCGACTGTGTATACTTGCTACGCAGTCTAAAGATCCCTGCCCTTGCCAAACAGGTGTCAGGTAAAAATTAGGACTTATTAGAGAAAGAAAACTTGCATCCTAAGGGGCACGTGCATCAGTCGGGGGTGCACGAGGCCGCCCATCTACTACTACTACTACTACTACTACTAAGTCGGCGGTCAGATTGTAACATGCCGAAATTTGACGAGAAGTTGTAAATCACATTCTACTCGCCTACTTAACTAAATGGCCACTTAACTTGTTGCTATTGCCAATCAAAATCAATACGCTCAACCGAATATAATCTTGTAATAATAATCCATTCTATACACAATCACTTTACATACCAACATATATTCTTAAACGAAGTAAACGATTTTGTTACTAAATATTGCCTACTGAGTACTTGGCTGAACCATTTGTATTAATTACATGATATAATGGAGTCAACAAAATGTGTAGTTGCTATATATCAACGACTTATTTACTTGAGTGAACTATATATATTTTTTAAAATTAAGTATTTTTTTCTGTGTACAATTACAATATGTCAACTTTGACAGACGTTATGGCTACTTTCGTTATCGTAATTAACGATAGATTCCAACATAAATTCCAGCGAAAATCTGTTAAAAAAATCGAAAAAATATAATTACTACCACAACTTACGCAAATCTTTTAATTACGAAGATGGTTGTAGAAAAAAAGATGTAGGTGTTTAGCAGGTTTGTTTCCGTCTAATCGTTTGCGGAATGAGTGCGCATCTTTAATAAAGGAAGGGGTGCGGCGCCAAAATCCCTTTTGCTGCAAGCCTCCCTTTTCAGTGGCTGACACAAAAGAAAAACAGCCACTTTCAAGGGTGTTGCTCTTCGCCATTGATTGCGAAATTTTACGCCTCGACGCAAGTTTGCATACCTACAAGGTGAAATCAATAGCTGTGAAAAAAAGGCACATTGCTTAATTAAATTGTTAAAGGGGAGAAAAAAAACTTGATTTTTCATTTTATTATTTCAATTGAATTAATATCGGAAGTAGTTATATTATTATCACGGTCTCTAGAATAAACACGGTCTAGTAATATTTTTGTTCCGCCCACCTGATGACGACACAAAGATATCAGCCTGCTTTCTTTATTGATTTTTTTGATGGGTGGCATTTGGGGTTATATTATTTTTGCATACATTTTTTAATAAAAATTGTATTTGCTCATCATTTCTTTTCTTTTGGCCCTAATTAAATACCCTGTGATATTACTTATATTATTTTTGTCGTAGGTAGCTGCATTTAATGCGTTTTTTTACAAGCTTTTATTTAACTTGAAATGTATATATGCATGTAATAACGAACTATGTAGTTGCGGCGACAATACAAGAATATAGTGTGATGAAATTGACAGCTCCCCCCTACTCGAAGGGCGTCATTGGCAAGGAAGGTGTTGGAAACATGAACTCAAACGGACTGCGCCTATTAACCTTATGTTCGGAATATGACCTCACAATCTCAAATACAATTTTCCGACAAAAAGACAAATTCAAGACCTCCTGGCAACACCCGAGGTCAAAACACTGGCATCTGATTGATTACATTATTGTACGTTCCAGAGATCAAAAAGACGTAAACATTACAAGAGCAATAACGAGTGCAGACGACTGCTGGACAGACCATCGCCTGATACGAGCCAAAATGAACTTGCACATTCCACCAAGAAGTAGCCGTCAAAAAAAGCAAATCAAAAGAAGATTCAATGTAGAACGCCTTAAAGATGATCAAACCAGAACAAAATTCCAAGTTTCTCTGAATCAAAAGTTGGGTACTTTAGAATACCCGGAGAATATTGACGATCACTGGAGAATTTTGAAGACAGCAATAACATCTGCCTCCGAAGAAATGGTCGGCTACACACAAAGAAAACATCAAGACTGGTTTGATGAGCACGACAAAGAAATTCAGGACCTTATTGAGAGAAAGAGAAAAGCCCATAATGCTTGGAAAAGCCACCCTAACTCTAACGAAAGGAAAAGGCAATATCAAGAAGCCAAAGCAGAAGTACAAAGGCAAACACGTAGATTAAAAAACCAATGGTGGACAACAAAATCACATGAAATGCAACATCTAGCTGAGTCCAACAACACCAGAGCCTTCTTTCAAGCTACTAAGATGATATATGGTCCCACTACACAAGGTATCAATCCCCTACGATCCAAAGATGGAACAAGGCTGCTTAAAGACAGATCCTCTATCAATTCACGATGGAAAGAACACTTCCAAGAACTACTCAACAGAGAGTCTCAGGTCGATAATGACATCTTCGACAAAATTCCGGAGAAAACTACACAACAACACCTAAGTGAGATTCCGAGATTAGAGGAGGTCGAAAAGGCAATCACACAGCTAAATAATAACAAGTCAGCAGGCACAGATGGTATCGCTGCTGAAGTAT
The DNA here is from genome assembly GCA_963921995.1 of Oxystoma pomonae. Lineage (NCBI taxonomy): Eukaryota > Metazoa > Arthropoda > Insecta > Coleoptera > Brentidae > Oxystoma > Oxystoma pomonae. The sequence goes on from OY998173.1 coordinate 15,417,641, forward strand.
ACAAACAAGGGGGTCCCGCACTTAATTCCCAAATGCACATTCTAATAAGTAAAATATGGACCACTGAGACCATTCCTACCGAACTCAGAGACGCCTCTATAGTTACCATTTTCAAAAAAGGCGATAAGGTCCAATGTGGAAACTACAGAGGTATATCTCTGCTTTCTGTTGCTGGAAAGATACTTGCACGGATACTATCAAACCGATTAATTCCGATTGCTGAACAAAATCTGCCAGAGACACAGTGTGGATTTAGGCCCAATCGAGGCACAGCTGACATGATCTTCAGTGCCAGACAAATGCAAGAGAAATCTAGAGAACAAAATCGCCCTCTCTTCATGGCCTTCATAGATCTAGTCAAAGCATTTGATTCCGTCAACAGAGAAGCTCTTTGGAAAATACTGGCAAAAGCTGGATGCCCTCAAAAATATATTCAAATTCTTAGACTACTACACGACAATATGAATGCAACAGTCCTGAGCAACGATGGACCAGGAGAGTCATTCCAGATTACGACAGGCGTTAAACAAGGGTGTGTTATTGCGCCCACCCTATTCTCTATATTTTTAGGTGCCATGCTTCACATTGTTGAGGAACATCTACCGCCGGGAGTGGAAATTCTATATAGATTCGACGGTGGCCTACTTAACCTAGGCAGACTGCGAGCAAAAACTAAGGTCTCGACGCCGATGACAACGTCGTAATGGCCGATACAGAGAAAGGTCTACAACTGGTAATCAACGCATTTAACCAAGCCTACAAAAGCATTGGCCTAGAGGTCAATATTGCCAAAACGCAAATTCTTCACCAACCAGAACCAGGTACGAATCCCCAAGCTCCAAACATTTCCATAAATGGCCATCCTCTGCAGAACGTGGAACATTACCCATACCTTGGGAGCCACCTATCATCAAACGCAACTATTGATGCAGAAACACAGCATCGCCTAAAATGTGCTAGCGCAGCGTTCGGACGGCTTTCGGAGAGTCTTCAACAATCACGACATCAATGCGGAGACCAAGCTTCGTCTCTACAACACAGTTATAATACCAACTCTAACATACGGATGCGAAACGTGGACCACCTACAGAAGGCATATCAAACGACTAGAAAAATATCACCAAAGTTGTTTAAGACGAATATTGAGAATCAAATGGCAAGACCGACGAACAAACATAAGTGTTTTAGAAGAAGCCAGAACAACTAGTATAGAAGCCCTTATCTTCAAGCACCAGTTTCGTTGGACTGGTCACATTATCCGCATGCCTGAAACACGTCTCCCAAAGCAGATATTTTATGGACAACTGAAGGAGGGAAAGAGAAATCAAGGTGGTCAACAAAAAAGGTACAAGGACGTTGTCAAAGGCAATATGATGAAGGGTCACATCGATATAAACAACTTCGAGACCACGGCAAACGATAGGGCGACATGGCGCCGAACAGTCCATAAGGGAACACAAACTTTTGAAGAGCAACGACGTAGACTAGAAACGGAAAAGAGAGAACGTAGAAAGGAGCGACAAAATGGAAGAATGGATGACCAACAACACCCGGCTGCTGCCGGAGACTGGGTGTGCCAGGACTGTGGAAGGGTATTCGGCTCGAGAATTGGCTTACATAGCCATCAAAAAACGCACAACAGATAGCGATGATACAGAATAGAGGAAAATCATACTCGGTATCGAGTGGGGTAAGTAACTAACTTATACACATCCGATTGCCTTCAAATTTGGCATACATTTATAGTTCCGGTGACAATACAATAATGTGTCATTATTAGGCAGCCCTCCTCCCACAAAGAAAGTGGAGGGGGGGACACCTAAGTTAGTCCGACTTCAATCAAAATTGGTATACGGGGACTTTTGGGAATAAAGAAAATGAATTTTTGATCGATTTTGAAAATTCAATATGACGGATTCAAGATGGACGATTTTCGTCATGTTTTGCTAACCAATATTAACTGACTTATCCACATCCGATTGTGTTCAAATTTTGTATGCGTTTATAGTTCCGGTGAAAATACAATAATATGGTATTTTTAAGTACCCACCTCCCTCCAACGAGGGAAGTGGAGGGAGGCACACAGGGGTTTTTCGGCAAGGGGATATGAATTTTTGAAAATATTTGAAAATTTGAATATGGCGGATTCAAAATGGACGATTTAGGGTACAAATCTTAAAATTAAAAAATTAATTTTTATTTACAAAAACTTTTAAAGAACAAGCTTTTATTAAATGCACTCAAAAGTAGAAAATATTTTTTTATCTTTCTTATACCATAATAAAAGCGATGAGCGCAAATTGAAAATTTTAACTTTACGGTGACAAAGAGAGAACTACAAAAGAAGAACTGAATTCTTCTTCCATTCGAATGATAAACATAATACTTTCATCTAAAGAAGCTGAGAACGGGTGAGATTGCCGTGCTTGCCAAGCCTTTGAAAATGTCCTTAAGTTATAGAGTAATACAATTGTTTCTTAGGTGAATCGTAGATGTGACCGATATACGATACCTAACGTTAAATTTTTTAATTTGCGCCCATCTCTTTTATTATGGTATAAGAAAGATAAAAAATTATTTTCTACTTTTGAGTGCATTTAATAAGAGCTTGTTCTTGAAAAGTTTTTTTTAATAAAAATTTATTAGTGAAAAGACTTATCATTAAATAATGAAAAAATAAAAAAAAACAAGGCACTCCTTATAGTTTTAAACTTGCAATCAGATTTATTGCATATAGTATGCACAAGAAGTCTTTTCTTCTAAATAATAAAATAATCACTCTCCCAAAAATGCCTGGCAAAAATCAAGTACAAAATAAAATAGCTTCCAAAACAAAAAAAATAACAACTACATAACCCAACTTCTGAACTACGAGGACGAACTAACTCCAACTCATCCAATGAGTTTCTTGACAAAATCGATTCCCAACTATTGATCTTAATTTCTATATGGTGGAATTATATTTACTTATACACAAAAAGTTATAATAAAATAAAAGCAAAAAATAGGTCTTGCATCCATCGTTTAAACAAAAAAAAAAACGAAAAATCCGAAAAGTTAATTTAATTTGTCAAGCCTTCATAAAATTTTTAAATAGCGGACAAAAATCACCTGCTATCTTTGTGTCGTCATCAGGTCGAAGACTGGGGCAAAACTACTAGACCGTATCTATTCTAAGAACCGTGTATTATTATGAGGTAAATCATGTATAACTTAAATGTTTAGCCAACTTACTTTATAAAATTACAAAAAGCGCTGGAAATACGTTGGAAATAGTAAAATAGGAAATCAGAAATAGTATCACATCGCAGTTTTATTTGTTTTTTAATAAAATTAGAGCATTTAAGAGACATCCTATACCTTACAATATGTAGTAGATATTTTCTTAGTAACCTTAGTCATTTTTGGTACCTACCTAAGTAAATTGGTTTTTAAAACCACAAATAGTAAAACTTAAAAGCCTGTAAAGTGAAACTTTCTGTACGAAAAATAAGGGCCTGCTTTCTTGTCTGTTGGAAAAAAAGTGCTATTAAAGTTCTTGTGACAAACTTATTGTGGCAGAAGTTAGTGCTCCCAAATGACATATTGGATTTTTAAAACAAATTTGTGACATAGCAGAATTAGGTAACCCAAATAACTAAGATTACTTCAAAAATATCTACTACTAGAAGGTACAGGATGTCCCTGAAATGACCCTTATCAAAAAACAAATAAAATTGTCACGTCAAACTATTCCTGATTTCCTTTTTTTTAACTATTTTCAATGTAAAACCGCTTTGTGTAGGAAAATTTGATATTTAATGCATTTTTGACGGACAGTTTGACAGTTTGACATTTATTAAAAGTGGAGTTATTGGGCATATCAAAATTTTGTTTGTGGATCAACGATAATAACAGCAAGTTTCAGCTCTTTACGTCCATCAGTTTGGAAATAACAAGAGTTTATTAACAACTCAAAAATAGTTATCCAAAAAAATTACAACTTTGCATTTTTACACCTTGCATTAGGCACACGATCAAGCTCCCGAAAAATTCAGCATTTAAGTTTTTTTAATGTTAAAATTTTATTATAAAGTCAAACATTTTTCCGTAAGTGCTTTTCGACAATAAAATCAAAACCTCGACAAGAAATGACAGGTTTGATAAATTACTTAATTCCATTTTTGGATAAAAATGTGTTCTTTATACCTCTGCGAACATTATTTAAAATACATATTTTTTAAAGTCTGAAATATCACATATTTAAGTAAACATAAAAACATGAAAAGCAATTTACCGCATTTTCTTTAAGGATATATCACCACATTATATGACTGTTCTTCAGCACAAAACAGATAAATCCATTACGACACTTTAGATGACAAAAATCTTGAGTTAAACAAATAATGCAAGATAACATATCGACAAACAAATAGACACATCATAAATCTAAAAAATATATAAGTAATATAAAAACGGCAAAAAGTCTTATTAAGAAAAAACGTTTTTTTTTAAGAATATAAAATCATCGTTGCAAATTCTTCAAAAAATTTCTCTTTATTGTTAACAAAACACGTGTATAAAGTAAAAAATACGAAGTTTCGGTAAAGTGGTAAAACGTTTTTAGAATTAAAATATTTTTTTAGTTTTCTTCCCCGCCTGTTTGTTTTCCAGTTTCAAAAGCTTTTTCTGAAGGAAAGAAAATTATAATTTACAATAAATATTTATATATATTTTTCATTAATTTAATCCATTCAACTTTCATAAATTCTGTTTCCCTTGATATCAAATCTATAATAGTGAAAAGTAATGTTAACCTCCGAAATTTTTGGTTTCACAAAAAACAGTTTAAATGCAGATTTTTTTATTCGTTATTTATGTGATTAAACTTTTGAATTAATATATGTAACGTGAAAATAATGTGTAATTTATTGCGAATAAAGGCATTGTTTCTTTTTTAAACAAAAGTCGGCGTGACATAAAAGCTATTCAAAAAATATAATATTTCTCCCAGTAACTCATGCAAAATTCATGCATCGTGGCAATAAAAAAAATGACGCCAGCAGCAGGCATAAAAAAAATTCACAATTTTTTTTTAAATTTTTTTTTGTTTGAAAATTATCTATCTTTGAAAACCGCGTGTCGGTTTAATTCCCCCTCCTACCCTCCTGCAAACCCCCCACCCACATCAAAAACTAATCAGCTCTGCGTCTGGTGGCAAAGAATTTTTGTGCCAAATTTGATAAGAATCGATTAACCGGTTTTTGAGAAATCGTGTTACCGACAGACAGACACCATGACTAAATTTTGTATTTAGATCTTTTTGACCCAAATAAGTGGAAATAAATTATTTTTTTTTTTGACAATCCCAATACCCTCCATACTATGTCGGGATGGCTAAAAAGGAAGTCTGGAAACGACATCCTGTAATATTTGCTTCGAAGAATGACATTCTATTTCAAAATGGTGTTCTTAAGTAAGTGTTCAAATAAATAAACATTAAAATTGGTATGGCGGCCCTTATTCTTGATTTGATCAAAAATTCGATAGAAAGGAGTACTCTCTCGCAGATTTTCACCAATCGCAAAGCTAGAAGTTCTCAAGACCCAACTAACATTTACTTCAAATATACCTATTGCAGTGCACAGTAGGTATATTTTAAGGACTTAAATGTTAGGGCCATTCAACACGAGCCACAAAAACGCGACCGTTTAGTCGCTCAGTCGCTTGAAAATTTTGTCCATTCTATACGAGCGTGTAGACGCCGCTCCTTTGTAGCGCGTATAACCGGTGAGTGAAACGCGACCCAATTCTAGACTAGCGACAAAACGCCTCATACGTGCTATGGATCCCGTACAAGTCGGGTGTATCGCTGTTCACCTATTAACTTTATTAAGCTTGTCGGCCAAAACACGTAAAAAAAGACGTTGGTGCTAATCGTCTGACCTTAGGGGTGTGTGTTTCATCTTAGCTTCGCAGAACATCGGAGATATCCCGATCTGCACTACTAATCGTGGATTGGTGAAGGACAAATCGACTCGGCTGGCCAGACGCTTGCAAGTTGCTACATGTAGAATGATACGCTGGCATCCGGCGCGCGACTTTTACGCAACTTCTTGCGTTCAAAACGCCGGCACGCCAACGAACGCGTTCACATGCGACCGCAAAGTTGTTCGTATAGTATGCTCAATAAGGGCCATTCTACACGAACTACAAAAACGCGACCGTTTGCCTGCGAGCGACACGCGTGTGTCACAGAACCACAGAGTGTTTATTGAGCATACTATACGGGCAACTTTGCGGTCGCGTGTGGACGCGTTCGTTGGCGTGCTGGCGTTTCGAACGCAAGAGTTTGCGTAAAAGTCGCGCGCCGGATGCCAGCGTATCATTCTACATGTAGCAACTTGCAAGCGTCTGTCCGGCCGAGACGATTTGTCCTTCACCAATCCACGATTAGTAGTGCAGATTGGGATATCTCCGATGTTCTGCGAAGCTAAGTTGAAACACCCCTAAGGTCAGACGATTAGCACCAACCGGGTGTAGCCACCAACGTCTTTTTTTACGTTTTTTGGCCAACAAACTTAATAACTTAATAAAGTTAATAGTTGAACAGCGATAAACCCATCTTGTACGGGATCCATATGAGGCGTTTTGCCGCTAGTCTAGAATTGGGTCGCGTTTCACTCGCCGGTTATACGCGCTACAAAGGAGCGGCGTCTACACGCTCGTATAGAATGGGCGAAATTTTCAAGCGACTGAGCGACTAACCGGTCGCGTTTTTGTGGCTCGTGTAGAATGGCCCTAAACACTCTGTGGTTCTGTGACACACGCGTGTCACTCGCAGGCAAACGGTTGCGTTTTTGTGGCTCGTGTAGGAAGGCTCTTAGTTAGGGAGTTGCGCGACAGCCAATAAACACGTATATCTGCATGTACAAAGCACTTGGGTGACAGCGTTTAGTTTTGCCCTAAGTATGCCTCGTAAGTGCTCTTCGTTTTTTTCAAAAAATAACTACTCGCTTGCTGTTTTCCACGTTGTTCTGAAAAGTCTAATTCATGTTATTCTCGGTAAGCATCCCTGTTAGCTATTTATGTCCGTCCCGGAGCTATTAATTATCGTTTTCCCATTTGTTAGTCTCGCTTTGTACTTTCAAACAACTTTCGTCCTAATAGATTTGATCTAGCTAAAACAGTCATGCAATTGGGTCTTTGAATAAACGCAAGTTTCGTGTGAATTTGTTTATTTTAAAACTATTTTTTGTTACCTATGCAAAACAAACTCTTTTTTAACAAGTGTGTAAGAAAAATCCAATCCATTTTTTACCCATATTTGAACAAAAATAGCGGAAAATAGGGCTCAATCAAGCTACACCCCCCCTCAACGAAACTCAATTTAAATTATCTTTTAAAAAATTTTGTACTTAATGAATAACGAAGTTATTCGCACTTAAAAGGGGGAGGTGTGGCTTGCCGCTAAGCTGCACCCCCACCCCTATGCTTAGGAGACAAATTTAATGATAGTTGATGTGTTATAATTTTGTACTAATTATGTACTTTTCAAGAAGGGTACTTTTAGTTTACAAAAGCCATCGGTTCCTAAGATTTTTGTTTGTTATGGGTTGTGTAGCTTGATATCAAGGTACACCCCCCTCTGCTTAGAAAAGAGATTCGACCAAAAGTGACTATGCCAAAATTTAGTACTAATTATGTACTAAGTTTGTCCCCTTCTAGAAAATTGTCTACTCTTTAGATAATTTCATTTTTTTTGTTTTTATGGGGTGGGTAGCTTGATATCAAGGCACACCCCCCCTCTGCCTAGGAAAGATATTTAAAAAAAAAATAAGTATGCCATAATTTGCTATTAATTTCGTCCCCTTCTAAAAATTGCCTACTCTCAAAATAATTTCATTTTTTTTTTTTATGGGGGTAGCTTGATATCAAGGCCCATATATAAACAAAAAAAAAAGTTATCTTGAGAGTAGGCAATTTTTTAGAACAGGACGAAATTAGTACATAATTAGTAGCAAATTATGGCATAATTGCTATTTTTCAAATCTATTTCTTAAGCAGAGGGGGGTGTGCCTTGATATCAAGCTACCCACCCCATAAAAAAATGAAGTTATCTTGAGAGTAGGCAATTTGCTAGAAGGGGAGGAAATTAGTACATAAATAGTAGCAAATTATGGCATAATTATTTTTCTTCAAATCTCTTTCCTAGGCAGAGGGGGGTGTGCCTTGATATCAAGCGACACACCCCATAACAAACAAACAAAAATCAAAGGAAGCAATGGTTTTTGTAAACTAAAAGTACCCTTATTTAAGAGTATATAATTAGTAGTACAAAATTATAACATATCAACTTTCATTAAATCTGTCTCCTAAGCATGGGGGGGGTGCAGCTTAGCGCCAAGCCACACCCCCCCTCCCCCTTTTAAGTGAGAATAACTCCGCTATTCATTAAGTACCAATTAGTACATATTTAGTAAATAATTTTGACAATATCCAAATCGAGTTTTGTTGGGCGGGGGTGTAGCTTAATTGAGCCGGAAAATAGTAATACCATAAAGTCTGGAAGGTTTATAATTACGTTCCCCAATCATTAAAAATAAAAATTAAAAATTAAGAAACGGTTGAAACAGTCAGATCCAACAACATATGTGTTAGTGTAGGTACTAAACTTAACGTAACGACTGCACCGATTTTCAATCGGTAAAATGTTTTTTTAATAAAAATTACTTTTCTAGCTAGCTCTTAAGCTGGATTTGCAAAATATTTATTTTTTATAAAAGTAGAGTAAAAAAATTATTTATTTGAAAAAAGTTTATTAAATTTATTTTCTTCCCTAACCGTTTTATTCCTTGTATGTTTTTTATTTCAGTTTCTTTAACCATTCTTTTAGAATGGTAAAATGACCTCCCGCATTTTTCTGGCAGCCTTATATTGTAGAATTATTGTTTTTAATAAAGATCTATTCTATTCTAAGTTACTTACTTTATGGTAGCACTAGGAAAACCTATTTATTCTTATCCAAAAATATTTCAAAAATACGACAAAATAACAAACTATCATAAATTAAAATGGCCAATAATGCAATGTCGCCGAATGATAGGGTGGATTTGTAAACTCAGCACTGGAGCAATCGCTGCCAGCAAACGCGTTCTTGATAATGTTCGGATGCCATCAAGCGCGTTCTTGAAAAATTCCGCTCGAAGCCGCTGATGCCAGAAAGCAGCCAGCAAGTCCCATCGGCTTTAAGAGTGCCGTTTGCTGGATGGATTTAACATAACCCCTCTTTATCAGCTGTTTATGTTAGCTTTTTGATGTATAGTACCTACAGTGAATTTTTTTGGATGCCAGCGCTGGATCTGTCAAAAACAGCTGTTCAATCGATTGGTGAAACATGAGGTGAAAGCGCAGTCAGCAATCGCTAAATTTTGGCTGATTAAAATATTTAAACTCGCCCATAATATACAAAACAATTGTTGTGTCATCTATCAGCCGCCCTTGATTTATATAAAAATGGTGAGCTATCTGTGGATGTTGTCTCCGAGTTTTTTGTAAGTGTTTTTGAAACTCGCGGTTAAACAGTGCTTTTTTTACTTGCGTTTTTAAATCACTCGCGCTGCGATCGTTTTTTAAATCAACGCTTGTAAAAAAACACTATTTTGCCGCTAGTTGTAATACTGTTATTCCATAGTATAATAGACCTCCATTAAACTAGCGACCCTAACCCAAGAAAATCAAAATTTAGTTATGCCATATTTATGTGCTAATTTCATCCCCATTCAAAAAATTGTGTGCTGCTCTGGTTTCTGAGAAAATCGAAAAAGATAATGGGGTAGCTAGATTAATATTAACTTAGCAACACCACCAGGAAATATGGCGCCAAACTAGAAATTTTTGGTTTTAAAATTATGTGCTAATTATGTGCTCCATGAATGTATAAGAAAAAAATCGATTTTTTTATTTTATTTTTTTTTTTAAAGGGTGGAGAAGATAGGTTAATATTAACTTAGCGACCACACATATTTAGGTATCACGGAATTTAAAAATTTCAAAAACCAGTATTATCTGCAAATTATGTGCTAATTTCGCCCATGATCAAAAAATGTTGTACTTGGTTTCCGAGAAAATCAATAAAAAGGATATTAAATTACAGCATTTCTAATTGCAATCGCAATCTGAAGTACAATTCCAAAGTAAAAATATATTATTACAAAATTATGTGCTCCAGGAATATGAGTAAAATTTACCACATAATTTTAAAACCAACAAAATTTTTAGCTTGGCGCCATATTTCCTGGAGTTGTTGCTAAATTAATATAATTCTAGCTAACCCGCTATCTTGTTCGATTTTCTCGGAAACCAGACGACTACAAAATTTTCTGCTCATAGACGCAATTAGTACATAATATGCAGATAATAATGGTTTTTGAAATTTTTAAATTCCGTGATACCTGAACATGTGCGGTCGCAAGTTAATATTAACCTAGATACTCCACCCTTTTTTAAAAAAACAAAACATAATTTAAAATGAAAAAAACGATTTTTTTCTTATATATTCGTGGAGCACATAATTAGCACATAATTTTAAAACCAAAAACTTTTAGTTTGGCGCCATATTTCTTGGTTGGGTTGCTAAGTTAATATTAACCTAGCTACCCCCATTGTTTTTTTAGATTTTCTCAGAAACCAGAGCACAACATTTTTTGATTGGGGACGAAATTAGCACATAATTATGGTGTGACCAAATTTTGCTTTCCTGAGTTGGGGTCGCAAGGTTTATGGAGGTTCAAAATAGATTCTTTAATGAAATTAGGAAGAAATAAATGAATATAAAAATAAATTGTGAAATTCTGGTTAGTGATATCGAATCATTGAATAAACCTTAATTTTTCTTTTGAAATAACAATAACAAAAATTCAAAAAGTAGTGATGAATTTTGGCCATTTTTTAGTTTTTCTGAAAAACAAGGCGCGCTGTCATGCACACTTAAATTTTATGTTACAAACTTAACTTTTTAAAACACTTTTTTTTCATAAGCCCAATTTTTTATTTAAGTTTTTTTATTTACTAGTGTGAGAACCTTTGTACTCTATACTCTATTACATTGAAATATGTATTCTTTCTCTCCATGTAAGTTTGACAACAATATGTAATAACTGTAATAATTATTTCTAAACTTGAATATTTTTCTAAAATCACAGTTTATTTTCAAACCGAAACTCACACCCAACTTTAAAAAATTCTGCTCAAACTGCAAAATATTTGCCTGCGGCGCTGGTGTATAACATAAGACTTATAGAAAACATATTTTTTACAACTTTTTGCTTAACAAACAACACGAAATATCTAAATTCAGTGACAGATACAGGGCGGGCGTCCGCCCCTCTGCCATTAACGCAACCCACCTTTTCTTTAAATATTTAAAGAAAAAACGTAAACGGCACTATAACGTCATTAATTTTAAACAATTTTTCTCAACAGCATTTAAAACGTATAAGAAATGGTATTTTCAGTATAATTTATAATTATGGAAACAAATCTAGAATTAAGACTAGACCCGCCGAAGAATCAGCCGTTGCTTTTAGATATAAAGAGTATTTTTTGTACACGCTAACTTAACTGAACACATACTAAAGCACCTCTCCTTCGAATCCGCCCCTGCTAAATTCAAATTGTTACTAAAAACCTAAATAAAAGCTCAACTAGATCATATTGTGCCCCCTTCCCTTCAAATTATTTTTCTGGGTGCGCCACTGGTACAATCATTAATTATAGGTATTATTTTAACAATAAACAATCATATTTTTTGAATTAGGTACCTAATTTTTTGAATTAGGTACCTATGTACTCTGTTTCTTCCAAAAAATTATGGTCACACTACAATTAATAGCACAGACATTTTGATGCCGGCGATTTTTTAACTGTTCCTGCGTAATTTTTGGGTGGAGAATCCGAAATAGCCATCAGATTTTGTCTATCAGATCTAGTTTTTAAAATAGGAATTATTTACTTTTTTTTAACCTCTATATGTATTTTACGTTATAACTATGACTATTGCCAGTAACAAAAAAAAAACATATAATTAAATATTTATTATAAAAAGTAGCTTAACATATATTCATACTCATTTTAGTCACTATCACCTACAAATTTTCTTTTATACGACTTTCTAGCATGGAGTTTACTGGTGTAGTCTCGCTGAAGGCTCCAACAGTAGTCGGCCATCTTGTGGCTATCCCATCGTCCTTGATATCGATCTTCCATAGTTTTAATATCCTGATGGAATCTTTCTGTCTGTTCTTCACTACAGTCACCTAAATTTTCTGGAAAGCGATCTAGGTTGCTGTGGAGGTAGTGAACTTTTATACTCATGTTACAACCGAGAATATGAAAATTTGAAAGCATAGTTTCCACTTATTCTTTGTAATTGTCTGCTTTGTGATTTCCAAGGAAATTTTTAACTACTTGAACAAATGAACCTCAAACGTTAGATTCAGTCTCATTCATTGATGTGGTGAACTGTGGATCTTTAATAAGTTGCCTTATTTGAGGACCATCAAATATACCAGCTTTTAGTTTTTCTGTGCTAATCCCAGGAAACTTACGTGACAAGTACCTACCCAAAACAATTTCCATCTCGACCTAACGCGTTCACAAACTGTTTCAAAAGCCCCAACTTGATATGCAAGGGTGGTAGTAAGATTTTTTTCTCTCGTAACCAAAGGTTCATTCACTACGTTTTGTTTTCCTTGAACCATAGTATCTCTTAAAGGCCAATTTCTTTTAACCCAGTTCTGATCTTTAGCTCTGCTGTCCCAAAGACATAAAAAACAGGGGTGGTTTGTATATCCACTTTGCTGTCCAAGGAGAAAGTTCACCATTTTCAAATCAACACAAATTGCCCACTGATGTTCTTCGTATTTAATTTGTTTCACAACTTGTGCTATTGATTTATACTCCTCTTCCATGGTAGTAGAATGTCGAATAGGAATTGGGGCATTATTGTTACCGTTATGTAAAAGAACACATTTTAAACTACGTTTTGAACTCTCAATGAAAAGGCGCCAATCGTCTGAAGGGTATTCTGGCAAACCCATTTTTTTCTAAGAGTCCTTTTATAATAAATAATAAATAAAAATAAAGAAGGTTCTTTTCTTTTAATCTGGATGCAAGTAATTCAGCACACTCCTTTGAGAGGTGTAGGTCTCTCACGTTCAGTTCTTGTTGATTAAAACACTGAGGAGTTGTTAAATCTGCTTCAAATTCACTGTCGTTTTCTGATTGCATTCTTTGAACTTCATCAGACGTTGATGTTTCTGTATCATCTTCCGGCATTTCAAGAAGACTGCTGAAGGTTGGAATGAGTATTTCCTTAGAGTGCGGTACAGGTCCTCTTGCAGAATCTAGATCAGGATATGTCCATTTATGTCCATTGTTCATATTTATGCCTTTAATATTAACGAGACAAAAATATCAGTCATAATGGTTACGTGGTTCCCTCCAAACCATTGGTACACCAAATTTCAGGCACTTTCTGTTTCCAATTGTCCACTGTCGCAAATGTTCAACACATGTTTTACACACCACATGTGGAGCCAAAGATTTATCTTGATCTCCCAAATGAACGCCAAAATAGGCAAGATAAGACCTTTTCACAAATTCAGAAATAATTTTTCTACTTTCTTTCAAAGTGTATTCGCCACATACATAACAAAAAACATCTGGATGGTTTACACAGCTACGCCTGCTTGTGGATGCCATTGTTTTAGTCAACACTATAAAACGACGAAAATGTACAAAAAATTTTGACACAACTTTATTTGCAAAAACTACACAATTTACTAAGTCGAGAAGGATAAAGGCAGACAAAAGGTACTATGTTTCCAAAACCAATTAGTCGGGGTTAAGCAAGTATGGGAAGATCGGAATTCCAAATATAATAAAATAATATAAATAGGATTAAGTAATGCGGGTTAACCAGGTCTAGGAATATTGGTTTACGGACAATTTCAGGTATGTTTGGCTAATTAAATCCTACTTTTGAATACCAAATTTCTATTTTGAATTTTAAAGAGATGTTGATTTATTTATTTTTGCCTTTTATTAGAACTAAATTCAATTAGTCTCTATCTCAAAAACTAGAGCTGATAGAAAAAATCGGCTGCCAGTTATAGACTCAGCACATTAAGTATATCCAAAAATCAGTTCTTAGATCTCAGGCACCAAAAAATGTTTTTTATTTTGTGTATTTGTGTGTAATAAAAAAAATTCAGGGAACTACAAAAAAAAATCGATATCCACCTTGTTTCAATTTCGTTACACTGCAGCGCGCCGCTCGGCCGTGATCTAATGCGAAAACGGTTTTATTGTTATTTAAATGCGCGTCCATGGAAAATCTGGAAATCGTGTTTCTATTATTATTTGCCTCGTTGGAATTAAAATGGACGACTATTAAATGGACCAATCGGCCCAAGCCTAGATAGCTACAATCACTCACATTTCACTCATTACCCAATGCCCATTGTGTGAAATTGAAATTGTACAGGGTGGTCAAAATTCGAGAGAATTGGGGGGTTTTGGCTTTTTCTAAAGGAGATTCGCCCTTAACTTTATTATCAATGAAAGTTTATCTTTTGTGTAAATTGTAATGGAAAATTTAAAGAGAAATTTACTTGTCAAACTGGATTTTATCAGTAACGATTATTTTTTGAGATATAATACTAAGTTTTTGAAATCCGCAATCCGCAAAACCATTTTTTTAGATGTTTATTATTTTTTTATAATTTCTCTACAATTTTTTTCTTTCATCTTATTTTTTCGCTTTATTATAGTTTTTTGTAAAAGTTATACAATAAAAATAAATACGTAAATAATAAAAAAAATAAAAAATAAAAAAAAATAAAAATGGGGATTAAAAAAAAAGTTTTATTAAAAAAAAAACTTTAAAGAACAAGCTTTTACTAAATGCACTCAAAAATAAAAAATAATTTTTTATCTTTCTTATACCATAATAAAATGATGGGCGCAAATTAAAAATTTGAACTTTAGGTATCGTATATCGGTCACATCGACGATTCACTTAAGAAACAGTTGTATTACTCTATAACCTAAGGACATTTTCAAAGGTTTGGCAAGCACGGCAATCTCACCCATTCTCAATTTCTTTAGATGAAAGAAAGCATTATGTTTCATCATTCGAATAGAAGAAGAATTTAGTTCCTCTTTTGTAGTTCTCTCTTTGTCACGGTAAAGTTAAAATTTTTAATTTGCGCCCATCGCTTTAATTATGCTATAAGAAAGATAAAAAATTATTTTCTACTTTTGAGTGCATTTAACAAAAGCATGTTCTTTAAGTTTTTTTTTTTAAAAATTATTTTTTAATTTTTAGATTTTGATTTAAATCGAACAAAGTAAATCTTTTCCCCCCTCCACTTCCCTCGTTAGAGGAAAGTGTGTACCTAATAACACCATATTATTGTATTGTCGCCGGAACTATAAACGCATACCAAATTTGAACACACACCCTTAATTTTTAGATTTGTAACCTTAATCGTCCATTTTGAATCCGCCATATTGAAATTTTCAAATCTGATCAAAAATTCATAATCCCCCTCCTTAAAAACCCCTGCCTGCATGATTGAAATCGAACAAACTTAAATCTTTTTCCCCCTCCACTTCCCTCATTAGAGGTGGTGGGTACCTGAGAATACCATATTATTGTATTTTCACCGGAACTATAAACGCATACCAAATTTGAACACAATCGGATGTGGAAAAGTCAGTTAAAATTGGTTAGCAAACCAAAAATCGTCCATCTTGAATCCGCCATATTGAATTTTAAAAATCTGATTAGAAATTCGTTATCTCCATCCCCAAGTACCATAACACACCAAATTTTAACTAAATCGGGCGTACTTCAACTGTACCCCCCTCCACCCTCTTCGAGTAGGGGGGAGTTGTGAATTTCATCACTCTATATTCTTGTGTTGTCACCGCAACTATATAAGCATAGCAAATTTAAAGCCGATCGGATGTCGGGAAGTTGGCCAAAATTAAGTTAAGATTCCATCCGAACAAACATACATATTTAAATAGATACATTGCAATTTGCTTATTTCGCTATCTTCCTTAGAAATACCCAAAACACCCCAATCCCATCGAATTTGGAACACCCTGTATTTTTTTCTCTAGAACGAATGTGGAAAAATCCGAATAGTTCCGTTAAAAATAACACAGGGTAATTCAGAACTTTTTTACAACAACTAAAGCCCTGACAAACTTTCACGATTTGGTTAAAAATGTAATTCTCTATCTAATGTCCAATTGCACCGCAAATGTCTTAAATAAGGATTTAAGAAAATTTGTTTGCACCAGGCCAGATTTAACTTTAAGACGCAGACACTCTGGCAACACAGGAAGCTGCTGTGAATGCATGCTTATCCGCCTCAACTGAAAGTATGGTAAAAAAAAATAATGAGTTATTTTAGCAGAATTCTTTTTTTCATTTACATTTGCAACAAGCGACTTTTCGTATTATATTTCTTTCTTACAAATCCTTAAAAAACGAAAAAAAAAACAAAAAAAAAAACAATAAAAACAAAACACAGGTCATTGACCTTTGCGCAAAAATCTTTTTTTAACCGGTTTTTTAACTCTCTTCCAAAAATAAGCGAACAAACTGCTTTTAACCACTTTCCAACTACAATAAACAAGCATTTTCACCAATAGGAGAATCACTTTAAATTTTCACAAGAAAACCAACCCCGCCCAACAGAACACAACCCCAGTAAACCCTACACAACAGATAAAAAGCAACCCAATCCCAAAAACGACTGTCGTAACTCAGATACGACTGTCGTAACTTTAGCTACTGCCTTGAAATTAACGTTGCGTCTTTTGTTTGCCCTCCACAACACATGATCGTGACAGATCTTTGAGCCCTTCTATTTTAAAATTCATTGTCCTCAGCAACTCAACAAATATGAAAACAAAACAACAGCTGATTGAAAGAAAATCTCACCCGTCAGAATTCTAGAAAGTGGCGATTTTTACTTACTGCTTTATTTAAAATAAAAAGCCCGTCTTCTTTATATTTATTCTAACGTTGTAAAAGAAACTGCGTCATTTTTTTAATAACATTTTGTAAATTTAATATTTTAAAGATATTCTGCAGAATGACTTTTACGGCGGAGCTAATTTGCTACTACGCGTAACAATAGACGCCAAAAAGTGTCGAAAATTCTCACCATGTAAAAGGAAAGACAGGATTTGTGTGACTTTTCTGAGCCGTGACAGCGACATATTCCATGGCTATCTACGGTTTCGTATGTTAAAAAGCTGCCTACAAAAATTATAATTAACATATTTTTTATTTACAGCATTAAAAACTAAATTTTAAGAAATATTAGCAAATAAGTCTTAACCAAAAAGCAGTTAGTGTATGTAAACTTTTGTGTTTAAAAATCGTCAGATTTTTTGTAAGGGCGAGATTTTCTGACGATTTTTGAAGAATCGCGACCTTTCCGTCAAAAATTTGACCAATAGGAAACAAGTTTCATGCTAAATCTGGATTTAAGAATTTTTAAGCCTTGCCGAATGAGGTGTTAACCAAACCGGGTTTAACGACCCTTAAATCCGGTTTTAAAATACGGTGCAAATGAAAATGGGCGTCTTAAATTTAAATCTAGTTGTAACTCTGCGGTCCTTAATCATAG
The DNA here is from genome assembly GCA_963921995.1 of Oxystoma pomonae. Classification (NCBI taxonomy): domain Eukaryota; kingdom Metazoa; phylum Arthropoda; class Insecta; order Coleoptera; family Brentidae; genus Oxystoma; species Oxystoma pomonae. The sequence continues at coordinate 15,435,337 of OY998173.1, forward strand.
ACATCGTAAGTTTTCATGTTTAATGTTTAAAGTCCTAGGTTTAACTCATTTAAATATTTAGCATTTGGTTTTTTTTATCCGTCAAACACCCTGAAATTTATTATGAAAACCTTGAATCCCAATTTTTTTCTCATTACTTGTATTTAAAAAAAAATATAATAATTAAAATATGAAAAAAAAATGTACTAGTTAATATGACAAACATCATACACATTCTAACTCATTAAAACACGTTCGTCCCCATATATGATAGTTGGAAGTAAAATGAGGTAACATTTGACAAATTAGGACTCAACTGACAGTCAAGTTATACCACTAATTATTATTCTTAGGGACTTATCGGTACATAAAATGGGCATATCCTGACTTTAATAAGGTCCGAATTATTTCTTTAAGTTCCAGACGCAACTATTACATACCTATAATTAGGCACTTTACCAATAGCTATGGAATTACTGGAACAAACCTGGTATTTTTCATGTAAAGCCCCCCTTGCCCCTTGTAACACTTTATATCACTTACACTCTTCTCTGCCCCTCCCCCCACCTTGCTGCGCTACGTAATTTATGGATGGCCCCTAAGTTCGGTGCCTAACGTTCTTGCTACTATTTCTGACATTGTTACTGACTTCTCCAGAGTTTTTCAGAGTGTATCCAGACTTTTCCAGGGTCTTTTCGGACTTTTCCGGGTCTTTCCAGACTTTCCAGAGTGTATCCTGACTTTTCAAGGTTCTCTCCAGACTTTTCCAGATTGTATCCAGACTTTTCCAGGGTCTTTCCCGACTTTTTTAGGGCGTATCAGACTTTTCCAGGATTTTTCCAGATCATATTCAGACTTTTCCAGGGTCTTTCTAGACTTTTCCAGAGTCTTTCCAGACTTTTCCAGAGTGTATCCAGACTTTTTCAGAGTATATCCAGACTTTTCACGGGTCTTTCCAGACTTTTCCAGGGTCTTTCCAGACCTTTCTAGAGTATATCCAAACTTTTCCAGGGTCTTTTCAGACTTTTCCAGGGTCTTTCCAGACTTTTCCAGAGTGTATCCAGACTTTTCCAGAGTATATCCAGACTTTTCCAGGGGCTTTCCAGACTTTTCAAGGGTCCTTCCAGACTTTTCCAGGGTCTTTCCAGACCTTTCTAGAGTATATCCAGACTTTTCCAGGGTCTTTTCAGACTTTTCCAGGGTCTTTCCAGACTTTTCCAGAGTGTATCCAGACTTTTCCAGAGTATATCCAGACTTTTCCAGGGGCTTTCCAGACTTTTCAAGGGTCCTTCCAGACTTTCCAGAGTGTATCCAGACTTTTCCAGGGTCTTTCCAAACTTTTCCAGAGTCTTTCCAGACTTCTCCAGGGTATATCCAGACTTTTCTAGGGTGCACGGACTTTTCCTATACATTTTATATGTGCTATATATATATATATATATATATAGATTCAGACTTAATTGTTTCTCAAAACATTTTGTTTTAAATGTCCTATATATATATATATATATATATATATCCTCGTATACATAAGATTTTTGTCCATTAATCACGCAATAACGGCTAAACCGATATGAAATTCGATAGGACGATAGGGTGTGACCTGGATCTTATCCTAAGCTACTTTTTATTTAACATTTCGTTTCATAACTCGAGATATATGGCACAGAAAATTGAATTTTTCAATTGTTTTTTGCATTTTTTATGTGATATATATATATGTAGTCAAAAATTTTGGCTCCATTCAACTACAATATTTATAAGATTTCCAAGGAGGTATCACACGGTAAGAAAAAAAAATATTTTTTTTAGGAATGAAGTTTTTTGGGGGTAGCTCCGAAGGGTCTACTAGGAGAATGCTCAAAAACAATAGGGGTCTGCGCGTCAACAGAAGTAATCACTATGTAAAATTTTGTTATTTTTAAGTTAGAGTGGCTACAAAGTAGGCGACAGACAGACCGACAGACAGAGCGACGAGTCTAGATTCGTGTCACTATTAGAAACCTTAAAATTCGTGGAGGATCATGAAAATCTCGAAGTGCGATTTTTCGATGATTACATTACTTCCCTTTAGCAAGGGAAGTAAAAAGGTAAAAAAGGTATTTTTCATTTTTTGTAAAATCAAAGCCGACATTCTCTTACATATATATATATATATATATATATATATATATATATATATGCGTCTATTTGCGACTTTCGAAGTTATATAAGTGTTTTTAGCACCATGTTACATAATCATATATTGGAGTACAAAATTTAAGAACTAAAAAAAATCGTTTTTTTTTAGTTAAATTTTGCTATGTCATTTATAAAAGATTTGTTCATAATTTCAAAATAAATTGGAAGCTAGAAAAGTTTATACAAGGTGTCTAAACTTTCTGTGATTAAATTGGTTTGTAGCTTTATTATTCACCCTTGATCAAAAAACTAAAAACAAAGTTCGTAGGCGAAAAATTAGCGCCTATTTTCGTCTTCTTCAAATTTTATGTACAGGGTGACTTTATAAACCTTCCTCGTGGCAAACTTTTTATTATTGGTTCTAGAAAGCTGAGATAAAAAGATTTTGATATAAGAGTACTTTGTTCATGGCACATGATATTGTTAAAAATATATTTTTTTAGAATATGAAAAATTTGGAAATATATAGGGTGCTCAATTTAAAAAATCATTTTATTCGGCTTTCCTTACAAACCAATCACGTCATTTTTGTCGTTAAGGGACATGGAAAAAGTACTTTTATATCGAATTCTTTTTATTTCAACTTCCTAAACCCAAAAATAAAGAAGCAAGATTTATAAAATTTCAGTTAATTATCATATGGATAAGTACCAGTGCGGAACGATGCCTATTTGTAAGTGATTCAAAGTTGGAAATCAAAGTGTATGATGGTGTGTGAGGATGACCAGTGGAACCACTGACGAGCTCACGCTGGTTACCCAGAGCGAAACATCGTTTAATCATTTCTCTTTTCACTTTGGTCCTTTGTGTGTTCCTTGTGCGATGCTCATCCAGGTTTGAATTTTCGTTATTTGCACCCAAGATCTTTTGTTTTTAGATTCTTTTCGGTTGATGTAACCGATTTAAATGTTTTTTAACTTCTTTTTTTGTTTTTTAATTGCCTTAGGAGCATAATCCTATTGGAAATATTAACACGCCAGGACGAATCCGTATCAGGTAACTTGGATAAGTATCAGTGCGGAACGATGCCTATTTGTGAGTGATTCAAAGTTGAAAATCAAAGTGTATGATGGTGTTTAATGATGCATGGGGACGATGACCAGTGGAACCACTGACGAACTCACGCTGATTACCCAGAGCGAAACATCGTTTCATCATTGCTCTTTTCTCTTTGGTCATTTGTCTGTTCCTTGTGGGAGGCTCATCCAGGTTTTAATTTTCGTTATTACCACCCCAGATCTTTTGTTTTTAGATTCTTTTCGGTTGATGTAACCAATTTGGAGGTTTTTTAACTTCTTTTTTTGTTTACTTAAATTGACAATAACATAATTACGCCATAAAATCTGAACATAAACTTCAGAATATTTTTTTCCTCCCAGAAATTAAATTTCGCCCACTGTGCGTCGCACGCTAATCGAATTTTGGGGGCTATATATGTGAGTTTCCAGGGAAATGGGCAAAATTTGAAAATGGCTATGCAAAATTACACCTTTTAAATGAAACACATTTAAAAAAAAATTGCCTGGGGGGGGCTAAACTGGTTACTTAAGAACCCTACTGAGGGCTTATGGGGGGGGGGGTGTGCAAAATTGTGCAAAATTATACCTTTCGAATGACATAAAAATTTTGAAAATATATCGCCTAGGGGAAGAGGCAACCGTCAAATTAGCCCCCCCCCCCTCCCATATAGAAATGGTCACCAGTTACTCGTGGCAGGATGTGCAAAATTTAATTTTTGGTGTGCAAAATTGTGGCGTTAAAATTTTTCACAACAGCTGTCTGGGGGGGGGGAATCTTGACCGACCCTTGCGTTATCTTCTACCCGGCAAGATTCTCTGCTATAAGCATAGCGATGGATTCAATTTAGAACCTTATAATCTGATTTGTATTCACAAAATGCTGCGAGGGTTGTTGATTGACAAGACCAAAGCCTCGCGCCATACACTACAGATAGTAACTTAATGTGAACAAAAAAGAAACAGAGTATATATTATACGGTTCCCCATAAATATAAATTTAGCGGCGCAAATCCGCGTTTAATGGTGAGCAATAAAAATCGACTTTTCGATGTAACTACGGAAGTCTATAAATTTTACAAAATATATACTGCAAGTTTATAAAATGTCCAGGGAAGTACTTTCCAAAATTATTAAAATCAAAACAATAGTTGTCAATTTTTGAATAACTACAGTGAAATAAAAAAGTCCAGTTTTTTTGACCCAGCTCAGAGATCTACAGCTCAGTCAAGCTACCCTCAACGAAACTCAATTTATATTTGTAAAAATTATGCACTAATTTAGTCCCCTTTTAAAAAATTACGTACTTAATGAATAACGGAGTCGTTCGCACTTAAAAGGGGAGGCGTGTAGCTTGACGCTAAACTGCACCCCCCCCCCATGCTTAAGAGATAGATTTAATGAAAGTTGATATGTCATAATTTTGTACTAATTATGTATTCTTAAAGAAGGGTACTTTTAGTTTACAAAAACCATCGGTTCCTAAGATTTTTTTTGTTTATATGGGGTGTGTAGCTTAATATCAAAGCACACCCCCTTCTGCCTAGGAAAGAGATTTGAAAAAAAGTACCTATGCCATAATTTGCTACTATTTATATGCTTATTTCGTCCCATTCTAAAAAAATTTGTGGGGTGTGCCTTGATATCAAGCTACACACCCTATATAAAAAAAAATCAAGTTATCTTGAGAGTAGGCAATTTTTTGGAAAGGGACAAAATTAGTACATAATTAGTACCAAATTCTGGCATAGTCACTTTTTGTCGAACCTCTTTCCTAGGTAGAAGGGGGTGTGCTTTGATATCAAGCTACACACCCCATATAAACAAAAAAATATCTTAGGAACCGATGGTTTTTGTAAACTAAAAGTATCCTTCTTTAAGAGTACATAATTAGTACAAAATTGTGACACATGAACTATCATTAAATCTATCTCCTAAGCATGGGGGGTGCAGCTTAGCGCCAAACCACACCCCCCCCCTTTTAAGTGCGAATAAATCCGTTATTCATTAAGTACAATTTTTTTTAAAAGGGGACTAAATTAGTACATAATCAGTACATAATTTTTACAATATCCAAATTGAGTTTCGTTGAGGGGGAGGGTGTAGCTTGGCTGAGCTGAGATCTACAAACCCCAACCAACTGACGAAACATTTTGGCTTGTAACATTTTTTTGTCGTAACAGGTATCAAAAAACTATTTTAACAAAAGCTCTACCAAGTAATTTTCCCTACGAAATAAAAAAAATGAATTGGACCAAGAGAGTTTTAAAAACTATGTTTTTACACCGTATAAACAGACTGTAGAATGAGCAGGCTAGGTATTGGGACACCGGTGCCGATTCTCAAGAGAATGGTCGCCTGGGAACGTTCCCATCCTTGGTTTCTACCAATAAAAAAGCTCAGAAGATGCCAAGCTTGTACGGTGCACGCGCAAAGTTGACTTGATTATCGTTTTTCAAGATCACCCGTTCTCCTGCTCAGAGGCAGGTGTATGAAAGTGTAGGAACGTTCCTTCGATACACGGCAATCGGGCGAAGTTCGGCCGTGGTCGGATAGGTTTCGGATAACTCGTGATAGCTTTAAAGCGTGTTATTGGTCGATATCAGGGAGGTGACCGTTCCCCTGCAACCTTTCCTACGGAATTCAAGAATCGGCACCCCCGCTGAAACGACTAAAGATCGTGTCAAAATTTGTTAATTTATAGCTGATGCAATATTACACTCCAGACATACAGTCAAACAAAATAGTGATACAACACGTGTCGTCAGCTCTTTTAAAACCGGGTGTCCCAAGATGAGTGTCCCATTGAAATATTTTCAAAAGTATTCGATCAAAAAAAAAAATAAGGTTCGTATTTTCCCTTGGGCAGTGTTGCCAATTATACGTAAACTTGGCAACAGTTTCGTTATTTTAGTATCACGATCAAAATTAACTTTTAGTGGACAGGGTGCGTAAAAATTACGCCCCAACGACAGGTGTCCCAATTATAGCACATCCTAAAAATATCATGTACCAGAAGCTAGCGGGGCAAATTGCGATTTTTAGAATTAGAACCTACATAACTAATTAGAGCTAATTTAGTGTACATTTTTTTCCGCAAAAAAGAGTTTAGAGCTTGCATTTTTTAAAAGTTAGCGCATGCGCTGCTAGGTTCCGTGATAAGTCAGCGCGTGCGATTACAGTCTAATTAAGAGCATTAGAGCTATTTAGTGCTCCATGGTTTTATATGTTTTTTTTAAATATAAAATACATTTTCTTATAAAAAAATAAATCGTAAGTAAGTAAGATTATTTAACACTAACATGACTATTAAAACCGGGCAAAGTACTAAATTTATATTCCATAAAAAAATGTAGAGCTCGTTTTTTTTTAAACAAAGAGCGCGTACGCTGCTAGCTTCTGCGGAAGCTAGCAGTGCAAGTGATTGTAAGCAAACGAAACGTAATTTAACTCCAAAAGTCACATGAATCACTACGACCGATTTAGGGTCATTCCATATCAAATCAACCAAAAAATCACAAAAATTTTACGCGACCAATTCCAATTTTGATGATTTTTGGTATATATTTTCTTCTTACCATAAAAGTTGAAAATGCAAATTTTTAGATTTTTTTGATTCGTAGTTTTTTTTTTTTTAATTTTTCAAAATAAAAAAGTCAGCATTTTGACCTTAACAAGAATGTACAAAACTAGCAATATCTCGAGAACCACTTACACTAGGAAAGTAATAAATGGCTCATTTTAAAGTCATTTTGAAGCTCTTTTTTTTAACAAAAAAAAAAATTGGAAATAAAAAATTGAAAAAAAAATTGAAAAATTCAAAAAGGCCATTTTTAATTTTTTTGAAAAAAATATATAATTTTGGTCAAAGTGTTACTTAATTATCCACAAAATTTTATGATGGAGAAATGATGGGTTCAATGTCAAAAAAAATATCAAAAATATTAAGTACATTTTATAGGCGATTTTTCATGCATGTGACATTTTTAATAAATTTTTTCACATTGAACCCATGATTTGTCCATCTCAAAATTTTGTGAATAGTTTAATAACACTTTAAAGAAAATAATATAATTTTTTGAAAAAAATTAAAAATGGCCTTTTTGAAATTTTTCAAAAAAAAAAATCAAAAATTTTTTTTTTATTTTTTTTTTCAATATATGTTATGCAATATTCTCATATGAAAGGTCTTTATAAGAGCTTTAAAATGAACCTTCACCTACTTTTCTATTATAAGTGGTTCTTTGGATATTCCTAATTTTGTGCGCACATCTTAAGGACAAATAAGTGACTTTTTCGATTTTCAAAAATTAATTCAAAATAAACAACTGGTCAAAAAAGTCTGAAATTTTGGATTTTCCAGTTTTTTGGTAGGAAAAACATGTATACTAAAAATCATCAACATCGGAGATGGTATGGTAAAATACCCTGGTTGACTTGATATGGACTGACCCTAGGGTCATTCCATATCAAATCAACCAAAAAATCACAAAAATTTTACGCGACCAATTCCAATTTTGATGATTTTTGGTATATATTTTCTTCTTACCATAAAAGTTGAAAATGCAAATTTTTAGATTTTTTTGATTCATAGTTTTTTTTTTTAGTTTTTCAAAATAAAAAAGTCAGCATTTTGACCTTAACAAGAATGTACAAAACTAGCAATATCTCGAGAACCACTTACACTAGGAAAGTAATAAATGGCTCATTTTAAAGTCATTGTGAAGCTCTTTTTTATGAAATATCACAACATAATTTTAACAAAAAAAAAATTGAAAATAAAAAATTGAAAAAAAAAATTGAAAAATTCAAAAAGGCCATTTTTAATTTTTTTGAAAAAAATATATAATTTTGGTCAAAGTGTTACTTAATTATCCACAAAATTTTATGATGGAGAAATGATGGGTTCAATGTCAAAAAAAATATCAAAAATATTAAGTACATTTTATAGGCGATTTTTCATGCATGTGACATTTTTAATAAATTTTTTCACATTGAACCCATGATTTGTCCATCTCAAAATTTTGTGAATAGTTTAATAACACTTTAAAGAAAATAATATAATTTTTTGAAAAAAATTAAAAATGGCCTTTTTGAAATTTTTCAAAAAAAAAAATCAAAAATTTTTTTTTTCATTTTTTTTTTTCAATATATGTTATGCAATATTCTCATATGAAAGGTCTTTATAAGAGCTTTAAAATGAACCTTCACCTACTTTTCTATTAGAAGTGGTTCTTTGGATATTCCTAATTTTGTGCGCACATGTTAAGGACAAATAAGTGACTTTTTCGATTTTCGAAAATTAATTCAAAATAAACAACTGGTCAAAAAAGTCTGAAATTTTGGATTTTCCAGTTTTTTGGTAGGAAAAACATGTATACTAAAAATCATCAACATCGGAGATGGTGTGGTAAAATACCCTGGTTGACTTGATATGGACTGACCCTTTAGTACTACAGTTATATTATTATTAGCAAAAAGAACTTCGGGAAAATTATTCTGTAGGCATTAGATTATAAGTCTATCTTAATTATTAATCCCAAAATTCTTGATATCCAATTTATTAAAACAAAACTATAAGAACTATTTAAATATGTTAAGGCACTAATTTCCTAACGCCTTAAAAAATTTAGAGCTCTCTTTTTTTAAAAGATAGAGCCTGCACTGCTAGCTTCTATGGCAGCTAGCAGCTCAAATGATGACGGGCAAACCAAAAGAGGTTTAAAACCAAAAGTACTACAGAGTTACATAACTTTTACCAAAAAAAACTACTCCTCGGGAAAATTTCCCTATATCAGAATATAATATTTTTAGTATAATTTTCATATTATATATTTAAAAAAATATATATACGAAACCATGGAGAACTAAATTAGCTCTAATTATGTAGGTATCTTTTGTTTTCTGAATTCTCCTAATTAGGCTGCAATCGCAAGCTCTAATTTTTGTTTTTGAAAGAAAATTAGCACTAAATTAGCTCTCATTAGCTATATAGGTTCTAATAAAAAAATCGCAAGTTGCGCTGCTATCTTCTTGCACATAAAATATCAGCATTTCCAAAACACTGTCTCAAGTTCTCTGACTATGTGTTCAAACAAATAAAATAAAACCCCCTTTAAAAGAGTTATCCTTTTTTTTGCAAACTAGGCGCAAAGACATAAATTTTCGAGCAAGTACATAAAAATAGCCTCTTTTTAGCAATCTGTCTGCGCCGCGGAAACAGATGTGTGGTTTAATTAGTTTAGCGTCTGCCACTGGTCTAATTAAAGCGATCTTAAAAAGAAAAACAATTTAATACCAAAGCCACGACCAACCACACTTTCTGATCTTTATTCAGTCTGACTTGTTGATTTGAAATGTTGCCAAAATAAAATATTATTTGTTTTGTAATCAAAAATAGACGAAATCGGCTAGGGTGAATCACCTCTTTAATATCTGTAGCCGATTTCAAGGGCTTATATCCCAGTCCAATAGAATCAAATAAATTTTCATTTCATTTTATCTACAAGCTTTTTTCAGAAATAAGGACAGATTGCAAAAAATTTAGAACAAATTAACAAAAAAATTAGGACAATGTACAAAAACGTAGGAATTTTTTTTAAAGCTTTGTTGTAAGTGGCTTTCATTTTCCATATTTATTTTTTTTTTCGCCAGCATTATGTTCGCCACAATTTTTATGTAATATACTAATTTTTTGAGACCAGTTTACGTATTTTTAATTTCCAAAAAAAAAGTTAAATTAACTCCATCCATAAAATCATTATATAAAAATAATTATTTTTCAATTTTTTTTTTGATTCAAAATGCATATCTATCTTAATGTGAAAAGCTCGCCTCACTAGCTGCTACGGTTCGTGAGTTCCAATTTTTCTTAAAGTTTAATCTCTCCTCCTACCCTCTTGCCAACCCCCCACCCCCATCAAAACCTAATCAGCTCTGCGTATGGTGACAAAGAATTTTTGTGCCAAATTTGATAAGAATCGGTTCAGCGGTTTTTGAGTTATTGTGTTACAGACAGACACCATCCCAAAATTTTATATCTAAGTCTTTTTTGATCCAAATAACTATTTTTAGTACTATTTATGGATGGCTAAAAAACAACTCTCCCCGTGCATATTTTATTTGTAAAAACGGCTATTGGAAAACTTCACGCAGATGTTGTTCTTGTTTTAGGAAGGAAAAACAGATTTTGGTCAGGCGCGGTATTGTAAATTAGGTAGGTAAAAAATAATGGAAATAAAATAATTTTGTTGTGCAAAAATAGGACAATTTTTGACCAAATAAGAAATAAGATTTAGAACAATTACTTGAAACGTTGGTCCTAACACACACATTGAAGAACACATAGTTCTCCAAAATAGACGGTGTAAGACGCTGATGCACCACTCGCGTTTGAAACCTAAAAATAACCCGGATGTGTTGTACACAATGGCCACGTGAGTCATTACTATAACGGAAACCAAAATAAAAATCAATTTAAAGTCACCGAGTCCAGAATTTCGAATCTCAGACAAGAGTAAATAAAAACGTAATACTATTAGATTATTTAAAAAAACAGCAAGCTCTAAACTGTAAATTGAAACTCATCCTCGAATAGGAATTAAATAAATCGAGTAAAGATTTACTCCAAAACTTCCCTCGCTCAAGAAAATACATAAAAAACCATTACTTGTATACACATGCTCCTTAAATACATTATTCATTTTTTTAGAGGTTCTTATTTTAAATATTTCTGATAAATTGTGGATTGAGTTGACTGGGGTGCATCTAGACTTATCCACGATGTATTCGGACTTTCTTAGAGTGTATCCAATTTTTTTCGGGGTGTGTCCAGACTTTTTCAGAGTATTTTCAGATTTTTCCAGGGTGTATCCAGACTTTTATTTAGTATATCCATACTTTTTCAGGTTGTATCTAGGCTTTTCTAGAGTGTATCCCGACTTTTCCTGGGCGTATCCAAAATTTTCCGGGGTTTTTCAGGATTTTTCAAGATATACATACTTTTAGGGTGTCCCCAGACTTTTCCAGAAAGTAATCGATACTTTTCCTGGATGTATTTAGACTTTTTCGAGATTTGTTCAGAATATCCAGGGTGTGTCCCGACTTTTTCAAAGTGTATACAGACTTTTCCATGGTCTATCAAGACTTTACAAGGTATGTCCAGACTTTATCAGGGTGTATCCAGACTTTCCTGGGAGGTATCCAGACTTTTCCTAAATGTATCCAGATCTTTCCGGGGTGTATCCACACTTTTCCAGGGTATATCTGGACTTTTCTATTACATTTTATATTTGCTATATGTGTCAACCGAATCATCAAATTCGTCGAGATTCATCAGAATCTCGAAGTGCGAATTTTATATGCATACGTAACTTCCCTTAGCGCGGGAAGTAAAAATCAAACATGAATTTTTATTACAGTTACTGTCAACCAATGTTTAGTGGTTAAGTGTTACACATAAACTAAGTTTACAGGACGAGGCACACAACACGGGTGTTTTGGCTAACGAAATCTTTCTTGAAATTTTGTTCCGGACACTACACTCTTTTTTTCTTAACAAACTTCACGCAGTGCAAGTGAGGTTTAAACAAAAAATAATATGGTGTAAACTTGACATTTTTTCAATGGGGTTAACTTCAAACGCGTTTATCTCGAATATTTGTTACGTTTTTCGCAAAAATAAAAAACACTGTTCGATTATTCTTTTAAGTAGTTCGCAATAACCTCGCTTTCACACTGGTGGCATCGAACTGTGACATCAATATTTATTTTATTTATATCAATGGCTTCGCACTTACACCCGGTCAACACCTTGCGTGCCCATGCTGCATCAAAAAACGCATCACGTGACTCTGCATTTAAAACAACTGGAAATCCATGTCTCGTCACATGGTCCGTTTTTTGAAGCAGGGTGGGCACGCGTTGGTTAACACGACGCTTTAAGACAGAGCAATCTAAGCACCCGTAAAAGCACCCTGGCCTCAAATTTTATCATTAGAGTTTAAACCATAGACATTAGGCAGAAAAAGCATTTTATTTAACGCTATCAGTATACGTATACCTATATCGTTCACAACAAAGCTAAAGACACTAACTACGAGCGGTATTTACTAACAGGTTTTTTTTTATGCGATTTTTATTTAAACTTGTTGGAATTTTCGATTTACCATAATGATGTAAGTGGTTTCGCAAGGGAAAAACACAGGCAAAAAGGAGATGAAATTGGCGGCTAAAAATGCTAAGTTTTGATTTTTGAATCCTTTTTTATTCCTAGATTTGCGGAGGTCGATCTGAGAAAAAATATCCGTACACACACTTCTTCACAATGATGAGAAACGAAAACTGAAACTTTTAGTTCATATATTCATAAAAACTGTCAAAACAAACTTAACTGACATTTCGCTCGCTCACTTTTAACGTTCACCTTCACCTACTTCCCCACGCTGCGTTACATAATTTATGGACGCCAACAAGTTGCAATCTATAGGCAAAAGGCAAGGTCTGGGAGAAATGGATGCAGGGAGGAGGGGGGGCGATTCCTCTCCTTCTTTTACGGCTTCTGCAAAAAATCTCCGAACTTTCATAAAAATTTAGTAACACTGCTAAAACCACACGTTACTTTTCCGGCCCATAGCGCGCAAGAATTTACGTCAAAAGACTTTTACCGCGCAGGACCACCAAATTATTTATCCTTAAAAACCCTCCGAAGTCAATTTCTGGGTGCGCCCCTGGTAACACATTGGTATAAAAATTAATGTTTATTTCAATTATATTGGTTTAAATTGATGTGCTTCGTCTTTGTTTTTCTAAGGTATACGGTTTAAACCGAACGTGTTTTGCTAAAAATTAGCAAAAGCAAACAAGAAAACAGAAAACAGTTGAAAACAAACTTTTTTCGAGCAGCCGACTCTCCAAATTAACATATAACTTTGTTAAATCTTTTGCACGAAACGAGTGTACTTGACATAGAGTGCATGATCATTTTTCATGGCGTTCTAAAGGCTTCCACACACGAAACAACCGATTGGCTTAGCTATTTAAGTCTATTGGTATAATGTATAAAGAAAAAATGCCTTATATCTCGTACACAGTCTACCTTTGCTGAAAATACGTTATGCATCCAGTAATTAGATTTAACATAAATAACAAATAACAAGCAAACTGCTGCTATACAAGGTATAGTTCGTGGCTCTTCAAAGGTCAAGGGTTTCCTGAAAGCCAATCAAATATACCGAGATCAATCTACTGCTTTGTACTAGTATAGGTGTTTCAATCAAAATGTGCTTAGTGTTTATTGGCTTTCGCGCAACTTCTTACTTTGCGACTGGTGAAAATCTGCGAGAAAGTTCTCTTTTTCATAGAATTTCTATAAAATCAAAAATGAGGGCCCAGAAGGAAGGTTCCCTGAAACCAGTACGTAATCAAAAGATGCAGTTACGTCAGGGAAACCCTAAACCTAATCTTTCTGTAAAAAATAAATCAGTATATACATTGGCGATCAGTTGGTAGGTGTACGTGCGCATTTAAGGCCAACTTTATGCATTTATTCATACAAAATGGTTTGTCACAAATCACAAGCACATAGAAGCTAAATTTTTGCGTCTAGGCAACGGCGGCCGACTGCGCATTATAAATTCCACATTCAGTGGCGAAACTACAGTAAAAGAAACAGTAACTACTGAGAAAACTGCATAAAACTTCGTTATAGAATATAGTTCTTTATATGTGTGCCCAAAAATATGCGCAATAAAATCTCGACAGTTTCGTACATGAAAATAGAAATTTACGGAGCGTAGGTATAACACTGATACTCGGACAAAGTAGTAGCCGAGTATAAAACACCAACTGTTATACTCGGGTAGTACTGGTACGTGATGATTCAATTTGGAAGATTTGAAGAAAAGATTTATTTTTGGTGTATTGCTTTTTTAAAGATAGTTTGAAGTAGAATTTATTTGTGAAAATGGATTTTATTTGTAACGTTTAGTTTTTGAAGTTGGTATTTTACTTAATTGACCTATTTTTTACTCGATTTTTGAAGGCAGCATAAAATTTCATTTAAAATGGTGTATCACACATGATATATTATTTTAATACCTATTTTTATTTTGATTATATTATTTATTTTTATTATTTATTATTAAATAAAAAAAATTATTAAGAGTATAAAAATAATAAACAAAAACATAAAAAATACATCGTATTAGGAAATTTCACGCTGATTTAAAACAAAAACAAGTAAAAAGTAGGTCATTTAATAAGAAAAATACCAACTTATATCCAAGTATTATATCTTAAAAACTAAACGTTACAGATAAAATCCAGTTTGACAACTAAATTCTACTTTAAATTATCTATAAAAAAGCAATTTATACCAAAAAGAACTTTTCATTTCAAATTCTAAAAACGGCTTGGCATACTGACATGCGTAGTTCGTAAGGGCCAAGATATGATGCCACTGATCAATTCATTAAAACTTTTTGGGTTTTAAAGTCCCTTTTTATTTTTAGGTTCGGATAGCAATAGAAGAATCTGTGGTGGATGGGTGAAATCAAATCAACCAGAGGTTTGGCCATTACTTTTTTTAAATTAATTTTTGAAAATCAAAACAAACTACCATTTTGCTTAAACATGAAAGAAATGAAAATATCTCGATAAATACTTAAACTAGGACAGTGGTTTAGAGCTCGTTTTAAAGGTATTTTAAGTACCTTTCGAATGATGTATCACGTGATGTACTTGTTGTTAAAAAAAATTGCAATTAAAAAAAACTTTTTTTTAAATTTTTAACAAACATCATTTTCTATTTTTTTTCAAAAAAAAAAAATATTTTGTTTCTGGATATTTCGCCAAAAATTATTTTAAAAATTTTGAAAACAATTTTTCAAAAAAATTTTGGTTATGTGATGCAAAATGGGCTTTAAAATACCTATAAAACAAGGTATTACTGCTTTTGTACGATATACAGTTCTCAAGATATTACTCTTTTTGTGTACCCGCACATTTGGTTAACATTAACTGTCTTTACAGGCATTTATCAAAATATGAATATCTTGAGAACTACACAATACTAAAAAAGCAAGTGATAGCTTGTTTTAAAGGTATTTTAAAGGTCATTTTAATGAAGTATCATTGTTTTTGAAAAAAAATTTCAAAATTTTTTAATTTCTCTCCATCTTAAAATTTTGTAAATAGTTTAGCGAAATACTCAGAAACAAAATATATTTTTGTAAAAAAGAATAAAAAATGCTGTTTTTCCTTTTTTTAATTTCAAATTTTGTTTTAAAACAAAAAGTATATCATGGGATACATCATTCGAAAGGTATTTAAAATACTTTTAAAACGAGCTATAAACCACCATTCACGTTTAAGTAGTTATCGATATATTTCAATTTCTTTAAGTACACGTTTGAGCAAAATTGGTAGTTTTTATGATGTTCAAGAATTAATTTTAAAAAAAACTAATCATCAAAAAAATTTCAGCGATTTTTCTATCCCCCTTACGGTTAAAATAAATGTACCGAAAATTATCGTACGGGGAGATGGTCTGCCAAACCTCCCTTTTTTTTTTGGTTGATTTCATATGAAATGACCCATAAAAAAATAACAACATGAAATTGTGTTTTTAGACAACTCTTACCAACTATATTCTTAAAACTGATTTCTCACAATAGGCAGGTAGTCAGGTTATTAAATGTTTGCATGGCTTACCTGTAACAAAAAAAAATATTTACTAATAAAAAATTACATGTCACACACTTAAATTATAAAATATAATACTAAAGAAGGTTCTTTCCAAATTAATATTTTAAGAACGTTCTTACGTAATGAGACCGTAGTTTACCATATGAGAAGACCATTAGTTTTTGGTCGCATAGGCAAAGTATAACAAGGCCGCCCTCTTCGCCTACACTAGCGACCATCCAAAGACATTATTCGGGGAGAGAAGAGAGGCATGGCAACGTTCCCAACGGATTAAAAAAAAAAACTAGTTGTCTAACCTAAACTAACCTTATTCGGCTTAAGGAGGAAGCAGGACTCAAAAAAAAGTCGTCCCGAATAGCCAAAAAGACATTCGATTACCAATTTGCCAAAACACCGCTTTCGATTTTCCCAACTGACCACCAACTCTAGATTGGCACAAATCACATTTTAAATGCGCCTCAGGCGAAAATTTTGAGAATGTTATACTTAAAATGTCCTTTTCTACTACCATGCGGGAAACACCACTTTCCCGCACCCATTTTAGTTTGGAAACTGTTACTTTCCGCTCTGACACTGAGTATGGGAATAAATTAACCGAGAAACTAGTGTGGGGAAAATATTTCCCGCACCCGACTTTTTATTATCGGCTTTTTTCTTTTTAGGTGGTCGTAGAAATTTTTTTTATCCTAACTCATGCGTACAGTAGGTATCTTTCTCGCCCTTGCCTGCTTGATCGAATTGTGCTCCGCGTCGTCAACGGCAGTCCCGTGCAGGAAAAATGAACTTTCCGCACTATTAAGTATACTAACTATGGTTGTGTTATGGCGCCGCAGGGAAAATTTTTTGTAATTTGTGCAGATAATAGTCTAAATTCTAGATATCTTTTTATAATCAAATTTTAGAAAAAGTGTAGAAAAAATGCCAATTTTTACACGTTTTAAATGGTGTTGACTAAAACTGCTTAAAATTAAACTAAATAGTCAATACATAATTAATTTTTTACAACACAAAAAAAAATTTATACATTACCACCAAATTTAAGAATCTAAAAGCTTATGTAAGAAATTTTGACTTTGGTTTTGTTTATTGTTTGTTTTGTTTAAATTTTCAAATTATAATAATAAGTTTTTAGTTTAGTTCTTTTTATAAATTACTTTTTAAGGAGTATTTTATTGGATTTAGGAACTCCACATAATTTTCCTCTATAATACATTTTTTTTCTAAACATTAGACATGAAGTCTTGGCTTAAGAGACATACATTATGAGTCCTAAAACCAGCTAAATGAATTAAACCTGTGGCACGCCCCTCATGATCGTCACCCTGCTCGAATACAATAATTTCGATTAACTACAAAAAATATTCACATAAAAATGTTGTTCAGATGAAAAACGTTGTCATCTTCTCTTTCTTAACTAAACAAAACTTCAATAAGTTGAATAAAAATTTGAATAAAATTTTTCTAAATATTTAACTGATGGGTGAAAGTCGAAAAAACATTAATATAAATTCAGTTTAATTTTGTTTGCATAGGATTTAAAAAAAATTAAATTGCCCCCCCCCCCTCTTTCAAAAGCTGGCCCCGGAAAAAGCATCAGTTTTTCCTTGCAGTTTATGTTTGTATGATAGACAAAAAGATCACAGTAAAAAATATACCTATAAGACCAAGAACACACCACGCTTTGCGCATTTGAAGATAAAAAACCTCATTTAAACCGCATCAGAGATTGCTCTCAAAACCGTGACTGCGTTGCCTCTCTCAATGGTTAATCCGCTGATTCAAGTAAGATTTAGCTCCAGCATCACGGCAACTCGACTGGATTTAGATTTTAGAAAGTTATTTCAAAATTCCGCTCATTATAATGCTAAAACGTGACTGGTGATGTACCAAATTAAGGGAAACATCAGCCAGATTGCAAAAAAAAATTATATGATTTTACTGTAGCTAACTACAGACCAGTTTATTTGTAACTCACTAACTGTCGAGGCATTAGCCAGACGAGCAGTTTTTCAACAGTCGTCTGTATCTACTGGAGAGAAATGGACTAACGTGTGTTTGTTAAAACTCCACCTCCCTAATTTAGTTAAGCTGAACCAAGACCAACACATTTTTCCACCACGAAAATTTAATAGACATAAACATGGCAAAACAGCCTTAGGGCGGAAATGTTAAAAATAAACTCATCACAAACTTCCCTCGCTAAAAGGTTTAGGTGGATTTTAACAGCAGGAGACAGACAGACAGAACGATAAGAGGCGAGGAAAATGGTCTTTTTTTGCCCCCGACGCGAACACAGAAAAAACACTGCATGCAGTAGCATCATCAATGAGAGTTCCGATTCATATTCCTAAATCAACCTCCATTAACCTAGCGACCCCACCTCAATAAAATAAAAATTTAGTCACACCATAATTATGTGCTTATTTTGTCCCCAATCAAAAAATTTTGCAATCCTCTGGTTTCTGAGAAAATCGAAGAATAAAATGGGGTAGCTAGGTTAATATTAACTTGAGAACCCCACCAGGAAATATGGCGCCAAACTAAACATTTTTTGTTTTAAAATTAATTGCTCCAGGAATACATAAGAAAAAAATAAAATTTTTAATTTTAAATTGTTTTTTTTAAGGGTGGGGTAGCCAGGTTAATATTAACTTAGCGACCCCACATGTTCAGGTATCACAGAATTTAAAAAATTTTAAAACCAGTATTATCTGCATATTATGTGCTAATTTCATCCATGATCAGAAAATTTTGTACTCTTCTGGTTTCCGAGAAAATCGAAAAAGAAAGTGGGTTAGCTAGGTTAATATTAACTTAGCAACCCCACTTAAAAAAAAAAAAAAAATTAGAACCGAATTTTAGGGTGGGGTCGCTAGGTTAATATTAAGCTGTCTACATAATGACATAACAAAATTTTGATTTTCTTGGGGTGGGGTCGCTAAGTTAATGAAGGTTACAGGCACCATTGAATTAATAATTAGCTTTCATTAATTCTTTATTCAATGGCTTGTTGTTATTGATTTAAAGGGATTGTCATTATCACAATAAATCCCAAATGTTTTAAGACAATCCTACTTGATGCTAGTGCAGTGTTTTTTTGTGAAGGTGAAAAGGGGCGGGGTGTAAGTTTCACCCTTATGTCAATGTGTCAGTGCGCATGTAGCTCTTGAACCAGTGAACCGATTTCGATGCGGTTTTTGCTGTTTGGAGCCTATGTATTTCATATATCGTCAACTTAGAATTACAAGGTTCTATCGACCTGTTTTGCAACTTTTGGGAAATGCCTTTTTAAAATATTGTGTTCTAGAATTATGCCTTCTGTGTTATTTGAATATTTCAAACTAATAATTAAATTTTACTTACTGCCGAAGTTTTTAATATAATTGATTAAATTTGTTTTTGTCCTACAGGAAGCTCTCATTTTTTTTACAAGGCAAATTGAGATAGAACTTTGTAATTCTCAAAATAATTTTTAAAATAAGAAACTAGATAAAAATGTTACATTTAAAAGTTTTAACTTAATTTCCATCAAATTTGGTATAACTATATAGGTCCGGTTCAAATACAATATTCCAAAAAAAATGCGATGGTGGGGGTGGGTAAGGAGGCGATAGAGGTTTAATATATTTAATAATTGATATATGGAATTTTTATATTAAAATTCTACCAAATATTTCCTAATTTTAAAGGTGGGGGAGTTGGTGGGGTGTGTCTGAGGGGGTAAAAGCAAGTCGATATATTTAAAAATCTAAAGGTACTAGAAGGGTGGTTGAGGGGTCGAGAGGGGGTTGGTATATTTGAAAATTCATATTTTTTAACCAAAGCTACAGTTTTCAGATTTGTATCTAATCAGTAAGGTTTAACCAAAATTTCACAAACAACACGATCCTAAAAAACCTGAAAAATTAAATAAAAAAGCTTTTTTATTAATTATTTTATTTAAAATTTATTTTAAATCTTAAATTTGTTCTTCCAGTTTTAGATTAAACATGAGAAACTAGAGGCTATAAAAAAATTTGGTCGATAGAAGAATAAATCTGTAACTATTTAACTTCAAAATTTTAATTTTCTTTTTAATGAAACACAAAAAAATGGATAAATTTCTTAAAAAGTCAAAATATCAGAAAACTGTAGATTGAACCTTCTAATTCTGAGGTATAACTTCTAAACCGTTTATCCGATTATGATGAAATTTGGTGTGCAGATGTAGATTAAGTACTAGTATATATTTCAGGGGTTTGATTTTCGAATCCATACGAAAATATCCGCATACGTGTACTGAATAATCGACAATTTTTATGTCAATCTCTTTCTATACCGTGTGAAATGAGAGGCGAAAGATAAGTCGATATATGTGGACCGCGTTCGAACTCGACTGGTTTAATGCAATATTACACGAGTGGGTGGAGGGCATTCGTGTTGTTTCGCATGAAAACCGGTTATTCTTTCACGTACTACCCATGAATCAGCATATCGGCATGTCTTTTGCCTCCTTTTCTTTACGGTATAGGAAGAGACGAAAGTAGTCGCATGCGAATAATTTCGTATGGTTTCAAAAATAGGACCCCAGTTCGTGGTTTAGTTCGAAAGTGAATGAAAATGATTAATTTTACTTGCCAATAAGATGAGATTACGATACTTTTCTTTTACAAGTAAGGGTCGTTTCATATCAAATCAACCAAAGGTTTGGCAGGTTACCTCTCCAATTTTGATAGTTTTTAGTACAGTTATTCTACTCATAAAGAGGATCAAAAATCCCAAATTTCAGATTTTTCGGACCCGTAGTGTTTTTATTAATTTTTGAAAATCAAAAACAATGTCAATTTTTCCTCAACATGCATCCAAGAAAAATTAGAATATCTCGAGAATATATCTCACTAGAAGAAAAAGATCTCAAAAATACCTTTCGAAAAAAGTTTTTTTTAATTTTTCAAAAAAGTATTTTTTAATGTTTAAAAAAAAATATCAAAAATTACATATTTTTTAATAAAACTTACATCATGAGATAACTCGGTCGAAAGGTATTTTCGAGACCTTTAGAATGAGCTGTATATATTTATCACTATCCTAGTGTAAGTAGTTCTCGAAATATTGTAATTTTTCTTGGTGCATGTTGAGGAAAAATTGTTTTTTTTTTAATTTTCAAAAGTTAATAAAAAAACTACTGGTTTGAAAATTCTGAAATTTAAGATTTTTCAACCTCTTCATGGGTAAAATACCTGTTCCAAAAATTATGAAAATCCGTGAGGTGATCTGCCAAACTTATTTTAATTTTGGTTGATGATTTAATATGAAATGACTACGTAAGGCGTAAGGCAAGTAAAATATGTTTTCCTAAATACAATCTAATGCGCTTTGTTGCCGTTGCCGTTTGTCTAGCATCAAAGGAACTACTTATCTCTCAGTTTTTCCCAAACTTTTCGGTGCTTTCTTCATTGAAAAAGCATTAAAACTTCTGTTCCACTCAGCAAGCGCCCTAACTGGCATTGTACGATGTGTGTGTTGGTTATCAAACATCGCTTAATGAAAAATTCATTTCAGCTGAGTAGGTAATTTGGCTTTGATTTGTTTTCACTTCCCTCGCGCCTAAGACTGGCTATTTAGCAAATAACACTAGTCAAAAAAAAAAAATTATTGTTCTATGTGCTGGAAATAATGTAGCAGGACAAATAAAACATTTCCATCAGATCACAATTTTATGATATATCAATATTTATTTTTTACTTTTCTTTATAGTTAAATTAATTTATTTTGGACTAAAAAAAGCTTATTTATTTTGGACTAAAAAAAGCTTACTTTCTTATTTTTTTCATTTGTCGATGGTACTGTGTGTTTGAGGTTTCTATAACTAACAACCAGCAGTAGTCTGCCAGCGTCGGTGCCCGCTCGCCATAGATAAGCTCTTCAGACAACTAAGAACACTTCCGAAATAATCCTCCACACTCGTAGTTTCCGAAAACTCCGGTCTACCAGCCACCCGTTAAAGATCGCAGAGAACCATGGTCCAGAAAAGTGGTAGGAAAGTGTAAATAATGAACAATAAAATTAAACGCTTTTCCAAAACAATACATAGTAGCCCAAGAACTTTAGCCCATTTAGAAAAATTTTTCCCCTATAGTAGTTTGTAAAAAAGTCTCCCTTTAAGCAACGTTTGCTTCCTCCGCCATTTTTGATTAAATATGATCCAAACGGGTATATTTAAAAAAATGATTACTTTCCTATTTATTAACCGATTTTTCTCAAACAAATTTTTATATATTTATGATACAGCGGTACTATTATCAATCAAAATCAATGAATAGCGAGCTTTCCCTCAAAAAAGGTAATGATAACCGTAGATCTGGATTTCATTGAATGTACATTTGCCGATTCTGCAATTTGTACTCAAAGATCTTGAATTTTTGAGGAAAGAATGTTTGAGTATTGGCTTAAAAATTAATTTAGCAAAGTGTGAATTTTCACATCTAAGTAAAGAACACAATTTAAATATTACAAACTATGACTCAAATATTGATAGTTTATTAAAAGTTGATCTTGAAAATCTTACCCTTTTAGGAGTACCTTTCTTTGAAAAGGAAATTGGCAAAAATTTTTTCTCAAAGATTGATGTTTTTACAAAATTTTCCGACAAACTTTTATCTCTAAATTCTAATACTGCCTATTATTTATTAAAACATTCATTTTCGATTTCAAGAATTACTTATTTACTTCGGACAGCGCCATGTTGGAGGATGCTGGAATGTTTAGAAAAATTTGACGATCTACTGAAATTTAGTTTAGAAAATATTATAAACTGTAAAATTGATTCGAATGCTTAGTCACTGTGTATTCTTCCAATCAAATTAGGTGATTTAGGAATCAGAAATAGCTCATCTCTTTGTTACTCAGCTTTTCTTGGTTCTTTGAATGATTCATCATATCTTTTTTCACAAATTCTTCCTGAGGAAATTATTTTGCATCGAGACTTTGCTTTGATCGAAGCATCAAATAAATATCAAAATTTAACAGGCATTTCGGATACTTCTAATTTAAAATCACAAAGAGATTTCGATACAGCAATGTGTGATGCATTCTTTCAGCAAATTTTTTTATCTTCAAAATCTCAACTTAATCAAGCACGTCTTCTAGCTCTTAATGAGCCCGAGAGTAATGCGTGGCTTAATGCTTTGCCCTCTTCTTCTTTAGGAAATTTATTGGATGACTCGTCTTTTCGTATTTCTGTCGCTCTTCGTCTTGGTCTTCCTGTTTGCGAGTTTCACACCTGCACTTGTGGCGAAATAGTGAGTAAATTGGGTCTTCATGGCCTCAGCTGCAAAAAAAGTGCAGGTCGATGGACTCGTCACAGTTTGATCAACGACATAATAAAGAGGTCTCTGGTTCGCAGGATTTCCAGCGAAACTAGAACCGTCCGGAGTGACGGAAAACGGTCAGACGGGATCACTTTGATTCCTTGAAAGGGGGAAAAACTTTAGTTTGGAATGCCACCTGCAGAGGCACACTTTGCAGCTCCTATCTTGGTAAAACTTCTCATAAATCGGGAGAAGCGGCTAAGATAGGAGAAATACAAAAAAGGACAAAATATAAAAAGCTAGAAAACAGAGGATTTTCGTTTTACACTTTTGCAGTGGAAACTCTAGGTCCATGGGGTGATAAAGCTAAAAAATTAATTTCCGAAATGGCAAAAAAAATTGAAACAAAAAAGGCTAGAAGTTTCATCACCCAGCGGATCAGTATCGCCATTCAAATGGGGAATGCGGCCTCAGTGCTGGAGACCTTACCCAAAGAACAAGGATTGGAAGAAGTTTTTTATTTATAGTTTTTTTTATGATTAATTTTAATTTTGATTTTTTTTTAGTTTTAAAGCAATTTTTACAATTTTATAGCTATATATTTATGATTATTGAAAATAAAGTTTATCTTGTCTTGACGAATAAAACCCCTAAAAATGAATAAGAAAGTTATGATATTTTGAATAATACCCTTGTCGGCCATCTTCAATCCAAGATGGCGGAGAAAACAAGCATTCCTCAGAGGGATTTTTTTTACAAACTACTACAGACGCCTACGACTTTTCTGAACCGTTCCTGACCGTCGGCTAGCATCTAGGAAAACAATAAGCGCAAAATTTGGGAAGTTGGGATTTTATAGGACTAAATTATTCCAATTTAAAAAACGCCAATCACTTCTCTCATGAAAACCCGAATATCTGTACCTACTGCGTAAAATTAGCAGTACACTAGGGTGTTAAAAAATGAAAATGGTGAAGTATAATTTTCCCCGCCCTTCCACTTTAACAGTGCAGGCCATATGCCGGAATATGAGCACTTCATTTAATTAGCACTATTTGTTTTAATAATAAAATTTCTGCACTGCTAACTTTCGGACGTCTTTTGACAGCTAGGTAAATCTGTCACCAGGATATCGCTGTACAAACGAAAGGACTGACAAGTTAGCCAGACGATCTTGTTTTATCTGATTTTATAGACAAACCTTAGAACTAGGGTTTAGTGTTAATTTTTTCGTTTTTTGTTTTCGGTGCCAGGCAAATATGGGCAAGATGCGTCATATTTACACCAATATTCCACAAAAATAATGAAAAAAAAAACGAAAAACTACCACTGAAGAACCCTATATTTAATCATTATCCTAAAAATGAGAGGCATTATGAAAAAAATCCACCCCCGATGCAATAAAACGAGAATATTTTGCGAGGGAAGTTTTGGACAAGTACATTCACCGATTTCCAAAACAAAGTCTCTTTATCGGGAAAAAGGTCGGTTCGTTCTGAACGAGATTGATTGTAGGTGAAAAGAGCCCTCTAATTTTTCCAATAAACAAAAAAATGAAAAGCATTTCCGGTGCTTTTGGCTTTTCGTTTAAAAAAGAAAATTCCTCGAAACCGTGCAACTTTTACCACTTAAATTTAATAAAATTGAATTTATCAGGTTTATTTTGGACATAGATGGGCAACCCAGGTACTGATTTTTTTAAAAGTATTTCCTACTGGATTGCTAACCAAGTAGACAAAATTGCGAATAGAATAAATCGTTATTAAAAAAACTTTTAAAGAACACTTTTATTAAATGCTCTAAAAAGTAGAAAATAATTGTTTATCTTTATGATACCATAATAAAAGCGATGGGGTAAATTATAAATTAAAAATTTGAACTAGAGATGTGATACCGAAAGTTAAAATTTTTAATTTGCGCCCATCGCTTTTATTATGGTATCAGAAAGATAAACAATTATTTTCTACTTTTTGGTACATTTAATAAAAGCTTGTTCTTTAAAAGTTTTTTTAAATAAAAATTTATTTTTTAATTTTTAGGTTTGTACCCTAAATCGTCCATCTTGAATCCGTCATATTTAAATTTTCAAATTTGATCAAAAATTAATATCCCCTTCCCGAAAAACCCCTGTATGCCAATGTTGATTGAAATCAAACAAACTAAATCTTTTTCCCCTCCACTTCCCTTCTTAGGGGGAGGTAGGACCTGTCACCGGAACAATAAACGCATATCAAATTTAAACACACATTCTTAATTTTTAGATTTGTACCCTAAATCGTCCATTTTGAATCCGCCACTCCCCTCTTAGGGGGGAGGGGTTGCCTAATAATGCCATATTATTGTATTGTCACCGGAACTATAAACGCATATTAAATTTAAAGGCAATCGGATGTGTATAAGTCAAGTAAAATTGGTTAGCAAAACATGACCAAAAATCGTTCATCTTGAATCCGCCATTGTTTAGTCACCACAACTATATAAGCGTGCCAAATTTGAAGCCGATCGGATATGTGGAAGTTGTTTAAAATTATGCTAAAAGATTTTATTACATACGAATAATATATATGAGTGAAGTTAAATAAAAGCTTGTAAAAAAAATTGAAAAAGATCAATAGGTTCTGTGCAAAATCTGCGCCCAGATCATTATCGCCTGTCTAAAAACGCGTAAGCCGCGTCAAAATGTATCTGCTAGCTGTTCTTTGTCTTCTAAGAAAAATTAAAATTTAACCTTAAACTGGCAGACGTGTACTAAATTTGAAGGAAAAAAGTGTCAAATCACACGGCACGGTTTTCAAATATCTTCTCCAAGTGCGGACTGCCTCAAAAATTGCAGGCGGGCCGTTATTTACTATCTTTGAGATAAAAATTAAAAATAAAACTGACAGACGTATACCTAATTTAAAGGACAAAAGTGTCAAACTACATACGTTTTCCGCAGACCTCGGAAATTATCTGCCTGCTGTAATTTATCATACAGTAGGGTAATTTTTTTTTTTATATAAAACTGGCAGACGTATACCAAATTTGTGGGATAAAAATGTACACGCTTTTCAAGGGTCTCCTTCAATAAACCGGCAGACGATTACTTAATTTGATCATAATAAAAATCATTCGAAGAAGCCACTGTGTGGTGAAACGCGTGTCATGTTGACAAAATTATAGTGAAAATCAGAACAAAAACCTTGTTTTATGATTTTATAATGAATTTAGATACTTAATTTGATGGACAAAAATGTCGACCCATACTTTTCTTAAACCCCTACCCGTCTGGCTACGTAATGGGAGCTTTGAAAAGAGAGGTATGCATGAGTACATGGTACGTGTGTATACTTAGTAACTTTGCGATTTGACACTTAAAACTGGTAAATGGTTTGTTTTTAATATGTTCGATCGAGGATTGGCAATCCTTTCATAGACAAGCTGTGCTCAACAAGAGAGGAAAATTATTTTATATTGATATTATAATAATAACTTGCGTTATTATACCCGATACCAACGAATTGGAAAATGAATATAAAACGTCGAATAAAACCGTTTTACTGCACTGGAACGAGGCATAAAACAGTTTTTTTATATTTTCCATTTATTTCCTGTTCCAGTTCATTCTGGGTTTACCGATGTAAAACTTTTTCGCATTTACAGCGTCAATTTTACTATCAATATAAATAGGTAATTAGCTTATTCTCTTTGAGCATTAATTTTTTTCTACAAGCAGAGAAAATCCGAGATATCTATCTAACTATTAAAAAGCTTAAATATCCATGTAAAAAAAAAGTTCAAGTATAAACAGCAATTCGTTAAACCAATTTTTAATCGGAAACCCAGAATTCGTAAAACCCGTAATTTATCATAAATTTTTTGCTAAATTAATTGCGCATTCGCCAATACCACATGAACCGTAGGCGTACACGCAGGTGGCGCGGCGGCGCGGCGTTTTGATGCATTTGTCGTAGTTACGCGCGCATACTTACAGGTTGCGTTCAATAGTTTGTGTATAGATGTCCCTTGCATTCACCCGCCTTGTATTCATGTGTTATTGGCGAATGCGCCATCAATTTAGCAAAAATTTTCTGATAAATTACGGGTTTTACGAATTCCGGGTTTGACATAGAATGAGTTTGATGAACAATGGTTCGATTAAAAACGGGTCTGTTAAATTTCTTTCTTGAAAATTTCTGACGAAATAAAGTTCGGATAAAAAATCGGTTTGACGAATTTCAGTTTCTATGGTGAATCGTTCTTACGATGAATTTTTTTATTAAATACGGTCTGATAAATTCGTTATTTTGATCTTTTGTTTTTTAGTTTCTTTTCGGTTGAAGTAACTGATTTGGAGGTTTTTTAACTTCTTTTTTCAGGTTAGATTGTTGACTTAAGAATGTTTTTTTTTTCAACTGTCTATATATGCTCAAAACAAAATTTAACAATAAAAAATTTCCTCTAAACAGGAATCGTGTGGGATTGTTCCTAGAATGAAAGCTGCGTTGAATCGCGAGACCTATTTGTTGTTTAAGGAAGCAATCTGCGTTTTTATTGTTTATTAATTTTGATAATTTATTAACAAAAGATTTAGCTTCTTCACCCCAGGGTCCCAAAGTTTCGACGCTCCTTATATTTTTTATTTTTTTTATTTTCTCCGACACGTGCAGCTTCTCCTGATTTTTTGGATGTTTTGTCGAGATAAGATAATGCAAAAGTATGTCTGCAAGTGGCGTCCCAAATTAGGGATTTTCCTCTGCATCAGGGAAACAAGGACAGACCATCCACTCGCTTTCCATCTCCCCTGCACATACCAGAAGGTTCAAGCACTGAGGATATTCCTACAGATACAAGAGCCCTCCTGATAATGTTGAGCAACCCTTGGCAAGACGAACGACCGGCACTTTTGTAGCAGCTTAAGGCATGGTGCCCATAAATGTTTACAGTTTTGCCGCAAGTGCAGTCGTGCATCTCGCACAGAGGCCGACACAAACGTAAAGAGATGGAAATACGAAAGGTGGAATCATCCAAAAGATTCCCTAGTGCAGATGAAGATGGAGCCTGTAGCCAGGCGTTGCTCTCGGGTTCTTGCACTCGATGAATTAAAAATTGCTTCGAATTTAGAACGAAAAATTATATTATCAAAATCTTTTTGGCGATTGAGATTATTGAAAGGAATATTATTGGTACTAGAAATAGAAGTAAAAAAATCAAAAGCTTCTTTAAAATCGTAGTCAAGATAATTTAAAATTTCGGATGATAAGATAACTTTAAGAAGATTGGAAGCATCATTAACTGAGCCAAGAAATGCCGAAAAATAAAGACTAGAAGCATCACGAATGCCAAGGCCTCCCATTTTTATGGGAATGTTACATTGAGACCAAGCAGTGTCACCTATACAGTTGGTAATATTTTCTAACGTTATTTTTAGATTTTTATCAAAATCAGATAAAAGATTTGGGACCTTCCAGCAAGGAGCACAGCGAAGTAAATAGCTTATTCAAGTTATTGTTTTTTGGCTTTGTTTCAAACGCCTTAGGTATATTCCATTTTGATATTTTGACGGATCTTTACGTTTTGGACCTCCCACAGAATGAAAACTGGTTAGTTTTTGGTGGGAATAGGTAGGGCAAAAAGGGGCGCGCGAGGGGGTTGAATTTAAAAAATCATAACTTGGCAACTAAAGCAGCGGCTTTTTTATATGGTTAGAGAAAAATACTTTACACAATATTGTATCAAGGTTTGAAGATTTTCTATTATACAAGGTGTCTCAAATAAAAATGGAATTTAAAAGCGTTGCCTAAAGAAACGGTATTAAAACAAAGATTTAGAAAGTAATTTAACCGATGGTGATTCTATTATAATACAAGTTTGAATAAATAGATGGTTGGCATTGCAACATCAAAGGGACGTTTGCCTGTGTAAATGCCCCTTAAGACCTCGAATGTCACGATCTCGCCTGTAAAAATATTATACAGCAGGTTACCGACAGTGTTATGAAAACATCGATTTTTTATTTCTCATTTAGGTGCGGTCCCATTGATTTTGGGACGAAGTGTATGTCCGCGGCTCCAAAATTACGCAGAAGTTTTAAATTTAATTATATGTTTAAATGTTATTATATAATTTGCCAATTTCGATGCATAATTAATCCAAATTTGAATACATTAACCGAAATTGCATTAGAAAATAATTATTATCCAAAATTACAATACGAATAAAAGCTGTGGAATTCGATTTTGCCCAGCTCCAAATTCATCATGGCGCTTAATTCTCCCAACAAATCATTATTGCTATTACATAATTTCGCATCAGTATGTATTTATTTATAAATTTAATTTAACCAATGAACCGTCAATAATAATATTTAATTTATTAGAATCTAAACCAGGCATTTCTAATCAAGGATGCTATTAGCGTCATAACATCCAGCTGGAAAAGTCTGGCTACACTCTGTAAAAGTCTAAGAAGACCCTGGAAAAGTCTGGACACACTCTGGAAAAGTCTGGAAGGACCCTGGAAAAGTCTGGCTACACTCTGGAAAAACCTGGATACACTCTCTAAATGTCCGAGTACAAGTCTGAATACACCCCTAAACAGTGTGGATATACGAGAAAGATGTTTGTCCATTAATCACGCAATAACGGCTAAACCGATTTGTATGAAATTTGATAAGACAATAGGGTGTGACCTGGATTTAAGATTTCGTTTCATAACTCGAGATATATCGCACAGAAAATTGAATTTTTTAAGAGTTTTTGCATTTTTTATGTGATTAATATATATATGTAGTCAAAAACTTTGGCGCCATTCAACTACAATTTTTATAAGCTTTCCAAAGAGGTATCACACGGTAAGAAAAAATATATTATTTTTTTTAGGGATGAAGTTTTTTCGGGGTACCACCTAAGGGTCTAATACGAGAATACTCAAAAAGAATAGGGGTCTGCGCGTCAACACAAGTAATCTATGTCAAATTTTGTTATGATTAGTGAAGGGGTTTTTGAGTTAAGAGTGGCTACAAAGTAGACGACAGACAGACCGACCGACAGACTGACAGACAGAGCGACGGCGCGGCGTCTGGATTCGTGCTTATCACTATTCGGAACCTCAAAATTCGTAGAGGATCATGAAAATCTCGAAGTGCAATTTTTCGATGATTACATTACTTCCCTTAGCAAGGGAAGTAAAAAGGCTAACGGTTATTTTAATTTCAATTTAGCTAAAATTGAGAAAAATGTTCGTTAAAAGCTAAAATTTAAGGCTACAAAAACGGCATAGATTTGACAACACTGCTTTGCTGTTTTTGGGCCAATCTTTACCGGGCAGAAAATCGGAAACGAGAAAACGGAATCTGTTGAAATTTGGCAGAAATGTTTATTTTTGAATTCCTCACAACCGTATCCAGACAGTTTTTTGCTGGACTCTCTCATTTTCGGAATAAAATAAACACGGCTAACAATAGTCAAAAATCTTAGCTGGCTTTGTCTTTAGCCTCAGAAATCTGTAACAGCCATTTTCGGATTTTTTTATTTTTTCAAAAAAATACACCAAATTTTGAAAAATTCTTTGGATACGGTTGTAGATTTTTATAAATCCTATTATCTGATAACAAAAAAGTTATGGTTTTTTCTTTGTAAGCAATATTCTAGCAGAATTCTAAAACGCCAAGGTCACATAATTTAGTAGGCCCAAGGAAACTGAAGTGAGTTCGATTGGAGTATTGGAATTCAGATTCCGCATAGCCACCGGCCACTTGTCTAATGGAACATTCGGCCAATAAATTGATACATGTCAAGTGATAAGAATAATACGGAAATTTGTTTTTTTTTATGTTGAATAATCATTTTCCTTTTGATTCTCTTTCGAGACATTGCAATCCATGAAGCATGAAGCCGAGAATAAAAACCTTGTAAAGAAGCATTAATGAATTAATGGTTACAATAAGTCATACTTTTCCTGACATATGGTGTTCGCACCGTGTTCTGAACACTGCACGATCTCACTCGAAATGGTATTAGTGATGCCACCTATTGTTGATCTTTCAAAAAAATAGGAAAGTAGTGTTGTCAAATCTATGTCGTTTTTGTGGCCTTAAAGTTGAAATTTTAAAAACAAGCCAAAATCCGAATCAGATTTTTCAGTTAAAACGAGAAATTATGTTATAATTAAATGATAGCCCCTGCTGTGATCACATTATTCAAAGTCTTGCAATAGCCAAAATTAAATTTGCTTTATCACAGCATAGTTTTCGTCAAAATTGTATCAACACGTTGATACTTTTATATAAAAACGTGGGTGACAATTTTATTTTTACGAAATTCCATATTAATTGTTATACAGAAAATATTTGTGACGTAGAGGCAAAGGGTGAGGGAATAAATCCGAAAAGTTTTTCCTCGATCAGGATTTGAACCCGGGACCTCTAGAATACCAGTCTAATGCTCTACCAACTGAGCTACCGAGGAACTGGGGTTTTAACTGGCTATTCGGAAATCTTTTCGTTCGATTCATTTGTTAGTAGTGCGGATATCTTTGAAGCCTACTGCGACTTTAAAAACCTAGACATGTCATAAAGACAAAGAGGTACACATTCACGATTATTAGTTGTACGAAATTTCTATTTATCTATCAACCTACGATACACGACATATAGCGTTGACTGGTATTCTAGAGGTCCCGGGTTCAAATCCTGGTCGAGGAAAAACTTTTTTCCGATTTATTCCCTCACCCTTTGCCCTCTACGCCACAAATCTTTTCTGTAAATTTATTAGAGCGCTAAATTTTCCCCTCATTTTGTAAATATGTTTGGTTGAAATTATTAGTTGGAAATTCGCCATCTGACACCTCCAATAATACGCTATATGTCGTGTATATCGTAGGTTGATAGATAAATAGAAATTTCGTACAACTAATAATCGTGAATGTGTACCTCCTTGTCTTTATAACATGTCTAGGTTTTTAAAGCCGCAGTAGGCTTCAAAAATCTCCCCACTACTAACAAATGAATCGGACGAAAGGATTTCCGAATAGCCAGTTAAAACCCCAGTTGGAACCCGAGGAAAAACTTTTTCCGATTTATTCGCTCACCCTTTGCCCTCTACGCCACAAATATTTTCTGTAAATTTATTAAGGAGCTAAATTTTCCCCTCATACTAATTGTTAATAAAAATAAATTACGTTTTGCAGTACAAAAATAGCCCCAACTAGTTTAATAAAATCAAATGAAAAGGCATTTATTAGCGCATAACCAATTTTAACCACTTTTAAACCAAAGTAAGGGAAATTTTGCTGTCAATATCAGCTGTTTCAGATTTGGTTCAAACCAAAAATAACACTGCCCCGGAGTTGGGTTACCTTTGGTTAACTTGACAGCACAGTGTTGTTTGAGGTTAGATTTTTTTAATGTAATGATGTACAGGAAGCTAGCAACTTGCGATTATTTTATTAGAACCTACAATAACTAGAGTTAATTTAGTGCTAATTTTGTTCCGCAAAAAAAAATTTAGAGCTTGAGTTTTTTAAAAGTTAGCGCATGCGCTGCTAGGTTCCGTGAGAAGCCAGCAGCACATGCGAATGCAGCCTAATTAAGAGAATTCAGAAAAAAACAGATACCTACATAATTAGAGCTTATTTTACAAATATTATATCTTTCTTATACCATTATAAAAGCGATGGGCGCAAACTAAAAATTTTAACTTTACGGTGACAAAGAGAGAACTACAAAAGAAGAACTAAATTCTTCTTCTACTGGAATGATAAACATAATTCCTTCATCTAAAGAAGCTGAGAACGGGTGAGATTGTCGTGCTTGCCAAGCCTTTGAAAATGTCTGAAGGTTATGGAGTAAAGCTTAATTTATAAACCCGTTCGCGTTCGCAGTTGAAGTTCGCGTTCGGCGTTCGTAAGTTCGTAGTTGGGAGTTTAGAACACAGAATTTATAAACGCAGTTCGTTGCTGAAATTTGATTGGTCTTTCCAAAGTCAAGTGAATATGATGTAAAACAGCTGACATAAAATTATAAACTAACCAAAAATCTGAAAAAATTTGGTAATTATGAGGTATACGTTTTCCTGCCATTTTTGATTTTTTATGAAAAATTTTTATGGGGGCACCTACTAGGGTCCCTACGACCCCAAATCCGCCGGTGCCGGTTGTTCTTTTTTTTTATTTTTTTTTTCACTAACCCAATCCAGCACAGTCTAACCCAACCTAATCCAACCCAACCCAAAACAATCAAAAAAACACATTACAACCCCCCCGGGTACCCTTTTTTCTCTTAAAAAAAACCGGCGCCGGCGGATTTGGGGTCGTAGGGACCCTAGTAGGTGCCCCCATAAAGAATTTTTCATAAAAAATCAAAAATGGCAGAAAACCGTATACTGCATAATTACCAAAATTTTGCCCATTTAAAAGTGATTCTTGTTGATAAGCATTTTTGAAAAAAATTGATAGAGAATTCCAAAAACTGTCTGGCTTCTTCGTGGCCACAATTCTCATATATGTAGCCCACAAAGTGAAGCAGAAAAACATAAATCATATCATGTGATGAAATCCTGCATTTTGATTGGTTGATGCGCACTTCACCAACTACCAACATAAAATTTGGTTATCTCTGAACAGCGAACGCGGACGCGAAAGGCGAACGCGAAGTTTTATTATAAATGGAATTAAATATTTCAATAAGGTGATCTCCAGCGCGCGAACTTCGAACTTCCAATGCGGATGCGAACGCGTTTATAAATCCCGTGTAAAGGCGCATTTACACAGACAAACTTTCCTTTGATGTGGAAATGCCGACAAACATTTACACGAGCCTCTTGAGCAAAATGCTCAAAGAAATGTTCGAGCAAAATCTCGTACAAAAAAACACACGTAAATTTTGGAGAGAATCTTGAGCAAAATTTGTTTGAAGAATTGGGGCTATAAAAATTTCTTTACAAATTTAAAATATATATTGTTATCGGAATTCATTGAACTTAACTGAAAATAGAAAAACAAAGTTTTGAAATAAGGTACTTTTAATCAAGTGGTTTCCGACGGAAAAACGATTCGATGCCGAAATTCACATTTTACCTCATAAGCAACTTCGATTGATCTGATTTTTATAGGGGATATGCCAGTATACTTGTAACTTTTTGGGGTTGTAAAAAAAACGAGAATAAAAAAAATAATAATTGGCACTTATTTATTGCTGTTTCCTGTAAAATGTAATGATAAAAATTTACGTTTAAAAGAATATCCCTTTATTTTACTTCCTAGTTTAGTCTTTTACAATAATAATTAAGTCAAATTAAAAAACCTATATACATTTTATTAAATCTCAAATATATGAACAAAAGCACGTTCGGTTTAAATAATACCCGTTTATTACCCACTTTTACAACCCTACGAACCCGATCCTTGTCTAAAAAATATAATTTAGCAGTAATTTAGTAGACTGTGTCGCCGGCCTACTACCTGCGAAATCCAAAACGCGGGATGATAGATCGGCGACACAGTCTACTAAATTACTGCTAAATTATATTTTTTAGACAATTTTTGAATCGCAATGTTGCCCTTTGCATATTGTTGGTTCAGTGTCAGTAATCGACTTTGATTATTACATTAAATTGACAGTAAATATCTATATCTTCAGCATTTTCATGAACCTATTGCTTTTTTAAGCAACCCTTGGGACCTTAAACTAACTAGGTAAATCTGGTGTGAGGAATTAAAAAACAACAATAAAAGCTAAAGGTAAAGCAAAGTTACAAAAATATGTTTAAGAAAAAATCCCCCTCCGCACCACTCCTCATAGTCGTGAGGCGCGGATTACCGCTTAAAAGTGCAATTTTTGAGTTTTTTGCCGATATTTGAAAAACTCCCAATTTTTTAGGAAAAGAAAAATTTTCCTAGGTTTTTTTTTACTTAGGAAAAAACTCTTGGAAATAAAAAAAACTCGCAAGAAAATCCCAAAAAAAATCCGGGAAAAACCCTAAGAAAAAAATATTATAAGTAAACCTAATCCATGTGACAAAACTGATAGTAGAGCCAATAATAATGTTTCGCTTGCCGTCGGCTTTTTTTCACAAAAATTTTAAATAAAAGTTGGTGTTCCATTTTTTTAAAGAATTGAGATCACTGATCACTAATGTGAAATTTTATTTATTTTCATCTTTAAAAATATGTTTCCAAAACAGATAGCAATAATTTGCTCAAAAATTTACCCGAACAAAATGTTCAAAGAAAAGCTCACAAAAATGTTCACGCAAAAAATTTTAGATCTTTTGCACGAGCTTTTATTTGAGCATGTTCGTCTGTGTAATTGCCCCTTAATACAACTGTTTCTTAGGTGAATCGTCGATGTGACCGATATACGCTACCTAGAGTTAAAATTTTTAATTTGTGCCCATCGTTTTATTAAGGCGCAATTACACAGACGAACATGCTCAAACTAAAGCTCGTGCAAAAGATTTAAAATTTTTTGCGCGAACATTTTTGTGAGCTTTTCTTTGAACATTTTGTTCGGGTAAATTTTTGAGCAAATTAGTGCTATCTGTTTTGGAAACATATTTTTAAAGATGAGAATAAATAACATTTCACATCAGTGATCAGTGATCTCAATTCTTTAAAAAAATGGAACACCAACTTTTATTTTAAATTTTTGTGAAAAAAAGCCGACGGCAAGCGAAACATTATTATTGGCTATCAGTTTTGTCACATGGATTAGGGTTACTTATAATATTTTTTTCTTAGGGTTTTTCCCGGATTTTTTTGCCCGGGGGTTTTTTTGGGACTTTCTTGCGAGTTTTTTTTATTTCCAAGGGTTTTTTTCCTAAATTCGAAAAACAACCCAGGAAAATTTTTCTTTTCCAAAAAATTTTTGAATTTTTCAAATATCGGCAAAAAACTCAAAAATTGCACTTTTAAGCGGTAATCCGCGCCTCACGACTATGAGGAGTGGTGGGGAGGGGATTTTTTTTAAAACATATTTTTGTAACTTTACTTTAACCTTAGCTTTGATTGTTTTTTTTAAATTCCTCACACCAGATTTACCTACTTAGTTTAAGGTCCCAAGGGTTGCTTAAAAAAGCAAAAGGTTTATGAAAATGCTGAAGATAGATATTTACTGTCAATTTAATGTAATAATCAAGGTCGATTACTGACACTGAACAAACAATATGCAAAGGGAAAACATTCCGATTCAAAAGTCTAGTCTATTACTGCTAAATTATATTTTTTAGACAAGGGTCGGAATCGTAGGGTTGTAAAAGTGGGTAATAAACGGGTATTATTTAAATCGAACGTGCTTTTGTTCATATATTTGAGATTTAATAAAATGTAAATAGGTTTTTTCATTTGACTTAATTATTATTGTAAAAGACTAAACTAGGAAGTAACAGAAAGAGATATGAGTGGTAAGGCGTTTATAACTAACGTATCAAAAAGACAATAAATACCATAAGTACAAAAAATACTCTCACCACAACTACGACGTGTAAATATAAACAATTCTTTATCTGGTATTGTAAGTTCAATTTTTTGTGAAGTAAATCCAACCCAACTCGACCCAAACTACTCTACGTTTCTCTGCTATATGGATGGACATTTTTAGTTTTAGTTTGCGCCCGTCGCTTTTATTATTATGATATGAGAATGCTAAAATTTATTTTCTACTTTTTAGTGCACTTTATATTTTATAAAAGCTTCTTTTTATTTAAAATAATTTTTTAATTTTTAGACTATCATAAATCCATTCTTTCGATAATTCTCTTCCCTAAAAACCCCTGTATGCCAATTTTGATTGAAATCGAAAAAAATAAATCTTTTTCTTCCTCCACTTTCCTCATTAGCGGGAGGGGGTGCCTAATAATACCATATTATTGTATTGTCGCCGCAACTATAAATACACAGCGAAAACTGAAATTGAATACCAAATTTGAGTTGCAAGATTTGAGCCGAACATACAAACATACATAAATAAAAGCTTGTAAAAATCGCCAAAAATTTCAATATTTAAAAAATCGGAAACGCAAGTTCTACGCGTCAATAAAATAAAACGAATTTCTTTGTTTTGCGTCGGAGAGCCCTTTATTTATGGAAAGATTTGTTCTAAAACTTTCATAAAAAAACTGCGTTGACCCTTGTTTGTTGTCATGTAATTTTGTGTGTCAATGTTCATTTGACCAAAACCCCCTCTCACTAGTCTACGGTTTTTACCTTCTCCTAACCCAGCATCAGCAACAAATAAGTGCCAATTATGGTATACTGGCATATCCCTTATAAAAATCAAATCAATCGAAGTTGCTTATGAGGTAAAACGTGAATTTCGACATCATATCGTTTTTCCGTCGGAAAGCACTTAATTAAAATACCTTGTTTTAAAACTTAGTCTTTCTATTTTCAGTTAAGTTCAATGAATTCCCATAAAACTATAAAATTTAAATTTGTAAAGAAATTTTTATACCCCCAATTCTTCAAATAAATTTTGCTCAACATTCTCTCCAAACTTTACGTGTGTTTTTTTGTACGAGATTTTGCTCGAACATTTCCTTGAACATTTTGCTCAAGAGGCTCGTGTAAATGTTTGTCGGCATTACAACATCAAAGGAAAGTTTGTCTGTGTAAATGCGCCTTTATGGTATAAAAAAGATAAAATATTATTTCCTACTTTTGAGAGCATTTAATAAAAGCTTGTACTTTAAAGGTTTTTTTAATATTTTTTTTTTATATTACCCCGTATTTAATGCCACAGATTTTTGTCACTTACGATCTTTTCATTTGGACATTCGAGCGGGTAATGCGGCTTTTGAATATCGTATTAGCATGTAATAACCACAGCTAGTCGAATGTTGGTTGTGTCAGCAAAATGCCGTTTGCAAAATGCGACCAGATGCATACTATTTTAAACAATAGTCATGTAATTCAGGTCGTTTCATTAGAAACTGACACACGCCATTTTTCAAAAATTATATGCAAATGAAACTTTGAAAATATGCAATGATCTTGGGTGCATGTGATTTTTTTGTAATTTAGTTGAGACCGGTAAACATATATGACCTGAAATAGAGAGGTACAAGTAAGTATTCCTTTGAAGGTAGAGCATATTATCTCTAATTTGAATTTAATCAAAAAACTGCCCCCATTTTCTTCGCCC
Organism: Oxystoma pomonae; assembly: GCA_963921995.1. Taxonomy (NCBI): domain Eukaryota; kingdom Metazoa; phylum Arthropoda; class Insecta; order Coleoptera; family Brentidae; genus Oxystoma; species Oxystoma pomonae. The sequence goes on from OY998173.1 coordinate 15,473,625, forward strand.
CTGAAAATAGGACAAAGTGGACCTCAAACGACGACTACTCATCAAAATTGATCGGACAGTTTTTGAGTTACAAGAGTTAGTTACAGACAAACACAGAGGAAAGTCTCAGCTGAAACGCAAATATATAGCATATAAGTATTTCACATATTTTAGGAAAAAAATTATTTGTGGTGATAGGAAAGGATTTCCAAATAGCCCGCGTTCTCAATACTTCAGTAGTTCTAATATTCTAGAGTTCCCAGGTTCAAATCCCAGTCGAGGAAAAACTTTTCTTGATTTATTCCCTTCGTTTGACACCCCAAAAACTTCGCAAAACCTAAAAAATACATAATAAAGGCACGGACCAAGGAAACCACGATTCAGATCATTTATATCAGAAGCCTTGAAAAAAAAGACAATAGAAAGTAGTGGAATTTCCTACTGAAAAATATATAGCTTTTTCGTGAAAATTTAACAAAACAAATAGCTGGTTCGTGACAAATATCGATATGCCGCCCTATATAAGCCAGAAGCTTCTAAAATTGTTTAAATATTTAAAACTAATATCAGTTAAAATGATCGTGAAAACTTTGGTGTTATTTGTTTTGACGTTTGCTATTTTGGTGGCCCGTGGTAAGTTTCAGCTCACTTTAATTTATGGTTAGTTTAATATCAAACCAGAAGCACATAAAAAAAATGATGCACTTAATTAGCGCTTTATTGAGCGCTATGTCAATTTTTTATGCAGTTCATCTAAAGCTAGCACAACATTGTTATTTACATAAATTTTTAATTTTTTTAATTATGCACTATGTTAAGTCTTATTCTTTTTTTAAAAAGGAGCACTAAATTTTTAAATGTGGCAATTAATAATCAGTTAATTGGAACTTTATTAAGCACTGTTAACTTTTAATATGCTAAGTTCATCCGAAGCTAGCAAAAGAAAGAAGCACTAAATTTTTAAATGAGACACTTAATTAGCACATAATTCAGGAACTTTCTAAACGGTTTTCAGAGGTGCAAGTAATTAGTATCATTTGTATAAAATGTGTAATTTTCAAGTTTATTTTTTGGGCCTTTTCTTAAAAACGTCATTTGCACAGCTAAAATTTCGCTAAGCTGGCAGCACACTTTTTAAACCAAACGAATCGACAGGGGCGTATTGAGAAAATCATGATTTTTAGAGGCCTAACGTCCAACTAATTATTTTTTTCTTAAGAACAATGTTTTACTGGCGTAGAGGGCAAGAGGTTCTAGATTCAAACCCCAGTAGAGGTAAATAAATATAAGAAATTACCCCAAAACATAAAAGATTGCACAAGTAAGAGGGCATTTAAACAGAATTTAAAAATGTTGTTGTCGGAAAAATCCTTTATTCTTTGATAATTTCTTGGAGAATTAATTTTTCTCTATTTTTTTTTTCAATGTGTTTTTCTTTTTGTCTGTGGTGTTACTTTGAATTTTTGTATATTTATTTATTTTTTTTGTCTTAGTTTTTGTTCTACACTCGTGTCATTTTTTTTTATAGCGGTCCTCATTACTGGCATATAGACGCTCTTTCTAAGTTATTTTTCTACTTGCTTTCTTAATATATTAAATATCATTTAGGTCATTTTTATCTTTTATAAATGTTATGTTTTTTATTTCAGTTATTTTTAGCAAATTTTTTTTTCAAATATTAAGTAGTCATGCCAGATAGGAACTTATTAGATATATTAGATTTAATTTATTTATTGTAATCAATTTAGGACAAAACTTTACTGTATTTACAGTTTTTATGGTTGAATAATTATATATATATATATATAAATATATATATATATAATATAATAAATATAATAAACAATTTTTCTTTAAATTTATATAGGGTGCTAAATAATTCCTTCAATTATTACTTCTTGCTATGTTAATATAAAAAACAACTAAATATATAATATTTCCATGAGCGATTTTTTTTTAAAAGAAAAAGTGATCTTTTATAATGACGTTTTCATATAGGAACTAGTTTCGCACCGGTCAGAACTAATTTGGTTTTTAGTGTTCAACATAACAGTTCCTGGAAAACTTCAACTTAAAATATCCCAAGGTTAGTTTAACCTTGGGTTAAAAATAGTATAAAAAACGATAGCTTGTGTGTTTGCTCTATCCTTAATCGTTTCGATGTTACGTCAAAGTTAAAAAATTTCAATTTTCACCTGTCAATATTTTCAAAACAGTTGAACATAGGTATAGGACATTATGCATAAAAAGTTTGAAAAGTTTTCATTGTATAGTTTCCAAAATATCCTCATAGGTTACTCAGCTTGGGACACCCGGTATACCACCGCAACCCAACCCTTCTTGGCATCGAACCCAATCTACTTTTTCAAAAATATTTTACAAAACTTAAGAGATCAAATTTTTTAAAGAAGGTTCGGTTTTGTTGTCAAAATTTTCGCCTGCGGCGCTATACCAATATTAAATATCGTTACAATTTTGTTTAATTTTGTAAGGAATTCTTTTGTCAACAACATTTGAAACGCGTAAAAAATAGCATTTTAGTATAATTTTATTTTAAAATTTGCCTAAGGCGCATTTAAGGGTTAATTTAGAAAAAAATCTGCAAATGAGATTAATGCTGCTTTTTTAAAAAAAAATTGTTTCGTATACACTAATTCAGCACCTATTAAATCTACCTAATTTTTAAAAATTTGCCATAGCTAGGTGGTTGATTTTTATATGGTAAAACCACCCCCCCCCCATTTATTCATTTTTAAAGTGTATTTTAAATATTCCTAAAAATTGCATACCTTATAAAGGAAACATCATTTTTTTACCATTCATAGATGACGAATCGCACCAGTGTTTTAGCGCAATATGTGATAACCGCGCAAAATCACCAACCACGCAAATAATTTATCGCGCAACACGTTTACCACAAAAATGCGCAAATTAAATTAACATTTAGTAAGCTTACCCACTAAAACAAATAAATATGACGCGAATCCCAACCACGTAATAAAGGGCGGGCCAAAAAATCTTTCACACTTTTGAATTTGCTATAACTTTTGACCGAATCGGTCGATTTGAAAATGTTTTGACTTTTTGAAAAGACAAGACATGAGACTTTTCCGATCCGGTCCAAAATTTGACATTTCCTACAAATCCAAGATGGCAGACCGGTTTAAATAACGGGAAATTTTCACCCCCCCTGCAAAAAAAATATATGCGGCATTGTGACAAAAGCCTTATGTATTCTCTCTATACCGAGGCATTACTTAATTAAATCGATTAAGAAATAAAAAAAATACGGGATTTTATATTAAGTGGAGTTGTTTGCTGTAACTTTAGATAGAAGTAAAGACTTAAGTTGTGGTTCAAAATTTAACAATTCTCAAAAATCCATGATGGCGGACATTCTTAAATAATGAGTAATTTTCACCCCCCCCCCCTCCTCTTCCCCGAAAAAAAAAAATATGTTTGGTACCTATACTGAACAAAATCTAAATTAATGCGACAAAAGTTCCCTCCCTGCTGCATATATGCAGGTATCACTAAATTAAATCGGTTAAGAAATTAAAAATTGATCATCAAGTATGGTGACATAAACTAAATGCCCCTTTGCTTAAAATTTGCTGTTTCTGCTTAGGCCCATTGAATGAACTGCTAACAGCCCCGATTTGAATCTGGTAGACAGCCATTATTGGCTTGGGAAAAAGAAGTGTACAGAAATGGCCGCAGCTAAGGTGACATTAACGAACTGTGTCAAGGCATCACAGAGGCCCATCGAAGTTTGCGTACTGTCTTAAGAACACATGGGGATCAGCTTAGAAAATCTGAGTAGCCCGATCTAGATTATTATACGTTAACTAATGGTTATTTTTATTTAAAAGTATAAGTGTGCAAAAAATTTGTACAAAATATAAGTGTTTGATGATTAATAACAAAGTAAACTCTAAAATTTTACTACAAGTCACAATTTTTATTGAAAACACTGGAAATGATGACACACAACTTGTTTACTTCTTAACTGATTTAAGCAAGTGATACCTCCATATACCTAGCAGAGATGGGAGGTAGAATGGCCTCGATTTTATTTTGTTACTTTTTTAGGGGAGTGAAATTACCCAATGGTTAAAGCGAGTTAAAGCTGTCCGCCATCTTGGATGTTCGAAAACTGTCAAAGCCGCAAGTTTTGTTCACCCAAAAATGTAAAAATGTTTAAAATCAAGTAATCCGATCAAAAGTTAAACCACTTATTTCAGAGGTTTATAGTTTTCTTATCTCTCAACCGATTTAATTAAGTAATGCCTTGGTATAGAAAGCATACATAAGGCTTTTGTCACAATGACTCAGATTTTCTCCAGTGCCGCACGTATTTTTTTTGCAGGGGGGGGGGGGTGAAAATTACCCAATATTCAAAACGGTCCGCCATCTTGGATTTTTGCGAAATGTCAAATCGTCGGATCGGAAAAGTCTCATGTCTTCTCTTTCAAAAAAGTTTAAAAAATTTGAAATCGAGCTATTCGATCAAAAGTTATAGCAAATATTAAAGTGTGCAAGAATTTTTGGCCCACCCTATATAATAAAATTTTATTTTTTTTTGTTTTAGTGGGTAAGGTTTAATATATATGTTTTTTTCATTAGCATGGTTCTCTATTTTGGCGGTGAACGTTATATGCTTTATTGGTTTGCGCGGTATTAGTCTTGTGCCGTTATTGACTTGAGCAGCGGTGGTAAAGCCTTGCGCGGTTTTGGCATGTGCAGTAATTCTTACGCAGAAAAGACCTCGATTCAGAAATAAAACTATCCCGACAAAGCAAGCCAGAATGTGACGCTTATGGAAGTCTGTGTGTGATGGCCTTAAACTAATAAAGGCCGATCCATACTACCCAACAAAAAAATTTTTATATTTTGGGCAAAAACGAGTGAAGAGTAGTGACTTGACAACTCTTGTTTGAGGGAGGCCCCCCGACCTCCCTGGTTATTTGCCGTAATTGAGTAGCAAACAAGTAAAAACTGAAACAAGTAAACAATACAAAAATTCCACTCCCACCGAATCCAGTAGCCCGTCGTCTATAAACTAAAACTATACGCATTTTTACAGAAACCAAAGCTTTCGGTGAAGAGAAAGGATTCGGAAAAGGAGGGGGAGAAGAAGTAGGATCAGAAGGAGAAGAAGTACTATCAGAAGGAGGAGAAGGAGGTGGAGGAAGTAATCTAAAGATCAGCCGGTGGCAGCCTCCCTGTCAACACAGCGACAGAAACAAAATTGACGCACTAGCCCGAAAAATTGACGATTTGGACCTATTAATAAGAGGACAAAATAATTCAAAAGGCCCCAATCTGACACAAATTTTCGAGATGCTGGACTTGAAAAATAAACTTGAAACGATAGAAAAACAAACGCAAGAGTTATTAAATAGACAACAAAATGGATTAAAACCAGACACTTTTAACGAATTTAAACAAAATTTAGAACAAACAATTAAAGATCTGAGACACAACGTCGAAAAATTAATCGTGGAGTCCAAAAATGAAAATCAAAAACGACAAGAAAAGATAGATGAGGTCTTTAAAAAGATGGATAATATTGAGAAAAAGGTAAACTATTTCCTCGACTATTTCTTAACGAGTTTAAAGGGTGTTCCAATTAAAGGGATGAAAACTTTAAAAAAAAACACAAAACACCTCGATTTCGTTTCGCAGGAAAGACATATTTTAGCTATATTGGAATTTTTTTAGGGGTAAACTTCACCTCCAAAATTTAAATAGGAAAAGTGGCTTAAACCTTTTCTTTAAAGGTCTCTCATACAGACCGCTTCAAGCTACTGCGAACATAGGGGGAATCAAGTCCAATTTACTCTCCGTGCCGTGGTGGATTCGAAGCACGCTGCAGTGTTATCTTTTGGAAATTCATTTTGTTTTTATTATTTTGTTTTATTTCTGCCTTGCTCGAGAAACAGATGGGTAAGTTCTTAATTGAAATAATACATTTTTAAAACTTAAAATGGATGTCTACGAAGTTGCCGAAAAAGTGCAGATGGTCAAATGGTCAAATCGTCATAACCCAACACACGTTTGATATTGGTCGAGGGAAAATTTGCATTTGTATTTTGACGTAAGAACACAGTATCCCCAAAAACTAAATGTTTGGGGGGGGGTATTGTAAGGGAACACGTAATTGGGCCATTTTTTATTAACGGCAATTGCAATTTGAATGGTCCTAGATACTTGGATCTACTGCAGCAGCACATTATTCCAACTGCTAGGCAGTTGTTAGGTGTAAGATTTGGTGAAACATGGTTTCAACAAGATGGTTGTTCCGCTCACAATGTTGGCCTTGTTAGGGAATATCTTGATAATGTATTTCCTAATCGGGTTATAAGTACACTGGGAACTATTTTATGGCCAGCTCGATCTCCCGATCTTGCTCCTAATGACTTCTATCTGTTTTTGAAGAAGCTTTTCAAATTATCACCCCTAACATGCTTGGAAACGTTGGAAGGGGTTTTTATAGTAGGCTCGGATATTGTCTAGCCGAGCAAGGAGGACTTTTCGAACATTTGCTTTAATTTTTTTTTTGACTGGGAGAATCTTTTTGGTTTTTAGAATGTATTATTTTATTTTGAGAACTTGCTTTTATTTTGTTTCTCCTTATTATTTTCATTGTAACACGTCGTCACTGATAAATCTGAGCAGTTGACAATAAAACGCTCTTATTTATCAGTGACAAAAAATAAGAAAATTACGTTATAAAAATTTGCGTATTTATTGACCAAATTCCGGTTTCTTTGACTACGCTCCACACAGCACCGTGGTTAGAGGCGTACTAAATACAAGGCGAACGGCGGCGAACGGCAGCGAATGGCGATCGGAAGCCTGAGTGTTGGTTGCTTCACTGATAGGCGTGCGGTGTCTCTGCATGTACGTACACTGGCAAATTAGACTTCTTTCGCCCTATGTTCGCAGTAGCTTGAAGCGGTCTGTATACCTTTACAAACATGTTAACAGTTTAAAAATCTAGCGATTATATTTTCACATATTTACTTTCAAAGACGCACGCACCAATACAAAAAACTCATTTTTCATTTTTTTTTAGAAATCTTTTGACACGTCGAATTTGTTTTTGTCAATAGTACGTTTTTTATCATTGCATTTTTACTTCTAACATACACTACTAAAAGTGGTGAAATTTTCCCATACAATTTGAACCTATTTTAAACGTGATTATCTCGAATGCTTACCACTAGATTTTTAAAATTTTAATATGTTTGCATAAAGGCTTTTAAAATAAGGTAAGAGTTATTAAATTTAAATTTTGAGGGTAAAGCTTCCGCCGCGTAAAGGGCGAGCATTCTACAAGAATTTCAATATAGCCAAAATTTGTCTCCCTTCCAAACAAAATCAACGTGTGGAAAAAATCCAGGTGCATCCTTTTAAATCGATTTTAACAAGATAAGACAAAAAATTCTAAAAAACATGGAAGTTTTTGAAATTATAAATTCCAGATTGTCAATAATACTGAAAAAAAGTCAAAGACGAGGAGGAACAAATCACATGGGCGTTGGGATTCGGTGAAATGCTTTGAAACTTAATTATGTTGTAGATGAGGTCCTCCTGTGCAATGTTTACATTAGACATAAGTACTCTATAAGGTTTTGAGTTTAGTTTTTTGTTTCTGAAATTATGTTTTAAACGGCACATAAATATATTTCAAAACAATCTTTATTAATTGCAAAAGAGTAATTATCATTCTAGTTACAGAAGACGGCTGGTCTATAAGGAGAACGACCACTCATTTTGGGGTTGATAAAATGACGATAATAAAATGAAAAAAACGATGGATTCAAAGTAACACAACGGAATGGAAACAACTAATTATTAAATATTACACTAACACTCGTGGCATATCGGACAAAGCGTTTTTGTTTCTCACTTCATTACGACCAGGCCTCCAATGTCTAATGGAGAATCCAGACACCTACAGACCTGTTTCATCCTTATTAGGAATCTTCAGGGAGTCATAGGATTGTACCTGGCAGTTAAAGCTACACAGGCACCATGCACACCTCTCGAATTTAAAACAAAAAGTTTTTAATCCGCGGAGGCGTAGTACCTGTGCGCGCCACCTGTCGAATAAACCGAGAAACAAAAACATCAAAATTGAAAAGTGCAGGTTATAAAGAAGAAACCTGTAAAAGTATAAGGTCACTGTAACATGACTCTTAAAAAGAGGTAAAGTTCGCAGCATCACCCTGACTCCCTGATTCTGCATTAGACATTGGAGGCCTGGTAGTAATGAAGTGAAGAACAAAAACTCTTTGTCCGATATGCCATGAGTGTTACTTTAATTTATATTTGCGGACGCGAGATTCACTTTGTTGTTTTAATAAATATTACTTAAAACAACAACAAAAATTAGTATTTATGTATTAGTTAGTAACACTCTGCAAACGCCTGGACATTGAAAAACTTAAATTTTAAAAAAATTCGCGATCTTCTGAGAGCACCTCCAATGCGCGATGAATTGCATCGCTTAACTCTTCAGCATTTTGGGGTCTCCAGTTTCTCTCATAAATAATTTTCACAAGTCGGCTCCATATATTTTCTATTGGGTTGATATCAGGGCTGTTGGATGGTCAAAGAACAGTTTCAACATTATTGTTTTCAAACCACTGGCGAACAACATTAGCCGTGTGCACGGGACAGTTGTCCTGCTGGTAAAAGAAGTCGTTGTTTTCGTAAAATATCTGCACAGATGGCAACATAACATCCTCAAGTATCTCAACATATCTTTGATGTTTTATTTTTTACTTTCTTTTCGGTTGAAGTAACTGATTTGGAGGTTTTTTAACTTCTTCTTTATATCTTTGACTGTTGAATCTTCCTTCGATTTGCCAAAACATACCCAAACCTCTAGCGCTAAACCAGCCCCACATATTCTGCTTTAAGGCCACAAAAACGGCATACATTTGACAACACTGCTTTGCTTTTTTGAAAGATTAACAATAGGTAGTATCACTAATGCCATTTAGTGAGATCGTGTAATGTTCAGAACACGGTACGAACACCATATGTAAGGAAAAGTATAACTTATTAGGAAAGTAACCATTTACTAATGCTTCTATAAAAGATTTTGATGCTCGGCTTCGTGCTTCATGGATTGCAAAGTCTCAAAATTAAAAATAATCAAAAGAAAAATCATTAAAAAAAAGTGGCCGGTGCCTATACGGTGCCTACTAAATTACGTGACCTTGGCGTTTCAGAATTTAGGCAGAATCTCGCTTATAAAGAAAAAACCATAACTTTTTTGTTATCAGATAATAGGATTTATAAAAATCTACAACAGTATCCAAAGAATTTTTCAAAATTTGGTATATTTTTTGCAAAAAATAAAAATTGTTGTTACAAATTTCTGTATTATCGAAGAGGCTAAAGAAAAAGCCAGGTAAGATTTTTGACTATTGTTAGCCGTGTTTATTTTATTTCGGGAAAAAACTGTCTGGATGAGGTTGTGAGGAATTCAAAAATAAACATTCCTGCCAAATTTCAACAGATTCCGTTTTCTCGTTTCCGATATTCTGCCCGGTAAAGATTGGCCCAAAAACAGCAAAGCGGTGTTGTCAAATCTATGCCGTTTTTGTGGACAACCCAACTCAACCCACCCCCCTCGGTGCGTCACATGTTACTTCTGCCCCCTCCTTCTAAGTTAAGTACTAAACGCAAATTTGATATTTCTGATTTTAGGTAGATGCTGCGCTCAGTAAATTGAACAACAAACCTTAGAAGATTGTGCATCACAAATATTTTTTAACTACACAAAAACTTTTTTCTTTATACTAGGTATGTTTTTTTATTAAGCAATAAATCCTTTACTGATACGCTATTACAAAAAATAAAAATAAATATATCGAGCTGCAGAAAGTAGGTGTACAAATCCTTGACAATAATTTAACAATACTTGACAATATTGGACATTTACTTGACAGTACTGGACAATACAGGAGACAATACTTAACAATACCTGACAATAGTCGAGACAATACTTTCAAAAAAATGAAAATTTGAACCAAAAGTCGGAAACCGATTCAACCGAAGGAAATTAATAGCGTATACTATTACGACAGTTCTTGTTTTACCTCGGTTTTTCTCAAAAATCAAAATATTGGAGTGCTGCCCTGACTAACGCTATAAAGCCGAATATGACCAATCCGGACCGATCTAGGTTCCTGAAATTATTTGTTATGGTCGAGGTTAGTTGAGTTGACATCCCAAGCCCAGAGGTACCTTCTATCTTTGTTTACAATGGCCTTGCTTTGTAAACAGAGGGGGAGAGAGAGAGCGCTTGGGGTGTCAACTCATAGGCATTTGTTTACCATGTATAGCGCGCGCAACCGAATCGCCGCCGAACATAGTCGAGTTTTCCGACAATATTTTGTTATTATGGTTGATTTTTTTTGTTTACCGAATTGACCGCGCAGCTAATGTGATTTATATGTAATGTAAGATATTTTTAGATTATTTTTTTTATTAATAGAGGTTGATTTGAAACAAACACAATTAGCCCATTTCTCTCTAGTAGATATTAGGGGCACTCTATACATTTGACAGTTGTTGTTTTACCAGAGGTGGGCAACTCATATTGCCCTCTCTTTCTAGTTTTTTTTCATATTTGCATGTAAAACGGATTTTATGAAATGGACTGATGTTTTGTTGTCTCTTTTTATAATTTCCCCAGACAGTTTTTGAAAGATTGATTTTTTTTGGTCAGTAAAACATATCAAGCTTTGACAAAAAAAACAAAAACAAACAGTGAATACACACACAATAATAATAGGTGTCCTTTTTTGCTAAATGCATATGTTTGTACCTACTGCTTATAGCTCACTTACCTCGCAAATTCGGCTAATTTTATTAATTTTCCAGTTGGTAAATACATGTTTTCTTTTCACTTTTCCTTAGTTTCTTTCTCCGTGGGACAAAGGAAGAATACAAATTCGTCGAGGCACGTATTTTTACAGTTTTTGATACAGCAAAATTCCATTTTTAAACCTGACGTTTCCTAATCAAAAATTTGACAGTGACAAAGTTACTTATTGTCAGGCGTTACCAACTATCATTGCCAACACACAATTTCAAACATTTCCTTAACAACTGTCAAATCCAGTTGCTCACCTCTGGTAAAACAATATCTGTCAAATATCGTATACAGGGCCTCTAGTAGATACATGGACTGTTAAACAAATACTCCTTTGCCTCATCACGTAGATAGTTAAATACAAACAGCACAATTCAAAAATGTCGAGGTATTAGCCACAGGAGTAGTTGTTTAAAAGTTGTCTCTAGTTACTAGAGAGAAATGGGCGAATTCCGGTTTCTTAGATCCTACCGTTTTTTATCATTAGCGATGTTATGATCATAGATCAAGGAGCAGATAATCTTCATTCTTATCTGTCTTAATTTTATTGATTGCAATTTTTCAAAAGTTATAACAAAATATTCATGACAATAACTTAAAAAACTTTTACTATACTAGAGACAATACTGAACAATACTAGACAATACTGGACAATATTGAACAATACTGGACAATACTCTACAATACTAGACAATACTGGACAATGCTTAACAATCCTGGACAATAGTTGATAATATTTCAGTTCTTGACAGTAGGTTTACAAATTTTTGGCCAGCTGTTGACCCCTCGGTATATATTAAAAAAACACTGCATAATTCCCGTCAATTTTAAATTGGCGCATTTTCTAATGACTTGGAAATTTGCGTGCATATTTTTAAACACAATGTTGTCGCCGATTGACATTGCTTCGGTGCTAAAATTAGGCCTTATTTTTAAAGCGCTGCGTGACATTTACAAAAACAAACATTGCGTTACTTTGTGTGTGATTTATTAGTTTAAAAAGATGTAATTGAAGACGTGTCAAATTTCAGAGATTTTTTTTAAGAAAAAAAAAACTTAAACACACAACGAAACAAAATAGTTTGGGAATTACGACTTACATAATAAAACTCTCGTTTTTCTCAATAAGGGACAATTTGACCATTGTTCTTACCTGAAAAAGAAAGAAAAACCAAAAATTAATGTTAATATTTCAATAATAAAAACAGTATAGTGGAAAAATCCGTGTTAAATTTCATATACAAGGTGTCCCGAAAGTTCGAGTCCACCCTACTATCTCTAAAACCAAAAGAGGCAGAGAGGTAAAATTTCACATAACCAGATGATTTACAAAAAAAATCCTTTTTGGATGCTAATCATCGCACCCGTAATTGGTAAGTAAGTGGTAATTCGTATAAATGGATCTTTTCCTTCTGTTTCCAAAAACACCTAATATGTTACCTTTTTCTTTAACGGTTTTTAAATCAAATGGGAAAATCATCTTCATGATTCAGACCAATAAGTTAAACAAGAAAACAGATAAAAAACAAAAGATCAAGAGATCTTGGGTGGAAATAACGAAAATTCAAACTTGGATGAGCATCCCACAAGGAACACACAAAAGACTAAAGCGAAAAGAGAAATGATTAAACGATGTTTCGCCCTGGGTAACCAGCGTCGGCTCATCAGTGGTTTCACTGGTCACCCTCTAGCATACATCACTGATGAGCCCACGCTGGTTACCCAGGGCGAAACATCGTTTAATCATTTCTCTTTTCGCTTTCGTCTTTTGTGTGTTCCTTGTGGAATGCTCATCCAAGTTTGAATTTTCGTTATTTCCACCCAAGATCCCTTGATCTTTTGTTTTTTAGTTTCTTTTCGGTTTAAGTAACTGATTTGGAGGTTTTTTAACTTCTTTTTTTGTTTTAATTGCCTTAGGAGCATAATCCTACTGGAAATATTAACACGCCAGGACGAATCCGTATCAGGTAACTTCGATAAGTACCAGTGCGGAACGATGCCTATTTGTGAGTGATTCAAAGTTGGAAATCAAAGTGTATGATGGTGTTTAATGATGTATGTTAGAGAGTGAACAGTGAAACCACTGATGAGCCCACGCTGGTTACCCAGGGCGAAACATCGTTTAATCATTTCTCTTTTCATGTATGTTAGAGAGTGAACAGTGAAACCACTGATGAGCCCACGCTGGTTACCCAGGGCGAAACATCGTTTAATCATTTCTCTTTTCACTTTGGTCTTTTGTGTGTTCATTGTGGGATGCTCATCCAAGTTTGAATGTTTCTAATTTCCAGCCAAGATCTCTTGATCTTTTGTTTTTTAGTTTCTTTTCGGTTGAAGTAACTGATTTGGAGGTTCTTTAACTTTTTTTTGTTTTAGTTGCCTTCTGGAAATATTAACGCGCCAGGACGAATCCGTATCAGGTAATTTGGATAAGTACCAGTGCTGAACGATGCCTATTTGTGAGTGATTCAAAGTTGGAAATCAAAGTGTATGATGGTGTTTAATGATGTATGGTAGAGAGTGAACAGTGAAACCACTGATGAGCCCACGCTGGTTACCCAGGGCGAAACATCGTTTAATCATTTCTCTTTTCACTTTGGTCTTTTGTGTATTCATTGTGGGATGCTCATCCAAGTTTGAATGTTCCTAATTTCCACCCAAGATCCCTTGATCTTTTGTTTTTTAGTTTCTTTTCGGTTTAAGTAACTGATTTGGAGGTTTTTTAACTTCTTTTTTTGTTTTAATTGCCTTAGGAGCATAATCCTACTGGAAATATTAACGCGCCAGGATGAATCCGTATCAGGTAATTTGGATAAGTACCAGTGCTGAACGATGCCTATTTGTGAGTGATTCAAAGTTGGAAATCAAAGTGTATGATGGTGCTTAATGATGTATGATAGAGAGTGATCAGTGAAACCACTGATGAGCCCACGCTGGTTACCCAGGGCGAAACATAGTTCAATCATTCCTTTTTTCGCTTTGGTCTTTTGTGTGTTCCTTGTGGGATACTCATCCAAGTTTGAATTTTCGTTATTTCCACCCAAGATCTCTTGATCTTTTGTTTTTTAGTTTCTTTTCCGTTGAAGTAACTGATTTGGAGGTTTTTTAACTTCTTTTTAAGAAAACAGATGATTGATGATGGCGATTCTTTGTCTAAACCATTGCTCTTATCAAAGATGTACATTTCATACACATCTTTGTTGTTATTTAAAAGTTTTTTTGTTGTTATTTAAAAGTTTTTTTGTTGTTATTTAAAAGTTTTTCTCATTTTATGTAAACATCATTAGAGAAAAAGATAACATATTAGGTATTTTTGGAAACAGAATGAAAAGTTCTATTCAAAATTTAGAAAATATACAGGGTATATCATTTAAAAAAAGTATAGCATCCAAAAAGATACTTTCTTGTAAACCATCTAATTTTGTGAAATTTTTCTTCTCTGTCTCTTTTGAATTTGGAGATATTAGAGTCAACTCAGATTTTTAGAACACCCTATACATACATATACAGTAAATCCCAAAAGCTTGCACATATTCTGCACAATTTTGTACACCGTAAATTAAATTTTGCACACCTTCCTAAGAGTAACTGTGGCCATTTTTTATGAGACAGGCTAACTTGATGAATTTTGTAATCATTTGAAAGGTCCAATTTTGCACACCTATTTTGAAATTTTGCACACCCCATGGGAACCCGCAATAGGGTTCTCGAGTAACGAGGCTGCCCCAACCCAGATTATATTTTTGAAAATTTTGTCTCTTTCGAATCATACCAAAATTTTCAAAAAACCTTATATGGGGGCTACCATCAAGTTAGCCCCCCCCCCATAGAAAAATGACCACAGTTACTCGTAGGAAGGCGTGCAAAATATGTGCAAAATTATGACATAAAATTTTTTCAGAAACCGTATCTGGGGTGGGGGGGGCGGCAAAGTTGACTGTGGTAAATTTGTGTGAAAGAGATCTCGGAAAATCGAAATTAACTACCCGATATTAATACCATGATACTTATTTTCCACACAAACAAATTTAAACTTGAATATCTTAAAATAGATAGAAGATAGGCACAAATTGTTTGACATTTTTGAAAAGCCTATTTTTTAAGGATTCAGAAAATGAGGTAATATACTGGGTATCCAATTAAAAAAAAAAGATAAGTTTGCGTCATATTTTGTTTTTGGGACACCCTGTATAAAAAAAAGTTTTTTTTTAACCCATAGTTCTCCCAAAAAATCCATTATTCCAGACTTTTGGGACAAACTGTATAATTTTTGTGTGTCTGTTTGCTCCCGCATCCTATTTCGATGGTAGTTTTACTACTGCATTCCTTGGATTCTTCTAACATCAAATCGGTTTACGCAAACAAAAGTTATGTGACCATGTAAAGCAAAACGTTTTAATAAAAAGGAAAAAACCGCAAGCAAAGTTGCGGTCAGCTCGTTCTATACAAGCAGAAACGATTTTTTTTTTGGTTAAAACCGAACCACATTAAAATGCATTTTAAGAGGTGATTAAATTTATCAAAGGCAGCGACTTATCGCCAATTTAATGAATAGGTAGTTCCAGACCACAAAACGACAATAAAGAACTGATATACCGCCTATATCCTAATTTGCGACCTAATGTCAGGTACACTCCCCAGCAAAAATAATGTATTGACCGTTCGCTAGAGAGCTCAGGGACCTAAATTGTTTTTTTCGGTTAACTCTGACAGCAAAGAAGGATGGGGTGTTGTATGTTAAATTCCTTTGAGCAAATGAGCACTTTATTTTTGCTGGCGACTGTACCCATTCATTGATACTTATGGGCACGGATGTAAAAAAGAAAGGGATTGATAATACCCTTGTGGGAAAATCACTGCCGTGTGTCTTCCGCCATTTTCGCCGCCATGTTGTGGAGATTTAGGTTGGCGACATTGGTTCCTTAACTTTAAATAGTAGTGTGTGAACACTGACTATCAACAGTGTCAAAAAATGACGTTTCTAGAAAGGTTATTTTTGTTGTTGTTTTTTAATACAAAAACAAAAAAGTGAAGAACCAAGTAATAAAAACCATTTAAAAGACAGACAAATGCTTGAACGGCCACGCCATGACAATCTCTATTATTTGATCTGGGGAATGTGCAAGTTTTGAACAAATAAGTTACAACATGGAAACATTACCCACAATTTATAAACTCAAAGGGTACTCATTGCTGCTGGCGCTCCCGCTCAAAATAAACCTTCACGAAGTTGATCTCTGAATCTGAAACACAAACTAAAACGTCTAGGGACAGATATGCGCCAACAGTTTATAAATCCGAGGTTGTTATAGGCCTAGAAGACAAGAAAAATAAATGAATAGAGGGAGATACGGCATTTGATAATAGCATATATGGATCAGCTGAAAATCAGAGCGATGGCAAGCGATCACAAAAAAGTACCTCTTTGGCACATCGACTGTTACAAAATTAGAACAATAGTTCATGAGTTTTAAAAAGAACATTAAAAAAATTAGTTTAAATATGTATTTTATCAGTATTTTTTTTTCTTTTTCTTGTTGTCATTTCCATGTTGTTGTAACTTTCTATATGTAGTTTTAAGTAAGTAGTTTAAGATTTCATTGTCAATTTTTGTGATATTGTAGCCAGTATTTTTTTGAGATTTTAAGACCAGTAATTATAAGATGTTTTACCAGTTTACTAGAAATAAAGAAAAATCAATATTTATTTTTTAATCTTTATTAACAAAACCTTAATGTTAACAATCTAAATGATATTTTAAAGATATTCTTAGGTTAAATTTACCTTAATGTTAATTTTTAACACTAAATTTTGACGCTTATTTATTCAATTGTGAAATGTTTTTGTTAACAACTTTTGTAAAAAAGTTATTACTAAGATATCCTTAAGTTTTCGTAAGTTTTCAGCATTTGACATTTTTTTTTAGATTCGTTTTTTAAGGATGATGCACTTTCCTTATGGAAACTGGCTTTCTGTGTGATTTTGCTTATCTTGATGAAAATCTATCATTGCCCCATAGCAACAAATAACAAAAATGGCTAAAAACGTTACAAAACTTTTTGTTTTGAAGCTTGTTTGTTAAATACTAAGTGGCAACATAACAATTAAAATTTGCCTTTTCTTAAAAAAAGTCATTTCTTGGTCATATGAATTTAATATTTTTTATGTTTGTGATGCCAGTGCGACGCAACCTATATTTTTCTGCTACTTATTCTCAGACTACAATTTGGTTCGTAAATATTATTTACATTTTCACAAAAAGTACAAAAAACTGATTTTAGGGAAAAGCCAGAATACCAAAATGTTTAACTTTAAACGCAGTATCTCAAAAACCACATACCAGATCACTGTGGAGCAATGATAGATTTTTTATCAGGACAATGAAACCTACAACATATGCAGTTTTGAGAAAAATCCCACATCCTTTATAAAAGATAGAGCTACAAAAAAAATGTTGAATACTGAAAACTTACCAAAACTCAAGGATATCTTAGTAATAACTTGTTAACCTAAGGAAGGTATGGTCGACACAGTTGTTAGTTAATAGGTTTTTCCGCCAAGGTCTTCAAATATTGTAAAACTTCATGGTCGACTCCATGTGCCAAAGATGTACTTTTTTTGTGATCGCTAAATGTTGCTCGACTTGCCATGACTCTGGCTTTCAGCTGAGCCATATATGCTATTATCAAAGTCAGTATCTCCCTCTATTAATTTATTTTTATTACTGTATCACGTTGGTGCATCTGTTCTTAGCTATTTTAGTCCCTGTGCAGATTCAGATCAACTTAATCAAGGTGTATCTTCAGCGGGAGCGCCAGCAGCAATGGTTGAACCGAGCGTTTATTACAATTTATAACGTGTGGCTTAACAGTACCCTTTGAGTTTATAAATTGGGGGGCAATGTTTCCATATTGTGATTTATTTGTTCGAAACCTACACATACTTCAGACCAAATGAGGGAGATAAATGCCGTGACCATTGGAGCATTTGTTTATGACTTTTTCTTTACTTTTTTGTTTTTGTATTAAAAAACAACAACAAAAATAGCCTTTCAAAAAAATGTCAAATTCAATCATATTTTGACACTGTTGACAGCCAGTGTTCCCACCCTACTATTTAAAATTAAGGAAACCAATGTCGCCCACCCAAATCTCCACAACTTGGCGGCGAAAATGGCGGAAGACACGCGGCAGTGATTTTCATGAAAATTTCCCATAGGTATTAGCAATCCAAGGTTTCTACATCCGTGCTTATGGGTTAAAACCTGCAATCAAGTAGGATTTAGACAGCTCAAATTATGATGTCGTATATTTATTAAACCCCCACTCCGGATTTTGACGCTTCAGTAGTTTTTAAGATATTAGTTGTTCTGCTAACTTTAAAGAAGATCGGAAAACAAATGTCCAAAAAATGGAGTTTTTTTTAAAGCCTCGGAGTGATTCAAGAGTCCGTTGAAGTAGAGTTTAATGATGCAATGGTTATAGAAGTTCTAATAATTTCCTAACCTATTTAAAACGGTTTTGATAAATTAAAAATTCTCACGGTGTTTTTTTTAAAGCTCCACACATAACTTTTTAAATGAAAACCAGACCAATTTAGGTCATCCAAAGTGGATTTTAGAACAATCTAAATTAGCTCTCCGAACAGCCAAAACTTTGTTCTCAAACAAAAAGTCTAAAACAGATTTGTGGTTGCAGGCAGTAAACAAGGGAAATAGACTAAAAAATATACTGAGCGAAAATCTTTATTCGCCAAAAAAAAATATTTAAAAAAGTGAATCTCGCGTACGCATTAAAAAAAAACAGTTTTAGCATATCAAACCTCGATACCTACACATCTGTTTCATCCTTATTAGGAATCATCAGTGAGTCTGAATTCTACATTAGGGGAAAAAAGCTAGTTCGTTAGGTCACGACTGTTAGTTTTTTCTCTTTTTCTTTGTTTGTTATAAATAACATATGGCCTAATAAGCACTTTGATTTTTTTTTAAATCCACCAAATAACATACTGAAACAATCGACAACGCAGGTGTTAATGGTGTTCCGTCATAAAATGGTGTGTAGCGCACACCCACGGTCAGAGACCCACCACAAACTTTTCTGATAATCATAAAACTTTCTACAGAATAACGCTTAAACACAGAAGGCGGCTTAAACCGTTAAATAAATAAAGGAAGACCTACACACGCCTATAAATCGTAAAATAGAACTAGCCAATATTGTCCATGCTATGTTAGCTTAACTAAGTAATTAATATAAGTTAAAACTAGGGTCTACGATAATATCATTTTCTATAGAAACTGCAATTCGTTAAACCAATTCTTTATCCGAACCCTACTTTTCCAAAACCTTTGTTTGTCAGATCTATTCAAAATCAAACTTGTAATTTGTAAAACCCATTTTTAATAAAACCCGGAATTTGTCAAACCAATATTTTTTTAAATCGGAATTCGTAAGACCCGTTGTTTATCAGAAATTTAGCAGAAAATTGATTGCGCATTCGCCAATACTACATGAACGGTAGGCATACCGGCAGGTGGCGCGGCGTTTCGATTCATTTGTCGCTGCTACGCGCGCATACTTGTACAGGTAGCGTTCAATAGATTGTGTATAGATGTCACTTGCATTCCAGTTGAGAACAAATTTCTGATAAACAACGGGTCTTACGAATTCCGGTTTTAAAAAATAATGGTTTGAAAAATTCCAGGTTTGATTAAAAATGGGTTTTACAAATTACGAGTGATTTTGAATAGATCGGACAAACAACGGTTTTGGAAAAAAACGGGTTTTATAAATTCCCAGTTTGATATTGAATGAGTTTAATGAACAATGGTTCGATTAAAAACGGGTCTTATAAATTGTGAATTTGTTATTGAGTGGATTTGAAGAAATAAGGTTCGGATAAAAAATTGGTTTAACAAATTGCAGTTTCTATGGTGAATTGTTCTTACGATGAAAATTTTTATTAAATACGGTCTGGCAAATTCCTGGTTTGACAAACCATAGGCGTTCGAGTCTACAGGCATTTAACAGGGAATTAGAGACAGCTAAGGCCGCTGTACCTGGGTGCTGTTAGGGTGCGATCAATCGATTGAGGGAATTGAAGTGGTTTCAACCAATAAAGCATTGGCGAGAGGACCGAACAGTTGGCAGCTTTTACAGGGCTGAAGCAAACAACTATTTTGAAGAGAAGAAGTTCTCTTGCCCATAACCAGGGACTTGTAGGAAAGCTCTCTTGTAAAACAGCAATCGGGTGCGCATACAAAATACCGGCTTAAAACACAGCGGACTAAGATTTTTTTAAGCTATTTTACTTGAAAAATGCAAGATTCCTTTAAAGTTGGTCCCTGTACGAGTGAGACTAAGTAATAATATACCAAAATGGCTGTCCTTTCAGGTTTTTCTGATGCATCCAAACAAGATTATGTTCACATATTATCCGCGGCCATTGATAAGTAGAGAAAACACAGAGGAATGAGAGATGCACGAGTAGTAGAAAATGCCCTTTGCATCTAAAAACTTACATTTGACTTTTTTTAATAAGCTATTTTAAAAAATATAAATATTACTGAACTGAATTAACTCACATAATATACTGTCTCATATCACAAAATCTTTTCGTCTTTTTAAAAGGCTTTTATGACCCTTGTCAGGATGCTTAGGGCGAATCTAAACAGACGGAGAAAATGAAATGGAAAATCAAAGTTGGAAACATTAAGGAATAAAAGAGGGGGAGGATTTCTTACCTAAAAATAATGTTTGCTTTATAATTCCAAGACAAAATAAAATAGAGAAAAGTCAAAATTTGACTTAAATTAAACTCGATTTATCAGTTTGAGTACGTCGAGTTTTAAGAAAACTTTTTTCACTTTTCTTTTATGTAAGACTGATTTTATCATTATGTTTTTCTTTTTAATAAAGGGCAGCATAGACATTCGAGTAAGGTAGGTATGACAAATATTTTCTCTATTTTTTTTTGTAACCAATCTCGTGCCGCGGATTTTTAAAGAATTTCTTTTCGGACCATTTTCATGAGGCGGATGAATGAAATGGCTTCCCGGGCCGCTGCGCTGGGCCGGTATTCTTTAGTTGCCAGGGTATTCCGTCTGTAGGATCAGGTAGTTTAAGTGTTGGCGCTATACGGCCAATAAAAAGGTATTCTTTTGATCTTCGCAGTCCGCAAAAGTACCGAAAAAATTGCTCAAGCAATAAACCATTATTTTGGGTAACTGTGAAGAAAATTAAAATTCACTTGCGCGAGATCAAAGACAAACTCAGGGCTGCCAACAGCGACAAGTAAAATAATAGGGACTTTAGTACCGAAACATTATAAACTAGAGACTTTTTGGGAATTTTATTTAAAAAAAGGGTCCAAAATAAGGGACTTATTTTTAATATATCTTTAAACATTACATCCTAAAACGCTTTGTTAAATCTGAAAGCTGCGCAGAAAAAACTTAAGGGTAAAGAAGTAGCAAAACAAACGCACCAAAAGCTCCTCAGCCTCTGAAAACTTTTTAATGGAAGTTAGGGGAGGTCAAAATAAGAAAAAAGTCCTTTGTTTTTGAGATTCAAAAGGAGTCAAAGTGCCTGATTTTTTTTTGTAATACCTCTATCTATCTTAATTAAAAAACGCAAGAAAAAAATATTTTTTTTTTGGAGTCACACGTCATAATAAGGGTAACGATTAACCATAAAAACAATTTAGCAAAAAAAAACTATATCAACATTTTATAGAAAAAAAAACTTATTTTTTTATACCCTCATCAAAAACATGATTTTAGTAAGTGTCTGCAGATAACTAAAGCATGGTTTTTTGATTGCATGCAAAAAAAACTTTTTTTTGATCACGGCGGCAAAAAAAACTTTTTTTTGATCACGGCGGCAAAAAAAGATTTCTGTCGGTTTGTTTCTCAAAATTATAGCGGAAAGTAGTAACATTGAAAAAAATCTAATTATTCTTGCCTAAAAATTAAGCCATTTCCGCCAGTTTTCACCAAGCATTTACGAAAAAATCATTTAAAAAAATCGTGAAAATATCAAACTGTCAAAGATTAAAATGTCGCAACAATGAATGTCACCGAGTAAAAAGGCACATCGCTATGAAAACCATTGTTATTTCGTTTACCAGCCGCCTTGATTTAGTGTAAAGATGGTGTGTTGCGAGAAGTGCTCTTCGTTCGAGATTTCGAAAAGTATTTTTCTGTTTTTCATGAATTTATTGATAATGGTATTTAAAAAAAATAGTGTTAACAACTCGCGGCTAAACTGTGCTTTTTTTTACTCGCGTGTTTAAATACTTCGCTGGGCTCGTTATTTAAACCAACGCTTGTAAAAAAAGAACTATTTTAGCCACTAGTTGTGAAAACTACTATTTTTAGTTTGAAAAATTTCAAATTAAAAGGGCCCATTTGATCTTTTTCTGGTAATTAAGATCTCCTTAGGTATACATAACAAGAACATAATATCCTGATATTTTTCCAAGTGTTAAGTTTTTCCTCTACAAATTAAATGAACAAAAATATATTTTTGATACACAGAAAGAAATGTCGTGTCGTGTTCGTTAATTAAAATATATGTTAATTTAAAACACATAAAATTTACTTATTCCAAGTAAACTAGTGTTTTTAAATGAAATAACTCATTTATTTCAGCAGTATTTTGTTAAACCAAACACCTATTTTGCTGAATTGATTTAAAAAATCTTTATCAGAACAGTTCAAATGAATAAACTTTTCATATAATTCACCCTCTATGCATCCTTATACATTCGTTGCGGTGCTAAAAAGTTTATTTTTCTAACATATCTCTCACATAAAACGCAATCATTCATTGTATCAGTATTTTTTATTGTCTTAGAATAATTGGTATTCATAAGATTCCCGAGGGGTCGACCAGCACTGGAGAGTTTCCAGGCTTTATAATAAAAGCATCAGGGTCATTTGTACCAAGAGTTAAGTGACCACGCAGGTAAGTTGGCGGTTAGAATGTGACTTGCCTAATTTTGGCGAGATGTTGCAAGGGACATTCTAACCGTCTACTTAACTAAATTGCCACTCAGCTCGTTGGTGCTATGGCCAATCAATGCGCCCAATCGAATACAATTACTCTATTACTTACTATATATCACAAACAATCCATGTCTTAAATTACAAATACAATTACTCTACATAACAAAATATATTCTTAAACGAAGTAAATGATTTTGTTACTATATATTACTAAGTACTTGACTGAACCAGTTGTATTAAGTACATCGTACAATAGAGTCAATAAATGTGTTGTATTGCTCTATAGTCCATGCATAAAGAAGAGAGAGTAATAAAACGATTTAAAACCCATTTTCTTGAGCGTACCATTGGCGTAGGTGTTTTGCCAACATTTATATTTTTAAAAAAATAGAAAAAAGACAGCACTTAAAAATATATATTATATTTTAACCTGATAGAGAAATTGTTTATTATGCGTGTTCTGTTTCTGCACTATAATACGTAGGTATGCAGATAATGCCATAATTGTTTCAGGTGCATATTAGAGGATTAAGTTTAAGTGAGGGTTAAATAGCAATGTAATAATATAATTTTATGATTTTAAGCATTTTAGATTATTAGCAATCAATCTTTGAGCCAGATGGACATTATAGGTATTAAGACTGACTTTTTAAAATTTATCGTTTAGAAATTACATTTGAAAATTTAGATGGCTAATTAAGGGAGCATACATATGTAAAAAAGGGGCTGATTTAATTTAATTTATTTCCACAGAGCGAGAAATATATAGGGTGGGCCACAAAATTCCGCAATTTTTGGATTGGCTATACCTTTTGACATGATTACTCGATTTTGAAATATATTGGCTTTTTGAAAAGATAAAACGTTAGAGTTTTTCGATTCGGTTAAAAATTTACAACTTTCAAAAAATTCAAAATGGCGGACAGTTTTACACACGCTCATTGGTTCTGTGTATATTGAAGTATCATTTAATTAAATCAGTTGGGAAATAAAAAAGTTATAAGTTTTTTGACTACGAGTGTTTTGGCTTCGCATTGAAAAAATCACAAAACTACATACATTTTCCATTTACTATAACTTTTGATCTAATTATTTAATTAAGAAAAATACTAAGAATCTAAATACCCATTACTTTTTTATTTCTTATCCGATTTAATTAGGCGATACCTCGATATACGAAGAAAAAAGGGAGATTTGGAAATACTAATTTTTATTTTGTCCAGTGTCTTACTTTAAAAAAAATAAGGCGTATAAAAGCGAACCCTTTTTAAAACTATCCGCGATCCTGATTTTTTTTTAATGTCAAATTTTGAACAAACAGACGCAACTCTCATGTTTTGTCTCTTTAAACAATATTTTTTTTAAATTAACTAATCAGGCCAAAAGTTACAGCAAATTAAAAAAATATGTAATTTTGTGATTTTTTCCAATGTTATGCCCAAACACTCATAACCTGGAAGCTTATAACTTTTTCATTTCTTAACCGATTTAAGTAAGTGATACGTCAATATACACACAAACAACGAGCATTTTTAGTGAAAGCTTTAAAGTTTGTTCATTGTCGCACATAAATTTTTTTCAGGGGGGGGTGAAAATTACACATTTTTTAAAACTGTCCGCCATCTTGGATTTTTAAGAAATTTTAAATTTTCAACGGAATCGAAAAAGTATCACGTTTCATCTATCTAAAAAACTAATACCTTTAAAAATCGAGCATTTATGTCAAAAGTAATAGCCAATCCAAAAAGTGCGGAATTTTGTGACCCACCCTATATATGCTGTATATTTCTATCAGTAGAAATATAACTAGTGGCTAAACTATTTCCGGAAATTTTTAAAAATTTTGTCTGAAGGCAAATTTTTAACAAAAGCATACATTTAGTACCCAAATTTCTGTGGTGCTTTTATTTAAAAAAATTGGCTGAAGACTAAATTTTTCTAAAATAATAATTGGAAAATATTTTATGCACGTAGTAGGTACTTTATTTACAGTAGCTTTTGTTTGAAGTCCATATAGAAACAATTAACCAGACCTATTACGTTGTGTCTATTTCAAAATTGTCACAGTCGAGAAAATACGTTCTTTTTTAAACTAAGTTACCCTGTATATTTTGCTTAAAAATTATCTTTTTGGATGCTGTTCGTTAGTCAATAATAGACCAGGAGGCGGTACTCTTGTAAAAAATATCCTACTTTATTACCAAAAACATATAAATTTACTTTGGTGGGACATTGGCCTCTTGACTGTTATCTTGTTAGAGAGCAAAAACCACCCCTTCCAAAACACAAAATTTAACCCATATTTGTTCCAAAAACTATTGACGTGTAGATAAAGAGCTCGACTAGTGGAAGATAAAAAACTTGGTAGGACTTAAAAGACTTAAAAAGACGCGTCAAAAGAGTAAAATTTATCCCATGTTTGTTCCGAACTGAAAAAACATTTTTAGGAAGCTTTTTAACATAGATATCAAAATACTCTGGTAGGACAGCAACTTTCTTGACCGGACACTATGTTGATTTTTCGTCTATATCATGTAATCGCCATAAGAAAAAACCAAATACTTTAAATAAATTAAAAAGTTACCTTATTAAACTTTAAAAATCAATATTTTTTCAGATATGAGCTGAAAACTTACAGAAAAATATTTTATTTATTTATTTATGAGTAATTTATTCCTATTTTATTTTTGACTGGTTTTAATGAAAAGTATCTACCTCCATTTAATTTTAATTATTTTTGTAGTTATAATAATTGACAACCGTAACATTTTTTTTATTTACCAACCATTTGTTTACCCTTAATTTTATTTTTAGGTGTGCTTATTAACTATAGTTAAAACGCTAATCCGTTTTTGTATATATGTTTTAATAATATTTTTATTCCTAAAATGTATGTTTATTATTTAATTTATAAATTTTTTCTAATAAAGTAATTTGTTTTATTAAATTTCATAGAACTTTTCACATATTTACTATTTTCTTCACTAATACCTATATACCACGTTACTTAAAATGTAAGTTTCCCCCAATTGCGGCGCCTATGAGAATAGTTTATCGCTTGCCTTCTATTGTTCTCGGTTTTGGGTTCTATTGTATTCTCCGGTCGAACAGGGTGAGGTATATAAATATAAAGAATTTTTACCTGAGGTACATTAGAAAATTTTTAAAAGAGAAGAAAAAGTAATTATTGATCACTTAGTACAAAATTGATCCAAATTTGCATTTTTATTACTCTCTCTTCTTTATGAACATACTTTAGCTTAGCAAGGCAATATACAGAGAGATCAATTACACCCTGTATAACATAAAAAAGCAGGAACTAACGTTTTCTTTAACATTACATCAAAAAGCCAGTGAATAACAATTTGGTTAAACTGTGTTATCATTGTATCAAAAAAACTATTGCTGCATCGGCTAGGTAAAGAGGGCGTTACCGCTGAAAAAAACATTGAAATTTAAGTGTATCGTACAAGCAAATTGGCAGTTTTGCACGTGCTGTAAAAAAACATGAGCGACTCGGCCGACTTCTTTCTGTAGGACATTGCTCTTGTCGAATTCGCGCTGCTTCGCTTTTCTTGTGAAATTTTGGTCGAAAATAAACGTCTTATAATGCACACGCCTTTAGCAGCTTTTAGCATGAGATACATTAAGGAATTACGTCTGAATGGTTAATAGACACTAAACGTTGCACAAAAGAGTGCGTAACCGTATCTCAGTCCGCATGCTCTGAACGGATAGAGCAACTACGTATCACCTATCTCTACGACGACTCTTGCAGTATTCGTATGTAGCTATCGTATCCTATCCTTCACCTCCGTTAACCTAGGGACCCCACCTCAAGAAAATCAAAATTTACTCACACCATAATTATGTGCTAATTTCGTCCCCAATCAAAAAATTTTGTGCTACTCTGGTTTCTGGGAAAATCGAAAAAGAAATTGGGGTAGCTAGGTTAATATTAACTTAGCAACCACACCCGGGAATATGTTGCTAAACTAAAAATTTTTTACTTTAAAATTATGTGCTAATTATGTGCTCCACAAATGTATAAGAAAAAAATCGAATTTTTCATTTTAAATTATATTTAAAAAAAAAGGGCGGGGAAGCTAGGTTAATATTAACTTAGCGACCCCACATGTTTAGGTACGGAATTTAAAAATTTCAAAAACCAGTATTATCTGCATATTGCCCTTTGCCCTCTACGTCACAAATCTTTTCTGTAAATTTATTAGGGCGCTAAATTTTCCCTTCATTTTGTAAATATGTTTGGCTGAAATTATTAGTTGGAAATTCGCCATCTGACACCTTCAATAAAACGCTATATGTCGTGTATCGTTGGTTGATAGATAAATAGAAATTTCGTTCAGCTAATAATCGTGGATGTGTACCTCCTTGTCTTTATAACATGTCTAGGTTTTTAAAGCCGCATTAGGCTTTAAAGATCTCCCCACTACTAACAAATGAATCGGACGAAAGTATTTCCGAATAGCCAGTTAAAAACCCCAGTTCCTCGGTAGCTCAGTTGGTAGAGCATTAGACTGGTATTCTAGAGGTCCCGGGTTCAAATCCTGGTCGAGGAAAATCTTTTTTCCGATTTATTCCCTCACCCTTTGCCCTCTACGCCACAAATCTTTTCTGTAAATTATTATTTTTGTAGACAAGTTTTTTAATTAATATTTTTAAAAACATCGATAGGTTAGTTTATAAGTTAAATATGTTGCGTGTCCTTAAACTACTTGAAAAAAATATATTATGTAGACAGTTTAGTAATTTTTAAGCCTTAACCGGTATTATTTCTTAATATAATAGAAAAGTGTGCAAAATTTCAAAAAAGGATCAGGTGGGATTTTAAAATATCTTGTTTTAGGATCATGGGAGGGTCCTTAATCATAATCTGCAATCAGATTTTGGTACCATTTGTTTGCAACCTATAGTTCGTTCAGGAACCCTGTGGGGTAATAGCTTTTAAATGTTCACTTTCATTTTTATGAAATATAGATCCAAATATAGCGCATTTATCCTGCTCATATCTGCAAGACTAGACACTAAAGAACCCTAGATTGAATCTTTATCTTTAAAATATAGGAAATATGTAATTGTTAGTAACATTACTTCTTTATACAATGGTAACATTAATACATCCAGTAAGAACTCACGCCCCCAGTATACCTTTTTAAAAGCGTTTCGAATACATGGACTTCAAGGCGCAATTACACAGACGAGACGAGACAAGAAAGGTTCGAGCAAAAGCTCGTACAAAAAAGCTCACGGAAATTCAACTTAACTGAAAATAGAAAAACTAAAAATTAAATTTTAAGTTTTAAAACAAGGTATTTTTAATCAAGTTCACAAAATCACATTTTATTTTTATAGGGGATATGGCAGTATACTTGTAACTTTTTTGGGGTTGTCAAAAAATAAACGATATAGAATAAAGAAAATAACAATTAAGGGCACTTGATTATTGACTGCAAAATGTAAGGGTTAGGAGAAGGTAAAAACCGTAGAGCAGTGAGAGGGCTTTTGGTCAAATTTTACATGACAACAAACAAGGATCATCTCAGTTTTTTTCTCAAAGTTTTAGCACAAAGCTTTCAATCGTGAGAGGGGGTTTTCGTCAAATTTTACACGACAACAAACAAGGGTCAACGCAGTTTTTTTATGAGTTTTAGAACAAATCTTCCGTAAAGAAAGGGCTCTCGGACGCAAAACAAAAAATATGCCTGAGTACGCTTTCATTTGTTTATTTTGTTTTATTTTATTGATACGTAGAACGTGCGTTTCCGATTTTTTAAATATTGAAACTTTTGTCGATTCGACCGAAGCAAAATGGGAAATCATCAGAAAAAAACGTGAAATATCGCTAAATTACCAAAAAAAACTGCGCGCAGAGAAGTTTGATCGGTAAAAAAAAGTAAGTTTTGTGGTGGTGGGGTGGAAATTATGGTGAATTACCCTGTACATACAAAACAATTAATATTTCATATTAACAAAATATGACCCAACTTTTCACTTCCGAATTACTGAGCTTTGTAATCCAATAACGTAAAAACACATTTTTTTTAACGGACCACTAGTTTCCGTAAAATATATAGATTTTATTTCTACCAAAATTGCTTAAAAGCAAACGCCATCAATGACATTTTATACCACCTAAAAGAAACTAATAACTATACCGAACCCGACCCAATTCGGGATGCCTAATTTTTCCGGATTTTTAATGAAATAACTGCTAACAAAATTTTTATACAATATTGTTGGTAGTTAAAAAATAATTAAAAAGTACTTTAGAGCGGAGTTAAATTGGTTTATACAGCGTTTGACAGCGCTGCGTTCCGACTGTTTTAAACCTCCCCCCCCCCAGGGTCCTGAAAAAATAACTACTCTCCAGAACAGTCCCCTAAACATATCCACCTGCATTTCAAAAAGTAATTACTTCGGAGATATTTCCGTTTTCTTTTTTTAATGAAAGAAAACCAAAAAAGTTAGAGAAAAGAATAAAATATTTTTACAATGTTATTACCTCCATGGTAAACTATTAACATTACATATGACCAAACTGATAATTTAATAATAATTTTTCGCTTGCTGTCGGCTTTTTTTGATAAAAATTTAAAATAAAAATTAGTGTTCCATTGTTTTAAAGAATTGAGATCACTGATCACTGATGCAAAATTATATTTATTCTCATCTTTAAAAATATGTTTCCAAAATAGATAGCAAAAATTTGCTTGAAGATTTACCCGAACAAAATGTTCAAAGAGAAGCTCACAAAAATGTTCGCGCAAAATATTTCAAATCTTTTGCACGAGCTTTTGTTTGATCATGTTGGTCTGTGTAATTGCGCCTTTAAACGGTTTCTATTTATATGGATGCATTTGATTCTCCTACTACAAAAGATCAAAGAAAAAACTTTGCGATACTTGCCAAGAAACTTAGTTTTATTTGAAAATCAATCATTTTTAAAATTATTTACCTACTTTTTAAAATCAATCTGTTAAATTCCACATTCCTTATTTTCAAATAAACAGAATTTATTTTAAAATAATGAGTCTGGACCGAAACAAAAAACAAACTTAAATTATCAAAAAAAAAAATGGAAAATTAGACTTGTGATTTTAAAAGTATATCTGGGGCAAAACAAATTTTACTATTTAAAAGTAAAGTCATTTGAAACAAGATATCTTTACTAACTATTCCCTAAATTCCTCTTGAATAAAAAATTAACGTGTTCAAGGTTTGTTTTTTCAATAATAGTGCTGTTTATCCACGAGAGTAACAATCACCGAGTGTTGTTAAGCTCTGCAAAGTTTCAAAAACATTTCCAGTACAAGTGCACTGACAAATCCAATTTCCAGTTGGTCATACAAATTTTGCGTATCAAGAGATTTCGATAAAAAAAAATGGAACAATAAATTTCTCATTTGGAACACAAACAGACTGATTATGGGTCATTCCATGTCATATTTATAACTCAATTTTTAATTTCTTCGAAAAAATTTTCTCGCACTCAATCGACACGTATTGTTTTTTCAAAATAATATTTTTTTTTCAAGCTATGATTTTTTGAACTTTCGAAGTTTATAAAATTGAGCATTTTTCAATCACTGAATTATTATTATTATTATAATTATCACTAAAAAATTATCCAATAATAAAAGTTGCGTTTTCGTATGAGCTCGCCAAAAAAAATTTTCAAATATTTTTTTTTGTTATTTAACTCATGTATTCTGCAATTGTTATAAACAAATTGAATGTTTTTTAACTTGGACCAGTTTTTTTTCTTTGTAAATATGTGGGAAGATTGTGCAAAAATTTCAGAGTGGATCTCGAAATACTTTACGAAATATTTTAATTATGCGAGGCCCATCACAGTGCGTCTACATAATTTTGCTTCGCTCCGCGCAGCTGAAATACCCAGGCTAATCTTCCTTGGATTTTTACTATATAATTAACTATGGGTATGAGATACGGCCCTGCCCTCGCATTTTTTTGAAAAAATAGGGACTTATTGGGCGTACATTTTCGCGTTCCCTTATTAAGGAAAATTAACATTTGACATCTGAGCATGCGTGTGACCTGCGTTTTTATTAAGGGAACCGTAATAAAATACGGTGTTCCCTTAATTCGGTACAGTTACCCTACGTCCCATATCTTTAAACATAACCTCAATTAGCACGGATAATAGTGATGGTTGTTTTGTTTTTCGATACGACTTTTTAATATTCTTTGCATTTTTAGTTTTTTGTTTATAAACCAAAACAGTCTTGTGGATTTTTAAAATTTATGTGAAAAAATTAATAAATTGGAGAAACCTACAAGGTTAAGGTTCCAGCTACACTGACGATATAATTATTTTGCCAGAATTTATCAGGGAAAATCCCTACAAGGTTAGAAATTTTAGGTTAGGAATAAGGAAAAGT
Organism: Oxystoma pomonae; assembly: GCA_963921995.1. Lineage (NCBI taxonomy): Eukaryota > Metazoa > Arthropoda > Insecta > Coleoptera > Brentidae > Oxystoma > Oxystoma pomonae. Next base: position 15,504,937 of record OY998173.1, read on the forward strand.
AATGCGACTTCCAATAACACGTTTTTTTTAGTTATGGTTAAGGTTCAACTTAAATAAAATATGGTTTTCCCTTATTATGGTAAAACCTTATAGAGTAACGCCCAAGTCCCTAATAAATCGCAGCGATAATAACTCTCCTGATGAAGTTAGCCTGGAAAAAATGCAGAACCAAAAACTCCTCTGGGCTCGAGCACGCTGCGGCAGGCATGCGCAGTAGATTTTTCGCCTTTGCCTTGCCCAGGGCCACCCTTGATGTTTTGGAACCAGAGGATAAGTTGTGCAATCCTTGCAGGATAAAGTTTGGAAGAATTAGTGCCAGTGATATTCGTGAGTACATGTTCAGTGTCCGTCGCTATTGCTTTTCGTGCATTATTTTTCATTCACACGTTCGTTATATTGCGTCTAGAGGCGTTTTCTTGCTTTTAAATTGTTTAAAAATTTTTTAAAGTTTGACAAATTCATTTTCTCGCGTTGCAACCGGTGATGTCATATTTAAACTAAAAATCCATTCTTTAAATCCATTCCCGTTTCAAAACCGACGCGTGCGCAGAATTTTACCTTTTTAAATTTTGTTTTTTTTTCTAAAGACTGTTTATACTTTTTTAGATTAAAATGGGAACTCAAAAATTACATGGTATTTTGCCAGACGAAAATTGCAAACTCAAAGTGAAAACTTATTGTTCCTGCCCGGATTTTAAAATAGTGAGTTTTTTTAAATCAGATTCACGCACTCAAACGAAAATCATGTCTATCAAAATAAATGCGTACGATTTGCAAAAAAAAATGTGACAAAATTTTTTCAACGAACACTCGATATACACAGCATGACTTCTGTAAATTTCGTTAATATGTGTGCGGGTTATGTAAATGATAATATGGAATAATCCAGTCATTACGTATCTCTGAACTCTTGAGCCCAGGCGCGCTGCGTGGAGCGAAACGTAGGCCTATTATAATTGAAATATCTCGTAAAATATTTCGAGATCCACTCTGAAATTTTTACACAATCTTCCCAACATGATTCTAAATATTTACAAAGAAAAAAACCAAAAAAAATTGGTCCAAGTTAAAAAAACATTCAATTTGTTTATTCAAAAATTTCAAAAAATTTTCCGGTGAGCTCATACAAAAACGCAACTTATTATTATTCGACAATTTTTTTTCATAAATCGAATAGTTATCAGTGATTCAAAAATGTTGAATTTTATAAACTAAAAAATATTATTTTGAAAAAAAAATACGTGTAGAATATTTTTCGCTAAAAAGTGCAAGAAAAAAATTCGAAGAAATTAAAAATTGGGCTGTAAGTCTGTTTTGTTATGATTTTTAATGGGAAAACCTTCAGTGTCATCTAAAAACGAAAAAATCACCTGGAAAATGCGCAATTTTACTACAAAACTTCGTCAGAGCAACCCAAATTAAAAATTATATTTTTATTCGCTACAATTACAGCTTATATTAAGTATAAATTACAGTCCCAAGAATAGTTACAAACAGCTTGATCTGATGACTAATTTTTCTTACTTAAAATTATTGACCATACTGCAACCAAGTACCTAAATTTTCGAATTACAATCACGTCCCCAAAGTTAACAGTGCAAATATTTTATGATTGGAAAAATTAGTGGTAATTAAATGCCAAGTTACAAAATGATCCACCATGATATAATGATCCAAAAAAGTGGTAGAGTGGTCTAAATGGTCCAGAAAATTAAAAGCTAATTAAATGCTGCCATTTCAATAAGAAAATTCAATATTTTTGACTGTTTCCTGCAAATTTTTTAAAATTAACTTGGTGCTAGCATTGCAGGCCATATCTCGAAAACTACAAGAGCACAAAATTTTGTGACTTGACATTTAATTAGCACCTAAATAGCTGGTATTCCAATATTAAAAACACCACCAACGTCTTCTTTCATGAGAACTCAAATAAGGGTACTGCACCACATTGATTTTAAAAAATATGCAGAAAAAAGTAAAAAATATAGAATTTTCTTATTGAAATGACAGCATTTAATTAGCAATTGATTTTCTGGACCATTTAGACCATTCTAGCACCTTTCGAGACCATTCTAGCATGGTGCACTGATATCTCTAACGGGTAGCTACCATTGCAGGTCATATCTCGGAGACTACAAGAGCTCAAAATTTTGTGACTGGGCATTTAATTAGCACTAATTTTTCCAATCATAAAATCTTTGTATTGCTGACTTTGTACTGCTAACTTTAGGCACGTCGCAATTTCTTAAAATTAGAAAAATCGTCAAAAATCTCAAAAAAACTTCCCTACACTTACTATTTTTTTAACAGTAGGTGTGAGTCAAAGGTTTAAAGATTTTGACCCAGTATACAAAACCAAAATAAACATACAATTACTTGGTCAAAGCGACGCCTATATGAATATGTAGTTTTTTAGCAATTTTCGATAATTTATATTTTCTGCATCTATAAAATCCTAAGGGCACAAAGGTGAAATTATTTCTACATATTATGATAGCTAGTTTGATGGAAAACATTTAACATAAATGTTGTTATATTTAATTTTTTTAAACCAAAGAAAAATATTTGATTCAAAAGTAGCACAAATTTAAAAATATGAAAAAATCTGCTAACGACAAGATAAAAATGTTATGCCAAGTATAACCAGTAAGCTTGGTAATTTTAAAAATTATAGTCAAAAATTATACAGTTTGAGTACAGCAGTTTTGACCCATGTAATACCGAAAAATTCAGAAAGACTCAGTTTTACATATTTATCATAATTTTATTTTGAAATCCAATATAAGAAGAGTTCCAATGGTAAATAAAGTTTTTTTTAGCAGATGCAAAAAGCATTTTTTTTTTAAAACAACACCGCTGTGATGTGAATCACTAAGGTACTTTTTACAAAATAAAATATTTACCAAAGCATTAATTTTATTCATTTAAGATGATACCCCCCCCCCTACCTCACTGCGCGGGTCTGACAACTAGATAGTTGACTTTTGAATCATAGTTTATGATCACACATCTGGGGTTAAAAGACGAGTAGGGGTACATACTTAAAAAGTACAGTTAGTTTTTCTGTCCAATTTTATGCAACCTATACCTCGTTCGGGCACACGGTCACTATAGAATAGATACGATGACGAGACGAAGATGGCAGCTGATTTTTGTCCGCCTTTTAAAAATTGTATGAAGGTTTGACAAATTAAATTAACTTTTCGGATTTTTCTTTTTTTCTTGTTTAAATGACTGATGCATGTTTTATTATATTGCTTGTATCGTAAATATAATTTATTTTTGGCCTGCATGCGTTGATTTTTCACCAAATAAAAATTAAGATAATTAGTTGGTAATCGATTCCGTTAGTTCGTGTACGTAGTTCAGAAGTTATTTTGTTGTTTAGAAGGAAAGACTTGTTGTGAATACTATATGCAATAAATCTGATTGCAAATTTAAACCTACGAGGTGTCTCGTTTTTTTGGATTTTTTCATTATTTAATGATGAGCCTTTTCACAAAGAAAAACGCATAAATGCAGCTACCTATGACGAAAATAATGTAAGTAATATCACACGGTATTTAATTAGGGCCAGAAGAAAAGAAATTATGAACAAATACAATTTTTATTACAAAAATTTATGAAAAAATAATATAACCCCAAATATCAATAAAGAAAAAAAAATCAAAAAAATCAACAAAAGAAATAAAGAAAGCAGGCTGATATCTATATAAATGACTTATTCTAGAGAGCCTGGTTCAGGCACACCGTGAAGAAGCTATCTAAAGCAGAACGAGGGCACAGTATAAAACAAATTTTTTGACCCTACAGGTTAATCTGTACCACCATACTTTACCATCGATCATAATGCAAGCTGCTGGTAACTATTCATTACCTATTTCATAAAATTTCGCAATGGGGAACTGCAAAAGGTATGATACCCTCATTCCGGCAGGTCAAGTTATTATATTCGCCTTAAGCCTAATGGGTGCCCAGCTGGGTGATACCGTGGCATGTCATGGTTTTACCTAACCTGGGACAGCTTATCTGACAATTTCGTCTACGATTTATTATGAAAAATGACGTGGAATTATACCGGTTGTCCCAAAATTCACCAACTTAAAAAAACGGTCCGGTTTAGAGGTACTTTTTCTATCTATTTTAACGCAAGAGTTTTGCAAAGGTAATAAAACAGACTTTTTGCAAATATGTCAAAAAATCACACTTAATTAAAAGTGCAAAATGGCGGATGTCCAAAAGTTTTATGCATCTTAAAAAACATTTGGGTTTTTTTTTAGACACTTTGTATATTTTTTTGCTATTACAAAAAACTTCTATCTATTTTCTGTAAACCGATGTATCACTTGATAAATTCTATTAACAAATAAAGAAACTATGGGTTTGTTCTTCTTACATAAAATAAAAACTGCTAATAATTGAAGTGAACCGGATTTCGTTATCTTTTCGTCAATTTAGTTGACAGGGACACTCTACAGATGCTAACAATAAGGCTTCTTTTTCTAAATGTCCAAAAATGACATTTTGTGACAATTACAATTTTATGAATTTTAAAAAACCTGTTGGATTTTTGTATATTTTTTTGCTATAACAGAAAAGTACCAACTATTTATCTGTTAACCCATGTATCATTTATTAAAATCTATTTATGCATAAAATAAAAAATTAACGTCAAATTTTTATAACATGCAAAAAGTTACACTAGAATCGCAATATTTTTCTATTTCTTAGTAGATTTTAACAAATGATACATGGGTTAACAGATAATAGCTGGTACTTTTCTGCTATAGCAAAAAAATATACGAAGCGGTTTAAGAAAAAAACCAACGGGTTTTTTAAGGGATCCGCCATCTTGTATTGTCACAATTATTTTTTTTTGACATTTAGAAAAAGAAGCCCTATTTTTAGCATTTGTAGAGTGTCCTTGTCAACAAAATTGGCGAAAAGATAACGAAATACGGTTAACTTATATTATTACCAGTTTTTATTTTATGCAAGAAGTCGGTATACGAAAAACACCCAGTTTTTTATTTCTTAACAGAATTTATCAAATGATACATCGGTTTACAGACAATAGATAGAAGTTTTTTGTAGTTGCAAAAAAATATACAAAGTTGATCAAAAAACCCAACGGTTTCTTAAGATGCATAACACTTTTGGACATCCGCCCTTTTTTTGTGGTCTGCCCTATAGACTTCTATTAGTTATAGTATGTAGGTAGTGGATGTCTTTTGTTTTTATCACGTCTTGTTTTTAAGGTACACACCGACATTTTTGTTTAGGCGTTCCTGTGTTTCAAATTATTGCTTTCCCCGTCCGTCTCACGCCCCTTCCCCTTTACCCCCACCTCCTGCATTTCAAACCCTTCCATCCAGTCGAATACCGGCTTTGTTCGCTATTTTTTCCCGGTTTTACTTGAAATAGTCATAACTTTTATTTTGGTTTAGTAGTTTTTGCGTGATACTAAACAAACAAACGGACAGACAAATAGAGAAAGATAAAATTTAGAGATCTATTATATGTATAGATGTAATCAGGTCCATGCAGCTACACCCCGGATCAGAAAAATAAAAAAAAAAAATAATAGGAATTACGGGCTAATTTATCTACGCCATCTGATTTGTTTAAAGTTTATGCGGGGTGCAGCTACATGTGCACTCCCACCCCGCATCCATTAATAATAGCGGTACCCAAAAAAAAGTGTGTCAGAATAAAGGGCTAATTACGGGCTAATCATCTGCGGCAAAAAAAAATTGGGCTCATTTTAAAATGCGGAGTGCAAAAAAATTTTTGTTTGGAATGCCTTGTAGGCCTTCTGAATTGAATGACATAAAAAAAATTGCGGAAATGCACCGTTTTCGAAAAAAGGGAAAAAATGGAAAGTTTGTGTAGAAATGTGTTACAGAAAAAATAAAAACGGTTTTAGTTTCTACTTGATTTGAATATAGAAATGAAAATGTGCGAAAATGCATTATTTTTGAGAAAAACTGAAAATTTTCTATAGAAATCTGTTTTTAAAAATTTTTTTACGATTTTGGAATTTGAACATCCTACGGATCTACGGTTACCATTACCTTTTTGAGGGAAAGCTCGCTATTCATTGATTTTGTTATTCTCCTGAATATAACTATATCATTGAAAATGTGCGGAAATGTACCGTTTTTGAACTTCTTATAGAAATGTGATATGAAAAACATTGAAACGGCTCTAGATTTAATTTCTTCTCCTCAATGCAAGTATGGAAATGAAAATCTGCGGAAATGCATTGTTTTTGAGAAAAAGTGAAAAAAGGCCACTTTTTGTAGAAATGTGATGGTACGTTTCCGCAAATTTTTGATTTTATATTCAAGCTATAGAATACTTCCAATATTTTTTTTTTCAATATCACATTTAATGTAAACGAAAGTTGAGCCCCGATTACGTGGTGATAAAATTAAATGTTAGTTGGAGGGGGGGGGGGTACTATTTCCACTAAATTATTCAATTCTTCTCGTACTGAGAAAAGGAGAGGAAAGATGGCCGATATCTGTGCTTTGTGTGGACAGATTGCCCGCACATTCGATTTGAAAAATTTGCGAACCAACTCTTAAAAACAAATATAACCTCCATCAACCTAGCGACCCCACCTCAAGAAAATCAAAATTTAGTCACACCATAAGTATGTGCTAATTTCATTCCCAATCTAAAAATTTTGAGCTCCTCGGTTTCTGAGAAAATCGAAAAAGAAAATGGGGTAGCTAGGTTAATATTAACTTAGCAACCCCACTAGAAAATATATAAGGAACAAATCGAATTTTTCCTTTTAAATTATGTTTTTCTTTTTAAAAAGGGTGGGGTGGCTAGGTTAATATTAACTTAGCGACCCCACATGTTTAGGTATCACGGAATTTAAAAATTTCAAAAACCAGTATTTATTTTGTGCTCCTCGGTTTCTGAGAAAATCGACAAAGAAAATGGGGTAGCTAGGTTAATATTAACTTAGCAACCCCACCAGAAAATATATAAGGAACAAATCGAATTTTTCGTTTTAAATTATGTTTTTCTTTTTAAAAAGGGTGGGGTGGCTAGGTTAATATTAACTTAGCGACCCCACATGTTTAGGTATCACGGAATTTAAAAATTTCAAAAACCAGTATTTTCAGCATATTATGAGCTAATTTCGTCCATCAGAAAATTTTGTACTCATCTGGTTTCCGAGAAAATCAAAAAAGAAAGTGGGTTAGCTAGGTTAATATTAAACTAACTACCCCACTAAAAAACTGCACTGAAAACAAAAAATTTAGATTTTTATTATACATATTCATGGAGCACATAATTTTGTAATAATATATTTTTACTTTGGAATCGTACTTCAGATTGTGAATGCTAACTTGTTACAGATGATGTAAGGTAATATCGTTTTTATTAAATTTCTCGGAAACCAGACAAGTACAAAATTTTCTGATAATGGACGAAATTAGCACATAATTTGCAGATAATACCGGTTTGTTAAATTTTTAAATTCCGTAATACCTTAACATGTGGGGTCGCTAAGTTAACCTAGCTCCCACCCTTTTCTTTTAAAAAACATAATGTAAAATAAAAAATAAAAAATTTCCTATATATTCGTGGAACACATAAATCTAAAACCAAAAATTTTTAGTTTGGCGCCAGATTTCCTGGTGGGGTTGCTAAGTTAATATTAATCTAGCTACCCCATTTTCTTTTTCGATTTGGTCACAAACCAGAGCACAAAATTTTTTGATTGGGGACGAAATTAGCACATAATTATGGCATAACTAAATTTTGATTTCCTTGGGGTGGGGTCGCTAGGTTAATGGAGATGTTCTAATAAAAAAATTAAAACCAACTGATTATGAAATAACTTTTAAAAGTACACAATTTTTATTTCTTTTGAAATTTGAGTACGATTTTAGTAAAAAAACTAAACAAAATTACGTGGTAATTTTGAAAGCTATATAAATTAACAGCACTGACCAAAAGGTTAATTTTGCATGACACTTTGCAGAACAATTTTTTTGACACTCTATATATCGGTTAAAGCAAGAGTTCCACAATTTTTAAGATATCTCGTACATAATAAGAATAAAGCTAATGTGGTATCATCTTTGTAAATTTGTTTTTGACGATCCCGATCTAAGAAGGTAAAAATTATCTCCAACAACCCCCGATCACTGGTCGACGACGTAGGTGATAAAAGGTGAAAGGGAGGTCGACAACCACACAACAAACACACACACACACACACCCATTATAGCAAAGCCGTTTTGGCGCCACACGTTTTTCGTTCCTTCACATTTTATCACAAGTAAATATCAGTTAAAAAATGTGGGTGAGTGCTAGCTTTTTATTATTAGATTTTATAAAAGCGTGTATTAATGTCAGGTTGCCTTAAACAACAATCCCATATAAAGGCAAAACTTTAAAATAACTATTTTGATCTACGCGTAGGATTTCCGAGCAGTAGATAGAAATGATCACATTCAAAGATAAATAAACGTATATCTGACAAATTAAAATGTAACACGGGAGTCGACAAACCAGGCTAAATCTTTGTCAAAACACACATTTATTTTTGAAAAGTATGAGAAGAATGAAGAGAATACATTAAAACTACATACATTATATTCTCCTTTGAACTACATGGTTACTACTTGTTTGAATTATTATGTCCTCCACCCGCCCCCCATCCTCCCCATAGTAAATCGTTGGTCAAATAACGCACATGTAGATCACGATTCTTCAAAAACCGTCAGAAAATCTCGCCCTTACAAAAAATCTGACGATTTTTAAACACAAGTTTAAACTTAATGTTTTTTTTGTCAGGACTATTTGCTAATATTCCTTAAAATTTAGTTTCTTAATACTGTTCTAGTAAATAAACAATATGGCAGTTTTAATTTTTGTAGACTGTTTTTTCTGAACACTCTGTTTTTTATTTAAAAATGTATGTTATTAAGCTTATTTTTATGTGTAAACAAACCTTTAAAACTTTTAACATACAAAACCATAGATAGCCATGGAATATTTCGCTGTCACTGTTCAGAAACGTCACACAAATTCTGTCTTCCCTTTTACATGGTGAGAACTTTCGACACATTAATGGTCGCGATTCTTCAGAAATTACAAAAAATCTCACCCGTCAGAATTCTGGAAAGTGGCGATTTTTACTTATCGCCTCATTTAAAATAAAAACACAGCTACCTTCATATTTATCCTAACGTTGTAAGAGAAGCTGCGTCATATTTTTACTAACATTTTGTAAATTTAATATTTTAAAGATATTCTGCAGGACTAGTTTATGGCGGAGCTAAATTGTTACTACGCGTACCAATAAACGTCAAAAAGTGTCGTGGTGTAATGGTGTGACTTTTCTGAAAACAGCAAAATATTCCATCTGGCTATCTATGGTTTTGTATGTTAAAAGTTTTAAAGGTTTGTTTACACATAAAAAAGGGCTTAATAAAACAAGGTTTTCAGAAAAACAGCCTACAAAAATTAAAAATGACACATTGTTTATTTACTAGAAAACTATTAACAAACTAAATTTTAAGGAATATTGGCAAATAATTCTGACAAAAAAGCAAGTGTAACCGTCAGATTTTTGGTAAGGGCGAGATTTTCTGACGCTTTTTGAAGAATCGCGACCTTTTTGACGTTTATTGGTACGCGTAGAAACAATTTAGCTCCGCCATAAACTAGTCCTGCAGAACATCTTTAAAATATTAAATTTACAAAATGTTATTAAGAAAAATGACGCAGTCGATAAGTAAAAATCGCCACTTTCCAGAATTCTGACAAGTGAGATGTTCCGTCGTTTCTGAAGAATCGCGACCATACTTTCAAAACCATTTTTACATTATAAAAATAAGTACTTACATTTTAAAAGCACCCTTCTAGGTACGCCTCTCGTCAAACTTCAAAAAATGAAAAATGCCTCTATATAGAGCAATTAATTTTTTTTCGATTGAAACAAAAATTACGAGAATTGGTTAAAAACATTTCTAGTTATAAGATATTTTCAGACATACTTATTTGACGGCCCATATCTTCTATCGCAGACATACTATCTTCTAATAATAATTTGATTCTTACGCCCTTCCCCCCTCTAAAAAAAAGTCGGTCGAATAACGCACCTATGCTTTCAAAATCCATATTCTTATGATTTATATAAGTGTTTACATTTTAAAAGCACCCCCCTAGGTACGGCTCTAGTCAAACTTCAAAAAACTGACAGGTGCCATTAAAGCATCCAATATACTTTCGATCGAGACCAAAATTATGAAAATTGGTTAAAAACTTTTCTAGTTATAAGGAAAAATAGAATTAGGTGCATTTTCAGACATACGTCTTTGACGGCCCATATCGTCTATCACAGACATACGATCTCCCAATAATTTCACTATTTTAATCCTAGGACCGATAGCTTCAAAATATCTGAATATAATCAACTTTTACGGAAGTCCACTTTCCCATGTTATCCGTGCGGGATTCTTTAAATATTAAGAAAATTACAACCGTTTAAAAGTGTAATTTTTATGAGACACCGGGTATAACACAGTTAAATTATTTAATTAATCGGTAATTTAGTCTAATTTAATTTTTAATAATTTGGTAACTAGAATTTTAACGTGAAAATAAACAAAATAAAAGTACTGGGGAAATCCATGTAACAGAATATACTGTTATGCACCTGGGACCTGCTCTAACTACGAGATAAATGTTTACACTTTCTAGGTGAGCTTATGAACTGTATAAAAGGGGAAACCATTATTAAAACACAGAGCACAGTCTAAAAATAATGCCGTGTACAAAAAATACTTTATTTTTTTACTTCGTTTCTTTTTACTTTTTCAAGGAAAGCCTTTCTGACAAGTCTCTCTTTTGTTTTGAATAATGACCTGTGTGAATATGCTTTCAGCAAAAAATATTGCCTACCATTTAAACTTATGTCTTATTTGTTCATTTCTGTAAAACAGACGTAAGAAGTATTTTTCTTTCTTTTCTTTTTAGGAAAATAAAATATATTTAAAACTCTTTGAGCGGTTTTTAAATATAAGATGGACTAAGGTTTAGGACTATGGGACACATGTCGTTTTTAATCTAATTGTGCGGGTCTTTCTTTAAACTAGAGTGAAACTTGGATTTTTGGACTTACTTTAATCCTAAAGTGATTCCGCAAGGAAAAACACAGGTGCTCCCAGTATTTTAAGAAAAAAAATTAAAAAAAAAAGAAGATTGGCTGAGGGTTTATCCCTGTATAGTAGGTGTTTTACAGAATAATATAATAAACAAGTTGCAATATGTAGGCATAAGGCAAGGTCTGGGAGAAATTATTTTACTGCTTTTGTAAAAAATCTACGAAATTTAGTAAAATTGCTAAAGTCACGTTACTTTTCCAGTCACTAGCGCGCAAGAATTTACCGCGAAAGACCTTTACCGCGCAAGACCACCAGAACCAAACAAATTAGGCAAAAAATATACATTTCAATGAGGTGAATCTCTAAAAATCCAAATATGCATTTTTTTTTACTTGCGCGGTTAGTCTTTTATTATACGTATTTTTACATGAATTTTTCATTAATTCGCGTATTAATTAAAAAAAGAAGTTAAAAAAAAACCTCCAAATCAGTTACTTCAACCGAAAAGAAACTAAAAAACAAAAGGTCAAAAGATCTTGGGTGGAAATAACGAAAATTCAAACTTGGATGAGCATCCCACAAGGAACACACAAAGGACCAAAGCGAAAAGAGAAATTATTAAACGATGTTTCGCCCTGGGTAACCAGCGTGGGCTCATCAGTGGTTTCACTGGTCACCCTCCACCCTACATCATTAAACACCATCATACACTTTGATTTTTCGTCATTTCCACCCAAGATCTTTTGATCTTTTGTTTTTACAAGTATTAATGGTGTGTAGCATATATATAGCGCAAACCATTTATCGCGAATCTTATTATTTTAGTTACTTAAAATTAATAATTTTATATAGAAGGTTTTTTTCTTGATTTAAGAGATCAGTGATCTCCTTGAATCAACTTGAAGTGAAATCTTATACGCTCCTATACAATACATTGACTTAAAGAACGGGCTGAAATAGCCAATTAAAGGAGCAAAAAAGCCTGGAATTTTATTTTTTTCTAAATAAAATACTTTAAAATTAAATTTTGAAAAAACAGTAGATCTCAAATTTAAAGTAGATAAACCACCTCTTGGTGGTGGTCTACAATATACGATGATTTAACTATAAATACGACATTCCGTGTCACTGACAGTTTTGAGTATTCTTGTTTATCAAGATTTTATTAATTAAAAATATATCTTTAATTGCGGTATGGTTCGAGTCTCGGTTCGGCTTAAAATTAATTTTTAGATACTGGTGTTTATGTCAGCCTTCAAACCAAACTTTCCTTAAACTATAGACCTCAGTAAATATCACCCTATAGGTTTTTTTCCAGGTTTGTTTTTTAGGAAAATAAAATATATTTTAAAAACTCTTTGTGTCGGTAGCTATTTGGTTATGCCGGTATGCTTAACTATAAATTTATATATTTTCCATCCACAACGGGTCAATATTTATTTTTATGTATGAAAGAGACAGACAAAAATCCTTAAAATTGGATTTTTGATAGGTGTTGAATAACAAACATCACATCTGACGATGTTGAAAACAAATTCCTTATGCACATTTTGAAAAACTTTGCTAGGCTAAAAAGTATGCCGAAGTAAAATGATAATCTACATACTGCCGTCGCGACGCAGCGAATTTTTCAAATTCTTTTACCAACAAAAAGTAATATCAGAAGTTTTAAGGAGCAGGAGTTTTATTAAATTACTTTCAACTCCTATCTGTCGGTTGGTTGAAAAGTGGAGTTATTCATAGAAGCATAGGCGGCATGTAACAAATAATATAACTTCCACACAGTAAAAATTCCGGAAAATTCTTTGGATGGAAGTCGTTGGAAAAATTGTCCTTTGCCAAAAGAAAGTTTAGGTCTCTTTATGTTCAAGAAAAAAATGACTGCGTTATTTTTAGGTTTGGTGAAGGCGATTTATGAAAATACAGTCTGTCCCAATAAAAACCTACCACGTATGATTTGTCCAGAACTAGGTAATAATTAAATTTTCAAGAAACTCCGAGAGATGTCAATTTACTTGGAAACTTCACTTTTTGGCTATATATTGAACTAGCATTTCACCCGCTGTGTTGTTAGCGGCGGAATTAATAAAAAAATTGAAAGAAAAAAGAAAGAATTTTTATGAAATTTAGGAGTTTATTGAAAAAAATATTTTTTTTTTATTCTGGGCTTAATTTTCTTCGATTTGATACCCCCCACAACCCATATTTTAGTAGGTCAATATTTTCATAGAATATAGGGAGGGCGGGTAATCAAAAATTGTAAAAATTAATAGAAAACACTTTTTTCTATTCCGGGCTTCATTTCCTTCAGTTTGATATCACGCAACCCATATTTTAACATATCAAAAGTTTTATCAAATATAGAGGATGATCCCCCCTATTAATAGGGGGTTGGTAGAGAAACGCTGAAACACGTGTCTATCTATTTTCTTAGTAAAGTCTATATACTAATTTCTAAACCTCTGTGACTTATTTCTTCTGAGATACAGAAGATCCCTTTACCCCCTTCGAAATCGAATTATCCCTATTTCTCCACCCCCACTTGAAATTTCGAAAAACGGCAAAATACGTATTTACTCATATTATTAGTAAAATCTTTATAAAAATTTCATCCCCTCTTTTCACCCCCTTAGAGGTAATATTTTCAAAAATCCTTTCTTAGCGAGCCCCTACGTCACAAACTGTAGATCAAGTGGTTTGACCTGTGCGTTTATAGTTAACGATGTTAATGTTGACTACCGTTCTTTTATTAGTATACATAGATAGATTTCTTGCAAGACTCGCTCCCATTAACAACGTACCACTTAAGATTTCAATAGTTTCCGACAAATCCAATGTTTTAAATGGGATACTCCGTAGCCGGTATATTTTCTAACGTATACCGCTTAACCTGTATATGCAAAGCCTTCACCAGGAATCGAATTAAAAAGTTCTCGAAACAACTCTACAATTTCCTACATTTTTCAAAACAATCGCCCCGGGAAAACCGAGGCCTGCATACAGAAACTACCCTATAGCTTTCTGGCTGGCATGGCCTACTTCTTATCGCAAAGTGTGTAGCCTCCAGACGTCATTTAGAAAAGTTCTTTTGTACTTTTTTAAATTCACGAGTTGATTATACACCAGAAGTTTAATACATAGTTTTATCAAGGCTTTAACTATGAACAATACACAACCTTAGTTCTGGACACTCCGCAAAATGACGCAAACAAACACCATCTCCGATTTTAATAATTTTTGATATGCATGTTCTCTTGAGTGTTCTCCCTACCACAAAAATATGTTAGAAACCACTGCGTAAATTCCTAAAGAAATTTTTTTTTTCGTTTGTCAGTGGTTTCTAAATAAGATAAAAAATATTTTGCCTACACACACATAAATCCTAACTAGAATATTATATATTATAGAAAACCAACACATACAAATAGATATCTAAATTTTAACTCAAATCATTCCTCATCGATTAAAAAAGCAGTAATAAAAAGTCTACACGATAGAGCTAAAATAATTTGTTCGGACAATAAAACATTTTTACAAGAAAAACAAACAATAAAAGATGTCTTACTTAAAAATTAGTATCCAAATAACTTCATCGAAAATTCTTTTAGACAAATCGAATTTCCAAGACAGCGCGAACGTAGAACAACCAACAAATTTAATAATTCCTTTCGCTAATAAGTATAATAATAGAACAATTTTTAAAAAATCAAATACTCTTAGATCAATTCTAACAAAAACAGAACCATTAAATGCTGAACAAAACTCAAAAAATATCGTTTATAAAATTCCTTGCGAGTGTGGTAAATTTTATATTGGAGAAACTTCAAGGCCTCTTGAAGTTAGAATAAATGACCATAAGGGGTACCTCAGAAGGGGATATTGGGAGAGATCTAAAATTTGCCAACATTCTTTTGAAAACGATCATAGACTAATGTGGGGAGAAACCAGTATATTACAAAAACAATCAGACAAAATTAAACGAAAAATCAAATAAGCACCTTACATCTATCTAAATGAAGATGAATGCATAGCTAGCATATCAGCTGATATAAATGCAGTTTGGCTTCCAATTTTAAAAGAAGATTTTCAAAAAGGTTTTTTTAAAATAAATTAAAAAATAGCATTGATGTTCTTTGGGTTTCTAATGTATTTTTCTTAAAGTCAGTCAAAAGATAATCTTTAGACTCGATATTTTAAAATTAAAAACAAAATATTAAACTTTATTTTTAATTTTACTTTAAATTTTGTATTATTATAATGTAATCTAAAATCGAAAACACTCAAACAAATATAATTTTAATTTTATTAAGCTCACCGAATATCTTGTTGGCTACTATCGACACACCAAACTGTCAAGTTAATATTTGATATATACATCAGTCAAAGTCAGTCAGATAAGTACTTTATTCTAGTTAGGATTTGTGTGTGTGTAGCCAAAATATTTTTTATCTTATTTAAAAACCACTGACAAACGAAAAAATTTTTTTCTCTAACATATTTTTGAAAACATTTCCCTAACTTAGTGGCGAAAAACCCAAAAAAAGTAGTTTCAAAATCACCAGTTTGTCCTTAACATAGATGCGCAAAATTAGCAATATCTTAAAAATCATTTGTACTAGAAAAGTAGGTAGTAAAGGCTCTAACTTTTTAAATGAGGCATTGTATGACATATATTTTGTTAAAAAAAAATTAAAATTTTGTTTTTGAAAAATGTCAAAAAGGCCATTTTAAGTTTTTTTTTTAAAAAAAAAAACATATTTTTGCTTAAAGTATAAATAAACTCTGTACCAAATTTTAAGATGGACAAATTATGGGTTCGATCTCAAAAAAAAAAATATGTCATTATATGAAACATCATACTAAACAAAATAATTTTTTTAATAACTTTTGAAGAAGATTTTGAGAGGGTAATTCGGTTTTTGAGAACCAAAAAACACTTATTGTTAAACAAAAGTCATTCTCTAGGGTTCGACAGGTGACAGGATTTCGATTGCTTTTAGACACCACTTCAATTCGTGAATGACACCTCTTCCTTTGATCCCTCCCAGATTATAATCTGACACGGCAACTACGAATTTTTTTGTGTGTTTTATAATCTAGTATACAAAATATCAGCAAAAAACACTAAAATTCCAATAAAATAATTCACCAAAAAGATAAGGTTTTGTAACAAAAGATTTATGTCAGGGCACAACTATATTGTCAAATAAGACCCTTATTATTAAGATACTTTGTCATCTATGTAGTGAAATCCCCAACAAACAATAAGGGTATCTCCTTTTTCATAGAGACAAGGGAATCAGGTATATAGACCCTTCAAGTGGTCGTTCAAATGTATGTTTTTCTTATTATCTATGTCGCAAGTGTCCTTTTTAAAGATACCTACATTTCAAAAATCCTCCAAGCTTAAAATACCTGTGCTTTAAAGAGGAATTCGAGAGCTTTTGTAACGTCATCAAGTGTTGAGGGTGGTATTTTTGCACAGAGAGGTTCAGGTACAGGGTGACTTTTTTATTGTTTGTCTTACAGATAAAATGCTAAGGAAATTTTAGAGATTTTTTTTTTAGTTTGTTTCTTCTTAGGTCACCTTGTATACAAAGAGATCACTTTTTTAAATGCGACAGCCTATAGGTATACTTTTGCATTTTTAGAGTGGTTAATATATTGTTTATAGCAGGTTTAAATCAAATTAAAAATTAATTATTGGGTTCACTAACCTTTATTGCAAATTAAACTTATAACAAAAAAAACTATGGGTTTCAACTGCCAACTAATCAATGCAATTTCACGTTAAATTTGACATATTCGCTACTTTCAAGATGGCACACGTAAAAGTTGTCCTATTATTAAAAATAGGCTTGGTTTTGAGCTAATTTAATTAATTTTTAAATATTATATTTCATAAATCATGAAAAAAATGTTAAAATATTTTTATCGAGATTTTTACGCTCGAGAAGGATTGGTGCTAGAAAGCACGGATAGTCCACCATAAAATCAATTTTATGTTGAAAGGAAATGAAAATATCTCGAAAACTGTATCTTTGAAAGATTTGAACCTTAAAACAAAATTTTTGGGTAATATTTTTACGAAAACCAAAATCTGAAAACCGCCTATCAATAGCCCTTTTCCCCCTTCAACCCCCCCACCACCCTACCCAAAAGTTAATCAGTTCATAATTAGCCGATAGAGGATTTTTTTACCAAATATCGTTAAAATCGATTAAGGCGTTCTTGAGTTATCGTGTATACAGACAGACAACAGACCACTTTTCTTTTCGTCGATTAAGGTGTTTTGGAACCTTAGTAACTCATTTTTGATAAAATTAAAAAGTCAAAATTTCAGGATTTTAATAGTCCCCCATATCAAATTGGTATGGTGGACTAAAAATTGGTTTGATGCCAAAAAAAAATTCCTTAGTACCACGTGAAAAATTGCTTCTTTTTCAAATCGTCCACTATCATAAATTTTAACGTAGTTTTTGACACTTAAAATGTAAATTATATTTTTTCCAGTTGCGTCAAAATTTTTAAAATTTGACCATCATATAAACCACCCTTTTTATTAAGTTTGGTTTTTCGGATATATCTTGGTTTTAAAAATATATTGCTTCATGGGCTGTAAACTGAAATTTTTATATTTTTTCGACGTGCAAAACCTTTCCAATAAGCATAAAGAGATCAGAAATAGGCTCTTACGAGAATTCGTTTATTTTTCCAGAGATTTTCATGAATGGCAGTCATAATTTCTCAGTTTATTTGCGCACTAGGCTTAATGTTTATACTGATTTTCGATAGGATGCGCTTTGATCTTGAACCAAATCAAAAATGTTCCATACAATATTAAATATTTTCCTATGTAAACAACTAAACAATCTCGACAACAAAGATAATTTTCAAATTTATCTGGCATATTTTTTACATTTAAAAAGGATTTAGCGATGGTGAATAAATATTTAAAAAAAAGGGTTTCGCACTTGTGGTACTCATCAGTACGGTGCTAGGAATTAATATGAAACAGGATTCGTGTAAAATGAAGAATTTTTTACGTTTTTCAGCAGATTAACTAAAAAAAAAACCAAATTTTAATAATTACAGAATTATGAGGTTTTTATGTGCGAATTTCGCCCCCTTTTAAAAAAATTTGTGTTCTTTGAGTTTTTGAGAAAATTTTAAAAAAAGGTGGACTTGCTACGAGGCTTGCTAGCTTTACATAAACCTAGCAAGTCCAACCTTAAATAAAGGTTGAGAATATCCCTTAAATATCTCAGAATTATGTGCTTTTTAAGTGCTACATGAAAATAGAAAAAACTAAAGATTTTTTACTTTTTTGGTGATTTTTTAAAAAAATGTTATGGGTTCGCTAACTTTAAATAAATCTAGCATTGTTTAAAAAACTGACTAAAAAAGTAAAAAATTTTCGTTTTTTTTTTCTATTTCCATGGAGCACATAAAAAGCACATAATTTTGAAATATTTAAAGGATATCGTCAACCTTTATTTAAAGTTGGGCCTGCTAAGTTCATATAAAGCTAGCGAGCCCATCATAGCACATTTTTTTTAATCACTAAAAAAGTAAAAAATGTTTATCTTTTTTTTTATTTTTCATCTTTATTTAAGGTTGGACTTGCTGGGTTTATATAAAGCTAGCAAGCCCACCTTTTTTTTTAATTATCTCAAAAACTCAAAGAGCACAAAATTTTTTAAAAGGGGACAAAATTAGCACATAAAAAGCACATAATTCTGGAATCATTAAAATTTGGATTTTATGATGTGGACTCACTATAGGTTTATGGAGGTGGTTTAGAGGTAAAGCCATAAAATAAGTACCCTGGTCTGTATTTAATGCTTCAGTAGTTTTTGACTTGACTTTGATGAAACTCTTTACACGCATTTTTTTTTTTTTTTTTTGAAGTATTTAGCTGTGGGGGGTTATCACACTGTGCATCTTTTCTTAAAGGAAATTTAATCGAAATAGCACTAGATTTTAACTGCTTTGTTTACTTTTTTTTATACATAACCTTAATTTTTGACTTTGTATTTTGAGTTATAACACTCACAGCTAATCGGCAAGTCGACAACATAAAAAAAAACGGTTGGCATTCAAAAGGTAACTAAATTCCCCAGCATGCATGCTACTTTCTGATCAAAATAGAAAGTGTTCTATTTTCGTGCATCTTGCAACACGCTTCTTTTTCGACGGATTTCATAGTACACACCAAAGCATTTTCTTCCTTAATAAAGTTTCTTATAAATATCCCAATTTAAGATTAAATGTGAAATTCTTAAATAAATTTTATATATTAGAATATCCTATAAAATTTCCTTACGACCCAAAGACCAGTTTTCTTCTGGAATTTAGAAAAAAAAATGGCAAATAGCATTTCATGGTCTGAACGAATATATACGAATTGCTTGGCAGTCTCACTCGTTTTCACTGTGAAAAAATTCTTACACAAATTTATTTCAAGAATTGGGCACTAGGTCACATAAAAATCGGCACAAAAACCAATGCATTTTTGAATGGGGCTCGTACCCGTGGCAAAAATGCACTATTTTCCAGACTAGACCTTTAGATATCTACGGGGCATTTTAAAGAACCTATCTGACGTCCCAAAACCAACAAAAACTTTGAAACAACATAGGAAATAGGTTATAATTAATTGTTTCTTGACCTAAAAATATGTGATTTCGTCACATACACTTTATTCCAAATTCAATTAGACTAATTTTTTGACACTGACGGTTCAGTTTAGTTTCTGTTCTTAAATATTAGCTGTCATTATTGAAACTGGTCTGAAGAATTTGGAATAAACAGCAGGTTTGTAAATTTTCTTAAAACGATATCACAAACATCAACAATTGTCCCTCATATTTCAATTTTAATCCGCGATTTTAAGTTTTCAATGTTCTGGTCATTTAACAGACATACTTGCGCAGTCTCGCAATCACTAAAGGCAGTCCCGCAGTCGCTCGAATCGTAGGAATTCAATGGAAATCGCGGCAGTCTCTGTAAAATCATAGGGACTGCATGTACAAGAAGCTAGCAGCGCAACGTGCGATTTTTTTTATGAGAACTTATATAACTTATTAGAGCTAATTTAGTTCTAATTTTGTTCCGAAAAACAAATTTTTAGTTTGCGTTTTTTAAAAGTTATCGCATGCGTTGCTAGGTTCCGTGAGAAGCCAGCAGCGCATGCGATTGCAGCATAGTTAAGTGAATTCAGAAAACAAAAGATACCTACATAAGTAGGGCTAATTTAGTGCTCCAGAAAATTATACTACAAATATTATATTCTGATATGGAGAAATTTTCCCGATGAGTAGTTTTTTTTTTGGTAAAAGTGATGTAACTCTGTAGGACTAAATGGGTTCTAATGATTCATGTTACTTTTGGTATTAAACCTCTTTTGGTTTGCCCGTCATCATTTGAGCTGCTAACTACCATAGAAGCTAGCAGTGCAGACTTCATATTTTTAAAAAAGCGAGCTCTAAATTTTTTAAGGCGTTAGGAAATTAGTGCCTTAACATATTTAAATAGTTCTTAGTTTTAATTTAATAAATTGGATATCAAGAATTTTGGGATAACTAAATAAGATAGACTTAAAATCAAATGCCTACAGGAGAATTTTCCCGAGGAGTAGTGTTTTTTTGGTAAAAATAATATAACTCTGTAGCACTAAATCGGTCGTAGCGATTCATGTGACTTTTGGAGTTAAATTACGGTTCGTTTGCTTACAATCCTACCTAACCTAATTTTTTTTGCGGAACAAAATTAGCACTAAATTAGCTCTATTGCCGCAATACGTGTACATTTTTTGGGTAGTTGATGGCCCCTCGCTATGAACCCATCATTTCTTCTTCTTGAAAATAATAAAAAAAAAAATTTCTTTAAATTAAAAAACTTTTTCAAAAATTACATGTTTTTTTTAATAAAACGTACATTATGAGGCACCTCGGTCGAAAGGTATTTATCGAGGCATTTAGAATGAGCTACATATATCACAGTGTGAGTAGTTCTTGAGATATTGTAATTTTTCTTGGTGCAGTTTTTTTGAAGTTAATAAAAAAACTCCTGGTCCGAAAAATCTCAAATTTAAGATTTTTGATCCTCTTCATGGGTAGAATTACTGTAGGTACCAAAAATTATCAAAATTGGTGAGTTGATCTGCCAAACCTATTTTTATTTTTGTTGATTTTTTGATATAAAGGTAACGTGGTAGGTTGATTATTAAATTTTTCTATGTTCAGGAAATGAAACTAATTCTGAAAATATTTGAGGCCTTATATTTCAAAACCAGTAAACAAAATTTCCTGAAAAAAGAAAAGGTACCCATACACAGATTAAAATCGAGGTTAAAATAAAAGATTAAAATTAAAAATTTTATGGTATGTCAAGTCTAAAAATAAGAACACTTACTACACCCAAAAATATGCTTGCTAAGCCTGTATACGCGCTCTCGGTTTTAAGCTGTAAATTAAGCCTACTTAAAGTGATTTAAGCACATTTTAAGCTGGCTAGTTGGTTTTACAGATTTAGTGAAAAAGCAGGCGGTATTCAATGGGTTTTAATCTTAACCGAGCAACTAAATGAAAATTAATTTGTGGGTGTGGGATGTTTACCAATGCACATCATTAGGACACCAGGCAAATATTTTTAAATGTCGGAGGTCATACCTCCGCACAACACACTTATGTTAGCAGAATAATAAAAAAAATGCATTAAAACAATTTTAATTGATGTTGATTCGCTTATGGAAGATTATTAAATTAAATCACTCATAATATATGTCGAGGTTTTAATTAACGCTTTAATCAAGTTAACTGTCAAAATAGCATTCATTTAAATAAACAGACAAAGGAATAATATAAAAAAAATTAGGGGATTCATTGATTTTTCGATAATTTTAGAGTGACACACTTTACCCCCCACTACACCTAAGCCTCTCCCCCCCCTTGCTGCGTTACGTAATTTATGAACGGCCGCTAAGTTGGTAACCTAACGTTCTTAACTAGTATTTCTAATATTCAATATCATCTAAACATGCTCCATCCAGGTGGTATCCGACACTTAAAGTAAATATTTCAACGCCAAAATTCACTACATTTTTGACTTGTTCATGCCACGTTCCGAACGATGCCCGCTTTTTTGACGGATGCGATGACGGAACAGCTGATTCCACTCGTTACGTACGCAGGGATGGACGTAACAAAAACCAGTATTCGAGACATAAAGCTATTTGTAACTCATCGCGGTATACGTATCCGCATCTAGCGAGAACCAAGCACATTGATTGGTCAGAAACTTGTAGCACGTTCGAAAAGAGCAGATATATGCTAATTTAAGGTGTTTCTGAACGAAATAGGTGCTGAGATACGATACGTGTGCCGTAACGATACGTGATACCTAACGCATCTCAACACCTATCGCGTTCAAGAACACCTTAGATTAGCATATATCTGCTCTTTTCGAACGTGGTACAAGTTTCTGACCAATTAATGTGCTTGGTTCTCGCTAGATGCGGATACGTATACCGCGATGAGTTATAAATAGCTTTATGTCTCTATTATCTGCATATTATGTGCTAATTTCGTCCATGATCAGAAAATTTTGTACTCATCTGGTTTCCGAGAAAATCGAAAAAGAAAGTGTGTTAGTTAGGTTAATATTAACCTAGCTACTCCTCCTATTTTTTTTTTAAACATCATTTAAAATGAAGAATTCGATTTTTTCTTATATAATCGTAGAGCACATAATTTTGGTATAATTTTTAAAATTTTAGAACCGCATTTTAGGGTGGGGTAGCTAGGTTAATATTAAGCTAACCCCACTAAAAAACTGCACTGAAAACAAAAAAATTCGGATTTTTATTCTACATATTCATGGATCACATAATTTTGGAATCATAAATTTCCCTTTGGAATCCCACTTCAGATTGGAAATGCTAGGTTATGAATAATAATATATAGAATGTGATATCCTTTTTAACGATTTTCCCGGAGACCAGACGAGTACAAAATTTTCTGATCCTAGACGAAATTAGCACATAATATGGAGATAATAAACAAGGGGGGCGCTAAGTTAATATTAACCTAGCTACCCCACCCTTTTTTTTAAAACATAATTTTAAATAAAAAATTCGATTTTTTTCTTATATATTCGTGGAGCACATAATTACGACATCATTTTAAAACCAACAATTTTTTAGTTTGGCGCCATATTTCTTGATGGGGTTGCTAAGTTAATATTAATCTAGCTACCCCATTTTCTTTTTCGATTTTCTCAGAAACCAGAGGAGCACAAAATTTTCTGATTGGGGACAAAATTAGCACATAATTACGGCATAAATAAATTTTGATTTTCTTGGGGTGGGGTCGCTAGGTTAATGGAAGTTAAAAAAGGCCATCTTTTAAACCACATTTTTTTACGAAGGTATATGTCAACCTAGCGGTTCAACAATTAAATTTAAATGATATTCTATTAAATTTTTTCTAAAAGCTCATTTTTTATAAGTAAATGTGAGTTAACGGATTTTGACATTTGTGACACGAATTTTAACAATTAAAAAAAAAAAACACAAAAATACCTATTATTAGAACTGTCAAATTTTGCTGCTGACAGCCACACTTTACCTAAAAAAATTTAAACAGTGGTTTGCCCTGCAGTATACAACTTAATATTTTGCTGACAAGGATCACCTATCATATTTTTACGCAAATTTTATCTATTTAAGCAGTTTTTAATAGGTTTCACATACCAGTAATCCATACTTTGAGCTTTTAGACACATTTAACAATATTGAATTTCAAGAAAATGTATAAACAAAGATAGTGAGGTAATTTCATAATATAATACATATTTTTAGAAATGCTAAGCTGTTGTTATAACAAGAAAAAAATGATATATTTCTGGTAAAGGTATTTTTTCTCTGATGTGCTTGTCGCCAGCAAAATTTCACTTAAAATTTTTGGGCGTTCACATGGTGCGATTTAAATGTATGTGGCAAATCACAAATTACTTCTATTTTTATCTCGATTTTTATGTCATAAAATTGCCGTAATTTGGTAATCCGTTAGCATGTCAACAAAAATTTTGTGTTTAATTCATTTAATTTCGGTTACTGTATATGTGGGTCTTCTTTTTTTACAAGAAGTTATAATTGGGACAAACTTTTTTCACCCTCTGAACACTCATGTGAAAACTCCCAGCCCACTCACAGCATGACAGTGTGAATTAAATGCACCGTCACAAACGGGGTTAAGTAAACTAATTAGTGTTTACATCAAAATAAAGAAAAAAATCTGGAAAAAAACTCGGGATAAAATAGTTTGGAAACAAACCAAATAAAAACCCCCAGGAAAAATATTATTTTAACCATTGTATAACTAATCCAAACCCAACCCAACTTAGTACACTCCATGTTAACCTAACCGTCCTACCGTTTTTTAATGTTCTGCAGAAACTAAAGCCCTTATTTTTTAGTTTATATAAAGGTAAAATTTATCTTATCACGAATGTCTGACAAAACAACCCCCCCCCCCCCGATTTTGATAATTTTTGATACATTTAATCTAGGCATAAAATCCCAAATTTGAAAATTTTCTGATGAGTGGTTTTATTTTAAATTAATTTTTGAAAATCTAAGAAACTGCCAATTTTGCTTAAACATGTACAAAGATAAAAATAAATATCTCGATATTTACTTATTCTAGATAGATTTAAAGCTTAGTTGAAAATGAGGTATACATGATGTAGATGCTTTATGAACTTTTTTTTCAAATTTTTTATTTTTTTTGTAAATTTTCCAAAAGTCATTTGTAATTTTTCTCAAAAAAAAATATATTTTCTTTCTAGATATCTTGCTAAATTAATTGTTTTTAAATATCCAAAAAATTTGAAAATAAAAATTAGGCTCATTAGGTCATATGATAGTTCATTAAAATCTCAAATAAAATGGTCTTTGAAATACCTACCTTTAAAACAAACTATTACTCGATTTTATACTTTTCAAGATATTGTTCTCTTTGTGTACCTGCAAATTTGTTCAAAACTGACTGCCCCTACAGGCATTTATAAAATAGGAATATCTTGATACCTATACATACTAAAAAAGGGAGTGATGGCTTATTTTAAAGGCCTTTCAAATACCATTTTCACAGTATCACATTTCTTAATTGTTTTTTTGTTTTTTAAATCAAAATTTTTAAAACATTTTTTTCCATGAACAGGTTATATTCTAGTCATTAACATTAAAACAATCATATTTTGGTTTAGTTTTCCTAATTAATAGGTGCACATTTTGCCTAAAAATTAAGAAACATTTGTCTAGACAACATTAATAAAATAGGTAAATTTTGTCATTAAGTGGAGCCTTTCAGGAAATTTCTACCTTTTTTGCTTAAGGAAGGCAAAAATAAAGGGGCATAGATTACAATTCAAATTTAAATACTCTACCCATCCTAGGTATGCCACCTACACCAACAGGCAGGTAAGCCAAAGGGGAACCAATCCTATAGATGCTTTATTGTGTTTACCAAAATAAACCATCCCTTACAAGTAAATATTTGACAAGAATTCTAATTTCCTACCATAGAAAATACAAATACCTGGGTACCTGATGTAAACATATGTGAATTTAAGCTTGGATTTTAACTATTTTTTAAGACCTACATATACAGAACATCTGCGGAAATCAACGTGCTTTAGAGGTCTAGTACGATGATTTTCGACTTAAGAATTTTACTATAAACAATGGGTGTATATTTAGTAGCAATTTGAGTTAAACAATTAGGTAGGTAGGTAGGTGGTATTCAAAAAACTTCTAATTTGATTGTTTGTTTACATGAAACAACGTGATTCAAATTAAACTTTACATATATCAAATTTTACAAGGTTCTACGAAATATTTTTTTAAATGATATTCGGGAAAATATCCGTGTCGTAATGCAAATACAAAATCGTTTGTCTCGGAGAGGTTAGTGTAAAAGGAAGAATATAAGGATACATGGCAAAAGAGGAAAAGTATGTATTTTCAATCGCTTTTACCTGTGCGGCGGAAGTGAAGCTCACTAGGAGTGCCCAGCATAGTACAGAAGATATCCTAAAATACATCACTACACAGTTTTTGCTAGTATCTAGTTGTCAAAATCCTTTTATTTTGTTTTCTTAAATATTATGGCACCCACGACACTACACAACACTCGACCAACGATGGCATTCAGTACACTGATCAATCGCCCCAAACTGCAGAGTTGCCAAGTTTATTACAAAGTTGAATTTACTTTAGAAGAGTCTGGGCCGAGTCAAATAAAAGTATTTCCCACGTTGTCATGATTTACAACATTTCTCCCTAAATTCTTTGTGTTGTGGCAAAATTAAAAACCAAAACCCTCCGCATCACAAAATAGAAAATAACTAGGTTCCAAGAATAATTTAATATTAAGCCCTGTTCTCACTATGCAACTTTTTCATGCATCTTGTGTGTTCACACTATGAAATTCGTCGAAAAAAGACGCATGCTGCAAGATGCGCTAAAATAGAACATGCTCTATTTTTTATCAGAAAGTTGCATGCATGCTGGGGAATTTCTAGTTACCTTTTGATTACCAACCGTTTTTTTTATGTTGTTAAGTTGCTGATCAGCTGTGAATTTTAGGTTATGAGTTTTATTTTCAATATTTTTTAATCACCTTAAAACTTTCTAAAATTCTTGTTTGCCAATGCTCACAATCTGCAAGTTCTAATTCCCACTCCAAGCCTGTCAATCCTATTTATTTAATATTTCTTATCCTAGAACAATCCAGAATTTTCGACTTTGTCTTTTTTCGAAGAATTCTTTATTTCTGGAATAATTCTTTATTTCTAGAATTCTTCAAGAACACCAAATATTCAGTCGTGAAAATATTGCTGGTTGCATACTTAAATTTTTAGCGAATGCGCTAGAAAAGGGTATAGGAAAAAAGTAAACAAAGCAGTTAAAAATCTAGGGCTTTTTTGATTTTTTTAATTAGTGATTTTGTTATGTTGGCTAAAAATGGCATTTCCTCTAAAAAAAAGATGCATAGTGTGAACACCCCCACAGCTCCATGCTTCAAGAAAAAGATGCATGTAAAAAGTTGCATGTGTTTGATGCATAGTGAGAACAGGGCTTTAGAATCACCAGATAAGATTATAAAGATTTCAGTGTAATTTTTTAATTACCTATTGATAACAAAAACCACTACAAAATAAATAAAAGTAAAACAAGTTTATCACAGAGTTCTAGCCAGAATTTAACTGTTTTTACAAAGTTTTGTAATATAACAGAAATATAATTTTTTTCAAATATTGTAAAACAAACTTCTTATTTTTGACTAAAAGTTTTGGTTGCATTTTTGTTATAGTTATATAAGTTATTGAAGTGGCTTGCCGAATTAATTTTGACAGAATTGATTAGATGAAAACATCAAAACCTTTAAACAACAATATATAAATTTTAAAAAGGGATAGCAAGGGTGAATAATAGATAAAATCCGGATCTACGGTTATCATTACCTATTTTGAAGGAAAGCTCGCTATTCATTGATTTTGTCATTTATTCACCCTCGCTAAATCCCTTTTTAAATTTATCAACTCCAGAGCTTAGGATATCTGCAAAGATAATTATATCTGTCGCTTGACGCTAATTTTCCTTCAAACTGAAGGTACATCTGCCGATTCTGCAATTTGACAGATGGTTGTCCGTACTGATGAGCACCACAAGTGCGAAATCCGGATCTACGGTTACCATTACCTTTTTCGAGGGAAAGCTCGCTGTTCATTGATTTTTTAACAATACATCAATTTAAATTTTTAATGATTTACCGAGTGGCGGACCAGTAAAAGTGGCTCTGGGGGGGATGGGGTATTTTGGGAAAGGTTCATTTCATATGAAATTAACCAATAGAATATAGTGACTTTGGATTTTCACCTTCCCGATTTTGATAATTTTTGGTACACTTATTCTATTCATAAAATAGATGAAAAATTTTAATTTTGAAAATTTTCGGACCAATAGTTTTTTTGTTATTAATTTTTGAATATGAAAAAATTACCAATGCTTGGTGGGTGGCTTGTATTATAGGCAAAAATGATGAGACAAATGAAATTAAAGTTAGTTTTAACGGGCCAGCTCCCTCCTTTTATTACCTTAAACCTAAATCAAATATTTTAATTATTGAAAGAAAAATGATTTTAAGAAAAGTTCAACCCATTACCGCTACAGGTCGGAACTATACACATTGACAAAGGCTGGGAAATGTCAGATTCGACCCAAATTTTGGAAAGAAAAATATTTTTAAAAAGCTACCATTTTTTACATGTTTGAAAATTTTTTAAATATTTTTTTCATATGGAAGCCATCATTTCTCCATCTTGAAATTTGGTGAGTGCATATTTTTTTGGAAAAAAATAAAAATGGTGTTTAAAAAAAAATATTTTTAAAATGTACGTGTCATGTTTGTCACAAATAATTTAAAAGAACTTTTAAGCAAGGTATCGCTCATGCATTTCTGATAAGTAGTTTTAGAGATATTCCTATTTTTCTATACTTATGTAAGAGCAAAACTGTAATTTTATAATTTTCAAAAATTAATAACACAATAAACACTTCTCCAAATGGGGATTAGTAAGAGGTTCGAAAAAAATGTTAGTTTTACGTAAAATTGATTGAGTCCGTCAAATTTAAATAAATAATGACATATATTTTTTTGATGGACAGCCAAAGACCTGATTGTCACTAAAATATTGTTTGGGTGAATTGAGAGACAGAAAAATTATAAGTTAAGTTAAATTGCATTAAAGTGCTCTCATACAGGTATCTCGAAAACGATTAGTTTCGAAATAGTTCTTAGCCGTTTGGTGGGCTCAGAAAAAATATCAGAAATAAATGAAACTGTGGCCACACCGCAAATTCAAAAAATGCGGTGGCTGGAATGCATCGCTCCAGTAATATATTTATGAAAGCATCTCTACTTCTGCCTCTTTCTAATCTAATCTAAAGAAAAAAGGTAGAAGATCCGGAGAGGATGTTGAATGATGTTCTGGACCAGAACCTTAGAAGATCTCTTTCTTTCAAAAGGTCCATTTTTGCGCGCTGAACATAGTTACTATTGTTCTCTTTTTCTAAATGCAAGCGTCTGAGAGAGATCCAGCATACTACCCATACCAGGAAAAATACCCGCCTGCGCACCCTTGCCCCCAAGGTCAGAATATCTTCATGAGATAGTTGTCCCTGACAGTTATGCGGGGTCGAAGGGTGTACAGGCGGGTATTTTCCTGGTATAATGTAGTATGCTGGATTTCACTCAGACGAATACATTTAGAAAGATAAAACAATAGTAACTATGTTATGCTCGCAAAAACGGGTCCAAAATAAGCTGCATTTTTATTTCATAAATCGTTTTTAACGAAGTGAGATAGAAAATAATAGTAGGATACTCAAATTTAAAGCACATTTTTCAGAGGTTTACTTTCCAATCGCATGCAGTAATGTATTTTTAAAGACTTTTGTCATTTTTGACTGTTCCCTAAATCGGGAGATGTTTTAAAAACACAAATACCTATTTGAAATAAATATCAAAGACACTAGTAGATAATTACGTCAAAAATTGAAAAGGGCAAAAGTTATTTCATTCTTAGGTTTACATCTTCAATCTTTTTAAAATTAAGCTACAAAATAAAAAAAATACTTATCCCTATGATAAAAAAATGGAAAGAATGGTGGCTCCTGATAGTCCCAAAAAATGTTGTACTACAGACTGGGAATATTAATAACTTGACATGTTGTTTGATAACAAATAATCAAACAATGCCTGAGTGTAATGGTAAACATTTAAATAAAACACCCTGTAAAAAAACTTTTTTTAACATTTTTTATGACTCAACAAATTAAAAACCACTCAAAAATAAATCTAAAAATTAATACATACCTAGGTAAGCAAAATAATATGACAAAATAAGTGATTACTCTTGTAGTATAACAACTATCACTATAATAAACATACTTAATAAAATTTTTTAAAACCCTATTCATTCAATTTCTTGACTCCCTCCTTATGGCGTTTGATTGCCTCTTGGTGACGTTTGATCTGTTCCTCGTGAAAGGATATTTCATCATTGAGGTGGTTTTTTAAATTGGCAAGCTGTTCTTTTTGCTAAAAGTAAAAACATTCTTACACTCTTCTTAAATTGCTTCATACGGTTTTATAAGATTCTATAAGCCAGACTGTTTTCTTTGTAAGAACTAATAGAAAACTATTCCAAGATTTCTAATGATTTTTACAAGTACATTTCAAAAACTATATAAAATGTAATAAAAATTTTAAAATTTAATAAAAATTTTTTACTAGATGTTATGAGGTTTTTTGATAGAAATCTCATTTCAAGATGTTTTCTATCAGTTTCTGTGAAAGTCATCCTGACTCCTACAATTTTATAAAACCCCATAAAACAATATAAAAACTCACCAACTTTTATGAGTGTTGTTTGACTTCTGGTGAAGCCTGATTCTGACAGTGCAAGTTGTTGCCATAAATGTCAAAAGTTGCATAGATTTGTGGAGTTGCATAGTTTTGTGGAGTTGCATAGATTTTGTTTTTATTTTTCTTTTTTGGTTTTGCCAATGTATCAGACTTTATTAGCATTCAAATACTAAAGATAAGGTATTGTTTTGTTTATTATTATTTTTCTAATCAAAAATGGATTTTCAATGTATGTTTTAACATATTGTAAGTATATGCACACTAAGTACTAACAAAGTTGCACTATCAGAGGATTAGGCTTAAGCTGAAAGGCAGTAGGTGCATGAAGCCTGAGGGCTACTAAATTTTGTTATATAGGCATTAAGTTTAGGACTACGTTTAAAATCTCGCAAGCTGAATCAACAAGAAGTCAATGTGCGCAGTTTTGAGCATGAAGGAAAATTAAGAAATTATTAATCTTTCATATATTATTTGCAACAAAATTTGTGTCCAATTCCTACAGAAACCTAGTCATTTTCTGAAAAAAAAACGATTTCCCAGATTTGCTAATATGACAGAAAATTTTTACCAATTTTTACAATATAGTTTTTGACAACTTTTATTTATGACTGTGATGGACGTTCTGCCATGTTGTGACACTAAAAACCAATGTTCAAATGTATCGTGTCAGTGTCAACTTAATTTCTTTATATTGTATGCTAAATGCAAATGCTCAATGGCATCATGTTACTTTCAGCCCTGCCTGCACAGGTAGACTGTATAGGAATAGACCTGCATAGGTTTTTGGACCTGTGCAATCAACCTAAGCAGAATTAAACATCAATTTTAGACTGTAGCATGTGTGGCTGGCTTTAGCCCCTCACTTGGCCCATTGTATTTTGCAAAGAACCAACCTAACCTTTTTGTAGAAAAACTCTTCTTCTCTGGCAGCTTCTTGTTTTCCGAAGGCACCACCAGCCTCGCGAATGGAACCGCCGCCGCCACCACCCTTTCCGGCACCGCTTCCCAAATCGCCAATTTGCGACATCAAGCGAAGATGTCTGCAAAAAAAAATATCATTACATAATAATCCCGATTTTCTACATGAAACATTATCGGTATTTATAGTGGTACTGGCGGTTCTTTGTACTTACCTAAGCGAATTTGTCGTTAACAGTTTTCCACTACGGATGGAGTTCATATTTCTTTGGAAATAACTACCGCTTTGCACCAATTTTTTTTGTATTATAAAAAAAAGTTGACAGCAATGTGACAACAAGTGAAGTTTTTTTGATCATCTGATCCGTTTACTTACGCTAGAGGTCGCTCTAGAAGGGGGAGCAAAAAAACGTATTTAACACCCAATTACATCAACAATCCTTAAGTAAACGATCTCTTATGCCCGTGTGCACGGGTTTGGCTTGACATGTAAGCCGAGCTTAAGCTTTATGCGCAATTTTACAACTCATAGTTAAACGTCAAACCTCAGTTTAAACCACAGATGTCGACTTTTTTACGTTTTATAGGTGCAGTTTACCAACAAACTTCGGTTTAACCGTTACCAGCGGTCTGGGTGTTTGTTAAACTTCAGTTTAATAGTTACCGAAAGATTCTAACCTCAAAAAAGTTATTAAAAATTTGTTTTTGGTAAAAAGACTGTAAGTATTTAGTGAAATCGCTATGATCAATGACTTAAAATTTATTTTTGATCAACTGGATAAAGAATGACGAAATTATTGACATTGTCGAAGCACGAAGACCAAATATTATTTGTCCTAGAACAAATCCTTTAGAGGAGTCCGACGATATGTAGATTTTAAAAAGAGGTTTGAATTATCTAAAGAGATATGCGAAATTGTGCACAAGGAAATTCGACAAGAGTTGGAACATCCCACAGACCAGCAAGTTTTATTCTCACATCGAGCTTACACGTATATATATATATATATATATATATATACTGTATATCTTTCTCTCTGTCTGTAACCAACGCTGATATCTCAAAAAGTACTTGATTGATTTTTATCAAGTTTGGCTCTAGTTGGTGCCATTTTGGTTAAAATAATCAACTTCATGGCCGTGGTTTAACTCCGACTTATAAAATTGAGCAACTTCTTTACCGATGGATTAATCCAAAGATTAAACTGAAGTTTAAACTATGGTTTAATCTGGAGTTTTACCTTTGATTGTAAAATTAGCCCTTAGTTTTGGTGTGCAATGGTGTGGTATATCATGTAAGTGGAACTTAAGCCGCAGTTAAGATAAGCCGTAGAATTACTTCGGCTTAAGCGCATTTTGAGGTTATGTGAGGTATTTTTTTGATTATGTTTTTAAACAAAAGCCATTAATTTGTTTATATAATAGTGGTATGTGCTTAAAATGGAACTTCTTTGGGATGATGAAGAAGATGAAGAATTAATGGAATACGTACTAAGAAGGATTTTTCAAAGAAAAAATCATGTTTTTTTCGCTAAGCGAATAATTCACCTTTTTTTCGCAAATTCGTTGCAAAGAAACTGAAAAATGGGTTGGGTTGGTCTGGTGGTGTAATAATTAGTATGTTTTCGCATCGTATCAAAAATCAAGCATCTTGTTCTTCATATGTCATGCTCTTTGTCGGAACAGAGAACATGCTCTATGAAAGAAAAAGAAGACAATCTTTTCAATATGTATTGATTACGATGTGAAAACATATACTAAATAAATAGTCAGGTTTTATAGTTAACCACTTATAGTAGTTTTATTTGCCTTTTCTTCGATACAATCATAAATCATCAATAACATTTGTTTTTTTAAAACAACCTCAAATTTTACGTGGTTTTTTGACAGCTGACAGGTAATAATCATGATCACCACACAAAAAAATGCAGATAACTGCCACGTTGCCAATAATTTCCTTACTTTTTCTAAGTGGTACATATTCGGAACGTTTGCAAACCAAGTAAATCTCAAGGGTCACCCTCAGTTCAAACGGCACTTGAACAAGTGGAAGAAGTAAGGGGAAGTGGTGCACTCGGACATTAAACCCGTTCCAATCTATTTCTCGACCTTCGCCGACATATTGACAGAAAACTAATGGATTTTCTGTCACTTTTGAGTGAAAATGGCGGAGAAGGTCGATTAAAGGACACTAAATGGGGTCCCATAAAATAAAGAAAAGTAAAATGCAGGAATCGTTATTTATAGAAACAAACTTTGGCAAAATCGTATTTTGGGTAATTATGCAGTATACGGTTTTCTGCCATTTTTGATTTTTTATGAAAAATTCTTTATGGGGGCACCTACTAGGGTCCCTAGGACCCCAAATTCGCCTGCGCCCGATTTTTTTTTTTAAGGGAAAAAAGGGTGCCTGGAGGGGTTGTAATGTGTTTTTTTTTATGGTTTTGGGTTGGGTTGTATTAGGTTGGGTTAGACTGTGTTGGATTGGGTTGTTTTAGTGAAAATTTTTAAAAAAACAAAAAAAAACAAACGGCGCAGGCGGATTTGGGGTCCTAGGGACCCTAGGAGGTGCCCCCATAAAGAATTGTTAAAAAAAATAAAAAATGGCAGAAAACCGTATACTGCATAATTACCGTATTTTGTAGAAATCGAAATTTGGAGAAAAGTACATCAAAGAAATCGTAAAACAGAGAAACCGTAAAAATTGGTAAGGCGAAATCTGTTCTCTGCCTGACAGGTGTTTGCATGCGAGCTTAGAATAAGAAAGGGCGTAGAAAAGACATTTTTTTATTTTTTTATGCTAAATTTCAAGAAGTGGTGGGTTGTTTTGGTTTGCTTTTTTAAGTGTTTTGGATTGATCTGGGTTGGGATGGGTTGAGTTTTTTTAAGTTGGGAGAAGTCGGGATGGTTTAGAAAAAAAAATAACTAGATCTACACCCTTTCTTATACTAAAGGCACATACAAATAGCTGTCAGGCACAGAACAGATTTTCGCCTTACCAATTTCTACGTTTTACGGTTTCTCTGTTTTACGATTTCTGCGATGTATAATTTCTCCGAAGTATGATCGGCCTGTATGGAGAAGGTACTGGTTTCTGGCTCCCCTGACTCAACACGTAGTTTAAGCGAGATTCGTCTCATGTTCGTGTGATGATTTTTTTTGCGTCAGAGTGGTCGTGCATGGTGGTATATGCATAGGTGGGAATCGGTTACTACAAATAAAACCTATAATAGGTGCGTTCGGGTAATGCACTCCATTCACTCTTTTTGACTCCTAGGCTTTTACCCCAAATTGTTCGGGTACTCAAATCGGAGTGAAAAATGCAGCGCCTTTTAGTGTTCGGGCATTAGGAGTGTGTGCACAATTATAATAGCGGCAGTTGTAGGGGTACTATTCATTTGTTTTCAAAAACTATAAAATTTAAACAACACCTAAGTATCCTAAATTTAACCTAAATTAAACTATAATAACCTAACCACTATTTTATATTAGTAGCACACCACTTATACTCGTTTTAATTAAATGAATTGGCAACCTTTTTTAAAACCTCGGAAATTAATTGGAAAATTCAATTTAGAATCAGCAAAGATTTGTTTTTGTTTGTACACCAAACGAAAACACGCAGAAAACACCTAATTAAAGGTTAGGTTAGCTTACAGCTTGCAAGTTTTACTCCAAAGCGTTCGACTATTACAATTTCACTCCAAACACTCTGCCGCACTCTCACTCCACTCCTACACCACACCATTCCTACTCTTTATTATTACGATAAGTTAGAACTCTAGGGATGGAGAAACAGATTTTAGTCGGTTTTCTAAAGTTGCCATTTTTTAGACCTTTTGAAAGCTGGTAATAAAAAATTGCGTAATATTAAACCGAGGATTAAACTAAAACTGTAAATTTTTAGGATCTTAAAGCGCCGCAGTCAAAAATATATGCAAAATCGTCTCCTGATGATGCTAACGTTATTAGCGAAACGCGCGTCGAGTGCAAAAAAGTGTAGTTTTGGTTTGTGGAAAACAATCATAACCTTGTTTTAGTGCAACCAAAGGTTCCAAATTCCCAACATAGTATAATAACCTAACCACTATTTTATATTAGTGGCACACCTAGGACTTATACTCGTATAAGTAGATATTGGGACAGGTTGAGAGGAAAATTACTCAGATATTTTATTTGATACATGGTTATGCGTCGCACATAGAGCGCGAGACGGATTCGCGGTGAATCGTCGGTATTATTCCTGTCGAAGAGGGTAGGGCCGACACAGTTTACCGACGTGAGGATCGTTGAGGGAATTCGGTAATTGGTCCAACATCGTCGGTCCGATTATTTACCGACTTTCTGTGTTTGCTAACCGGATTATCCGTTTTTCTTGCTTTCAATGATCATAACATTTGTTTTCGTCAACCGATTTTGACAACTTGGTCAATGTATTTTAGCCTCAACCTTTAACTCTTGAGTTATTCGGATATTTAACCCAGAGCCAAACAAGCCACGGCCCAAAAGTTTGGGTTCGCTGTTTTTAATCGGGGTTAAGTTAAGGAAACCTTTCAAAAATCCTAAACTGGATTTTAAGTCTTCCTTAAATAAGAAATCGTTATAGAAAGCTGTAATTCTAATACTTAACTTCGGTTGAGCGTTAAAGTTGCTTTGAAAGAAACAAGATGCCAGTAGTGGTAATGGTGAGTCTGTGCAAATGTTTTTGTACATCTTTTTCGGTATGAGTGACGACAATAGTAAAAATTAATCATATACACGAAGGATAAGTCTTATAGAATGGCAAGAATCATAAAAACCTATTCAAGATAAAAGTAGATTGAATTTTCTCATAAAATTAACTTAACGACAAATTGAAAAAAAAAGGAAAACCAAAACTATAATGGATTTTGAGATATATCTTTTCTTAAAAATCAAAAAAAAAGTTAAAAAACCTCCAAATCAGTTACATCAACCGAAAAGAATCTAAAAACAAAAGATCAAAAGATCTTGGGTGGAAATAACGAAATAACGATCTTTTGTTTTTAGATTCTTTTCGGTTGATGTAACTGATTTGGAGGTTTTTTAACTTCTTTTTTGATTTTTAATTGCCTTAGGAGCATAATCCTATTGGAAATACTAACATGCCAGGACGAATCCCTATTAGGTAACTTGGATAAGTATCAGTGCGGAACGATGCCTATTTGTGAGTGATTCAAAGTTGGAAATCAAAGTGTATGATGGTGTTTAATGATGTATGGGGAGGGTGACCAGTGGAACAACTGACGAGCTCACGCTGGTTACTCAGAGCGAAACATCGTTTAATAATTTTTCTTTTCGCTTTGGTCCTTTGTGTGTTCCTTGTGGGATGCTCATCCAGGTTTGAACTTTCGTTATTTCCACCCAAGATCTTTTGTTTTTAGATATCTTTTCTTATAGCGACAATACACGTTTTCTCCGATGTTTTTAACCCCCGATGCGAATGCGAAACAAGAGGGGTGACCCCTATCTCTAAGAGTATGTAGCCCTTGAAAGAAAATAGACTCTCGGGGGGGGGGGGGGGGGGTACGTCACAAAAAGACCCGGATCCGGTTGAAAAGTGTTTATTGTATTTCAAAATCTGTAACAACAAGGACGAATGAGTAAAATGAAGAGGGAGAAATAAAAACATCCCAGCAAACACAGTGGATGCGGGCTGATGTCGGACGTACGGCAGTCGCCGCCGCTCTCGACATCGGCACGATGTCAGTAGCCGACTTCGGACCATCAGCATTTTTGGCCGCCGGTCGACGTGCGGCCACAGATGAACTGCCGACATGGCAAAGTCCATCTCCGGGAAGTACGAAAAATAACAAATGTGTGTACACAATTATAATAGCGGCAGTAGTGGTAGTTATATGTATTTGTATTCACAAACTAAATTTAAACCACATCTAGTATACTAAACTTAACCTAAATTAAACTATGACCTAGCCACCAATAGAATAGCAGACCTTGGACTCGCATGAGCCATATATACATATCTAATACAAAATTATACTGGTATTAGTAAATATTTTGCATGAGATAGGCTGAGAGAAATGTTAGTCACGTATTTTATTTGATATATATATATATATATATATATATATATATATATATATAGTTAGCTAGCATGTGTCGCAAATAGAGCGCGCGGCACGTTCGTTTTGAATCATCGGTATGATTCCTCTAAAGCTAGGAACACACTATGCAACTTTTTCCTGCGTCAAATTTAGTTTTCACAGGTTAAAAAAAGACACTAGCAGAACGTGTCTCCTTTTAACCTGTTTATAATAACATAATAATATAATAATTTGATGCATGGAAAAGTTGCATAGTGTGAACTGGGCTTGTGAGAGGCTAGTGCCCACGCCGTATAATTGCAATTTACCGATGTGAGGATTCTACATCGGACTTTCGTTGGCCACGATTATTTACCGACCTTCTGTGTTTGCTGGAATGTCACGCCAAGGGGGACACAAAATGTATGACAGGAGTAGTTGGGGGTCACTTGCATGATCCCTCCTCCCCGCCCGTTACAAATTGTCACGTTTTTTAACGACAACCACCACCTTCCAGTGATTTCACAAATAAAAGCAACCCCCCTTTTAACGTTGAAAAAAAGAAGCAAACAAAATTTTATCACAAATTGTTTAGTTATATCAGGATGGTCATTCACGTAATGGTGAATGATTGCTAATCGAAGTCGGTTTAACTATCAGAGGTTAAACTTTCATAGGTCCGGCATCAGACCGATATATAATTACCGCTGACGACTTACCGCCAACGATGGTGACATCGGTCCGATTTTCCGCCGACCTTCTGAGTTTGCTTATATCACTAGTAGCTGCCAAATCACAGAAAGACGGATTTTTACACTTTAACAAAGATTAAAGAGCACCTTCTGACAGTGTGAGAAATGCTCAGCGGTTCGGGAATGCGAACCAATTTTGGCAGAGAGGTGGGGGCAGTCAAGTACGTGTACCGCAGTTTCCTGTGAATGTATATATTTATTTATTTTACCAAATTATGTCCCTAGTTTAATTATTCCAAAGAGGGTGAAATAATATTCTGCTTCATTCTCCTTGGTTATCATCAGGGCGATTTGCACCTTATACTGCCTTCCTAAAAAGTCTCGAAGGTAGTACTAATGCCATACCATTGTCTGCGACCCGGACCTCTTCTCACGCCTTCAATTTTTCCTTCTATTATCAATTTTAAGAGTTTCCAGCCAACACAGAAGGTCGGTAAATAATCGGACCTACATCGGCAATGGCAGTTAAACGTGGACCGATGTTGGACCAACTATACCGACTTCCATCAAAAAAATAATTTGCATTGCCCGACGAAAGTCGAATGTGGTTTCCTCACGTCGATCGGCGACTTCGATTCAACAACCCTTGTAGACCTTCCAACGTATTTTTTTTTAAAGATTTGCAGTGCGGACTGGTGGGGGTGTGTGACTCATCGTCGAGCTAGCCCCCCCCCCTCATTTTCAATTAAAAAAATACTTTCTAATTGAGCACAAAAATTTTGTTTTTGACACATAATTAGCACCTCGATTAGCATTAGCACATAAGGAGCACATAAATCGGAAAATGTTTTTTTTCGGATCGGTCAAATGGGGTGTGCAGTTCGACGGACCTATATCCATATTATCATAAAGTAAATAATTAAACTTACTTTATGATATTATCTTAAATTGTAAACTTTTATGCCGTTTACAGTCAGACCCCCTTCCCAATTGTGAAGTGCATTCTCGATTATTTTATTAGGTACCATAGATATTAAATAGGTGTAGTATGGTTGTCGGGGGTTTTATAGATAATTTTAGATTTACTTGTCGTATTATGCGAGTAACGCGGTATATTTGATTGTTGCTACTCTGTCGAAATAGCGGTCCAGTTCATCCATCAACGGATCCGAATGGTGTTTTTTGTGATGTCTGAAAAACTAGTCGGGTCCCTTCCGATGCATATTAGATTGGCGAATAGGGCCAGGGAGCGTTGCGCTGTTGGCTAAAGATTTTCACTGGGTGCCAAAGTATTGACGTTGCGTCTCAAAGAAGTGTTCACCCCCTATATTGCGTTTTTTTCGCGTGTGTACCGACAGAGGGACTTAACACCTGCTCGTTTTTGCGCAGGTAACTCGGGAAATTCGTATTTTCGAATCGGCGGTCTTTGCGAGACCCCAAACGACGCTCTCGCGTTGTTAGCGGCCTGTTTAGGGCCCCAAAAAAAACTACCATGGCTGCCACTAGTGTCGTCGTGCTGGACAGGGGCAACAACACCACTTGCACCATTAATTTGCATGGTAAGTTTTACTTTTTTCATCACTTTTACCACCCCCAAAAAAACGTAAACAAAAAATAAACATAACCTTACTTTTTTTTCTTTCCAGGGGCAACAGTGGTCTCTTGGAGAGTCAACAATCAAGAACAACTTTTTGTTAGGTAAGATAAGATCATTTTCAATATAAAAAAAACACGAATCTAATTTGAGTTTATTATTTTAGCAAACAAGCTGTCTTTGATGGAAAAAAAGCCATTCGTGGAGGAATCCCTTTTGTTTTCCGTAAGTTAGTCATCAAATTTACCCAAAATAACTATGATTCTTTTTGCAAATCTAGAAAAATAATCATTCTAAAAGGTTGTTTTAAAATAATTTTTTTTTAATAACATAAATAATGACAGGCAAATAAAAATTAAAATAAAATAAAGGTTGAGCTTATTGCAAACAGTGAAGGCGTTTATACACTAGAAATTAAAATTAAGATAAAAAGATCGGCAACTTTTAACTTATTTTTATCTGAAAATGGATTTGCGCATGCTCCTTTGACATACAATGTCACTTTCATTTGTTGTTGTCATTTAAATTTTTCAGGTTTTTTGCATTTTTTGGTTAGTTTTTGGCAGATATTATCAAGGAAAACAGCATAATGGCCTTTAGTTTAATTATTTCAACTATTAAGTTGTCTTTTCGCAACTGATGATTTCAAAACTGCTTTGAACACATGCATAAAATGTTATTTTGGCGACGAAACGGTGATGTCACGGTTTAAAACTCGCCTCGGCCGCCGTTTCCAACACGGTTCAATATCAAATCTTATCTGGTAGCAACCAAAAAAAGGCTCAGTCGTGGATCTAGGACATCCATTTCGAAACATAACAAAAATACTTCCAAATCCAAAAAACAAGAAGCAACACACACAGACAGCATATTAATGTCATTCAATAATTGTCATTTTGGCAATCAGTGGCGGTGGTTCGAAATGGACGTTTCGGTTGAAATGGTGACATATGTTTTCAAAATGTCCTTTCAAAATCATCGGTCGCGAAAAGACGTCTTTGGTGTCACTCACTTTTGTTTACATGCGCAGAAGCTGTGTGCTGATTGGTTCAAAGTTATTTTAATTCTTATTTTTATTTGGCTATATAACCCAGAAATATTTCTTATTTTTATTTACCTGTATAAACCCAGCTTAAATTTGATCAAAATCTGAAGTTGCATTCAGAGTTCCGTAAAGTAAGGTGCAAGAAGTACATTACCGAACTCTGACTGCACCTTATAAGTAACTTCCTATATGAAAAGTCATGTGGTTGTTTTTTTTGACAAAGTTTTTGTTCCAGAACAATTTTAAGTGAAAGTTTTAAAATTCAGTTATATTTTTCAAATATTATCACTAGCGGCATAATTTTTGGTTAAAAATTAAAATTACAATTTTTCTATACCCTGAGGTAAGCACATTTCAAGAAAAAATAAAAGATTATTGTTTATAGCTCAATTTGGTCCCTGGAACTTTGGTCCCCAACATGGTTTTGCCAGAATTGTAAGATGGAACCTTGAGAAGGCTCCAGAAAGGTTGGGAAGTGGAGATGTAGAGGCAATTTTTTCTCTCATGGATTCTGATTTTTCAAGATCAATGTGGAGTTATCAGTAAGTTTCAAAATTTTATTGAAAAAATTAATTTAAAATCATTTAATGAACATTTTTTGATGTAAAACCAAATTAGTTATTGTGTGTTAATTAAACAGTAAGTACTTTTAATGATTTTTGCATTGTTAAAAAATTCAAAAGTCCAAAGTTTGGCTGTTAAAACTACCTATCTACCTTTATTTGTCTTTATTCATTGGTTTTTGATGTTATTTTAATTTGAGGGCATTAAAAAAATCTACTGCTACCCTAATTATGTATTGCAATAATCAGGCAAGATATTTATAGTCATTTGTTAACAAAATTATATTTTGTAGTATGAGAAAGTAGGTGCAGGAATTCACTCACAATTTATTTTTGCAGATTTCGTTTAACATACAGACTTATTCTACGAGAGAAAGAGCTCCACTTTAACATTGCTGTGTACAACCCTAGCAAGGACATGACATTTACTTTCAACATGCTTTTGCATACCTATTTTAAAGTTCCTGATGTTCGCCGATGCCAAATAACTGGACTGCAAGGCTGTACTTTTATAGGTACTTATTATTATGGAATTTTTAACACAGTAGCCCAGTGGGGTATGCAGAAATTGTTCCTTGGGGGGGCTAGAGTAACAGAATGGTTTTATGGTTTTATTGCTGATTTTTGGGTAAAATTCAACCTTTATGAGTGAATTTTCAGTGGCTTTGAGGGGAGCTTGAGCCCTTAGTCCCCCCCTCTGCTTACGCTGGTGTTACCATTCTGAACAAATTTGCTTAACAAAAGATAGGGTTCACAGAAATGTAAAATTCTAAATAAAAACTTATTTGTTAACGGTTGAGCAAAAGATAGGGTTCACAGAAATGTAAAATTCTAAATAAAAACTTATTTGTTAACAGTTGAGCAATTTTTTGTTGAATGAACTGTCTTAATTTCTTCCCCCATCACCACAAGCATGCACCCATTGGGCTTGCCATTGGATTTCTGTTTATAAACTGTGTCGTTAATGGGGCCTCAAAAAAATCTTGAGCAGACAAATCAAGCAGTCATTTAAAATTACACCTGTACATAGAATTTTTCAATTCCAATAACAAACAAAAACTATATTTAAAGTTTTTTGTTAATTTAGTAAAATCAGGGGTAAAATACAATATCACTATTCTTATTCTGAAAGCTAGAGCCAGTAGCAAACAAGTGGAGTCCAACAAACAGTCTCCTATGCATGAGGAAGTGTTGTTATGACAATCATATATTTGAGTTATGACAGACGTTTTTGCGGTTGGGTTGCATTGGTTAAGTACTGCTTTTTTGTATTTGGTTGGGTTGGTATTTTTTTGGGAAGATGTCTGGATAAGACACGAACCCATAGAAAATAAGAAAAAGAGGTTGTGTTGTGTTGAATTGGGTTGGTTTTCTTGTGAAAATGTAAAAAAACTGTTTTTTCGCGACTTCTGTAATTTCAGCATTTTTCCTAAAGTTACGACGAGCTGTGTTAAGGCTG
Source organism: Oxystoma pomonae (assembly GCA_963921995.1). NCBI lineage: Eukaryota > Metazoa > Arthropoda > Insecta > Coleoptera > Brentidae > Oxystoma > Oxystoma pomonae. The sequence continues at coordinate 15,547,907 of OY998173.1, forward strand.
GTTCATGGTAAGATTCCTTTCCTGTAACTTTTTAGTAACTTTAATCTTTTCTTTTATCCCACAAATGTGGAAACTTTCACCAAATCTATTAAATGTTCAACATCCATTTTTGTAATAACTACTGCTTGAAATATTTTTAAAAAAAACAATGAATTTTGAGGTTAAAAAACGTCAACAAATATTCTACCAGTCGCACTTGCCAAATACGAGTTTTCCGTTTTTTTTCCGTGAAGTTAAATATTGGTTGGTCCAAGGACATTCCTTAAGGAAAAAGATAGGGAAATCGAAAAGGAACAAGCATAAACACCCACATCTGAATACAGATTTAATAATTGCTAAAGCCCGCTTTACATGGAGCAATAAAACATTGCATGCAAGACATCTATTTTCTTGTCACTTTACTGAGCTCCACAAAGCGAGATGGAAAGAGAGGACTTATATGCAATTCACATTTTATTGTTCCATGTCAACTAAGCTAAGGGAAAAAGTTGCAGCTAAACCGAAAAGGAATTTAAGCAATAACCAGCCTTTAAAAAAAGATAGGGAAGGGCACGTGACAGTCGTAACTCTCTAGCCACGTAAAACAAAATGTTTTCATGAAGTCACTAGTAGTTTTTCCTAACGTTACAATATCTAAGATTTTTTTAAGCATTTTTTCTATCTTTTCCGTCAACTGCCAAAATCAAGTTCAAGCGCGTCCCGTCTGGGGGCGCTTTTCTCGTTCTTTCATGAATCGGCCAATAACGAAGGTTTACTGGAAGTATGCTGAAAACTGATTGGTTACAGGTTCACAAACTGTCTGGGGTATGGAAAAGCAGATCCTGTTTTTTGTTTAAATTTTTGTATGTATAGGTATCATGGTTCAAAATGTTACTTATTTTTTCTTAACAAAATGATACATTGATATTTTCTGCTGCGTCTTTCAAATAAAGATTCGATAAAAAGAAATCTACATGAATGAAAAATACTACGCCATATTCCCATTCATTCCTTTTGACCTTTACTATAAGTAGTAAGAGGCAAATGACTGATGAATTTTGGAGATTTGATAAATTTTAAAAAGGCAGCATAATTTTTGAGAATTACAGTTCTATTAGGGATTTCAAGAGTTTCCTAAAATATATTTTTTTTATAGTATTGTTAAAAAAAGTATTGTTTATATTTTCCTTTTTGTAACTTTTAGATAAAACTAGAGAGGGTGCCATCTACCAAGAACAAAGAGACGTGGTTACGGTAAACGAATGGACTGACCGTATTTACCAAAACACTTCTCAAGAACATATTATCACTAATGTTGTGTCTGGCAGAAAGATGAGAATCCAAAAGTACAATTTTCCAGACACTGTCATCTGGTGAGTTATTTTAAGACGCGATCTACAAAAGCTTTGCAATATTTTTACGCTCTCGGTAAATCACTTGTTAAAATTGATTCATAAATACCACAAGCTTTTGTGGCTAAAACTTAATTATATTTATAACATCGCCATGCGGCAGGTAGAGAACCCCTCTCCCCTCTTTTAAATCCAAGATCCCTTATTTCTTAGCTGATTCTAACACTGACTTCAAAATAATGAAGGTAATTATCCATGTTTATGTAATTTTCTACAACGCTCAACACTGGAAAAGGCTTATAAGCACCTCGAGGGGGTTCTGCCATCATCCCAAGAAGTGTGCCAACTATCCCCCAAGAAAATAGCTTTCTTTGGAAGAAGCCCTAGGCTCCTGGACACAAACTAAGTTGAAGAGGCATGCACAAAATTTCTGCAAAGGAAGTAGTGCCGAGGGAATAACAATCTAAAATCTGCAGCTTATATATACAAACGTTTAGAAATTATTCCTTGTTTGAGGAGTCCGCATTTTTGTCCACATTTACCCCATCGACCCCAAAAGTTTTAAATTTTTTAGATGATATTTTAAGGAATTTCTTTACTTTAGGAACCCGTGGATGGACCGTGCTAAAGAAATGGGCGATTTTGGAGACGACGAGTACCCAAATATGGTTTGCGTTGAAGCAGGACATGTATCGAGCCCCGTGATACTTTTACCTGGTACCGCTTTCGAGGCCAGCCAAATTCTACAAGTAATGTAAAGTTTGGTGGCGTTAGGGTAGGTGATACTTATATCTACCGTCCTCCCAGTACCTAGCCAATTTAAATAGGTACCGATCTATGTGAAACATCACGAAACAATTTTTTTCGTTATAATCATGTAGAAAATTTTGGTCATAAATATTTTTCACCGTTGTTTGTTTGGTGCGTGATTATATAAGTACTAGTTTGTTATATGGCAAAATCAACGACAGCTGTAACATATTATGTACATTTAATAGATTCATCTATATATATACAATCCCTTATAAGGTTTATTAATTTAGGCCTATTAGGTATAGAAGCTATCAATAAAAACCTATCAGTTTTCTGAATTAGGTGGGCTACAGTTTATGACTCTATTAAATATACGGTGCAAACAACTAAACTACTAATTTTTCATAAACATTCCAACCTAAATTGTCAAAATCACTGTTTTTAAGATTGTTGGGACCGTAGTTTGGCTCTTACCGGCTATCTTACGCTCATTTCGCGTTATTAGCTCATTCCCCTCTGGGTAGCACAGTTGGGGTAACCCTTTCATTTTTACAATTTTCACGGCCTGAATTTAAGCTGTAAAGTGTACTAACCATTTGGAACTAGCATTAAACAAAAATTTAAACTTGGGTTAGTTGGTTTATTTATTGAATAATTAACTCGCTAAATTAACCAACCCTATTTCACGTGCTTTTATTCAATTTTTTGCTCAATGATTAGAGACTAGTAGTTTAGTTGGTTTATATTAATTTTTGATTACGCATTAATAGTGTTTGTTCCTTCATTTTTTACCCAAGTACGTATTATAATAATTCGTAAGACTTGTACACAAAAAGTTGGTCTATTTTGTAGATAATTAGCATGCATTATAATAAGAAACAATTCCAAGCAATTTTTGTGACTGTCATATTAGCATTTAAGAGCCTAGAGTGAATGCGATTTTACCAAGTGGTGTGGCTATTTCCTATTTCTTAATCGTTTTTGACATATGTGACGTATTAGAGTATACTTGAAAAGAAAGTGGTTTTAGTGTGCGACTTGGTACTGAGCAAAAGCAATATAGTTGTAGACTTAAGAATATTAAAATAAAGAATAACTTGACATATAATGCTCAACATCCCCAAAATTTAGCCTTGAAAATTGTATACGACTGGTAGAATGTTTGTTCTTTAGTGCAATAGTGAGTAATTTGTGAAGTTTTACTTTTTGAGAGTTAACTTTTAACTTATTATTGTTAGAATTTGCGTTTTATTAAAAAAAAAATAATTATTAAAAATACAAACATGAAGTGGTTTTTTATTATTAGACCAATTGGGTCAAATTAATCATTTTAATCAACCTGGGAGGCCTTTAGGTTAACTCACAAATGATTGAATGAGAAAATTTTAAATACATACAGGGTTCATAATATTTTGTTCCATGCTGATACCTTATGTATTTCCACCCCACAGATTATAATTAATCAAAAAACATTTTGTGGTTAAGTTGTTTGACTCAAAAGTTACAATGTTTTATTAGACATGAGGGAAATTATGCCAGGGCTGTCAATAGTTTCCTAATTTTAAACTTACATATCTCGAGAACTACTGAGACACTTTTGATTTTTGATATATTATAAGGTTTTTCCTAAAATTCGATAAGGGGACGAGTATATCTACATATCACATAAAAAAAATTCTTAAATAAATAACTGATAATGCGCATTTTTTATATCCAACAAAAACATAAACATTACAATTCTAATAAAATTTAGCTGTACATATTCCACAAATTTCGGACTTTTTAAATATAAGTTTATTTTTCAAAAGAAATAATTTATTAAATTATTGAAATACGCAATTACTGGTAAGATTTCATTAAATTTAAGTTTCAAATGACAGGTAGTAAAGTAGTGTTTAGCATCCTAACTTATTTACTGTGCTGTGTATTTAGTGTCTTAGGAAAAATGAGTTTGGCCGACGACTACTGGTTGTTGAATAAAGGCAAAAACACAACTTGCAAGATATACAACGTGAGTAAGAAATAAATCACATTTTTATAGGTAAAGTATTGTTGAGTTTATAGTAGTTTGTTCTTATTCTTACTTTTTAGCATAATTTTTATATTTGTCATTGCCAATAAATAATTTTTAGAGCGCAATCAAAATTTTAATTAAAGCATTTTTACTTGGAAAATTGCCTTTTCCGCCAGATATTTATCATAGTATTTTTTAGGTAAGAATTCTGCTTCAAGTATTTTTCTAAAATATATATATTTTAGGTGCAACAATAATAGTTTCGTGGAAAGTTGAAGGAGTAGAGAGCAGTTGTTTTTAAGGTAAGTTAGTAATAATTTTATTTTAGAAACAAGAATGACAATTTATAGAAGTTATTTTTTATTTTTTTTTAATGACGGAAAATAGCACAGGCGATTTTTTTAAAAAATTAAGATGTAATTTTTTTTATCAAGTTGTATGTGAAAATTTTGATTTTTTTGGCTAGTTTCTATAATAACCAATTTCAAAAAGCTGGAAAATCGCTGGCTTTAAGTAAAATGCTAGAGCGTGTTTTATAGATTTCTTTTTTTTTCTTCTTGTTGTACCATCGATTAGTTAGTACGTCGATTTGTTGTATACTAATTATTTTTGTGGCTCTGGAGAGGTAATACCTCCTCCCTGTAAAACCGTCTTTGGGATAGCGTAAAATACATTTTTAGCGATGTTGAAAACCACTTTTTTAATCAAGTAACATTTTTTTTTTTTAATTTTATTTATATTTTAGCAAAAACGCATGAGTGCTGTAGATCTGATAAATGGGGGCATACCTATTGTATTTCATTGTATTTCTTAAGTAACAATCGACTTACTCCATAAATTATTCTTAATTTTAATGGTTCATAGAAAGCCTGCAGTTAAATATCTAAAGAGCTAAGAGCAGTGGCGGAGCTAAGAGCAGTGGCGGTCGCACTTTTTTTTTGAAGAGGATGGGTGCGGCTTAGTAGGTGTTCGGTCCGGTTGGTAGTGTGTACGAAAAAAAAAAAATTATCTAGCGGATGTAGTCTCAACTCTAGATTTGTTTTGCCAAAATTACGGAGGCAAAAAAAATGACAAATGCAAAAATGCTAAATTATATTTTGTTAATAACAATTGCCTAAAATTAAATTGATATTGCTACAGTCAATAATGTTATATTATAATTTAAGTAAAACTTTCGTCAGAAACTTTGATCTTTTTAACGTGTGAAAGAAATATTAAAAAAAGTGTGTTAGGTTAGGGTGGATCTATTCTTGACTAGCTGATGCCCGCGACTTCGTTCGCGTGTTTGAAATTGTAGCTTTTTCCTCTCCCTCTACCTCACCCACTCTTCCAGTTACACAATGCTCCCCGCATTCTTTGCCACCCCCTCCCGCCCCTCACACCCTTCCATCCAATCGAATACTCGCTTTTTTGCGATTTTTTTTCAGTTTTTTTTACTTACTCACCAGAAATCTAATGCAGCAGCAAAAGTCCCATTAAATTAAAATCGGCCCAGTAGTTTTTGCGTGATGCTGGAACAGATATACAGAAAGACACCTACAGACAGACAACCAAAAATTCTAAAAACTGGATTTTTGTTATCTAAATCGTTTGGTTAGAGGCCAACACCAAGAATTTTTTAAAAATATCGAATATACAGAAATGATTTTTGGAAATAATAGATTTGTTTTCAAACTCATGTCATAAAATTATACTAAAAATGCAATTTTAACACGTTTTGAATGCTGTTGACAAAAATTGATTATAATTAAACTAAAATTGTAACAATCGATGACACTATAGCGCCGCAGGTAAAAATTTTGGAAATTTTAGCCGAAAAAGGTGAGTTTGTGTTAGCGGAAAAGGGGGTAGCGATCGCCATCAATACATATTGCTTTTATGAGGTATTTCGTAGCACGGGTAAATTTAATCGGCTTCAATTTTTGGGAAAACCACCCTGTGTATATTATTTAAAAACAACCGCGTTTTAGCAATTTATGCTGAGTGGCCTATAAACACTTACGAAAGCTTTGCTAGACTTTTACGATGAGATTACGTGAGTAGACCAAGGATGATGTCGAATGGCGATATCCATTTAATGAGAAGAGATACGGATTATTCTTTGAACTATTAGCCATTTACCTACACGATTTACAAAAAAAAAACACAACCCCATTACTATGAATACACTCTTGAGGAGGTAGAGGAGCACTCACTGGGGGGGTAGTCTTTTCTTCTTCACACTTTATGGGAAGTAATATTTAGTTGAGGCTTGGGGCAGAAAGTTTTTACATTGCGTTTTAATCTGAAATCTTTGACTTCCCAAAATATTTTTGGCCACACAGCTTTAGTATCTAAGAAATTTAGATTAATATTTTCTTGTGCCTTTTTTGGCAAGGGGTTGTATAATTTTTCCACTACCTTTTTAAAAATTTTCGTTTTCGACCTTGAGATGAGTGAGGGTAGAAAACATCATTCTTCATTTCTTTCCTCTACCAGCCGAGTGTAGTAATTGAAGTATTTTTAAGTTTTAATTAGAAATTTATTTGAGGTTCTATTTTTTTCTTTCTAACAAGTTATATTTCTATTTAAATTTAAAAAAAAAAACTTACAAAACTAGTGTGAAATGAGACATAATATCCTAAATATACCTATTCATGGTTATTAACGTTTATTGTAGAATTGGGAACCCTTTGATGAGCAAAATGTTCGTAATTTTTGTTGATTTGCTCTTTTAGCAGAAATGCGGTTCAAATGTTATATTTTGGCAGGTTTTTTAATTGTTATCATAAAGGGTTTAATACCAAAATTTTAAATCACAATTTATTTTTAGAAAAATATTACAAATTTAAACGGTGGTGGGAAAAAATTATATACATTTCTCTAGATTAAAGTGTATTCTTTCTTGGATTTTAATGCCCTCAGCCCCGCACCGGCCAAACCATCCGCGGGAGAAAAAGAGGCACTTTCCTGCTCCCCCTTACTACATACATAACTTGATATATATAGAGTAAAAAACACAAGATTTTTTTGTACGGATAGAGTTTGTCTTACACTTGCACATTAGTTATTTATAAGCGTCCCCTTAAAAATATTTTTGGCAAGGGGTGCAAAAATGTATTTTCCGACTATTGATTATTTTCAAAACTAAGTTTAGGTTACCTACTTCTTATTAAACAAAAAAGAAATAATAATAATTAACCCATGAAACAATTGTACAATACAACTCACATTTAAAATTAATTTATTTCAAATTTATGTCCAGGACTCTAGTACGTTGTACAATTCTACTATTTAAAAGCTATGTACTAAGAAAATCAACCAAGTGTACATTATACAGGATGGATTCTTTAAATGGAACGGTGCTTCTAGCGGCTTTAGGAAAGAGGTTTTAAAAAATTCTAAAAGCGAATCTTTTACGGGCTTTCCGCCCATGACTTTGGGTTCGTGATAAAAAAAAATTGGGGCAGGCCGAGGGTCTACCAAGTATTTTTTTTTAATGAGAAAGTACCACTTGTGGCACCTTTTTGGAAAGCTTTTTTTTAAAAAAAACCTAACGCACAATTTTTTTTTATCTGTCAACCAATGTGTCAAAAATTTAAAAAAAATTGTCAACTGGTTTAGCTTCAAAATAAACTACATATTTTTCTATTTACTAAGCGGAATAACAAAAACTCCACACATGGACATTATTGGCGTCCCATTTGGAGGCTCACTGAAGGCCCAGGGCCTACCAAAATTTTTTTCATGAGGGGGTACCAATTGTGGCACTTTTTTGTAAAGCTTGTTAAAAAATAAATTCGATAAAATAAATTTTTTTGACATCTGTCAACCCATGTGTCAAAAATTTAAAAAAAAACCTATTTTTCCTAGTCCCTAAAAAATCATTAAAGATGCGTTTCTAGCTTTTTTTAAAACCTCTTCCCTAAGCCGCTAGAAGCACCGTTCGATTTAAAGAATCCACCCTGTACATACATTTTCTTCTATCAGATTGGTCTAATTTTCCATGTCTGCATAAATTTGCCGAATCAAATTGAATATGCAATTGCAAATAAGTAGCTTTCAGTTAGGTAGTTATCATATAAGGTACTTGAGGCAAATATGGCCCACCTAACAGTAATTCTGGGTTTTCACTGAACCTAAATATTTTAAGGAACCTTTGTTTTATCCACATTATAGATGAGTATGTGGGTAACGTATTTATAGAATGTAGTCTGGCTAGAAATAATTTCTAAAGAATTTAGATGATAAAATGATATTTTCTACATCTGGGCCATATTAACCTCGCGTCGGATTATATGGCCCACACCTGGGCCATATTACCAATCGTGTCTTACTATGGTTAAAGCGTTATAATTTAGAAAGATTAATACGTTTATTAAAAAACTCAAAAAAATAACACAAAAGCTTAAAAAAATAAGAGGTTATTCATAAATTTATCCCCTCAGCTAACAGCACTCAAAGTCTTCACAATCATCAGCTTCAAGGCCGACGCATAGCTCATGGTACGAAGTAAATCATTTTGCGCAATTTGGCATATCAAGTTGCTCATCTATTCCACAAGCTTCACATAACCATGACTCCTGTGTGGTTTGCTTGGATGTAGATTTTCCTTTGGAAGTCGATGGAACTGGAAGTTTTGCAGTTGAAGAGTCCATAGCTGTTTAAACATTTCTCTCAGAAAAAAGGTCTTTTGTCACTTGCTGACCTTTATAAATTAAAGCTTTTCGCCTAATGGTTTTCACCATCTGAAGAACTCTCATCCTGTGTTGCAATAGTTTTGTTTGTTCCTTCATCGTTTACATTGTTGTCTTCGATTATTTCTTCCTGCATGCGTTACAACAACCATATGAACCCGTCGTACCCCTTTCTCCGACAGAACGCTTTGTTGATGATGTATGGTGAGACGGTACCCTTTCTCGTCCATATTATATATATTTTGAGATTTATCCTTTATATCAAGTGTCGTCATTACTTCGGATATTTTTGTAAAATAGTCGGATACAATTGCCTTGTTGAGTTTTTGAGCTCGTGCGGGGTTCATAGGTTGCGCCAATCTTACAGATAAATCTGGATTTCTTTTTAAAAACAAGGTGAGCTGATTTTTTCCAGCAACCTGTTTTCTTTCATTAAAATTATTGGGAATTTTGTTTATTTCACCAAATCGAAATACTTGGTGTCGGACAAGTTTGGGAGTTCCGTTGCACAAAATCTCTTTCCTGTTGATGATTCAGTATGCTCGGACGACCCAATTGTTTCTCTGACAAGCCATCATTCAAATATCGTCGTAAAGTGCGTCTAGGTATTTGATATCTGGCACAGACATTTCTTTGAGATTCCCTACTTCTGGCAGCCGCTATGGCATCTCTAAGGTGATCTTGTGACCATTTCTTGCGCAAGTGTTTGCATACCTTGCCCATTTTAAAACCTGAAACAAAAACAAGATATTTTAACCCTCTTTTTAATTGAGCAGGGTAATATGGCCCGGGCCTTATAACCCGCCACCTTATTGGGCCATATTAACCAAAAGGAGTTCCCGGAAATAAAATTAATTAAAAAAAATAACAGAGTTTTGCCAGCGACTAAATATTTTGTGCTCGAGTACTTTAAAACATTCACTTACCTTTGCTAATTTTAGACACTGTCCACTTATGTGTTTCCAAAAACGTGGCCATTAAAATCAATCACTTATAACAAGACGTGCATAATTCGGCAGTCCAAATCTAACTGGTTGCTGCGTGTAGAAGCGTGGCGCCTCGTGGTCGCTCGAACTCGAAGCAACTCTCCGACGTTGCCAGATCGATGATAAATACTTTAGTTTTTGCACAATGGATCTTGGACCATATTGCCCGCTGGGCCATATTTGCCTCCAGCACCTTATTATCAGCTGCCTAACTAAACTAACTAAAACGCATTCAAAAGCGAAAGTGTGTTAGTTTAGTTAGTTTATTGCTAAGATGTTAGTGTCAAAAAATTTAGGGCCACCGAATGTACCTTACGCCCCAAACGAAGTGATAATCACAATTCTAGTTTAAAAATCACCACTAAATTTACACAGGCCTGACGATGTATTTTCCGAGATGAATTTGTTGCATTTGGTTGGAATTCACATCCTTACAATACGGGACATACTACGGTGTACGTACAAAAGTGTACGTATAGTAAATACGTATTTTTAAGTAATTTTTAGGTCTTTTTGTGCACGTACTTACTACATTTTTTATAGTTGTCATAAATTGGACGTAGTTCATTTGCCTAACATTTCTCCCTCTTCTAACGCAAACTTTTGTATAAGTATATATTTTTCATTCCCTTAAAATATACTGGAGAACAAAAAAAATGTAACACCAGAAAGGAAAAATATTTTTAAAGTAATTTATTTATATATTAATACATTAGGATGCTCTTTGTAATTGATTACATTTTCAAGAAGATTACTTCATCATAATTATCAAAAAATTAATAATGAGTGACTCCTCCATGGTAATTTATGCACTCGTTTGTTCTATTGGGCATTAAAACAAAAAAAACTATTGGGCATTGACAAAATAAAATGGTCTATATCATATTGAGGAACACTCATCCAAATCCTCCTTACGACATGCCAGAGTTCATCTAAGTTTCCAGGGGGACGTGATAATCGACTAAGATTGCGCCCTATCATATCCTATACGTGTTCGATAGGCGACAAGTCAGGCGATCTTGCTGGCCATTCCAAAGTCTCTATGCCAAGTTCATGTAAGAAGTCCATTGTTTCAAGAGTAATATGCGGTCTGGCATTATCTTGTTGAAAGATCGCATTTGGGATAGTTTGTAGGTAGGGATGTAAAACTGGCTGCAGCACTTCATCGATATATCGCCGAGCAGTCAGATTGCCGTTGATGAGAACTAGAGGTGATCTGCTTCCTAAACATATAGCACTCCATACCATGATACTTTGCTGTCTTGCTGTATCACATTCAATAGCAAAGTCTACATTTCGTCTCTCACCTCGAAATCGTCTAACCCTCATGAGTCCATCATGGCCGCCTAAACAAAACCAGGATTCGTCGCTGAAGCTTATGGTATTCCATTCGTCATTCCAGTTTTGCCGAGCTCTGCACCACTCCAAGCGGCGAGCCTTATGTTGTGGGGTCAAAGGTAGCACCAAAAGCGGACGGTAAGCCCTCAGCCCCATATCAAGCAATCTTCGATTAAATGTCATCCTTGAAAACACTCGTCCTGTAGCTGCAACGAAAACATCTCTTACTTGGCGTATACTGTCCCGTCGATTTCTGAAAGCAAGAAGTCTGAGATGCCGTAAATCACGACCTTGTAATAATCTAGGGCGTCCAGAACCCGCACGACGTCTGTAAGTCTCATCATTGGACCACCTTCTCCAAACTATTAACACTGTTGATGGATTGACATTAACCCTTCTTGCAATTTCCCGAAAATGATGAAATTTTTGGCGACCGCGAACTCTTGGAATTTTTATTTTTTAAGTAAACTGTTAAGCAATCCAAAAAGACCAAAAACTACGAGAAAAATTATTTAAAATTTTCAGAAAAGGTCTTTTATGTTTTGGCTGTTTTTGAAAATGAATAGAAAAAGTCTGTGAAAAAAGAAAAGATTAAAAAACAAAAAATTTATCAAATACATCTTTTGAGATACCTTTTCTCCGTCAGGAACTCTTTTCCGGCGGGTAAACTAAGAATTTCGGAGTTTTCGGCCTTTAAAATCACCCCCCCCTTAAAAAAAAAATATCTTGTAATTTCTTTGTCCTCCAAAGCACATATATACCATGCAACAACGTCCCCTACACGTACATCTTTTATTGGTCCATCACGGGACATACAAAGTACGTATGTGGTACGTACACAAATGTACGTACATGGTACTTGTCTTCCATATCCCAAGGGCGTACCTCTGAGACGTACATAGCGTTGAAAAGTGCACGTAATTTGTACGTCCCAAGTACGTACAATGAAGTTAGCGTAGGTACTAACGTTAGGTACGTACCTAGTACGTAACTTTTGCTCTCTGGGTTTTGTTTTCGACTTTACTGTGGTTGGTACAACAGTGACGTACGCAGAAATTGTTCCTGGCGGGGGGCTTACGTAAGAGAATATTCTTCGATTACTATTTTTTGGTGATTTTTTGGAAAAATGCAACCTTTGATAGCCGGTTTTTAGTGGCTCTGGAAAGCGGGAGGGCTTGAGTCCCTTAAGCCTCCCTCTGCGTACGCCGGTGGGTACACAACAAATCTTTTTTTTTCCACGATATCGCCAGTCGGTTTCAGGGCAGAAGAATCTACCAAATTTATAATACAATAGGAAAATCTTTTAAAAAAAGCGCAGCTCTCTTTGTGGATTTGGTGAAAGCCTTCGACAAGATTTGTCATAAAAAGCTTTTGTTAAAACTACACAAAATTGGTATAAGAGGAACTGAACGTGCGGTTTAAAAGCTATGAGTAAACTAAAGAAAAAAGGTATTTTAGATTTTTTGTCAACCAAGAGTATAGTAAAAAATTGTGATTGTTTTCCACAAACCAAAACTACACTTTTTTGCACTCGACGCGCGTTTCGCCAACAACGTTAGCATCATCAGGAGACGATAAACAATGAACTAAATTAATCTACGCTCTATCTTATATACAATCCTTTAGTGGGCGGAGATAAGACTAATAATTTGTGATTGATCACGATTTTTAATCCTATCTCCCCTCAACCAAAGAATAAAGTGTACTAAACGGGATGGGTCCTCTATCTTTATTTAAACTATTTCTGGATTTAATGATTTCCATACTTTCATATGCATTCAAAAGTCTTTTGTTTGGTACACTTTTTAGAAGTTTTAGGTTATCTAATGTGAATCTATGATTGTTTTCAAAAGCATGCTCGGCCACACTTGACTTTTCTGTTCTTCCGTATTTTAAGTGTGCTAAGTGTTCTTTAAAACGTGTTTGAATAGAGCGTCTCGTTTGGCCAACATATTTTTTGTCACAATCCATGCAACTAATTTCGTAAATTCCACTTTTTTCTAGAACTGTAGTTTTATCCTTGGGATTTCCTAGTAAGCTTCTTATTGTGTTACCGGATTGATATACTAATTTAAGACCGGTGTTATTAAATACTTTGTGTAATCCTTTCGTATAATTAGGATTATAAGGAATTGATACAAATTTTGAGTCGCAGGTATCTTTTTGTCTGAAAAAGGTAGAATTCCGAAAGGTCTTTTGAAAAGAATGTCTATTTATCAGCTTATTTATTAAGCCTTCGTCGTAACCGTTTTCGCCAGCTATATCCCTAATCCTATTCTTTTCTGCTTCAAATCTTTCTTTGTTTAAGGGGAAATTTACTAATCTGTATGTTAAAAAGTGCAAACTTGCAAGCTTATGTTGTAAGCAATGAAAAGAGTCATTTGGAATATACCTGTTGGTGGCCGTGCCTTTTCTGTATAGGTCAAAGTCCAATTTGTTCTTATTTCTTATAACTAAAGTGTCTAGAAATGTACGGTTGTTCTCTGTTTCATAAGTAAATTTAATAGTGGGAAATTTGTTATTTATTTTTTCCATAAAATTTTCAACACTAGCTACTTTAGTGTTGAATACTGCAAACACATCGTCTACATACCTGAACCATACTCTGGGGAAATACTCAAATTCTTTACTTATATCTGATTCAAATTTGCTCATAAATAGGTTTGCGATAAAAGGTGATAAACTATTACCCATTGTGATTCCTTCTAATTGCTGGTAGTAGTTATTTTTATATTGAAAGTAATTTTGATTCATGCAGAGTTTTGTTAAAGATAGGTATTCTAAAGTCTGTTTGTCTTCTAGATTGTTTTTTCTTAGTAGTTCCTCCAGGTATTGTAAGGTATTGGGGATTGGCACACTAGGGAACAACGAACTAGCATCAAACGAGATTAAAATTTCACCTTCTTGGAGTGAAATATCTTTAACTTTGTTGATAAATTCAAGGGAATTTTGAACAGAAAAACCTTTTTCCTTTATCGGTAAATTTTCAAACTCGCCATTGCTAGACACTTTAGTTATAAGAAATAAGAACAAATTGGACTTTGACCTATACAGAAAAGGCACGGCCACCAACAGGTATATTCCAAATGACTCTTTTCATTGCTTACAACATACAGATTAGTAAATTTCCCCTTAAACAAAGAAAGATTTGAAGCAGAAAAGAATAGGATTAGGAATATAGCTGGCGAAAACGGTTACGACGAAGGTTTAATAAATAAGCTGATAAATAGACATTCTTTTCAAAAGACCTTTCGGAATTCTACCTTTTTCAGACAAAAAGATACCTGCGACTCAAAATTTGTATCAATTCCTTATAATCCTAATTATACGAAAGGATTACACAAAGTATTTAATAACACCGGTCTTAAATTAGTATATCAATCCGGTAACACAATAAGAAGCTTACTAGGAAATCCCAAGGATAAAACTACAGTTCTAGAAAAAAGTGGAATTTACGAAATTAGTTGCATGGATTGTGACAAAAAATATGTTGGCCAAACGAGACGCTCTATTCAAACACGTTTTAAAGAACACTTAGCACACTTAAAATACGGAAGAACAGAAAAGTCAAGTGTGGCCGAGCATGCTTTTGAAAACAATCATAGATTCACATTAGATAACCTAAAACTTCTAAAAAGTGTACCAAACAAAAGACTTTTGAATGCATATGAAAGTATGGAAATCATTAAATCCAGAAATAGTTTAAATAAAGATAGAGGACCCATCCCGTTTAGTACACTTTATTCTTTGGTTGAGGGGAGATAGGATTAAAAATCGTGATCAATCACAAATTATTAGTCTTATCTCCGCCCACTAAAGGATTGTATATAAGATAGAGCGTAGATTAATTAGTTCATTGTTTATCGTCTCCTGATGATGCTAACGTTGTTGGCGAAACGCGCGTCGAGTGCAAAAAAGTGTAGTTTTGGTTTGTGGAAAACAATCATAATTTTGTTTTAGTGCAACCAAAGGTTCCAAATTCCCAACATACAAGAGTATAGTGACATTTTCTCTACCAGATTGCCTTAATTTTACGTGAGTGCACAAATTTTCCCAAATCTTTGTTGTTTTAAGTCTCAACTACTTTAAAAAATCACACGTTTGGTTGCAAAATTGCACCCAATCAAATTGAAAATGCAAAGTGTCTTTCAGTTAGGTAAATATATTACATAGTCTGACCATTTATACTCTTTTTGAGAGTACAGTACTCTTTTTCAAAGCGTTGTACTCTATACTCTATTGAATTAGAACTGTACTCTTTGTGTCCATACCACAACAATATTCAAGAATAACTTTTAAAACAAAAAAGAAGTTAAAAAAAACCTAAAACTCAGTTACTTCAACCGAAAAGAAACTAAAAAACAAAAGATTGAAAGATCTTGGGTGAAAATAACGAAAATTCAAACTTGGATGAGCATCCCACAAGGAACACACAAAGGACCAAAGCGAAATGAGAAGTGAATAAACGATGTTTCGCCCCGGTCACCCTCTACCATACATCATTAAACACCATCATACATATACTTTGATTTTCAACTTTGAATCACTCACAAATAGGCATCGTTCCGCACTGGTACTTATCCAAGTTACCTTATACGGATTCGTCCTGGCGTATTAATATTTCCATTAGGATTATGCTCCTAAGGCAATTAAAACCAAAAAAAGTTAAAAAAAACCTCCAAATCAGTTACTTCAACCGAAAATAAACTAAAAAACAAAAGATCAAAAGATCTTGGGTGAAAATAACGAAAATTCAAACTTGGATGAGCATCCCACAAGGAACACACAAAGGACCAAAGCGAAAAGAGAAATAAATAAACGATGTTTCGCCCTGAGTAACCAGCGTGGGCTCATCAGTGGTTTCACCGGTCACCCTCCACCATACATCATTAAACACCATCATACACTTTGATTTCCAACTTTGAATCACTCACAAATAGGCATCGTTCCGCACTGGTACTTATCCAAGTTACCTGATACGGATTCGTCCAGGCGTGTTAATATTTGCAGTAGGATTATGCTCCTAAGGCAATTAAAACAAAAAAGAAGTTAAAAAAACCTCCAAATCAGTTACTTCAACCGAAAAGAAACTTAAAAACAAAAGATTAAAAGATCTTTGGTGAAAATAACGAAAATTCAAACTTGAATGAGCATCCCATAAGGAATACACAAAGGACCAAAGCGAAAAGAGAAACTAATAAACCATGTTTCGCCCTGGGTAACCAGCGTGGGCTCATCAGTGGTTTCACCAGTTACCCTCCACCATACATCATTAAACACCATCATACGCTTTGATTTCCAACTTTGAATCACTCCCAAATAGGCATCGTTCCGCACTGGTACTTATCCAAGTTACCTGATACGGATAACATTTCCAGTAGGAATAACTTTTTTATTTATTATTTCGATAATTTAAGATAACCAAATTATTATCAAGACACATCCAAACCTAAAAAAATCAAACATCTTAAAGTACTTCCTGCTTGACTTGCAAAAATTTTCGATTGCGGAGTTATTAATTCACTTTGATTTACGATTTTAGCTTAATTTTATCGTTTACCAAGTTCCTTGTGAGTGTGGTGAATTATACATAGGTGAAACAAAAAGAGCACTATCTGTTAGGTTTAAGGAACATCAGACGAATACACAAAGAGGTGAAACGACGAAATCAGGAATCGCCGAACACGCATGGTCAAAACAACACCGAATGAAGTGGACAGAAGCAAAGGTTTTGCACAAGGAGTCACACTGGAAGAAACGAAAATTCCTTGAAGCTGCCATTATTGGGCAGAATTAGGGTGTTTTCAGTAAACCAAGTGTTGAAATTCCAAATATTTGGAAGCCCCTCCTTGGGAGGATCCAACTTCTTAAACTTCAAGGTTGAGTGATTTCCCATAGTATATAAGTACGTAGCCTTAGGAATAGATTGTAGTTTGAATGGAAGTCCGAAACACAGAGTTAATTTCAAATACATTATTGTCTCAAACTTTCAAACACATGGTTGTTTTAAAAACGTTTTTAAAACGTCCCGTCGAACTTACCGGACGTCCCGGGGACGTACTCCCGGACTTTTTAAGACGTACTCGGGACGTTCTCAGGACTTAAAAAGAATTTCCCCGGACACAAAAAAACGTCCCTTGGGTTCCGTCAGGGACCTATTAAAGTTTTAAAAAGAGGTTTTTAAAACGTTTTAAAGTTCCAGTCGGACTTACCGGACGCCCCAGGGACGTACTCTTGGGGACTTATATGTCTGAAAAACGTTTTAACGACGTCTCGGAGACGTCCACTTTTCTTACACCCTGGGACGTCCAGTGAGAACGTTTTTTGCACGGCTTAAAATGGTTTTAGCCACGACATTAAGAAACGTTTTTCAAACTGCAACTGTAACTTTCTGGTAATGCAATTTAATTCTAAATAAAAAAACCTTATTCAACAAAAACTGTTTTTAAAAAGATTGTAGACGGTCAGCTGCACCAAATCATATTTCTATTTTGTACGCCCATTTTGATCAAATTAAATGAAAGCCCAACTTAACTTCTCCACGCTGTTTGAACTTTGAAGTTACACGTTCCAGTGTAAAAATTCTGCCTAGTATTTTTCTGTTTGTATAATAATATTTATATGAGGAACTTTCTGGACAAAAAAGAACGTTTTTAAAACAGCAAATATTAAACGTTGTAAAAACATCCAATCCAGTACATTTTAAAGACGTGGTATACTTTTTATGAGTTGTTGGATATGAACCTTTTGCTTAAAAAGTATATACCTAATTATTCTATTCTTAAAAATTTGAATTATGAACATCCCTACTTCTATAAGTACCTACTTTATTCCTTTTACATATAAAATTTTTGCGACGTAAAAAATACATTTTAAGTATGTCTAAATTTGACGTCGAATTCAGTACATTTAAAAAACGGTCTAGAACGGATTTTTTGAGCGGTAGCAAGTCTCCAAATTATATATATTATAAATTATATATATATATTATATTTCTAAAAAGTGAAAAGTAACCATCCAGGTTAAAAATTTTACCTGGTATTTTTCTCTCTGGACAAAAAGATGAACGTTTTTAAAACATCAAAAATTGAACCTTGTAAAAACGTCCAATACATTACATTTTAAAAACTTACTTTTTAAGAGTTGTTTAATACGGATCTTTGCTTGATTAGTATATTTTTAAAAATTTTAAATAAAATCTTTCTAAAACAAACTTTTAATTATTTTTGCTAACATTTCAAATTTTTGGGACGTAAAAATGACATTTTAAGTACCTATGTCTAAATTTGACATTTTTAAAACGTTCGAAAAAGTACGTTTTAAAAACGTACTTTTAAGGTCCCGGGATCTAATGGGACATAAAAAGAACGTCCTGGGGACGTCATGTGTTTTTAGGGTTAGTACGTGGAAGATATATTATCAGCTTACTAACTAAAACGCACACCGAAACTGAAGTTTGTTACAGAAAAGTTGAAAGAGGGTAGGTTTAGGAACTATAAGGACCTCCTAATAAGGATAAATAAGTAAAAAGATGATTAAAATAAAAAAAAACAAATGATGAACCATTAAAAACTTTATTTTTATGAAATAAAATAAAAAATAGCGCGATAGCAATAAGTAATAATAATTTATCAGTCAATAGCTATTATTAAGAAAAAAATCGGCAATATTATCATTGGCTTTTATGCCGCAAAATATGTATTTCTATAAATAAATGCAAAGCTAACAAATACAGGGTTTCCTAAAGGAAACGATACAAATGCGTTTTTAAATATATAGATATTAAAATATCCTCATCGATTTATCTTTGAGGAAGACACTGTTTTATATCGAAGTTGGTTTCCTCGACTTTTTTATTGAATTGAAATTTCTTAAAAACTGACCGATTAATTTAAAAAAAAAACGGCACCAACAAACAACAAATAAAAAGAGATTTTAGGCCATAGTTACGATCTGGGGAAATAATTTTTAGCAACACATGGTCGGTAATTACCATGAAACGCCAGAAAATCCGCCAAATGACCTCGACCGAACTTCGAAAAAGTACGATCTATATTACAACTCTTAAACTACGTATTTCCCTCTCAAATTCAATTAAATAGAAACGCTTAGAAAGCAAGATTAATCGATCAGTGATTTTCTTGGCCGGAGTGCCCAGGCTTTAAAAAAAAAGGAAATTTCGCTAGGAATAATGTAATCCAGACGAAATTATTGATATAATTCTTCAATATTATTAAAAATCGTGTTTGAAATCTGGGAGAAAGATGTTATTTTGTTGAAAAAAAAATATTTCAAATTTTGAAAATTCCTTCAGATATTTTTGTTAAGAATTTGTAATTGAACAACCGTGCAAAATTTCAGCTAACTCTGACGTTTAGTTTTCACACTTTGACACTTAATAACAAATTCGATATTTATAAGACGCGTTTTTAATCGAACCATTGTTCATCAAACTCATTCAATATCAAACTCGTAATTTGTAAAACCCATTTTTAATCAAACCCGGAATTTGTCAAACCATTATTTTTCAAAACCGAAATTCGTAAAACCCGTTCCTTATCAGAAATTTGTTCTTAACTGGAATGCAAGTTACATCTATACTGTTGAACGCTACCTGTACAAGTATGCGCGCGTAGCAGCGATAATTGCATCGAAACGCCGCGCCATCTGCGTGTACGCCTCCCGTTCCTCCCGAGTCTGACGCATTCCGGTTTTGAAAAATAATGGTTTGACAGATCCCGGGTTTTATTAAAAATAGGTTTTACAAATTACGAGTTTGATATTGAATGAGTTTGGTTTGGTTATTCAATGGGTTTGAAAAAATAAGGTTCGGATAAAAAATGGTTTAACGAATTGCAGTTTCTATAGTGAATGATTTTATGATTGAAGTTTTATTTAACGGGTTTGATTTTGCACATTCTGATAAACCGTGGACGTCCGTTTTCCGGCCCTGGCAAAGTTGTGGAAAAAGACATTGCCAGTTGTATTTTTTTTTCTTAAATATCTGGGGAGAAACTATGACCTTAAATCGAGTTTTTCTCGGCGCATTGGATTTGAAACTTCCGGAAAAGATGCGCCTAAGGATTTTTTTAATTAACTTAAGTTAATACCTGAAAACACGTCATTACTATGTTAAAAAAAATATTTGCCTCAGATGATTTAGCTCTAACTTTTTAAACAACAAATAAAAAGAGACATGACACAAAGCGGTTGTTATAAAATATGGCAGCAAAAAAGCAATTAATATTTTAAAGGCTAAAAGTTTCCATTAGTATAAATTGATATGCATAAAATAAAAAAGATTTCACATAAAATATAGGTTATTAAATAAACAAAAAAAAATCACTTTTAAAACTCGCCCAACTTTTTAGAACAAGAAGAAGGCTAATTCTTGAAGCCACAATTAAATAATAAAGCAATATAGAGATCTGTAATATAAACAAGAAAAAATATTCCTTATGTCCTTAAATCTGTACATATCAACACAAAAAATTTAATAATTTATTATTCAAAACACAAAAAACAGTCTTATAAATAAAAAACGACGTCTTGGACTTAAACGTGACCTATTGTCAAAACAGTAAAACAATATAATGATATTTTAGCAATTTTATTTCTCTCTAATTAAACTGGCCAATTTCGAAAAGTGGCTAAACTACAATCCGCTTAAAATATAGGCTGTTTCTTATACAAGGTGTTCATAAAAAAAAACAAATTTTGAGTAACCCAAACCTACCGACCATTTGCCGACATACATTATTATCAAACAAAAAAACCAAACCAGGTGAAGCAGGTTCGAAATTTTGTTCTATTTAAATTTAAAAAACTTCCCTTCGCCCCATCCAGAGAGATTTTTTAAAATATTTTAATGCCACAATTTTGGATACTCCCACGAGTAACTGTGATCATTTTCATATGAGGAAGGGGCTAACTTGACGGTTTCCACCCCTCCCCCCCCTCAAACAATATATTTTATTATATTTATAATTGGGTGCACCTATTTTCAAATTTTGCACAACCCCCCCAGAAGACCTCAATCGGGTTCTCGAGTAATCAGATTAGCCTCCCCCCAAGACGAAATTCAAAAAAAAATTATGTAATTCAAAAGGTGTAATTTTGCACAACCATTTTCGCGAGTAATCGACGTAGCCCCACCCCTCCCTCCGCAATTTTTTTTTGTCATTCAAAAGGTGTAATTTGCACACTCAATTTCAAATTTTTTTAACCCTCCAGGAACCATCGGGAGGGTTCTCAAGTAACCGTGTTCCTGGGGAGTTAAAAAAATTTGGTCTGCAAAATTGTCTGGGTGCTGACTTGGTTTCTGGAGAATCCTCCTGCGGGTTCCTAGGGGGTGTGCAAGTTTGAAAATAGGTGTGCCATATTGTGTAAAAAATTAGATCCTTCATACTGTACACCATAAATGTTTAAAAAAAATATCGTCTGGGTAGGGGGCTAATCTTGTTAATCAAGAACCCTTTCGAGGGTTCCTGGGAATTGAAAACATTTGAAATTGGGTGTGCAAAATTATACCTTTTAAATAACATCAAAATTTTGAAAAAATACCGTCTGGGGGAGGGTCCAAGCGTCAAGTTAGCCTACCCCCATATAAAAATGACCACAGCTACTCGTGGGAGGGTGTGCAAAATTCTGCAAAATGACTACAAAACATGGGCATTAATTTTTTTTAAACAAACCGTTTAATTTTTATTAAATTATTATTATTATTAAATTACCCTATTTCTCTAATGATCGAGTTGTCCGAGTTACTCACCTTTAAAGACAAAATTTGGAGACGACATAACAAAGACGGACATTAATGTATTATTAATCCAATCCAAAATCCAATTTTATTATCGTTACCTACCAAAGAAACACCCTGTATCAAAGTAAAAACATTATAGACTTGATTAGCTCATATTAAGCTGACTATGAGCAAGAACCAAAATATCTTTCTTCTCCTTCGGGAACCTTAACTCTCTCCCAGCCAGCCGTGCGGCCTCCAGCTCCCTTTCGGCTTGATTAAGCTCCTTTCCCAAAGATCCTTCGCTCTCTTGCTCCCTAGCGATCCAGTCTAAAGCCATTTGCGACCTCATATCGTCGTCTAGAGCTCGGTTAGAGTAGTGAGCGACAACCTCCTGTCTACTGCACTGGCGCTCCCTCATTGCTTTCAAACTGCCGTTCCAGTGAAGTAGTTGGAAAACCTATAAAAAGGAAACATCTTAGACATCTAATAGGGCTGTCTAACAAATTGTCAAAAACAGCCATTAATCACGTGACGGCCCTTTAAAAATGGTGGCTGTAATGCTGTAAAGACGTCATGCTAATAAAAATGAAAATTTTGGGAAAGTGGAAAAAGATTCAGATTACGCAAAGTTACCATTTTATAGAATAATCCTTCCTGAATCGGGCAGAAACAAAGATTTTGTTTAAAGAGACAATGTCATCTACTTTTTTCTCTCTCGCACTTACACAGTGTGGATAGGCATTGTCTCTCTCAGTTCAGTCTGAAGATAGGGCTAGATCGCCTTGAAGAGAGACCCTGCCAAAAAAACCGCATAAAACCTCATAAAAAACACACCTGAATTTTATCAGTTTTTATAAGGTCTATGAGCTTTTATGAGGCAAAATTTTAGGATTATAAAAGTTTGTAAGAATTTATGAGGTATGTGTTTGATTTTGGTAACAATTTATGTGGTTTCATATGTGTGTTTTTTATCTGATCCTATAACCAGTCAGGCGCATAAATGTTTATAAAATTTGATAAGTGCAGACATTTTTTTAAACATATTTATTTTATGGTTTTATAAAACCGATACATCAACTTTTATGAGTATCTATAATTACATTCTTTTTCTTTTATGATGTATTATGGGATTATATAAACCGATATTTTTATAGGTTTCTGACAGATTTTATAGTCAAACCAACTCATATATAACCAACTTTTATAATGTTTTAAGATTTTGTAAAAAAACGTTTTTCATGAGATTTTGGGATATTTTAGATCAAACCAACTCATAGAATTTGACAGATTTCTATGAACATTTATAATTTTCTAGGAGTTGGTAAATTTACACATTTAAATTTCTACGTTTTTAGTGGAAAAACAGATTGATGAGTTAAAAGCCGCTTTCAAGGCAACTGAAACGACAAAGACTTTAAAGATACATGTAATTTTAGATCACCTAAAGCAAAGCGTTAAATTTTTAGATGGAGGTGGTCTAGGAGTCTGGTGCGAGCAGGCAGGTGACTCCGTTCACCATGAGTTTACCAAATATTGGTATAGATATAAGATGGTAAAAATTTAAAAAAAGCTGTTGTGGATTTTTCTTCAAAAAATATGTATTTTTTTGCACAGCATTGTAGTTGTTTTGAAAATATTAAAAGTTAAACAGGTAGTTAATAGCATTTTAAACTTTAACAGTACTGTTAAATTGAAAGTTTGAGACAATGATGTATTTGAAATTAACTCTGTGTTTCGGACTTCCATTGTCTATATTTTACTTATACACGACGTTTCGATCAGTACAATCTCTGATCCAAACGTCGTGTATAAGTAAAATATAGACAATGGAAGTCCGAAACACAGAGTTCATTTCAATGTACTGTTAAAGTTTTAAATATAATAAGACGTCACATGCCGAGTAGTCCATTTATTACTTTCTTATAAGATGCAGCTTTTAAACTTTATCATAAAAAAATACTACTTTGTAATGTAAAACTAAAATTATAGTTTGCGTAATTAACCGACATTGTAAAGTGTAAATAAGCGATATTGTAATCCTTCAAAAAGTCCCTATTATCTGGGTGCATAGAAATTCATATTTTTTGTGTGCATAATAATAACCCAAATATTTGACATGCAGTTTTATTATTCCTTTACGTTTATACCAAACTATGCCGGGTGTAACAAATCCAAGGCATTAACCTCTTTAGTTTCATACATATACATAAAAAAGATACATGGTAGAAACTTGTTAAAATAGTTTTTTATTTTCATGGCAACATATATACAAGTGGCCATTTTTTTGTGATGCGGGGGGTGAGAGGGGCAAGACGATGCTAGCCCCCCCCCCAGAAAATATATAATTTAAAAATATATTCTTTAAAACTTTAAATCATTCGAAACGTCAGATGTGGGATTTTACAATCCGCGTCGAGTCGTATTTCGAGCGAAATTATTCGTCTTTATCAGGACAAAGATTACCGATCGATAGAATGGGGCCAGATTTTGAAATTTATTGCGCCACCTGTAGGGTGGGACAAAAAATCTTGCACACTTTTAAATTTGCTATAACTTTTGATCGAATAGCTCGATTTCAAATTTTTTTAATTTTTTTGAAAGACAAGACACGAGACTTCTCCGATCCAGTTCAAAATTTCAAATTTCGCAAAAATCCAAGATGGCGGACCGTTTTGAATATCGGGTTTTTTTCACCCCCCCCCCTGCAAAAAAAAAGTACGTGCGGCACTGGAGAAAATCTAAGTCATTGCTACAAAAGCCTTATGTATGCTTTCTATACCAAGGCATTACTTAATTAAATCGGTTAAGACATAAGAAAACTATAAACCTCTGAAATAAGTGGTTTTTGACTCGACATTTTCATTTGCAAAAAAATTTGCTTTAACTTTTGATCGGATTGCTTGATTTTAAACATTTTTACATTTTTGGGTGAACAAAGTTTGCGGCTTTGACATTTTTCGAACATCCAAGATGGCGGACAGCTTTAACACGCTTTACCCATTATGTAATTTCACTCCCCTAAAAAAGTAACAAAACAAAATCAAGGTCATTCTACCTCCCATCTCTGCTAGGTATATGGAGGTATCACTTGCTTAAATCAGTTAAGAAGTAAACAAGTTAGTGTCATCATTTCCAGCGTTTTTAATAAAAATTGTTTTTAAAAAAAATTACTTTTGCAATGTCATGACTAGCTTGATTTTTTATTTCATCATCATTGCAGGCTTAGAATGAATGGTACAAATATGTAGAAACAGACAAATTTTAAGGGGCATTTAGTTTATGTCACCATGCTTGATTTTTTTTATTTCTTAACCGATTTAATTTAGTGATACCGTCATATATGCGGCAAGGAGGGAACTTTTGTGGTATTAATTTAGATTTTGTTCAGTGTAGGTACCAAACATATTTTTTTTCGGGGAATCATGGATTTTTGAGAATTGTTAAATTTTGATTACATTAAAGCTTGTACTTCCAAAAAGCTCAAAATTTATAATATTCTATCTAAACTTACAGCAAACAAATCCACTCAATATAAAGCTCTTAACCGATTTAATTAAGTAATGCCTTGGTATAGAGAGAGAATACATAAGGCTTTTGTCACAACTACTTAGATTGTCTCCAGTGCCGCACATATTTTTTTTGCAGGGGGGTGAAAATTTCCCGTTATTTAAAACGGTCCGCCATCTTGGATTTTTAGGAAATGTCAAATTTTGGACCGGATCGGAAAAATCTTATGTCTTGTCTTTCCAAAAAGTCAAAACGTTTTAAAATCGACCAACTCGATCAAAAGTTATAGCAAATTAAAAAGTGTGCAAGATTTTTTGGCCCACCCTTTATTTATATCGCCTTTTTTTGTATGAAGGTGAATATCTCAAGTAACCCAGCTTCGACAATATAGACTTTAAACCCAAGTCAATGCTGCACAAACGATAGTACAGCGTTCCTTTTGCTTTAAAATAGCTAGCTTTATTTAATCTGTAAATTTGACTGTGACAGTTGTTTGACTACTACATTTACATTCAAAATAACTTCTATAGTTATGTCATCTAGCTAATCAACTTTTAAAAGTAACACTTACCTAAAAATATCCTAAAACCTAGCTAATAAAATAGTTAAAATTTTAACTTTTTTTCTTACAATAGAACTGGAAAAAATGCCAAGATGACAACGGCAATTATTTCTCGTCCTAGTGATATTTCGCATCTGTTTTTAATGCTATTTAGCATTTGAGAATAAGCTAGGCTGGGACCTTAAGCTCACAGCAATAACGCCAAGATTTACTTTTGTTTTGGATTTATTGTTTAAAAAAATGCAAAGTTGCTTGGTTGCACGGGCGGGCGACCGGCCATGTTTCATACTATGGCGAAACATAACCGTAAAGTATAAGGATTTCAAATCTAAGTCTGAAAATCTTGCAAAATTAACTGAGTATGTAATAAATTATGTTTCTTCTTTAATTTTGGATTTTGGGCCTTCGCACAAAGATTTTACTGTTGGGAAGTCCACAAAATGCATATTTTTGATTGATAGTCTATCAAACATCAATAATATTTATTCTAGGTGTCTTCCATCTTTACTATTTCATATTGGGAGACAATTTTGATTTAATTGCTATTTTTAAATGCATTTTTTATCAGCCATGTGTGCAAAAATACTTTATTTTCAGCTGCCGTAGACAGGCAAAAAACATTCCTCAAAATATCTGTGACAACATTTTCGTGACGTTTTCAAAACGTTGTGACAGAAGAACGCAAAAGCATTATTGTTGTTGTTTTTGCTGCGGAAACGTTATCTCAGTTTATTTACAGCACGCTGTGTTACTTGGGATGTAGTCAATTAAATTTAAACCACTCTGGAACAAAAGTGTTATTTGGACTTTTTACACCCGGAACATCACACAAAATCTTATCTTGATTTAAAAAAAATGTTATCATTATTTCAAGTATTTTAAGACAGACTCTTTGCTTGGCCAAACTGCCATATAAAAATTAATTTTCGTTTATGCATACAGCCCAAACTCATTGAAATACCTACCTAGTAAGTAAATAGTGAATTTTTGAAAAAAATTACTTTGTTGCCAAACATGTTTTACGTATTCGATAAAAATGGAAACAAAGTTAAATTTACTTTGCAAGTAATCTCAAAAGAAAAATATAAAGAAACCATCGATCTGTGTTTAAATTTTGTTAAACATGAAGCATTATCCAGTACTCTCGGTAAGCGTAAAGTAAACAAGTAAAATTAAATGTTAATTAAACCCCCGTCAACCATGAAAATTTTTCTAAAAACTCGCCCCCTTTGCTCCGTTCCTGAACTGTTATTTTTTTACCTGACGAAAATGAAACAAACTTGTGCCTTATCTACATCTGCACACCAAATTTCCTTTTTTATCAAACATAGCTGCGCCGAGTGGTCGGTCGAATCTGGGGCATTAGCCCGAAGATCCTACACTGGATGTACACGGCCATCATAAGACTAAGGATCCAATACGGATCAGTGGTCTGGTGGCCCGCTGTAGAGAAGCTGACCATATCCAAAACTCTTACGAGCCTGCAAGGGCTCTTCTGCAGAGGGATGACCGGCGCAATGAGGACGACCCCTATCCACGCTCTGGAAACAATCTTTGGTCTTCCCTCGCTTCCAACTTGGATCAAGAAGGAGGCGATAGCGACGCACCTGCGATTAAGGGACCAGGACTGTAAAAGGGCAGGGAAGAAAGAGAGGGCCATCTGGCGGTCGAGGGACTGGTGACGAAAGAGTGGACCCTCTTAAGACTGCCTGTGAAAGCACCGCTTAAACCATGGAGGTTCGATAGAAAGTACAAGGTCACAATACTGGAACGGAATGAGTGGCAAAGGGAAGAATTCCGAATGGAATTAAGCAGAGAGGCGACGGTCTGCTACACGGATGGCTCTAAACTGTCAGCCAGGCAGACAACAGGTGCAGGAGTGTACGCGGAAAGCCTAAAAGTTCAGAAGCGTTATCGACTTGGAGAAAACGCTACGGTGTTTCAAGCGGAGGTGTAAGCCATTATCATGGCAGCAACCCTACCCGAGGTCAGAAATGGCAGGAGGGATATGTACATATGCTCCCACAGCCAGGCTGCCCTCAAGGCTCTAAGTGCACCCAAAATAGTCAGTAGACTGGTGGAAGAGTGCGCTGAAGCACTGCAAAAACTGGCTCAAGACAAAAGGGTGACACTGATGTGGGTCCCAGGTCATGAGGGAATACCAGGGAACGAGAAAGCGGATGAACTTGCCAGACTAGAGGCCGAAACCCAATACATTGGACCGGAACCTCTTCTAAGAATAACAAAGAAACAGGTACAGAGTGATCTCAACAAATAGGCGAACAATGAACTGAAGACGTCCTGGGGGCAAGAGTCAAAGTGCAGACAGTCCAAGCTGTTCGTGGATGGTCCGAATGTAGCCAGAACTAAATGGCTCTTAGGCAAGACAGGGATGCTGACTGGGCACAATCGGCTGAACAAACATTTGCCGCAAATAAGAGTAGCAGGAGATACCGTGTGTCCCGCTTGCAGGCTCGAAGAGGAATCAGCGCAGGACTTGATAGCACAGTGTGACGCATATGCCAGATCAAGGCAGCTGAAGTGGGAATTTCTCACGATAGGGGAAGAAGAGCTGCACTCGCTCAAATGGGCCGACATACTGAACTTCGTAAAGAAGACAGGGAGGCCCGGAGAGAGAGGTGCAGTAGGGGCATAGGGGTAAGGAACGGGGTATGGCAGAAAGGGCCCATGAAGAGGCCTAATTGCCAGGCCCACGGGCCGCCCCTATACTACTACTACTACTACTACTACTACTACTACTACTACTATCAAACATAGCTTAGAAGGCGCTGAAAGATAGATTCCAAACAGAAAAAAGACATACGCACACTCACGCAAATGCACACGCTCTCCCCCCTTTTTTCGCATTTATGTCAGGGGTTAATAAAACCACCCAAAATTGAAAACTTACAGTTGAATTAATCATTCAGGAGTTGGAGAAGATCC
Organism: Oxystoma pomonae; assembly: GCA_963921995.1. Taxonomy (NCBI): domain Eukaryota; kingdom Metazoa; phylum Arthropoda; class Insecta; order Coleoptera; family Brentidae; genus Oxystoma; species Oxystoma pomonae. Next base: position 15,576,764 of record OY998173.1, read on the forward strand.
ACAAGAAGTCAAAGCGACAAAAGAGGTTTATGGTGAAGTTTTGGAAAAGGGATTCTCGATAGGAGCTTATGAAGAGCTGCCAAATGGACAGAACAAACTAGCAGGCTTTAATATTATAGATATTTGTACAAAAGAAGATGAGAACAAAGATAAAGATTACGTAAGTCAAAAACGAGCGCTTATAATTTTCAAATTAAGTAATAAAATATGTAGTAATACGTCCAGCTATCGCTTTACAACACTTATTTTGTGAGAGAATATTAAAAAATAAGACAAGAAGTTCCTATGGGATAGAGGTCAAAACCTCTTTGTTTTGAAACTATTTGGGTTATAAAGTAAAGAAAGTGGGGAAAACTAGACATTTCAAAAAATGAAAAATTTGTACCAAATGATTTTGTAGTTCATTATGATCAGAAAAATATTAGACAGATACAATAAGCTATTAAAAAAAACCTCTGCAATAGGTAAAAAAAAAATATTTTTATAAATTTAATTTTCAGAGAAAAACTTTAATAACCGTAGAAAATTCACAAATCCCTTTTAATTTGAAATTTTTCATAATAATTTTTAAAAATATTTTTTTTTGGTAATTGTATTTATGCTTAATAATAATTACCATTATCATGATGTGTGATTTAAAAAAAATATTGTGTTTTATAAACAAGATAAAATAAAAAACACCAACAATAAGCGAATAAAAGACTTTTGAACCCCATGTCACATGACTCTTTTTTCTTATTTTGACCCATCCTATCATCCATTTTGTTTGCAACGCGGTCGCTTGCACCTTGTTTATACTTTTTGTTACAGGTAGCTCCAAGAACCACACAAATCTTCGAGTTTTGCCACAATCTTTACAAAGAGGCAAAAATTTTCGATAAATATGACGTTGACAAATTTTTAACTGCCGAAACTTTGTTCGTGCACTCTAGATATCGTGGGCTAGGATTGGCTAAGAAACTTCTGGAAGAAGAGTAAGTCATTTTAACCAGTATTGGAGATTATTGCCAGAACTGGTACATTCCCAAGAGTGCATACAGAGGACCTGGAAACTATGTATAAAAATCTGTATTCCCCAGTTCAGTGTTGTTAACATGATAGTATAATATTTCCTTATTCAAACATTCACTCTTTTAGGGCTAATATTAGCAGAATCTACAATGTTCCTATGTCAATAAGTGTATTTACGTCTTCAGTTTCCCAAAAAATCGCCGAAAGCGTAGGATTCAAAGAAATTATTTGCAGACCTTATGACCAAGTAGTCGGTGAAACTGGAGAAATGTTGTTTCCTCCACTAAAAGGACAAGCGTGCAAGTTGATGGGTAAACGTTTTTAAGCAACTGCATTTTTTTATTTATAATATTATTATAATAGTCCAAGAGCTTGCAAAAAAAAGTATAAAAGTTTTGGAAAAGCTGATATTTTCAGGATGAATAGATGGAATAATAGGATAGTAGAGTCAGCAAACTGAGTATTGGGAGACCTGGTGCTAGGACCATAGTAAAGTTCTAATTAATTGGTATTCTGAAAATGTTTTGGCAGGGCATTTTTTCTTTTATAGCTAACTCAATACTAAAACTCCAAACAAACAGGACAGTATGATGATTCAATCATGTCATCAGCATAAGAAATTGCATCACACTAACTCTCGATTTTCTAGTCACCAAAAAGAATTCAACCATGACCACTTCTGTATATCGCAAACCTACTCATACTGGACAATATCTAAACTTCAAATCAAACCACTCCACGTCAACCAAACTGGGAATTGCAAAATCTCTTATAAATCGAGCCACTTACATCTGCAATACAGAAGAAGCTTTAAATAAAGAAAAGGCAAAAATTTTATCCGATCTACGAAGAAACGGTTTCTCCAACTACACGATCAATAAAACTATTCAGACCACACTAACACAAAGGACTACAGACGTAAATACTGAAAGGAAGGCGACACTTATAATTCCATACATCAAAGGAATCTCAGAAAAGATAAGAAGAATAGGCAACCCATACCCAAAACGACCACAATAATAAGAAGTCAGTTAACAAGAACTAAACCATATCGCCGCAACACCAAGAACTGCATCTACCAAGTAACATGCGAGTGTGGGGATATCTACATCGGGGAAACCAGCCGACCCATGGAAGTTCGTCTTACAGAACACAAACGCAAAGCTCGACAAGGGGATATAACTTGATCAAAAAATAGCTCAACATTGCTGGAAAAATCAACATCATATGGAATGGAAAGAGGCAAAGATCGTCGCCAGTGAAGAAAATCTATTCAAGCGGAAATTCAAAGAAACAGCATTCATACAGAGGAACCAGAATGTATTTTCTCAACAGAGCGTCATCATCAAGGATATTTGGAAACCCATAATTTTTGGAGGTAACAGATTTCAACTGTGAAGGGGTGGAGCCAACCAAGTGTATTCATGGTTCATTGAACACATGCTAGCATATAAGATTTCTAGTTAGTTAGCTGTACAGCTGCCTTACTTAACATTCAGGTAGATCAAGCAAATTAAAAATTATTACTGGCGTGCCACAAGGTGCAATACTGTGGCCAATATTTTTTTGTATTTACACCTGCGTGATAGCTAGTTGTTTAAACTACTGCCAAAATCATCAATTTGCGGACGACAATCAATGCTACAAATCATTTAAAAAAGGAAATCAACACCTAGCAGAAACTCAAATAAATCAAGACTCGGAAAATCTAGTTAAAGTATCACAGGCGCACAATCTGATTATTAACCCGTCAAAATCAACCATCATTCTATTCGGAAAAACACTGTATCCCTTTCAAGCACGGATTGACAATGAGATTTTACAAACTGCAAATAACGTAAGGAATTTGGGATTAATTGTGGATGAGAAAATGCGTTTTAAGGCTCATGTTGGTAAGTGCTTGCAAAGGGCATACAGTATCCTAAAAATTTTATTTCCTAGTAGGCATATATTGTCAGAAAATATGAAAATTACGCTGTCGGATGCTTTGGTTCTTAGTCAGTGTACGGCCCTTGTCTGGATGCCAAAGATTGTCAAAGGATCATCTATCGAATCAGAAAGTATGAGAGAATTTCACATAAAATGAAGGACGCAAAATGGATAAACATGAAACAGCGGAGAAAACTACACTCGCTATGTCTCTTTCATAAAATAATTAATAATAAAAAGCCAAGTTAACTGCACAAAAAAATTAAATTTAGAACTAGCCATTACTCCTTAAGTAATCGTTTAAAAAATCTTATCCAAACGCCTCCTCATCGTACCAAGTTCTTGGAGAGAAGTTTTAGCTACGAGATTTGTAAACTGTATAATTCCATTCATAACAAAGCAAAGTCACTAAAAATTACACAATTTAAAAACCAATATATTTATAAATTGATATTTAAACTAATGTTAATACCCATAAATAATAAACCAGTTAAAATCCGAAAATTTTTCTTCGCCTAACAAGCTATCGTAATATTAGATTATATTATACTGTGGCTTAACCAAAAATATTTTTTTTTTCAGTTATCTAGTCAAGTTTAATAAATTTTTCTCTTTTCCTACTTGTTTTTGTATTTATATTTTGTTTTCTGTGTAAAAAAAATCATATACAAAAAAAATTTATCTGTTTAACGGAAACAACTTGCTGACTTAGCAGTCCTTTTGGCGCTATGAGGACGGCACCTATACAGGCACTCGAAACCATTCTGGGACTGCCGCCGCTTCCGATCTGGATCAGAAAAGAAGCGATGGCGACCCACCTCCGGCTGAGAGATACAGGTCAATGGAGAGGAAGAGGGGAAGCTGCGGGGCATCTTAGGATTGCCCAAATCGCCGAGAGAGAAATCCCTATGGCAGCGATTAAAACACAAAGACCAAAAAACCCCTGGAGATTCAACAAGAGGTACAAAGTAGTCATCCCAGACAGGGAACTATAGCAGAGTGAAAACCTCCGCGAACAGTTCGAGGAGAACGCCGTGATTTGCTATACCGACGGGTCGAAACTGTCGGAGAGGCAAACCACAGGATCGGGGGTTTATGTGGAAGACCAGGAGGTTCGAAAGAGCTACCCGCTCGGAGATCAAGCCACGGTCTTTCAGGCAGAGGTGTATGCCATAATAATGGCTGCAACCATGGAAGAAATAAAAAACGGTAGGGAGGAGCATGTTTATATATGCTCCGACAGCCAATCAGCCCTAAAGGCACTAAGGGCGCCCAAGATCAACAACACCCTGGTGGAGGAATGTGCGGATGCACTAGAATCCTTGGGAGAGGGCAAACAAGTGACACTTATGTGGGTACCGGGACATATGGGGGTGCCGGGTAACGAGATGGCCGACGAGCTCGCCAGGATCGGGGCAAGCATCCAGTATGTAGGGCCGGAACCACTCCTAGGAACAACCAAGAGGCAATTGCAAAGTCGACTCAATAAATGGGCCAACGATGCCATGACGACCGCTTGGAGAGGAGGAACAGGATGCAGACAGACCAAGGACTTCGTGAAGGGCCCGGATGTAGCCAGACAAAAATGGCTTCTGGGAAGATCGCGAAGGGACGCTGGTCTGCTGACAGGTATCATAACAGGTCACAACCGACTAAGGAAGCACATGACCCGGATCGCGGTGGAGAATGACTCGACCTGCCGGGCCTGCGGGCGGGCAGAAGAGACATCTAGACACGTTGTAGCGAACTGCGAGGCATACCAGAGGACGAGATATGAGGTATTCGGTTTCCCGACCCTAGATGAGGAGGACCTGCACATGCTCAAATGGGACAAAATACTGGACTTTGCAAAAAGAACAGTGAAACCAAATGAGCAGACTGCCAGACTAGTGGTGCAGGCGGTGGATTAGGGGCAGGCTCGGGGTAGGGCAGAAAGGGCCTAGGGAGGCCTACTTGCCAGGCTTCGCGCCGCCCCTTCTCTACTACTAGCAGTCCTTTTATATGGTCGAAGTATAATCCTTTCTAAAAATATCAGCTTCTCCAAAACTCTGGTCTTTTTTTTCGCAAGCCTTCCTACTATACAGTGGCGCACCCAGGAATTGGCTTCGGGGAGGAGGGGGGGGGGGGGTTTAACGATAAATAATAAAAACATTTTAATTTGAAGTAAAAATGTGACCATAGTTTATACAAGGGCGAACCTGGGCTCAAATGTAGATGGGGGGGGAGCTGTTGACCAAATTTAAAATGGTTTATTTGTCCAAAATTTGATGTCAAAATCATGATTCAATGCACCGCAGGCAAAATTTTTTGAGAAAATAATACCTAAAATGCAATTTTTTACTTAAAATTAAACTAAATATTGATGGAGTTTTGGGAATTTGAGTTGTTTATTTACCCTTAATTTGTTGCGAAATTTTTTGCGAAAATGACACTTAAAATACCATTTTTGATACCAAATCGCAGTCAAAATATTTTTATAAAAGACCATTTTAATGGTGATCCAAATTAAAAACAAAAAAAAATTAAACATTTTTATAGCGGTCATGAACGAACGAAATCGCAAAAATGAAAGGTGTTAGGGCGCCGCAGGCGAAAAATTTTGCAATTTATGATTTTTTAAAAAATTTTTGTGCAAAATTAAAAAGTCCAGGCTCTCGTATTTTATTCCCTGTATATTTTATTTCTGGCTTCTCAGGAGGGTGGAAAGGGTTTTAACCCTAAAACCTCCCCCCCCTCGGTGCGCCACTGCTACTATAAGATATCTTTACATAAAAAATTTTATCCACAAAATAAAAACTTTTCCCTCGAAATCTGAATTCTATTCTAAATTTGAAACTAGACATTAACATAGAAATAAAAGGGTTTATCTGTTTCTATGTAGATTAAATAATAACAAATAAACCGTTTAGGTTACTTATATTATGTACCACTTACCTTGAGGGAGAGATTACTACTTCAAGAAGTAAGTATAGTTGCAGGTGACAGTTTAGGAGAAGTGTAACGAATAATTCAGCGGATTTCAACACTTACCGTCATAAGTTCTTGAAATTCTAAGATCGTTTTTCCCTTACTTGATTCTAAACACCCCTATTCCCGTGTTTGGATTGTCAATCTCCAAGTGAATATCAAATAAACTGTTCAAGTTATACTATTTACCACTTCTAAAGAAAAAACCCCAAAAAGAGATGTATTTACTAGGAAATTATTTCTCAGAATGGCGTACTTATTGTTAAAAGGAGAAATTATATCTTAAAGGGCAAAAACCCCGCAACTACTTGTTTTTTGGCTAATTTTCTCCAAGAGGGGTATACAGTAATTTAGTCAAATAACCTACCTTAAGGTGTGGAACAATTCGGCAGATTTCACAACTTACCGTCATAAGTTCTTGAAATTCTAACATCGTTTTTCCCTTATTTGATTCTAACATAAACCTAAATGCACCTATCCCCGTGTTTAGATAGTCGGCTTCCTCGGGGTTAATTTCAAATAAACCGTTCAAGTTACTTTCTTTACCACTTCTGAAGGAAATAAAAAACGAAAAAACATGGTACCCACAAATTTATTCATTAGGAAGTCATTTCGCAGAATGGCAAATATTGTTAAAGGAAGAAACTGTCTCTTTAAGATCGGTTAATTTCCTCTAAAAGGGGTGGAGAGATGTATAAAAGTTATTTAGTCAAATAGCTTACCTTGAGGGAGAAATTACTACTTAAGGAGATAAGTATAGTTACTGTAGCATTTACTAGAGATGTAACAAATAATTCGGCGGTTCACAACTTACAGTCATAAGTTCATGAAATTCTAACATCGTTTTTTCCTTATTCGATTCTAACACAAACCTAAACGCACCTATCCCCGTGTTTAGATAGTCGGCTTCCTCGGGGTTAATATCAAATAAACCATTCAAGAAACTTTCTTTACCACTTCTGAAGGAAAAGAAACTCGAAAAAACATGGACCCAAATCTGGCGAAACCAATTTATTCGGTGAGAAGTTATTTCCAAGAATGGCATATATTGTTAAAAGGAACAATTATCTCTTAAAAGGCTCTGGCGGTTAGTTAATTAGGGGTTATAAGCCACGGCATGGCGTAAACGAAAGGTACGTTACGCAGACAGGATACGTCGCCTAGTTACGATGAGCTAAAAAAGGCATTTGCTTTGTTTTTTATAAGATAACCTAGAAAATGTCGTGTTTTTTCATTTCTTTTAAATTTCAAAAATGGAAGACATGACATCGACGATGCCATCATCATCGAAATTCTCCGTTGAGAGGCTGCTCTCGGAAATAGAGCAGCCCGTTATAGAAGATTCAACTTTGACAAGGTGACGAAACCTGTCTGACAGTATTTAGGTTTGAAAAACACCACGTACATCAGCGCCTTGCTATATAGATGTCTGGGAATACCAGACATGCTTATAGTAAACAACTTTGTTTTGCTCTGGGGTTACGCATTTACATACGATACGCGGTGTAACGATACACCGCGCGTAAAGCGTATCGTACGTTTGGAGTTTACTGCACATGCGCACTTGATCAAAACTTACGCTACGTCGAGTTACGTGCTGTGGCTTATAACCCCTATTTTCTCTTAGGGAGGTATATTAGTCAAATAAATTACCTTGAGAAAAAAAATCTTTGAAACGATGTAAAGTACAGTCTAATTGTTGGTTTGAAAGTTTGAGACAATGATGTGTTTGAAATTAACTCTGTGTTTCGGACTTCCATTGTCTATATTTTATTTATACACGAAACTACAATCAATTCCTAAGGCTACGTACTTAAATACTGTGAGAAATCACTCAACCTTGAAGTTTAAGTTGCGCCCAAGGAAGGGCTTCCAAATATTTGGAATTTAAGTGTTGAAATTTACTGAAAATACCCTGATTCTGCCCAATAAAGGCAGCTTCAAGGAATTTTCGTTTCTTCCAGTGTGACTCCTTGTGCAAAACGTTCTGCCCACTTCATTCGGTGTTGTTTTGACCACGCATGTTCGGCGATTCCTGATTTCGTTGTTTCCCTTTTTGGGTATTCGTCTGATGTTCCTTAAGTCTAACAGATAGTGGTCTTTTTGTTTCGCCTACGTATGATTCACCACACTCACAAGGAACTTGGTAAATGCATTCCTTATTTTGTTTGTTCTCCGGTTTTATTTTACTAAGAAGGCTTCGAATTGTAAAAAAGCTGTTTTAATATTAAAGTTTTTCGCTACTCTTCAAATTTTCTCTGATACTCCTTTAACGTATGGAATTGTAAGAAATGCATTTGCCTGGTTTTGGTCTTGTAATCTCTGTCCTGTTTGCTGAAATTTAGAAATGTGTTATAAGTTTAAGGCTGTATTTATTTTGCTGCAGATCCTTCTTAATGTTTCTTATTTCGATTTCCAAGTCATGAGAATTGTTACAAATTTACGGCTCTGTTATACAAAGTTCTGATTATGCCTCGTTTGGTTATAGCAAGCCTCCTCATCTATATGGACTTTCAAAAATTCACAAAGATGCAATGCCCTTACGCCCAATTACAAGTTTAATAAATTCTCCAACGAGCAATCTGGCTAAATTCCTTTTGAAAATTATTCAACCACTTGTAGGCAAGACCGCTTCATTTGTAGAAAATTCCAACCATTTTGTTAATATTCTTAAATTTTTTGTTTTAGGACCCGTGGATAGACTTGTCAGTTTTGATGTCGAAAGTCTATACACCAATGTCCCGATACAGGAATCGCTAGATATTATTAGAAAGAGACTGGTTGATGACGAATCCCTTTATGAACGTACCAGCCTACCGCTGGAGAAAGTGATGAAGTTATTGGAGTGCTGCCTACATAACTCTTATTTTTAAGTGAAAGATAGTTTTTATGCTCAGGATGACGGTCTGCCAGTGGTGGCTAATATTTACATGGAGTGGTTCGAATCACACGCGGTTGATACCGCAACATATAAACCTAAGCTCTGGCTGAGATATGTTGATGATACTTTTATTGTCTGGACCGGGAATGACCAACAACTTTCAGAATTTCTGCACCACCTAAATAACATAAGACCCACCATTAAATTCATAATGGAGTTGGAGCAAAATTGTCAAATTCCTTTTCTTGATGTACTTGACAAACGAGTAGAAAGCGACATCAGAACAACAGTCTATCGTAAACCCACGCACACAGGAAAATATTTAAATCAAGGTTCAAATCATTCTGCTACAAATAAACGAGGCATAATCAGAACTTTGTTTAACAGAGCCATTCAAATTTGTAACAATTCTCAACAATCGAAATAAGAAACATTAAGAAGGATCTGTAGCAGAATGGTTACAGCCTTAAACTTATAACAGATACTATTTCTAAATTTCAACAAAGAGGACAGAGATTACAAGACCAAAACCAGGCAAATGCATTCCTTACAATTCCATACGTTAAAGAAGAAATCAGAGAAAATTCGAAGAGTAGCGAAAAACGTTATATTAAAACAGCTTTTAATTCTAGTAATACAATTTGAAGCCTTCTTAGTAAAACAATACCGGAGAACAAACAAAATAAGGAATGCATTTACCAAGTTCCTTGTGAGTGTGGTGAATTATACATAGGCGAAACAAAAAGACCACTATCTGTTAGGTTTACGGAACATCAGACGAATACCCAAAAAGGTGAAACAACGAAATCAGGAATCGCCGAACATGCATGGTCAAAACAACACCGAATGAAGTGGGCAGAAGCAAAGGTTTTGCACAAGGAGTCACACTGGAAGAAACGAAAATTCCTTGAAGCTGCCTTTATTGGGCAGAATCAGGGTATTTTCAGTAAACCAAATGTTGAAATTCCAAATATTTGGAAGCTCCTCCTTGGGCGGAGCCAACTTCTTAACTTCCAGGTTGAGTGATTTCTCACAGTATATAACTACGTAGCTTTAGGAATTGATTGTAGTTTGCACCTAAAGACGATCAGAGATGTACTGATCGAAACGTCGTGTGTAAATAAAATATAGATAATGGAAGTCTGAAACACAGAGTTAATTTCTAATTGTTGGTGTTGTGTATAGTTTCATTTAAGAGAAGTGTAACAATTCGGCGGATTTCACAACTTACCGTCATAAGTTCTTGAAATTCTAACATCGTTTTTCCCTTATTCGATTCTAACATAAACCTAAACGCCCCTATCCCCGTGTTCGGATTGTCAGCCTCCTCGGGGTTGCCTTTAAAGGTGCCTCGAGCCTCGGACACAGCCTTCTCGATGAAATCATCCGATATCCTCCTGGAGGGGTGCTCGTTGAATACGGAGTTCATCAGGGCTATTTTGGCGGCGCTACGCCTTGCCTCGGCTTTTGTGGGACAGTTCTGAAAGTCAAACTCATAGTTCTGTCTTAAAAAATTCAATTAACACAGTTCTGAAAGCCAAACTCATAGTTCTGTCTTAAAAAATTCAATTAACTTTAATTGGAAATAACAAGCAAAACCCTTTTAAGGCCACAAAACTGCATAGATTTGACAACACTGCTTTGCTATTTTTTTGAAAGATCAACAAGAGGTGGCATCATTAATGACATATCGAGTGAGATCGTGCAGTGTTCAGTGAACACCATATGTGAGATTTCAATTTATGGTGAAGGTGTCAATAGTTCTGTCACTGTTTCACTCACTGACAGACAAGGTCGAATTTCAAAATCCGCGCAGAAAAAAAGCTTATGGAAGTCTAGCCTTAGACAAGTGGCCGGTGGCTATGCAGAACCTGAATTCCAATACTCCAATCGAACTCACTCAGTTTCCCTGGACCTACCAAATTACGTGACCTTGGCGTTTCAGAATTCCGGCAGAATCTCGCCTATAAAGAAAAAAACCATAACTTTTTTGGTATCAGATAATAGGATTTACAAAAATCTGCAACCGTATCCAAAGGATTTTTCAAAATTTGGTGTATTTTTTTTTTTAATTCAAAAATTGTTGTTACAGATTTCTGTATTATCGACGAGGCTAAAGAAAAAGCCAGGTAAGATTATTGACTATTGTTAGCCGTGTTTATTTTATTTCGGGAATGAGAGAGTGCTACGGTTGTGAGAAATGAAAAAATAAACATTCCTACCAAATGCCCGGTAAAGATTGGCCCCAAAACAGCAAAGCAGTGTTGTCAAATCTATGCCGTTTTTGTGGCGTTAAATGATTTGGGGCATAGAGGATTAGCGGTAGAGGAATAAATCAGAAAAACGTTTTTTCTCGATCAGAATTTGAACCCGGGACTTCTAGAATACCAAAAGCTCTACCAACTGAGCTATCGAGACCGCGGAAAACAAATAACTTGGCGGAAAGAATTTCCGCCGGCGCGCCACCCTTTGAAATTAAAGTCCAGGTTTTCAAAGCCATAATGAATTTTTGAACCCAGATCAATGAGTCAAAAAACAATTTTATCAAAAAAACTACCCGAATCTTCATAACATAACCACTCCCCTTTCATTAAAAATGTTTAAGAACATAGTAAATTTTTTAACCTTGGGTCAATGCCGGGACATTTTGCATCGCATAAGATTTTGACAACTTTGACAGCCGTTATCGTTACTTTTCGTTATCGTAATTAACGGTAACTACAAAGTCATGCCAATCAAAAAAGTTAGGGCTAATAAGATATGAATTTATTTGAATAAATAGGGACTTATCGGACATTATAGGCTGACTTTAATCAAGTCGGCACTATTTTTGACAGTTCCACACAAAGGTAAACAATTACTACATATGTTTAGGTACTTACACATCTGTTATGGTGCGGCGCCCTTCTTGGTTGCTGGGGCTATTTAAAATCTACGTTTGGGCTATCCATTCAGAGCTTTTTTTTTTTATCGCGGCGCTGTAAAAATAATGTTGACTTAACATAATATTTGTGCCTACCTTTAATAAAGGACGACATTAAATTTAATTTGTCAACTTTATGGATGGCACAATATAAGCATGTTTAAATGACATGTTTATATGACTAAAATATCACAAACCTTTCAACCTTCGTGCGGAACTGTCAAAAATAGTGCCAAGTCAGGCTATGCCGACTTTATGTACCGATAAGTCCCTAATGGCGAAGGCAGGCGGCTACTGGTAAAAGGAAACAAAAAAAACCAACCTCAAAAGTAGACCAACCCTACAAACTGGTTGGTTAAAGTTTTTATCTTTTGAGTTGCGTTACCTAAAAGTTCCCGTAATCCTTTTTTTTAGAAAACAGGCTATATAGTCCTAAATAAGAATTTGCAATATAAATTAGTAAAAAAGAGTACAAAAAAATACGGGGAATGGTTGTGGACAGTAACCACAACTTGACATTCGCTAAAACACAAACTCCGTAATAATCACAATCATAACAGAGTGTCAAATAAGCGTTCCAAAATGTCAATTTTGTCAAACGTTATAATTACGTATGTACCTGAAAACTACCGAAGCAAGAACCACCAGGCAGAGTGACATAACAGACGTAGGGTTGCGCGTTGGACGGTACCGACTCGTAAATGACCAAGGCACCGTTCCTGAGATCTGCACCCCTCGCTTGCTTCATCTGCCAGAACTCCTGTAGGGCTTCAACAACATTAACTGAAAAAAATTATTAAAACTTTTTACAAAAATTAATACATACATACATACCGAGTATCAGCTAAGTTCCACACAATTTTAAACTAATAAAGAGAACTTTATGTTTTAAAATGTGCGCTGAAGAATTTGACTATAATTTTTCCATGGCAAAAGTTGTTCTCGCGTACAATATTTTTACATAAAATGTTTTTCTTATGATTTAATTAATTTTTTAAAGGAATAACAATGAGTGAGTGACAGTATGGCATTTTTTTAAAATTACGCTAAGGGAAGTCATGTAATCATCTAAAAATCGCACTTCGAGATTTTCATGATCCTCCACGAATTTTGAGGTTCCGAATAGTGATAAGCACGAATCCAGACGCCGTCGCCCTGTCTGTCTGTCGCCTACTTTGTAGCCACTTTAACTCAAAAACCCTACTACCAATCATAACAAAATTTTACATAGTAATTACTTGGGTTGACGCGCAGACCCCTATTGTGTTTGAGCATTCCCCTATTACACCCTTCGGAGCTACCCTCAAAAAACTTTATCCCTAAAAAAAAATGTTTTTTTCTCACCGTGTGATACCTCTTTGGAAAGCTCATAAAAATTTTAGTGGAATGGCGCCAAAATTTTTGACTACATATGTATATATAACAAAAAAAATGCAAAAAGCTCTTGAAAAATTCAATTTTCTGTTATGGAACGAAATGTTAAATAAAAAGTAGCTTAAATTAAGATCCAGGTTACACCTTATTGTCTTATAAAATCGGTTTAGCCGCGTAATTGATGGACAAATGTCTTAGTTTATCGGTACTCAAATCAGACTTTTCCACTACATTTTATATATATAAAATGTAGTGGAAAAGTCTGTCTACTCAAAAGATATTCTGAATACACCCTAGAAAAGTCTGGATAAACCCTGTAAAGGTCTGGATACAACCTGGACAGTCTGGACACACTCAGGAAAAGTCCGGATACGCCCTGGAAAAGTCTGGAAACACCCTGAAAAAGTCTGGCTACACTCTGAAAAAGTCTGGAAAGACCCTGGAAAAGTCTGGAAAGACCCTGGGAAAGTCTGGATACATCCTGGAAAATTTTGAATACACTCTGGAAAAGTCTGGATACACTCTGGAAAAGTCTGGCTACACTCTGGAAAAACCTGAATACAGTCTGAAAAAGTTTGAACACGCCCCTGAACAGTGTGGATACACCCAAGAAGTCTGCATATACCCTGGAAAAGTCTGACCGACCCAATCTAACCCATGTGTATACGAGTAGTGGTTTTTTATATATGTTCTTGAGCGAGGGAAGTTCTATAGTAAACCTTTACTCGATTTATTTTTTAAAATTGCGTAACTTTCTTACTGCTCTGCAGAAATTGATGAATTTTGGGAAGGCCATTCACTTTATCAAGGTCAATATTGAGTTTTGTAGGTCATCTTAGAGGAAATGCGGTGAGTTGTTGGTAGAAAAGTTAGCACGCGAAGAAGATAACTGGTGACAAATGTCACAAAATTATTGCAAATACGGCGCAGTACCTACATCGAAAACTTTTAAAACCTGAAGCTATAGACCAAAACCATTATTATATCTAGTAGGTAGGGGAACGTGGGGCAAAACCGGGTAGTAAGCCAAAACTGGATAGGGCGCTTTACCCGACGAAAGTGTAATTTATAAACCTAAGGCAACAAATTAGTCGGCACACTTTTGCCACTTCACCAAATATTTTTATGGCGTCAGCATTGCACCATTCGGGAGTTATTCGGCAACATGTGTTTCGTAGGTATTTATTTGTTTATTTATTTATTTATTTGCAACGTTCAATTAATAATTACATAATGCAAAATGAATTTATGTTGTGCAAACAAAGAAAAGACCACAAAGACCGAAGTCGCGCGTGGTATGTTTTTAAATACTTGCAGCAATGTAGATCAATTATTTAATCTAATATATTTTAGTAAAAAATTATTTTAAGACATGTAAGCCTAATAACTACCTCTAACCTGTTTTGTCAGTAGCCCTTGTCTTAAAGATATCATTAGTTTTTCATTTTCTTTTTAAAGATATAAATTTTGTTAATTTCAATTAAAAAAGTTTTTTCTTGTAATGGTAAAAAATTTAATAATTTTTGTGACAGAAGAGCATAGTTTTTTTGAGATTTTTGCTATTAACAATCACATTGAAGTTTTCTTGCCATCTTGTTCGGTGGTTATGATTAATAAATTTTAAACTATTCTTATTTTTAAAAGTGTATAGCATTATTTGGAAAAAGTACATTTGTTTGATATAAAAAATCTGTGATTCTTGATATAACAATTTGGTTGAATATAGTCTATTCTTTCTTAACATAATCTTAAGGAAAAACCTTTGTAAAGTCTCCAGTTTTTGAAGATGTGCATTTAGAATTCCACCACCAACAAAGTTCCCTGTGGGACACCAGATTTCACTGTCTCTTCCCCGCTTATCTAGTCCCCAATCATTGTGTACTGTTCCCGACCCGTAATGTAGCTCTTGAATAGTTTCTGGGAAACATTACGCACTCCAACATCCTCCAAGACCCCCAATACCTGTAGGTGACTCACAGTATCGAAGGCCTTAGCAAGATCAAGGAAAATACACAATGACGGCTTGCTTTGATCCAAATTATCATATATTTTTGATGTTAAGAAAGTTACTGCATCTTGTGTACTTTCGAAATCCATATTGTTGATCAGAAATTATTTTAAATTTTTCTAAGTATTTTGAAAGCTTATTTTTGAGTACTTTTTCAAAGAATTTAGCTACGGTGGAAATCAGTGAAGTTGGTCTATAGTTTGACATGTCTTGGTTATCTCCATTTTTGAAAATTGGTTTTATAACGGAAAGTTTAAATTGATATGGCCAAATATCTTTTCTAAAAGTGTGTTTAATTAAATTAGTCAGGGGTAAAATAATTTGTTCGATAATATCCTTTAAGGTTTCAGCTATTATGCCGTCAATGCCAGGCGCTTTGCCTGATTTTAATTCTTTTACCACTTGTCTAACCTCAAACTCGTTTGTTTGATACAATATAAAGTACCGATTTATCCTGTTTCTCTGCGGCAATGCACATTTTGTTTTTTTTTTATTTCGTTTGCCAGATTTTTGCCAACATCTGAAACGTAATGGTTAACCTAATTTATTTTTCATTTGTGAATAAAGTGTGGTCTTCTTTTAAAATTTGTAAATTTGGGTTTTCTGCGGTTTTGGCGCTTATTGATTTGACAACATTCCATAAATTTTTTGGGCATGTTTTATTTTTATTTATTTGGGTTTCATAATATTTTATTTTTGCTGTTTTTATAGTTATATTAAGAGTACTTCTGTAATTTAAGAATTGATTTTTAAGGTCTATATTCCGTGGTTATTCTTTTTGTTGCTTATATTGTTAATTTTTTTATTTACACATTTTATTAGACCATTAGTAATCCAGGGTTTCCTCTTTTTTTCGTTATTTTTTATTGTAATATCGTATGTAATGTTATTTTTATAATTTTAAATCGTTTTTAAAATCCACTAAGTATGAAACCCCTTTTGTAGTGCGTTTCTGTTGAAAATATTATTCATTATGGGTATGAGTCAATTAGTTTTAGAAATACACCCAGGGCAAAACCAGGTGGGGCATAATCGGGTACCAGTTTTTGGTTCACAGCACTAAAGACAGCTTACCCGAAATCGTTTTTAATTTTAAAGTATAAAGTGTTACAATGCGTATTTTTATATCGTCCCTTCGTATAAACTAGATACCTAATTGATGCATACCCATACAGTTTTGAGCATCAATTGCGAAAGGTGTGTAACTGCTGCAATGCGTTAAGTATTTTCTGCGAAAACTGGGCACAAGGTTGTACTGAATGAAGGCACAGTGCGACAGTTGCCTAAAAACACGTTAATTAAATTTTTAACTCAGTACCCGGTTTTAACCCTGGGGTGGGGCCTTTTTTAACCACAATAGGATTTTTTTTAAATGTCATCGGTTTGTTCTATAGATTGTTTGTAGTATTTCGTCGATTATAAATCAAAATTATTTAGTGATGTAAATAGTCTATCCGGTTTTGCCCCTCGTTCCCCTACATAAAATATGTGGTTATATAAACTATCTCAGATGTTGCAATTGAATTTGTAATCCATTTTATCCGATTCACTAATCACAAAACTGCCTGTTCAACTCTCTAATCTTTAAACATTTGATGACTTCTTTCTATAAATAGCAGTAACTGCTGCAATGTAAAAGATGTAGATACAATTTTCACCTTTTTCAAAGCTTTCTATTAATTCCCATCGAATTTTTCAGTATAATAATTTCAAAGTTTTGGCACCAATTTTTAGGATTACGGCAGAAGAAGCTGTGCAAGTTGGGCAACAGCCAGTAAATGCTCTATTAAAACATTTTTTTTTGGTTCTTAAAATAGGTATGCTCTCAGTTGTCTCATAGAAAAGGCAACGCTTTTCAGATACACACCCGAGCGGGTTTATCAGCTTATTTGCCCTAAAATCATACATTTAATAAATTCTTATTAAAGAAAACTTTTAAAGAACAAGCTTTTATTAAATGCACTCAAAAGTAGAAAATAATTTTTTATCTTTCTTATACCATAATAAAAGTGATGGACGCAAATTAAAAATTTTAACTTTAGGTATCGTATATCGGTCACATGGACGATTCACCTAAGAAACAGTTGTATTACTCTATAACCTAAGTACATTTTCAGCGGCTTGGCAAGCACGGCAATCTCACCCGTTCTCAGCGTCTTTAGATGAAACCACTGTGTTTATCATTCGAATAGAAGAAGAATTTAGGTCTTCTTTGGTAGTTCTCTCTTTGTGACCGTAAAGTTAAAATTTTTGAATTGCGCTCATCGCTTTTATTATGGTACAAGAAAGATAAAAAATTATTTTCTACTTTTGAGTGCATTTAATAAAAGCTTGTTGTTTAAAAGTTTTTTTTTGAATCCACCATATTGAAATTTTCAAATCTGATCAAAAATTCATATCCCCTTCCCGAAAAACCCCTGTATACCAATTTTGATTTAAATCGAACAAACTAAATCTTTTTCCCCCTTCACTTTCCTCGTTAGAGGGAAGTGTGTACCTAATAATACCATATTATTGTATTTTCGCCGGAACTATAAACGCATACCAAATTTGAACACACACCCTTAATTTTTAGATTTGTACCCTTAATCGTCCATTTTGAATCCGACATATTGAAATTTTCAAATCTGATCAAAAATTCATATCCTCTTCCCGAAAAACCCCTGTATATCAATTTTGGTTGAAATCGAACAAACTAAATCTTTTTCCCCCTCCACTTCCCTCGTTCGAGGGAGGTGGGTACCTGATAATACCATATTATTGTATTTTCACCGGAACTATAAAGGCATACCAAATTTGAATACAATATTGAAAGAGTATTTGTGGCACAAAAAAGAATTCTGAGGCTTATTTTTAAAATCTGTCCCCGCACCACGTGTAAAACTGTCTTTAAACAGCAAAAAATTCGTAAATTCCTTGCAATTTTAATTTTAAAATCATTGGTTTTTGTCAAAAATAATATTCCATTGTTTGAGGAAAATGCAATGTTTAATGACAATCATTATTACACAAGACATGGCAGCTTTTTAAGAATTAATCATCACAACACTGCACTTTATAAGAGATCTTCCTGTTACCGAAGCAGTGAGAGATATCAGTAATGTTAAAAGATTTAAACTCACAATTAAAAAAATTCTTTTAGAAATGTGCCTCTATCATGTAGAAGACTTTAAGCCTTAAAATAACTATTAGTGTGTGTAGTTTGTCTTAAATTTGTATTTTATGCACTTGTTTTCTGTTTCTTTTTTTAATTAATTTTTATAGGTTTTTCATGTATTATTTTTATTTGTTAATTTATACGATTATCTATTCATTTATTTTATCATTACCAACTGTATTTATAAATTGACGAACCTACCCTCAGGGTATTAAAATCTTGCCACCATTTTTTTTTTAGTTAGGTACATTTTTGACGATTTCCATATTGTAACCTGTGCAATCATTTAGGAAATAAATAATTTCTGATTCTGATTCTGAATGGGATGTGGATAAATCAGTTAAAATTGGTTAGCAAAACATGACCGAAAATCGTCCGTCTTGAATGCGCATATTGAATTTTCAAAATCTGATCAAAAATTCGTATTCCTTATCCCCAAAACTTAGGTGTTTTCCCCCATCCACTTCCCTCGTAGGGAGGAGGGGTGCCTAATAATGACATATTATTGTATTGTCACCGGAACTATAAATGCATTCCAAATTTGAAGGCAATGGGAGGTGTATAAGTTAGTTAAAATTGATTAGCAAAAGATGCCATATTGAATTTTCAAAATCTGATTAGAAATTCGTTTTCTCCATCCCCAAGTGCCCCAACCTACCAAATTTCAACGAAATCGGGCGTCCTTCAACTGTACCCCCCAGCACCTCCTTCGAGTAGGGGGGAGCTGTCAATTTCATTACACTATATTATTGTGTTGTCACCGCAACTATATAAGCATGCCAAATTCGAGGCCGATCGGATGTCGGTAAGTTGGTCAAAATTAAGTTGCAAGATTCCACCCGAACGAACATATTTAGATACATTGCATGCAAGTTAAATAAAAGCTTGTAAAAAAATTAAATCAAGTGCCAGCCTCTTGGGAAACGTTTGATTAAAATCTGTCGTTATCCGCTAACCTATATAAATTTTAGCAAATTACAATACAAAATATGTTAATTGGATTTTTTGAGATCAATTATTATTAAGCCAGAATCATTTTAATAATGAAATTTCGCACGCTCCTCGTTTGAGAATTGCCGTCCTAGAAGCTTTTGATCCTTTAAAAATCTCGACAGATGCGAATTTTACGTCGGTTAACTTGAGAAGACCATCAAAGGGGCCCAAATCTACCTTATTTATTTTGTGAGATATTGCATTTAAAAATTTAAATTCTAGACGTTGATTGCATGGGATATCTTTAAAAAGCAAATTTTATACGGATTTACAATTTAGTTTCAATAATAGGAGATGGCACAAAAAAAAATCAGGGTTGCCCCTAAAAATTTCCCCCCAAAAAATAGATAAATCGAAGATTGGCATTTTTATATGTAATTGGGCTAGGGGTCCATCTCAAAAATATATAGTTGAAAGTTTATGTATTTTTTTTCCTGAACATGGACTTTATGATAACTGTGTAGCAAAAGTAGTATTTCTTACGAACCGAGGTCCATATTCTGCGGCTGCCAGTGTCACCTCGAGTGTCAACTAATTTTTGTTTTGTTTACATTGAAATGTTATTTATTTTTTTGAATATTTTTAGTAATTTTCATGTCATTTCCGAGGGTAATAAAATTTCTTTATAATTAACTCCACGCCATTTAAAATGAAAAATATGGTGTTTTCTGCGCAATTTTGTGAAAAAAAAGAGCATATGAGCATAAAATTCACTTTTTACATTCCCATTTGGATTATTTCCCGGAAAATGTTGGGGACGTGAGTGAAGAGCAGGGTTGACGATTTCATCAAGATAAAGAGATGGAAAAATGAAACCAAGGGCGCCGGGATACAAAAATGATGGCCGATTACTGTTGGACATTGAGATTTAGCGGAATATAATAGAAAAACAACCAAAAACAACAAACAAACAATTTTTGTATTTTTTTTTCAATATATTATAAAACTAGCTTATAAATCGTGTTTTTTTATATTTTTGAATTTTACTGTTCAGCCATTTCAGCTAAAAGTCCACCATGGGTATTATCACACAATACGAATTACCGAATGCATTAACCTACTCTTTGTGACCACTTTTACATTTTTTAATTTGTCTGCAGAGGCCAAAACTATTAAAAAAGCAATTTAAAATGTTTCTTTGTGTCAAAAAAAATCCAAAAACATGAAATTTGGGTGTTTTTTTGTTTTAAAAGATCAGCTTAAACTCCTTAAATATTTTTGCACATTATCCATGAAATAATAATATAAAAAATAAATAATAGTGTAGGGGCATATGTCGATAATTTCTATCCCGTGGGACTATCGGTTTATTTACTACACGCCACACTATTTTTACCGATCTTCGTGTTAAAGCTGCCGCTTCCTTCACTGCACCAAATTTTGATAACCCACGTTCAAGAAGGGTGGTATAAACGTCAAATATCACTTTTTTTGTATCATTTAAATTGTTTTTTATCACTTATCACTTATTTCTCTTGTAACGCCATTATTCCCCGTATCTCCACGTGACGTACTCGGTTGTTCCTCCCACCGATCACAATTAACAACAAATAGCTTCTTTTGTAACCAAAACACCAACTGCTAACTGATTTTCAAAACTACAAATCAGCTTGGTAACTTAAGCCTGTCCTAATTATTTTAAGAAAATTAATTTGTAACTTAATCAAACCCTAATGTTATAACGTTTCGTAATTAGTCATAAAGTTGAAAATTTTAATTCGGCCAAAAACGTGTACTTATTAAGAAATAATTACACATTTTTAAATCCGCACCTGTAATCCTCAAAATTTTTTTTATTTACTTTCACACCCCGAACAATAGGTGATTATTAGGGCAAGGATTAGGATTAGGTCGTACTATACGTGCACTTTGAATGTTATGTTCACCTGAGTATCCAACAATGCATTTTTCAAAATATGTGTATGCGTTTGAAGCAATTCAAGATTTAAATTTTTTACAGAAAAACAGCTATTAACTATTGCATCCATAGCTTTGAATGCTGTAGCAAAAGCGACAATAATAACGTAGTGGCTGTGGTAATTACTGCGTCTGCGTAATAGCTAAACGTCATTCCGTTGTGGTAATTAACCACTACCACTGCCGTAAGCTACGAATCCATTTCGTTGTGGTTATTTTTCTGGTTAATTATAGAGAATTTTGGCACAATTAATTTTAAAAATAATAAAATATTACCAGGTTCCAACATATAAAACACTTATTTTGTAAAATAAAGTCCAATTTTGTGTTTTTTCTCATCTCTAAATTTTTTTACGAGTGACATTTTCTAATGTGTTCCAAAAACTGGTAAAATCGATGCGTGGTATTATTAATTAATTTAATTTGTTTATTAATTAATATAACGCAGATTTACATAGATGCATGTTTATTATAATTAATGGCCTATGATTTCCAAGAAAAGCTGTGCAGAGCAACAAGTCAGAATTTTTAGTAGAACTCTGCATGCGTTCCCTTCAAAATCCTAAAGCAAGCAAAAATTATTGAGGTGGGTATTTCACTCTGAGTATGACTGGCGACAATTACCTTTCATTTTAGAATTAAAAAAAACATAAAATCCCAAACCAAATTCTAAAAACAGTGAGCACTCATATTTTTTTAAAAGTTTTGTTAATATCTGATGTGCCGTTTTTTAGGTGCATGAACGAAGGCTATTTCGCAGGAAATTGGTCAAAAATTTTCGTGTTTGATGCTCCTAGAAAACGGCACATCAAATACTAATAAAACTTTAAAACAAATATGAGTGCTCACTGTTTTTAGAATTTGGTTTGGGATTTTATGTTTTTTAAAATTCTAAAACTAAAGGTAATTGTCGCCAGTCATAATCATAGTAAAATGCCCACATCAATAATTTTTGCTTGTTTTAGGTTTTTGAAAGCAACGCATGCAGAACTCTCCTGAAAAATTCTGACTTCTTGCTCTGCACATCTGTTCTTGGAAATCAAAGTCCATTAATTATTGTCCCTTTTGTTACAGCATTGAAAGCTATGGATGCAATAGTTAATAGCTGTTTTTATGTAAAAACTGTAAATCTTGAATTGCTTCAAAAGCATACACTAATTTTGAAAAATACATTGTTGGATACTCAGGTGAACATAAAGCTTGGGAACTTGGTCGGAACAGGAGGGCGAATCTGGTATACATACAGAATTCTTAAAAAATTGGAACAAATATAAAATTACCATGATTCAAAATCCAAAATACCCTAAAAATTTAAGGCGAGCAGTAGTCAATTTTGCTTGAATCCTTAAATAGTTATTAGCTGTATAACGTTAATAAAAGTTATTGTTAAACTGCAAACTTTTTTTCTTAAGATAACCATTTTGTATCTATTAAGACATATTTCTGCCAAATTTTATAAATATTAAATAAGGGTGCTAGCGTGTTTTATTAAAAAAATTTGAAAAAATTATCAGCTGAGATTTTAAAAAACACAGTTTTTTGTTACCCAAAGTGTCCATAATCTGAATCTGCTATCAGTTTTGGTTGGCATTTTTGTTCGTCTTTTTTCTTAATTTTGATCACCGCGTGTAGATGGACTTGACGGTGTGTTAGAAAACATATTGACGTCAATCAGAGTACTCGCGGTACGACCGAATTTTGCACCAACATGTAACGTCGTGTTTAGTGCATGTTTCAGTCGGACATGTTCTGCTAATGCCGGATGGATGGTAATGCATCTGGGTATGGGAAACATCCTGGACATTTGCCTCGACTTTTCTATCTTAACCAATCCATCCATTATTGATAGGCACCAATATTTAAAGGATTAAATAGAAGATCCACTTTCTTTCATAATTTCAGAGAAATACACTAGAAACGTTGTGTCTGGTTTGGCACTGAAATTTAATATTGTTAACTTCAAACTAAAGCAATATTTCACAAAAATGATAAAAAAAAACAAAACACTCACACCAGGGCACCCTAAATTTAATAATTTACAGTATTATTTAAAACATTTCTTTTTTTATCGAAGACCACACTCACGCCACTTATACTCTCCTACGAGGCAGGCCAGTGGATTACCTGTAGAAAGGGGTCAGTTTTATTATTTCAGCAATATTTTTTTAAGGCTTATTAACGGATCGAGGTATCAGTCGAAATTTATTCTGTATATTCGATGTGTTTTTGCCGTCTGACAATGTGCGTTTTAGTACGGAAGGCAGTCACAGAAATGAGCATATAGACGCTGTCAACAAATAATTGAAAGCAAAATTACCGAAAGAAAAAAAAGTTCCTGCTTGATTACGTCTTTCTATTGGCTCTTCAACGGAATCCGTGACAAAACAGCGAGTGACAAAGGGTGCCGTGACAAAAAGGCGGCGTGACAAAAGATCGCATGCAACAAAATAGCGCCGTAACGTAAGGCCTGCAAAAAAAGTGCGAAGAGGATAAAACAGCGCTGCACGAGTTGAAAAATAGCCTTTATCATTCTATGGTGATCGGAAAGGAGGTTTGGTTGTTCAAAAAATGCTTTTTTTATACCTTCATCAAAAACATGATTTTAGCAACTGTCTGCAAAAAACTTTTTTTTTGATCGCGGGTGCAAAAAAAGATTTCGGTCCGTTTTTTACCCAGAGAAATAGCGGAAAATAGTAATATTGAAAAAATCTAATTATTATCAAGTATTTACGAAAAAATTATTTAAAAACATCGTCAAAATATCAAACTGTCAACGATTAAAATGTCGCAACAATGAACGTCACTGAAAAAGCACATCGCCATGGAAACCACCATTGTTATTTCATTGTTATTTCATTTTACCTGCCGCCTTGATTTATAGTGTAAAAATGTTGTGTTGCGAGAAGTGCTCTTCGTTCGAGATTTTTAAAAGTATTTTCCTGTTTTTGATAAAGGTATTAAAAAAATAGTGTTAACAGCTCGCGGCTAAACTGTGCTTTTTTTTACTCGCGTTTTTGAATACCTCGCTGCGCTCTTTATTTAAACCAACGATGTAAAAAAAGCACTATTTTAGCCACTAGTTGTTAAAACTACTATTCTGTTGCAGGATTGGCACGGGATTCGCTCTATTTTTTTGGTTTTAGTAGGCAAGGTCAAATAATATACAATAATATGCATATTTTTTGGTAATTTTTAGTAAAATATACGTCAAAATTTGGATCCAAGCGAGAAACTTGACGTCTACTTTAACGGAAAATGTTAATTTACTAAACCTTACTCATTAAAACCAAAAAAAGATTCTTATTAACGTAGCATATAAAAAAACCTATTTTTTTGCTCACGGGACGCTATTTTGTCCTTTTCGGTCTTTATTGTCTTTTTGTCACTCGTTCTTTGTTTCATTACAGAGAGACCTTTCTATTGTTTTATTGTCGTGAAGATCCTTTAAGCTCGATTTTCTTTGGTTTAAACTCAGAAGTCAAGATTGTGACGTCACTAATCATGAATTCTAGGTAATAAAATCAATTTAATTTCCACTGAGATATTTTTAATTTTATCAAAAAACGCTTTTGTGATCGTCTCCCTTTACGACAAAACCAGCCAAAATGAAAATACGACTTTACTGGTACTATTTGTTCCCTTGCTTAAAGTATCATCATTAAGTAGCACTTGCAGATACTTACACATCACCTTTTTCTGATCTGGTTTTGGAAGAATTAACCTTTATGAAAGCCCCCCAAAATCGAATGGCTGCATCCATCTAGATCAAAATTTAAACCACATTGTACAATTAATCCATTAATCCTTATTTATGAAACAGAACGGATAAGTCAAACAGGACAAAATCTAGAATTTCGAATTTTCAATGTACTTATTTTTTGGTTTTTCACAACAATTTGATTACCTATATACCTGCACTCGTCATGAGGTGAATACTACCAAAAACTAAGACTACCTAAGCTTATATACCGGGTGGGCCATAAAAAACCGGACAAAATGTTTTCCGTTATAACTTTTAAACCATACCACCGATTTTCATGCAACAAATTGTTCTTTGCAGGGAATTGAGCAAGACTTTGACCAGAAATTTTTTCCGCCATCTTAAAATCTAAGATGGCGGACAGAAACAAAGTTTACCCTTAAAAGAGCCTCGTTTATTTTTATGTTACGGAAATTTTTTGGATTTTTTTATGAAGTAGAACGAGGTACGAATCATTAAAATCGGTTAAGTGGTTCCCAAAAAAAATAAAAAAATTTCAATCAGTGTTTTACGGATTATGCGATTGCCGTCTCAATTCTGTCTCCATACATTTTCTCATAAATTCATTATTTCTAAACCGATTTTGACAAAATAAAAAGCCTCATGGCGAGAATCGATTCTTCTTTAACTAATGCTATTGAAATTTGTCGCCATCCTGAAATTTAAGATGACGTACAAAATCAAACTGGTCCCTTTAAAGAGGCTCGTTTATTTTATATGTTCTGTAAACTTTTAAATATTTTTTAAAATTTTTACAAAAGTTCTGCTTTCGCCACGCACAACGAGGTATAAATCATCAAAATCGGTTTGGTGGTTCTCCAAAAATTAATTTTTGTTTCCATCACTGTTTTCCAGATTATAAGATTGCCTTCTCAAATAAAATAAAAAACATCATGGCGAGAAGCAAAAACTCTAAAAAGATCACTATCGAAATTTGTCGCAATTTTGAAACCCAAGATGGCGGACACAATTAAATTTATCTCTTCAAAGAAGCTCGTTTATGCTTAGGTTTCAAGAAATTAAAAATGCCCTATCTCCAACGCGCATAGCTAGGTACGAATCATTAAAATCGGTTTAGTGGTTCTCAATTTTTTTTTGTTTTAACCATTGTTTCCTCATGAACTCATTATTACTGAACTGATTTTGATAAAATAAAAAACATCATGGTAAGAATCGATTTCTCTTTAAAGATCGCCCTTGACATTTGCCACGATTTAATAAAGCCGCTCTTTTTTTTGTTGCGAGTAATTTTTTTACCTTTTTTTGAATTTATATTAATTTTTTAGTCTTTCCACGCCCTGCGTCATGCATAACGAAAATCGCCTTAGTAGTTCTTAAGATATCAGTGTTTTCTTTAACGATTGTTTGCATTTTAGACTCTTGCATCTCTGCATTGATTTCTTTATAAAATCGTTATTACTAAACCGAGTTTAATGAAATACAAAGCATCACGGTAACAACCGATCGCTCACAAAAATCACGAAAGGAAAATGCCGCTTAAAATCCAAGATCTCCATAAGAATCGTTTCTTTTTATGTTGTGAGAAAGCTTCTTTTTCTGTGTGGCAGAAACAAAGCTTTTATGCGACTTTATAAAAATGTCCAAAAAATTTCCGTAACATAAGAATAAACGAGGCTCTTTAAAGGGTAAATTTTGTTTCTGTCCGCCATCTTAGATTTTAAGATGGCGGAAAAAAAATATTTTTAATCAAAGTCTTGTTTAATTTCCTGCAAAAACAGTTTGTTGCATTAAAATCGGTGGTATGGTTTAAAAGTTATAACGGAAAACATTTTGTCCGGTTTTTTATGGCCCACCCGGTATATACTGATATCTATCCAGTGGACCAGTAAGTTTACGCTGAGTTTAGTTAATATTTACCTGATGACGATTGCAGATACATAAACAATAGAAACGTTGCGAAAAGTAAAAAACAAACAAAGCTAATCCCAGGGCTTATAGCCTGACAAATGAAGAGGTAGATCAAATCCAGCTTAACAATAAGGGCTCAAAATTAAAATTTTTGCGTTAAAAATTGTTATAGTTCCTCCCCTGGCTACTATCCTGCTTATAACTTGTTATGTTTAACTATATACCTCAACCAAAAAGCCTTTGTTTATATCCTCATATTTCCTGATGAGTAGGTATATATAGACGAAGAAAAGAAATTAAATGGCACTTTTTTCCCATTCAGCGAACCATAACCAAAACCGGCTACCATAAAGTATACCATTTGTAAAATTGTTTCATTTGAAGTTGTTATTGTGCTCATGAAACTATTAATTACGATATTGTAGTAAAAATCCAGCAATATACCCCAACGTATTTTTGTAACAAATAGATATATTAAAACATAAAAACGTCCACTTCATCTCGCCTTATTTGTTTACCTATATCTAAAATATAGCTGATATACATGAATACCAAGATAACGAGAAAGTTTTGTTATTGTTGGTAGTTGTATCTTTTTAAAACAATGTAAATATTTTTTTTTCGCATTGGCCTTTCATAGTGCCGGTCCAAGTGTTATCGGTTTAATAATTGGAAAAAATCCTTTTTTTATACCTTCGTCAAAAACATGATTTTTTAGTAACTGTCTGCAGATAACTAAAGCATGGCTTTTTTGTTTACCGATGCAAGAAAACTTTTTTTTTGATTACGGGTGCAAAAAAAGATTTCTGTCCGTTTTTTACCCAAAATTAAAGAGAAATAGCGAAAAATAGTAATATAGAAAAAATATAATTATTCTTGCCTAAAAATTAAGCCATTTCCAAGCCATATTTCATTTACCAGCCGCCTCGATTTATAGTGAAAAGATGGTGTCTTGGGAAAAGTGGTCTTCGTTTGAGATTTTTTAAAGGCTAAACTGTTAGCTACTAGTTGTGAAAACTACTATTTTGCCCTTCATACGTATTAATTTTCTGTAAAATGTATTTTTTTTGCTATTTGAATTGAATTTAATAAAAAGTTAATTAGAATTACACACAATTTCCTCTGGATTATGTTATTCCTTTTTGTATTTCCCTTCTTTAGAAAAAAAAACTAATTCTTCAACAATTTCCTCTGGATTATATTATTCCTGGGCGCCATAGCAAAGAAATTCAAAGATCAATAATTGTTATTTTCTAAGTGTTTCTATTGAGAAAGTAGTAGACACTTACAGTGGGATTTACTAAGATCTAAAATAGTACCCTCCACAGGTCTAAATATTTACACCTGTGGGAGGTACCTACCAAATTTCAAAACCAATTTTCAAAAAACACTTACTCATACAGAAAAGACACAAAGTTATTTGTTATTTTGTATTGTTATTGCAAAATACCACTGAAAAACTGGTGTTTTTCTCAAAATATACCATATTTTAGGAGAAAATGCCCTAAAACTAATTTTTTATACATGTTTTAAAATGGCAAATGGTGAATACGCCAAAAGTTTGGCACATAACATCTTCATTATCTGTGTTTGAGGTTGTAAAGTTGGTGATTTTTTAGACCACTTCTAGGGGGTGGTTTAAATTTATAGCCCCCAGAAAGGATTGTTTTGTGGCAATTGGTAATAAGTTCGTTTATAATTTTCCTAAGTAACCGTTTTTACAAGGATTAATTTACCTTATTTAATATCCCAAATTGTTCATTAACCAATAAAACACCTCCAATTTTGTCCAGAAAAACGCCATACTTTGAACCCGTAAAAAATATATTTTTGAGGGCACTACGAGGCAAAACAAACATAAGGGAAGGTCACTGATTATGCACGAAAAATATACCAAACAAAAAATTAATTTATTTACAAACTGAAATCAAAACACTAAGATTGTCTAAAAGCTCAGTCAAGAAAACTTTCCTTACTCAATTTCAGAGGTTGGTGCAAGCGAAGGTACAAGCAGAGATAAGAGAACTCGCTGTTTGTGATTTGAACGCAGCTAATATTTCGAAACCGACATTTCGACAGTGACAGAATTGTAAACAAAACTTGCATTTAAGTTTTTTAATACATTTCATAAATAAAAACACCTTCTAAATAAATACAAATTAATCCACTCCTTATTTTATTATTCCCCATCTAAATCGTGGTGTGACATCAAGTATTAATTGGAAAAATTAATTAACAAGGGCAAGTTTTAATTAAGGTGACATATAACCCCAATTTGAATTTGTTCTACAGTGTTTACTATTACTTTCGTTCTAAATTGAAACTTTCTTCTTAAATTCAACAAAAGATTGTTTTAAGATGATTATTCAATAAACAAATTTATTAAAATTCTTCTTATGAATCAAACTATGTCCAAAACTCAAGGAGAGTTGGTTTAAAATGCTTAAAATCAAAAATTTCACTTAAACTTAAGGACCGTTCTAAAATAGACTAAACCCTTTTAGTAAATCCGACCGTTAAAGTAAATATTTTAACGCATCGGCATACCTAACGCGTTCGAAATAATGCCAAATTAGCCTATATTTTTGACTTGTTTATGCGATGTTTCAAACGATGCGTGCGATGACAGAACTGCAGATGCGTACGTTCGAGGGTCCGTAACGTTAGGTACATCCCTCCGTAAGCAACGTCAAAAATGCGGGCATCGTTCGAAATACAACATAAACAAGTCACCCACCCAACACCGTTACGTAAATATTACATAAAATAAATAAAATAAGTAATAAAACACATGATTATTTTGTTACATAAATTCTAGGTAAACTGGAAGTCACAACAAGGTCAAAAGTAACTTCTATGTTCTATATAATGCTATGCACAAAGTTCCCTATTTTTTACGTAAATAATATGTAATTAAAATACCGTTATTAATACATGGCAACAAAAAATTCGGAAATGCCAGATATCGATTAACTAGTAACTAGAAAGTCAATCGAAAGGTAAAATTGGGGTACATTTTTTTACATAGTATATATATATATATCTCTTACAAGTAACATCAAGGTAAACTTGACGTCACGTAAATTACGTACCCTTTACGTAACTACTATATAAATTTATAACATAAATGTTATATAAATATTACGTAATGGAATTAAAGTCATATTGCGTCTATAATATTTATATACTTGTAATGTCACAACAAGGCAAAAAGTAAGTTCCATGTTCTGCATAATGTCAAGCACAATGTTCTCTTCTTATTACGTAAATAATTAATGTAATTAAAGAAACATAAGTTATGTTATGTAAATATTACGTAAATTTTTTGAATTTAGATTTACGTAAGTACTATATGGTTAGGTATACCTATACCGATCCGTTGAAATATTTACTTTAAGTGTCTAATGCGTTGTTCAAGGGTTGTTTATAATGTAGATTGCAGGTTGTTTTGGTGTTCGGTCGAATTAATTTGGCGGATTTACTGGCGTTTCATGGTAATTACCGAAATGCATATATAGTGAAGGGGCATGTGTAAGTCCGTGGGATTTTAAATGAAGGAGTTTTGTGACTATGTGGGATTGATAGCTCTTTAGTTACACAATCAAGTGTTTACGGGTATTTTGTTCGCATCCGTGTAGAAGGGGTTGATATGAGATCATATTTCAAGATGGCGGCCAAAAATCATAAAAAATACAACTTTTACTACCGAGGCTTGGTTATACTCGATTCCATATAATTCGAGGACGAGGATTCCAAACAATTTACTGTTAAGGTCATCCGATCTTAAATGACCTTGAAAATGGGAAAAAACAAGATTTTTTCCATTTTCTCTTCAAAAAATCTTAATAATTTGACGTGTTATGAGAACAACTTTATATATACCTCAAACTATTAGAAATGTATGCCAAATTCGATCCTCAGAATTTAATGCAGTTTAAAGCTTCATGACCTTAAAAAATACCCCAGTAAAATTAACTTATTGCAAAAATAACATACTAAAGGGCGCTATTCAGCGAAGAGGACCAAATTTGGTAAGGAAGATAAGAAGATCAAGTCCAACAATATTGTTAAAAAAGAATTGGTTCAGCTATGATGCGGCTGATATGTCAAAATGGCGACCTATAACCACATTTTATTTTATCCAGTTTCGTAAAAAAGCAAAAACAACAAGGTGGCCCTCAATTCTTGTTTACATAATTGTCACTTACTATGAAAAAAGTTAAGTTGATGCATGACCTTGATTGACCTTGAAAATACCATGTAAAATTGAAAAACAAGCTTTTTGTAATGTTTTTTTCCAATTTACCACTACACAAAAACTTTAAGTGTCGGTGATGAAATTAACATCTTCGCAATAGACAAACACTTCATTTTAAACCTCCCAACTATTTTTTTTGATCTGGCGTCCCAGATGTTTATGCTGTACTCCTGGTAAATATGACCTATATGCCTGTCGTTTTCATTAAGTTTTGGAACTGTGAATTTTATGTTCTACTCACTTGTCTAGCCAACAAAGTCATTTAAATTACCGATAAGAGAGTTACGAGAAGTTAGATATACATTACCATATACTGGACCAGGTGTTTTAGATGCCATTTTCCAAAGGGGTGGACGGTCAAAAAATCATAAAAAGTTCTAATTATGCCAGTAGGGCATGAGTTTACTTGTTTATTAACATTCATAACCAAATTCAAGGATAAGGACTTAACAGCTATTGAGTCACACATGCATGTGCCACCGGGTGTTTTGTTCGCAAAGGGCTTGATATGGATAAAAACGATAGCCATATAGGTCATTTTTACCGGGGTATAGCATAAACATCTGGAACGCCAGATCAAAAAAATTTGGTAGGGAGGTTTAAAATAAAGTGGTTATCTATGGCTAAGATGTTAAAATTGACAGTTCCGAAACTTAATAAAAACAACATATAGGTCATTTTTACCGGGGTATAGCATAAACACTTTGGACGCCAGATAAAAAAAAATGATAGGGAGGTTTAGAATGATGTGTTTAGTTATGACTAAGATGTTAATTTCATCGCCGGCACTTAAAGTTTTTGCGTAGTGGTAAATTGAAAAAAACATTACAAAAGGCTTGTTTTTCAATTGTACATGGTATTTTCAATGTCAATCAAGATCGTGCATCAACTTAACTTTTTTTTTTATAGTAAGCGGCAATAAGTAAACAAGAATTGATGGTCACCTTGTCATTTTATGTTTTTTTACGAAACTGGATAAAATAAAATGTGGTTGTAGGTCGCCATTTTGATATATCACCCGTCATATTGAAACGCATCATAGCTGAACCACATGTTGTTGTACTTGATCTTCTTATCTTTCTTACGAAATTTGGTCACCTTCGCTTTAATAGTTGATGAAGAGCGCCTTTTAGTATGTTACTTTTGCAATATGTTAATTTTACTGGGGTATTTTTCAAGGTCATGAAGCTTCAAACTGTATCAAACTCTAAGGATCGAGTTTGACGTGCATGCCCAATAGTTTGAGGTAAATTTGAAGTTGGTCTGACAAAACGTCGAATTATTAAGATTTTTTGAAGAGAAAATGGAAAAAATCTTGTTTTTTTTGCGATTTTCAAGGTCATTTAAGGTCGGATGACCTTCAAAATGAATTTTTTAAAATCCTCGTCCTCGAATTATATGGAATCGAGTATAACCATGCCCCGGTTGCAACAGTTGCATTTTTTATGATTTTTGACCGCCATCTTGAAGTATGACGTATCAAGTCCTTCTACACGGATGCGAACAAAACACCATGTAACACTTGATTGTGTGGCTAAAGAGCTATCAATCCCACATAGTCAAAAAACTCCTTCATTCAAAATCCCACGGGATAGAAATTATCGACATATGGCCCTACACTAATAGTGTTGCTAAAAAATTATTTCCCTATACCATAACTATGACATTAGGCCCTATTTTAAAAAATGTATTTTTGATCGTATTTGCGTAGAGATTCAAAGTGATTTAATCGAATGAAAAACTCCGCTATCAATAAGGTACCTGCCCGGAAACGGCTCATTTACAAAAGAAAGCGCAAGTCATGCCTAAGAACACCGTGCTTTGTATGGTATGGTCCCTGGTATGATCGTGCAAGACATTTTAAATTGCGAGTGAACCTGTTGAATCAATTTGTCTATGATTGGATACTTGACCATTTATGAATCGGATAAAACGATACGTGATAGAGTAGTTATATAGTTAGTAGATAATATATAAGATTGAAGACCACTTTGAGCCAACTAAATATATGATATTAAGGGTTTCTATTTTTTAGTATTAAACATCCTTCCATCGGTTCTGCGTTTGATAAAAAAAATAAAACGGAAATTTGCAAGGTCTAAAGAAAATTGGTCTACAACAAAATTACGTAAATACCATGTGCATATAAGTTTTGTATCTGTTAAATAGGGCAACATTTAAAAAAAAATCCACATAGCAAAAGCCCAGTAAAACAAACCATGTGAACGGACCCTCAGAAAGGGGTCTATTCACATACAATTTTTTTTTCAAATGAGAAGACCCCGGTTGTGGCACTTTGTTGGAAAGCTTATGGAAAAAGAAAAACATCAAAAAACAACAAGGAAAATTGTCCCTAGCGGATTGGAAATTTGTTTTTAGAAAAATTTTTTATGAACCTGCCCTCACAAAGGGACGCTAGGGGCAATGTTCCATTTGAAGTCCGACCAAATAATTTTTTGAGAATTTTTGACATATATATAGACAAATGTAAAAAAAATTACATGAGCGTTTTTCTTTTTCGATAAGCTTTCCTACAAGGTGCCACAAGCGGGGTCTTCTCATTTGACAAAAAAAGTTGTAAGTGAATAGACCCTTTTCTGAGGTTTGGCTGCTAAAAATCTTAGTTGACATGTTTTTGGATTTTTCTTAAAACCAAATTTTTAACCCGCTACAGCCAATATTCTATTTAAACTCTCCACCCTGTATAATAAAAGGTTGACACGTTGCGACGACGTGCGTACTAACCTCGATATCCAACGTCTTCATATAGTTGGAGCATCGGCGCAGAAGCGGAACAGGCCCATTGTGCGTCAGGATAAACCATCATGGCCGACGAGTCCTGATCGGCTAGAGTCGCGGGACTCGGTTCGGTGACCACTGTGCCTTCATTGGAACCCTAAAATAACCGAAAAACAAATTAGGGAGGCAGCTCAAAACCTAGTTAAACTCTTTCAGATAATGGATCCAGGGCGGAGAGTAAAATCCTGAAGAGAAGGGTGGGTAACACTCGTTATTTTCTTTTAAGACCGAGATTTATAGGGTGGTACTTTTTAGATTGCATAATTTTCAATTCATCCGATTTTGAAAAGGTTTACAAAGCTGAAAAGAATGTATACCAAATTCAAATTTTATGGAACAGGGATCAAAAATGGCGTTTCGTGAAAATCTCAGAGGGTGGATAATTTCAAAAAGTAATCAAATATAAAACCAAAATTTGTCAAGGTTCATTCCCATATTGTGTAGCTAAAATTTACAACAAAATTTCAGACAATCTAAAAAATTTAAGTGCATTTGGCTTTAAAAGAAAACTGAAAAAATATTTACTTCGGAGCAAATAACAATAAAATTTACTGATTCAATTTTGTTACTATTTGTTATTTATTCTATTTATTTTCATTGTCTTTAATTGTACGGTTTTAACGCCACTTATCGGTATCGGTTACAAAGTTACAAAGTTATAAAATTTTAAGATGAAGATCAAAACTATCTTCGTGGTATTCATTCTTGCTTTATATTAAAATAGTTTTTTTTTCTAGTGAATATAATATATATTATTTTTTTTATTCAAATCTTATAAGAAAAATTAAATTCAATAGTTTTAAGTTTTCAAACTCGAGATTAAGTGGAAGAGCGCCGCCGACGCCGCCGCCCCTTTATTGGTTCCAAAAAGTACCCATAAGGTGCGAACTATGCCTTTTTTTTAAATATATTTTTAAAACTGTTACATTTAAGGTTTATAATGTAATTTATGTTTAATTAACGACAAGAAAAACGTATAATAAGAATAATAACAATTTTTACCCCTCCCCGTGAAACTTTTTTCTGAAAGCTGAACATTCAAAATGGGTTATGAAATATAAAAATTAAATTAAATTAAAAATTAAACAGAAAGATATGATGCGAAATTTGAAAGCGAAGTAGACGAGGGCAAAGTAAATGGTTTTGTGTGCTTTTCCGATTTTTGAATTTTTGGATGACGGCATTAAAAAAATGGAATTCACAACTGTGCTTTTATTTATTCGCATTTTTAAATCACTCGCTACGCTCGTTCTTTACTTTTCTTGCAAAAAAAAATTTCCATCCTTTTTTTAATCAAACTTCAAGAAAAATAGCGCAAAATAGCAATATTAAGAAAATCTAATTATTCAGTCGCGCACCGAGAGGGGGTGTTTGGGGTTAAACACGCGAGTGATTTAAAAATGCGAATAAATAAAAGCACAGTTGTGAATTCCATCCAAAAATCCCCACCCCGAGAAACCTGGTTATATACAATTGGCACAATCAAATAATAGCAGAAATAAAATATATAGGGAATACAATACAAGCCTGGACATAAATTGGAAAATGTTTCGCCTGCGGCGCTATAACACCTTTCATTTTTACGATTTCGTTCGTTCATGACCGCTATAAAAATGTGTGAACAAATTGAGGATAAATAAACAACTGAAATTCCCAAAACCCCATCGATATTTACGACTTTAGTTTAATTTTAAGTCAATAACTGCATTTTAAGCAAAGACGTTTAACTAAAATAGACCCGTCAAGTAATTCATAAATTGATTTGAAACGCGATCAGTCGTTAGATTTGGGGAAAACCATTTTATGTTCCACTGGCAACGCTGCACCAGACATGCTCCTCCTCACACTGCTCCAACCACCTTACTTTTATCAGCGGCCAGAAGTGGCTCGTTATTTATAAATGTAAAAAGGTTTGGTCTTTATTTTCAGACTTTGGAAATACAATCTTTATTTTTATTATACTTAATAATTGATACCGAGGTATGGAGAGGTATTATATTTGTCATTGTGAAAATATTTATGTAAAGATATAACATAGAAAATATTAATTTTTTAAATGTTCTCTAGATAGTTGTTTAAATAGTGCGGACAGTGATACTTTTACGCACGGGAGGAGTTCGGGCGGAAAGGCACTTCCGCAAGGTTTAGGTACAATTTTTTTTCTACGTGTGTTTATGATGACTTTCTTGATCAAAAAATAGTTTTTAGAACACACATTTCAAACTCAAAATTTAAAAATTTGGTCCATAAAGTACCATTTAAAAAAAAATTACGTACGTTAAACGTTTTTCCACGGCATTAAAAAAATGGAATTCACAACTGTGCTTTTATTTATTCGCATTTTTAAATCACTCGCTACGCTCGTTCTTTGCTTTTCTTGCCAAAAAAAATTTCCATCCTTTTTTTAATCAAACTTCAAGAAAAATAGCGCAAAATAGCAATATTAAGAAAATCTAATTATTCAGTCGCGCACCGAGAGGGGGTGTTTGGGGTTAAACACGCGAGTGATTTAAAAATGCGAATAAATAAAAGCACAGTTGTGAATTCCATCCAAAAATCCCCACCCCGAGAAGCCTGGTTATATACAATTGGCACAATCAAATAATAGCAGAAATAAAATATATAGGGAATACAATACAAGCCTGGACATAAATTGGAAAATGTTTCGCCTGCGGCGCTATAACACCTTTCATTTTTACGATTTCGTTCGTTCATGACCGCTATAAAAATGTGTGATTTTTTTATTTGTTTTCAATTTAGATCATTTTGCCTGCAATTTGGTGTCAATGGCATTTTAAGTGTCATTTTCCCAAAAGTTTTCGCCTACGGCGCATTTTAGCATTTTTACAAACAAATTGAGGATAAATAAACAACTGAAATTCCCAAAACCCCATCGATATTTACGACTTTAGTTTAATTTTAAGTCAATAACTGCATTTTAAGCAAAGACGTTTAACTAAAATAGACCCGTCAAGTAATTCATAAATTGATTTGAAACGCGATCAGTCGTTAGATTTGGGGAAAACGATTTTATGTTCCACTGGCAACGCTGCACCAGACATGCTCCTCCTAACACATGCTCCAACCACCTTACGTTTAGCAGTGGCCAGAAGTGGCTCGTTATTTATAAATGTAAAAAGGTTTGGTCTTTATTTTCAGACTTTGGAAATACAATCTTTATTTTTATTATACTTAATAATTGATACCGAGGTATGGAGAGGTATTATATTTGTCATTGTGAAAATATTTATGTAAAGATATAACATAGAAAATATTAATTTTTTAAATGTTCTCTAGATAGTTGTTTAAATAGTGCGGACAGTGATACTTTTACGCACGGGAGGAGTTCGGGCGGAAAGGCACTTCCGCAAGGTTTAGGTACAATTTTTTTTCTACGTGTATTTATGATGACTTTCTTGATCAAAAAATAGTTTTTAGAACACACATTTCAAACTCAAAATTTAAAAATTTGGTCCATAAAGTACCATTTAAAAAAAAATTACGTACGTTAAACGTTTTTCCACGCCACTAGACAGTTTTTTTTATGCACGCCGTGCTTATTTTTTACGCACGGCGTGTGGGAAGTTGAACTTTCCACATTAAAATTGATATGTAACAGTAGACTTTTTCACACAAACGAAGTAGTTTCTTTACCTATTTAATGTCAAGTGACCTGCAAAACTTTATTAAAAAATTAGCATTGGTAAAAGTATTCTTTTAGCATGGCGTAAATTTTAATTCTAATTGGAGTTTTTAGATGCATTTATAAACTAGATTAAATTAAAAATGGAAACAAAATTATTTTTTGGTTTTAATTTTAAAAATACCAAATATATATAACCTTAGGCAGAAGCTTTTTTTTCAAGTAGGAAATTGTTGTACTAAAAACGTGTCAAAAGTGCCTTAACTTAACGGCCATCGTGTGCAGAAAAGTATCAATTTCCGCACTGTTTAGGCAAATTACCAAAAAACGAATGTGGAAAAAATAAGCAAAATCGACTAAAAATAGTGGTATTTCGAAAATACACTTTACTATAATTTTTATTTAATACATACAAAAGTATCTTTACATTTTTAATAAATACAAAAAAAAAATCTTATTTGGAGTATCTACCTATGTAAATATTATAAATAAAAAGTTATAACAAACATACATTCTTTGTCCTGTGTCTGATATAATAATGTTTTGAAAATTTATATTTATACCGGGAACGCTTGTACTATTTATAAACAAATCTTAGCAGAAAAAATAAGCTGACTACAGATAGTATCAAAACTGTGAATGTAGTTATAAATAAATATCATACGTTCCTCTTTTTTTTGCGACTCATATAGGATATTTAAAAATGTTGCTGCTGGGGTTGGTTCATTATACCAAATATAGTGTAATTAATTATAAGTGCTTACCATATTGTTTTTATCAGAAATTCGCAAAAATATCCCAAAAAACTTATTTCTTTCCTATATTTATTAATTACATTTTGTATTTATTGCAACACTAGTTGCACGCCTATGGTGGCCTATCACAAGATGGCGTCGAAAAAACATATGATAACTAACCTGTGAAATGTTTGGTTTTCACCTGCAATCTCCAGTTTTCGTCACACTACGCACTTTGTCACATCACTTTTGCCACAAATACTTCAAAATCCATTGAAAAAATATTAAAAAATCTCGATTAATCTGTAAAATATACCAAAACCTCGATTATGCTAAAGCTACAACGCTGAAGAGAAATTATGAATGGAGCAGCGTACAAACGTTTATATGGCTGACCCGCCACAAATGCGAGGTTGTCACATTGTTGTAGGTTTTATTCCCGATATATATTGGGAAATAAAAAGAATTATTCTTTCGGCCAAAATATCAGGTATTTTATCTGATATCTTTGAATTTGAATAAAAATAAGGCGTTTCTCCATGTTTAAAAAAACAAAACGGAGAATTTGCATATATGCATGTAAATGATAAAGTTATAAAAATAATGTTTTTAAAAACATTACGTGTAGAGATACAACTTTCAGCGCAATCTGGCATGGTCGACAAATTGTTTACCTTATGTCTGATCGCAACTATTGTAAACATAATGTCTCTATTTAAGTTATACCTTTATGATTTTAAGTGTTATCTTCTCAAAAAATTTTGCCGGCGGGCATTGAACCGTGATTTTGACATCAAATTTTAAATAAATAAAACATTTTAAATTTGACTAACCCCCCTCATTTGAGCCCAGGTCCGCATTTGTAAGCACCTGTTTCCTTGTATCAATTATGGTCACATTTTTACTTCAAACTAACTTTTTTTTTATTCCTGGGTGCGCCCTGAATTATTTTTACCTTATCTAAAGATTAACCCATTTTACTAGGTGGTCTTCACGTATTCACAAAAGAAATATTTTGAAAATACGACCAAACAACAAACGTCACAAATGTAAGGTTATAGTATAAGTAGTATGAAAATGGCGTGTTGTCAGTGGACGTTGTGCGCGTTCGAATTTTATTATGTAAGTTTTTTCCTATTTGTTTTATAAAAAAATTGTGTTTATAACTCACGGCTAAGCTGTGCTTTTTTAGCCGCTAGTTGTAAAAACTACTTTTTTTAATCGGGCCCCTGGTAATTTGGGGTAGTAACCATGGCAGAAACTTACCTCCTGGGTCTCGGCCAGACGCCGCGAGACTAATTCGCGGCTGGCGCATGCGCCGCGCATCAATGACTACTCAGCTATGGATGGGCTGCAGCCGTCCGATGGTACCAGTGGGATCTAGCATCGCCAGTACCGGCCATACAGGCCGGTCGGTACACACCAATGTGTTGACTAGTTCAATCCAGTGTTTCTCCTGAAAAAAACCACGAGTTAGCAACTGAGCTTTTATTAACAATAAAGCTAAAGTTCAGTGGAGTTCGTAAAATTTACAAGAAAAACTCATACATTCATTTTTCCCTATATCTCAAACTTTGACTTTTTATTAGTGTATACTCAAACAAACCACCAGCTTGTAATGTCTGACAGCATTAAATTCGGTATTACGATGACGTTATGTCATATTGACAAAATCAAAAGTAAAAGTAAGGCCTCTAAATCAAAAATGCCTTAATTTAAAGGAAATACCCTTATTACCCGACTACGCAACTCAAACGAGGGTTTTGAGTTTAGTTTCTTGTTTCTAAAATCATGTTTTAATCTCGGATATAATTATTTAATGATACCAAAAATCGCCTTTTAAACCGCACATAAATATATTTAAAAACAATCTTTAATAATTGCAAAAGACTAATTATTACTCGAGTTACAGAAGACGGCTGGTCTATAAGGAGAGCGACCACTCATTTTGGAGTTGATAAAATGACGATAATAAAATTTAAAAAAAACGATGGATTCAAAATAACACAACGGAATGGAAACAACTAAATATTACTTAAAACAACAACACTCTGCAAACGCCTGGGCATTGAAAAACTTAAATTTTGAAAATATTCACGATCTTCTGAAATCACCTTCAATACGCGATGAATTGCATCGCTTAACTCTTCAGCATTTTGGGTTTCCAGTTTTTCTGAAAAATAATTTTGACAAGTCGGCCCCATATATTTTCTATTGGGTTTAGATCAGGGCCAAAGAAGAGTTTCAATAATATTGTGTTCCCGGGACAGTTGTCCTGCTAGTAAACGAAGTCGTTGTTTTCGTAAAACATCTGCACAGATGGCAACATAACATCCTCAAGAATCTCAACATATCTTTGACTGTTACTGTTACCCAAACCTCTAGCGTTAAACCAGACCCACATATTCACTGAAAAATTTCCAGCTTTCTTAATTTGGTTGGTGTATTTTGGATCAAACCTAGAATTTGGTGGACGATACACCAAAATTCTTCTGAAGACCACCCTCACCCAGAAGTAATCATTTTGAAGAACATTATTTAATGCAAAAATAACCCTGGCCTGTTTTTGTTCTCCAGTGAAAAAAGGTTTTTTTGCAACAACTCGACAGGAAATTTCAGATTTTTGAATCCTTCTGTTAATAGTTGATAAGGAACCTGGGAACATCGTTACATTAGATACTTCAAGGGACGTGGCAAAAAGGATTTTGTCTGAGGTGGTCGATAAGCCTTTCATCTTGTATCTCAGAATTTACAGGATTTCGTCTTGATCCATGTTTTCATTTCATCGAATTATTCTGTATCCAGCGCTTTTTTTGAGATAGGAAAAATGCATGTATGCGTTTTTTTGAAAACAAGAATACCTATTACCCAAGGATATGCATCGGGTTCAGAAAATTCCATCAATAGCTCTTTGATATTATGGATTCGTCGCAGTTACTAAAGGGCAATTCCACGCGCGATAAAGGTTTTTGGCATTTTTTCAATTTTTTCATTTAAATAACTATAACCACGAAAGAAGTGTCTGGGGTATCAGTAAACGTGTACAATCATTAATATAACGTAATGACTTTTCTCTAAATAATAAAATAATAACCATTAGCCAAAATATATTTTGGTAAAAAAAACTGTAAGTATTTAATGAAATCGCTATGATCGATGACTTAAGAATTTATTTTTGATCAACTGGATGAATATGATGACGAAATTATTAAC
Source organism: Oxystoma pomonae (assembly GCA_963921995.1). Lineage (NCBI taxonomy): Eukaryota > Metazoa > Arthropoda > Insecta > Coleoptera > Brentidae > Oxystoma > Oxystoma pomonae. The sequence goes on from OY998173.1 coordinate 15,618,203, forward strand.
ATTGTCGAGGCACCAAAACTTATTCGTCCTAGAACATATCCTTTGGAGGAGTATGACGATGTAGATTTTAAGAGAGGTTTAGATTATCTAAAGAAACATGCGAAATTATCACGAGGAAATTCGACAAGAGTTGGAACATCCCACAGACCAGTAACTTTTATTCTCACACCGAGCTCACACGTATATATATATATATACTGTATATCTTTCTTACAATTCTAGACATTTTTTGTTGTGGCGTCTGGCTCTATGTCAGTCTGTAACCAACGTAACGCTGATATCTTAAAAACTACTTAACTGATTTTTATCAAATTTGTTGACTATGCTGGATTTGGCTCTAGTTAGTGCCATTTTAAACAAATGGTTAAAATAATCAACCCTAGTTGTCAAGAAAATGTAGTCTTTTTAAACAAGAAAAAAAATAATTGTGGTCCTAATCCTACAGCTAATCCAACAGCTCTTTCTTTCTTCCTGGCAGTGGTTTAACTGCGACTTAGAAAATGGTTTAATCCAAAGATTAAACCGAAGTTTAAGCTTTGGTTTAATCTGGAGTTTTACATTTGGTTGTAAAATTAGCCCTAAGTTTATGTACCTACCACATAATTTGCATACGTTTTTAAACTTTTGACTGATCAACTTTTAATTTCAATATCTTTGGTAGATTTTATCACTTTTTAAATAATCATAATGGATTGCTAAAAAGTAGTACCCAGTATGGGTTGCAACTGTATTGGTTCTTATTTAACTTTAAAACATAACATGTGTGACTTGTTGTTTAGCTAAGAGATTACCAATACGAACGATTACTTGTTTGGGACCTGTTAGTGGTACTACCTTTTGAAATAATAAATTTTCTACTTCAGTCTCCAAAAATTGGTAGGTACATGTTTGCTTTGCTTCTATATTTTTTTCAAATTAACATTATTTTTTTGGTAGTAATTCAGAAGCTCCTAACCGGCAAAATTATCAATAAACGAGCTCTCTAGCCAAATTTTGCGAACCTAGTAAGTACTGTGGGAACACAACGTGGTACCGTGGTACTACAATATCAGCTAAAAATATGTTGAATCATCATTATCGTTCGTAGTAATTCTGGTAGCTATATTACATTCATAAAACGTTTGCGAAAGTGAGGCCTACCGTAAGATACCGGCATCTGCACCATTACATGAAGGTAAGGTAGTACCACAGGATATTAAACATACTATATGTTTTATTACTCTTTTAAGTATCAAGCGAATGTGATGGTACTCTTATTCAAAAAAGGTAAGTGACATTATGTAGCATATTGTTAAATCGGTACCGCTTAGTTCCCACATAGTCTTAAGATAACTATACTTTCATTTGGTACCTATATAACACATGTCGAACTTAATAGAAAATCATAAATTTTGCTCTGTCTGTCCCGGTCTGTCCGTTTTATATATAATGTACTTACTCTGCATTTCATTTATAATTTCTACTGCATATATACAGTGTGAGTTTTTTAAAGCGTTACAGTGGTACTATCTTTTTAAATATGACTTAATTAATTTTCATTTCTTTCCAAAAATCGACTGGCTATAAGATAAACTTTGTGTGTAATTTAGGGTTTTTTGTTATTTTATCATTTATTTTTCTACTCTTAGTGATTTGTTCTCAAGAATCCAAAACAAAAATTTTCTGTTCGGTTCAGAGATTTTCAAATTGCGGCTTAAGAAGGGTCAAAGAAAGAGTTATGGTCAATACCCTTCAGTAATGGAAACCGCTAAATTAAAAATGATATAACATATATTTCGAACCTAACTTGAAAGTGAAAATCCATAAATATTTTGAGTGACCTTATGCTGGAGGTGTTCCTAACTAAAAAACAGATTTACCTATTATATTAACCAATGAAGTAAAACCTGACCTGTAATAAATGTATTCAAAGTAAAAATTTCCTCTTTTTGGGTGTCCACTACTCCCGCTGAGAGCCTGTTATGGTACAAATTGGCAGGGGTAGTGCTAATGGAGTACCTAATAATGTCTGAATTAGGCAACGTCGCGCCTGGGGTTAAGTGTCAGTGGCACGGATTCATCATCGAGTAGCAGTCAGCGACCTCGATCACGAAACTATCCCAGGTTGTTCTTCACAAAGTACCACCCGAGGTACCACCGGCTGTCGACTCCGCGGATGCACCGGTGGTACCGTGTCTTCGCGATTTTCCGCGGATCTACATCCACTTGCGAACGCAAGGAATATTTGATTTGGAATAACTTCAGGGTTTTCTAATAGTCGTTTTTTTTTTGTTATTTTTCGCCTTTTCAGCAGCCTGCACTTGGCGCAGGGAACAAAAAATAAAAAAACTCCATTAGAGAACCCTGTCGCCTCTCAAATAATTTAGGGTGTATTCTTTTAGTAGAAAAGTAAATAATAATTCTCCCCCTTATATACACCCTATTGGGTGCTCTCAAAAGCATAACTTGTACAAGGAAGGGTTGGCAGTTATTATCAAAGTCAACTGCCATGGGCCTATTATACAAAAGAAGATATCGGTGCTACCGTTTCGGGTGTGAATGTAAACGAACATTTTTAAGACAATGCTGCCGAACTGCGTACTATTTCTCTGTCGCTTATTATTGTCCTTAACTTATCAGGTCAGTTTTTTGCCGTGAAAGTGGGTACTACCCGAACGACTTGTTTGAAATGCCTTTTAACTGGCGTTTAAAAGGCCATTACAGCGCTGGTGTAGTGGTTTTGTCGACGAATTTTTTAACTTTCTTCTACGCAATGCAATAACAAAAAAATTGATGGACCCGGAGTTGAAGAACAACGTGCGATTTTAACTTCGATATCTCATAAACTCTTTATATTCAGTGGTGGTACCAGGGGGGGGGGGCATCGCCCCCCTCCTTTGCTTCAGTAAAAAGTAGACAACAAAGATAATGGTGGTAACCTTGAAGTCTTTGGAGAAAACACAAGAAATTGCAGAACGTTCCTTCCCTCCACAGTATTTTGAGACAGTTTGAAACAGACGAAAACCACGATATTAGAAATACAGAACAGTATTATAGAGTTTCAATTTATAAACAAGTTATAGACAAAATAATTTCGGACATAAAATCAAGGTTCAGTAACGGAACTCTAAGTATTTTTGACCTGAACATATTCATACAAAGTTTTATACAACGTGAAGCCAAAATTAGGGCAAAATAGTGTGAAATATTGTTTCCAAATACTATAAACTGTTTGATTAATACAAAACACAAATTCTTGAACTTTTATTGGGAGAAGTCAGTATTTGGAAACAATATTGGTCAGAAGTAGGCAAAAGCTTCAATCAAAACATTTATGATAACGTTTTTGAGGCAATGAACAAGTGTGGCGATATTTTTCCGTTGATAAAAACATTCTTGGATTTTTGGCAGAAAGTAATGCTTCGTCAGAAAGAAGCTTCTTCTGCCTCAGAAGATTGAAAATATAAGTATGTACTTAAAAACACTATGACGGAAATTCGTGACAGGCTTAGCGTTGCTGCATATCAACAGACAGATAGATATTGAAATTTACATTGAGCGAGTCATTGTCCGTTTTACCCAAAAAAAGTGGAAACGAACTTTTTTTTGAGATAGGCATCTTATATTTGAGATATGCAATATAGAAGGTAATGTTTCAACTTAAAAAACTTTTTAGATCTCAAAAAAAAAGTATTTAGCTATTAGGTTTTGTTTGTGGTTTGTTTGTTATCTATGTTTTTTATAACTGAAAAAATTATACGTAGTTACTCAAGCGCGGATTTCAGAAAGGTAATTAACTCCCCCCCCCCAGCCTGGATTTAAATTTTTTAAGAAAATATTTTGAGAAAATAATAAATTAAAAGTAGGGCATAAATTGCGGCGCTATAACACCTGATATTTACGGTATTAGTTTAATTTTTGTGTTAACAATGGCATTTGTAGTGTCACTTTGTTAAAAATTTTCGTCTGCTGCGATTTAAAACCATTAATATATTTACAATTTTAATTTAATTTTAAGTGCAATTTTTTTTCTTCAAAATTTTCTGTATATAATTTTGAATATATAACCATTTCCAAAAATATTTTGTTTTGCTTCAGTCTGACTTTAAGGTGTTTGTAGCAACCATTTTTTAGAAAGAGTTTGGGTAGTCCATCTTCCTGGGAGGTACTGAAATTTCTATCATTGCGGTTTTTTAACGCGTCTTCTTCCTGAGAGTTACTAAAATTTCTAAATAATATGGTTGTTGTTTAATTAAAAAAATTATTACAAACATTAAGAAATAAAATTAACTAAAAGACCAAACCCCTCGCAAATACAAACAATATCTTCTAAGGCTTTGTCTTGAGATTCAAGAATTCAGCCCTTCGACGGTACCCATCAACAAAGATGCTACCACCTTGAATAGCTATGCATGCTGATCCTCTGTGAAAAAGTCAAAAGATTGATCTGAGGGGATTTCGGAATCAATTTCCGAGACCAGTCTTCTACTTCATCACTCCAATGGACGCCTATGGTTTATTAAACCAGGAATTTATCAGACCGTATTTAATAACAATTTTCATCGAATTTTTTATCCGAACCTTATTTCTTCCAAACCATTCAATAACAAATTCGAAATTTAAAAGACCCGTTTTTAATCGAACCATTGTTCATCAAATTCATTCAATATCAAACTCGTAATTTGTAAAACCCATTTTTAATAAAACCCGGAATTTGTCAAATCATTATTTTTCAAAACCGGAATTCGCAAAACCCGTTGTTTATCAGAAAATTTTTGCTAAATTGATTGCGCATTCGCCAATAATACATGAACCGGAGGCGTACACGCAGGTGGTGCGGCGGCGCGGAGTTTCGATGCATTTGCCCTTGGCTAAAAGTATTGACAGGTAGTGATCAATTTTTTTGGCCCCACAGTTTTCTATCCAAATACAGAAATTTTTCAGGAATTGTAGTCTCATCTATAGTAATAAAAGAACGGTAGTCAACATAATCAACGTAGTTAACTACAGACGCACAGGTCAAACCACTTGACCTACAGTTGAAATTTTAAGGACATATTGGGTTTGTGACGCAGGCGCTCGCTAAGGAAGGATTTTTTAAAATAATACCTATATATACCTAAATAATACCATGCTCGGCCACACTTGACGTGATAGAACACTTAGCACACTTAAAATACGGAAGAACAGAAAAGTCAAGTGTGGCCGACCATGCTTTTGAAAACAATCATAGATTCACATTAGATAACCTAAAACTTCTAAAAAGTGTACCAAACAAAAGACTTTTGAATACATATGAAAGTATGGAAATCATTAAATCCAGAAATAGTTTAAATAAATGCACACACTAAAAAAAAATTTTTGGCTTGAGTGGTACCATGAATTTCGGAAGTGGTAGGCACACGATACGAAAGTGATTTTAAATAACTTACTTCAAATATTAAACATGTTAAACATGTTTAATGATGTATAGTGGAGGGTAACCAGTGAAACTACTGATGAGCCCACGCTGGCTACCCAGGGCGAAACATCGTTTAATAATTTTTCTTTTCGCTTTGATCTTTTGTGTGTTCCTTGTGGGATGCTCATACAAGTTTGAATTTTCGGTATTTCCACCCAAGATCTTTTGATCTTTTGTTTTTTAGTTTCTTTTCGGTTGAAGTAACGGATTTGGAGGTTTCTTAACTTCTTCTTTGTTTTAATTGCCTTAGGAGCATAATCCTAATGGAAATATTAACACGCCAGGACGAATTCGTATCGGGTAACTTGGATAAGTAAGTGCCAGTACGGAACGATGCCTATTTGTGAGTGGTTCAAGGTTGGAAATCAAAGTGTATGATGGTGTTTAATGATGTATAGTGGAGGGTGACCAGTGAAACTACTGATGAGCCCACGCTGATTACCCAGGGCGAAACATCGTTTAATCATTTTTCTTTTCGCTTTGATCTTTTGTGTGTTCCTTGTGGGATGCTCATACAAGTTTGAATTTTCGTTATTTCCACCCAAGATCTTTTGATCTTTTGTTTTTTAGTTTCTTTTCGGTTGAAGTAACTGATTTGGAGGATTCTTAACTTCTTCTTTGTTTTAATTGCCTTAGGAGCATAATCCTACTGGAAATATTAATACGCCAACAACTTGGATAAGTAAGTGCCAGTGCGGAACGATGCCTATTTGTGAGTGGTTCAAAGTTGGAAATCAAAGTGTATGATGGTGTTTAATGATGTATAGTGGAGGGTGACCAGTGAAACTACTGATGAGCCCACGCTGGTTGCCCAGGGCGAAACATCGTTTAATCATTTTTCTTTTCGCTTTGATCTTTTGTGTGTTCCTTGTGGGATGCTCATACAAGTTTGAATTTTCGTTATTTCCACCCAAGATCTTTTGATCTTTTGTTTTTTAGACTATATAATGTTTAAAAAATGTCTGTAATTGGATAGAAAACTGTGGGGCCAAAAATACCCTTGCATGTGGAATTTTGCATGAGTAAGACAAGGAAAGCACAAAAATTGAAAACACTTGAACCTCTATCTATCTATCTTGCGTTTTTGGCTCTGTCTCTGTCTGAGACAATCTGCCAGCTCTCTTCCTTGGATTCCAAGTTTGTCTAACTGTCGGTCACTTGGTTTCCTGTGTCTTTTTTTCTTTTGGGACTTCTTTCTTTTTTTTTTTTGTTTTTTTCTCTTTTCTTTGCTTTAATGTTTCTTCTTGTTTTTTTTTTAACTGGGGTAGGAATAAGGAAGTGTTAGTCATTATTTCATTCATGTAACAAAAGGACATATAAAATTAATATTTTTTTTTACATATAAAAAATAAAACAAACTTTCTTTATGTTACAAACTGACATTTGGGAAGAGGATTTTGGGTGGGATAACTTTAATGGTGGTGCATTCTTCTGTTTTTTGTTACTTTGTAAAATATTTTTGTTATATTTTTTTTTGGGTTCTAAGGACGCTTTAACCTCACAATCGCAAATGAATCTGTTTCATCGGCCAAACACCTTTCAGCACACCGAGTAACTGATCGGAGCTGAATTACCAAACGGTTCGGATTTACCTCCCCTACATCTAGACGTAATAAACGAACGATTCAGATTAGAAAGATCAATCTGACGTAAATACCGAACGCAGCTAGTGTACCGTAGGGCGAGCGTCGTACTTTTATCTGTTTATCTTAATTGGCACCTACTTATCCAGAAGAATTTAAAGATCAGCAGATTTGACAACAATGTAAAGGGGACTGTCTACCCAGGTACACTTTGGTTGGTACCCAGGGACAGAGTTTACAAATTGTGCCCGAACTAGTTTTGTCACTCTGTTTTGTTTTTTTTTAAAGCCGGCACTTAACTTTTTCTAGAAAAGTGCCCCTTACCGACAAAATTTAGTTAACTCAAATCGAAAATGGTTGGCGTCATTAGTACCGTTTTAATCACTCTATTATAAACAAACTTGTGTTAAGGGGAATGACTCCCCAGTTATTTTTCTTTTTCACTGTGGTGGGGGTACCCAGACTAACGCGTTTGGACAAACCGCGGCGGGTTAGAAATTAAATTTAATTGCCAAATTTTACGAACGTGGTGAATACTGTGGGAACACAAGAGGTGACCGTGCTCCTACAATGTCAGCTAAAAACATCTTTATATTATTTGTGATAGTACCATTCATAAAATCCTTGCGAAAATCAGGCTTACCATAATAATAATAATAAGAAACATACTGTAAAAGTGTATGGTTGTAACAAATATTGAGAAATGTAGTACTATTTGGTACCAGGGGATGGTACCATTGTTAAAAGTGGTAAGTGACATCATTTGGCAAAAGTTTCAGTTCTTTACAGCAAAAATCTTTAATATGCATATTGACAAATAGGCACCACTTAGTTTAAACATAATCTTAAGATAACTAAGAATACTTAAGTTCGATAAGTAACCAAGACATATTGTTGAACTTGGAAAAACATAAATTTTGCTCTATCTGACTGCAATATATATGTACATAGGTACCTACTCTATATTTCATGCATTTATAATTCCTATGCATATATACAGAGTGAGTTGTTAGATCTACAGAATTTTAACCGATTTGTTTTTTGAAGAAATGAAGACAAATTCGTTGCATCAGTTTGTCCTCAAAAACATAATGCAATAATTTCGATTGCACTGGGGGTCACCCGGATTACCACTTAATCAAATCGTGTTTTAATTTTGTGGTTTTTAGATCGCCTAGAACTATTTTTTATTTCAAAAAGTAAAGATCACAGCCGCATCTCGACCCCCTCTTTGCTTTTAACACAACCCACCTAAATATTTGACAAAAAACATGAGAGGTTAAAATTTATGAAGTTTTTCACATTGGCGCCTAAGCGTCACTGCCGGATCTAGTGAAATTTCACTAGATCCGGCGGATTTTTTTGTAATTTAGTGATTTAGTGAAAACTTTAATCAAAATGCCATATTCTAGTGATTTTTTTGACATTAGTACTCACGTACCCATTTCTCCATTTTTTATATTTTGATCTTATTATTTCTTTATTTTAAATTTAGCCTAAAAGGTGCTTTAAACTTAACAAAAATACAATTTAAAAATCACGCAAATTATGTTCCAATAGATCTAGGTCCAAAAGTACTACACCAATCCAGACTCCACTCGTTTCGCCTAAAATGCCTAACTTATTTTATTGAAGCTGTAGATCAAATTTATAAACGGTTCCCTTTCGATCACAAGAAATAAAAATTCTTAAAAAACTTGATTTTTTCAATTCCAAAAATTTTAAAATAATAGAAACTGTTGAACCGTCAGCGTCACATTTTTCCGAAGAATTCATAGATATTAATTTATTACATAGGTAATTTAGACAATTAAAAAATTCGAATATAAATATTGAAATGGATGATATTACGCTTTGACAAAATGTGGCAAGTGTTAAAAAAGGAGATGAAAACTTAGCATACTCCGAACCTATAAAACTAGTAAATTTTTTATTAACTTTGCCACACAGTAGCCCTTGTGTTGAAAGAAATTCGAGTGTTAAGTTTTATGTCAGAAAAAACTGTTATGATTATGATTTACCCAACGAAATGGTACATAATCATAACAGCAAATATAAGTCTAGTAAAATTCTAGTGAGAATTAAGACTAGATCGGAATAGGTATATGTGCATGCCCTTGTCTTAAATATAAATAAATATAAGCTGTAAGCGCCCCTAAAAAAAATTATTAAAATTTCTTTTTCCCCTCCCTAAAATGTGGTAAGTACTCGGGTAAGTATTAAGAAAATTTTGAAAATTAATTAAATATTTTAGAAATACTTATGCAGTGGCGGTTCCGGCGGGGGCGACCGCCCCCCCCCTTTTTTTCGAGAATTTATTTTAAAAATAGCCAGTTTTCCATAAAAACAGTAAAATTTTTGACAGTTTTTCAAAAATTTTTGACTGCGGCGCCCTATTGTGCCGAAAGTTACATTAATTTTAAAACTTTTGCAGTGAGATTTACTAAGATCTAAAATAGTACCCCCCACAAGTCGAAATATTTACACCTTTGGGGGGTACTAATTTTAAAACCAATTTTCAAAAAACACTTACCCATAGAGAAAAGACAAAGTTATTGATTATTTAGTATTGTTATTGCAAAATACAACTGAAAAACTGCTTTTTTTTCAAAATGCACCATATTTTAGAAGAAAATGCCCTAAAACTAATTTTTTTTGAAAGGTTTCAAAATGGCAAATGGTGAATACGCCAAAAATTTGGCACATACTAGCTTCATTATTTGTGTTTCAGGTTATAAAGTTGGTGATTTTTTGGACCACCTCAGGGGGGTGGTTTAAATTTATAACCCCCAGAAAGGATTGTTTTGTGGCATTTGGTAATAAGTTCGTTTATATTTTCCCTAAGTAACCGCTTTTACAAGGATTAATTTACCTTATTTAATATCGCAAGTTGTTCATTACCCAATAAAACACCTCCTTTTTTGTCCAGAAAAATGGAATATTTTGAACCCGTTTTCAGCACAAAAAATATATTTATGAGGGCACTACATACAAACATAAGTGAAGGTCACTGATTATGCACGAAAAATATACCAAACAAAAAAACCCAAAAAAACTATATTAATTTATTTACCGACTAAAAGTAAAACATTGAGGGTATCTAAAAGCTCAGTCAAAAAAACTTTCCTTACTCAAAGCCCACTCATTTTAAAGCTGTAGCTTTCATCAGTAGAGGTTGGTGCAAGCAGAGGTAAAAGATCCGAACTCGCTGTTTGTGACTGAACGCAGCGCTAATATTTTTAAACCGACATTTCGACAGTGACAGAAATATAAAAAAAAACTTGCATTTAAGTTTTTTGATACAATTCATAAATAAAAACACCTTTTAAATAAATACAAAATTAATCTACTCCTTATTTTATTATTACTCATCTAAATCGCTGTGCGACATCAACTATTAATTGGAAAAATTAATTAACAATTATAAGTTTTAATTAGAATGACATATAGCCCCAATGTTAATTTATTATACTCCCCCCCCCCGCGTGGGCTTGAATTTTTTAATTTTCTTTTCTTCTAAATTGAAACTTTCTTCTTAAATCCAACAAAAGATTGTGTTAAGATGATTATTCAATAAAAAAATGTATTATAAATCTTTTTATAAATCAAACCATGTCCAAAACTCAAGGAGGTCTGGTTTAAAATGCTTAAAACCAAAAACTTCACTTAAACCTAGGGCCGTTCTAAAATAGACTAAACCTTTTTAGTAAATCCCACCGTTGAAGTTTTGCGTAAAACTTTTTCCTTGCTTTTACAAAATTTTGCCCTCACGCCCCCCACCCCCTTTAGGCAAGCTGCGACCGCCACTGACTTATGCTCAGATAAATCTTTATAGATACGACCCATAATATCTCGTAAAAAGTGAAAAATAATGCCCAGTGCAGATTTGTAATTACTATTGCTGAGCTTGTAATACCCAATTAATTTTAGATCGGGATTATTACCGCAAATTATTATCATGTCTTCTTTACAATAAATTAATTATCTGATTTTACGACCGTCTATAATGTTATTGTCTAATTATACCTGAGACAGTTAATGGCATGAATAATTAACAATATAAATATCAACTAATTGTCAGCCCTTTTGTATTAAAAAAAAATCCCTAATAAAAATCTCTAAATGTATTTTTGGCTCTAAATTTATCTACCCGAATACAGCAATTTTGTAGAGGTTTAAGCCTCATTTTAAAGATAAAGCTTTATTCTAGAATTCCCTAGTAAAATATTTTTAATTTTGATTTTCATTTTTCTGAATTATGGATCCAAACATAGCGTATTTTGCCCGCTCATATCTGCAAGAATAGACAAAAATTTCAAAAATTACCACTAGGGAACCTTAAATTCAAGGTTTATATTTAAAATGAGACTAAAATGTTTGACAAATGTCTGTATTTGGATAGAAAAATCTGGGGCCAAATATACCCTTGCAAGCGAAATTTTGATATATTCTTATTCAGCTCAGTGTGGCTTGGCGCTAAGCTGCACCCCCCCCCCCATGCTTAGGAGATCAGAATCAGAATAAGACTAATTATATGTACCTTAAAGAAGGGTACTCTTAGTTTACAAAAACCATCGGTTCCTAACATTTTTGTTTGTTTGTTATAGGGTGTGTAGCTTGATATCAAGGTACACTCCCCTCTGCTTAGGAAAGAGATTCGACCAAAAGTAACTATGAAAGAATTTGGCAGTAATTATGCACTAATTTCTCCCCCTTCTAAAAAATGACCTACTCTCAAGATAACTTTTTTTTTTTGTTTATATGGGGTGTCTAGTTTGATATCAAGCAAAAATCTTAGGAACCGATGGTTTTTGTAAACTGAAAGTACCCTTCTTTAAGAGTACATAATTAGTACAAAATTATGACACATCAACTTTCATTAGATCTATCTCCTAAGCATTAAGTGCGAATAACTCCGTTATTCATTAAGTACAACATTTTTTAAAAGAGTACTAAATTAGTACATAATTTTTACAATATCTAAATTGAGTTTCGTTGAGGGGGGGGGAACATGTAGCTCGACTGAGCTTTCTTATTCAAATATATCCTACCCGGCGGCAGCGTTTACTTCACTTTTGGATTTATTAAACTCAAACTCAACAAAACTCATAAATTTACGTAAAAAGCATATTGCTTATAAACTACTGCAATAATTTTGTATTTTACAAATATCAATTCATAGTAATTTAATTTTAAAATAAAAGAAAAATCAATAGATTACATAACTTTTGAAGAATCATTATAAAATTAACAAATTTTTTATGAATAATTTTAGTCGTATTACGCCCCGTTTTAAAACCAATGCATTTTAGCGATATTGGTTTAAACCAAAAAGCCGGGGTTCTAACGATATCTATCAGCTGCTGAGCTCTTGATTAAAACCTTATACTCTAGAACAAAGTTAAAATTTATGGTGGTTTACAACAAAAAATGCAAACAAAAATCAATGGTTTTCGCGTTGGATCTGATTCAACATCAAATGTCAACCGGACTTGCCGAAAAAATTGAGCATTCGTGACAATATGCCTACAGTGCAAAACTGACAAAATTAAAAACGTAGTAAAACAAAAAGTAAATCAGTCAAAAAAACCTCATGTTTGTTGTTTAATTGTTTAAAATTTTGTTTTTCGTTTATACCTGGGACAAAATCAAACGTAAAATTTTTGTTTTCAAATTTTATAAAACAATACACATAATATATAGCATACTCAAAAATAAAAGCAGTCCCTGCATCCTTTTATTATTTTTTTTTAATGTTGACTGAAACACATAATATGTCTCAGGGTGGTTGTTGTAATGTTGTTAAGAACATAAATAACTAGACGATATAAAAATAATTATATATTTTTTTTTACCTGAAATAGCTTCAAAAATTAATATTAACTGTTTTCTCCACTAACCCACAATGTTTCCAATTGATCTAGTTTTTTTCGTTAACAGTTTTCGGAAACTGAAAAAAAAACTAATAAAATATAAAACGAGGGCAACGAGATCACAATTTCAATAACAAAGAAAGGTCGCAGCAGAAATTCGAAAAGTTGAAAGAACCACTGAGAACGCCTCGGCGACGACAAGCGGATGGTACCCGGCGGTACTCCTGCACGTTCTGTGTAGTTCGCGCAACTGCTATCAAATAACTGTGATTGCAGACTGCTGGTACCACTGCTGGTAGGTACTAAGCTCTTCTTGTCGTCCTGCAAGCTCGCATTATAGTGGCGGAAATTAAACCAACAACAAAAAACGTGAAAAAAGGATTAATGTCACTAAGGGTGGTACTTTGTAGTAGCTACCAAATAATTATTAATTGCACTGTAAAAAAATGTACCCGAGTTAATTTAAATGTTACTAATATTATGTAAAAATACATTGAACTTAAAGTTTTAAGATTTTCAAAATTATTATACAGGATTTTCAAAAAAGCCGGAACCTACCGGTATATTTCAGCAAATTGTAAAAAAAACAAAGCTCTAATTTTCAAAATATTTCGAACGATATAGTTGAGCTTAAACAAATTGCCATCAGGAGCCTAATTCTTGAATCTCAAGAGAAGGGATCAATCCCGGGGAATGATCCCATTCCTCGAAAAAAAATGCTTTTCCTTGAAACCTCTTTGAAATTTTAGATTAAAATATATACATTTTATGCGCATGCTTGCCTGAGAAATGGGACCTATCCCAGGCTTTGGAGTCGGGAAGGGCAAACACGCAATTTTTGATAGAATAGAATGAGCGATCCCTGCTCAAAAATACGAAATGCGTTCGTCGTGGGATCATTCGACACAAATTTATGTCGTTCCCTGCTCAAGAATTATGGCCCCACCTCACTCAATATTTTAAGATTTAGTTTCTGCTATCAAATAACTCTAATTGCAAACTTCTGGGGGCACACACTAAGAGTGGTAGTAGCTACCAATTAATTATTTATCGTTAATTAATGCAAAACAATATGGCTACTATTAGGTCGCTTTATTTTTGTGCCCTTTGCGGTCGAGACTTATGGGCCTTGGGGTGATGAGGCTAAGAGACTGATGTTAGACATAGCCTCCAAAATATCTTCCGACCAGTCTCATGGCTTCATAACCCAGAGTATAAGTGTCGCGATCGAAATTTTCTGCGTTTAGATTTGTATGCTTGTGAGAGTGAGTTTGTTTATACTTATTTATATATTGTAGTAAAACTAAACTAGATCTTGAAAAGAAAGAAAGAGTGGAAAGAAGTTGTGTGTTGGGTTTTTTTGGCTACAAACCCACTTGCAAGCAACATACTGAATAAATTTTTTGTAAAAATATAGTTTTGATGCATTTTAAGAGGTCACAGTTCGCCAAAGCTATATATTCATGAAAAAAAATATATGAACTTTGAACTATATATTTTTTTTAGATAGAGATACCCCTAGCAGTAACCTTTGACGTAGCTATTTTTTGAGGGGGCATTTTTGGGGGCAATCTTTTTTTTTGGCGAATTGCTGTTTTTAATACAAAATTTGAAATGCTTATAAAATTTGATTTTTAAACATCCATTTTTGGTCATTTTGACGTCATTTGTTAAAATGTTGATATAAATTCTTAATTTCCAAAATGTCACTATTTGTAGATTCTCTCAAAAACACTCTTTAAAATGACACCCAACATCATAGCGTATCTTATTTGTGAGATAATCACTTTCAAAAACTAAAATTTTAAGACTTTGATAGCAGATATTTTGGGATTTAGATATGCGAACCCCATGCCCCCAAAAATGTCCCCCCAAAAAATAGCTACACCAAGGATTTTTATGTATGTTTCAATCTCAATAATATATAGCTCAAGGTTTATATATTTTTTTTTTCTTAAATATGCACTTTATACCAACTGTGGGGTCCAGAAGAAGCATTTCTTAAAATTAACTATAGTTTTGAAAAATATTTCCTAATTTTTCATACAATTTTTTTTTTGTTTTATAATTATTTTTTAACCGATTTAAAAAATTGGATTTTCAAATCTAGTACTGATATTAATAGATTGTTTTTGAGTACGTAGTAGTGAGTAGAAATAAATATTATCCAGGACGTGTAACTAAAACTCGAATGTGTATTTTATCCAAAGAAAATTGACTCAAAATCTATAGTGTCTTTTCTCACAACAAGTGGCTAACCCCACTTCAAACGTGAGTTTGTTTATTTTCTGTTTAAATTTTATAGGATATTTATAATTAAAAAAAAAAGAAGTTAAAAAACCTCCAATGCAGTTACTTCAACCGAAAAGAAACCAAAAAAACAAAAGATCTTGGATGAGCATCCCACAAGGAACACACAAAGAAACAAAGAGAAAAGAGAAATGATTAAACGATGTTTCGCTCTGGGTAACCAGCGTGAGCTCATCAGTGGTTTCACTGGTCACTCTCCCCATACATCATTGAACACCATCATACACTTTGATTTCCAACCTTGAATCACTCACAAATAGGAATCGTTCCACACTGGTACTTATCCAAGTTAAAAAACCTCCAATTCAGTTACTTCAACCGATCAAAAGATCTTGGGTGGAAATAACGAAAATTCAAACTTGGATGAGCATCCCACAAGGAACACACAAAGAAACAAAGAGAAAAGAGAAATGATTAAACGATGTTTCGCTCTGGGTAACCAGCGTGAGCTCATCAGTGGTTTCACTGGTCAGCCTCCCCATACATCATTAAATACCATCATACACTTTGATTTCCAACCTTGAATCACTCACAAATAGGCATCATAGGCATAGGCATTAATATTTATAATTGTTGTCTAATTTTTATCTTAGTAAAGAGGGTAATTATGCCTCCACCCAATTTTCCAGAGCCAAAAAAAATTAAAGGAAAGGAAGATACGATAAAAACACTCCTCATATAATTGTCCTTAATTCAATACCTGCAGTGGTCTGTATCTACTGGGGGAAACGGGCTATATATATATGTTTGTTGTAAGGTGTGAAGGTGGTAGAAAATGTTGAACCAGCGGCGAAGACAGGGGGGGCCAGGGAGGGCCCAGATCCCCCGAAAATTTAGCCGCCCCTCTCTATGTTGCGGAGCTGAACGCCACAAACATTATGTTACCTTATTTTTGGTGTCTTCCCGCAATATTGAAAGAGGGTTGCAGGCCAAGGGACGGCTACATTCGACGAATTAAAATATTGATCTTGAAAATGTGGTTAATACTTTCGCTAGGAATCATAATAACCGAATAACCTTACTGTTTTAGGCTACTTCGTTATGTTTACATATACGTTAATGTTTTTTTAAAAATATTAAGAAATACCTACCTATTAGATTTAAATGGGGTACCAAAATAATAATATCAAAGAAGTTTTTTTGGACCTGTCTGCCCCCCCCCTAACAGAATACTGTGTCGTTGCCTCTGTGTTCAACCTGATAATAAACTAGAGTTTCGAACTTCCATTGCTTTTATTTTTAAGTTCTTCACAACGTTTCGATTGGTTATTTATCTTCAATCCCAACGTTGTGAAAAACTGAAACATAAAACAATGCAAGTTCAAAACTATAATGAAGTCCATATTGATGTTTGTTAAAACAAAATTTTGCAATGAAAGTTTGAGACAATGATGTATTTGAAATTAACTCTGTGGTTCGGACTTCCATTGTCTATATTTTTTTTATACAAGACGTTTAGACAGTACAATCTCTGATTGTCTTCGTAGTTAGCACCTGAAGACGATCAGAGATTGTACTGTAATAAAATATAGACAATGAAAGTCCGAAACACAGAGTTAATTTCAATGTTTTGCAAGTTATATAAATTTGCAATACCTAATCTAAAGCAAAAACAGTGGTACCACCGAGCTTAAGATTGAAACTATCTTCCGTGTGTGACTTTTTTTTAAATTAAAACAGGTATTTTGTCTTGGATTACCGTTAGCAACCGACCAAAATATCAATCGTCTTAGCTAATATTAATTCGATCTAGTTCACCCACACGCCTATCGAGAAATTGCCTATACCGAGTGATCATCTTTCAAATAATCTGTTTGAAACTTTGACTTTTCAAAAATGTGTTACTTATAATTACACTAGAGAACAAATTCCAGCTCTCTTTTTGTTTCCACGACAGAAACTATTTTTTACAAGCTTTTTTTTAACTTGCAATGTATGTAACTAGATATGTTTTTTCGGGTGGAATCTTGCAACTTAATTTCGACCAACTTCCCGACATCCGATCGGCTACAAATTTGTCATGCTTATATAGTTGCGGTAACAACACAAAAATATAGTGTGATGAAATTGACAGCTCCCCCCTACTCGAAGAGGGTGGAGGGGGGTTACAGTTTAAGTACGCCCGATTTCGTTGAAATTGGGTGTGTTGGAGTACTTGGGGATGGAGAATTTCTAATCAGATTTTGAAAATTCAATATGGCGGATTGAAAATGGACGATTTTTGGTCATCTTTTGCTAACACATCTATATACACATCCGATTGCCTTCAAATTCGGTATACATTTATAGTTCCGGTGGCAATACAATAATATGTCATTATTAGGCACCCCTCACCCCTACGAGGGGAGTGAAGGGGGGAAAACACCTAAGTTTTTCTGATTTTAACCAAAACTGGTATACAACGGATAAGGAATACTAATTTTGGATCAGATTTTGAAAATTCAATATGGATGATTTTCGGTCATGTTTTGCTAACCAATTTTAACTGACTTGTCCACATCTGATTGTGTTCAAATTTTTTTCGAGTTTATAGTTCCGGTGAAAATACAATAATATGGTATTCTCAGGTACCCTCTCTCTAACGAGGGAAGTGGAGGGAGAAAGAGATTTAATTCGTTCGATTTTAATCAAAATTGGCATACAGGGGATTTTAAGGAGGGGGATTATGAATTTTTGATTAGATTAAGGGTACAAATCTAAAAATTAAGGGTGTGTGTTTAACTTTGGTATGCGTTTATAGTTCCGGCGACAATACAATAATATGGTATTATTAGGTACACACTTCCCTCTAACGAGGGAAGTGGAGGGGGGAAAAGATTTGGTTTGTTTGATTTAAATCAAAATTGGCATACAGGGGTTTTTCGGGAAGGAGATATGAATTTTTGATCAGATTTGAAAATTTCAATATAGCGGATTCAAAATGGACGATTTAGGGTACAAATACAAAAATTCAAAAATAAATTTTTATTAAAAAATTTGTTTAAAGAACAAGCTTTTTCTTATATCATAATAAAAGCGATGGGCGCAAATTAAAAATTTTAAAAAGGGATTTAGCGAGGGTGAATAAATAACAAAATCAATGAATAGCGAGTTTTCCCTCAATAAAGGTAATGGTAACCGTATATCAAGATTTCGCACTTGTGGTGCTCATCAGTACGGTGCTAGGAATTAGGAGATGAAATGATGATGAAAAAAAATGTGACACATGATTCATGTAAAAGACACCCATCTGTCAAATTGCAGAATCGGCAGATGTACCTTCAAATTGAAGGAAAATTAAGCATCTCTACGGAGACAGATATAATTATCTTTACAGATATCCTAAGCTCTGGAGTTGATAAATCTAAATCTAAAATCAATTTGAAGGTACATCTGCCGATTCTGCAATTTGGCAGATGGTTGTCTTTTACATGAATCCTGTGTCACATTTTTTCATCATCATTTCATCTCCTAATTCCTAGCATCGTACTGATGAGCACCACAAGTGCGAAATCCGGATCTACGGTTACCATTACCTTTTTTGAGGAAAAGCTCGCTATTCATTGATTTTGTTGAAAATTTTAACTTTACGGTGACCAAGAGAGAACTACAAAAGAAGAACTAAATTCTTTTTCTATTCGAATGACAAACATAATGCTTTCATCTAAAGAAGCTGAGAACGGATGAGATTGCCGTGCTTGCCAAGCCTTTGAAAATGTCCTTAGGTTATAGAGTAATACAACTGTTTCTTAGGTGAATCGTCGATGTGACCGATATACGATACCTAAAGTTAAAATTTTTAATTTGCGTCCATCGCTTTTATTAGGGTATAAGAAAGTTAAAAAATTATTTTATACTTTTGAGTGCTTTTAATAAAAGCTTGTTAAAAGTTTTTTTTAATAGAAAATTTTTGGGTTTAACTGCATCCAAGTAACGAAAAAATACCAATTAAAGATTTAAGTTGGCTCGCAAAAAAAACTATAATATTTGTTACAAAATTTATAGGCATACAATGAATATACAAGACACATATAGGTAAAAATATATTTTTAATTTCACAAAAGTAATTATAGCACACTTTTATGATTGAATCTAGAGTTTCGACAGTCATTTTGCGCTTCCTAGCCTGCCTTTTAAAAGTTTAAAGATTCTAGATCATATCTCGTAATAGTCCAGCAGTTCCATTTTCCCTGATACGTTCTTTCCATATATAAAATATCTTGGTGGAACCTCTTCCTCTCCGAAAAAAATTCTAATCTGGGGACCAACAAATATTCCCTCTTTAATTTTAGCCTCATTTGGGACTTATTGGGCGTTACTCTATAACCCAGCCAACACCTTTACGTAAATATTACGTAAAAGTTACATCACATGATTACTTTGTTACATAAATTCTATGTAAAGTGGAAGTCACAACAAGGTAAAAAGTAACTTCCATATTCTGCATTATGCCATGCACAAAGTTCCATTCTTGTTACGTTAATATGATGTAATTAAATTAACATAAGTTATGTTACGTAAATATCACGTAAATTTTATGAAAACATTTTTTATGTAATTTTGTTTACTTTAAATTTACGTAAATAATATGTTAATGTAACAGATGTGTTTGCTGGGAAGGTTTTACCATAATAAGGAAAATCCCTATTTTATTTCGGTTGAACCTTAACCATACTTAAAAAAAAGTATTATTGGAAGTCGCATTACTTTTCCTTATGCCTAACCTAAAATTTCTAACCTTGTAGGGATTTTCCCTGATAAATTCTCGCAAAAGAATTATATCGTCAGTGTAGCTGAACCTCAACTTTGTAAGTTTCTCCAATTTATTAATTTTTTCACATAATTTTTAAAAATACACAAGGTTTTTGTTTATAAACAAAAAACTAAAAATGCAAAGAATATTAAAAAGTCGTGTCGAAAAACAAACCAACCATCACTCTTATCCGTGCTAATTGAGGTTATGTTTAAGAATAGGGGACGTACGGTAACTGTACCGAATTTGGGGAACACCGTATTTTATTACGGTTCCCTTAATAAAAACGCAGGTCACGCGTATGCTCAGATGTCAAATGTCAATTTTCCTTAATAAGGGAACGCGAAAATGTACGCCCAAGAAGTCCCTATAAATAACTAAAAGCATGGCCTTGTTTGTCCATGACCTTCACAAAATTGTCCCTTCTATACGGAACGAAAAATGTGGTAATATTTATCAAAAAAACGTCCAAATATGCAATCAATATAGCTCAAATCAAATTATTTTAAAAATAATTTTTAGAAATATGTTTAAACTACTATCTACAAAATCTCCCCTTGATTTCATTTTTCTAAGAAAATATTAGATAAAATTCAGCATTAACCTAAATAAAATCGTTACTTTCAAAATTATAATTTGGAAATTTTTTTCTTGATTTAATCATTTATATGTTAAATATCGGTGCAATATTTACTAATATTAATCTGATATTTTACTATTATTTATCATATAGAGCCTTTTCTTTTTAGAATAATATTTAGAATTTTTTTTTAAAATGTATCATTCAGTTTTACTAAATCAATCAAATTTTAGATATGTACTTAGATGTAGATATTTTTGATTTAACAATAATGCGTAAGTAGAATTTAATAATTTATTTTCCTTATTTAAAACCATATATTTGAAGGAAAAGAGTTTCTCGTTAAAATGTATTAAAAAAAAATACCAAAGTTACAGTAAAGTAGTCCTGCTTAACGTAACTTGTCATTGTCAATTTAAATAATTAAGAAAAAATATATTTTTTTCCTTTCTTATAAATATTGGAACCGTTATATGTAAGTATTTAAACTAAACTATCAAAGAACATTCTATAAGTTTTTCTATTACTACTACTGTTTGTAAAGATTTCCTCGTCCAGAAAGTTTTTAAAAATTTCCTTGGACCGGTGTATCAACACTAAAGTAAGACAATTCTTAGTTCGTATTTAAGTTTGTCTTGAAGAACATTTCTATTCCCTAAATTTTCCTCCTTGCTTTCTTGGCTCTGCGCTAATCCTCCGTGTGACGTATGTCTCGTCCAAGTTTCTATGGAACCATTTGAACCTCATGATTTGGTATAGTTGCTCCAGTTCACTCAAAACTTTCAAGTACCATCCTTATTATTAATCAAGGATATTTTACCAAATTATACAATACACAGAAAATTTATTAAAATAGAATAAATTTTACCTACTTTTGAATCAACAATCACATAATTAACAAATCCTTAAATCCTTTCGGGATACGACAATCTAAAAGACGATGAGATAGGCGCAAACGGTTCTTTAATACCGACCGAAAATACCTACCTATTATGGTAAATTAGAGAATTAGAATTTTTTTCCTTAAACAAATCAACTATTTCCTGTTATCTATCTTCAAAGGATAAAATCAAAAATTGTTTTACTAGAATTTATTCCTTGTTTTAATACCTTAAAAAAATGGTGCATATTCATTTTTTTGCGCTAAAATGAATCATATTGGAGGATTGTTTTAATAAAACCCTCAAGAAAACTTCAAATTTGATAAAATTAAGAAAATGGATTAACTGAAATCCATCAAAGAACCACGCACAATTTAAATGGAAACTGGATCTCAGTGGGATTTCAACGCCGTCTAATTATGTTATTGGTACAGTCCCTGAGAGCATTTTGTCTCATAGATACAGGAGCCGATATCTACCGAGTGAGCCAATAATAGCTGCCAAAGTTCGGCATGAGCTTATTATTATCATGCTTATGATGACCGATATCGGCAAAAAAAGCATCAATTACCACTAAAATGACAACGCTGAATTTAAAAATTACATTTATTTTGACACCTGTCAAAGCCTGTCGAAATAGCGGAAAAATAATTAATGAAATTGAAGTGTTTGAAAAAGTGAACAATTTCTTTTTACTCTGCTGAAGACACTAAATCGGAAACCGTTAAAAAAGTGACAGTTGTCTTAATGACACATATTTATGAGTGGAGACTCGAACTACACTAAATTGAGCTCGATGAACGCAAAAATGTCGTTATTTTTGACACCTGTTAAACCCTATAAAAATGGCAGAAAAATAAATAATGAACTTGAAGTTTTTGGAAAAGAAAATACCTTTATTGTACTCTGCTGAAGACATTAAATCGGAAACCGTAAAAAATCGTGACAGTTGTCTTAACTGTCATTTACTCTTATAGGGAAAAACCACATGCAATGACACATATTTACGAGTGGGGACTCGAACTATACTAAATTGAGGTCGATAAACTTAAAAATGTTATTAGTTTTGACACCTGTCAAACCCTGTCAAAATAACGAAAAAATAGTTTATAAACATGGATGTCTGGGAGAAGCAAATACTTTTTTTTTAACTCTGTTGACGATATTGAATCGAAAACCGTGAAATCAAGTTACAGTTTTCTTAACTGTCATTTACTTGATACTTGAAAAAAGTGTCACTTTTTTAACTTTTAAAAGAGTAAAAAGAAAGTATTAGCTTTTCCAAAAATTCGTTTGACTGGATTTGACATGCGTCAAAATTAATTATATTTTAGAGTTTATCGATCTCAATTTAGTGTAGTAAATATACTTTTTTTACGGTTGTGGACTTAATGTCTTCAGAAGAGTAAAAAAAGGTATTTGCTTTTTCAAAAACTTCAAGTTCATTATTTTTTCGCCATTTTGATTTTGATTGTCAAAACTAATAACATTTTTGAGTTCATCGACCTCAATTTAGTGTAGTTCGAGCCCCCAGTCGTAAATACGTGTCATTGCACTAGTGGTTTTCCCCATAACAGTAAATGACAGTTAAGACAACTGTCATTTCTTTTATTGTTTTCATATTTATTGTCTTCTACAGAGTACAAAAAAGGTATTTGCTTTTCCAAAAACTTCAATTTCATTAATTATTTTTCCACCATTTTGATGGGGTTTGACAGGTGTCCAAAATAATAACATTTTTGAGTTCATCGACCTCAATTTAGTGTAGATCGAGTTCCCACTCGTAAATATGTGTCATCTCACCAGCGGTTTTCCCCGTAACAGTAAATGACAGTTAAGACAACTGTCACTTTTTTACAGTTACGGATTTAACGTCTTCAGCAGAGTAAAGAGAAGGTACTCGCTTTTCCAAACACTTCAATTTCATTAATTATTTTTTCGCCATTTCGACAGGGTTTGACAGGTGTCAAAATAAATATAATTTTTTAATCCAGCGTTGTCATTTTAGTAAGAACCGATGCTTTTTTTTTGTCGATATCTCTCATCCCAAACTTTGGCAGCTATTATTGGCTCACCCTGAATATATCCCAATAACATACTTAAACGGCGTTGAAATCCCACTGAGATCCAGTTTCCATTTAAATTGTGCGTGGTTCTTTAAAATAAATATAAACCAATTGTTTCCTAATTTCTATCTTATCTTAAAATGTCTACATTTTCTGAAATTTAAGCGTTGATGTTATTAAATTTATTAAAAAATGTACTACAATTAATCAAAAAAGAAATAGATTTAAACTTTAACGTTAGTAAGTACATCTTTTGCTGATTTTGACTTCGGCATTTTATAAAGACCTGAAAATAATTACTAAAATTAAGCAAATATATGCTGTTCTTAATCGTTTTGCGATTGAATTTAGAAAATTAGTTCTTTCTAATATTTATCAGGGAATTTTATTAAAATTAGCAGATTTTTTTCCGTGTAAGTCCTAATTTTATATGAAGTGGCGGAAGCAAAATCTTTTTTTGGGGGAACCAATGGTCACATTTTTTTCCCTGGTTCAAAAGACTCGCTCGGTAGCAAAATTCTTTTTATAGTGAGCAAAATTGTCACAACTTTTAAATCTCCACAAATTTGCCATTTATATCTTTCATATTGTATGGTCTCCAGCAAATTGTTTCCATTATGGAGTGAGACAGCTTCAAGACTTACTTTTAAAGAATCAATTACTTTGTTTATACGGGATGTTTAAAGCGCTTTTATATAAGGACTATTTGAAAATTTTCTCGTATAAATTTGGGATCGTTATAAACACTTTAAAAAAGCTTTAGCTAATTTCTTTCAAAAATATTCAACCCTCTATTTACGAACAAATCCGTTGTTAACTTAGTTTTTCATTTGTTTTCTTTTTAAACTGACATTAATGACATTTAATGAAGGACGTACAGACCCTCCGAGAAAGCGATTTTATTTAAAATCGACGTTATATAAAAGCGGTTTTAGGTGTGTATGAACGTAGCAAATAAAAAGTCCGTACATTAAGGGCAGATAGGTAATTATAATAATTAGCATGGATTTATAAAACCGGAACTAACTGAGACCTTTGCAAGACAAGTTGTTAATTAGTATAATAAAATAAGTAAGATTTTAGAGAGAGTAACATTTCTGCTGTTCCCCAGTGTTATTAATGGGATCAGTCAGCTAGGACAAACAAATTATTTATCTAAAAAATTAATGAAAAAGCATCTCGGTAAAGTTTTTGAATAGTATTTGAGTGTCTCCGCAGGCACCTCCCTCTCTCACCCCCAATAACCTCATACATTTTTTGGATTGACTGTATTTTTCTGGGGGAGGATGACTTTATTTTTTTTACCAAAAATTATGCCACAGGCAAAACTAATGTTTAATTTTATATGGAAGACGACCTGTGTCCTTATTCGCGAACTGATAGAAATTCTGCTCCGAAGGAGTCAAATTCTTTCGATACTATGCTTCTCATTGGTTCAAATTTTCGCCCTAAATCGGTTTCTCTTAGTTTTGCCTGATATTGATAGAAAGTAATTCTATTGTTTATACTAAGAGAATTACTTTCGATCAATATCGGGCGAAAGTGAGAGAAACCGATTTAAACCGAAGATTTGGACCAATGAGATGCATAGTAAAGACAGAATTTCACTCCCTGGGAGCAGAATTTCTGTCATTTAAAGAATAGGGGCCCTGTGCGATATTTTTAGAAAAGTGACGTGTGATTCAAGAATTTTTAATAAAATTTCGGAGATTTTTTGGAGGAGCCCGAACGCCCATCTGTACTTGTCCCTGCTTTCTTAATATCAAAAGTCCCTTAGGCAGTAAGGTATCTTGCAATCGGTATGCAAATGAAGCAAAATAACACCAACAGGATCGAAAATTCACTTTACTTTCTCACGCCGTAACTTTCCATACTCTGACTAATTTGTCATCCCAAAATCAGCGTCTCTGGCCGATTAATAATAATTCAAGTGTTTTATTGTAGAAGCCTGTATTGTAGCACCCTGTAGATAATTTAAATCCTTGAATAAATTTTGCATAATCCGTAACTAGTCCACTTAACGAAGACCAAAAAAAAAATGTTGCCACCTTCGTAGAGACCAGTGTTAATCACTATATTTTAATATTTGCAAATCATTACTAGTTATGTAAGTGCATAAGTTAGTGCCCATTAAAACAAGGATTGTGTTTTATTAAAATATAAGAAACTGCTCCTGCACTCCTTCTAATATTAACCATTAGTATACTCGCGAAAACATGGAAATTTTTTTAAAAACAACAAGTTTTTTTATGCAAATCAGAAATCATGTATGCAACATTATACACCTACTTTAATATAAAGTATCCTTCTTTTAACTGTTTAATTAATTTCAATTGCAAATTAAAACTTTTTCTCGGAAAATTACTTGCGGGATGGATAAGGTTGTAAAGTTTTTGTTATTTGCAATAAAATTGTGTTTATTTTTTTTATTCGTCTTGCCCATATATTCAGTTATTTTCCCGGTAATAGGTTTACATTAAACAAAACTTTATAGAGCTGTGACTTATATCTATTGTTTTGCTGTACAACGAAATCGATTGACGTGTAAGCTGATCCCATGGGAACGTACATGTGCAAACTGATACTCGCTCAATAAAATTATAATAAAAATGCATAAAATTGAATGCTCGTACCTGCAGTTTACGTATTTTCAAACCAATAAAATGTCTCTTGCCATTCATACCAGGGGCTAAATTCTTGAATCTCATAGCGGTTCCATTGGTAAAACTGGTGCACAACTGAGTCGGTGCTGCTGTTCTGTTGAGGTGCACTTTTTCGGTTTTTGTGCCACACCGAAATCTTTTTCCTGCCTTTTACTTTAAGTCAAAGCGCATTATCCAACCTTAAAAAGAGTGGAAATAGTTTTAAGTTACTTTCATATTCATTGAGTTATGTTTTTGAGTGAAAAGAGGGTTCTAGTGTGGGTGCAGCTTTTTTGCATGTTCCATTCAAACTGCACTCGTACTGCACTGACGCAATTTTTTGACTGCACCTCCCAACGTCAGTGCACTACGATTGTCGTACTAATTTTACCAATGGAAACCGCTATCACGCGCACAAACGTTCACTTCTGTTCTGGAATTACCCAGTAAACACCGTTATATAAATATTACATAACAGATTTACCTTGTTATGTAAATTTAGGGTTACTCAGAGGTCACATTAAGGTAAAATTTAAGTCACATTAAGGTGCGAAAACTCTGCATAATGCCATGCGCAAATCCCACCTAATTTTTACATAAATGTGATGTAAATAAAATGACATACCTTTTACATAAATATTACATCCATGTTACGTAAGAGTTAAGTAAAATTTACGTATATTTACATAACAGGTTTACCTTGTTATGTAAATTTAAGGTCACAATTATTTATTAATAAGGTAAAATTTAAGTCACATTAAGGTGCGAAAACTCTGCATAATGCCATGCGCAAATCCCACCTAATTTTTACATAAATGTGATGCAAATAAAATGACATACCTTTTACATAAATATTACATCCATGTTATGTAAGAGTTAAGTAAAATCTACGTATATTTACATAACAGGTTTACCTTGTTATGTAAATTTAAGGTCACATAGAGGTCACAATTATTTATTAATAAGGTAAAATTTAAGTCACATTAACGTGCGAAAACTCTGCATAATGCCATGCGCAGAGCCCACGTAATTCTTACATGAATGTGATGTAAATAAAATGACATACCTTTTACATAAATATTACATCCATGTTACGTAAGAGTTAAATAAAATCTACGTATATTTACATAACAGGTTTACCTTGTTATGAAAATTTAAGATCACAATTATTTATTAATAAGGTAATATTTAAGTCACATTCATCTGCATGATATGCGCAAAACGTCAACTATCTATGTCCGACATGAGCATGCAGCTTGTCCGTCGGTGGTGGCTTGACACGGTCCGACATTGGCAAACATGTGGCAAACTACAAAGTTAACCAGACGGGCTGGTTTAAGTGACGGAAGAGGTGATTTTTATAGAGATCTTGTCAATACCTTAAAGTCCGCATCCTAATTTTCAAATATCTTTGCTCTTTATAAATATAATATTATCATCCACTGTACAGGGAACATAGTGACATTAGCGCCATCTCTACCTACTAGAAAGAAACTATTAAGCACTGGTAATTTCTTTCATTTTCATAATATTTTTGTAAATTTTAATGTGATGTAAATCGTGTTATAGAGCGTTTACCTCATTTAGACGATATAAATATTACATAAAATGTTTTATATAAAGTTATGTAACATTTGAAATGTAAACTTACGGTTCTATTGACTATATAATAATTATGTAAAATTTAGGACTTTAATTTGACGTAAATAGTTTTAGACGGAAATTACATAACTTAGATGACATAATTAATACATAAAAAATGTTATGTGGCAATTATGTAAAATTTTAAACGTAGACTTAAGGTTAACAGTGTTTCATAATATTTACGTAAATTTAAAAATTTTAATGTGACGTAAATCATGTTATACCTAGAGCGTTTACGTAATTTAGATGATATAAATATTGCATAAAATGTTTTACATAATAGTTATGTAAAATTTTAAATGTAAACGTAATGTCTAAATTGTTACATAATGTAAATTTTATTACTTGCATATAAAGTAAATAATTTTATGTAACGTTTACGTAAATTAGATTACTTAAATATTACACATAATTTTTTATATAATAGGTATGTAATATTTTTTATGTAAAATTAAGGTCCCACTATTTACATAATATTTACGTAAATTTTAAGAATTTATTTATAAAGTCATATTATTTACGTAAAACTAACATTGCTTATGATGACTTAAAATATTAAAAATATAGATATAATAAAAATATTTTTATGTGAGATTTACGTAAATATGATGTAACATATTTTACATAAATATGTGAACCTTAGATTTATATAAATATTAGGTTAAAGTCACAAGTGTGTTTACTGGGTATAAAGAAAATAACCGCTACATGTGCCTGACATTTGTGAGCCTAAATCAGTTGGTGTTGACAAAATTACCCTAACTCTGAGGCTAATAATAAAAAGGGTTATCACACAGCACTTATGAAAGGCAAAAAAGTAGTCATTCCAGTTGTATAACAGCACAAAACAAATCAAAACACTATATTTTTAGCAAAAAGATAAAAACACTTTATTTTGACAGCATATGCTAAGGATATACCAAAAGTAACTTTTAGAACATCTTTAGCATCTGCAAAGTATATATCACTTATTGACAAATTATTTGGTCCTTTTAGCGCGCAAGCTATTCTGGTACCGTAAAAGAACATCAAAAGAATGTTATTCTAGTATTTCCATTAAAGAAGGTTACTTTTAGAACATCTTTAGCGTATGCAAAGTATATACCAATTATTAAATAAGTTAAAAAAACTCGACAAAAAATCGATGACCGGAAACGAAAACGGTAACCCTTGGTTTAGAGATGCTTGTCTATATATATCCACCAAATGCGATAATTCTCTGATTAAGCTTTAATCATGATTAACATTTTTCAGCCGACCAATAAAAATCCGCCAAAAGGCTTATATTCCACGGTTTCAACCTATTTCTTTATAAGCGCATGGTACAGTGGATAAGGCATTGGTCTATCAACCTGTAGGTTGTCAGTTCGAGCCCCGTCGGCGCGTCACACTTTCTTTTTCATTTTTATTTATTTTTTTTAGGTTGTATTGTGATAGAGTGTATGTGATTTTTTATTTTATTTAAAGTCATATTTTCGGAGTTATACTGGTTTTGCGCTACTATAGATTTAGCACATGCCAATCATCTGATAAGCACATCCTAAGAACCTGCATAGCATGTTATTAGGGCGGAACGTAATCTATTTTTAGCACATGCTTAGGATGTTCCAATGTTAATTTAGGACATCCTTTTTCTTATTGAGGATATTCTATGCACATGCTAAGGATGACAAATTGCTATGTGGGATTTACCAATCAATTTTTCCCGCGTTTTTTTCTCGGGGGTTTTTTCCTGTTTTTTTCCTTTACCACCACCTTTACCGTAGCCAAATACGATTTAATGATTTTAAGTTCCACTTTAGAATGTCTCGAGTAGGAGTTAAGGTGTGTATAAAAGCAATTCATATCGGGGCGTCTTTTTTTCGCGTTTGATAGGCAATCTGACATTCATCGATGATGACGTCACTATCCATCAGTCGATGCCACCGAACTCAAAAAAGCGTTGATTTTAAAAACGCGCCCATATTTAGATAGGTAATTACTTTTCAGTTTAATCAAATTAATAAAAAAATATCTGAACCCATAATTTCCTGCAGTGGCATATTTTTGAAAATAAAATTCTTTTAAAATTTATTTTTTTTCATACCTTCATCAAAAACATGGTTTCAGTAACTGTCTGCAGATATCTAAAGCAGGGCTTTTTTGGTTACCGATGCAAAAAAAACTTTTTTTTTTGATCACCGGTGCAAAAAAAGATTTCTGTCCATTTTTTACCCAAAATTAAAAGGAACTAGCGAAATATAGTGATATTGAAAAAATCTAGTTATTCTTGCCTAAATATGAAAATGTCAAAGATTAAAATGTCGCAACAATAAACGTCACCGAGTAAAAGGGCACATCGCTATGGAAACCATTGTTATTTCATTTACCAGACGCCTTGATTTATAGTGTAAATATGGTGTGTTGCGAGAAGTGCTCGTCGTTCGAGATTTTTAAAAGTATTTTCCGGTTTTTCTTGGATGTTTTGAGAAAGGTATCAAAATAGTGTTAACAACTCGCGGCTAAACTGTGCTTTTTTTTTCTCGCGTTTTTAAATACCTCGCTGCGCTTGTTATTTAAACCAACGCTACTAAAAAAAGAACTATTTTAGCCACTAGTTGTTAAAACTACTATTTTAGTTAAAATTTATTTAGCAAAATATTTTTTTTTTGGACTAACCATCGTGAAGTTGTCCTTAAAACTTTAAAGTTAGTAGTACTAGTTAGTAAACTAATATTATTAACAGAATAATGACTGAGAATTTGAGCCTTGACCGGGATTTGAATAGAACCCCTTGAATATCAGTTAGCGCTCTATAAATTGTTGTTAAAACCCGTGGCCTCGATAGTGCATATGTACAGGTTGATCCAATAAGAATTTCATTAAAAATTTATTTGTGCGGCTCATCCTTCCAGAAGCCTAGTTATAAGGACTCTAAAACTTCTCCCAGATAGATCTGGTGGCCAGTCTTATTCGACCACCCTGTATGGTAAAGCGCTGGATTTCTAAAGGTTCTGGTTTCGAATCCCGGTCAAGACAAAAACAAATTTACCTTGCGCATGAATGTACATAATAATTCTTTTTGCCCTCTGAACCTTCATTGAAAAAACTAGTCGTTTGGCGCTAACGATTAGGATTTTAATATATCAGTGGCGTTATTGGAGCTAACCCCCCCCCCCCCCAGGAGGTCCAACCCTGCGGCGCATTTATGATTTGGCAACAAATCTCTATATACCATCTTAGCACCTAACCCAATCTACTTTTTCAAAAATAAAAAAACGTAAGAGATCAAAAGTTTTAAAGAATTTTTTGTTTTTGGCTTTAAGCATTTTTTTTGTCAACACCATTTGAAAGGCGTAAAAATAAGCATTTTAGTGTAATTTTTTTCAAAATTTTTTAATTTTGAGAAAAATCTGCAAATGAGACTAGATGAGACTTGCTTTAAAAAATAAGTATTTTTCTTTTGGATACACTAACTCAACATCTATTAAATCGCCCCTCTTCCATCCCTTCAGTTCAAGAGCTCAATAAATAGGCACCTACCTAATTTTTAAAAATTTGCCATAGGTGGTAGTTGATTTTTATTAAATGATGAAACCCTCCCGTCGATTCTGGCTACGCCACTGAAAAAAAATTTGTCTTTTTCTGCAAAACCATGCCTTAGTTTTTAGGCATTTGGCATAGATAAAAAGTATACAGACCGCTTCAAGCTACTGCGAACATAGGGGGAATCAAGTCCAATTTACTCTCCGTGCCGTACGACCGAGGTGGATTCGAAGCACGCTGCAGTGTTATCTTTTGGAAATTCATTTTGTTTTTATTATTTTGTTTTATTTCTGCCTTGCTCGAGAAATAGATGGGTAAGTTCTTAATTGAAATAATACATTTTTAAAACCAAAAATGGATGTCTACGAAGTTGCCGAAAAAGTGCAGATGGTCAAATGGTCAAATCGTCATAACCCAACACACGTTTGATATTGGTCGAGGGAAAATTTGCATTTGTATTTTGACGTAAGAACACAGTATCCCCAAAAACTAAATGTTGGGGGGGGGGTATTATAGGGGAACACGTAATTGGGCCATTTTTTATTAACGGCAATTGCAATTTGAATGGTCCTAGATACTTGGATCTACTGCAGCAGCACATTATTCCAACTGCTAGGTAGTTGGTGAAACATGGTTTCAACAAGATGGTTGTTCCGCTCACAATGTTGGCCTTGTTAGGGAATATCTTGATAATGTATTTCCTAATCGGGTTATAAGTACACGGGGAACTATTTTATGGCCAGCTCGATCTCCCGATCTTGCTCCTAATGACTTCTATCTGTTTTTGAAGAAGCTTTTCAAATTATCACCCCTAACATGCTTGGAAACGTTAGAAGGGGTTTTTATAGTAGGCTCGGATATTGTCTAGCCGAGCAAGGAGGACTTTTCGAACATTTGCTTTAATTTTTTTTTGACTGGGAGAATCTTTTTGGTTTTTAGAATGTATTATTTTATTTTGAGAACTTGCTTTTATTTTGTTTCTCCTTATTATTTTCATTGTAACACGTCGTCACTGATAAATCTGAGCAGTTGACAATAAAACGCTCTTATTTATCAGTGACAAAAAATAAGAAAATTACGTTATAAAAATTTGCGTATTTATTGACCAAATTCCGGTTTCATTGACTACGCTCCACAAAGCACCGTGGTTAGAGGCGTACTAAATACCAAAGGAGAGTCATGCAAGTGGTGATCGCAAGCCTGAGTATTGGTTGCTTCACTGATAGGCGTGCGGTGTCTCTGCATGTACGTACACTGGCAAATTAGACTTCTTCCGCCCTATGTTCGCAGTAGCTTGAAGCGGTCTGTATGTATTTGCGCCAAACGATTTTCTGCAGTGCACATATAGATCACCTATAGTCTCGGTCAAAGTCCTTTCGCAAAAAAATTATGTTTTTCTGTTATTTTATCAACAAATGTTTTTGTTACGACCTTCCGTACTACATGTACGTAAGTATATATGTGTGTGAAGCTAATTTTCGTTCGGTACCACCTTCAATACACATGGGTACGCATAAGAACGTAAGTTACGAGGTAATAAAAGTCCTTTGTGATGGTTGTTCGCAAGCTAGTTCCTTTTGCTAGGCTCACACAATGGTCTATGATGGTCCGGGTGGTGTGTGGTATGTTGGTATGTTGGTATGGGTACTTATCTGGGTGGTAGGTACGACTATCGTGTCGCAAATAACTGCGATAGCAGTGTTAAAACTATTGACAAAATAGTAATTTTCTTACCTTTCCAAAAAAATTAAAATATTCACTGCAAATTGGAAAGGGTTAAAGAAATTAAATAAGCTGGGTACTAGTTTGGATTTTTTTATTAAAAAAAGAAATCCTTTAAAAACTAATGCATCCTTTTTATGGAAAATCCAAAAAAGTAAAACAAAATTCTTCAAATAATATTCTTATAGCCATAAAAATATTATAATAAGCCATCATCAATAAAAAATAGCTAGGTAAGACCAATGGCGGACAGCCCCTTCTACTTTAACCTTTCAATATTCAAAAAGTAATTAATTAGGTACGTAAAAATTACCTTGGTGCAATTAATTTTATAAAAATATTAAATAGAAATATCTAAGGGTAAGTCAATTTTAGGTGCGTACGTCCCCCCTAAAATAATTTCGAAATCCGCCCTTGGGTAAAACAAAATAAGGTAAATATAACGTATTGGTTTTACTTTAGACTTGGATAAACAAAAGAGTCTGTCGTTTATCGCTGGTAAAAATAATAGAAACTAGGTACATATATCGATAATTATGAAATACATTGTCACGACTACGTCATAGTAAGGCGAATATCATACAGGGTGATGTAGAACTGATTAAAATAAAATTTGATAGGCATTCTAAACATGTATTTGGATATCTCCCAAAAGCATACCTTATATTGTTTTAAGCAAATATTATATCACCCTGTATATATATGATTTAAAAGTAACCAGAGTTAAAATTAAAAAAAAATCTGTAGGAACATAATTTTTTACACAAAATATTTTTTTTTTTATTTTTTAATTATATTTTAGCCCTACGTAATAAGACTAATTAATCTGTAATTATCTGTTTTTATACTAAAATATACTATAATGGACAAAACTAATGGCACCAACCAACCAAGTTTTTGAGCCATGTTAAATTGCATAATTGTTAGTAAATAAATGTGATTTAATACAAAAATAAACCTCTATTATTCCTAATAATACTAGTCAGAGAGTTTGTTTTGCATTGAATTGTTTTAATTTACGGATTTTTAGACAGTTTCTTGTGTCATGGCTTCGTTAACATATCCAGTTTCGGTACTGCCACAGGCAATACCATTAAGGGACGGCGATTTGGGTGAAGGTGTCATTTTTGGCAGGAACAAGACTTCGTACACCTTCATTCGTAGTTGAACCATAAAGTAAGAAAATAGGTGCAGAAAAAGCAAAAATGCCATTACCCCCAGGCAGGTTAGAGTGGTGGTACCCGCATCGTCCCATTTCAATATGGGATAGATGTATTTCGAGCCTTGTCTAAAATAAATAAATAAAATTTTACATATAGAGAGCGCCAAAGAACCTAATTTTGTGTGGAGCAAAAGAGTATTAGTGCATAATGCATTTTACCTATGATCAACGAATAATGCTAATTTTACGACCCTCTCAACACGATTTCAATGGCTCATTTACGGTCCTAAGATAATAATTAAGCTTAGACGTAAACCACAAGATGGCGTGACAAGCGATGAAACTTTATTTTATTATTTTATAAAAATGTGAATTATTTTTCTATATTTTTAATACAATAAATATTTATTAAACGTAAATAAATCCAATATAATTTTAGTACCTAACCAAAAATAACTCACGTTTAATTGACATAGGCATTTTTAAGAAAAAAAAACTTGTTTTTAAAAAGATATATGAAAAGTGACTTAGTAACCTTATTTTTTTTGAAGTTTTAGATAGAAGGTCATTGAACCTTCAGGTTATGAAGGTTGTTGACTTAAGACTGTACGTGTTTGATATTTTTAATAATTTTTCATATTTATGTTGACATTTTCATTGGTCGTAGGTAAAGTATAGGACAATAACTTGCATGTTATGTTCATTACACGCTCAGATGAATTAAGAA
Source organism: Oxystoma pomonae (assembly GCA_963921995.1). Taxonomy (NCBI): domain Eukaryota; kingdom Metazoa; phylum Arthropoda; class Insecta; order Coleoptera; family Brentidae; genus Oxystoma; species Oxystoma pomonae. Next base: position 15,653,090 of record OY998173.1, read on the forward strand.
ACTCGCCTGCGGCTCGCATCTCAAACTTTATCTTGGCGTTTAATGACCATCATAAGATGCTTGTTATATAAACTACTATTATTCACTTGATGAATATTTTTCAGACTAAACTTATTTTTAGTCTAATAATTTTATTATTTTTTGTATTGTTGGTAATATATTATATTTTATTTTTTGTTAGTATATTCAATTGATGTGACTGTTAACTGTAACTTTGTCTCTATGCATTGTTTTATATCTTATATTACCAGCATTTGATGTCCATTTTTCTTTAATCTGACGTGTTCCACACAATTGTGATTTTTTACCAAGCAATCAAAAATGTGCTTCGAGCCGTGTTTTATTTTTTACATAATGTGCCTTCCATTCAAAGTTCATCCAATTCTGATGGTTATTTGACTCCAAACAGTATGGATATCATATGACTGTTTTGAACGTCACTTCAACACTTCCTGAACTATAGTCCATTTATAAAGAAGAGAGAGTAATAAAACGATTAAAAACCCATTTTCTCGAGCGTACCATTGGCGTAGGTGTTTTGCCAACATTTAAATTTAAAAAAAGAAAAAAAAGACAGCAGTTAAAAATATATATTATATTTTAACCTGATAGAGAAATTGTTTATTATGCGTGTTCTGTTTTTGCACTATAATACGTAGGTAGGGATAAAGCCATCGTCAGGAAAGGGAAAACGTTTGATAATTGTCAATATTGACAATGAAAAAGGGTTTGTAAAAGGAGGTCTTTTGGTCTTTCTGGCGATTATCACGAGAACATGAATGGGGATACATTTGAAGAATACTTTCAGCAAATGTTAGACCTAATACCTCCTGGTTCAGTAATAGTAGTGAACAACGCCAGTTACCATTCCAGACACCTTGAAAAAGTACCAACCACAGCATGGAGAAAAGCTGATATTTGTAAGTGGCTTACAGAAAAAAACAAATTTTGAGGCAGATATGGTAAAAAAAGAACTACTATCATTGGTAAGTAGCCACAAAGAAAAATTCAATAAGAAAGTTGTCGATGATATGGCTGAAAAACGAAACATATCAGTAATAAGACTGCCGTCTTACGATTGTGAACTTAATCCAATAGAATTAATATGGGTCCAAATGAAAGTGTATGTAGCAAGGAATAATACTACCTATACATTAAAGGATGTGGAGGTGCTTTTTCAAGGGTCAGTTAAAAAAATAACTCCAGATAATTGGCATAAATGTGTACATGTTTTAAAAGTAGAAGAAAAAATGTGGAAACTTGATTGTTTAATCGAAGAAACTGTGGAACCGTTAATTATTTCTTTGGAAGAAAATGAGAGTGATGAGAGCAGTTACTGTTCTTCTGAATCTGAGTAATTTATTCCTATTTTATTTTTGACTGGTTTTAAAGAAACGCATCTACCTCCATTTCATTTTAATTATTTTTTTAGTTATAATAATTGGCAACCGTAACATTTTTTTTATGTACCAACCATTTCTTTAGCCTTAAATGAATTTTTAGGTGTGCTTATTAATTATAGTTAAAACGCCAATCCGTTTTTCTATATATATATATTATAATATTATTTTTATAAAATGTATTTTTGTTATTTAATTTAAAAAAAAATTGTTTTATTAAATTTCATAGGACCTTTCACATATTTACTATTTTCTTCACTAATACCTATATACTACGGTAGTTTCTCCCAATTGTGGCGCCTATGAGAATAGTTTATCGCTTGCCTTCTATTGTTCTCGGATTTGGGTTCTATTGTATTCTCTGGTCGAACACGGTGAGGTATATAAAAATAAAGGATTTTTACCTGAGGTACATTGAAAAAATTTTAAAAGAGAAGAAACAGTGATTGATCACTCAGTACAAAATTTATCCAAATTTGCATTTTTATTACTCTCTCTTCTTTATGAACAGACAATAGGACTGACACAGTGGCGTAGCCAGGGAGGGGGGGTTTGGGGGGGGGTAAAACCCTCCCCCAGGAGTTCCAACCCAATCTACAATAAATTAATCATGATCAAGCTCCCCCTCTTTTTTGACCCTTTGCTCCGGTTTATGACGTATGTTTGGTGTGTGTTCAAAATTTGGCATGCCATGCTATGACGTCATTAATTGTTACAATTTTAGTTTAATTCTAAGGAACTTTTCTCATCAGCATTCAAAGCGTGTAATAAACGGCATTCTTAGTATAACTTTTCTTGAAAGTTTCATCTGCGGCGCATTGGGGGGGGGGGGTTCATCATTTAATAAAACACTGACAAATTTTTAAAAATTAGGTAGGTGCCTATTGCTTGAGCTCTTGAACTGAAGGGAGGGGAGGGGAGCGGCTTAATAGGTGTTGAGTTAGTGTATATGGAACAAAAATACTTATTTTTAAAAGCAAGTCTCATTTGCAGATTTTGCGGCGGTATATATAAATTTGTTTCCAAATCATAAATGCGCCGCAGACACCGGCGTAACTAACTCTCTGATCTAGGGGGGGCCTAGGGGGCCTAGCTAGTGCTTGATAGTCAGGAATAAAAGACTGATGTTTTTCTCAAAACCGTTTAATATTATGTATTATTACCTTAACTTAAATTAAGCGTAACTTTATTCAACTCAACTCGGCTGTTTAATATAAATTAACTAAAATTAACTGCAACTTCCTTGTCTTTTGTGAATATATTTCCAAAACGTGGTCTGCTGTAATCTCTTCTTTAATTAAATCATTCTCGATGTTAATAATGGATACAATGAAAAATCGGGTTTGTCCCATTGTAGTTCTGGTCCAATATTTTATTCTAGGCATCGCAAAAAAGCTTCGTTCAGATCTAGCCGAACTAAAAGGAAAAAAAATAGCAATCCGAATTAATTTGTAGAGGTTCGGACAAAAGTCTCTTTGATAGATTTTAAATTTATTTCTAAATTTTTACAAGTAATCAAATTTTTTACTACCAAGATCTCAGCTTCAAGCATAGATACATCCACACCTGCAATCGTATAGTAATTTTCAATAAAATCTTGACTTTCTTTGATGTTTAACTTAAATAACGCATCTACCAATTTGGCAAGTGTCAAGTTTAAAAAACTCTCCCTAAAATTAGCTGCTAAATTATCCATCCATTGGTATTGGATGTTTATTTTCCAGTGTTCTAAGCATCTTACATCTGATGTCAATTCTATCGGGCTGTCATGTCCAAAAGTGTTTTGATACTCTGATAGGTTCTAAAGAAATAACATGTTTATCGGCGAAGTCTTGGATTTCAGAATAAATATGATCAAATCTGTTTCCAGTTTCTTCTAGAGATTGTAGCGTGCCAACTATTATTATTAAATTTTCTTTGCCGAGAGGAGCATCTTTACCCGGAAAATACTGACTCAAAACGTTGATACATAGTAAAACAGAGTATATAATGTGCAGGTAATTGCAACAGCTTCAACGGCATATCTATCCTGGTTATCAGTTACTTCACTTTCTAGTGCCATTTTAATCGCTCCAAAGTTTAATAAAACTGCTTTACAATTTTCAAATCGACATGACCAGCGAATAGTAGAAAGGTTAGATACTTTCAAAAATTTAATACTCAAGCTCTCTGCAACCTTTTTATGTTTTTCATGATTTCCTGGTTTCGAAAAATGCACATACAATGCCTCTAATGTATTAAAGAAAGAAGCCGCTGGTGCAACTTTTTTCGAGACTTCTGTAGACTTTTGTAAATGCGGCAACAACAACTAAATTTAGTTTATGTGCCAAACAAGGAATGTATATTGCCGAAGGCTGTTCTTCTCTTATTAAACATTGTAAGCCCTTATGTTTCCCAGACATTACACTGGCCCCGTCATATAACTAACAACTCCTATGCTATAATTCTCTGGGGGGGAGGCTGGTAGGCTCTGGGGGGCCCGGCCCCCCCAGGTCCCCCCGTAGTTACGCCGGTGGCCGCAGATGAACATTTTAAGAAAAATTATGCTAACAATGCCATTTATTACACGTTTTGAATGCTGGTGATAAAAATTCTTTAGAATTAAACTAAAATTGTAACAATTAATGACGTCATAGCACCGCAGGCAAAATTTTTAAAATTTAAGACATCACACCAAACACACGTCAAAAACCGGAGTGAAGGGTCAAAAAATTGGGGGAGCTATAACTCTCCCTGGGTCCCTTGATCATGATTAATTTATTGTAGATTGGGTTGAACCTTCTGGGGGGGGGGGGTTTAACCCCCAAAACCCCCCCTGGCTAGGCCACTGTGTATACACTAACTCAACAGCTATTAAACCGCCCCTCTTCCTTCCCTTCAGTTCAAGTGCTCAAGCAATAAGCACCTACCTAATTTTAAAAATGTTGCCATAGGTACGTAGTTGAAATTTATTAAAAGATAAAACCCCCCCAGTGTCGATTTCTGGCTACGCCACTGATTGACAGAAAAAAAAGAATCTCCACTCTTAAGCCACAAAACATAAATTTTACAGAAGAACAAAAATAAAAAACTATTTTGAAGTACGGATATGGCACCCGCGCAAACGCGAAAGGTTATAACAGTATTTTTGATTATTGCTACTCTTAGAATGACTCCAGTGTAGATATTCTTGAGATCAGAAAAAAGAAAATCATTATTTCTCTTACGAATGACACTGATGACAGTATTCTAAATTGAATTTGGTGTCTTTAACTTCTCTCGCACAGTTCACTTTTTGATTGATTTTAAGAAAAAAAAATATTCTCTTTTCGAAAGGTATATTTTTGTGTAGATGACGTCCCTAAATAGTTATTCTGATAAAAATTAAAATCTTCCATATACGTCCTACTGTTAGAACCTGTCAAAAATTTGTCATTTTTTCCCAAAATGTAAAAAAAAATATTTTTAAAAATAAAAAAATTTGGGTATAGAGCATTCCATTTTAGACAAAAAAAGTCACATTTTTGTAGTACTAACCATTTTTTATAAACGTAATTTAAATATTTTAAAAATGATAAAATTGTCACATTTTGAATTTTAATGCTGTTAGTTAAAAAAATATATTTTCCCAAAAAGCGATGGGGAACCTGAGAAAGAACATATTTTCCATAAAAAAACGTTACAACTTTTTTTTGCATCGATTTTTGCGTCGATTGTATTGTTCTTTTTTGCACCAAGACTTTTCTATAAAACTAAACTTAAAAAAAAACAATTATTTGCTAAATAGTTACTCTTATCACCTATCAAACTACAGTAAAAAAGTTTCGACTAGATTTGAAAAGGTAACCTCTGGCGGAATTAAATAAGAGGAGCTCTCTGAAAGACATCTTTTTATATACAATAAAATAACAACAAATATTGACTATATAAGATACTTCCCTTATTCCTGCTTCTATCTTGCCCCCTTAATCCCGGTGAGTTCGAAGGGTCTTATAGAACATTTAAAAAAAATATCAGAGCACAAAGCGTCATGTACTACTCAGTATTACGGTCATTAAAAAAATTATTTTTCTTAGTTGCAGAAACTTGGTTATTTCTTATTTTTACTTAATAAACATAAGAAAGTCAAAACTTTTTTACTGTCGTTTGATAGGTAATAAAACTACCTATTTAGCACATAATTGTATTTTTTTAGAAGTTTAGGTTTATAGAAAAATCTTGGCGAAAAGAGGTTCAATACAATCGACATGATTTAAGCATATTCTCCAACTAATTTTATTTTTATATAGAAAATATAAGTGATGTAAAAAACATTGTAACGTTTTTTTAGCGAAAATATGTTCTCTTTCAGGTTTCATATCGCTTTTTCAGAAAATATATTTTTTTCAATTAACCAGCATTAAAATTAAAAATTTTTATTTTTTAAAAATATTTTTTTTTACATTTTGGGAAAAAATTACATATTTTTGACAGGTTTTGACAGTATATAGAAGATTTTAATTTTTATCAGAATAACTATTTAGGGACGGCACCTACGCAAAAATATAACTTTTTTTTTCAAATAAACAATACAAAAATTTGAAAGCTAACAACTCGTAATACTGTCGAGAAGATAACAAAAATTCAAAAAAAAGTAAGTTGAGCTTGAGATTGACATTTTTCTAACGTACCGTACTATTAGTTCATGGGAGTTACTTGAATGTAATAACGTTTTTGAGTTTCACAGATAACAGTTTTTAAGTGAGATTGTATTTGACATTAAATACAGGACGATTCAAGTAAAAAATAGTGTCAAAGTACATTTCTCTCTTGGTTTAAGACTTCTTTACTTAAATGTTATAAAAAATTTCAAGTTTACGATCGAGGGTGAGTAACAAATAACACATTTTTTATGCAAAATCATACTTTGGCAAGTCACAATTGTTTGCTTTTTACTTTTGTATTTGTTTTATGAATCAATTTTTTTTTTAATTTTCACGTTTCTCTTCGAACTCTTTACGAAGTAACAACAAAAAACGAAAATAAAGTTCAAATCTTTAGACCTCTGTAACTTCTTAAGTAAAGGATCTTTTAACCAAATAGTATAAATTGTAAACAACAAGTGGGTCCCTATAAAAAACCCGAAACCAAATTGGCAGAAACATAATTTGTCAGAATTTAAAAGAAAAGAAAATAATTGGTCCGAAACAAATTGTCTCGAAAATGAAATGACGGGAAAATCAAATCGCTACAAAATATATGCTTAAAATTAAATTTAAACGAAACATTTTTTTATAGAAACACAAAATGTTAGAAAAAATTTTTAACGAAAATAATTTGATTTATAGAGAAATATAATAATGCCGAACCACAAAATTCAAGAATCCCAATCTGGACGCTTATTCTTGAACGACCGTGAGGTGAGGTGAGCTTTTTCACCATCTTTTTCCACGGGGAATTTCGCTCACCTCACCTCACGGTCGGTCAAGAATAAGCGTCCTGGCCGAAAATTATTCGAACCGATAGCCACCAATTGTGATAAGTAAGTTGTGATATTGTATTAATTTACCCCCTTTACATTCTTCAATCACCCCCTACCCCCAAATTTAATCATAATATTGTATTGTCATCGGACGCATATTACAAAAATGAATCGCAAGATTTGATAGACAGTTAGACAGCCAGAAACTATAAAGTTAAATAAAATCGTTTAATAAAAAAAATCCCCGTGTCATCTTCCAAATAGAGAAACTTGTCAACGCCGCAATCCAGGGCCTACGGCGCTTTAGAGATTTAAATTTGACGCATGCTCAATAGCGATACGGATGGATTGTGGTTCTGCTCGTTTAAGGATCGGGTATATTATTTTCTATCAATTTGTGGGTCGGGTATTTTTCGTTTCTAGACAATTATTTTCGATAATTTTGTAATTCTGATATTTTAAGGCTCGGCACAATTATAATCGAGTAAATTAAAATTCCACAAAATTATATTATTTTCTCGGTGTTTTACCTTCGTTCATATTTCATTTCGGACGTTTTATTTTCTGTTCAAGAGTGTTTAGGTTTTTATAAATTCGGCTTTTTTGTGGATTTACAAACAAAGTTAGAGATTCCCAATCTTGCGGATGCGAGTCAATTTTAGGCGAAATTAAATCATTTAGGGTAAAGAAATATTGCATTTCCCAAGGGTATTCTCGCTAACCCGGCTATAAAAAAGTATGTTTTCTCGATTTATCTTGAGTTGGGTTTTTAAAAAAATTAAAGGACCTCGCGCGGAGCTAATGGATAATGGCTTTCGGTTTACAATGTCCTCCAGCCACTAGTTTCCGAGATACAGAGCTCCAAAGTTTATGTTCTTGGTTTTATGCATTTTTCACAAAAAACATTTAGAGGTCAATTTTACGTATTCTCAATATATTATTGCTTGTTATACATTAAGCGTTAGGTCGGGAGTGTAGGTAATTATCCGTAGTCAAAAATTGAACGCAGTGACGGTTTGTAACATTCAGTGGCGTTCAAAACATGAAGATTGGCAAAAAACTTTCCTGCAAAAATCCTATTTTACAAAATTAGGTTTAAAAAAAAAGAACCGGTTGAATTTTTAAAATTTTTTTCTCTGTTTTAGCCAACTCCTCACGAAACCAGAATATGTATACATGTTTAAACTAGGGTACTCCAGTGTTTCACAAAATGGCTTAGAACCCTAAACTTTTCAAGATTTTTTGTGTTTTTTTATAAATATATACAACAATGTTTGCTTCTGTTTCACTGATCATGTAAAATCATGTTGGTGTTTAAGGGCAGATCCAGTGGCGTGCCATATATTATCAGGTTAAATATTAATACGGATACGACTGATAATTATATATTATTAATGTTTGACCCGATAATATATGGCACGTCACTGACGTGCCATCGCTGGACATTCGCACAGTACTTATATGTTTATTAAACTCGTTTCATATTTGATAATATTATTGTGTTTTGAAAACCTATAAAAATCGATTAACCTATATCAATTAACATTTATATTATTAATGTTTGACTCGGTAATATATAACACGCCACTGGATCTGCTCTTAAATACCGACATGATTTTACATGGTCAGTGAAACAGAAGCAAGCATTCTTATATATATTTAAAAAAACACAAAAAATCTTCAAAAGTTTAGTGTTCTAAACCAATTTGTGGAAAACTGGACTACCCTAGTTTAAACATGTATACATATTCTGGTTTCATGAGCAGTTGGCTAAAACAAAGAAAAAAATTTTAAAAATTCCTCCGTTTGTTTTTTTTAACCTAATTTTGAAGAAAAAACAAACCGTCACTGCGTGCATTTTTTGAATACGGATAATTACCTACACTCCTGGACTAATGTTTAATGTATAACAAGCAATAATATCATAATGCAGAATAGGTAAAATTGACCTCTAAATGTTTTTTGTGAAAAATGCATAAAAACCAAAAACTTAAATTTTGGACCTCTGTATCTCGGAAACTATTGGCTGGAGGACATTGCGGCTATGATAACTTTTTATCAAGGCATCGAGAACTATAACATACTAAAATATGAACAAAATCGCACCGAAAGCCATTCTCCATTAGCTCTGGGCGGAGTCCTTTCTTTGATTCAAAACTGTCATTTCCCATTCAAAAAGCCTTAAAAATGGATTTGTTTTTAAAATATCAAATTTCACGTTACCCCCGCAACAGCACGGACGCCTCTGTTGCTTGCCCCAAATTACCATAACGTAGTTTTTCACGATTTCCTTGACCTCTAATATTGATTTTAAAACAGAAAAAAAAACTTTTGGAATGTAAATAATTATTAAGCTATATCATGTAAAATGACATAAAATATTGGTATTAGAATTGATCCTTAACCTTTTATTTCCTTCAATTTAACCGCCAGGAAAATTTTATCTACAAGGTCACGGTCCAGACGCATTAGGTAACGACCGATACCTGAAAGGAAACCGAAGGTGAATTTTCAAAAATTATGCAGATACCTATTAACATATACAGGGTGTTTCAACGGTGTAACAAGTACATAAAGTACATATTTTATCACAAATTTTGCAAATGAAGAATTTAAGTACAAAACATGGGTCAATGGCACCATGTTGGAATTTTTTTGAAATTCGCCATTTTTGGGTACTTTTACTAAGTTTATTTTTTTATTATATTTTTATGTTCGTTAATTTTATTTACTTTTATGAAAAAATTTGCTTTTTATTAAAGAAGATTTCTGTACTTTTCCTTATTTAGAGAATTTACGAAACCATGGCACCAATTTTTTTTATGAAGCACTTTATCCTCCACCAAAAACAAAACTTTATAAAGATAAATATAAATTCAATATGTTTAAAAAAAATTTTAGCAAAAAATTTGTAATAATATGTTCCCCATTTAAATTCAATATAACACTTTTTAGAAGCGCCCTAAAAGTAGAAAAAAAAACGGAGATCTTATTCTATATGCAAAAAAATGTCGACGTTCTCAATAATATTTTTTAAAAAATCTTTTTAAAAGTACGTAAAATTCGGTTTTGCTGTTTTGCTGTTGGCTTATAGTGGTTCAGTGGGTCTATTCTTGAATCGAGAGAAAATTTGCTCCCAGGGACTCAAATTCTCTCGCTACTATGCATCTCATTGGTCCAAATCTTCGATTTAAATCAGTTTCTCTCACTTTTTCCCGATATTGATCGAAAGTAATTCTCTTAGTCAAGACCAATAGAATTACTTTCGATCAATATCGGGCAAAAGTAAGAGAAACCGATTTAAACCGAAGATTTGGACCAATGAGATGCATAGTAGCGAGAGAATTTACTCCCTGGGAGCAAATTTTGTCTCGATTCAAGAATAGACCCCCGGATAGGCCAAAGTAACCCAAAATTTGTAAAAAATACCTAAAACAGGTGAAAAATAAAGCTTTAAAACCCACTTACTTTCCCGTGCCTCCGGCGAAGAAATAAATAATAGTAAAAATGGTGTAAACAAACGCCAGCAACAGGGGGTAGATAAAATGTAGAATCCTAATTGGGTGTGACACCAGCCATAAGTCCATAAGCATCACTAGGGAATTGGACCCGTGGACCAAAAAGTTTTGAGCGTCAAATCTGGCATGTTCGGCTAAAAAAAAATACAAGCTATGGTGCTTCCTTTCAAAGAGTATACGAAAAGTAAGGATACGCAATACAACAGATAGTGAGTCTTGGGGCTCAAGCCCTCTCCCCCCCCCAGAACCATTCCATTGAATATCGAAATTGAATTTTTAACAAAAGCCAAGAATAAATGGTTATTTAGGTTCTTACTCAACCCCCTCCCCCTCAAAACAACGGTTATACCATTACACAAAAAACTCTAAAACGGTATAAAAAAAAATGTGAAAAATAAGCTACTGGGAAATTCTTTTCTGTATCTACTGTCGAATGTACACTTCGCGACACATAAAACGCATACGCCGATTTTATATGCAATATATCCTTTACGATTTAGCAACCTTTTCTGTCACAAAGTGTCAAAGTCCACTCATTGTCATGTTTTGTTGTCACAGTCTTGTCCAATCCAGAATTCGATAAATCCCAAATTTTAGCAAAATTAGGTGGATATTGGTCTGTTCGTCGGGTCGCCGATCATTATGGACGAAACAAGTCCACTATATAGTACTGTCAACGTGTGGAGCTGGATTTCGGAAAGAGAGCATAGTGCGCTTTTCAGAATTCAAGGAAGGTTTACAGCGAAGAAATATCAGCTTTATATCCCGATGGTTTTGTGTATCAACAAGACAACTGCCCGGTACACACTGCCAGGATTTCTCAGCAGTGGTTCAGGGAGCATAATATTGAACTTTTGCCATGGCCAGCAAAGACCCCCGATGACAATCTCATAGAGAACGTATGAAGGCTCATTGCAAAAAAATTTCATGGAGCTAATAGTTAAAGCTTATGAAGGGATCATTGAAGAAAATCCAAATTTATTTGAAAATTTAGCATGGTAGGAAGGCGTTTAGAAAAAATTATTCAAGCATATGGTTCAACGACCATTACTGAAGTTAATATTTTTGATTTTTGTTTATCGATAGGTTTTTTATTTTTATTTGTTTTTTAATATTTTGTTGTTTATAACACTGAGACTGTTGATCTGTACTGATCTAGCTTGCATAACCCAAAGCCTTACCATTTCTTTCTTCTTCGTATTTTCCGTTTAGTCGCATTATAGTGGACTGGTTTCGTCCCTTTTGACCGGCTATTTGACAAAGAGTCCAAACTTCTCCTAGTTTTGCCAAAATTTGATTAAATTGCTTTTTTTATAGATAAAATTTTGTTTTAAAAGTGTTTTTTTATATTTCGTAACAACAACCTTAAAACTTTAGAACCAGTAAATATCGGTAAAAATACTTTCAGTTTCCTTAACAAAATTTGTTTATGTTGTCTAAAGGTGTTAACCTACAAAAGTCGGTAACAATAAGCAAGCAAAATTTTTAAAATATAGACATGTGCCTAACTTCTGCTGTATGCGTTTTATGTGTCGGGAAGTGTATATATATTTTAAGACATTGATATTTTCAACAAGCTGCCCCCCTCTATCCCTCTCTGGCGACGTCCTTGACTTATCCAATGGTTACGGAGTCTTTGGCTATATATATCATTACCTGGGAAAAAGTTGTACAGTTTAGGAAATCAAGTACCTAACTAATCTCCGAAAAGGGTCACACGACAGATATGGAACTTATATACCAGCTCATTTTTTTTTGTTGTATCGAGTGTGTGTGTAAATAAACAGTGGTTATTATTTGCCAAGCAGTTTTCGTTGCATCGGGTGTCTTTAGGTAGTTCGCCTATGACCAAAACAGTTTGAAATTAACTCTGTGTTTCGGACTTCCATTGTCTATATTTTATTTATACACGACGTTTCGATCAGTACAATCTCTGATCGTCTTCAGGTGCAAACTACAATCAATTCCTAAGGCTACGTACTTATATACTGTGAGAAATCACTCAACCTTGAAGTTTAAGAAGTTGGCTCCGCCCAAGGAGGGGCAATTTAAATATTGTCCTGTGTGAGTGGGTTTACGATAGACTGTTGTTCTGATGTCGCTTTCTACTCGTGTGACAAGTACATCAAGAAAAGGAATTTGACAATTTTGCTCCAACTCCATTGTGAATTTAATGGTGGGTCTTATGTTATTTAGGTGGTGAAGAAATTCTGAAAGTTGTTGGTCATTGCCGGTCCAGACAATAAGAGTATCATCAACATATCTCAGCCAGAGCTTAGGTTTATATGTTGCGGTATCAACCGCGTGTGATTCGAACCACTCCATGTAAATATTGGCCACCACTGGCGAAAGCGATGAACCCATTGGCAGACCGTCTTCCTGAGCATAAAACCTATCTTTCCCTTGAAAATAAGAGTTATGTAGGCAGCACTCCAACAACTCCATCACTCCCTCCAGCGGTAGGCTGGTACGTTCATAAAGGGATTCGTCATCAACCAGTCTCTTTTTAATAATGTCTAGCGATTCCTTTATTGGGACATTGGTGTATAGACTTTCGACATCAAAACTGACAAGTCTATCCTCGGTTCCTAAAACAAAAGATATAAGAATATTAACAAAATGCTTTGAATTTTCTACAAATGAAGCGGTCCTGCCTGCAAGAGGTTGAATAATTTTCAAAAGGAATTTAGACAGATTGCTTGTTGCCAAATATTGCCAATATTTACATGAAGTGGTTCGAATCACACGCGGTTGATACCGCAACATATAAACCTAAGCTCTGGCTGAGATATGTTGATGATACTTTTATTGTCTGGACCGGGAATGACCAACAACTTTCAGAATTTCTTCACCACCTAAATAACATAAGACCCACCATTAAATTCACAATGGAGTTGGAGCAAAATTGTCAAATTCCTTTTCTTGATCTACTTGTCACACGAGTAGAAAGCGACATCAGAACAACAGTCTATCGTAAACCCACTCACATAGGACAATATTTAAATCAAGGTTCAAATCACTCTGATACAACCAAACGAGGCATAATCAAAACTTTGTATAACAGAGCCGTTCAAATTTGTAACAATTCTCATGACTTGGAAATCGAAATAAGAAACATTAAGAAGGATCTGCAGCAGAATGGTTACAGCCTGAAACTTATAACAGATACTATTTCTAAATTTCAACAAACAGGACAGAGATTACATGACCAAAACCAGGCAAATGCATTCCTTACAATCCCATACGTTAAAGGAGTATCAGAGAAAATTCGAAGAGTAGCGAAAAACTTTAATATTAAAACAGCTTTTAAATCTAGTAATACAATTCGAAGCCTTCTTAGTAAAACAAAACCGGAGAACAAACAAAATAAGGAATGCATTTACCAAGTTCCTTGTGAGTGTGGTGAATCATACATAGGCGAAACTAAAAGACCACTATCTGTTAGGCTTAAGGAACATCAGACGAATACCCAAAAAGGTGAAACCACGAAATCAGGAATTGCCGAACATGCATGGTCAAAACAACACCGAATGAAGTGGGCAGAAGCAAAGGTTTTGCACAAGGAGTCACACTGGAAGAAACGAAAATTCCTTGAAGCTGCCTTTATTGGGCAGAATCAGGGTATTTTCAGTAAACCAAGTGTTGAAATCCCAAATATTTGGAAGCCCCTCCTTGGGCGGAGCCAACTTCTTAAACTTCAAGGTTGAGTGATTTCTCACAGTATATAAGTACGTAGCCTTAGGAATTGATTGTAGTTTGCACCTGAAGACGATCAGAGATTGTACTGATCGAAACGTCGTGTATAAATAAAATATAGACAATCGAAGTCCGAAACACAGAGTTAATTTCAAACACATCATTGTCTCAAACTTTCAAACAAACCAAAACAGTTCTTTAACAAAACAGTAAACCATTAAATATTACCTACCATTAAATATAATTCCCCAATAAATAACAGTAATGGTAAAAGCCACTGGACCAGCTATGGTGTTCAGCACCCAGTAGACTGGGTACAAACTCAAAACTCTGTCCTTCCATGGGTAGTACACTCTAGGCTTAAATTCTGCTAATAATGTCACCGCTAGCATGACGTTGACCAACAACGCTTGGATGATAATCACTGTGAAACCCCAATTGGTTAAATAAATAGCCCATTTTTCGCCTCTAATTATGTTATCAGTTGTGATGAAAGAAAAAATCCACGATACGAAGACAAATATGAAAATGCATGTTCTTAAGAGTAGATACTTGAAGTTAGGGGTCGTTTTGTCATGCTGCCACTAAAAAATATTAAGTATTTTTGTAAGTATTAAGCACCATAGGGAGGCTTTGGATCATCTAAAATAACTCCTTTTGTGGTTATAGTCATTAGGGAAATTTTGGAATGCTTAAAATTTACACATTAGAAACTGTCACTCGTAAAAAAATTTAATGATGAGAAACAACACAAAATTGGGCTTTATTTTACAAAATAAGTGTTTTATATCTTGGAACCTAGTAATATTTTATTATTTTTAAAATTAATTGTGCCAAAATTCTCTAAAATTAACCAAAAAAATAACCACAACCACAACGAAATGGATTCGTAGCTTACGGCAGTGGTAGTGGTTAATTACTACAACGGAATGACGTTTAGCTATTGCGCAGATGCAGTAATTACCACAACCACTAAGAAGTGTCAAATAAGCGATCCAAAATATCCCTAATAACGATAAGAATAACAACTGTCAATTTTAAAAGAGTTTTTGGAATGCAAAAGAAGATAACCTAAAATTTCGTTAAAGGAAACATAACCTAACTTTTGTGGGGTCAGTCCGTGGTGTGAATTTTCTTAATTTTTTCTTTTTATTTAGTATATTTAGATAGAACATGTTGAAATTACAATTAGTAATTAGACAATGGGCAAAAATATGTCTTTGATAAAGATAACCACAAAAGTCGTTATTTATATTTGGGGTCTCATTTGATTAGCCTTCCCTCTTTTCGCTTACTGACGAGTCGTAACGATAACCACAAAATATGTTGATTTAAGTGATCCAAAATGTATCTAATAAAAAAACGAAAATTTAATTTTTATCGTTATCTTCTATTAAGCCTATTTCCTACAGATTACTAAGTATATGGTGTTTCAAAAAAAAGGCCCTTTTGTAAATGTTTCTAATTGTTTGCCGCTCAGATGACATCCCAATCGGTATGCAAATGAATCAAAATAAAACCAAATGACGACGACCCACTGAAAGGTGCATGTTTTTGGGACACCGATTAGGTTTATGATAGAAGGGGTCCTAGGGGACATTTTTTCTCATGTTCGTAACCTCAAAAACAAACACGTGCGTCAGTAGAAGCTGTCAAAGTTCCGCATGGGCTATCATAGAACAGGCTTACTGTGGCGGATTCAAACGATCTGAATGTCGATTGCCACTAAGCTGACAACGCTGATTTCAAAAATGTTGTCACTTTTGTCACCTGATCAACTGTCTTCAATCTCAGATTTATCGCATTTAAAGGTTGAAATTCTTGCGAGAAGGCAGCATTAGGCATCGCGAAATACGACCAATTAGAGCCTAAAAAATTCTTGCTTCATTGGCATACCGATTGCGACGTCGCCGTCGCTGCGCAACCAGATAACCAGCTCTAAGCATATCTCTAACAATCTCTATATAAGCAGCTATCTGTAGACCGATTTTAGCCATCCATACATAGCATGGAGGCTAATTGGCATTGTAAAAAAAGGGTTTTTTTTATTTCACTAAAAATAAGTTATTTGGGTAAAAAAAGATCTATAGTCTGTTCATAAAGAAAAGAAAGTAATAAAAATGCAAATTTGGACAAAATCACTTTTTCTTCTCTTTTAAAAATTTTCTAATTTACCTCAGGTAAAAATCCTTTATTTTTATATACCTCACCCTGTTCGACCCGAGAATACAATAGAACCCAAAACCGAGAACAATAGAAGGCAAGCGATAAACTATTCTCATAGGCGCCGCAATTGGGAGAAACTTACATTTTAAGTACCGTGTTATATAGGTTGTAGTAAAAAAAAGTAGAAAAGAAAATAGTAAATATGTGAAAAATTCTATGAAATTTAATAAAACAAATTACTTTTAGGAATAAAAATAATATTATAATATATATACAAAAACGGATTGGCGTTTTAACTATAATTAATAAGCACACATAAAACTTAAATTAAGGTTACACCAATTGTTGGTACTAAAAAAAAATGTTACATTTGTCAATTATTATAATTAAAAAAATAATTAAAATGAAATGGAGGTAGATACGTTTCTTTAAAACCAGTCAAAAATAAAATAGGAATAAATTACTCAGATTCAGAAGAAGAATAAATGCTCTCATCATCACTCTCATTTTCTTCCAAAGAAATAATTAACGGTTCCACAGTTTCTTCGATTAATCAATCAAGTTTCCACATTTTTTCTTTTACTTTT
The DNA here is from genome assembly GCA_963921995.1 of Oxystoma pomonae. NCBI lineage: Eukaryota > Metazoa > Arthropoda > Insecta > Coleoptera > Brentidae > Oxystoma > Oxystoma pomonae. Next base: position 15,669,897 of record OY998173.1, read on the forward strand.
AAAACATGCTGTACACATTTATGCCAATTATCTGGAGTTATTTTTTAACTGATTCTTGAAAAAGCACCTCCACATCCTTTAATTTATAGGTAGTATTATTCCTTGCTACATACCCTTTCATTTAAGCCCATATTAATTCTATTGGATTAAGTTCACAATGGTAAGGCGGCAGTCTTAATACTGTTATGTTTCGTTTTTTAGCCATATCATCGACAACTTTCTTATTGAATTTTTCTTTGTTGCGATTTACCAATGATAATAGTTCTTTTTTTTATCATATCTGCCTCAAAATTTATGTTTTTTTCTGTAAGCCACTTACAAATATCAGCTTTTCTCCATGCTGTGGTTGGTATTTCTTCAAGGTTTCTGGAATGGTAACTGGCGTTGTCCATTACTATTACTGAACCAGGAGGTATTAGGTCTAACATTTGCTGAAAGTATGCTTCAAATGTATCACCATTCATGTCCTCATGTGTATGGTTTGACAGAAATACCAAAAGTCCTCCTATATAACTGCTGCCTTTTTTCATTTTTTTTAAAATTTAAATCTTGGCAAAATACCTACGCCAATGGTACGCTCGAGAAAATGGGTTTTAAATCGTTTTATTGCTCTCTCTTCTTTATGAATGGGCTATATACAAAGTTTTGTCATGGTGGCTGTTTGTAACACGATTAATCAAAAACCGCTGGACCGATTTTTATTAAATTTGGCACAAAAATTCTTTGACACCAGATGCAGATCTGATTAGTTTTTTATGGGGGTGGGGTGTTGGCAAGAGGGTAGGAGGGGGGATTAAACTTAAAAAAAAATTGTAACTCAAGAACCACAGCAGCTAGCGATACACTAAGTTAGAGGATTGCATTGTCAACCAAAAAAAAAAAAAAAATTGGAAACATTTTTTGAAAAAATTTTTTTTTGTTTAAGATTTTATGGATGGATATACGTGCCTGCCGGCGCCATTTTTTTAGTATCATCTTCTTAACCTGCAGTGGTAACTTGCTTCAAAAAATAAAGAAATAAAAAAATATTTAAATAAAAATAAATAATAAAAAAACAATCTACGAACAAAAATAACAAAATTACCAAACGTAAACAAATCCATTGGAAAATTAGACAAACATACAAACAAATAATAATGTCAGAAGTAAAATGCAGGTAAATTTTGACGGATTTGTTCTTGTAATCTAAAAACTAAAAGAGCCGTTAAATGGCGACGATACGTAAACGGCAGTATCTTGGTGAACTCTGGGTAGTACCTACCGACAAAATTGCCGGTATTAATAAATCAGGCAGTACGAGCGAATTTTTGCATGTGAAATTATGGACGGAGAATATAAAGTTTAATATCTTAAGTATTAAATTTTAAAACGTTTTTTACTTTTTTTTAAGTCATATAATTTTTACCTGTTTTTTTCTCTTTTTTATGGTTCGCATATCATATTTTTTTCACACCACGAGGCAAAATGTTAATTTTTTTTAAAGGCAATTTAATGGTAATTTGGGCAGTAAGTCTAATAGAAGCCGCCCTGAGGGATATTTTCCAGATGCAAAGACTAATATTTACGAAAGCTTAGTTACTGGAGATTAAAAATTGCTAATCCCTAGCTTTTTTTTTGACAAAAGTCTCTTTTTTTGTGTTTTTTAAAAGATACCAAACCTTGCAACCTGTGTTTTTTATTTTTTACCAAAATCAGTAAGTATAACCCTCCTCCCACTAATTAATTCATTCATTCACACTTCCCCCCCACCATTCAGTTATTGGGACTGGAAATTTGCCCTCCCCCCCCGTAACGCAAGCGTAACGATGTCTTTGACCCTTTCTTTATAAGCGCGACGATACTCTCTTTCCCCTCCCCACAATGTATTATACCTAGCTAAACATAAATTATTGATACAATTTAATTTAATTATTATCAAGCGTTACTTAACGAGATCCAACAGTCCCTCCGCCTGTTAACACTGTTAACACTGAGGTTAGGTTGGGTTGGATTTCCCCTTAAAAATTACTTTATTTTTTGAGTCCTGAGTCTCTTTTTTTTGTAATTAAAGTTTAACTAATTTAAAAATTATTATCCTGATGATGGAGCACGTCGAAACGTATGTCGTTTGGACCACTTTAAAAAATATATGGATGGACCAAAACCCAAGAATTATATTTCCTTGAAGGTTACGTTTTTTTAGGACTTTTCCATCCATTCTAGGAACAATGCTCGGTATCGTCAAAGTGAGAGCCAAGTGTAAAGGGACAAACACAAAATATCTATGCATCTAGCCGGGATTCGAACTCGGAACCGTCCGTACGGCAGGCAGATACACGGCGCAGCGGCCGTCTGAAGGTTATGTAATTAAGGACAACTCCTTGAACATACATACTACCTTACCTGAGATACCACAAAAGTAAGGGGTCTGTCATGCTTTAGCGAGAACTGATCTAATGTAAAATGACGCCTCCAAGTAGGCCCGAGCATTCTTATTTCTTCAAATCTAAAAGTCTATCATCGGTCCTGAAACAAAATTAAAAATTAATGTTCGTCAAGGCACTAAACTTACTTATGAGAAAGAAAACAAAAAATAGTTTTTATGAGTTCTCTATACCTATAGCATCAACCATCTACTCCCACGCACCTTGACTACTACATTAAATTGTAAAGTATACAAAATTTCGGATAAAAAATTGGAATTTTTAATTTTATTTCTATTTCAGATAGCCCCAAACTGTTATTGTGGAAACCTGGCTAATGTAGTACTTTCCTCGGTTCGAATCTAGAAAAAAAACCCGAAAAAAAAACGAAAAAAAAAACCCGAGAAAACCCCCAACAAAAAAATTATTATAGCTTACCCAAACCCAACCCAAAATGATATGTACAAAATGAAGGGAAAAGTTAGCGCCCTAATAAATTTACAGAAAAGATTTGTGGCGTAGAGGACAAAGGGTGAGGGAATAAATCGGAAAAAAGTTTTTCCTTGACCAGGATTTGAACCCGGGACCTCTAGAATACCAGTCTAATGCTCTACCAACTGAGCTACGAGGAACTGGCTATTCAGAAATCCTTTCGTACGATTCATTTGTTAGTAATTCGTTCGTCCCATCTTTAAAGCCGCAGTAGGCTTCAAAGATCTCCCCACTACTAACAATTGAATCGGACAAAAGGATTTCCGAATAGCCAGTTAAAACCCCAGTTCCTCGGTAGCTCAGTTGGTAGAGCTTTAGACTGGTATTCTAGAGGTCCCGGGTTCAAATCCTGGTCGAGGAAAAACTTTCTGCAAAATGATATTGTTTGATTTTTACGTATTTTAATATGTTTTTTAATATGGTTTCTTTCGGGGATTCTTTCCAAGTTTTTTTTTCCGGAACTTTTCTTCGGGGTTTTTTTTTCGTTTACCCGTCAGTCCAAATCTCATTGTTTAGATGAAAATTTGAAAGTAAGAAATGCTGCCAAAATAAAAAACTGATTTCACTTTGGCTTCCCGCACCAATATAATCTATATAACAATAAATCAGTAAAATAAGAGGGCAGTTTAATGGTAATATTTTCAACTTTTTTTAAACAAAAAAATCATGTGGTTTTTGGCTACCCTTTTGGTCGCAAATTATTTAAGAACTTAATTATTTCAAATTATAAATGTAACCCCCCTGCATCTCGTTTACTATTGTCTAAAATACTCCGGTAAAAACTCAAAAAAATAGGTTAATAAAAAGTTTTTTTGGAACCTAATTTGTCCTTTCTGCTGTCAACGGCTATCCTAATATTTTTGTGGCGCCGACCGCCGTAGCGCAGTGAACAGCGTATCTGCCTGCGGCACGGAAGTTTCCAGGTTCGAATTCCAGCTGGGTGCATAAACTTGGCTAACACTGGGCATTGATCCTATCATGGATAGAAAGTCCCAGTAAAAAAAAATATATAGCAATCAAATTTTTAAATTGAATAACCTATGTTATTTTTTTATTTTCTTATTTAAAAATACAAAATATATTAGAGTGGTGTTTATGGTTCTTAAGATATTAAATCTTAAAGATTTTTATAAAGTAATCCTAGCATCCTATAGTTTATAGGTAAAAATATACGTTAAGAATTCGAACCTGCCAATATTTTTGTCAGGTTAAGTTTTAATAAGACACAAGTCACAAGTGATGACATGACATTCAAGTCATCGTTTTGGCAGGTTTCAATACCTCAAGTTAATTTTGACCTAGAAAACTACTAGGTGGTCGCATAATTTTAGGCAAATCTTTTAGTTTTAATATATTTAAAACCGTAAACACTAAACTAGCAAGTTTGGTATTTTTGAAAACGTATTTATCTCGAGAACTCAAAAAAGTTAAATAATATTCGTCTTTCAATTTAATAAATCTGCAGCTATTAAAATATTATAAAAAACCGTTAACAGCAAAAAGCAAAAATCAGAATTCAAAAAGACTTTGATTCAGTTTTCATGTGAATGTGTGGTGCCCTTATCAGTGGCGCACCCCGGAATTGACTTCGGGGGAGGGGGGTATGGATAAATAGAAATAAAATATATAGAGAATAAAATACAAGAGCCTGGAATTTAATTTTTAACAAAAATCTTTTAAAAAATCCTCAATTTTACGATTTTGTTCGTTCAAGATTTTTTTTATTTGTTTTCAATTTGGATCACCATCCATCCTGGTCTTTTTAATGTAATTTTATCAAAATATTTTGGCTGCGATTTGGTGTCAAAAATGGCATTTTAAGATATATCTACGGAATCAGGAAGTATGAAAGAATTTCACATAAAATGAAGGACGCAAAATGGATAAACATGAAACAGCGGAGAAAACTACACTCGCTATGTCTCTTTCATAAAATAATTAATAATAAAAAGCCAAGTTACCTGTACAAAAAAATTAAATTTAGAACTAGCCACTACTCCCTAAGTTATCGGTTAAAAAATCTTATCCAAACGCCTCCTCATCGTACCACGTTTTTCGAGAGAAGTTTTAGCTACGAGATTTGTAAACTTTATAATTCTATTCCTCACAAAGCAAAGTCACTAAAAAATTACACAATTTAAAAAGTTTTTAAAAACCAATATATTTATAAATTGATATTTACCATAATGGTAAAACCGATAAATGATAAACCAGTTAAAATCCGAAAATTTTTCTTCGCTTAACAGCAAGCTATCTTAATATTAGATTATATTATACTGTGGCTGAACCAAAACTTATTTTTTTTTTCAGTTATTTAGTCAAGTTTATTTTTTTTTATTTTCCTACTTGTATTTGCATTTATATTTTGTTTTCTGTGTAAGTGTTAATTAATATAACATCATAACATGATAAAACCTAAAATTTTGAACTTTTCAGTTATCTAGTCTAGTTTAAAAGGTTTGCTCTTTTCCTATCCCCACTTATAGTTATGTTTATATAACATCCTCGTAAAGTACAAAATTTGCTAGTGCTAAAATAATATTGTCCTACATTCCTTAATTTGTATTGTTATTTACTATTTATAACAATAAAATTAGTTTAAGATTATAGTTACCTAATATTTATAATTGAGAAGGGGGGTCGAGCTTTTTCGACTCCTTCTTGGAACATCATTTTGATCTTTATATATATTTTTTTTTAATTCTGTTTATAACTGTTGCAAATAAATTGATTATTTATTTATTTATTTATTTATTTATTAAGTGTCATATTTGCAAAAATTTTTGCATTTTGACAAACAAATTATGGGTAAATAAACAACTCAAATTTCCCAATTCCATCAATATTTTAGTGTAATTTTAAGTCAAAAATTGTATTTTAAATGTTATTTTCTCAAAAAAATTTGCCTGCGACGCATTGAACCATAATGTTAACATCATAGGATAAACAATTTTAAATTTGGGTAACCCCCTAAGCACCTGGTTCCTTGTATGAATTATGGTCACATTTTCACTTCAAATTAAGTTTTTTTTATTACTTTTCCTTAACCCCCCCCCCCCCCCCCGAAGCCAATTCTTGGGTGCGCCGCTGCAAAATGTATTGTTTTGAATTGCCAACAATGCAACTAAGGATTTTTAGCTGACCAGCAACAAAAGGTGCTTTACATGTTGCCAGTGAAGCCAAATTAGTTTCGAATTATTTTATCCATTCCCTAAATAATAGCTTTTCGCTTTTGTAAATCCACTTACACAAAATAAAATATCCTCTATCAAAAAAAAGGCACAACAAAATCACAAAATATCAAACAATAACATCACTATATTTTCTAGACAAAATGATGGTACCGATAAGTACTAATCATCAGGGCCGTTCCATGTTTGGTACACTGATCCATCAAGCACGTACCAAACAATACCCGAAATTGGCGAAATATTAAGAGTACTTAAGTGCGCAAATACTGTAACGTAAATGGTACCCGCAGAGTATGGTGGTACTATTCAGGAACTGCCGAATGATGTTACGTGCGCTATTAGTCAATCCTACATTTTCACAGTACATACACAACATTACATAATTACAAGTGGTACTGGTAGGCCACTTTCCAGTACTTGCACATGTACAAGTATAATCACACAACAACTACACATAAAATAACAAATAAAACTAATAGAAAGTGGAAATATTTATCTATAAACTTCTACTATATCGCTGACTCTAAAGTGGTAAATATTTTATGATATAACCGCTAACCTTGAAATCGGCGTGTAAAAATCTTAAGGTGGAACTTAAGATGAAATTTAAATAAAAAAATCATTTTCTTTAATTAAACAAATAGACAGTCCAAGGCATTAAATCAAAACAAAAATTTTTTCTACTAACGTGCGAAAAATTCACTTTTCCGCGTGCAGAAATGGTAACTTTATGGTACTTTTTCGCACTCAACCGAAAATAAAAAATAAATATATTGCTATATTTTTAAAAATTTTCTTTTTTCTGTTAGGTCAACATTTTAGTGACGATAAATAAAGAGTAAAATTTTTAAAATTCCTTTTATTGGGTTAAATAAATACTAAGTACAGCGAGTAGAAAAACTATTGTACCCAACTTGCGCGTAAAGTTTCTTTCCGCACTAGTTAGTTAAACTACTATTGTGTCCGTTATAGATCAAGAGTTCATGGTATAAATTAAGATGGATAATTTACCATTTTTTACTTACGCCATCATTATGGCAGCAACCATATCGGAGTTCAAAAAGGACAGTAAAGACATATGTTCCGACATACGAAGGCTTTAAGTGCACCCAGAATAGTCAGCAGAATTATTACTTCTCACCTCCTTTGAACCATGTGAAACGTGAGAGAGGCAAATACTCACTAGTGACTACTCACCTCACACGCCGTCAAGAATACGGACCCTCGAGGCAAGAGCCAGGGTGCAGACAGTCCAAACTATTCGTGAATGGCCCGGATTAAGCCAGAACTAAATGGCTCCTGAGCAAAACTCGAAAGGGCATTGAACTGCTGGTAGGAATCGACACCTGTCGCGCATCGGAGTACCAGAGGTGCACTTGCTTCGATGGGCCGACATACTGAACTTCGTAAAGAAGACATGAAGTCCCGTAGCAGGAATAAGAAGACAAGGATAACCAACGGGATATGGCAGAAATGGCCCATGTCCCCGGACCGCCCTTCTCTACTCCCACTACTACTACTACCATTTTTTACTGAGATGTGTGTTTTTCCATACTCAATACGAAATTGTTAAAAATATTTTATTGTTTTTTTTAACACAAAGTTTTATACATAATATTTTTTGTCAAGTTAAAGATATTAACAGTTAGAGAGATAATTAATCGATTAAATCATAAAAATTAGCCACGCTTAGAGTGGTTTGCCAAACCCTTCTTAGGCAAGAACTACCACATTCATGCCTGACCACATTATATACATTGTGCATGCATTATATAACTATTAGGTATATAGAGGCCCAGGATGCGACAAAATCGTAGCGGCAACGGTCAAAATCTACGGCTCAAACTGAGCCTGCGCAAGTTTGTAACGTCGAATCACGCTTGATATTTCACAGGGGTTTCCGCTATGCTTTTACAAGCTTTTATTTAACTTGCATTGAATGTAACTATGTTTGTTCGGTTCAAATTTGGCATGATTATATAGTTGCGGTGACAATACAAGAATATAGTGTGATGAAATTGACAGCTTCCCCCCTACTCGAAGGGGGTGGAGGGGGTACTGTTGAAGTACGCCCGATTTCGTTAAAATTTGGTGTGTTGGGGCACTTGGGGATGGAGAATTTCCAATCAGATTTTGAAAATTCAATATGGCGGATTCAAGATGGACGATTTTTGGTCATCTTTTGTAACCAATTTTAACTAACTTATACACATCCGATTGCCTTCAAATTTGGCATGCATTTATAGTTCCAGTGACAATACAATAAAATGTCATTATTAAGCACCCCTCCTCCCTACGAGGGAAGTGGAGGGGAAAGCACCTAAATTTGTCCGATTTCAACGAAAATTGGTATACGGGGGCTTTTGGGGATAAGGAATACGAATTTTTGATCAGATTTTGAAAATTCAAAAATTCAATATGGCGGGTTCAATATGGACGATTTTCGGTCATGTTTTCCTAACCAATTTTAACTGACTTATCCACATCCGATTGTGTTTAACTTTGGTATGCGTTTATAGTTCCGGTGAAAATACAGTAATATGGTTTTCTCAGGTACCCTCCTCCCTCTAACGAGGGAAGTGGAGGGGGAAAAAGATTTAGTTTGTTTGATTTCAATCAAAATTGGCATACAGAGGTTTTTAAGGAGAGGAATTATGAATTTTTTATCAGATTTGAAAATGTGTGTGTTCCAATTTGGTATGCGTTTATAGTTCCGGCGATAATACAATAATATGGTATTATTAGGTACACAACTTCGCTCTAACGAGGGAAGTGAAGGGGGAAAAAGATTTAGTTTGTTCGATTTCAATGAAAATTGGTATACAGGGGCTTTTTGGGAAAAGGATATGAACTTTTGATCAGATTTGAAAAGTTCAATATGGCGGATTGGACGATTTAGGGTACAAATCTAAAAATTAAAAAATAAATATTTATTAAAAAAAAACTTTTAAAGAACAAGCTTTTATTAAATGTACTCAAAAGTAGAAAATAATTTTTTATCTCTCTTAAACCATATTGAAAGCGCTGGGCGCAAATTAAAAATTTTAAAGCTTGATGAAAGCATGATATTTATCATTCGAATAGAAGAAAAATTTAGTTCTTCTTTTGTAGTTCTCTCTTTGTCACCGTAAAGTCAAAACTTTTAATTTGCGCCCATCGCTTTTATTATGGTATAAGAGAGATAAAAAATTATTTTGAGTGTATTTAACAACAGTTCTTTAAAAGTTTGTTTAATAAATATTTATTATCATAGGGAGATCCACGAGTAGAGCATTTATAGTTATATGGTGTGCATACATTTAAAATAACAAAACATTTTTATGCAACCCGCAAATGTAGAAGGGATCAGACAAAGGGGTGAAGCGCCCCCTTAAATTAATTTCCTTATTGCATAAGTAATACTTAATAAGGAGTACCTATCTAGACAAGACAAGTGGCGGAATAAACGTGGAAGAAAAAACTGCATTCCGTATTGCTCCAAAAATGGTGCATCGGGAAAAAATGTGTTTACTTTTAAATAATACAAAAAATAACAAGCTAAACATAACAAGCCACACTTTGTAATTAGAAAAAAAAGTGCAATACTCGAAATAAAAATGTATTTTCGCTTAAAAGCACAGTGGCGTATGCAGAAAAGAAATAACAGCTCAGCTAAAAAAGCCGTATAAAAACTTCTAAAGCAGGCATAAATTGTTATCAGCCAGACAAGTTTTTATAAACGCATAAAAAACCTTGTGCTTTTAACTTGCGTAAACCGACTAGATGAAGTCTGATGACTGGTATGACTCCTGGGAAGAATACGAAAAGATGTTGGACAGCTGCAAGGTACACTGATACAAAAGATTAGTGAATTTACACAATTATTGGTTACCGTGCAGTGTGGCCATAGTAGAAATTGTAAAATTACTTGTTGCGTGTAATTTTACAAAAATACTGTGAATTTACATAATTTACATATCTGACACTATATATACACATTTATTTTTACAGATTTACAATACTAAGTATATTGCTACTTTGTATAAAAGGTAATTTTATTTTACGTACGTAACACATAACTTTACATTTAAGAAAGTAAAATCTAACACGTATTGCAGATTGTACTCTTTATATTGTAAAATTGCGACATTATTACATTTTTAAAGAAAAAATTCATTTACATTACAAAAATGTTGTAAAAAAAATGAAGTTGATCTGTAAAAAGCAATCGTAAATGCGCATACTTTTTTTATCAGGAAAGCATCTGTCTCGCACTAAAATCGAAGAACGGCTCCACCTGTTTGGGTTGTGAGAGGGCAGGATAGACAACCTGGCCTCTTATTGCAAGGCATACAGACCGCTTCAAGCTACTGCGAACATAGGGCGGAAGAAGTCTAATTCGCCAGTGTACGTACATGCAGAGACACCGCAGGCCTATCAGTGAAGCAACCAACACTCAGGCTTCCGATCGCCTTTTGCTGCCGTTCGCCGCCGTTCGCCTTGTATTTAGTACGCCTCTAACCACGGTGCTGTGTGGAGTGTAGTCAATGAAATCGGAATTTGGTCAATAAATACGCAAATTTTTATAACGTAATTTTCTTATTTTTTGTCACTGATAAATAAGAGCGTTTTATTGTCAACTGCTCAGATTTATCAATGACGACGTGTTACAATGAAAATAATAAGGAGAAACAAAATAAAAGCAAGTTCTCAAAATAAAATAATACATTCTAAAAACCAAAAAGATTCTCCCAGTCAAAAAAAAATTAAAGCAAATGTTCGAAAACTCCTCCTTGCTCGGCTAGACAATATCCGAGCCTACTATAAAAACCCCTTCTAACGTTTCCAAGCATGTTAGGGGTGATAATTTGAAAAGCTTCTTCAAAAACAGATAGAAGTCATTAGGAGCAAGATCGGGAGATCGAGCTGGCCATAAAATAGTTCCCCGTGTACTTTTAACCCGATTAGGAAATACATTATCAAGATATTCCCTAACAAGGCCAACATTGTGAGCGGAACAACCATCTTGTTGAAACCATGTTTCACCAAATCTTACACCTAACAACTGCCTAGCAGTTGGAATAATGTGCTGCTGTAGTAGATCCAAGTATCTAGGACCATTCAAATTGCAATTGCCGTTAATAAAAAATGGCCCAATTACGTGTTCCCCTACAATACCCCCCTCCCCCAAACATTTAGTTTTTGGGGATACTGTGTTCTTACGTCAAAATACAAATGCAAATTTTCCCTCGACCAATATCGAACGTGTGTTGGGTTATGACGATTTGACCATTTGACCATGCACTTTTTTGGCAACTTCGTAGACATTCATTTTTAGTTTTAAAAATGTATTATTTCAATTAAGAACTTACCCATCTGTTTCTCGAGCAAGGCAGAAATAAAACAAAATAATAAAAAAAAAATTAATTTCCAAAAGATAACACTGCGGCGTGCTTCGAATCCACCTCGGTCGTACGGCACGGAGAGTAAATTGGACTTGATTCCCCCTATGTTCGCAGTAGCTTGAAGCGGTCTGTATATCTCTATATACCTAAGGACAAGATATCGGACACTCAAATATCCAAAGATGGAGCTCCGGACACCTAACTGCCAAACTGGTGGTGGATTAAGCTAAACTAGTATTTTCTTACCCTCAAAAATTCCTCTAAAACTAGTGTGCGAGGTATAATTTCGTTAACAAACTTTAATCTCCAACCTAAAAATTGTTTGTAGTTTTCACTGGTAAAATGTCTGCACACCAATGTCCAACGTTTTACTGAAAAACGTCCTAAACAGGTAAGATATCAGGATAACTTTAGCGCACATTGGTCACCTCGTCACTATATTTAACAAAGAATAATAAAGGGAATGAATATTATATTACCTACTATGTGAACCGCATGTGAGCTGATTAACTTAATTATTAAACGTAATTGCTATATGGGAAAACTGCACGATATATACTGGGTGTAACGTCTGAGTGCAAATATTTTAATGGGTGATAGAGGAGGCCAAAACCAGAATCAAAAGCATATAAGGGAGTCAAAATTGTTTTCGAGATCCAGGGTGGGCGCGATTTTTGTTTTAGATTTTCTTCAGAAATTACACGAACTAATGGTAATAAAAAATACTGCTATTTTTTACGTGTTGCCGAGGTTTTTTGACAGCCTGCGTCTTTTTAAAATGTCTGTTTGAAAAAACTGATTAAGACATTTGTGAATGGCAATAAATTGAAAAATCTGTTGTCGCTATCAATTTTTTTAATTTGGAAGCAATGGAGTTTAGAACTCTAAATTATGGGAACTTTTTTTCTTATTTTTAATTTCCCATCACCTCTCAAAATATTTGCCCATAATTGACGATTTCAACAAATAATGAACTTTAAAGGCATTCAAACATGAGTAAAATAATACATAAATTAATCGCCAAAAAAAATTACGGGAGATTTATGGTGCGCCCAGAATAGTAGTTTTCTCAACTGGTGGCTAAAATAGTGCTTTTTTTACAAGCGTTGGTTTAAATAACGAGCGCAGCGAGCACAGTTTAGCCGCGAGTTGTTAACATTATTTTTTTAATACCTTTATCAAAAAATCAAAGAAAAGCTGGAAATAACTTTTTTTTATACCTTCATCAAAAACATGATTTTAGTAACTGTCTGTAGATAACTAAAGCTTGACTTTTTTGGTTACCGATGCAAAAACACTTTCTTTTTGAACACGGGTGCAAAAAAAGATTTCTGTCCGTTTTTTACCCAAAATTAAAGAGAAATAGCGGAAAATACTAATATTGAAAAAATCTAATTATTCTTGCGTAAAAATTAAGCCATTTCCGCCAGTTTTCAGCAAGTATTTACGAAAAAATAATTTAAAAACATCGTGAAAATATCAAATTGTCAAAGATTAATATGTCGCAACGTCACCGAGTAAAATAGCACATCGCTATGGAAACGATTGTTATTTCATTTACCAGCCGCCTTGATTTATAGTGTAAAGATGGTGTGTTGCGAGAAGTGCTCTTCGTTCGAGATTTTTAATCATCTTTACACTATAAATCAAGGCGGCTGGTAAATGAAATAAAATTGTTTTCTATGATGATGTGCCTTTTTATCATTGTTGCGACATTTTAATCTTTGACAGTTTGATATTTTGACGATGTTTTTAAATGATTTTTTCGTAAATACTTGGTGAAAACTGACTACTATTTTCCGCTATTTCTCTTTAATTTTGGGTAAAAAACGTACAGAAATCTTTTTTTGCAACCTTGATAAAAAAAAAAAGAAAGTTTTTTGCATTGGTAAGCAAAAAAGCCATGCTTTAGTTATCTGTAGACAGTTACTAAAATCATGTTTTTGATGAAGGTATAAAAAAATATTTTGTTGGGGGGGGGGGTTGAATTAATTTTAAGATTAAACGAAAATCACCTATAGGTACCTATTAGGTGGGTACTCAGGCATGGTTAGGACATATTTGTGGTCTTTGATATATATTTAGTCTATAAAAATACAAACTAAATTTAGAGCCTGTACTAATACAACTAAAAATAAACAACTATTCTAATAGAATTCGGCGTTTCGATTTTGCCTTCGAATACTTCTTCGACAGATATGATAATGTCTTGATTGGTGTAAAGAGCAGCCAACCATTAAGCCGGGTATTTTAAATAGTATTATTTTTATTTCAAAGTTCATTCTGCTTTCAAAATCGTTTCGTTGCTGAAGTTTTCGATAAAACCATTTTTTGATTATAAAAACAATGGATATCCAAACAAATTCAATTGTCTATCAAATGGTACAAAACCTTGCAAAATATAGTTATCTGGTAATATTTCATAGAGCTATTACAAACACATTAAAAACTTGTAAAAAAATATAGAGATGAAAAAAAACAAAATTGGACTTTATTTTACAAATTGTTTTATATGTTGAAATCTGGTAATATTTTATAATTTTTAAAACTAATTGTGCGAAAATTGTCTAAAATTAACCAAAAAAATTACCACAACCACAACGAAATGGATTCGTTAGCTTACGGCAGTGGTAGTGGTTAATTACCAAAAAGGAATGACATTGAGCTATTGCGCAGACTCAGTAATTACCACAACCACTGCGAAGTGTCAAAAAGGCGTTCCAAAATATCCCTATTATTTAAGATTTAAATTATCATGACTGACTGACCTTACCTAATAAATTTTAGATATTCTTTCAGTGGGCTTGGTGGAGGCGCTTAACCCCCCCCCCCCTTGGGTGCGTCCATGCTCGGCATTCACCAAAATTTCAACTGGTTTGAAGAAAAAGCATCAAGCTTAATAGTGAGTGACATATTTTTACAAAATTAGTGTTAAAAATCGTGGCATGTTGGGAACTAATGGGTTATTAATACGTTCGTTATTTTAGCTTTGCTTATTCACATCATCAGTCTCACTTTCTTTTTAATCAAAATCAATTTATGTGTGCCTACTCACAAAGCGTCACCGAGACGATGAGAGGAAAAAGTGTTTTTTAATTTATTTTTTATTTATAAAAGGTGGGCTAAAAAAACCGTACATTTTTTTTTCGGCTATAGTTTTTCTTCCGTAAATTTGATTTTTGTGATTTTAGCTTCTGCGAAAATCTAAGGCTTCAGACTATAGGAAACTTTTGTCAAAATTGACATTTCGTTAAAATCCCAGATGGCGCATGATTTTTAAAATTCCCCATTTTTAATACCCTTCCCCAAAATTTGTGTCGTGCACAGAGAGGCATCAGTTCTAAAAATCGGACGAGAAGTAATAGAGCTCAACGCCAACGAATTAAGTGGTGTTTTAACCCTTTGCAAAACATGAGTCTAAAAACCTCTAGTTTTTGTTCTATTAGGGATTTGTTAAATCTCGTCCGATTTATTAGATTTTGAGCTCTGCGGGAAGCTAAGGCTCTGACCTATATACGCTATCTGTCAAATTTGACATTTTATGAAAATCCGTAATGGCGCATGCTTTTGAAGCTCAGATATTTTTGACTCTTTCCTGTCAAACTTATTTGTAAGTCAATGTACCTGATTTCAATTATAGTCCAATCATCAGAGAATTTTAGCTTGCAAAAAGTGGGGTAGTAGTGATTTTGACTTACGTTGTTTAGTTTGGGCCGCCAAAAAAAACCTTGGGGGTTTTTTTCTTAAATAACAGGAAAACTATAAACTTTAGGACAAAAAGTCTTATTTTCCCACAAATTTGTAAACATTTTTTTTGTAGCTGTTAGCTGTAATGAGCTACAGCATACAAAGCCAGATTTTTTCTGCTTTTTTCTCTTTTTTTAGTTTATCTTGATTAAAAAGCGACGCAAAACTTTTTTACTTTTACAACTTATTTTACTAACCTGTATCACACGTTTAATGTATATAAATTTAATATCATATTATTATAATATATATTATAAGTATATTATATCATATATATACCTTAATATAATATAATGACTATATACAGAGTTGACCATTTAAAAGGGTTCACCTGGATTTTTTCAAAAACTAAGTTGTAAAAGTAAAAAATTTATTAGTATATTGGAGAAAATCTGAAACACATCGATTTTTTTTGTAAGGGAGAGACTTTTCTTAAAATTTTTATAGCGCGCATCCCCTTTGAGAGGTAAACTTTACCACTATATTTTGAATAGAGAAAGTGGCTCTAGTGATACCTTGATTTGAAGGTCTCCTGAATATTTTGACAATCGTGTAATAATTTCGAAAACCTATTGATTAGTTAGTAGCCAAAAAGTCTCCTCTTTTACAAACAAAATCGATGTGTTTCAGTATTTTCTCCAATACTTTACAGTTTTTGAAAAAATCCAGGTGAACCCTTTTAACTGGCCAACCCTGTATAATAACTATACAGACCGCTTCAAGCTACTGCGAACATAGGGCGGAAGAAGTCTAATTTGCCAGTGTACGTACATGCAGAGACACCGCACGCCTATCAGTGAAGCAACCAATACTCAGGCTTGCGATCACCACTTGCATGACTTTCCTTTGGTATTTAGTACGCCTCTAACCATGGTGCTGTGTGGAACGTAGTCAATGAAACCGGAATTTGGTCAATAAATACGCAAATTTTTATAACGTAATTTTCTTATTTTTTGTCACTGATAAATAAGAGCGTTTTATTGTCAACTGCTCAGATTTATCAGTGACGACGTGTTACAATGAAAATAATAAGGAGAAACAAAATAAAAGCAAGTTCTCAAAATAAAATAATACATTCTAAAAACCAAAAAGATTCTCCCAGTCAAAAAAAAAATCAAGCAAATGTTCGAAAAGTCCTCCTTGCTCGGCTAGACAATATCCGAGCCTACTATAAAAACCCCTTCTAACGTTTCCAAGCATGTTAGGGGTGATAATTTGAAAAGCTTCTTCAAAAACAGATAGAAGTCATTAGGAGCAAGATCGGGAGATCGAGCTGGCCATAAAATAGTTCCCCGTGTACTTATAACCCGATTAGGAAATACATTACCAAGATATTCCCTAACAAGGCCAACATTGTGAGCGGAACAACCATCTTGTTGAAACCATGTTTCACCAAATCTTACACCTAACAACTGCCTAGCAGTTGGAATAATGTGCTGCTGCAGTAGATCCAAGTATCTAGGACCATTCAAATTGCAATTGCCGTTAATAAAAAATGGCCCAATTACGTGTTCCCCTATAATACCCCCCCCCCCAAACATTTAGTTTTTGGGGATACTGTGTTCTTACGTCAAAATACAAATGCAAATTTTCCCTCGACCAATATCGAACGTGTGTTGGGTTATGACGATTTGACCATTTGACCATCTGCACTTTTTCGGCAACTTCGTAGACATCCATTTTTGGTTTTAAAAATGTATTATTTCAATTAAGAAATTACCCATCTGTTTCTCGAGCAAGGCAGAAATAAAACAAAATAATAAAAACAAAATGAATTTCCAAAAGATAACACTGCAGCGTGCTTCGAATCCACCTCGGTCGTACGGCACGGAGAGTAAATTGGACTTGATTCCCCCTATGTTCGCAGTAGCTTGAAGCGGTCTGTATATAATAAAACTCATTTCCGCACCACCAAGAGGTAGAATAAACGGCGCGTTTTTTTATTGTGATATCTCCAATAGACCTAATCCACTTATAACATTAGCTAAAGCAACGAATATTGATTTTCATTATATGGATCTTCTACAATGTCTTATTTAATTTTCATTTTTTTCAATTTTCAGAGGCCTGTCCATTACAAAATCCACAAACAATGGAACATTTAAGGCCCGTTTTCAGCAACCACAAGCTCCGGCGCAATCTTTTTTGCAATTTCATAAAATTACTTTGAATAAAGTGTCCATCATTTCAATTGGAACCACTCGACTCAAGCTTTGTTTCCAGCCCCAATCTTCTGGGTTTTTTTTGTTACCGCTCCATTTTTGGATTTGGTGGTATGTTCGCAACGAATGGTAGCGGGTAGCATCTTTTGTAGGTGGAAACGATGCAAGGTTGACAAGTTGACAAGGTTGGATTTTATTGAAGATTTGATAAACCGTTGGTATCGGAGCTTCTCTAAGCTGTCAGAAATATTACCACCATACAATACTATCAGGAATCGTTCGCCATCAGCTTTCGCAACTTCGTCAGGATTAGCATCTGGGGTGTTAAAAACTTTAATATCAGCAAGACTGATTTTTTTTTTACGAGCGGTAAAAATTTTGTTTTTCCCTGATCAAAGATCGCCGAAATTGTGTCACATCCACTAAGCTAATTGGTGAATACATTTTCTCTGATATCTTTCCTTTCCCGATTCAAGGAGACTGACCGCTGTTGACTTGATGGCCTGATACTCCAGACGAGAGCAAATCTCAGCAGGGCATGTATTCTTGATGACCTAGCTACATGGCCAACATGTGATGCGTTCATCATTTAAGACACGTAGAGCGGCTGCGTCTTGTTTATTATCTAATTTTCTGGGTACTTTTATGATGAGCTTCGGTTACGCTCTTCTAATGTAGAAGGCTTTGACAACTGCTGGCTGCTGGCAGTTAATTGTATTACGTTTTTACGTCCGGAAATGAGTATTCTGGAGGGTCTATGTTATTGAAATATGATATACCTATATGTTTAATTGGTATGTTACGTCGCGTCGGTAAGTAGGTATATAAAACAAAATTATGATTGTTTTCCACAAACCAAAACTACACTTTTTTGCACAGTGCAAAAAAGTTAGGTTAGGTTAGGTATATAAAACTGTAATATTAGGTCCTTGCCCTATATAACATATAACTCAAAAGAAGTTACCAAAAAAAAATAAACCGAGGGAATTTTTTCGAAAAACCGCAACTTTGTATATCTCCTATAGTATATATATAATTATCAATATTTTATATTATATGTCACTGGTTATACATATAATACACTGAAATATGTAAACTACATATTATATTATTATATATTAATAATATAATGCAATTCACCGTCAGTCAGTTGTCAGAAACAACAAAAATGTATGCAAAACCTTAAAAAACCTCAACTTTTTTTTAAAAAAATCTGTTTTTTTTGGAGCTGTTGCTCATTATAGCTCACAGATACAAAAAAAAATTGTACATCGAAGTTGTAGGAAATTTTATTCTCTTCAACTTCCTAAAAAGACTTTTCGTCCTAAAGTTTATAGTTTTCGTGTTATTGAAAAAAATACAAATTTATGCACACTAATTCCAAGAGGTCGAAAACCCAAATTTTTTTTAGGGGCCAAACTGAACAACATATGTCAAAATCCCTACTACCCCACCTTTTGCAAGCTGATGGCCTTTTTTAATCTCTAATGACTGGACTATTATCCGGAATGCCACGTCTTTTTAGTGTAAAGGAGGTATCATTCTTAAAAATCGGACAAGAACCAAAAAAGCTTTGCTCAACGAAAGAAGTGTTTTTTTTTAAACCTGTGTAAAATACATAAAATGCAGAAAATTTTTATTTTGCTGATTTTTTTTAACTTATCCGATTTTGTTATTTTATACAGAGTGTCCAGAAAAACCAACATAACTTTTTGAGTTACTTTTTGCTTTATCTATTTTACACAGGTTTAAAAAAGCAATTCTTTCGTTGAGCAAAGCTTTTTTAGTTCTTGTCCGATTTTTACGAACGATAACTCATTGTACGCTGTAAAGACTTGGCTTTCCGGATAATTGAAATCAGGTACATTGGCTTGCAAAAAAATTTGGCAGGAAGGAGTGGATTTTGATAAAATGTCAAGTTTGACAGATAGCGTATATAGGCCAAAGCCTTAGCTTCCCGCAGAGCTCAAAATCTAATGAATCGGACGAGATCTAACAAATCCCTAGTAGAATAAAGAGAGGTTTTTAGAACAATGTTTTACAAAGGGTTAAAACACCTCTTACTTCGTTGGCGTTGAGCTTTATTACTTCTTGTCCGATCTTTAGAAGTGATACCTCTCTGTGTACGACAAAGACGTGTCTTTATGGCAAATGTCTAAAATCGAGTACAGTGGCGCAGATAAAATTTTGGGGGGTGTGTTTTAAAAATGGGGAATATTAAAAATCATGCGCCATCTTGGATTGTTTTGACAAAAAATTCATGTAGTCTGGAGCTTTAGCTTTTCGCAGAAGCTAAAATCACAAAAACCAAAGTTACGGTAGCAAAACTAAAGCCGAAAAAAATGTACGGTTTTTTTGGCCCACCTTATAGTATGTTGTCTTTCGGACTGTTGGGCCGTCGTTCTGTAGAAGTTTGTCTTCTCGACGTTTCGCCGATTCAAGTGCTCGGGCATCTTCAGGAGATCTGTTCCCACAATTGGCTGAACAAGGACTGATGATTAGTTCTGCTCGGCAGCTCGTATTTATGTGAAACGGGTGGTACCTCAATGGTCGAAACCGGATTCAGTGGACGTGTCTTATCTTTTTGTTTGGTGTACTGAAGAGTTTGTATATCTTATAAGACTGGTATCTAGGTGCGGTTAATTTTTAGCGTTTCTTCTGATCTATTGAAATTCTCTTTGTGTTTATGGATTTCTATGGCTTCAAAATAAAGTCTAGTGTGAATGTGCCGCTCGCGCCAAACCTTGAGTTTCCTCAAACTTGATTTGGTGATTTTCATTGCTGAGAGCATTTATACAACGTGAAGCCAAAATCAAGGGAAAATTAACTAAAGTCGTTTCTTAAACTATTTGATTAATCCAAAACACAAATTCTTGAACTTTTATTGGGAGAAGTCATTATTGGTCAGAAGTAGGCAAAAGCTTAAATCAAAACATACCTGATAATGTTTTCGAGGCGATATTTTTCTTGGATGTTTGCCAGTAAGTAATGCTTCGTCAGAAAGAAAGAAACTTCTCATACTTCAGAAGATTGAAAACATAAGTACTTAAAAACACTATGACGGGCTTAGCGTTGCCGCATATCAACAGACATATTGAAATTGACATTGAGCGTTGAGCGAGTCATTGACCGGTTTGCCCAAAAAAACTGGAAACGATTTTTTTTTTTGAGATAAGCATCTTATGTTTGAGATATGCAATATAAAAGGTAATGTTTCAACTCAAAAAGCTTTTTAGACCTCAAAAAAAAAGTATTTAGCTATTAGGTTTTGTTTGTGGTTTGTTTGTTACTCGGTTTGTTATCTATGCTTTTTATAACTGAAAAAATTATACGTAGTTACTCAAGCGCGCATTTCAGCGGGATAGAGGGGTAGTTAACCCTCTCCCCTACCCTAGCTTTAAATTTTTTATGAAAACATTTAGAAAATCAAAAGTAGGACGGAAATTGCGGCGCTATAACACCTTTGATATTTACGGTATTAGTTTAATTTTGTGTTAAAAATGGCATTTGTAGTGTTATTTTCTTAAAAATTTTCGCCTGCTGCGCTTTGAAAGCATTGATATATTCACAATTTTACTTTAATTTTTAATCAAAAAATGCATTTTTAGTGCAATTTTCTTTAAAAAATTTGCCTGCGGCGCTATGATACCGTTGATATTAACAATTTTAGTTTAATTCGACTCAAAAGTTGTATATTTAAAGTAATTTTCTGAAAAATTAAAACATTTTTTAAAATAAAAAATGTATGAAATAAACGGCTTAAAATGTGAGTACCCCCCCCCCTAGATTTGAGACCAAATCCGCGCTTGTAGTTACTAAGTTTTGTTTGCATATATTGATATGTTTCTCATAAAAGCTATGCTTTTATTCTAAAAAGCTATGCTTTTATTCTAGTTTTTTTTTCGTATCGAAACCGCCCCCCCTCCCTTTTCAAATGGCTGCTACTTAGTTTATATAACTAGATATCTGTGAATAAAGCAAATTTTATTTTAAAAATTCCAATTTTATTGATACTTCTCAGCCGATGCCTGCAATGGAAAACTGCACACTGCATTACAGTGGCGGTCCCAGGGGGGGGGGCGATCGCCCCCCCTTTGCTCCAGAAAAAAGTAGACAACAACAACAACAAAGATGCTGGTGGTAATAAGCCTGAAGAAGAAAAAACGAGAAATTGCAGAAAGTTCTTTTAAATACATTCTAGAATCCCTCCACACTATTTTGGGACAGTTTGACCTTTAATCCGTCAGACCAAGAATATACAAACGCACGACGAACTTACAGCGAAAACTATTGAAAATACAGAACAGTATTATAGAGTTTCTATTTATAAACAAGTTTTCGACAAAAAAAAGTAAAGTCGTTTCTAAATACTATAAACTGTTTTATTAATCCAAAACACAAATTCTTGAACTTTTATTGGGAGAAGTCAGTATTTGGAAACAATATTAGCCAGAAGTAGGCAAAAGCTTAAATCAAAATATACCTGATAACGTTTTCGAGGCAATGAACAAGTGTGGCAATATTTTTTCGTTGATTAGAACATTCTTGGATGTTTGCCAGTAAGGAATGCCTCGTCAGAAAGAAGCTTCTCATGCCTCAGAAGATTGAAAACGTAAGTACTTAAAAACACTATGACGGAAATTCATCTGACGGGCTTAGCGTTGCTGCATATCACATATTGAACCGGTTTGCCCAAAAAACCGGAAATATTTTTTTTTTGAGATGGGCATCTTATGTTTGAGATATGTGATATAAAAGGTAATGTTTCAACAAAAAGCTTTTTAGACCTCAAAAAAAAAGTATTTAGCTATTAGGTTTTGTTTGTGGTTTGTTTGTTATCTATGTTTTTTATAACTGAAAAAAATTATACGTAGTTACTCCCTCTCCTTCCCTGAATTTTTTATGAGAACATTTAGAAAATCAAAAGTAGGGCATTAATTGCGGCGCTATAACACCTTTGATATTTACGGTATTAGTTTAATTTGTAGTGTCATTTTCTTAAAAATTTTCGCCTGCTGCGCTTTGAAACCATAGATATATTTACAATTTTAGTTTGATTTCAAATCAAAAAACGCATTTTTTAGAGCAACTTTTTTTTAAAATAAAAAATGAATTAAATAAACGACTTCAAATCCTCGCTTGTAGTTACTAAGTTTTTTTGCATATAATAATAATAATAATAATAATAATAATAATAATAATAATAATAATAATATTAATAATAATAATAATAATAATAATAATAATTGATATCTTTATTTCACAATTTAAAACATAATACAATATTCATACAATGCATGTGATATAACATATTATTGTGAAAAAGGCGAATTCCAGAGCGATTCCGCACAGGAGCGGAATGTTTCTGATCTAATTAACCTTTATATTGACATTCCTCATAAAAGCTATCCTTTTATTCTATTTTTTTTTCGTGTCGAAACCGCCCCCCCCCCTTTTAAATGGCTGGGACCGTCACTGACTGCAAATTTATATTTCTGAGAAATTTTAGATTAAAATTTGCAGGTTTGTATTTCTATTAGTTCCCTTATTTAGAGTATACCAAAACATATGCACTTTTTTAAATGATTATAACTTACGATTTTAACAATATTTAGCTTTTTAGACAGCAGTCAAGGCATCACAATATCCGGTGTCAAATTTTGAATTTCGTTGTTTCTTAGCCGAATTTTTTGAATGTTACATCGATGGGCTTGCAAATAATGAGGCTTTGTAACCAATGTTTGAGTCGCACATAAAAAAAAATATCTAGGGGATAAAACTGTTTTTATAGGCTCGCCATCGTGGATGTTTAGGAATTTTTTGACAGAAAGAACCACAAAAAAAGAGATTTGTATGGCAGTACTGCCCGGGGCTACTAAAAGCTCTGGCCCTCATAACTATGTTTTTGGGCTTTATGATATCCTATTAATCTGGGTTTATAAGATTGGTAGGTTACTATCTGGAAAAATCTGTGAATCAATGACATTAACTTTGCCTACTGGATACGTAAAACTTAAGATAAAAACGGGTGTTATGGTAGTTTTTTTATAAAGTATTATGATTTTATATTAAGTCAGCAATAACTTACCACGATACACACAAAATTACACCATTTAATCGAAAACCTTTTATCGAATTTTGATTAGTGGAAGGCCGTAAAAAAATTGAAGGATTTTATCAACAAAATAATCCTACAATCTAAATTGCATGTATGATAAAAAAAACTACGTTTGAACGTAGGTACCACGTAGTGATGAGATAATATAGACACTTTGGCTGAAAAATTTTACAGCGCAATTTTTTACCGCACTAGCATATACAGCGCAAACTATTTCCCTCGAATTTTTCTTCCTTTTTGAAAACTTATATGCAAAAGACTTTTTCCTTGATTCAAGAGGGCAGTGGTTTCCTTGAATCAACTTAAAGTGAGATATCATACTTTCCTATACATTGACTTAACTTTAAAAAAAAACGGACTGGAATAGCCAACTAAAGCAAAAAAGCCTGGAATTTAATTTTTTATAAATAAAATACATCAAAATTTACATTATGAAAAAAACAATGAACAAAATCGTGATTAGAAAATGAGGGGAAAATTTAGCGCCCTAATAAATTTACAGAAAAGATTTGTGGCCTAGTGGGCAAAGGGTGAGGGAATAAATCGGAAAAAAAGTTTTTCCTCGACCAGGATTTGAACCCGGGACCTCTAGAATACCAGTCTAATGCTCTACCAACTAAGCTACCGAGGAACTGGAGTTTTAACTGGCTATTCGGAAATCCATTCGTCCGATTCATTTGTTAGTAGTGGGCTGATCTTTAAAGCCTACTGCGGCTTTAAAAACCTAATTAAATATGTTTGGCTGAAATTGTTAGTTGGAAATAAAACTCCAATAAAACGCTATATGTCGTGTATCGTTGGTTGATAGATAAATAGAAATTTCGTACAACTAATAATCGTGAATGTGTACCTCCTTGGAGGAAGAGGGGAAACCGTTGACAGTTCGAAAGGAACGCTGTGATATGCTACACCGATGCCTCCAAGCTATCGGAAAGGCAGACAACAGGGGCGGGGGTCTACTTGCAAGACCGAGAAGTTCAAATGAGCTACCCACTCGGAGAGCAAGCTACGGTCTTCCAAGCCGAGAGGTTCGCCACGGTCTGTAGGAGCATGTGTACATATGCTCCGACAGCCAAGCGGCCTTTAAGGCACTTAGTCCGCCAAAAATTGCCAATACTCTGGTGGAAGAGTGCGTCGAAGAATAAGACCCGAACCACTTTTAGATATAACAAGGAGACAGATGCAAAGTCGACTCATTAAATGGAAAAACGAAAGAGGATGCAGACAGTCCAAAGAATTCATCGACGGACCGGACGCCGTCAGAGTCAAATGGCTCCTGGAAAGGACACGAAAAGATATTGGACTACTGGCAGGAATACTGACCGGCCACAGCCGACTCAGTAAGCATCTGACTCGCATCGGGATCGGGAATGACTATCTGCCAGGCCTGCGGGAGGACGGAGGAGACATCCCGGTACCTAATTGCGGAGTGCGATGCATAACTAAAGATGAGGCATCAGGTACTCGGACAACCGAATCTGGATGCCGAGGACCTACGAGCTCTCAAGTGGGCCAAAGTACTGGACTTCTTGAAGAGAACAGGAAGGCCCGGAGAGCCCACTACCGTACAAGCGGTACAGGTAGTGTATTAGGGGTTAAGGTAAAAAGGGGCATACTTGGCAGGCCTTGGGCCGCCCCCTGTTTACTACTACTACTATTATACAATATTTGCATTTGTGTGTAAACATATCAACTCCACACCACTAATAATCACATAAAAATAAAGTACAAATCAAAAATTAACAAATTTTTGTTTAGGGTAACAGACTGGCCAAAATTCTGACCAAAATCACCCTAATATCGCCCTAAAAGTTGGTCATAGGACGTACGCGTAGACGTGGAAGATAGCGCAATAATTATCTCTTCCTTTTATCTGCAAAAAAAAAACAAAGACTTCCGCTTGAACACAGATATCACAGTCCAATCTCTGTGGTCTAACTTTAAGCTTTTTCATCAAGGTCACGTCTTTAGCATGTATAACGTTCAGACGAGACGCAAGCTTACGTTCTATAACGTCTGCTCTATGTTACCTACGCAGAAATATGGAAAAAAACGTAGCGAATTTTGCTAAAGAGAGTCAAAAAATCAACAGATTGGTAATACGATCGGCCGAAACAAAGAAAGCAAGATAGAAATACAAGGTATCGTTCGATCCGGAAAATTCCACGTCTACCGCTATAGGCACCTCGTACAGGGTGTCAAGCTATATTTTGACCCCCCCCCAGTTATCGCCGTTATTATTAATGTTAGAAAAAGGTTAAATGCAAAACTTTTATAATTGTTTGCATACTTTAACAGTTACCTGTCTAAAATAGCTAAATGTCATTGCAAATGTCAAATTTGGACACCAAGTTTATTATTTTAAATGAAACACCCCGTATTTTATAAAATTTTTAAGTCGACCGTTCCTTTCTGATCCGAAATATACCAAATCTCGCAAATATGTTACCTCTATCTATATTAGTTTGTGAGAAAAATTACAAAATCCTTACCATACGGCCAATGTGCTAGAGAGAAAATAATCTAAGCTTTAATCTCTCTCCAACACATTATGCTTGTGAGGATTTTGGCATTTTTCTTGCAAACTAATATAGATAGAGGTAACGTGTTTGGTATTTTTAAAATTAGGATGGAAAGGACGACTCAAACATTTAACAATATACAGGGTGTTTCATTTAAAATAACAAACAACAAACTTGTGTCAAAATTTGACATTTGCAATGACTTTTAGCGAAATAACGAAAATTCAAACTTGGATGGGCACAGTGGCGTACTGACGGAGGGGAGTGGGGGGCGGTCCGCCCCGGGCCCCGGGTTACGAGGGGCCCCCTTGGTGTCCCACATGTACACAATTATCCAAAAACATACTCTAACTTATCCCAGGTACGAAAACCACATAGACTCTTATGAAAGTTGGTGAGTTTTTCTGCTGTTTGAAGGATTTTATAAGATTCTACGAGCCAACCTGATAGAAAAAATTCGTACTTGATGAGATTTTATTAGTTTTTAAGTTTGTTTAACATACCTCATAGGAAACAGTATAAAAATCTCGTAAAGCTTTTCTAAGAGATTAAGCGGTTTTTTAAGTTTTTTTTGGCAGTGATAAGATAAAAGCACCAAGTATACGCATACAGGGGTGGCCGCTTTCTGGAAAACCGGTAAAAGTCAGAACTTATCATCATTCATGCATAAATAGGTAGGTATAAGATACCTAAAATGATAGAAAAAGATATCCGGTATTCCGGTACGCACAATCTCTCTCTCAGTCTGTCTAGCATCCGTCTAGGAGAAAAGTGCTTCAACCACAGGTTTTCTATTTCAAAAAATGATCCAAGTTATAGTTTAATTTTTGTTTAATAATTTGAAACAGTATGTGCAGTCAAAAACTGATAAAATTGTCGGACATAAAAATCTTACACTTACTTATTTTATTTAATTTAATAAGTTTGGCGATTTTATCCATTGAGATCGAAGTGGCCAAAAACATCAAATTTAATAAAGTTATGCAAGCGTTAGCAACGGTAAATGGTAGAAAAATAGTATTTTCACAACTAGTGGCTAAAATAGTGCTTTTTTTATAAGCGTTGGTTTAAATAACGAACGCAGCGAGGTATTTAAAAAAGCGAGTAAAAAAAGCACATTTTAGCCACGAGTTGTTAACACTATTTTTTTATACCTTTATCAAAAAATCCAAGAAAAACAGGAAAATTCTTTCAAAAATCTCGAACGAAGACACCATCTTTACACTATAAATCAAGGCGGCTGGTAAATGAAATAACAATAATTTCCATAGCGATGCGCCTTTTTACTCGGTGACGTTCATTGTTGCGACATTTTAATCTTTGGCAGTTTCATATTTTGACGATATTTTTAAATGATTTTTTCGTAAATACTTGGTAAAAAGTGGCGGAAATGGCTTAATTTTGACGCAAGAATAATTAGATTTTTTCAATATTACTATTTTTCGCTATTTCTTTTTAATTCTCGGTAACAAACGGACAGAAATCTATTTTTGCATCGGTAACCAATGAAAGGCATGCTTTAGTTATCTGCAGACAGTTACTAAAATCATTTTTTTTGAGAAAGGTATAAAAAAAGATTTATTTAAATTATTTTTTTAGTTTTTTTAGTTGACTTTTTTGCAAATATGTACCTGTAAATATCATATTTTAAACATTTTAGGATTTAATATTGTGTTTTTGTCAAATAAAACCAAGATAAGCATATAGAAAAATGAGAGGGGGCCCCCCTCTGAAGATACCGCCCTGGGCCCCACTTTTGCTCAGTACGCCGCTGGATGAGCATGCATGAAACGATGTTTCGCCCTGGGTAACCAGCGTGGGCTCATCAGTGGTTTCACTGGTCACCCTCCACCATACATCATTAAACACCATCATACACTTTGATTTCCAACTTTGAATCACTCACAAATAGGCATCGTTCCGCACTGGTACATATCCAAGTTACCTGATACGGATTCGTCCTGGCGTGTTAATATTTTCACTAGGATTATGCTCCTTAGGCAATTAAAATAAAAAAGAAGTTAAAAAAAAACTTCAAATCAGTTACTTCAACCGAAAAGAAACTAAAGATCAAAAGATCTAGGGTGGAAATAACGAAAATTCAAACTTGGATGAGCATTCCACAAGGAACACACAAAGGACCAAAGCGAAAAGAGAAATGAATAAACGATGTTTCGCCCTGGGTAACCAGCTTGGTCTCATCAGTGGTTTCACTGGTCAAAATGTCAAAATGGCAAAATTTCAATGCCAAAATGTTGAAATTTGGCACACTGATAGAAATAATGTTCGAAGCTTCTTTAAAATTTTATCTTTCCCCCCCCCCTCCCATAGTTTGACCAATATTTAACAGAAAGCCTGTCAGTGGCCTACGCACAGGGGGATAAGGGGGACGAAATAAACTTCACAAAAAACGTGAAAGAAATCAAAATCTTTAAAGAATGTAAAAAATAGCATCTTTAGGATAGTTTTTTTTTTTAATTTCGCCTGAGGCGTCTTTATGACATGGTGTTGGCAACAAATCCATAACTAGAACTATTTTTTAAATAATTCAGATATCAAAATTTCTAAAGAATTTTTACTTTAAATTGCAAAAAATATTCGCCTGCGGCTCTGTTACATTATTTATTGTTACAAAAAAAGCGGAAAAATGGCATTTTTAGAACAATTTTTAAAAATTTTTCCGGCGGCGCATTTGAATGAATGAATGTAAAAGTGCGGGCGGGACAATTCCTATGTACCTAGGCCACCTTGCTGGGCCCGTTGCACTCCCACTATCCATGGTTTAGCCCTGGAAGCCTGCCTCTTTCGCAAAAGAACAGATTTTTCTGGGCTGCAACCTTCGCCTGGGAACAACAGATAGTTCCCAAGGTGCAACTCTCTTGACCTGGCCAGAGCCGGACACGCAAGGACGATTTTTCGTACTCCATTGCACCATCGACTCTCTGAGTCTCCGGCGATTCCCAGCGTCTTAGTGCGATTTAATAGATTTGTTCTCAATTGGGAGTAGATCCGATGGAAGATCCGCCCTTGCTATTAAATATATAAGTTTTTTTTTCGTACGTAGCAAGACCTACTGTAGGTATAGGGTTGAATATATCCCCCCAAGGCCAATCTCTGCGTACGCCGCTGGAGCCTGCCTCTCATATATACAGGGTCATGCAATTTATTGCAACCTGAATATTAAGATTTTACATATATATAAGAGTTTATGAATGAACTTATGAATACATTATTATATAGAGATCATCAAAATCTAAAGTATTTCCAAAAAAGCTAAGAAGTGTGCAGACTGGTAGAAATTATGAGCAAACCCCTAGAAAAAAAAAACTTGACATTATTCCCCTCCTTCGTAAGAGCATTTAGTGTAGGTGGACCACATATACTTAAGCATGACTGTGTGACAAAGTGGCGTTTTTTCAATTTCCAATAAAATCAAACATCGGGAATGTTTAGATGTTTTGTCACATTAGATTTTTCTTAGAATTCGACAAATATGACGAGCGTTTTCTTCGGAGGTAAAAAATGCAAAGCTATAATTAACTGGGCAACCGCTTTGTAAGTTACCTCTATACGGAAAATCGGAGGCAAAGTTTACATAAAACATTATGAATGCCTTTGTGAATAAAACGATGCATGTTAGGAAGAATTATTTAAGTTATTTAACCAGACAGCACGGGAGGCGATAACAAAAACAATTGTTTATAAGGCAGAATAATGTTTTCTATACCTTCATTAAAAACACGGTTTTAGCTCAGTCTATCTAATAACCAGTCCCGTCAGTCCCCGATAAGATCTTTTCACGCCCACACCACCTCCTTCCAACCACCACGGCACCGGAAAGACTGCCGCAGTTTGGTAAAATTTCTCAACGAAACTCATCGCAATAGTTTGATGGTCGTATGGCAGCCATTGTTTTTTCTAAAATTAATATTCTTTTTTCCGTAGGAAGTTGGCCGCAGTTTGAAAAAAAATAAAGAAAAAAAAAGCTTTCTGGAGGTTTGGTATTTCTTCAAGCACTCTCAACAAAAAGCGACATCCGCATAGTAAAGATAAGTATGGGTGGATTTTCGTGGAGACTGGGGTGGGGGAAGTACATGGTCACCTGATCACCTAAACCTAGGTAATAACATTCAATAATGGGTTTTTTATTGGGTGTTCTTATTTCTTATTTTATTTGCTGTACAAACCCAGCATAAAAATTGCTAACGACCATTTTTGACACCTCGTTTGACACAATCTTAAAAACTCATGCAAATGTTCATGATTTTAATAGTCACCTGATCATCTAAACCTAGGTAATAACATTTAATAATGGGTTTTTTATTGGGTGTTCTTATTTCTTATTTTATTTGCTGTACAAACCCAGCATAAAAATTGCTTTAACGACCATTTTTGACACCTCGTTTGACACAATCTTAAAAACTCATGCAAATGTTCATGATTTTAATAGTGTACCATACAATAAGACAACTACTGCTAAACGGCCAGATCTTATCGGATTTTGCTTTTTTTTTATAAGTAGGGCAAATTCCATTTTTTGCAAAGTTTGTCAAACAAGGTAAGTGAGGGGCTTTTCGCTGCTGGAAATACTTGTACACTTTTGACTGATTTTTTATGGAAATGCCTAATATGTGAAAAATACATGGGTAAAAAGGAGGATATGAACAAGTCTTGTTTACGATTCAAACAATACAAAAACGCTGTTCTCTCATGTGAAAGCTACTTCACGAAAAAAATTTCAGTCACCCCTGAAAGCCTGTTTTTGTTATGTAGGTGTAGCTTTTTGTTGAGAGTGCTTGAATAGCGTATCTGTTTTTAATTCTGGAAAATAGGGGGCCCACCAAACGAAAAAAAGTGGATACCAAAACTCCAGAGCATATTTCTGATCCAGAAAGCTTTGTTTTTTTTAATTTTGTTCAAACTGCGCCCAACTTCCCAAAAAGAATACTAGTTTTGGAAAAAATCAGAGGGTACCAAACGTTGTGGATAAGGTACCAATCACTACCATACGACCACCAAACGATTGTGATGAGTTTCGCTGAGAAATTTTAAAAAACTGCGGCCATCTTCCCGGAGGCCTCCTCAGTGGCGCCTTAAGGATTCGGTCTTAGGGGGGGCACATCGGTTTCAATTAACTTCCCCCTCCCCCAAAAGTCAAATCTATACAATTCACAGCACAAAAAAAATCATTATTCTAAGACACCAAATTTTTCTTTTTATTTAAACAAAAGGAATAATATTATTTATTTGGCCCTTTCTTATTCATATTGCATTCATAAAACGACACGTAATTCTAAGTTCTCTGACAAAGACGCCGTACCAATCAAATAGTATATTTTCACATCATACTCAATACGCATTGAAAAGATTGTCTTCTTTTTCTTTCATAGAGCATGTTCTCTGTTTTGACAAAGAGCGTGATATATGAAAGAATAAGATAGTTTAATAGTTCAAAGTGCAAATGAAGCCGGCGCGCGGCGGCTGCCGCATGGTAGCACTAATAGTCGAGCTGATACACATAGTAGGCCTTTTTTGGTGACCGTGGAAATTTGTTCAGGCAGTACAAAGAACGTGTTAAAAAATTTTTTAATTTTTTAAAGTTGTACAAAATTAGTTCGAAATTAGTTCAAAATTAAAAGCATATCAAAGTTCGAATTTTTTTGGAGAGGGTTGTGGCTTAACGTCAACCTGCACCCCCCCACCATATTTAAAAAAAAAAAACAGATTTTTCGAAATTCTTTTTGGTGATATTAGGGGTTCGAAACTAGTTCTTAATTTTGGGATAGTTGCGTTTAATTTTTTTCTACCCTTTAAATGAGGGAGATGTAGCTTGACGTCCGGCTGCACCCCCCATTTTGAATATAAAAAAAAACCAGGAAGGAGTGTGGTTCAAAATTTTTAACATCGACTTGACTGACTGACCTCAAATATTTCGATTCTAAACCTATGGGGGGGACGCGCCCCCCCCCTCTTAAGCCGCCACTGGGTCTCCTTCCACCTGCCTGGCGAGATCTGGCCAGAAAGTTCTACAGAGTGCGCCAAGTATGGCGAGTGCTTTCAATCAGCTTAAATTCAGGGGTCGTATTTTCGAAACCATACGAAATTATTCGCATGCGACTACTTCCGTCTCTTCCTATACCGTATAGAAAAGGAGGCAAAAGATATGCCGATATGCTGATTCATGGGTAGTACGTGCAAGAATAACCGGTTTTTCATGCGAAACAACACGAATGCCTCCACCCACTCGTGCAATATTGCGTTAAACCAGTCGAATTCGAACGCGGTCCACACATACCGGCTTATCTTTCGCCTCTCATTTCACACGATATAGAAAGAGACTGACATAAAAATTGTTGATTATTCAGTATACGTATGCGGATATTTTCGTATGGATTCGAAAATCAGACCCCAGGAATTGCTGAGTGTGCTTTCAGCAGTCGATTGAACAGCTTTTTTGACAGATCCAGCGCTGGCACCCAAAAAAATTCACTCTAGGTACTATAAATCAACAAAATAAGATCCAGCGATCGGTTCTTAAAAGCCGATGGGCAGTGGCGGATCCAGCAATTTCACCAGGGGGGGGGCGCAAGCAATAAAACTTATGTAGGCCGACTCAAGCGACTATATACGAGCATAGGGCAAAAAAAGTCTTTTTTTATGATGATCATTGTTTTTGGGGGTTTGGTTGGATTGGTATGTTGGTTAGTGGTGACCTGACCCTCCCCACTAACCAAACAGCTTCGACCTACATATATTCGTAGTTGCTTGAGCTAGAGTCAAAAACAAAAAGGCTGTTCAAGCATCGGCGGACGCTGATGGCGTTTCCTTGACGCTCTCGTTGGTCTCAAAAAATGTGTAGGTATATATAGTAGTGCTAGTGGTAACAATGATGTTACAGGTTGTGAGGAGTACGTACATCAGTTGGTTAGTGAGGCATGGACCTTAATTTGTTACAGGCTGTAACAACATTGTTTCCACTAGCAATACTACATAGTATAAAACCACCCATAGTGTCGGGGCAGCGTCGCCGTCTTTTTTTATTTGATATTTTCATAATTAGTCAATTACATTTTGACGTGTAATAGGAAATAGTTTTGGCACTATTTTTGTGAAAAAAGATCAAAAAAGTAAATAGATCAAAATTATTGATTTTAGAGATATCTTGGATCGCCTCCTGTATGCAATTCAGATATGATATTTGGCAGACAGTTGCATGAAGGCTGCAAATTACGATATTTAAGTGATTTGTCACGACTCTGTTGCTCACAAAATGTTGTGAACCAGATGAAGCTACCTAGTGTAATTTTTTTAGGCAAGGGGAATAATACTCTTAAAATATATTTTCTTATGAACTTCTTTAATTTACCCAGGCCAAACCTATCTTTCTTAGCTTGAAACATAAATTTGAAAATTAGCAAAAATGTCTTATTTTTGACTGTCCCCCGTATTGGCCGTATAAAAACTAGGCATTCGCCAGCCATAACAATAGACTCTTGTGTACAACTTGTGTTCTGTTTAGCAATTTTTGCCCCTTTTTTTTCATTTATTCTAAAGAGGCACGTATTTTCTTAATTGAAACATAACAATCAGTTCATAGAAACGAAATAAAAATTACCCATTTTTTTTAACCAGCACTAGCTATACAACATATTTAAAATTAAAAAACAAAAGATCAAGAGATCTTGGGTGGAAATAGCGAAAATTCAAACTTGGATGAGCATCCCACAAGGAACACACAAAAGACCAAAGCGAAAACAGAAATGATTAAACGATGTTTCGCCCCGGGTAACCAGCGTGGGCTCATCAGTGGTTTCACTGGTCACCCTCTACCATACATCATTAAACACCATCATACACTTTGATTTCCAACTTTAAATACCTCACAAATAGGCATCATTCCGCACTGGTACTTATCCAAGTTACCTGATACGGATTCGTCCTGGCGTGTTAATATATTCAGTAGGATTATGCTCCTAAGGCAATTAAAACAAAAAAAAGAGAAGTTAAAAAACCTCCAAATCAGTTACTTCAACCGAAAA
This sequence comes from Oxystoma pomonae, assembly GCA_963921995.1. Lineage (NCBI taxonomy): Eukaryota > Metazoa > Arthropoda > Insecta > Coleoptera > Brentidae > Oxystoma > Oxystoma pomonae. The sequence continues at coordinate 15,703,954 of OY998173.1, forward strand.
GAAACTAAAAAACAAGGAACACACAAAAGACCAAAGCGAAAAGAGAAATGATTAAACGTTTAAAAAACATACTATATTCCGTCTGTTTTTTTTTGTGGGAGACCTATGGTTTTTTCAAAAAAAAATAGCGGAAAATAGTAATATCGAAAAAATCTATTTATTCTTGCCTAAAAATTAAGCCATTTCCGCCAGTTTACACCAAGTATTTACAAAAAAATCATTTAAAAACATTGTCAAAATATCAAACTGTCAACGATTAAAAATTCACATCGCTATGGAAACCATTGTTATTTCATTTATTTTTATTTATTTATTTCTTTACACTATAAATCAAGGCCAGCCGCCTTGATTTATAGTGTAAAGATAATGTGTTGCGAGAAGTGCTCTTCGTTCGAGATTTTTAAAAGTATTTTCCTGTTTTTATTGGATTTTTTGATAAAGGTATGCTTGTAAAAAAAGCACTATTTTAGCCACTAGTTGTGAAAACTACTATGGGCTTTAAAAAAATCTTATCCATTTTTACCTAATGATAAGCCATTTCCTCAGGTTCACTTAAAGTATTTACAAAAATTAATTTCGAATATGCGACAAAATAAAAAAACTGTCAGAAACAAGGGCGTCGCCAGAGAAAGGCAGAAGCAGCTTTAGGTATAGAAATAAAGAACTTTGTCAATGAAAAAAAACTAGATCTGGGAAGGAGAACTCCTCTACTACCCTAAAAGACGATTTTACTATAAGTTTTATGTCCATGAAATAAGGCAACCCGTATAATAGTTTTTTTTACCATATTAAATAAAAGTGTTTTTACTGCCTCCTCCCGTACTGAAAGCCGCTAATTACACTTTATTTGACATTTAATTAGCTGTGGTAAGCGCTATTCTAAGATGCATTTAAAACTTTCAATGGATGGAGGTACACATATAGTTTATTTTACGACCTATCCGATTTTTTTCCAATGAGCAAAAGCTGTTTTATTGTCTAGTGTCTAAGTTTGTTGAACCCATAAAACTGTTGCTATTTACATTGTATGGAAAATTCACTGGATATTTGTGGCTTCTATCATAGGTTGTTACACTTGGTCAAAAATTTGCCTATATACCGGGTGTTCACAAAAGTGAAATTTCACATACATACCTTCTTATTTTTTTTAAATTTTATTTTAAGAATACTCAGAATTTTAAAACTATGCCATTTATAAAAACATCGTTTTTACATTTTGGTTAGGCAATTTCTGTAAATCTCATGCAAAAAGTATTTGTGGCACCTTTATTTCTGGAGATATAATAAATATAATTTTTTATTTTTTTTTTGTTTGAAAATGTAATTATCCAAAATAAATGTGAAAACTGCGTGTGGCTAGCTGCTACGGCTGCGTGAGTTAGAATTTTTGTAAAAGTTTAATCCCCCCTCCTACCCTCTTTCCAATTCCCCATGTCCATCAAAAACTAATCAGCTCTGCGTCTGGTGACAAAGAATTTTTGTGCCAAATTTAATAAGAATCGGTTTAGCAGTTTTTGAGTTATCGTGTGACAGAGAGACAGACACCCAGACAGACAGACAAACAGACAGACATACACTATCCCAAAATTTTGTATTTAGGTCTTTTTTGACCCAAATAAGTCATTTTTAGCGAAAATAAAAAAGATTTTTTTGGCAATCCCAATAGTCTCCTTACTATGTATGTAAGGATGGCTAATTAATATTTTTTTTTTCCGTTGAAAAAATGTGAAAAACATATACTTTGTATCTGAAAAACTAGCTGCTACGATTCGTGAGTAAGGTTTTTATAAGTATATTTTTTTTTCTTAGATATCTCAAAAACTACGAATCTGACAGACTTTAAAATGTATATAGTTTTTGTAAAATGTATATAGTTTTTGTTAAAAATGTAATTATCCGCATAAATATTAAAACCGCGCGTCCCTAGCTGCTACAGTTCGTGGGCTACGATTTTTATAAATATATTTTTGTTTTTCTTAAATATTTCAAAAACGACGGATCTGACAGAATTCGTCATAACTATAGAAGTTTTTATAGGAAATATAATTATCCATCTTACCGTGAAAACCGCGTGTTGCTAACTGCTACGGTTCGCAAGTTACGATATTTAAAACAGTTTAACCCCCATTTTTGCCCCCTTCGCAACCCCCCACCCCCACCAAAAACTAATCAGCTCACCGCCTAGTGCCAGATAGTTTTTGTGCCAAATTTGATAAAAATTGGTTAAACGGTTTTTGAGTAATCGTGTTACAGACAGACAGACACCATGACAAAATTTTGTATTTAGGTCTTTTTTAACCCAAATAACTTATTTTTAGTGGAAATAAAAAACTCTTTTTTTTGACGATCCCAATAGCCTCCATACTAGTATGGATGGCCAAAAATAAAAAGATGAAAGCTCACAATTAATTTTGCTAAGAAATAACTGATTTGTGCGGATCCGATCAATACCGTCTTAACTAAAAAGCCAGTTAACTTCTTCTTCTTCAGTGCTTTTTAGTCTACTGGTGCCGCCATTTGTATAACCAAATTGACAGGTAAAACATGGATTTTCTGTCAGTTTGCTGTCAATATGACCACGATAGTAGGCCAAAGGATCCTAAAACGATAAGGAGTTAACTCGCTTTTTTTCCCCAGATAGGGAGGCCTGGTCGTCCAACAGAATAAGTTTCTCTAGTAAAGATAGCTGCTGGTACACCGACGGATCCAAAATGCCTTCAGTGCGTCTATTCTTGAATCGCTACTATGCATCTCATTGGTCCAAATCTTGGACTAAAATCGGTTTCTCTCATTTCTACCCGATATTGATCAAAAATAATCAAGTCAGAGACCAATAGAATTGCTTCCGATCAATATCGGGCAAAAGTGAGATGCATAGTAGCGAGAGAATTTGAATCCCTGGGAGAAAATTTTCTCTCGATTCAAGAATAGACGCGCAGGCGTTGGATCCGGAGCTTATTGTAGCCGGGAAAATGTCAGGATTAATACAATACATTTTTACATTTTTTACATTTTTACATACATACATTTATATACATATAATTTTCATATACATACAATTATATACACATTATACAATTTTCCAGACAGAACTGTTCGCCATTGAAATGAACGCACGTTGGATGATAGATCATAACTTGCGCAACAGATCAATAAAGCTACTCTCCGACAGTCAAGCGGCCCTTAAGGCTATCGAATCCTATAGGTGCTCATCAAGACCCGTTAGGAGCTGCAAGTACACACTAAATACCCCTGGGCGAATAAACACTGTGTCGTTGTTATGGATTCCGGGAATTCTGGGCAACGGCGATATGAGACTGCTGACCAGCTGGCGCGCGGAACGGCCTCTGCCATCTTCGTTGGCCCTGAACCAGCCCTTGGAATAGCATACAACACAATCAACACTGTTCTCTCAAGCTGGATGGAGAATAAGTTCCACCATTACTGGAGAGAATTGCCGGAACTGACACATTCCAAAGAATTCATTACAGAACCCTGCAGGAAGAGGGCCGGGAAACTCATTGATCTCACCAGGCAGGAGATCCGGACAATGGTTGATCTTTACACTGGACACTGCAGGCTGAAAGTATCATTACACAGAATGGGTCTAGGTGAGGACACCAAATGTAGGCTCTGTAAACCTACGTAAACCACAGATTGAAGGGCTGGATCTGAAAGATGCTTCACCAAAGCAAGTTGCGAGCCTCTTTAAGGGGCTGAATATTCTGTTGCAACAAACAATGTCAAAAGTGAGCCACAATAGACCCGCTAGTGGTCGCAATGGGTAGTGTCAGACTGGCACACTCACAAATGAATCTACTCCAATAGAATAGTCAGAAAATCACGATTTATCTACAAAACTGACTTAACAGCCAAATTTTTCACAGCAAGTCGAAGGTCATATGAGACTCTTAAAACCACATTTTGCCAACAAAATTTCTCTTTAGGTACGCCACCATTTTGAATTTATGCGTAATTCGGGTTAACTCGCTTTTAGTCCGATATCTCATTGACCATTGGTCTGATTTAAAAAAAATTGTTTTGTTTTATAAAAAAGTGGTTTTTCTAAGATTTTTGATCCAATATTTTTTTTGCTATGTCTCAAAAAAAAGTTAATTCACATCTACCGCCGAAAATAATGATTAATCAAGGTAACATATATATATATATATATTAAGATATAATTTGTTATCATTAAACTTAAAAAAAATGTTCCTATAAAAAATTTAGTGAGTTAAATTTTCTTTAAATTTTGGCAATAAAAAATAACAGTTATGTTACAAATAACGGAGTTAGAGGGCGCGACAAATGTGTATTTTTTAATAGAAAAAAAAAGAAATGTTACTGCCGGCAAGATTTTTTAAAATACTCTTTCAATTTATAGGCACTATAAAGCTCTCACCAAAGCCTTCACAATCCTTGTTTAAATACGTTCCAAAAGTCCCTTCCATTATCTCCGCCCCTGGGGGGCAATTTTAATGTTCTCGAAATGGGACCATCTGGAGCCCAAACCAAGTATACGTACCTACTAAATTTCGTCAAAATCGGACAAGTGGTTCTTAAGTTAGGCGCGTTGGTGAGTGACCGACGGACAGACAGACATTAAAGACATTAAAGCAAAAAATTTTCTAAAAAGTTTTTGAGAAAAAATGCCGGTTATTTAATAGGAATCTTATTCAGATTTGAGTAGCACTGGGTAACCACAACCTCCCCTCTCCCCTTGGGTACGCCACTTGCCGAAAATCTTGCGATCTGCTATAGAAACGTCAAAAATATAGAAAAACCAAGTCTCGTTTTATTATATCTTAAAAACCGTAGAAAAGAAGAAGTAAGGCTACCTTCTGGATCACTCTGTAAAAAGTGTCAAACATACTTATAATATTTCTAAAAAGCGCCGCAGGCAAAAATTTTCTCAATGAAACTTTTTATATCTTTATTCTTTAGGTTAGTTATTGGTAAATAAGTACTTAATTCCAGATATAAGTATTTACCTTTGTTTTTCACGACGTGATTTTCATTTTCGCATAATGTTTCGTTGCAAAGCAAACAATTATTTTCCTCGTTTTCCTCGAAATAAAGGACGAATATCGAATTATACTCAAAAAATTTAAACTTTAAAAGAAGCTATGCAGAATATTATCTAATATTCCAATATTCCAGAATGAAAAAACACTCAACGACAGTTGTCAACAATAGGTGAGTAGGTACTTTTGTTTCGTCTTGGCCGACGCCCACGGTTTATTAGAATGTGCAAAATCAAACCCGTTAAATAAAAGAAAGTTCAATTATAAAATCATTCACTATAGAAACTGCAATTCGTTAAACCAACGTTTTATCCGAACCTTATTTCTTCAAATCCATTCAATAACAAATTCGCAATTTATAAGAGCTGTTTTTAATCGAACCATTGTTCATCAAACTCATTTAATATCAAACTCGTAATTTGTTATACCCATTTTTAATAAAACCCGAAATTTGTCAAACCATTATTTTTCAAAACCGGAATTCGTAAGAATCGTTGTTGATCAGAAATACCTGCTCAATTGATTGCGTATTCGCCAATAATACGCGTCGGCGCGGCGTTTTGATGCATTTGTCGCTGCTACGCGCGCATACTTGTACAAGCGTTCAATGTTCAATAGTTTGTGTATAGATGTCACTTGAATTCCAGAACAAACAAATTTCTGATAAACAAAGAGTCTTACGAATTCTGATTTTGAAAAATAATGGTTTGACAAATACAGGGTTTGAATAAAAATGGGTTTTACAAATTACGAGTTTGATATTGAATGAGTTTGATAAACAATGGTTCGATTAAAAACGGGTCTTATAAATTTCGAGTTTGTTATTGAGTGGGTTTGAAGAAATGAGGTTCCGATAAAAAATTGGTTTGATAAATTGCAGTTTTTATGGTGAATCGTTCTAACCATTAAATACGGTCTAATAAATTCCTGGTTTGACAAGCCATAGGCGTTCGTCATGGCCAATTTGACACAATAAGGGAGATAAATCTTACCTCAAGAATTTTTAGTGTCAACTTTGCAGTACTCTATCTCAGCTATTTTTTACTATACAGAAAAAGTGTTTAAAACAAAATTATAGAGAATTTTAATATCTACAATCTATATTTGAATACTTTTCTTCTCAAGTCTACATAAAGGGACATATTGGCTAGTAAATAATAACATGTCACGATTTTCGAGAGTCTTTTAGGTATAACTTTTTTTTTATGAGACATACAAAAAAAAATTCCAATAAATATTTTTTTTTTAACCAAAAAAAAAACGTTTTAAAATCGATCAAATATTAACCGAAATATTAAGTTCAACACAAAATCCAAGATGGCGGCGAACCTAGAGGGAAATTTTGTTGGGAAAATGTGGCTTTAGGTTTCTGGCATGATCCTCTATTAGCCCTCAAAAGTGTGGTTGTGTAGTCAGTTTCGCCATTTTAAAGTACTATTCTACTGGGCTAATCATCAATTATCATCAACAAACAGTAAAAAAATACCTAACAAACCAAAGATGACAGACATAATAAAGCAACATTGTAAGGTATAATTTTAATGAAGACTCACACCGAGAAAAGATCCAGTAAAGAGAATTTTGCTTGTATTTTTTTGTAAATGCCAAAAATCTAGTCACGTGATCTGATGCTTCCATTCCATTCAGCCACATATCTCAACACCAAGTCACGTGACCTAATGCCAACACAGTGGTAGAAGTATCTAAATTGACTAAAAATAAATGTATATGAAGAACAGGGAACACACATGAGGAACAAAAGAGAACGCAACAACAATAAGTTGTTCCTCTTTGTTTACCTTTGTCACTTTTTGGAGTCCCGTGGGCACTACTAACTTAATCGGACGGCAGGAGCGTATGTCAGATTTTTCTGAGACACCCGCGCAAAATTCTTGATGGTCTGTTCTACTCGATATTTTTTTTCGACAACAAAAAAGTTAATGCATTCTTGATAGAAGTAGTACTCTATTTACTTAAATAAAGTACATATAAAATGAGTTTGGTTCTCATGGTAAGCCAAAAGGTATTTGTATGCGTTTTGTTTATCGTTTTTATATATTATATTCTTTTTTTTTGCTTTTTGTAAGACAAACGGGTCTAGGAAATTTCGGCACCGCCGTTTCGGCGCCGCCATCTTGACGCCGCTATTTCGGCGCCAAGCCGTGTCGGCGCCGAGCCCTTTCGGCAAGAAGCCTTTTTGACGCCGCCGTTTCGGCGCCCGAACGGTTTGGCGCCGAAATCTGCCGGAAACGTTTGAAAATAATGCTTTTGTTAAAAATGTCAATGCTATAATATGGTAATTTTATTATAGTCGTATTATTTACTAAAAGTGCTTTTAAATTTAATATAATATTGTAAACGACCCAACGCAACCCTGCCCAACCCAACCCACCCGACTGGAAGTTTATAGATGCCTTAAATAATATACAAAAAGCGAGAGATTTGTTATTGGAACACATTACTGGGGGACATGAGCTCCCAAAAAAATTGCTTAAATATAGGCCGCTGATCAAAGAATCAGTCGTCTGGTGAACGATTTTAATAATAGAAATATTATAGATTATTTTTGTACAAATTTTAATTATTTTTTTATTTAGAATTCAAGCTTTAAACTATTATTTTGTTTCAGTTAATGAAAATACTGTTGTTCTAAAAAAAATCCTACCACCACGTTTAAATGTAATGAAAATCACACGCTTTAGTGCCTTACAAATTACGAAATTTTATCCATGCGCCAAAACGACCCGGCGCCGAAACGGCTTGGCGCCGAGTGGGCTTGGCGCCGAATAGGCTAAGCGCCGAAACGGCGGCGCTGAGTAGTCCCATCCCGTCATTAACTACCTTCGAACCCTAGACCAGGTAAATTATGTACTTTGCTAAAATTCAAATAATCTTTTTTTGATAGCAGGAAGTCCCTTTTGATTCCGAGAAAAGATCCAGTAAAGAGAATTTTGCTTGTATTTTTTTGTAAATGCCAGGTACAGCAAAAAAATATTTCAACATAATAATAAAGTACCTATAAAGTTAAAATTGTTTACCAAAGTAAATTTTGCTGAAGAAGAGAAAATTGTTAATTGTTTTGTCTCCAAATTTTTTTTCAAAGCAGCTAAGATTTTAATAAAAACCGAAAAAAATTTTCCCAGTGTAGTCAAGATTCAACTTAAATGTGTCAGTTGATTGGGTTTTGGAAGGATTCCGTTACAGTTTCGTACATAAAATTATGAAACAAAGTAATATTTGCATAAGACAGTCGGGTTTATATTTTGATGCATGATGGATTTTATTGCTTGTCATCTGAAAAAGCAACTTTGTATGTATGGGGCCATCAGTTCTTCCGTTGTACATGCCTAAACATATACTATCTCGGAAAAATTAGTTGGCCCATCCAACCGCTTGCTATTTTCGTTACTAAACCGGAAAAGTAAATTTTACAGATCAAACCGGGCAATTTACAGGGCGAGTTATGGACGAGTTTTTTTTATTGCAGTATCTCAGCAAACATGTTTCCCTCGGGCCTTCGTCGGCCCGAAGTCGATGCCGAATTTGCCGTCATCGGCATGACGTCGACTTACGACGCTTTGCGATGAAGGCCCAATATATGTTTGCCGACGCAACGTTAGACTATAGCCCGCCGTCGGACCAATGGGAAATTTTACTTCTTGCGGACATCGGCATACCGTCGCCGTACGATTAAGGTCCGATATGGTTTAACCACACCGTACCGACCATCCTCCCATATATAGCTGCATAATTTGGTCGGTCTAACGTAGGCAACCTGGTCTCGGCCCGACATCGGTAAACTATTCAAGTCCGACATTGGTTTCCTAAAGCGGTCCAACGTCGGCGATTGACGAAGGTCAGTCGGTGGCAGCTTAAAGTACAAAGGTCCGATAATGGGTTGATAATAATAATAATAATAAGGCCCCACATCGACCTCGCAAAGCGGGTCGACGTCGGTGATTGACGAAGGTTCGTCGGTGGATGCTTGACACGATCCGACATTGGCAAACTACAAAGTTGCGATAATGCGAGTGTTTAACCAGTCAGGGTAGTTTAAGTGGCGAAAGAGGTGATTCTTGTAGAGAAGTACCACCATCTTGTCAAGTCCGCATTCTAGTTTTGAAATGTCTTTGCTCATTATAAATATAATATTATCTTCCACTGTACAGGGAACATAGTAACATTAGCACCATCTCTACATACTAGCAGAAACTATTAAGCAGTTTAAAAATTTTAATTTGACGTACCATCGTCTGTTGCCGGTTATCGACTGATCGAACGTCGTCCTAAAGTAGATAGATGCGTTTGGGCATAGTAAATCGGACCAGCGTCAGTTGCCGACTCTCGACCAATCAAACAAAGTTCCAATCGGACCATCATGAGCCCTAAAGCAGATAAAGTTGTCGTCGGCATAAAGTCGACTATAGTAAATCGGGCCATCAACATTTGCCGATTCTCGACCGATTAAACAAGGTTCCAATCGGACCATCATCGGCCCTAAAGCAGATAAGGTTTGCGTTGGCATAATGTCGACTATAGTAAATTGGGCCATCGTCAGTTGCCGATTCTCGTCCGATTAAACAAAGTTCCAATCGGACCGTCCGTCGTCGGCCCTAAAGCAGATAAAGTGGGCGTCGACATAAAGTCGACTATAGTAAATCGGGTCATCGTCAGTTGCCGATTTTCGACCGATTAAACAAAGTTCCAAGCGGACCATCGTCGGTAATAAAGTGGTGTCGGGATAAAGTCGACTGTAGTAATGTGGACCTCCGTCAGTTGCCGATTATTGACCGAAAACTGAAAATCGTAATCTGCCCAACATCGGGCCAGCGTGTAGTCGCCGATGCCGACACACTGTCGACGTTGGCGAAATTGGCCCGATTCACTGCCGACGATTTGTGTTTGCTGGGATATATTCAGAGCACCTTCAAGTTGAAGAAACCGTTATGTGGGGTATAAAGGGGCAAAACTAGACTTTTGCATGTGCCTCAAAGGTCTCAGAAATAAGGATGAAACGCAATCAAAACTATTTTTAGAATGAGACAACCTAGCTAGATTAAAAATAACAAAGTTGTGTACTTTTATATTTTACTGTATAATAGTAATTAAAAAAAATTAAACAGAAGTTTTTTCAAAGACGTTTTTATACCTTTATGAGTTTTTTTTTAAACGTCAAAACTCAGCCTTGACGGGTTCGATCAGTAAAGTTTTCGTTTTTGCCAAAACAATTCACGCATTTTTGTGGGTTTACGAGGACATAGCTTCCTGAATTTACAGTTAATTTGTTCTAGTTAAGGTGTCCCCTCTGTGAATTCTCTCATTACACATGCAAATTTTAAATTAAAAACCAGGAAGAATAAATCAATAACTTTTAAAATCCTCGGTAGCGATTATTATAGGTGTAAAAGCTTATGTTGATGCTTAGTTTGTATATTTATAAGAATGTCAATTAAAAGATTCAAATGTTTAGATCACTAACCTATACAGGGTTTCCCAACGAAAACGAAACAGAGGCGTTTCTAGTATTTAGAGTAAGATTTTCAAAAAACCCTCAACACGTCGATTTGGTATTCAAGGGGGACACTTTTTAGCTATATTGGAAGTGATACCTTCCCAAGCAGCAATTTAACGGCGTAGCGACGTTGTTAAATGCGACCCGACGTTATAATGCGACGTCGTTTTAGCCAACATGCCGACCCGGATTTACACCAAAGTGGTGGACGATTTTTGAGTCCTTACGTCGTTGTGCAGTGACTGGAGTCGGAATATTAATCGTTCTTGTTACGTCGTAAGATACGACCCAAAATTACTACACTAGTGCCCTCTTTGTTATTGATTTTTTGGTGGTGTTTCAATACCCAAAATGTTGCCCGTCTCAAATTTTGGGATTTTCGGTTAGTAAAATGAACTTATTTTTATACACTTTAGAAAATTCGGTTTGCTGACAAATATGCTTAGAAAATGAATGAAAAAACCCGTGTGCCCTTGATTTGTTTGTTTTTAAACGAAAAATAAGCCCTCTTTTTAGGATTCCATGGTCAAATACCTATGTCGCCCGGAACATAAAACGTCTCCAAAATGCCATCCAATGGTGTTTGTAATATTTTTTGCCGTGTTTAGTAAATATAAACAATGGCGGCCACTTCGAACATAAACGACGGCATCAAGAATGGCGAATATTATGAGAATCCCAAAAAATACACGTAAATCGACTACAGTCGTCAAACATTCCCAAATGAACCACTTGCCACGACCGTTGGTTACTATCAGCCCAACATGCGACTGGAAAACGCTCTAGCAATTCCGCCGTTGACCGTTGACAGTCCCCATAACCTTACTTTTTATTCGATTTTTCTAAATAAATAGTCGGTGAACTGTGAAATAAAATTTAGTTTTTCAAATATGGCAGGACACTTCAAAGATCCTACTTCTTAGAAGCAAAAGCAAAAAGTATTTTTAGTGAGCGCCATTACTGTTTAAAGAGCACCAGTCTTTCTCTTTCGCCCATATACTTGTAGGATAATGTCATCTCTCTTTCAGGACCCTAATTCTTGAGCAGGGAACGACATAGATTTGTGTCGAATGATCCCTCGTCGAACGCATTTCGTATTTTTGAGCGGTGATCGCTCCTTCCATTCTATCAAAAATTGGGTATTCCCGCTCCCCGACTCCAAAGCCAGAGATCGGTCCCATTTCTCAGGCAAGCATGCCCCGGGATTGATCCCTTCTCTTGAGGGATCGATCCTTCTCTCGAGATTCAAGAATTAGGCCCCTGACCAGTTGAGCCAGTTATTTAAAATCTAGAGAGATATAGGGCGATCTGCCGTACATAAGTGAGGAAAAGAAGGAGAATAGCTATTAGTTCCTTTGGAAACTTTTCTTCTTCACAAGAAAAGGGCATTTAAGTTCATCAAAACTCCGGCCGGAAAACGTCGCAAGACCGGCCAGAAACGTCGCAAGTTCACGTAATGTGAAAGTTGTTTAGACGTTGATACGTCGGCAGAACGTAACTAGAGTCTCATAAAAACGTCCATACGACGTCACTGGTTTACTAGAAAATGCACCAACGCGTGACAGGCCGGCTAAACGTTGGGTAGACGGTAACAATGTTACTGCAGTATTATCTAACGTTAAAGCAACGGAATTTTGTCGTAATATGCAAGACCGTCTGAAGATACACCCAAATTAACGTCCATTTAGGTGAAAAAAATTGTTGCTTGGGTTATTACAAGTTTTTATTTAACTTCACTCGTATATATATATTTGTTTGTATAGGGTGGGCCAAAAACTTTTGCACACTTTTAAATTTGCTATAACTTTTGATCGAATAGCTCGATTTCAATTTTTTTTAACTTTTTTGAAAGACAAGACATGAGGCTTTTCCAATCCGGTTTAAAATTTGACATTTCGCAAAAATCCAAGATGGCGAACTGTTTTGAATATCGGGTAATTTTCACCTCCCCTGCAAAAAAAATACGTGCGACACTGGAGAAAATCTAAGTCATTGCGACAAAAGCCTTAGGTATGCTTTCTATACCAAGGCAACACTTAATTAAATCGGTTTAGAGATAAGAAAACTATAAACCTCTGAAATAAGTGGTTTTTGACTCCACAGTGTCATTTGCAAAAAAATCGCAGTTTTTGCATTTGCTTTAACTTCTAATCGAATTACTTGATTTTACGGCTTTGATATTTTTCGAACATCTAAGATGACGGACAGCTTTAACACGCTTTAACCATTGGGTAATTTCACTCCCCTAAAAAAGTAACAAAACAAAATGAAGGCTATTCTCCCTCCCATCTCTGCTAGGTATATGAAGGTATCACTTGCTTAAATCAGTTAAGAAGTAAACAAGTTAGTGTCATCATTTCAAGCGCTTTGAATAAAAATTGTGACTTGTAATAAAATTAAAAAAATTACTGTGGTTTTAAACTACTGATTTTTTAGCTAGAGTGGCATGTATTGGTTATTTGGCCGAGCAAACAACTCCACTTAATATAAAAGCGCATACTTTTTTATTTCTTAACCGATTTAATTAGGTAATGCCTTGGTATAGAGAAAATACATAAGGCTTTTGTCACAATGACTTAGATTTTCTCCAGTGCCGTACATATTTTTTTGCAGGGGGGGTGAAAATTTCCCGTTATTTAAAACGGTCCACCATCTTCGATTTTTAGGCAATGTCAAATTTTGGACCGGATCGGAAAAGTCATGTCTTGTCTTGTCAGATCAAAAGTTATAGCAAATTCAAAAGTGTGCAAGATTTTTTGGCCCACCCTTTATATTTGTATATTCAGTGGCGTAGCCAGGGGGGGTTTTGGGGATTAACCCCCCCCAGGGAGGTCCAACCAAATCTACCATAATTTAATCACGACGAGGGAGAGCTATAGCTGACTTTTTACTCCGGTTTGTGACGTGTGTTTGGTGTGATGTCTTAAATTTTAAAAATTTTGCCTGCGGTGCTATGATGTCATTAATTGTTACAATTTTAGTTTAATTCCAAGGAATTTTTATCACCAGAATTCAAAACGTTTAATAAATGGCATTCTTGGCATAATTTTTCTTAAAATTTTCATCTGCGGCGCATTTATGACTTGGCAACAAATCTATATATACCACAGCAAACCCACCCCTTCTTGGCATGTAACCCAATCTACTTTTTCAAAAATATTTTACAAAGAACCTAAGAGATCAAAATTTTTATATAATTTTTTGTGTGTTTTGTCAAAATTTTCGCCTGCGGCGCTATACCAATATTAAATACAATTTTGTTTAATTTACAGCAATTTGTTTGTCAACAACATTTAAAACGCGTAAAAAACAGCATTTTAGTGTAATTTTTTTCAAAATTTTTGTCTGCGGCGCATTTAAGGGTTAATTTGAGATGAGACTTGCTTCTAAAAATAAAAGTATTTTTGTTTCATATACCCTACCTCAACACCTATTAAACCGCCCCTCTCCACTCCCTTCATTTTAAGAGTTCAAGCAATAGGCACCTACTTAGTTTTTAAAAATTTGCCGTAGGTAGGTAGTTGTTTTTTATTAAATGATGAAACCCCCCCCCCCTCCCCCGAGTCGATTTCTGGCTACAGCACTACTATATTTGTATTTAACGAAGTCTTGTAGCTTAATTTTGACCAACTTCCACATATCCGATCGGCTTCAAATTTTGCACGCTTATATAGTTGCGGTGACAACATAATAATATAGTGTGATGAACTTGACAGCTCCCCCCTACTCGAAGGGGGTGGAACGGGGTTTTGTTGAAGTACAGCCGATTTCGTTGAAATTTGGTGTGTGCGGGCATTTGAGGATGACGATCACGAATTTATAATCAGATTTTGAAAATTCAATATGGCGGATTTAAGATGGACGATTTTTCGTCATGTTTTGCAAACTAATTTTAACTGACTTATACATATTCGATTGTCTTCAAATTTGGTATGCGTTTATAGTTCTGGTGAAAATAAAATAATATGGTATTATTATGCATCCCCCCCCTACGAGGGAAGTGGAGGGGGAAAACACCTAAGTTTGTCTGATTTCAACCAAAATTGGTATACGGGAGTCTTTGGGGATAAGAAATACGAATCTTTGATCAGATTTTGAAAATTAAATATGGTGGATTCAAGATGGACGATTTTTCGTCATGTTTTGCTAACCAATTTTAACTGACTTATACATATCCGTAAATAAAATAATATGGTATTATTAGGCACCCCCCCCCCTTACGAGAGGAGTGGAGGGGGAAAACACCTAAATTTTTCTGATTTCAACCAAAATTGGTATACAGGGGTCTTTTGGGATAACAAATACGAATTTTTGATCAGATTTTGAAAATTCAATATGGTCGATTCAAGATGGACGATTTTTCGTCATGTTTTGCTAACCACTTTTAACTGACATCCGATTGTGTGCAAATTTTGTATACGTTTATAGTTCCGGTGACAATATGGTCTTATCAGGTACCTACTTCCCCCGAACGAGGGAAGGGGAGGGGGAAAAAGGTTTAGTTTGTTCGATTTCAATCCAAATTGGCATACAGGGGTTTTTAAGGAAGGGAATTATGAATTTTTGATCAGATTTGAAAATTTCAATATGGCGGATTCAAAATAGACGATTTAGGGTACAAATCTAAAAATGAATGGTGTGTGATCAAATTTGGTATGCGGTTATAGTTCCGGTGACAATACAACAATATGGTATTATCAGGTACCCATCTCCCCCTAACGAGGGAAATGGAAAATATTTAGTTTGTTCGATTTAAATCAAAATTGGTATACAGGGGTTTTTCGAGAAATGGATATGAACTTTTGATCAGATTTGAAAATTTCAATATGGCGGATTCAAAATGGACGATTTAGGTTACAAATCTAAAAATTAAAAAATAAATTTTTATTAAAAAAAACTTAAAGAACAAGCTTTTATTAAATGCACTAAAAGGAAGAAAATAATTTTTTATCTATAGCAGTGGGGGCAAATTAAAAATTTTAACACATCTTCACTCGTATATCGGTCACATTGACGATTCATCTAAGAAACAGTTTTATTACTTTATAACCTAAAGCCATTTTCAAAGGCTTGGCAAGCACGGCAATCTCACCCGTTCTCAGCTTCTTTAGATGAAAGCATTTTGTTTATTATTCGAATAAAAGAAGAATGTAGTTCCTCTTTTGTATTTCTCCTTGTCACCGTAAAGTTAAAATTTTTCATTTACGCCCATCGCTATTACTATGGTATCAGAAAGATAAAAAATTATTTTCTACTTTTTAGTGCATTTAATAAACGCTTCTTCTTTAAAGGCTTTTTTTAATAAAAATTTATTTTAAACGTCTTTCAAATATATAGGGTGTTCCAAAAAAAAACGGACATTTTGGATTGCCTACATCTTCCACAATAATTTTTACAATTTTAAAATTTAAAGTTTATTTGAAAAAGGAAACTTCAAAATGTATGCGCCCAATGTCAAAACTGACTTAAAATTTAAGATAGCGGACAGATTTAAAAAATGGATATTTTTGACCCCCCTGCAAAAAAATTGTGTTCGCCACTGTAATAAATTTAAGATACGCTGTAAATAACCTTATCATTTAGAGGTGTGTAACCGTTTTGTTCTTTTAAATCGGTTAAGAAATAAGAAATTTCTGTAGTGTTAAATTTGATGGTGTTTGTGTGGTAGAAAACTTTCTTACTATAAGTCATCTTTTTATTCGACGTTATACAATTTAATTAAAATTTATCAGAATTTAAAGATGTTAAGGGTTCTTAAAAACTAAAAGTCTAAATCTTACACGCCCACTATAAAATCTGACATTTCTTTAAAATTCAAGATTTAAAAAAAAATCCCTCCTGAAAAAAAAGTATGCGCCACTGTAACAAAATTGAGTTACGTGCTAAATATCCTTATTCTTTTAACGTCAACACATGTTAGGTTTATTTAAATCAACTAAAAAATAAGAAAGTTTTGCAGTTTTACATTCGATGTTCTTTTAGTAATAAAAATTATCTTTTTTACTTGACGGGACAAATTTTATAAGGCAACTGGAAATAAGAGACAAAATTATCATCTTTTAAAAATTCAAGATGGCAGACGGCCTTATGGGCTGAGTATTTTTGACCCCTCAAAAAAATAACGTCCGGCACCACTGTAATTAAATTTAGATATGTGATAATAGCCCAATTACTTTGGTCTTAATTGAGTATTGTATATTTGTAAACAAATAAAAAAATAATTTTTCTTTTAATAGTAGGGTTTTTGTTTTGTTTATCCTGGGACTTTCCATCCATACAAGGGTCAATCGTCCAGTCTTGCCAAGATATGCCGAGTTAAGTTTTTTTACATCATCTATAGTAATGAATTATCTTCGTCTTAATATTTGAGACACTGTACATCGTCTTAAAACAGATTTTTTACAAAGTGCTTATGTTCTCCCTGATACACCATTTTGATTTAATAATACAAAGTAGAGACGCGCATCTGACAGGCAAAGACAGTAATTAAAGTTTTTTGTTTTTTTTTTCATGGCCTACTAAGTCCTAATTCTACTTTGCAACACCTAATGACTTAAATTAATAGGTATGTAATTGTTAGAAGTAAAACTTCAGATTTTTTTTTACTTTTTAACCTACTTTAATTCGTTATGTTAAAAAAATAAGGCAGTGGCGCACACGTTCTTTTTCCAGGAAAAATAAAAAATACCCACTTTTCAAATCGATCCGCTATCTTAAATTTTAAAGAAATGCCAGTTTTGACATTAGCCGCATAAAATTTGGTCTTTTAGTGTGCCACCTTAAAAATATGACTCATAGTAATGAACCTGCATAACTTTCTTATTTCTTAACCGATTTAAGTAAACGTAACTTTTATACGTTAAAAGAATAAGGCTATTTAGCGCACAATTTAATTTTGTTACAGTGGTAAAAAAAAGCACTTTTCAGATTTGTCCGCCATCTTGAATTTTAAAAAAATGGCAGTTTGGACATAAAGTACATAAAATTTGGATCCGATTTAAAAAATCAAAACGCGTATATGCCTTTAAAGGATAAGGCTATTTAGAGCACATCATCATTTTGTTACAGTGGCGCACACAATTTTTTTGCAGGGGGAGTCAAAAATACCCTTTTTTTAAATCTGTCCGCCATCTTGAATTTTAAAGAAATGTCAGTTTCGACATGAAGCACATAAATTTTAAAGCTTCCTTTTTAAAATAAACTTTAAATTTTAAATTTTGGATAATTATTATGGAAGTTGTAGGCAATCCAAAAAGTCCGGTTTTTTTTGGAACACCCTATATTTACAAAAATGTTAAAATTTCAAAAATCTAGCTGATGCATGGGCCAATGCAAAATTCGTTTTTTTAACGAAAAACGTGGACTTTGTTTTTGTTATTAGTACATTATATCGTTTAATTTTTTCTTCTAGACTTCATTCCTACGAGGCGGAAAATTTACCTGTACAATTTGAGTCCTCTTTGAAAATGAATATCTGGGAAACAAATTGTTAGATTTTTAAAATTTTGACAGTTTTGTAAAGGCAGACCTTCAAAATAAGGTATCACTTGACCCACTTTCCTTTTTTAAATTCTGGTAGTAAAACCGACCGCTCCAAAGGGGTGTGTCCTACGAAAATTCTAATATAGACAAAAAGTGCCCCCCCCCTTAAATAACAAATCGACGTGTTCCATGGTTTTTGGAAATCGTACTCGTTGGGACACCCTGTATAAGTTTTCTTGAGGCTGCATTTATTCTAAATTCAGGACTATTTTTAACTAAAATAACTAAAAGAACTACCCCTCAGTCAAATATGATCATTGATAACTATAACATGATCTTTGATGGCCACTGGAACTTTTCAATATAGTCTTATTAGTTCGATTTCAAAACCACTAACACAACAGTAATAGGTTTTAGCGTTTTTCATTATACAGAAAATCTCAGAAACCGAAATCGAGTTACTGAAAGTTTTAAACGACCAAGAGAGCTTTTAACTTAATTTAAGAGAAAAAATTCGCCCGCGCAGATTTTTTAGTTTTAAAAGTAGATATGTTTAAAACTAATCGGTAGCTAGATTTTAATTTGATAAAGATAATCAGAAGAGCTTTCCACCCCTACTGAATCTATCTTTCCTATTCTACTGAAAGAGTTAAAGGCCCAAAAAGTTTTCCCGTCGCAAAAAAAATTCACATTTTTCAAAAATTTAGAGAAAATCCAGGTGCAACTTTTAAAAATACTCTGACACCACGTGTGTTTACCCATTCTCCGAAATTCCTTTATTTATATCAGTGGTATAAATTCGCATTTCGCATTCTCAAAAGAATCAAACACCGTAATTCGTCAATTAGTTTTCTTTTGAGCCACCTGAGATTGAAATAATTACACAAGAACTGGGTAAACCTATTTGCTATAAGCTTGTTTTTGCTATGTCTTTATTAATATGCTAACTATTTCATATTTTTCGTTTATTCGCCAGCCGATAACTATACAAGATGTCCCATTTAAAACGTACATTTGTCCAGAACTACTTAAAGTTTAAAAAAAAAACTCGAGAACCTCAAATTAGTTTGCAAGGGAGACATACTAGTACGTTGAATATCGAAAAAATCGTACACTTTTTGATTGAGAAATTCCGCGACAACTTTTTAGATCCAGAGCCACCTCTGAATTCGTGTAGAACCCCAAAATGGCTGCCATTAGAATCTTTAGGAAATTTTCTTTCTAGTGGTCCGACTTCAACGATTTTTTTTTGGTCGAAAACTTTTTATGAAAATAATATATTTTTATCTTTACAGGGTGATCTCATGAAGATTACCACCGAATAAATACCGGGTGTCTCAAAAAACCTAACGTTATTGATGGCCTAATCAATAACATTTTAAAAAACGGCTGCCATTTTTTAGACCAAGATCAAATCAAATGTGTATTTATGTACTATGTTTTTGGAAAAGCTTCTGTAAAAGCATGCGTTTGTACCTAGGCAACAATAAATACCATACCTACTAAATTTTGTTCTGAGTCAATTCAAATCACTTAAGGTCTGATTCAAACTTACCTAACTTGACTTTTAACTTTCTTTTCAGCTGACAAATAATTCATTCATTCAAATTCAATTTTTCAATGAGAATGAATTTTAAAAAAAATTATAATTAATTTTTCAAATTATCCATAATCTTATGGTGACAAACTAAATGAGTAGTGACAAGCAAAACCTTTTTAGACGATCTTTCAAACAAAAAAAATCATTTAAATCGGACCACTACAAGCAAAGACAGAAAATTTCCTTATGATAGTATTGGCAGCCATCTTTAATGGCCGCCATTTTTCAAAAAATGCACGATTCTTTGATGTACCCAACGTACTATACAGTTCTTCACCAATTCTGAGTGGTACGTTTTAAGGCGCATTTACATAGACAAACTTTCCTTTGATGTTGAAATGCCGACAAACATTTACACGAGCCTCTTGAGCAAAATGTTCAAAGAAAAGTTCGAGCAAAATCTCGTACAAAAAGACTCACGGAAATTTTGGAGAGAATTTTAAGCAAAATTTGTTTGAAGAAATGTTTGTAATAAAAATTTCTTACAAATTTAAATTTTATAGTTTTATGGGAATTCATTGAACTTAACTGAAAATAGAAAGACTAAGTTTTAAAACAAGGTATTTTTAATTAAGTGCTTTCCGACGGAAAAACGATTTGATGTCGAAATTCACGTTTTACCTCATAAGCAACTTCGATTGATCTGATTTTTATAGGGGATATGCCAGTATACTTGTAACTTTTTTGGGGTTGTAAAAAAAACGAGAATCATAAAAAATAATAATTGGCACTTATTTATTGCTGTTGCCTGTAAAATGTAATGATAAAAATTTACGTTTAAAAGAATATCTCTTTGTTTGACTTCCTAGTTTAAAACACAATACAATAATAATTAAGTCAAATGAAAAAACCTATATACATTTTATTAAATCTCAAATATATAAACAAAAGCACGTTCGGTCTAAATAATACCCGTTTATTACCCACTTTTACAACACTACGATCCCGACCCTTGTCTAAAAAATTTAATTTAGCAGTAATAGACTAAACTTTTGAATCGGAATGTTGCCCCTTTGCATATTGTTTGTTCAGTGTCAGTAATCGACCTTGATTATTACATTAAATTGACAGTAAATATCAATTTTCAGCATTTTCATGAACCTTTTGCTTTTTTAAGCAGCCCTTGGGACCTTAAACTAACTAGGCAAATCTAGTGTGAGTAATTAAAAAAAAAACAATCAAAGCTAAGGGTAAAGTACAGCTACAAAAATATGTTTAAAAAAAAAATCCCGTCCCCACCACTCCTCATAGTCGTGAGGCGCGGATTACCGCTTAAAAGTGCAAATTTTTTTGGAAAAGAAAAATTTTCCTGGGTTGTTTTTCGAATTTAGGAAAAAACCCTTGGAAATAAAAAAAACTCGCAAGAAAATCACAAAAAAACCCCCGGGCAAAAAAATCCGGGAAAAACCCTAAGAAAAAATATTATAAGTAACCCTAATCCATGTGACAAACCTGATAATGTTTCGCTTGCCGTCGGCTTTTTTTCACAAAAATTTAAAATAAAAGTTGGTGTTCCATTTTTTTAAAGAATTGAGATCACTGATCACTGATGTGAAATTTTATTTATTCTCATCTTTAAAAATATGTTTCCAAAACAGATAGCAATAATTTGCTCAAAAATTTACCCGAACAAAATGTTCAAAGAAAAGCTCACAAAAATGTTCACGCAAAAAATTTTAGATCTTTTGCACGAGCTTTTGTTTGAGCATGTTCGTCTGTGTAATTGCGCCTTTAGATGAGACACCCTGGGTATTGTTTTTCACCTACATAATTTTTTTTTTTAATTAAATTTGCAAAAAATATAAAATTTTGTTATACAGCACTATAACTTGATAGTTATATGCTATTACTTAAAGCAAACATGCACACGTTTGTCATTCAGAATTAATTTCTATGTTTGATTATTTTTTAATAGGTGTAATCAATGTGGAAATTAACCTAATTTTTTTGTAATTATTTATTGGTTACATCAGTTACCATGGTAAAAATGCTTTGAGTGTACCTATCTGTTTAGTTTCTTAGTAATAAATCACTTCATAATAAAAACAATAACAGTGGGGTTCTTTAGGTTCAATAACCAGTAAATTTTGAAAAAAGTCAACACAAAATTTTTAATGGATCTAGTATTTACTTGTGCAACAGTATTTAACTCCAAAACACCCACTTAAAGTTTCGGTTTTTTTAACTTTCAGTAGTTCTCGGCAAATTCTGGGAGGCAAGTTTTAAATGGGACGTCCTGTAAATAATCGTTTAATAAATGTTGTTAAAAATGTATTAAAATAAATATAAATTTTCAAATAGGCATTTTTTGGTGGTGAAAGGAAAACATTCTCCTAAATTAACAAATAATATTTACATGGATGTAAGTACCTATACTTAGTTATAAAATAATAGCTTCTTACCAAATAACAGAATACGTAATTACCGGCCTTTATGAAACATACGCACAACATATAAAAAAAACGAGAGAAAAAATCGCCTATCTCGAAATTGATTTAAAAACTTTTTACTCACTGCATGCAAAATAAATTTTAACACTGAATATTTTTACTCTTTCTCACCGTTCAAAACGATAAATATGCATGCCTACATGATAAAAAAGAAGAAGAAAAAGTTGCAAAACATGGGCATTGTTTGGAAAAGGTGACTTTTTGTGAGAATTTTGAAGGCAAATTTTAATACAATACTTTTAAAATAAATATTTTTTTTTTGTTTCTCAATTTTTTTAAATTAAAATTGAACAGTCATTAGAATGGGAAATTTTGGTGTCAGTTTTATTAGTACCTTTTTATACCAATGTACTATCTTTTTGTCAGTCCAGCATAATCCGGGAATGTCCTTTTTTGGGAAATAGTCCTCTATTTTAGGAAAATAGTCCTCTATGCTGTAATAATAGCAAAAACAAAAAATAACGCAAGATTTAGACTTTAAACAAATCATTGTCTCTACGACAACATACCAAAATATAAAGAAGCCGCCTCCATGCTTTTGGGAAGTTTTGCTTTAAATAAAACAGTTTTCACGTAGGGCCAATTTTTTTTTACATGAAATCTAGAAAAAGAATTTTTTTTTTGGAATGACTTGTACAATACCTTCTGAATTAATGACATAACAAAAATTGCGGAAATGCACCGTTTTCGAGGAAAATGGAAGAAATGGAAAGTTTGTGTAGAAATTTGTTACAGAAAAAATAAAAACGGTTTTAGTTTCTACTTGATTTCCTCAATGGAAATATAGAACTGAAAATGTGCGAAAATGCATTATTTTTGAGAAAAACTGAAAAAAAGATAATTTTCTATAGAAATCTGTTTTTAAAAAAAATATTACGGTATTGGAATTCATTGAAAATGTGCGGAAATGTACCGTTTTTGAACTTCTTGTAGAAATGTGATATGAAAAAAATTGAAACTCAATGCAAATATGGAAATAAAAATCTGCGGAAATTCATTGTTTTAGTGTTTTTCATATCACATTTCTACAAAAAGTGTTATTTTTTCAATTTTTGTCAAAAACAATGGATTTCCGCAGATTTTCATTTCCACATTTGCATTGAGGAGAAGAAGTGGAATCTAGAAATTACATTTCTACAAAAAGTTGCCTTTTTTTCACTTTTTCTCGAAAACAATGCATTCAATCTAAAACCGTTTTTATTTTTCTTTATCGCATTTCTACACAAAGTTTCTATTTTTCAATTTTTCTCGAAAACGGTACGTTTCCGCATATTTTTGCTTTTATATTCAAACTCAGGGGTTCCTATAGAAGACCCCAATAATTTTTTTTTTCAATATCACATTTCATGTAAACGAAAATTGAGCCTTGACGTATAGACATCCCTTTATAACTAGTTACCATTAAAATTTTTTATCTAGTTATCTATAAGGAAAAAAAATGTGTTCTTAAATGTTTTGTACTTTAACAAATTTATAAAAGATTTATTTTTGTTTTAAGTTTTTAACTATACGTATACTAAAATTCTTTACTCCTTGATGTTTTGTGCTATAATTTTTTTTCAAGACCCAAAGAGAACATTAAGAATGAGATTTGACGACAATAACCCATACAATATCACGAAGCAGCAAAAAGCACACAAAGTTTTTGGTAACAAAAAGCAGCTGTTTTTCTAGCTTGCAAAAACAATAAAGTACTACACGTATTTTTTGCGCAGGTATATTTTGCACAATTTCCCTTTTCCAAAACAAAAAGACAATAGCGACATAAAGCTATTTTTAACTCATCGCCGTATACGTATCCGCATCTAGCGAGAACCAAGCTCATTAATTGGTCAGGAACTTGTACCACGTTCGAAAAGAGCAGATATATGCTAATCTAAGGTGTTCTTGAACGCGATAGGTGTTGAGATGCGTTAGGCATCACGTATTGTTACGGCACACGTATCGTATCTCAGCACCTATTGCGTTCAGAAACACCTTAAATTAGCATATATCTGCTCTTTTCGAACGTGCTACAAGTTTCTGGCCAATCAATGTGCTTGGTTCTCGCTAGATGCGGATACGTATACCGCGATGAGTTACAAATAGCTTTATGTCTCTACTCAATGCATCGCTATCGGTATACCTAACGCTTTGGAAACAAAGCCAAAATACACGACATTTTTGACTTGTTTATGCGATGTTTCGAACGATGCCCGCTTTTTTGAAGGGTGCGATGACAGAACTGCTGATTGAAATAGTTTCGTACGTTCGTGGGTCCGTAACGTTACATAAGTCCCTCCGTAACCGTCAAAAAAGCGGGCATGGTTCATGGACGATGAACAAGTCAAAAATGTAGTGCATGTTGGCTTTGTTTCAAACGCGTTAGGTATACCGATACCGATACGTTGAAATATTCACTTTAAGTGTCTAATGAATCAGAAAGTCTTTATTTAAACTTCTAGGAAATCCTGACATAAATTTGAAACGGAGACGTCTCTGTTTATGCGTTGTCAAACAATTTTCTGAACATAACATAGAAACAACAAAATGAATCTCGTGCCCGCAAATAAAAATGAAAGTAAAACTCGTGGCATATCGGACAAAGCGTTTTTGTTTCTCACTTCATTACGACCAGGCCTCCAATGTCTAATGGAGAATCCAGACACCTACAGACCTGTTTCATCCTTATTAGGAATCATCAGGGAGTCATAGGATTATACCTGGCAGTTGAAGCTACACAGTAACCATGCACACCTCTAGAATTTAAAACAAAAAGTTTGTAATCCTTGGGGCCGTAGTAATTGTGTGCGTCACCTGTCGAATAAACCGAGAAACAAAAACATAAAAATTGAAAAGTGCAAGACACCGTAAATAAAGAATCCTGTACCGTTCAGCAGGTTATAAAGTAGAAACCTGTAAAAGTATAAGGTCACTGTAACATGACTCTTAAAAAGAGGTAACGTTCGCAGCAGCACCGCCCCCGGTTTATTCGACAGGTGACGCACACAGTTACTACGGCCTCAAGGATTACAAACTTTTTGTTTTAAATTCTAGAGGTGTGCATGGTTACTGTGTAGCTTCAACTGCCAGGTATAATCCTATGACTCCCTGATGATTGCTAATAAGGATGAAACAGGTCTCTAGGTGTCTGGATTCTCTATTAGACATTGGAGGCCTGGTCGTAATGAAGTGAGAAACAAAAATGCTTTGTCCGATGTGCCACGAGTTTTACTTTTATAACATAGAATCCCCAAGAACACGTAGAATATGTAGCCCAAGTAGCATTTATCCGTCTTTCAACCTAATCTGTCCTAAAGTAACGTCGTATTAGGTACAACATAAAATTGTCTACTAGTAAGTCAAACGACAAATGTCTTTTGTAATAAAATCCGACGTTTACGTAGTCAGGTACGCATATGCGAACCTTAAACGACGTCAAAATAGGCAACGTAATTTGTACAAATATTTGTCCAGACGAATTCACGTCAGTTTACGTTTCAAAGCAAACTGTTTTAACGCCTATACCTAAATCGACCACGAAACATCGTCGGCCTTGTTACCTTAATCGACGTCGCATTTCAGGGCCCTTATTTGGATACCTACCAAAAAAGGGACGAAGAAAAAGAAGAATACCTAACCTACAATTTTGCATCTGGGTAATCAAATTGCATAATTTGTTGGCTTGATGCCAACCAAAAATCTGATGGACCTTCAGCTCGCACTTATATTTCTTCGAGTCCACTTTATCTGGAGCAGTAGTGGGGTCACACTGATATTGTTTAATGTCGCTTTTTTTGATGGGGAACCAACAACTGTTATCCTTCTCCCACATCTGCGAGACAGGTTCGAGCTCATTCAGCGCTTTAATAAATACAATTTTAAAATAATCCATGTTTTTAAGGAAAAAACAAGGAAAAACGGAAAATATGTTTCTAGTTTATGTTCAGCTGAACTGTCATTCTTCTTTTAAGTCAGTTTTGGTTACATGGCCAACGAAGAATGGAAGCGGATTCCGAACTTTTGCACATATTACGTAGTTATATGTTGGCTAGTTAGATTTGGATAAAATTCGGGCTGCAAATCGGTGTCCTTGGCCAAATAGGTGATAAATTGGTAAAAGTACTATACCAGCCCAAATTCGGCCATTTTGGAGTTGCAAGCTTGGGCAGCCATTATTGACAACAATTTTTTTCTTGTTTTTCTTGAAAAAAAACCAATAAGAGACTTAATAATGCCTTAAAGATGCGTTTAGTATTATTCTTGAGTGATTTTAGTATTAATTACAACCGAAATAGTGCTTTACAAAATATATTTTTTTAGATATTTTTTTCTTTTTGCTATTTTGTGCGAATTTGGAAGGGGGAGAGATATTTTTCGCTCTATCTTGACCAACTTTGTCAGTAAAGTGGCCCTCGCAGAAATATTTCGCTCTAGATTACTTAGTGCCCTTTTTAATAACATAACTTTTATTGTTAATGAAATAAAAAAGGTGTCCATTTATTTTTTGTGAGTTTTAATTCGTTAATATATATTTCACCTAAAATTTACTTAACAAGTACCACATTAGGTATTAAATAATTATAAAATTACGTAAGCTGGCGGATGTATTATCACGTCGTCATAGGTAAAATACTATACAATTGAAGTACAATTAGCGACGTCAAGCCGACCCGAATTTGTATTCCCCATTTAGGTCGGATTGGGGTCGTATAGAGAGATTTGTAGTCCGCTTGCCAACCTCGGGGTTTTTGAGCCAACGACTAGAGGACGTCGGACATGTCGTAATCATACGTAATATCTTTGGCATCAAAGTATAATTTGGTGTACAAAAATGAGTACCGAAATCCTCCTCGACCTGTGCACTATCCAGAGAAATTTTTTATTTTATTTACCCACCGAAAACCTCAAGGGGACAAATAAATTTGGACTCCGAAAGACAATAATTTAACCAATTACCGATGTAACACAGTATTTAGAGCGCAACTTAAACAGCAACCAAAAAATATAAAAACCGTTCGTCGAAGACGGAGCAGGCTGCAAAATTTCCGCGGATTATTGGCGAAATAGCAGATGTTCCACTCTCGTCATATGGACTGTCTTTTTTTTTTAGTCATCCATACTTATTATTATTGGGTAAATGCGCCTATATCACGATACACCTAACACGGTATGCACAGTGGCGTAGCTATCATCTAGCAATCCGAGGCAAAGCCTTGGTGGCCCGTCGATGCAAGAGGTCCAACTGCCCAGTCAAGTCTTTTCAGTAAATAAAATTGTTTATTTATTTTACTAAACCATCTAACACCCGATGTTAATTTTATTAGGCTTGCGCTTTTCCCCTCTCTAACCCAACCTAACATCAACGCAATGCTCTCTCATACCCAATTTTTATGTTATTGATCAGGTTACAGGTCAAACTGGGAATCGATTCAGAGGTATGATGACGGTATTCGATTATTCTGATTTTTTGGATCCCAGAACCATTACAAGTTCTACTGAAGAAATTCTTCTACAAAAACGTAAACGCTTTTATAACAAATATTCAGAAATTTATTAAACAATGGGGGAGTTCTAGAAAATAACTTTGTTCAAATATTTACCGCATTGTTATTGTTTTTAGTATTACCGGTAACAGTTGCAACTCTTGAGAGGTCAGTCAAGCCCACGGTCTCTAGAATAAATACGGTCTAGTAATTTTTTTGCTCCGCCCACCTGATGACGACACGAAGATATTAGCTGCTTTCTTTATTGATTTTTTTGATGGGTGACATTTGAGGTTATGTTATTTTTGCATAAATTTTTGTAATAAAAATTGTATTTGTTCATCATTTCTATTCTTCTGGCCCTAATTAAATGCCCTGTGGTATTACTTACATTATTTTCGTCATAGGTAGCTGCATTTATGCGTTTTCTTAGTGAAAAGGCTCATCATCAAATAATTAAAAAAACAAGGCACCTTATAGTTTTAAATTTGCAATCAGATTTATTGCATATAGTATGCACAACAAGTTTTTCCTTCTAAAAGCAAAATAATCACTCTCCCAATGTTTAGAATCGCCTATTTTGGAAGTTAGCTTTTGTTTTATTTTTGGGAAAAGATCAATTTTGACCATTGTCGTATTTTTTCTTTTTTGTGGAGCAAGGTTTCTTAATTGTGTCTATTTTTTACTATTAAAAACAGGCTGGTCCTTCTTTTAAAATTGGTATATGGAAAATTAAAAAAAAAATCTAATTTTTCGTGCAGGCAATTTTCTTTGTATTGTTTGCATGGAAAAACACCTAACATAACTTAACTTCTGAACTACGAACTCGAACTAACTCCAACTCATCCGATGAGTTTCTTGACGGAATCGATTACCAACTAATGATCCTAATTTCTATTTATGAGTCAAGCCCCCCCGAAAGATTTTCGAGTTTTGATATGCTTATAATTTCGAACCCATTTCGAACTAATTTTGAACCACTTTTAAAAATTTTGAACCACACCCCCACCAAAAAGACTTTCGAAAAATCCACTAGTAACCCTGTTTTTTTAAAAATATGGTGGAGGGTGCAGGTTGACGTCAAGCCACACCCCCCTCAAAAAAATTTAGAACTTTGAACTTATGCTTATAATTTTGAACAAATTTCTGTGATTTTTAATATTTATTCAAAAGACAATTGAAATCCAGTCAGTTTGGAGAAGTATTTCCATCTTTGTTGAACATTTATTGGTACCTAAGGGCATGTGTAAAACAGGACCTGATTTTTTGAATACAAAAAAAACCAGGAAGGAGTGTGGTTCAAATTTTTTAAAAGTGGTTTAAAATTAGTTCGAAGTTGGTTCGAAATTATAAACATATCAAAATTCGAATATATTTGGAGGGGGGGTGGCTTGACTGACCTTCTTTTCTCTCAATCGAGCGATCCCATCCTACGAATTTCGGAATCGGCACCCAGAAGCGAGGGAGCGCGTAAAACCCGGTTCCCATCTATGCGTTTCTCATCACCCCCCTGACTCAAAATATGCATCACGTGGTCTAATCGAGATTTGACTATATAAGTTCATGTCGCACCACGTGATGAGTTTTTTTAATCAGCGTGACCGCGCACTGGAAACGCATAGCTAGGAACCGGGTGTAAGATATCTGGGCATTTATTTAACCTGGGCAATTTCTTTTTTCGGCTTTTCGTACAGGTTTACAAGAAGCGGTTGCACTGCGTTAATCAAAATGCTTCCAGGTAAAAATAAACTTACGAATTCTTTATTCTTGGACCGCGGCATCGGCAGTTCAAATAAGAATAAGACTCTCAGCGAAGATCAGAAAAAAAAAATAATTTTAAAATAAATAATCCCGAGTTTTGACAAAAAGTTTGGAAACGTAATTCAAAAACTCAATGCAAAAGAAACTGATAGTACAATCAACAATAGGGAGTTCAAAATTACCAAACTCTGCATTTTTGAAGAGAACTTGACATTGAGGGTAAATTAAAGCTCGATTGGCAGGACTGAAGAGAATCTTGAAAATAGTGTCACTTATAAGGGGCATTTGCACAGACAAACTTTCCTTCGATGTTGAAATACCGACAAACTTTTATTCAAACTTGTATGATAGAAAGTCTGCCGAAAAGTTCTGGCAGAAGTTTGTAAGAAAGTTCGTCGAAAATTGGTTTGGAGAAACATTTGGTATAGAAATTTTATAAATAATAAAAAGAAATTTCGAAAATCTTTGAACTTAACTAAAAATAGAAAAAATCAAAAATTATAAATATTTGACTTTAAAAAACCGTGCTTAGGTTGAAGTGATTAGACCGTATGTAGCCAGCCAATTCATTATTTCTCATCTAATATCCACCATTGTTGATTGGTTTGGATGTCGTTATAAGGGATTTGTAAGGAATGACAGTAAGGGGGGGAGGGGATCCTAAACTTAACCTCCCGCCCACAAAAAATAATGTCAGTGGCGGCAACCCAAACAAAAAAAAAAGTGAAAACATCCCAAAAAAGTTTGGAAACGTTCTGGCTAGTAGCTTTCTCTGTATCTGGAAACTTTCTGTTAAAGTCTGGAGATTCCCTGGAAAAGTGTGGATTGGTCCGGGAACAGTCTGGATACACCCTGGAAAAGTCTGGATATACACCGGAAAAGTCTGGATACACCCTGGAAAAGTCTGTATACTTTGTTCTGTTTCATCCATAGAAACAATTTGATCGAAAAGTTTAAAATGATTAGGTACTTACTACTTGTTTCGCTTGCCGTCGGATTTCTTTTAATAAAAATTTTAAAAAAGCTTTTTTTGGTTTTTTGAGATCAGTAATGAGAGAGAGTGTCAAAAAAAAACTTCTAAAAAAAAGGAAAAATTTGCGCGAATAACATGTTCGTTAAAAAGCTCGTGAAATGCCAGAAAAAAAAATTTCAGGTTTTTTTCCCGAGTTTCTATGAGATTTCATAATTTTTTTTACAAGCTTTTATTTAACTTGCAATGCATGTATCTATGTAACGAACAAGATATGTTTGTTCAGGTGGAATTTTGCAACTTAATTTTGACCAACTTCCCGACATCCAATCGGCTTCAAATTCGGCATGCTTATATAGTTGCGGTGACAACACAAGAATATAGTGTGATGAAATTGACAGCTCCCCCTTACTCGAAGGGGTTGGAGGGGGGTACAGTTGAAGTACGCCCGATTTCATTGAAATTAGGTGTGTCGGGGCACTTGGAATGGAGATAACGAATATCTAATCAGATTTTGAAAATTTAATATGGCGGATTCAAGATTTTTGGTCATCTTTTGCTAACCAATTTTAACTAACTTATACACATCCGACTGCTTTCAAATTTGGCATGCATGTATAGTTCCGGTGACAATACAATAATATGTCATTATTAGACACCCCTCCTCCCTACGAGGGGAGTGGAGGGGAGAAAACACCTAAGTTTGTCCGATTTCAACCAAAATTGGTATACGGGGGCTTTTGGGGATAAGGAATACGAATTTTTGATCAGATTTTGAAAATTAAATATGGCGGATTTAAGATGGACGATTTTCGGTCATGTTTTGATAACCAATTTTAACTGACTTATCCAGATCCGATTGTGTTCAAATTTGGTATGCGTTTATAGTTCCGGTGAAAATACAATAATATGGTATTCTCAGGTACCCACCTCCCTCTAACGAGGGAAGGGGAGGGGGAAAAAGATTTAGTTTGTTTGATTTCAATCAAAATTGGCATACAGGGGTTTTTAAGGAGAGGGATTATGAATTTTTGATCAGATGGGATCATGAGTCAAAAAATATCTTTTGTAGAATTAAGTAAATAAGTATACTAAGTATAGCTTTTTTTAATTAGTTTTCACGTTGTCGAAGAAACTGATAAAAATCAGGTGTGTTTTTTATGAGATTTATTGATGTTCTTTTGTCAGGGTGGACTCATAAAAATCTATAAAATGTTGTAAGTTTGTCTGACTATAAAATCTAATGAAAGACTTATAAAAAAAATTTTTTACCAACTTCTAGAAAATTATAAATGTTCTTAGAAATCTGTCAAATTCTATGAGTTGGTCTGATCATAAAATATCCCAAAATCTCATGAAAAAACGTGTTTTTAGTATAAAAAAACAAGGATGTAATCATAGAGACCCATAAAATGTTATGAGTTAGTATGACTATAAAATCTGTCAGAAAACTGTAAAAACATCGGTTTATATAATCCCATAATACATCATAGTAATTATAGAAACCCATAAAAGTTGATGTGTCGGTTTGATTATAAAATCTCTTAGAAAATCGTGCTTTTATAAAACCATAAAATATGTTAAAAAAAATGTCTGCACTTATCAAATTTTATAAAAATTTATAAGCCTGTCTGATTATAGGATCAGATAAAAAACAAACATATGAAACCACATAAATTCTTACCAAAATCAAAGACATACCTCATAAATTCTTACAAACTTTTATAAGAAAAGCTCATAGACCATATAAAAACTGATAAAGGTGAGTTTTTTATGAGGTTTTATGCGGTTTTTTTGGCAGGGTAGTAGTAGAGAGGGGCGGCCTATCCCCCTACTCTCTTTCCGTACCTTCCTGTCTGTTCCCTTGTATTCCTGGGCCGGACGAAAGAATTATGAGCATTTATAGCAACAAAAACGGGGAAAAAACGAGTAAAACCGCAGACAAAGCTACGGGGTCTTCAGCTAGTTAAAAATAAAACGATTTATTACGGTTTAAAAAAAAACTAATAAAGTGCACCTGGAAATTTTAATTGCAAGGTCTATTATATTGAGTCTGATTCTGATTACCGTATGCAAAGCGTATATACAGGGTGCTACGTTATTCGCTTCATACCTATATAGAGATGTCCGGGTCGGATCTGACCCGGTTCAGTGATCCGTATCTTTTAGAAGAATGAATTGAACCGGGTCCCAAAATTACAAAACACGGGTCACGGATCAGCACGGGTCGTTCAATAATTGATATTTTTCAACTTAAAAATCGCGATTAACGAGCTGCGATTAATGTACTGAGTGTTGCATAGGTGCGAACAGGGTAAAAATACGAAAATGCGTTCAAATATACTATTTTGAGTCATAGGATAGGTAAGAAATGTAGAATTCAAATACTTGTTTTCTGCATTTCACGAATAAGGAGTAGGTATGATATGATCCGACCCAATCCAAATTTGAAAGACTATTGGCCTTGGCTAATTTAGTTACAAAATGGAATCAGGGATCCAGTGACCCACTGACCCGGTGAACCGTATCAGGGATCCGGATCTTTAAAGTGATCCAGATCCGGTGACCCGACTCGCCGAAATAACCCGAATTTCCCATCACTATACCTATACTAAAATCACATATAGAAGGCTGTCCCAAAATGTATATTTTGACGTTTACCTCTATCCCTGAAACATAAATATAACCCTGTCGGTTGTAGTTCCCTCCAGGGTCCCTAAGATTTTCCTTAGGGATAGGATTTCAATAAATCAAACAGAAATGGCATAGAAAGTTCTGCGCGCACAAAAGAAACAGGTATATTGAGCAATGGTGCCAGTTTGTTATTATCTCCGGACTGCTTTCATGAGAAAAAATTGTCGCCACTCTTTCATTGTGAGCATAAATCATAGTTGCAATAATAGCCGTTGACAAGATGTCTGCAAATTCCGCTAGATGGCGGCCACACCATGAGATGATCGAGAAAAAACTAATTAAAAATTAGATGTTTTCAGGTCAGTGACAACATCGCACCATGCCCATCCTTTTGTGCCTAATGTGCTTTTCCGTTTGTCTGCGTCTTAAACACGGCTGCTTGGCCCTCTAAGGATTTGCTTAGGAACCCTGTATAATTACACTAGCTGAAGACCTCGCAGCTTCGCCTGTGATTTTACCCGTTTTTCTTACTTTAAATGATCATAACTTTTGTTTCCGTGAACCAATTTCGATGAAATAAAGCGTGTGTCCTGCCGTGCACTCCAGAAAATCCGTTTAGTAGTTTTGCGTGATACTGGAACAAACAAACAGACAAACAATCAGACAAATATTCTAAAAATTGGATTTTCGTTATCTATATGGTTTGGTTAGAAGTCAGAACCAAAAATCTTTAAACAATATTCAATATACAGAAATGGTCTCTCTCTAAAAATTTATTATATGTGTAGATAGCGTTACATTTTACCATTTGTAAATGTTAAATTTTTAGGCGCCTCATAGACATACGTCATTAATTCCATAATACCCTGTATTTACCATGGTACCCTGTACATACAATGATACCGTGTATATGCAATGATACCCTGTATACACCACTCCACATAATAATATGCCTTTTCTGTCTCCTGGGAACTAATATGATTAAATCTTATAATTGGTGCAATTGCCCCCAATAAATTGCTTTTATTAAATGAGGTGATTTCTTTGGGTTATGTACTCGTCGTCGGGCCCACCACCACTCCGCGATTATTGATGACTGATAATATAGAAGATGCATGCATCCAGGGATATGGTGGGAGGTCCATATAGGAGATAGGTAAGAAGCCGTGCCCATTTTACGTAACACTTACAGGGATGAGGTCATTTTGTGTATTCTTCAGACATTTTTAAAAAATTATAAGGAAAGAGGGAGGCGAAACGTATTGTTACGTTACGCTCGAAATAAAGTCAAAATACACTACATTTTTTACTTGTTTATGCGATGTTTCGAAAGAAGCCCGCTTTTTTGAAGGGTGCGATGACAGGACTGTCAGTGGAATCAGCAGTCCTGTCATCGCGTACACAAGTCAAAAATGTAGTGTATTTTGGCTTGATTTCGAACGCGTTAGGTATACCGATACCTAAGAGATCAAAATTTTTTTAAAATGTCTTGTTTTCGCCGGCGGCCCAATACCAATAATAAATATTGTCATAATTTTGTTTAATTTTAAGCAATTTTTTTGTCGACAACATTTTAAACGCGTAAAAAATAGTAGTTTGGTGTATTTTTTTCAAAATTTTATGCTGCGGCGCATTTAAGGGTTAATTTAAAAATAAATCTGTAAATGAGACTATATGATACTTGCTTTTGCACTGGCACTAACTCAAGACCTATTAAGCTGCCCTTCTCCCCTCCCTTCAGTTCCAGAGCTCAAGCAATAGGCACCTACCTAATTTTTAAAAATTTTACATAGTCGATTTTTATTAAATTATGAAACCCCCCCTCAGACTCGATTTCTGGCTACGCCACTGTTTTAACAGAATCCTAATCCATCCGACTGAAACGACCTCGAGGTCATACGGATCACTAAGCATGTGACCCTGCTATGTGTGTGGCTCAACGAGATCACGTGGTTACTTTGACCCCGCCCACAGTGTATAGCAAAGGCGGTTAGGCTATAGATAACTTAACAAATTAAGAAATAAATTCCCAATGTTTCTCTATCGAAAAGTCCCCTTAAAGTTAAAATTAGATTTGATGTTGTGAAACAGAGAAAGACGCGTGTTAAAGATATCTACTTTTAGCTTTAGACGACGTTTCTAAGATGTCTGTCGACAGCTGATAGACATCATGCAGACGTCTGTAAGAGGGCTCATGTTCCAAATCTCGTGGTCTTAAAAACGTCTTATAGATATCTTTAAGATGTCTTTTTTAACAAATTTTTGAAAATAAGCTAATTAATTACCATTATTGCCAAAAGGTATTTTAGTTTTTCGTAGGAACAATTCAAGAAAAAAGTAAAAAAAAAATATGTTTTTTTCTTGCCAAAAAAATGTTGCATTTAACGATTTTGATTTTGAAAATTGTGACAAATTAGGTATGGGCTCCAATCAGAAAAATCAATCTTTACAGAAAAAGTTCCTCAAAAATAAGGCAGAGACAGACCCAAAGATAAGAGAAATAAGGTAAGGTATTATTAAAAAGGGTGGGCGAAAACATCTTGCACACTTTTGAATTTGCTATAAGTTTTAATCGAATCGGTCAATTTTAAAATGTTTTGACTTTTTGGAAAGACAAGACATGACTTTTCCGATCCGGTCCAAAATTTGACATTTCCTAAAAATCCAAGATGGCGGACAGTTTTAAATAACGGAAAATTTTCACCCCCCCTGCAAAAAAAATTGTGCGGCACTGGATAAAATATAAGTCATTATGACAAAGCCTTATGTATTCTCTCTATACCAAGGCATTAATTAATTAAATCGGTTAAGAAATCAAAAAAAATGCGGGCTTTTATATTGAGTGGAGTTGTACCTTTAGATAGAATATTATAAATATTGAGCATTTTGGAAGTACAAGACTTTTATGTTGTGGTTTAAAATTTAACAATTCTTAAAAATCCATGTGGTGGACATTTTTAAATCATTACCCCCCCCCCCTCTCTACCCCGGAAAAAAATTATGTTTATACTGAAGAAAATCTAAATTAATGCGACAAAAGTTCCCTCCCTGCGGCATATATGAAGGTATCACTAAATTAAATCGGTTAAGAAATTAAAAATCAATCATCAAGTATGGTGACATAAAGTAAATGCCCCTTTGCTTAAAATTTGCCTGTTTCTGCATATAGGAAAAGGCCCATTGAGTGGCCTGCTAACAGCCCCGATTTCAATCTGGTAGACAGCCATTATTGGGGAGATTTAGAAAAACAAGTGTACAGAAATGGACGCAGCTACGGCGACATTAACGAACTGTGTCAAGGCATCACAGAGGCCCATCGAAGTTTGACCCAAAGAAACATTACCAATGCTTGTAATAAATGGCGTAACGATTTGCGTAATGTCTTAAGAACACATGGGGATCAGCTTAGAAAATCTGAGTATATAGCACGATCTGGATTATTATACGTTAACTAATGGGTATTTTAATTTAAAAGCATAAGTGTGAAAAAAAAAATTATAAAAAATATAAGTGTTTGCTGATTAATAACAAAGTAAGCTCAGCTTAAGCTCGGCCAAATAACACAATTTTTATTGAAAACGCTGGAAATGATGACACTAACTTGTTTACTTCTTAACTGATTTAAGCAAGTGATACCTCCAATACCTAGCAGAGATGGGAGGTAGAATGGCCTCGATTTGATTTTGTTACTTTTTTAGGGGAGTGAAATTACCCAATGGTTAAAGCGAGTTAAAGCTGTCCGCCATCTTGGATGTTCGAAAAATGTCAAAGCCGCAAGCTTTGTTCACCCAAAAATACAAAAATGTTTAAAATCAAATAAACCGGTCAAAAGTTAAAGCAAATGCAAAAACTGCGATTTTTTTTGAAAATGACAATGTCGAGTCAAAAACCACTTATTTCAGAGGCTTATAGTTTTCTTATTTCTTAACCGATTTAATTAATAATGGCTTGGTATAGAAAGCATACATTACCCGATATTTAAAACGGTCCGCCATCTTGGATTTTTGCGAAATGTCAAATTTTGAACCGAATCGGAAAAGTCTCATGATATAGATAAAAATAATTTAATATTTTTTTACTCGATATTTGAATGCCAGGCACTTGGGCGCCAGCAAACAAAAAAAAATAAGGAAGTTACCAACCCAACCCCACCATTTATTCTATTAAACCTTACCTACTAAAACAACGAAAAGTAAAGCGACATTTTCTTCTTTCAAATATGCTTCATACAAAAGATCAGCGCCAAATGTCCGGCGCCCAAAAGTCCTGCTTCCCCAATATTTTAATTACTTACCAGTCCCCAATTTAACATATCACGAACACAAACCCGGTCCCGATAAATAGAACAGCTCTTATTGTGGCAAATGTTCGACTACTTTACTCATTTCCACTGCCTGCGCCGGCGATTTTTCCATCTCGAAATATTCGATATATTTTGTCACGTCAATTTCATAAAAGTTAAATAAATGAGTAATAAGTTAATGTTCGAATCTAACTAGGGCTATGAACCTGAGTTACCTTGTGGGAAAACGAAAGGCTGCTTAATATAGTGTGGGGTAGTTTTTAAGTCTTCGCGTCTATTAAGCAGTGGTGCACCCAGGAATTGACTTCGAAAGGGTTTTTAAGCATAAATAATAAAAAAAACTTAATTTCAAGTAAAAATGTGACCATAACCAGACTTTTCTCCCCAGTAAAAACACTTGTGACTTAAACCTAATAGTTATGTAAATCTAAGGTTCATATATTTATGTAAAATATGTCACATCATATTTACGTAAATCTCACATAAAAATATTTTTATAAAAAAATTGTGTAAACATTACGTCACAACTCTGACTGTAAATTTAATTCATTATAAGCAATGTTAATTTTACGTAAATAATATGCCTTTATAAATAGAAGAAGAAATATGACATATCTATTATGTAAAAAATTACATGTAATATTTAAGTAATTTAATTTACGTAAACGTTACATAAAGTGATCTACTTTAAATGAAAGTAATAAAATTTACATAACTATTATGTAACACTATTATACAAAATATTTTATGTAATATTTAGATCATCTAAATTACGTAAACGCTCTATAACATGATTTACGTCACATTAAAATTTTGAAATTTACATAAATATTATGAAACAGTGTGAACTTTAAGTTTACATTTAAAATTTTACATAATTTTTACATAAAATTTTTTATGTATTAATTATGTCATTCAAGTTATGTAAATTCCCTGTACAGTCAATTGAACGGTAATTTTACATTTCAAATGTTACATAACTATTACATAAAATATTTTGTGTAATATTTATATCGTCTAAATAAGGTAAACGCTCTGTAACGCGATTTACGTCACATTAAAATTTACAAAAACATTATGAAAATGAACGAAATTACCACTGCCTAATAGTTTCTTCCTAGTAGGTAGAGATGGCGCTAATGTCACTATGTTCCCTGTACAGTGGATGATAATATTATATATATAAAGAGCAAATAAATTTCAAAATTATAATGCGGACTTTAAGGTATTGATAAGATTGTGTTACTTCTCCATCAGTATAACCTTTTCCACCACTTACCAGCCCGTCTGGTTAACTTTGTAGTTTGCCAATGTCGGACCGTATCAAGCAACCACCGACAGACCTTCGTAAATCACCGACGTTGGCCCGCCTCAAGCTGCATGCTGCGGACTTAGCTGCGCATGTCATACAGATTAATGTGACTTAAATTCTACCTTAAATTTACATACCAAAGTAAACCTGTTATGTAAAATATACGTAGTTTTTACTTAATTCTCACGTAACATGGATGTAATATTTATCTAAAAGGTATGTTTTTAGGTAGGCTCTGCGCATGGCATTATGCAGTGTTTTCGCACATTAATGTGACCCAAATTGTACCTTATTAATAAATAATTGTGACCTCTATGTGACCTTCAATTTACATAACAAGGTAATCCCGTTATGTAAAATTTACGTAGTTTTTACTTAACTCTTACGTAACATGGATGTAATATTTATGTTAAAGGTATGTCATTTCATTTACATCACATTTATGTAACAATTAGGTGGGCTTTGCGCATGGCACATAATGCCATGCGCAAAGCCCACCTAATTGTTTTCGCACCTTAACTTGACTTAATTTGACTTAAATTTTACCTTATTGTGCCCTCTGAGTGACCTTAAATTTAAGTAACAAGGTAAATCTGTTATGTAAATTTCACATAATTTCTACATAACGGTGTTTACTGGGTCGGAGGGGTTTTAACGCCAATTCCTCCCCTCCTCGGTGCGCCAGCACGCAGCAGCTTACAGCAAATAGGACTTAGCTTTCGCTCGGTGATGGGCTGCATGCTTAAAATACCCAAATAAAAAATTTGACCCTGTCAAAGTAAGATGCAACGTGCTATTCCAAATGAGCCTTTACTGATGTCTACATAGAGGAGTGGGGAGGTGGACAGAAAAAAATTGGTGTTAAATTTTTCGTTTTCCTGGATCTAACGCTACTCCAAAAAATAATTATTAGTTCTTGAGAAAATATAATTTGCAACTTCAAACGCAGTATTTTTTTAAATGAAATTTCTATTTTTGTTTTTAATTTGAGGTCATAGTTACGATCTAGGGAAACCGCCAAATGACCTCGACTACATTACAACCCTTGAACTACGCATTTCTGTCTCAAATTCAATGAAATAGAAACGCTTAGAAAGCAAAATTTATCGACTATTGATTTTCTTGGCCGGGGTGCCTAGTTTGTTTTTAGTAAGACAGGTAAATATAAAAAGGAAATGCAATCCAGAGGAAATTTTTGATAACTCTCTAATTTTTTTAAAAATCCGGATTCAAACCTGCGAAAAAGATGTTATCACAAGAGCTTTTTTTTTATCAAAAAATAAAAATTGAAAATTTTGAAGAATCCTTCAAAATTTCAGCTTATTGTGATGTTTAGGTATCCCTGCCAAAAAAACCGCATTAAACCTCATAAAAAACACACCTGATTTTTATCAGGTGTCATAAGGTTTATAAGCTTTTGCGAGGCAAAATTTTAGGATTATAAAAGTTTGTAATAATTTATGAGGTATATCTTTGATTTTGGTAATGATTTATGTGGTTTCATATGTGTGTTTTTTATCTGATCCTATAAACAGACCGACTTATGAATGTTTATAAAATTTTATGTTTTTATAAGAGCACCATTTTCTAAGAAATTTTATGATCAAACCAACACCTCAACTTTTATGAGTTTCTATAATTACATTATTTTTCTTTTATAATGTATTACGGGATTATATAAACCGATGTTTTTATGAGTTTTCTGAGAGATTTTATAATCAAAACGACTCATAACATTCTATGGGTTTCTATTATCAGAACATTTAAAATTTTCTATGATTTGGTAATTTTTTATAAGTCTTTAAATAGAATTTATAGTCAGACAAACTTGTCCAACCGGCCAAAAAAACCTCATTAAATCTCATAAAAAAACACACCTGATTTTGATCAGTTTTTCGACCACCTGAAAACTAATTAAAAAAGCTATACTTAGTATACTTACTTCTAAAAAAATATATTTTTTGACTCATGATCCCAAGCAGCACTCTTCGTCCCAGGGAAATACATTTTATGTCCATTTTACATCGGTACGTCCCAGGACCAATTAGGGACGTACTATGTACGGAAAAAAGTGTACTTACATAGTACGTTACAAAGTGTACGTACCTACGATCATTTTACGTCCAATTTTGGTCCTACATGGGAAATAAAATGTACATACTTGTCAGTTTTTTTTATAAACCGTTGGAAAATGTACGTCCCCGGTTATTACGTACTTGTACGTGCCGTGGCTGCATGGGGAAATTTTATAAAATATTACAAAATCTCATAGAAACTTATCAAAGTAATCAGATTTTACCTGCCGTAACCTATATGCCCTTTGAAAGAAATATATTAAGTCGTCGCCCACCGGAACTTATAAACTTTTAAATACTTTTACAGCAAAAAAATAGTTTTTGGCTTATGTAATCTTGTAATATTTTATAAACAATAATTTTTTTTAACAATATTGGACTTGATCTTCTTATCTCCCTTACGAAATTTGGTTATCTTCGCTTTAATAGTTGATGAATAGCGCTCTTTACTATGTTATTTTTGCAATATGTTAATTTTGCTGAGGTATTTTTCCAGGTCATGGAGCTTCAAACTGCATCAAACTCTAAGGATCGAATTTGGCGTACATGCCTAATAGTTTGCGGTACGTTTGAAGTTGGTCTGACAAAACGTCGAATTATTAACATTTTTTTAAGAGAAAATGGCAAAAATCTTGTTTTGAGCGATTTTCAAGTTCATTTAAGGTCGGATAACGTTAAAAGGGAATTTATTGAAATCCACGTCCTCGAATTATATGGAATCGAGTATAACCATGCCCCGGTTGCGAAATTTGCATTTTTTATGATTTTTGGCCGCTATCTTGAAAGATGATATCATATCAACCCCTTCTACATGGATGCGGACAAAACACCCGGTAACACTTGATACTCCTTATTTAAAAAATCCCACGGGATAGAAATTATCGACATATGCCCCAACACTAGTGTGTTTTTTTAGTTTGTGAATACAAAATAAATGCATATTACTAGTACTACTGCCGCTATTATAATTGTATGCACACATTTATTATTACATTATTTTTCGTACTTTCCGGAAACGGACTTCGCCACGTCGGCAATTGATCTGCGGCCGCACGTCGAACGGCGGCCAAAAATGCTGATGGACCGAATGACGGCCGCCCGAAAATTGGCTTCACTTTCGTCAGACGGCGGATATATCTAGCAGCATCTCCATGCTCTATAAAATTTTAATTATTTCAATAAAGGATGAACAAGGTCCCTTTAATTTTGTCCTTCTGGATAATGAAGAATTGTTTATTTTTCTGTTGACTGTACAAGTGTACCATGCACGCACAGATTGATCTTTTAAGTAAAAAGGTAAGCCCATCAGCGATCTTATCTTCATCCTTCGCATGATTTCGCTAACGTATTTGGCAAACCCGGGTACCGAGGTACCACCAAAAATGACGTTGACTGGCCAGTTTAATGATCAAATTGAATCCCATCTTTTTGATCGACTGCCGATATATATTGGCAAAAACCGCCTACTTAAAATGCAACCGTGGGTGCATGTTAGTACCCTGATGGTACCTGCCCAGAGGCTTTGTAATGTCGAAAAAAAGTATAAAAGCGAATAAATTTATTCCAACTAAATATTTTGTTTTATGCCTGCTTGCATTTAAACACTTTGCCAATTATTTTTTATAAGTATTCTCATTTCTATTCCGCATGCAATAAACTTTGGGAACTAGGAACTATACAGACCGCTTCAAGCTACTGCGAACATAGGGGGAATCAAGTCCAATTTACTCTCCGTGCCGTACGACCGAGGTGTATTCGAAGCACGCTGCAGTGTTATCTTTTGGAAATTCATTTTGTTTTTATTATTTTGTTTTATTTCTGCCTTGCTCGAGAAACAGATGGGTAAGTTCTTAATTGAAATAATACATTTTTAAAACTAAAAATGGATGTCTACGAAGTTGCCGAAAACGTGCAGATGGTCAAATGGTCAAATCGTCATAACCCAACACACGTTCGATATTGGTCGAGGGAAAATTTGCATTTGTATTTTGACGTAAGAACACAGTATCCCCAAAAAGTAAATGTTTGGGGGGGGGGTATTGTAGGGGAACACGTAATTGGGCCATTTTTTATTAACGGCAATTGCAATTTGAATGGTCCTAGATACTTGGATCTACTGCAGCAGCACATTATTCTAACTGCTAGGCAGTTGTTAGGTGTAAGATTTGGTAAAACATGGTTTCAACAAGATGGTTGTTCCGCTCACAATGTTGGCCTTGTTAGGGAATATCTTGATAATGTATTTCCTAATCGGGTTATAAGTACACGGGGAACTATTTTATGGCCAGCTCGATCTCCCGATCTTGCTCCTAATTACTTCTATCTGTTTTTGAAGAAGCTTTTCAAATTATCACCCCTAACATGCTTGGAAACGTTGGAAGTGGTTTTTATAGTAGGCTCGGATATTGTCTAGCCGAGCAAGGAGGACTTTTCGAACATTTGCTTTAATTTTTTTTGACTGGGAGAATCTTTTTGGTTTTTAGAATGTATTATTTTATTTTGAGAACTTGCTTTTATTTTGTTTCTCCTTATTATTTTCATTGTAACACGTCGTCACTGATAAATCTGAGCAGTTGACAATAAAACGCTCTTATTTATCAGTGACAAAAAATAAGAAAATTACGTTATAAAAATTTGCGTATTTATTGACCAAATTCCGGTTTCATTGACTACGCTCCACACAGCACCGTGGTTAGAGGCGTACTAAATACCAAAGGAAAGTCATGCAAGTGGTGATCGCAAGCCTGAGTATTGGTTGCTTCACTGATAGGCGTGCGGTGTCTCTGCATGTAGTACACTGGCAAATTAGACTTCTTCCGCCCTATGTTCGCAGTAGCTCGAAGCGGTCTGTATAGGATATCCTGCTTACAAAGTTGTGCACACCGAAAGCATTGCAAGGGCGTATATTTAAGCTTATACATATATGGCACTGACTGACGCAAAAATGTGAATTATTTTTCTATATTTTGACAATAAATATTTAGTAAACATAAAAAAATCCAATATAATTTTAGTACCTAACCGAAAATAAGTCCCGTTAAATTGACATATTACGCATTTTTAAGAAAAAAAAACCTTGTTTTTAAAAAGATATGTGAAAAGTACCTTATGCCCGTGTGCACCACTTCCCCTTACTTCTTCCACTTGTTCAAGTGCCGCTTGAACTGAGGGTGACCCTTGAGATTTAGTTGGTTTGCAGAAGTTCCGAATATGTTCCACTTGGAAAAAGTAATTAAATTATTGGCAACGTGGCAATTATCTGCATTTTTTTGTATTTTTTGTGTGGTGATCATGATTATTACCTGTCAGCTGTCAAAAAACCACGTAAAATTTGAGGTTGTTTTAAAAAAACAAATTTTATTGATGATTTATGATTGTATGGAGGAAAAGCAAATAAAACTATTATAATTGGTTAACTATAAAATTTTATTGATGATTTATAATTGTATGGAGGAAAAGCAAATAAAACTACTATAATTGGTTAACTATAAATATCTAACTTTTTTAGCCGTCCAAAATGTTTTCACATTATTGAAAAGATTGTCTTCTTTTTCTTTTCTAGATAGTGTTCTCTGTTCCGACAAAGAGCGTGACATATGAAGAACAAGATGCTTGATTTTCGATAGGTATTGAATACGATGTGAAAACATACTAATTATTACACCACCAGACCAACCCAACCCATTTTTCAGTTTCTTTGCAACGAATTTGCGAAAAAGAAGGTGAATTTTTC
Organism: Oxystoma pomonae; assembly: GCA_963921995.1. NCBI lineage: Eukaryota > Metazoa > Arthropoda > Insecta > Coleoptera > Brentidae > Oxystoma > Oxystoma pomonae. The sequence continues at coordinate 15,748,275 of OY998173.1, forward strand.
GCTTAGCGAAAAAATTATGATTTTTTGGGACATCCTAAACCTTTGGTAAAAGGTATCTTCATCTCATTCTTTCAAAAATCCTTCTTGGTAGGTATTCCATTAATTACAAAGTCTAATCATCTTCTTCGTCATCCCAAAGAAGTTCCATTTTAAGCACAGACCACTAATCATCACACAAAGATTTTAAGGCAACGGATCAATTTTATAAGCTCAAAAAATGAATGGCTTTTGTTTAAAAACATAACCAAAAAATACCTCACATATCCTCAAAATGCACTTAAGCCGAAGTAATTCTACGGCTTATCTTAACTACAGCTTAAGTGCCACTTACGTGATATTCTACACCTTTGCAAACTAAAGTTTAAGCTCGGCTTACATGTCAAGCCGAACCCGTGCACACGGGCATTAGTACCTTATTTGTTTCGACGTTTTAAACGGAGCGGGCCGCTTTCTCAAATTCCACTTAAGTCTAAGCTTCGCTTAGTTTAACATAAGGGCTTGAAGGTGCTGTCAACATTACTGGATTTCTTGGAGTCCTGGACGCTTATTCTTGAACGAGCGTGAGGTGAGGTGAGCTTTTTTCACCACCTTTTTCCACGGGGAATTTCGCTCACTTCACCTCATGGTCGGTCAAGAATAAGCGCTCAGAGCGCTTATTCTTGACCAACCATGGAGCGGGGTTAGTACGTCGATGGGCGGGACATATGCTTTATTTCATCAAAATCGGTTAAGGGGAACAAAAGTTACGATCATTTAAAGCAATAAAAAGGGGAAAAAAGGGCGAAATCGCAGGTCTTCAGTTATACCTATAGTTTAAAATAAAATCGACAAAACCGTTGTTGCGATGAATAGTATTGAACAAAACCCTCGTTCAACGGAAGTGTGGCGACATCTCTTATAGACTTTCCAAAGTGAACGAAATAAGGTGACTAGAATTATAGGCTTCTTTATTATGTCATCATGACATATAGCGCCCCCCTTTTTGACACATTCGACGGACGTACGTCATGAATCGTCTTGTCACTGAAGTTAACCTAAAAACAAATTTTTTTGTTGCCAAAATAGAGAATTTGTAATTTAATAAAATTTATTACATTTTAATAAATGTGTGGAGTGCGAAATAAAAGTTTTGCATTGGTGATCTAATTATAAAGCGTGTAAAAATAATTTAAACTTATTTCTCCACATTTTTCATAATGTAACCTAGTTTCTTTTTATTTTATAACAAAGAAATTTAATAAAGTCAGGTCCTCCTGTACTACTCTATCATTCAATAAACGAACCTTTTAATGTACTTATGTTTATTAAACACAAATCATTAATGTTAATTAGCGATAATTAAAGGGCAAACAAAAACACCTGCCCTGTCTACCTTAGGTGATAAACTGTTAGCAACCAGTTTGTTAGTGTTCAGTTCCCGAAAATGAATTTTATCAGATATTAATTAGTGATATTCTGCCATCATATATTGTATGATATGGAAACCCAAGTCTCACAACAAGAAAGGTCTTTTTTTCTCCCTAAAGTAGTATCTTCTTCATCAAATTCTACAGAAAACTCATTGCAAAGCAGTTTCCATGAGAGCTTAAATATTTCTGATGTTGAGGGAAAAGTTAAGAATAAGTTCTTTTCCATATGGAATAATGTCAAGTATGGTAAGTTTCTTATGTGCCTATTAAAGTCAGATTCAGAGTTCCGTGAGGTATGACACAAGGAAAATGTGGCTTAAGGAACACTATGAATAGCAGCATGTGCATTTTCCTTGCATCTTACCTCATACCGCTTACCTTACAGAACTCTGAATCTGCCTTTACACTTCTCTATCTGTTTTTAATTTTTTAATTTTTTAGCTTTATTGATTTATTTAAAAAAATATGTATCTCTGCAGTTCTTAAGATGAGTTTTAAAGATTAACAATGCTACTCAGCAAAAAACCCAGCTCATCCCTTGTGGCCCAACCAGTAATTCTTAAGAAAGATGTATTTTTTTTTAATATATGTTTTACATAATTAAGAATTACAAATCTACCAATGTTTTGTGCTTGATGTGGTGTCAATAAATTGTCAGGCCACTACTTCAATTCTTAAAATATCATGAATTTAAAAAAGTGCCTGTTACTATGTTGGTAGTTGGACCCTAACAAAAGTATTAGACTATCAATATATTGGTAGTTGGTACTGAACATGTGTTATTTTAGGCGGGTTTTTAACACTGTAGTTATCAATTCTTTTGGATAAATGATTATTAACTACCTACACTAAAATCACTTACTTACAGCTTTCTTTCTAAAAACTTGTGTTTAGAATGGGAGCTACCATCAGCCTGACCTAATTTTATTTTCTAATTAGGAATGAAACTTAAAACCAACTTTTCAAAAGAATCTCCAGTATGGTTGCTAGGTATATGCTACAGGAAGATTGAATCGCCATCGTCAGACTGTACGGAGATGGGCACAGATGTGGCAGCCTTTCAGAGCCAAAATGATGTGAGTGTAAGAATTAAAAAACAATTAAGAAAGACTCGTTCATTTGGTAAAATATTACAGATTCATCATAATGATGAAGAAAGTTTGGAGGGATTTAAAAAGGATTTTGTCAGTAAAATATGGTTGACATACAGAAGAGAATTCGCCATTTTGAATGGTTCAAATTATAGCAGCGACTGTGGATGGGGTTGCATGATTCGGAGTGGACAAATGCTCATAGCCGAGGCATTGGTGTGTCATTTTTTGGGAAGAGGTATGTTCTAATCAGTTAATTTGAGTATTTTAATTGTTTATTTTTAAAGATCAGTTTCTGGTACATACATTCTGGACGTAAAAATCCTAGCCGAAAATTTTATTGCCTTACACATAGACAGCAGAGGAGCAGCAAGATAACCCAAATTCCATAATTTCTTTTTTAAATATTAATTTTAACATTTTTTTGACTTTCTATTCATATTCTATTTTATGCCACAATTCCACTGCAGTTTGCCTCTTGAGGTTAGTGGAATTAAGTACAAATTTTTTCTTGAAAAAAAATAGTTTTGTTGCTTTCAAGGAAAATCAGTAAAAAATTCAATTTATGACTAACACTAATTTTATTTAATTTCTTTTTGGTTAAATAAATATTCCAACTAATGTGTTGTTATTTACCATATGATAGAGGCATTAGTAAAGGTAGTAGGCTATGCAAAAAGGCAGAATCTAGAACTCGTAATAGGGTGTGATGCTAATTCGCATCACACAGTATGGGGCAGCTCAGACGTTAACCGGAGGGGGGAAGCTCTGCTAGAATATCTATGCGGGTCAGATTTAGAGGTAATGAATAGAGGTAGCGAGCCAACTTTTGTGGTCAGTAACCGCCGCGAGGTTCTGGACATAACAGTGGCAACAAAAGGTATATCGAATGAGATAAAGGAATGGAATGTCTCGGAAGAGATCTCGAGCTCTGATCATACAATGATCAAATTCGACATCTCAAGAGAGACGCCGGAAGAGTCGAAGAGGAGAAATCCGAGGCAAACAAACTGGACCACCTATAAAGAAGGCCTAGAACGAGCTTTGGATACCGAACCATCGGAAATCTCTAGTAAGGAAGAGCTGGAGGAAAAACTAAACAAGTTACAAGGTCAAATAGTGGCGTGGAAGGGGCGATCTACAGATACGGCCCTCCTCGCAGCTGTACACAAGGTTGAGAGAGCTCTAGACTACAGAGAGTACGCCTTGGCGCTATTCTTTGAAGTCGAAGGAGCTTTCAACAAAGCTAGGACCACATTGATCAGCGGATCAATGAGGTAGAGAGGAGTAGACCCTATCCTCATCACCTGGATAGAGATGGCGCTGAAAGATAGAGAGGTGGAAACAGCCTTCAAGGACGTGTCTGTGAGAAAAGGAGTGAAGGGCGGATGCCCCCAGGGTAGCTGTCTCTCGCCCCACTTATGGTGCCTCATAATGGACATCCTACTAAGAAGACTTGAAGAGGAAGGTATTGAAGCCCTAGGCTACGCCGACGACGGGCTTGTCATAATACCCGGCAAGTACCTCGGTGTGATCTGCAATAGAATGCAGAGGGCATGAAATGGTGTCGAGAAAACAGTCTTTCTGTAAATCCAACCAAAACAGAGACGATCCTCTTCACCAAAACAGGAAGGTAGTTGGGTTCAAACCACCAACTATGTACGGACAACCGCTGACATTGTCGCGGGAAGTAAAGTACTTGGGGGTGGTGTTGGATGACAAACTAAACTGGAACGCTCACATTGACCATGTGAAGACCAAGGTTAATGGGACGTTCTGGCAAGTTAGGAAGGTAATAGGTCGGAAATGGGGCCTGAGCCATAAGGTGATACACTGGATCTACACAACCATCACACGACGAAGGATCCAGTACGGTTCCGTGGTTTGGTGGAAAGGAACCAGTACCGACAAAAATGCTAGGAAGCTAAACAGCCTGCAAAGACTGGCAGCCATAGGCATAACTGGCGCAATGAGGACGACCTTAAACTCAGCTCTAAACACTGTCTTGGGACTGCCGCTGCTCCCCCTCTGGATCAGAGGGGAAGCAATGGCAACGCGCCTAAGAATCAGGGATGTGGGGCTGTGGAAAAGGGGAAGCGAAAAGGTCGGGCACCTTGCTATCGCCGGGATGGCGGAAAGGGAAATACCCCTTTCAGCATACAGGATCGAAAACCCAAAATACAAAATCAGGGAAACGAGGAAGTATAGGGTAACCATACCACCTAGAGAGGCATGGACTAGGAACGAAGTCGACCTTTCAGGCAATGCCATGATCTGCTTCACAGATGGATCAAGGCTAGCAGACAAGGAATTGACAGGAGCAGGTCTATTCATAGGTAATAGGGAGATAACTAGGTCGGTTCGCGACGGTTTTCCAGGCGGAGGTATATGCCATATTGGCAGCCGCACGACAGGAAGAATTAAGGACCGGAGCAGAAGATAAGGTCTACATATGCACGGACAGCCAGGCTGCCATAAAAGAACTTTGTAAACCTACAATGCCAAAAGGACTGGTCCAGGAATGCGCGGACGCCCTCCAGGATCTAGCAGGGGAAAAAGAGGTTGAACTTGTCTGGGTTCCAGGACACATGTGGATCCCAGGTAACGAGATGGCGGACGAGCTTGCAAGGAAAGGGTCAGCCCAAGCATACGTCGGACCGGAACCGTGTCTGGGATTTACCAGAGGTCAGATGAAATCTGCCACCAAGGAATGGACCGATACAAGACTAAATCAGGAGTGGCAACACACAGGGGACGCCAGGCAAGCCAAGGAGCTCATCCAGGGCTTCAGCAAAACAAGAAGGGACTGGTTACTGCGCAGGAAACGAACAGAGATAGGACCCCTAATAGGAGTCCTCACTGGACACTGCACGCTCCAAAAGCACCTGGCAAGGATGAAGGTAGTGCGGGACTCAACTTGCGGAGATTGCTGGGAAGAGGATGAATGCTCACACCACTATCTTGCAAGGCCTACAGAGGAATTAGAGAGGGAATCTTCGGAGAGGAAGTGTTCGAGCGCTGAAATGGTCGGATATCCTGACCTTTATCCAAAGGACGGGAAGCTTCGACTATGGTGGTGTGGGAGCGTGAGGGGGAAGCTCTGTGGGATGGCGACAAGGGCTCGCGTAGAGCCTAGTCGCCGGGCCGGGAGCCCCCCCCTTATTCTACTACTACTACTAATGTGTTGTTATTTTGAAATATAATAAAAGTTATGTAGTTAACTCTATAAAGTTCCGGAAAAACCGTGATTGTATAAATTTCTTATAAATATTGTTTTAAATAATTTAAACTGAAACCTAAAAGTTTCCTGTTTTGTACAAAGTGCATTTCGTAATGTTGCAACTTTTTAAAATATTTAGATGAGTTCTACAATGTTGATCATTCTTTAATAGATTAAACAATGTTTTAATTTATTAGACCCTGGTTATATCATCAAAAAATTTAGGTGGCAGGCACATCAATGTTTATTAAACAAAGGTGGTCTTATCATCCTAAAAATGTATTGCATTGTTATAGAACTTTGTTAGGGCAATTATAAAAGAGGCCTTATCTTAAAGCCTGTTTAAACAATAGTAAAATTACTTTATAGAAGGAAAGGTTAGTCACTTTTTAATAATAATTGATAAAATAATTGTTTATTTAAGTCTAGTAGTTTATTGACTCTAGGTTTGTTTATTTTCTTGTTTACAATGTATTATTAAAACCAACAATTCTTGTATTAGCTCCAAGCGAATTAGCTGGGAAGGCGTTGAAATTAACACCAAAAATAAAATTGAAGTGATACTTAAATGATGCATAAGTTAATTAAAGGTCCTTGTTTCAAAACAAAATTTGTAAGATTTTTCCTTTTAAAAAAACTTATTGCACTGCTAATTTGATAAAAAACATATTTTAAAGGGAATTTATTTATCTGGAAACTAACTAACATTTCAAAATTTGTGGCTCTTATGGTTTTTGAGATATCGTCTGCAGTTTTCTGTCTTCCATTCTCCTTCCTTCTGTTGGCCATTTAATTTTTGTGTACAAAAAAATAATAAAAATAATTTTTTTCCGCAAATAACAAAAAACATGCTCGCTATTCATTGATTTTGTTATTTATTCACCCTCGCTAAATCCCTTTTTACATTCTTTTATTGTTCATGTGCAAAAAAAAATATTTAAAATATTTTTTTGCACAAAAATGATGTCAAAAAATTAAATGGACAACAAGGAGTAGCTGGTGACTAAGTAAATTTTGTGTCCTTTTTTTTGTATGTTTTTTTTTCATTTTTGATGAAGGTATTAAAAAAAAGCGTTTACAATTCGCGGCTAAACTGTGCTTGTTTTTCTCGCGTTTTTAAATTACTCGCCTCGTTTGTTCTTTAAAACTACGCTTGTAAAAAAGCACTATTTTAGCCACTAGTTGTAAGAACTACTATTACTACCCTAAACAATAATAAAATGTTTTGAGTTGGTAACCAAAAAAGTCACGTTTCTGTTATTTGCAAAGGAAAATTGTGTTTTTGATAAAGGTTGTTTTTGTGTTTTTAAAAAAACATAAATATCATTTAAAAGAGCAAAAAAATAAATTGCAAGGGAGAGTATTGAAAGAATTTTACTGAATTATATTATTATATCTTGAAAGGAAAAATTCTGTACAAATTTTATTTTTATTGATAGGTTTTAAGGCCATATTTTTTTTATCAGTCAAAAATTTTCTACACCATTATTTTGTAATAGATAGGTAACTACTTTAGGTAAGTTTTTGACCTTTTAAAAAGCATGATGTAGTTCACTGCATGTTTTCACTTTTATTTTGCCTAGTTTGCTAATTTCATTGACACACACAATTTATGTTGGTACAAAAATATATAAATAGCAAAATGTACACTTTTAAAATACTGGTTGAAAGTATTTATTTTTAAAACAGTTGGGTGATTTTGGCATAATTTCCGATAAAAACATACAGAGTAGGTTCAAGACACCAAATAGGATTTGTCTAATCCTAGAATATTAAAAAACTATTTTAAACCAAAAGGAAAATGTTGAAAAGTGCCAATTTGGGCTTCTTTTTAAATTTTATTATTTGCCTTCTTTGGTTAAACTGTTTCCCACACTTAATATTTTTACTCCCATGCTATTCAATGATTTTGCCTTTTATATATAATAAGAGAGTATCTAAATCTAAATTATATGCTCTTAGATAATATACATAGCATGGCTTATTGCATGGCAACCACCTCCATAAACCTGGCTAGCCCACCTCACAAAAACCAAATTTTAATAATTTCAGAATTATGTGCTTTTTATGTGCTAATTTCGTCCCTTTTTAAAAAATTTTGTGCTCTTTGAGTTTTTGAGAAAATTTAAAAAAAAGTGAGCTCGCTAGCTTTATATAAACCTAGCAAGCCCCATCTTAAATTAAGGTTAAAAATATCTCAGAATTATGTGCTTTTTATGTTAATTTTTTAGTTATTTTTTTAAAAAAATATTGTAGCCTCGCCAGCTTTATATAAACCTAGCAGGCGCACCCTTAAAGAAAGCTTAAAAATATTCGTTAAATATCACAGAATTATGTGCTTTTTACAAGCTTTTATTGAAGTACGCCCGATTTCGTTGAAATTTGGTGTGTTGGGGCACTTGTGGGATGGAACGAATTTCTGATCAAATTTTTTCAACGATTTTTGGTCATCCTTTGCTAACCAATTTTAACTAACTTATACACATTCGATTGCCTTGAAATGTGGCATGCATTTATAGTTCCGGTGACAATACAATAATATGTCATTATTAGGCATCCCACCCCCCTACAAGGGGAGTGGAGGGGGGAAAACACCTAAGTTTGTCTGATTTCAACCAAAATTTAGTATACGGGGGCTTTTGGGGATAAGGAATGCGAATTTTTGATCAGATTTTTAAAATTCAATATGGCAGATACAATATGGTCGATTTTCGGTCATGTTTTGCTAACCAATTTTAACTGACTTATCCACATCTGATTGTGTTCAAATTTGGTATGCGTTTATAGTTCCGGTTAAAATACAATAATATGGTATTCTCAGGTATCCACCTCCCTCAACGAGGGAAGTGGAGGGGGAAAAAGATTAAGTTTGTTCGATTTCAATCAAAATTAGCATACAGGGATTTTTAAGGAGGGAGATTATGAATTTTTGATCAGATTTGAAAATTTCAATATGCCGGATTCAAAATGGACGATTAAGGGTAAAATCTAAAAATTAAGGGTGTGTGTTCAAATTTGGTATGTGTTTATAGTTCCGGCTACAATACAATAATATGGTATTATTAGGTACACACTTCCTTCTAATGAGGGAGGTGGAGGATGGAAAAGATTTAGTTTGTTCGATTTAAATGAAAATTGGCATAAAGGGGTTTTTCGGGAAGGGGATATGAATTTTTGATCAGATTTGAAAATTTCAATATGGCGGATTCAAAATAGACTATTTAGGGTACAAATCTAAAAATTAAAAAATAAATTAGAAAAATTTTTTAGAGAACAAGCTTTTAGTAAATGCACTTAAAAGTAGAAAAAATATTTGTGGCATGGAGGGCAAAGGGTAAGGGAATAAATCGGAAAAAAGTTTTTCCTCGACCAGGATTTGAACCCAGGACCTCTAGAATACCAGTCTAATGCTCTACTAACTGAGCTAGCGAGGAACTGTGGTTTTTTTCCTTTCGTCCGATTCATTTGTTAGTAGTAGGGAGATCTTTGAAGCTTACTGCGGCTTTAAAAACCTAGAGATGTTATAAAGACAAGAAGGTACACATTCACGATTATTAGTTGTACGAAATTTTTATTTATCTATCTACCAACGATACACTACGTCCGCAGTAGGCTTCAAAGATCTCCCCACTACTAACAAATGAATCGGACGAAAGGATTTGCAAATAGCCAGTCAAAACCCCAGTTCCTCGGTAGCTCAGTTGGTAGAGCATTAGGCTGGTATTCTAGAGGTCCCGGGTTCAAATCCTGGTCGAGGAAAAACTTTTTCCCGATTTATTCCCTTACCCTTTGCCTTCTATGCCACAAATCTTTTCTGTGGATAATTTTTTATCTTTCTTATACCATAATAAAAGGGATGGGCGCAAATTAAAAATTTTAACTTTAATGTGACAAAGACAGACAAAAGAAAAACTAAATTCTTCTATTCGAATGATAAACATAATGCTTTCATCTAAAGAAGCTGAGAACGGGTGAGATTGCCGTGCTTGCCAAGACTTTGAAAATATCCTTAGGTTATAGAGTAATACAACTGTTTCTTTGGTGAATCGTCGATGTGACCGATATACGATACCTAAAGTTAAAATTTTTAATTTGCGCCCATTGCTTTTATTATGGTATAAGAAAGATAAAAAGTTATTTTCTACTACTACTAATAAAAATTTATTTTGTGCTCCATTAAGGTTGGGCTTGCTAGGTTTATGTAAAGCTAGCGAGTCCACCTTTTTTCTAATTTTCTGAAAAACTCAAAGCACAAAAATTTTTAAAAAAGGGACGAAATTAGCACATAATTTTGGAATTATTAAAATTTGGATTTTGTGAGGTGGGCTCGCTAGGCTTATGGAGTCATGGCAACCATGTAACTATGAGATACTATAACGGCCCTGCCCTTGCATTTTCCCAAAAAAAAAGCCGTAGCGATAATAGTAGTAGTAGATGGGCGGCCGTAGGCCTGGCAATTAGGCCGCATAATGGACCCTTTTTGCCATACCCCCCATGCACCCCCTACTGATGCACGTGCCCCTTAGGATGCAAGTTTTCTTTCTCTAAGAGGACTTAATTTTGCCTGACACCTCTTTGTCGAGGGCAGGGATCTTTAGACTGCGTAGCAAGTATACACAGTGGTCCGCCGGCTTTACACCCCCTCCGAAGGGTGGTCCTGTTAGACTTGCATCTATTTAACATCGCTACCGTCCCAGCAGAACTTGGTTGACGGTAGACTTTTCTCCCCAACAGCCCGCCGTCATATAGGTTCACCTGAAGATCGAGGTCCCGGTTTCGCTGGTCGAGGTCGCCGTCGGAGTCTTCAGATGCATCTCTTTGGAGTGGTCCTCCTACCCGAAGGTGGTACCGCCTCTTCCAAGTCACCTTCTGTCCACTCCCGCTACCAAATTGTCGAAGTCCAGCCGAGTCCCATGGAGTCCCGATCTCGGAGAAGTCCAGGTCGTCCTTTTTTGGTTCACCGGCTAGTCTCCTCTACCCAGTTTGGTGAGGTCCTCGGCCGTCCACCTTTGAGTCCCGCAAAGTTTTCGGTGAAGTGTCAAACGTGCCGCCTACTTCTACCTCGTTTGTTGTTACTCTATGCACAACGTCAACTACGGAGCTGCTGAGAAGTGGGGTCGCCCGTCGTCATCTCAAGTCACATTCGGTGTTGTGTGAAGCAAAGTGTACTTGCCGAGATCCGATCCTGCGATCTCTGTTCTGCAGGCTACGACGCTGTTCAATGGTCTACGGCGGCCCCCCGTAGCGATAATAACTCTCCCAATCAAGTTAGCTTGGAAAAAATACAGGGCCAAAAACTTCTGGGCCCCAGCACACTGCGTCAGGCTTGCGCAGTAGAGTTTGCCTTGCCCAAGTTATTTTTCAAAGTTATTTTTGTTACACATTTTGCGACGTTTGAGCGATTATAGGTATCTCATAATTATATGATGGCAACACTGGGCATGTAATCCCAAGATGGACGGTTAGGTTCAATATAAAGAAAACAAATTCTTTGTAGATTGGAGGTGGAATCCAGACCAACGAGAAATATCAATCTACCACAGAAAAATCATAAAATGGTTTGGTGACAAGCCATCAAGGAACAGTCCTTTATCGCTACATAGTCTTGTCAAAATTGGGGAAAGCCTGGGAAAGAAGGCGGGTGACTGGTATGGACCTGGTTTAGTCGCGCATTTGTTTCAGAAGGCTTTCAAAGACGCATCTAAGGACAACTATGAGTTTGACAGTCTTAGTGTGTGTGTGGCCCAAAATTGTACAGGTAAGAAAGACTGATTTAAAAGTACCTAACTATAAGTATGTATTCACATCAGACTCAATACGTAATGAAGAGAGTGTCTTCTTTTTCTTTCATAGAGCATGCTCTATGTTCCGACAAAGAGCATGATATATGAAAGAACAAGATGCTTGATTTTTGATACATATTGAATACGATGTGAAAACACTATATAATTTATAATATTTTTTATCAAAATCCTAGCTGATCCTTTTACATAAAGTAGTGCAAGGTCATAAATCGTGATCAAACGTTTAAATTCAAGGCACTCATTTCCTTTATTTTTTGTTTTAATGTTTTATTCATAATTTGATCAAGATTTTCACGGAGAAATAGTGATGGTTTTGATTGTTAAACGTTCAGTGAAATTTGATAAACATTACCAACCTTGAATCACATTTTGTGAATTATTTCGAAAATATTGGGTGTGCCAAAAATATAAGATAAAAAAGATTATGCTTCCAGTTTTGTCTTAGTGTATTTTTAAATTTGATATTTTGTAAAAAAAATTATTTATTTAGGTATTTTTCGGGGTATTTTTTATGCCTGTGTCACCAGAAAAAAGGCCGGTGTTACCTGTTATGATCCGCCTTGAGTGATGGCCATCCAAATCTCCCATTTTGTACAGGGCCAAGAACAAATGGTCTAATGAAGACTTAAGGCACCTTAAGTATGGCATTTACTACATTACTGTTGACTAGGTTTGACCGCCTTCATTCAGTTGGTTGATTGCAGAGATTTCTCTTTGGGCCACCCTGTATGTACAGGGGCCCAGCGGGAACCACGAGGAGGTGGATATAGGCACGTTTATGACGACGCGACTTTGAAGAGTCACAATTACTCCCGCCACAATTTAAAAAAAAAAATTTACCTTTTATCGTTGTATGAACTAAGCTGTTCTTAAAACGCTTTTGTGAATCAAAATGTTGGTTCAGTTAGCAAGTTGATATTTATATTTTGACCAGGCTTGTACATTTATATCTCGATAACTATTTAAAATGGAGTAATGATTCTGATGTCAAAAAAAGCTGCATATTGGGAAGTTGAAAGGTTAAGATAACCAATCATACTCAAAACATCCCCCGTTTTCCTTCAGAAAATGACTTTGTAGTTTGAGGTTTGAAAATAAGTTTTAAATTGGAAAAAATAACCTTAAGAAACGGTCGTTATATACACAACATTTTAAAGGTTTTCTTTTAGGATATTTTTCGAATTATTTTCCTCGTATCATGTCTTCAAAGTTGTTTTGATTATAAAGTTAAAAGAGAAGGTAAATTGATGGTAAACTTGACTTGAGATTCTACTCTGAGGTCCCCGCCTTGTTTGGGTATTTCTTGGTCAACATTGCTTGTCAAAAGTTTTTAATAATGAACTTTTTTGGTTTAAAACTAAACTCAACGTTACTTATTTTTGTCTTACAATTATTCCTCAAAGATAGGGTTTTTTTGGAATAAGATTTAGGACAAAAATTTGTTTTTTTGACCAAATAAGTTCAACCTAAAAATATGTTCGAACTTTATGGAAAATTATTCTATTTTATTTAACCATATGGAATATTAAGATTTTATTAGGTTAAAACTTTAGTTTTGTTTTTCTTGATGGGAAGAAAGTAGTTCTGGTAGAAAACAAGAAAACTCCTTTGCATCACGTGTCCTCTAACGATCTGTCCTGATCAGCTGTTTAGATTAATCAATAATATTAACTTTCATGTTCCTTCTCGGTATTTCCAAATTACAAGATATTTCCTTAATTATTATTGTATCTTCAACCCTTGTTTGGATTTTGGGCTATCAGATACTTAGCCTCCTATCATAAAAAGGGATAGGAAAAACCATATGGAAGCTCAAAATTCAAACAAAGAAAGTAGATGTTTAGGTAAAATTAGTAGTGGTGATCCTGACAGTTTAGTGTTTTAACATGCCAAAAGAAAAAAGAAACAAACCACAGCATCAAGCAGTTTTGTGTGCCGAACACAACCAATGGGAATACACACAATCGTTTACGCGCGCAAATGTCATATGTCAAGTTATGACATTTGCGAGCAAAAACGATTGTGTGTGCTCCCATATGATGGAACTTTTTCGAATTGTTTGCTTGCTTAATTGCTCACCAGCATAAATCCGCCTTTATGTCAACAATTAACATGTCAACTGACAACCGAACAATGGGCAGGGGGTGTGCGGGGAACAATTGGCAATGAATTCGAAAAATGGATAAACCGTCCTTGATTCAAAATTAATAAGAAATTTTGGCTTCAACTTTGGAAATTTTGTGTTTGAGGGAAAAAACATGGTTAACACGACTTGTAGGGCACGGTCGCCAAAAAAAGGTAAGGCGCCATGTTTTTTTCTCTTTTTTAACAAGTTTTTATTATTTTTATTGAAAAAAAAAACTATAAAATCTTTTTGGAAATGATTTGCTTACACTTGTTTCATACCCAAATATTAAATTATGATTACAAATTGGAAATAATATTTAATTAGTGTTTTCCCGAAGCATAATTTTGGTGATTTTTTTGTTAAAACTGCATGTTTCGATGGTCGCGTGAATTTTATGGAAGTAAAAGTAAAGAATTCAAGAAAAAAAATTTCGGCGCATGTCAGTTTCCTCCCACTAATAGTTTAAAATAGTAGTTTAACCATAACCACCATTTTTTATTTCCAAAGTTGTTATAGGCCATGGACATAATTATTATTTTTCTCTTTGTATTTTCATTTAAAAATGTTTTCATCTCCTTCTATTCTGACACGTGGAGGGCGCTTCAGTCACAGACAAACAAGAGGGCACTGAGAGGGCATTGTGTACAATAGGACACAAATTAGGTTGAGCATTTATGCAGATGTGTACATGTGTCCCAAAAGTTGGTAAAAAGTGTCCTCTGGGCAAATTCACCTTTATCCCAACAAATTACCTTGGTTTTTGTCCCCACTTTGGTAAAAAGGCAGGAAATTTTCCTCTTTTTTGACCTCCCAGTTTTTTATAAGAAAAAATTACTAGCTTAATTCGGGAATATTTTACCAAATTTTAACCAAAAATGTTACTTGGTAGTCTAGGTAACCAGTTTTTCACACTCGTCCAACAAATGTAATTTTTTGAATTTAAAATGGAACCATATTCTCCTAGCAGATTATTTTAGTTTACAAAATTCCCGCTTTCTAGAAATGCATTCCTATCGTTCCTTTAACCGTTTGCAAGATATTTGCAAAAGAGCTGTTATTTAGCTAGACTTCGCCCTTTGAAAAATGCTGCCAGTTTTTAATATTTGTATTATTTTTAATTTGTGATGCAACCTTTCAATAAAGACTATTTATTATTATTATTATTTATATATATTTATTTTAAAAAAAGTACCCATGACTAAGGGAACACTTAAGGCACCCGTAATTATTTAGTTTAATGTATTGCTTGCCCCCCTACTGTTCTCATAGTCTGTTTGTATTTTACAGTTTGTTTGAAAATATCTCGAAAACGTGTAAAGAAAACGTAGGCATGGATTATATTTTTGGGAAGAGGAATTTCTGGTTCATTAAAATAATAAGCTAAGATCAGAGGGTTCCATTTAAAAAAGGTATTTTTTGTATGTATAATTATAGAAAATACACAAGCATAAAAAACAAAAAAAAAACCGAAAAAGAATAATTTGACCTATAAAAACACATTTCCATTTCCACACAAATAAATAACAAAAAAAAAAGGAATACAAAGGAAACTAGAAATATAACATAAATGAAAAAGCATATTTTTTTTTATAAAATCTGGATCATCTACTAATCCTTCGATACGATAAGTTTTGTGTTAGTTTTTGCACTAACGTTGAATTTATTCACAGTATAAAAGCAATGATAACGTTGTTTACCCTTTTTTACTTCCCTCGCTAAAGGGAAGTAATGTAATCATCGAAAAATCGCACTTCGAGATTTTCATGATCCTCCACAAATTTTGAGGTTCCGAATAGTGATAAGCACGAATCCAGACGCCGTCGCTCTGTCTGTCGGTCTGTCTGTCGCCTACTTTGTAGCTACTCTAACTCAAAAACTCCTTCACTAATCATAACAAAATTTTACATAGTGATTACTTTTGTTGACGCGCAGACCCCTATTGTTTTTGAGTATTCTCCTAGTAGACCCTTCGGAGCTAAGCCCAAAAAACTTCATCCTTAAAAAAAAAAAAATTCTTACCGTGTGATACCTCCTTGGAAAGCTTATCAAAATTGTGGTTGAACGGCGCCAAAATTTTTGACTACAAATATATATATCACATAAAAAATGCAAAAAACAATTGAAAAATTTAATTTTCTGTGCCATATATCTCGAGTTACGAAACGAAATGTTAAATAAGAAGTAGCTTTGGTTAAGAGCCAGGTCACACCCTATTGTCTTATCAAATTTCATACAAATCGGTTTAGCCGTTATTGCGTGATGAATGGACAAAAATCTTATTTATACGAGGATATATATAAATGTATTGGAAAAGTCCGTGCACCCTAGAAAAGTCTGGATACACCCTGGAGGGGTCTGGAAAGACTCTGGAAAAGTGTGGATATACTCTGGAAAAGTCTGGAAAGACCTTGGAAAAGTCTGAAACCGCCATGGAAAAGTCTGGAAAGACCCTGGAAAAGTCTGGATATACTCTGAAAAAGTCTTTAAAGACCCTGGAAAAATCTGAATACACTTTGGAAAAGTCTGGAAAGACCCTGGAAAAGTCTGGAAAGCCTCTGGAAAAGTCTGGATGTACTCTGAAAAAGTCTTTAAAGACCCTGGAAAAGTCTGAATACACTTTGGAAAAGTCTGGAAAGACCCTGGAAAAGTCTGAATATACTCTGGAAAACTCTGGAAAGATCCGGGGAAAGCCTGGATACACTATGAAAAAGTCTGGAAAGACCCTGGAAAAGTCTGGATACACTCTGTAAAAGTCTGGAAAGACCTTTGAAAAGTCTGGATACACTTTGGAAAGTCCGGAAAGACCCTGAAAAAGTCTGGATATACTCTGGAAAAGTCTGGAAAGACCCTGGAAAGGTCTGGATACACCCTGGAGAAGTTTGGAAAGACTCCTGAAAAGTCTGGAAACAATCTTGAAAGGTCTGGAAAGGCCCTGGAAAAGTCTGGATATACTCTGGAAAAGTCTGGAAGGGCCCTGGAAAAGTCTGGATACACTCTGGAGAAGTCTGGAACGACTCTGCAAAAGTCTGAAAAGACCCTGGAAAAGTCTGGATACACTCTTGAAAGTCTGGAAAGACCCTGGGGAAGTCTGGAAAGACCCTGGAAAAGTCTGGATAAACTCTGTAAAAGTCTGGAAAGATCCTGGAAAAGTCTGGAAAGACCCTGGAAAAGTCTGGATATACTCTGGAAAAGTCTGGAAGGACCCTGGAAAAGTCTGGATACACTCTGGAAAAGTCTGGAAAGATCCTGGAAAAGTCTGAATATACTCTGGAGAAGTCTGGAACGACTCTGCAAAAGTCTGGAAAGACCCTGGAAAAGTCTCGAAATACTCTGGAAACGTCTGGAGATGTCTGGAACGACTCTGGAAAAGTCTGGAAAGACCCTGGAAAAGTCTGGATACACTCTGGAGAAGTCTGGAAAGACCCTTGAAAAGTCTGGATACACTCTGGAAAACCCCTGGAAAAGTCCGAGTACACCATGGAAAAGTCTGAATACACCCCTGAACAGTGTAGATACACCCAAAAAAAGTCTGGATATACCCTGGAAAAGTCTGACCAACCCAATCTAACCCATGTATATATGAGTAGCGGTTTGTTTATATATGTTCTTCCAAGCAAGGGAAGTTTTAGAGTAAACCTTTACTCGATTTATTTAAATAATAAATTAATGGGTTTCTAATATCATTACGTAAATGTTGTTGATACAACCAGACACACGGTAAGGGAATACCAAGTTTTCTAAACCAAGGGTGACAATGATCTCGATAACTGCCTTTTGCAATGATTCGTATAGCTTAAATAAATTGTTACAATTAATAATATTATAGCAATTTACACAAAAAAAAATTGATCGCTCACTTTTTTTAAAACTATTTTTGAAAAAGTGGATTGGGTTAGCTGCTAAGAAGAGGTGGATTATATATATATCGTCTTAATTATAGATTTGTTGCCAAAATCAGCAGGCGAAAATTTAACAAAAATTATACTAAAAATGCCACTTAAAAGGTCAAAAAAGCGGGGAGGGGGGGTTATAGCTCTCCTGGCGCCCTCGACGTGACGCCCCTGGTATCCGACGAGGTTGAATTATCTCATCATAACGAATGTGAGAGTGAAGAAGTGAATGGTATACAGAGGTCAATCTTGCCAAAACGCAAATTCTTCACCAATCAGAACCAGGTACGAATCCCCAAAACATTTCCATAAATGGCCATCCTCTGCAGAACGTGGAACATTACCCATACCTTGGGAGCCACCTATCATCAAACGCAACTATTGACGCAGAAACACAGCATCGCCTAAAATGTGCTAACGCAGCGTTCGGACGGCTTTCGGAGAGAGTCATCAACAATCACGACATCAATGCGGAGACCAAGCTTCGTGTCTACAACACAGTTATAATACCAACTCTAACATACGGATGCGAAACGTGGACCACCTACAGAAGGCGTATCAAACGACTAGAAAAATATCACCAAAGTTGTGTAAGACGAATACTGAGAATCAAATGGCAAGACCGACGAACAAACATAAGTGTTTTAGAAGAAGCCAGAACAACTAGTATAGAAGCCCTTATCTTCAAGCACCAGCTTCGTTGGACTGGTCACATTATCCGCATGCCTGAAACACGTCTCCCAAAGCAGATATTTTATGGACAACTGAAGGAGGGAAAGAGAAATCAAGGTGGTCAACAAAAAAGGTACAAGGACGTTCTCAAAGGCAATATGATGAAGGGTCACATCGATATAAACAACTTCGAGACCACGACAAACGATAGGGCTACATGGCGCCGAACAGTCCATGAGGGAGCACAAACTTTTGAAGAGCAACGACGTAGACTAGAAACGGAAAAGAGAGAACGTAGAAAGGAGCGACAAAATGGAAGAATGGATGACCAACAACACCCGGCTGCTGCCGGAGACTGGGTGTGCCAGGACTGTGGAAGGGTGTGCGGCTCGAGAATTGGGTTACATAGCCATCAAAAAACGCACAACAGATAGCGACGATACAGAATAGAGGAAAATCATACTCGGCATCGAGTGATTGCCTATGATGATGGTATACACAATTATCAGATATTTTTAGCTTTTAATATGTGCGGACCAGTTTAGACGTTCGTCAATAATCATACCCAACAAATTTACCGTACTATCGTTTGTTATACTTTTACTGCTTGAAATAGTTAGTCTTTGAGTTTTATCCAAGTTTAGTTGCAGGGGGTTATTTGTTTGCTAATATGTCGAGCCCAGCAGACTTTTGTTTAGGACTGTCTTTAGACTGACAATATACGACACACTTGAATGGAGAGAGTTGAGATCCTTTATGTAAAACAAAAGGGGTCCCAACACCAGAATCATTATTCTATCCCGAATAGTTATCAAAATATATACGTCCAAACTTCGTCAAAATATGAATGATGACCCTGTCCCTGTACTACTTTTTTTGTATTAAATTTCATGTTTAATGTCATTTATTTACAGAGTTAGGGCAAAAAAGCAAAATACCGTTGAGATCTTTAGGCCCTTGTATCTTCTTTATAAGGAGGTTTTAGAGGAAAAGGTGTATGAACTTGTTTTTCTTTTAGTCTACATAAGAGACGTTTTGGACGAATGTGTCGACAAACAAAACAAATGGAAAGCTCTCATACTATTGGTTCCAGTCAGACTGGGTGCCGAAAAATTCAACTCGATCTACGCACCCTGTTTGACCACCTTATTCAGTATTAAACAGTGCGTTGGAATTATCGGGGGAAGACCGAAACATTCGCTGTATTTTATAGGATATCAGGGTAAGAAACAAGGGTCACTATAGAAACCATTGTTGGGTCATCCACAACCATCCTTGATTTGTAGTACGATCATTTCAAGCGGGCGACGGAAAAAAAACCCATTACTAGAAAAACCAGCTGTAACTTCTTTATGATTAAAATTATGACGATATTTTCTATGTTGGGAATTTGGAACCTTTGGTTGCACTAAAACAAAGTTATGATTGTTTTCCACAAACTAAAACTACACTTTTTTGCACTCGATGCGCGTTTCGCTAACAACGTTAGCATCATCAGGAGACGATAAACAATAAACTAAATTAACCTACGCTCTATCTTATATACAGTCTTTTAGTGGGCGGAGATAAGACTAATAATTTGTGATTGATCACGATTTATAATCCTATCTCCCCTCAACTAAAGAATAAAGTGTACTAAACGGGATTGGTCCTTTATCTTTATATCCAGAAATAGTTTAAATAAAGATAGAGGACCCATCCCGTTTAGTACACTTTATTCTTTACTTGAGGGGAGATAGGATTATAAATCGTGATCAATCACAAATTATTAGTCTTATCTCCGCCCACTAAAGGATTGTATATAAGATAGAGCGTAGATTAATTTAGTTCATTGTTTATCGTCTCCTGATGATGCTAACGTTGTTAGCGAAACGCGCGTCGAGTGCAAAAAAGTGTAGTTTTGGTTTGTGGAAAAAAATCATAACTTTTTTTTTGTGTTACGATGTTTTCTAATAAATAATTTCCTAAAATTATAGGTTATAAATAGTTTAAAACAATACGTTGTAACCGGAGCTAATAGGGTGAACCTTTAAACTTTGGGTTGGACGGAACAAGAAAAACCAAAACTTAATTTTAGTAAATTCTTACTTTTATATATTTCAATTTTTAAAAAAAAATACTTTATCATGGCTTTTCCAAACTAAACAACAGGTATTGGAATTAAAGGAGAAAGCATAATGTTAACATTTATGTTAAGAATTATTGTGAACCATGAACCAGTAAAGCTTTTCTTTTGGGTTGGACGGTTTTATCCCTCCTCTAATGACCACCCTAAAGAAAGATGGCAGGGGACGTATTTAGTTACGAGCGAAAATTAAATTATCAAATGGAAAAACATCATGAACACACCACAAAATAGAGTGTCAAATAGACAAATGTGTCTCCCCTGGCATTATTGATATTTTTGAAAAAGCCTAATGTATTTTTTTAACTTGTTGTAAGTTTTTAGGGTTGTTTTTAGTGTTGTTCCATAATTAAAATAAAAATTTTTGGCATCTTTGCTAATGCTCTGGCACTGAAAATTAAGAAATGTCAATAAAAATAAAAATATGTCAAAAAATTGGCTGCTGACAATTGGCCTTGAATAGGGGTGTGTAAAACAAACATACTATACAACAAAAAAACTCCATAAATACACAAAAATTTATTTAGTAAAAAAAATCCATTTATGTACAGCCAAATAGTTTTTTCTATAAAGGGTACGGTTCCAAAATATTTAAAATCAAACATACTATCAAGTGAGGAAACTAGGGTTTCGATCTTCCGTTGCCTTTATTTTCTACTATTTTATAACGTTTTGAATGATTATAAATCTGCAATCGTCATCAGGTGAATACTAACCAAAAGTAAGACTACCTAATCTTATATACTGACATGTAATCAGTGAACCCTAAAACTAACCTGTGTTCAGTTCAGTTACACTTGGTTGGTTCCGCCCTTTCGCAGTTAAAATCTGTTACCTCCGAAAAGTATGGGTTTCCAAATACCCTTGATGGTGACGCTTTGTTGAGGAAATACATTTTGGTTCCTCTGTATGAATGCTGTTTCTTTGAACTTTCGCTTGAATGGATTTTCCTCCTTGGAGACAATTTTTGCCTGTTTCCATACCATATGATGTTGACTTTCTCAGCAATGTTCAGCTATTTTTAATCCAGTTATGTTTCCTGGCCGAGTTCTGCGTTTGTGTTCTGTAAGGCGAACTTCCATGAGTCGGCTGGTTTCTCCAATGTAGATATCCCCACTCGCATCAATCAGTTACCTGATACGGGTTCGTCCTGGCGTGTTAAGATTTCCAATACGATTATGCTCCCAAGGCAATTAAAACAAAAAAAGGAGTTAAAAAACCTTCAAATCAGTTACTTCATCCGAAAAGAATCCAAAACAAAAGATGAAAAGATCGTGGGTGGAAAAAACGAAAATTCAAACTTGGATGAGCATCCCACAAGGAACACAAAAAGGACAAAAGCGAAAAGAGAAATGATCAAACGATGTTTCGCTCCATCAGTGGTTTCACCGGCCACCCTCCCCAAACATCATTAAATACCATCATACACTTTGATAGGCATCGTTTCGCACTGGTACTTATCCAAGTTACCTGATACGGGTTCGCCTTGGCGTGTTAATATTTCCAATAGGATTATGCTCCCAAGGCAATTAAAACAAAAAAAGAAGTTAGAAACCTCCAAATTAGTTACTTCAACCGAAAAGAATCCAAAAACAAAAGATCAAAAGATCTTGGGTGGAAAAAACGGAAGTTCAAACTTGGATGAGCATCCCACAAGGAACACACAAAGGACAAAAGCGAAAAGAGAAATGATCAAACGATGTTTCGCCCTGGGCAACCAGGCATGGTCTCATCAGTGGTTTCACCGGCCACCCTCCCCAAACATCATTAAACACCATCATACACTTTGATTTCCAACTTTGAATCAATCACAAATAGGCATCGTTTCGCACTGGTACTTATCCAAGTTACCTGATACGGGTTCGCCTTGGCGTGTTAAGATTTCCAATAGGATTATGCTCCCAAGGCCATTAAAACAAAAAAAGGAGTTAAAAAACCTTCAAATCAGTTACTTCAACCGAAAAGAATCCAAAACAAAAGATGAAAAGATCGTGGGTGGAAAAAACGAAAATTCAAACTTGGATGAGCATCCCACAAGGAACACACAAAGGACAAAAGCGAAAAGAGAAATGATCAAACGATGTTTCGCTCCATCAGTGGTTTCACCGGCCACCCTCCCCAAACATCATTAAATACCATCATACACTTTGATAGGCATCGTTTCGCACTGGTACTTATCCAAGTTACCTGATACGGGTTCGCCTTGGCGTGTTAATATTTCCAATAGGATTATGCTCCCAAGGCAATTAAAACAAAAAAAGGAGTTAAAAACCTCCAAATCAGTTACTTCAACCGAAAAGAATCCAAAACAAAAGATGAAAAGATCGTGGGTGGAAAAAACGAAAATTCAAACTTGGATGAGCATCCCACAAGGAACACACAAAGGACAAAAGCGAAAAGAGAAATGATCAAACGATGTTTCGCCCTGGGCAACCAGGCATGGTCTCATCAGTGGTTTCACCGGCCACCCTCCCCAAACATCATTAAACACCATCATACACTTTGATTTCCAACTTTGAATCAATCACAAATAGGCATCGTTCCGCACTGGTACTTATCCAAGTTACCTGATACGGGTTCGTAGTGGCGTGTTAAGATTTCCAATAGGATTATTCTCCCAAGGCAATTAAAACAAAAAAAGAAGTTAAAAACCTCCAAATTAGTTACTTCAACCGAAAAGAATCCAAAAACAAAAGATCAAAAGATCTTGGGTGGAAAAAACGGAAATTCAAGCTTGGATGAGCATCCCACAAGGAACAAACAAAGGACCAAAGCGAAAAGAGAAATTATCAAACGGTGTTTCGCCCTGGGCAACCAGCGTGGGCTCATCAGTGGTTTCACCGGCCACCCTCCCCAAACATCATTAAACACCATCATACACTTTGATTTCCAACTTTGAATCAATCACAAATAGGCATCGTTCCGCACTGGTACTTATCCAAGTTACCTGATACGGGTTCGCCTTGGCGTGTTAATATTTCCAATAGGATTATGCTCCCAAGGCAATTAAAACAAAAAAAGAAGTTAAAAACCTCCAAATTAGTTACTTCAACCGAAAAGAATCCAAAAACAAAAGATCAAAAGATCTTGGGTGGAAAAAACGGAAATTCAAGCTTGGATGAGCATCCCACAAGGAACAAACAAAGGACTAAAGCGAAAAGAGAAATTATCAAACGGTGTTTCGCCCTGGGCAACCAGCGTGGGCTCATCAGTGGTTTCACTGGTCACCCTCTCCAAACATCATTAAACACCATCATACACTTTGATTTCCAACTTTGAATCAATCACAAATAGGCATCGTTCCGCACTGGTACTTATCCAAGTTACCTGATACGGGTTCGTAGTGGCGTGTTAATATTTCCAATAGGATTATGCTCCCAAGGCAATTAAAACAAAAAAAGAAGTTAAAAACCTCCAAATTAGTTACTTCAACCGAAAAGAATCCAAAAACAAAAGATCAAAAGATCTTGGGTGGAAAAAACGGAATTTCAAGCTTGGAGGAGTATCCCACAAGGAACAAACAAAGGACCAAAGCGAAAGGAGAAATTATCAAACGGTGTTTCGCCCTGGGCAACCAGCGTGGGCTCATCAGTGGTTTCACTGGTCACCCTCTCCAAACATCATTAAACACCATCATACACTTTGATTTCCAACTTTGAATCAATCACAAATAGGAATCGTTCCGCACTGGTACTTATCCAAGTTACCTGATACGGGTTCGTAGTGGCGTGTTAATATTTCCACCACTGATGAGCCCACGCTGGTTGCCCAGCGCAACATCGTTTGATCATTTCTTTTTTCGCTTTGGTCCTTTGTGAGTTCCTTGTGGGATGCTCATCCAAGTTTGAATTTTCGTTTTTTCCACCCAAGATCTTTTGATCTTTTGTTTTTGGATTCTTTTCGGTTGAAGTAACTGATTTGGAGGTTTTTTAACTTCTTTTTTGTTTTAATTGCCTTAAGAGCATAATACTATTGAAAATATTAATACGCCAGGACGAACCCGTGTCAGGTAACTTGGATAAGTACCAGTGCGGAACGATGCCTATTTGTGAGTGATTCAAAGTTGGAAATCAAAGTGTATGATGGTGTTTAATGATGTAACTTCTTTTTTGAACAACATTAATGTCTTAGTTTTTCTTGGTATTCACCTGATGACGATTGCAGATACATAAGCATTCGTAACGTTGTGAAAAAGTAAAAAATAAATACAATGGAAGTTTACTCTCAAGTTCAAAATTCAAACAACATACTATAAAGTGATATCGCGAAGCTTGAAACATCATTACGACAAAGAAAACATTCAGCACTATCTACAAACTTGCGAACAGAATGATCCAAGCATGGTTCATAAGCAAAATCGCAATAATTAAGTTTAAATCAGGCAAGAGATTTGCTTAGATTTAGTCGTAACTCTTGAATCGGGAATCTTCAGAGCAATTGGTACGTCAACATTGGTCACATACCACCCTTTAAACAATAGGGATATTTTGGAACGCTTAAAATTTTGACAACTTTGACAGCCGCTGTGGTAGTGTTTAACAACCACTACCACTCATCGATTTTAGCAGAGTTTTTGGAACACATCAAAAACTGTCACTTGTAAACAAATTTAGAGATGAGAAAAAATAAAAAATTTGGCTTAATTTTACCAAATAAGTGTTTTATATGTTGGAACAGAAAAATAGCCACAACCACAACGAAATGGATTCGTAGCTTACGGCAGTGGTAGTGGTTAATTATCATTGCGGAATGACGTTTAGCTATTGCGCAGACGCAGTAATTACCACAACCGCTACGAAGTGTCAAATAAGCGTTCCAAAATATCCCTAATAATTAGGATGCAAGATATAATAAAACTATTTACTTTTCCCATTTAAAAATCTATTAAAAGTGTCGAACAACTTTTTGTTTAAAACTATTAATATTATTATTGTTTACACTTTCTATTTACGGTGGTAAAAATAACGAAAAGCTTTGATTAGCGTGCACTGAAAATCATGACAAATATTTGCATCTATTTGATGGCATTAAACCGACTTAAAGCGGATTAAAATATGTCCTTGTAAATTACCTACAGTGGTAAAGTTCATAGTAAACAGCAAGTGATAAGCCGAGTTTTAATATGCTCTCACGTTATCTGCCTCTTGCCTGTGATTTTTTTAAGGCGTGCCCCTCGGTCTGTATACAAAAACGAACATTTTTCTTAAATTTCGATCTCATATACAGACCGCTTCAAGCTACTGCGAACATAGGGGGAATCAAGTCCAATTTACTCTCCGTGCCGTACGACCGAGGTGGATTCGAAGCACGCTACAGTGTTATCTTTTGGAAATTCATTTTGTTTTTATTATTTTGTTTTATTTCTGCCTTGCTCGAGAAACTTAATTGAAATAATACATTTTTAAAACTAAAAATGGATGTCTACGAAGTTGCCGAAAAAGTGCAGATGGTCAAATGGTCAAATCGTCATAACCCAACACACGTTCGATATTGGTCGAGGGAAAATTTGCATTTATATTTTGACGTAAGAACACAGTATCCCCAAAAACTAAATGTTTGGGGGGGGGGTATTGTAGGGGAACACGTAATTGGGCCATTTTTTATTAACGGCAATTGCAATTTGAATGGTCCTAGATAGTTGGATCTACTGCAGCAGCACATTATTCCAACTGCTAGGCAGTTGTTAGGTGTAAGATTTGGTGAAACATGGTTTCAACAAGATGGTTGTTCCGCTCACAGTGTTGGCTTGTTAGGGAATATCTTGATAATGTATTTCCTAATCGGGTTATAAGTACACGGGGAACTATTTTATAGCCAGCTCGATCTCCCGATGTTGCTCCTAATGACTTCTATCTGTTTTTGAAGAAGCTTTTCAAATTATCACCCCTAACATGCTTGGAAACGTTAGAAGGGGTTTTTATAGTAGGCTCGGATATTGTCTAGCCGAGCAAGGAGGACTTTTCGAACATTTGCTTTAATTTTTTTTTGACTGGGAGAATCTTTTTGGTTTTTAGAATGTATTATTTTATTTTGAGAACTTTCTTTTATTTTGTTTCTCCTTATTATTTTCATTGTAACACGTCGTTACTGATAAATCTGAGCAGTTTACAATAAAACGCTCTTATTTATCAGTGACAAAAAATAAGAAAATTACGTTATAAAAATTTGCGTATTTATTGACCAAATTCCGGTTTCATTGACTACGCTCCACACAGCACCGTGGTTAGAGGCGTACTAAATACAAGGCGAACGGCGGCGAAATGGCAGCGAATGGCGATCGGAAGCCTGAGTGTTGGTTGCTTCACTGATATGCGTGCGGTGTCTCTGCATGTACGTACACTGGCAAATTAGACTTCTTCCGCCCTATGTTCGCAGTAGCTTGAAGCGGTCTGTATACAGGTTGTTTTAAATTCAATGCTCACCATGGGGATCTCCTAAACAGTAGGAGATACGAAAAGATTTAAATTAGGACAAAGTTGCGCAATTTGATTCTTTGCTCAAAACGAAAAAAAAAAGTTTACAAATTCCGGATAGTTCCGGAGATAGGCGGAAAAAACCAAAATTTTCATTTTTAGTTTTTATTTTTCTGCGCCCTTATTCTTAACGCTGTCAAAAAAACGCTTAAAACTTTCTACAGGCACTGTTTTAAG
This sequence comes from Oxystoma pomonae, assembly GCA_963921995.1. NCBI lineage: Eukaryota > Metazoa > Arthropoda > Insecta > Coleoptera > Brentidae > Oxystoma > Oxystoma pomonae. Next base: position 15,775,264 of record OY998173.1, read on the forward strand.
ATTTACCTAGTAGAAGGTCCGTTTTTGAGACTTGACATTTCAGTGTGACAAGTTAATTTTTTTTTATGGACACATCCTTTTTTAATTCTGCCGTTTGGTTCATAAAGAATGACAGATAGCATTTTGCAATTTTATTTTGACAAGTCACCTGACGTTTTGGGTTTATTAACCATCATCCCAAATTTAATTTTTGCTTTTAACTTACTCAAGATATTTTGGAAACCCGATTGCAGTACTTTTTTTTAACATTTTTAAAATGACAGTTTTTTGAAATTTTGTTATAACAAAATAACTACCTAATATTTCAAAAATACTTTTTTCCTTTTTTTGTAATATTTGAATTTGGGCTGATGATGATCAGTTAACTCAAAATGTCAGGTACTTGTCAAAATAAGGTTGTAAAATATCTGTCATCCTTTATGAACCAAACGGCAGGAGAAAAAAAAGCATATGTCCATAAGAAAAAATTAACTTGACAGTGCTCCTGTCACACTCAAATGTCAAATCTCGAAAACGGACCTCTCATTGGGTAGATCTTAACAAGGTGTCTGTAGAAAGTGTTTAGCTTTAAGAATAAGCGCGCAGAAAAATAAAAACTAAAAATAAAGATTTCGGTTTTTTTTCGCCTATCTCCGAAACTACCCGGAATTTGTAAACTTTTTTTTTGGATTTGAGCAAAGCGTCAAATTGCGCAACTTTGCCCTAGTTTAAACCTTTTCGTATCTCCTACCGTTTAGGAGATCCCCGTGGTAAGCATAGAATTTGAAACACCCTGTATATAGGGTGGACCACAAAACAACGGACTGTTTTGCCAATTTTTTATTTGTAGTCGGATTTTAATGCAAAAAGGAGTTGGAAAGGTAATGAAATAGACTTTTTGCAAATATGTCAAAAATGACATTTATGAAAAATTCAAAATGGCGGATGTCCAAAAGTTTTATGCATCTTAAAAAACCAGTGGGTTTTTTTTGACACGTTATGAAATTTTTTTTTTTTGCAACCACAAAAATCTTCTATCTATTGTCTATCACTTGATAAATTTATTAAGAAATAAAAAAAACTGGGTTTTTTCCTATACCAACTTTTTGCATAAAATAACTAAATTTAAGTGAACCGGATTTCGTTATCTTTTCGCCAGTTTTATTGACAAGGACACTTCACAAATGCTAACAATAAGGCTTCGTTTTCTAAATGTAAAAAAAAAATTACATTTTGTAACAATCCAAGATGGCGGATGCCTTACAATTTTATGCATTTTAAAAAACCCGTTGTCTTTTTTCTTAAACCACTTTTCTATATTTTTTGCTATAACAGAAAAGTACCAACTCTTATCTGTTACCCCATGTATAATTTGTTAAAATCTATTAAGAAATAAGAAAATTATTGGGATTCTAGTGTAACACCTTTTTTGCATGCAGTTGATTGCTGTTGCAAATGGTTACCACATTACCTCCCCCTTTCCCTCACCCTTTGACCTTTCCACAAATCTTTTCTGTAAATTTATTAGGGCGCTAAATTTTCCCTTCAGTTAATTTTTTATTTTATGCATAAAAGCAGAATTCCAATATTTTTCTTATTTCTTAATAGATTTTAACAAATGATACATGGGTTAACAGATCGATAATAGTTGGTTATTTTCTTATAGCAGGAAAATATACAGGGACAATAATACAATAACCCTTATTGTTAGCATCTGTATAGTGTCTTCGTCAACAAAATTGGCGAAAATATAACGAAATCCGGTTAACTTAAATTATTATCAGTTTTTATTTTATGCAAGAAGTTGGTATACGAAAAAACCCTTGGTTTTTTATTTCTTGCAGATAATAGATAGAAGCTTCTTGTAGTTGCAAAAAAAAATAATACAAAGTGTCTCAAAAAACATAACGGTTTTTTAAGATACATAAAACGTTTGGACATCCGCCATTTTGAATTTTTGATAAATGTCATTTTTTGACATATTTGCAAAAAGTCTATTTCATTATAACTTTCCAAAACTTTTTTTTGGGTTAAAATTCGACAATAAATAAAAAATTGGCAGTTAAAACAAAACAAAATAATCTGGTTTTTTTGTGGTGCACCCTATATATTTAAAGAAGCTGCTGTTTTACACAGTCTTTCAAAAAGTAATACCTAATTGAAGTCACACATACAAAATTATGACTTTTTGAAATCGCTGCGACATTAGTTTTTTTTTGCACACATATTATGTCCTTTAATAAAACATTAATAAAATGGACTCCTATGACTTAGCAGGATGATTCACTATCTTTTCCACCTTTCTTAACTCTCTTAATTTTAAAGTTCGAAAAAGGTTTTATGTACAGAAGTTACACAATTTTCTATAAGCTGTCAATTCATCAGAAATTCGTTCTTAATTGGAATGCAAGTGACATCTATACACAAACTATTGAATGCTACCTGTACAAGTATGCGCGCGTAACAGCGACAAACGCATCGAAACGCCGCGCCACTTGCGTACACGCCTCCGGTTCATAAATTATTGGCGAATGCGCAATCAATTTAGCAGAAATTTCTGATAAACAACGGGTCTTGCGAATTCCGGTTTTGAAAAATAATAGTTTGACAAATTCCGGGTTTTATTAAAAATGAGTTTTACAAATTACGAGTTTGATATTAAATGAGTGATGGACAATGGTTCGATTAAAAACGGGTCTTATTTTCATAGTTAAATTTCGAATTTGTTTAAGGAATTGCAGTTTAACGGGTTTTTTCAAAATTTTCGCCTGCGCCCCAATTATGACAGGATGTTGGCTTAAGGCTACAAATACCTCTAAAAGCAAACGTTCTTTGACAGCTACAAGATACTTGAAAGAATGCAAAAAAATTCCTAAAACATTTAAATAATTTAACCAACGCCTACTAAACAGTCCCCTTAAAAAAAAATTTGATCATCCCTGTTTATGATGATGAGAATTTATGTAGCCCTGTAGTTTCTTTGTTTTTTTAGCAGTTTGTTTGACAGGTAATTTTTTTTACAAAAAAATACAGTTTTTACATATTAGCTACCATAAGAAGCTGAGAAAAATAATTTTCAGTTTTTAAAAAAATTTTGGCTGATATTTATTCAAAAATTGCATTTTCTTATTTGGGCTTCTTTTATGAATGGTGTTTTAAAGAACGAGTGTATACCGTTTTTTTAAAAAACCGCGAGTAAAAAAAGTGGAGTTTAGTCTGCTTTGTTTTTCGTATTTTTGTGTTGTCTCACTTTTTTAGCTGATATTAAAATTTATTACTTTTTTCATTTTTCTTGGGTTTTGCTGCTTTATCCTTTCTTATTTTTTTTGTAACCTGGAAATTGAATATCGTTTTTGCGTACGAATCTTGACTATATATTAAATAGTATTTTTTTTATAAGCACCAGTCCGCTTCCTCAGAATAAGTTTTATAACATTCACATTTACATATTACTGGTTTGATTCAAATAACTATATTAGGTATATAAAGGCCCCGCAGGATGCGAGGAAATCGTAGCGGCAACGGTCAAAATCTAGATTGCCATGACATGGCCAATGGGATAATAACGGCTCGATCTGAGCCTGTGCGAGTAGCTGACGCATGCGCATTGGAGCTCGTCATTAATCCATTTTCGCAGGGGTTTCTGCTACGCTTCTTATCATAGGGAAATACACGGGCAGGGCCTTTATAGTATCTCATAGTTATATGGTTTGATTATAGAGAGTGAGTTTTTGATCATATCCAATTCTGCATCTGTCGGCCATCGTGAATTTGTCCTTTTTAACCCCCGACCAAAAAGAGAGTTGTTATAAGTTTGACCCCTTTGTAGCTCTCGAGAATCAGCGAACCGATTTCGATGCGGTTTTTTTCTGTTTAGAGCCTATCTTTCAGAGATGGTTCTTAGCTAGTTTCGATAAAAATCGCCCAAGTAGTTCCAGAGATAATATGCTTTTTACAAAGATGTCAAGGACTTGTGGTTAAACTAAGGTATTGAATTAAGTTTTTTGGTCGTTTTTAGATGACAAACTAATCCATTTGGATCCCCACTATTGCCAAGAAGCTGTGGACGTGTGGGCTCCGGACTTTTCTTTAAGGACCTTCCACTGCACGTCCCCCAGGAAGTTGCACATCAGCAAGATGGACCCTTCCTGTTGTATTGGTTTTTACTGCCCTACAAAGGAAGATTTTCTCAGTTTGGTCGAAACTGTTCAGCCGGTAAGTAACGATTCGTTCAGATTTATGCTACACTTACGTTGATATTACATGATTGTGGTGCTTAAAACGTAAAAGATGGGCAGCCCGTAGGCCCGGCAGTTAGGCCGCTTCATAGACTTTTTGCCACACCCCCGACTGATGCACGTTCCTCTTAGGTTGCAAGTTTTCTTTTTTAAGAGCACTTAATTTTTGCCTCACACCTCTTTATCAAGGGCAGAGATCTTAGACCTTTAGACTGCGTAGCAAGGATTCACAGTGGAACGCCTGCCCAGCCAACATAGTTACGTAAATATTAAGTAAAAGTTACAACACATAATTACTTTGAAATTAACTCTGTGTTTCGAACTTCCATTGTCTATATTTTATTTATACACGACGTTTCGATCAGTACAATCTCTGATCGTCTTCAGGTGCACACTGCAAGCAAGGCTACGTACTTATATACTATGGGAAATCACTTGACCGTGAAGTTTCAGAAGTTCCGCTCCGCCCAAGGAGGGGCTTCCAAATATTTGGAATTTCAACACTTGGTTTACTGAAAATACCCTGATTCTGCCCTATAAAGGCAGCTTCAAGGAATTTTCGTTTCTTCCAGTGTGACTCCTTGTGCAAAACGTTTGCTTCTGTCCACTTCATTCGGTGTTGTTTTGACCATGCATGTTCGGCGATTCCTGATTTCGTGGTTTCACCTCTGCGTATTCGTCTGATGTTCCTTAAGCCTAACAGATAGTGTTCTTTTTGTTTCCCCTATGTATGATTCACCACACTCACAAGGATCTTGGTAAATGCATTCCTTATTTTGTTTGTTCTCCGGTTTTGTTTTACTAAGAAGGCTTCGAATTGTGTTATTAGATTTAAAAGCTGTTTTAATATTAAAGTTGTTCGCTACTCTTCGAATTTTCTCTGATACTCCTTTAACGTATGGAATTGTAAAGAATGCATTTGCCTGGTTTTGGTCTTAAAATCTCTGTCCTGTTTGTTGAAATTTTCTTATTTCGATTTCCAAGTCATCAGAATTCTTACAAATTTGAACGGCTCTGTTAGTTCTTATTATGCCTCGTTTGGTTGTAGCAGAATGATTTGAACCTTGATTTAAATATTGTCGTGTGTGAGTGGGTTTACGATAGACTGTTCTTCTGATGTCGCTTTCTACTCGTTTGACAAGTACACCAAGAAAAGGAATTTGATAATTATGCTCCAACTCCATTGTGAATTTAATGATGGGTCTTATGTTATTTAGGTGGTGAAGAAATTCTGAAAGTTGTTGGTTATTCCCGGTCCAGACAATAAAAGAATCATCAACATATCTCAGTCAGAGCTTAGGTTTATATGTTGCGGTATCAACCGCATGTGATTCGAACCACTCCATGTAAATATTGGCCAACACTAGCGAAAGCGATGAACCCATTGGCAGACCGTCATCCTGAGCATAAAATCTTTCACTTGAAAATAAGAGTTATGTAGACAGCATTCCAACAACTTTATCACTCTCTCCAGTGGTAGACTGGTACTTTCATAAAGGGATTCGACATCAAAACTGACAAATCTATCCTCGGGTCCTAAAACAAAAGATTTAAGAATATTAACAAAATGGTTGGAATTTTTTACAAATGAAGCGGTCTTGCCTGCAAGAGGTTGAATAATTTTCAAAAGGAATTTAGACAGATTGCTTGTTGGAGAATTTTTGGAACTTGTAATTGGACGTAAGGGCATTGCATCTTTTGATTTTGGGAAGTCCGTATAGATGAGGAGGCTTGCTATAATGTGGTGTAAGTTGAGAACTTGTGTTTTCCGGAATATATCTGGAATACTTTTTTTTAAATTCTATAAACCTTACTTTCGATTGATTGCGTCTTGTCTTTTGGGAGAAGTTTATAGTTTCCTTTGGCAAGTATCTCTTCAACTTTCTGGTCATAGGTTTCCGTGTCCAAAATATTAAACTTCTCGGTTGAGTGATTTCCCATAGTACATAAGTACTTAGAAATTGATTGTAGTTTGCACCTGAAGGCGATCAGAGATTGTACTGATCGAAACGTCGGGTATAAATAAAATATAGACAATGGAAGTCCGAAACACAGAGTTAATTTCAAACACATCATTGTCTCAAAATTTACAACACATGATTACTTTGTTACATAAATTCTAGGTAAACTGGAAGTCACAGCAAGGTAAAAAGTAACTTCCATGTTCTGCATAATGCCATGCACAAAGTTCTCTTTTTATTACGTAAATATAATGTAATTAAAGAATCATAAGTTATGTTATGTAAATATTCCGTAAATTTTATGAAAACTTTTTATGTATTTTTTTTGACTAGATTTACGTAAATACTATGTTAATGTAACAGATGTGTTTGCTGGATGGGAGGTTAGTTCGGCACAAAATTATAGGCATTCTTTTTTCGAGTAAAATCAAAGATATCTTAACAATATTATAAATAACATCATTATTTTAAAACCAGGATCAATTATTAATCAAAAATCCCTAATGTGAACAATATAGGTTACCATAGAACACATTGTTTTGTCATCCTTGCCGTTCTTAATAAATGATAATGAATAATATACAATTCTTTTATTTATTTTTAAAGCACCTTACACATAAAAATTTGTAAACGAAAGATCGTTTATTGATAAATGTGATTGAGATACTTCGAAAAAAACCGGGCGCCGTGAAAATTTAAAAGATCTAAGAAAATAAAATATAAAAAAATTGGTTCTATATATTTTTTTAAATAATGTTGTTAGTCCTGTTGTAAAAATGATCTAACATTCCCCCAAAACCTTATTTTATTAATTATACTACATGGCACTCTCTAATTTTAGACCAAATCTAAAAATTAATTTACAATGGCCAACAGACGCCAACATGTTCAGAATGGCGAATGCGAATTTTTGTGTCCTACTTAATCTGAACTAACATTATACCAAGTCGGACCGGGTCTCCAAGTTAAGTCGTCAAGCATGACTAAAGTTACGAAACCCGTCGATTCGCAAACGTATTACGACATATTAAAACCGTACGTCCGCCATGATGTAACAATTTACTGTTGTCATCGTCCTGCGTACGTATTAGAATCGCACGTCCTGCACGGAGTATGTAATATTAACCTAATCTACCTATTAGAATGAGAAGTCGTTTTTAGTAGGTCAATCACACCCCAAACTGTCCTCCTTATCTCGACATGAGTGATTACTTCAAACTTATTTATATCAAAAAAATTTAAATAGATGAAGCCCATTCCCCACATGTGGGAGGAAAATGGGATATGCTGGTTCCCTACAGCAAAGAAAGATAATCCAATCGAATGTTTGAATGGTCGTTTTGGCATTTTCAAGAGCACTTGCAACTAGCAAGAAGCAGATCCTGGATCCAAAAACTCCAAGAAAAAAAAAAAATTTGAATAAAAGTTGGGATAAAATTATCAAAAAAGTTAAGTTAGAACAAGAGAAATAAAAATAGTTGTTTTAAGTTAGATCAAACGCACGAAAAAATGGACGTGTTCGTTTGAGACGTCGGTTAACGTAGGCCAGTTCCAACGAGGTACAGGTTTTAAATTTCAACGGCAGGCAGACGTCGTTATCCGGCACGTTTCAATTTCCTACGCACTGAATTCGTCGGATTTGCAGTAAAAACTTACGTCGCCTTTACCGACGTCGGAATATCGTTGGCTTTTGTAAAGGATAACTACGAACGTCGTTTTTACCTTAAAAACAACGTTGAACACAAACGTCCTTGATCACAACCTTAATTCTACTCGAAATTGACGTAATATTAAGACGCATTTGGTTGGAAGTCAGATTTTTGCTGCTTCGGTGTTTTTTTTTAAATATGGTGGGGGGTGCAGGTTAACGTCAAGCCACACGCCCCTCAAAAAAATTTCGATTGACATGCTTATAATTTTGAACTAATTTCGAACTAATTTTGTACAACTTTAAAACAATTTTAACCACCCTAATTTCTGTGATTTTTTATATTTATTCAAAATGGGGGGTTTAGCCAATTGAAATCTAGTCAGTTTGGAAGGCATAGAAATATACTGAAAATCGTGTAAGAAAAAGTATTTCCATCTTTGATAGGCATTTATTGGTACCTATGGGGTCAAACCATATCAAGTCAACCAGGCAATAGTTTTGACCATCTCCGATTTTGATGATTTTTGGTACACTTATTCGTCTTATGAAAAAACTCAAAAATCCAAAATATAAAATTTTTTGGATAAGCGGTTTTTGTTTTATTGATTTTTGAAAATCAAGAAATTGACCAATATGTCCTTGACAGACACTTACAAAAATAGTAATATCTCAAAAACTATTGATCCTATAGAAGCGAGTGATAGCTCATTTGGAAGGGTTTTTAAAGACCTTTTTAAGGATGTGTGACACAATATAGTTTGTTTAATTTTTTTTTCTTAATTAAAAAAAAATTTTTTTTTTGAAAAATCTCAAAAACACATTTTTTAATTTTTTTCAAAAAAAATATTTCTTTTTTTTTCAATGTTTTTTTAAGATTTTTGGAAAATTTTAGGATGGAGAAATAATGGAGTCATACTTTAAAAAAATAATAAGATATTTAATACAGGGCTAATTTACCTAATATGGGTATAACAAAAAAATGAAAAGTAAGAATAATAGAAAATTTACAATAAAAAATATTTAGGTTGCTAATTTTTTTTGTAAAATATTTGAGGAATCTGTCATTTCTTCTGCAGTTAGCGTATATGTGCTACCAGTGGCAGTATTTGGGTTGACCCGTCTTAAAAGAGAATTTTGATCTATGACCAATATATCAGCTTTTGGCTTTGGAAAGTAAAAAGACGGAGAGGGACCATGAGGATGTAAAAAACTAACTTTTAATTCCCCGCTTTCTATACTTTTGCCAATGATACATCCCATCCACCAAAGACAGTCATAGTTTATGGTTACAAAACCGGAGTCGATGTTTTCAATTTCTGTGTTTGACAAACCACAGGTTGCAAAAAGACATTGAATATTTTCCTCTTTACTTAGTGAAAATGGTTTTGTAATAATTTTTTCATTACTGAGGGGGATAATCGAGTGCAATTTTTGAGTCCCAGGTATCGATTGTGCTTCCAGGTATCTTTTTTCCAAAAACTTTTCATGTTGCTGGTAGTCATTTAATGAACAATATTTAAATGTTATACCAGGAATGTTTTCTGTTGCAAATTTAAAAAGATCTTCGGGGGTCATAATCTGTTCATTATATGGTCCCTGCAGACTTGCTTTAGCAGCCAACCTTTTTACGGTGCCTCCCAGTCCATCGCATGCACTCTTCCCGTGGGAGGTGGCAAAAAAATTCCATTCTGCTTTAATTTTAAATTCCTCGAGATGGTACGCAATATTATCAATTTTTTTTTTATTTTTATACTGTGCGGCACAGCCGTCTGAAAAATAGATAATTTTGTCTAAATTATCAATTTGCCTCTTTAGTTCAGGCATAAGGTGGCTTAAAAAAAGATGAAATGCCACAGTGTTGTGTACCAAACAGTCTCAAATAAATATATAATTTAAATGACCCAGTTTTCCCTCATGAGTTTTGTAATATATTACAAAAGGATGTAGGGTTGCCTGGCTATTTGTCCAGTGATAGGACTGCACTTCATCCTGCAAAATAAATGAACAATTTTCAGCGAAGTCGCATGTGATTAGTGGTTCCCCCTTTTTTAAATTGTCTTTTACCTCATTGTAGTATTCTTTTTGCATGTGAGTGTAAAAAGAATGAGATTTTGATTTAATCAAGTCGTTTGAAAATTCTTTAATGAAGTCCTCTGCTGGTTTAATTAATGTCTCCATATTGCATCTATCTACAGATATCCACTTCTTCAAAGTCACATTGTCAATCATTGCTTCTTCGAACTTTTCATTCAAAAAGTTTTTTAAATTCTCAGTTCCTGGGCATATCTCACATTTGTCCAAAAAGCAGTGAACTCCTGGTGGGTTACACATCATTTTTGAGAGGCAAGCATGGTAGTCTGGTAAACCAGGATTACCCTTATCATTTAAGATAAACTTGTTTATTTTAGAACACTCTATCATTAACTTCATATTTTGATGTATTCTGCACACACACACTGTATGTGTACCGCTTTTTCCTGCTAAAATGCAACTTTTTGGTCTCAATTCACTAAATTTAGACAAACCAATTTTTAGGTCTGGATGCTCTTTCTTCTTTCTTAACATGTTTAAATGTATAATAGGTGGGTGAAAAGATCTTGGGTGGAGAGGAGGACAATTGAAGAAATACTCAACATTTTGCAGGAATAAACAAGTTTGGAAAAACCTTTTATGTATCTTATTTACAAGACTGGAAGCAATTGACAAGTTTTTAGATATAAAGAGTAAATATATAGGTATTTATCAAAAAATGTATGGTTTTTTCCTGCAAGGTTTTTTTATATTATTTTTTAAAAAATAGAACCAATAACTTCTCCATCCTGAAATTTTCCAAAAATATTAAAAAAATACTGAAAAAAAAATAGTATTTTTTTGAAAAAATTCAAAATGGTGTTTTCAAGATTTTTCAAAAAAAAAAATATAAAAAAAAAATAATAAAAACAAAAAAAGGTCTTTAAAAAACCTTCAAAATAAGCTATAACTCGCTTCTATATTTATTTTCAAAAATCAATAAAACAAAAACCGCTTATTCAAAAAATTTAATTTTTTGGATTTTTAAGTTTTTGGATCAGAAAAATAACTGTACCAAAAATCATCAAAATCGGAGATGGTCAAAACGAAAAGTGCCTTTTTTTTGGTTGATTTGATATGGTTTGACCCTATGGGCATGTGTAAAGCAGGACCTGATTTTTTCATTGGCTTAAAAATGGTGCTGTGCTTCTTAGCTATGGATATTTCTTAGACTTAGCTGATGGTTTTCAAAATTCTTTTTGGTGATATTACAAGTTCGGAATTAGTTCTTAATTTTAAGATAGTTGCTTTTCATTTTTCTCTACGTTTTAAATGAGGGGGGTGTAGCTTCACGTCGGGCTGCACCCACCATTTTGAATATAAAAAAAACCAGGAAGGAGTGTGGTTCGAAATTTTTAAAAGTGGTTCAAAATTAGTTCGAAATTATAAGCATATCAAAATTCGAGTATCTTTGACTGACCTAGTATATTGCCAAGTGAGAAATCTTCCTCGGTTCAAAACGTAATAACATTGAACTTTTTTATGTTTGTTTCAGGCTGTGGTACCACCAAACGGTGCGAGCAGTTACCCTATGTTTATGTTCTGTGATGGTTATAGTTGTGATGCGGAGGTGACGGTGAAAGAGTACCCTCCGTCGGAATTGGAGTACTCCACCAGTACCAGCGATGCCGACGAGTTCGAATCGGAACCGTTCGAATTAATTTAGGAGGTACCACGGTTCTCTATTTATTTATTTATTTATTTATTTGTTAGGGAATTTTAATAATAAGGGGTTTCTCACTTTTTGGATGTCCGTTAAAGGGGTAGTTCACGAAAATGACAAGTTGGGCTTAATCGATGGCAAAAAAACTTTGGAATTAATTGTGGTCACAGTTATGCAGTGCATTAAAATTTATAAACTTTGTACTATATATTTTTGAGATAGACATACCCCTAGCTTTTATAAAAATCTTGGATTTACCTATTTTCTGGGGGGGGGGCATTTTTAGGGGCAATCCTATTTTTTTGGTGCGATCTCCTGTTTTTGATACCAAATTTTAAATTCTTATAAAATTTTCTGTTTAGAGATACCTCATATCATAGGGTTAAAAAGAGATACGATATCTGGTCCAAGAAAGAATCCTTGGCAAATAATAAACGCTTAAACGACGTTAGAACGATAGAGACAGCGAATTCTGTCTCAATCATTTTAGGTCGTGATTGGCATGTGGGTGGGGAAAGTCGGCAGAGCGCAGACGCTCGGATAATATTTTTATTGACATAAGCTTTTTCGTGCTATTTATTTTAAAATTTCAGGATGTTTTAAGCAGTTTATAAGTCGTCTTAAAACCACATTTTGTCAAAAAAGTTTTATAGTGTGTTTTTTTACCAGTAGGAGAATATTTCAGTGCATTTAAAGTGATATTTTGGAACAAATCGTCCAAAGTTTTGAAAACAAAGGGAGAGCAAGTGAAATCAGTCAGTGGCGGTACATGCCGGTAGGTACACAGAAAATAAGTTTATGAAATATACTTAAATTAGTTGATTCTTAGATTAAAATATCAACAAACACGTTTTTTTTATGAAGTAGTTAATTCCCAATGCGTCAAATGAGATATTTTCGAACGTTTTTATAAGGTTTTTTTTTAAAAAATAAAGCATACTTTTGATAAAGTAGTTAATGCGCAAATAAGATATTTTCGAAGGTTTTTTTTTTATAAAGACTATAAAATAAAGCTAGGTAAAGTCCTTAAACCAACTTGCAAACAATAATAGAAACTAATTCACATGTGTTCAGGTTTGTCAGAATATTGAATTCCTACCTCTTATCAGAATATGAAGGTTGATTTATACTGCCGCCGTTGCCATCTGCGCTCGCCCTTCGAATTGATATTTAAATCTTTTTGTCTGTCCTAGATGTACACCCTAAGCATTATTGACTTTATTGTGTACTGAAGAAGTCAGTATAAGTAAGTTTTTGGTAATGACCAAAAAAAATAACAAAATTAACAAACACAATAACATAATTTTTTGCTAGTGGGTAATAGTTTTTTTTCTTGATATTCCAGGTGTTATGAACTGTGTTTCTTTGTTTTAATGTTTGACATAATTTTATTGTGTTGAAAATTGAAATTGCTATAAATCATATACAAACTTTGTAATAAATTTCTTTGATATAAAATTATACTACAAACATTTATTGTTAGGAAGCTTCCAAAGTTCAAATTGGCAGAATTATTTTTTTCATGTTTTTTAAATTATTTTGCAGATTTCATATTATAGTAAAATTTTAATAATATAATCCATGTGTAAATTTATATTTAAGTAGGTACGCCACTGGTATGTTTACTGTAAACAACAGAAAGGTAAACATTGTTCCATATAATAATATAACCAAAGTCTCCGTAAGTGTCAGGTATTTACATATCTAGTTCTCGAGATATCTGCATTCAAAGTCTTAAAATTTAAATAAGATACCCTATGATGTTAAGGTAATTTTAAAGAGAGTCTACAAATAGTAAGCTCAGTCAAGCTACACCCCACCCCCCTCAACGAAAGTCAATTTGGATATTATAAAAATTATGTCCTAATTTAGTCCCCTTTTTAAAAAAAATTGTACTTAATAAATAACGGAGTTATTTGCACTTAAAATGGGGGGGGGGTGTGGCTTGGCACTAAGCTGCACTCCCCGAATGGTTAGGAGATATATTGAATGAAATTTGATGTCATAATTTTGTGCTAATTATTTACTCTTAAAGAAGGGTACTTTTAGTTTACAAAAACCATCGGTTCCTAAGATTTTTGTTTGTTTGTTATGAGGTGTCTAGCTTGATATCGAGGTACACCCCCCTCTGCTTAGGAAAGAGATTCGACCACAAGTGACTGCCAGAATTTGGTACTAATTATGTACTAATTTCGCCTCCTTCTAAAAAATTGCCTACTTTCAAGATAACTTAATTTTTTTTGTTTTTATGGGGTGTGTAGCTTGATATCAAGGCACACCCCCCTCTGCCTAGGAAAGAGATTTCAAAAAAGTAATTATACCATAATTTGCTGTTAATTATGTACTAATTTCGTCCCCTTCTAGAAAATTGCCTACTCTCAAGATAACTTCATTTTTTTTTGTTTCTATGGGGTGTGTAGCTTAATATCAAGCTTAAGAAATAGATTTGAAAAAAAGCAATTATGTCATAATTTGCAACTAATTCTGTACTAATTTTGTGCCCTTCTAAAAAATTGCCTACTCTCAAGATAACTTCATTTTTTTTATTTATATGTGGTGGGTAGCTTGATATCAAGGAAACCCCATAAAAAATAAAATAAACTTATCGTGGGAGTAGGCAATTTCCTAAAAGGGGACGAAATTAGTACATAATTAGTAGCAAATTATGTTATAATTACTTTTTTGAAATCCCTGTCCTAGGCAGAGGGGGGTGTGCCTTGATATCAAGCTACACGTCCCATAAAAACAAAAAAAAAACAAGTAATCTTGAGAGTAGGCAATTTTTTACAAGGGGACGAAATTAGTACATAATTAGCATTTATTATGGCATAATTATTTTTTTTCAAATCGCTTTTCTATGCAGAAGCACCCCACAACAAACAAACAAGAATCTTAGGAACCGATGGTTTTTGTAAACTAAAAGTAACCTTCTTTAAGAGTACATAATTAGTACAAAATTATGACATATCAACTTTCATTAAATCTATCTCCAAAGCATGGGGAAGGGGGTTGCAGCTTTCCCCCTTTTAAGTGCAAATAACTACATTATTCATTAAGTACAAAATTAATTAAAAGGAAGCTAAATTGGTACATAATTTTATAATTCATTTGTATGAAATGACGTCAAAATGAGCAAAAATGGATAAATTGTATATGTAAATGTGTAATCGTCTAAAGGCTACCATTTCTGAATTCTCCTTAAAAAATCCTTTAAAGTGACACCAAACATCTTAAGATATCTTATTTATTTTGTGAGATAATCGCTTTTAAAAATTGAAATTTTAACGATTTGATTGCACGTATCTCGAAAACTAGATATTTGAACCTTATGATATGGAGTGTGTTTAAAAAGCAAATTTTATAAGGATTTCAAATTTTCTATTAAAAACAGGAGATCGCACAAAAATGCCCCGTCAAAAACTAGCTATGTCAACGATTTTAATTTTTCTATTTAATTACAGCTAGGGGTATTTCTATCCCAAAAATATATAGTTGTTTATATTTTTTTTTTCGTAAAAATGTATCTTAAGCGGACTGTGTGATCTATGTTTTTTCCATGAAGCATCGTTAATGAGAGTCTTTTATACCACGTGCAATGTACACTTCATTCATGTCACTTTTCGACTTTGACCACTTGGTATATCTTCGTGTTTGTCTTAGTTGACTGATTTTGACACTTGAAACATTACAAACGAACATTAGAAGAGTCAGTTTAAAAACAAAAGATCAAAAGATCTTGGGTGAAAATAACGAAAATTCAAACCTGGATGAGCATCCCACAAGGAACATACAAAGAACCAAAGCGAAAAGAGAAATGATTAAACGATGTTTCGCTCTGGGTAACCAGCGTGAGCTCGTCAGTGGTTCCACTGGTCACCCTCCCCATACATCATTAAACATCATCATACACTTTAATTTCCAACTTTTAATTACTCCCAAATAGGCATCGTTCCGCACTGGTACGTATCAAAGTTACCTGATACGGATTCGTCCTGGCGTGTTAATATTTCCAATAGGATTATGCTCCTAAGGCAATTAAAAAGCAAAAAAGAAGTTAAAAAAAAACCTCCAAATCAGTTATATCAACCGAAAAGAATCTAAAAACAAAAGATCTTGGGTGGAAATAACGAAAATTCAAACCTGGATCCAGGTTTGATTCTTTTCGGTTACTGTAACTGATTTTGAGGTTTTTTTTAACTTCTTTTTTGCTTTTTAATTGCCTTAGGAGCATAATCCTATTGGAAATATAACCATGCCAGGACGAATCCGTATCAGGTAACTTGGAGTACCAGTGCGGAACGATGCATATTTGTGAGTGATTCAAAGTTGGAAATCAAAGTGTATGATGGTGTTTAATGATGTATGGGGAGGGTGACCAGTGGAACCACTGACGAGCTCACGCTGGTTACCCAGAGCGAAACATCGTTTAATGATTTCTCTTTTCGCTTTGGTCCTTTGTGTGTTCCTTGTAGGATGCTCATCCAAGTTTGAATTTTCGTTTTTTCCACCCACGATCCTTTGATCTTTTGTTTTAGATTCTTTTCGGTTGAAGTAACTGATTTGGAGGTTTTTTTTAACTTGTTTTTTGAAGAGTCAGTTTGTTAGGCTATATATTTTGACAAAATGTTAACAGAGAGATTTAAAAAAAACAAAATTAGGCTTGGATGAAGTGTGCACTGCGCGTGATAAAAAAAACTCACTTATTATCGGTAGAAAAAACAAATTCCCAAAAAAATTGCCATCAATTAAGCCCAAGTTGTCATTTTGGTGAACTGTCCATTTAAGTTGAGTTGGGTTGTTGTTGGTTGTTATACGTTTGAGCTAAGTTTTTTATCGTCTTTTTTTGGGAATGTAATAACAATTTTATTTAAACAATGAGATGGGACGATACTTGCTTTATGAATCTCAGGTTGAAATGAAACTTTATAAATTTGAGCAAATCTTACGTAAATATCAAAAAATGACCAGATCTCGACACTAAAATCACACGCGTTGATTGTTTGAATGCCTATGGTTTATCAAACCAGGAATGTATCAGACCATTGTTCATCAACTCATTCAATATCAAACTCGCAAAACGAATTTTTAATAAAACCCGGAATTTTTTAAACCATTATTTTTCAAAACTGGAATTCTTAAAACCCGTTGTTTATCAGAAAATTTTTGCTAAATTGATTGCGCATTTGCCATTAATACATGAACCGGAGGCGTACACGCAGATGGCGCGGCGTTTGGATGCATTTGTCGTTCAATGTGCGCACACTTGGCTAAAAGTATTCACAGGTAGTGTTCAATACTTTGTGTATAGATTTCACTCTATTGTTCTTAACTGGAATGCAAGTGACATTTATACCCAAACTATTGAACGCTACCTGCACAAGTATACGCGCGTGTAGCAGCAACAAACGCATCGAAACGCCGCGCCACCTGCGTCTACGCCTCCGGTTCATGTATTATTGGCGAATGCGCAATCAATTTAGCAAAAATTTTCGGATAAACATTGGTTTTGAAAAATAATGGTTTGACAAATTCCGGGTTTTATTAAAAATTGGTTTTACAAATTACGAGTTTGATATTGAATGAGTTTGAAGAAATAAGGTTCGGATAAAAAATTGATTTAACGAATTGCAGTTTCTATAGTGAATGATTTTATGATTGAACGTTCTTTTATTTAACGGGTTTTATTTTGCACATTTTAATAAACCGTGGGCGTCCAATTTTATTATGTAGATGTCCGATAGGTTTATCAGTTGAAAAAAGAACCCCGTAAAAGGGTGGTACTGGGGTAGGTAGTACTTGACGTGCCAGAAAAGCCGGGAATGCGCGATTCACTTTGGGAGTTTGATTGCCCGGTCGTGTTTTACGCAAGAAACTATTGTGCTTTCCCTGCGCATCCACCCATTGTTTTAACCGGTATTTAAAGGGTTATATTATATTATATAATAGTTTCCAGGAATTTTAAATAAATGAAGGAATTTTTTGATAATAGGAAGGGAAAGGGAATGTTAAAATGTAAGTAATCAGACATAAAGGTGTTTCAGCCAGTTTCAGCACAACAAACTACAAAGTTTCGAATAGTATATGTTTTATTATGAGTTTTTAAATAAAAACACCCGGGTATACTAATTTGGATTTTTTTATTTTTATCTCAATTGGGCCGTTCCCGATATATCAGTCATAGCGAAAAAGGGCGTAGTTTCAACAACTTTCTAAATTTTCACATGATTTTTTTTACAAAAACATCACATTACATTCCTAAAAAAATAATAAAATCCCCCTCAATTTTTTTCAGCTCAAACTTATAACCCTTTTAGTTAAAGTCACACAAAACTAGATAGTTTACAGCGTGTGTGACTCGGCTCTTAATTTTTTGAACAAACTCCGAAAAAAAAACCCAAAAACCCAACCCAACCCAAAATAATATTTTTTGGCTTTTACGTATTTTAACTTATTTCTTAATTTGTAACAATCAATTTTTCAAGGGGTTTTTTCCCGGGGGTTTTTTCCGAGGGTTTTTTTTCTGGGAGTTTTTTTCCGTTTAACCGGTTAATCGGAATGCCTTTAATTTAACAAAACAATGTAAAAACGTGCTTTCCCAAAATTTACAATAACAAATCAGTACTGGGCAAAAATTTTTAAATGACAAAACTATGTAGCGGCAAAACAGAAATTGGTCAAACCCAGCAAACACGGTTTCCTCGGCCTTCGTCGGCCTGTTGTCGATTGCCGAATTTGCCGTCATCGGCACGACGTCGATTTACGACATCGGACCAGCAGTACTTTTTGTCCGCTTTGCGATGTAGGCCCAATGTATGTTTGCCGACGCAACGTTAGATTGTAGCCCGCCGTCGGACCAATGGTAAATTTTACTTTTTGCTGACATCGGCATACCGTCGCCGTACGATTAAGGTCCGATATGGTTTAACCACATGGTACCGACCATCCGCCCATATAGCGGCTTAATTTGGTCGGTCTACCGTAGGCAAGCTGGTCTCGACCCGACATCGGTAAACTATTCAAGTCCGACATTTGTTTCCTAAAGCGGTCCAATTTCGGCGATTGACGAAGTAGCTTAAAGCGGCCCGACAATGGCAAACCACAAAGGTCCGATAATAAGGTCCCACATCGGCCTCTCAAAGCGGGCAGACGTCGTTGACTGACGAAGGTCCGTCGGTGGTTGCTTGACACGATCCGACATTGGCAAACTAAAAAGTTTCGATAATGCGAGTGCTTAACCAGTTGGGCTGCTTTAAGTGGCGGAAGAGGTGATTCTTGTAGAGAAGTACCACCATCTTGTCAAGTACGCATTCTAATTTTGAAATATCTTTGCTCATTATATATATAATATTATCTTCCACATACTAGGTAGAAACTATTAACCAGTTTTTTAATTTTAATGTGACGTACCATCGTCAGTTGCCGATTCTTGACCGATTAAACAAAGTTCCAATCGGGCCATCATCGGCCCTAAAGCAGATAAAGTGGGCGTCGGTACTAAAGAGGTGTCGGCATAAAGTCTACTATAGTAAATCGTGCCAACGTCTGTTGCCGATTCTCGTCCGATTAAACAAAGTTCCAATCGGCCGTCGTCGGCCCTAAAGCAGATAAAGTGGGCGTCGGCATAAAGTCGACTGTAACAATGTTGACCTTCGTCAGTTGCCGATTATTGACCGAAAACTGAAAATCGCAATCTAACATCGGGCCAGCGTGTAGTCGCCGATGCCGACATTGGCCCGATTCAATGCCGATGATTTGTGTTTGCTGGGAACGTACTGGCCTAAAACCTTACAATCGGCGAGTTTTTAGTCCACTGAAATTCACCGGCTTGGTGACTTCGATTGCATCAGTTTGGTGAAATTGGTGGAGTGACGTCAGCACCGGTGCATGACAAATGATCCACCGAAAAAAACTAAGAACGCAATTGACAGATACTAACATACCCACATTTTTTTTTGGAAGCTGTTTTTTTTTATTTAAAAAGAAACGACATGGATTGTGGGATTTGAAGTCCATTAAATCATATTTTGCCTCGGTGTTGACTACATAGCCCTCATTCTTAGCCTGTCTTTTTCGTTGCAAAGTTAAAATTAAATCCAGTTCCTCATCAGTTCACCTTTGGGGTCGGTGGACAATAGTGGGCATCGGTGACAACAATCGGTGAATCCATCAGAGATTTAAAAATTCTATCAGTGGACAACATACATTTTTCCGAACTCTATTGTTGGCACCGATGGATTTAAAAACTCGCCCAACTAAAACCGTACAAACGTAAAATAGTGTAACATATTGCCGCTAGATGGCGCTGCGGACACCGTTTGATTTGTTAGCCTGACAGCGCCTTCTGTATTTTAGGTAGAGGGCGCTAGCCTCGCCTACAGTCGGCCAAATGAAATTAGGTAGTACCTCTCTAAGGGCCGTATTCATATTCTTCCCTTGGCGGGAGCCAACACAACCCATTCTGTAGAATAAAAAACAAGCGCAGCAAAAGCTGTTACGAAAAGCTTGTCCGCTATATGTACTGCCATCTAGCGGCATTATATTACACAGGTTTTCCCGTCCAACTGTTATCGGCTGTATACTGTGTCGCCATCTAGCGGGAATTTATTATACTATTTTTCGTTTGTACGGTTTTCGTTGGGAGAGTTTTTAAATCTATCGGTGGATCTACCGGTGCCAACAATAGAGTTCGCAAAAATCTAATGTTGGTAGTTATGATCTATTTCGATTTTGTGATAGTACAGCTTTGCGTTTTTACTGTTTTTACGTAGTACTGTTATGAACCTGTACTTTATTATAATTTCCGTTTTTTGTAATGGCCTTTTTGATAAATTATGAGCACATGCTGGCTATCCTCTTTTACTTTTTGTGTTAGCTGTCAAGCGGAATAAAATTGCTTTTTACATTTTTTCTTCAATTGAGGTTCACCCCGTTAAAAAATCAACTGTCATTTAAGTATAAAAGCGCCCCTCTTGTACAATTTCGCACCGATTTTCGAAGATGTGAGAAACCCCATTTGTTAGCATTATTAGATTTATTTAATTTATTGCATGTAAATGACCTACAGTTTACTATTGAACACAACTCGTATAACAAGTAAAACATCCCAAGTTTTTTAGGCGCAGAATAAAAATAAATAAATAAAATCCGACCCAAAAAAAAAAGTCAATTTGCACTTCTAGGGTATCATCCTTAAAATATTTTTTTCGGACGTTCAGGACTTTAATATCTGTTTCTGTTTGTACTTAAAAAAAAATAAAATGATTGGTTTGGTCTGATTTAATTGTTTATTAATATAATTGCTTTGGTCTGGTTTAATTGTTTAATAAGCTGTGTTCAGTGGTTACGCGGCTGCACTATTTACTTACTGTTAGTATTTAAAGTATTTAAAAAGTTTAAATACTATGACTGTTTTACTCCTTACCTATATTGAAATAAGCCAACCTGTGACAATTTTTTTTATTTTTTATTTTTAATTATTTAATTATTTTTGTTTATTAAATTTCCACAATAAAAAAATATTTAGTAAAAATGGTTAATGTAAGTCTTAATTTTATTATCTGAAAAATATACATTTATCCAGTTCCAAAATAAAATTTTTGGGTAAAAAAACATTATAAAAAAATATATTTTTATATTTCTGCACTTGCACAATCGACAAATATTGTAGACAGCAATCTACTAGGGAACAACCCCCATATTTTAGCAGTATTTTTTATTTAATTAAATGACGTTTAATTCATTTCCCTATAAGCTACTTAAGTCATTAAGAAAAAACGATATATTTTTAAAAAATTAACATAAATATATATAAAATGCAAATATAGCAAACATTCTAAAAGGTGTTTGTAAAAAGAGTGCCAATAATAAAATTATAACAGAAATAGATAGCCCCAATAACAAAAATGCATAATAAAAATAAAAAGTAAACTGTGTTAGTGAAAAACGAAAAAGACAGAAAATAGTAAAAATGTAAAAAATCTACCTCTACTTTTTTAAAATTAGAACTTAATTTGGGTTTTTTTAAATGACTGCTTTTTAAGGCTGCCATTATATAATATTTGCCTTGGGTACACTTTAAAGCTACTATCAGGTAAGGGTTTGACAATAATTAGCAGTATATTGTCAAAGAGACATAAAATGGTATGACTAACTAGGGCTGAGCGTTGGTTTTAGTTGGGCCATTTTTGACATAACTGCTTATAAACGCATTACGAATACCAAAAAGATATGTTTATGCTGAAACCTTTTTGGTACTAGTTATTTCCAAAGGTATATAGGTTGTAATACAATCCAAAACTTTGGGCCAAATTTCATCTGAGGTGTTTCCTGCAAACTCTTTTAAAATTCGTTTTTCCCTGTAAAATTCGATCACTGGCCTTGTCAGTTTTTCGTACTGCTCGAGTCGTTTTAGAACTACATCTGGTTTGTCATCATCTCTTTGTATTAATGGTTCGCCAGTCACATCATCTTTACCCTAAAAATACAAACTGTCTTTTCAAAATTGTCTGAAACCAAAATAACTCAGAAAAATATAAGGTGTGGAAAAATGCTTATTTGACAGTTCGTAGTGGTTGTGGTAATTATTTCGTGTGCGCAATAGCTAAACGTCATGCCGTAATTAACCACTACCACTTTCATAAGCTATGAATCCATTTCGTTGTCGTTGCGGTTATTTTTTGGTTAAAATTAAAGAATTTTGGGACAATTAATTTTTAAAATAATAAAATATTACCAGTTTACCACATATAAAAAATTTATTTTGTAAAATTAAGCCCAATTTTGTGTTTTTCCTCATCTCTAAATATTTTTACAAGTGACAGTTTTTAATGTATTCCAAAAACTCTGGTAAATCGATGCGTGGTAGTGGTACTGGGTGTTAAAGTTGTCAAAATTTTAATAGCTCCAAAATTTCCCTAATGATTTTTTAAAAAGATTTTTCGTTCATCAGTTATCACTTATCTATTAGAAGGCAATAAAGCAAAAAATAACACTACACTAAAATAAATTCTACCATTCTTCATTTTACTCCATTATATAGTGGGAAAAAGGTCAAAAGTCATCCATAAAGAACAAAATTGAAATTATTAAAGATCTTTTCAGAAAAATTAATACTGTAGTCAAAACGGCAAGAGCTATAATGCTAAAATTTGCACATGGGTTAAATGTTTTGAGCCAAATGGTTGCCAAATTCAGGTTTTGAATTTTTTTTCCAAATTACTTATTTTTTTAAAAAGTAGGGAATCAGCACCATTTTATAACTAATATTAGGGATCTATACAAAGTTTCAACTTTGTGACTGTAAATGAAAAATACGATTTTACAGATTTTGCACAATATTGCAACCTCTGCTAAACTTGGTAATGTCTTTTTACCAGCAATGTTTCAAGTTTATATTAATCCATGCCAATTTGACATGTGAAGCTAGAAACACATGACGCAACTTTTTCATGCATCAAATTTAGCTTTCACAAGAGAAAAAAAGATGCAAGCAGATTAGAGACATAAATCTATTTGTAACTCATCGCGGTATACGTATCCGCATCTAGCGAGAACCAAGCACATTGATTGGTCAGAAATTTGTACCACGTTCGAAAAGAGCAGATATATGCTAATAGGTGTTTCTGAACGCAATAGATGCTGAGATACGATACGTGTGTCGTAACGATACGTGATACCTAACGCATCTCAACACCTATCGCGTTCAACACCTTAGTTTGTTTGCAGTATGTCAGTACAGGATAGCATAGAATGTTCTGCCGCCGAACTTTGCTTCAACAAAAAAACATATGTTATACTTAGCATATACCGGTCTTGGCTATCGGGAGATATTAAAATATTTTTTGATGTTCTAGAACTAGCATTAGAGAAATTTGAAAAGGAAGGCAAAACAATAATAATAGCAGGAGATTTTAATATTAGACTTGAAAAAGAATCGTCAATTAAAAGCG
Source organism: Oxystoma pomonae (assembly GCA_963921995.1). Classification (NCBI taxonomy): domain Eukaryota; kingdom Metazoa; phylum Arthropoda; class Insecta; order Coleoptera; family Brentidae; genus Oxystoma; species Oxystoma pomonae. The sequence goes on from OY998173.1 coordinate 15,798,774, forward strand.
ATTTTTTAACACTATTAAACCTATACAATCTTTCTCCGACAATTTCAGAATACACTAGAATAGTCGACAACCAAAAATCCTGTATCGATAACATAATTTTAGATATCTCCAATATTAACTACAAGACTAAAGTTCTTTTTGAGGGAAAATCTGATCATACTGCGCAACTCGTAGACATCATGTGTACTTCTAATAATAAAAATATGAAAACAAACTACAGAACCTTTTCAGACTGCAGTATCTTGGCATTTTGTAATCATCTTTCAATAGTACCTTGGGCAAATATATATAGTTCTAATGTTTCGGATGTTAACTTTTTATGGAATACTTTTATAGAAATGTTTCCATTAACATTTTCCATTAAAAGAAAGTAAAAGTCAAAACTACAAAAATTCATTAAAACAAGACTGGATAACACCAGAAATTCTGGAACTTAAAAAAAAAGTCGTGTTTTTGCAAATAATGTCAAACGCAAATCCTTTATACAAAGAATCCTTCAAACAATACAAAAAAGAGTATGATAAACAACTTCAAAGCGCAAAAAACAATTTCTTGTTGAACAAAATACGATCCAGTGACAATATTTCCAAAACCACATGGAATACAGTAAAATTTTTAACAAAAAGTAACAAATCAATAAATGTTCTCCCTGATATACAAGATAGTACCGTTTTAGCCAATTCTTTTAACAATCATTTTACCAATGTAACACCAGAACTACTAAAACAAAACAACATTAATATAGACGAAGGTGAGTTCAAAACAACCTTTCTCAATCCCAAATCAATGTATTTTAACCCAACAGATGCAACTGAAATTATTAAAGTATCAAAAAAAATGAAAAATAATAAAAGCTCAGGACATGATAATGTTCCATCCGATCTCCTAAAAAAAGTAATCCCAATAATTGCAGAACCCCTTGCTTATATTTTTAATACCAGTATGAGTACAGGCGAATTTCCCGAACATCTCAAAATTGCAACCGTAATCCCAATATTTAAAAAAGAAAACCACAATGACCTTAATAATTACCGACCAATCAGTCTTCTATCTTCTTTTTCTAAACTTTTTGAACTGATAATCTTTAATAGACTATTTAACTTTTTCCAATCGTGTTCCCTTTTTAATGACTTTCAGCACGGATTTCTACCTGGAAAATCGACGGAAACTGCTCTACTTGAACTTAACAAACAAATTTTAAAAACTTTGGAAGATAAACACACAGCTTGTGGATTACTCCTTGACTTATCCAAAGCTTTTGACTCTATTAATCACAACATCCTTCTAAAAAAACTAAAAGCTTATGGAATAAGAGGAGTCGTGTTAAAATGGTTTGCGTCTTATTTAAAAAACAGAAAGCAAAAGGTCCAAGTTAAACGTGATAGTCAAACTGCTGAGTCTGTTTGTGACTTAAACACAACAGGGGTTCCTCAGGGAAGCATTTTAGGACCTCTGCTATTTGTCATATATTTAAATGATTTTTGTGATATAATTAAAGCACCTAATTCGGCCGTTAATTACGCGGACGACTGTACAGCTTTAGTACCAGTTAAAAAAAGTGAAAATCTAAGTGAAAAATGTCAAGAATTGTTAGAAGATATCCAAAGATGGTTAAGGGAAAATCAACTTTTATTAAATGTTAATAAAACAAATATAATATTGTTTACTAATATCGGTAATACTACAGATCAGCTAAACTATAGCGAACATATTCAAAAACTATGTGGTAAACTAAGTTCAGTGACTTACGCCATGAGAACCATATTTAAGCACTTGAAAGATACCAAAATTTTAACTACCATTTATTATGGTATGTTTTATTCGCATATTAAGTATGGAATTTTACTCTGGGGCAGCAGTAGTCAAGCTGAGAGCGTTTGTTTTTGTTCAGCAAAAAAGAGTTTTAAGAATAATGTTTTCTTTAGGACTGCGTGAAACCTGCAGAGGCGTTTTTAAAAAGAATAAGTTGTTAACTCTACCAGCAATTTACATTTTTCACAATCTAAGAAAAAATCCCCAAAACTTTTTTAATTTAAAACCAAAACATAATTATCAGACGAAACATAAAGAAAACAATTATAATTTTCCCAAACATAGACTTCTATCTACTCAGAAAAGTTATTTCTATAACGCAGTAAAATTTTATAACCAATTACCTGATAGTATTAAAGACATTGAGAGCTTCAAACAATTTAAAAAAGAATGTTTTACTAGATTATGTCAAATCGAACCATACACTATCGCCGAATTTCTTAATTTTTAGTGTTTGCTTATACTTAAGGTTTCCTGTTTACTGTTGTTTTTAACCAACATCATGCCTATGTGTAACATGTAAAATTATGTAATTATTTTATTCTTGTTTTTATTTTTATTTTACTCTCTAATGTTTGTCTTTTACTTGGCTTGTAAAATTTTAGTTTTATATTATGGTTTTTGTTTCTTATTGACAAATTAACTAAGTAACTTTTGATATTATGCAGCCTAAATATACTGCTACGTTGTCCTTTTTTTTATCCATTAATTTAAGTTAAATCATGCAAGCAAACATGTACTTTGTCGATTACTTCAACACTCAATTATTTTAACTTAAATTTTAAATTAGCTAATTACCCAGCTGTTTTTTAACTTTTTGTGTTATGTGTTTTCAAGCCTTATTAATTATAATAACTGTATTTTAATATTTTTTGAACATTTTCTAAATTAATAATTATCTATTTTTTATTTCATTAATTTAGGATAAGTATGACGAAACATGTATATGTACTCTACTGTATAAATACTTTGTAATAAATGAACTAACTAACTAACTAGATTAGCATATATCTGCTCTTTTCGAACGTGGTACAAGTTTTTGACCAATTAATGTGCTTGGTTCTCGCTAGATGCGGATATGTATATGGCGATGAGTTACAAATAGCTTTATGTCGCTATTGTGTCTCCTTTTACCCTCTAATTAGAAAATTGATGCATGAAAAAGATGCATTGTGTGTTCCTAGCTTTACATAATCTATCTCTTGTTCCTACATCAGTGACACAATCATTTAAATACCTGTGTTGTCAAATCGTGCACATCTGTCAAAATGTAACTATCTAACTAACTAAATATGTAAAAAACGGATTTTGCATGGAAAAAATTTTTGGAAAGGTAAAAGGTGTCTATGTCAAAGGACTTGTTCAAGATAAGAGTAAAATAGAAACTTACAGGTACTTTAGGAGCATTAAAATCCTCATTGTAAACCCTTCCGCTTGGTAAATGAACCCATCGACCTTTCACCCTGTCAATAATCACTTGAAATGGAACCACCAAATTTAATGCTACATCTAGTTTGTGAATGTTCCATAAGGCCTTAGCTTGCGGCAGTGTACGAGGAAATCCATCAAGTAGCCAAACAGGGCGTACATTGTCTATTTCACGGCATATAAACTTTATCATTAGTTCGTCAGGTACCAATTTGCCTTCATTGATGTATTTTTTGGCCTCGACTCCAATTTCTGTAAGAGTGTCAAAAATTCTATGTTAACAGAAGTAAATGGCTTTCCTAGTTCAGGGTTAAATGTGAAATTAAGAATAAAAAAACCCCTATATGGCTTGTAGGTAATTATGCAGTATACGGTTTTCTGCCATTTTTGATTTTTTATGAAAAATTCCTTATGGGGGGCACATACTAGGGTCCCTAGGACCCCAAATCCGCCTGCGCCCGATTTTTTTTTTTAAGAGAAAAAAGGGTGCCCGGGGGGGGGGGGGTTGTAATGTTTTTTTTTATTGTTTTGGGTTGGGTTGGACTGTGTTGGATTGGGTTGTTTTAGTGAAAAAAATTTAAAAAAAAAACAAAAAAAATAAAAAAAAACAAACGGCGCAGGCGGATTTGGGGTCCTAGGGACCCTAGTAGGTGCCCCCATAAAGAATTTTTTCATAAAAAATCAAAAATGGCAGAAAACTATACTGCATAATTACCGGCTTGTATATTAATGAGGAAACAAAAAGCACTCTGACCCCAATTTAAATATCAATCAATATTGACCCCCAAAGAAAATAAAGAGTATACTTACCAGTACCATTTTGAATGTTTTGTCTCAGTTTGTCCCCACTGGAAATATGTTCCAAATTGAAGCTTTTAACGATCCTCCCTGAAATTGTTCCTTTGCCTGAGGCAGGGGCTCCCAAAATTAAAGACTTAAATAATTGTGCTGCCATTTTAAAGACAAGTGTATTCACAATAAACAACAAATAGAATTAAGCAGATTAATTAATATATTTTGTAACCTTTGGAACTTATTATTAGAGAAGGTTTTTAGATTAAAATCTTGATAATATAATGACAGAGTTTATTTCGCTTTACAGTTGCCGTTTCTTTTATCAAAATAAAGTTTTAAATTATCGTTTTGTTAAAAAAACACAAAAACAATTTGTTTAAATCAACAAAAAGCATATGTTTTTGTGAGGTTAAGTGCTATTAATTCACTTTTCTCCTTTACTACTTATAGTGATCTCTTTCTACCTCAAGAAAAAGAATGAGATAACAGGTGATAAGGATGACAACGTGGTGTCTTGGTTTATAAGGCCAAGGCGCGAAATTTGAATTTCGAAATCTGATTAAAACAAAAGGATGACTTGCGTATGAATTTGTTATTTCATTTGATAAGCCAGCACGTTGTTTTATTCGAGATAAAAAATAAAAATTCAATTCTTAGCAGTGGTTTGGAGTTATTTTTAGTAAAAACATGTCACTAATCCCAGTTTTTTATAAGAATGTAGGAAGTTGTTCGAAAATACTTTTGGTAAGTTTTTGATTTTATTATATTTTACCTATTAACTTTTGCTTATCCTACATAAATTTTTAGAACAAATCTCACAAAAATCTGCAAATTTCGAAACATATTAGCACATCATTTTTGCTATGCAAACGAGAGTCGTTCAACTTATCGGATATTGGCGAGGGAATAAAGGAGGTGGTTGTCAAGGAATGGTTTGTCAAAGTGGGCGACAAAGTCAACCAGTTTGACAATATTTGCGAGGTGCAGAGCGATAAGGCGTCAGTGACAATAACAAGCAGATACGATGGTGTTATTACGAAATTGCATTATGACATTGACCAAACTGCATTAGTGGGAAAACCTCTTGTCGATTTCGAAACTGACGCTCAAGGTAAAAATTACAGGGGTTTCATTTAATTATTTTTTACCGTCTCGGAAAACTGTTGCCGATTTTTGGCTATGTACAGGGTGTAAAAGAAATGATTTTTCAATTATTATATATATACGATCCAAAAATCTCGCATTTAGTTTTTTTTTAATTGATAGGTTATACAGGAAGTCAAAAAAACCTCTGCATTGGGTAAACAAAAAAAACACTATATGCCCAGCAAAAACTGTTACGTAAATATTACGTAAAAGTTATAACACATGATTACTTTGTTACATAAATTCTAGGTAAACTGGAAGTCACACAAAAAGTAACTTCCATGTTCTGCATAATGCCATGCACAAAGTTCGCTTCTTATTATGTAAATATAATGTAATTAAAGAAACATAAGACATAAGTTGTTATTTAAATATTACGTAAATTTTATGAACATTTTTTATGTAAATTTTGTGACATTAGATTTACGTAAATAATATCTTAATGTAACAGATGTGTTTGCATATTTTTTTATGTCTATTTGCACTTTTGGGGACAATATGATCTATACCTATGTATACATTTTTGCAGATGTTCAAGAGACCACTAAAGAAAGAGCGGAAAGTACCGAAATCCAAGCAAAGGAATCTCTAAAAGATGTGCAGCAAGATTTTCAGCCACAAATTCAAGAAATACTTGAACCAATGTTACCCAGTGGTAAATATATACCCTTAGCTTTTTTTTAAAGGCCTGGTAAATTTGGTACATCCACGTTGTGGATATTTTATTTCCCTTCAAAAAGTCGCATGCGGGCTCAATAATATCCTATATTTATATGACAAATTTTTAAGACATAGTTTTTAAACGTCGAAGAAAGTTCAAATAAACACCACATTTTGTAGCTCGGCTTGTTCGAAAGAATCAAATATTAAAAGTTTCAAAATATTCCTACATTTTTTATTAAAAAAAACGTGTTTTTTTTCTTTAAATATATATATAGCCTAAATGTACTATGTGATATATTTTTCTTATTTACCATAGAACACAGTTTTGGCTCTGATCTGAGGTATTAAAACATTTTATAGCTGTTGCCGGTTACGAGATATTTTTATTTTATTTCAATGGGCAAAATATATAGGCCAAAATGTACTATGTAATATCAGAGAGCATATAAATCTAAATAGAGAGGACACCCAATATGGTAAATGCGCGACCCCGCTCAACTGACTTGAAAACCAAGTAGCGCAGCTATCGGTTTGTTTGGTTCTTGGCTTGGAAATTTGGTGCGCCACTTTCGCTTTCGCTCTTGCTTATTTTTATCGTTCCAAAGCAGTGGCGGCGTACGGGAAAATCGTATTTTTTTGACGAGTTCCGGGGTGGGAACTATCCATAATATCGATCGCCCGTACGATCATCGTACTGTCACAGGTGGCGAATATAGAGGGAGGCGATCGACCCTCTCCGACGAAATTACGTACCAACTTCCCCAAAAATGTTGCCCTGCGGCGTCAGTTTTTTCTTTTATTTTAAATTAAACATTACTCTTTTACAAGGTTTCGTCTTCGGCGGTCAAATTAAAAACAAAATCATAATCAGGTGTTAAGTTTCTGAAAAAAATTTCTTTGTCTCTCTCTTTTGGACTCCCCATGATGGGAATTGACACGGTTACGTCACAACCGCCTCTTTATTTGGATTAGGAGAACAGAACCATTGAAGGAATATCCAAGGAAATTTATCATGAGACCATCAATTTTCACATACCTTTTCACCCATTCTGATCTCCTAATCAGGTATTTTTCAAACATTCGGAAATGACAGGGTTATTAAAATTTGTTACAGAAGCATAGTTTGGGTGGTTTGCTGCAAATGTTTGTTTTTTTATAGCAAAATTGAAGTAACCGATACCAAAATATTTAAAAAATAAATAAAAAATACTTATTTTTACGGGAGAAAACCTAAATTATATGCTTTCTGCTTTTCCTTAATTATCACAAGTAATAAAGGCTTGAAAAATATATGCAATAAAAACTTTCTTCCAGCTCCTTTAGCAACAAGTTCATTTAAAATTCCATTAAATATAAGTATAGTAATACCAGTAAATCGATATTTAAGGCACGGGATTATTGCCGTTTCAATTTTAAATAAATATTACCCCGGTTCATCCTGGCGCATTCAGCTAACAATAAAAAAACTCGCTGTGAATCACGTTGACTTGCTGGATATTACCATAACGTGTCCACCCTCTATTTAGATTTATATGCTCTCTGGTGATATATTTTTCCCAACCCAACCCTACGAATATTTTAAAAACTTTTAATATGTGAACCCCTCGAGCATGAGCAAGCTGAGCTACAAAATGTGGTGTTTATTTGAACTTTCTAGCTTTAGCAGGATTGAAGTCAGCTTAACGGTTGGTGGTCGCGTTTTCTCGAAAACGGCTACAGCTACAAAATTAATTTAACCGTAACAAAATAGCTACAAAAAGGCTACAAAATGTAGCATTGAAAATATTTGGTCCCCTTATGATGGCCCCTCAGGTTAACCGACATTTTAACCCTCGACGCGAATACGAAACAAGAGGGGTCGTCTTACAAGTTTGTCCCCTATGTCTGTGGGCGTCTGTGCGCCTGTTTGGAGCCTATCCTTTATAGGGGTCATTCCATATCAAATCAACCAAAAAATCACAAAAATTTTACGCGACCAATTCCAATTTTGATGATTTTTGGTATATATTTTCTTCTTACCATAAAAGTTGAAAATGCAAATTTTTAGATTTTTTTGATTCGTAGTTTTTTTTTTTTAATTTTTCAAAATAAAAAAGTCAGCATTTTGACCTTAACAAGAATGTACAAAACTAGCAATATCTCGAGAACCACTTACACTAGGAAAGTAATAAATGGCTCATTTTAAAGTCATTTTGAAGCTCTTTTTTATGAAATATCACAACATAATTTTAACAAAAAAAAATTGAAAATAAAAAAATTGAAAAAAAAAATTGAAAAATTCAAAAAGGCCATTTTTAATTTTTTTGAAAAAAATATATAATTTTGGTCAAAGTGTTACTTAATTATCCACAAAATTTTATGATGGAGAAATGATGGGTTCAATGTCAAAAAAAATATCAAAAATATTAAGTACATTAAAAATCATGCATTTAAAAAAATAAACAAATTTTAGGAGCACCAATAGTGCACTGGATATTAAAATAAATAAATTTGTTGGATGGATACAGGTTTTAAAAAATACCCAGAGGCTTTATCTACAAATTATTTTATTTTAAACTCGCAAAAGAAATAAACAAACTTTTCTACTTCGTTGATAAAAATTAGACAGAAAACACTAAGACTAACTATATACCTTAAATTTATTTTTTTAACTTTCTTTTAAGAATTTCTGATGAATCTGACATTTCTTTTTTGCTGACATTGTAAGTTCTGCCAGTAGCAGTGTTGGGTTCAACTTTTTTTATAAGACTTTCTGGTTTAATAATTAAAATATCTTGAGGTGTTGGGTAAAAAAATGATGAGGCAGGTCCTCGTGGATGAAGAAAGCTTACTTTCAGTTCTCCGCTCTCATTATTTTTCCCCAAGACACAAGCCAGCCACCAAGCACTGTCATATTCTACAGTGACAAACCCTGACTCGATATTTTGCAAAATAATGCTTCCACCTTTAAAAAGATTATGTGTTTCGACCTCTAAGCATGTAGAAAACTGTTTTGCCAAAAACGTGCTTTCTGTAAGAGGAATTACAGCATGAATTTTTTGTGTCCCCGGTATTGTTAAGACTTCCGCAAATCTTTTATTCAAAATTATTTCATGATTTGTATAATCTGCTTCTGTGCAATATTTAAAATCAATGCCAGATATGTTTTCTTCACACCAAGTAAACAATTGTAGAGGTGTCATTATTTGATTGTCATAGGGCCTCTGCAAACTGGCTTTGGCAGCAAGTCTTTTAACAGTTCCTCCCAAGCCATCGCAGGCACTTTTGCCATGCGAGGTGGCAAAATAATGCCACTCTGCTTCAACACCAAAATCTTTTTTATGCAGGCATATATTCAGAAAATTATTTTTGTTTTTGTACTGCGCAGCACATCCATCCGAAAAATAAAAAATTTTGTTAAGTCCTGGTATTTTGATTTTTAAATCAGGCATTAATTTTTTTTAAAATAAATGAAATGCAATTGTATTATGTGTCAAGCTTTCCGAAATAAACACATAATTCAGGTTGTGCAGTTTACCATCACTTAGAAAATAAATGGCAAAAGGGTGGAGGGTTGCCTGGCTGTTATTCCAATGATAAGACTGGACTTCATCTTGCATAACAAACGAATAATTTTCCGCAAAGTCGCAAGTGATCAAAGACTCTCCAGGTTTAAGGTTAATTTTTATTTCATTGTATCTATCTTTTTGCATTTTTGCAATAAAAGAATGTGATTTAAGTTTTACAAGATCATCAGTAAATTCCTGGACAAAATCATCACTTTTCTTAACAACGGTTTCCATAGTACACCTATCTACGGAGACCCACTTTTTAAATGAGACCTCATCAATTAATTCTTCCTCAAATTTTTCTATTAACGTATTTTTAAACTGTTCTACTCTAGGACATTGCTTGCATCTATTGCTTAAAAAACAGTCCACTGAAGGTGGATTACACATTAGTTTATAAAGGCAATCATGATAAGATATTGCAAGAGGCCTGTTATTTTCATCATATAGCTTATTTAATTTGGAGCCATTGAGCATTAGTTTTATATTTTGATGTATAGTACATACACATACAGTATGAGTCCCACTTTTTCCTGCCAGTATACAGTTTTTGGGTCGCAGTTCACAAAATTTTGAAAACCCAATTTTTTCATTGGGGTACTCAGTTTTAAACAATGCATAAATTTCTTTTAAATTAGCTAAGACTAATTTTTTTTGTACATATTCTTTTTCAGCTCCATATTTTCTGATAACAACATAATCTTTTTTACCTGGCATGGTCCTGCTAATGTCATCCCTTTGGTAAAAATCTACCACTATTTGGGCCACTCTATCACTAAGGGTCTTTCCCGGTTTGGGGTTATGAGAACATAATATCCCAACTGTTTTACAGCTCTGGCCAAATATTGAGAAACTCCAAATTCTTCTTCAATCTTCTTTCTACTCCAACTTTGAGGTAAACATGATAAAACTAGTATTTTCTCACTCCTCTTTTCGGTTTTTAAAAATTTGTCCTTTAACTGCTTAATCATTTCACTTTCGTCACTCTGGCATTCCTTTACTAGCGTTGAATCTGATTCCTTTGTAAATGCTTTCGCAATTGTATGCTGTACAATATCAATTTTTTCTTTGTATACATTTTTTCTTTTAATCGGCGACACACCAAGAAGCTCCAATGACTTGTTTAAAAGAGTAAATGATTCAGCAGGATCTTGAAAATCTGGATCATTTTCTGGAACTTGACTGGGTCTAAAAAAATTTAAAAAGTTAGTTTTTTATAAGAACTTAAAAAGGGGGTAACAGCTGACCCAAAATGTGTACATAATGCCAAGAAATTTGTACATAATGTCTGTATTCTCAAAATGCCATGCAAAATAATGCCATGCAAAATAATGCCATGAGATTTTTCCACTCCGTACTTGACGCAATTGGTTTAGTTTATTAATTTTATATTAAAAAATACTATTTGTTACTTACCCTGCCTCATCTTCTTCAGATGCCTTAAACTCCTTTGAAAGCTTTAGTCTACAACCATCACAGATTTTCATTCCCATTTTGACATTTTTGTAACTGCACATCCACTTGGTCACATTTCTTAATTTCCCAAAATGCTTGATTTTTAACTCTAGTGGATCACAGCACTTTACTTTATATTTAGTCCATCCACTTGCCTCACCCATAGTTGAAACTTTTAAAATTACACAGAGATGACTTCTGATAAACCTTCAGTCGAACTATTATGTATCGATTATTTGGAGCTGTATCAGGAAGATACTTGCCAAAAATTTAAAATCAATTTATGCAGGAATTTTCATGTCAGCAAATCCCCACAATGTACCTAAACAGACCAATAAAATGAAGGAGGTGTGTCCTTAATGTTAAACAGGAATAAACAGGCAGTATTTCACAAAAGTATTGGCAGGTTTATACAGGCATATTTTCCTAAGAATTGGAACATCCAATAGTACGTCTCCGGTGGAAAAGAGGTTTTGTAAGTAAATATTACAATGGGGGGCAATGTTAATCTGATTACTGATACAGAATGAAACGTAGGATATAATTTTTTATTAAATAAAATATTGTTAAATATTTTTATAATATCGCTTTAAACCCCATTATATTCTTCTAATTACCAAAATGCATTGTCTATTTATAGGCGATTTTTCATGCATGTGACATTTTTAATAAATTTTTTCACATTGAACCCATGATTTGTCCATCTCAAAATTTTGTGAATAGTTTAATAACACTTTAAAGAAAATAATATAATTTTTTGAAAAAAATTAAAAATGGCCTTTTTGAAATTTTTCAAAAAAAAAACAAAAATTTTTTTTTTTATTTTTTTTTCAATATATGTTATGCAATATTCTCATATGAAAGGTCTTTATAAGAGCTTTAAAATGAACCTTCACCTACTTTTCTATTATAAGTGGTTCTTTGGATATTCCTAATTTTGTGCGCACATGTTAAGGACAAATAAGTGACTTTTTCGATTTTCAAAAATTAATTCAAAATAAACAACTGGTCAAAAAAGTCTGAAATTTTGGATTTTCCAGTTTTTTGGTAGGAAAAACATGTATACTAAAAATCATCAACATCGGAGATGGTGTGGTAAAATACCCTGGTTGACTTGATATGGACTGACCCATAGGGAGTCTTCTTAGTTAGGTTTGTTAAAAATAGGCTAAGTAGCTTCAGAGATATCACGCTTTCTACTTGAGGTATGACAAACATAATCGAGTGTATGGTGAAATTTGGTGTTAAAAAATTTGCCAGTTATAAAAAAAGCAAAGGGGGGTAATTTTAGAAAAATTCTCATGCTGGTTGTCGGGGGTTTTAAAAATTTACAGGGATATCTATCTATCTCCTTTACTAATGACTTAAAAATATTTGAATAAAAAATCAACAAAATGGGATAAAATAAAGTTTTTTTGGAACCTAATTTGTCCAAATATATCCGTTTAAAAATACAAAATATATAAGGGTGGTATTTATGGTATTCAAGATATTAAACCTTGAAGATTTTTATAAAATAATTCCTGTACCCTATAGTTTATAGGTAAAAATATACTTTAGTATTGGAACCTGCCAATATTTTTGGTAAAGTTTTGATAAAACGTAAAAAGACTTTGACAAGTGTCACAAATGATGACATTACATTTAAAGTACATTGTTTTGACAGGTTTCAATCTTCACGTTAATTTTTACCTGGTAAACTACTAGATGATCGCATAATTTTAGGCAAATATTAAGGTTTAATATCTCATAAAATATAAACACTACACTACCATGTTTGGTATTGTTAAAACGATTTATTTCCAGAATTCAAAAAAGTTAAAAAGTCGGCAACTACGAAAATATTACGAAAACCGTTGACAGCAGGAAGCAAAAATCATGTCTCAAAAAAACTTTGTATTATCCCATTTTTTTCAGTTTTACGCCAATATTTTAAGGTCATTAACCAGAGATATAGGGGGGGGGGTTACTTTTTAATGAATACCCCTTTAAACCGAAATTCTTCATTGGTTCATTGGTTGGTTGTGGTATATTATAAAGAAAAATGTGTGTGGGTCACAAATTGAGTCCCAGAGATGTTTAATATTTTTTGTTTAGAACAGAATAACGCAGCAGTAATATGTATCCCTTCAGTAAGACACTTGGCGAAGAAAAACAATGTCGATCTGTCAAAAGTGCGGGGCACCGGCAAAGGAGGAAGGATACTGAAAGAAGACGTTTTAAGATATATGGAATCTGGCGCGAGCCTCCCAGAAGAAGTCACCAAAATCTCATCCACAAGTGCAGTTAATTTTGGCAATAAACAAACCAAAATGGAACCGATTAAAGGTTTTAAGAAGGCGATGGTTAAAACTATGACCGAAGCTCTTGTAAGTTTGGACGCCCAGAATGTGAAAAATCAAACCCGTTAAATAAAAGAAAATTCAATCATAAAATCATTCACTGTAGAAACTGTAATTCGTTAAACCAATTTTTTATACTAACCTTATTTTAATCGAACCATGGTTCATTACACTCATTCAATATCAAACTCGTAATTTGTAAAACCCATTTTTAATAAAACCCGGAATTTGTGAAACCATTATTTATCAGAAAATTTTAGCTAAATTGATTGCGCATTTGCTAATAATACAAGAACCGGAGGCGTACACGCAGTGTTGTGAACAATACAGTGACATCTATACACAAAATATTGAACACTACCTGTGAATACTTTTAGCCAAGTGTGCGCACATAGAACGACAAATGCATCGAAACGCTGCGCCACCACGCCTCCGGTTCATGTATTATTGGCTAATGCGCAATCAATTTAGCAAAAATTTTCTGATAAACGGATTTTACGAATTCCGGTTTTGAAAAATAATGGTTTGAAAAATTCCGGGTTTTATTAAAAATGGGTTTTATAAATTACGAGTTTGATGAACAATGGTTCGATTAAAAACAGGTCTTTTTTGTTATTGAATGGGTTTGAAGAAAGAAGGTTCGAATAAAAAATTGGTTTAACGAATTGCAGTTTTTATGGTGAATCGTTCTTACAGTGAAAATTTTTATTAAATACCGTCTGATAAATTCCTGGTTTGATAAACCATAGAGAAAAAAAATAAATATATCGAAAACTAACGGCTAGATTTTTAAAATGTTAACACTTTTGTAAAGGGTATTTTTCTAATATTATCAAAAGTGTTCCCTTTAAAAATACCTCTTTCGTTTACGTTGGTGCACCCTGTAGCTATAAATCAAAACTTTACAGGGCTGTCCTAATTCAACGGACTATATATTTTTAAAGAAAATTTCCTTTTAGAAAATATGCCACACACAGAAATTAACTCTGTGTTTCATTGTCTATGTTTTATTTATACACGACGTTTCGATCAGTACAATCTCTGATCGTCTTCAGGTGCACACTGCAAGCAAGGCTACGTACTTATATACTATGGAAAATCACTTGACCGTGAAGTTTCAGAAGTTCCGCTTCGCCCAAGGAGGGGCTTCCAAATATTTGGAATTTCAACACTTGGTTTACTGAAAATACCCTGATTCTGCCCTATAAAGGCAGCTTCAAGGAATTTTCGTTTCTTCCAGTGTGACTCCTTGTGCAAAACCTTTGCTTCTGTCCACTTCGTTCGGTGTTGTTTTGACCATCATGTTCGGCGATTCCTGATTTCGTTGTTTCACCTCTTTGGGTATTCGTCTGATGCTCCTTAAGCCTAACAGATAGCCGTCTTTTTGTTTCGTCTATGTATAATTTACCACACTCACAAGAAACTTGGTAAATGCATTCCTCATTTTGTTTCTTCTCCCGTTTTGTTTTACTAAGAAGGCTTCGAATTGTACTATTAGATTTAAAAGCTGTTTTAATATTAAAGTTGTTCGCTACTCTTCGAATTTTCTCTGATACTCCTTTAATGTATGGAATTGTAAGGAATGCATTTGCCTGGTTTTGGTCTTGTAATCTCTGTCCTGTTTGCTGAAATTTAGAAACAGTATCTGTCATAAGTTTAAGGCTGTAACCATTCTGCTGCAGATCCTTAATGTTTCTTATTTCGATTTCCAAGTCATAAGAATTGTTACAAATTTGAACGGCTCTGTTTTACAAAGTTCTTATTATGCCTAGTTTGGTTGTAGCAGAATGATTGGAACCTTGATTGAAATATTGTCCTGTGTGAGTGGGTTTATGATACACTGTTGTTCTGATGTCGCTTTCTACTCTTTTAACAAGTAAATCAAGAAAAGGATTTAGTGGTGGGTCTTATGTCATTTAGGTGGTGAATAAATTCTGAAAGTTCTTGGTCATTCCCGGTCCAGACAATAAAAGTATCATCAACATATCTTCGCCAGAGCTTAGGTTTATATTTTGTAAATGTAAATATTGGCCACCAGTGGCAAAAGCGATGAACCCATTGGCAGACCGTCACTCTGAGCATAAAACCTATCTTTCACCTGAAAGTAAGAAAAGGAATTGAACTCTTACTTCCAGGTGAAAGATAGGTTTGATGCTCAGGATGACGGTGTACCAATGGGTTCATTGCTTTCGTCAGTGCCTTGTGAGTACATAGACAAAACAAAAAGGCCCTTATCTGTTAGGCTTAAGGAACATCAGACGAATACCCAAAGAGGTGAAACAACGAAATCAGGAATCGCCGAACATGCATGGTCAAAATAACACCGAATGAAGTGGACAGAAGCTAAGGTTTTGCACAAGGAGTCACACTGGAAGAAACGAAAATTCCTTGAAGCTGCCTTTATTGGGCAGAATCAGGGTGTTTTCAGTAAACCAAGTGTTGAAATTCCAAATATTTGGAAGCCCCTAATTTCTTAAACTTCACGGTTGCGTGATTTCCCACAGTATATAAGTACGTAGCCTTAGGAATAGATTGTAGTTTGCACCTGAAGACGATCAGATATTGTACTGATCGAAACGTCGCGTATAAATAAAATATAGACAAAGGAAGTCCGAAACACAGAGTTAATTTCAAACTTTTAAACAGATATTTGCTACTTTAAACATAAGTAAGTGAATTCTATGTTAATATAAATCTGTTGCATTTTTTTTAGAAAATTCCACATTTCGTCTATAGCGATGAAATCAAGGTAACGAAACTGTCAACCTTGCGAAACGAGCTCAAAAACCATGATTTACAAACGAAAATAACGTTTTTACCGTTCTTCATAAAATCCATATCCAACGCCCTGAGCCGATACCCAATTGTAAACGCTTCGATCGACGATAAGTTGGAAAACGTCATTTATCACAAAGACCACAACATTGGCGTCGCCATGGATACGAGCGCCGGCTTGGCAGTGCCCGTCATTAAAAGGGTGCAAAATTTGACCGTGCTCGAAGTCGCCGAAGAACTGAAAAGGCTCATGAGCTCTGGAAAAAACGGTACCTTTACACCTGATGATCTATCCGGAGGAACTATAGCTTTGTCTAATATTGGAATTGTAAGTAAACAGATCAACAAAAATATCATACAGGGAGGACGTAAGTCCCCCCCCCCCCAACTGGTAAACGGAAGAAGATATCGCGACGCGTCGGATAAAAAGTTCAAATTCATTGGCCTAATGGAGGAGGGGGGGGGGGTTTAGTGATCGCTCTTTCGAAAGGTGGTTTTCCTTAAATATTCTAAGGACTATCACACGACCTTTTAATTTTTTGACCTTGGGTCAATGTTATTGGTCAATGTTATTGGATGTCGATACTTCTTCCATTCAAAAGTTATTTATCGTGTTTGACTGAAAACAATTTGACTGGTCCTCGACAACAATTTTTTTCACACATGATGTAGCAATGCCTGTACGGCATAAATACGGAACCCTGCACCTCCATAAACCTAGCGAGGCCACCTCCTAAAACCCAAATTTTAATAATTCCAGAATTATGTGCTTTTTATGTGCTAATTTCGTCCCCTTTTAAAATTTTTTATGCTCTATGAGTTTTTGAGAAAATTAAAAAAAAGGTAGGCTCGCTAGCTTTAGATAAACCTTAAATAAAGGTTAAAAATATCCGTTAAATATCTCAGAATTATGTGCTCCATGAAAATATAAAAAAGATAAAAAATTTTAACTTTTTGCATATAGATAATTTTTAAAAAAATCACTAAAAAAGTAAAAACCCTTTAGTATTTTCTGTTTTCATGGAGCGCATAAAACCACATAATTCTGAGATATTTAACGGATATTTTTAAGCTTTATTTAAGGTTGGGCTTGCTAGGTTTATACAAAGCTAGCGAGCCCACCTTTTTATTTAATTTTCTCAAAAACTCAAAGAGCACAAAAATTTGTAGAAGGGGACGAAATTAGCATATAATTTTGGAATTATTAAAATTTGAATTTTGTGAGGTGGGCTCGCTAGGTTTACGGAGGTGAATCCTACCCCCATTTAGTAAAAATGCTTTACAGTTCAAGTTTTTTAGTTTTACTTGTCAATTTTTTTCCTGCCCCAATCATTTTTTTTTAATAAACAAAGGATCTAAGTATTCAGAGAATTGACGAAAATAGTCAAATGAGCAGCATGCAAAATTTCAGCTTATTGCGAGGTTTCATTTTCTGGATTTGTCTAGAAAAATAAACTTAAAAAGTTTGTTCAAAAATTTAAAAAAACAACACACTAATTTTTTTTTTAAATAAAGTTTTTTTTTAAATTTTAGGTTGGGGGAACCTATACCAAACCAGTAATTTTGCCTCCTCAAGTCGCAATTCTAGCTATAGGAAGGTCTCAGGTAAATAATAATAATTAATACACGGTGGGGTATTTGGAAATGAATTGTTAAAAAACAATTTGACATAAATAAACATTTCACTATTTAAAAAAAAAATATATTGTTTTGTGTTAATCGAGTGGCGCATGGTGGGAGGGGCTCACTAAATTTAAAACTAAAGTATTACTCAAAATCTGGATGTACACTGCAGTACTAAGACCATAGATACAGTACGGATCCATAGTCTGGTGGCCAGCAGTGGAGAAGGCACTACTACCCTCAAGCTTAGGAGCCTACAGGGAAACATACGCGGAGGGATAACCGGCGCTATGAGGACGGCACCTATACAGGCACTCGAAACCATTCTGGGACTGCAGCCGCTTCCGATCTGGATCAGAAAAGAAGCGATGGCGACCCACCTCCGGCTGAGAGATACAGGTCAATGAAGAGGAAGAGGGGAAGCTGCGGGGCATCTCAGGATTGCCCAAATCGCCGAGGGAGAAATTGCAATGGCAGCGATCAAAACACAAAGACCAAAAAACCCCTAGAGATTCAACAAGAGGTACAAAGTAGTCATCGCAGACAGGTATCTATGGCAGAGTGAAAACCTCCGCGAACAGTTCGAGGAGAACGCTGTGATTTGCTACACGGACGGGTCCAAACTGTCGGAGAAGCAAACCACAGGATCGGGGGTTTACGTAGAAGACCAGGAGGTTCGAAAGAGCTACCCGCTCGGCGAGCAAGCCACTAAAAAATCAGGCAGAGGTCTATGCCATAATAATGGCTGCAACCATGGAGGAAATAAAGAACGGTACGGAGGAGCATGTTTATATATGCTCCGACAGCCAATCGGTCCTAAAGGCACTAAGGGCGCCCAAGATCAACAACACCCTGGTGGAGGAATGTGCGGATGCACTAGAATCCTTGGGAGAGGGCAAACAAGTGATACTTACGTGGGTACCGGGACATATGGGGGTGCCGGGGAACGAGAAGGCCGACGAGCTCGCCAGGATGTATGGCCGGAACCACTCCTAGGAACAACCAAGAGGCAATTGCAAAGTCGACTTAATAAATGGGCCAACGATACCATGGCGACCGCTTGGAGAGGAGGAACAGGATGCAGACAGACCAGGGACTTCGTGAAGGGCCCGGATGTAGCCAGACAAAAATGGCTTCTGGGGAGATCACGAAGGGACGCTGGTCTGCTGACAGGAATCATAACAGGTCACAACCGACTAAGGAAGCACATGACCCGGATCGCGGTGAAAAATGACTCGACCTGCCGGGCCTGCGGGCGGGCAGGAGACATCTCGACATGTTATAGCGAACTGCGAGACATACCAGAGGACGAGATACCAGGTATTCGGTTCCCCGACTCTGGATGAGGAGGACCTGCACACGCTCAAATGGGATAAAATACTGGACTTTGTAAAAAGAACAGTAAAACCAGAAGAGCAGACTGCCAGACCAGTGGTGCAGGCAACGGATTAGGGGCAGGCTCGGGGTAAGGCAGAAAGGGCCCAGGGAGGCCTACTTGCCAGGCTTCGCGCCGCCCCTTCTCTACTACTACTACTACTACATTACTCAAAATGTGAATATTTCCTAGTTCCGATTTTTTTTGTAATATAACTAAATGTTTTTATAGGTCTTACCAAGATTCGACCACTCAGGCAATGTGATAGCCGAAGAAATTTTGAATGTTAGTGCATCTGCCGACCACCGAGTGATAGAGGGGGTCACTATGGCGAAATTTGTGAGCACTATCAAAAGGCAAATCGAAAATCCCTACCTTCTCTTCCTGAATCTGTAAATTTTCAAATAAAGATTAATGTTTTTATTAATAAATATTTTTTATTTTATTACATATAAAAAAATGTTAAAAGACGATTAATAATAGTATACAGAATACCAATTCTTTGTTAACCTTTAAAAATGTATTGTCCATCCAAATAATTTTTGGAAGACAGTACTGGTTAGTAAAAATATTTGTAATGTGTCCTACTAAATACCAATGTTTTAAAACTACTAGCAACCATAAAATAACTACAAAAAAATAGATACGCTACGTGGACAAAATTCTGATATGATGTGTTGTTTTTAACAGGTGATGTTTTTGAGTATTAACTTCTCGGATTTTTTTAGGCTAATCTATATTTTTTGTGTAGACTATATGGAATTAACAAAAAATGTCATAACAAATATAAAACAAAAGTGGCTAATATAATAATTCAACGCTACTCTCATAAAAAATTACACATAAAAAAATCTAAAAAATGTGAATCATTATACTTTTTAATCACAGTTTTTAATAAATTTAGTCACATATTTTAACAGACTCTCGCATTTTTCTTGAGGCACTAATTAAACTTTTATTTTAGTAAATAATAATAAATAATTTAAAATTGAACTAAAGCCTGGTTTCCATAGCGCGTAAATGTTTCAAAACCTCCGATCGGCGTTTTTCGCAAGATGTACTTGACTGGGTCAATCAGAACTTTAATAGCGCCATCGTTTATTGGTCTAAACAATATCTTCTCCACATAGGTCAGTCAACTCCTACCGTTTTAGTGTCCTTTTCTCGACCTTCGCCGCCATATTTACAGAAAACTAATGGATTTTCTGTCACTTTTGAGTGAAAATGGCGGCGAAGATGGATTAATCGGTAGGAGTTGATCGGCCTGTATAGAGAGGGTACTGCTCTAAAACCACTCTGGCGTACTCCAAGATCGATCCGAAAAGGATTTGGATGTTCGAATATGTACTCCTACCAGTAGCGTGTTCGGTTTTCCGAACCTGTTACACCGGATTTGAAACAGATCGATATTTCTGCTCCAGCAAAATCGCGAGAGCAGAGGATTTAGAGCAAAACACGAGGGGTGAACAACTGAAGAAATATGTACGCCTCCTGCTGGTACTTAGGATACTGCCCAAGTACTGCCTAGTCCTGTCTAAGTACTGCCTAGTCCTGCACCCTCAAAACTTGTTATTTTATATTAAATGTTGTTTATCATAATAAACTCGCAATTTCTCGTTTTCTGATTTGAGCATTTTGTTATCTGTCTCTCTTCTTACAGAAGCCAGAATAGTTTTGTAGCGCGCTAAATGATCGAAGCGAGCCGGGCACGACAGCGAGATTCCGCGAGCTACAGGTTATCTATTTCTTTAAACAAAGAACGGAAAGAGAGAAAAACATACCGGTAAAGAATTCTACACACAGACTCTGAGCTTCGCGGTACTCAACCTTGAGCTTTTTTTGTTGGCCGTCATTACGAGGGATTATCAATAGGAGAGAATACAATACAAGGGAGTATAAGAAGGAACACTCAACGAATATTTTGAAATCCCGGATACCTCATGAAATTCCTTGGGTTTTCCCGACAAAAAGAAAATTCCCTGGGAATCCCCGAAGTTATTATTTTACCACGTTTTTAATATTTAAAAAAGGAGAAAAAATAACCCACTCGACCCCTTCGTTTCAATTTGTCACGTTTTAGTCGACTCCCTCCACAAAATGATGTCACAAAATTAACCCCCTCCCCTTTCCTAACCTAACCAGCCTGATAGAGAAAAGATGTGTTTTTATTTTTTTTACAAAAAACACATAAATTTCGTTTTTTTACCGTGACGTGACAAGAAGTCGACCTCCACCTCCTTCCCTCTAAGTGTATTTTATTGAAAATTAAAACAAAATCATGCAATGCTGCTCAAAATCATATTACTAATGTATCTTCCTTTTTTACGAGATTATTACACCTGGCAATGCTGCTACTAACACACTTCATTATTAGTTCACGAGGCAGTACTTAGGCAGGACTAGGGAGTACTTGGACAGGATTAGGCAGTCCTTAGGCAGTACTTGGGCAGAACTAGACAGAACTGACAAAAAAAGCAAATTGCATATGGCTTCCCTTCAGGACAGGACGTCCCCTTAAAATAAATAGCCCTAGTAAATATAACCTAACCCATTCAAAGTTTCAAATACATACTAGGCAAAATTTTTTATTCTCCAAATTACAGAAAAATGAAGCTCTGAAAACGAGCTTACAATGAAGGGAAGCCATATGCAATTTTCTTTTTTTCCCGAGTCCTGCCTAGTTCTACCCAAGTACTGCCTAGTCCTGCCTAAGTCCTGTCTAAAGACTGCCTAGTCCTGCCCAAGTACTGCCTATTTCTGCCCAAAGTACTGCCTAGTCTTGCTCAAAATTTCGTACACCTCCTGCCTATAGTTGTTCACCCCTTGGTTATTATAACCGTACTTTTTTTGAAAAAATTTTTTTCTTATTTTTTTGCTGTAACTTTTTGTGAGTCAAACAGCAAGAAATGGATCGAAAAAGAAAGCTTATTGAAATTGATGAGTTGTTCCTCAATTCTTCTACTTCCTCCTAAAAGCGGGCCAAAATACGCACTGCAAGTGTCTGAGGTGGTCCCCGATTATACTGAGGAGCAAGTAAGCAAAATAAAAATAATTATTAAGGTTAGGTACAAACGACTAGACCACTTACTTTTTAAAGCTAAGAACACACGATGCATCTTTTTCATGCGTTAAATTTTCTAACAACAGGTTAAAAGGAGACAAAATCTGTTTGCGTCTTTTTTTTATCTTGTGAAACCTAAATTTGTGGACCAAAGTCTTCTTCAAACGAAGGGAAGTAAAAATAAAGGTAGAATGATAATACCCCCTGAGAAATTTCACAAAAATGACCGCCTTATGTAGGTGACAGTTATGAGCCTAAAGGAACGTAGTCACATCAATCGAATCGACTTGACATTTTTTTTTCTTCCACAATCAGTAAATGGTATTTTTTACCAAGAACATGATATATATTTGCCTGCTTTTTTTATTAGCCACCACTTGTTTGAACCAAACCAAAAGTTACTAGGATGTTACTCCGTTGTTTTTTTAGTCTAAATAGTGTTTTAATTTTTTTGTGAGTTTTTGCTAAAAATAGTGTTTTGATTTGTTCAGTGATGTTATACAACCGGAATGACTAGTTTTTTGCCTTTCATAAGTGCTGTATCATAACTCTTTTTTATTATTAGCCTCAGAGTTAGGGGAATTTTGTCAATACCAACTGATTTAGGCTCACAAATGTCAAGTACATCTAGCGGTCATTTTATTTATAGGATATTATCATTCCACCTTTATTTTTACTTCCGTGTTTAAACGGCTGTCCAATTTCAAACATATTAAAGGTAAATAAACAAAAAAGGTGAGGTTAAAATGTGATTTTTCGAGCAAATGGCGTGTTCGATAAATAATCACTCTCTGCGCGAGCACTCTGGTTGGGATTTAGAGCACTCGCGGGTAGATTCGTGACGTCACTACTTTACTCCGGATCGATCTGAGAGTACGTAAAACGAAAGCGCTATAAAATTCCTTTTGCCTATACATGGTGTTTCACAACTTATGTATAAAAATGAAAGACGAGATTCTTAATACTGGCCGGTGTTTGAAATGACTATTCATTTCGCTTAAATTTGTCCGAAAGTTTTCCCAAAAAATAACAAAAAATGTGCTAACATTTTCTTCGCCTTTGACTGTACCCATTCGAAGCACAACAACCCGCCGCTTATTTCTGTGTCCCCTTACATTAATAGAGGTATGTCGTTACTTGACCTTTTTATTTAGTTATGAGAACATTCAGCGGGTTTTTGACACTTTATACTGGGTGTCCCATTTAAAAGAATGCATCTGAATTTTCCCAAAAACTAATCAAATTTTTAAAAAAATCCCAAAACACGTCGATTTTGTTTGCAAGGGGACACATTTTGGCTATATTGGATTTTTTGTAGAACACGCCCCCTTTGAGGGAAAGTGGGTCAAGTAATATCTTATTTTGAAGGTCTGTCAAATGCCTTTACAAAAGCATTAAAATTTTAAAAATCTAACAATTACTTTCGAGATATTCAAAGTTGCATGGACCAATGCAAAAATCGTGTTTTTCACGAAACTAAAATTTTATTTTGAAGAAATCCCAGGACACGTCGATTGTGTTTTCATTAATAGTACATTTTATCATCGAGGGGTGAACAACTGAAGAAAATATATACACCTCCTGTCGGTGCTTAGGGTACTGCCTAATACTGCCCAAGTACTCCCTAATCCTGCCTAAGTACTGCCTAGTCCTGCCCAAGCACTACCTAGTCCTGCACAAGGCCTGCCCAAGCACTGCCTAGTCCTGCCAAGTATTGCCTTGTCCTGCCTAAAGACTGCCTTGTTCTGCCTAAAGACCGCCTAGTCCTGCCCAAGTACTGCCTAGTCCTGCCCAAAGTACTGCTCAAGTACTGCCTAGTCCTGCCCAAAAAATGTGTACACCTCCTGCCTACAGTTGTTCACACCTCGTTTATCATTTAATTTTTTCTTCTAGAAAACATTTTTACGAGGGGGGAAATTTACCTGTACCCTTTCGAGCTTACTTTGACAGTGAATATCTCAAAAACAAATCGATAGATTTTTAAAATTTTAACATTTTTCTAAAGGCATTTAAAATACCTTTAAAATAAAACCCACTTCTCCTAATTAAATTCAGGTGGTGAAATTCACCCCTTGAAAGATGTGTGTACTACAAAAATTCCAATATAGCCAACAAGTGTCTATCTTGCAAAGAAAAAAATCGACATATCTTGGAATTTTTTAAAATTTTGATTAGTGTTCAAGAAAATTCAGGTGCATCTTTTTAAATGGGACACCCTGTTTTTGAAGGGGCTTTTGAAAACTGCGTACTCGTTTTTTTTTTATAAATTTTTTTGTATTACTTGCAGTCAACTTAATACGCTCTAATAGTTTCTGACATAAGTTGTGAAACACCCTGTACATATAATTTGTAATCAAAACTAACAGGCTGGGATAGTCTGACATGGTTGCAAATTATATTGGCTGTAGAAAAAAATCAAAACCGATGCTATGGACTGGCTTGCATATACTTAAAAGCCAAGTTTATTGGCAATGTCATTGGGAAAAATGACAAATACGGACGCTAAAACCGTTGATTACTTCTAGTTGTTTCTATTTCGGTCTATTCAGCAAGAGACACAGTATTAAGAACTTTAGGCAGACAATTTTTTAATAATTTTGCAAAAACATCACAGTTTAAAAGGCTTTTTCCTTTAAGTATCTACAAGTAAACGGTTAACCTGGTTATTCGTTTTCAGTTTTTATTCGCAGAGTAACTTTTTCCTCGAGATTAGTAATAACTCGTTTAGATTACTCTTGATACCGTCATGGTTTTTATCTGTAAACGTAGTTATCATCACTCGAAACAATAAAATTTATACATTTCAAACAAAAATAAAAAATAATAATCAATAAACCGCACAATAACCTTACATTCTCTGAGTAACCACGTTCCTATTTGTCATTTTCACAGTAACATTATAATAGTAAACTGGGCTCTAACTATTACCTGATATACGGATAATTCCCCTGATGCGCCGCGAAAGGCCCAAAACTCAAGCATACATAAAACCAAGTAGTCCTTTGCAGTGAAGTGCTCAGTCTCTCGTTCTGCGCAAACGCGTCGTTTGTTCAAAATTTTCACTGGAGCTTCAGTTTCTGAGCCTGTATACAAGTCGTCCAAAAAATAAGGATCCCCCCCCCTAAATATCTGAAAAGCCAAAAGGGGCAGAAAAGTCAAATTTCTCATACTTGGTTTTTCTAAAAAGAAGCATCTTTTTGGATGCTCGTCGTGCGCTATGCAAATTCATATCACGATTTAAAAAAAAAATGTGTTAATTTTTTTGTAAAGGAATGTCTACTAAGTTTAAACTTATAACCGTTTTTTTCAGATTTATTTTGAATTTTGAAAAATTGGACGCTAAAGTAAAATTTTGTATTTCTTTTGTTTGTTTGGAGGGTATATTTAGCAGTTTTTTTCAAAGTCTTGAAAGACAAAAAATTTTACCTATAATTTCAAAAAATATTAAAATAACAAAAAAAAAACTATGTTGTTTTGATATATGCAAAGTTCTGCAGAGGAAAAGTTGTCTTCGCGCAGCCTCCCGCAATGAGATTTCTTTATGGTTATATACTACAATGTCTTAAATTTATGACTGCATTGGTTGTAGCTGCCAATATCTACTTATCTGTGAATTAGGTTCCTAAAATTGTGGCATTGTTATCCAAATATACTAGAAATACACACAATTAACGGCTTTTATTTGCTGTGTGCAGAGCGCTCATTTTTTTCCAGAACAAAATTTAGTCCCAACTTCCCTATCCATTTTTAACGTTTCTCATTTTACCCGAAACAAGCGTTTTTTGGGAGCCCCTGTAGACCAAATCTTTAATATAGTTTTTTTTGCCAGGATCCTGGGGGAGGCTAAATAATAATTTTACAAAAATTAGTACTTTTGGTTTCATTCTACAAGGAAATTAAAATTTAAGGGACTGTGGGATCTGGGGAGGGGGCATTAGGACCCTAAGTACGCCTATGTCACGACACAAATGAGGGCGGAAGTAGTTTTTCGTAAAATCATTCATCAATCAAACTAGTAATATAGAAAAATTCTTTACATTTTATCTATATTACACAGTTTTTACAAAATTTCAAGTTTATCTGATGAATATTCCGAAATTTAACCGTTTTAAACCACAATATCTGATCTGTTACCTTTTTCTCAAACGGTTTTTAAATAAATTGGCAAAAAGGCAAAAACTTTTCAAGTAAGAGTTTTTATAAAACTTCAAGTTTATCTGATGAATATTCCGAAATTTAACCGTTTTAAACCACAATATCTGATCTGTTACCTTTTTCTCAAACGGTTTTTAGATAAATTGGCAAAAAGGCAAAAACTTTTCAATTAAGAGCATAGTAGACAAAGAAAAACTGAATATCATTTTTCTTGTTTAACTTATTGGTCTTATGAAGATGATTTTGCCATTTTATTTAAAGACTGTTTAAGAGACAGAACATATTGGGTATTTTTTTTATCAGAAAAACAATCCCTATTCAAAGAACCATGCACAATTTAAATAGAAACTGGATCTCAGTGAGATTTCAACGCCGTTTAAGTATATTATTGGAACAGTCCCTGAGAGCATTTTGTCTCATGGGCACAGGTACCGATATCTACAGGGTGAGCGAATAAAAGCTGTTTTGGATGAGCTTATTATTATCATGCTTATGATGACCAAAATGGGCAAAAAAAGCATCAAGTCCTACTAAAATGACAAGGCTTAATTTATAAATGACATTTATTTTGACAGCTATCAAACCCGGTCAAAATAGCGGAAAAATAATTAATGTCCTTAAAGTTTTTGGAAAAGAATACCTTCTTTTTACTTTGTTGAAGATATTGAACCGAAAACTGTAAAAAAAAAGTTACAGTTGTCTTAACTGGTCATGGGGAAAAACCAATGACACATATTTACGAGTGGGGACTCGACCTACACTAAATTGTGGTCGATGAACTCAAAAATGTCATTAGTTAAAATAACGAATAAATAATTTATAAACTTGACATGACAGTTAAGACAACTGTCAGTTTTTTTACGGTTTTTGATTAGATAACGTCAACAGAGTAAAAAAACGATATTCGGTTTTCCCAAACCTCCATGTTTATAAATTATTTATTCGCCATGTTGAGAGGGTTTGACAGGTGTCACAATTAATGACATTCTCCTCGACCTTAATTTAGTATAGTTCCAGTCCCCACTCGTAAATTCTATCACTTTTTTTACGGTTTCCGATTTAATATCTTCAACAGGGTAATTGGACAGGTCCTAAAATAAATGTTATTTTTAAATTCAGCGTTGTCATTTTAGTGGGAATTGATGCTCTTTTTGCCCATATCGGTCATCATAAGCTTGATATTGATATCTGTGCCCATAAGACCAAATGCTCTCAGGTACTGTCCCAATAACATACTTAAACGGCGTTAAAATCCTACTGAGAGCCAAATTTACAGGGTGGACCTCTTACAACTTGCGGCACGACCAGAATCCAAAAAGACTCCTTTTTGTAATCCAGCTATCTTTTGCGCCTCTTTTGGGTTTTAAAATATTTAGCGGTTTCCTAACTTCTCGGAGACCCCGTGTATCAAGTAATATAAAGTATATGGGTTTAAGGCTGTATAATTTTACGTATATTGTTTTTGTTGTAATTGATAGGTTGCGTACGGATTCTGTAAGATTCTGGGTGTGGTCTCCATTACCCTAAGCAAAAGATCGTCGAGATAGTCCTCCAAATCTTTCAGTTTTTTCTTCTGCTTGTCTAACTCGCTTTGGGTGTCGACCAAGGTTAAAATCAAGTCCTAAAATAATAAATTGATATCTATTAGAAGCAAAATAATCCCATCCTTGCTTTAAAACTGGCATTTTCCAAAAGTCCAGCTGATCGTTTTGTTAAGATTTGGACCACAGGTTTATGCAATGCAATTTGACAGTTTTATTATTTTATGCAACTTTTCTACTGTCAAAATTTATTTGTCGTGAAAATGAAGATGGCGAAAAATATTAAAAAGTTTATTGCAATTATTATTTGCATTTATTAAGAGTGTCAACATTTTATAAAGACACACCATAATTATATGAAATAAGTGAAATACATTTTTATTAAAAAAAACTTTTAAAGAACAAGCTTTTATTAAATGCATTCAAAAGTAGAAAATAATTTTTTATCTTTCTTATACCATAATAAAAGCGATGGACGCAAATTAAAAAATTTAACTTTAGGTATCGTATATCGGTCACATCGACGATTCACCTAAGAAACAGTTGTATTACTCGATAACCTAAGGACATTTTCAAAAGCTTGGCTAGCACGGCAATCTCACCCGTTCTCAGCTTCTTTAGATGAAAGCATTATGTTTATCATTCGAATAGAAGAAGAATTTAGTTATTCTTTTAAAGTTCTCTCTTTGTCACTGTAAAGTTAAAATTTTTAGTTTACGCCCATCGCTTTTATTATCGTATAAGAAAGATAAAAAATTATTTTCTACTTTTGAGTGCATTTAATAAAAGATTGTTCTCCAAAACTTTTTTTTAATAAAAATTTATTTATAATTTTTAGATTTTGAATCCGCCATATTGAAATTTTCAAATCTGATCAAAAATTCATATCCCCTTCCCGAAAAACCCCTGTGTGCCAATTTTGATTTAAATCGAACAAACTAAATCATTTCCCCCTTCCATTTCCCTCGTCAGAGGGAAGTGTGTACCTAATAATACCATATTATTATGTATTGTCGCCGGAACTATAAACCCATACCAAATTTGAACACACAGCCATAATTTTTAGATTTGTACCCTTAATCGTCCATTTTGAATCCGCCATCCCCCTCCTTAAAAACCCCTGTATGCCAATTTTGATTGAAATCGAACAAACTAAATCTTTTTCCCCCTCCACTCAAACTTTACTTCAGTACTGAGGTTTGAAATTATTTTTTGGGCTGATTGTTCACAAATTGAAAAAGTATTTTTAATTCAAAAAAGGGTAGTGAGAAATCGAACAAACTAAATATTTTTCCCCCTCCACTTCCCTCGTTAGAGGGAGGTGGGTTACTGAGAATACCATATTATTGTATTTTCAAATTTGAACACAATCGGATGTGGATAAGTCAGTTAAAATTGGTTAGTAAAACATGACCGAAAATCGTCCATGAATCCGTCATATTGAATTTTCAAAATCTGATCAAAAATTCATATTCTTCCTTATACCCAAAAGCCCCCGTATACCAATTTTGGTTGAAATCGGACAAACTTAGGTGTTTTGCCCCCTCCACTCCCCTTGTAGGGGGGAGGAGTGCCTAATAATTATATATTATTGTATTATCACCGGAACTATAAATACATGCCAAATTTGAAGGCAATCAGATGTGTATAAGTTAGTTAAAATTCTTTAGCAAAAGATGACCAAAAATCGTCCATCTTAAATCCGCCATATTGAATTTTCAAAATCTAATTAGAAATTCGTTATCTCCATCCCCAAGTGCTCCAACACACCAAATTTCAACGAAATCGGGCGTACTTCAACTGTACCCTCCTCCACCCCCTTCGAGTAGGGGGGAGCTGTCAATTTCATCACACTATATTCTTGTGTTGTCACCGCAACTATATAAGCATGCCAAATTTGAAGCCGATCGGATGTTGGGAAGTTCTTCGAAATTAAGTTGCAAGATTCCACCCGAACAAATATACATAGATACATTGCAAGTTAAATAAGAGCTTGTAAAAATTAATAGTAATTTCCAATATTTAATAACAACCATTTGTGACCTTTTCCTAAAATAAAAAATGCTAACTTTATATTGAAAAAAAATTGTAACTTAATCACTTGATCCATCAGAATAAATTCTTTATCCATATTTTACATGGATAATTAGGTGGATAATCACATTTTCAACAAAAACTATACTGTTGATGTTTTTTAGATATTCAGGAAAAGTAAAAATATGTGTTTGTTTCTCAATCACGCAAAAACGGATTTACCGATCTGGATTACATCAAAAGGTAGGTGAGCTTCATTTGTGCTAATTTAATAAAAAAGGGCCTACAGTCCAAAAGCCCTACAAAAAATTATAAACGGTCCAGCCTAATAAGACGTCATCCTACTCGAATGGCAAAAATTCGCTAACGAATAGCAAAAGCTGCCAGCGACAATATTCAAACGCCTTATTAGCTTTTAACCGCAACATTTTCCTTCCTTCGAGCGAGATGTTAGATGGAAACAAAACATATCATATTTATTAATAAATATTAAGATCAAAATGAACATAATTTAAATGAGAATGCCATCTGTAAGAAATCAAACAACTAAAATGTCCACTGAAAACTTCAAATATTAAAAAAAAATGTAATAAACCTTACTAGCCCAATCAATCAAGAAAAAAACCTCAACATCTTTAAATTTTACCAACACATCTTTTAATACAGAGTCCAACACGAAAAGCTAAAAGAAGTTGGTCTAGATGACCGAGGTTTAAGGCCAACTGTCCGAAGAGGTCCAAATAAGAAGAGGTGTGCGCCGCACTTGAAGAAGAAGAAGTTAATACAATGTGATTCAAAATTCCTAAAAAAAATTTAACAATTGATAGGGATCACTCATCTAAAAAAAAGTTTAATGAATATTTTTTTTTATTCCATATTGTTTCTCTCAAAATTTAGTGTAAAATTTTCGTTTTTTTTCGAGAATTACCCTAAAACCTTTTTATTAAAAATTTGACAATGACATGTTTTATAGCATTTTTCAATAATATTAAAGTTGTCAAAGTTTTGTTTTCAACAATTTTTGCTGGTGGTTAGAAACTAATACGTAGGTGAGCGGTGCTTCTCAGAAAATAGTAGTAAATTCTAAATGCAAATTATCTCTGAAACCAACGGATTTTAAAAATAATGTTTTACCAATTCTTGTTTAGGAGAACAAATTCTACCTACACTTAAAATCTTTACCCTGTATGTGCCACACAAAGTTATTATATTTATTAAAAAAATTATGCCTGTTAACTGTAAATATTTTTTCGATTCAGGAGCTGTATCTAGCGAAGCAAACCGAAAATTTTTAGGGACAATATATACAGGGTGAAGACCTTAAATGTAATATTGGCCGTAGCGGGTTAAAAAATTATTTTTTTCTCAGAAAGGGGTCTATTCACATACAACTTTTTTTTTCAAATGAGAAGACCCTGCTTGTGGAACCTTGTTGGAAAGCTTATGGAAAAAGAAATGCGCTCGTGTACTTTTTTTAACATTTGCCAATCCATGTGTCAAAAATCCTCAAAAAATAATTGTGTAAGGCTTTAAATGGAACATTGCCCTAACGGATTAGAAATTTGTTATTAGAAAAATCCAAAAACCCATTAACTAATATATTTGTAGCAATAAAAATTTTCGGCTTAAAAAGAGAAAGGGGTCTATTCACATATAACTTTTCTTTTGAAAGGAGAAAACAAATTTCCAACTCGCCTGGGGCAGACCCATTTGAAGTCCGACACAATCATTTCTTGAGCATACATACATGAGCGTTTTTCTTTTTTGATAAGCTTTCCAATAAGGTGATTTTGACACATATATTGACAAATGTCAAGAAAAATTACACGAGCGTTTTTCTTTTTCGATAAGCTTTCCAACAAAGTGCTACAAGCGAGGTCTTCTCATTTGAAAAAAAAAGTTGTAAGTGAATAGACCCCTTTCTGAGGGTCCGTTCACAAAAAAATTTGGCCGAAAATTTTTGGTTGCTAAAAATCTTAGTTGACGTGTTATTGGATTTTTTGAAAAAAAAAACAATTTTTTAAGCCGCTACGGTCAATATTCCATTTAAAGTATCCACCCTGTATATGGGGATATATCCTAGGTGCTGGAATATTTATGCACAAATTCAGCCCGTTAAGCTATTCTTGATTTGATTTGAAGCAAATACAGTCTGAAATCTAACACAATGTTTTTTTTTTAAGTAATAATTAATTACGGTGGGGGAAGGGGGTTGGAGGTATGGCGTTAATTGGTCAAAATATGTGGTAGGTTGCGATTCTTTCAAAAACCGTCAGAAAATCTCGCCCTAACAAATTTTAAACACAAGTTTACACTTAATGTTTTTTGTCAGGACTATTTGCTAATAATCCTGTAAATGAGGCAAGAAGTAAAAAATCGGCACTTGCCAGAATTCTGACGGGTGAGATTTTCTGTTGTTTCTGAAGAATCGCGACTGAGGTTTCAAATTAAGCGAAATAGTCTGACACTTTCCACTGCTACGTTTTTGAAAAGGTTCTTGGTTAAAACCTACCGAGCATCAAGGAAAGGTACTATACGGCGCAGCCGATTCGGCGCGGCTGACTCGGCGCGTCCGATTCGGCGCGATGGCAGATATTTTTCCTACCACAGAAAATATTTTGAACACACAGCTCTATATTTAAACAGAGTGCACTTTCATGAATGCTTTGTATAGATAGCATTCCGGATTACTTTAATTTTAAGTTTGTGTTTAGGGTTTTTATGTTGGGTTTGGGTTTTTATGTTGAGTTTGTGGTTAGGGTTTTTATGTTGGGTTGGGTTGAGTTGGAGAACGGATAATTTGGAATAAACACTATGTACTACAAAATTTGTTCTAATGGTATACAGTTGAAGTATACCATTAGAAAAAGTGGTAATAATATTTAGGCCGCCGAGTCGGTCGCGCCGAGTTGTCCTAGACCCGATCAAGAGGCTTGCAATTCGTTTTGGGTAATATTTTTTTATGATTTTATGACAATTTTTGAAAAATTTTATGACATTTTTTGTAATAATATTTTCCTATGAGCGTGCGGATAGTATCACTTTCCTACACAGCGTGCATGAAAAAATTAAATTACCGCACGCCATGCGGAAAAAGCCTTTTCACGCACGCAGTTTTTTTTTTTAATTTTCCTCACACTCGTAGGAAAAATGTTGTACCTAACGCGTGCGGAAAGCATCTTTTCCAATTTACAAACGCCGGTTCGTGCGGAAAAGTATAATTTTCCGCACTTGTTAGGTAAATAACTCTTAACATCCAGGAAGTGGGTGTAAATCGATATTAAAATGATACATATATTTTAAAACTTGAATTCCAAGTAGGTACCTGTAATTTTCTGAAACAATAAATCCACCTTATTTTTTCAATTGTTCACTTATATATAAAAAAAATCTATTATGAAAATTTAAACGGTAAGAGGGTTTTTCCAATGTCATGTATTTTTCAGAAGCTGCGCGGATATATGTGGGATTTAACTTGCCCAATTCCACATCCATCCATTCTGAATATTTTCTTACAAAGTTTACAGCAAGCAAACAAAACAGTCTTTCATTTCCTCAAGTAGCCAAGAATACTGCAGTTTCCAAGATGCATTAAATTTGGTTTATTAAACGAAACAAAATCTTTTGCAAGGATATAAAAGGGGTTATTTTCTCACAACACAAGTACACACACAACTTTTTGGTGCAGTAAAAAAGGTAAGCGCGGCAAAACTCTTGTTGTGTCCTTTGAATCATGGAATATCAAAAGTTTGTTTACACTAAACTTAAAATGCTCAGGTTTTTGTGCAAATTTTATGACTTTTATGACAATTTCGAAATTTTATGACATTTTGGGCATATTTTATAAAAATATTGAAATTTTATGAATTCATTGGATTTTATGACAAGTGGGCACCCTGCTGTCGACTTACGTTAGTTTTATACAGGAAATAACATAAGATTATATGATTCTCCTATGGATAGATTCAGTAGGTTTCCTAATGAGCTCATTAATCAATTGGATATTGATTTTTTTTAATATTAGTTTAAATAAATTTAAAGCCACATTAAAAAATAATTTATGATTATTAGTACACACTAATTCCTCTGTGATATCTGTAGTGAAATTATTTTTAGCTAGTCTACTATTTCAAAATCTTTATTAATGTTTTTACCTAAAAGGTATAGGAACATGTTATTATTTTAAATTGAATATGATATATTATAGTTTATGTACTATTATTTTTTTTGTAATTTGTAAAAGTCCGTAAATAAAAGAAATTAAAATTGAAAAAAAATTTAACAAGGCAAAGTCAAAATTGCATACTGCCTTTAATTTGGATACTTGGACCGCTTCTCCGGGCCCATTTTACCCCGTGAAGGGTTTATTTTATTTATTTTTTAATTCGATACAGGGTCCCATTTTATTAAAAGGCATACCTTTCTCTCCCCTTTTCAGACAAAACTGAAAAAAATCTATGATATAAAAGAGAAAAATACAAGTAATATCTTTTATTTTTTTTAATAAAATCTAACTTTTTTGAAATATAATATAAAGGAGCCGACTATGAGTAATCTTGACATTTTCTTGTCAAAGATTTGGTATTTTTTGGATCTAGTATGACTGGGCTATATCGGTGTTTTTTGTCCTGTTTGATAAAATACACAGAAGTAAATTTAAAAAAGATTCTTGTCGCAGCGTTAAAAAGCACGACCACATATACCTATACAGTGTTGCAGTATTTAGGTATGTCAGTACGTACGTTTAAAAAAAAAACGGTAATTTTCAGTACGAAAATAAATGCAAAATTAAAAACAAGGAAAAATTTAAAAAAAAAAGGTAATAATATTATTTCCTTTTTTATGGGTATGTGACAGAAAAAAAAGTATGTAGTGCATGAATTTGAAGGCAAAATGATATAGTAGTAGCTTAAAAATGCACATGACGTAATAGTTTTGTTAAACGCACATACATTATACCGAGGGGGTAACCACTAGTTCAAAAAATGTGCATGATTGCCAATTTGTTTGTTGAATTGTCAGTGATTGCAGGGGACTGCCGAGAGATTTCTAAAGACTCCCAGGGACTCTTAGGGTCTGCAAGCCAGGGTTTGGTCAGGTTTAGGTAAATGCAAGGACTGCGAACGGATAAGATTTGTGACATGATTTCCAACAGGGTAAAATATAAATATAATAAGTAAATATGTATGTGCCAAAAAAAGCGCTATTTTTTAAATGATTATAACTTAGGGAAAAATTGTCTGATTTTAATAACATTTAGCTTTTTAGAAAGTCAAAGCTTCAAAATTTATAGGACCAATGTCAAACTTGACATTTCCTAAAAATCCAAGATGGCGGACCTATTTGAAAAATAGGCACTTTTTTGTATGCCACACTGTAATAAATGTGAAACATCGGTTACGAAGCCACATTCTTTCGAAGCACATGGATGTAACATTTCAAAATCAAGCTTATTAAAAAAAAATCTACGATTTTAATAAGTTTATACTTTTTAAAAGGCACAGGCCTCAAAATTTATATAACTTGTGTCAAAAATGACATTTGTTAAAAATTAAATAAGGGGGACTTATTTGAAAAACAAGCATTTTTGACCCCTCTAGAAAAAAGTTTTTCTGCAACACTGTATTCAATCTCAAACATCGGTTACAACATCCTTGCCAAGCACACCAATGAAATATTTTAAAAATTCGGACAAGAAATAAGGAAGTTTAAAATTTTTATATAAACTAGAATTTGAAGCTTGGTTTTGCATGCAAACTCTGGTCTATATAAAGATTTAAAACTTCTTTATTTCTTGTACGAATTGTTTAAATGTTACATTGGTGTGCTTTGCAACCGATGTTTGCGATTGAATACAGTGTCGCAGAAAGTTTTTTCTAGGGGGCTGAAATATGCCTATTTTTTAAATAGGTCCGCCATCTTGGATTTTTAGTAAATGTCAGTTTTATCATTAGTTCTATAAATTTTGAAGCTTGTACCTTCTCAAAAGTTTAAACTCAATAAAATCGATCAATTTTTAAAAAAGTTATTTTGCAGGTAAACTCTGGTCTATTTAAAAATTGCAAACTTCCTCATTTCTTGTCGGAATTTTTAAAATGTTACATCGATGTGCTTCAGAAAGAATGTGGCTTTAGAAACGATGTTTCGGATTTATCACAGTGTCGCACACAAAAAAATATCAAGGGGGTTTAAAATGCCTATTTTTAAAATAAATTCACCATTTTGGATTTTTAGAAAATGTCAAGTTTGATATTGGTCCTATAAATTTTGAAGCTTTGGCTTTCTAAAAAGCTATATATTATTAAAATCGGACAATTTCCCGCTAAGTGCTTTTTTACAAGCGTGGTTTTAAGGAAGGAGCGCAATGAGTGATTCAAAAACGAGAGTAAAAAAAGCACAGTTTAGCCGCGAGTTGTAAACACTTTTTTTTAAAACACAAAATGATTTACTTCGCCATTGACTACTCCGTATTTAAATTTCTCACCAATTTTTTGATCTTATTTGTAAAAAAAAGCCGTGGTTAAAAAATATATTTAAGCATCCTTAGACTTATTGGATAAACTTTTTACTTAAAAGAAGGTACAGTTAAACGATTTTACAGTTATAAGCAATAAAAAGTTATTTACTTCCACAAATCTTTTAAAAACCATCAACATATAAAATTTTGGTACGTTCTTCGAGAGAGGTTCAGTCCTTTTTATTTAGGAGGCAACGCTGCATATTATTATTTATCGGTGTTTTTTTTTCCTAAACGTTTATTTTTTGCCATACGTATTCAAGTTATTTACGCGGTACCAATGTAGAAATCTGTAACTTGGGAAAATCAATTCTGCTAAGTTTAAATGTCATTCGATAGATTACACCCTTTTTATGTTGTTCTCTGATAAAAAGTGAAAATTTTCCGTTTTCCTTTTGATGCACTGGGCCAAAACTAAAACTGACCTGGTGGTGTCAGAAAATGGCATCGGTGAATGATTAGTGCATTGCAAATGGAATATGAAAGGCACGGTTTGACAGGAGATTTTCTTAGGTTATTTTATGGTAATACAAAAAAAGTATTTTACAGAGATGGTTTTCAAATTACACAATTCCCAAATAATAACAAAAAGAAGTTAAAAAACCTGCGAATCAGTTACTTCAACGGAAAAGAATCTTAAAACAAAATCTTTCCAATAGGGTTACGCTCCTAAGGCGATTAATCTTTTTGATCTTTTGTTTTTAGATTCTTCTCGGTTGAAGTAACTGATTCGGAGGTTTTTTAACTTCTTTTTGTTTTAATCGCCTTAGGAGAGTAACCCTATTGGAAAGATTCACACGCCAGGACCTACCCGTATCAGGTGACTTAGATAAGTGCCAGTGCGGAACGATGCCTATTTGTGAGTGATTCAAAGTTGGAGGTCAAAGTGTATGATGGTGTTGAATGATGTTTGGAGAGGGTGACCAGTGGAACCACTGATAAGCCCACGCTGGTTGCCCAGTGCGAAACATCATTTGATATTTTCGCTCTGGTTCTTTGTGTGTTCCTTGTGGGATACTCATCCAACTTTGAATTTTCGTTTTTTCCAGCCAAGATCTTTTTTGATCTTTTGTTTCCCAAACGATACTTTAAATTAAATGAAAGCGAAGTAAAACATCAAAAGAGCCCGTCGATGGAAGTGATCTGGTTTCTCATTTGCTTATTACCTTTCTTATGTTATTTCCTGTATAAAACCAGCGCAAGTCGTCAGTAAAACAAGATGTTGTACCCAGATATGTGCTTACTTGCAATAATAAATAAATTATAATGGTCATCCCCATCTACAGACTCCTTTTAAGAAAAATAACTCTTCATCTTAATCATCACACACATTTAAAATATCAGTGGCGAAGCCAGGGGGAAGGTCCAACTCAATCTACAATAAATTAATCATGATCAAGGAAGCCAGGAAGAGCTATAGCTCTCCCACTTTTTTGACCCTTTACTCCGATTTTTGACGTGGGTTTGATGTGATGTCTTAAATTTTAAAAATTTTGCCTGCGGCGCTATGACGTCATTAATTATTACAATTTTAGTTTAATTCTAACGAATTTTTATCACCAGCATTCAAAACGTGTAATAAATGGAATTCTTGGTATAATTTTTCTTAAAATTTTCATCTGCGGCACATTTATGATTTGGCAACAAATCTATACAGACCGCTTCATGCTACTGCGAACATAGGCCGGAACAAATTTTCGAAAAGTCCTCATTGCTCGGCTAGATAATATCCGAGCCTATTATAAAAACCCCTTCTAATGTTTCCAAGCAGGTTAGGGGTGATAGTTTGAAAAGCTTCTTCAATTTTAATCTGAAGTTCTTCCAAATTATTAGCCCTTTCATGCTCGTAAACTTTATTTTTGATATAACTCCATAGATAGATAGAAGCCATTAGGAGCAAGATCGGGTGATCGAGCTGGCCATAAAATAGTTCCCTGTGTACTTATAACCCGATTAGAAAATTCATTATCAAGATATTCCCTAACAAGGCCAACATTGTGAGTGGGACAACCATCTTGTTGAAACCATAATATGCTGCTGCAGTAGATCCAAGTATCTAGGACCATTGGGTTGGGTTATGACGATTCAATAATGGAAAAGTGCTTTCATCTATGAAAAGAATAGATCTCAGAAAGTTTTCAGTACGAATAGCACTTTCCATCATTGTTTTGCAAAATTCCATACGACGATAGTTGTCCTCGGGAAAAATTTGACGCGTTTTTGACGCTTTGTAAGAATGATAACAATTCTTTTTGAGAACACGTAAGACAGTGGCTGAAGACGTATCAACTGCTTCGGCGGCAGTTTGGTGGCTACTTACCTTTCGATTTTCCTCCACTGCTCGTCA
The DNA here is from genome assembly GCA_963921995.1 of Oxystoma pomonae. Lineage (NCBI taxonomy): Eukaryota > Metazoa > Arthropoda > Insecta > Coleoptera > Brentidae > Oxystoma > Oxystoma pomonae. The sequence goes on from OY998173.1 coordinate 15,837,391, forward strand.
TTCAAAACAGTGTGTTTTTTATGGTTTCTTGGCGCTACACAACCAAAGTTTTCAAAATTCTGCACAAACCTATGAATCGTTGATAACTAGGTTCTGGGCGATTTACAAAATTCTCCAAAAAAGGTTCTTGAATAAGTATCAATGGTCTGCCTTGATAGGACCATTTGATTATCTGTACTTATTCGCCAACTTCGTAGACATCCATTTTTAGTTTTAAAAATGTATTATTTCACTTAAGAACTTATCAATCTGTTTCTCGAGCAAGGCAGAAATAAAACAAAATAAATTTCCAAAAGATAACACTGCAGCGTGCTTCGAATCCACCTCGCTCGTACGGCACGGAGAGTAAATTGGACATGATTCCCCCTATGTTCGCAGTAGCTTGAAGCTCATTGTATACCACCCTCAGACTAATAACCAAAGAAGAGACCAAACATTATCTTGGGAAATTCTCCAATGTTTACAATCCAACAGCCTTCTGGACGAATACATGAGAAGAAAAGAAATAGACGAATAAAACGGCAACACTGTTTAAAGTCGCTTTTCCCATCACCAGTGGCGGCGACTTTTGCGTGCGTCAACCCACTTCGCTTTAAATCATAAAATAAAATAAGTTTGAAGCCAAAATAAAAATACTAGCCACCTAATTAGAGTTCCTACTTCGTTACTCACGGAAGAAGGAAGCCTTGCATGGACAGCACTAAAAGACCCTTAAACTGCGACAAATACTAACAGCACTCCACTGCAATGGTTTCAAATTCGTTTTCTTAAATAGTTCGAAATTCAAGGTAATATACGTACAAGTATTGTGAATTAAAACAATTTGATTTAAAACAGTTTGAAGTTCTCGGCCTTAGATTAAAAAAATACCTAAAACTGCTCCGAGTCGAAAATTTTGATATTTTTTGGGTTTCTTGCTATTAACCTCTCTCCAAAAACTTTTGAATACCTATGAAATAATTGCGAGCATATTTTGAAAACAAGTGGCAAAGGTTTAAATAGCATATTTTAAAAAAAGGAAAAAAAAAAACATTCTTTGGTGGGAGTCGAATCCACGACCTTCCGCTCGTAAGGCAAGCACACTACCCACCACACCACCATGACATTTAAAAATAAATAGTAAATTTCGGCTGATGTACTTCGACCGGACACCATGGCCAGTAGGTACGAATTAATTAATTCTTTAGATATTAGCTGAGTTCTCGGCAGCACAGTACACAGGTCAGTACAAAGTTGTTTTAAAATACACCTTGCACAAAGAGATTATAATTTTAGATTTAAAATATATAAGCTACAAAAGTATAAAATATATATATATATAAGACTCAAAAGGACTTTATATAGTTCGTTTTTTTTAAATAGTCAAAATAAAAGTAAAAAATCACAAAAAAACCACCAACTCCCGTTAAAAACACTGCCAAGTCAGCTGTGAACGAAAAGGACTTTCAAAGGTCATAATTTATTCGCCGCTTATCTTTGATCCAAAGTTGCCGGTTTGTATTTTTTAAAGCAATACTTTTAATAGTAATTGCTAGATTAAAAAATTTAGTTATTAGTCTGAGGCTAATTACCTTGTATAAAAATGCGTAACATATTAAATATATTTAGTGATTCAAAAACTGTATTTAGTTTTGTTCTTACCAAATCCCGTGGCAAATTGCCAACCGTGCATTTTATGGGAAAATGAATTTTATAGATGGTTGATCGGGGTAGTATCGTTTACTGTTATATCTCTTTTTATTTTTTAATCTGAGATACCATCGCAACCCACCTTTTCTTGGGATCTACCCCAATCTACTTTTTCAAAAATATTTTACAAAAAACGCAAGAGCTTTGAAAAATTTGAACCTTATAACAAAATTTTTGGGTAATATTTGTGAAAACCAAAATCCGAAAAGCGCATATCAATAGCTGCTTTACTTCTAAAGTTATGATTTTTTTATTATATATTTTAACGTTTTTTCAAATAACTCGGAAACTAAAGCTCCAACGAATTTGGACTTTATAACAAAAGTTGTAGTCCATATTCATGTTCTTTTGTTCCAAAGTTACAATTTTTTAAAATATTTTATCCCCCTTTTCCCCCTTCAACCCCCCACCACCCTACCCAAAAGTTAATCAGTTCATGGTCAGCCGATAGAAGATTTTTGTACCAAATTTAGTTAAAATCGATTAAGGCGTTCTTGAGTTATCGTGTATACAGATAGACAACCGACAACTTTTTTTTTTCGTCGATTAAGGTGTTTTGGAACCCTAGTAACTCATTTTTGATAAAATTAAGAAAAGTCAAAATTTCACCATTTTAATAGTCCCCCATACCATATTGGTGTGGTGGACTAAAAATGAGTTACCTAAATAAGTCCGCCGTTTTATTTTTTTTTTTTAAGTTTGAGTCTCTTAAACAAATATACGCGGTCAAGCTAAATAAAACCGTTTAATTAAAAATTCAAACATCTTACCTCTCTTGTCTTCCCCTCAAACTTCTGAAGTAACTCATTCGAGACCTGGCTGCTACTCTGCATATTGACACTCTCCCCTCCTATAATAATACGTTCACTTGAGTTACGGAATATTTTTTCATGTTTCTTCTCTGCCACTACATCGCTCTTTTCCTTATCTAAAAAACCAAGCCAGCTACATGCATTAACTATGTTTTAAGTGCAAAATGCAAACTATTATGAAGATTTTAAAGGGTTACTTATACGTTTCGGCTAAAAACATTTCATTCAAAAAACAAACTGCAAAGTATTAAAGGTCCTTTTTTGCAGTGACTATTATATGTCGGGACTGACTCAACTGAGATAAAAACAAAAAAAACTCAAATTAGTGTATTACCTTGCTCGTGAACGAAGGGTTTTTCATTCGGATGGAAATGTGTTTTCGAATATCTTAATTTCTTCCCTACTTGATTTTTAGTAATAGTATTTTACTTGGACATTCTTTGAGAGTGTGGTAATAAAATTGTACAGCATGATCTAAACAAATATTGGGGTCAACGTACGTAAAAATTATAGAATTTACTAAAATTCTATGCTGTTGGCATTATAAAAAAGAATATAAATCACGCAAAACACCAAAAAAAACTATGTCAAATTCAAACTTGGGATTTTTTTACCAAATGCCTATGACATAAAATCCATTCATACACAAAACAACAATCTCTTTTTTAATTCTAAATAGATTTTGGCGGCTAATTCAAAGAGAAGTTTAATATATGATTGGTTTTAAGATAAAAAGTTCATTTATACATTGGTTTGCTTATGATTTAGTTTTAATATATAGTGTTATTTTTTTTTATTTTGTCTTTTTTTAACATCCTCTAAACTAGGTAGGTACGATAGGCGCTAGGGAAAAAAGTTACAAGAGTTTATATGAACTATCTGTCTTAAAATCATTAAACATTGACGTTCAATTATGAAACACCTTGCATAATCACTTCAGAAATTGTTTCTGAGCAATAGAAACAATTCTTAATTTTCTAAAAAAAAATCAAGATCTCTAAGAGTCAATATTCAATGACTCTGGGAGGGAGAGGGCTACTATAAGGATAACTACTCAGTTTTAAGCTAGTTATGGAAACAGGCAAAATAAGAGCACAGAAACACAAAGCTATTCAATTTAGACTTACCTTCTAACACCGCCAATATTTCTTTCTAAAGATAAAAAGCAGCATTTATAAAACACAACAACAAAAATTGAGAACGACCAAAAACAAGAAAACCAAACAGCGAGGGAATAAAAATAAAAAGTGCAAGAAATACTACAAGCAGTAAGCCAGAAAAAAACGAACCTTTCCTGAAATTTTTCAGTTTTGTCAGCATATTTTCCTTTTCTTCCTTCTTGACTGGTTCTGGCGTCCTGCTCTTAATGGTGATGTCTTCTTTTCTCACCGGGATTATTTCGATAGGTTCCTGTAGCTCCTCCACTATTTGTGATGCTAGTCTGGACGAGTCCCACGATCTTCGGTTCAGCGATTCGCTGCTACCAGGTTTCAACCCTGAAACAAGTCAGTTTTATATATTAAAAAAAGCCTATAAAAGCCACCATGAAACATTCAATTTTCGACCACCTCTTATGTTGGAATCAAAGACATTCATTTAGTTATACCTTTATGGTTGGAACCAATGCCAATGGTCCGATTTTATTTTTTTCTTACATGATCATTAAGAAGTAGTTCATATGTGGCCAATTAACAAAAAGCAATTATTCACCACCTATGGAACTTTTTTCTGTGAGCCATTGGCACACTAAAAGCTGCATCCTTCCCTAACACAAAAAAGTATCACTTGCTAAAATCGGTCAAGAATTAACGATACAACGGGCCTTTGTTCTTGCTTTAATTGCGAGAAAATAAACCGCTTTTAATGAACTTAAGCATTTTAGAAAGCCAATACGCTAAAGTTTAAAAATCTAATGTCAAATTTGACAGTTTTGTAAATTTCAAAATGGCGTACATTAAAGTTGAAAAATGAAAAAATATTGAATAATTCAAATCACCTTCTTAAAGGCATAGAAATATTTAAAATTAAATAATTTAGGAGGATTAGATTAGGTTTCTTAATATATATAAGGTATCTAAACTGTGATAATATATGTGACTCAAGTGCTTAACAAATCAAAAATTAAAGAAAATAGTAATTACGGGAAAAATTTTTTGGCACGGAAGGCCCATAAGAAATAAGAGATCGCAAATTCAATATAGTGTTAAGTTGAATGTGCTTGACTTAATTAATACTAAAGGAAAAACTAATGCTTTGATTTTAAAAACAGAACGAGTATCTTGGTCTAAATATAATGATGACATATGGTATTATTCAAGTAAGAATCAAACACAGTTTCGCCCAATTCCCACTCGCAATTTAATAAAATAACAGACAAGATTTCTGAAAATAATATTCTGTTCTCTAAAAATAATAAAATAAAAACTAAGGATATTCACAACAAACTTATGTCTAACAATTATCACAAACTGAATATTAAAGAAAAATACCCAGAAGAAAATGTGGTAGAAAATATTTGGCACAAAATAGTAGAATTCCAAAATTTAATTGTGATTTGAGAATGGACAAAAAATGTCTGGCACTCTTTAAGTTTGGAAAAAATATTGATATGTTTAACAATTATACAGATATGTTACAAGTTAAATTTCGAAACCCAAAAGAGCGAAATACGTACTTATTTTTTATTAGCTCCCTTATTTACTTTAACATTTTAAATATAAAAATGTAACTAGGGAAATATGATTGATTGAAGAACATAGAAACTTTTAAAATCAATTTTTTCAAAACATATTTCTTCTTTTAATTAAACATTCACTGTAGTATGTCAGATAGCTAAGCTTAAATACTGTAAATAAAAAAATGTATTTTTAAAATAAATAATAAAGGTTTTATAATTTTATGGCCCACCCTACACAGCGTGACAATTTGAAAATTTTACACCTCCGATATTTTAAGAACCAATAGTCCATACTCTTTTATTGGGTAGTTAAAAATTAAATAAAAAAAAATGTGCATTCTAAGTCATTTATCTTTCTGCTATTTTGTAAGCGAGCATCTCTTCTGGTTTTCAAATCATTTGAGCCTAAAATTTCAAATTTGTTTGCATTACGGCTGCTAATATCTCAAAAATTAGTGGGTCAAATTTTAAAAAAATACAATGTTGTAAAGCAGATACAAAACCCTTTTGAACAAGGTATCACAAGGCGGGGGTTACAATTTGAAAAAAACTGGTGGGTATGACCTGCGGGGACAAATGTTTGAATACATCATTGGCCCTCCCCCGATATGTTTTTGAGGATATGTGCAGGGTGATTCATTATATAATGACATTTGAAACACACAATAGTAATGTCCCCCCCCCTACTACCCACTGAAGAACCGATCACTCAAATTTTTTTCTGTTGAAAGACTTCCAAAAATAAATTAGGAAGATATTGGCTGACGATCACTATTTTGTTAAATTTATTGTTTTGGCATAAGAATTTTTATTTATTTATGACTCATAAGGTTTAGTTTACATATTTTTGTGATAAATTTAAGATGCACTATGCAAAAAATGCCATTGACCGCAAATAAATGAGATAAAGCAATACAATTTTTTTTAATGACGCTTGGGAGACAACGTACCTTTTGATTTACTATTTCCAAATAGCTTCGATTCCCATTCGTCCTGGCCTTTCGGCGGATCAGATCTAGGCGGTTTGGCGGGGGGCAAAGTTTGACTTTTGACAGCTGCTGACAGGGGCGTCGATGTGGGGGTTTCCTGCACTGTGGGAGTCTTGACTCTAGCAGGTGTGACAACGGGAGCCGTGTTGGCGGAGACGCTGATAGAACTTGTGGAGGATTTGTGAGATAAGTCGTCAAACTGTTTAAAAAAAAAAACAACAATCGGAGCGATAGAAAGCGTTACTTAAAGGCACTAACTTCACGCAAAATAACAGATTTCTAAACTAAAATATCGGGCGAGTTTGTATATTCATCAGATTTTTTCCACCGATGTCATCGATTTTTTGACAAATGAAATATGACTTTAATCTGACATTTCATATCGTTGAGTTCGATGAGTTATCAAAAATTAAAAAAATGCGATAAAAAGCAGTCAGCTTTAGCCAATAGCCTATATTTTTTTTATTTTGAAAAAATCCCATATAAAGTAAAACAAGAAATAAGAATTACCCGTGCGATTGGTCAAACCTTTGACAAAATAAAATAATACCAACATGGATGAGCAACAATGCCATCAATTGGTGAATTGGTGGAATCAGTCGGGTAACTTAAGAACCCGACGAATATCACCAAGAACCATAGATGAATTTAGAAACTCGATTGTTTTCATCGGTGAGCTCATCGGTGAATTTAAAAACTCGCCCATCTATTCCATTTAAAATCTGGTTTTGTAATACCAAGTGATGGGCGAAGCCCGAGTAGTCCTCCTAGATATTAAATGTGTGCCCTACTTAAGTAATTGTATATATATGACATAAGTGCTCGATTTTTAAAGATATTGATTTTTTAGAAAGATAAAACGTGATACATTTTCGATTCAGTTGAAAATTTAAAATTTCTCAAAAAGCCAAGAGGGCAGACAGTTTTTAAAAATGTGTAATATTCGCCCCCCTGCCAAATGCTCATTCTTAATTAAAAAAAGAAAAATTGTTTAAAGAGACAAAACATGAGAGTTGCGCCCGTTTGTTCAAAATTTGACATTAAAAAAATTAAAGAGTTAGGTTTTGCACGCCTTAATTTTTTTTAAGTAAGACACTGGACATAAATCTCCATTTTTTCTTCATATATCAAAGTATCACCTAATTAAATCGGATAAGAAATAAAAAAGTAATGGGTATTTAGATTCTTAGTATTTTTCTTAATTAAATAATTAGGTCCAAAGATATAGCAAATGGAAAATGTATGTACTTTTGTGATTTTTTTTCAATACGACTGATTTAATTAAATGACTTCAGCGTACATTTTTACCCGAATCGGATAACTCTCACGTTTTATCTTTTCAAAAAGCCAATATATTTCAAAATCCAGTAATCAAGTCAAAAGTTATACCCAATCCAAAAAGTGAGGAATTTTGTGGTCCACCCTATAAAATAAAATTTATCCAAAAACACTTTTTCTTAAAAAACATTTTACAAAAAATTCAAATATGATGGTAAAATAGGTAGCAGTTGTCTTTAAAAATATTTAAATATTTGCCCTCTCAAAAAGGTTCACTTAAACGCGCCCACAAAAACGCCTGTCTAAAAAAATACATATTTTTGTTTGTAAAACGAGAATTGTCGCTCAAAAATGCCAAAAATGGTCAAAAATGTTACTAAAGAAACTTAGGCAGGGTTTCAGTACCTTGTTGCTCTACAGGGGCCATATATATTTCATATATTTAGTTCAAAAAAGTTTAATATATTTCACTTCAAAAAGTTTAATCATCAGACCGAATTTACAACCAATAAAAAAATAAACAAAATTTACGAGGGTCCATAACCCCATGTTAACGTGCGGAATCCTTTATTAATAAAAATGATAAAAGTTATACCAATGAACCAAAAAAAAAACATAGATATTTATTTAACATTTTTCCTGTTCACATTAGTATGCAAGTAGCATATTTAAACAGGTAAAACATTTTTTTAAAACAAATGGGTTGTAACGATAATATTATATGAATGCGCCTACATAATTTGGCTTCCTCATTTAACTTTCTCATAAAAATAAAATATTTCCTGGTGGGTTCGTTTCAATAATGCGCTAAATGGGGTTTATGCATAAAAAAACGTTTTTTATACCTTTATCGAAAACACGATTTTACTTACTACCCGCAAATTAACCATGTTTTTTTTGAATACCGTAATGGTAAAGTCATGAAGACCCTTAAAATAATTTAGTTAAATACCTGTTAACGTAAAGCCATGATGGTAATTTAAGGCTTAAAATATTTTAGCATAATTTAAGGGGTAACGTTTTCGTTTAAGCAATTTTTACTATGTTTTTTACATTTTTATGCCATGATTTCGCTCACATTTTAAAGCTTTCTTTCCAAACTTTCGATTTCTAGAAGTTCAAATTTTTCAAGTTTTCACTGTTTTTTAGCCTTCAAAAAAAGTACTGCCGAAAAACATTTTTTCTCTGTTAAAATGAAAAATATTTAGAGAGAGAGAGAGCAGAATTTTAGAGGTAGATGGAGAGATAATTAAGTGAAGTGCAAAACTATTTAAGATTGTTCAAGAGAGACAGCAGGCTATAAAAAAGTATTTTAGAGAAAGATGAAAATAATTTAAGGCAATTGTTTAATAAAAATTTCTGTTATGTCATCTGTCTGTCATCTTGAGTGGTGCCTTGATAACTTCGACACAATTTTTGTAATTGTTTTATGGAAATAAAGAATCTAATCTAATCTCATCTAAAACCATTAGATCCCCTAAAAATTAGCTTTATTAATTATCCATGTATTTGATTTCAGAATTTAAGAAAATCGAAAGTAACCCTCAATGAACACAAAATTTGACTACCTAAACAAAAACTTGTTTAAATAATAATGAAAACATCTCGGGTTGTTGCACTAAAAAATCTCACCACGTCGGTCTCGATCTAAAGAATTTTAAATGACAATTATTATTGAGAACTACACACAACAAAAAATATCAGATATGCAAAAACCGACCTCAACAGCAATAGTTTTAAACATAAACACTATTCTTTTCATAAATTGTTTTTAAATACCCAAGACATAATTACACGACAACACCAAACAATATATTTTTTATCAATCTTCCTATTTTCAAGGAAGAACCAGATTTATAAGTACATATTTTAATTTTTTGAGTGCCCAGTTCCCCAGATTTAACTTTTTAAATTTTTTTATATTATTTCCTGTCTTACAGCGAATTCAACAATTTTATATAGGTTGTTGGTCCAAAAACAGACAAACACACTAAGCCAGAAATAAAAACATACGAGTTTTTTAACCCTCTGATGTCAGCTTTACTAAATAAGATTTTAATTTACCCAATCAACTTTTCTGTATGGCTTAGGTTTTCCAATACATTATCTTTAGAGCCAGGAACTAATAGTCTCTGCTAGAACTCACCCTTTGTCAAGTTCAATAATTTAAAAAAAATCGACAGCATATTTCAAGTACACACATTGCCATAAAAATTCCATAGATAATAAAAAAATAATTTTTGCACATCGCAAAGAAATGTTTGAGACAAAATTATTCCTAAAAGAACATCTCACTAGATATACAGGGTGGATTCTTTAAATCCATTGGTGCTTATAGCGGCTTTAGGGAAGAGGTTTTAGAAAAAGCTAAAAGCGAATCTTTAATGATTTTTTACGGCTTTCCGGCCCATGATAAAAAAAATTTTGGGTCCCCAACTGGAGGCCTACCAACTATTTTTTTTTTTTAATGAGAAGGTACATACCACTTGTAGCACCTTTTTGGGAAGCTTGTTAAAAAATAAATTTAACTAGTTTTTTTTGACATCTGTCAACTAATGCGTCAAAAATTTAAAAAAAAAATTTAATTTTTTGTCAATTGTATATAATATAATAAATACATATTTTTCTATTTACTAAGCGAAATAAAGAAAATACCACACAAGGACATTATTCGCGGCCCATTTGAGGGCCCTCACTGAAGGCCCAGGGCCTACCAACATTTTTTTTAAAGCTTGTTAAAAAAGAAATTCGATTAAATCAATTTTTCTGACATCCGTCAACCCATGTGTTAAAATTTTTACACCAATAATATCCTTGTGTGGTAGTTTCTTAATTCCACTTAGTAAATAAAGAAATATGTAGTTTATTTTGAAGCTAAAACAATTGACAAAAAATAGATTTATTAAAATTTTTAACACATGGGTTGACAGATGTCCAAAAAAAATTATTCATTCGAATTTCTTTCCTAACAAGCTTTCCAAAAAGGTACCACAAGTGGTACCTTCTCATGAAAAAAATGTTGGTAGGCCCTGGGCCTTCAGTGAGGGCCCCCAAATGGGCCGCCAATAATGTCCTTGTTTGGTATATTCTTTATTTCCCTTTGTAAATAGAGAAATATGTAGTTTATTTTGAAGGTAAAACAATTGACAAAAAAATTTGTTTTTTTTTTTAATTTTTGACACATTGGTTGACAGATGTCAAAAAAAATTAATGTGGCAAATTTCTTTTTTAACAATCTTTCCAAAAGGGTGCTACAAGTGGTACCTTCTCAATAAAAAAAATAGTTGGTAGGCCCTGGGCCCCCAGTTGGGGGCCCCACAAAATTATTAAAGAGTCGCTTTTAACTTTTTTTAAAACCTCGTCCCTAAAGCCGCTAGAGGCACCGTTCCATTTAAAGAATCCACGCTGTATATACTCGCGATCTACCGATTTATTTCAAATTTTGATATGTTGTTAGCCTTCCTTAGAGAAGCATTTTTGGTAATTGGAACTTTTGTTTGGCTCTTCCGGATAAAACCAGAAATCGTCAACATTAAAATTTTGACAATTATGTTAAAACATTAAAAAGAGTTTGAGGAACATTCCTGGTTTATTCAAAAGAGCCACACTAAAGTTTCAATTACCAAAAATGCTTCTCTGACTAAGGAAAACAATTATCAAAAAAGAAATTGGTATCGCCAGGATTCTATGTATCCAGTGCCATATATCCTTTTCAGAGGTTTATTATTTATGTAAGGTTGGTTATTTTTTGACTATATATACTAATTTCAAAAGATGTTTTTTGTAACGGCTGTACTCCAAAAACTACATGTTAAAGAACCCTGCCATTTTCTTATGGGGATGTTTTTTTTATATTTTAAAATGTTATAGAGGAGGTCCCAATGAGCAATTTTTGTCATAGACCTCAGTATGTACAAGGTGAGCTAGAAATTAGACTTAAAATTACAAAAATGGCCTTTTTTACTAAGCTTAACCGTCGTTTACGACAAAACTAAAGATAGGATAATAAAGGTTTCTGCAGATCTGATTCAATTAATAACCATCTACATTTTTGATGTTGGTACTAATATCCATATGTGTAAAGGGTAAGCAAAAAAATACGCCTGAAATTGCTCAAAATCCCTTATTTTACAAGCACATTTGACGCACACAAAATAAGTGATAAACTTTAAAATATGTACAGAGTACGCCAAAACACACGAAATACGTTTTTTAATCTTTTCAAATTGTCGTTACAAAGAAACTACCAATCACGAAACACAAAAAAAAAACCACTTTAGCTAAGCAAGAGAATTATTTTTTTAAATATGATTTCACAGACCACAACCAACATTAACATTACTGATTACACCTCTTTAGAATGTATACAGAGTGAGCAAAGAAAGGCACTCTGTATACATTCAAAAGAGGTGTAAATGTAAAAATGTTGGATGTGTTCTGTAAAATCATATTTAAAAAAATTATTCCATTGCTTAGCTAGGGGTTTTTCTGTAAGAAATAGTTAACGTTAAAAAGGCCTATTTCGCACCTCTTTTTGGCGTACTCTGTATACATTCAAAAGTTTGTAGCTAACAAAGGTATTTTTCAAAATCCTGAATGACTCGATGGGCCTGTTCTCGGTTAAATGTCTTTGCTTAGAAATAAGCATTTTAGAGTAATTTCAAAGGTATTCCTGGCTCACCCTGTATGAATACGATACCCAAAATTAAGATAAAAAATGTTAGCTGTGGTCCGTAAAATAACATAACAAATAAATAAGTGTTGCCTGATTGGTATCGTGGTGGTTGGTGTGCATCCTTTTTAGAATATCAAAAATCATTTTTTTTCGCTGCTCCTACAAGCATCAAATGTGTTTCTAAAATAAGGGATTTCGACCAATTTCAGGTGTATTTTTTGACTTACCCTGTAAACATACGGACATTAGTGCTAATATCAAAAATGCAGGTCGTTATGTGTTGAATCAGATCTGCAGAAACCATTATTACCCTATTTTTAGTTTTGTCGTAAACGAAGGATAAGTTTAGTAAAAAACGGCCATTTTTATGACTTTAAGACTAATTTCTAGCTGTACATATTGGGAAAACTGCCCATGACGAAAATTGCTCATTGGGACCTCCAACATATTAAAATATAAAAAAAAATTAACCGAAACACATTCCTCATAAGAAAATGGCAGGGTTCTTTATACATGTTGGCCATGCAGGGCTTGGAAATGTATTAATCACAACGTCTGGAGTTATATATAAATTTAATTACACAAAGCAGATTGATCTTTTAAAACGAACTTCTTTTCACGTCTCTAAAGCTAGCAGAGGACAGTGAGCAGAACAATTTTTATAGTGCATAATTAGGTGCTAATTAAGTGCCCCATTTAAAAATTTAGTGCTCCTTTTTTTAAAAAAATACAGCATGTTCTGCTAGCTTTAGCAGAGCAATACATTCAAAATCATCGAAATCAAAATTATAATAGTGCATAATAAAGTGCTAATTAATTGCCCCATTTAAAAATTTCGAGCTCCTTTTAAAAAAAAAACAGCATGTTCTGCTAGCTTCAGATGAACCCAGCAGAGCCATGCATTAAAAATCATCGAAATCAAAATTATTATAGTGCATAATAAAGTACTAATTAAGTGCCCAATTTAAAAATGTAAAACTTTATTTTGTACGATACAATGTTGTGAGTCATGTTGTGCTAGCTTGAGATGAACTCATCAGGTGCAATGCATTAAAAACCGGCAGAACATGCTATTTTTTTTAAAAAAAAGGAGTACTAAAGCTTTAAATGGGGCGTTTAATTAGCACTTAATTAGCTTTTTATTATGCACCAATACATTTTCTATTCCGACGGTTTTTCTCTGCTGAGTTCATCTCAAGCTATTTAAAAAAAAAAAGAGTTTTAAGTGGGCACTTAATTAGCACTTTACAATGCACTATAATAATTTTGATTACGATGATTTTTAATGCATGGCTCTGCTGGGTTCATCTGGAGCTAGCAGAACATGCGGTATTTTTTTTGAAAAAAGGAGCACTAAATTTTTAAATGGGGCACTTAATTAGCACCTAACTACAAAAAAATTTGTTCTGCTCACTTTGCTCTGCTAGCTTCAGGGACGTCTTCTTTTGATTCGAGTTCAGACTCTGAATCCGTTTCTGAATTCAGAAAGACATTTCGGCTGTGTGAGGTCGGCCTAAAACAAAGTAATTCAGAATGACTCACTGCAAACTCATCTTCGTCACTAACAACACCCGGGTCGGCGTCCTCTAAAGTCTGCCTACTTTTGAATCGTCTATTCAGGGTGTTACTTCTGATATTCAAGCTGCCAACACTTCCAATCGATGAGGCACCATCGTCAGATTCGCCATCTCTTTTTTTTCCTTTCAGGTGCATTTTTGAGCCGATAGATTTCGCAAACTTCTTAAGCCCCTTTCTTTTTTCAGCGCTGCCTAAACTAAGCAAACTCCCGCCAACCGACTGGGCCACTGTAGTTAGAGAGGATTTGTGTTTCTCTTTTTTGCTTAGGTTCGTTAAACTGCCAGATTTCACGTTAAAGGCGATTTTCACTTCAAGCTGCCCGCGATCTTTCTTTTTTCCACCTAGAGGGTACAATAAAAAGAAAAATAAGCTGATATTGTAATTGGAGAAATTAAACCAACTATAATAAGACATTTTAAACTACAATGAAAAAAAACAATAAAAGATATAAACAAAAACATACCGAATTAAAAAAAAACCTTATCTTTAAGTGTGGCCAACAAAAAGTTTAACTTAAATTTTGCCTTAGTAGGTTCCTTTTTGCAGGTCTTGAATTTAAATAAATAAACTGAAATCTAACCTGGTTTGCTCTCCAATGTGTACATCCGATTTTTAGGTCTTTCGTAAATGTCCAAAGAATTAAGAGGTATTACTACTCTCCCCAGAAATTCATCTAAACCCAGACCATTGTGATGTAAAGCAGTGAGTGTTATTTCTGCTGTATTTCCCTGGTCAGGTATCGGTCTTAAAGACAAATTTTGTGTTAAAATCTCTACATCTAGGAACTAAGTTTATACCAGAACAATGTGAGCAAATATTTTCATAGTGTATAATTAATTAAGTGCCCTACTTAAAAATTTTCAACTTCTTCTTTTTAATTAGCATGTTCGATCTGTAGAAGAACTAGGTAAAAATGACAGAATAAAAATTGGATTAGAAATGTAACACTTTTTTTAAAAAATAATAAAAATTGAAGTACATTGGAACTAACAAATTGCTCTATTGAAAACTCCATTAAAAAAAAAATAGTTCCTAGAGCTTTGGATGAACTCTGTAACATGTTCTTACCAGAGCAAGAACTCAATTGGCAAAAAAAAAATGATTAAGTCGATTAATATAGTTTTTATTAGCAACAACTTTGATTCTGTCGATTTTTAGCACATTTCTCTGCTGCCTTCATCTAAAGTTAACAGAAGCACCAAATTTTTAAATGGGGCACTTAATTAGAATCTAATTAGCACTTTATTATGCCCTCACTGAATTTTTATTCTGTCAATTTTTATTGTATTGCTCTTCTGAGTTCATGTGAAGCGTGAAGCTAACCAAACATGCCATATTTTTTTTTTAAATCAAAATTTTTCAGGACGAAATTATACACTATGAACATATTTGTTCTGCTCGTATTGACTGGTTGAGCGAGTGAAGTATGGCTTAATTTGCATATATTTTTCTACATAATTGAGCAAAGTGTCAAAATCTTATTGGTAAATAATTTAAAAGAAGCTAAATTTAACCTTAAAGCATTGCTATGCTAAGTTAATCTGCAGCTAGTAGAACAAAACTAATTTTGTATAAAAAATGTTTTTTTTTTTAATAATGCCAAGCTTCAGGGACATAAATTTTATTATGGTACTTCAAAATCTAACCATTTTATTCCAAACACAAGGCCTCTAGTAAGATCTTTTTCTGGTTAATCTTTTTCAGGATGTCTACGGAAAGTGGAGTATTGGTACAGGATAAATCTACCTCCATTAACCTAGCGACCCCACCTCAAGAAAATTAAAATTTAGTCACACCATAATTATGTGTTAATTTCGTCCCCAATCAAAAAATTTTGTGCTCCTCTGGTTTCTCAGAAAATGGAAAAAGAAAATGGGGTAGCTAGGTTAATATTAACTTAGCAACCCCACCAGGAACAATGGCGCCAAACTAAAAATTTTTTGTTTTAAAATTATGTACTCTACGAATATATAGGAAAAAAATTGAATTTTTCATTTTAAATTATGTTTTTTGGTTAAAAGGGTGGGTAGCTAGGTTAATATTAACTTAGCGACCCCACATGTTAAGGTATCACGGAATTTAAAAATTTTGAAAACCATTATGTGCTAATTTCGTCCATGATCAGAAAATTTTGTACTTGTCTGGTTTCCGAGAAATTGAATAAAAACGATATTACATTACATCATTTGTAATAACCTAGCATTCGCAATCTGAAGTACGATTCCAAAGTAAAAATATATTATTACAAAATTATGTGCTCCATGAAAATGTACAAGAAAAATCCGAATTTTTTGTTTTCAGTGCAGTTTTTTAGTGGGGTAGTTAGCTTAATATTAACCTAGCTAACCCACTTTCTTTTTTGATTTTCTCAGAAACCAGATGAGTACAAAATTTCTTAGCATGGATGAAATTAGCACATAATATGCAGAGAATAGTGGATTTGGAATTTTGAAATTCCGTGATACCTAAACATGTGGGGTCGCTAAGTTAATATTAACCTAGCTACCCCACTCTTTTTTTTTACAAAAAAACATCATTTAAAATGAAAAATTCAATTTTTATTATTATATATTTGTGGAGCACATAATTAGCACATAATTTTAAAACCAAAAATGTTTAGTTTGGAGCCATATTTGCTGATGGGGTTGCTAAGTTAATATTAACCTAGTTACCCCATTTTCTTTTTCGATTTTCTCAGAAACCAGAGGAGCACAAAATTTTTTGATTGGGGACGAAATTAGCACATAATTATGGTGTGAATAAATTTTGATTTTCTTGAGGTGGGCTCGCTAGGTTAATGGAGGTGATAAATCTTTGTAGGGTGAGTTGGTAAAAACCGTTAAATAAGCAATCTAACCCCCCCCCCCAACATCCCATTTTCTCTCAGAATTCTGAAAAAAAATCCGTGCATCAAAAAGTGACTTTATTAGTACCTACTACAAAAACAATAAAATATTACCATAAAACTGTTAGCTTCTGAGTCTAAAGCTGGTTTTATACTGAAATATTTAACTATAAATTGGCCCTTTACTCTTTAAATAGAGAACTTGCACTTCAATAACATAGTGTCACCATTTATACTCTTTCAGAGAGTACAGTACTCTTTTTCATAGCTTTGTAGTCTATAGTCTATTAAGTTTGAACTGTACTCTTTTTCCCCATGAAGAAAACAAGAAAGAAACAAATTAAACCTTTAAAAAAAGCTAAAATTTTAAATAACCTGATTAAATTGCAAACATTTTCGCCTGCGGCTCATTAAATCATTCTTACTTACACTAAAATTGTCAGCTAGAGCAACAAAATCATGTTTGCAGCTAAACCATCGCCTTTTTGAAAAAATTTCACAAAATATAAAAAAACAACAATTTTTAGACAGCTCCTTCGAGCTGCACCTCCCATTTGACCGATTCCAAAAAAAACCATTATCAGATTTACGTGCTCTTTATGTGTTAATTATGTGCCAAAAACAAAATTTTGATGCTCAATCAGAAAGTATTTTTTTAAAACATTGAAAATGGGGGGGCTAGCTTGACAACAAGCCACACCCATCGCATGTCCAGCGGTCCGCACTGCAAGTCTGCAGCAGATAGCTCTTATTTTCTTTTTTATGCCAGGGGGAGGTCAGTCAAGCTACACCCCCCCCTCAACGAAACTCAAATGGATATTGTAAAAATTATGTACTAATTTAGTCCCCTTTAAAAAAAATTTGTACTTAACGGAGTTATTCGCACTTAAAAAGGAGGGGGGGTGTGGCTTGGCGCTAAGCTACACCCCCCCAATGCTTAGAAGATTGATTTAATGAAAGTTGAAATGTCATAATTTTGTACTAATTATGTACTCTTAAAAAAGGGTACTTTTAGTTTACAAAAACCATCAGTTCCTAAGATTTTTGCTTGTTTGTTTGAGGTGTGTAGCTGGATATCAAGGCACACCCCCCTCTGCCTAGGACAGAGATTTGAAAATCAGTAACTATGCCATAATTGGCTACTAATTATGTATTTATTTCTTCTCATTCTAAAAAATTACCTACTCTCAAGACTTGATTTTTTTAAATTTTGTGCGGTGTGTAGCCTGATATCAAGGTACACTCCCTGTGCCTAGGAAAGAATTTGAAAAAAGTAATTATACCATAATTTGCTACTAATTATGTACTAATTTCTTTTTTCTAAGCTGTGTAACCCAACTTTTAAAACTAAATAGAAAACATCAATTTTTATAAAATTTTTTGTTTAAATTTAAAAAAAATTTTTCTGCTGTGCATCTGTGGCATGATTTTGGCAAAAATAAATCAAGCCTAAATTTTTTCTCTGAAATAATTCATTATTATAATTTTTGTCAACAACATTTCCTTAAATCATGTAAAAACTGGCATTTTTTGTAGACTTTTCTCAAATTTTTCGCTTAGGGAGTATTTAAGCTCTGCTTTTTCCAACAAATATAAAATTAAGCTAGCTTATAAATATTATATCCTTCGTACATAACCCAACCCAAAACCTACTAAACAGTATGAAGGAATTATATTAAAAATATTATAATTTAAATTAATGTTTGCATCATTAATGTTTGTTAATATTAATTGAATGTTTATTTATTTTTCTATTTGTTTAAATGTTAGATTAGACTGTTGTAATTAAGGACCTAAGACCTAACTTTTTTGGCATTGCCTTTGCATTTTGTAAAATGATTTTTTGGCAATAAAGAATAGCTAACTAAGCAACTAATAGCCCCCACTCTTTAACAAAAATTGTGACCACCCCAACTCTTTGTTCTAAAAAATTATGGTCACCCTATTAAATAACATTACAGACTGGACCTACTTTGTGAGAAAAAATTGAGAGATTTGGCAAAAAATGAATCTAAAGCACCAGCATTCTCCAAAAGTCAATTACCCAAGACCCTGCCCTAGAAACAATTTCAGCGTATGTCATTCCCTAAAGACAGGCCTACTTATATCATGCCCTAGACAGCTAAAAAGAATAAACTTACAGTTCACACTCTTCATGCCACTCGACAATGGCCCCAGCTTTGTCCTTCACTGATGTCTGGTATTTGACTTTACCAAGGCCTATTGTTACAAAACAGTCATTTGTGTTGTTTTTGCCTTTTGTTAACAAACCTATGGCCCTTTGCACTAAAAAAAAAGAACATATATGATAAAAGCAGTACCTAGTGATGAGTCAGGATAATTTACACATTATGTTCAGGTTTATAAAAACAAGGCATCTAAAAAACTTGTACAAAAACAGAGTGTACTGTAACTCCTATTTAAATTTAATTTAATCAATTGCTCAATCGATTGAAATACCTGTGATCAATTAGTCATAATTCATAAACAATAAATATCCCGCACCCTTATTGTTTACATTTTAGATAACAAGTGAAACAATTGTTTTCTTTCTAAACCAAACAAGTATACAGACCGCTTCAAGCTACTGCGAACATAGGGCGGAAGAAGTTTAATTTGCCAGTGTACATACATGCAGAGACACCGCACGCCTATCAGTGAAGCAACCAACACTCAGGTTTCCGATCGCCATTCGCTGCCGTTCGCCGCCGTTCGCCTTGTATTTAGTACGCCTCTAACCACGGTGCTGTGTGGAGCGTAGTCAATGAAACCGGAATTTGGTCAATAAATACGCAAATTTTTATACCGTAATTTTCTTATTTTTTGTCACTGATAAATAAGAGCGTTTTATTGTCAACTGCTCAGATTTATCAGTGACGACGTGTTACAATGAAAATAATAAGGAGAAACAAAATAAAAGCAAGTTCTCAAAATAAAATATACATTCTAAAAACCAAAAAGATTCTCCCAGTCAAAAAAAAATTAAAGCAAATGTTCGAAAAGTCCTCCTTGCTCGGCTAGACAATATCCGAGCCTACTATAAAAACCCCTTCTAACGTTTCCAAGCATGTTAGGGGTGGTAATTTGAAAAGCTTCTTCAAAAACAGATAGAAGTCATTAGGAGCAAGATCGGGAGATCGAGCTGGCCATAAAAAAGTTCCCCGTGTACTTATAACCCGATTAGGAAATACATTATCAAGATATTCCCTAACAAGGCCAACATTGTGAGCGGAACAACCATCTTGTTGAAACCATGTTTCACCAAATCTTACACCTAACAACTGCCTAGCAGTTGGAATAATGTGCTGCTGCAGTAGATCCAAGTATCTAGGACCATTCAAATTGCAATTGCCATTAATAAAAAATGGCCCAATTACGTGTTCCCCTACAATACCCCCCCCCCAAACATTTAGTTTTTGGGGATACTGTGTTCTTACGTCAAAATACAAATGCAAATTTTCCCTCGACCAATATCGAACGTGTGTTGGGTTATGACGATTTGACCATTTGACCATCTGCACTTTTTCGGCAACTTCGTAGACATCCATTTTTAGTTTTAAAAATGTATTATTTCAATTAAGAACTTACCCATCTGTTTCTCGAGCAAGGCAGAAATAAAACAAAATGAATTTCCAAAAGATAACACTGCGGCGTGCTTCGAATCCACCTCGGTCGTACGGCACGGAGAGTAAATTGGACTTGATTCCCCCTATGTTCGCAGTAGCTTGAAGCGGTCTGTATAGTTGGTGCACAAGAAAAGTGACACAACTCAAAAATTACAATTTTGTCGGAAATGCAAAAATATATCTATTAATTGTTTTTTATGTCTAGTTTTTTCAGAAAAAATAAAGTGAGGCTAATTGAGATTTTTTTTAAAGTTTTTTTTTTAAATATAAGTGGCAGGACTTTTTTTTTCATTTTGAAAAAAAGAACATATGGAAGATATGTCTGGATATGGGGCTGAGGTATTTTTTTATGCTAGATTGACCACCTTCCCTTCTATGATTTTAAATCGTCTGGGGGTTATTTAGGAAACAGAAAATAGCCGAATATTACTAAAATGCCTTTCAATTTGACAGGTATGAACAAATTTTAATAGTAGGTTTAATTAATTATAACATAAATTATGCATACAATTTTTTTTGGACCACTTAATGAAGCTTTAATGCTTGCCGTATCATGTGGGCAGAAGACAGCTAGACACTGTCATATACTATGTATTTTGCACCCTCTGTTGTCGGCATTTATTTGGTTACTGAAGAGAAACAAATTTGAAAGCGATTCATCCTAAAATACCTATTACTTTTAGACTCAAAGAACAATTGGTGTACTGCCTGGGTTGGTGCTTTTGTAGGGTAAAAAAAAACACTATGGTAATCATGTCCCTCCCCAATTATTTCCCTAAAAGCTCAATTTATGCTTGCAACTTAGTACAACTCAAGGAGAAGTGCACAAGGTTTTTTACTCCGAAAAACCTGTGCACATTAACATATAGGATGTTGATCTACAGAATGAGTATAATTGACCTTTTATTTAATTAATACCAATAGCATAATATTTGCTTGAATATTTTTGAATTAAATAAACACCCTTTGAAACAAAACAATATTTACCTGTGACCTGTACATGAGTAGGGACCCACATCTTGAACTAACTGTATTCTGTTCTAGAAAACCTAATAAAAGAAATGTTATTAAGAGTTTGCACTTAATTTTCACTTATTACTGGATTAACAAATTAACGTTATTAAAATGTAAATGTGAATTAATTAGTTAGGTGTGGGAGAAATTTAAATATGTTTTAGTTAAAAGAAACACCCAGCAATTTCTTCTATACTTAATAGGATATAAAATACTATTCATACTTATTGCTATTAAAATAATAAAAAAAAGATATTTTTCTCAATATTTTGAGGCGCTATTTTCTTTTAAAAAAATTAAAATATTTCCTCCAATAATTGTTATGACGTTTTGACATGACACACTTTTGTTGACATATTATTTTAAATCACCTGAAAATGGGGCCTTGATTTTTCTATCTACTATTTCATGAACGAATGGGAAACACGCAGAAAACACATCACAATAATTAAATTTGAAAACAATTCTTTCAAGAAATCACTAGACAAAAAATATGTTCCCCCCCTCCAAATAAAAGGAAAATGTTTTGTTGCACACAGCAATCACAGCATATGCACGAAAGTAAAAACAAAAGTGGAATGATAATATCATGTAAATAAAATGACCGCTACATATACTTGACATTTGTGAGCCTAAATAAGTTGGTATTGACAAAATTCCCCTAACTCTTAGGCTAATAATAAAAAGAGTTATCGCACATCACTTATGGAAGGCAAAAAACTAGTCTTTCCGGTTGTATAACAGCACTGAACAAATCAAAACACTATATTTTTAGCAAAAACACGCAAAAAAAAACGAAAACACTTTATTTTGACTAAAAAAAACAACGGAGTAACATCCTAGTAACTTTTGTTTTGGTTCAAACAAGTGTGTGGCTAATAAAAAAAGCACGCAAATATATCATGTTTACAGGGGGACTTGAAACCCATCTAAAAATGATATAACTTTACTTTTTCTATTAACAAAAATTTAAAAAAACAAAATTTTAATATATTATGAAAAATCATGGTAAAAAATACCAATTACTGATTGTGTAAAAGACACACCAAAGACAAAAAAGAATCTCAAATCGATTCGATTGATGTGACTACATTCTTTTAGGCTCATAACTGTCACCTGCATAAGGCAGTCATTTTTGTGAAATTTCTCAGGGGGTATTATCATTCCACTTTTGTTTTTACTTTCGTGAGCATATGAGAATGACGTCAGTTTCTTTCATAGAAAAAAAATTGGGTTCGGTCTGTCACAACTAGTTTGTCTATGCTTTAGACATAGAAATAGACCATTGAATATTCACGAGAGAGAGACATTAGTTGACAGCTGAGTCAGCTGACCAGTCATAACAAATCGCCATTTATTAGGTCCGTTTTTGCGAAGCTGCATTCGGTATTTACGTCAGATTGATCTGTCTAATAGCGTTTTCCTTTTGATGCACTTGTGCGCACTAAGTGTATTTCTATCCTTTTCTATTTTGTATCAAAATAAAGGATACAGATGTACTCAGTACGCACTGGTGCAACAAAAGGAAATCGCTGTAAAACTGAACTTCCATAAAAAAAAATTCCTCGCCGATTTTGATATTTGACCTTGTCTGTCAGTGAGTGAAACAGTGACAGAACGATTGGCACCTTCACCATAACTTGAAATCCGCGCGGAAAATCTGCTTATGGAAGGCTAGCCTAATAACGTATTCCTTTGGTAAAATTAGTGCTAATTCAGTGCACCTGTTCCATAGGGGTGCACTTTCTCAGTTTTATTGTTCCCTTGGAAAACTGACAATTTCAGTTTTGCCCTGAATGCAGCATTTTCTGCACCGGGTCTGAGAGCTGGGGTGCGTTTGCAAATAAAACGTGATTGTGAGGCGAGGGTAGGGTAAGGTAATGTTTATGACGTCAACAAAAATCAGCGGGTCACCCTGGGGTTAACATCCCCTTGAATTTTCGAACGCGGGCGTTAGATTTGCTTTGAAAGTTAATCCATTAACAATATGAATTGCTTTAAATATCATTATTTTTGTGTAAAATACACTTTTTGTTTACCCAGACCAAAAAAGTAAACAATAAAAATACTTCTTTGCCCTTGTAACGTTTTAGGCCAGTCCGTTATGATCTATTTGGATTTTGTGATAGGTAGTACAGTTTTGCGTAGTTATTGTTTTTACGTAGTACTGTCAGAGAGTAACGAACAGGTTGTTAGGTGATCCGTGGTACTGTTATGAACCTGTACTTTATTATAGCTTTCGTTTTTTGTTATGCACATTTTCATAAATTATACTCACCTTTATTAACCATAAAAAGGCTACACAATACAAACTGGGCTATGAAGCATAACCCGCCCGATTATTCTTTAAAATTAAACAATAAAAATATCCACAACCACAATGAAAGGCCTCCGTAAATTAGGGCAGTGGTGGTGATTAATTACGCAGACGCAGAAATAACCACAACCACAACGTAGTGTCAAAAAAGTGTTGCAAAATGTTCCTTGCCATAAACCTGCCGTGGTCTCGTTGGTACGTGATACAAGAGGACCCAAAATCTGTACAAATAGGACTAAGGTACGGTTGGGGTTGGCAACGCTGGTCAGAAGAAAGTCGCCGGAATCGAGGGAAAGGAAGTAGAAATCCTCAGATTAAAAAGTAGGAAACAGAGAAAATCGAATTTCGAGTGGCAAGTACGGTCCTGTGGCGTCAGAATCGACTCCCGAAAATGACCGAGGCAAGGCCAAAACCCAAAAGAGTCAAGTGGGCATGCGCCATAAACAAATAAGAAGTTGACATTTGCTTTGGCTTTAAAAAAATATGGCTGTAAAATAACCAAAAGTCTTTGTTCGCATTAAAAAAAAACAATCCGGAAGCGAAATGTGGATAGTTAAGGTGCATACAGCCAGGCAAACAAATCGGGAATGCCTGTAAGGAACAAGGTTGTGTTAACAAAAATAATGTCGGCCAGCAACAGTGTAATGTGATGTGTGTGACAGGGAACGATGCTAAGGGGGTATATAATGAAATAGAAATAGTCACCCAGTTTTTGTTATGTTTTAAGGGGTGCGTGGCAAGTTAGGACTTCCTTTCAGCCTCTCAGGTACCTGTAAAATTACGTTTCCATAAAATGTAATACTTTGGAAAAAAGAATATTAGCCTGGTTAGGGGTCCCCTAATCCTAGAAACAAAAATTATTTCTTACCCAATGAACTCAGGAAAAACTAATGCTAATTATAAAATTTTAACCTTAAATAAAACCCATAAATTGTAATTGAGGTTGTAATATAGTATGGAATAAATATTGGACTTGCATGAAAAGTCGAGAACACCTTTGCTTATCCAGTGAAAACCAGAATACTAGTCTAGAAACATTGAGGGTACCATAAGATGGGGGCTAATCTGGATTTCTTTGTCAATTAAAAAAACTTAGGAAGATATGGGTTTAAGCTATTTTTGACTAGATTGACTACCTTCTCCTTCCAGGGGAAAGGAGATATATTTTTTTTTGTTGAATTTCCAGAATTGCCTGCATGTGGGATTTTCTGAAAACATTGTTATTTTGGAAAATAAAAATGTTTATAAAAAACTTTGAAGAAACAACGCAAAATTATTAAACTTAATTTAAATTATCAAATTTTAAAATTTTTAAGGAACTAAAAAATTATCTGGCTCAACAGTTTTTTCTATGTCTTGACCATCATGTACTTGAGAAAAAAGTGTTTTTATACAGATGTTTTTACATTTAACCAAAATACAATGCCCCATACTAAAATGTCTGTCAATTTAACAAATTTCAAAAGTAAAAGGGGGATATATCTATCATTTTCCAAGATAGTATGGTAGAAAAAGACCAAGATGAAATATTAAAGGCACTAAATTTAAGAATTGTGCATTAAGTTGCTGCATAAACCCACTCTTAAGTTTAATTAATTATGACCTATGCATACAACTTTTTGTTGAACCACTTATTAAGGCTTCAAATCTTGCCATACCATGTGGGTGGAGGAAAGTTAGACCACATCATAAACTATGTGGCACCTTCTTGGTATCAATTTGGTGATTCACAACCAACCAATCTAGAGCCATCAACACTAAATAAGTACCCATGTCTGGCAAATCCTTTTAGACTCAAAGAATGACTGAAGTACTAACTGAGTTGGCGCTATTGCTGGATAAATAAAAATACTACCTACTTCAAGAAATACCTGGCTGATGCAGATTGGCCCCATCTTATGGTAGCATTTATTTTTCAAAAAAAAAAACAGTAGGCAACAGAATTTTTCTGACAATTCAAAGTATACCCACACACTTAAGGAAATTCACTTCTTTATTAAAAAGTTTTGTAAAAAAAGAGAAAAGTTGTAGGTATACTTGAGGGTATACCTAGGGTAGAATTCTTTTGGCAATATTAACCTTTTGTATTGCATTTTATGTAAATAAAAGCTAAACCAAAGCTATTTTTTTAGTTATGCACTCTCTGAGCCAGTAGACTTTTCTTAGAATATGAGTTATTTGCGCTAAAGGTTCAGAGCAAATGCCCACAAGTTTGAGATGTCCAGTGTAGTGGTTGTCAACACTGTTAAAATGCCGATGTCACGGACCCAACTCTATCCTGTCAATTCTCATTCGTTTATCCAAGAAGCTGGTGGAAACCTGCCACCTCTCCAAAAGAGCAATTCCATAAAAGAACAAAGTCCACCAACAGCTTCCAATGCTGGTTCCGTTAGTTCAGCAGGCCTTCCTGAATTAAATGTCAATAACTGTGCCCTCCAGTGTATCAATAGGACTGGCTCCATAACTGTCAACACTCCAGTAAAAACTTCTCAGGTATCGTTAAATAATATGACTGGAGACTGCAAGCCAAAGACTACAGTGGCGACACCTGAACAAGTCATGAAACTGTTTATGAACAAACTAACCCCGTATGAACATCATGAAATTTTTAATTATCCCCAAATTTTCTTTATGGGAGCCAATGCCAAAAAACGACCAGGTGTCATAGGAAATCCTAATAATTGTGACTATGATAATGATCAAGGCTCATATATTCACATTCCTCATGACCATGTCGCCTATAGATATGAAGTACTTAAAGTAATCGGCAAAGGTTCCTTTGGACAGGTAGTCAAAGCATATGACCACAAAAACCATATGCATGTAGCTCTTAAAATGGTTCGTAATGAAAAACGATTTCACAGACAAGCGCAGGAAGAAGTGCGGATATTGGAACACCTCCGCAAACAAGACAAAGACAACACAATGAACATCATTCACATGTTGGATTCATTCACCTTTAGAAATCATATGTGCATAACGTTCGAGTTGTTATCCATAAACTTGTATGAACTTATTAAAAAGAACAAATTTAAGGGCTTTAGCTTGCAACTGGTTAGGAAATTTAGTCATTCCCTATTGCTATGCTTGGATGCCTTAAACCGCAACAAGATTATTCATTGTGACATGAAGCCGGAGAATGTTTTATTGAAACAACAAGGTCGCAGCGGCCTTAAGGTGAGTTTTATGTTGACCAAGAAACTTCTTTTTCCTCACAAAATTTGTTTCACTTTTTTAAATTTTTTATAGTTGCTCTTTACATGGGTTGTTCTCAAATTTACACCTCACTAAACTCATTCTTTAAAAATTCTAAGAAAAACAATGGGTAAAAAAAATCTTGTAGGAAATGTATCTACTTGTGTTTTATTTAATTTAAAATTTACCTAATCAATTTTTTTATGTCAATCAGAATTAACTACTACAGTTTTTAAGCAATGCATTTGCTTAAAGAAATGTGGATTGATTTCTGAATAAAATATGGGTCAGGTTATTTTAATTTATAGGTCCATTGTACAAATCAAACTGTTACATCATGTTTTGATTTGACTTTTGCACACCAATTTATTTTTAGAAAATTATTTTCAAATACCCTAGCTTTTTTTCCAAATTATTTCAGATTGATTTATTAGAATAATATTTTGTTAAATGGCAACTAAATCCACATCAGTCTATTAGTATCCTGTTTTTATCTTGTGAGTTTTATACAACTTTTTAAAGAAAATATTAGGGTCTACTGGGGCTTATACAGGGGCTTCTCAGATACAATTATTTAGAACAAGGTATTCTTGCCAAAATTTATAAAAAAAAATTGGTGCTGGAAATTTTATGTATGGACCTTTTCTGGTTTAATAAATATTTTTAGGCAAAATGCACTTTACTTAATTAAAATAATGGTTTTGAAATAATTCTGGCTTCTAAATACCAGCAGTACCAAGTCAGCAGTCCAAAAATTTTATGATTGAAAAAATTAGTACTAATTAAATGCCAAGTCACAAAATTTTGGGCTCTTGTAGTTTCCGAGATATGACCTGTGCTGCTGCATTAAAGATAGCAGTGCATCATGCTAGAATGGCCCAGGAAAGTAGTAGAGTGGTCTAAATGATCCAGAAAATTAAATGCTAATTAAATGCCGTCATTCCAATAAAAAAAAATTGCATTTTTTACTATTTGCTGCATATTTTTTAAAATCAATATGGTGCATAACGCATATTTAAGTTCTCATCTAAGGAGATGTTGTAAATTAGTGTTAAAAATTGTATTTTTTACTTTTTTCTGCATATTTTTTAAAATTAATGTGGTGCACTGCTAACTTTAGGTCATACTGAAGGTCATACACATATTTAAGTTCTCATGAAAGAAGACATTGGTGGTGTTTTTGATATTGAAATAAAATAGTGCTATTTAGGTGCTAATTAAATGCCAAGTGAACAAATTTTGTGTGCTTGTAGTCTCCGAGATGGCCTGTACTGCTGGCTACCATTTAAAGATAGCAGTGCACCAAGCTAGAATGGTTCAGAAAAGTGGTAGAGTGGCCTGAATGATCCAGAAAATTAAATGCTAATTAAATACTGCCATGTCAATAAAAAAATTCTATATTTTTTACTTTTTTCTGTGTATTTTTTAAAATTAACTTGGTGCACTGCTAACTTTAATGGGTATCTTGGGTTTTGCATTTTTTGAAAAAAAAAATTTGTTTCGATAATAATTCTTCCAATCAAGTTAGCCTGGAAAAAATGCAGCTCCAAAAATGCGAACAGACTGTGTCAGGCATCTGCAGTAGATTTTTCACCTTTTGCCTTGTTCAGGGCCAACCATGATTTTTACATTATCTTCTTTGTTCTTCAAAGTTATTATTTTGCTTGGGCCATTATAGCGTCATTTCAAATCAAATCAACTAGAGGTTTGGCAGACCATCTCCCCAATTTCGATAACTTTTGGTACATTTATTCCACCCATAAAAGGAATAAAAAATCCCAAATTTAAATTTTTTTTGACGATTCTTTTAAATTAATTTTTAAAAATCAAAACAAACTACCATTTTGCTATGTACCTAAAGAAATGAAAATATCTCAATAACTACTTAAACTAGAACAGTGGTTTATAGCTTGTTTCAAAGGTATTTTAAATACCTTTCAAATAATTTTTTTTTAAATTTTTGACAAACAGCATTTTTAATTTTTTTCAAGAAAAATATATTTTGTTTGTGGATATTTCGCCAAACTACTTACAAAATTTCAATATGGAGATTTGATGGGTTCATCAAAAAAAATTATTTTAAAAATTTTGAAAAAAAATTTTCACAAAAAATTAGGTTATGTGATACTCTATCAACCAAACCAGGTATTACTCGCTTTTGTATGGTATACAGTTCTCAAGATATTACTCCTTTTTTGTACCTGCACATTTGGTTAAAATTGACTGTCTACAGGCATTTATCAAAATATGAATATCTTGAGAACTGTACATACTACAAAAGCAAGTGACAGCTTGTTTTAAAGGCAATTTTAATGAAGTATCACACGACCTCATTTTTTTTGAAAAAAAAATTTCAAAATTTTTAAAATAATTTTTTTTTGATGAATCCATCAAGTCTCCATCTTGAAATTTTGTAAATAATTTGGCGAAATACCGAGAAACAAAATATATTTTTATAAAGAAGAATACAAAATACTTTTTTACAAAAATTAAAAAAAAGTTTTTTAATTTCAATTTTTTTTTTTAACAAAAAAAATATCATGTGATACGTCATTCGAAAGGTATTTCAAATATCTTTAAAACGAGCTATAAACCACTCTCCAAGTTTAAGTAGTTATCGAGATATTTTAATTTCTTTAAGTACACGTTTGAGCAAAATTGGTAGTTTTTGTGATGTGAATTTCAAATTTGGGATTTTACATCCTCTTTATGGTTGGAATAAATGTACCAAAAATTATCGAAATTAGGAAGATAGTCTGCTAAACCTACCTTTTTTTTTGGTTGATTTCATATGAAATGACCCTATAGCATCTCATAGTTACATGGTTGAGGGGCTAGGATATGGATTGCAGATCTATAAAATGGTACTATTTTAATTTCGAAACTACTGTTTTTGGGTTTTTCGCCACTAAGTTAAGGAAATTTTTTTCAAAAATATGTTAAAACCCACTGCATAAATTCCTAAAGAAAAAAATTTGTTTGTTTGTCAGTGGTTTTTAAATATAAGATAAAAAATTTGCCTACACACATGCAAATCCTAACTAGAATCTAAGTACTTATCTGATGTTTTGTCAGAAATTCTACTGCCATTATCAAAGGAGTTTATTCTTTGCAAAAATTTTTTCAATTTTTTTTTTTAAATATCTGTCTGTTGTCATTCAACTGACTGACTTTGACTAATGTATATTTCAAATATTAACTTGACAGTTTGGTGCGTCGATAGTAGCCAACAAGGTATTGGGTCAATTTTTAAAATCAAAATTATATTTGTTGGAGTGTTTTCGATTTTAGATTACATTATAAAAATACAAAATTTTTATTTTAAATTATCAAGCATAAAGATTATCTTTTGAGTGACTTTAAGAAAAAATACATTAGAAACCCAAAGAATGTCAATACTATTTTTGAATTTATTTTAAAAAAACCTTTTTGAAAATCTTGTTTTAAAATTGGAAGCCCAACTGTATTTATATCAACTGATATGCTAGCTATGCATTCATCTTCATTAAGATAGATGCAAGCTGCTTCTTTGATTTTTCGTTTAATTTTGTCTGGTTTTTTTTGTTATATACTGGTTTTTCCCCACATAACTCTATGATCATTTTCAAAAAAATGTTGGCAAATTTTAGACCTCTCCCAGTCTCCCCTTCTGAGGTATCCCTTATGGTCATTTATTCTAACTTCAAGAGGCCTTGAAGTTTCTCCGATATAAAATTTACCACACTCTTAAGACATTCTATAAACGATATTTTTTGAGTTTTGCTCAGCATTTAATGATATAATAAATACAGTTTGGCTTCCAATTTTAAAAAGGTTTTTTCAAAATAAATTCAAAAATAGCATTGATGTTCTTTGGGTTTCTAATGTATTTTTTCTTAAAGTCAGTCAAAAGATAATCTTTATGCTTGATAATTTAAAATAAAAATTTTGTATTTTTATAATGTAATCTAAAATCGAAAACACTCCAACAAATATCATTTTGATTTTAAATTTTACTAAATTCACCCAATACCTTGTTGGCTACTATCGACGCACCAAACTGTCAAGTTAATATTTGAAATATACATCAGCCAAAGTCAGTCAGTTGTATGACAACAGATAGATATTTTTAAAAAAGAATCGAAAAAAATTTTGAAAAGAATAAACTCCTTTGATAACGGCAGTAGAATTTCTGCCGAAACGTCAGATAAGTACTTAGATTCTAGTTAGGATTTGCGTGTGTGTACCACCAACCACTGACAAACGAACAAATTTTTTTCTTTAGGAATTTACGCAATGGATTTTAACATATTTTTGAAAAAAATTTCTTAACTTAGTGGCAAAAAACCCAAAAAAAAGTAGTTTCAAAATTATGAATCTGCCACAAACATATAGATTTTTACTATTTTTAATTTGTTTACCACAGGTTTGACAGCAGATATATAAAGTCAATTAAAACAAGAAACCAAATGATTAAGATAAAGGAATGAAAAATAGTAGTTTTACAAATAGTAGCTAACATAAGTTTTTTTATCAACCTTGTAGTTTTAGACGCACTTTTTTTTACCCTTGTTAAAAAACTCTAAAAAATGGTAAAACTAAATAATGCAGATGCACAATAATTGGTCTGGTATAAAACAAGTTTTTTTGACATTGTTGAACAAAAAAGCCATTGCTTATTTATACATAGTGTTTCTGATGAAGGCATAAAAAATTTATTTTAATAGTTTAATGAAATAAAACTTGAAATAAAATATTGGTTTAAAAGTAGGTATATCGAGAGGTATATTTATTGCAATTGCAATTTAATGATTAAATTGTTGTGTATTTTAATCAATTTTTTTATCAATTTATCATCCATAGGAATACAAATTTTTGGCAATAAAAACTCAGTTTTTTGCAGTAGTCAAAACAAAAACGAAAATAATTATGCACTTCTAGATAACATTTTCTGGTATTATGCAATGAAGGTAACAATTATTATTATTCTCTTATCAATTTTTCTAACATTATAATGGTTCTATCTTTATTGTTTCTGCATAAATAAGTTAGTGGGTAATTATAATAAAACAACTATCTCATGCCTTCTTACTGTTCCATGTCATTACTATCCAACCATTGTATTGTCTATGAAAATGGTTCAGGTCAGTACCCCAGACATCTTATTAAATGTGTTACCCAATTTTTATTGAGGCCTTTATAAATACTATGAATTTATTGCAGATGTTGTCAATATTTGGCTTGTTTTTTATTTTAAGAAGTTACATTAGTAATATTAGAATTTTTTTGATAAAAATTTACCATTAAAACTAAATTTTGCTTATTTTTATTATTTTTAACGTGCATTCCGCGGACATACTAGAAGGTTTCAATAGGAATGGGAAAGAACCAAGTAGTCTAGAAAATAAATATGATATTGCATTATATATTAGATTCAAGTGACCATATTATCAGTTTTTTAATTAAATGTGGTGTTTAGGCTAAAAAAATTAAAATCTTTTGGATTCAGAAAGCCTTCCTTAACAAAACCTTATGTTCAGATTTTGAAGACATTTTTATGATACATTTTATATACATATATACATTTTTATGATACTTTTGATGTTTAGGGAGTTATAGAACAATGTACACAATTTTAAAATACATATTAAAAATTTATGAGTGAGCACTTTTGTCCTGGAACATTAGATTCCAGCAAAGGATAGCTCACAGGGACAATATTGTAAAGTTTTTTTACAATAATTTTTTTACCTACTTAAGCCCCTTGAAAAAAAATCACATAAGATTTGTGCATCTGGATGAACTATAATGACTCAAATACTCTCAGGGAAAATGGATTTATCATCATTTATTTTTGTATTATATTTTTGGTATCCTAAAATGACTGTAAAGTTTTTTACAATAATTTTTTTCCCTACTTAAGACTCTTTTTTTGCTACAAACTTAAGCTCCTTGAAAAAAAATTCACACAAGTTTTGTGCATCTGGATAAACTAATAACCCAAATACAGGGCCAAAAAAAGTAAGTAGGCCTTAGTTCAGAGCAAAAATTAAACATTTTGAGCTTGTTAAAAGTTGTTGAATTTCAAACGTAATTTTCTCGACTAATTTTTTTTTACCAAAAGAAAAAACACAGATTGATTAATCTTTTAATTAGTTTCCAAAAATGCTGATATTAGGGAAATTTTGACAGCTTTGACAGCCGCTGTGGTAGTGTTTAACAACCACTACCACACATCGATTTTACAAGAGTGTTTGGAACACATTAAAAACTGTCACTTGTAAAAAAATTTAGAGATGAGGAAAAATAAAAAATTTGGCTTAATTTTACAAACTAAGTATTTTATATCTTGAAACCTGGTAATATATTTATTATTTTTAAAATTAATTGCCCCAAAATTCTCTAAAATAAACCAAAAATAACCATAATAAAATGGATTCATAGCTTATGGCTTTGGTAGTGGTTAATTACCACAACAGAATGACGTTCAACTATTGCGCAGACGCAGTAATTACCAAAACCATTATGAAGTGTCAAATAAGCATTCCAAAATATCCCTATTGAAGATTAAAAATGTGGTTATTGCCAAAAAACTAAGAAATTACCAGTTCATATAATGCAGGTATTTTGTCTAGAATTTACATCTTCTTTGTTTAACCTATTTTTGATATTTTGTTTAGAAAATTCGGAATTAGAATTTTTCAAGTTAACTTATTTTTAACTTTTCTTTTTAACAATGAATCAAGTTTAGGTAAAGTATATCTAGGCTGATAAGTAGGCCCTTGAATCATAACATATTGATTTCGAGGTGCACTAAAAATAGAACCATAATTTATGAGACCTGATTTTTTCCTCAATGAATAAGAAATTTTTTTTTTATTTCCAATCATAATCTATTATTTCATCAGTTTGGACTTATTCGACGTAAATATTTTGTCAAAAACTAGGTCAAAATAATAATGTTTTTTGACGCCAAAACACAGCAATTTTTCTTTTTATTGAAAATTTTCCTTTTCGGAAGAACGAACTAAGTAGCTACTTTGGTATTTTTTCCTTTACCTAACTAGATAATTAATGATTTTATTAGATTGCTAACAAATCAGAAAATTTACGGAATTTTTTTGACAATTTTTTCACCTCTAAAAATACCAAAATAAAACTTTTGGTGGGTAAAAATTAAAAGGCCTTGTTAAAAAAATTAAAAATATTATTAAAAAGATAAATAAAGAAGTTAACGACACACACAAACTTTCTTTCCATTACAATATCCTCCGCTCCTTCCCCTGACTAAACAGTGGCTGGCACATGCCACATCATTGAGTTTGATCCCTTTTACTTCGAAGCTCAGTACATCACAAGTTACTCGTTTGACTCTGGAATGACCTGCTAATAAAGTATATAATTGTTGAAATATGATGTGACTGGCTAAGTACACCTAGGGTGGTATTTACTAAGATGGACTAAGGTGTAGGACATCGACGTACTATTTTATATCGAGGGTTTAGGACTATGGGCCGCATGTCCTTTTTAATCCAATTATGCGGGTTTTTCTTTAAACTTGAGAGAAACTTGTTGGAATTTTGGACTTACTATAACTTTCCTTAAAATATAGTACCTACTTAGTAAATATCGCCCCTATATTTTTTTCTTTTTATTTAGCGGGCCCGTGGCCATCCCCGAAAAAAATAATAAGGGCACTTAAATGGAGCACATAAAAGGCACATAATTCTGAGATATTTAATGGATATTGTTAACCTTTATTTAAGGTTGGGCTTGCTAGGTTTATATAAAGCGAGCGAGTCCACACTATTTAAAAAAAAATAGCTAAAAAGTACATCATTCTGAGATATTTTACGGATTTTGCTAATCTTTATTTAAGGTTGGACTTGCTAGGTTTATATAAAGCTAGCGAGCCCTCACCGTTAAAAAAAATATCTAAAAAAGTAAAACATCTTTCTATTTTTATGGAACACATAAGAAGGACATAATTGTAAGATATTTAAAGGATATTGTTAACCTTTATTTAAGGTTGGGCTTGCCAGGTTTATATAAAGCTACCGAGCCCACACTATTTAAAAAAAAAAATAGCTAAAAAGTATTTGTTTTTGTTTTTTTTTTATTTTCATGGAGCACATAAAAAGCACATAATTCTGAGATATTTAACGGATATTGTTAACCTTTATTGGTTAAGGTTAAGGTTGGTCTTGCTAGGTTTATATAAAGCTAGCGAGCCCTCACCATAAAAAAAAAATAACTAAAAAAGTAAAAAATCTTTCTATTTTTATGGAGCATATAAAAAGCACATAATTCTGAGACATTTAACGGATATTGTTAAGCTTTATTTAAAGTTGGGCTTGCTAGGTTTATATAAAGCTAGCGAGTTCACCTTTTTTTTTATATTTTCTCGAAAACTAAAAGAGCACAATATATTTTAAAAGGGGACGAAATTAGCACATAAAAAGTACATAATTCTGGAATAATTAAAATTTGGATTTTGTGAGGTGGGCCCGCTAGGTTTATGGAGGTATTAAAATTGGTTAAGTTTTCGCTTCAAAGTATTAGACCCTCTTCCAAACTAAAGTAACTTGCCAGAAAAGTCCGTATACTTTAAAATATTCTCTTTTTTTGAAAAAAATTTCGCAAACGCCGCACAGTGGACCAGTGGCTAACAAAAGCTGGCAAAAATTCCAATTATAAATTTTAAATACCATACAATAAAATAACTATTGCATTGGTTGGAAAAAATGCCACTTTTTAGATAGTCTTTAATTTTAGAGCCAATAGTCCAATTTCGAAAAAAATTACATATCTGAAAAGACAAGACTGTAAATTTTATAGAACAGATGTCAAAAATGACAATTCTTAATAATACAAGGTGGTGGATAATTTAAAAAAATATCAATTTTTACGCCCTCAGTTATTTTGTTCTGTGCGCCACTGGCAATTTTTTTTTGCAAAATTTTTAAAATCGGATCATGATTTCAAAATGATAATTAATCCAAAAGTGCAATTTTTTTATACAAGAAATTTAAAAATAAAAACGAATCTTATTTTTAAGTCAACACTACTTTTGAATCTGAATATTACGGAAGTTAAATGCAGAAAATGTTGGTTGTTAAATGCTATTTCAAATATCTTAAAAACTGTCTAACTTACATTATTTATCTTATATTATGGCATTAATGTTTAATTTTTTAATAGTTCGGGGGTTAAAGGACAAAAATTTATATTTTTAAATATCTTAAAAACCGTTTGACCCACATACGATGGAGCCACCGAAGAATGTTGGTAATGTAATTATTTAAAATATTTTCCTTAGTCACCTTGTTTAAATTTTTGTTAGTTTTGGAGTTAAACTCAAAAAATATAAGTTTTGTTATTTTTTGGGTGTGTGTGTTTGATTAACTGCTGTAAATGTGTAAAGTAGATAAATTATACTACTTTTTTTTAGAACACAGGAAAATAACCAACATTTGTGGTGGCCATCTTGAAAAAAAATAATTTCCGGAGTTCAAAATCTGCCAAACCTTTGATATATTGTAAAATTACCAAATCGTCCAAAAAAACGTAAACATTTTTTTAGTTTTCATTTTTCTGGGGTCAAACCTTGTTTGGAATCGCCTACTCTCATTTTTCAGAAAATGTAAAAACTTAAAAAAATTTATTTTAGAGTTATATGCAAAACATTTTGATATAAGGTTAAAAAAAATTTGGTTGGAATATAGCGAAATGTGTGACTTCTCGTTCCACCAAACTTACAAATGTTAAAAATTAACCCTAAAACTGGCAGCATATAACTAAATTTCGATTAACTGGTAACGAAATAGTAGGAACTTCTTAACTTATACTAAAAATAATTAACTTACCGTATTCATGATTGGACATAACTCTAAATTATTTTATATTTATTTTCGCTTTTAAAAATATAATTAGAAATTGCACATTTTTTTTAGAAGTAAATCACAAAACACCAAAGCAATTTGTTTAACGCTTTTTTTTAAAATTTTTTCAACGCTAGTGTGATTTGGTAAGGGATAAGTTTACTTGTTTTGGGCTCATTTTTTTTTGCATTTTAATAAAATTTAGATTTAGAATTTTTGCCATGAATTTATATTCCTTGTGCCTCTGTGCAACGATGCGTTTAATCTTCAAAACATTACTTTTTCTGGATAGAGTTATCTTATTTCGTTTTTTGAAATAGACTTTTAAAAAGTGAAACTTCCACATTTTGACAGGCGAAAACTAGTAAGGACAATAAAAAAAATACTCTAAGCACTTACTATTGAACTCTTTGTGCTGATTTTCTTCATCCAAATCGTCTAAAAGATTGGCTGGAGCGGCTTTATTTAAAATAATAAATACGCTTAAGATTCCAAAAAGTACAATACACTTCATATTTTATGATTTTAATTTTATAAGGTGTTGTGATTGATTGTACAACTGTGCCTTCTTGCATTTTCTTCTTGGGTTCTTATAGTCAAGATCAATATTTAATATGCTGTAAATTACATTGTCCATTCTTAACACTTGGGACATGGTGATTTACAGTCATTTGCATATTATGCAAAAGGTTATCAATCAGTTTAAAAAATCTAAGGCAAAAACCGTTTTAATAATTAATAATTCTTTCGATAATTAATAAAAGTTGTTGTTTATTTGAAGTGATATTAAATCGATTTATGCTTGGTGAAAAAAGAAAACTTGCTATAGTAAAAATTGTAATTTTTACGTTTTTTATGCGCCTCGCCATAAGTTATTACTGTTACTGTTTGTTGAAAAAAGATTAAACAATATGATATCACATACAGCAACAAAAATGCATTTTTTTATTGCAACATTTGTAAGTTCCGCAAAAAACTACCCTTCTAACAATACCACACACTTTTTAAAAATATTTGCATAATCTTGTAAATTAATAATGGAAGGTTTTTTTTATCGACAAATACTAAAAACGGGGAAGTTTCAGGATTTTACAGGGAAAAAAACAAAACCTCGACCAAAACAGGATTCTATTAGCTGGAAATATGTAGATTTTAGAAATTTAACCACACTTTCTTAATACATCTTTGTAAGAGTTTATTTTGATTTTATTGTTTTTTGATTCCCAGGTAATAGATTTCGGGTCGTCATGTTACGAACAGAATCGAGTATACACCTACATACAGTCAAGGTTCTACCGGGCGCCAGAAGTGATATTGGGTGCCAAATATGGTATGCCAATAGACATGTGGTCTTTAGGTATGTATAGATTTTCCTAAATTAATTTACGTATTTTAATACTAATTAAGTTTTGTGTACAAAAATTCGAGCTCTCCCTGATATCTCCAAAATCAAAAGAGACAGAGAAGTCTGGTTACAATTGGCACAATCAAATAACAGCAGAAATAAAATATATATGGAATAAAATACAAGACCCTGGACTTTAATTTTTAACAAAAATCTATAAAAAATAAATTGCAAAATTTTAAAAAAATTTTTTTGTTCTTTTTAATGTAATTTTATCAAAGCATTTATAAACATTTTGTCTGCGATTTGGTGTCATTTTCGCAAAATTTTCGCCTGCGGAATATTATAGCATTTTAACAAACAAATTAAATTGATTAAATTATTTACAATTTTAGTTTAATTTTAATTCAAAAGTTAAATTTTAAGATTCTCAAAAAATGATGATTTTGACATCAAATTTTGGGTAAAACAATTTTAAATTTGGTTAACACCCCCACCCCCCTCTACATTTGTTGAGGCCAGGTCCGCGCTTGGAAGCACCAGTTTCCTTGTATCAAGTGTGGTCACATTTTTACTTCAAATAATTTTTTTTATTATTTATCCTTTAAACCGCCCCCGCCCCCCCCCCCCCGAAGTCAATTCTTGCATGCGCCAAGTTAAATTTGAATAAGGCTTTTCCTTCTGTTTTCAAAAATATCTGATATGTCACCTTTTTCTCTAACAGTCTCTAAAAAGAAAATTTCAAAAACTTTTTTCTTCATTTTTCTCGTATGACTCATTGGTCTCATAGAGATGATTTTGCCATTTTATTTAAAACACATTGGAGAAAAAGGTAACATAGGAATATGTATCAAACGTTACCAAGAGGCAGGATTTTTTGTTTTTATAATTTTTCCTATTTTATATTATTCTATTTTCTTCTTAAATATTTTTGACATTCTGGTCAGTTTTTTAAACTGATGATTCCAAACTAAAAATGACAAAAAAATTCAAATTCATTCGAAAACTTTAAACAATATTGAGTGACGCACCAAACCTGTTAATCAATAGTTAGTTTTTTTATATCCAACTGTGATTAAATTTCGTGTAAAATCAACATAACATTTTGGTTCGATAGCTATAAACCTAATATTATCAGTTTTTTTTTCTAAATGAGAACAGCTTTTTTTTAAATAATCTTGTTTCCATAGGATGTATCCTAGCAGAACTTCTCACAGGCTTTCCCTTGCTCCCAGGAGAAGACGAGGCGGACCAATTGGCCTGTATCATGGAGTTGTTGGGCATGCCCCCGCAGAAACTTTTGGTCCAATCGAAAAGAGCCAAGAATTTCATAAGTTCCAAGGGCATACCTCGATATTGCACGTGTTCGACGTTAGCCGACGGTAATTTTTATAATTTACACAAAATTTCCTAATCCGAGACACCTCATGCCGTACTTTTAATACTACTTATTCCAATGTAAAACATAATTCGGTACGACCTGGAAGCCAGTTAAATAATCATTTTGGTACTAGACCACAAAACAAATGGCGGCTGAACGAAATTTGAGTAAAGCTTGCGCAACTTAATATATACAAGAATATTTATTGACGGATATACCTGATTCATAAACTGGGTTTAGGTTTTAGTTGCTAGTATTTTTATGCATTTTTACACGATTTCAGGGTGGCCACTTGTTATAAAATCTGACGAATTCATAATATTTCAATATTGTCATAAAATATGCCCTAAATGTCATAAAATTTCGTAATTGTCATAAAATTTGCAAAAAACCTGAGTATTTTAAGTTTAATGTAAACAAACTTTTGATATTCCACCTGTACATTTTCTCATGGGATAGTTAGGCAACTGTTTATACAAACTGCATCTCAAATTTTCAGTCACAACTGGTAAATGAGCGCAGGAATATATAGGCAACTCATGATTCAAAGGACACATGTAACGAGTTTTTCCGCGCTTTTTAATATTAAGCAATAGATATGGTCGATTTTGGTTGCTTTTTTTACTGCACGAAAAAGTTGTGTGCGTAGTTGTGTTGAGAGAAAATAACCCCTATTATATCCTTGCAAAAGGTTTAATAAACCAAATTTAATGCATCTTGGAAACTGCAGTGTTCTGGGCTACTTGAAAAAATGAAAGAATATTTTCTTGCTTGCTGCAAACTTTGTAAGAAAATATTCAGAATGGATGAATGTGGAATTGGGCAAGCTAAATCCCACATGTATCTACGCAGGTTTTGAAAAACACATGAAACTGGAAAAACCGTCTTACCGTTTAAATTTTCATAATAGATTTCTTTTTATATATTTGTATTAGTTAACGTTTTAATTTTAATGGTAAATGAACAAATGAAAAAATAAGGTGGATTTATTATTTCACACAATTACAGGTACCTACTTGGAATTCAATTTTTAAAATATATTTATCATTTTAATATCGATTTATATCCACTTCCTGGATGGTTGGTAAGAGTTACTTAACTAAGAAGCGGAAAATTATACTCTTCCGTACGCAGCGGCATTTGCCCAGGGTGGTCACTTGTCATAAAATCTTATAAATTCATAAAATTTCAATATTGTCATAAAATATGCCCAAAATGTCATAAAATTTAGAAATTGTCATAAAATTCATAAAACTTGCACAAAAACCTGGATATTTTCCCAGTGTAAACAAATTTTTAATCACACCTGGTAAATTAGCACAGGAATACATCTATAAACCTCACAAAATCCAAATTTTAATAATTCCAGAATTATGTGCTTCTTATGTGCTATTTTCGTCTCCTTTTAAAAATTTTTGTGCTCTGCGTTTTTGAAAAAATTTAAAACAAAAGGTGGGCTTGGTAGCTTTATATAAACCTAGCAAGCCCAGGCTTAAATAAAGGTTAAAAATATCCGTTAAATATCTCAGAATTAAGGGCTTTTTATGTGCTCCATGAAAATATAAAAACAATAAAAATGTTTTAACTTTTTAGTTATTTTTCTAAAAAAATGTTATCAGCTCGCTAGCTTCATATAAACCTAGCAGGCCTAACCTTAAATAAAGGTTGAACAATATCCATAAATATCTCAGAATTATGTGCTCCATGGAAATAGAAAAAAAAAATATTTTTTACTTGTTTAGTTTTCGAAAATATGTTATGAGGTTACTAGGTTTATATAAAGCTAGCGAGCCCATAACATTTAAAAAAAATCACTAAAAAAGTAAAAAATCTTTAGGTTTTTTTTTATTTTCATGGAACACACAAGAAGCACATAATTCTGAGATATTTAATGAATGTTTTTAACCTTTATTTAAGGTTGGACCTGGTAGGTTTATATAAACCTAGCGATCCCACAACATTTAAAAAAAATCACTAAAAAAGTTAAAAATTTTTATCTTTTTTTATATTTTCATGGAGCACATAAAAAGCACATAATTCTGAGATATTTAACGGATATTTTTAACCTTTATTTAAAGTTGGGCTTGCTGGGTTTATATAAAGCTAGCGAGCCCACCTTTTTTTTTTATTTTCTCAAAAACTCAAAGACCACAAAATCTTTTAAAAAGGGACGAAATTAGCACATAAAAAGCACATAATTCTGGAATTATTAAAATTTGGATTTTATGAGGTGGGCTCGCTAGGTTTTTGGAGGTCGCAGGACTATATAGGCAACTCATGATTCAAACGACACAACAATAAGAGTTTTGCCGCGCTTTTTAATATTAACCAATAGATATGCTCGATTTTGGTTGGCGTTTTTACTGCACCAATCAGTGCTGTGTGTACTTGTGTTTTGAGAAAATAACCCCTATTATATCCTTACAAATGGTTTTGTTTTGTTTAATAAACCTAATTTAATGCATCTTGGAAACTGCAGTATTCTT
Source organism: Oxystoma pomonae (assembly GCA_963921995.1). Taxonomy (NCBI): domain Eukaryota; kingdom Metazoa; phylum Arthropoda; class Insecta; order Coleoptera; family Brentidae; genus Oxystoma; species Oxystoma pomonae. The sequence goes on from OY998173.1 coordinate 15,879,158, forward strand.
GGCTACTTGAAGAAATGAAAGACTGTAAACTTTGTAAGAAAATATTCAGAATTAATGGATGTGGAATTGGGCAAGTTAAATCCTACATATATTCACGCAGCTTCCGAAAAACCCTGTTACTATTTAAATTTTCATAATAGATTTATTTTTATATATTTGTATTAGTAAAAACATGTCATAAAATTGTCATAAAATTTTTCAAGAATTCATAAAATCATAAAAAAAATTGTTATTTCCCAGTGGCAACCCTGCAAGCCGTAAATTGGAAAAGACTCGTTAGGTACAACATTTTTCCTACGAGCGTGAGGAAAATTTTAAAAAAATTGCGTGCGTGAAAAGGCTTTTTTATTTATTTTTTATGCACACTGTGCAGAAAAGTGATACTTTCCGTACGCTGTGCAGAAAAGTGATACTTTCTTTACGCTGTGCAGAAAAGTGATAATTTCCGCACGCTTATAGGAAAATATTCATAAAATTTTTCAAAAATTGTCATAAAATCATAAAAAAATTAGTTTTTTCCCAGATTTTCGATCTTTAAAAAATTTCTTTTACATTTGGCCTGGAGTCAACAGACAGTTCTCAAGGTGCGACTCTCTTGACCTGGAGAGAGCCGGACACTCTGGCAGGACATGCAAGGAGGATTTTTCGTCCTCCATGCACCATCGACTCTCGTGAGTGTTCGGCATTCCCACCATCTCTAGGTGCTTGTTGAGGCGACAGTTTCCTGTTAGGAGCCCTGTTGCTAGTCTTACATCCTTCCCACCTGGGTGGAATTGAGTGCAAAAATGCTAAAATAAAATATGTTTTTTTAATCATGAGCATTTTTATGAAAATGATTACTATTACCAGTCAAGCTCTTCTTATAAAAATAGACAATACAGATTTTTCTGTCTCTTTCTATATCAAACTCTGGAGGAGATCGATCTTTTTCTGCGTTGGATAGGGTAAAAATAAGCATCGCACTAGCCTCGGAGAAGAAAAGTTGGATGCACTTTCCATCCTCTATATTGAAAGTGAATCCTGGAATTATATCAATTATTAACAAATAATTGATAAATTTGCCAACGAGAAAGCTCGAAACTACTTTTAAAATTCGGAAAGATTATACTCTTAACCTAATAATGTTTATTTAAGCAGCGGACTTCCTGTTTTTGGAAAATCAGGTAGCGGCGCTCTTCCACTCAACCTATTAATGGAAATGGAACGGTGTTTCTAGAGGCTTTAGAAAAGAGGTTTTCAAAAAAGCTAAAAGCGAATCTTTAATGATTCTTTACGGACTTTCTGCCCATGATAAAAAAAAATTCGGGCCCCCAACTGGAGGCTCAGGGCCTACCAAGTATTTTTTTAAATGAGAAGGTACCACTTGTGGCACCATTTTGGAAAGCTTGTTAAAAAAGAAACCTAACACACTACTTTTTTTGCCATCTGTCAACCAATGTGTCAAAAATTTAAATAAACTTATTTTTTTGTCAATTGTTATAGCTTCACAACAAATACATATTTCTCTAGTTACTAAGCGGAATAAAGAAAATACCACACAAGGATATTATTGGCGTAAAATTTTTAACACATGGGTTGACAGATGTCAAAAAAATTATTTAATCGAATTTATTTTTTAACAAGCTTTCCAAAATCGTGCCACAAATGGCACCTCCTCACGAAAAAAATATTGGTAGGCCCCGGGCCTTCAGTAAGGGCCCCCAAATGGGCCGCCAATACTGTTCTTGTGTTGTATTTTCTTTATTCCGCTTAGTAAAAAATTTTTTAACACACTGGTTGACAGATGTAAAAAAAACTAATGCTTTAAATTTATTTTTTAACAAGCTTTCCAAAAAGGTGCCACAAGTGGTACCTTCTCATTAAAAAAAAATAGCTGGTAGACCCTGGGCCTCCAGTTGGGGGCTCAAAATTTTTTTTATCATGGGCTCAAAGTCCGTAAAAAATCATTAAAGATTAGCTTTTACTTTTTTTAAAACATCTTTCATAAAGTCGCGAGAAGCACCGTTCCATTTAAACAATCCACCCTGTATATAGAGGTGAATATAAAAGTGTCGGAATATGTTTTTTTATGTAAAACTAGATATATAAAGTTTGCTAACGAGCAAAGTTATACTTTCTGTTTATTTTTGTTTTAATAAATGTTGGTATGATTTTTGATTCCTGAAATTATTTTTATCTAGGGGAGGGGCCCGCTTTTCCAAAGGTGTTAAGGGCCCGGTAGACCCTGGAACCGGCGCTGGTGGAGCAAGAACTAACCACAAATATTTTGTGGTACAAAATTCGGTTAATTAAGGTGAACCCGCTTTAATGACGAAATAAACAAATATTGACTTAAAAAATCCTTTAACCTCGAGGCAGTACCTTCTCCATACAGGCCGATCAACTCCTACCGATTTAGTGTCCTTTAATCTACCTTCGCCGCCATTTTCACTCAAAAGTTACAGAAAATCCATTCGTTTTCTGTCAATATTGCGGCGAAGGTCGAGAAAAGGACACTAAAACGGTAGGAGTTGATTGGCCTATGTGAAGAACGTATTGCTCGAGGTTACATTTACCTATAACATGTAAAATTTTCCAAATGTTAACCTGAAAGACATTTTTTAGGTAAAATACAAGTTACTTCTGTGGGTCTTGTAGTCAATTAGTTAGTGAGGCAATAGTAGGATGTGACCATATTTTACAGCTTTGTTTGATTTTTTATATATGATTTTTTTGAACCACGTTTGCATGCTTCAGGTATGTCAAAACCTTAAATGTTGGTTCTTTGGTGCAGCAAATTTGACATAATTATGTCATTATCATTTCACTCCGCTTTCTTGACACTCTAGCAGCCAAGATTTTCTTTTGGGTTTTTTTTGGAGGATCCGAAACTCCTAGAAATATAAAATTAGCGTAAAAAATTAAAATATCAAGAGAGTACTGTCACTAATAAATCTACATATAAAATTTCATCATGGATGGGTAAAATATATTTTTTTAAATGTCTGTGTTTGGCTTTGGTCAAACTGACGCCAGTGCGAAAAACCCGATCCTTTGGAGAATGTTCGAGTTTCGATAAAAATAGGCGAATTACTTCCAGAGATAAAACGAATTTGAGATATGCTGACAAATATAATGAAAAAATGTTTGTTATTTTCTAGGGACCGTGGTCCTCACAGGCGGCCTAAGCCGGCGCGGCAAACCCCGCGGCCCCCCCGGCAGCAAAGACTTAAAGTGGGCCCTGAAGGGCTGCGACGACCCCTTGTTCCTCGACTTCATTCAGCGGTGCCTGGAATGGGACCCCGACGAGAGACTGACCCCCAGCGCCGCCCTTCGTCACGCGTGGCTCAGACGGCGGCTGCCTAGACCCCCCAACGAGAAAGAGCAGACCAGGTAAGGTTCTTCTCATATAGTACTAGTAAATAGACCTGGCATGTAGGCCCAATCGGTCCTTTTTTACCTTACCCCATTCCAGACCCCTAATCCACCACCTGTACCGCTTGTACGGTAGTGGGCTCTCCGGGCCTTCCTGTTCTCTTCACTAAGTCCAGTACTTTGGCCCACTTGAGCGCTCGAAGGTCCTCTGCATCCAGATTTGTTTGTCTAAGTACCTGATGCCTCATCCTTAGGTATGCATCGCACTCCGCAATGATGTGCCGGGATGTCTCCTCCGCCTTCCCGCAGGCCTGGCAGATAGAGTCATTCCCGATGCGAGTCAGATGCTTACTGAGGAGTCGGTTGTGGCCGGTCAGTAGTCCAATATATTTTCGTGTCCGGTCCGGTCCGTCTTTCGCTCTCCCAGGAGTCTGCCAGTGCATCGTTAGCCCATTTAATGAGTCGACTTTGCAACTGTCTCCTTATTATACCTAAGAGTGGTTCCGGCCCCACATATTGAGTGCTGGCCCCGATCCGAGCGAGTTCATCCGCCTTTTTGTTGCCCAACACTCCCGTGTGTCCCGGTACCCACATCACTGTAACTCTTTTCTTGACCCAAGGCTTCCAGTGCTTCGACGCACTCTTCCACCAGAGTATTGTCAATTTTTGGCGCACTAAGTGCCTTTAGGGCCGCTTGGCTGTCGGAGCATATGTACACATGCTCCTCCAGACCATTACGAACCTCTTCTCGGCTTGGAAGATCGTAGCTTGCTCTCCGAGAGGGTAGCTCATCCGAACTTCTCGGTCTTGCACGTAGACCCCCGCCCCTGTTGTCTGCCTTACCGATAGCTTGGAGCCATCGGTGTAGCATATCACAGCGTTCCTCTCGAACTGTTGGTGGAGCTCTGCCAGAATTCCCTATCGGGAATTTCGACTCTGTACCTCTTATTGAATCTCCAGGGAATTTGGGTTGCCTTTCTTCTCATATAACTACGAGACTATAACGGCCCTACCCTTGCATAATAACTCCTAATCAAGTTGGCCTGGAAAAAACGCAGAGCCAAAAACTTTTCTGTGTGAGTGACCACTTCTATTAAAATCCAAAATTCCGTTTTCTGCGACCGGCCCATCGCGCAAAAGTCATTCGAACGACGCACAGTGGATCGATACAATGCTTTTTTTTATAGACATTAAGAAAAAAATTGAAACTAACATTGTTGTTGCTATTTTGTACTTTGTTTGTTGCTGAAATACCACGGTTTCATTAAATCATAAGCAATGAATTATTTATTATTTGTCCTATTTGCTGTGACGTGTTTTTACAGATCATTTTAAACATTTGTGAACATTGTTTGATAAGAGCGGACCCTTTAAACACTTAATAGCCATTTGACTTACCATTTTTTGAAATTTTTTAATTTATTTTCTATACTTTACAGCGTTTCTTAAAACCCTACTTACTTTGTTTTGTTATATTTTTTTGAAATAATTTTTTTTTCAATTTTTTTATACCTACATCAAATTTCAAACATTTTCAAATTCACATTGATTTTTAAAAATATGCTATAATATGCACAATTTTCTTTTATTATCTTTGCATCCTTTAATAACCATAAACCAATAAAAAATTTTACTTGACTGCGATTTTTGCGATGTTTTGAGAAAAACGGCCAAAAGCACTAAATATTCCTGTGTGCTCTTCCCTGTTGTTAAAAATTCTAATTGAATCTAGCGAGTTACAAATAATGATTTTAATAATTTAATTTCTCGATAACAGTCACAATTGTGAAAAACTTACGTGGGACAAAATAGTTTCTAAACTAAACAGGTAATTTATGTATTCATTCAGAATCCTTCAGCGGCGCACCACGTAAAAGTTTAGGGGAGAAAACAAGAACTTCACCTCTGAAAAATATGTCCCTATAGATTCTCACCATCAGTTAGTATGTTTGGATTACGCAAGCCCTAAACAGTAGCCTATATTTTAAATTTGGTGCAAATATCTCAAAAACTACAAGAGCTCTAAAGAAAAAACAAAGAAAAAAAAAATTGTGAAAAGTCACGGCTTCATAGATCAGTAACAAAGTGTTTGCGGACATGTTCATGGAAAAAAAATGTTCTTATTTTATTTTGACCTGAAAAATTCGTGCCTAAAATCTTTGCACTGAATTTTAAAACACCCTGTATTCCTGTATTATTCAATTTTGACATGATCCGCCATGCCAAATTTTGACACAGTGTAATTTTTTTTCTCAAAATTGACTAAGTAATGTTTTTCTTATTAATTAAACTCAATTTTGTAACTACAAGTTGAAAAGTTTGAAAGTTAAAGTAAATGTCCAAAATTCCCTATACCTCGATCCACTGTGCATTAGCGAGTAAAATATCGATCGGTCACGTGATGGTTTCTTCCAATAGCGTGCTCTGACACTCGGACAAGCAGAGCTAAAAATCACCTGAGTGACGTTTTTCACACGAGCTTTCCTACAAGTACCAACTACTGGGCAGCATTGCCACTTGCAACATAATTATGGAATTGTAACATAATTTTTCCTTAAAATAATTGTAATATATTTTCACTGTAGAACTTTGAATTCTTTAAATTCTTTGCAGGTTTTCTTCTTACTGTTAGAAAACTATTTAAATTTAAATTATTTTATTTAATTTAATCAGTGTCGACCTCTCTTGGCAACTAAAAACAAAACTACATTACAGTAACCATCTATGTAAATATTACCGTACTTCGAAAATATCTTTTGTTTCACGGAGCGGAGGATTCCCGTGTAATTCTCTGATTTTTTCGATTTCTGTACCGATTGACCAGATCGCCGATGTTGTCAGTAGTTTATTGACAAATATTTTATTGTGTCTTAGGCTCGGTTTCACCTGTCTAGATTGTTTTAATATGGCAAGTACAAGTAAAAGCAACTTAATAACGCAAACTCGATGATACATGTGATTCCGATTTTTATCCAAAAAAAATTGTAACAATTTTAAAGAAAAATCGATAATTTTAGCAGCACTACACGCTAATTTCTTCATTGGCAACACTGCTACTGGGTCTAATCGAGAGAACGGCTTCGCTCAAAAATCGTTGTTTGAGGCAGCTCTGCGCGTGCCTAAAATCCGAACATGAACGATTGAGAAAAACGGGTCTATAACTTTTACGGAAACTCAGTTTGTCACTGCCAATTTCCCTTGATTTCATAACTTCTAAAAATAGCCATCCTTATGCTAATTAACGACCAGGGAAAATAGAACATTTAGGGAATGGATGTCACCAAAGAAAAAGTGGCAAATTTTTAACGAGCGGATGGAGCATTGAGAGGGATAACGGTTAGGTAAATTTATATTCCCTGGGTAAATTTGATCTCTGGTCACATATCACCCTACTTTTTTGTTTATTTTTTCTTTTGTGTTGTTTACTTTTTAAATTTGGAATTTCTTGGCCTTTTTTTGAGTATTTTCTCTAAAAATCTAATAAATTGCTCGCAGATTGTGTAAACATTTCACAAAAAGTAAGTATTTTCTGCAAAGAACAGATGAGGTATTCTAAAGGTTAATTTGTAGCTTAAATTCCTGCCTTTGTGTCAGAATAAAGGAATTGTAATATACAGGGTGATTCACAACGAATGGGACATTCAATTCAATTCAATAGTTTATTGTTTATAAAGAAAATATACATTTCTTGTAACAAAGAGCTTGGTTAGAGTGCTTAAACAAATTTATGGTGTCAATAAGAAAAAAAAAACAAATTTACACATAAAAGTTTTACAAATGAAGGCTTACAAACTAATTTCTTAGAGATTACAGGTGGCTGGTTCAAAAAAGATAGGGAAAAATAACTGGTAAAAAAAAACAAATTCAAAAGAACCAAAAAAGAGAAAAATATTGAAAAGTTTATATTGATATTGATTTTTGAATGATTTATAGTGAAGAAAACATAAAAGAGAAAACAGTTGGTACATGCACTAAAAAGGATCAAAAAAACAATTTTTTTTTGGTTTGATCTTGATAAGAGAGATAGGTACATTTATGTGCAGATATTTATTCATTTATTATAAAGGATCGTAGTTTTAAAATATTGCATGAACAGAGCTTTAGTAAGAGGAGGCGTTATGTCGTCCAGGTCCAAAAACTCATCCGGTTCACGGAAGAAATTCAGCTCAGAAGGTCTCATAGATGCATAAATAGGACACTCAAAGAGAATGTGAAATAAAGTTTCTTGGGTAGACCGGTTACAAACGGTACAAAATTCTGAAGCCCTTAAAATTAAATTTTATTGTGTAATTATTGCATAGACGGATCTGAGACAGAACTCGTTTGATATGTATGGGGATATCCAGGTGTAAATACTTTTGCGATCCTGAGTTTATGTTAGCTAGGCAGATTGATTAGCTAAATGGAGATCCTGTTGTCCTAACCGTCTTTAAAGTTTTGGAGTAGGAGTGATTTTTTCTGAGATAGAAGGTAACTGCTGGGACATAGCCAAACCATAGGCACTATGGACTAAGCCCATTCCATATCTGGTAATTAATTTTACTTGGTGGCGTTTTTAACGGATATACAGGGTGATTTATCAAAATATGCGAAAACTGTTCATTTTAATATCTCAAAAACTAAGCGACCAAAAATTATGAAATTTTGCACGCTAATTACACTCCCGAAGATCAATAAACATGTTTTTAAAAATTTGGAGTTTTCAGGTCCGCACTTAGTTTTCTTCTCATTTTTAAATGTCACTTAAAAACAACACCCTGTAACTTAAATAAATTTTCTCATTTTTTCCAAAAAGACTAGGATTAGTACTAGTTACTAAAGAAAAAAAGTTAACGCGAAACTTTTTGGTTCTGACAATAAAAAAATTGTTTTTTCAAAAATGTGTAAATTTGCCCGGTGCCTTTCTGTAACATAGATTTACCAGAATCATTTTAAATACAAATTATCAAAATGACACCGAAATTAAAAAAAGGGGTTATTTTAATAAAGTTTAAGTATTTTTTTTACTAAAAGCAAAAAAAAATCCAGGTCTGGATTTATAATTTTATTTATTTATTATTTTTCGATACCTACATAACTTTACAGCTCGTTTACACACATGTCCATATTGTACCGCAAATTATGAAAAAAAGGGAGCCGATTCCAAAAAAATGCCCTGGGGATTGTTATTATATGATTGCAGCCCAGATTGATGAATACATTGATGATCATTCATTAGGATGCCTAAATAATTGTAAGGCCAATTTAAAAACTAACAGATTTTCAAAAAAAATAATTAAAAAAAAAATATATTTTGTTTTTAAATTTTTAAAAATTTTTTTTTTTTTGAAAACCAAAAAAAAATAAAAAATGATTTCTCGTCTGTTTACTTTACTAAAATATGTGATGTGTGTATGTCTGAAGTGATGCTGTAATATTATGTACTGAAAGATAATAATTAAATAAAATCTTAAATCCGGACCTGAATCTTATTTGCTTTTTGTAAAAAAAATACTTAAACTTATTAAAATAAACCCTTTTTATAATTTTTGTGTCAATTTGATGATTTGCATTTAAAATGATGCTGTTAAATCTATGTTACGTAAAGGCACTGGGCAAATTTACGCATTTTTTAAAAAAATAATATTTTTATAGCAAAAACAAAAAGTCGCGCGTTAATTTTTTTTTCTTTAGTAGTAAGTACTAATCAGGCTTTTTGGAGAAAATCAAAAAATGTTTATTGAACTGCGGGAGTGTAATTAGCATGCAAAATTTCATAATTTTTGGTTGCATAGTTTTTGAGATATTTAATTGAACACTATCCGGTAAAAACGGAAAATTTTAAAATTGAAAAAAAAACATTACATACAATTTATAAATGATGCTGTTTAATGAAAATAAAAAATTCTAGGGTGTTCATTTTTAGCAGCTCATACAACAGGTATGAAAGGCTATTTTGGGATCGTCAAAAGTTTTTCTACTTGTACTCCAAATGAATTATTTTATTTGGGTCAAACAAGACCTCACAGTTGGTCTAGAGAGGGGTTTTAAGAAAAAAATATACCATCTTTTCAATATAGATTTTTGTTTTTATTACATCGCCAACTACCATTTATCGTAAAAAGTAAAATCCTCTATGTAGCCCTTTTCTGGGAGGTTATTTTTGTAAAATATTCTGAAAACTTCAAATAGCAACGTCCTATGTTGACTTCATATTTGAATTCTCGCTGAAATTCTCATTTGAATGGTACCCCATATCATAAGGTTTACTTTACTATTTTTAGAGATATTGGCTTTCAAAATGTCAAAAATGCAATTTTCAAAAGCCCATATCTTAGAAACTAACGAAAATATCTCTATTGTGTTTGATGTCGATTTTAAGTGTTTTTTAAGAGGAATTAAAAAATGACAATAAATTGACGATTTGACCTTGTACTTCCTATTTATTGAATAATAACGTTAAAATCACTGAAAATCAATCGTCAAACTGCTGTCATTTTTTAATTCCTTAACAAACCCTTAAAATCGATATCATACACAATAGAGATATTTTCTTTAGTTTCCAAGATATGGGCTTTTGAAAATTGCATTTTTGACATTTTGAAAGCCAATATCTCGAAAATTAGCAAAGCAAACCTTACGATATGGGGTACCATTGGAATGAGAATTTCAGCGAGAATTCAAATATGATGTCAAAATAGGAAGCTGCTATTTAAAGTTTCCAGAATATTTTCCAAAAATAGCCTCCCAGAAAAGGGCTACATAGTGGATTTTACTTTTTACGCTAAATGTTGGTTGCCGATGTATCGAAAATAAAAATCTATGTGTTAAAGATTGTATATTTATTTTCTTAAAACCCGTCTCCAGACTAACTGTGACCTAATTACAAAGTTTTGTGATGTTGACTGTCTTTGCCTGTCCGTTTATCAGTCTGTCTGTCATGATAACTCAAAAACGACTGAACCGGCATACAAATTCTGTGGTTCTCGTTGATAAGGCCATTAGTTTTTGGTGAGGGTTTGTAAAGGGGTGGAAAGGGGGGTTGAACTGTATGAAAATTCACAACTCGAGAACCTCAGCGGCTATAACGAAAATTTGGATTGATATATTTTTTGGGAGAGGGTAATGTAGAGGTTATTACATCAAAAATCATAACTTTTAGTATTTAAAAAAAATAAATAACGCCAGCATGCATGTGTAGCCATCCATAAAATCTTTTAAAAAAACATTTTTATATTTTTTTTTGTTGGAAACGTACTTATCCATCTTAATGTGAAAACCGCATGTCGCTAGCTGTACGATTCGTAACTTAGATTTTAAAAGTTTAATCCCCTTTCCAACCCCCCACTCCTGGCAAAAACTAATCAGCTCGCCGCCTGGTGACAAAGATTTTTTGTGCCAAATCTTATAAGAATCAGTTCAATTGGTGTCCCAGACAGACAGACCGAGACCATCCCAAAATTTTGCATTTAGGTCTTTTTTGACCCAAATAACTATTTAATAAAACTTTTTTGGCGGATCTCAGTAGCCTCCATACTATGGATGGATGGCCAAAAATCACGACTAACTTGAACTGAAAATTTTATTTAGTTTTATCGGCAAAAAATTATTTTTTTATTTTTACTAAAAATGAGTTATTTGGTGGTGTCTGTCTGTCTGGACACGATAACATTAAAACCGCTAAACCGACTCTGGCACAAAAATGTTTTGTCACCAGGCAATGAGCTGACTAGTTATTGGTGTGGAGAGGGCAGGTAGAAAAACACGGTTCGTGAGTTAGGATTTTTTAAAAAGTTTAGTTCCCCTTCCCACCCTCTTTCCAAACCTCCACCCTCGTCAAAAACTAATCAGCTCACCGTGTGGTGACAAAGAATTTTTGTGCTAAATTTGATAAGACTCGGTTAAGCCGTTCTTAAGTTATCGTGTCCCAGATAGACAGACACCATCCCAAAATTTTGTATTCAGGTCTTTTTTGACCCAAATAACTAATTTTTAATATGACTTGGGAACTTTTCAGATTAAGCGGGAAAAAGACGGGAATTTTATTCAAATAATTTATAATAATTAATTATAAGACACCCTGTTAAGGCCACAAAAACGGCATAGATTTGACAACACTGCTTTGCTGTTTTTGGGCCAATCTTTACGGGGCAGAATATCGGAAACGAGAAAACGGAATCTGTTGATATTTGGCAGGAATGTTTATTTTTTAATTCCTAACAACCGTATCCAGACAGTTTTTTGCTGGACTCTCTCATTTTCGAAATAACATAAACACGGCTAACAATAGTCAAAAATCATACTTGGCATTTTCTTTAGCCTCGTCGATAATAAAGAAATCTGTAACAGCAATTTTTGGATTTTTTTATTTTTTGAAAAAAATACACCAAATTTTGAAAAATCCTTTGGATACGGTTGTAGATTTTTATAAATGCAATTATCTGATAACAAAAAAGTTACGTTTATTGTCTTTGTAAGCATTATTCTGCTGGACTTCTGAAACTCCAAGGTCACGTAATTTAGTAGGCCCAAGGAAACTGAAGTGAGTTCGATTGGAGTATTGGAATTCAGGTTCCGCATACCCACCGGCCACTTGTCTAATGGAACATTCGGCCAATAAATTGACACATGTCAAGTGATAAAAATAATACGGAAATTTGTTATTTTTTTTTATGTTGAATAATGATTTTTCTTTTGATTCTTTTTAATTTCGAAACATTGCAATCCATGAAGCCGAGCATCAAAACCTTTTCTCTCTCTCTCTTCTCATTTGATTACCGTCACTTTTTTGAGTCCCGTAGGCACTATTAACTAAATCGGACGGGTCATCAACTACTTTCGTAGACTACCGACTTAGGGAGTGTGTATCTAGGTCCGCCTCTACGTGATATCCGATCCCATCCAGCCTGGATACCGGCGTGAATAGAGGGGTAGGGCCTAAGATACATTTTACAGTTATTTTCCTTGGGTTCCCCCCTTACCCCGCTCATCAAACCGGTCTGATGAGCACCCCCTAGGAAGGCAGTTTTCTTTTCCTAGAAGGATTTAATTTAGCCAAACCCCTTTGTCGGGGCTAGGGATCTTTAACGTACTCCACTATCAATATATCCCTTTCCGAGGGACGGTATGAAATCGAATTAGCCTGCCTTCTAGCTAACTCGGCCTACTCCGCTTCATACTGCGTTTTGCCTTAATCTTACAAAATTCTGGAATTTTATAAAAAAAAGTCCAAGTAGACTACCCGATGCACGACCCGGGGCTTGAACCCGGCATTTCCTGCTTGAAAGTCGCGGCGTTAACCCCGACACCAAGCAGGCAGGTAAAACCTTTTAAAGAAGCATTTATAAATGGTTACGTTCCTAAAGCCCTATGCCCATCAACGCGTGCCTAGCAGGGTTTTTCGACGCAAGGGGTTTTTTGAAGCGCGCGTGTCGACCTTGAAAATGAAGGGTGAAAAGTTGCATGCCTTTTCTGTCCACACCTATGCATCTTTTTCACACAGAATAATAATAGGTTAAATCTGGTGGATTTTCTGGTTCCAAATATTGATCAATAAATGTCTTGGGGTCTGAACTAAAAGAATTATATTAAATTGTCGCTAGATGGCGCCAGATTACATTTTACCAAAAATGTGAATAATAAAATTTTATAATTATTATTAATATTAAAGGGCTAAAATATTATATTTTATTCTTTGGTTTTTTAAATATTGTAATAAATGAACGACCTAAAAGAAGACACAAAAAAATCTCAAGTACCTACTTCTTAAATTTTAATTTTTTGTACAATTTTAATATTCATTTTTTAGTCGCTTAAATTAAATTTTTACTAACATATCTATCCGTAATAATTTAAACCTGTTGTGAATAATTAAATTTAAATGAAACCCTATATTATCGATGAAAGTAGTTATATTAAAAATTTTCCATATAGAGTCCTAAAAAAATTGGCAAGGCACTATAATTATTTCCTCTATAGCTAAGTGCCAAACTGTATGTATGTAGAAGAATGTATAATAAAGACTTGTGTGACTCACTTAACTGGCTAATAAATAAAAAACAAATAACAGAAAAAATATTTTTGATATAAAATGTTGGCCTATTTAGATATATAAACCCGGGCAAAAAACTCCATAAATTGTCATGAAAGTTGGTGAGTTTTTGTTTTAAAGCTGTAAAACTGATATAGAAACAAAGACGTTTATGTATAGAAACAACAAAATTTATGAAATTTATCTTAGTTTTTTTTACAAGTTTGTTCCACATACCACATAGAAAGCATATAAAATCTGATACTGATTTATGGAAATTTTTATAGGTATATCTCAATATATTTAGTAACATCATAATTTAAATAATCTAAAAATGGATAAACTGATCCCATATTAAAGTTTTCTTTTTGTTGTTGACACGTTGACACATTATGGAGCTGATAAATACTACATCTTTACAACTGTACAGCTGTTCACTTTCCATACTTCCTGGCTTTTAAGTTGATACATGCATGATGACGACATTGTAAAACGGTTCATTTGCTGAATTTTTTTCAAGTGGGTTTATTTTGATGGCAGGAACCAACACACAATTGTAGTTCTTGGCCTAAAAATAAAAATAAAGTTACAGATCAAGCAGAAAACCTCTAGAGTAAGTACCCAGAGAGTATGTGAGGATATTTTTGGGCAATTAGAATAATTTACATTAATTGACAATAGGTAGGTACACAAGATTTGTCTGTTGTTAGCACCTCGGTAAAATAATTTTTTTAAATAGGCTAAAAGGATAATAGACAATATGTTTGCTCATCTCTTGTTTATTCTTTTTAAAACTATAAATCGGAAGGTTTGTCCTAGCTATAGAGCCCCAAGTTGAGATATTGTAACTACCTATGTGTTATAATATAAAAATAGCTTAAACTGTCATTTTATAGTTCGTACCAGAGGCTAATTAATGATACATATGGGCAGTGTTATTCAATCTCACACTGCAATAAGAGCAGCCATCAAGAGTGTTTCGAATCTATAAATTTAAATTAACTACAAGCTTTAAGTACTTACTATGGTCTTGGATCAACATCATTTCTTTCTTGTTGAAGCAGCTCTCTCAATCACAAAAACTTTTGCAAAACAAACAAAAAAAAATGGAAATTTGACAAGAGAATGCCATTCTGGAACATTTTTAAAAAAAAGTCCCTAGAATTCCCCAGAAATGCATGCGATTCTAGTGGAAAAATAGAACATGTTCTATTTTCAATGTTGGCATTTCCGCGTGCATCTAAAAATATATTTTTAATTTTTAACACGTTTTCTCAGGATAATTCTGAAAAATAATTTATTTGCTGCACTTTCTTGGTAACTGTTTAAATTACTCAATTTTCTTTCATTTTATCGAACTTTAAAAAAAATATTTTAGGTTATATTAAACGTCAAAAAGATGCACGAGACATGCATGAGGTGGTGCCAACATAGGTATTTCTAGGAAATTTGGGCAAAAACGCATGCAACTTCATGCATTTCTGGTGAGTTTCGTTAAAACTTCAAAGCACCCTGCATGGGCACCCGTAGGTGTGCACAGGGCTTAATAAGTTATACTTTTCTCACATATGGTGTTCGTACCGTGTTCTGAACACTGCACGATCTCACCTATCGTTGATTTTTCAAAAAAATAGCAAAGCAGCTGGCAAAAGCGTTGTCAAATCTATGCCGTTTTTGTGGCCTTAAAACAACAATAAAATACGCCATTTTGAAAAGCCGTTGTCAATTCCTTGTGTCAAAGCATAGAAAAAACTGATGTTTCCCCAACCGTTATGCCTTTTTAGCTATGAAACTGTCAATCGCATCGTTACCCCTAATTTTTTAAATTGGTCGGTTGAGATATCCATTCCATATATGTTCTATTTTCCCTGGTTTATTTCAGTTTTGTCAGATACGAAAAAATTACCTCAAACTGGCATTTTTCCAAGAACATACATTTGAAGTTGTCGGGGGTTAAAAAAAAATAATTTTACTTGTTGCCTCCCTAGCGCCGGAATGGCCCGAAGCACCTCCACCGGTCCCCGCACGCCCAAGACGGCGCAGCCACAGCAACAGCACGGTGAGGGCGATGCATGACCTGGTAGATATTATTTTCTGTATCGGTCGTGCAACAGAGAGGGCGAGGCGGGGGGCCCGCAGGGGGCTCACCCGCCCAAGTGTAACATTGTCGCTCTCTGGGCCTCTCAGGATCACCAACAGTATGGTCGGTCTAATAGTATTGACGTTTAATGGGGATAAATATACATAAAATATACACGTTTTTTTTTATTAAATTTTGTGTAGGTCATATTTTGCTGTACCGTTATGGACAAAAGAAATGACGGATCATTTCCTTTGTCCGCCATTGTCCTTGTCTGTTTGATGGGTTAATAGGCCTTATAAATGTGCAGGACTCTTTCTATGCAAGTCTTAAAAAAAGAACGATGACTAGCCCCTAAATGTACCGGAGCCATTTCATCGCGATTAGCTATCCAATCTATTTTTCATCTCTGTTTGTCCCTTAAAAATGAACAAAGAGCTTAGCTAAACTAATTGGAGTTTTTCTATGGTAGTCCGGGAAATCTGGGGGGAACTAAATAACATAAAGCTGGGAAAGTATTTTTTTTATTAGAATGCCAGTATTTATAAATATTTTGGTAAATTTTTTTACTTAATTAGAGAAGAGGTGTTTTATTTACTTAAATTTCATTTTTGTAGAAGGGGTCCTGCAAATTTTAAGCCAATTTGGTTGATAAAAACCGGATGGTAGAATTTTTTTTTTTTTGTAATTTTGACTGCATTTGTTTTTTAAATGCAACATCGTTTAATGTTCTAAAAACTTATTTTTCGCCGGTGTGTAACACAGCTTACATTGTGTTTATTGTTGTAACACAACGCTAAAAGTGTATTAGATTAAAAACAGGGTTTCTTTTAACCAGCCAGGCAATAAAATAATTTTATTTATTTGTCGAAAACAGGGTTTATCTTTGTCAAGTAAAACGGTCCATTTTAGCATAAAGTAATATACCTACGGAACAGAGGCGCAAATAATATTTAAAGTAACACTGTGGCCTAAAAGTTCTCGATCTTCCAGTAAGGGTTTATTTTACACACCGAGGAAGAAAAGTAAAAAAGTGGGCATATTACCTTTGTTTTATTTACATCTAACAAATTAAAACGCAGTGTGCATATTTATACCTTGATCTATTAAAAATCTGATTTATTCTCATGCATGCAAAATGGGTAAAATGTTTGGTATTAACAAAACTAACACTCTCTAATTTGATGACACAAGCAAAGAACAAAAACGCCGTAAACACGTGTTTTTACAGTTGTTGTTATCCTTATCTGTTGTTCTTCACTGTGTATGTACACAGAAAAATACTGCATTGCAGTAGTATCAGTAGGAGTTCTAATCTGTATTCAAAGGTCATTAAATTAGTAAATAACTTATTCCTTTTTTAATAAATGACCTGTCGTTAAAGGGATTGTCATTTAGACAATTCTTAATTGACATTTAGACAATTCTCAATTGTCATTCAGAGATAAGGATGGCAACTTCCATTGAGGCTACCGGGGTATTTTTTCCGTTGTATGTCTTTGGGATTTCAATTTTTAATAACATTAACCATTTTAACATTCTAATAGGCTTTTTCTATCCGGTCTAAATAAAATATCTTTTTCAGGGACTATCCAGTTTAAATACGCTTTATCTACGGTTGGCCGCCCCCTCTAAATCCTGTCAAAAAAGGACACTCGTCAGCATGTCCGTTTTTTTAAAGGATGTTGAATAATTTTGAAAAATAGTTGAGAAAATGGTTTAAATTAAACTATTCTGAATGGTTTTTAGGAAGCTGTTAAAGAAAATTATTTTAAAATTTCTTTACAGGGTTATTCATTATAAACCTTCCCTGAAAAATGTTTTTTTACCATCGATGTACTAATTTTTTACTTTTGATACTAGGAAGTTCAAACAAAACGCATTCAAAAAATATGTTTCCTAAATTTTACACCTCTTTTGTCAAATTTGCCATTTATAGTTCACAGTTTGTGTAGAAATGTTATTATTTTAAGTGTTACACCTTGTATATATCGTGTAATTTTTGACATATTTGCCAAAGGACCTTTTAACTGTACCACACACTTGGGCTTGAAGTCTCAAAGATAAAAAAGAGTACTTCTCTATTTGAATGATTTTTGTTTGGAAATCCTAGTACCAATGGTAAAAAAAAACCTTTATCTAGGGAAGGTTTATAATGGATAACCCTGTACATTACAGCAAAACACTTGACAAAATCTGCCCAAATTAATTTTGGAGATTAAAATAATGAGAAGCTGTATTAGGAGACTGAAAAAAAAAGGTCACTGCCAAAGTCAATATAACATTATTTTTTCAGCTATTATTTCAATTATATAGAAACGGTTTTTACTAATAGAATCTTTCTACTCTTTCTGGTCGATAAATTTTTCGTTGCTGTTAGAACTTTACATACTTTTTTGTGTTTATGTGGTTTTTTATTTCCGGAAAGATTTTCCCAAAAATTAGAAAAATTGAACCTAAATAGAATCTATTTATTAAGAAATTTTCTTTATATTATGTGTAATTTTAATTTTATTGTTTGCTTTTATGCAGCGCGAACGTAAATTTTATGACCGAACTATGGAAGCCGGGTGGTGCCATTTTATTAATGAATTAAATTTTTAGAATTGCGCTACGCTGCTTTCGTATCGAACAGAACTAAAACATAGGTGTAAATAAACGCGGTTAATATGCCCATCAAAAAATGTATCATTATATTTTAATTAATTTTAATTAACTGTCATATTTCGGTCAACTTTCGCGGTATTTATTTTTCATAGTCATTTTATAATGATAAGTGCAATAGTGATTTTTTTATCCTATAATTTTATTGTATATTTAATTTTTACAACTGCCGATCTTATTAAGTTTTTTTTTAAATTTCAAGGTGTGAATCTTTTTGGTAAGGGTTGTGATTTTGGCTTTTTTTCTTTTAAAGGTCCAAGCGTGCTAGTAATAATTTGTGTATTTGCGTTTTCTGGATTATTTTTTTTACCTGTAGATTTTTCAAAATATTGAAGTTTTTTTTTCTAAATTTATAGTTTAGAAGATATTTGAAAAATCGATGCAATATTTTAAAAAAGTTACAGGGTAAGTAAAAAAATTAAGAAGTTTTTGTCAATTTTTGATGGTAAAAGTGCAAACGACCAAAGTATTCCTAGTGTGATTAGACCTTTGAACTATGATGATAAATCAGTTTTACTACCACAAATTTTCTGTATAACATTTGCCCATAATGTTAAAATAAAAGCCAAGATTCGTTGGGAAAAGGAAAGTATGAAAAATTACTTTCAAAAGTTGGAAAAAAGTTTTTTGTGATAATCGTAGTGATATTAGTCATCTAATATCAAAAACCAATGATGGTTTCTCTGAGTAAAAATTATATTTAGTATTTTAATTAATCTTTTTTTTTATTATTATATTTTTAGTATATGTTTTTTTGTGTGTCAAGTCATCAGTGTATATTCCTAACTAAAGAAAAAGAAAATAATACGTGATATAATATGTATTTGACAGGAAAAAGTGCATATTAAAGCTTAATATTTTTTTGCTCAAATACAAGCGTGTTCGTTTGCTTAATACGCTAGTCGTAAGGAAGTTCCACTTTTTTTAATTAACGAAAAATATTGAATTTGCATATTTTATACAGGGCGATTCACGACGAAATGCTCATATAAATACTATAGGTACTACAGGTTAAGACGTTTGCATAACCAGTACCCAAGTAGCAATTTTTAGAATTTCACCACCAAGAAAACTACTATTTACTTTTCTTGAAAACTGAAGTCAACAAGTTAACGACTTGACGTTGATCGAAACTATAGTCAACATCACAACTATTTATGACCGTCTATTTTACTAGCAACTTTTTCAGCGGTTTTATGCCCATTTGCTCTGCGATTTGCTTAAGTAATGAGTAGTAAAGAAATCCATATATTTTAAGTATTCCCTAAATTTTATTAGTTTGCTCTGGCCAAAAAAAAGTTTTCCATAGCTAGGAATTAAATCTTGTTATAAGTTCAACCACTGGATGGCGCTGCTTGTCATAAAACCATTATTTGTTGTTATTATTTATTATTATTATTATTATAATTATTATTTATTATTAATTTTCCTTTGCGTCAGTTTTTACATTAAATTTTTCAGCTTCAGTAAGGGTCATTTAAACATATCCAGGGTGTATTCTTTAAACGAAACGGTGCTTCTAGTGGGTTAGAATTTGGTTTTATAAAAAAATCCAAAAACACGTCAACTGAGATTTTTATTTTTCTTTAATCGTCATGCTATCTTGGTTTTTTGATTTCGTTTTGTTTAAGAGGTATGGCAAAAAAATATTTTTTTAAATAGGACCCCCTGTATAGTTTGACATTTTTGAATTAAAAAAAAAATTCTCTCTTTTTGATCTTTTTGACAATACCACACACTAATACTCTATCTTTTATGGTTTCCAAGATAGAGGCATTTAAACTTGCATGGAATGGTTGTCTATGCCTTTTTTACAGGGGATATTTGAATGAATATCGAAGTTTTCCATACAGATTTAGATAAAAATATCGGGATTATCGTAAAAGATAGATCCTACTGTGTGGTATTGCTGAAGAGAGAGTTGTTTGCAGATTTCAAAAATTGCAAAATATACAGTGTGTCCTATTCAAAACAAAAAATATCTCGTAAACTAAATGACATAGACAAAATCCAAGATAGCACGATTAAAGGAAATTAAAAATCTCAGTTGACGTGTTTTTGGATTTTTTTATTCAACCAAATTCTAACCCGCTAGAAGCACCGTTTCATTAAAACAATTCATCCTGTATATTGGCCTTAAAATCCCCAATGCTAGAAAGATGCCCTCCAGTGCACATAATCGTAGGGTTCTCAGTATCATTGAAGAGACAGTTGTATTGTTTCTAAAAAATAAACAGTAATATTTATTTTAATTAAACTAACAAAACAACAAAAAAAACTTGCATAAAAATATGTGACCATAAAAACTTGAAGCCATAATCCATTGGGGCATCATGGAAATTAAATTGAATGTGGGCTTGTCTCTTCATTGACTGGTCCTAATTTAGTCTTACCAGAAACGTCCTCCATCTAACTCCAACTGTTCTTGTATGAGTGGCAAAATATTTCGAACTGTTGGTTTGGTTAGCCGGAAACGTTGAAAAAATCTAAGTCTAAATCTAGACCTTTCTGGCAAAACCATTTTCAATTATATTCAGCACGTCCAAATCGTCATTTAAAAATTACATTTTTTTTTTAGCGTTTTTGAGTTGACAAAAAATGAGGTTAGAATTCTCTCCTAAGGATGATTTAAGGCTCGATATCTGGCATCTTAAATTTAGGTATTTCTTAGACTACAAAGAAAAGCTGAGCAAACCAAATCAGCTACTTAGCACCGTTAAGATATCCTTAGCGCAAAGGAATCCTTAGAGAAATCGCAGAGCAAATGGACATTAGACGACTATTTTTATCTAACCAATTTTTATGTTATGTTTGCAATTAACCAATTTCGGAGCACTGCCCTATGTCAATTTCCATGGGCTAAAATTCAGGCGCGTTCGCGTCAGTCGGGGATTCGTTCAAAATACAGTATAGTAGTTCAATCCGTCAGGACACAGGAATGTTTTGGCAGCCATTAAAACTAACACGTGCCGCCCATGGTGCCGATGATTCGATACAAGATGAGACGCCATTACACGTTAATTTGTAAACAAAATTTAAAAATGGTTTATTGATATTTACAAACATATAAACATTCAGGGATTTAAATTAGCAAAGATTTTTATGAAAAAGTGGAACTTTCACTATCGACTACTACTTGACAGGAAGGACAACACATTACTTACAAAATACGTGACGTCATTGTTTTCGAACAGTGAAAAACAGTAGGATCGATCAGTACAGTGTTGTAGTAATAATAACAAGGTAGATGAGCCAATACAAGAGATGTTAGGTAAAAGTAGTTAGGTAAATTTTCACTGTTTTAGTTTTATTATTTTTTTTGTGTAGCTATTAGAATTAGACCATTTAAATAGTGCACAGTTGGTTTTAGCAGCGTATTTAAAGAAGAAAAATATACATTTTTTTGAGATAGGTATATATATTTTTCGAAACCTAGTTACTTCCCCTGTTGGATAAAGGTCGTAGGAGTAGGTAGGTGTCGTAGCTAGCGGGAAGCACCTTAGAATGTAATGTTATGATTATTAGTCTATTCGCTTAGAGTCCTCTGTGTTAATGCAAATTTGACTCTGCTGGTTAAAAGCCCTTAGTTTTGGGATCAGTATTCCACTTATTTGACATCTGTCAAACGCATACCAAATAAAAGATGGAAAACAGGACAATTTTGGAAAATTCAATGTTCATTTGTCAACTGATTTGCATTTTTGATGTTTCTGTGTCGGAAAAAAAACTAATCCAGCAACATGTTTCTATAGAGTAATTGTTGATTTTGCAAAAAAATCACACGATACAATAAAGATGTGTTTTAACAAGTTGTATCCATAATAGATACCATTCCCACCATAGGTTGCGGAGTTATGTTCAAAAAACTGCAAAATTGACCTACGGGTACCCCTAGACACCAAAATTTCACATTTTAATGAAAATTTCAAAAGCAGGAAAACATGAAAATTGAAAGCTACTACCTTATAACCTAAGCTGGCGGCTTACATATGGTCGACACGCGACTATTTTTTGTTACGTAAGGCAATCTCTAGGAGCCTAAAATGCACACCGATAAAGGGGAAATTGCACGTCATAAACTACTTACCGTTTTTCTTATAAAGTGTACGGTTTTCGTAAAATATATCATTTAGGATGTCCGAAAAACAAACCACTTTTTTAATTGATTATAATTGAGCGAAACACTGCCTGATTTGAATAATATTAAGTTTTTTAGTGCACGCTACAAATTGGTGCAAAATTGTCATATGTAAGATGCCATATTTGACACAATATTGACTTCTCTTTATCAAAAACCAGCTTAGATTATTAGAAATGGTAGTAGAAATGAAAGTTTTTATTAAAATGGCTTTTGGTGCCTAGGGTCCTGAGTCAATTTTGTAGTTTCTTGAGCATAACTCAGGAACCTTTTAACCTATGATGAAAATGGTACCTACTATGGATAAAACTTGTTAAACACATCTTTTTTGTGTAATGCGATTTTTTTTTGCAAAATCGACAGTTAGTAATTTATTTCTTTTTTTATTTTCTTTTTAAACAAAAATCGGTTGACAAGCGAAAAAGCTGTAAATTTTCCAAAATTATCCTGTTTTCCATGCTTGAGCCGCCATCTTGTATTTGGTATGAGTTTGACAGATGTCCAATATGTGGAATACTGATTCCACAGATAAGGGCTTTGACCCAGTGGAGGAAAAAACAAGGAGGCCTGTAATAATCATCAAAATTACATTCGAAGGTATCTGTCGTTAGGACTACGTAAAAGATCTTAATTTCTTTATCTAAAATGGGAACTAACTAGCTTTCGAAAAATATATGTCTCAAAAAATGTACATGTCTTTCTTAAATATGCTGCTAAATCCAACTGTGAGGGGTAAGTGTTTGTGATAAGAATTATTTTAATCATTTTTTTTGACTATCGTTTGCTGGGCAGTTCAGATATGTGATACTTTATACTACATTATGTCAAAATGTTCGCTCGAATCTTTGGGTCACGCGTAAGAGTGGCAATTTTTTTTGTGAATCTGGACATTTTGACACGTTGGGACTGAATGAATTAAATCAAATTTTAGACTAATACAATCAAATTTTTGAATCGCCCGGTATTCACTCGCTTTTTCACCTCATATTGTAAATAGTTGTGTAGTCAATGACTGTCTACGATGTGTAGTAGGAAAAACTAGCATTGTTTAGCTTTTGTCGATTTTTATTTTCAAAGCTACCGACAGTTTTAGAAGATATATTTTAGAATGTTGGTGTTTCTATCATATTTGGCACCTATTATTTTGTAAACGTATTTGTCAGGCTTCTCTTTTCGATTAGCCACCCAGTTGGAAATATTTGCAAAAAGATAGGTGTCCAAAATTGACTGCAAAAAAAAACGCGTGGACACTTTCAAGGATTGATTTTTTTGGAGGACTATTAATTTTTTCCTATCGACTATCCCTTTTTAAATATTTTTTTTACTTTTATCGATTTTTTACTTATTAGTATCCACAGCTTAAGGGGGAATTTAAATGGAAGCCAAACAAAGTAAACAAAATTTTACAAGGTGATATTTTTTGATATTCACGTATTTTTGATTATGCCAGAGAAAAACTGAATGACACCCATTTGCACCCATTATTTCATGACTTGATTAACTAAATCTGCCATTATTAACCTCAGTTAAAAAAGAGATGGGTCAAGTTTTCGTATTTTTTACTCCCATTGTTAAGGAGAGTTTTAGCTAAACGACACACAAAAAAGTCGTTACAAATGGGGGTAATTATTTTTGCTATTTAAATTTCCTCTTAACTCAATTGAACTGAATCTTTAGTTTAAGGCATTCGATATCGTAAACTACTTAACTGTCTATTTTTTGCGAGTTCTCCCAGGGTGCCCCACAAGGAACATGGCTTAGCATTGCAGGGTAGCCACTTGTTATAAAATCTTATGAATTCATAAAATTTCAATATTGTCATAAAATATGCCCAAAATGTCATAAAATTTCGAAATTGTCATTAAATTCATAAAGTTTGCACAAAAACCTGAGTATTTTAAGTTTTGTGTAAATTAGCGCAGAAATATATAGGCAACTCATGAATTAAAGGACACAACAAGAGTTTTGCCGCTCTTTTTAATATTAACCAATAGATATGCTCGATTTCGGTTGCCTTTTTTACTGCACCAAAAAGTTGTGTGCGTACTTGTGTTGTGAGAAAATAACCCCTATTATATCCTTGCAAAAGGTTTTGTTTCGTTTAATAAACCAAATTTAATGCATCTTGGAAACTGCAGTATTCTTGACGAAATTAAACACTATTTTTTTTGCTTGCTGCAAACTTTGTAAGAAAATATTCAGAATGTGGATGTGGAATTCGGCAAGTTAAATCCCACATATATCCACGCAGCCTCCGAAAAACACATGGAACTGAAAAAACCCTCGCCGTTAAAAATGTTCATAATATATTTCTTTTTATATATTTTATAAATGAACAAATTAAAAAATAAGGTGGATTTATTATTTCACACAATTAGAGGTACCTAGTTGGAATTCAATTTTTAAAATATATTTATCATTTTAATATCGATTTACATCCACTTCCTGGATGGTTGGTAAGAGTTATTTACCTAACAAGTGCGGAAAATGATACTTCTCCGTACGCAGCGGCGTTTGCCTTAACGACGACAGCGGTGTTCGGGCAAGCCGTAAATTGGAAAATACGCTTTCCTCACGCGTTAGGTACAACATTTTTCCGACGAGCTTCAGGAAAATTAAAAAAATTGCGTGCGTGAAAAGGCTTTTTTATTTATTTTTTCATGAACGCTGTACAGAAAAGTGATACTTTCTGCATGCTCATAGGAAAATATTACAAAAAATGTCATAAAATTGGACGCCCACGATTTATCAGAATGTGGAAAATCAAACCTGTTAAATAAAAGAAAGTTCAATTATAAAATCATTCACTAGAGGAACAGCAATTCGTTAAACCAATTTTTTATCCGAACCGTATTTCTTCAAACCCATTCAATAACAAATCCGGAATTCGTAAAACCTCTAATTTATCAGAATTTTGATTTGATGCATTTGTCGCTGTTACGCGCGCATACTTACAGGTTGCGTGTGTATAGATGTCACTTGCATTCATGTGTTATTGGCGAATGCGCAATCAATTTAGCAAAAAATTTCTGATAAATTACGGGTTTTACGAATTCCGGGTTTGATGTTGAATGAGTTTGATGAACAATGGTTCGATTAAAAACGGGTCTGTTACGGGTTCACGAATTGCAGTTTCTATGGTGAATCGTTCTTACGATGAATTTTTTTTATTAAATACGGTCTGATAGATTCTTGGTTTTATAAACCATAGGAGTTCATAAAATTGTCATAAAATCATAAAAAAAATAAGTTGTTTCCCAGTGGCCACCCTGGCATTGTAAACTTTTTGATTTTTACGATTTCTAAAAATCATGAATTTAATAATCTTTATACTGATCACTACTTGCAATGTTAGTGTATACTTTGCTTGTTAAAAAATGCATCCAATTTCCAAGTATTCTCTCATTAAGCTTTAATAATTATTAAATGTTCATCGGTGTTTAGAATGGGCCTCGATAAAATAAAGTTTCAAAAGTCTAAACCAATAGCCCGTTCTAAACACCCAATAGCATTTAATCGCGCCTAATTTTACGAGCTCAAAATAGAAGTAAGCCATTGAGGGCTAGATTGCGTAGTAAGCCTAATTGATTGCAGTTTAACCCACAGGGGGCTGATTCATGAATTGTGATACATGTCAATTTGTGCTCCTTTCGTTAACGTATCTCCGCTCCTTATGGAACACCCTGTGTACTGGATATATTCCCACTATCGCTCAAATACAGGGTGCAAATTAAATGATAACAATTTTTCGTTTTTGTGGTCATTTAAGATAGACCCTGTGGAATGCGGTGACCAAGGACGCCAATAATTTAACATTTTTTACCCATTTTTATTACGAACTGACTAGAATTTGCAAGAGGTTACTTAAAAAAATAAAACTTATATTTTGCAAGCCAAAGATTTTTTTATTTTCTTAAATTTTATCCAAGTAAAATTATATCATTGTTTGTGAAAGTCCATACAGAATGGCCAAGAAAAATATGTTTTAACGCCAATCACGAGTGATCCATCTGTTTTTTCTTATTTTTCTTTATTTGATTTCTTTGTTAATTGTTTGATTTTGTAACAGTTTCCTATATGTGTTATAAAATGAGTTGACCTTTAGATCATAAAACACTTGTTTACAAAATGGTGAAAGCGGTTGATAGAAAACTGGCTATTCTGTATGAGTTATATTAAGATTTTCCTTGACGTGCAACGATTGTTGAATCTGGCCTTAAAAAGTCTATTTAAATAATTTCAGAACTGTTGCCAAGCTCTGTATGTTTTTGTCACATATTTTAGTGAGCAGGTTTTATTTTGGAAAGCAGATTATTATTATACGTACTATTGTATAATGTACAATACAAATTTTTTACAAATGGGAGCAAGTTAAATTTTCTTTTTTCCCAGTTTAAAATGATTTTACAGGGCGGTCATCAAGGTAATTTGGGATGGGCAGTAAAAAAATTTTTACAAAATTTGAGATTTGGATGTAGGAGCAATTTTGTGACTTGAAAGGACAGCTGGATATAACTTTGATACATTTCTTCCTATGGGAATAAATTATTTTGTCATTGAGAGCTGTCATTTTCATGTCAGAATAGCTTTTATCCGAATTCCGTAAAAATCATTCCACTGCTTTTGTTTAGGAATTAAAGGGAGAATAATGAACTTTATGACCCCCCTGTACTTATTCTTAATTTTTTCCAATTTCTGGGGAATTTTTTAGAATAAATTATCTTTTTCTTAATAAAATGACCAATACAATATTTTTACTTACAACCAATATGTACTAAATTTAGTAGGTACACATTGTCGCAACATTTTTTAAGTTCCTGATTTTTAAGTTTTTTTTTGTTTCTGAAATGCTTTTTCTTCTACAGGCTGTGTAGTATTTAGTGCCTACTGACTATGTTAATTTGCACAAAATTTGCGTTTTTATTGTAAATAAATAATTATATGAATAATAAAACAAAGTTATGATTGTTTTCCACAAACCAAAACTACACTTTTTTGCACTCGACGCGCGTTTCGCTAACAACGTTAGGATCATCAGGAGACGATAAACAATGAACTAAATTAATCTACGCTCTATCTTATATACAATCCTTTAGTGGGCGGAGATAAGACTAATAATTTGTGATTGATCACGATTTTTAATCCTATCTCCCCTCAACCAAAGAATAAAGTGTACTAAACGGGATGGGTCCTCTATCTTTATTTAAACTATTTCTGGATTTAATGATTTCCATACTTTCATATGCATTCAAAAGCATGCTCGGCCATACTTGACTTTTCTGTTCTTCCGTATTTTAAGTTTGCTAAGTGTTCTTTAAAACCTGTTTGAATAGACCGTCTCGTTTGGCCAACATATTTTTTCTCACAATCCATGTAACTAATTTCGTAAATTCCACTTTTTTCTAGAACCGTAGTTTTATCCTTGGGATTTCCTAGTAAGCTTCTTATTGTGTTGCAGGATTGATATACTAATTTAAGACCGGTGTTATTAAATACTTTTTGTAATCCTTTCGTATAATTAGGATTATAAGGAATTGATACAAATTTTGAGTCGCAGGTATCCTTTTGTCTGAAAAAAGTGGAATTGCGAAAGGTCTTTTGAAAAGAATGCCTATTTATCAGCTTATTTATTAAGCCTTCGTCGTAACCGTTTTCGCCAGCTATATTCCTAATCCTATTCTTTTCTGCTTCAAATCTTTCTTTGTTTAAGGGGAAATTTTTTAATCTATATGTTAAAAAGTGCAAACTTGCAAGCTTATGTTGTAAGCAATGAAAAGAGTCATTTGGAATATACCTGTTGGCGGTCGTTCCTAATAAAGATAGGGACCCATCCCGTTTAGTACACTTTATTCTTTGGTTGAGGGGAGATAGGATTAAAAATCGTGATCAATCACAAATTATTAGTCTTATCTCCGCCCACTAAAGGATTGTATATAAGATAGAGCGTAGATTAATTTAGTTCATTGTTTATCGTCTCCTGATGATGCTAACGTTGTTAGCGAAACGCGCGTCGAGTGCAAAAAAGTGTAGTTTTGGTTTGTGGAAAACAATCATAACTTTGTTTTAGTGCAACCAAAGGTTCCAAATTCCCAACATAGTATATATGAATAATTTTCGACGACCATATTAAATTGGTAAAAAAATAACTTTCGTTTTGCCTTAAATATTTACACTTAATTTGTTCTGTATTAAATAGGTTTTGACTGAAGATAAAAAAACGCACAGGTTTTGCGAACTTCCTAAAAAAAAGGGAAATAAAATTCTATTTGTCATATCAAATAGATCGTGTTTTGTAGATTTAACTGTAATTATTCTGTCAAATTTTAGGTCCAGTTTCTTTTATTCTGTTCATAACTGCGATAACATAATTAACATCTCAATAAGTACGCTACAATGTACAAATTTTTGTGGTATTGCGCTTATGAACGGAGTAAATAAAAAGAATTTATACAGGCTGATTTAAATAACATGTAAGTTTGTTATATGTCTTAAATCGCCCTGTACATAAACCCAACTAAAATTGAAATAGAACACGTTGTTTCATTATAAATTTTGTATAGGTTTTCTTGGTATGGTTTTTTTACGTCCTCAGTGTTAGACAAATAGTAGTGGAAATGTCAAAAAGTCTAAATCAATCGCCAGTTTTAGCTGATATTGTCTAAATCTAGTTCAGCCGCTTTACAGTTGCACTTGTTTGGCACTGAAGGTGGCTGGACTATAAAATCTGCTATAATGGACGATTTTTACTTGAGAAAAAGTTGCGTTTGTGGTGAATTTTTTTAATTATGCGCCTTAGTAACTTTCTGGACCCAAAGCTAAATTTTTCTCTGAAAATAAAATGAACGAACCAACGAAAAATAATCACTAAACAAAATGGCGGCCAATTTTCTACTGTGCATCTATTCTTGAATCGAGAGAAAATTTTCTCCCAGAGAGTCAAATTCTCTCGCTATTATGTATCTCATTGGTCCAAGTCTTCGGTTTAAATCGGTTTCCCTCACTTTTACCCGATATTGATCGATAGTAATTCTATTGGTCTTGACTAAGAGAATTACTTTCGATCAATATCAGGCAAAAGTGAGAGAAACCAATTTAAACCGAAGATTTGGACCAATGATGCAAGAGTAGACCCCTGCTGATGTCTTTTTATTAGAAAGAAGTAGACAGTTGACCATTTTATTGCACAGGTGTCCTCGTCAGGTTTACGTTTTTCGTATTTTTTTTGGATTAAGTGTGACTTAAATGCTTGTCTTGGATTTTACGGTTGACCTAGAAGTTGGGTACTTCGCCAAATATCAAAAAAATTGACTCAAATACATCATTTTCTGAAAAACAGTTTAGTTCGTTTTTGACGCCTTCATTATTAGTTTTTATTATTATTCTAGAGGTTGTAGTAAAATGTTGTCATTTTAGGGGCTTAAAATACTCACCATACGTGTACATTAAAATGGCCCCTGCGAACAGGGCTTGATCTCCTATGTATTATTATTGTAATTTGTTTAAAAAAACGAGCTTTCGACGAATTATAGATTGCTGCGTTATTGTCAAAGCTTAAAAAATTGTAATTTTTAGTTTTCTCAGCAGGACCTTGGGTCCGATTCGGTCAAAACATTGTTTTGACAGAATTGAACCCAAAAACCTGCTTTTTGATTTTTAGCAATAATGCATTATAGTTTTTGTTATTTTATTTTTTATTATTGAAAAATAAAATAAAATAATTGGGGCACTTTCAGAGCTCATTTTTTGGATAACCCCAATGACGCGACTATTATCCACGATGCATTTTTATTTTTTTTAAATGTGGTAAACTTTTGAAAAATTATGTTGGCAAATCTTAAGGAAGAAATAAAATATACCTTATTTGGAGTTATAGTTTATTTTTAAAAAGATTTGTTTAGAAATATTGTTTATATTGAATATTTTAATAGTCAGAGAACTTCCGCAGAGATGGATTTTGCTTAAATATTTAGTAACTATAAAAATGTTTTGGGCTTTATAGTCGATCGACGAGGTTATTCACAAAATGCCATGCGCCTTAAAATATTTAAACAAGAAAAAAACACTTTCTAAATAACCTTGTCCAAAGGACGAGGGGCAGCATGACCAGTAAAGTGTTTTTTTTTCAACTTTGCAGAAACAGAAAAAGGCGCAATTTTGAATTTTGCTAAGTAACTGAGTACTGTTTACTTGTAGCAAAGATGTGATTGTATTTAATATTTAAGTCATGTTTATATCATACTAATAAGATTTAAATACATCTCTCTTTATTAAAATTCTTGTTTTATTTAATTTTAGACCCGGAAATTCTACACACGGATTTAAAACCAAAAAATTCATAACAAATTTTGTACAGAAAAAACAATTTTAATAGAGACCTTTTGCACCTCGTATAAAAAATCCCCGTTAGATGACTTTATCGCTTAATAACGTGTTGTGACGTACCTAACGTCAGGTTATTTTTAAGACAGCATTTTTAGTTTTTGCACGCCGCATTTGATTTGTTTATGGCCGACTTTATACGGTATTTATTATTATAAAAAGTATTTGTCCAATAATATTTTTCAATTAGCATATCTCATTCTTGTGTTTTTTACGGTGAATTTTAATTATTATTAATCTTTAAAAACTCAAAAACACAACAGAGAAAAGGGAGGTTATGATAAACAAATCGGAATCACTTGTCATAGTTGCCAGTGCAAATCAATGTTTTACATTTTTTACGAAATTCTAGCCAAAGAAAATAAATAAAAATTGGCACTTATCTTTACAATTAAAAAGAATACAGAACATATTTGCATTCAAAAATCAATTTAAATTTTATATTTTTCTACTTAACGTTTTACTATCGGCAACAATTTCAATTATAAGGGATACGGTATTCTGCCGCAGGTAACGTCAAACTTTATCGGTTAGTAAGGGATTCCGTTATTACCTCGTAACTGCGCATGCCCGAAATAAGCGATAAAGTAAAAAGGCATAAAAATTACAGGTGCAAAAGGTTTCTAATATGTTGTTGGCTTAGCGAAAATCATAGAAATATAATGGGTTTTATATTTCTATGGCGAAAATACACCAATTTTTGTTCGAGATTCCTCTTGATGTGTGCATGGTGATTAAAGTTTGAAAAACATTATTTTTAAAAGCCCATTTTGACGCCCCTCTGGCATTAGAGTAATGGAACTTATTTTTTATTTTAATCAATGCCTCTGGTTATTGGATTTTAATATTTTTTGAATGTTATTAAACAAATAAAGCTTAACATTTTTCAAATTAGGTAGTTACATGAAATTAACTCTGTTTCAAACTTCCATTTTCTATATTTTATTTATACACGACGTTTCGATCAGTACAATCTGTGATCGTTTTCACGTGCAAGCTACAATCTATTCCTAAGGCTACGTACTTATATACTATGGGAAATCACTCAACCGTGAAGTTTAAGAAGTTGGCTCCGCCCAAGGGGGGGCTTTCAAATATTTGGAATTTCAACACTTAGTTTACTGAAAATACCCTCATTCTGCCCAATAAAGGCAGCTTCAAGGAATTTTCGTTTCATCCAGTGTGACTCCTTGTGCAAAACCTTTGCTTCTGTCCATTCGATGGGTATTCGTCTGATGTTCCTTAAACCTAACAGATAGTGATCTTTTTGTTTCGCCTATGTATGATTCACCACACTCACAAGGAACTTGGTAAATGCATTCCTTATTTTGTCTGTTCTCCGGTCTTGTTTTACTAAGAAGGCTTCGAATTATGTTATTAAATTTAAAAGCTGTTTTAATATTAAAGTTGTTCGCTACTCTTCGAATTTTCTCTGATACTTCTTTAATGTATGGAATTGTAAGGAATGCATTTGGTTTTGGTCTTGTAATCTCTGTCCATCCTTCTTAATGTTTCTTATTTCGATTTCCAAGTCATGAGAATTGTTACAAATTTGAACGGCTCTGTTATACAAAGTTCTTATTATACCTCGTTTGGTTGTAGCAGAATGCTTTGAACCTTGATTTAAATATTGTCCTGTGTGAGTGGGTTTACGATCGAATGATTTGCCTGAAAAGGAAAAATCATATATCCTCAAAAACCTTGTTTTGAGAAAAATGGATTTAAAGAATTTTTTTTTGCCTTTTTGTTATTTTTGATGCTGATGACGCTGTACATCAAGAAAAGCAATTTGACAATTTTGCTCCAATTCCATTGTGAATTTAATGGTGGGTCTTATGTTATTTAGGTGGTGGAGAAATTCTGAAAGTTGTTGGTCATTCCCGGTCCGGACAATAAAAGTATCATCAACATATCTCAGCCACAGCTTAGGTTTATATGTTGCGGTATCAACCGCGTGTGATTCGAACCACTCCATGTAAATATTGGCCACCACTGGCGAAAGCGATGAACCCATTGGCAGATCGTCATCCTGAGCATAAAACCTATCTTTCACCTGAAAATAAGAGTTATGTAGACAGCACTCCAAGGGATTCGTCATCAACCAGTCTCTGTCTAATAATATCTAGCATTCCTTTATTGGGACATTGGTGTATAGACTTTCGACATCAAAACTGACAAATCTATCCTCGGGTCGAGGAGTTGTCCACCTTGGCAGTAGGTGTACAAATTTTTGGCAGCACTCGCACTACTGCAGTAGGTACTTGGCAGTATGTAGAAATACTGACAATACATCCCTATAATTTTGGCAGTAGGTGTACATATTTTGAGGGGGTGGATAACCCCTCGCCTCGGGTCCTAAAACGAAAGATTTAAGAATATTAACAAAATTTTACTGTTTGTACTGATCAAAACGTCGTGGATAAATAAAATATAGACATATAAATAAAATATAGACAATGGAAGTCCCAAACACTAGAGTTAATTTCAAACACATAATTGTCTATCCTGAAAAAAAAAATGCTACATACATATTAAAATTCTATTAAACATAATTTTTTTTCTTGGCTGAACTTTAAAATATAATAAACAACAGTATCAAACTACTATAATAAATTAAACCTATAAAATAAAATTTAGTAAATAGACATAAATAATATAATAAACCCAGCTAGAGACAGAACACCCCGAAGGCTGTAAGTCCGGCAGTGTTCCCAATACCGATGCCGCGTTGCCTAGGTGTACCTAGGTTCGTGGCTAGATAAGAGGATTTTTGCACCAAGTTCTTTACGAATTTTTTTTCTTTTTCTCCCCCGGAACCAAATGTTTCGACACAAAAAGGAATAAATACATAATTTGAAGATATTTCAGAATACTTTTTTATATTTTCGGAAATTGTTGCTGCTTTACCACCAAAAATTTTGATGACCCCCAATTGACGCCGCTGTTCACCAGCTTTTTTAGATGTTTATTTAAAAATGTGTGTAAAATTTCAAAATCAGGGGGGATTTTTATAAATGCATTTTTAGAGACTAAGATAAGCCCCCATTTTTATAAGCGCAAAAAACTTACCTTATTGATTTTTACAAAAAAAAAACTAGACTGACATTTATTTTGTTATAATAATCTATATAAAAAATATACAACATTATTTTATTTTAAAAATTATACCTATAAATCAAATACATCTTTCTTAATTTTATCAATATTTGTGATGAAAGATCTAAAAATATAAATAAAAAAAAATATTTACAATAGTTGATATAATAGTAACAAAAATTGTAAAGGCACTTTAAATTCTTACATTGTAAGGAATGAAATACATAGGGAGCTTTGAAGCTGACAAAATCTTTTTGGAACCAAATTAAAATTTCAAAACCGCACTTTGATAGCTGTGTTTTTATTAGTTACCCAAAGGTTAATTTTTTTTGAAGACTTGGTGGGTTAGGGTCAAATTTAAAAAAAAAAACATTTATTCATTGCCAACATTTTGAATGAGTTTCCTACCGTTAAATCTTTGTTAAGGAAAACCTAACCATTTGAAAAGAAAATTAAAAGAGAGAAAACTTTACATTATTCACTAATGGTCATCAAAATAACTTTATTTTTACGGTTAATAAACTTTTTTGTTTGCCCTTACCCAATTTTTTATTGATTTTCTCATATTTATTTTTTTGTTTTCCATACTGTTTATTTAACGTTTTTTTTATGTTAAACTATTAGAAAATTTTCATAGTGTCATATATACCAAGTATCTACTTCTTGTGTTTATTAATTTATTTGTTTTTCATTTTTAATCTTAATTAATTTATCGATATAAAGAAAGAGCCCTGAAGTTGTTATCTAAATTAATATTCTAAAATCAGTATGGTTTTAACCGCGCTTGGAACCTTTTTAACTATTTTTATTTCTATAAATATACTTTTACTTGTCATTTGTTGAGAAATCTGTAATTAAATTTACTTGTTATATACATTTATGTCTCTACTTTATGATAAGGATATTCGACACAAAAAAAAAACAGAAAATTTTTGGTTTGTATGTATGTTGGTATGTTTGTATTTATATATTTTTTATCTGCTTAAATTTTCTACATAATCCACTGTAACCATAAACGTCCTTCTTACGCTTGTTTTTGCTTTATATTGTTGTAAAGCCCTGATGATGACAAAATAAAGCTGTCGAAACGTTGGCAATGAATTGGATTTTTTTTTAAATTTAAAAATAACCCACCAAGTCTTAAAAAAACTAATTAGTACTTTTTTTAATAATTCTTCTGGTTTATCCAAGGCCCCATCCTTAAAGTAGAAATGGGCCTGGTTTTTACTCACGCTTGAAGTAAACTGTAAATTCACTCAGATGGGCCTGAGCCCACTCACGTTTGAAATAGAGCTGCATATAGGAGACGTTTTCTCACATTGAAACAGTTTTGAAAAACTTTCAATAATTACGTTATTGATTATTTACATCACAACTCGGAAATCTCCAGTTATTAATGCTCAAAAATCAGCGGCTTAGCGTGGGGAGGGCCAGGGGGGTTCCTCCCCCCCCGCCCTCTGGGTCTTGGCGCCCTTTGGTTGTCCTCAGCTAGGTGTCAAAACAAACATTACAATAATATAAAAAAGTAATAAAACCTTTTTATTTTAAGCAGTTTATATTTTAAAGACGCCCACAAGTAAAGATTATTTTTAAGCAGTGTATAATATAAATGTCCGTTACGCCCGCCGCAATATGTAACAATTACTGACCAATAGGAGTAAACGATAAAGTCTTTCTCTTTTGCCGTGAAAAAAAAGATGTTTTTCTTGTTTCCTCAATGATTTGAAACAGTAGCAGAAAAGTGTTTATCCTCCTGTGATTTATTGCAAAAAAAATTCGAAAATAATTGTGAAAAGTCAAAAAAGAAAAAAAAAATCAGGAAATGTGTTTCGTTTAGAAAAGCGAAAAAGGTTGCCGATGAAAAGCGTCGCCATGGGACTAAACAGTCCAAAAACTTAATTTTTTTTGGAGATGCTCGTAATGTGGAAAAGCCATATGGCAAAATTTCTTCGGGTTTCCCGATTTCATCTTTTAATTCGGATATCAACAAACAAAACAATTTATATTCATCTATAGTAGTATTTTTTAAATATGAACTATTATTTGTCATAAAAAAACAGTTTTAAGAACAGTTTCCCAAACATTATTAAATTATACTGCTTTTAACAGACTAAAAAATAAAAATTGTGAAAGGTCACAAATGACGGAAGACAAGCTGAATGCGTTTGCTTTAATTAGCATTGAGCGGGAATATAGCCATACTATTGATTTCGATGTGACACTGGTCTACATGAAGTCAGTAATAATTCGAAGACGTAATTGTTAGTTTAAAGATAATACACTATATCAGGGTTGAAACTGGTTAGGGAAACCTGGAACAGTCACCCTCTAAACAGAACTAAAAAAAACGTTATTTTTATAGTGAAAAAAACGTTGAATATCCGCTAAATAAACGTACGCGTACCAGTGGGCTGCTAGATGTTATTATAACGTTTTTTCAAAAAAACCGTTTACTTATTTAGCGGATATTCAGCGTTTTTACTATGAAAATGACGTTTTTCTTAGGTTTGTTTAGCAGACTGGGAATTTAAAAAGTGACCTGGAAAAGTCGGGGAATGTATGCGGATTTCATCTTTTATGCTTTCCTCACTCTGTTCCTCATAAAATGCCAAAAACACAGTATTTTTTTTGTTCTTCAATGTTTATTTTCGTTTTTATTTTAAGAAATTTCCTTCTTAAATTTAATTAATTTAATTTAAAATTTTTCCAACAACAAGTCCAGAATTGTCACTGGATCCCACCCCAACCCACTTTTTTTCAATACGTAAATTTTTGTGTTCTGCTATATTGCAAAAACATTTTACGAAGTATTTATATATCCACAAGCTTGTGAACATTTAAATAAAAATAATTTTTTTAATGTGCTTATTAGAACTTGTAAAATAACCTGGAGTTTTTTTATTTTTGGTCAGGGAAACCCTGGAAGTCAGGGAATTCAAAAATTGAAAACCAACAACCGTAGCGCCCTTTTGAGCCTTCGCCCCCCCACCCCCCGCCCTTTAAGTCACGCTACGCCGCTGTCAAAAACCATTTACAACCCAGTAAATTCTGTATTTTTTCCCAACAATTTAGTAAAATCCGTTAAAAAGATTTGTTTTTTTAATTATTTATAGAATGAGTTTACTTTTCCACCAATTTGAATGGTTTCGAAACGAGCTTTTTGCTATTTCCCACCTTTTCCACAAACATTCTTTATATAAATATATTTGTGAAAAGATTCGTTCTATATTTTTGGTTTTTGAAGATGGACCAGTGGCGGCTCATGACATAAAACTGATGAGGAGCCAAGATCACCAACCATTTGGATAAAAAAAAGCTATTCTTCAAATTGCTTTAAATATTTTTTCATCAAAAAGTTTTTTTCTACCCAAGAACCAAAGAAACACAAACAAGAGTTTTGAATAAAAAGTTGGACATATAATAATTATTTGGGCGGAGGTGTTTTTGTTGTGTGAATTCTCAAACGAACCAGCAAGCGTGCTGCGCGCATACGACTTTCTACCGTAAAGGTATGGGTTAAGTGGATTTTTAGTCGCCTCATTTCTAATCTAAAAAACGGAAAAATCGTCCCAAGGCTATACCTATACACGAAGAAAAATCAAGTTGTAAAATGTCTCATTTGTTGATTTCATAACCTCAAGGGTTGCAATAAAAAAAACGGGATTTTGCGTCTTCCTATTTAAAAAATTTTAAAGCTTTCTGGGCCCTAATTCTTAAGCAGGGAACGACATAGATTTGTGTCGAATGATCCCACGTGATTCTTGAGCGGTGATCGCTTATTCCATTCTATCAAAAATTGGGTGTTCGCACTCCCCAACTCCAAAGCCATGGACCATGGATCGGTCCCATTTCTCAAGCAAGCATGCGTGTAATGTATATTTTTCAATTTTTTCGAGGGATAGGGATTGATACCTTTTCTCGAGGGATCGTTCCTTCTTTTGAGATTCAACAATTAGACCCCAGCGTGGCGTACTGCGGCACACAAGAGAAGAATATTTATTCTCGCCTCACCCAGCACCACAAAGCAGAGTGGGAAAGCGCTACAGAAATGAGTGCTTCATTTATCTTTGAAGCAAAGGTAGAATAAGAAAACAAATAAAGGAAATAATACCCTAATATAAAAATCAAAGAAAAATGTTAAGGAAGGTGTTTTTTTTTCTTACATCAAAACGAAAAAATTATAGATACTAGATACTAAAGAGTTTTTCCAAAAAAGTTGATGGGCCGCCGCCTCACTTGTCTCATCTGACGAGCCGACATTGAGATGGACCGATGAAACATTAGTTTATTTGAGCTACAAAATCGCCTTGTCAAACTATGACTTAGTATGTGACGTCATTGTTTTGAAACTTTTTTGAAATGGTTGCATATGAGAAAACGTCTAGGTACTTGTATTGGCGTGAATTTAGATATTTGTTCTTATGGTGCCATATGAGACATGTATGATCTCCATCTGATTGTTTAATTCACAAGTCATGATCTAAAATGGTCACCATTTCAGCAAATGTCTCATGCAACACATCTATAAACTGTGAACCACGTTGGTAGGGGGGGTAACTGGTAACCATATGTTGCATATGAGAAAACGTCTAGGTACTTGTATTGGCGTGAATTTAGATATTTGTTCTTATGGTGCCATATGAGACAAGTATGATCTCCATCTGATTGTTTAATTCACAAGTCATGATCTAAAATGGTCACCATTTCAGCAAATGTCTCATGCAACGCATCTATAAACTGTGAACCACGTTGGTAGGGGGGGTAACTGGTAACCAAAACGCCCAATTCGTCTTCTTTAATGATATATCTGAGAAAAAAAAATAATCATCTCATTATTTTAAACATTTGAAAAACTCAAACGTGGATATTTTACATTTCTGTATAAGGGATGACTTAAAAAATACAAAAATGTAAAAGTAATCTAAATACTTTCAAAAGAAGGTGTCACAAGTCCTATGTTCCCTATTAAAATTTTAGGGGTAAGTTTGAGCTCTCATAGGGTGTGTGGGTTACAAAAAAAGGCAAAACGACCAAAAAACAAATTCCACGAGCTTGACATATTTTTCCAAATTTTGGGAAAATCGCAATAAAGCTTTTATTCTTTTGCAAAAATCGCCACTTTTCTGTATTTTTTTGCAAGACCCTTCGCTTACGAACGAGGTATAATAATAAGCATTTTTTTCTGTTGATCTCAGTTGAACCGTTCTCGATATTCCACAACTTTTTTTTACAAACACTCAAAACATTTGACACTTTGTAGCTCGTTTAAATAAAGTCATTAAAATGGGAGATTGTCAAGCAAAAATGACCCTTTTTTTTTGTTTTGATATAGATTAACCAAAGACGTTTAAGTAAGATTAACCCTTGGGCTGTTCTTTATTTTTCTTAAGATAGACTTTACTCACCCTATCCCTAGTCCGTTTTTAACGACAGGTCCAAAACCTCCCGCGTAAATGGCGGGCGAGCTTAAGGTGCTTGTAGACAGCACGATCTGATTGAAATGCTCGTAATAGGAATCGAAGATATTTGACACCGCATTGGTCTTTTCAGCGTAGTGCTTCAGCGCGAACAAATGACGATCGAATCCCTGACCCATTGCCGCCTCGCGGGTCAGCTGATTGTGGACTCTGGAACACTCGGTCAGCATCATGTTTAACTCGTTCACGGGGGGCCTATCGCTGGAGTTGATAGCTAGAGCAAAGGCCTGCTTTTAAGTTAGATAATTCAGCAGCGCCCACTGTGCGGTCAAACGCAAAATACAAAAAGGGATGGAAGGGGCAGGTGAAAGTCCCCATCGATATAAGTAAGTACGTCGATGGGTCAAAAGCAAAATACAAGTTTCAGAGCCGGAAGAGTCAATTTTTGACATATCGCTGCCTGAGAGTTACAAGGTTCCTTATTTACATTAAATACCTGGGTTGTTAGAACTTTTTTATTCTGAGTCAGCGTCGTGTACATAGGTAGGGGGGCGATAACTGATAACGCCTTGTGTTTGTGTCATGCAAGGCTGGCATTTAATATGAAAATTAAAGTCTTCCATTACTCCAATAGAATAGTCAGAAAATCGCGATTTATCTACAAAACTGACTTAACAGCCAAATTTTTTACAGCAAGTAGAAGGTCATATGAGACTCTTAAAAACACACACTTTTAAGGGCTAATAGGGGATCATGCCAGAAACCTAAAACCACAATTTTCCCACAAAATTTCTCTCTAGGTTCGCCGCCATCTTGAATTTATGCGTAATTCGGGTTAACTCGGTTTTATTCCAATATCTCATTGACCATTGGTCCGATTAAAAAAATGTTTTTTTATTACAAAAATGTGTTTTTCCTACGATTTTTGATCTAATATTTTTGTTCCTATATGTCTCGGATAAAAAGTTAATTCACATATACCGCCGAAAATAATGATTAATCAAGGTGGCATATATATATATATATATATTAACATATAATTTGCTACCATGAAACTTTTTTTTAAAAAATGTTCCTATAAAAAGTTTAGTGGGTTAAATTTTCTTAAAATTTTGGTAATAAAAAATAACAGTTATGTCAAAAATAACGGAGATAGAGGGCGCCACAAATGTGTAATTTTTTTTATAGAAAAATTGTGTAGTGCCTTCTTATGTTCATATTTTTACAGAGGCATAAAATACACTTATATTAAGAAATATTAGTATAATAATAAGTGAGCGTAGCGAGCAGCTTTTTGAATTTGAGAAATGACGGAAGATATGAAAAAGTGATAATAAATAGTAGGTATATATCGACACAAAGTGATATAAGTGGCATTTTTAAACCCTATAGGCGAGATAGTGTACGAGCGTAGCGAAAGAAATGTGAAAAATAACATTTCTGACGCCCTTTTTCGTACCCAGTGGCGTACCCAGGATCAAGCTATGAGGGAGGGGGGGGGGGGGGGTTGGTAAGAAGAAGTAAGTAAGAAATGGCAACGCAGGCAAGAATTTTTAAAATACTCTTTCAATTTATACTGACTGGGGGGCAAGTCTACGTAACTACTAAATTTCGTCAAAATCGGATAAGTGGTTCTTGAGGTAGGCGCGCTGGTGACAGACAGACGGACAGACAGAAATTAAGGCAAAAAATGTCCTAAATGATTTGAAACGCAAAGACCTATAAAAAAATTTGAAATCCGAGCAACTTTTTTTCGATCGTTTTAGTAGGATCAGTGATCACCGTAGCTCGCACTATTCTATTCTAGAATAACGTGTAGGCATAATGGTAATCTTGAAGTGACCCAATTGTGCCGCAGGCAAAAACTTGAGAAAAAATACCGGTTATCTAATAAGAATCTTATTCATATTTGAGTAGCACTGGGTAAACACAACCTCCCCTCTCCCCTTGGGTACGCCACTGTATAGCCGGCAAAACTGGAAGTTGCCGGAAATCAAGTGATCTGCTATAGAAACGTCGAAAACATAGAAAAAGCAAGTCTCGTTTTATTTCTATCTTAAAAACCGTAGAAAAGAAGAAGAAAGGCTATCTCCTGGATCAATCTGTTAAAAGTGTCAAGCATACTTATAAATTCTCTAAAAAGCGCCATAGGCAAAAATTTTCTCAATAAGACTTTTTATATCTTTATTCTTTATTTCTTTTTTACGACGTGATTTTCATTCTCGCATAATGGTTTATGTTGCAAAACCGAAAATTAATTTTCCTCGTTTTACTCGAAATCCATAAGGACGAATATCGAATTATATTCAAAAATTTTAATTTTAAAAGTAGCTACACACAATATTATCTAATATTCCAATATTCCAGAATGGAAAAACCACTCACTAAAGACGTTTTCACGGCCAACTTGACACAATAAGGGAATAAAATCTTACCTCAAGAATTTGTACTGTCAACTTTGCAGCACTCTATCTCAGCTATTTTTTACTATACAGAAAAAGTGTGAAAAAAATTATAGAGAATTTTCATATCTACAATTTATATTTGAACACTTTTCTTCTTAATTCTACACAAAGAGAAATATTGGCTAGTAAGTACTCACATGTCACCATTTTCGGGAGTCTTTTGGGCATAACTTTTTTGATGACACACACAAAAAATTCGAATAAGTTTTAAAAAATAATTTGGTTTAGCCAATAAAAAAACCGTTTTAAAATCGAACAAATATTAACCTAAATATCATGGCCAACACAAAATCCAAGATGGCGGCGAACCTAGAGGGAAATTTTGTTGGAAAAATGTGGTTTTAGGTTTCTGGCATGATCCCCTATTAGCCCTGAAAAGTGTGGCTGTCTAGTCAGTTTTGCTATTTTAAAGTACTATTCTATTGGGCTACATATAGATCCTAAAAAGTATCCCAGAAACCGGAATGCCAAAATTTCTCAAAATTAAAAAATTGAGATTTTTAACACAAAAATATTTTAAGTAAGAAGATGTCAAATCAACTTTAACACATTGTTTTCAAGTTTTAAAAAACCAAGCCCAACATTTTGTACACTTCCTGCCAAAATGACTATAATTTGAGATCCTGCCATATCCTGCTAAGTTATATCAAGTCTTGGTTGGTCCTGCCAGGCCATGTGGCCATGCATTTAACATTTTTTTAATGGCAAAACATATTTTGGCGTTTAAGATACTGAGGGTGACAAGTT
The DNA here is from genome assembly GCA_963921995.1 of Oxystoma pomonae. Taxonomy (NCBI): domain Eukaryota; kingdom Metazoa; phylum Arthropoda; class Insecta; order Coleoptera; family Brentidae; genus Oxystoma; species Oxystoma pomonae. The sequence goes on from OY998173.1 coordinate 15,921,507, forward strand.
TTAAAATAAATAGCTGATATACACAGTGTGAAACAGAAACAATGCACCACTGTTGCGTTACCTAAATACCTGTCTAATTTTTTGAAGAGGAAGATATTTTTTTAACAATCGAAAAGTTCACCTTTCTAGTGCATATTTCATTTTTTTTCATGATAAAGTTAGTTTAACAACTACTACAATTTAATTATGTTGTAAACAAAGCAAGAATTTTTTTTCCAAAGTAAAAATATTTAATTATCTGCTAATTAATAGAACATTGTGGCATTTAAAGTGCTTGATTGTGCTATCTTAATGCACAGACACATTTGTAAATTGGCAATCTTTCAAGTTTGAGGTTAGGTAACCTCAGGCCAAATTTTACAACAAACTACAACTATTTAAATAAGGTGACCAACAGTACGGTATTTGACCGGACAGTCCGGTATTTTGATGAATTGTTCAGTTTAAAAAATACGTCCGGTATTGTCCGGTATTTTTTAACGTTGTCCAGTAAAGTCACATATTTGTGCAATACTGCACATGGCAACACTGCTCGTCTGTAGCTATTTTCACAGCTGCGTAAGGAGAGCCGCCTGTTAGTTCTTAGAAGATCCAATTTTTCTTATTTTATAATAAGTAATTGTATTATTTCTGAGTCTTTTTGTCTCGTTCATAGTTGTGTGGTTTTAGAATTATAATCAAAGGATTACAAATATTATTTCGCATTATCAACACGCGCAGCTACACGCATCTAAGCGCATCAGTGTTAGTTCCAGATGGGTCGAAGTCTCTTTGGCCTTACCTGGGACTTAGAAAGGGTTTTTTCTTTGATCAACAACATGTGGACTGACAAAAAACCCAATTGTCAATTGAAACACTTAAAGCCATGATCCTGACCGAATATACCTGCCTCGAAGTTTATAAATATCTCTTAGAAAATGTTAATGCACTACGTGCTATACATGGACAAACCAAGTACAAATTTAAAAATTGTTAGGTCGTTTAGATTTAAAGGTTTATTAAGTAATGATTTGGTTTGTTTATTATTTGATTAAGATCATACATAAGTATTTGTACTGTGTAGTAATGACGCATCATTTTTAAGAAATAAATTTTAATAAATAAAAAAAAATAATTATTTTTTTTTAATTTTTAATCTGGTTAAACTAGACAAAAATGTTTTACCGCGTCCGGTATTTTCTTGTTTGGGAGTTGGTCACCTTAATTTAAAGTCTTTTTCAGGCGCGAATTACTCGGAGAAGGAAGACAGAAATCAAACATTTGAATACCAATGTGATTCCTGTGGACAGCCAATATGTAAGGCCTGCAGTGGTATAAAAAGTTGCAAACTGCAAAATCGTACCTGCATCTTCTGGTGCCCTAACTGTAAGGATCAAAATCTAACAAAAATTTAAACCACATGAGAGAAAGCCTGCTTGAACTGAGAATTGACACTCTGGAGTCAGATCTTAAAGTGGTCAAGGATTCTCAAGTACAAAATAACATATTTAACAGCCCTGAACCTAATCCGCAGCATGCAGATATTTGAGAAGAATTTTATCATATTCAATTGTCCAGAAACCACTATATAAATGTTAAGGAGGTTGCTGTACAGGTGGCAAGTCAATGTTTGCAAAACGAAACTACACAGATTGGTGAAACAGACTTCCAAGCATTTCGATTGGGGAAGGAAGTTAATGGCAAAATAGTCCCATAAGAGCTATCTGTAATTCAAGTAATATAGCATATGAAGTCATACGTAACTCCAGAAAAATCAAAACAGATTCTCGACTCAAACACCCCACAGCAAATTTGGGAGTATCACATGCCCAAGCAAAAAATTGAGGCACGCAAAAATGCTGGTGAGCCTCACTTGAAAATTATCTACAAAAATGGTTAATCTAAAATCATTACTGTTGGACAAGTTGGGAATTTAAACTAGATGAATTGTCTAACGGGAGTCTAAGAATTATTTACCAAAATGCTAGAGGTCTAAATACAAAAACCCATGAATTTTTTCAAGTCTGTTTCTGTTTGCGAGAGTCAGTTGCAGTTAGTGAAACTTGGATTCAGGAGGGAGCTTTTGATCATGAATTATTTAACAATAACTATACAGTCTTTACAAAATACCGTAATCTTGATATTATGGATGTCACCACAGGGGAAGGGGTATTAGGCATGATATAACAGCAACGAAAGGAGCTTATACCAGATAGGGATATTGTATATATTGTACTTTTTTTCACTATTTATATCCAATCTAACTCAGATAAGTACACTGCTTCAAGTGGTGCACCTCTATATTTGTAAATGATATAATTAACAATATCTCATAAAATTGTGTATTATTTGCTGACGACCTAAAAATTTTTAGAATCGTTAAAAACATCCAGGACTGCGTGGAGTTGCAAAAGGATATTGACACTATCCTGTTGATGTACTAGCAACAAACTATTTCTGAATATAAACTGCATCATGAAATAAACTTTAACTTCACCGTCCAAAGCAATATTCTCCCTAGTGTTCATTCTGTACTGGACCTGAGGCTGGTAGTAGATAAAGACTCACATTTAGTGGGCATATTGATGAGATCGTAAAATCAACTTTAAAAACACTTGGGTTCAACATTAAATCGACAAAAATTAAAAAAAAAAAAAACAGAAAGCCTAATTACTCTATAACTTTTTAATAAAATCTAAACAGTACAGTGCAGAACGCAGCTCTGATATGATTTCCCAACTATAAAATACATGATTCACAAATAATTTATTTCATTAAACACGACTCGTTTCGATTTTTTTTTTAAATCATTTTCAAGTGTGCATTAGAACGTCAAAAATCCATCATTAAGGGTAAAATTTTGGACAAAAAGTAACATAATTAAATTAAGATATGTCGGACAATTAAAAGCACCTTACAACATACACTAATAACATTTTTTTTTTATTATGAAATACATATTGACCGGCTTGAGTATGTTCAGCGTAGATTTCCGAAGTCATCAATATGCCCACTAAATGTCTGGAAGTTCTTACCAAAAGAAAAAGTTGGCTAGAAACTAATCAATTGATTCTTGATGAAGATAAAACAAAAATCATTGATGCAAGTAATATCAAATCCACATACAATGAAAAAAAACTTACTTTTAATAATAAACAGGTTAATTTTGTTAGCAATGCTAAAATATTTGGTCACAGTTGACAATAGTCTAAACTATTGTAAGCATTATGACAAAAATTTTGAAAAACAGTGCTAGTCTAAGAAAATACGGTATACTCCTCTGGGGTAATAGTACACATGCACAAAGTGTCTTCATACAGCAAGAAAAATTACACGCACTATGTTTAATCTTAAATTGGACGAAAGTTGTAGAGGCATATTTAGGTCAAACAAATATCTTACGGTTCCGGGGGTATATATCTATGAGTGTGTTACCTATTTTAGGAAAAATATTGACAAATTTAAAAACCTTAGACCAAATCACAGCCATTATACGAGAAGTAAGGGTCAGAAAGATATTTTTAATTATCTGAGTCATAGATGAACATCTACAGAAAAAGGACCCGACTATACATCTATTAAATTTTTTAATAAACTACCATCAACAATTAGAGAAATCAATAGCTACAAGCAATTTAAAAAATCATGCTTTACTCTTGTGTGCCAAATAGAACCATACACATTAGAAGAATATTTAACGTACATTCCTTAATAGTTTTTCATTTAGTAATTAAAGCAATACCTGTTTTTAAATCAATTTAAACCAAAGTCTTAGTCTAGTTTAAAAATTTAGTTTTTGATTGTAACTTTATTATATTTATCGTACAATCCCTAATATTTTTTCAGTTTTATCATTTACTTATTAAAGTAATACAAGTTTTTAAACCAATTAAATCTTAGTCTAGTCATTTAAATTAATTTTATATATTTTAAATTTGATGTTTTACTGGATTTTATATATATATATATATATACTATTTAGAGTTTTTGATTGTAACTTTATTATATTTATCGTACAATGCCTAATATTTTTTCAGTTTTATCATTTATTAATTAAAGTAATACCTGTTTTTAAACCAATTATTTGTTATTTATTTATTTATTAAGTCAATTTGATAAATTTTTACAAAATACAATAGATTTGACATACGTATTATGTTATAAAACTATAAAGCAAGGAAATAAACCCTGTGTGCTTTAATAATTTTTTAACTTTTATATTATCTTAAATATTAACTAGGACAGATACAAATAAAATAAAATGTAGTAGGTAGTCTTACATTATAACCATCAATTCAATTCAATTCAATTTATTACATATCACAGTTTAAAATTACAGGTACTTAATATAAGATCCACTTCCCTGAGCCAAAAGGCTTGTCGGGATGTTGATCTTTAGTCAGAAGTTGAGTACTTAAAATATTACATTATATTCACTTACTTATAGTTTTTAATTTGATCCTATAAATCTTAATAAAATCTACTCATCTATCTATCTATAGAATGACATACATATGGACGAAAAAGAACAGCAAACCATAATCTACGCCCACCCGAATGACAGGGCCCCCACAGGGAGTCAACCCATTTAACCAAGTAAAGGCAACCGACTTCGAATCTCATCAATGTTGTTTCTAACCCAAGTAGAAAGCTGTGAGCAGTACTTCTTTTTGTTTATTGTTGATTTAATTTGATTTGGGATCATGTTAAATAACCAATAGCCATTCAAAAAAAACTACTATTAAATTCTCTTAAATACTTAGTTATACGTCTTGTTTTTTGCAGTTACATTGATTAAAAGTAATACATAAGGAATTTAATATTATAAGAACAACTACATTTTGTCTCGTTGAGGAAATAAATATTGGGTTTTGTTTGTTTCACTTTAGTTTATAGCAACATCAAAAGTTCTTGATAATAAAGCATTGACATTATTATTATGCAGAAAGAATGTTTTTATACTTTTAGTAAAGTGTTTGTTTGGTAAAAATTTTTTTTTCAGCAGGTATGCTGTTATAGATTTTAGCTCCTAAATAAAAGAACATTCTCTGAGTAATTGATCTCTCCACCCTAGGCACAAAAATTTTTGTTATGGTAGTAAACTGAATATCTGATAACTGATTATGATTTTGGTGTATTAACTTGGATATATTTACACAGTAAAGTTCATTAAAGTTTAGTATTTTTAAGTTTATAAATAAAGGTTCTGTATGATCCCTATAACCACAGCCTTCTATACAACGGACAAATGCTTTTTGTTTGGTTATGAGACATGATAAATTTGTTATGTTTGCACCTCCCCACATCGTAATACCATAACTTAGTATAGATTATACCATGGCAAAATATAGAGTTTTTTTTAGAGATTTTGGAATAATTTTTTTAATAAAGTACAACTTGCTTAGAATATATTTTAATTTTCTATTAATATGCTCTATGTGTAGTTTAAAGTTTATATTTTCATCAATTATGATACCAAGGTATTTTATTGATTTGGCTTGTTCGATTACTTGACAGTTACAGGTGTTATTTAGAATGTTGCAATTTATATGATATTTAAGCTCAAGGGGAAATTGTATATGTTTGGTGTAAGAGAAATTTAAATATTTTGTTTTTGATGCATTAATTAGCATATCATTCATGCTAAACCAGGTGATAAGAAGATTGAGATCATGTTTAAGTTGTAAGTAGTTTTCTTCCCAAGTTTTATTAGAATACAGTAAGACAATGTCATCAGCAAATGATATTAATTTACCTTTAAAGTTACCACTGAATAAGCTGTTCATATATATAACAAAAAAGAGTGGCCCGAGAACACTGCCTTGGGGTACACCTGTTTTTATCTCTTGACAATTGCTTAAATTATTTTCTACTTTAGTCATTTATTTTCTACCATTCAGAAAGCTTTTACACCAGTTTTGTTCCTTACCTCTAACACCAGCATGTTCCAGAATTTTTATTAGTTTGTTGTGAGATATTGTGTCAAAGGCTTTTTGAATATCTATAAATAGGCCTGATGCTTTGTTTCGTTTGTCTAAATTCTTTGTGATAAATGTATTAAAATTAACCAAAGCCAATTCTGTATTCTTTTTGGGTAAAAACCCATATTGGTAGTCTGCAAAGAAATTATGTATGTTTAAAAACTCCGGTAACCTACTTTTGGCAATTTTTTCAAAAATCTTTGAAAATATAGAAAGTAATTAGATCTTAGTCTAGTCATTTAAATTAATTTTCGTATTTGAAATTTGATGTTTTACTGGGATTTTTACCATTTTAAAGTTTTTGATTGTAACTGTATTATTGGGTGTTGTCTTTGTAGGTTATAAAAATACTTAGTCATATTGTTTTTCACCTTTTAAATTTATATAATTATTTAATGAAATGATAAGTAGATGTATTTGACAGGCTGCGAAATCAGTATTGTGATATTAAAATAGGGCACTTAATATTATAAGATTGTCTACTGCCTCAACTCCTTAGGTTTTAGTGACTGACATGCCATATGTATATAATTTAAGTTTGTATATTGTATATTTAATATGGTAAATAAAATATCAAAAATTTCAGTTTCATTCACTTAAACAAAACACAATCCTAAGAAGTCAACTGTTTCTATTTAAATTTTGTAAGATTCTCCGGAACTTATAAATGACCTTAACTTCTTTGTACCTCGTTTAAATTTGCCCTTAAATTCTATCTTTTGATAACTCTCGCACCAATCTAGCCCGAATGCGCCAATATATCGAGCCTGTTAATGGTTTAATTTTTTACATAATCGTTATGATATAGATCTGTTTAATGACTATTAAGTCATTTAAGAAATAAATTATTCCTATCATACATTATATTACACAGGTACACTTTTCTTAAAATTAATGCGTTTTATTGATATATTGACAAATTTTTAGATTTAATTATCTAGTTATATTTACTTACATGTGATTATTTTTTATATTTAATTATTATTTTTTCCTTAATATTTGATAAAATTCAAAAAATTATAAGTATTCATACTATTTGTAACTAAATAAAACTGGGTCTGGACTATCCAGGCATTATTTATATTAAGACTGGTTTTGTTGATTTTTGCTTTCATTGTATTTCAATTGCTTATTGTAGATTTTTTTCTTTTAGTTTTAAGCCTACTTTCTTAAAGTTTTCTTTATTTTGTGCAATAATTGTCTTTGTATTGGGACTATTCCTGTTAGACAATAAACAAATTAAATTGAATGGGACTGAATCGAATAACATTTAATTTTTTTTTTTGACAAGTAATTCTAACACACTCACACAACAAATGCAAATATTTGAATTTAAAAAAGCTAAACAAATAACACAGCTATTATAGCTACTTTTGCATTTCTTTTTTTTTTAATGCAAAATACTTATCTGGTTAAACTTTTGTACAAAACAGGCAAATAAAATTGTCCATTTTTTTAAAAATTTTGAACCATATTTTTTTTTTGTAAAAAAACTGTAGGTACTACACATTTTTTAGTAAACATAGGATTATATAAATTTAGATTTTTAATAATGGCACTAAAAATGCAAAATTGTTGTCAATTCTGAACGCTTTGCTTCCTTACAAAAATTTTATTATTTTTAAAAATGTTAATCTTTTACTTTTGAGAAATAGTGGCAATTTCGACAGGTTTTTGGGGTATTCCTTAGAACGTATATTATTATACAAAAACACAATCCAAAAATGTTTTCTTGGAATCGTCCAAAAAGTGAAGTGCCGTGGAAAGAAAGAGATGTAGGTAAAATTCTTACAAAGAGGGTTCACAACTGTGATAGATAACAATTAAAGACAAAAATAAAATAGAAAATATTTAAAAAATTAATTTTATGTTTTTAGGGTGGATATTCAATTTAATTTGTAGCATAATTCTATAGTATCAAATAAATTAAGTGTAATTATAAGGAGTGTTGCAAGGGAGGTGGGGAATTTTTGGACACTTTATTTCTTGCGTTTTTTTCATATTTTAAAAGTTTGCTATAACGTTTTTGAATCTGTGAATTATTACTTACTTTGGTCGCCATTGTGCAAGATCTAACAATCTCTGTTCTTCCGTGTTTAAAAGCGGCGGTACTGCATATCTCCGAGGTGGGAACGAACTTCCCGCTCATCCTGTGGTACGCGATTTGGAAACCTAACTGCATGATTGCGTCAGGACTCACCGCCCGTTTTCGGCAGACGTTTTTGCCTATTCTGTCCAGAATTAAGTAGTCTATGTCTAAACTTTTACAGATTTTTAGGTAATCTCTTTTGGCGTCTTTGATTGACGCTTTTAGCTTGTCATTCAGGTTCATATCTAAAGCAAAACAAAATTAATGTAGCATCAAGGCACACAGTAAGACAGTCAAATTTTTCTTTATTTTTATATTTGCTCATTTGGTTAAATGATACAAAAAACAGGCTGTAAAAAAATCATCCTATGCATACCCAGTCGTAAAATATTATTGATATCCTCATCACATGGCTCAGTGTGTGGATGAACCTGAGGATTGTCTTTGGAGTCCTTATGGATATCTTGGACATATCTTAAGACAGCTATTCCATCTCCCCAGGAATGTTCAAAATTGACAGCTGCAACTCCATCCTTGCTTATTTGAAGAGAAAAGGATTTATCAAACCACCTAAAAACATAAAATATAAAAAAAATTAGTGTACATTATTTTGTATTGCAGAGTTTTTCTTCTAACCTATTGTTTTTTACTCCTAATATGAACCCAAAATATAAAACATTTTTAATTTTTCCTTTTTTTTCTTAAATCTCAATTTTTTTTATATTTTGTGTCCAAGTTTTAAAACATTCATAATTTGTCTTCTACAGGGTGGGCCACAAAAAATGAGACTTTTTGGATTCCTCATAATCTCAATGGTGTAGTGATAACTCGCTTATTTTGAACAAAGACAAAACGGGGATAGTAACTTTCAGTAAATGAAAAAATACTTCATCATCTCTTTATGTCCAATTGGAACAAACAACTATCCCTACAACCAGTTCCATCAAATTCTTAGGTGTTCAATTGGATGATATATTAGGCTAGGAACAGCATACAACACTTCTAAAATCTAAAATTTCGAGTACTTGTGCTCTATTTCGAAGACTCCGGGACGCTATTAGCCTGGAATGCTTAAAAATTTATTATTTATCTATTATACAGAATATCATATGGCCTCGCATATGGCATTCTGTTCTGGGGCTTCTCACCTTATGCAATGAATATTTTTATTGTTCAAAAGCGGCTATTAAGCTGCATGTTAGGATTAAGTCCGCAAACATCCTGCAGACCATATTTTAAAAAGTTAAGTATCCTCACTATACCATCTTTATATTTTGTGTCCCTAGTAAAGTTTGTGAAAAATAATCCTGATGTTTTCCCTATAAGAACCAGGCAGACATCAGAATTGGCTGTACCTCATCACTCCTCTACCTTCTTTGAGAAAGGTGCCTTCAGGCTATCAAAGCATACAGATCCTTACCAATGCAAATTAAAAGTATTCAAAACATTTCAAATTTTAAAAAAGCAGTTAAGGGATATGCCCTTGAAAATTGTTTTTATAGTTTCCAAGTTACTTTAGTAGCTAATAATAAAAATCAATGTATTTTAATATTTATTTTAAGAATATTCTTTGTATTTTTTTTCAAATTTAAAACATTTGAGGTTGCTAGGTTTTACATATTGTAAAGTATTGTGACCAATAAACTAAGTAAGTAAATGGTTCAAATTTAGAAATTTTGACCTACAAACAACGAATAATAATTTTACGACCATCTCAACACAATTTAAATGGCTCATTTACGGTCCTAGGATAATAATAAAGCTTAGACATAACCAACAAGATGGCGTGACAAGCGATGAAACTTTATTTTATAAGAGCACTAATTGACACAAAAATGTGAATTATTTTTCCCGAGATTTTTGTATACTTTTAAGACAATAAATATTTATTAAACATAAATAAAACCAATATAATTTTAGTACCTAACCAAAAATAAGTCCCGTTAAATTGACATATTACGCATTTTTAAGAAAAAAAAACACCATGTTTTTAAAAAGATATATGAAAAGTCCCTTAGTAATCTTATTTGTTTTGACGTTTTAGATAGAACGTCATTGAAACTTCAGGTTATGAAGGTTGTTGACTTAAGAGTGTTCGTGTTTGATATTTTTAAAAATTTCTGATATTTATGACATTTCATTGTAAAAATCCAAAATGGTGGACAATTTTAAAAATTTGCAATTTTTACCCCCCTGAAGTATTTTTTCTGTGCGCCACTGCCTCCAAAAGTATTTATACCACTTTTGAAAATTGGTAATGAAATAAAAACATTAAAAATAATTGAAATTTACAAATTTGACTTTGAATTTTTAAATTTTAATACATTGGCTTTTTAAATGCTTAAGTTCATTATAATTGGATTAGTCTCTGTCAAATTATGGCCAAAGTAAAAACTTATTATTTTACATAATTTAAACAACAAATAGGAAAATATGGTAAAAATACACCAAGAATCAGAATCAGAATTATTTTTATGCCAGTTAAAAGTTGTTACCTGTTTTCTCCATCAGAATGCAAGAAATTCCTAGCTATAGCATAAGGATCTTCATCAACCAAAACATCATCTAGACACACATTAAACAATGCAGAGTCAATCAATTTTAAGGCCTGTTCATTCCCGTTTTCGGCCAACTCATGTCTTAATGTTGCCCATGAATTTCTTTCCAATGTTGTCAATATGCCAACTGGGTAAGCATTCTTTTTTATATCATCTTCTAAGACAAACTTGAGTCTTGCTAAAATTTGCTGAGGATGTAGGATATTTTTGTTTTTATCTAGCACAGCAAAAGCATAGATGTGGCCTTTATATTGAACAGTAATATGGTTTCCATATGAGCTGTTAAGAATTCTATCTTTGTCAATTTCAGGTATTCTGGTCGAGTTGAACAAATTTGGATAGTGAGACATGTCCAAAGGATATGCTTTAAATAGGTATGCCCCATACCAGGACAATGATTCTGGTAAAGTTGAACAAATTAATTCAAAACTTTTGGTATCACTTTTTTGTGGGTTTAAAAAATAAACTTCTGGTTCTAGAACATTGTCAGTTAAAGATTTGTAGAACCTCAAACTACTTGTAACTAAATTTGCAGTTCGAATCAGTTGATTATTATAACCATGCCGTTCTTCATTGTGCATAACTAGCATTGGATTAAAGTTAATAGGCAAAGAATTCCTTTGCTTTAAATTATGATCATACCACAATTCTGAAATATAACTGGTCTGTTTATGCTGTTGATCATTATTTTTTAACAATTTCTGCAGATACTTTCCCACATGAGTTTTAAAATTGTTAACATTAGTTTCAGTCTTTCGGTATGCCTCGTCAATAAGCAGAGGCTTTTGAGCAGCCAAATACCTTTCACATGTTAAATCTAGTTTTGGTATTGGATGTCTGGGAAGAGATTTTTGAAAATGCATTGTGGGTATTTTACTTTGTTGAAGATACTGGTAGTCTAAATTAGAGTAAGGAGATTCTGGTACTTTCCATAATGGTACACGGAGAAGACAGTTTTTAAAAACATCAACTTTTTGCATAAACATTTTAAGGTATATTCTCTTCAACTTACTTTCCTGTAAAATTTAAAAAGTAAATTTATTGTATGGCCAAATTCATAGTTGTTACCAAGCTCCTTTTCTTTAGATAGAAACAATTAACCAATTTAGCCCTTAACAAGCCCTCAATTCCCCTTGTCTTTATGGGTTAGGTACATTTATTAAAAAAGGCCAGTAAGAAAGATGTTTCCACTATAGTTAGGTTAGGTTACTTAGGTAGGGCACTTACTAAAAGATATTCTGCTTAGTCAAAAACCCTTTGGTAACTGCCTACTTAACTATCAAGTCATTTCAATAGTTGTAATTTTTGTTATAACACACGCTCTGTTGCTGCCTTTCTTGTTAATAAGACAGTGACAGAGCGTGTGTAATAACAAAAATTACGAATATGCATGGAGAGACAGACATTGCTAAGCTTCAGTCCTTTTTATTTTATATAGGAAATGTGAGAATACATGAAATAAAGGTATACTTACTACAAACTACAAAATATTTATTTTGTGTACATTTAACCAATATAATCTTTGCCTTCACCTAAATATAACTCTTTAATTCATAAAGTTGATTGAAAAACAGTAACAAATTAAATTATAAAAAATAAAACAGAACCTCAGACAACTAAACAGAACACAGAAAAATGTAAACATGTCACAAGTGACTGCACGGGCGAGTTTGTAAATTCACCGGTGCCAACAAAAGAGTTCATAAATTTTAGATGGATTTCACCAGTCCAACAATAGAGTTCCTCAACTTTTCGATGGATTTCACGGGGTCCCATAGTTTGTACAAAAATACATTTTACAAAGCGTATTTAACACAAACGTACATTGCGCAAACAATACTTTCCGCAAATCGTAAAGTAGCATAACAATACATCGCACAAAGGATACTTTTTGCAAACCGTACATCGTACAACTCGTACTTTCTACAAACAATACATCCTACAAATCGTACAGTTTAGAATCCGTCCGACATACAATTTTTGTTCTCTGCTGTTTTAATTTAAACTCAGAATAAATATACAATCTTAGAAGGTGAAGACATATTCTTTTTTTTTTAATTTTATAAAAAATATAGGTTTAAAAAAAATATAGGTATATAGAATCCAAAAAAATCGAGACATGAATATGCAGTGTGGCTACTTTAAAGAAATTAAATGCTCTAGAGCCTTAGGATATAATATGAGGATAAAACGCACCCCCCTCCCCTCCCCCTTAGAAACATGTTTATGGTCACATTTTGACTTCAAATTAAGTTTTTTTATTACTTATCCTTAACCCCCCCCCCCCCCCCGAAGTCAATTTCTGAGTGTGACTGAAAATGAAATGAAATTTTTCATGGGATTTGCGTCATATCAAATTTGTTTTTTTTTAAATGTGATGATACCTATACCTATGGTACACTAATTTTGTGACACATTGACTGCAATGTTTTTTTGATGTGAGTTAATTTTTAATTAAAAAAAAAACCTTTAGATATATAAAAATCAAATTACTATTGCTTTTTTCTTCGGCAAAATAGATTTTTTTTAGCTGTAGGTTGTTTTACCTCTTTATACAGTGTGTCTCAAAAGTCTGGAATAATGGATTTTTTGGGAGAACGCTTTTAAAAAAAAAACATATATACGAAAAATAGCGGGTTCGAAAAATGTATAAGTACTCTTTATACACGGTGGACACCCTGTATTGTGTAGTGTTGGGTATTTTTGAAAAGCTTATTTTTAAGGATTCAGAAAATGAGATAATATACAGGGTGTCCACTTTAAAAAAGAGTGTCGTATTTTAATTTTGGGACACCCTATATATAAAATGGTATACATTTTTCGAAAGCGCTTTTTCTACCTAAAAATGATCCTAAATAAGTTTTCTTTTCAAAAACCCATAGTTATCCCAAAAAATCCATTATTCCAGACTTTTGGGATACACTCTGTATAGTTGAGTAAGTTTTTAGGAAAATTCGGTCAATTCAATTTTTAGACATATTTTATGGTCTATTTATTTTTAGCCACTCATACATAGTATGGAGGCTATTGGGTTTGTCAAAAATACCTAAATACAAATAAATTTTGTCATGTTGTCTGTCTGTCGGTCTGTCTGTCGGTAACACGATTACTCAAAAACCGCTAAACCGATTCTTATAAAATTTGGTACCAAAATTCTTTGTCACCCTACGCAGAGTTGATTAGTTTTTGGTGGGGGTGGGGGGTTGGCAAGACGATATTAGGGGGGATTAAACTTAACTCACGAACCGTATAGCAGCTAGCGACAAGCGGTTTTCACAATATAGGATAGATAATTACATCTTCAACCAAAAATTTTGAAAATAAATTTGATTTTTTTTTTTGGTTGAAAATCCAACTATGTAAGGTAATATGAAAACCGCGTGTCGCTTTTGGCAAGAGGGTTGGATGAGGGGATTAAGCTTTTAATAAAATTGTAACTTCACGAACCATACGTATCAGCTAGCGACACGCGATTTTTACACTAAGATAGATAATTGCATTTTCAACCCAAAAACAAAAAAAAAATAAATAAAATTGAAACAAAATATTTCAATTTTTTTATTTTTTTTTAGATTTTATGTATTGCTGTATGTGCTCATTTGTCTTTTTAAACGGGCTTTCCAACAAGGTTCCAAAGTAGTATATAATCCTTTAAAAAAAATTAAGTGTGTTAGAGAGGTGTCACCCTTTAAAAGGGGAATTTTTTATATGACTGGAACGCCCATAAAAAAATCTCAGTTGTCGTGTTTTTGCGTTTTATCCGCATATTTTTTCTACAAACACAAATCGTCGAATAACTCATAAGATCGTGCCAACGTCGGTATAACGTCGGCAGTGCGTTAGCGATGCGTTGGCCCGATTTTATGTCCTGTGTTATCCTGAGGCTCTAGCGAAATTATTCCAGTTAAAATTCCCACCCTATATAGGAGGGCCCAAGGATATTCTGATGGTATACGAAAACTTCTCCTCCAAAGCTGACAGCAAATAGTGTAACTTATTTATTCCCACGACGACGTTTTTCTATCCTGCATAGAAATCGGTTCACTCGATTACGATTTGTAGTGCCACATAGATCCACACAAACATAGACAGCAGGGTCCGAAAGTGAAACCTATGACGTCAAATTCGTTGCTCATCATGAATATCTCCTAAACGAAAAGGTTTAAAATAGGGAAAAGTTGCGCAAATTTTACGCTTTGCTGAAAACTAAGAAAAGTTTACAAATTCCGGATAGTTCTGGAGAAAAATCCGTATTCTTTAATTTTAGTATTTATTTTTCTGCGCCCTTATTCTTTAAAAGCTGTCAAAAAATGCTTAAAAATTATTTGAAAAGGCACTTTTTTAAAATCTACCTGACAGGTTCGTTTTTGAGATTTGACATTGCAGTGTGAGAGGGGAGCTCTGGCAAGTTCATTTTTGGTTCATAAAGGATGACAGATAATATTTTGCAACCTTATTTTGACAAGTCACCTGAATTTTTGGGTTACTTGACCATCATTAATTAATTAATTATTGTGTCTACATAAAATCCAAACACTTATCTTTCGACAAAATAATTATGATAATAATTTCAGTTCCCAGAAGTGATGATCAAGTTAAATTGGTATATAAATGTAGATTATTATGTAATAAGACACCATAGTTGAAAATTTAGATGACTGATTGATTAAAAAGTCATACAGACGAAGCATCAAGGCAAATAAAGGAAGCCGAAACAGACACAAATTATTTACATGTACAGGATGATTTTTTTTTTAAAATATTTTGGAACTGAATCTATATAATATTTTTTCTACTAGCGTGCGGAAAACTTACTGGTACTTTTCCGCACTCAACCAAAATAAAATATAAATATATTGCTATATTTTTAAAAATTTTCTTTTTTGTGTTAGGTAAACGTTTTAGTAAAATTCCTTTTATTGGGTTAAATGCGAGTAGAAAAAATATTGTACCCTGCAACTCGCGTAAAGCGACTTTTCCGGACTTGTTAGGTAAACTAGCTACTATTTATTTCCACGACCGTGCGGGAAACACCCCTTTCCCGCACGTATTTTAGTTTGTAAAGTATCACTTTCCCGCACGCAGTACGGAACAGATTTTACTCATTTTTTTTACAACTGGTAGGAGAAAAAATATTTATCCTAACTCATGTGTCAAGTATCTTTCCCATCCTTGCTGCTTTCCCGAACTCCGGTCCGCGTTCGTCCTCAGACCAACGGATGTCCCGTGTGGGGAAGATTAAATTTTCGCACAAGTTATATAAGATAAAAACTATTTTTAGATTTTGCGCATTGTTAACAGTGCAAAATATAACTTTGCCGCACTAGTGCGCAAAAATAGTGCGAAAAATCTTTGCGCCCTGTAATCGTAATGTCAAAACCTTTTCTTCGCATTGTCTTGGTTGCACAGTTAGCATAAGGGAGGGGGACATTTTTGGGGGCAATCCCAATTTTTTTATACGATCTACTGTTTTTGATACCAAATTTTAAATCTTTATAAAATTTGCTTTTTAAAGATACCACATATTATACGGTTTGCATATCTAGTTTTCATATTTTTTATTTAAATTTTTGAAAGCGATTATCTCACAAACTAAATATGATGTTGAGTGTCATTTTAAAGAGTTTTTTGAGAGAATCTACAGATAGTAATATTTTTAAAATTAAGCCCCTTTATCAACATTTTTGAATAAATGACGTAAAAATTACCAAAAATGGATAAATTGCATTTATAAATGTGTAATCGCCCAAATGCTACCATTTCTTAATTTTCCTTAAAAAATCCTTTAAAATGACACCGAACATTCTAGGGTACCTTATTTAGTTTGTACGCCTTTTCCGCAGTCATTTGCGTGTGGAAAGTAGCAATTTTCCGCACAGCGTGCACGAAAAAATTTTGCTTGCGAAAAAAATATCACTCACGCAAAAAGAAATTTCTACGAGATTGAGGCAAATAGGATTTTGCGCATTGGGCGTTACGTTACTATGTCACACTAGTTTTCCACATTATTTCAATGTTATAATAATATATAATAAAAATTTTATGAAACACGTTTTTTATTGACTATTTTATACTACTTTCCTTACGCTCTTAGAAGAACAATTGTTCCTAATGCTTGCAGAAATCATTTTTTTCCGCAGTCGACTGCTTGACCGAACTTCTAAGTCCTTCGGCCAATGAGGCAGTCTCGTACGGAAAAAATGGCTTTTCCGCGTGCATATTTTTTTTACAAAATTATGCACAGCAACAAGATGTTTTTAATTTTCCGCACGCCCTTAGGCAAAACGTTGCATCTAACACGAGCGTAAAGTAGGCCCGGCGCTAGATTGTTGGAAGCCCGAGGCATTTTTTAAAATACCGCCCCTGATTAAAGGATTCTTAATTTTATTTTTAAGTTACCCATTTAAAAGGGAAAAAATATATTGAATAATAAAAAATCCTTATTTGCCAGGGGCGGTCGCAGTGCCTCTGACTCCCCCCCAATTAACACCCCTGACTGAGATAATTTTTTTTTATACACCAGTATAATATTTGGGACAATACAATTTTTTATAGTGGGTATAAGATTTTCTTTAAATCCCAGTAAAAAAAATATAGATGTGATATAAATCGATTACAGAGAGAGAAATAAAATATTCTTTTTTTTTTAATATTCGCGTAACATATGCTAAGAACCTTCTTTAGATAAAATTTTATAAATTTTATTTGCCACACCTTTGACAAATACCTGAAAAATATAATATTTTAAACAATTTTCTGTCTATATTTTAAAAAAATTCGCCAGCGCCGCTATAACGTCATTGGTTGTTACAATTTTAGTTAAGTAATTTTAAACAATTTTTATCAGCAACATTATTTAACAGTCGTAAAAAATTAGAATAATTTTGAAAATTTGCGCCTTCGCCGTATTTACAAGCAGATTTAGAATTAAAACTAGACCCAACGGAGAATTCCACCCCTGCAAACCCAACCCAAACACCTACTAAAGCGCCCCTCCCCTTTGAAATCGGCTTTACAAAAATTCTACAATTTTTGAACCATTTGAAACAGGATCTAACAACATAAAATCGTTCTTTTTCATTATGTTTTTGTAATTTTCTTGGATTTCTGTGAACATGACATTCAGAAAAAATACCGGTGAGGAGGCGCAGTATGCATTTTTTGTCTACCCTCATTTTTTCACGAGTCATCAAAAAAAGTCGACAGTACCTACTCCGCTACATCTGCACCGTTATGAATTAAAAAGCCAGTTAACTCCTTCTCTCCTGTGTCTTTAGCCTACAGTTTGGTATTCATATGGCCGCGACATTAGGCCAAATTTAAGGATACTAAAACTATAAAGAGTTTTTAACTGACTTTTTACTTGAGATAGTGTTAGCTAAATATGGCGGTTCAAAGATAGTCGATGCGATTTACAAAAGCTGCTTTTTTCTTATGTGCATGGTTCGGCTAATTTTTTTATATTTACTTAAATATGCGGCACTACCACCAACACGGTGAGCCAGATATTAGGCCGTTTTTTACTAAACTTTCTTCGCTTATAGAAAGCAATGGGTCTTACATTTTTGATGTTAGGTCTAATACCCGTATATGTATAGAGGGTAATCCATAGAATTGTGCGCCAAAGAAAAAAGTTTAAAACTCGTGAAATATATATACTTTTTTAAGCTCTTACAAAAAAACTATACCGCTAAGGCAACATCCTTTAGGAACAATATAGTTATATATAGTTATTTAAAGAGTTCTTACTTTAGCACATACATGGTATAAATTTTTGAAATCAGCAACAATTTAAAAATAAAATTTATACAGGGGATTCTATTTAAAATCAGAAAGTTGATTTCAAAATTTGACATATGCCAGTGGCGCACTGAGGGAGAGGGGGATTTAAGGTCAACACCTCCCTCCCTAGAAGCTGGTTACAGTTGGTACAATCAAATAACAACAGAAATAAAATAGTTAAGTATATAGAGAATAAAATACAAGAGCCTAGACCTTAATTTTTAACAATTAAAAATCTTTAAAAAATCATAAATTACAAAATTTTTCGGCTGCAACACCTTTGATTTTTACGATTTCTTATCAAAATGGTCTTTCTAATGTAATTTTATCAAAACATTCTGCGTGCGATTTGGTGTCAAAAATCGTATTTTAAGTCATTTTCGCAAAAATTTTTGCCTGCTGCACATTTTACCATTTTTGCAAACACAAAAATCAGTCACTTAAAGTAAATATTTCAACGCATCGGTATCGATATACCAACCGCGTTTGAAATAAAGCCAATATTTACGATTTTACTTTAATTTTAAGTCAAAAATTTCATTTTAAGCGTTATTTACTCAAAAAATGATGATTTTTACATTAAATTTTGTGCAAATAAACCCAATCAATTATGGTCAGACTTTTACTTCAAATTATTTTTTTTTAATTTTTTTTTTAATCTTTACCCCCCCTCCCCCCCTCCCCAATACCAATATGGTATGGGGGACTATTAAAATCGTTAAATTTTGACTTTGCTTAATTTTATCAAAAACTAAGGTTCCAAAACACCTTATTCGACGAAAAAAAAAGTTGTCTGTCGGTCTGTTGTCTGTCTGTATGCACGATAACTCAAGAACGCCTTAATCGATTTTAACGAAATTTGGGACAAAAATCCTTTTTCGGCTGGAACTGATTAACTTTTGGGTAGGGTGGTGGGGTGGTTGAAGGGGGGAAAAGGGGTATAAAATATTTTAAAAAATTTTAACTTTGGAACAAAAGCAAGTAGCGATATACGGTTTTCAGATTTAAGTTTCCATTAATATGAACTACAAATTTTGTTATAAAAATCGAAATTCGTGGGAGCTTTAGTTTCCGAGTTATTTAAAAAAACGTTAAAATATATTTTAAAAAAATCATAACTTTAGAAGTAAAGCAGCTATTGATGTGCGGTTTTCATATTTTGGTTTTCGTAAATAGTATCCAAAAATTTTGTTATTAGGGTCAAATCTTTCAAAGCTACAGTTTTCGAGATATTTTTATTTTCTTTCAACATAACATAATTGATTGTATGGTGTACTATCCGTACTTTCTAACATCAATTTTTTAGTACACCATACCAATATGGTATGGGGGACTATTAAAATCGTGAAATTTTGACTTTTCTTAATTTTATCAAAAGTGAGGTATTAAGGTTCCAAAACACCTTAATCGACGAAAAAAAAAAGTTTTCTGTCGGTCTGTTGTCTGTCTGTACACGATAACTCAAGAACACCTTAATCGATTTTAACAAAATTTGGTAAAAAAATCTTCTATCGGCTGACCATGAACTGATTAACTTTTGGGTAGAGTGGTGGGGGGGTTGAAGGGGGTAAAAAGGGATAAAATATTTTAAAAAATTGTAACTTTGGAATAAAAGCAAGTAGCGATATATGGTTTTCAGATTTAAGTTTACATGAATATGAACTACAAATTTTGTTGTAAAGTCCAAATTCGTGGGAGCTTTAGTTTCCGGGTTATTTTAAAAAACGTTAAAATATATTTTAAAAAATACATATTTAAAAAATCATCACTTTAGAAGTAAAGCAGCTATTGATATTCAGATTTTGGTTTTCGTCAATATTACCCAAAAATGTTGTTATAAAATTCAAATCTTTCAAAGCTACAGTTTTCGAGATATTTTCATTTCCTTTTAACATAAAATAATTGATTGTATGGTGAACTATTTGTGCTTTCTAGCACCAATTTTTTTTCTACGAATTTAAAACATTTCAGCTAAAAAAATTACTTCATAGGGACCGTTTTTTTATGTTTCCAATAACAATTCTATTTTGATTCCTTGCATATTCAAACGTAAAATCGAGTTTAAAGCCTGCAATTAAGGATTTTAAATAATTTCAAACGTATCTCCTATTTATATATGAAATCCGGTGTTAAGTTAAAAAATGTAAGTTGTGGTTCGTAAAATAAAGGAAAAAAGTGGCAAAGTGTTAATTTACTTTGGAGCTGTAATGTTTAGAATATTTTTATACCTACCCCCCACCCCGAAAACTTTTCTTACGACGCCACTGGACATAACGTATACGCTATGTCCAGTGGCGTAGTAAGGTACCTATAGGTACCGAAAATGTTGCTTTGCTTCTTTTTTAAAAAATGGTTAAAAACATTAAAAAAGTACCATTTCGCGAGTTTTAAGATTATTTTTTTTGACTTCTTCTGTACAAATTCAAAATTTTACACTAATTAAATAAAATAAATTTTTGGGAATCGTTTTTAGGATAACACGAATCGAGTTCAAAAATAAGGGATTGTGAGGAGCAATATCAACCATAATTCTTGTATAGCTTACCCTGTACATGCGGTTATAGTACTTAGCATCAAAAATGTAAAGTCCATATAAGTAGGAAGGCGTTTTATTTTCATCTGACATTAGGTAGTTATATATTTTCTTTTAAAGTTAAGTAAAAAAATTGGTGCTACAAAGCACGGATAGTCCACCATACAATCAATTATTTTATGTTGAAAGGAAATGAAAATATCTCGAAAATTGTATCTTTAAAAGATTTGAACCTTATAACATAATTTTTGGGTAATATTTACGAAAATCAAAATCTGAAAATCGCATAACAATAGCTGCTTTACTTCTAAAGTTATTTTTTTTTATATATATTTCAACGTTTTTTCAAATAACTCGGCAACTAAAGCCTCCACGAATTTGGAAATTTGTAGTCCATATTCCTGGAAACTTAAATCTGAAAACCGTATATCGCTACTTGCTTTTGTTCTAAAGTTACAATTTTTTATTTTATCCTCCTTTTCCCCCCTTCAACCTCCCACCACCCTACCCAAAAGTTTAGGGTCAGCTCAGTACCCACTCCATACAGGCCGATCAACTTCTACCGATTTAGTGTCCTTTAATCCACTTTCGCCGCCATTTTCACTCAAAAGTGACAGAAAATAATCCATTAATAGTTTTCTGTCAATATATATGGCGGCGAAAGTCGAGAAAAGGACACTAAAACGGTAGGAGTTGATTGACCTATGTGGAGAAGGTAGTGGTCAGCCGATGGAGGATTTTTGTACCAAATTTCGTTAAAATCGATTAAGGCATTCTTGAGTTATCGTGCATACAGACAGACATCAGACAACGGACATCCATCTTTTTTTTTCGTCGATTAAGGTGTTTTGCAATCTTAGTAACTAATTTTTGATAAAATTAGGAAAAGTCAAAATTTCACGATTTTAATACCCCATACCATATTGGTATAGTGGACTAAAAACGTCCATTCTCCTAACGTTTACCCCTAATTTATGAATCAACCTGTGCCTTTATGACGAGAATTGCTCGTTGGGACCCCCTCTACAACAGATATTATCTACATATAAATAAAATTAGGTGACACACATTCCACATAACAAAATGGCAGGGTTCTTTATCTCACAGAGGCATTTTTCATATGAAAATAACAACCCCTAAGGGATAGAGATACAGCAATTTAAAGTTTTATACCCCACAAAAAACTGCCTAGATGCTCCAAAACCAGGATGCGTCACGTAATGCGTTTTTACAGTGAAGCTGGTAGTAGATTTAAAATTATTTTTTAAATAACAAAAACATCCTCTAACATTCTTTTTATTCTGAGCTCAGATTTAAACAGCTGTCAGTCGAGCACAGAACATAATTTGTATGTTGGACGGATTCTAATACATACGAATTGTAAGATGTATTATTTGTAGAAAGTACGAGTTGTACGATGTACGGTTTGCAAAAAGTATGCTTTGTGTGATGTATCGTTATGCTATTTTATGATTTGTCTAAAGTATTGTTTGTGCGATGTATATTTGTTTAAAATACGTTTGTAAAATGTATCTTTTGGATTAATTATAGGGACCCGATTTCACCTATCTAACAAATGTTGGCACCGATCGCCACCGGCTTCGGGAGTCGGTGGAAAATCTTCGTTGGATTAAACACAACCCTACTTTATGGTTATTTATTTTTTCCAGTTTTTTTATAATAAAACCAAGATATTTTTTTACGCATTTCGGTTAATACAAGGTACAGTATAGGATGCTTAATGGAGTGGTGAGCCATAATATTAATGCAAGACAGTTCAAGTTCAGACTCTGATGATGAACTAGACATCATACTAAATTTAATTATTAATTTAAAAACTGTTCAGAAGTACAGCATAAGTGCCTTTAAGGATGGTATTCATAGTCGTTCCTCAAGGCTCCTTCCTTCCTTCCTTCGCCCATAAAAAATTTACATTACCGAAGGAAGAAGGGAGACTTGGGAGCGACTATGAATACGGCCCTTATAAGTAACATTTCCGATTTTCTCGAGCCGAAGTTGAGGTATGATTTTATTATTTTAAGTGTGGTTATCGGCACTCAGCTGTTTACACCTCAACCGCCTCAACGCGTTCTTTTTGTATTCGATGGAACAACGACATTTTTTCACTGCTAGATCTCAGATGGATGTCAAACTCATCTGTCAACCGAATGTTGTCACCGATGTTCCACCGCTGTCACAAAAATGTTGAATTTACAAACTCGCCCCACACCTCTAACCAAAATTTGGTTGGGATAGTGGTAGAGGCGTAGTGTCAAAAGTATAAACGGTGCCCCGTCCTAGGAGGTCTGGGGTACCATAGTTTGTACAAAAATACATTTTACAAAGCGTATTTTGCACAAGCGTACATTGCCCAAACAATACTTTACGCAAATTGTAAAATATTTTTGTCCAAAATCCAAATCAACTTTTTTACCATTGTTCATACTCACATACTGCTGCTTTGCAGTCACGTGGCGGGTAGTACGGCTGCGGGAATGTTTTTTTTTATAACCCGTAGGCTATAGGTTCATTTATGTTTATTTAGGTCCTGCCTATACATCCAAAAACTGGGAATTTCTTTTGAAAATGTATTATTATTTTTAACTAAATATGAACTATATTTTTCAGACCCATGGGAAACCAAAATTCGATTTTAACAAATTTACAATAGGGTTATTACATCCGTGAATCTATGAGAACACTTTTATAGGCGCTAACTGTACATTTCTATTTATATTCCATCAACAAAAAAACTGATGTCATGTTCGGAATATTTATTTGAAAATTTGCAAAAAGTGTAGGTACTTAGTTAAAAATAAATAAAAGCGAATTTGTTATTGCACAAGTTAAATTTATACCGGTGACACAATTTTACGGTCGACAAAAAACAAATTCAAGCTCAACAAAATGAGCAAAAAACAGGGTGGTTCTGGAGTGGAAATCGCTCCCTTGAGGCCCTTGGACGATTTCCTGTTAGACTCGGCACGATTTCAGATCCCGAATGTCCAGGATTTCGAGAAATGGGGTAACAGAGTCAGCAGTAATTTGCTTTATTACCAAACAAACTATTTTCTTCTTGCATTGAGCATATTTGTTATTGTTGGGTAAGTGTATAAATATATATTCTCTGCTCATACAAAAAACATTAGATTTATCTATAGGGACCTACTGTTACGTGAGTAACTTTTTATATAAATAGCTGACCATATATATATGCCTAGCATATATTGTTAATAATATCACTGAAGCCAAGCTTTTCTTAAAACCACTGTTGGCTAGCTATTAGTACTGTGGTACACAATAAGTTATTTTTTAAATATACATTAAGCCTATAATAAAAAAAAATTCTTTGTAAAACATTTTGCCAAGGATGGTGACAAAATATTAGGCTATCAAAATTTTATTTATTTGCCTTTAAACTGCTTTAAATCAAAGAACAAATATGATAATATTATTTATAATATGATTAATAACACATATATATGTTATTTGATTACAGAATTATTCACCCAGTCCGAATGACTTGTGGGTTTTTGGTGACAGCTCTGATATTCATGGTATTTGTCTATGTAACAAATGAAAGACGTGCAGCAGCTCAATTTAAACAACATCATCCTATTCTGTCATTATTTATAGTCTTTGCTTCAATTTATACCATTGCCTATATGCTCCAATCCTTACTGGTCTTTTTGTTAGGCATAATGTTGCCCATCTCAGGTAGGTCACCAATCATGCAACTCTCAATTTAAAAATGTATTTACATGTAACTTTATTTTCCTACGACCATATAAACACATAACACATGCTCAGAAAGTTTTATATTTCACATGCATATCAATTTTATTTTCATCTCTAGAGACGAAAATGTTTTCTTCTCTAGTGACGACAATGAATGACAATAAACCATCCAAACAATCCAAAATAAGCTATGATTTGTAGAAGTGTCAGGAATACACCGAAACCATTTTCATTCCTAGAAAAGAAAATACTTTCTTCCTCGCTTTCTTCTCTTGAGATGAATATGAAAAAAATAATAAAAAATACGAATTAAATCCTAAAGTGGTTGTAGGAAATTTTATCTTTACATTGCTTTTCTAAAAATGTTTGCAACAACATTTATACTTAGTTATTTAAGTTTAGTCAACAGGTATGTTAATTGTTTTCCCTCTATGCTGATCTAAGTAACCATTGAGCAGGTTACATGTAATTCCAGTTTTTATTTTAAATATGGCAAACTTGAGTAGTTTGTGAAAAATGGTTTGTTTTATTTTTTTTTTGTTTTTTCGAACCTGATTTTTTCCTACTCAGTGATAATGTTTACCTCACAAATATAATTTTAACTTGAAAGGGATGCTTGATTACTCTATTTTCTATTTTTATTATATATTACAATTTATACACAAAATGTATTTATTAAAATTTTGCGATATATACTAATAATAATTTCTAATCTAACATTGTCTGTATTTACACTAAATTTAAAGGTGCTTCTAAGAGTATGGGGAAAAAAAATGTCAATGTCACTCGATTCCTTTTTCTAAAAATCTAATAAAATGGACACAGAAGTGACTGATGAGGACTGATAAAATTCTGGAATATTGGTCATCTTGACAGATTTTTTAGAGGGATACTAGTGACTGAAAATCTGCAGGTACTTTGCAATATTTTAATCCTTTCAATTTCATTATCAACAACACACATGTATGGAAATAACATAAAACCTGGTATCTGTATCTTTCATAGAGCATGTTCTCTGTTCCGACAAAGAGTGTGATATATGAAAGAACAAGATGCTTAATTTTTGATATGTATTGAATATGATGTGAAAACACACTATTTGATGTTTAAAGGTTTGAGACAATGATGTGTTTGAAATTAACTCTGTGTTTCGGACTTCCATTGTCTATATGTCTATATTTGATCAGTACAATCTCTGATCGAAACTTCGTGTATAAATAAAAATATAGACAATGGAAGTCGGAAACACAGAGTTAATTTTACACTATTTGATTTGGATCGGAAATAGGAAAAAAATATCTGGACCAAGATATAGTTATTAAATTAACTGATGCGTTTCCTACAATCTCCATCGAATTATATTATCTAGAGATTTATGGATAACAAAAGACATCTAAAAGCCAAAAAGAGCCCCAGGGACATGGTTTTTTTTAAAAAACTGGAATTACCCTGTACCTTATTCTCTTTTGGGTGAGTTCCCTAATAGCACTAAAATATTCCCCGAACATTCGGTGAATGTTCAGCTAGGATATTGGGAACATTCCCTGAATGTTCCCTCAAATCCTCTAAGCATACCAGGGATGTTCAGGGAATATCACAACTGCAGACAGCAGTTGTGATATTCCTAAAACATCCTGGTAGAACATTCATAAAATATTTTTGCAGGATTTTCATAGCACATTATTTATGAGCGTAAAAAAAACGTTATATAAACAGGGGATTCGAACCCTCAACCTTCTGGCATCCCATATAACACTTTTCCAACGACTTAATATTTTGCGCTACGGACACAGAGTACCGTTGGTAGGTGATCCGTGCTACGGAGGCTTATGGGAGGGGAAGTTATATATTAGCGGGGTATAACCTTTTGGACATTTTTTCTGTTAGAAGAGCACCGTGAATTGTTTTTTTTTTACATAAAATCAGGATCACTCCTGAACGGCTTAACGGATTTTCATAATTATTTTTTTATGGGATAAAAATATTACCCGCCTCCCCGAATCCTCCCAAACGGTAGTGAAAGGGTATTACGTTATTTGTTCAATGCAGGATAATTCGCGAACGGCTCAACGGATTTTCATAATTCTTTTTTTATTGGATAAAAATATTACCCCTCCTCCCGAATCCTCCCAAACGTTAGTGGAAGGGGATTATGTTATTTATTCTATGCAGGATAACTTCCGAACGGCTCAACCGATTTTCATAATAATTTTTTTATCGGAAATAAATATTAGCCTACCCCAACAAGCTTTTTGAACAAAATAAAATCTTAAATTCTGCTGCGTAACCATGATCGTAGATAGAAAATAGTATTTCCTTCCATGGCATGATTTGATGATATTTTTTTAGGGCAACAAAATGTTTTTTTCTTGTAACTAATAAGTATTTTTTTTTAATAAAAAGAAAACTTGCAGCGACATATAAAATTATCCAGAAAAAAATCTTTGCCGCAGCTGTTAGAATAAAAAACGTTACAATATTGTGTTATATTTTTAGGACTTTGGTAGAACATCGGTAGGATATCCTAAGAGTGTTTTTAAATGTGCTGCCAATGTCCAAAAAAGGATATTTTTGGACTTTCACAGAACATTCCTGGAATATCCTGCATGTACTAGGTAGGATATTCCTTGGAATATCTTTTAAATGTGCTGTTCATATGCTAACTTGAAAGTTATTCAGAGCACATCCTACGAACATCCTTGGAACATCCTACGAATATACTGTGAATATGCCAGAACATTCAGACATTCACAACACCTTACTTGGATATCCCTGGAATATCCTGTGCTATTAGGGTTGTATCTGCCTCTAATCCATAGCTATACCAGACTTGGAATTTAATTAACATTTTTCACCAAAAACAACCAGTCCTTTTTTATTTTTTAGTGATCTTCATCCATGCTTCGCTAAGACTAAGGAACATTAAAAACAAAATCGTTAATAGAGTTGAAGGCTTAGGCTTAAAATGCACCCCAATGGGAATTTTTCTTGAAGAAATGGGGCTTGCTAGCGACATCCTCTGAGACACATTACCAATTTAAATTTATATCTTTGAAACACGTCCTTCAGAAGTTTTGGTTTAAAATCAGGCTTGCTGTTTTGAATTGTACCAAAAAACGTCAGGATAATAAATATAAGAAAGTTATAAAATAAACTAGGTTATAAATATTGTAAAAGAATAATGCATGCAGACCATATAATTTATCCAGTTCTTGGGTGCTCTTTTATTAAGGTGCGAGAGAGAAGGGCTAACAACTGTATAAATTTAACCTGATAAAGATAGCCCGAGCGCTCGACTGATACAAGTCACTTGTGACCTAGGGAGGCAGGTTTAATGAAATGTAATTTGGCTAAATTTGTTCTCTGAAATTAAACGAATCTTGCCGGAGCCACATATGTCGTCTTCGCTAGTGCAGGCTATCTTTGTCAGGTTTTCTGTGGTTATGATTGGCATTCTCTCTCGCACGTCAGTGAAAGCGCATCCAAGACTTGGACTGGTACATGCTGTATGGCTTGCAGATTATTTGCTTATTGTATCTGTTAAGTGTATTGTGATTGTATCTATAAAATCTATTGGTCATATTAAGATATTTTGCATCTAATAATTAAGAATCTATAAGTAACATTTGATTAGGTTATAGTGGATTATTTTGCTTTGTTATTCATTAAAGTATTTTTTTTTTAATTTAATTTAAATTTTATACCTGCTGGGTGTAAAATAATTAGTTCTGTATACAAGTGAATTACAACATTAAACTTATGAATAGGTATATTATATAGATAGTTATAAAGAAAAAAAATACTTTGCTCACCACATCATTATAAATTATCGTAGATTAGGAACATATGCATTTAGTTGTTGCTATTTTAAATAAGTATATTTAAATAAAGAGAACATAAAATACAGTGTATTGCTTAAAAACTAGTTTTTTTTCCATCAGCATTAGCCTTACTTTCAAAAATTCCGCCCTTTCTAACTTGTGTGACGTCATAGGTCACATGACACAAAAAGATGCTTTCAGGTGACCTTGGTAGAGGATTCCGAAAGGTTATCCCACAAGAACCCATATAAACTTCTCCAAAATCATTCCTCATAGGATCTTCTAAAATCACGATACTGATAGAATATTAGCACCGACGATGACCTGATCAGATTTTTGTTCGATTGGTCAATAACCGGCAACGCCACATTAAATTTTTTAACTGCTTAATAGTTTCTGCCTAGTATGTTTTTATTATATATATAATGAGCAAAGATATTTCAAAACTAGAATGCGGACTTGACAAGATGGTGGTACTTCTCTACAAGAATCACCTCTTCCGCCACTTAAACCACCCCGACTGGTTAAGCAGCTGCGTTATCGAAACTTTGTAGTTTGCAAATGTCGGATCGTGTCGTGCAACCACCGACGTCGGCCCGCTTTGAGAGGTCGATGTGGGGGCCTTATTATTATTATCCACCCATTATCGGACCTTTGTGGTTTGCCACTGTCTTGCCGCTTTAAGCTACCACCGACGGACCTTCGTCAATCGCCGACGTCGGACCGCTTTAGAAAACCAATGGCGGACTTGAATAGTTTACCGATGTCGGGCCGAGACCAGCTTGGCTATGTTAGACCGACCAAATTAAGCAGCTATATGGGTTAAACCATATCGGACCTTAATCGTAAGGCGACGGTAAGCCGATGTCAGCAAAAAGTAAAATTTACCATTGGTCCGACGGCAGGCTACCAGTCTAACGTTGCGTCGGCAAACATATACATTGGGCCTACATCGCAAAGCGGACAAAAAATACTGCTGGTCCGATGTCGTAAATCGACGTCATGCCCATGACGGTAAATTCGGCAATCGACATCGGGCCGACGAAGGCCCGAGAGAACCGTGTGTGCTGGGATATTATCCAATATCCTAAAAATCGATTCCACAAGAGCCCATAAAAACTTCTCCAAAATCATTCCTCATAGGATCTTCTAAAATCATATGATTCTATCAGTATCATATGGAATGGATGGAACTCCTAGAATCGCGATACTGATAGAATCTCATCAAATATCCCATCTCCTCAAACAGCCTCAATACCCCATTCCCATCAAATCTCCTTTAAAAATGTGTATTTGTGCGTTCATAAAACCTTCTCCAAGCCGACACCCTTATACAAACTGATAAAATGTCCTAGACTTCTGTCTTATATAAAACATCCATGATTCTCATAAAAGTAACTAGTCTTATCCAATCTTATAAATTATTCTAATTCTATATTATCTTCTCTGCTTCTAGAAGATTATAAATATAGAAAAAAATATTGGCCTTCTCATTGAATCTTATAGAACTTATAAAAACATGATAAAAACTTCTGCGTTCTGGATGAGATTTGAGGGGAAAATTTCAGCAGGGTAGCCTCTTACTTTCAAAAATCCCGCCCTTTCTAACTTGCGTGACGTCATAGGTCACATGACCCAAAAAGGTAACTTTCAAGATACTTTTAGGTGACCTTTTTTCCCTAAAATTTTAATTTTATTATCTGATTAACTTCTCAAACTAAAATAAAGAAAATATTAAAGCTTAAGCCAAAGCAGTGTCATACCCACGGAATAATATTTTTTCCCGCGCAATTTAACGACCTTCCTGACGCGTAGGGATATGCCGGAAATGCATGGAGAACGTGCCCCAGTTTTTTTAGTAGTTTTCCAGGAATCTGCCGAGAATTTCTGGAAAAAATTCTGGTGTTACAGTTTTAAATATTCTGTTTATAAATAATGGCGCAATCTTGTTTTTATAAGTTAGCCATACATTAGGTGTTTATGAAGCGTAGCCAGAAAGATTACGTGCGATACCCCCACTCTTATTATTCCTTCGCCATCCCGCCATATTCTCTACAAACTCTCAGTTTTGAAGTTCTTGAAGCAACAGGAACTTGCGCGTCTTCAAATTTCAAAAAGAATAACATGGTAAGAAATTCTTTAAAATAAGCTTTTGCCAAAATAACATTTTATTAATGCAGATGTCCTGGAGTATAATAAATCGGACATTACTATTTTTTTAAAGCAGAAAAAACGATGTCAAACTTATTGGGTTTATCTCGGCTGGTATGTAGCGGTCAAGGGTCATTATAGCGGCCGTATAAAAGATATTTTTTTTTTAAATTTATGTATTATGCCAGGGGCTGAGCGGTTGGAATAAGGCAATTATTTTTTGTTTTTAGATAAACAATCCTTAATTAGTGATTTATTGCCAATCATGCATGTCACAGAAATGAAAAAATTATAAATTTAACGGTTTTTTTTGTCGTTAGCTCCCGCCATGTTGTAAATTTTGAACTAAGATGGCGATGACATGGCGTCCAACAAGGTTGCCAGGAACATGATAATTATCAGAATCTATGATAATTTTGGGGGAAACATGATAATTAATAACGACCTATTATCAACCCCCAAATATATACGGTTTTCTGCCATTTTTTATTTTTTATGAAAAATTCTTTATGGGGACACCTACTAGGGTCCCTAGGACCCCAAATCCGCCTGCGCCGGTTGGTCTTTTTTTTCGATTTTTTTTGTTTTTTTTTAAATTTTCTTTAAAAAAAAACCTTTTTTCTTTAAAAAAAAAATCGGGCGCAGGCAGATTTGGGGTCCTAGGGACCCTAGTAGGTGCCCCCAAAAAGAACTTTTCATAAAAAAAATCAAAAATGGCAGAAAACCGTATACTGCATAATTACCCAAAAAAATTTCAGATATCAACATAACTTTTGTAACGTGCGTGTTGTGTGCGCGCGCATTTAATTTTACCATTGTCAACCTAACCTAACCATAGACAAACTACTCTGCCAGCCAGACCAAACCCAATTTTTTTTCTGTGAACCTAACCTAACATGTTTTTTTGTTTACATACATTTTTAATATTAAGGAAGTTTGTGTTAATTTAACAGTCCAATATTATAGGTAGGTCATATCTGTTAGAAAATAAGGGCGAGATTACCCAGCAACATAATGCACAATTGTTAAATTTAGTGCCTAATTTTATATCTATCTTTTCCCAGTATAGAATGGTGGAAAAAGAGATGAAAAATTAGGCACCAAATCTAAGAATTGTGCATTGTTGCTGGGTAAACCCGCCTTAGATTACCATAATCCAAAAAAATGAGTACAAAAATTCTAAAATTACCCCTTGATTTTTTAAGCTGAGGTTCCGCTGGTTACCACTGATAATGAATCCCGACCGTAGACGCTTAGAGTTGCGGCGGGCCGTTGAAATGGTCCTCAGTTGCTGTCTGCAAAATGACCATAATATTATTGCCCAAGCTATGGAAAGGAAAAAGGCCTTAGAAGTTGTTGAGGGTAAGACTTTAGCTCACAGGATGACTATGGCAGGTTTACCCAACTAATTATTATGCCTAACCATAAATTAGTGATGGATTCTGTACACAGAGTTAGCACTAAATTTATGCGCTTAAGCATAATAATATGAGATGGGTAAATCTGCCATTACTTGCACCAATATATTGGTGCAAGTAATCCTTATATATAAGGACATTTTGCCCTAAAATTATGAGAGTGTATGTTGTTTTAAGTTTAATACCCTGCTAGCTAGACAATAACTAAGTACCTACCTAACAATTTAGGTGAGTACCAAATTGATACTTTTGCTTGACAATTATAATTTGAATATCCGCTTAGTGGTAGACTTCTAAAAATAATATTTATTTATTGGAAAACTTTACAAACACCAAAAATAGTAATTACATGTGAAGTTGAAGTGAAGCAGAGATAAAATGCAAAAATATAACACTTATAACTAGTTTAACAAAGTCTTCAGCTGTTTTAAGGTTACACTAAAAAGATCTACCTGGACCTCGCTAAGCAACTACTTGAATCAGTACTAAAGTTTTTCTGATTGTTTAGCATTCTTATATTAATCTTTGGTACATTTAAGGAGACATAATTAATTAAGTTACAATCCTTATACTTTAAATTATTTAATAGATAGTATAAATATCACAGCTTCTTCTGCAAAAGACTTTACCTTAAAGCTATCAAGCATACTTTTGTACAAAATTTTATATGGATATGTATAATATTTAACTACTTAGAGATACTGCAAAAATCTTTTTTGCACTTTTTCAATCTCATCAATATGTATGGTCTCTAGAGCCATCCAAATTTGTGAGGCATATTGAAGGTGTGGCCTTACTAAAGTGTTAAACAACTTTAAAATGTTTGCTATTCCTATTCATAAAGCAAAGTGATTTTACTGCTTTATTAATAATATAACCAAAATGCTTATTAAACTTCATATTGTCAAGGACCTTAATTTTAAACCTATAAGTAATTTTTTTTTTAAATGATACCCTAATTTTTTACAGATTATCCAATGATCCTGTGTGAAATAATTGCTAGCACTGAGGCCTACCCAGAGCGCCAGTTGGCATCAGTTTTTCTGAAGAACTGGCTTGAGGAAATTTTCGAGACCCAGAAAAACCACACACCATTGCATATGAACAATTTGGGCAGGAGAATGTGTGGTGCTTTATTAAGACTGCTTGACATTGAAAATTTTAACATCAGAATGCAGGTAACTCGAGTGGCAGTCCCAGCCATTTGAAAAGGGAGGGGGGGTCGATTTTGATACAAAAAAGAATAGCATGGCTTTTATGAGGAACATATCAATATATGCGCGGATTTGGCCTCAAATCTGGGGGGGGTACTCAGATTTTAAGTGGTTTAATTCATATATTTTTATTTTAAAAATTTTTTAAATGCACTGAATATTTAAGAAAATTATATTAAAAACGGAATTTTTGAGTCCAATTAAACTAAAAAATCGTAAATATCAATGGATCATAGCGCCGCAGGCGAAAATTTTTAAGATTTTTTTATTTAAAATTAAAACAAAATTGTAAATATATCAATGGTTTCAAAGCGCAGCAGGCGAAAATTTTTAAGAAAGGAATACTACAAATGCCATTGTTAACACAAAATTAAACTAATACCCTAAATATCAAAGGTGTTATATCGCCGCAATTTATGCCCTACTTTTGATTTTCTAAATATTTTCGTATCTACCCTCCTGAAATCCGCGTTTGAGTAACTACGTATAATTTTTTCAGTTATAAAAAACATAGATAACAAACAAACCAGAAACAAAACCTAATAGCTAAATACTTTTTTTGAGATCTAGCTTTTTAAGTTGAAACATTACCTTTTATATTTCATATCTCAATTTATATAAATAAAATAAATAAATAAATGTTTATTTTAAGGTCAAGCCATTTTACAATATAAAAGTTTACAATATATAATTTAGATCACAGATATGTAATGTATAAACTAAGAAAAGGTAATGAGTAATTTTAACAAATACCTAATTGTAATATTGTTATAATTTGTGAACCAATAATAAAATATACATTAATAAGAATATATGTTAATAGGATGTATTCCAGATTAAAGTTTTATTGATTTTATTTAGTTTAAATTTAATTTAAACAGAATTTGCAAGCTTAAAAGTAAAGTAAAAGGGTTTTTTTTATTAAATTTTATGTGTAAGCAATTTTACAATAAATCACAAAGCAATTTCTGAAAATTAATAAAAATATATATTACATTGATGTATTTCAGACTAGAGATGAAGTGATTTTATTTTATTTTTAAAGCAGTTTAAAGAAATAAAGAAATATTAAAGATATCAATGTTAGAATTAACTAAAACTGAATTTGCAAGCCTTAACATTGTAGATATGGGGGAATAATAACCATAGTTTGTTCGATGATATTTAACATAAAAAAAATCTATTACTATGAGTATTACTATTGCATGGAACAATAAGACCACTGATAATAATTCAGAAAACTGTATAATATTATTTATTAATTTAAAAATAATGCATAAGTCCTGCTGATTTCTTCTATTTTCAAGAGTTTGCAAGTTTCATAGGTTTAGCAAGTAATTGTAAGCTATAGAATCATGGGGGATTCCTAATTTAAATTCAATAAATCTTAAAAATTTTCTCTGGATCTTCTCAATTTGGTATTTGTGATTCTCATAGAAAGGGGACCACACCGGACTTGCATATTCGAGGACTTGTCTGACAATGGCTGAGTAAGCCTATCAAGTTCCGTGTTATTAATAGAATAATTAAAAATTAAAGGATTTTTTGATGGGCAAAAGGATGATATTTTACATTTATTAATATTCAAACCTAGATGATTTTTAGCGGTCGAGGGACTGGCGACGAAAGAGTTGCCCCTCCTAAGACTGCCAGTGAAAGCACTGCTCAAACCATGGAGGTTTGATAAAAAGTTCAAGGTCACAATACTAGAACGGAATGAGTGGCAAAGGCAAGAATTCCGAACGGAATTCAGCAGAGAGGCGACGGTCTGCTAAACGGATGGCTCTAAACTGTCAGCCATGCAGACAACAGGCGCAGGAGTGTACACGGAAAGCCTAGAAGTTGAGAAGAGTTATCCACTTGGAGAACACACTACGGTGTTTCAACCGTACCCGAGGTCAGAAATGGTAGGAGGGACATATACATATGCTCCGACAGCCAGGCTCTAAGTACACCCAAAATAGTCAGTAGTCTGGTGGAGGAGTGCGCTGAAGCACTACAAACACTGACTCAAGACAAAAGGGTGACACTGATGTGGGTCCCAGGTCATGAGGGAATACCAGAGAATGAGAAAGCGGATGAACTTGCCAGACTAGGGGCTGAAACCCAATACATTGGACCGGAACCTCTTCTGGGAATAACAAGGAAACAGGTACACAGTGAGCTCAACAAATGGGCTAACAATGAACTGAAGACGTCCTGGAGGTAAGAGTCAAAGTGCAGACAGTCCAAGCTATTCGTGGATGGTCCGAATGTAGCCGGAACTAAATGGCTCTTAGGCAAGACCCGAAAGGACATTGGACTGCTGACAGGGATACTGACTGGGCACAATCGGCTGAACAAACATCTGGTGGTCAGCCCTGTCAAATGCCTTGGAGAAGTCAATGTAATGCGCAATTTTACAACTCATAGTTAAACGTCAAACCTCAGTTTAAACCACAGATATCGACTTTTTTACGTTTTATAGATGCAGTTTATCAACAAACTTCGGTTTAACCGTTACCAGTGGTCTGGGTGTTTGTTAAACTTCAGTTTAATAGTTACCGAAAGATTCTAACCTCAAAAAAGTTATTAAAAATTTGTTTTTGGTAAAAAGACTGTAAGTATTTAGTGAAATCGTTATGATCAATGACTTAAAATTTATTTTTGATCAACTGGATGAAGAATGACGAAATTATTGACATTGTCGAAGCACAAATACCAAATATTATTTGTCCTAGAACAAATCCTTTGGAGGTGTCCGACGATATGTAGATTTTAAAAAGAGGTTTGAATTATCTAAAGAGATATACGAAATTGTGGTCAAGGAAATTCGACAAGAGTTGGAACATCCCACAGACCAGCAAGTTTTATTCTTACATCAAGCTCACACGTATATATATATATATACTGTATATCTTTTTGACAAATCTGAACATTTTTGTCGTCTCAAAAAGTACTTGATTGATTTTTATCAAGTTTGGCTCTAGTTGGTGCCATTTTGGTTAAAATAATCAACCCTATATATGTAATGAAAATGTAGTCTTTCTTCATGGCCGTGGTTTAACTCCGACTTATAAAATTGAGCAACTTGTTTACCGATGGATTAATCCAAATATTAAACTGAAGTTTAAACTATGGTTTAATCTGGAGTTTTACCTTTGGTTGTAAAATTAGCCCTAAATTAAATCCACCTGATACCCCTCCTCCAAGGCACCATACAGGGTTTGCTCCATAATCAACAGGTTTGAAACTGTGGATTTACCCCTGACAAACCCATATTGCTCTGGTATAATAATGTTCTTGAATAGAGGTGTGATCTTATCAGTAATAATTGCCTCAAAAACTTTTGTTGTTCTGTAATTCTCAAGATCACATCTATCTTCACTTTTGAGTATTGGTGTTACATGACTTAGTTTGATTTATTACATATTTGACATAAAATAGAAGAAAATTGACAAATGCAGTTTTTAATGACATAAACAGGAATATTATTTGGACCACTACCCAGGTGAGATTTTAACCGTGAAATTTTATTAAAAACATCCATAACCTCGATGTTAATGCTGCTTAGATTCACGGTTAACTCGTAGGAGGCATTCTGAATATAATTTGCATACACAGTCGAAAAATGGCTCCTAAAGAGCTCGGCAATACCAAGTGGTGTGTCAGCGTTTTCACTCATAAAAGACATATTAATAGGGGAAACCTTTTACATTTTTTTTTAAATTTAAGTAACTCCAAAAGCCATTTCTGTCCTGTATCTTATCCTCTATGTTATCTAAGTACTTTTGATGGCTGACATGGGCATATTCACGACACTGAGTGTGTATTTGAGAAAAAGTGCAATAATCTTCAAAAGAAGGTGATTGTATTCTTAATGTGCCTTTTTTTACTCAGAATTAAATTTTTAAATTGTTCATCCATCCATTTTGAAAACTTTGGATTTTGTGCCTGTTTAAAGGAGTAGATAAATTAATGGCATGATACAGATTGTTATAAAATAATTCGCATACCTTATCAATGTCCTGTAGTGAAAGAATATTGTTCTAATCAGCCATCGAAAATACCTGTTGTAAAATATGGTAATCGCACTGCTTAAAGTTAAAAT
The DNA here is from genome assembly GCA_963921995.1 of Oxystoma pomonae. Classification (NCBI taxonomy): domain Eukaryota; kingdom Metazoa; phylum Arthropoda; class Insecta; order Coleoptera; family Brentidae; genus Oxystoma; species Oxystoma pomonae. Next base: position 15,958,861 of record OY998173.1, read on the forward strand.
ACCAATAGTCATAAGTTAAGTCAACTTCATAGTCTAAACTAATTTGAAACTCAAGAGCTGGATAAGGTTTTTCTATCTTTAATATAGGATTTGGACTGGCAGTGATTACGACATTTTCTCTATTGCTAAAGATGAGATCCAAAAAATTTCCACATGGATTTGGTATTTGATTTAATTGAGATAATCTTGCAGACAGCTTGTTTCTTCAGTAATAAGTCCAAGGGGTCTAGTTCCACCATCACTCTGAATCCATGAGACCTAACAGATATTGCTCAAGGCAATCCACATCTGGAGAAAGCATTTTGCATTTTAGGTCCTTATTTACTGCAATTATTACTCCACCATACGACCTACCTCTACTTGATTTTTTAGAACGGTCACACCTGAACACTATGTAAATATCATGTAAGCCAAGTTCACATTTGGAGATACTTTCATCAAGAAATGTCTCTGTTAGAAGGATTATATCATAGGATTCACTTAAGATATTGCACATTAAGTCACCTAGTTTGGTCTTTAGACCTTGAACATTCTGGTAGTAGCAGTTTATTTTCCATTTTTTGATGGTGCAGGCCCATAGTTAGGATAACCTTGACTGGTTCGTGGTTTTCTAGGAAGATTAAAATTAAATTTACGAAAGACTACTCCTATTGGCCAGAAGTCGCAGCTATTTATATAAGATCTCAAAAAAAAGTTTGTGTCCAGTTTTTTAGGTCAAACCCGTCATTTAGTTTGTTTATATGGGCCTCTTAAAGCGCTTTTATATGAGGACAGTTTAACACCACTAAAACCGTTTTGAGAACTAAATCGACTTTATTTTAAAGCGATTTAAGAAAGTGGTTTATCGCTTTAAAACCCATTTTAGGATCGTTATAAACAGTTGATGACATTTAAGAGAAAGCGATTTTATTTAAAACCGCCTTTATATAAAAGCACTTTTAGGTGCGTATAAACGTAGTAAATGACTTCATATGCAGCAATGCTAAGCCTGATAGACGAATTTCCGTCATAGTGTTTTTAAGTACTTATATTTTCAATCTTCTGAGGCAGGAGAAGCTTCTTTCTGACAAAGCATTACTTACTGACAAACATCCAAGAATCAACGGAAAAATATCGCCACACTTGTTCATTGCCTCGAAAACGTTATCATATATGTTTTGATTTAAGCTTTTGCCTACTTCTAACCAATATTGTTTCCCAATACTGACTTCTCCCTATAAAAGTTTAAGAATTTGTGTTTTGTATTAATCAAACATTTTATAGTATTTGGAAACGACATTAGTTAATTTTGCCCTGATTTTGGCTTCATGTTGTAAAAAAACTTGGTACGAATATATTCAGGTCAAAAATACTAAGAGTCTCGTTATTGAAGATTTTATGTCCGAAATGATTTTGTCCAAAACTTGTTTATAAATTGAAATTGTTCTGTATTTCTAATATCGTGATTTTCGTCTGTTTTAAACTGTCCCAAAGTACTCGTTTTTTTTCCAAAGACTCCAGTTCATAAAAAGTTAATTTTTTCAGACTTCCTATGGATGATTTAAAAAAATAATATATTTACTGTTTTTTTTAGAACTATTTTGTTTCCAACAGATATATAAAATGTTAAATGTAACGGAAGAGCGGTTGAAGCTGGCCCCTAAAAATAATGACTTGACTGATAAAAACTAATTTTCTGAAAAGGAAACAAAAAATGAGGAAAAAAAGGTCTGACCTGTTGAATTACTTTCAAAAAAAAAGTCAGACTTAATTTTTTTAAACGAAGTACATTCATAGAGATTGAGGTTTGATATTCCCTCCAGTAGAATCAGACGACTGTTGAACAACTCCTCCCCTAGCTAATGCATTGACAGGTATTGAATTACAAACATCGCACAGAACCCTGATACCTCACTGTAAAACAAATCTAAAAAATTTTCGGTACAATTCAAGAATCTTTTCTTTCTCTCTGTCTCCCAATTTGTCAACCAATTTCGAATTGTATTTGGTCTCCTCAGGACAACTTGGTGTTCCAAAATTCTCCAACTTCTCCAATAACTCGAAGATTTCTGGAAACTATGTTGGCCTAAGGAGCCCCAATAAGGTCGAAAATAGTCGACAAACTGAAAGACAGGAGGAAAGAAAGGATTCTTGTATCGTTCTGGATCGAGTTCTGGATTTATTTTACAGTTAGGTATCAGGATTCTGTCGACAGAGAGATTAAATTTTGACCAGCACGCGAGAGACACGTGCCGTTTGTAATTCAATACCTGTCGAGAAATTAGGCAGAAGAGTAGTGGTTTAGCAGTTTAGTTTATTATCTTTTGTTAGGTATTGCACTGCAAAGTTTTTTAAGAGTATCCAATGTTGTAAAAGTTTTCTAATAAATAATGGATACCTTATTAAATGTTCAATATTTAGTTCATAAAATTAAAAAAAAGTTCATAAAAAGTTAATTTTTTTGAAAAAAAGTTCATAAAGCTCATAATAAGTCGTGACTCCGTCCGGACGCTGTTAGTTTTTATCCTTTTTAGAGTAAGGTTTTGCTATCCCCTTGTCTTTTTAGGTTATTGATTATGTTATTTTTCACCCCTCCCCCCTTATATTCACGTTGGAAAAAAGTTTTATGTACAAAAGTTGCATAATTTTTCATAAACTTTCAAATGATGTCCTTAAAAATTAGGAGCTGTCATCAAAACGTGTGTCTAAAAAATGTCTAAATTTGTAAGACCCATTTTAATCAAACCATTGTTCATCAAACTCATCCAATATCAAACTCGTAATTTGTAAAACCCATTTTTAATAAAACCCGGATTTAGTCTTTTATTTTTCAAAACCGGAATTCGTAAAACCCGTTGTTTATCAGAATTTTTTTTCTAAATTGATTGCGCATTCGTCAATAATGCATGAACCGGAGGCGTACACGCAGGTGGCGCGGCGTTTCGATGCATTTCTCACTGCTACGCGCGCATACTTGTACAGGTAGCGTTCAATAGTTTGTGTATAGATGTCACTTGCATTCCAGTTAAGAACAATAGAGCGACAATTGTTCACAAAGTACTGAACACTACCTGTGAATACTTTTAGCCAAGTGTATGCACCGCGCCACCTACGTGTACGCCATGTATTATTGGCGAATGCGCAATCAATTTAGCAAAAATTTTCTGATAAACAACGGATTTTACGAATTCCGGTTTAAAAAAATAATGGTTTGAGAAATTCCGGGTTTTATTAAAAATGGGTTTTACAAATTCTGAGTTTGATATTAAATGAGTTTGATGAACAATGGTTCCATTAAAAACGGGTCTTAAAAATGAAATAAGGTTCGGATAAAAAATTGGTTTAACAAATTGCAGTTTTTATGGTGAATCGTTCTTGCGATGAAAATTTTTATTGAATATGGTCCGATAAATTCCTACAAATAAACCAAAAAAAAAATTAATGCTAGTAAAATGCTTAGAGCTAAATGCTTCTGCTTAGGGAAGGACAATGCATGACACAAACTGACTGCTTTTTCTTCTTCTCAAAATAATCTTTTTTTTAACTGTTGTTAGTGCTTGCTTAGTGCCAAATGTTGTGTACAAATTTTGCTTAGTGCGTGTAGTTTTGTGTTTAATGCGCGTTAAAGCTGCTTAGTAATTAGATATCAGTACAAAGTGACCAACCACAAAAGTTAAAAAAAAAAACTGATACTAAATGAAAAGTGAGCATATGTGTGTTTTGTGAAGTAACAAAAGTCCAAATTAGATTTTAAAAAAAGTACGGTACTTGTCCTTAATGGTCCTGGCAGCCAAGGACATTAAACAAGAAAAGTCAAAAAGAAGTTAAAAAACCTCCGAATCAGTTACTTCAACTGAAAATCTTAAAACAAAAGATCAAACGATCTTCGGTGGAAAAAACGAAAATTTAAACTTGGATGAGTATCCCACAAGGAACACACAAAGGACCAAAGCGTGACCAGTGGAACCACTCATGAGCCCCCGCTGGTTGCCCAGGGCGAAACATCATTTGATCATTTCTCTTTTCGCTTTGGTCCTTTGCGTGTTCCTTGTGGGATACTCATCCAAGTTTGAATTTTCGTTTTTTTTCCACCGAAGATCTTTTGATGTTTTGTGTTTAAGAAAAGTCAAATCACATAGATTTTTAAAAATTTGGAATGGCCTTTTTTGCTGATTCTAAAAATATATATACTGGATTTATCCTGGACGGTTCTCAAGTAAAAAGAAAAATGCTTTCTCTTAAGTACAGTGTGTCAGACAAATAAACATAGTTTAGGTGTTTCTTCATTCAACACAATACTCTTATATATTTTTGAAATCAGGAAAAAGCCCATTCTAATATACAAGGTACTCTATCTAAATAAAGTCAAAATTTGATAGTTGCAATAAGTGCTGATAATTTTTAAGGATATCATTTAAAATTATGCAACTTCTGCACATTTTTTCCAGCTCTAATAATAAGGTAGATAAGGGGGGTGGAAAATATTGTGAATCACCCTGTATGCATATAACATAGGAATATTGCAAGTATTTATCTAAACCTTATATTTCAGATCACTATGGCAATTGGATACATTGCAGCCCAATGCCAAGAATTTAGGGAGTGCCTAAGTCCCTGCTTAATGAATATGTTGTTAAGTGATAATCCAAACTTCATTGACAATGCTGTTGACACTTTAAGACACATCTTTCAAGATAATTTGTTGAGCAAAACAGAAAATGGTATTGTGATGAAAAGAGATTTCTTTGATGGATTGATGAATGTCTTTAGAGATGTAAGTTGACACTAATATCAATTAACTTCCTCTCCGTTTTTGAGAAGCCAATATTTAAAATGGCAAGAATAAGGCTCAGTTAAGTTTGCCCCCCCCAGATCGATTTTCTCAAAAATTTTTATGCCAAAATTTTGCACACATTTTGCACAATTTTGCACACCACAAATCAAATTTTGCACACCTTCCTACGAGAAACTACAGCCCATTTTCTGTGGGGGGGGCAAACTTGACGTTGCCCCCCCCAGTCAATATTTTTCAAAAATTATGATGTCATTTGAAAGGTCTCATTTTGCACAATTTTGCACACCCATTTTAAAATTTTGCACACCTCCCTGTAACCCACACGAGGGTTCTGAAAATATCAAGTTTGCCCCCCCCAGTCAATATTTTTCAAAAAGTTTGGTGTCGTTAGAAAGGTCTTATTTTGCACAATTTTGCACACCCATTTTAAAATTTTGCACACCTCCCTGTAACCCACACGAGGGTTCTGAAAATATCAAGTTTGCCCCCCCCAGTCAATATTTTTCAAAAAGTTTGGTGTCGTTAGAAAGGTCTTATTTTGCACAATTTTGCACACCCATTTTAAAATTTTGCACACCCCCCTGTAACCCACACGAGGGTTCTGAAAATATAAAGTTTGCCCCCCCCAGTCAACATTTTTAAACAATTTTGGTGTCGTTAGAAAGGTCTTATTTTGCACAATTTTGCACACCCATTTTAAAATTTTGCACACCTCCCCGTAACCCACAAGAGGGTTCTGAAAATATCAAGTTTGCCCCCCCCAGTCAATATTTTTCAAAAAGTTTGGTGTCGTTAGAAAGGTCTTATTTTGCACAATTTTGCACACCCATTTTAAAATTTTGCACACCTCCCCATAACCCACAAGAGGGTTCTGAAAATATCAAGTTTGCCCCCCCCCAGTCAATATTTTTCAAAAAGTTTGGTGTCGTTAGAAAGGTCTTATTTTGCACAATTTTGCACACCCATTTTAAAATTTTGCACACCTCCCTGTAACCCACACGAGGGTGTTGAAAATATCAAGTTTGCTCCCCCCAGTCAGTATTTTTCAAAAAGTTTGGTGTCGTTAGAAAGGTCTTATTTTGCACAATTTTGCACACCCATTTTAAAATTTTGCACACCTCCCTATAACCTACACGAGGGTTCTGAAAATATCAAGTTTGCCCCCCAGTCAATATTTTTTAAAAATTTTGGAGTCATTAGAAAGGTCTAATTTTGCATCATTTTGCACACCCATTTTAAAATTTTGAACACCTCCCTCTAACCCACACGAAGATTCTGAAAATATGAAGTTTGTCCCCCCCCCACCGTCGATATTTTTCAAAAAATTTTGTGTCATTCGAAAAGTCTATTTTGCGCAATTTTGCACACCCTTCAGTACCCCACAAGAGCGTTCTCAAAAAAGTTTGCCCCCCCCCCTAGTTAATATTTTGTTAATAAAAGCCTAATTTTGCACAACTATTTTTAAATTTTGCACACTTCCCATGCCGTTTTCTTTTTGTGGCGTTTACGGTTAAACTTGGTCCTAAAATTTCCCAGAAGTATAAGCAAACGAAGGAGACCTCGATTGTGTAATATCTTTGAATATTGTTTAAATTTATAGATAATTGTTTATGTTTACATTTGTATATAATCAAAAGTTTTTAATTTTTATGAATTTCCGGATTATACTTAAATTTTCATATCAAAAATGAACAGAAAAAATCGATGTAGACAGCGCATCCTGTCATGTTCGATGCCTTGAGAATCGGAACCAGCCTATTTTGGCGGTTCAGAATGGTTGCGGTTCTCAAGGTATGGATCTTCACAGGATGTGCTATCTACGTCCATTTGTTAGATGATGTCATAGCATGTGAAAAATTAAGTATAATCCGGAAATTCATAAAAATTAAAAACTTTTGATTATAGACACATATATGTAAGCATAAGCAATTATATGTAAATTTAAACAATATTCGAAGATATTACACAATCGAGGTCTCCTTATTTTGCTTATACTTCTGGGAAATTTTAGGACCAAGGTTAACCGTAACCGCTACAAAAAGAAAACAGCTCCAGAATCTAGTAGGTAGGTATATGCACCTATATCTGAATTCGTGACAGGTATCCGCGGGAGGCGGGAGGTTGTACGTGCCGTAAAGAGGAATGCGTGCGTACCTACACCTACCACGCGCGAAGGCCTTTTATGTAATATATTGAAATGTCGCTTAGCAATGCCTAGTTTTATTTGTGTTCATGATTCAGAATTTCGGGTGAAGTTTCCGAAATTTGCAACGTGTATTTTAAATGGTGGCGTTCCATTTCGGCAGGAAAGTCAATGTGAACGCCTCTATTTAAAATACATAACATTACGTAACGCCTGGTTCTCACCTATGCGTGCCCACCCTGACTCTAAAAATGCATCACGTGATCAGCCATGCATTTGCCGATTTTTTAAAAGTGTCGCGTGATGCGTTTTTAATGTCAGGGTGAGCACGCATAGGTGGCAACTAGGCGTAACGCTTATAGGGGTTATGTAGGGGTGAGCGGGGTTTCGCGGTTCCGTTACGTAACGCAATTTTTAATTTATTATTGTGAAATAAAACAACTTTTTGGATTTTTCGAGTGAAAAAGAAAAAAAAGAGGGGGTCTCTGGCAGCAAAACGTTTTGTTATTTTAGACTGGAGTAGTCCCAAACGTTACAAAGCGTTATATAGGGGGTCGCGGGTTGGAGTCAAAATTTGGCAAAATAAGGGTTACGTAATAAGTGCACTACCTCTCAGTTTACGCAATTACTTTGTGGTTATCGGTAAATATAACCTAACGTTCTTACTTACTTTTTACTTTTTTTAGTCGATGATACGTACCTCATCAATCAATTTTCCAAAAATATTACGAAAAAAATAAAATAACGATAACCATAAAGTAATTCCTCCGGAAATTCCGAACTCTGTTATGGATCTGCGCAGTCGCAGAAGTAACAATAATAATAAGGAAAGAGACAAAAACACTGACCAATTAAACAAAGATCTTAAGTGTGAATGGAACTTTAACTTTCTACCTATTGGTGTCATCCCATTTGCAGCAGGCGTTGTTTCCATCTTTGGGTTGAGAATTGAGTCAAATTTACATGACATATATTTTGAATTCGATTTGATTTTTTTTTCGATCTATAAAAGGAATAATAATTTTTTTCTTATTTGCCATTTTAAGTGCATGAAATACAAAAACAAAATGTCTAAAATGTTCATGTGTAGAAATAAATAAACGACTTCTTCTAATTATAATTATTGACGGAGTTAATGACACAGCAAGACGCCAAACGCGTGGTGTGAACTGGAAAATCAAGGCGGGCGTCATTACCGTAGCCGCTGTCCGCAAATAGCAAGGTGTGATCCCACCATTATCCAGATGAAAATTTTCGGACGCACCCATGAAATCGGAGGCGCGTTCGACCTCGGGTGAAACTTGCCCCAAAATGGGTAAGTTCAGCCCTCTAGAAATTTGATAAGCCTTTGGTATTCTTGACATGTAAAAGAGAAAGATAGAAATGCGGCGTTCTAGGCGTTCTTAGTCATTTTCGGTAAGAGCGTCATAGAAAGTGACAGTTTCCTCGTCCTTCACTCCCCAAATGGACCTACCTAAATTTTTGGGTGTTCTGCACCAAATTTTGACGTTTCTTGGACCTTGGTCATCTTGTCTTTACACTTTGCAGTGTGTATTTGTGGAAGAAATGAATTTAATGGACGAGAAGCACGAAAACATCTGGGCGTGAAAAAAATTCTGTTTTTTTTTATAAGTTAACTATACAGGTTAAAAAAGTGTAGGTTGTATAAAAACAAGCTTACGGAACCGTGGAGTGAATTAGGGCGTACTCCTATTAACTCCACGGTCCTGTAAGTATTATATATATATATATATATATATATAATATAATATATATAATATATAACTTTTATTTTGGTTTATTATTGAAGTAAAATATGCGTGCGGGAAAGTAGAAAGATCTGAAAGAAAACAAAGCGTCGTTTTTTTTTAAAAGAAAGTGTTTATTTTATCTATCAACGAAGTTTACTATTAGAACTGCAACAACACGCAAATACGATTTACTTACTTTCGACTAACTTGACTGACAAAGACTTTTATGGAACTTAAAATTAACGTTTTTATTTTATTAGACACTTAAAGCCAATTATCAAAGTTAACACTATCCTAAGACGTATCTCTGTCGAGTGGACCAATCAACCATGTACAGTTTTAAATATATGGGGGATGCGAGACAGCTCCAGCTGATCAAAGTACCCCTGGATACCCATTCTTCAGTTTCGAGAGAAACTTTCGTGTAGGAACGATCACATCCTTTATTTCAACCATTAGGCAAGCCCCAATGCGGTTACGAAACGTTCGATAAGATGAAAAGCTCCACGGCGCCCGCGCAGGAGAACCCGCTCTCTTCCCCATAACCAGCAGATGTAAGTTGTAGGAGAGTTCTCTTGATATGCGGTAGCCCGGTAATGTCCGGCGGTGCTCAACTGATATCGCATGGCTAGTGCAAGCAGTCAAACTATCCTATTGGTCCAAATCACTAATGTGAGCATTCCTATAGGAGTGTTCTCTCGAAACTGAAGAATAGGTACCCTGTCCTGCAATACGTGTCAGGATAACACGTAAGAAGACGTGACATTACGTAGTTTTCACCCAAGACGTTGCTCTATCAACAAAAACGTGTCATTTCGATCAGCTGGAGAGATAAATTTAAAAGTGTACTTGGATAATTGGCCGACAAGATAGAGATACGTCTTAAGATTTTTTTAGGGATGAGGTATTTTGGGGGTAGTTCCGAAGGGAGAAATAGAGGAAAGTTCAAAAACAATAGGGCTCCGCGCGTCAATACGCGTAATCGTTGTGTAAAATTTCGTTATGATCGGTGCAGAAGTTTCATCCTGTGAAGATCCATACCTTGAGAACCGCAACCATTCTGAACCGGCAAAATAGGCTGGTTCCGATTCTCAAGGCATCGAACATGACAGGATGCGCTGTCTACATCAATTTTTTCTGTTCATTTTTGATATGAAAATTTAAGTATAATCCGGAAATTCATAAAAATTAAAAACTTTTGATTATATACAAATGTAAACATAAACAATTATCTGTAAATTTAAACAATATTCAAAGATATTACACAATCGAGGTCTCCTTCGTTTGCTTATACTTCTGGGAAATTTTAGGACCAAGTTTAACCGTAAACGCCACAAAAAGAAAACGGCATGGAAAGTGTGCAAAATTTAAAAATAGTTGTGCAAAATTAGGCTTCTCGAATGACATAAATTTTTTGAAAAATATTAACTGGGGGGGGGCAAACTTTTTTGAGAACGCTCTTGTGGGGTACTGAAGGGTGTGCAAAATTGCGCAAAATAGACTTTTCGAATGACACAAAATTTTTTGAAAAATATCGACGGTGGGGGGGGGGCAAACTTTATATTTTCAGAATCTTCGTGTGGGGTAGAGGGAGGTGTGCAAAATTTTAAAATGGGTGTACAAAATGATGCAAAATTAGACCTTTATAATGACTCCAAAATTTTTAAAAAATATTGACTGGGGGGCAAACTTGATATTTTCAGAACCCTCGTGTAGGTTTCAGGGAGGTGTGCAAAATTTTAAAATGGGTGTGCAAAATTGTGCAAAATAAGACCTTTCTAACGACACCAAACTTTTTGAAAAATATTGACTGGGGGGGGCAAACTTGATATTTTCAGAACCCTCGTGTGGGTTACAGGGAGGTGTGCAAAATTTTAAAATGGGTGTGCAAAATTGTGCAAAATAAGACCTTTCTAACGCCACCAAATTTTTTAAAAAATGTTGACTGGGGGTGGCAAACTTGATATTTTCAGAACCCTCTTGTGGGTTACAGGGAGGTGTGCAAAATTTTAAAATGGGTGTGCAAAATTGTGCAAAATAAGACCTTTCTAACGGCACCAAACTTTTTGAAAAATATTGACTGGGGGGGGCAAACTTGATATTTTCAGAACCCTCGTGTGGGTTACAGGGAGGTGTGCAAAATTTTAAAATGGGTGTGCAAAATTGTGCAAAATAAGACCTTTCTAACGACACCAAACTTTTTGAAAAATATTGACTGGGGGGGGGCAAACTTGATATTTTCAGAACCCTCGTGTGGGTTACAGGGAGGTGTGCAAAATTTTAAAATGGGTGTGCAAAATTGTGCAAAATAAGACCTTTCAAATGGCATCATAATTTTTAAAAAATATTGACTGGGGGGGGGCAACGTCAAGTTTGCCCCCCCCACAGATAATGGGCTGTAGTTTCTCGTAGGAAGGTGTGCAAAATTTGATTTGTGGTGTGCAAAATTGTGCAAAATGTGTGCAAAATTTTGGCATAAAATTTTTTGAGAAAATCGATCTGGGGGGGGGCAAACTTAACTGAGCCCAAGAATAACTGTTAGTAATAGAATGGAATGATTTATTTATACGAAATGCAATAAACTTATACAGAGAACAGTTACAATGTAAAACATCAAAGTATAAATTGGAAGTGGAAAAAATATGTACAAAAATACAGATAAAAATTCTAAAACATAAAAATTTTCTTTATTTATTGCAGAAAAGATGTTCTTTTTGTATTTTCCTTTTTTCTCTTTTTTTCAAAGATTTAAAAAATGTACAATTTAATGGAGATGATGGTAAAAAATATTTCAAATTAAAAGTATTTTATTTTGGGAAATGAAGGAGATGAACTTTATGAGATAGCTGAGACCCGAATTTGATAGATTTTTTTTTAAAACTTTATAGCAAAGACTGCTGGCCAAAACCAGAGGTGCAACTCTATCACCGATGTTGGTCATGGTAAAATATTCTCGCCCTTCTGTAAGCAATCCAGAAAACCAATTCGCAGAAGAATGCATGTATAAATTGGGAGAAGAATTTGAACGTGGCTTGGGTGAGTCTTGAGCCTTAAAAAAGGGTCTTTAGGTTACCCAAAAGTTATGTTAATGTGTGGTATTTTTACCTAAATAAGTGGTCTTGTTCAATTGAAATCAGTTCCCCAAGAGGGACTTAGGTTATTTAAAAATTGCATTATTTTCGCACAAAATTTAAGTTTGGTGAGTGTTGAGCATTAAAAAAGAGACATTGGGTTGGTTACCCAAAATGTTTTTTTTTTCAATTTTTACCTTTCCAGCCTTCAAATTTTAATTGACGGTTTTTTTTAAGGTGACATCAGAAATGTGTTATATACCTATTTTTTTTACTAAGTATCTAAATGGATATTACCTATTTTTTTTTTAATTTTTATACAAAGTAAAAGTTATTGTCAGAGTTTTATTTTTTGAAAATGACAAATTTTGGACATTCTTTATGAATTTGCATTATTTTTTACACAAAATAGAAGTTAGAACTGGTTATTTTTTAAATGACTTTTTATATTATTATTTATTATTATTAGATATCTCTATTTCAGAACAGTTATACATAACAAGAATTACATTTATGTTGGTCTGCTTATAATACAGAAACCAAATTTATTCTGAAAGTGCAAAGTTCATATCCTAAGCCTGTTTTTCCGTTTAACCCTTGCATGTGCTTATTGTTTTTTCTTCACCATTTTTTGCTTGAATTTCAAAATGTTCAATATTTTAAAAAAATTTATAATGTTTTTTTTTTTAAATAAATAGTGTCTGTACAGAGTATCCTTATTTGGACACTTTTAGGGGGTTTCATGTTTTTCTAACACAAGAAAGAAGACCTCCATAAACCTAGCGAGCCCACCTCACAAAATCCAAATTTTAATAATTCCAGAATTATGTGAAATATCTCAGAATGATGTGCTTTTTGTGTGCTCCATGGAAATATAAAACTTTTTCAGTTATTTTAAAAAACAAATGTTGTGGGCTCTCTAGCTTTATATAAACCTAGCAAGCTCAACGTTAAATAACGTTTAAAAATATCCGTTAAATATCTCAAAATTATGTGCTTTTTATGTGCTCCATGAAAATATAAAAAGAGATAAACATTTTTAACTTTTCTAGTTATCTTTTTAAATGTTGTGGGCTTGCTAACCTTATATAAACCAAGCAAGCCCAACCTTAAATAAAGGTTAAAAATATCCGTTAAATATATCCGAATTATGTGCTCTTTATGTGCCCCATGAAAATAGAAAAAAGTCAAGATTTTTTACTTTTTTAGTGATTTAAAAAAAAATCATAATTTTTTTTTCTTTAACATAATTCTGATATATTTAACGGATATTTTTAACCTAACCTAAAATTTGTACATGTATTCCCAGTAGTGCCATGTTAATTTAGATGGGTAATGCAAACTAATGCGATGAGTGGTTTTCCCCTCGCGCGGGGACAAAACTCGATGGTTTTGGGGGGTTTCGGGTGCTTCTAGAGGAGATAGAGAAAATTCGACCTCCCCCCCTTTGCGAGGCTCAAATTTCAAGACAATATTTTTGGTAAAAATCGCATTTCAATATGGAAAATATTTAATAACTCGACAACTATTTATCCGATTTTTGTAAGAGGCCCATCGTTTTGAAGGAAACTAAAAAAACATTAAAAAGAACTGAGGTGTTCCATAAGAAAAATATCAACTTTGTGTTGAGATATAAAAAATAAAAGCTACTCATGAAATCTGATTTGGTAATTAAATTCTAAGTTAAAAACTCTACAAAAATGCAATTAACACTACGAAGATATTTTCATAAATAAAAAAGTTATAGGGCTTATCCCAAACTGCAGACTTTTCAAAAGTTCAAGTCCAAGTTCAACAAAGCTTTATTGTCTTAAAGTATAAATTTTAATTGACAAAGCAGAGGCTTAGATCTAATTTAATCATAAAAAAACCATTTAAGTATAAATCACAGTTACAAACCAGTAGAATTAAATTTAACTGACAAGGCAAAGGCTTAGATTTAAATTATACAATAAACAAATTGCAACATTTTAGTATAAAGGGTGCAAACAAACATAATTTGATTTTAATTTACAAAGCAGAGGCTTAGATTAAATTCAATTATAAAATAAATATATTTAAAACATTTAGGTACATTCGCAGCAGAAACAAACACAACCACAGGTAATAGACTAACCAATGATCTTATTATTTGAAGATATTTTTAAACGGAATGTAAATTTTTAGCAACAGCAAGTGCTGACTTAACACTCGATATAAACTATTTTATATTAAAATATTAGTCAAAACATATATGAATAAAAAGTATAAAAATTATACACGCAAGGAACAAAATACTATTTGCATTTTTTTTTACTTTTTTTCTTTTATTACAGTTATTAAGTTTCATTAAGAAACTCGTCAATATGGTAGTAACCTTTTTTCAAAAGAAATAATTTTAGCTGAGAACGAAAGTGCTTCGTATCCTGGATTATTCTAAATTCCATACTGACTCGATTGTATATCTTTACTCCGTTATAAACAAAATAGTCCCTGACCAAACTAAGACGTGGTATTGGTAAGGGCACATTGATTGCTTGCCTAGTTTCATATCAATGCTGGTGGGCAGGAAGTTGAGACCTATTTTTATGAATGAGGCATGCTGTCTCGAGAATGAATAAGCTGGCAAGAGTTAGCATGTTATTTCCTATGAACAGTGGTTTGCAGTGAGTCCTTGGAGGAACATTACAAAGGTTTCTGAGGGCTCTTTTTTGAAGAATAAACACGAAGTCAAAAAGGTATTGCGAGCAGCCTCCCCAAAAGGGTAGAGCATATCTAAGGTGCGATTTAATATTCGCGAAGTAGACATTCCTAGCAAAATCTCGACCCAATATTTCCATGCTAAGTCGTGTGAAGTAGCAACCTGAGGATAGTTTTTTGTTGAGTTTAAAAATATGCTGTTGAAATTTCAATTTACTATCCACAGCCAAACCCAAGAATTTGGTATTAAATTAAAATTAAAACCAATTACATTAGTTTTGGACATATTTAGACAGAGCTTATTTGAGTTGACCAGTCTTTGATTTTCAGAAAATCATTCGATATATTAGATTTTAGTTGAATGATGTTTTTATTACTCCAAGTGACCGTAGCATCGTCAGCAAATGCCGTGAACTTGCCGGTGATATCAAGTTTAAGTAAATAATCAATATAAATTAAAAAAAGCATCGGACCTAGCACAGAGCCATGTGATACGCCACATGAGATAGAACATTTTCTGGAATACACGCCGTTAATATATACTGTTTGCTGATGACTCGTAAGATATGAATGAATCCAATTATATGATACCCCACGAAAACCATAAATTGAGAGATGCCTCTTTTCGATTTATTCCCTGTAACAAGCAAGACAAGAAGTTATACATTGCCTTAGTAGTACTCTTTCCCTGTTGGAAACCAAACTGATTTTCATCTATTATTTTGTGTTTATTAAGAAAGTGTATAATTCTTTTCCGTGTTAAGTTTCAACCAGTGAAGGTGTAGAAACAAGAGATATTGGTCTGTAATTCGCTGGTAGCGATTTGTCACCTCCTTTGTAAAAGGGAATGACCTTGGCAATTTTTAGCGAAGATGGAAATGTGCCATGTTCGAATGATAAGTTAATGGCATTTGACAAAACAAGTATTGCTTCTTCAGGTAGTTTAGCCAGTATTTTAAGTGATATAGCATCGTCGCTTGTAACTTTTTTGTTTTTCATGGATTTGATGGTTTTGGAAACTTTGCGGTAGGTTTCCGTTATCTAAGCATGGGAAAGGTGAGAGGGGAGGTCAGTGGATGAGTTAAAATCTTGTGTAATTGTTTGAGGAATGCAACAGTAAAATCTATTAAGAATATTCGCATCAATATCCACTACCTGATGAGACTTTTGAGATTTACCCATGATTTCATTAGTAATTGTCCACGATTCGCGTTGTTTATTGTTGCAATTGTCAAAACGTTTAGAATAGTGCATTTGTTTGGCTGATTTTATAACCTGTCTGTATATTGATCTGTATTTCAAAAAGTAACTTTGAATTCCCAACGAACTATGAAAATGTTTATGCAAACTGTTTAGACACCTTAAATTGGTTGCCGAAGTTCGAATACCTTTAGTTATCCACCTTTTACGATCCTTTCGCCTAGTTTTTGGAAAACGCATTGGAAATGATTCATCAACAACACGTGAAAGGGCTGTATGAAACGAAAATAAAACATCGTTCGAATTTTTCATAGACTCCCAGTCGAAAGCATCGCAGATATTACAAAACACCTCGAAGCCCTGTGCATTATATATCGTACGACGATGTTTCTTATGTAAAATTGATGGGCTTCTAGCCAGTGGTACATGGGCTACGATAGCATTGTGGTCCGATAATGCCGGATCGAAAACATCACAACTTATGTTTTCCTGAATGTTTGATTGATTGATTCGTTTGTGAGTGTGCCAGTATGGCACTGTCCACTGCGACCACTATTGGTCTATTGTGTCTCACTTTTAACATTTTTTGTTGCTACAGAATATTCAGCCCCTTAAAGAGGCTCGCAACTTGCTTTGGTGAAGCATCATTCAGATCCAGTCCGTCGATCTGTGGTTTACCGAAGATACGTTGACGCTGACGTGCAATGGCCGGAAATTCACACAGCACATGTCTGGCCATCTCATCATACTCCATACAGAGCCTACATTCGGTGTCCTCACTTAGACCCATTCTGTGTAATGGTACTTTCAGCCTGCAGTGTCCGGTGTCTAGATCAACCATTGTCCGGATGTCCTGCCTGGTGAGCTCAATGAGATTCCCGGCCCTCTTCCTGCAGGGTTCTGTAATGAACTCTTTGGAATGTGCCAGTCCCGGCAATTCTCTCCAGTATTGGTGGAACTTGTTTTCCATCCAGCCTAAGAGAGCAGTGTTGATTGTCTTGTATGCTATTCCAAGGGCTGGTTCGGGGGCAATAAAGACGGCAGAGGCCGCTTCACGCGCCAGCTGGTCGGCAGTCTCATTTCCCCGATGCCCAGAATGTCCCGGAATCCATATCAGCGACATAGTGTTTATTCGCCCTAGGGTCTTCAGTGTGTCCTGGCAGCTCCTAACGGTTCTCGATGAAAATATTTGATGCAATATAGTCTATTGTAGTTGATTAGAACCTAGTTACGCGAGTAGACTGTTGGACGTGCATCGTTATGTTATAAGATTCCAACAAATTAGAGAGATATAATGTGGAACGGTTTTTATCATCCTCAAAATCAATATTTAGATCACCCGCGAATATAATTTTATGTTTTGTGGAAAATTTCTGTAAAAGCGCCTCGAGCCGCAACAAAAATAAGTTAAGATTGCTTTTTGGTGATGGATAGATGCAGACTACGTAACAATTACATTTTTCAGAAAATATGATAGATCTTAACAATAACTGTACCTACATACAGACCGCTTCAAGCTACTGCGAACATAGGGGGAATCAAGTCCAATTTACTCTCCGTGCCGTACGACCGAGGTGGATTCGAAGCACGCTGCAGTGTTATCTTTTGGAAATTCATTTTGTTTTTATTATTTTGTTTTATTTCTGCCTTGCTCGAGAAACAGATGGGTAAGTTCTTAATTGAAATAATACATTTTTAAAACCAAAAATGGATGTCTACGAAGTTGCCGAAAAAGTGCAGATGGTCAAATGGTCAAATCGTCATAACCCAACACACGTTCGATATTGGTCGAGGGAAAATTTGCATTTGTATTTTGACGTAAGAACACAGTATCCCCAAAAACTAAATGTTTGGGGGGGGGGGGGGTATTATAGGGGAACACGTAATTGGGCCATTTTTTATTAACGGCAATTGCAATTTGAATGGTCCTAGATACTTGGATCTACTGCAGCAGCACATTATTCCAACTGCTAGGCAGTTGTTAGGTGTAAGATTTGGTGAAACATGGTTTCAACAAGATGGTTGTTCCGCTCACAATGTTGGCCTTGTTAGGAAATATCTTGATAATGTATTTCCTAATCGGGTTATAAGTACACGGGGAACTATTTTATGGCCAGCTCGATCTCCCGATCTTGCTCCTAATGACTTCTATCTGTTTTTGAAGAAGCTTTTCAAATTATCACCCCTAACATGCTTGGAAACGTTAGAAGGGGTTTTTATAGTAGGCTCGGATATTGTCTAGCCGAGCAAGGAGGACTTTTCGAACATTTGCTTTAATTTTTTTTTGACTGGGAGAATCTTTTTGGTTTTTAGAATGTATTATTTTATTTTGAGAACTTGCTTTTATTTTGTTTCTCCTTATTATTTTCATTGTAACACGTCGTCACTGATAAATCTGAGCAGCAATCTGAGCAAAAAATAAGAAAATCACGTTATAAAAATTTGCGTATTTATTGACCAAATTCCGGTTTCATTGACTACGCTCCACACAGCACCGTGGTTAGAGGCGTACTAAATACCAAAGGAAAGTCATGCAAGTGGTGATCGCAAGCCTGAGTATTGATTGCTTCACTGATAGGCGTGCGGTGTCTCTGCATGTACGTACACTGGCAAATTAGACTTCTTCCGCCCTATGTTCGCAGTAGCTTGAAGCGGTCTGTATAATATAACATAGCGTAGTTTTAGTAGTATAGTGCAGTTTAATTATTATTAATGGATACAGTGAAACTGAATAGATGCATATACTTACAGCAGAAAAAATGTTTCCTAGTTTTTTTTTAAAATCTGTATTTGAAACTCCGAATGGGTTGGGTTATACTTACTGGGGTTACTTACTTTAAGGGTACGTTCTGTCCTGTAAATCGATGGAATATTCAAATATAACAACATGCAAAACAAAAATGATTGCGCCGTTCTGCCGCAGGCAAAGTTAAAAAATGCAGGCAGGCTGAAGCATTAGAGAAAAATCCTGGAAAAAAAGTGCTGCGAGAAAGGACAACGGGGGCGTGACTAATAATGACATTTTATAATTCGATTGCTCAAGTGTTTTTTTTGTGGGAGGGGGTCAAAAATTGGCAAAAATCGTGTTTGTGGACGGCCAGCCCCCCACAGGCGAAAATATTGAAAGCGTAAAAAAGTAAAATAAAGCTCCAAAGAAAGACATGTATTGTCTTCTGGTAGGTAAAAAAGAAGTATCATGATCGAAAAGAGGATTTCCCCTGAAATAGAGGACAATTGACAAAAGAATTATAGTCACAATAATATATTTTTGCATTTGACGAGTTTACGTTGCATGGTGACGTCAAATCTAGAATTCTTCTGGACCATATTATCTTCCCAAACAAACATTTTTTCAATAAAAATGGAGGGAGAGCAGGTATCAAACATAACATGAACCCAAGCTTGGCTCCAACTGTTTCAGTTTGTCAAGTAGACTGCGCCAAAAATTTTGTTGATATTAGCCAATTTTTCATGACAAACAGTCTCGTGCGTATATAGACTGTGAATTAAAACCTGACAACATTTGTAATTTCCTGTGATTCCCACATATTATGATTATATCTTATATTATTATCAGTGTGCTAGTGGCAGCGTTGCCAGGTGTAATAAACTCGTAAGAAAGGAAGAGACATTAGTATTATGATTTTGAGCAGCTTTGCATGATTTTGTTTTAATTTTCAATAAAAATATACTTATGGGAGAGGGGGGCAGGTCGATCTTTTGTCACGTCACGGTAAAAAAAACCGTCAAAATGAAAATGTATGTCTCACATCTTTTCTCTTATCAGTACTTGTGCAGAAATAGGCAGTACTTGGGCAGGACTAGGCAGTACTTGGGCAGTATTAGGCAGTACCTTAAGCACCGATAGGAGGTGTACATATTTATTTTAGTTGTTCAGCCCTCGACCCAAACCAAAAATTGGAAAATTAGAAAAATTTTCATTCTAGGTGAAACTTACTCGATTCACTCCGACTTTCACTTCAAAAGTCAAATTCTGCAGAGCCTCGTCGATATCGTAGAAAACTACGACATTCTGGTCGCTTGCATAGTACCGGGCGTGCTACCAGTCATCGGTAAGCTACTGACCGTCTGCTGCGATAAGTTTAAGCAGATCGTCAAAGAGGAGACGCTAGACACCGTCTCGACTGAGAAGAAACAAGATTTCTTCGAGCTGATCGGTTCCGCGTTGGATTTTGTCAAAATGCTGGTCGACATGCAGTACTTTGACATCCTGATCGAAGACCTAGACAACTTCCTGTACTGCATGTACATCTTCATGGCCTGTCAGAATGACCAGATGGAACGCGAGGCGTTTTCCGAATGCGTAGACAGGGGAAATCACTTCCTGATTCGCGATTCCTCTGCCAATATTGTCAAGGTGAGTTTAACTTGAATTAGAAATGAATTAGAGATAACTACACACAATGTTATTTACATATTTTTGAAAATGTTTTTTTACAAAACAGGTTAACTGAGGGAATTTTATGTTGCTCCTGTCAATTTTTTGACCGTGTTAGAAACAGAACAATGTGATGATTGTGGGAAAACTTTATTTTTGTAGAGTTTATGACGTTTACCGCCTAATTTAATACGACTTTTTTAAAATGTTATACTTTGATACACAATTTTACTGATTTAGTGAAAAAGAACCCTGCACAAATTACATTGGAAATGGCTTTCGTCTAAATACCATAATTTTTTTATATGTTGTAGTACTCGATCAACAAAGTACAAAATGTGTTTTTAGGCTATATTTTTGGACATCGTTCAAGTTTTTTTTTCCACAACTTTGTAGATTACCGCCGAAATAAAATGATTCGAATCTCTATTTGTCTGGAATGAAACACCCCTTTTACCCATATAAAATTTTTTTATTTATTTATAAGAATTTTCTTTGGTACCACCAGCAAAGTCAATGATTTGTAAATTTTAAAAAAGAAAAAAATCGACAATTATGATTTTTTTTTAAAACGAGCGGCCAGATTTTAAAAAATTTGACATATGGTAGGCACCTTAATATTTTTTAAATATTGGGGAAATACAAAAAGTGATTTTAAATAACTTATAGGTAGGCTATACAAAATTTTTATGGACAAATCTATCTTGGTACCAATTAGTACCCATTGGTACCTGTATTTGACCAATCAAATTGTTCGTGTGATATATGGCTTTAGGCTAACTTGGGGTCGCCGGCAACGAATTTGATAACATTTCTCCGGTTACTATTACTGTTTTTCTAGGAGAATACGGTAAAGTTTTTTTCCTACTGTGTGGTTTTTACGCATGCATTTGCATGCAAAAAGTTAAAGTTAAAACTAAGATATGTTTAATATGGCGGCATGCGGCGGCTTTTTATTTAAAAAAAAATCAAGGTGGACTATGACACCTTGACCTTGACAACGTCAAACTTGCTTAAGAAACGGCGTCATTTGCTGCCGGATAATTTTACGCATTCTATTGAGAAAACAGTGTAAACAACCGGAAAAATGTTATCATATTCGTTACCGGCAACCCCAAGTTAGCCTAAAAGCATATACCACACGAACAATTGGATTGGTGAAATACAGATACCAATGGATACCTATCGGTACCAACATATTCGTATCAAGCTTATGAATTAAATTTGTCCAGAAAAAGTTTGTATAACCTACCCATAAATTATTTTAATCACCAATATTTCAAAAATATTAAAAAGCATTAAAGGTACTTACCATTTTTGCAATTAGTGGTACCACTCAAGCTAAAAATGTTTTTTTTGCTTACTGATATTTTTTTTATTAACATATGTAAAAACTATTAAAATCTGTACGTTTGTTTTAAAGAAAATGGAAATTGTCATTTTTTAAAAAACGGTTGTTTTCTTTATTTTTTAAAGCTTAACAGTGACTTTTCTGGTGGTACCAAAGAACCCATAAAGAAACATTTTTACATGGATGGAAAGGGTGTTTCATTCAGGAAAAATAGAGAAAAGATTATTTTATTTTGACGGTAATTAACAAAGTTGTGGAAAAAAAAACTTGGAACATGCATACCAAATATAGCCTTAAAACACGTCAACTTTAAAGCTCCATGGTCGCGATTTTTCAGAAACGACAGAAAATCTCACCCGTCACAATTCTAGAAAGTGGGAATTTTTACTTATTGCCTGATTTAAAATAAAAACACAGCGTCCTTAATATTTATCCTAACCTTGTAAGAGAAACAGCGCTATTTTTTTAATAACACTTTGTAAATTTAATATTTTAAAGATATTCTGAAGGACTAGTTTACGGCGGAGCTAAATTGTTACTACGCGTACCAATAAACGTCAAAAAGTGTCGAAAATTCTCACCATGTAAAAGGAAAGACAGAATTTGTGTGACTTCCGAACAGTGGCAGCGACATATTCCATGGCTATCTATGGTTTTGTATGTTAAAAGTTTTAAAGGTTTGTTTACACACAAAAATAAGCTTAATAAAATACATTTTTAAATGTTTTCACAAAACTGCCCACAAAAATTAAAATTGACATATTTTTTATTTACAGTATTAAGAAACTAAATTTTAAGAAATATTAGTAAATAAGTCATGACAAAAAAGCAGGTTGTGTAAACTTGTGTTTAAAAAACGTCAGATTTTCTGAGATTTTCTGACGGTTTTTGAAGAATGGCGACCCATATATCAGAAAGTAATCCTGCTCCCTATCTCGTTGTTATTACTTTTAGCCGAAAGCCATTTCCAATGTAATTTGTGCAGGGTTCTTTGTCTTGAGTCTTAACCAACCAATTGGTAGGGGATCATCAAAGAAAAAACTTAAAAAACATAATATTTAAAAAAAATATGTGTGTTATTAAAGATTTTTTTAGGAATTGGTGACTGTAATAAACTTAATTTTTTCCTGCTAAAAATACTCCTCTGTTTTAGTGATAGAATCTTTATTTTATGCTTTTTGTTGAACTTTCATGAAACTCAGCCGTAGGTGCGTCGCCATCGTGTCCTTTTTGATCCAAGTCTAATTCAAGGGGAGACCTAAGGTCGTTTTTGGTGCCCTAATTAACTTCAGTCCAACAGATCGCCTCGACAAGAACTTCAATTTCACTGGAACTTCAAACAGCTGGCCAGCATGCAGTAGAGAAAAGAAGAACCGGCTATGCAGTGGAGCTGAATAGAGTAGGCTTTACTTGCATAGTTCGAGTATCATTTGAGGCGTTTGCTCCCTTCCATTAACATCAAGGGGCAAACGGGTGGTTGGTGGGAACCTCAAACAAACAACAGCATTGACAACAACAACGAAACAGAATGTATCGAGATTCTAGATCGGCTTAAAACCCGTATCACAGACTCACGAATAATCTTCCTGGATTTAGTCAGTTTATCCGTTACTTTGAAATATTTTATAGTCCTTACTCTTCTCTTCTACTGAACCAAAACCAATACATGGCCAACATATTTTTCATACGAAAATTTGTAAACTCTTATTAAGCCCCCACTCCTTCGCTTGTTTAGGAATCCCTGCGTCAAATCCAAATGCGCCGTAAGAATGGCCGCGACCTCTACTGGAGAGCTCTGAACACCGTTTTCGAAAGACTCAGTACCGAGATACAGCAAGGCCCTCAAGTCTACAACCTGCGCGTAACCGAATCGATGATGTACGGCTTGGGCCTCTGCCATCACTGGCACGTCAAAGAGACTAGCGCCAGCGTCCCCTACAAGTTCCCAGTGCAACGCTACGTCCAATATTGGACCAATAATTTGTTGCCGTGCGACAAGCCGCTGCTCAAAGGCCGATTGCTCTGGGTCGCATCGAAGTACAGCTGCGAAATGACTGCCGATATAATGGATTTTCATATCAAGATGATCTTAGTCAATTTCACCATGGATGATGTCTACTTACGTTACCCGTCTGCCTCGTAAGTTTGTTTATTTTAATTCCATTTTACTTACTTCCTCACCTAGTGTAAACATAAACCTTATAGTAACACTCGTGGATATCGGAAAAAGCGTTTATGTTTCTCACTTCATTACGACCAGGCCTCCAATGTCTAATGGAGAATCCAGACAACTACAGACCTGTTTCATCCTTATTAGGAATCATCAGGGACTCATAGGATTGTACCTCGCAGTTGAAGCTACACCGGCACCATCCACACCTCTCGAATTTAAAACAAAAAGTTTGTAATCCGCGGAGACGTAGTACCTATGTGCGCCACCTGTCGAATAAACTGAGAAACAAAAACATCAAAATTTAAAAGTGCAGGAATCCTGTATCTTTCAGCAGGTTATAAAGAAGAAACCTGTAAACGTATAAGTTTACTGTAACATGACTCTTAAAAAGAGGTAACGTTCACAGCAGCACCGGTTCGGTTGTCCGAGTGATGCCTCATCCTTAGGTATGCATGGCACTCCGTAATGAGGTGCCGGGATGTCGCCTCCGCCCTCCCGCAGGCCTGGGAGATAGAGTCATCCCGGATTCCGATGCGAGTCAGATGGTTACTGAGTGGGTTGTGGCCGGTCAGTATTCCTGTCAGTAGTCCAATATCTTTTCGTGTCCTTCCCAGGAGCCATTTGAGTCTGGCCGTGTCCGGTCCGTCGATGAATTCTTTCGAATGTCTGCATCCTCTTTCGTTTTCCCAGGAGTCTGCCAGTGCATCTTTAGTCCATTTAATGAGTCGACGTTGCATCTGTCTCCTTGTTATACCTAAGAGTGGTTCCGGCCCCACGTATTGAGTGCTGGCTCCGATCTGAGTGAGTTCATCCGCCTTTTCGTTGCCCGACACTCCCGTGTGTCCCGGTACCCACATCACTGTAATTTTCTCGTGTTGCCTCAAGGCTTCCAGTGCTTCGACGCACTCTTCCACCAAAGTATTGGCAATTTTTGGCGCACTAAGTTCCTTTAGGGCCGCTTGGCTGTCGGAGCATATGTACACATGCTCCTCCAGACCATTGCGAATTTCATCCAGTGTTGCCGCCATTATAATGGTGCATACCTCGGCTTGGAAAACCTTAGCTTGCTCTCTGAGCGGGTAGCTCATTTGAACTTCTCGGTTTTGCACGTAGATCCCCGCCCCTTTTGTCTGCGTCTCCGATAGCTTGGAGCCATCGGTGTAGCATATCAGCGTTCCTTTCGAACTGTTGGTGGAGGTTCTTACTCTGCCAGAATTCCCTATCAGGAATTACGACTTTGTACCTCTTATTGAACCTTCAGGGAATTCGGGATCTCAAAGGACGCAAGTGGCATCTCCCTGGTGGCCATTTGGGCGACCCTTAGGTGTCCAACGGTTTCCCTAACCAGAGTCCCTTAGACGCAGATGGGTCGCCATCGCTTCCTTCTTGATCCAAGTCGGTAGCGGAGGCAGTCCCAGAATGGTCTCGAGGGCTTGGATTGGTGTCATCCTCATGGTGCCGGTTATTTCCTTGCACATAAGCCCTTGCACGCTTCTAAGCTTTTGAGATATGGTAGTCCTCTCCACTGCCGGCCACCAGACAGAAGTTAAAAAGCCTCCAAATCAGTTACTTCAACCGAAAAGAAACTGGTGTTGTGGGATGCTCATTCAAGTTTGAATTTTCGTTATTTCCACCCAACATCTTTTGATCTTTTGTTTTTTAGTTTCTTTTCGGTTGAAGACTGATTTGAAGGTTTTTTAACTTCTTTTTTGTTTTAATTACCTTAGGGCATAATCCTACTGGAAATATTAACACGCCAGGACGAATTTGTATCAGGTAACTTGGATAAGTACCAGTGCGGAACGATGCCTATTTGTGAGTGGTTCAAGGTTGGAAATCAAAGTGTATGATGGGTGTTTAATGATGTATAGTGGAGGGTGACCAGTGAAACTACTGATGACCCTACGCTGGTTACCCAGGGCGAAACATCGTTTAATCATTTCTCTTTTCGCTTTGATCTTTTGTGTGTTCCTTGTGGGATGCTCATCTAAGTTTGAATTTTCGTTATTTTCACCCAAGATCTTTTGTATCCTAGATCTTAGTGTTGCCATGTACATCCAGTAGAGGTTCCTGGGTGTAATACCCCAGGTTCGACCTACCACCCAACGCAGTTGCCACATTGTTGCCTGGACTTTTTCGGTCATTTTGGCAACATGCGGTGTCCAGGTGAGCCTCTTGTCCAGGGTGACCCCCAAGTACTTTAGCTCTGAGACCAAAGTCAAGGGTTTCCCGTACATTATGAGTGCTCTGAATCCCTCCGTTTTTCTCTTTTTGGTGAACAGGATCATCCTGGATTAACAGAGATGCCGTTCTGTTGGCTCCAGTTTTCTATGATTCGTACAGCTCGTTGCATTCTACTGCAGACGGTGTCTAGAAAGCGACCTGTCACCTCCACAACTCTGCATACGCGTGGGCGTCGAATCCTTCCTCTGTCAACTTTTCCAGAAGGGTATTCATAATTAGGCACCTGCCTTGTCGGTGGGTAGGCCAACATTTCAGAATTTAACTGAATTTAGAATTTATTGTCAATTCTGGAATCAAATTCTTAAATTTTGAAGTTTTGGCTTTTTAAAATGATAAATCGGACAAAGTCTTTTTAAGTAATGACAGTCGACAAAGTCCCGTTTTTTTTTGGGTAACCCTATATTTGGCATTTTTTATGGATTTTTACTGATGAGGCTTTGCCCTAGTTAAAAAAATATATACAGGGTGAATGAAGTGAAAAACATACTTGCTTGAACGCCATCTTGAATGTGTGATAACTCTGTTAAAGACTTGTTTTTCTTACTATAAAATGATATTAACAACATTAAATTTTTAAAAAATAATGTGTAAAAAGCTCATAAAATTTAAAATTTTTGTAGCGTTTTTTAGTGATGCATCAGTACAAGAAAAAGATTTATAACGTCCCGTAAAAAATATACAGTGCACAACAATAAAATTGCCACGCGTTTTTAAGGTTGTTGGTTTAGGTATATTATGTAAGATTTTGTTGTTGTGTGGTACTCCTTAAGGGATAATTTTGTAAACTTTCAACGCCCCCTGCCGCCGCAAAAGCAAATTTCAAAAACAAGACAAGTTATTTATTATTATTTTAATCGAACCACTCCCAAATCACTCGGTTTATGACATTTTTTGTTATCCAGTTTTATTATTTTTGAATTCTTTTTTAGTGCCTTGAAGGGACACTTCAAATACATCGAGAAGAACAGCGATGCCAACAAATTCGTAATATTAGAATTCTCGACACATATACTGTCATATTTTCTCTCACTCATCAATAGACGCGACCCAAACAATCCCAGAACTCCCTACGGAGACGGGATATTGCTGAATGCTTTGGGATATTTTTTGAGGGTGAGTAACTCAAATACGGAGACGAAGGACCAGTTGTAGCTTCAGTGAAAGTTTAAGTTACCAAGACATGCATGCAAGACTTCTTCTATCGCAGACATATTATCTTCTAATAATAATTTGATTCTATTGTTTCGTTATCGTGTCCCAGACAGACAGACAAACAGAAACTATCACAAAATTTGCAGTTAGGTCTTTTTACTGAAAATAAAAGAACTATTTGCCGATACCAATAGCCTCCACAGGTGGTCTAGAGAGAGGTTTTAAGAAAAAAAATATATAATTTTTAAAACATAGATTTTTGTTTTAGATTTATTGCCAACTTCCATTTAACGTAAAAA
The DNA here is from genome assembly GCA_963921995.1 of Oxystoma pomonae. Lineage (NCBI taxonomy): Eukaryota > Metazoa > Arthropoda > Insecta > Coleoptera > Brentidae > Oxystoma > Oxystoma pomonae. The sequence continues at coordinate 15,986,097 of OY998173.1, forward strand.
GTAAAATCCCCCGTGTAGCTCTTTTGGGGGGGGGGGGCTATTTTTGGAAAATATTCTGAGAACCTTAAATAGCAACCCCCTATTTTGACTTCATATTTGAATTCTCGCTGAAATTTTCTTTCCAATGGTACCCCATATCATAAGGTTTACTTTACTAGTTTTCGAGATATTGGCTTTTAAAAGGTCAAAAATCCAATTTTTAAAGTACCATATCTTATAAACTAAAGCAAATATCTCTATTGTGTTCAATATCGATTTTAGAGGTTTTCTATGAGGAAATAAAAAATGACAACAGTTTGACAATTTGACCTTTTACTTCATATTTTTGGAATAATATCAAAATCACTGAAAATCAATAAACTGTAAATAGGAATGTGCAAACGTCAAACAGTTGTCATTTTTTATAGGCTCTTTAAAAATCCTCAAAATTGATAATAAATACAATAGAAATATTTTCTTTAATTTTTGAGATTGAAAATTGAATTTTTGACATTTTAAAAGCCAATATCTCGGAAACTAGTAAAGTAAACCTTATGATATGGGATATCATTGGAAAGAGAATTTCAGCGAGAAAATAGCCCCCCGAAAAGGGCTACATCGGGGATTTTACTTTTTACGGTAAATGGTAGTTGGCGATGTACCTAAAACAAAAATCAATGTTTTAAAGATTATATATTTTTTTTGTTAAAACCCCTCCCTAGACCAACTGTGCCTCCATACTATGTATGGATGGCTAAAAAAATTAAGTTTATTTTACAGAGTTAAGACAACTCTTGGGTTAAGTAAATCGCAAAGTACGGTTTTTGAAGACAAATTTTTTATCTAAAATTTAAATTATCATCCATATCAAAAATACCGTTTTTTGGGATCATTTTACCTTCAGGGTTATTTTAACCCGGGACAGAGACGTGTCCAGGGTGGCCATTTGTTGCCTTTCATAAGGAAAAACTTTTTTGTTATTTGTTTAAGAAAAGTTTTTCTACTTGTTGTAGTTTCACTCAAACTTGACGATTTTGGTAGTTACACCTAATAAGTCAATATACCTAACGCGTTCAAAACAAAGCCAAAAAATACTTTGCATTTTTTACATATTTATGCAATGTTTTGAACGAGGAAAATGCGATGACAGAAATGCTGACTGCAATCATCGCTGCTGTCACCGCAACGTTAGGTCCATGTCTACGTATGCAACGAATGCAGTTAAAATACACTATAAAATCGGGCATCGTTCAAAACATGTCAAAAATGTAGCGTCCCCTAGCAACAAAGTCAGTCGCGGCATGGTGGCCGTGTCCACGCCCTATCCCAAGAGTTGTGGCGTCATATCACGGAGACGGTTTTACTACTACTATACGTCCAGGTTTTCACCGTTTTCAATATTTTTAAAAGGTAAGAAAGAGGATTTTTTTCCCTCGAAACTATTCCTGTAAGACAAGAGTGGAGAAAAAACGGTAACACCTTACCAATTAAGATGTTTTAAGATTTACTACTTCAAAATTTGACAAGCTGTTTCTTTTCTTTTAGGCCAATAGAGAAGTCGCAGTCCAGAATATCGATGCCGTCGAGCAAGTGGTTCTCAACTTCATGAATAACCCTGTTTTACACGTTGACGTATTCAAACGGCTCAGATTCATCATCTCCGTGATCGCCGAGCACAAGTAAATAAATCTTTTTAGTTACTAATTTTTTTTTTACAGGTTAAAACAGGGCCTACATAAACGAAAGGTCCACGATCAGAAACTTTTGTGACGTCACGCAACACTACAAGTGTGACGTGGGCGCCTTATAAGTGTCAGGTCGGACAGATCAGGGCACTGTGGCATGAATCTGTCCGCTATCTGTCGAGTCTAGTGCTCGATCGTGCAATCAGCTGGCCTAATCTGGAGGGACCCAATCTTTGTATTCCTTACGCCATTGGGTCGTCACTCGTTATTAGGGACCGTGGGCTTGCTGACTGTGCATCAGCATGTCTACGTTAATAAAAGTCTCGCACAGGCATTCTCTACTCTGAGATCATATACTTTCTAGGAGACCAATAAGCCCAAGCACACCAAAGTCTTTCAGCGATCGGCAAGTTGCGACGGGAGCAGGACAGTGTAGTCTGGAAGCTCTTAGTGACAAACCGGCACGAAAGCGGCGGAAGCGTGATCGCCGTTTTGCTCAAGGATTGGCTGTGGAACAACTCGTGTGCTGCATCCGTGACTGTGCAGCCCTATTTAGGACCCACTCTGCTCACCCTGAAAGGAAAGGGGCTATAAAAGATGCCCTAAACATGCCAGTCAACAACTGCCCGACTGTACAACCGCATCCGGTGGGTACACCACATGCGGTCAAAATAAAAGAAAAATAAATCCAATGAACTTTGCCACATGGAATATCCGTACACTTATGGATACAGACACAACCACAAGATCACAAAGAAGAACGGCAATAGTGGCACGTGAACTAAGGAGATATAATATCGATATCGCTGCTCTCAGTAAAACTAGAAGAGCAGACGAAGGCCAACTTAAACAACACGGAGGAGGCTACACATTTTTCTGGAAAGGAAAAGATGATTAACCACGTATTCACGGAGTGGGTTTGGCTATAAAAAATGAGATTCTGGACCACCTAACCGAATTTCCATCCGGAATAATCGAAAGATTGATGACATTGCGCCTAAACCTTAGCAACCACCATTACGCTACTATAATCAGCGCCTACGCTCCAACTCTTGCAGCTGATAAAAACCAAAAAAGATAAATTTTATTCTCAACTTAGTGAAGCCATAACATCTGTACCTAAATCTGATAAACTTATCATCCTAGGTGATTTCAATGCTCGAGTTGGTGCGAATTCAAAGCTATGGAAGGGCGTCATTGGCAAGGAAAGTGTTGGAAACATGAACTCAAACGGACTGCTCCTATTAACCTTATGTTCGGAATATGACCGCATAATCTCAAATACAATTTTCCGACAAAAAGACAAATTCAAGACCTCCTGGCAACACCCGAGGTCAAAACACTGGCATCTGATTTATTACATTATTGTACGTTCCAGAGATCAAAAAGACGTATACATTACAAGAGCAATAACGAGTGCAGACGACTGCTGGACAGACCATCGCCTGATATGAGCCAAAATGAACTTGCACATTCCACTAAGAAGTAGCCGTCAAAAAAAGCAAATCAGAAGAAGATTTAATGTAGAACGCCTTAAAGATGATCAAACCAGAACAAAATTCCAAGTCTCTTTGAATCAAAAGCTGAGTACTTTAAAATACCCGGAGAATATTGACGATCACTGGAGAATGTTGAAGACAGCAATAACATCTGCCTCCGAAGAAACGGTCGGCTACACACAAAGAAAAAATCAAGACTGGTTTGATGAGCACGACAAAGAAATTCAAGACCTTATTGAGAGAAAGAGAAAAGCCCATAATGCTTGGAAAAGCCACCGTAACTCTAACGAAAAGAAAAGGCAATATCAAGAAGCCAAAGCAGAAGTACAAAGGCAAACACGTAGATTAAAAAACCAATGGTGGACAACAAAATCACATCAAGCTACTAAGATGATATATGGTCCCACTACACAAGGTATCAATCCCCTACGGTCCAAAGATGGAACAAGGCTGCTTAAAGACAGATCCTCTATCAATTCACGATGGAAAGAACACTTCCAAATACTACTCAACAGAGAGTCTACAACACCTAAGTGAGATTCCGAAGAATAACAAGTCAGCAGGCATAGATGGTATCGCTGCTGAACTCTACAAACAAGGTGGTCCCGCACTTAATTCCCAAATGCACACTCTAATAAGTAAAATATGGACCACTGAGACCATTCCTGCCGAACTCAGAGACGCCTCTATAGTTACCATTTTCAAAAAAGGCGACAAGGCCCAATGTGCAAAATACAGAGGTATATCTCTGCTTTCTGTTGCTGAAAATATACCTGCACGGATACTATCAAACCGATTAATTCCGATTGCTGAACAAAATCTGCTAGAGACACAGTGTGAATTTAGGCCCAATCGAGGCACAGCTGACATGATCTTCAGTGCCAGACAAATGCAAGAGAAATCTAGAGAACAAAATCGCCCCCTCTTCATGGCCTTCACAGACCTAGTCAAAGCATTTAAATTGGTCAACAGAGAAGCTCTTTGGCAAATACTGAAAAAAGCTGGATGCTTTCAAAAATATATTCAAATTCTTAGACTACTACACGAATATGAATGCAACAGTCCTGAGCAACGATGGACCAGGAGAGTCATTCCAGATTACGACAGGCGTTAAACAGTGTTATTGCGCCCACCCTACTCTCTATATTTTTAGGTGCCATGCTTCACCTTGTTGAGGAACATCTATCGCTGGGAGTGGAAATTCTATATAGATTTGACGGTGGCCTACTTAACCTAGGCCGACTGCGAGTAAAAACTAAGGTCTCGACGACCTCGGTAATCGAACTGCAGTGCGCCGATGACAACGTCGTTATGGCCGATACAGAGGTAATCAACGCATTTAACCAAGCCTACAAAAGCATTGGCCTAGAGGTCAATCTTGCCAAAACGCAAATTCTTCACCAACCAGAACCAGGTACGAATCCCCAAGCTCCAAACACTTCCATAAATGGCCATCCTCTGCAGAACGTGGAACATTACCCATACCTTGGGAGCCACCTATCATCAAATGCAACTATTGACGCAGAAATACAGAATCGACTAAAATATGCTAGCGCAGCGTTCGGACGGCTTTCGGAGAGTCTTCAACAATCACGACGTCAATGCGGAGACCAAGCTTCGTGTCTACAACACAGAATAGAGAAAAATCATACTCGGTATCGAGTGATTGCCTATGATATGATGATAAAATTTCGACGTAAACAAAACAAGAAATAGTGAGGTTATATTTCCACTGTTGCCTGACGTCACAAAAGTTTTTGATTTGTTTATGTAGGCCCTGGGTTTGGTTTTTGAAAGGGCATATTCTTTTAGTAAAGAATGAGGGCTGCACCGAGTACCGAGTAGGCCGAGTAAAGTGGAGTAATAGAAACAATCCATTTATGCATGTCAAAAACAGAAAGAAATGAGACGCAAAGTAATATAATAAAATAAACTCAGTAATAACACATTGAAATAATAATTTAAAACTTATAATCTATAAGAGGAAGTTTTTTTTTTATCTCAAATACGTTTCCCGCTTCTGAAAATAATATTTCGCTAAAAATGGTGGAAGACTATTAAAAAACCGATAATTCTACTACTCGGCCATTACATTTAGCCGAGTACTCGGTATTCGGTCTTTTTAAAAAAACAGGGCTCGTTACAGCGCTGATACAAAAATAACAGTTTCTCTTATAACGTGACAATGGGACGACAGAGAGACTTTAGAACGGGAAATGTTCTGAAAAATTGCCATCTTTAAAATTTTTTGCAAAAAAAAATGGCAACTTCGAGGTATCTTTGGTAAACGTCTTCTCCTGTTTTTCGTTGGTTGTCTTTTTTGATCTTAGTAGTTGCGCCAATGTGAAGCGTCCGGTGTTTATTGTCCTTCTTTGCTGAAAGAGTGGGTTTCAAAAAAAATGTTACCCGGGACGTCACGACTCGATTTCGATTTGTCACGGTCCACCTTGGTCCTAAAATTTCCCAGAAGTATAACCAAAAGAAGGAGACCTCTTTTGAATATTGTTTAAAATTTACATATAATTGTTTGTTTTCAAATATGTATGTAAAAATCTTTTGTTTTTATGAATTTCGGGATTGAACTTAAATATTTAATTGAAAAATTCATAAAAGTAAAAGACTTAATTAAATACATATTTAAATATAAGCTAATATCGGTAAATTTAAGCAATATTCAAATATATCACACAATCGAGGTCTTCTTCTTTTGCTTATACTTCTGAGAAAGTTTGAAACCAGTGTCGACCAGGACTTTGATAAATCGAAATCAACTACGTAGGTCAAAGTAAGGGTGACTTCTCTGAGCTACGTTACGTAAACGTAGAACGCTACGTACCCAACCCAATTTTGTTGATTTCTGAAGGTGAGTGCACTATTTCAGCAAAGGAGGCCCATACCACCGGCTGGTGTTTATAAAAGCAACAAAACAGGACGTTTTTCAAAGTTGACACTATTTTTCAAAAACTGTGAAAAAACATGTTTTTTAGGTCATTTTGCATCCTGAAAAGTCCAAAATTTTCTATACGAACCCTGTAATATAGAAAATAAACGTTGACCAATTAACATCTTTTACAGCATTTTCAAGAATCACCTGCGCAGCCGTGTGTTACGGTTACTGATCGAAATACTCCAGCGCCAACAACCGAACGACAACGAACCGAAGGACCGGGCACTAGACGGTCTGTACACTTACGTCCTGTACGCTTCAGGACCCCTAGATGACATGTTCGTCCTGCAGACTTTCGGGGGAGCAGTGATGGAAATTTCCCGACTGATTCAAGAAGACCACGCTCCGAATTACATTGAAGACGTAAGTGTTTATCATATTTCCCGCCGTACGTAGGAGGCGGGGCTTAGGGGCTTATTTATCTTGGATGTTAGTGTTGAACTGGTCGAGTTAAAGAAGATTCTTTTAAACTGCAAAAATAAAAAGACCGCAGGTGTCGATGGTATTCCTGATGAGTTTTTAAAGCACCTACCCCAAAACGGGAAACTCTATCTCTGCACGCTTTTTTCACTTATAATAAACCAACAAAAAGTGCCTTCTTGCTGTCATGTTCTTTTCTCAATTTTGTATAAAAAAAGGGCCAACTGATAACCCCAATAATTTCAGATCTATAGATTTGCTTAGTTGTACTCTCAAAGTATTTACTCAAATTTTACTAAACCGAATTTTTATGTGGATGGACCTAAATCCAACAATCCCAGAAGTTCAGTCCGGTTTTAGGAAAAACAGGTTGTATTGATAACGTTTTTTTTCTTAATTCTGCCATCACAAATCAACTACGAGTTAAAAAACGCAAAGTTTTTGTAGCTTTATCGATTTTCGTCGCGCTTTTGATTCAGTTTCTCCTCCCTTGCTCTGGTCAAAATTGTACAGGCTAGGTGACATTCACAGCGGAGTTTTTCAGGGCGAATCTTTAAGTCCTACACTCTTCAGTCATTTTTTTGCTGAAATGGAAGTTTTTTTCTTAGAGAACGGCGCGGTGGGAATCAGTTTGGACCCAGAAAACGAAATCTTTCTGTTGCTTTATGCTGATGACCTCGTATTGTTGGAGATTTCCGAGGGAGATCTTCAGAGAAAACTCGATCTATTAGAATTCTATGCCAGAATGAACGAGTTAGTAACTAACTGTTTTATTTAGTAGGGCGGAATTGCCATACAAGGGAAACTTGCGGTTTAAACTCAACAATCATCCTCTAGAAGTTGTAAATATTTACGTCTATTTGGGAATTTCGTTTTCTAGTTCAGGTTGCTTTAGAGGGATGAACGATTCCGCTATTCTAAAAGCGAAGGATGCTTCTGTCACAGTCCTAAATACACTGGCAAACGCCAAAACAGGAAATATTGCAACTAATAAAAAACTTTTTCAGTCATGTATCTTGAGTACCTTTTCCAGCTGCCTCCCTGTCTGGGGTCCTTGGTATTACGAGGCCATCAAAAAAGTTCAAACAACTTTTTTTAAAAACTTTTTTGTCACTACCTCAAACTACATCATCTTCCATAGTTAGACTGGAAACCGGCTTTACCCATCTAACTTTCTTTATATTTAAAGTAACACTTAATTTTTTTATTAAATTCCTTTCTATGACTAATAGTCGGTTACCAGAAATTTGTCTTAACCGGCAGATAGCTCTATACGACTCCAACCCATCACCCAGATTTAATTGGGCCTATAACCTTGAAAAATGGTTTCAAAATTTGAACCCTTTAGATTTCTGCTCACTTAACCCTTATACATTAAAGCATAATTGCACCGTAATCTTGGATCGTCTTAAAGAAAACCTATATCGAAAAGACCTAGCCATTGCGAACAATGCTAATTATACAATTTTTTATAGCGCCCTAAACATCCCTGCTGATGGGGCAGTAATTAGACTTATTACCGAATAAACCAAGACGAGCTGTGTAGTGTTTGTAACATGCTCACAGATCTCTTTATTTGCCCATTTTATAGGCATCTTAGACCTTTGCGTTGGAACGATCCTGGAAATTTTGCCATTACCTTGGATAGTTTAACGCCTAGCGTCGTCAAGCAGATATGCAAAGCCCTTGTAAGTATACTCAAGTTACGTGCCTTTCTGAGAAATGAGTAAGTTACTCGTTAATTTATTTATTTTTTGGGTTTTTTTTAGGCGTATAGTTATAGTATACCTACCTACCTACTAATGTATTAATTTTTGGCCTTGTTTTTATTTAGAAGTTATTTTTTTTTCATGATACCGTATAAAGCAATGTAATTAAAGTGGAAAATAACTTTTAGTACTATTTTACTAATACTAAATTTTGCCTTGTATTGTAGCATTAGTCGAACAGAAAAATTTATATTTTTCGAAAACAATAAAAGTTCAGTTTAGTTCAGTCCAGAATATTTGTTGATTTTCTTTTTTTGATTTATAAATAGTTCACAAGAGGAAGTTCTGGTGGATTTTACATCCTTGTCAAATTTGTTCTTAAATGCGTTGACGGTATATGCTTTGACAGTTTCCTCTTCCAGCAAATTCCAAGTACAAACCACATTTGTCTTTATGTGTTCGACACTTGGCCAAGCACGGCACGACATCACCCAACCATAACGTTTCATCCTAATATCCAGAACACTTAGGTTTTATCAGAAAAGAAAATTGGCATACCGTCGGCGAAACTGACAGTGTCTTCTTCAACATCAAAGTCAAGCAAATCATTCAGGGACGCCACAGTTCACAGTTTTTTTGCTACTCATTGAGTCTTGTATATGAATTTTTTTAAATCTATTTGTCAAGGAACCTTTTATTAACTTTAGAGCGTTTCCTGTTAAACCATATTTTTCTTTCGTGGCTGACTGTGTCAAACGCCTCTTAAAGGTCAATGAATACAACCACTGAACGATCTCTATCATGAAGGGATTGCTGTATTTTCTCTTATGTTTTTTATTTGAATTTAAATTTATTTATTCCACAACGTATATAAAAAATATACATAAAAAGCTTATAAGCGATATGAAAAAAGTCAGTTTATCTTAAAAATACAAAAAGTATAAAATGTTAAAACAGTCATATTATAAAATCACAAAAAAAAATATATATGTAGTACAACAGTTAAAATTCCATAGAAATGTTCAAACCAGTAAACTGGGAAAAATTAAACTTATGTTAAAAATACAAAAAGAACAAATGTAAAACACTCATATTTTAAAATCACAAACAAATATAATATATAGTACAACAGTTAAAATTACATAGAAATTTTTGAAGCAGCAAAGTTAAATTTAGAATAATCATAACCAAGAAAAGAAAGGGTGACCTAACGTGAAAGATGATTAAAAAGTTGCATTAAAAAATTCATAAATATTATAAAATATTTGATCCTGTAAAAGTTTCTTAAGGCTTATCTTGAAAATCCTCTCCTCAGGAATGCTTGTTATTCTCGATGAAAGAAAATTTAGTATTTTTATTCCCATATAAGTTGGACATTTTCTATTAACACTTAAGTCAAATCGAGGAGGGATAAAAGCTCTATTATTTCTTGTGTAATATTGGTGTACATCAGAGTGGGTTGGTATGTCATGTCTTTTTTTGAACATTAGTAGTGCTGTCCTATATATATATAAAGATTTGTTAGGGAAAATATCTTATTTTTTTAAAAATATTCTCTACAGGAAAGTTGGGGAGGAAGAGAAAAAATAGCTTTTAATTCACGTTTTTGCAATATAAATGTTCTTTCTGCTTGTATAGAAATTCCCCAGAACTTCACACCATACTGAAGAAGACTATAAAAGTAAGCATAGTATACAGTTTTAGCAACTTTTTGTCCAATATTTTGTCTGGCTGTTCTTATGGCATAGAGGGCACTATCAAGCTACCTATTAAGACGCTCGATATGATTTTTCCAATTTAGTGATTGATCAATGTATACCCTCAAGAACTTAAGATTCTCCTGCGATTTAACCTCACCACCCGGCGTTCGAATGCTAAGATCCCCGAGTTTTTTGTTGGGTTGAAAAAGGATACTGCATGTTTTATTAACGTTTAGGACTAGTTTGTTTGCAGCAAACCATTTAGATATATTTTTCAAAAACTCTGCTCCATCTAGCTGTAGGTCGTTTAGAATTTTTTTACTAATTAAAAAGTTAGTGTCATCAGCAAACTGTGTAAGTTGTAATTCGGGAAAGTTTACAGCAAGATCGTTTACATACAGTAGCAAGAGAACGGGTCCTAAAATGGACCCCTGTGGAACGCCGCAGTTGATGGTTCTTGAGGTTGATGAAATGTTTTGAGCAAGATTCTCTTCATTGTGTTCTAGTTCAACATAGATTTTCCAATCTTTAAGGTAGGAGGTAAACCATTTGTTAGGAATATTAATTATTCCATAGTAGTCCATTTTTTCCAAGACTATAGAGTGATCAACACAATCGAACGCCTTAGATAGGTCGCAAAATATAGCCAGAGGATGGGACTTGTTATCTAAAATATTATTAACGTTCTTGATTAAGTTGTGAATTGCTTCTGTTGTGTTTAAATATTTCTGAAAACCATATTGATTCTTGCTTATTATGGAGTTTTGTGCGAGATAATCTGTAAGTTGATGTTTGACAACAGATTTCAAGATCTTTGACATACAGGGTAGCAAAGTTTTGCTGTAGTTTTCAGAAACATTTTTGTCTCCCTCTGTTATTTGTGAGAACGAGCAATTTTCAAGGTAAGTTATTGGGACGTTTCTTAAGTAATCGTAATGATATGCAGTGCTATTTAAATTTGCCGTAAGTTTGTTAAGAACACTTTCAAAATAATCAGCAAAGGCGTTGGCAACTATTGATGGTTCTGAGACCGATATGTTATTTATTAAAAGTTCGATGTTTTGATTGATTTTCGGAGGTTTCACAACTTTCACATATTCCTGTAGAAATATAGATGTTGAAAAATGATTTTTTAGTAAAATGAGCGAGCGTTTATTTCTGCAAGAAATTTTAATGCCTGTGGTTAGCCATTCTCGATTTGACTTTCTAATTTTAATTTTTTTAAGCGGAAACGATTTTTGAAGGCAGTCATCTAAAATATTATTGAATTGCTCAAAAGCAGCATTTACATCTGTTTGGTTATAAACAGTGTCAAAAATTTTTTATCTCAGCAAATTAGTAAATATAGTGTTATTCCTTTCATTAAAAATACTGTAATCTGGTTTTTTTTCACATTTTATATTGACAATTTGCCCACTATGATCTGAGCCAAGACCAAAATATTCATTTATGATATTTGTGACGTTATCTTTTCCTTGTATAAGAAAGTTGTCTAATATTGAAGGTGGACCATTTTTTATTCTTGTTGGAGTGTCAATAAGAAAAGAAAACTGAAAACAATTGCATATATTTTCAAAAGCAGTTTTTTGTGGGTTTTCTGTTTCAAAATGAATGTTAAAGTCACCGCAAATAAAAATCTTATATTTTGAAAATAGGGAGGATAACTCATCATTTAGATTAAAGAAATTTTCAAGAAAAGCATCAAAATTACAATTTGGTGACCTATAAATACATACTCCTATAGTTTTTAGATTTCTACTAATTACTGCAACATACTCAAAATCGATCTCAACAGATTTTATTGTAAGTATTAGTTTCTCAAGTTGTAAGAACGGTAATGCAAATATCATTACTCTACCGCGTATATGATTTTCCCTACTGAACGATCCAACCTGATGTTACCCGGATAAGATAGCAGAATGCTCTTGTCCTTCTAGAAACCAGTGTTCTATGATACGTACTATGTGCGTCTCCGAGAATTTTTGATCTAGCAGTATGCTAAAGGTGTCTTGTTTATTTTCCATACCTTGAATATTGTGATGGCAAATTTTAAGCAAACTTGGTTCTTTTGGCAGAATGGCAGTAATTTGTGTTGCTTCGAGTGGTGTTGATGATAACTGGTCGATTACCTTCGATGGTGTGAATACCAAGTGTTGCGAAAATATCTTTCTTGATTTTGTTGATGATTATTTCCATAACGTTGATATTGGTTTTTCTCAAAACGTTTGTGTACGAATTTTGCAACGTAACACCCTGTAGGCCAAAATTCTTTTGAAAGGTATTGATCCTCTGTGTCTTCAGGAACGCCCAATTTAAATGCGGCGCTTTATGGTTGTCGAAATTTAGATTGTAGTTTTTCGCATACGTAAAACTCCTTGTATTTTGGTTCTAGGAGTTCTGTAATATCTTCTGGTGTGGTATTCAGATCTAGGTTTGAGGTATAAATGTAAGTTAATTTTTTTATATGTCCTCCCAGGTTTGGATTGACTACTTTTAGGGTATTACGTTCTGGACTGGAACAAATGTGTCCTTGCTTTATATTGCTGTTTGGTTTTTCACCAAAAATAGGAGCCAAATCAGAATTTAAACGTGGTTCCTCCTGTTGCAATTTGTTTTCATACTGCATGGAGTTATTTGATTGAAGAGTGGTGTAGATTTGAGCCATTTCTCTAGTTGCTTCTTTTAGGTTTTGAACCTCTGTAGCAAGTTTTTGAACCTCATTCTTTGATGAGTTTACTACGTCTAAAATACTAGTAGTGATATCTGTGCTGAAGGAGTTTTTGTGCTGTGTTAAAATTGAAGTCACTGCTTTCAGCATTTCATCACAGTGTTTCTGAAATTTACCTTCGAGTTTGTTTTGCAAGTCTGTGCCTTGTTTTTTAATTTCTTCCACTAGTTTAAGGATTTTATTGTCTTTTTTGCAACGTTTTTTTCTATATTTGCTATTTTATCCTTCAATAATTTATTCTGTTTTCCTAGTTCTCCCTCCGCATTTTTGCAAGTTGGACAGGGAAAAAGCAGAACTCTTGTTTGTAAAATTATTGCGTCGATTTCAGTTGGGCTGATGTTGGCGCAATCTTTGCAGATCCATGATTTACATGTGTCACAGGGTGTGCCAAAGGATTCCTCCTTTCCTACTCTCCTTTTTCGTATGAATTCTACTTTGCATTTTACGCAATTAGCCATATTATTCTGGGACACTCTGTATTGTTTGTCCACTATCTAATTTTATGTTTATAATAAATTTAGAAAAAGTTTCACACTAAAATGTTGATAAAAGTATTCAAGCAAAAAATCTTTAATTTTTTTAAATTTAATCTTAGGTGACCCGAGGTGACTTCGGATCACTTTATTTATTACAAACAAATATAGTTTTACACATAAAAAATATGTTTTATAACACTAAAATAGATTTTTCTGAGATCAAAATTATAACAGAATTTACACTGCCCTTTATATACTATAGTTGTTTAGCTTTTAAAATCTTTAAACACTTTTTTCACTGTTTAATTTTAAACTTTTACACAGCGAAAATTCAGCTCAGTACAGTATGCAGCCGTGGAGTGAATATAACCATCAATTGGTTGTGGCCAATCATTGGAAAACTTATTTCACTTTAAAATATCCTTGTACATTATTTTCTTTTTTTTTAGACCGCCGGCAATCTTCTATGCGCCATAGTGGTCAAAGCCAGCGGACAGCTGCTACAGCTAAAGGACAACAGGGGCATCCCGTTACTGCGAAACTACCCCCAGATGATTGAAATGCTCTTGCAACCCGACATTGCGACGTTGCCGGGCAGAGCTTTGTGCAGATTAATTGTCGTAAGCATGTTCTTCTTCCAGGAACTGATCGTAAGTTAACTTTTTTTTTGTTGTTCTTTTATGGAAATATTTTTAACTTTTGATACTTTAGCTAAGTTCGGTTATAGATCGCAGATCAGACGGATTTTTGATCAGCTGATCATCGATTAATCCGAGCAAGTCGCATTACCGAACGGGTTCAGATTTAAACTTTCTAACCTAAGTTTTTTTCGTTTAAAAATTTAGATTTTTTTGTCGGCTGCTGGGCTTTTGAGTCTTAAAGGTACCATGAATAACATGGTTTTAAAGGCTATTTGTGCTGTAAATTGTTTCTATATTATTAATCTTTGGTGCCGTAGTGCATGGACATCAAATAATGTTTGAAGATACCAAATAAACCAAATCCCCATCCCCATGGGCCGAAATCGGCAAACTCAAGGCTTTCCGAAATGATGGATTCGGGCCGAAAGTACCCGCCGAAGCGGCGTGCTTAACGTTTTGTCCGTTCAGTCTCCACGAGACCACTTGAAGTATGGAGCTTCCTAGAGGCATGACGCCTTTATTCCGAACATCAGCCGCAGGGAATTATCACTTTCGGCCATCCAGATTTTACCACTTTTGTGTCATATAGGCTAGCCATGGGCTGCCATGTGGATTAAATGTAGTGATTTATACAAATATTCGTTGCATGTTGCACCGCAATGTTAAACCTAAATAGTTTAAATTTAATTGATGTTTAGAATGTGATACCTTAGTTTATTATGAAAGCACATTCTAAACCACAATTAAATTGAAAGTTTAGTTTAGTTTATTTATTGGTAAGATATTACACAAAAGTGTTTTTACAAGTGAAACCACAGCAGTCCAATTTGCAATAATAAGGAAAACAAATTTATGTAATTTTTTATTCTTTAAAATTGGTACAGGCACTTTCCTTGGTGTAGAAAAAAATATTTAACAATTAAACACACTAGAAAAGTCCATTGCAGTTTTCCAGAACTCATCGCCCTACTGCTGGATCGTGATCAGGCTATACCTGAAACAATGCAAAAAAAAAAGAATTTTACGTTTCTTGCATAGTCATCTTTTCAGAAAACGTTAGGGGAGGACCTACTGTGGAACAGAAATCTTTATGTGACTTTGTTAGGTTTTTTTATTAACCTTAATTTAATTAAGCTTTAGTTCTGGTGTCCAAGTTTATCGAATCCTTTGCCATTTTATTTTTAATGTTGTTGGCTAGCTTTTGCAATTTGGATTGTAAGTTTTGTACTTTAAAAAAAAATTGTATGTAGTGTAATATCAAATTTTACTGAGTTAGGTAATATCTGTTTTATTGATTAACTTAATCAATTATATTTATTTATTTAATGTACTTGACACGATCGACATCCTATGGGTGAAAATGTAACTTATACAATGATCAAATAAAGAGTCTAATCTAATCTTTTCGGTAATACATGCCTTTACAGAATGTATCATGGTGCAATACTGACATAAGTTTACAAATACAATTAATAATTATCATGTCTATATGGCACTTAACCTTCAAAAACTTGTTGTATGATAGATTTAAAAAGGATGAACGGATGGTTATAATCTAAGGTTATAACGACAAAATACTGACCACCTTTAATTTTTAGAATTTAAATCCTTGGTTATGTAAAGTGATATAAAAAAATCAATTACGTTTTAGGTTCATTTCTATAACAAAATAAACAACTTGTATTTTTACGGGAGACTCTCTTTAAGTAATGAAATATATATCATTAATCCAATTATTATATCCAATTAATAAAACAACTTTGTAGCTACACTTTGGTGGCAATATCCAGGTTGTTCCTTGAATACCTTGCCTATCATTTTTCACTTTTTGGGGAGTTTTTTGTTTGAAACTGTAAATAAAAACGATAATACAATAGTAACAAAACAATGGTACTTTGTTTGGTTGACTGTTGAGTTGGCAGTTGCTGCACCATAAAAAGTAAGCTATAAGATGCAAGAAAAATGAACTATGGGTTATCAATGTTGATGTTCATAGTTCACAGAAGTAAGCATAAAATGAATGCTTTTTATTTCTTACTGCTTACGACTTACTTTTTACAGTGGAGCAACTCTAGACTGCAGCTTTGATACCAGAAAAGTCTCAAAGTAAAACAACACAAAAATGGTAACCAAAAAATGATAAACAATACTTACATATTTTCATTTTCCTCCTGTTTACTCATTTTTTGTGTTTGTATAGCAAGACGACGCGGTTAACTGTTCAGAAGACTGCAATAAGCTCTTTGGCCATGCTGAAGAAAAAGTCCCACGATTAAGAGACAGCCAATTTAAAGAACATTTCAGAATGTGTCACTCAACTCAACTCGAGTTTATAAATCACCCCTTAGCTTTTTCAATCATCTTATGACTGAGGCTTACATAAAAACGTACTTAAATGGTTTTCATTTTCCACCACTTTTTCTTAAAATCCAAAAAAGTTCGAACACAAAACTAAAAATACACAAAAACATAACCCTAAAAGTTTAGATTAATCTGAAAAATCCGTCAAAAATTCGGAGCAGAGTGATCTAGCTCCGATTGATCTGGAGTCATTAACCAAACGCGCCAGATTTACCTCCCCTACCTCCGCTTCGAATTGCCGAACGATTTGGAGCGGTCTGATTGACCCGACGTATATAACGAACGTAGCTTTTATATTATGTTTTTATTTAAGAGCTGACCATACAACGCTAAAAGTAATTTTTGCCCTTTTAGCAAAACATCTGTATTCTTTTTATTATTCTTGATTCATTTTTTGCAACTAGATGTTGCCAAAACATGTACAGGGCTCGATTTTGAGAAATTATTGATGGGGAAAACTGAAGGGCTTTTTGAAAAATGCGTTTTAGAATTTGATCTATAATTTTTAAATTAATCAAAATTTATTTTTGGTGTAATTTGATTTTCTGTAGATAGTTCAAAGCAAAATTTAACTGTCAAACTGGATTTTACGTTTAGTTGGTATTTTTCTATTCGTTGAAATTTCCTTTAAAACGATGTATCGCACTTAAAATGTTATTTTTGTTAGTTTTGATATTTTTATTATTATTTTTTGGTTATTAATAATTTTTTTGTGTTTTTCAATTTTTTTAAATTATTTATATTATTTTTTATTACTTTTATTGACGTTAAAAGTACATTATAAAAATAAATAAGAAAATAATAAAAAAAAGTAATTAAAAAATAAAAACTTATCATTTAAAAGGAAATTTTTATACTGATTTCAAAAATTAATTAAAAAATAGGTCCTTCCATAAGAAAAATATCAACTTAGGGTTATATCTCAAGAACCAAACATGACAAATAAATAATAAGAAAGTTTAGGCCAAATTCTTATACGCATAATTTTCCAAAAATCCCTGTATCTCAAAAAAGAGTTAACATACTGGCAAAATTAAGCCCTGAAGATGTATTTTACTCGTTTTCAGCATCTTTCGAATTGGGCCACCCTGTAAAAAACTTCTTAGTTCTTCTTAAAATCGAAATGAGATTCTCTATCTGTATTAGAAAAACATGTGCGATTGAAGAGGCTTTTTTAGGTTTTAGAACTTTAACTTATTTTTTCCAGGCACCCTATTGCATGTCGATCCTACGCTCTATGATCACGGCCAGGAGCCACCTCCTGCCCCAGCTGACCCTAATTTTCGAGGTGTTCTGCTTCATCACCATGATGCGCCCCATCGAATCGATCGACTTCCTGACCTTCCTTCCGGGGCCCTACGGCGGCAGCGCCCTCAATTACATCATGAAGCTGTGGAGGCCCAGCTACAACCGATGCATTCACAAGTCCGAACGCCAAATCATGTGAGTTTTTGTACATATTCTTTTCACATTAATTTGTATATTTTAGTATTTTTGACCCCGTTTTCCTTTTTTTATATTTTGTCTTTTTTTTTGTATTTTTAGTTGAAAATTGCCGCGTTTTTTCCCATTATTTCGTATTTTTTAATATTATTTTACATTTTTTCGCATTATCCCCATTTTGCTAAACAATTCGAAATGTGTATAAAAATGGTCAGTGAATCCTCGTCACATGAGCTGGTAGTTGGGTTCTTCAAGGTGTCCGGCAATCGGAAATTATTCGAGAATTTCATGAAGCCGGGGAAAAACCGGAAATTGTCCGGCAGATTCGTGAAATTAATGTAAGAATTGCGCATTTAATGATAGAAGCATACAACTTGGTACATGTCATCATCATCATCATAGGCAATCACTCGATACCGCGTATGATTTTCCTCTATTCTGTATCGTCGCTATCTGTTGTGCATTTTTTGATGGGTATGTAAGCCAATTCTCGAGCCGCACACCCTTCCACAGTCCTGGCACACCCAGTCTCCGGCAGCGGCCGGGTGTTGTTGGTCATCCATTCTTCCATTTTGTCGCTCCTTTCTACGTTCTCTCTTTTCCGTCTCTAGTCAGCGTGGTTGCTCTTCAATATTTTGTGCTCCCTCATGGACTGTTCGACTGAAGCCCTATCGTTTGCCGTGGTCTCGAAGTTGTTTATATCGATGTGACCTTTCATCATATTGCCTTTGAGAACGTCCTTGTATCTTTTTTGTTGACCTCCTTGATTTCTCTTTCCCTCCTTCAGTTGTCCATAAAATATCTGCTTTGGGAGACGTGTTTCAGGCATGCGGATAATGTGACCAGTCCAACGAAGCTGGTGCTTGAAGATAAGGGCTTCTATACTAGTTGTTCTGGCTTCTTCTAAAACACTTATGTTTGTTCGTCGGTCTTGCCATTTGATTCTCAGTAATCGTCTTAGACAACTTTGGTGATATTTTTCTAGTCGTTTGATATGCGTTCTGTAGGTGGTCCACGGTTCGCATCCGTATGTTAGAGTTGGTATTATAACTGTGTTGTAGACACGAAGCTTGGTCTCCGCATTGATGTCGTGATTGTTGAAGACTCTCTCCGAAAGCCGTCCGAATGCTGCGCTTGCACATTTTAGGCGATGCTGTGTTTCTGCGTCAATAGTTGCATTTGATGATAGGTGGTTCCCAAGGTATGGGTAATGTCCCACGTTCTGCAGAGGATGGCCATTTATGGAAATGTTTGAAGCTTGGGGATTCGTACCTGGTTCTGGTTGGTGAAGAATTTGCGTTTTGGCAAGATTGACCTCTAGGCCAATGCTTTTGTAGGCTTGGTTAAATGCGCTGATTACCAGCTGTAGACCTTCCTCTGTATCGGCCATCACGACGTTGTCATCGGCGTACTGCAGTTCGATTACCGAGGTTTTCGAGACCTTAGTTTTTGCTCGCAGTCTGCCTAGGTTAAGTAGGCCACCGTCGAATCTATATAGAATTTCCACTCCCGGCGCTAGATGTTCCTCAACAAGGTGAAGCATGGCACCTAAAAATATAGAGAATAGGGTGGGCGCAATAACACACCCTTGTTTAACGCCTGTCGTAATCTGGAATGACTCTCCAGATTTTGCCAGTATTTTCCTGTTGCTTCTCTGTTGACCGAATCAAATGCTTTGACTAGGTCTATGAAGGCCATGAAAAGAGGGCGATTTTGTTCTCTAGTACATGTACACTTCATATGAAGAGGTTTGATTTTAGATACGTATTGATTACCCCTATAGCAATAATGGCGGCCATTCAAAATGGCGTCCTCTGGATATTGTTAAACGCCAATGTTTTATTGTTATATGACCATTTAAATTATGTTTCATTATTTGATTCAACATTAATTTATACTGTTATCATGTGTGCATATCAGAATTATACATTTAGACAATTTTTTATCTTCCTAGCCCATGGCTAGAGAAGGTATTGTTCGACTTTTTTTTTGTTGAGATAACTACAATAATGTTTTATGGGTGTTCCTTGACCTAAATTCAATTTCGTCGTGACGTCTGTCCGTCCGTCTGTCCGTATTTGTGTTTCTGTCACGTCTGTCCGGACAACGATAGCTTCTAAACCGATGGACCAATTTTCTGAAAGAAGTTTAATGAAAATTTGTTAACTGTAAGGACACTTTCTTAAGGGTGCTAAATTTTAAAAAAGGACATAAAATTTGAACGGACGGTTCTATTAATTTGCGGTCTTCAAATTATGGTTACCTCCATAATTTTTTTGTTAATAAGTTTTCTTATAATGAAAAATCCCGTCTGAGCCTTAGTTGGTAAGATATTTACAAAAGCAAGTAATAATGTGGTTAAGTGTCGAATATTTTCCCAAATTCTGATTGTGGACGCAATGATTCCAGCATGCCATGCGTGACTGCAAAAAAGGCTGCACACAACGGTGTCAGTGCAAGAAGGCGGCCTTACAGTGTACCACACTCTATGCTTGTGGTGATATTTGTACTCGGTAGATACTTTAAGCATATTTTTAATACTTATTTTTATACGCATCCCTAAGGCGTTCAAAACACAACTGAAACACAAGACATTTTTTACTTGTTTATGAAAAGTCAAAAATGTAACGTCTTTCAGCAGTGTTTTGAACTCGTTAGGGATACGTACATACTTTAAATCGTATCAGTATGCTGTATAGCAGCAGTAGTTTTATGTAGTGTGCAGTAGTATTTTCGTTAAGTATTTAAGCAAATTTTATTATAAATACATATATTATGAACAAAATGACTCGCAAAATGTGTCTATATTTTTTAAAATACTAAGCTAAGCAACGCAGATCTTGTAGCGGCTCAAATTGACACCGTGAACGACAACGGACACCAAACCTTGGTGGTCTGCTTAGCATACTTTCCGGGTGATGCGAACATCCCACCAGCAGGCCTTGCCATCATCTTCCAGGCCGAGGTTTACGCCATAGAGCAATAAGCTCAATTAAGATCCTATCACTTTTAGTTTGGAACTGCCTTCAAACTCTGCTAAAGATCTGTGGAACCAACAAAATCACTCTTGTATGGTCAATTGAAGGAAACGAAAAAGCCGATTCTCTTGCTAAGGCAGGAGCGGAATCTGCGTTCTTAGGGCCAGAGCCCTGCTTTGGACTAACTAAAGCCACGGTCAATAGGGAATTGTCCGAGTGGGCTGAAAGAAAAGGGGTGCAGCACTGGCGCTCGTCTCTGGAACAACAGCACTCCAAAGCGTTTCTGAATAAGCCAGACAAACGTAGAGCAAAGCAGCTGCTGCAACTATCAAGGAACAGCCTGAGAATAATCACAGGTCTGTAAACAGCACATGAATAGAATTGGAGTGAGCAATACACCGATTTGTAGATTCTGTGGAGGAGATGGCCAAACGCCGGTACATATCCTATGCCACTGCGTAGGACTAATGAGAACAAGGACGAAAATATTTGGCGCTGGGTTAAAAGTGCCTCTAGATTTCGAGGAAGTCTCACCAAATAGACTGATTTCCTTTATCAGGGAAGTTGGGATGAGTGACTTGTAAAACAGCATTGGCCTAGAGGTCAATCTTACCAAAACGCAAATTCTTCACCAACCAGAACCAGGTACGAATCCCCAAGCTCCAAACATTTCCATAAATGGCCATCCTCTGCAGAACGTGGAACATTACCCATACCTTGGGACCCAACTATCATCAAATGTAACTAAAATGTGCTAGCGCAGCATTCGGACGGCTTTCGGAGAGAGTCTTCAACAATCACGACGTCAATGCGGAGACCAAGCTTCGTGTCTACAACACAATAATAGGGTCAAACTATATCAAATCAACCAAAAAAAAGGCACTTTTCGTTTTGACCATCTCCGATTTTTGATGATTTTTGGTACACTTATTCTTCTAATCCAAAAACTTAAAAATCCAAAAAATTAAATTTTTTGGATAAGCGATTTTTGTTTTATTGATTTTTGAAAATAAAGAAATTGACCAATATGCCCTTGACAGGCACTTACAATAATAGCAATATCTCAAAAACTATTGGTCCTATAGAAGCGAGTTGTAGCTTATTTTGAAGGTTTTTTAAAGACCTTTTTAACGATGTGTATCACCACCAACTTGTCTGTTTCTGAGAATTTCTCCTAAAACTACTACGATAAGGTGGAACTCTACGGGGCGACAAAGCGATTTTTCTGTAATTTTTTTAATTTGATCTCTGATTGGCTGTCAGTTTGGTTCCTATCCTTCAAGGAGTGTTCTTAGCTGTGTTGGATAGAAATAGGCTAAGTAGTTCCAGATGTCAAGAAAGGTCCACGCACGGATCTTATGGAAAAATAAAAATTATATGATTGTTATGAAACTCAGATATGTTGTAGTTCTTGATCTTCCGATCAAAAGTTCTCATAGGACCAAAAAGATTATACAGACCGCTTCAAGCTACTGCGAACATAGGGCGAAAGAAGTCTAATTTGTCAGTGTACGTACATGCAGAGACACCGCACGCCTATCAGTGAAGCAACCAACACTCAGGCTTCCGATCGCCATTCGCTGCCGCTCGCCGCCGTTCGCCTTGTATTTAGTACGCCTCTAACCACGGTGCTGTGTGGAGCGTAGTCAATGAAACCGGAATTTGGTCAATAAATACGCAAATTTTTATAACGTAATTTTCATATTTTTTGTCACTGATAAATAAGAGCGTTTTATTGTCAACTGCTCAGATTTATCAGTGACGACGTGTTACAATGAAAATAATAAGGAGAAACAAAATAAAAGCAAGTTCTCAAAATAAAATAATACATTCTATAAACCAAAAAGATTCTCCCAGTCAAAAAAAAATTAAAGCAAATGTTCGAAAAGTCCTCCTTGCTCGGCTAGACAATATCCGAGCCTACTATAAAAACCCCTTCTAACGTTTCCAAGCATGTTAGGGGTGATAATTTGAAAAGCTTCTTCAAAAACAGATAGAAGTCATTAGGAGCAAGATCGGGAGATCGAGCTGGCCATAAAATAGTTCCCCGTGTACTTATAACCCAATTAAGAAATACATTATCAAGATATTCCCTAACAAGGCCAACATTGTGAGCGGAACAACCATCTTGTTGAAACCATGTTTCACCAAATCTTACACCTAACAACTGCCTAGCAGTTGGAATAATGTGCTGCTGCAGTAGATCCAAGTATCTAGGACCATTCAAATTGCAATTGCCGTTAATAAAAAATGGCCCAATTACGTGTTCCTCTACAATACCCCCCCCCCAAACATTTAGTTTTTGGGGATACTGTGTTCTTACGTCAAAATACAAATGCAAATTTTCCCTCGACCAATATCGAACGTGTGTTGGGTTATGACGATTTGACCATTTGACCATCTGCAATTTTTCGGCAACTTCGTAGACATCCATTTTTAGTTTTAAAAATGTATTATTTCAATTAAGAACTTACCCATCTGTTTCTCGAGCAAGGCAGAAATAAAACAAAATAATAAAAACAAAATGAATTTCCAAAAGATAACACTGCAGCGTGCTTCGAATCCACCTCGGTCGTACGGCACGGAGAGTAAATTGGACTTGATTCCCCCTATGTTCGCAGTAGCTTGAAGCGGTCTGTATGACTAGTTTCGCGGGTGAGTGGGATTGTACCGAAAACTAATCTTATTCTTACTACAAAACTATTCAACAAAAAGCGGTCCGGATGATTTATATGCTAAAGATTTGAGTAAAACGCTATTATATAAGCAAAATGTCATATGCTGGGTGATCCAACATTTAAAAAAATACAGTATGTTACTGTTCTTAACGTTCTTTTGTAGATACTTTAGAAACAGCAGCGTCATCGACAAAGTTTGCGGTTGCTTTTATATACTGGAGAAAAAAAAATGCAACACCAGAAAGGGCAAATATTTTTAAAGTAATTTATTTATATATTCATACATTAGGATGCTCTTAGTAATCGATTACATTTCCAAGATAATCATCAAAAAATTAATAATGAGTGGCTCCTCCATGGTTATTTATGCACTCGTTTGTTCTATTGGGCATTGACAAAATAAGATGGTCTCTATCATATTGAGGAACACTCATCCAAATCCTCCTTACGGCATGCCAGAGTTCATCTAAGTTCTCCAAGGGGACGTGGTAATCGAGTAAGATTGCGCCCTATCATATCCCATACGTGTTCGATAGGCGACAAGTCAGGCGATCTTGCTGGCCATTCCAAAGTCTCTATGCCAAGTTCATATAAGAAGTGCATTGTTTCACGAGCAATATGCAGTCTAGCATTATCTTGTTGAAAGATCGCATGTGGGATAGTTTGTAGGTAGGGATGTGAAACTGGCTGAGGCACTTCATTGATAGCCAGCAGTCAGATTGCCGTTGATGAGGACTAGGGAGACCACTTCAAGCAGCAAGCCTTATGTTGTGGGGTCAAAGGTAGCACCAAAAGCGGACGGTAAGCCCTCAGACCCATACCAAGCAATCTTCGATTCACTGTCATCCTTGAAAACACTCGTCCTGTAGCTGCAACTAGAACATCTCTTTGGCGTATACTGTCCCGTCGGTTTCTGAAAGCAAGAAGTCTGAGATACCGTAAATCACGACCTTGTAATAATCTAGGGCATCCAGAACGCGCACGACGTCTATAAGTCTTATCATTGGACTACCTTCTCCAAACTCTGAACACTGTTGATGGATTGGCATTAACCCTTCTTGCGATTTCCCGTAATGGCTGGCATTTTTATTTTTTAAGTAAACTGTAAGCAATCCAAAAAGAACAAAAACTACGAGAAAAATTATTTAAAATTTTCAGAAAAGGTCTTTTATGTGTTGGTTGTTTTTGAAAATGAATAGAAAAAATCTGTGAAAAAAGGAAAGATTAGAAGACAAAAATTTATCAAATATTTCTTTTGAGATAAGGTATACACAGAAATAATTTTCATTCAAAAATTATCCATAGACATGGTGTTGCATTTTTTTTGTTCTGCTGTATATTAATTATTGAGAATATTTTATATGATTAATTTAAAAAGGAATGATGTATTTTGAATAAACTCGTATCAGCTCACCATAAGGCCAAACACATTCAGTGGCGTACGCAGAAATTGGGGTTGGGGGGATTGAGTAACAGAATATTGGTGATTTTTGGGAAACAACTTCAGTGTCTTTGACGAGGGGTGGGGGGGTGAGAGAGTAAGTTAGAGTTTCAAACTTCCATTGTCTTTATTTTTTAATTTTTTCACAACGTTTTGAATGCTTATGTATCTGAAATCGTCATCAGGTGAATACTAACAAAAACTAAGACTAACTAATCTTATATACAAGTTTGTGTTCAGTGAACCATTAAAAAAACCTGTGTTCATTGAACCATGAAGTTTACACGTGGTTGGCTTCGCCCTTTCGCAGTTGGAATCTGTTACCTCCGAAAATTATGAGTTTTCAAATATCTTTGATGGTGACACGATTTGTACAGTTTAATAATTTTTAGGGACAGTTCTTGAGAGCGGCCATCTCACATTACACTATTTTCGGAACCAAATAGTTATCAACTATGTTGGAACCGTCGAAATCCTCTAATGAAATGTTTCACTGTATTTAACTAAATTAATTTTTGTTCACCCCCTTTACCCAGCATATGATATTTCACTTATATAACAGTGTTTTACTCAAATCTTTACCATATAAATCATCCGGACCGCTTTTTGTTGAATAGTTTTGTAGTAAGAATAAGATTAGTTTTTCGGTTTTGGGCCTATGAGAACTTTTGATCGATAGGTCGATAACTACAACATATCTGAGTTTCATGACAATCGTATCATTTTGATTTTTCCATAAGATCCGTGCTTCGTCCTTTGAGTAACTTCAAAACCGTTCAACCGATTATAATGAAATTTTACGTGTAGATGTAGATTAGGCACTAGTTTATTTTAGTTTCCGTCAGGTAAAAAAGTTTGTTGGGGGTTTTAAAAATGTTTAATTTTAATTGTTACAGGACAATGAGCATCATCGCCATTTTGCAATTTTGCCTGTCTCACGAGGGCGTCTTCAACAAGATAAAGGACTGCGTCATCCACATCAATAGCTACTACGATCACGACGAGCCAACAGTCGAAGTTTTCAACGGAATCGAGTATTTCTACTACTTGCTGTTGGGATTTTTGTTCTGTGAACTAAAAGAGGTGAGGATGAAACATTTATTTTGTGTTTTTTTTTAATTTAGGGTATCCAGCGACCGGGAATTAGCCGGGAATTTTTTATCAAGCCGGGAATTTTTCCCATATAATTAATTACAATTACAACGCAACTTGACATTAAATGTATTAATACATTTTTATTAAAAAGAACTTTTAAAGAACAAGCTTTTATTAAATGCACTCAAAAGTAGAAAATAATTTTTTATTTTTCTCATACCATAATAAAAGCATTGGCGCAAATTAAAAAATTATAACTTTACGGTGACAAAGAGGGAACTACAAAAGAAGAACTAAATTCTTCTTCTAGGCGAATGATAAAAATAATGCTTTCATCTAAAGAAGCTGAGTGGATTTAATAAAAGCTTGTTCTTTAAAAGCTTTTTTTAATAAAAATTTCATCAAATCAAAAATTCATATCCCCTTCCCGAAAAACCCCTGTATGCCAATTTTGATTTAAGTCGAACAAACTAAATCATTTTACACTAATAATACCATATTATTGTATTGTCGCCGGAACTATAAACGCATACCAAATATGAACACACACCCTTAATTTTTAGATTTGTACCCTTAATCGTCCATTTTGAATCCGCCATATTGAAATTTTCAAATCTGATAAAAAATTCATAATCCCCCTCCTTAAAACTCCTTAATGCCAATTTTGATTGAAATCGAACAAACTAAATCTTTTTCCCCTGAGAATACCATATGATTGTATTTTCACCGGAACTATAAATGCAGTCAGTTTAGTTCAGTAGGTTAGCAAAACGTGACCGAATTGAATCCGCCATATTGAATTTTCAAAATCTGATAAAAATTCGTATTCCTTATCCCCAAAAGCCCCCGCATACCAATTTTGGTTGAAATCGGACAAACTTAGGTGTTTTCCCCCCTCCATTCCCCTCGTAGGGGGGAGGGGTACCTTATAAAGACTTATTATTGTATTGTCACTAACAGGTACTAAGAAAAAATAATATATCTATAGTACTACGTACACTACAGTCGTGATTTATAGCTTGGTTAAAAGATCTTTTAAAGACCCTTCAAACAGTGTGACATACCTTTGTTAAAAAAAAAAAATTGAATTTTTGATTTAAAAAAAATATATCTTTTTGATATGTTATTATTATCTTATCTTATTACCTGTCAAAAAAAAAATGTAAAAACTATCCCATATATCACCATCTAAATTCCACTGTCAACAATGATAAAAAATTATTATTTCAGTTTTTTTTTACAAAGAGAAAAAAGGTTTAATTGAGCCAAATAAATGTTTGTTTTCCATGTCCCACACAAATATTTATTCAGATCAAAATAAATTTCTATCCTATTATTCCAATTCAGAAACAATTTTAATTTTTTTCATTTTATTTAAATTAGAAATAAAAGATATTTCAAAAGTTGATTTTGTATTCTACTCTTTTACTCTCTCTGCGACATTGGAAA
This sequence comes from Oxystoma pomonae, assembly GCA_963921995.1. Classification (NCBI taxonomy): domain Eukaryota; kingdom Metazoa; phylum Arthropoda; class Insecta; order Coleoptera; family Brentidae; genus Oxystoma; species Oxystoma pomonae. The sequence goes on from OY998173.1 coordinate 16,013,326, forward strand.
AACAGAGAAGGAGAGACTTTTTAGAGCAGTGGGAGCAGGTTTTGAGCAAAAGCCGAAAACTGGTCTATAACAGGCGGGAATACATTTAGGTCCAAATTATATTTTGAATAAAGAGTGCCCTGCCAAAAAAACCGCATCAAAACTCGTAAAAAGCTAGTGAGGGTTCACGAGTTCTGGTCGATATTTCATGCGGTTTATGAAACACCACTTTCGGGTGAAATTTCATGAATTTTCAAGTGCTTTCAATGTTGGAAAGAGATTCAAAACTGGTCAAACATTATGAGTTTTGTATGAGCACTGTCATCCGTTTTTAGGAGTTTTGAAAAGTTTTTAAAAGAATTTATGATAAACAAAGAAAGATTACATGAGAAAATGCACAGGTTTTTAGCAGTTTTAAGCATATTTTAGGAGAAACAAGTTGATAACATTTCACTAGTTTTGACAAATTTACATGTTAAGGAATTTTGGGCAGATTTTAATGGAAATATAAAATAAAGTTAACAAAATTTCATGAGATTGCCTATGTTTTCAACAGTTTTAAAAAGACCCAGCCTGCATCAGATGTCACAAGTTTACATTCACCAATTTTCAAATTTTAAATGAATCCATATTAAAATTGATTGATAAGGCTGTGGAACAGACATTATATCTTATTATTGTTTAATATATAGAAAAGTATTTTAGGCCAAATCGTGGACCAAATCATTAAATATCGTGGACGAAATTAGTCGGAACACTTTTTATTTCATACAGATTTTATTTTAAAAGATCCAAATAAAATTTTTGAAAAACATCCCTTCATTTGTAAAAAATCTTTTTTTGCCGATCCAAATAGCCTCCGTACTATGTAAGGATGGCTAAAAAACGAAGTAAGCGATAGCGAATAAACCTTTGTATAGATCTATCATATTATCTCTTTCTTAAAATAATGCTTTTTTTGTTTAGTTAGGTATTAGATAATTATAAAAATAAGACAAAACAAAACTCTCGAGAAAAGTTACACTTAAACGCGTTTAAAAGTAGGTAGGAGTATGAAATAGATTGTCAAATTATTTATTACGTTCGTTAATTTTATTTATTGAGCTTTCGAAAAAGCCACCCAGTACAAAATAGGTCAAGAAATTTAAAAAAAGTTAAAAATTTTGAAAAGGGTCCAAGATTTGACTGCCCCCCCTATATATTGTTATCATATTGATTAATAAAGCTTAAGATTTGGTGTGTTGTTACCTGGGTTGTTACTTAATAAAATATGTTCATAACCAAAAAAATTTGAAAAAAGTGATTTTCAAATTTTGGAGTTTTTATTAGCTAATTTATGGATTTGTCCCTCTATGCGTCGCGTCGGCTATCGGACTTTGACGATTTCTTAAAGTACCCTATAATCCACTGATTGCCAATTTTTGTGTTTTTTATGAAATATATATAATTTTTGCCAAAAAAAATTGCCTGATGGGCATTCCATAATTAATCAATTGTTTGATCTCATTTTTCTCTTTTTAAAAGATATTCCGAATAATTTAAATTAAAGGCAAATTAATTTTTTATTTAAAATCCAAACTATAAAAAAAATTGGTGATACCTGACGGGACATCAAAAACGGGCAAAGAAAAATCATGGAATGCTTTTCCTCTTAATTTAAAAGTAGTTTTAGATTAGTTGTTTCAAAATACTTATACTTTTGTTCCCCAGATATAATAAAACGGTATGATATTATTTCTCTTTGCTTGCCTTGATTTTAAGTTAAATGTAATTTTGTGATAACTGACGGGACATTACTACGAAAGCGTAGAAGGGCCACAACCTACTTTTTTTTTAAATTTACACATTTTTTACGAAATTTTGTAAAAAATGTGTGAATTTCGTAAAAATTTTGTGAATTCACATATTTTTAACGAAATTTCGTAAAAAAAGTGTGAATTTCGTAAAAAGTTTGTGAATTTACACTTTTTTAACGAAATTCTTTAAAAAAAAACTATGAATTTCTTAAACAGTTCGTGAATTTACACATTTTTAACGAAATTTCGTAAAAGAATGTAAATTTTAGCTTTTTCGTAAAAAAAGTGAATTTCGTAAAAAGTTTGTGAATTCACACTTTTTTTACGAAATTTTGTAAAAAAAGTGTGAATTTCGTCAAAAGTTTGTGAATTCACAGGTTTTTAACAAAATTTCGTTTTTTGCAAAAAAGCGGAATTTACACTTTTTTACAAAATTTCGTAAAAAAAGTGTGAATTTCCAAACTTTTTACGAAATTTACACTTTTTTTGCAAAATTTCCTAAAAAAAGTGTAAATTCACAATCTTTTTACAAAATTTTATAAAAAAGTGTGAAGTTAATGAATTTACAATCTATTTACGAAATTCACACATTTTTTATAAAATGTCTGTAAAAAAGTGTAAATTTAAAAAAAAAAGTAGGTTGTGGCCCTTATACGCTTTCGTACATTTCTTAATATTTTAGATTTAGAGAAAAGTTATTACGTTATAATGATTGTATACGTTTAATGATGCCCCAGACACTTCTTTGGTGGTTATAGTTATTTAAATACAAAAATCGAAAAAATGCCAAAAACCTTATCGCGCGTGGAATTGCCCTGAGGCGAAATCACTTCTTTGGTGGTTATAATTATTTAAATACAAAAATCGAAAAAATGCCAAAAACCTTATCGCGCGTGGAATTGCCCTGAGGCGAAATCACTTCTTTGGTGGTTATAATTATTTAAATACAAAAATCGAAAAAATGCCAAAAACCTTATCGCGCGTGGAATTGCCCTGAGGCGAAATCACTTCTTTGGTGGTTATAATTATTTAAATACAAAAATCGAAAAAATGCCAAAAACCTTATCGCGCGTGGAATTGCCCTGAGGCGAAATCACTTCTTTGGTGGTTATAATTATTTAAATACAAAAATCGAAAAAATGCCAAAAACCTTATCGCGCGTGGAATTGCCCTGAGGCGAAATCACTTCTTTGGTGGTTATAATTATTTAAATACAAAAATCGAAAAAATGCCAAAAACCTTATCGCGCGTGGAATTGCCCTGAGGCGAAATCACTTCTTTGGTGGTTATAATTATTTAAATACAAAAATCGAAAAAATGCCAAAAACCTTATCGCGCGTGGAATTGCCCTGAGGCGAAATTACTTCTTTGGTGGTTATAATTATTTAAATACAAAAATCGAAAAAATGCCAAAAACCTTATCGCGCGTGGAATTGCCCTGAGGCGAAATCACTTCTTTGGTGGTTATAATTATTTAAATACAAAAATCGAAAAAATGCCAAAAACCTTATCGCACGTGGAATTGCCCTGAGACGAAATCACTTCTTTGGTGGTTATAATTATTTAAATACAAAAATCGAAAAAATGCCAAAAACCTTATTGCGCGTGGAATTGCCCTGAGGCGAAAATAATTTTGCAATTTTCAAATTTTTCATTTGTGGTGCAATTTTTTTTTCAGATGACAATTTTCCAACATTTGCAAAAATTTTCATGCGTTATTGTATCACTCCCCCCCCCCTCTCAGTGTTTGGTGCGTTTTTTTGGTTTTTACGACGCGTACCGGGTATTATCACGTCGTTAATTATATTTTGAACCCCTTCTGTTAACTCGTTAAATACTACAAGAGATCGAAAAAAACTTTGAATACAAAAGTTATATATTATTGCATGTCTAAATCGGCCTTTTCTTCCTGATTTCAAAAATTCCAAACACGTTATTTGTATCTATAGTGGTTTGTCACAAAAATGTCAAAAACCTTACTATAAGCATTATGTGCTAAACTAGTTTTAATCTCTCTCAACTCACTCAGAGTATAATAAACCAAAACTCTGACACTATCCTTAAGACTTAGTGGCGGTCCCAGCCATTTGAAAAGGGGGGGGGCGGTTTCGATACGAAAAAAAACTAGAATAAAAGCATAGCATAGCTTTTATGAGGAACATATGAATATATAACTACAAGCGTGGTTTTGGCCCCAAATCTAAGGGGGAGGGTACTCAGATTTTAAGTTGTTTATTTCATACATTTTTTATTTTAAAAAATGTCAAAATGCGCCGAAAATTACATTAAAAATGCAATTTTTGAGTCAAATTAAAGTAAAACCGTAAATATCAATGTTTCATAGCGCCGCAGGCGAAAATTTTGAAGAAAATTGCACTGAAAATTGCATTTTTTTATTTAAAATTAAAATAAAATTGTAAATATATCAATGCCCTTGTTAACACAAAATTAAACTAATACCGTAATTATTAAAGGTGTTATAGCGGCGCAATTTATGCCCTACTTTTGATTTTCTAAATATTTTCGTGCCTGCCCCCCTGAAATCCGCGCTTGAGTGACTACGTATAATTTTTTCAGTTATAAAAAACATAGATAACAAACAAACCACAAACAAAACCTAATAGCTAAATACTTTTTTTTGAGATCTAAAAAGCTTTTTAACATTACCTTTTATATTGCATATCTCAAAAATAAGATGCCGATGTCAAAAAAAGTTCGTTTCCAGTTTTTTTGGGCAAACCGGTCAATGACTCGCTCAATGTCAATTTCAATATGTCTGTTGATATGCAGCAACGCTAAGCCCGTCAGACGAATTTCCGTCATAGTGTCTTTGAGTACTTATATATTTTTAATCTTCTGATGCAGGAGAAGCTTCTTTCTGACGAAGCATTACTTACTGACAAACATCAGAAAAGAAGCGATGGCGACCCACCTCCGGCTGAAAGATACAGGTCAATGGAGAGGAAGACGGGAAGCTGCGGGGCATCTTAGGATTGCCCAAATCTCCGAAAGAGAAATCTCTATGGCAGCGATTAAAACACAAAGACCAAAAAACCCCTGGAGATTCAACAAGAGGTACAAAGTAGTCATCCCAGACAGGGAACTATGGCAGAGTGAAAACCTCCGCGAACAGTTCGAGGAGAACGCCGTGATTTGCTACACCGACGGGTCGAAACTGTCGGAGAGGCAAACCACAGGATCGGGGGTTTATGTGGAAGACCAGGAGGTTCGAAAGAGCTACCCGCTCGGAGAGCAAGCCACGGTCTTTCAGGCAGAGGTGTATGCCATAATAATGGCTGCAACCATGGAAGAAATGAAGAACGGTAGGGAGGAGCATGTTTATATATGCTCCGACAGCCAATCAGCCCTAAAGGCACTAAGGGCGCCCAAGATCAACAACACCCTGGTGGAGGAATGTGCGGATGCACTAGAATCCTTGGGAGAGGGCAAACAAGTGACACTTATGTGGGTACCGGGACATATGGGGGTGCCGGGTAACGAGATGGCCGACGAGCTCAGCAGGATCGGGGCAAGCACCCAGTATGTAGGGCCGGAACCACTCGTAGGAACAACCAAGAGGCAATTGCAAAGTCGACTCAATCAATGGGCCAACGATGCCATGACGACCGCTTGGAGAGGAGGAACAGGATGCAGACAGACCAAGGACTTCGTGAAGGGCCCGGATGTAGCCAGACAAAAATGGCTTCTGGGGAGATCGCGAAGGGACGCTGGTCTGCTGACAGGTATCATAACAGGTCACAACCGACTAAGGAACCACATAACCCGGATCGCGGTGGAGAATGACTCGACCTGCCGGGCCTGCGGGCGGACAGAAGAGACATCTCGACACGTTATAGCGAACTGCGAGGCATACCAGAGGACGAGATATCAGGTGTTCGGTTTCCCGACCCTGGATGAGGAGGACCTGCACATGCTCAAATGGGACAAAATACTGGAATTTGCAAAAAGAACAGTGAAACCAAATGAGCAGACTGCCATACTAGTGGTGCAGGCGGTGGATTAGGGGCAGGCTCGGGGTAGGGCAGAAAGGGCCCAGGGAGGCCTACTTGGCAGGCTTTGCGCCGCCCCTTCTCTACTACTACTACTACTACTGACAAACATCCAAGAATGTTTTTATCAACGGAAAAATAGCGCCACACTTGTTCATTGCCTCGAAAACGTTATCATATTATGTTTTGATTTAAGCTTTTGCCTAGTTCTGACCAATATTGTTTCCAAATACTGACTTCTCCCAATAAAAGTTTAAGAATTTGTGTTTTGTATTAATCAAACAGTTTATACTATTTGGAAACGACATTAGTTAATTTTGCCCTGATTTTGTCTTCACGTTGTATAAAACTTGGTACGAATATGTTCAGGTCAAAAATACTTAGAGTCTCGTTATGGAACCTTGTTTTTATGTCCGAAATGATTTTGTCTAAAACTTGTTTATAAATTGAAACTCTATAATACTGTTCTGTATTTTTAATATCGTGGTTTTTGTCTGTTTCAGACTGTCCCAAAATACTTTGGAGGGATTCTATAATGTCTTTAAAGGAACGTTCTGCAATTTCTCGTTTTTTCTCCAAAGACTTCAGGTTTACCACCAGCATCTTTGTTGTCTTCTTTTTTCTGGAGGAAAGGGGGGGGGCAATTGCTTAAGGTGAAGATTTTGGCAATCGGGCAGGAAAGGCCGATTCAAAGAGCAACAAATATAGGGTGTTACATTTAAAAATACAAACCTGAAGTTTAAATTACCTTTTTTTTGGCATTTAAATCTGAAAGCGCTCAATAATATTATAAAACTTTTTCATTTAAAGTTTTTTTTCCGATCTCTTTTATTAAACAAGTTCACAGGGGGTTCAACATATAATCAAATAGCCGGTACTATAATTTGCTGCTGTATGCCATCCCCCAAAGGTCCAAGGGAAAAAAAACCTTAGCAACTTCCCCAGACACCACATACCACATTGGTCCCGGTCTTTGAAATTAAACTATCGAGTTGAAGTGATTTTTATGTCTTACTTTTCCCTATATCAACCTCTTGATATAACAACCTGTACATTTTTATATTTTGATTTTAGGCTGAAAAAGTCTTGCCCGAGCCTATCCCGCTGTACAACGCTCCGCCAATCGAAGATATTGAAGCGGACAAAAGAGTCAATGAAGAGAGTAGCCGCCTGTTTAGGCACCACATCTTTAACATCAACATCGTCGAGAGCATCGCCATGTTTCTGAAGAACGGAAACAAGGCCTACTTCAACGTAGTGTACAGATACACCAATGCCGCTGATTACCAGAAACTAAGAGATCTAGGTTGCGCATTGCCACCTATCGAGTACCACGAAGACATGGAATGAGTGAAAAAAAATAGCGACGCGCCTTCAACCTGACCAATCAATATGGCTGTGCATTTTTAGTTTTTGGTTTCTCGCTTCTCATTCTGTAGTTTTGATTTTTACTTATTAAATTTTCACATTTAATTTATTAGTTTGGTTGCGCAAAAAAAATGCCTTATTAATAAAATACATTTTTAGTTTAGCCTTGACATTAATGTTTCATTCGGTATTAGTTTAGTTTTTAAGTTTTGTTGACATTCATTATTCATTCATTATTATAGTATAGTTTGTTCTTAATAGTCGTTTTGTGTAATTTTAGTTTCGTGTATTTTAATTCATAATAATCAACCAGAAAAAATAAGTTCCTTTTCACTGTTAAAAAATATGATTGTACCTGAGAATGTTTGTATTTTCAACGTTTAAATAAAACTTGAATATGATAAACTATATAAATGAGTTTTTTCAAATTTTACAATTGACTAGAAGAGTGATTTGACAAGTGCTAAAAAATCTCTAGGCAGACTTTATGTCCATTAAATATTTTATTTTTTATTTTTGGTGTCTGTTTCTAAACAAATCGTACAGAAACCAAAAGACCAATTTTTAGATTCTTTGTTTCTCTGTCGGTCTATTTGTTTCAGTATCACGCTAAAACTAGTGAGAGTTTCACTACTGGATTACTTGGATTTCTTGGCAGAGGGCATATGATCATTTATGGTGGGGTATCGCATACCCTAGGAGAGTTATACTCTGCTGCCATTTTTTTTTATAACATATGAGTGGTCCGTAGAGCTCAGTAGCTCTTGAGATTGTTAAATACAATATTCTTTTGGCAAAAATATTGGTGTGGTGTATGCGAGTGACTAGTTACAATTCATCATTAAAGTCGCTTTGGGCATTACATACCCCACCACACAGATGGTGTAACAAAAATTAACTTCTATGATCTTTATAGCAAAAAAAAATGAAACGGTCCCAATCAAAGACCAGAGAAATGGATGCTTACCTCAAAATTACTAATACTATAGTTTTTTACTTCCCTCGCTAAGGGAAGTAATGTAATCATCTAAAAGTCGCACTTTCATGATCCTCCACGAATTTTGAGGTTCCGAATAGTGATAAGCACGAATCGAGACGCCGTCGCTCTGTGTCGGTCGGTCTGTCTGTGGCCTAGTTTGTAGCCACTCTAACTCAAAAACCCCTACACCAATCATAACAAAATTTTACATAGTGATTATACTGGTGCTGACGCGCAGACCCTCGCATTCCGCTATTACACCCTTCGGAGCTACCCCCAAAAAACTTCATCCCTTATTCCCAACTTATAAAAATCGTAGTTGAATGGCGCCAAAATTTTTGACTACATATATATGTATCACATAAAAAATTCAAAAAACTCTTGAAAAATTTCTGTGCCTGCCATATATCTCGAGGGTTGGAACGAAATGTTAAATAAAAAGTAGCTTCAGTTAAGATCCAGGTCACACCCTATATTATCTTATCAAATGTCATACAAATCGGTGTAGCCGTTTTTGCGTGATTAATAGACAAAAATCTTAGTTTATCGGCAGTAAAATTTTTGACAACATATATATATATACAAATAAGAGTACAGATATATACAGGGTGTTCCAAATTCGATGCTCACCATGGGGATCTCCTAAACGGTAGGAGATACGAAAAGGTTTAAATTAAGACAAAGTTGCGCAATTTGACGCTTTGCTCAAAACCAAAAAGAAAGTTTACAAATTCCGGGTAGTTCCGGCGATAGGCGAAAAAAACCGAAATCTTTATTTTAACTTTTTGTTTTCCTGCGCCATTATTCTTAAAGCTGTCAAAAAACGCTTAAAATTTTCTAAACGCACTTTTTTAAGATCTACCTAATGAGAGGTCCGTTTTCGAGATTTGACATTTCAGTGTGACAGGAGCACTGTCAAGTTCATTTTTTCTTTTGGACACATGCTTTTTTTCTCCTACCGTTTGGTTCATAAAGAATCACAGATATTTTACAACTTCATTTTGACAAGTACCTGACGTTTTGAGTTATTTAACCATCATCAGCGCAAATTCAAAGATTAAAAAACAAAGAAAAAAAAACGTATTTTTTAAATGCTAAGAAAAGTTATTTTATTATAACAAAATGTAAAAAAAATGTAATTTTTAAAATTTCAAAAAACTATCATTTTTAAAATGTCAAAAAAAGTGCTGCAATCGGGTTTCCAAAATATCTTGAGTAAGTTAAAAGCAAAAATTAAATTTGGGCTGATGATGGTCAATAAACCTAAAACGTCAGGTGACTTGTCAAAATAAGCTTGCAAAATGTTATCTGTCATCCTTTATGAACGAAATGCAAGAGAAAAAAAGGATGTGTCCATAAGAAAAAAATGAAGTTGACAGTGCTCCTGTCACACTGAAATGTCAGTTCTCAAAAACGTACCCCTCACTAGATAGATCCTAAAAAAGTGCCTGTAGAAAGTTTTAAGCGTTTTTTGACAGCTTTAAGAATAAGGGCGCAGAAAAATAAAAACTAAAAATAAACATTTCGGTTTTTTCCGCCTATATATATCTCCGGAACTATCCGGAATTTGTAAACTCTTTTTTTAGTTTTGAGCAAAGCATAATATTGCGCAACTTTGCCCTAATTTATACCTTTTCGTATCTCCTACCGTTTAGGAGATCCCCATGGTGAGTATCGAATTTGAAACACCCCGTATATAGCACATGTAAAAAAAACGAAATGTTTTTAGAAAATATAAAGTCTGAATCTATATATATATATATATATAGCACATATAAAATGTATTGGAAAAGTCTACTCGAAAGAAATTCTGGATGCACCCTGGAAAAGTCTGGATAAATCCTGTAAAGGTCTGGATACACCCTGGAATGTCTGGATACACCCAGGAAAAGTCCGGATACGCCCTGGAAAAGTCTGGAAACAGCTTGAAAAAGTCAGGATACACTCTGGAAAGTCTGAATACATCCAGGAAAAGTCTGGATACCCCCTAGAAAAGTCTGGATACACCCTGGAAAAGTCTGGAAAGAATCTGGAAAAGTTTAAAAGACCCTGGAAAAGTCTGGATACACTCTGGAAAAGTCTGGATACACTCTGGAAAAATCTGGAAAGACCCTGAAAAAGTCTGGAAACACGCTGAAAAAGTCTGGATACACTCTGGAAAAATCTGGAAAGACCCTGAAAAAGTCTGGAAACACGCTAGAAAAATCTGCAAAGACCTTGGAAAAGTCTGGATAAACTCTGGAAAGACCCTGGAAAAGCATGGAAAGACCCTGGAAAAGTCTGGATACTCTGGAAAAGTTTGAAAAGAACCTGGAAAAGTCTGGATACTCTGGAAAAGTTTGAAAAGAACCTGGAAAAGTCTGGATACACTCTGGAAAGGCCCTGGACAAGTCTGGATACACTCTGGAAAAGTCTGGAAAGACCTTGGAAAAGTCTGGATGCACTCTGGAAAAGTCGGGAAACACCCTGGAAAAGTCTGGAAAGACCCTGTAAAAGTCTGGATACATTCTGGAAAAGTCTAGAAAAACCCTGGACAAGTTTGTATACACTTTGGGAAAGTCTGGAAAGACCCTGGAAAATTCTGGATACACTCTGGAAAAGTCTGGAAAGACCCTGGAATAGTCTGGATACACTCTGGAAAAGTCTGGAAAGACCTTGGACAAGTCTGGATACAGTCTGGAAAAGTCTGGAAAGACCCTAGAAAAGTCTGGATGCACTCTGTAAAGGTCCTGGAAAAGTCTGGATGCACTCTGGAAAAGTCTGGAAAGATCCTGGACAAGTCTGGATAGACTCTGGAAAAGTCTGGAAAGACCGTGGAAAAGTATGGATGCACTCTGGAAAGACCCTGGAAAAGTCTGGATACACTGGAAAAGTCTGGAAAGACCCTGGAAAAGTCTGGAGAGACCCTGGAAAAGTCTGGAAAGACCCTGGAAAAGTCTGGATACACTCTGGAAATGTCTGAAAAGACCCTGTAAGTCTGGATACACTCTGGTAAAGCCTGGAAAGACCCTGGACAAGTCTGGATACACTCTGGAAAAGTCTGGATGCACTTTGGAAAAGTCTGGAAAGACCCTGGAAAAGTCTGGATAGACTCTGGAAAAGTCTGGAAAGACACTGTAAAAGTCTGGATACACTCTGGAAAAGTCTGAAAAGACCCTGGAAAAGTCTGTATGCACTCTGGAAAAGTCTGGAAAGACACTGGAAAAGTCTGAACGACTCAATCTAGCCCATGTGTATACGAGTAGTGGTTTTTTATATATGTTCTTCTGAGCGAGGGAAGTTTTAGAGTAAACCTTTACTCGATTTATTTTAAAAGAGAGAAGGTTTTTGTCTGGGAACATCCTAATAATCAAAATATGATTTAGGGAGGGTGTACTTTATTTTCACTTAAAATATTGTTTTACCGATAGTTCAAATAGTAATTATGCTTTTTTTTTTGGTTCATAATAATATCAATATTATAAAAAAAATCAAATTATATAAAATTTAGTTGGAACTATATTTTATTTTATTTTTTTTTTGCGTCCATATGTCATACTCCACGACACGCAGGACTAGTGTGAGCATTAATAATTAATTACTCTTTTTTAAAGCTTTGTACTCTATACTCTATTAAATTAGAACTGTACTCTTTTTCCCCATATCACAACAATATTCAATAATAACCATTTTCTTTCTATTATAATTATTTTCAGACCAACTAAACAGCCATTAACCAAACTAATATTAATTAAATATCAAGTCTAAAAGTAACATTCAAAAAAAATTCGCCTGCGGCATTATTAAATCATTCTATTTTGCGATTCTAAATTAAATTTACGCAATTTTTATTAACCAACATTGAAAACTTGTTTAAAATGACACGTTTAGTTTCCGTTTTTTACAATTTTTCGCCTGTTTAAAACATGTTTTCGCAAGTTTTAGGTAAACAAATAACACAAAATCTTATAACCACTTTCCCTTACTTTGTTAATGTTTTCCATCCAAAGCCAGTATTATCGTGCAAGGAGAAGGGAGGCGCTCGCCCTCCCCTTTTTGCAGCCAACCCAACCCACCTTTTTTTAAAAAATTTGATAAAAAAGTATCTCAAAATTTTTGGCTTAATTTTCAAAAGTTGCTAAAACTTTCGCATGCGGCTCTACAACCTTATTGATTGTAGTACTTTTAGTTTAGTTTTGAGATATATTTTTGTCAACCGCATTTAGAAACTTGTAAGAAATAGCATTTTTGAGTATAATTTTGTAAAAAAATTACGAATATCTCACACCTCCATGGCAGCGCCCAACCCGTTTTTACATAAAACGTAATAAGGAGAAGATAAATAATAATAAGAATAATGCAGCTCTATATCATTGATTGTTACAATATTAGTTTTATTAGCAATTTTTGTCAACTCAACATTCAAATCGCATAAAAAATGATCTTTTTAGCATAATTTTCTCAAAATTTTCGCCTGCGGCGTATTTAAGAGATTTTGGAATCAAACTTACTAATCCAAACCAATACCTATAAGCTGTTCATACAACGCCTATACTAAGCTCCCCCCCCTTTAGCTATTAACTTTTACCATGACTATTATTATTCATATTACGTATATGTACTCTTTTGCTCTTAAAAAATTATGGTCACGCAGGACTCGTTAAGTTTTTTTTACCACAATAGCTAGACGAAGGGTTAAAACCATGTTAAAACGTTGTATGAACAACCGATCATACAACGGTTAAAAGCAAGAAAAACTGGTAAAACCGCAGGCGAAGCTCTTCAGCTGGGTGATGTATTTTAAGAAAAAGCAGAGATTTTATAAAATAGTGAAAAAAAATCAGCTTTTTAGATCAGTTTAACTCGATGGTTATCTTAACCCGGGGGTAACCCGCTATTGATAAACCGGCCCTCAAGGTTTCAAGTCACGTGATATTTTACTTTGGAGTTTCCGGTCGGTCGATCCGTAATCGGCTCGTAGGCCGAATCCGATGGACTAGCCTTCTATTAGCAGATTTTCCGCACGGTTTTCAAGTTGTGGTGAAGATGCCAATCGTTCTGTCGCTGTTTCACTCACTGAGAGACAAGGTCAAATTTCAAAATCCGCGCGGAAAAAAGGCTTATGGAAGTCTAGCCTTAGCACTTGTTCTTGTCCTCTGGTTCCTAACCAATCAAAACAATTTTCCCAAAATGTATTAAATTTGTAAATAGTAGCTTTAAAAAATTGCAAACGTTAGTGAGTTTTTCTTCTGAGTTTTGGATAAGAAAATTTTAGTTTTATAATTTATTTTTCCGCTTCTATAAAATAACCAGCCTTGTTAATTTGTTTTCAGAAGGGACCCCAGGGCCTCCTTAGCTATGTAACCTATCGCCTACTAAACACGCCCTAAATTATGTTTTAGACCTTCAAGGAAAGTTTAGGTAAATGGCCCATCCCAATGGTAAGCCTGAGCTTCTTAAGCAAGATGAAATACAAGCCAAATTGCCTGATCAGTTTAGCATTCAGTCCTTACTTGGAAGTGGTTCATTCTCATATGTATTACAAGTTACTGACAAGTCAAAGGTAAAGTTCATGATTCTGACTGCAGGGCTAGAAGCTGCCATCTTTGGCATACCTAGTAGAAAAGTTTTGGGTGCCTAAAATAAGTAAACATATATATAAGTTTAGAGATTTTCTGGTTTTCTTAAAAAACTGTTTCTTTATGTAAATTCCTCAGTATGTTTATGGCAAAAGTTTTGTTTTAGCCTGATGAAGAGCCAGTAGCACTAAAATTTTTGGCTGCTCTTCAGTTGAACAGAGGCCATGCAAGGGCTGCTGCCCACGAAATAAGCATTATGCGTATTTTGAAGCATGACAACATCCTGAAGCTGAAGTCATTCCATTTATCTGACAGGTAAGTGTTTTTTCAATTATTAACAGAATGAGAAATAAATTCCCAATGTCCATAGTGGAGTTAAATATATATAAAAAAGAGAGTCTTACTAACAGAAAACTATTGGATTTTTGGCCTCCCCCACCAGTTCTACCACTGACTGGTTTCAGACACAGTCCATCCACCAGTTGGGCTTTTAACTATGACGAATCGCGCCCTAACAAGGGTGAAACACATGTATGCATCCAGTCTCCAAGTCGCACCCAGTATGTATTCTTGTGGTACTCAGGTGTATTTTGCAAACTTAATTTTTTTGCTCTTGATTTGTCATTGTAAAAAGCCTGACTGTGTCAAAAAACCAGTCAGTGGTAAAACTGGCGGAGGAGGTCAAAAATCGAATAGTTTTCTGTTTTAAGACTCTCTTTTTTATGTAAGTTTATTTTAGACTATTTGTACACAATCAGAGATAGATAGATAGTTTATTGGTAATAACATACAATAAAGTCAAAGAGATACTTAGGTACTAGTAAATAAAAAATTATTACTTAGTTGACATTTAACATTATTAATAAGTTGTAAGGCAATTTGGTAATTAAAAGTACAGTGACTAAGAATCTGAACAGCTTAATTAATTGAACTACCTATTTAGTAAAAAGAAAATATAGATTTACACTTAAAATATTAAAAAAACAAATGTTAAATGGGACAAACAGTGATAATTATTAATTCATTCAATAAGGAAACAGAAAACCCCCTACAAATTGAAATTTGATTTAAAGTACTCCTCAAATGAAAAGAAAGCGTTCATTATGAGAGTCTTTAATTTGCTTTTTGTATTGAGTAAAATTAAGATTTTTAATTCTTGTTGGTAGGCAGTTGTAAAATTTTATGGCTAGATATCTAGAACCATTTCTGGATCTTTCAAGTCGGCAGAAGTCTGGCACGAGATTGTTGTTGTTTCTTGTTGGATATTGAAGAACATCTTTATGTGTTTTGTATAAATCAGTGTTTTGCTTAATGTGCAACAGGCAATGCATTATGTACACACATGGGAGGGTCAAAATTTTTAGCTCTTTAAAAGACTGTTTGCAATCACTTCTATAGCCTAGGCCAGAGATAATGCGTATACACCTTCTCTGTTGCCCAAAAGCTTTGTCAGAGTGACAGGTGTGTCCCCATAAGAAAATAGCATATGTTAAATGCAAGTGAAAAATACTATGATAGCCTGTGAGAATGGTTTCTTTTGAAGTAACTTGAGCTAGATTTCTAAATAAGAATAGTTATAGGGATAGTTTTGTAGTAAGATTTACAATATGATTCTCCCAGGTTAATCCCAGATCTGAATAAACACCGAAAAATTTGACATCCTGTGCGCATTGAGATAACAGTGGGTGATCAATATGATTATTTCTTAATGTAAAATTTATTGTTTGTGATTTTGAGTTGTTAAGTGATAGACGGTTGGCTAGAAACCATTGAAATAAGTTCATTTCGGAGTTTTGGTAGTCTAGATTATTGACTTCAGAAGGATGATAGCTTTGATAATATGTTGTGTTGTCTGCGAACAGAACAGTGTTAATTTTGTCACCTTGGGAGTAAGCCAATTCATTGATATAAATGAGCAATAATATGGGGCCCAGTACAGACCCCTGGGGCACACCATATTGAAGCGGTTGCTTTTCTGAGTTGAAAAGATTACTGCATCGCCATCAAAGTTGTAAATTGAAAGTTTTTTTAAGAAGATGCTGTGTGTGACACAATCAAAGGCCTTTGTAAGGTCTAAAAAGGATGCGAGTGTATCAAGATATTTTTCAAAACCTTCTAAAATGTTGCTAGTAAAGTGATCACTAGCCAAGGTTGTAGTTTTATTTTTGCGAAATCCAAATTGCCTTATGGAAAATAATTTGTTAGCTTCAAAGTGCTCATTGATTTGATTTTTTTAAATTCGTTCATAAACCTTTGACAGGATAGGTAACAGTGATATAGGACGATAGTTGTTAGGATCATCAACAGAGCATTTACCTTTAAACAGTGGTATAACCTTTGTGGTTTTGAATACTTTGGGAAATGAACTATTTAATATAGATTGGTTAATGAGTTTTGTTAAGGGCTGAATGATTATGGTTTTAATTGTTTTAATGATTTTTTTGTTGATTCCGTCTGGATCTTTGCTATGACTGTTTCTTAATTCTTGTATAGCCTTATCAACATCGCTGAAAGTAGCAGATTTAAATGTAAATGCTGGACAATTTTTTTGTGGAACACGTTTTAGGTATTCTTCAAATGATTGTTGAGAGCTGTCAAGTTTACTGATTACATTTTTAGCAATGGAACAAAAGTGATTGTTAAAACTATTAGCACTGAGATTTAAGTTGTCATGGGAATTGTTGTTATTTTTGTTGTTAATGAGTTTCCACATGGCTTGTTGCAGATTTTTGGATTTTTTAATGATGTCGTCATTTTTACTTGATTTTTGCAAGCCCTAATGATTTTTTATATTTTTTTCTGTATTCAATTATTTTATGCTTTGGCATTGCTGAAGGATCCCTTTTGTTTAAAGATATTATAAATTGAAGCCTCTCGTGCATCTCTTTTAGATCGTTATTAAACCACTGAGTTTGTTTTGAGTGGTTATTGTTTTTATTAATAAGCTTAGATTTTTCGAGAAAAGAACTATTCATGGTGTTAGTTATTGCATCTGTAAGCATTTGAAATTTGGAGTCTATGTCAAGGTTATGATTATCCACAAAATCAAAATTGTAGTTTTTGGTTTGGTTTCTCGAACTGCCATAGATAGCAAATAGTTTGTATTCAACAAATCAATGTAAAGTTTTTTTCAAGTTGTTCAGATATCAATCACGGAGTCCCTCAAGGCTCAACTCTAGGCCTGTTTCTCTTCTTGCTGTATGTGGGTGATGGTGGGTGACCTTTTCAAGAGAATGGGTGCACTTTTGGGGAGGCAGATCTTACCCTGGCTGGTCTCTCGGGAGGGTGCATGCAGGTGGCGGGGAGGGTGGCGAACTGGTGTGAAGAAAATAATTTAAGTTTAAATGTGCGAAAAACTGGTTTAATTCACTTTAGTAGTAAATCTATTGTAAACACTGATAAAGTCAAAAGTTCTTGGGTGTAACTATCAACCCATATTTGAACTGGAAATTTCAAATAAAAAACTTATATTCAAATCTAAATAGTGCAAGTGCAGTAGCTTTACATTTTAATACAAAGTTTAATCACTTATGTAATTTTTTTTGGGGCAATCTTAAGATTACATCCTAGAGCAACTTGCAAACCTTACTTCAAGAACTTGAATTTTTTAACTGTGTCTTTGTGTTTTCTGCGTTTAGAAACTTTTGTTACAAAAAACAATGTTTATAATGAGCAAATGCCATTCGCTTACAAGAGATAGAGAGGGTCTGGTAATATCTAAACATAAAACCACATTTTATGAAAGAGGGCCAGAATATATGGCAATTAACGCCTTTCACAATCTTCCAGCAGATGTCATGGGAGAGAACAACTTGGCTAAGTTTAAAAAGCTTGTTATTTTATATTTGCATAACCGAGTCTTTGATTTTAATTGATTTTATACTGCCCAACTATAGGGTAGGCAGAAATCAGTAAATGTTTTATTGAATATTTATACAAAGTAAAATAAATTACTGCCTTTTTGCCTTGAATTTGGGTACAAAATAATTCAAAATTATTGATGGTACCTAAAAACGCATTTCGATTTTTTTGCTACTTATTGCCTTTCTCCATGGTTGGGTAGTTTAGATGTTTTGTTTTTCCTGTAACTTTAAACTGTTGTAAATGTAAAAACAATAGCTTCATTGAGCTCCACCCCCCATTTGACTGATTCGAAAAAAAAACATTTTCAGATTTACGTGCTAATTATGTGCCAATGGGGGGGGGGGGGCTAGACGTCGAGCCACACCCCTCCCCACCACAAAATAACACTTGATATCACTGCATGCGGTTTTTGTGCTCTTTATGTGCTTTTATAATCGAAAACTCTTGGATTTTTGGCCTCCTCTACCAGTTCTACCACTGACTGGTTTCTAGTTGGGCTTTTTACTATGACAAATCGATAGCAAAAAAACGAACTTTGCAAAATACACCGGAGTACCACAAGAATACATACCGGGTGCGTTTCTTGAACTTCTAGGTCTTCCACATACACTCCTGCGCCTGTTGTCTGCCTGGCTGACAGTTTTGATCTGTCAGTGTAGCAGACTGTCGCATCTCTGCTTAATTCGTTTCGGAATTCTTCTCTCTGCCACCCATCCCGTTCAGGTATTGTTACTTTGTACTTTTTGTCAGACCAACATGGTTTCGAAGGATTCCTTACTGGCATCTTTAGAAGAGGCAACTCTTTTGTTACCTGTTCCTCGATTGCCAGATTTCCCCTCTGCCCTTCCATAGGCCCTTGTCCCTCAGTCGTAGGTGCGTCGCCATCGCTTCCTTCTTGATCCAAGTTGGAAGCTAGGGGAGACCTAAGATGGTTTCTAGGGCTCTAATGGGGGTAATCCTCATTGCGCCTGTTATTCCCCTGCAGAAGAGCCCCTGCAGACTCATAACCTTTCTGGAAGTGGTCAGTTTTTCTACTACAGGCCACCAGGCCACTGACCCATATTGGATTCTCGGTTTTATGATAGCCATGTCTAACCAGTATATAGGTTCCTGGGGGTGATCCCCCAGGTTCGACCGACCACTCGGCGCAACTGTAACATTGTTGCCTGCACTTTTTCGGTCATTTTGGCAACATGCTGCTTCCACATGAGTCCCTTGTCCAGTATGACCCCTAATTGCTAGTTAAATGTCAAGTCGCCAAATTTTGTGCTCTTGTAGTTTCCGAGGTATGGCCAGCACTGCTAGCTACCCGTTAAAGATAGCAGTGCATAATACCAGAATGGTTCAGAAAAGTGATACGGTGGTCTAGATTATCAAGAAAATTAAATGCTATTTAAATGCATGCAATTCTATATTTTTTATTTTTTGCCGCATAATTTTTTAAAATTCACATTGGTGCTTTAACGGGTATCTAGCAGTGCGGGCCATATCTCGGAAACTGCAAGAGCACAAAATTTCATGACATGGCATTTAATTAGCACTTAAATAGCACTAAATTATTTCAATACTCAAAACACCAGACGCTTCTTTTTCCATAAGTACTTAAATACGTGTTTTTTAAAAATTATGCCGAAAAAATAACAAAAATAATTTTTTTAATGGAAATGGTAGCATTTAATTGGCATTTAAATTGCTTGATCATCTAAACCACTCTACCACTTTTCTGGACCATTCTAGCTTGGTGCCCTGCTATCTTTAACGGGTAGCTAGCAGTGCAGACCATATCTCGGAGACTACAAGAACATAAAATTTGGTGACATGTAATTAGCACCTAAATACCACTAATTCATTCCAATATCAAAAGCACCACCAACCTCTAGCTAGCAGTGCAGGCCATATATATCTCTCAATTAGCACCTAAATAGCACTAAATTATTCCAATACCCAAAACACTACCAACCTCTTTTTTCATGAGAACTCAGTATGTGTACTGCATAAACCTTGTATTTAAAAATGAAGAATTTTTTTATTGAAGAGGTAGGTAGCATTTAATCACCATTTAATTTTCTCGACCATTTAGACCAACCCTGCCACTTTTCTGGACTATTCTGGCATGGTGCATTGGTATCTTTAACGGGTAGCTAGCAGTGCAGGCTATATCTCGGAAAGTACAAGAGCACAAAATTTGGGGAATTGGCATTTAATTAGCACTAATTTTTCCAATCATAAAATCTTTACACTGCTGACTTTACACTGCTAACTTTAAGAACGTATAATTAAGCGAGAGTGTGTCTGATTTTAATACAATTAAGTTTTTTAGAAAGCCAAAATTTATAGATTTGATGACAAATTTGACATTTTATAAAAATTCAACATGGCGGACCTATTTAAAAATAGGTATTTTTGACACCCTCGATATTTTTTTCTGTGTAACACAATTAAATATCAACCATCGGTAACAAAGCCACGTTCTTTCCAAGCACATTGATGTAACATTTTAAAAAACAAGGAAGCCTAAAATTTTTAAACAGACAGGTTTCCAAATTTATAGAACTTGTGTTAAAACATTTTTACTCCCCTACACCCCTGCCCTGAACATGAAAAAAGTCGAACAAAAGTGTCGCACAAATCTGCTCATATCATGGGATTCTAGACCCCTTCATCATTCTAAAACTACCAAAAAGTAATAAGCTGATCGTTTTTGCAAAAAAAAAATATTTTTTTAGTAAAATTATTGAAAACATGGATAATCCATTCCTCTAGATGAGTATTCAAAAAAAATTAAGTGATTTTTGGTAGCCAATTTCATAAAAAAAAAATAATTCTTGACTTAAAGAACCCTGCACGGATAACATGGACCTACGGCCCACAGTAAAATGGAACCATATTTTAAAGGTATTGCACCAAACTTCAAAATAGTTAAATTCTATGAGGATCGTATGTTTGTGATAGCAGATATAAGTCAAACAGCGTATGTCTGGCAAAAACCTACGAAAACTTTTTCGCGTAACCTAAAAAGTAGTTTAAGATTTTCTACTCCAACTCCAGGGTTTTATCTTACCGGGCCTTTACTGTCTGAGAGGGTTAATTTTTAAAAAACTACTTAAATTGAAGTAAAACGCTTTTGTGTTTCTTTTTCCCTGGTGGGTTTTTATGGGTTTGGTCTCATTCGAAAGGTAATTAAATGGCGTGGGCAGGATTCAATTTAAAGGAGGGCATAAGCCTTGAAAAGTCAATAAATAAGAAAAATGTTAAAAATAGAGGACAAACTTATTTTTTGCATTTATATTTTTTGTCACATTGATTCAATTCGGTACTCTTTGAGGGTATAGTGGCGTACAAACCTTTAAATATTGACTCCTAGAGGTTGAATTTTCCCCAAAAATATAGAGCAAAATGGTTATCAGAGACTATGCTGTTACTCAACCCCCCTTTTCCCCAAAAAACCTTAGCCTCTCCCCCAGCCTAAGTTTTTTTCCATTTTTCTGTTTTGTTTCGTCGGCTTTACTTGATACCCAAACTTTGTCTATACTCAGTGTCATAAGCAGAAAATGTTTTAGGAGAAAAGGTGAGGATTCTTAGAGGGGTAACTATATTGTATTCCTAATTTTTGGGGAAAATTCAATCTTTCACTCAATATTTAATAGTTTGGAAGGGGGGACATAAGCCTTCCAGCCCCCCACCCTGCGTACGCCCTGCCTATACCCTTAAAGAGTACTTACAGACAAAAAATGTCAATGCAAAAAATAAGGTAGTCTCTGCTTTTAACATTTTTATTATTTATTATCATTTTACAGCTTATACCATCTTTCGAATAAGATCAAACCCATTATAAAAACCACCAGGGAAAATGACACACAAAAACTTTTTACTTTCGTTTACGTAATTTTTTAAAAATTCACTCTCTCAGACAATAAAGTCCCTGTAAGAAAAAACCCTAGATACGCCCCTGTGCTGTATTCAAGTTATGAGAAAAATTCTTTGTTTGCCGGCTCATATCTCCTATCATATACGATCCTCATAGAATTTCACTATTTTGAACTTTGGTACAGTACCTTCAAAATATTAAAATATGGTTACATTTTACCGCGGGCCATGTTATATTATAATTTTCTACAAATTTTCGCCTGCGGTGCATTAGTGACTTGATTTTCCTAACGTATCTAAAATTGAGACTAGATTCGATCCCAACCCAGTCCTCGACAGATAACCCAACCCACTTTTTTAAAAATACTTCATAATAAATGTAAAGAAGGTAAATTTCTTTCTAATTTTCATTGATTGTTGCAATTTTAGATAAATTTTAAGTATTATTTTTTCAGCAATATTTAAAAGGTGTTAAAGCATCTTTAGTAAAAAAAATGTAAAATTTTCGTCAGACATATCTAGAACCGAAACTAGATTCGTACCCAACTCAATCCCTCTTCGCAGGTAACCCAACCCACTTTTGTTAATGTTTAAAATTTTTAGCTTAAACTGCAAAAAAGTTAAATTTTTTGCCAAAACATTTAAAACATGTTAAAAATGGCATTTTTAGTATAATTTTCTTAAATTTTTCGCATTTAAGATATGATTTTGGTAACACGTCCAGAATTGAGACACTAGATTCGGCCAAGGATTCGTGTCCTTACTTTTTAAGTATTTATATTTTTGCACACACAATTAAGTGCAACCCAACACCTACTAAACCGGAGAGAGGAGCGGGGGTAGGGGAAAAAACTTTAAAAATGGTGTGGAAAACCGGGAAAAGTCAGGGAATTTGGTATTACAAAAAAAGTGGCCACCCTGTAGGTATTTTTTAATGTTCAAATAGACCAGAATTTGAAGATTCAAATGAGTTCGTTATCTTGGATTTTCAGTAAATGTTTGTTTTGCCACTGGTTTTATAAAATTGAAAGCTTGTGCTTTTCTAAAAGTCTTAAGTTTATCAAAATTCGTTAATTTAAAAAAAAAAGTTATTCCCAATCAAGTGAGTCGATTTTCTGTTAATAAGCTCTTTTTTGCAGGTAAACCTTGGTCTAAAAACTTTAAACTACCTTATTTTTTAAACGAATGTTTTAAACGTTACATATATCAATGTGCTTGGAAAAAATGTGGCTTTGTTACCGATGTTTGACATTTAATACAGTGCCGCACAGAAAAAAATATCTAGGGGGGTCAAAAATATCTGATCAACGTTTAAATGGACCCTTTTTTTGATCCGACCCACGGTTTCAGCGATATGGGTGTTGAAAGTCGGATCTCCATTAACCTAACGACCCCACCTCAAGAAAATCAAAATTTAGTTACATCATAATTATGTTAGGTTAATATTAACTTAGCAACCCCACCAGGAAATATGGCGCCAAACTAAAAGTTTTTGGTTTTAAAATTATGTGCTAATTATGTACAAATATATAAAAAAAAAATCAAATTTTTCATTTAAAATTATGTTTAAAAAAAGGTTAGGGTAGCTAGGTTAATATTAACTTAGCGACCCCACATGTTTAGGTATCACGAAATTTAAACATTTCAAAAACCAGTATTATCTGCATCAAGATCGGAAAATTTTTTAATCGTCTGGTTACCGAGAAATCGAAAAAGAAATTGGGTTAGCTAGGTTAATCTAAACTTAGCAACCCCACCAGGAAATATCGCGCCAAATTAAAAATTATTGGTTTTAAAATTATGTGATAATTATGTGCTCCACGAATATAAGAAGAAAATCGAATTTTTCATTATAAATTATGTTTTAAAAAAAAAGGTGGGGTAGCTAGGTTAAATTGCATTCCTTTGGTTCCTAGGAAGGTATTTATTTAATCAAAATCGGTTTACGGAAACAAAAGTTATGACATTTAAAGCAATAAAAACGGGAACACAGCTGCGGGGTTTTCAGTTAATTATTAATTATGCAATATGATATTCTTTATCGATTTTCTCGGAAACTAGCAGAGTACAGAATTTTCTGATCGTGGTCGAAATTACCACATAATGTGCGAATAATACTGGTTTTTGAAACTTTTTAATTCCGTGTTACATGTGGGGTCGCTAAGTTAATATTAACCTAGCTACCCCACCCTTTTTTTTAAAAAAAAAACATAATTTAGAATGAAAAATTCGATTTTTTTCTTATATATTCGTGGAGCACATAATTATCACATAATTTTAAAACCAATAATTTTTAATTTGGCGCGATATTTCTTGGTGGGGTTGGTAAGTTAATATTAATCTAGCTACCCCGTTTTCTTTTTCGATTTTCTCAGAAACCAGAGGAGCACAAAATTTTTTGATTGGAGACGAAATTAGCACATAATTATGGCATAACTAAATTTTGATTTTCTTGGGATGGGGTCGCTAGGTTAATGGAGGTGAAAGTTGGTGGTTTCAGATTTTAGGGATTTTTCACTAAAATCAGTTTTTTTGCCTATTTTGTTATATTCGACTAGCTAACTTGCTACTTCCAGTAGACCAGTTTTTAGTTAGAAAAACAGGCTATTGAATGCAGTTGGAAAAATTTACATATTTCGTTTACGTCACTCAGTGGCGGCACAAACTTGAAAAACTTTTTTTTCCAAATGCAATTTTTCGTAAAAACGCTGATTAAAAAAGAACAAAGGGTGAAATATTTTTTACTTTTTGATATGTTATAGAAACAGATAAGCTAAATATGTATAAGCTGATCACACTTTGTGAAAAACGCCCGTGAACCTGGAAAATGCTCGGGTTATTGTCCCCATTTCTACTACGTATATGTGTTGTCAAATTTTAAAACTTCACAGAGAATAGCTAACCGGATTTTACCTAATATGTTTGTTAATAGAAATAACCTTATTGTTATTAATCCGACCGAGACCGACAAATTGTTCAATACTCCTAAAAACACAAACTTTGACGTGATAGAAATATTAGAATCTTTATTTTATAGTGATAAGTCATTAAATCATGATACCTTTTTTGAGCAAAGTGTGCCTTTTATAGAGAATACTTTTGATAGCGTATACTCTCTGGGTAATATTTTTGACGAAGAGCCACCTATATCAGACATCTTAAATTCAATTTTCTACCAATACGGCCCGTCATAAATAACTCTGTTAAGATCGATTCCTTGCTACAAAATAATGAAAATTGGTATATCGTACATATTAATATACAGTCGTTAAGTAATAAAATAAATCTAATAGATTTAATGTTGTCTAACATAATTGGCTTAGTAATGAAAATCTTCAATATATTAATATTAATAGTTATAAAATAGCAGATAGTTACTGTAGACAAAAACAGGAGCATGGTGGCTCTATAATTTTTGTTAATGAAAATTTTTTTCAAAGAGTTAAACCGGTAACAAGCGTTACAAAATGCTCTATTAAAAATATCATAGAATGCTAGATAGAACTACTGCATCGTAAATATTTACAGACCTCCATCTGGAAACTTTATCTGCTTTGTAGAAACGCTGTTTCAAGTGCTGACGAAAGTATCTTCTGTTTGCGAATACATAATTCTTTGTGGAGATATAAATATAGATGGTATGAAAGAAACAATAAATAAAAAAATGTTATATGATGTTTTTAGTTCCTTTAACTTGACAGTTTTAGTGAAACAGCCTACAAGATACTGCATTACAAAGAATAAAATTGTAAGCACAACTATTGATTATGTAGCATCAAATAGTGACAATCTAGTAAAGTGCGCTGTTTATGAGCCTGGACTGGATCACTGCGCACAATTAATTGGTGTAAAGAAACACAAAATTATTTCAAATCAAATTTCAAAAGATTTTTTTATCGGCAGAACCTTTAATGAAAATACCATTAGAGAGTTTAGGTTTTGGTTCAACAAATTTTCAGTTACTGAATTGGGTCACTCCAACATAAACAGTATGTTTAATGTTTTCCTAAGGTTTTTTAATCATTGTTTTGGTATTGCTTTCCCGCTGAAAAAAAATAAATTGCAAACAAAATCGAAAAAAATCGTATTTTCGCAAGCTCTTTTAGAAAAGAGAGAAGAACTGCAGAAACTATGTTGGTTAATGAAACACAATCTAGATGAAGATATTAAGCTTAAATATAAAACATGTAAAAAACAAGTGCAAAAAACATTAAAGCCGAAAAAATAGCATATTTTAGTAACAAAATTAATTCTTCAGAAAACAAAACAAAAACAAGTTGGCAAATTATAAATCAGCTGAGTGGTAAATCAAATAAAAGTAATATAATTTCTGAAATAAAAACCGATAAAAATGTAATAAGGGAACCAAAATAAATTGCTAATGAATTTGGAACATATCTTTCTACAGTTATTCAGGAAAAACTTAATTCGCATTTTGCTAGTTTGGGTTCAGAAACGTGTACAAGCGGAAATAGAGAAAATTATAAATTCTTTAAAAAATAAAAAATCAACAGCACCTGATAATGTCCCGGTAAAATTAAAGAATGTAAAAAATAATTTGCCGAGATTTTTTCTGTATTAATAAATACTTTTGTAAGTGAAGGTGTCTTTCCTGAAGCGTTAAAAGAAGCGACCGTTGTTGCCATTTATAAAAAGGGTGAAAAAACTAATGTGGAGAATTACAGGCCAGTGTCTCTTTTAAGCGTTTTTTCTAAGATCATTGAAAAAGTTATGTATGAAAGAACAACTGAATTCATTGAGAAACATCATATTTTTTCTGAGCGTCAATACGGATTTAGAAAGGGTTTATCAACTGAAAGTAGCGGGCTGGATCTAACGCAAATGATCTATGATAAATTAGACCGGAATGAAACGGTTATAGTTTTGTTATTTGATCTAACCCGGGCTTTTTATTCTGTTGATGCAAATTTTGTCTAGCAAGCTGCATACCATGGGTATTAGAGATCATTTAAATAGCTGGTATAAATCTTTTTCCACGCCTAGACGTTTTTCAGTTAGAATTGGAAATGTTACTTCTGATAGCTTTGAAATAGATTTGGGAACCCCACAGGGCAGCATACTGGGACCGTTTATATTTTTAACTTTTATAAACGATTTGCAAATCTTTGTTAAAAATGGCGAAGTATTTTTGTATTGTGATGATGCTACAGTTGTGATTTCCGACCCAGTCCCACAACGTGCATTTGACAAAGCCTTAAACTGTTTTGATGAAATATCTAAATGGTGCAAAAGTAACAAGTTAATGCTAAATCATATGAAAACACAAATTTTGGAAGTCCATAATAAATATCGAAATCCAAGTAAGTTTATTTTTAATTTTGCTGGAAGTTATGTAGAAACATCACAAAATGCCAAATTTTTAGGTGTAATGATCGATAAACATTTGGATTGGTCGGATCAGATTGAATCTGTCTGTAAGCGATTGAATAGTGGTTGTTTTATGATATACCAATTAAAGAATTCACTGGGTATTAAAGACTTATTGAGTGTCTATTATGGTACCGTCTATTCAGTAATAAATTATAATATAGTTTTGTGGGGAAACTCAAAGAATATTGAAAGAGTTTTTGTTGCTCAAAAAAGGATTATCAGGTTGTTATTTAACATTCCCTATGGACAGTCATGTAGAAACACCTTTAAATCCAAAAAAATATTGACCGTAGCCGGAATATTTATTTTAAGGATCTTAACAGTCATTTTTGTTAACAAAGCAAAGCTTATGCAGGGTGGCGATCGGCATTCACATAATACAAGGGGAAGGGAAAATTTGTTACTTGAGAAGCATTCTCATGAATTTTACAAAAAGTCTTCATTTTATTTTGGCAGTTTGCTTTTCAATAAGCTTCCTAAAGAATTAAAGATGTGCACATCACCTACAATGTTTAAAATCCAGCTAAAAAAATTATTACATTCTGATGCTTTTTATTCGGTTGGGGAATTCGAAATTTTCTTGGGGTAGTAGGTTCTTGGTGTGTAATGGTTTTTTTCTGGTTTCTTAATAGTCCATTTGACATTTTAAGCGTTTGTTAGCAGTATTATTGTGGAACTACTTTATTTATTATTTTTTGGCTGTAAATATAAAATCCATTTTTTTTCTCATTTATATAACATATGGATGTACATGTGTGATATTTTTTAAACATGCCTTGTTAACTTAATTCATGTATGTGTATATCTTAGTTTTAAATGTTATAGTTTCCTTTGTTTTTTATTAATTGTAAGCTCCAATTTCTTGTCAACAGTCTAGTCGTAAAGTGTATTTTGTAATGGAAAAAGAGAGAAAACTAAAATTACAGAAAAGCACGATAAGATAATTAATATTTCTTATTTTGTTTTAGTTAGATAAACATTTTTTTTTTTTTTGCGAACTAAATGTGTTGTCAAACACAGGTTGTTTTTTTTTCTTGTTTTAAGAATTTTCTTTTATATTTTAAATTTGTCTTTGTCTATACTATTTTTGTAATAGTTTTTTAAGACAATAAAGATTTTAAATTTTGAGACCAGAAGGCTCAGCCGATTTTGACAAAAGTGATGATTTTGTTTGCAAGGGGTAAACTTTTTGGCAGTTTTGGTATTTTTGTAAGATGCACCCCCCTACAAGGGGTGACTTTCACCCCTATTTTTCAAATAGGTCGAGTGGTACCTTATTTTAGAGGGTGTTTGATTTTCTTTACAACGAGGAAAATCGGTTGAATAGTTTTTGAGATATTTGTTGTAAAACTTGCCATGGGCAAATAAAAAATGATTCTTTTGAGCATGATATCTTCATATCACTTTTTCCTCGGACACGTCGATTTTGTTTGCGAGAGGGACACTTTATGGTAGGGGGTGATGTAGTATGTGTACATTACTCATTTCTTAAGGGGGTGATCTGGGCTGAGAAGGGGGCAGTGAGTTTATTTGGGCGTAATGGGATTATACGTTTTAAGTCATTTAAAATGATATGCGACACCTTGCATTATATATTTTTAAGCGGGACCTGGGTTGGGGAAAGGAGGAGGTAGGACAGGAGGGGGGGTCCGAAGCAGGAGAAATGGTATTGGCTGATCACTCTAAAGAAACCAAAGAAAAACGGGCCTTTTTCACAAATTATGATGAGCTTATATATATGTAGCTTATCTTTTTTTTTCTCTGAAGATTTTTCTTTAACATATCAAAAAATAAATTGCATTTTGAAAAAAAAGTTTTTTACGTTTTTCAAGTTGTGCGCCACTGAGAGTGACGTAAATGAAATATGTCAATTTTTTCCACTGCATTCAATAGTCTGATTCTCTACCTAAAAACTGGTGTATTGGAAGTAGCAAGTTAGCTGCTCGAATACAACAAAATAGGCAAAAAACTGAT
This sequence comes from Oxystoma pomonae, assembly GCA_963921995.1. Taxonomy (NCBI): domain Eukaryota; kingdom Metazoa; phylum Arthropoda; class Insecta; order Coleoptera; family Brentidae; genus Oxystoma; species Oxystoma pomonae. Next base: position 16,042,112 of record OY998173.1, read on the forward strand.
TTTAGTGAAAAATCCCTTAAATCTGAAACCTTCATATTTCAACACCTATATCTTTGAAACCGTGGGTCGGATCACAAAAAGGTCCATTAGAGGCTCTGACGTCATCATTTAGAACCGAGAAAAAATGAGTAGTTCAAAACGCTGACGTAGTTTAGTGTAACCTCACTTTTTTTTCGTTTTTCTGTTTATTTTTTTGGTGTTTAAAATTAAAATGGATCAACTACTGGTTTATCTAACAAAACCTTCGAGTGTACGGCCCGTTTTAGTAGCATGGATGGCAAGCAATGGAAGCTACATGGATAGTGAAGTTTTTTTATTTACTGTTCTTTTAAGCCCAGAAAATCATATAACACCACAGGGATACCATGAAGAATGGCTAACAAGATATCTAGAATACGATTCTTCATACATTTTCACGCAAAAACAAAAAAAAATCGGTTAAAACAAGAATGTAGAATTTTGACGTATCTTCTACGCACGCGTCAGTTTTGAAACTAGAGTGGATTCCGTTTCAAAATATTTTTAACCCGTTTCGATGTGACGTCACCGTTGCAACGCGAGAAAACAAATGTTTCAAACTTTTTAAAAACATTTTAAACAATTTCAACGCGAGAAAACGCCTCAGATCTACAGCATATCAAACGCCCAGCCATTCCAACCGAAAGCCAGTGGCAATGCCAAGTGGTCCTTTGACATCGGATCTACTTATTTTGATGCCTTGGCTTTCTAAAAAGCTTAATGTTATTAAGTTCGAACGATTTCTTGGTGAATAATAATCAGTTAAAAAAGTACGGGTTTATTGGTTTAACGGTTTTTCCCATTTATTTGTCTCCTTGAATTCTGATAGACGTTTTAATTCCTAAAAAAAATTTTAGTCTTATGTATATGGTTTTGGAATTGGCTCCCAATGGTTCTCTATACGACTTCATTAAAGCAAGGGGCATTATAGACGAGACCCGTCTGTTCTTTATCATGAGACAGCTAGGTTCAGCTTTGGATTATATGCACAATTTCAATCTGATACACGGTGATATTAAGCCTGACAACGTACTGATTACCAAGATGAAAAACGACAATCCTACTCTGAAGATTTGTGATTTTGGGTGAGTACCTATCTGAAAAAGTTTATATCTGGCTTTAAAAATTTTCATTTATTTCATGAGGTTACAGCAGCCTTAGTTAGCAGAACATTAATATTTTTAAGAATCTCCTAGAAACGAGATATATTTAGCGGTAATCTTCATGGTCTTTCAAAAACGTTTGATTGTGTCAATCAAAACATTGCCAACGTAAATTTTGGGAATGTAACAAAATAGTAAAAAAAAATAAAAGTTATTAACCGCCTAAAAAGTAATAGCCAAACTGTATTATTACAGAACAAAATTTCAAAATAAAGGGTCAAAAAACTATTTTTCTTTAAGGTACAGGTTTCACCACCTCCATAAATCTAGCGAGCCCACCTCATAAAATCCAAATTTGAATAATTTCAGAATTATGTGCTTTTCATGTGCTAATTTCGTCCCCTTTTCAAAATTTTTGTGGTCGAGTTTTTGAGAAAATGGGAACCCGCAAAAAAGCCGAATTTACAACACAATTGAACGGAAAATAAAACATCTGAAACGAAACATGAAGGAAAGTAAAACACCCAGAAAATAATGGATACGAATATAATTTTATAGAATTTTAATTTACTCGATATTTAAAAGACACGAATATAATTTAACCGATTATAATTTTCCCGAACCTTAAAATAAAAGAATTACAAAAGTATCGAAAATAATTTTCTACAAACGAAAGACACCCGAACCATAAATTGATAGAAAATAATATGTCCGATCCTTAAACGAGCAGAACCACAATCCATCCGACTCGCTATTGGGCATGCGTCAAATTTAAATTTCTAGAGCGCCGTAGGACCTGGATTGCGGCGTTAACAAGTTTCTCTATTTGGAAGACGACACGGGGATTTTTCTTTATTAAACGATTTTATTGAACTTCGCAGTTTCTGGCTGTCTAACTGTCTTATCAAATCTTGCGATTCATTTTTGACACACTTCCCCACTACTAACAAATAAATCGGTCGGAAGGATTTCCGAATAGCCAGTTAAAACCCCAGTTCCTCGGTAGCTCAGTTGGTAGAGCATTAAACTGGTATTCTAGAGGTTCCGGGTTCAAATCCTGGTCGAGGAAAAACTTTTTTCCAATTTATTCCCTCACCATTTCCCTTCATTTTGTTTGTTTAAAAGCCTGTTCATTTATATGCTAATACAGCTAATATTTTCTTTCATAAAAATACCCCTAGGCCTTCTTTATAAAGTTATTAAATTTAGCTAATTTAGTGCCAAGCGTTTCAAAGTTACACCAAAGGTTCTTCAGAAAAATATGGTTCAAATTTTAAAAAGTTTTTTATTTTTTTTTAAGTTAAAACTCAGCCAACTTAATAACATGAAAGGTAGTTACAGAATCAGTGGTTTATACTCAACAAAAATCCGTATTGTTTTTTTTGGCAACATAACTTTTTTATTATTTTGTAAAGCTGGGAATTATTGTCTATCGTAACACCAAGCAGATATCGACCAAGATACCAATAATCGAGTATTTTTTAATTGTTTGTTGTTTTAATTTAATTGTAATTGTTTTAGCTTGTCCGTCGTTCGCCTGAGTGATACCAAAGAGTTTAAGTTTAAGTCGGGCAGCTTTTTCTACATGGCGCCCGAAGTCCATTTCGGCACTGACGTCGACTGCCGTTGCGATATTTGGTCGCTCGGCGTTCTCATGTACAAATGCATGTTCGGGAGAAAGATTTATCCCGTCGGCGACACTGAACGCGACAAGTTTAAGTTGCTACTGCAAGGCAAGGCTCCGATCAATGTAAGTTTTCTCTCTATTGTTTTGCCTCCCGATTCAGTCGCCTTGTCGTATTATTTTACCCTTATTTCACTACCATTTCAAGGCTATTTTCGCACCCACGCACAATGGTCCAGGATTTGATATTAGCGCGCGGAAATTCAATTATACAGAAAGCTTCAGGCTACTGCGAACATAGGACGGAACTAGTCCAATTTGCCAGTGTCTACGGCAGGGACACCGCAGACCTATCAGTGGAGTAACCGACCACCAGTCTGGGTCTCTCTCAGGCATATTGGGTCTGCATCGCGTTTTCTTTGTTATGTTCGGTATACAAATAAAAACGAATATCATGGCCGCTTTGAATAGCATATTCATTTTTCATTCATAAAGTGTCTCTGGCATCATGTTGTTTCACTCTGGTACATCTGATTCATATGAAAGCGTAATATAAGGGGTTATTCGGAGTAATTTAAGGTTAGCAATGTGGTTATAATGCCGATTACCAAAACCTAGGGCGTTTGATTTTGACAAATTAAAAATCTGGTTTTTGTTCTATGGAAAGTGAGGTTATGATTTATCTAAATAAAAATGGAATGGACTGTAGTCGATGAAACCGGAATTTGGTCAATAAATACGCAAATTTTGATAACGTAATTTTCTTGTTTTTTGTCGATAAATTAGAGCGTTTTATTTTCAACTGCTCAGATTTATCACTAACAACGTGTTACAATGAAAATAATGGGTAGAAACAAAATAAAATAATACATTCTAATAAAAACCAAAAAGATTCTCCCAGTCAAAAAAAAAATTAGAGCAAATGTTCGAAAAGTCCTCCTTGCTCGGATAGACAATATCGGAGCCTATTATAAAAACCCCTTCTACCGGTTCCAAGCATGTTAGGGGTGATAGTTTGAAAAGCTTCTTCAATTTTAATCCGAAGTTCTTCCAAATTATTAGCCCTTTCATGCCCGTAAACTTTATTTTTGATATAACTCCATAGATAGAAGTCATTAGGAGCAAGATCGAGTGATCGAGCTGGCCATATACTTATAACCCGATTAGGAAATACATTATCAAGATATTCCCTAACTAGAAGTCATTAGGAACAAGATCGGGTGATCGAGCTGGCCATATACTTATAACCCGATTAGGAAATACATTATCAAGATATTCCCTAACAAGGTCAACATTGTGAGCGGGACAACCATCTTTACCAAATCTTACACCTAACAATTGCCTAGCAGTTGGAATAATATGCTGCTGCAGTAGATGTATCTAGGACCATTCAAATTGCCGTCAATAAAAAATGGCCTAATTACGTGTTCCCCTACAATACCCCCCCCCAAACATTTAGGATACTGCCTTCTTAGGACAAAATACAAATGCAAATTTTCCCTCGACCAATATCGAACGTGTTTTGGGTTATGACGATTCAATAATGGAAAAGTGCTTTCATCTGTGAAAAGAATAGATCTCAGAAAGTTTTCATCACCATTAGCCCTTTCCATCATTGTTTCGCAAAATTCCATACGACGATAGTTGCCCTCCGGAAAAATTTGATGCGTTTTTGACGCTTTGTCAGAATCATATATATTCTTTTTGAGAACACGTAAGACAGTGGCTGAAGACGTATCAACTGCTTCGGCAATTTGGTGGCTAGTTAACTTTCGATTTTCCTCAACTGCAGCGCAAATCATCACATCTCGTACTTCCTGCTCGTCATTCAAAACAGTGGGTTTTTTATGGTTTCTTGGCGCTACACAACCAAAGTTCTCAAAATTCTGCACAAACCTATGAATCGTTGATAAACTAGGTTCTGGGCGATTTACAAAATTCTACAAAAAAATTTCTTGAATAAGTCTCAATGGTCTGCCTTGATAGTACCATTTGACCATCTGCACTTTTTCGACAACTTCGTAGACTTCCATTTTTAGTTTTTAAAATGTATAATTTCTCTTAAGAACTTAAAACAAAAAAGAAGTTAGAAAACCTCCAAATCAGTAACTTCAACCGAAAAGAAACTAAAAAACAAAAGATCAAGGGATCTTGGGTGGAAATAACGAAAATTCAAACTTGGATGAGCATCCCACAAGGAACACACAAAACATCAAAGCGAAAAGAGAAATGATTAAACGATGTTTCGCCCTGGGTAACCAGCGTGGGCTCATCAGTAGTTTCACTGGTCACCCTCCACTTACATCATTAAACACCATCATACACTTTGATTTCCAACCTTGAACCACTCACAAATAGGCATCGTTCCGCACTGGTACTTATCCAAGTTACCTGATACGAATTCGTCCTGGTGTGTTAATATTTCCAGTAGGATTATGCTCCTAAGGCAATTAAAACAAAAAAGAAGTTAGAAAACCTCCAAATCAGTTACTTCAACCGAAAAGAAACTAAAAAACAAAAGATCAAAAGATCAAAAGATCTTGGGTGGAAATAACGAAAATTCAAACTTGGATGAGCATCCCACAAGGAACACACAAAAGATCAAAGCGAAAAGAGAAATGATTAAACGATGTTTCGCCCTGGGTAACCAGCGTGGGCTCATCAGTAGTTTCACTGGTAACTCTCCACTTACATCATTAAACACCATCATACACTTTGATTTCCAACCTTGAACCACTCACAAATAGGCATCTTTCCGCACTGGTACTTATCCAAGTTACCTGATACGAATTCGTCCTGGCGTGTTAATATTTCCAGTAGGATTATGCTCCTAAGGCAGTTAAAACAAAAAAGAAGTTAGAAAACCTCCAAATCAGTTACTTCAACCGAAAAGAAACTAAAAAACAAAAGATCAAAAGATCTTGGGTGGAAATAACGAAAATTCAAACTTGGATGAGCATCCCACAAGGAACACACAAAAGATCAAAGCGAAAAGAGAAATGATTAAACGATGTTTCGCCCTGGGTAACCAGCGTGGGCACATCAGTAGTTTCACTGGTCACCCTCCACTTACATCATTAAACACCATCATACACTTTGATTTCCAACCTTGAACCACTCACAAATAGGCATCGTTCCGCACTGGTACTTATCCAAGTTACCTGATACGAATTCGTCCTGGCGTGTTAATGTTTCCAGTAGGATTATGCTCCTAAGGCAATTAAAACAAAAAAGAAGTTAGAAAACCTCCAAATCAGTTACTTCAACCGAAAAGAAACTAAAAAACAAAAGATCAAAAGATCTTGGGTGGAAAACCAGTGAAACTACTGATGAGCCCATGCTGGTTACCTAGGGCGAAACATCGTTTAATCATTTTTCTTTTCGCTTTGATCTTTTGTGTGTTCCTTGTGGGATGCTCATCCAAGTTTGAATTTTCGTTATTTCCACCCAAGATCTTTTGTTTTTTACTTAAGAACTTACCAATCCGTTTCTCGAGCAAAGCAGAAATAAAACAAAATAATAAAAACAAAATAAATTTCCAAAAGATAACACTGTAGCGTGCTTCGACCCCACCTCGGTCGTACGGCACGGAGAGTAAATTGGACTTGATTCCCCCCTATGTTCGCAGTAGCCTGAAGCTCATTGTATGTTAGATTCAAATGAAAAATATTTTATATGCTATCATACTTTCTCTCATTTCTCAGTTGTGTAGAGGTCAAAAGCAACCAAAATATTAGTGTCTAGAGAGCAGCAGAGGTTATTCAGACGATTTTGGATTTGTGCCCTTATATAAACTTTAAACTATGGATTATTATATTTAATAATTTCCAATTACATATATTTTCATAAAATTTTATTTTTAACCCAAATTAACTACTCCTCACTGCTACTTTCTGATGCAGCTATCGTGTCTACATTTAGTAGTAAATAACTCCTTTTGAAAGTACTTCTTTTTTTTGTCCAGTAGGTGGTACTAGTTGCGAAATTACTGGATCAGACGAAATCAACAGCATATGAAAAAGATCTTCGTCGGTATGTGTCCGTGAATTCTTACGGGTATTATTTTCTCGAAACATAGACTTAACATAAAACACACAAAATCTGTAAGTGATTGAAGGCAAGAGAAGAATAAATTAAAAATCCAGAGTTACATATACTCAAAATGAAAAGATGTAGGGTGCAAAGTATTATATCTGTAGCTCAGCAATAGTACACAACAAGGAAAAAACTAATCGGGAAACTAACACCGCTTGCGGTCTAGCAAACCATAGCAAACCCAAATGAAGAACATTTCTTTAAAAAAATATATTTTCTTGGTCGCAGGTTGTAGCAGCCAATTTCTTCTTAGGTGATTAGAAGAAGGTTCAAACTTGATCGTACAGCAGGTCAGCGTTTAAATATTGCTAAATTTAATAAACTTTTTACTTACACAAATTGTGCATTTTTCATCAAATTGGTGAGTGTGCCAGTATGGCACTGTCCACTGCGACCACTATTGGGTCTATTGTGGCTCACTGTTAACATTTTTTGTTGCTACAGAATATTCAGCACCTTAAAGAGGCTCGCAACTTGCTTTGGTGAAGCGTCATTCAGATCCAGTCTGTCGATCTGTGGTTTACCGAAGATACGTTGACGCTGACGTGCAATGATCGGACATTCACACAGCACATGTCTGGCCGTCTCATCATACTCCATACAGAGCGTACATTCGGTGTCCTCACTCATACTTTCATCAAATTAGTCGATTTTGAAAGGCTGTACCCAGGGGCTTGAAAACCTAAAGTTGAACAAAATAATTTCAAATTAAGAGGAAAGATCTTTTGAACACATACTCAAATATTGATTTTATGTAACATATGGATAGAAAAATAATTTTTTTTTACACACGCTTAAAACAGTCAAAAACAACCACATAACTTTTTAAACCCATGAGCTAATCCAAAAAATAAAAAGTAAAAATAAATAAGCTCCGATTGGAAGCAAAGGGTGTGTCTCGGGAACATTTATGAATTTTCTATTCATTAAAGCAGCATTTTTTTTTTTAATTTCCACGCGACAATATCAGATTCTGGACTAGTGTGCCACGTTGGGTTGGGTTTCTAAAATGTCTCGAAAGGTGTCGTCAAATGTCGCACATTTTCCCACACTACGCTTCGTTGCAAATTCAATCGGGTCAGTATTTTGACAATGAGAAAGAGAGTTTCATTAGGTTTCTGTGTTTCAAATGTCAGACGCCATCTTAAAATTTGTCCGGAGAATTTGGAATGAACAGTATGATAAGGGTGGCCACGTGTCATAAAATCTTTTGAATTCATAAAATTTATTGTCATAAAATATGCCCAAAATTTCGAAATTGTCATAAAATTCATAAAATTTGCACTAAAACCTGAGTATTTTAAGGTTATGTGAACAAACTTTTGATATTCGTACATTTCTGGTAAATTGGCGCAGGAATATATAGGCAAGGAATATACAGACCGCTTCAAGCTACTGCGAACATAGGGCGGAAGAAGTCTAATTTGCCAGTGTACGTACATGCAGAGACACCGCACGCCTATCAGTGAAGCAACCAATACTCAGGCTTGCGATCACCACTTGCATGACTTTCCTTTGGTATTTAGTACGCCTCTAACCACGGTGCTGTGTGGAGCGTAGTCAATGAAACCGGAATTTGGTCAATAATACGCAAATTTTTGTAACGTAATTTTCTTATTTTTTGTCACTGATAAATAAGAGCGTTTTATTGTCAACTGCTCAGATTTATCAGTGACGACGTGTTACAATGAAAATAATAAGGAGAAACAAAATAAAAGCAAGTTCTCAAAATAAAATAATACATTCTAAAAACCAAAAAGATTCTCCCAGTCAAAAAAAAATTAAAGCAAATGTTCGAAAAGTCCTCCTTGCTCGGCTAGACAATATCCGAGCCTACTATAAAAACCCCTTCTAACGTTTCCAAGCATGTTAGGTAGGTTCCTGCAATTGTGTGAAATAATAAATCCACCTTATTTTTTCATTTGTTCGTTTATCAATAAAATTAAAACGTTTACTAATACAAATATACTGCAGTTTCCAAGATGCATTAAATTTGGTTTATTGAACAAAACAAAACCTTTTGCAAGGATATAATAGGGGTTATTTTCTCACAACAGAAGTACGCATACAACTTTTTGGTGCAGTAAAAAAGGCAACCAAAATCTAGCTGTTGGTTAATATTAAAAAGCGCATCAAAACTCTTGTTGTGTCCTTTGAATCATGAGTTGCCTATACAGACCGCTTCAAGCTACTACGAACATAGGGGGAATCAAGTCCAATTTACTCTCCGTGCCGTACGACCGAGGTGGATTCGAAGCACGCTGCAGTGTTATCTTTTGGAAATTCATTTTGTTTTTATTATTTTGTTTTATTTCTGCCTTGCTCGAGAAACAGATGGGTAAGTTCTTAATTGAAATAATACATTTTTAAAACTAAAAATGGATGTCTACGAAGTTGCCGAAAAAGTGCAGATGGTCAAATGGTCAAATCGTCATAACCCAACACACGTTCGATATTGGTCGAGGGAAAATTTGAATTTGTATTTTGACGTAAGAACACAGTATCCCCAAAAACTAAATGTTTGGAGGGGGGGTATTGTAGGGGAACACGTAATTGGGCCATTTTTTATTAACGGCAATTGCAATTTGAATGGTCCTAGATACTTGGATCTACTGCAGCAGCACATTATTCCAACTGCTAGGCAGTTGTTAGGTGTAAGATTTGGTGAAACATGGTTTCAACAAGATGGTTGTCCCGCTCACAATGTTGGCCTTGTTAGGGAATATCTTGATAATGTATTTCCTAATCGGGTTATAAGTACACGGGGAACTATTTTATGGCCAGCTCGATCTCCCGATCTTCCTCCTAACGACTTCTATCTGTTTTTGAAGACGCTTTTCAAATTATCACCCCTAACATGCTTGGAAACGTTAGAAGGGGTTTTTATAGTAGGCTCGGATATTGTCTAGCCGAGCAAGGAGGACTTTTCGAACATTTGCTTTAATTTTTTTTTGATTGGGAGAATCTTTTTGGTTTTTAGAATGTATTATTTTATTTTGAGAACTTGCTTTTATTTTGTTTCTCCTTATTTTCATTGTAACACGTCGTCACTGATAAATCTGAGCAGTTGACAATAAAACGCTCTTATTCCGGTTTCATTGACTACGCTCCACACAACACCGTGGTTAGAGGCGTACTAAATACAAGGCGAAAGGCGGCGAACGGCAGCTAATGGCGATCGGAAGCCTGAGTGTTGGTTGCTTCACTGATAGGCGTGCGGTGTCTCTGGATGTACGTACACTGGCAAATTAGACTTCTTCCGCCCTATGTTCGCAGTAGCTTGAAGCGGTCTGTATATATATATATATATAAAAAATTGGGATGTTCCATAAGAAAAATACCAACTTTGTGTTATATCTCAAAAACTAAAAGTGACTCATAAAATCTGATTTAGTAATTAAATTCTAGTTTAAAAACTCTGCAGAAATGCAATTAAAACCACGAAGCTATTTTTCAAAAAGCTCCCGTAGCTCGAAGGCGGGGTAACATTGAAATGCCGTTTTTACAAAAAAATCTTGTCTTGAAATTTGAGCCGCCTAAAACATTTAGTTTGTTAACAAAAACATCAAAATTTATTAACGATCGGCCATGTTTTTGAAATGCAATTTTGTGGAACATACCAGTAGGCAAGAATTGATAAAAAATTACACATTGTTTTTTTTTTCACAATTTTACCTGAATGGCTATTATTTTCCTCCCCCCACCTTTTAACGAACTGCTTTCGCCTCACGTATGGGCGATTTATTAGCTTATTACAAAATTGTGACGTTTATAAAAAATAGAAAAAAAAAATGATTTATTTTACCTTACCCTTATAACTTCTTTGCTGTCCCACAATCAGAGAGACTAAAAAGAGCTGCGATGCCTAGAGACCAGTAAAAAAGGAAACAAAAAATACGTTGTTAAAATAGTTAGGGAATTCGTCAAAAAGTAGTCAGGGAAAAGGGGATCATCCCTTATTTTAAAGTTTTTATAATTCATTTTTAGTATGAAGGTAGCGAAAGATACTCGGAAAACTGTATGGATTACTTGAAATCTATGCTGCGATTTAAAAAATCGGATCGTTGGGATTCCAGACTTTTAAGTTACCACGAGTTTATCAATACCGACGATTATATGGATGTGACTTTTACCAACGATATTAAATTTCGGGAAGACGCCACAACGCAGGTAACAAAAATACAATTTTCAAATATTCCTCCTAACGAACCCTTCCAACCTACCCCCTCCCCCATAATAACTGTCAGGTTCTCGGTCAGGGTTAAACTTCAAAAGTCCTTTGTTTTCGAGATATAGGGTGTCAAATTACCCGAGTTATTTTCTTATATCTTGTTTATAAATTAAAAGAAAAAAAAAACGAAATTTTACTGACTTTTCTGGTACTAATTAAAAAAAAAATCAAAGTAAAAGAGTCGGTTTGAATGTTTTTCTGGTATTAAAGAGAGGTCCCCCGGTACAGATAACATGTTGATTTTTTAGAAGTTTTTTATTTATTTTATTTTGAACATATTTTTTCTTCATTTCCGTGCCTACACACATTTTTTTATATTTATTTTGAACCCCAAAATGTCACTACCATGGACTGTCCCTATCCCAGAATTTGATATCCAAAAATTATTTTTTAAACAAAGAAACGCCTTATTACTTTCTTTTTTAATAATAATATTAGAAAGAGTTCCACCAAACCACGAAACTTTATCCTTAGGTTTTACTGTCACTACCATGGACGAGCTAAACACCATTTCGCAACACTGTTAAAGTTGCATGCTCAGGGCAAGCTTTGCAATTGTCAGACAATTATGGAACTTGTTTTTTAATGCATATATATAGTTAGCTTATAGTAAGGCAATTCTATTGATAATAATTTTGTTTTGGGTTTTTTCATTTTGGGAAGTATTTTTTTTAGTTATTTTGTCACCAACATGGACATTTTTTCTAGTAATTTTTTTGTAAGTAAAATTAGCCTAAGTTATTTGGTTTGGATAAGATAATTTCGTAATACACAGGCTGTTTCATAACTTATGTCAGAAATTTTTAGAACGTATTCAGTGGGTTGCAAGTAATACAAAAATATATTAAAAAAAATGATTGCGCGGTTTTCAAAACCTCTCCAAGACATGACTTTACCATTAAAAGTATATGCAAATGATTCGTTGAAGTATGATACATATAAATTGACAAAAACCCCTAATCGCTGAATATTCCCATAAGTAAATAAAAAGGTCAAATAATGATATATCTCTATTAGTGTAAGGGGATACAGGAATAAATTCGGTAAGCTTCTGCGGCGGGTTGTTGTGCTTCGTTATAAATTAAAACAATATTGTAGTATAACATACCCAGGTTCATTTAACAAAATTAAAATAAAACAACCAAAATAAATAAAAATAACAAAATGAATCTCGTGTCCGCAAATAAAAATGAAAGTAAAACTCGTGGCATATCGGACAAAGCGTTTTTGTTTCTCACTTCATTACGACCAGGCCTCCAATGTCTAATGGAGAATCCAGACACCTACAGACCTGTTTCATCCTTATTAGGAATCGGCGTAAACAGTTACTACGTCCCCAAGGATTACAAACTTTTTGTTTTAAATTCTAGATGTGTGCATGGTCACTGTGTAGCTTCAACTGCCAGGTATAATCCTATGACTCCCTGATGATTCCTAATAAGGATGAAACAGGTCCGTAGGTGTCTGGATTCTTCATTAGACATTGGAGGCCTGGTCGTAATGAAGTGAGAAACAAAAACGCTTTGTCCGATATGCGACGAGTTTTACTTTCATAAATAAAAATACCTACCTTGTTACGCCCACTGTACATAATTTTACTTGCTCAGAATGCGCCTGACAATAACAAAGGACCCCGCTCATTGGGCTGGGCGTTTGATATGTTGTAAATATGTTCTTCCTGATCAACGTTTAAATGAACCTCTTTTTAATCCGACCACGGTTTCAGAGATATAGGTCTTGAAAGTTGGAAGTTTCAGATTTTAGGGGTTTTTCACTAAAATCAGTTTTTTGCCTATTTTGTTGCATTAGAGTAGCTAACTTGCTACTTCCAGTACACCAGTTTCTAGGTACAGAACCAGGCTATTGAATGCAGTTGAAAAAATTGACATATTTCATTTACGTCACTCTCAGTGGCGGCACAAACTTGAAAAACGTAAAAAACTTTTTTTTGAAAATGCAATTTTTCGTAAAATCGCTGATTGAAAAAGAACAAACGGTGAAATATTTTTTGTTTTTTGATATGTTGTAGAAAAATCTTCAGAGAAAAAAAAGATAAGCTACATATGTATAAGCTTATCACACTTTGTGAAAAAAGCCCGTGAATCTGGAAAATGCTCGGGTTATTGTCCCCATTTCTATGTATATGTGTATGCCATGCTAGAGATCAAAAGGCTCAGCCGATTTTGACAAAAGTGGTACCGCAGGAGTGCTCTGAGTCTCACAGGTACTATATGCCCAATATTGTTCAAGAAAAAAATTAATATGGCGGATGCGAGCTGCCATTCTGTCATTTTTACCTCCCTAGCCCACACGGCTAGGGGAGGTATTTCTTTCGTTAGAAAAAAAGTTTTTGAGAAATATATATATATATATATATATATGGCAGATAGTACCTCTGAGACTTAGAGCACTCCAGCGGTACCACTTTTGTCAAAATCGGCTGAGCCTTTTGATCTCTAGCATGGCATATACATATACATAGAAATGGGGACAATAACCCGAGCATTTTCCAGATTCACGGGCTTTTTTCACAAAGTGTGATAAGCTTATACATATGTAGCTTATCTTTTTTTTTCTCTGAAGATTTTTCTACAACATATCAAAAAATAAACAATTTTTCACCGTTTGTTCTTTTTTAATCAGCGATTTTACGAAAAATTGCATTTCGAAAAAAAAAAGTTTTTTACGTTTTTCAAGTTTGTGCCGCCACTGAGAGTGACGTAACTGAAATATGTCAATTTTTTCAACTGATCTGAAACCTCCAACTTTCAACAGCTATATCTCTGAAACTGTGGGTCGGATCAAAAATAAATCCATTTAAACGTTCATCAGGGAAAATAGATCTACAGCATATCAAACGCCCAGTCCATTCCAACCGAAAGCCAGTGGCAATGCTAAGTAAGCGGGAGGCTTGAGGTAGGTGGAGTATGTAAAATAAACACAAAATTTGAAATACTCCTATTTATTGATGAAAAGAAGATAAGTAGTGCCGTACTCAACCTGAAATTCACGAGGGGAAAGAGCACGGCAGAGAAATTGAATTACAAATAATAGTAGTACTAAAAATAACAATACATTCAAAACTGAAGAGTTTGTGGTTAATCAGCTGGACATCGCCAGAAGGTACTGAGGTCCAATATGGCTACCCAGTTAATAGTTGATATTTTGGGCTAATATCTCTAGACTTAAACATTTATTTGCTAGGATATTCGCTCAATCAGGGAAGGAAAATGTTAGTAGATTCACCAAGGCCTTTTCTTCATACTTACTTACTTCCTTACTTACTTACTTACTTACTTACTTACTTATTTACTGTACTCTATAGTTTCCAAAAATATACATGTCTATATCTTGAAACATATAAAACTAAAATCCCAGCACAAAAAGCCAGCAAATGTTTTGGTTTAGTTTAAATCTGCATTGTTCACAGCATAAAAAAACGATTCTAATTAGACCAAAACGTCAAATATAATAAAAATAAAAAGGTCACTTTACCATTTATTTGAAATTTAATAATTTTTAAATATGCATTTTACTGACCTGTAAACAATTCTCTTCCTGATCAATAGAACAAAACAACTAAAAACAACTATCTCTTGATTCCGAATATCGTAAAACGCACCCACACACAGAAAAAAATGTATGCTTTTTTGTTGTTTTTTTTTTAAATATCTATAGGGTGATACAAAACCAAATTGAAGATTTAACATTTTTTTAAATAGACAGTTTTCTACAATATTCACTAAATCCCTGTTTAATTTTTCAAGAAATGAATTTAATAGTTGTCATGTGATTTTTTACAACAAAACACAAAACAAAATCACTAAAAAAAGTAATACTTCGCACCACAACGCGACGTGACCAGAGAACTATAACACTCTGACGTGACATTAAAAACTGAATCAGCTAATATTGCATGAGCCCAATAGAATCGTACTTTAAAATGGCAAAACTGACTACACAGCCACATTTTTCAGGGCTTCTTGCCAGAAACCTAAAACCACATTTTTCCAACAAAATTTCCCTCTAGGTTCGCCGCCATCTTGGATTTTGTGTTGGAGATAATATTTCGGTTAATATTTGTTAAAACGGTTTTTTTTGTTGGCTAAAAAAAATTATTTTTGAAAACTTTTATTCGAATTTTTTTTTTGTATGTGTCCTCAAAAAAAGTTATGCCTAAAAGACTTCCGAAAATGGTGAAATGTGATTACTTACTAGCCAATATTTCTCTTTGTGTAGACTTGAGAAGAAAAGTGTTCAAATATAATTTTTTTAAAACACTTTCTGTATAGTATAAAAATAGCTGATATAGAGTGCTGCAAAGTTGACACTACAAATTCTTGAGGTAAGATTTAAATCCCTTATTGTGTCAAGTTGGCCATGACGAACGCCTATGGTTTGTCAAACCAGGAATTTATCAGACCGTATTTAATAAAAAAATTCATACAGAGTTGGGTGTTCTTGGGTTTAGGACAGGAGGTGCTTCAATAAGACACTTGAATTAAGCTTACGTTTCGAGTATATTTTTACTCTTCTTTAGAGCTACAAAGAAAAAGTTTTGGTTTACATTTTTGAAAAAACAAAAAAATTATATGTAAATTCGAATTATAAAAATTTTTTTGTTTTTTCAAAAATGTAAACCAAAACTCGTGTACCAAAACTTTTTCTTTGTAGCTCTGAAGAAGAGTAAAAATATACTCGAAACGTAAGCTTAATTCAAGTGTCTTATTGAAGCACCTTCTGTCCTAAACCCAAGAACACCAAACTCTGTAAGAATCGCAAGGACAAGAATCTACCGTTCGAAAAAAATTCATTGTAAGAACGATTCACCATAGAAACTGCAATTCGTCAAACCAATTTTTTATCCGGACCTTATTTCATCACACCCATACACTAACAAATTCGAAATTTAACAGACCCGTTTGTAATCGAACCATTGTTCATCAAACTCATTCAATATCAAACTCGTGATTTGTAAAACCCATTTTTATTCAAACCCGGTATTTGTCAAACCATTATTTTTCAAATCGGAATTCGTAAGATCCGTTGTTTATTAGAAATTTTACTTGCACAAGTATGCGCGCGTAGCAGCGATAAATGCATCGAAACGCCGCGCCGCCGTACCACCTTCGTGCGCAAAATAATTTAGCAGAAATTTCTGATAAACAACGATTCTTACGAATTCCGGTTTTGAAAAATAATTTTTCAAACGGTTTCGGGTTTTATTAAAAATAGGTATTACAAATTACGAGTTTGATATTAAGTGAGTTTGATGAACAATGGTTCGATTAAAAACGGGTCTTATAAATTTCGAATTTGTTATTGAATGGGTTTAAAGAAATAAGGTTCGGATAAAAAATTGGTTTACCGAATTGCAGTTTCTATAGTGAATGATTTTATAATGAACTTTCTTTTATTTAACGGGTTTGATTTTCCACATTCTGATAAACCGTGGGCGTCCGCACAAGACAAAACCAAAGTACCTACGCACCTATTACGGACAACTGTCGTTAGTGAGTGTTTTTCCATTCTGGAATATTAGATAATATTCTGCGTTGCTACTTTAAAAATTTAAATTTCTTGAGTATAATTCGATATTCTTTCTTATTTCTTCCTCAACCCTATAACAACAAATGAATTAATAAATCAAATAAAATCTTTGAAAAATGGTTCTGCAGGTGGGGAAGATGGAATTACTGTATATATTATAAAAAACTTTCACACTTATTTGCTCGTGCCACTTCTACACTTGATTAACTGTACTTTCGGTGCTGGGACTTTCCCAAGCACTCTAAAAAATTCCATTGTCATACCGATATATAAATCTGGTGAAAAAACAGAAAAAACAAATTACAGACCCATGGCGCTTTCAAGTGTATTAAGCAAAATAATTGAAAAATGTATAAAACTGAGGCTGTGTAAATTTCTGGAATCAAAAAAACAGTAATCAAATAATCAATTTAGGTTTAGGGAGAGTCTCAGCACCGAGGATGCCGTTGCCGAGGTTACAAATTTTGTTTTTGAGAGCATTAACGACAAGTATAAACCGGTGGCTGTCTTTTTGGACCTGTCAAAGGCGTTCGACACTGTGGAGCATCGCACTCTCCTAGACAAGCTACATAGGATAGGAATAAGAGGTATTGCATTACAGCTTTTCAAATCATTTTTGCTTGAAAGAGAGCAATCTGTTAAAATGCAAGATAATATTAGTAGCCCTGGTCTGGTAGAGTGCGGTGTTCCGCAGGGTACAGTGTTGGGCCCGGTCCTCTTTTTAATATATGTCAATTCACTGACTCAACTAAACATTGAGGGAAAAATAATCTGTTTTGCAGATGATACTGTTTTATTGATTAAAGACCGGACATGGGGGGGGGGGGTGCCATTGACAGGTGCGAGAGGTCAATGCAAAAATTAAAACACTGGTTGGACTCAAATTTATTAACATTGAATACGAATAAAACAAATTTTCTAACATTTGCAATGAACAAAAGAAGTTTACCTGAAATACAGGAACTAAAATTGCATAATTATGACTGCCAGGTAAATATAAATTGTAACTGTACGGAATTGATAAAAGGAGAAACAAATATTAAATATCTTGGTGTTTATTTTGATCAGTGTCTCACATGGCGCAATCATATAGATTATGTAAACAAAAAACTAAAACAACTAGTGTATAAATTCTACGAATTAAGGCAAATTGTTCCAATAAACATATTGAAAATGTACTATCAAGCACTAGCTGAATCGGTACTAACTTATGGAATCACAGCTTGGGGTGCAGCCACTAATAATATAATGGCACCAATATATGTAACTCAAAAATATATAATTAAAATAATGCACTTTAAAAATAAACAATTTCCTACGGAGGAATTATTTAGAATTTCAGGATTATTAAACATTAGGCAACTTTATATAAGGGCTATTTTGAAATTAATTTTTAGAAATAAGCTGTTTAATAAACCTATTACTCACCACAATAAAGGAACAAGAAATGTATCAAAAAAACAACCTAAATATACCTAATACATTATATTCAACAACTCAAAGACATATTTCATACATCCTCCCAAAAATATACAACATTCTCCCGGATAAATTCAAACAAAGTAAATCAAATAAAAATATCAATAATAGGCTAAATGAATGGATTTTATCAAATTCGTGGAGAATGTATGAAATTGTCCCAATCTTGAATAGTGTTGGAATAACTTAGGAAATAACTTAACTTAATAGAAAAAAAAAATAGGGAAAAATTAAATAATACTCTGAACTCTGATATCGTGTTGCAATTAAGTCTGAATATTATTTTTGTCAACTCTGATCTCAACATAAAAATCTTATGACTGTGACTAAATAATAATAATAAAATATTTTTAAATTAACTATATTACTACCCACTAAGCATGAACAAGGAGAGCGTTACTTGCGGCGCTTTTTCCAATTTAATTTGCATCGTTGCTTACTGGGTGACCACTGTACTGTACCTGTAAATTATATTTTTATGTGTAACTAAGACCTTAATGTTTTGTTTAATTTGTTAAAAAAAAAAAAATAGAACAAAGAGAAACAAAATATTATGTACTAAACTTAATAGTATTCTGTGACGAAATTGTGATATACAATGTATTATTATTATTAGGTAGATGTTGTTTATTGTAACCATATAGGCAGATTGTTATTTTCAAAATAAGTTCTTAATACTTATTGACCCTGGGTCAATTATTCAACAGTAAGTTTGCCACCAAAATTGTGACTTATTGACTCTAGGTCAGTGTAATCTGGCCCTTGGCCATTAACATATTAATACTTATTGACCCTCGGTCAATTTCTCGAATATTATATATTCAACAGTAGAAGAGACCCTTGGTCTTTTTATCAAATTTTGTTAACCTATACGTGTATATATTTTATATAAATGTACTTACTTGAAGAACACATTTCCTCACACTTTTCACGAAGTCTTTTTAATTCTTCTAAAATAGCACTTTTATCTTTCGTAGCACATTTTCTCGACATTGTTTATTTATTTAAAAAATTAGAACTCTCGATCTCGATGGATACGAAAACCAGAATGACGCCTTATTATAATGATCTGCGTGGCCCAGAATAATATTGCTGATATAGCTTTTTTGACTTTAAAACGTATCGATGGAGAGGGAAAATCATGAACTACGATGTTTAATCATATCGGAAGACAAAACGTAAGAAAATTAAAATCACGTCGTGAAAAAGAAAGGTAAGCAAATACTGATATCTGGAATTAAGTACTTATTTACTAGAATTAAGATATAAAAAGTCTCATTGAGAAAATTTTTAGACTTACTTCTTCTTTTCTACGGTTGTGGTTACCCAGTGCTACTGAAATCTGAATAAGATTCTGATTAAATAAACGCCATTTTTTCTCAAAAATGTTTTAGAACATTTTTTGCCTTAATGTCTGTCTGTCCGTCTGTCCGATTTTAACGAAATTTAGTAGGTACGTAGATTTGTTAGAAAGAACATTAAAATTGACCCCCAGGGGCGGAGATAATGGAAGGGACTTATTAAAAAACCCAGTTTAATCCAGAATACGGCGTGTGGTGTATTGTAAAGGCTTTGATGAGAGCTTTAGTGCCGATAAATTGAAAGAGAATTTTAAAAATTCGTGCTTGCGTTAACATTTCTTTCTTTTTTCTATAAAAAAAAATACACATTTGTGGCGCTCTCTATCCCGTTATTTTTAACATGATTGTTATTTTTTATTACCAAAATTTAAAGAAAGTTTAATCCACTAAATTTCTTATAGAAACATTTTTTTTAAAAAGTTTAATGGTAACAATTTATATGTCAATACATATATATATATATGCTACCTTGATTAATCATTATTTTCGGCGGTAGATGTGAATTAACTTTTTATCCGAGACATGTAGCATAAAAAATATTAGATCAAAAACCTTAGAAAAACCACTTTTTTATAAAACAAAACAATTTGTTTTTAAATCGGATGGTCAATGAGATATCGGAGTAAAACCGACTTCACCCGAATTACGCATAAATTCAAGATGTCGACGAACCTAGAGAGAAATTTTGTTGGAAAAATGTGGACTTAAGATTCTCATATGACCTTCTACTTGCTGTAAAAAATTTGGCTGTTAAGTCAGTTTTGTAGATAAATCACGATTTTTTTACTATTCTATTGGAGTACATTGTTTGTTTACTTTCTGTGGTACGATACGGACATAAAACCGGGGCGGGCAACGCACGTGCTTTCTTGATTATTGTTTTTTTAGGTACTTTGTTCTTCAATGTAGTCGAAGGCGAAGAAAATGTTTTAGCACATTTTTGGTTATTTCTTTTGAAGAAATTTAAGCGAAATGAATCGTCATTTCAAACCCCGAACAGTATTAGGAATCACGTCTTTCATTTTTATACATAAGTTGTGAAACACCCTGTATAACCGATTATGTAATCAAAGGTTTGAATTAAGAGGGTCACTAAGGTTTTTTTTCATTTTATTAGTTTAGTTTTGAAAAGAATACTTGGAATAATATCTAATAATATTCTAGCCATTCCAATTATTTTCTAACTAAAAGATTTTTGACAACCTATGTCAGTAAATAAAAACGTTTAAGGCCACAAAAACGGCAAAGATTTGACAACACTGCTTATCTGTTCTTGGGCCAATCTTTACCGGGCAGAATATGGGAAACGAGAAAAAGGAATCTGTTGAAATTTGGCAGGAATGTTTATTTTTGAATTCCTCACAACGGTATCCAGAGAGTTTTTTGCTGGACTGTCTCATTTCCGAAATAAAATAAACACGGCTAACAATCTTACCTGGCTTTTTCTTTAGCCTCGTCGATAATACAGAAATCTGTAACAACAATTTTTGAATTTTTTGAAAATAATACACGTAATTTGGTAGGCCCGGCGAAACTGAGTGAGTTCGATTGGAGTATTGGAATTCAGGTTCCGAATAGCCACCGGCCACTTGTCTAAGGCTGGTTTTCCATAAGCTTTTTTTCCGCGCGGATTTTGAAATTTGACCTTGTCTGTCAGTGAGTGAACTATTGGTACCTTCCCCATAACTTGAAATCCGCGCGGAAAATCTGCTAATGGAAGGCTTGCCTCACATATTGTGTTCGCACCGTGTTCTGAACACTGCACGATCTCACTCGAAATATCATTGGTAATGCCACCTATTGTTGATCTTTCAAAAAAATAGCAGTGTTGTTAAATCTATGCCGTTTTTGTGGCCTTAAACGTGATGATATCCAAACGTTCACCCCTTTTAAACCGATCTTCTGCCTTTTTGATGATTCTAATTTATATATAAAAAATTTTGTCCAAAAATATCAACCAAAACTTTCGTGTACCAAAAACTTTTTCTTTCGTAGCTCTGAGTAAGAGTAAAAATATACCCGAAACGTAACCCGAATTCAAGTGTCTTATTTGAAGCACCTCCTGTCCTAAACCCAAGAATACCCACCTCTGTAAGAATTGCAAGGACAAGAATCTACCGTTTGTATTTTTTGTCAGATTCAGGAATCCTTCAAATACTACGCTCAAAAAGATTACGGTCCCGCCCTGGTGTACGCTTTCGAGGCGATCCTCAATCTCAAGATCCACTATAACTTGCTAGTTGCCAAAAACGCCGTATCGCACGAGAGAAAAAAGACTTTATTCGAGAAGATTCTCGAGTACAAACATTACGGTTAGTAAAGTGTCTTTTTTTAAATTTTGTTCCCTGTCATTTTTTGTAACCAGAAACGACCGAGGAAACGACCTCAAAGTTTGTGGACAATTTTTTTTTGTAATTTCCTTCATATTTTATAATAATACGTTTTTTTTGGTTGGGCATTGTTTTTCCCAGTGTAGCTATTCTTGAAATCAGGGAGAAAACAATTAGTTTCCTGAAACGCACACCTATTTTGGTTGACGCCACCAATTACCCTGAAAATAACACTAATAATGAGGACGCCCACGTAAGTTCAATCATAAAATCATTCACTATAGAAACTGCAATTCGTTAAACCAATTTTTTGTCCGAACCTTATTTCTTGAAACCCATTCAATAACCCGTTTTTAATCGAACTATCATCGTTCGTCCGTGGGATTTTTTATGAAGGAGTTTTGTGACTATGTGGGATTGATAGCTCTTTAGTCACACAATCAAGTGTTACCGGGTGTTTTGTTCGCATTTGTTTAGAAGGGGTTGATATGTCGACATCTTTCAAGATGGCGTCCAAAAATCATAAAAAATACAACTTTCGCAACCGGGGCATGATTATACTTGATTCCATATAATTCAAGGACGAGGATTCCAAAAAAATCACTTTTAAGGTCATCCGACCTTAAATGATCTTGAAAATTGCAAAAAAACAGATTTTTGCCATTTTCTGTTAAAAAAATCTTAATAATTCGACGTTTTTTGTCAGACCAACTTCAGATGTTCCTCAAACTATTAGGCATGTATGCACAATTGGATCCTTAGAGTTTAATGCAGTTTGAAGCTTTATGACTTAGAAAAATACCCCAGTAAAATTAACAAATTACAAAAATAACATACTAAAGGGCGCTATTCATCAACTATTAAAGCGAAGAGGACCAAATTTGGTAACAAAGATAAAAAGATCACGTACAACAATTCTGTTTAAAAAAATTTGTTCAGCTATAACGCGTTTCAATATTGCGGTTGATATATTAAAATGGAGATCTATAACCACATTTTATTTTATCCAATTTCGTAAAAGAGCAAAAATGACAAGATGGCTATGAATTCTTGTTTACTTTTTGCCGCTTACTATGAAAAAAATAGTTAAGTTGATGCATGACTTTGATTGACCTTGAACATACCATGTACAATTGAAAAACAAGCTTTTTCTAGTGTTTTTGTTAATTTACCACTACCCAAAAACGTAAAGTGCCGGTGATGAAATTAACATCTTAGCCATAGATAAACACTTCATATTAAACCTCCCTACTATTGTTTTTGATCTGGCGTCCCAGATGTTTATGCTATACCTCGGTAAATATGACCTATATGCCTGTCGTTTTTATTAGGTTTCGGAACTGTGAATTTTATGTTCTACTCACGCGTCAAGCCAACAAAGTCATTTAAATAACCGATACGAGAGTTACCAGAAATTAGATATACATTACCATATACTGTGTTTTAAATGCCATTTTCCGGTAGCGGTCGAAAAATCATCAAAAATTCTAATTATGCTAGTAGGACATGACTATACTTGTTTATTAAAATTCATAATTCAAAGATAAGGATTTAACAGCTATTTAGTCACATATTCATCTGCCACTGGGTGCTTTGTTCGCATCCGTGTAGAAAGGCTTGATATGGATAAAAACGATAGGCATATAAATAAATAAATAAATAATGTATTTATTAAATTAATTAATTGTACAATAAAACAAATAATAATAATAAAAATTAAGTTGCAAAAAGGAGCCGAAAACAATTAAAATTGATCTCAGTTCGGTCCCCTAAAACTAACTAAATAGGCCATTTTTCCGGGGTATAGCATAAACATCTGGAACGCCGGATTAAAAAAAAAATGGTAGGGAGGTTTAAAATGAATTGTTTATCCATGGCTAAGATCTTAATTTCATCTCCGGCCCTTAAAGTTTTTGCGTAGTGGTAAATTGGAAAAAGCACTACAAAAAGCTTGTTTTTCAATTGTACATGGTATGGTCAAGGTCAATCAAGGTCGTGCATCAACTTATCTTTTTTTTTATAGTAGGAGACAATAAGTAAATAAGAATTGATGGCCATCTTGTCATTTTTGCTTTTTTACGAAACTGGATAAAATAAAATGTGGTTATAGGTAGAAAATTTGGCATATCAGCCGCCATATTGAAAGGCGTCATAGCTGAACAAAATTGTTGGACTTGATCTTCTTATCTTTGTTACCAAATTTGGTCCTCTTCGCTTTAATAGTTGATGCATAACGCCCTTTAGTATGTTATTTTTGCAATTTGTTAATTTTAGTGGGGTATTTTTCAAGGTCATGAAACTTTAAACTGCATCAAATCCTAAGGATCGAATTTGGCATACATGCCTAATAGTTTGAGGTACATTTGAGGTTGGTCTGGCAAAACGTCGAATTATTAAGATTCTTTTAAGAGAAAATGGCAAAAATCTTGTTTTTTTTTTGTGATTTTCAAGGTCATTTAAGGTCGGATGACTTTGAAAGTGAATTTTTTGGAATATTTGTCCTCGAGTTATATGGAATCGAGTATAATCCTGCCCCGGTTGCGAAAGTTGTATTTTGTTGTTGTTGTTGTATTTTTCATTATTTTATTTATTATTATTACACGAATGCGAAGAGGTATCAATTCCACATCCCACACAAAACTCCTTCATAAAAAATCCCGCGGGATAGAAATTATCGACATATGCCCCTACACTATTAATATCAAACTAATTTGTAAAACCCATTTTTAATAAAACCCGGAATTTGTCAAACCATTATTTTTGAAAGCCGGAATTCGTAAGACCCGTTGTTTATCAGAAATTTCTGCTAAATTGAATGCACATTCGCCAATAATAGATAAACGGGAGGCGTACAGGTGGCGCGGCTTTTTGATGCATTTGTCGCTGCGGGCGAGTTTGTAAATTCACCGTTGATTTCACCGATGAAGACAATCGAGTTTGTAAATTCATCTATGATTCTTGGTGATATTCATCGGGTTCTTAAATTACCCGATTGATTCCACCAATTAACCAATTTATGGCATCGATGTTCACCGACTCTAAGGGCCGATGAATGTCATTAGAGTCATTTAATCAGCTGTTTTTTCTTATTATTATTTGCTTTCAAATTTTTTGATGTTTTTTTAATAAAGATTGCCGACTTGATAAGAAGTCGCGTTAAAACTATATGAAAGACAGTTTTCGAGGACTAATGCTGAGTTTATACAGCAAAATAAAATAATTAATAATAAGAACACCCAATAAAAAAACATAGCTAGATAGATAGTTTATTAGTAATAACATACAATAAAGTACTTTTACAAGTCGAATAGATATTTAGGTACTAGTAAATAAAAATTATTGCTTAGTTGACATTTAACATTAGGTTTATTCTACGCCATACAGGATGTAACGACCGTTACACTATTTTACAGTGATATTGTGTAAACGTAATGTTATTTACAACTTTAAGTTCACACATGTTAAACTAAGGAAATATTCATCTTTCATTATTAGTTACTACTTCGTGAGTTGTTGGCATTGAAACTTATAAAACCATAGTTCCAATGTATTAGTACCCTGTATTAATAACTTTTAAGGCAGTTTGGTAATTAAAAGTATAGTAACTTAAGAATCTGAACAGCTTAATTAATTGAACTACCTATTTATTAGAAAGATATAACAATCTTCTCAGACAGCCAAGCATCTATTAAAGCTCTGGCATGCCAACAAATTCACTCAAAACTAGTGTGGAACTGCTTTTAAACCCTCCTAACCCTAGAGAAATACAATAGAGTCGCGTGGGTGGGTGCCGGGGCACACAGGAGTAGCAGGCAATGAATATGCGGATTCTCTAGCAAGAAGAGGATCAGAAAGACCATTTATAGGACCTGAACCTGTATTTGGAATCACAAAAACCTCGATACGTGGCTATATCAAGCGATGGGTGCACGAAGAACATTGAAACTACTGGCATTCAATATCGGGGCAAAACCACAGCAAAAGAATGGTGGCATCCCCTTCAACACCTTCAAAGAAATCAGACAAGTGAAGGGGTTATTAACCGATCACTGCGCAATGAGAGAACACCTGCATAGGATGGGAATCTATAGAGACGAACCCACCTGCAGACTATGTGATGAGGATGACGAATAAGCTGCTCACATCATATTTGAGTGCCCAGCACTAACCTTCTGCAGAACACAAAACCTCCTGGGGGACGACCCCTCCAGAGAAGCTAACTACCAGAGAAACCTAATAAAGGGGATGCTGCTCCTCGCGAAGTCGTCAAACCTCTTAGATTAGAAAAGCACACACACAGATACAATAAGCTAAGAAGCTACACTGTCAGGGATTTCAAGACCTAAACTTGCTGTTGAGACAAATCAAATCAAATCAAACCTATTTAGTAAAAAGAAAATATAGATTTACACTTAAAGTATTAAAGAACAAACGTTAAATGGGACAAACAGTGATAATTATTAATTATTGGAATACACCAAAGGAACAAATGAATAATATAAAGAATCAGAAAATCCCCTACAAATTAAAATTTTATTAAAATTACTCCCCAAATGAAAAGGAAGCATTCATTATAAGACAGTCTTTAATTTGCTTTTTGTATTGATTAAAATTAAGATTTTTAATTCTTGTTGGTAGGCAGTTGTAAAATTTGATGGCTAGGTATCTAGAACCATTTATGGATCTTTCAAGTCGGCAGAAGTCTGGCACGAGATTTTTGTTGTTTCTTGTTGGATATTGATGAACATCTTTATGTGTTTTGTATAAATCACTGTTTTGCTTAATGTGCAACAGGCAATGCATTATGTACACACATGGGAGGGTCAGAATTTTCAGCTCTTTGAAAGACTGTTTGCAATCACTTCTATAAACTAGGCCAGAGATAATGCGTATACACTTTCTCTGTTGTCCACAAGCTTTCTCAGAGTGACAGGTGTGTCCCCATGAGAAAATAGCATATGTTAAGTGTGAGTGAAAAATACTATGATAGGCTGTGAGAATTGTTTCTTTTGAAGTAACTTGAGCTATATTTCTAAATAAGAATAGTTGTCGGGATAGTTTTTTTTTGTAAGATTTACAATATGATTCTCCCAGGTTAATCCCGAATCTAAATAAAAACCGAGAAATTTGACATCCTGTGCGCATTGAGATAATAGTGGGTGATCAATATGATGATTTCCTAATGGCTAGACACCATTAAAATAAGTTGATTTCGGAGTTTTGGTAATCTAGATTATTGATTTCAGAAGGATGATAGCTTTGATAATATGTTGTGTCGTCTGCGAACAGAACAGTGTTAATTTTGTCACCTTGGGTGTAAGCCAAGTCATTGATATAAATGAGGAATAATATGGGGCCCAGTACAGACCCCTGGGGCACACCATATTGAAGCGGTTGCTTTTCTGAGTTGAACAGATTAAAATGGACAAACTGATCAGGACCTGCTAGATAGGAATCAAGGAGTGCAACTGCATCGCCATCAAAGTTGTAAATTGAAAGTTTCTTTAAGAAGATGCTGTGTGTGACACAATCAAAGGTCTAAAAAGGATGCGAGTGTATCGAAATATTTTTCAAAACCTTCTAAAATGTAACTAGTAAAGCGATCAATAGCCAAGGTTGTAGTTTTATTTTTGAGAAATCCAAATTGACAAAGTGCTCGTTGATTTGATTTTTTAAAATTCGTTCATAAACCTTTGACCATAATTGTGATCACATGATCACGATTGACCAATCGCAGGGCTAATACTTATTTATTGTTTTATTTTATATGCTGTATAAATCCACCGCCTGCACCACTGGTCCAGTATTTTGTCCCATTTGAGCATGTGCAGGTCCTCCTCATCCAGGGTCGGGAAACCGAATACCTGGTATCTCGTCCTCTGGTATGCCTCGCAGTTCGCTATAACGTGTCGAGATGTCTCTTCTGCCCGCCCGCAGACCCGGCAGGTCGAGTCATTCTCCACCGCGATCCGGGTCATGTGCTTCCTTAGTCGGTTGTGACCTGTTATGATACGTCTCTTCTGCCCGCCCGCAGGCCCGGCAGGTCGAGTCATTCTCCACCGCGATCCGGGTCATGTGCTTCCTTAGTCGGTTGTGACCTGTTATGATACCTGTCAGCAGACCAGCGTCCCTTCGCGATCTCCCCAGAAGCCATTTTTGTCTGGCTACATCCGGGCCCTTCACGAAGTCCTTGGTCTGTCTGCATCCTGTTCCTCCTCTCCAAGCGGTCGTCATGGCATCGTTGGCCCATTTATTGAGTCGACGTTGCAATTGCCTCTTGGTTGTTCCTAGGAGTGGTTCCGGCCCTACATACTGGGTGCTTGCCCCGATCCTGGCGAGCTCGTCGGCCATCTCGTTACCCGGCACCCCCATATATCCCGGTACCCATATAAGTGTCACTTGTTTGTCCTCTCCCAAGGATTCTAGTGCATCCGCACATTCCTCCACCAGGGAAATCGTAGGATGAGTTTCAAAGATACAAGGGGATTTTTAAAGTAGTTACTAACAAGTGAAAAAAATCATCATGTTTTATTAATAAGATTTTTGTGGGTTTTCTAACAAGATGAAACTAATCATACGATTTGATTATGGTCCATTTAAAGTGTGATCAGTAGGTCGATATCTACAACAAACCAAAATTTCATTAAATTCTGCAATCAACCAAAAGTATTCCGTGCGGGGTTCTTTCGAATTTTGTATTGAGTGGGTTTGAAGAAATAAGGTTCGGATAAAAAATTGGTTTAACAAATTGCAGTTTTTATGGTAAATCGTTCTTACGATGAAAATTTTTATTAAATACGGTCTGGTTTGACAAAACATAGGCGCTCCCCTTGATTAACAATAATTTTAATATAAATGTTATCAAAATGCCTTCTCGTATAATTTAAGTGATTTTGATTTAGTTTTAATCTTGTTTTTTGTTGTCGATGCATCCCAAAGCTTAAAGTATTGCCCTATAAGCTCTGGGTTAGAACATTGTTCGTGTTAGAAAAATCATATGAAAATATAGCATTATTTTTAGTAGCATTGAAGTCACAGCTAATTTCGCTAGTAATGGGTAACTTTTTTGTCCCGTCCGACCCCGTGATATGGCCCAAAAATTAGCGACATCGACCAATGGGAACCACGCATTCGTGTTGAATTATTTTATTTTTCCTGATCTCAAGTATACCTACACCGATAGCGTTTGAGATTTTCCCTGACTGCGGTTTTTTGTTACATTACCTGACTTTTGCATGGGATAACAAATATCCTTTTCCGATTTGCAAGTTTAAAATTGACAACCATTTATTGTTTTATTCATTTAAAGACCATCAAAAATTTTGAACAATTTTTTTAGCCTTTCGTGAAAGCAAGGATTGACTGAATTACAAAATAGTCAATTTTCGAACTTTAACTTTATTTTCTGGCTCACCCTGTACCCAATGGGAGGGGTGACAATGATAAAAAAATATTTGTCTGTCTCTCCCCTATAACATATTAAAATTTGAAAAAAATTAACGGGTGCCCACGCTACATAAGGAATTGGCGTTCTTTCTGGTTAGTTTAATATATTTTTTTTTTAATTTTTGTTCTCTGACTTCCGCTGCTTTCTAACTACTAAAATGACAGTAATTTTTTTTTACAAAAAACTGCCTCAAAATTTATTCTGACAATTTTTTTTATTTCTTGTTTATTTTATAAAAAATCAACTGTCCGTCTTTTTTTCTGACTGTGCATTTTTTTCCCAGATGGCGGCTGAGATTTTCCCTGACTTTGCTGGTTTTTGTCACATTACCTGACTTTTGCATGGGATAACAAACATCCTGACTTTCTCCGGTCTCCAAGTTTAAATTTTTAGGATCAAAGGGTTTATTTTAACTAAGATAGCAAAGATTAAAACTCTAAATTCAGAGCACCCAAGATGTACGGGAGACCCCTGACTTTGGTTTCAGAACTGAAGTACCTAGGGGTCACCCTAGACAAGGGGCTCACCTGGACACCACACGTTGCGAAATTGACCAATAAGGTGCAGGCAACGATGTGGCAACTGCGTCGAGTGGTTGGCCGCACCTGGGGTTTGAGCTCCAGAAACCTCCACTGGATGTACACGGCAATACTAAGACCAAGGATCCAGTACGGATCCATAGTCTGGTGGCCAGCAGTGGAGAAGGTCACTACTACCCTCAAGCTTAGGAGCCTACAGGGAACCATACGCAGAGGGAACCATATGCAGAGGGATAACCGGCGCTATGAGGACGGCACCTATACAGGCACTCGAAACCATTCTGGGACTGCCGCCGCTTCCGATCTGGATCAGAAAAGAAGCGATGGCGACCCACCTCCGGCTGAGAGATACAGGTCAATGGAGAGGAAGAGGGGAAGCTGCGGGGCATCTTAGGATTGCCCAAATTGCCGAGAGATATATTCCAATGGCAGCGATTAAAACACAAAGGCCAAAAAACCCCCGGAGATTCAACAAGAGGTACAAAGTAGTCATCCCAGACAGGGAACTATGGCAGAGTAAAAACGTCCGCGAACAGTTCGAGGAGAACGCCGTGTCCAAACTGTCGGAGAAGCAAACCACAGGATCGGGGGTTTACGTGGAGGACCGGGAGGTTCGAAAGAGCTACCCGCTCGGAGAGCAAGCCACGGTCTTTCAGGCAGAGGTGTATGCCATAATAATGGCTGCAACCATGGAGGAAATAAAGAACGGTAGGGAGGAGCATGTTTATATATGCTCCGACAGCCAATCGGCCCTAAAGGCACTAAGGGCGCCCAAGATCAACAACATCCTGGTGGAGGAATGTGCGGATGCGGAATCCTTGAGAGAGGGCAAACAAGTGACACTTATGTGGGTACCGGGACATATGGGGGTGCCGGGGAACGAGAAGGCCGACGAGCCCGCCAGGATCGGGGCAAGCAACCAGTATGTTGGGCCAGAACCACTCCTAGGAACAACCAAGAGGCAATTGCAAAGTCGACTCAATAAATGGGCCAACGATGCCATGACGACCCCCTGGACAGGAGGAACAGGATGCAGACAGACCAGGGACTTCGTGAAGGGCCCGGGTGTAGCCAGACAAAAATGGCTTCTGGAGAGATCACGAAGGGACGCTGGTCTGGTGACAGGAATCATAACAGGTCACAATGACTCGACCTGCCGGGCCTGCGGGCGGGCAGTAGAGACATCTCGACATGTTATAGCGAACTGCGAGGCATACCAGAGGACGAGATACCAGGTTTTCGGTTCCCCGACCCCGGATGAGGAGGACCTGCACACGCTCAAATGGGACAAAATACTGGACTTTGTAAAAAGAACAGTGAAACCAGATGAGCAGACTGCCAGACCAGTGGTGCAGGCGGTGGATTAGGGGCAGGCTCGGGGTAGGGCACTACTACTTCATGCGTTAGGATCGCAAAATTTCCAAAAACAAAAAAAAGTAACAAATTCACCAATTATTTTTGATCCATGTACGACACTAGGGAACAACAAAAATGTTTCCTAGTCCAAAATAGCAAAATCATGATTATTTTGTTATACTAATTAACAATATGTCTTGTATAAACTAAAAGCGAGCAAGCTGAAATTTTGCATGAGTGTAGGGTACTACTGGGAAAGCTTAACTATAGATTTGCACGATTCTCACCCTCTTAACTTCAGCGCCATTTTGAATCAAAGGGTTAAATCGGTTTATCGCTCATAACTTCTGTTAATTCTGCACTAGAAACAAAATCAAAAAAGCATGCCAACACCGATTTCAATGAAAAAAATATACCATTTTTAAAACATACAAATTAAAATTAATTTTTCTTATATAGCCCTTTTTGAGAAATACCTAAAAAATCCTATTTCTTGATACAAAATCTACACCACTGTGCGGTGACCCGTTTTTGTACCTCTTAATTCCTAAAAATTTATAATTTTTAATTTTATACTTAGAGACCAAAGTTGCACTTTTATCTTAAAATAGAAAAATTGTGGCCTAAGCGTAGTGAGAGTTTGTTTGTGGCATGTAATAAAAAATAAATCAACAAAATATATTCTCATGTTACAAATATGTTACAAACATATAATCCTTACTGAGGTAGAACTTTTTTGCAAGTTTATTTTTCATTATACGCACTCTATGCCACAAAACTAACTGCACAGTATTTTGGATTAGGGGGGCCATAGTATAATAATAGTAACCAAGCGCAGAACTCTAAAGTCAGTTTGCGTAGGATTCAGTGTCAGTTCTTGACTATCTTGAAATATTAGGGCGGCCAGGACCCCCCCTGGTCCCCCTGTGCACGCCTATGGTTAGTTTACTTAACGATGATAATAAATTATTTGGTACTTATTATTAGGTATAGAGATAATATATTAACTTACAATTAAACATAATACCTAATTTAAAAATTAGGCACTTAGTTTACGTTACCTAATTAAAGTATTTTTTTAAACATGTTGGTTATTATATAATGAAATGCATCTAAGCAAATTATATTTGTAACGTAACTAATTTTTTATTAAATTAAATCTTTTATAAAACCTATTGAAAGGAAAAGGAATCAATAAATTGCTGCACATGGTGTATGAGGGTATGGATTTTTGGAGTGTAAGAAACTCCTAACGGCAATATGGTTTTTAGAGGTTTCTTACACTGCATAAATCCATACCCTCATACACCATGTGCCGGAATTTATAGAGAATACTAAAATGACTCTTGGTTTTTTTTAGAACAAGCTTCTGAACAAATTCACCAACATGTTTAAAAAAATACTTTATGTAACGTAAAGTAAGTGCCTAATTTTAAATTGTTATGTATAATTGTGATTTATTATATTATTTTTATACCTAAGGCATAGAGTGCGTATAATAAAAAATAAAGTTTTACCTCAGTAATGTTTGAAACATATTTGTAATATGAGAATATATTTTGTTGACTTATTTTTTATTATATGGCACAAACAAACTCAGTACGCTTAGGCCACAATTTTTTTATTTTAAGATAAAAGTGCAACTTTGGTCTCGTATTAAATGAAATATATTTTTAGGAGTTAAGAGGTATAAAAACGGGTCAACGCACAGTGGTGTGGATTTTTATTTTATTTCTCAAAAAGGGCTATATGAATGATTTTAATTTTAACTTTTTTTAGACAAGTATTTAACCACCTTTCCAGAAATGTATGTTTTAAAAATGGTATAATTTTTTCATTGAAATCGGTGTTGCGACCAACTGTGTAGGGAAAACAATACCTACAAAACTACGCCTTAAACTAATTCTTTTTCTTGTACACCGCGCCAAATGTTTAACAAACTTCAACGATCCTGCAGTCGCTCTGCACACGATTTAGAAATCGCTGGAGGACGAGGATTCGTTTTGGTATCTCTACCTTTTTATGGCCGTTTTTTGTCATTGTTGTTTACGTAAGCCTCATTTAAAGCTCTAATGATGTGTGGAGTGCTGCAGTCACGTGATAATGTTGACATATGTATTTACAAAAATATTTCAAAATGTATTTATTTTTTTTCTTATAATTCTAGCCCGTTTTGACAAATATTAAGTGAACTAAGTCAGCGCCATCCACAAAACTGGTAAAACTTTTGATTGATTCTTATGTAAAAAACTTCAAGAAAGCGAACTGTGAAGCTTTCATCACATTAGATCTCGCCGTTTTTGAGATATGGCGATAAAAAATGCATTTTTTTTCAAAAATTTTTCGCGTTTTTTTTTGGATCATTAGCCCTAAAACTCAAAAATGGTATGTCCTAGAGTACTCAAATCTTATGTAGAAATTATTTTGAACCTTTTTAAAGAAAATAGCAGTTTAGGAACCGTCACAAAAAGAGAGAAGGAGCAAAAAACTGTAAAAAGTTTGCATAATTTTCGAAAAATCCTTAAAACTCAAAAACTAATCCCAAAAACCAACTATACAGTCACTGAGCACACATTCGGCCTTATAATTGTACAAAATTTGGTTTAAATCGGTGGGCTACTTCAAGAGTAATGGTTTGAGTTATTTTAAAAAACGGCAAAAATTCCGGCAATTGTCATAATTTTTTTATATCTTATAGTACTCGATCACCAAAGCACAAAAATAAAAAAAAAACGAGACGCGGAGCAGGATTACTTTCTGAGATATGGAGCTCTAAAGTTGACATGTTTTTAGGCTATATTTTTGGACATGGTACAAGTTTTTTTCTACAACTTTGTTGATTAACGCCGAAATAAAATGATTCGAATCTCTATTTGTCTGGAATGAAACACCCCTTCCACCCATATAAAAATGTTTTTATATGGTTTCTTTGGTACCACCAGAAAAGTCACTGATTTGTAAGTAAAAAGAAAGAAAACGACGTTTTTTAAAACATGACAATTTTGATTTTCTTTAAAACGAACGGCCAGATTTTAAAAATTTTTATGTTATTAAAAATAATGCCACTTAGCTAAAAAAAATATTTTTAGATTGAGTGGTACCATAAATTTCGAAAATATTGGAGAAATACGAAAAGTGATTTTAAATAACTTATAGGTAGGTTATACAAACTTGTTATGGAAAAATCTAATCCAGAAGCTTAATACCAATATGTTGGTACCAATTAGTACCCATTGGTACCTCTATTTGACCAATCAAATTGCTCGTGTGATATATATGGTTTTAGGCTAACTTGGGGTCGCCGGTAACGAACTTTATAACATTTTTCCAGTTATTATTACTGTTTTTCTAGGAGAATACGGTAAAGTGTTTTCCTACTTAAGTGCGGAAAGTGGATTTTACGCATGCATTTTCGTGCAAAAAGTTAAAGTTAAAACTCTTAAGATATGTTTAATAAGGTGGGCTATGATACCTTGCCAACGTAAAACTTTTGGCTAAGAAGCGGCGCCATTTGCTGCCAGATAATTTTACGCATTCTATTGGAAAAACAGTGTAAACAACCGGAAAAATGCTTTCATGTTCGTTACGGGCAACCACAAGTTAGCCTAAAAGCATATACTACACGAGCAATTTGATTGGTCAAATACAGGTACCAATGAATACCTATCGATACCAAAATATTCGTATCAAGCTTTTGAATTAAATTTGTCCATAAAAAGTTTGTATAATCTACCCATAAGTCATTTTCAATCACTTCATATTTTACCAATATTTCAAAAATATTAAAAAGCATAAAAGGTACTTACCATTTTTGCAATTAATGGTACCACTTAAGCTAAAAATGTTTTTTTAACTTACTGATATTATTTTCATCAACACATGTAAAATCTATTAAAATCTGGCCGTTAGTTTTAAAGAAAATTAAAATTGTCATTTTTTAAAAAACGGTCGTTTTCTTTCTTTTTTAAAACTTACAAATCCATGACTTTTCTGGTGGTACCAAAGAACCCATATAGAAACATTTTTACATGGATGGAAAGGGTGTTTCATTCGGGCCAAACAGAGAAACGAATCATTTTATTTTGGCTATAATCAACAAAGTTGTGAAAACAAAACTTGGACCATGTCCAAAAATATAACCTGTAAACACGTCAATTTTAAAGCTCCATATCTCAGAAAGTAATCCTGCTCCCTATCTCGTTTTTTTTTATTTTTGTGTTTTGTTGATCGAGTACTACAACATATAAAATAATCATGACATTTAGCCGAAAACCATTTCCAATGTAATTTGTGCAGGATTCTTTGCATCTATTTTACCACATGTCGTAAAATGGAGCTCTGCGAGCCTTTAGAAAAGTCTCAAAATGGGTCACTTGTCTTTTTGCGATTTAGCCCATTTTCAATAGGCTTCGTAACTGGACTTGAAGCCTAATTCGTGCAAAATTTGAAAACGATTAGTCAACTTCCTGAACAGTTAGAGCGGAACAACGGAGGTACATCTTAAAGAGGCATATTTTTGACATTTTTTCCAATTTCTACTATACTTGCCGTTTTCCGATTTTTCTAAAAATTAATAGGCTTCATTTCCCACTAGTGCTTAACAATTGTGCCAAGTTTCATTGCTCTAGCTTTTTTGTAGATGGCGCTGACGTAGTTCACTTAATATTGGTCAAAACGGGCTAGAATCATAAGAAAAAAAAAATTAAATAAAGATATTTTGAAGGGAGCCCACAAAAAAGCCGAATCTACAAAAACCGAAACACAATTGAATAGAAAATAAAACGTCCGAAACGAAACATAAACGAAAGTAAAACACCCAGAAAATAATGGTTACGAATATAATTTTATAGAATTTTAATTTACTCGATCTTTAAAAGACACTAATATAATTTAACCGATTATAATTTTCCCGAACCTTAAAATATCACAATTACAAAAGTATCCAAAACAATTTTCTAGAAACGAAAAACACCCGAACCACAAATTGATAGAAAATAATATGCCCAATCCTTAAATGAGCCGAACCACAATCCATCCGAATCGCTATTGGGCATGCGTTCATTTTTGATACACTTCCCGTAAACCGATTTTAATATTATGAAAAAAAATTGGGGTAGGGGGTGGTTGAGGGATGTAAAGGGGGTAAATTAATACAATATCACAACCTACTTCGACTCTTCCCTGCCGTAAGCCTGGCAACGTAGCAATTGAATTCGTGGCTATCAGTCCAAATCATTTTCGGATAGATTGGGGTTCTTGAATTTTGTGATTCGGCATCATTATATTTCTATTAAATTATTTTCGTTAAAAATATTTTCTGACATTTTGTGTTTCTATAAAAACATGTTTCGTTTGTGTTTCTATAAAAATATGTTTCGTTTAAATTTAATTCTACGCATATATTTTCTAGCGATTTGATTTTCCCGTCGTTTCATTTTCGAGACATTTTCTTTTAAATTCTGACAAATTATGTTTCTGCCAAATCTGGTTTCGGGTTCTTTATAGGGACCCATTTTGAAATATTTTTTAAAATCCATATGTCATCATTATCACGTGACTGCAAGCCACGTTCCACATATCATTAGAGCTTTAAATGAGGCTTATGTAAATAAATGACGAAAAACAGTCATAAAAAGATAGATTATATGATAACGAATCCTCGTCCTCCAGCAACTTTTAAATCTTAAGTTTCTGAACTGTGAATCTTATGTTATACTCACTTGTCTAGCCACACAAACATAAAGTCATTTAAATTACCTATAAGAGAGTTAGCAGAAGTTAGATATACATTACCATATTCTGAACCAAGTGTTTAGATGCCATTTTCCAAAATGGCCGTCGAAAAACCATAAAAAATTCTAATTATGCCAGTAGGGCATGACTGTACTTGTTTATTAACATTCATAATAAAATTAAAGAATGAGGATTTAACACATTCACGTGCCAATGGATGTTTTGTTCGCATCCGTGTAGAAGAGGTTGATATGACGTCGAATTTCAAGATGACGGCCAAAAATCATAACAACGCAACCGAGGCACGATTATACTCGATTCTATATAATTCGAGAACGAGGATTCCAAAAAAAAATTATTTTTAGGGTCACCCGACCTTAAATGACCTTGAAAATCGCATAAAACAAGATTTTGCCATTTTCTCTTCAATAAATCTTAATAATTCGACGTTTTGTCAGACCAACTTCAAATGTATTTCAAAACTATTAGGCGTTTATACCAAATTTGATCCTTCGAGATTGATGCACTTTGAAGTTTCATGACGTTGAAAAATACCCCAGTAAAATTAACAAATTGCAAAAATAACATAATAAAGGGCGTTATTCATCAACTATTAAAGCGAAGAGGACCAAATTTGGTAACAAAGATAAGAAGGTCAAGTCCAACAATTTTGTTAAAAAAATTTGTTCATATATGACGCGTTTCAATATGGCGGCTGATATATCAAAATGGCGACACATCCACTACACGGATTAATAAACAAGTATAGTCATTCCCTAATGGCTTAATTAGAATTTTTTCTGATTTTTCAACCGCCATTTTGGAAAATGGCATCTAAAACACCTGGTCCAGAATATGGTAATGTATATCTAACTTCTTCTAACTCTCTTATAGGTAATTTAAATGACTTTGTTGGCTAGACAAGTGAGTAAAACATAAAATTCGCAGTTCCGAATCTTAATAAAAATAACAGGCATATAGGTCATTTTTACCGGGGCATAGCATAAACATCTGGGATGCCAGATCAAAAAAAATGGTAGGGAGGTTTAACATGAAGTGTTTATTTATGACTAAGATGTTGATTTTATCTCCAGCACTTAACGTTTTTGCGTAATGGTAAATTGGAAAAAACACTACAAAAAGCTGGTTTTTTACTTGTACATGATATTTTTAAAGTCAATCAATAATAAGCGGAGATAAGTCAACAAGAGTTGATGGCCACCTTGTCATTTTTGTTTTTTAACAAAATTGTTGGACTTGACCTTATTTTTGCTACCAAATTTGGTTCTCTTGGCTTTAATAATTGATGAATAGCGCCCTTTAGTATGTTATTTTTGCAATTTGTTAATTTTCGAATTATATGGAACAGAGTATAATCATGCCCCGATTGCGAGGGTTGTATTTTTTTACGATTTTTGGCCGCTATCTTGAAAAATGTCGTCATATCAACCTATTCTACACGGATGCGAACAAAACAGCCGGTAACACTTGATTATGTGACTAAAGAGCTATCAATACCACATAGTCACAAAACTCCTTCATTAAAAATCTCAGGGGATAGAAATTATCGACATATGCCCCTACACTAATTAGGAAACTTTTCGGAGATACGCAATTCGATTTTATACTTCAGGGCAAGGAAAAAGCATTTAAAATGGTGGCAACAAATTTTTTGGGAAACACCAGAGCAGAAAACTGAAGACCTGGTTGCCCAGCTTATTTTGTGTTACCAAAACCTATATAGAATGTAACATGTTAACTATGTTGGGAATTTGGAACCTTTGGTTGCATTAAAACAAAGTTATGATTGTTTTGCACAAACCAAAACTACACTTTTTTGCACTCGACGCGCGTTTCGCTAACAACGTTAGCATCATCAGGAGACGATAAACAATGAACTAAATGAATCTACGCTCTATCTTATATACAATCCTTTATACCAACATACCAACATTTCAGACAAAAAGATACCTGCGACTCAAAATTTTTATCAATTCCTTATAATCCTAATTATACGAAAGAAAAAAAAGTATTTAATAACACCGGTCTTAAATTAGTATATCAATCCGGTAACACAATAAGAAGCTTACTAGGAAATCCCAAGGATAAAACTACAGTTCTAGAAAAAAGTGGAATTTACGAAATTAGTTGCATGGATTGTGACAAAAAATATGTTGGCCAAACGAGACGCTCTATTCAAACACGTTTTAAAGAACACTTAGCACACTTAAAATACGGAAGAACAGAAAAGTCAAATGTGGCCGAGCATGCTTTTGAAAACAATCATAGATTCACATTAGATAACCTAAAACTTCTAAAAAGTGTACCAAACAAAAGACTTTTGAATGCATATGAAAGTATGGAAATCATCTCGACCCATCTCGTTTAGTACACTTTATTCTTTGGTTGAGGGGAGATAGGATAGTGATCAATCACAAATTATTAGTCTTATCTCCGCCCACTAAAGGATTGTGTATAAGATAGAGCGTAGATTAATTTAGTTCATTGTTTATCGTCTCTTGATGATGCTAACGTTGTTAGCGAAACGCGCGTCGAGTGCAAAAAAGTGTAATTTTGGTTTGTGGAAAACAATCATAACTTTGTTTGAATGTAACATGTTGTTAAAAATTCATTTCTTGGATTCTCACTCAGTTTGTTATTATCTCCGGACTGCTTTCATGAGAAAAAATTGTCGCCACTCTTTCATTGTGAGCATAAATCATAGTTGCAATAATAACCGTTGACAAGATGTCTGCAAATTCCGCTAGATGGCGGCCACACCATGAGATGATCGAGGAAAAACTGGGATTCACAGGCATTGCATTTTTATTTCCTTTCGAGTCGCTTCAGTTTCGTAAATTTTGTGTTTTTAAAATGCCGTATACTCGAGAAGAAAAGTTTTTTATTATTAAAAACTACATAAAAAGTGACAGTGCGGACGAGGTCATTGGGCTTTTTGTTTTTGCGTTTCCAGATCGACTGGTTCCTGTGGCTCAAACTGTTTACAACATTTATCATCGTTTTGAAAGGTACGGGTGCATAAATGGTTGTAGAAAGTGTTACCACGACGGCGAAATACCAGAGCTTCCCGTTCTTCCACACAGGGTGGAACGAGACGAAATGGTATGCGCTTACGTTGAGGCACATGAACCATGTTCGACGAAACCGATTGCGGTGGCACTGGATATTCCCAACAGTACTTGCCAATGGATCCTAAAAAAATACGGCTACAAGTCGTTTAAGATTGGGAAGTCGCAGGAATTGCAACCAGGTGATTATTTTCGCCGGTTAGAATATTGTGAGGTTATGAGGGATAAATGTGACAGGAACGAAAATTTCCTATCAAAAGTTTTGTTTAGTGACGAGAAGACATTTGAACTTCATAGCTCTCACAATCCACAAAATAGCCGCTATTTGTCCCGCGAAAATAAACATCTGCAAGCAAGTGTTAGAACGCAACATCCTCAAAAATTAAATGTTTGGAGCGGTATTTTCGGGGATCACATTATTGGACCCTTTTTCATTGAAGGGAATTTGAATAGCCAAAAATATGTTGATTTTCTCCAACACCAGGTTTTACTACGGTTGAGGGAACTCAACATAAATTTGGACGAATTGTGGTTTCAGCAAGATGGCTGTTCATCCCACAATTCACGCCAGGCTACAAATTAACTTCGTCAGGTATTTGGTGATAGAATTATTTCCACGTATGGAAATATCCGATGGCTTCCTCGATCACCAGATCTTGCGCCAAATGACTTTTTCCTATGGGGTTGTTGGCACGACAAAATTTTCCAACACCCTCACTTACGGCCTACGACTATACAGGAGTTGAGGGCGAAAATTTTGGAGGCGGGCAACTCTATCACCCCTGAAATGTTGGCTGCTACGCGCCAAGAGTTTTACAATAGATTGGGATATTGTGAGGCTCAAGAAGGGGACAGATTTGAACATCTAATCTAATTAAAAATTAGATGTTTTCAGGTTCAAACCACAGCTTTTTCTTGCTTAAAGGAGGCGGCAGGGTCCATTATTTACGATACTGAGCGATAAACTCGTGAGGTTGTTAACATTAGAAAGAAATATCTTCGTTTTTAATTAAATTTCTTTCCATTCCGTCCTACTAGTGACATCTATCCGGAAACGGCCAAACCATGCAGCTAGCACTAGCAGCCAAAGAAATCAATAAACGGCGCTGTTTTTCCTGCAGAGCTTTTTGCTTGCGATATTATTGATTTTAAATAAAGCTGGCCCTACACTACATTTGATATTTTCGAGGTGTTTCATGACATGATCTCGAAACATGTAGCGAACCAATTCTTCAAAACTAGCGGGAGGGTAAAAGCGAAAAATAAGGGGCTGCCAATATTTGTAACACCCAAAAAGGGGTGAAAAGATTTATTTTGCTCTGTTTCTTTACGAAAAACTTGAGCTCTGCCACTTTTTTTTATTTTTTTCTTCTCGAAATTTTCGTCATACCGTAGAAAAAAATTATTTCCCCCATGGTCATACTCTACTTTTATTCGAAAAAAATTATAAACAGAGACGGGATCAGTTTTCCTAAAACGGGGGATCTTCGTTTCGAGTGAGAAGATAAAGGGCGCCGCAGGCAAAAATTTTTGAATTAAATTAGCCGAACGCAAAAATGTTAGAAAAACAAAGCACGAAATAAAAATGGCGCCGCTTGCATTTTTTTTTCAAAAATTACGTAATTTCGGGAACGCAAAGAAATAGGTCTAAAGAGTAGAATTTTTAAGAAAAAAATATAAATTTTCTCGCCCTCCTCCACTGAAACTACAGGGGCCGTGCACAAATTACGTAATGGTCATGGGGGAGGGGGGTTACAAAACGTTACGTAGGGGGGAGGGGGGTTTTCGACAGCGTTTGCATTTGTGTGAAACTAAGAAAATTTGGAAT
Source organism: Oxystoma pomonae (assembly GCA_963921995.1). Lineage (NCBI taxonomy): Eukaryota > Metazoa > Arthropoda > Insecta > Coleoptera > Brentidae > Oxystoma > Oxystoma pomonae. Next base: position 16,083,895 of record OY998173.1, read on the forward strand.
GAAAATAAGTGAAAAGTTTTTTTTTTTTGGGGGGGGGTAGTGGTCTTGAAATCGTTACGTAATATTAGGGGAGTGGCGTGCCAAACCGTTACAAAACAATACATAGGGAGGGGGTCAAAAATTGGTAAAATCACCGTTACGTAATTTGTGCACGGCCCCACATCTGACTGTTCCTCCTTTTTGATTTCGAATCAAAGTGCAAAACCCGGGTTGGACGTTCGAAGGCGTCAACCCGTCCTATTTGCTTGATAAAGTTTCTACGGAAATATCTCGGTCGATTTCTCCGGCCGTGTATGAACGCTTTAGGTTAGGTATTTGCATGTATCTCAGTCCCCAGCCTGTAAACAGTGCGTAAGGACAATGGTTACAAAATGAAAAGCCGAAAAATATTTTTTTTTACGATATCTTTCATCAGTTTGGTATTAAAGTCGAGCAAAAACAATTTTTATTCCAGTCCTAAAGGTATGAAAATGGAAAACATTAGAAAACAACAACCTGGAATGGATTTACTACGTGTAAGATGTACTGACAACATCGCCCCATGCCCATCCTTTGTTCGTTTGTCTGCGTCTTATACACGGCTGCTTGGCCCCCTAAGGATTTGCTTAGGAACCCGTATATGGTTATATGTCTATAAATTTTGTAATAAATAACATAATTTTTTTTTGAGCCAACTTGAATCTTTAATTGGTATTTTTTCGTGACTTTTGGGTTGTTAGTTTTTACTCAGCAAATAAAAAAAAAATCGAATTTGTGGAACAGACAAAATTTTGCAAGAAAATTTTTTTGTAAATTCATACTCGCCAAGGTGTCCCGATATCATAACCATCGTTGGTTCTCCCAAGTTGGCTCGGTTCTGCACAAAAAAATTAAAAAAGCAAAAGGGTTTAAAAAAATTTTTTTTTTAAACCCTTTTGCTTAAATTTGGGCCATAAATAGAGGATCGATAGCTGCATCTTTTGGTAAAATATATAAACAATAGGCAGCAGTTTTATGGAAATATAGCTAAATAAAAGCAAAGAAGCAGACATATTTTAAAAAATCACCCCTAACTAAATAAAAAAAAAGTTTGACCATGTATTGTGTTGTAAATTTACTACAAAAAAATGCTTTAGACATTTTCTTGAAAAGCTAACACTACTGAAGATCATTTACTTTAAAGTATAAAGAAAACAATTATAATTTACTCTGAATTAAATGGAACACTGTGTTTTCTTGAAAGAAGACATACTTTTTTTTAGGACTCGAGTATCTACTAACCTATACTAGAAGCTAACCACAAAACCTTTTTTTAACCGATTGTCTTTGGTGTTCTGTATTGGAACACTCTCGTTGCAACCCCCAGCAGTAAACTGCCATCATGTGAATATCCCATCGACCTTGATAGCGCTCTTCCATTGTTTTATAATCACCAAGATTATCTGGAAATATGTCTGGAAATCTGCATTTTTTTTTTTAATTTAAATTTTAAACCCGAATATCTTTTTAACTGATAAAACTATAAACATTTTTACCTACAAGACCTTTTTTGCATGATGTTTTTTATTGATAATTCTATAAAAAAAATATTTATCGACAAGATCTTTTTTGTATGTACTGTATTTAGAAATACACCTGTATACAGAGGGACTTTTTTGTTTGTTTAAAAGCCTGTACATTTATATGCTAATATTTTCTTTCATAAAAATACCCCTATGCCTTCTTTATTAAGTTATTAAATTTTGCTAATTGAGTACCAAGCGTTTCAAAGTTACACCAAACTTTCTTCAGGAAAACATGGTTAAAATTAAAAAAAGTTTTTTATTTTTTTTTAAACTGAGCCCATTTAAATACATGAAAGGTAGTTAAAGAATCAGTGGTTCATATCCATCAAAATTTTTTTATTATTTTCTAGAGCTGTGTTTGAAATTGTCATCATGGTCGCGATTATTCATAAATGACAGAAAATCTCACCCATCACAATTCTGGAAAGTGCCGATTTTTACTTATTGCCTCATTTAAAATAAGCGTCCTTAATATTGATTAAGAGAAACTGCGCCATTTTTTTAATAACATTTTGTAAATTTAATATTTTAAAGATATTCTGAAGGACTAGTTTATGGCGGAGCTAAATTTTTACTACGCGTATCAATCAACGTCAAAAAATGTCGAAAATTCTCACCATGTAAAAGGAAAGACAGAATTTCTCTGAACAGCGGCAGCGAAATATTCCATGATCTATGGTTTTGTATGTTAAAAGTTTTAAAGGTTTGTTTACACATAAAAATAAGCTTAATAACATACAACATTTTTAAATAAAAAACAGCCTACACAAATTAAAACCTACTTATTAATTATTTACTAGAACAGTATTAAGAAACTAAATTTTAAGGAATATTAGCTAATTAGCCCTGACAAAAAAGCAGTTTAATAATCGTGAGATTTTTTTAAGGGCGAGATTTTCTGACGGTTTTTGAAGAATCGCGACCCATAAGTCAGAGAAGTACATAATCGTCATTTGAATTAATAAATATTTAAAATAAACTGGTGTTGTAGTTTTGACAGATGTAAAAATAATTGACATTTGTAAAACCAGCATTGCCAATTTAGTCGTTTCTTAAAATTAGCAAAATTAGCCAGTTATCGTCATGGCTGGTTCTTAAGTGGGTCCTGTCAAACTTTCGGTGAACCCATGAATATTTTTATTCTTTTTATTTAGCTGATAGGCTGGAGAACGCCGTGATGCTGAGCACCAAAGAAAAAGAAGGTAGTACCTTTACCTTATCCGCCAGCGACGCCGAAATCCGCAGTTGCCTGTCGTCGACGCCCAAGTTACAGCAAAGTTTTGACATTGCTTTGACAGCGAACATGTACGAGAAGGAGGGTCGCGTCGATAAGGCTATCGAGATGTACCATCAGGCGATTCCCATGATGCTGGACGGGGCCAGCAAGGAGCCGGGTGGGCAGAGAAAGGAGATTATTGGTGGATTGGTGAGTTTTTTCCTACGTCACATTTGCTCTATTCGATCATGTTGGTATGAGTGGGATGAACTTTAAAAACTGTTTTGATTTTCCGATAACTTTTTTGGCCCTTAACCGATTTTGATCAATTTTAGCTTTTTGAATAGTTACAAAACCAAATTTTACTCTGCTTTTACAAAAAAGTCCAAGATGGATCAAAAAATTTTAAACTAGGTCTTTTACAAAAGAGCCAAAACCTTTGTTTGACCACTAATTTTTTTGTTTGAAAGTTTGAGATAATGATGAATTTGAAATTAGTTCTGTGTTTCGGACTTCCATTGTCAATATTTTAATTTATACACGACGTTTCGATCAGTACAATCTGATCGTCTTCAGGTGCAAACTAAAATCTATTCCTAAGGCTACGTACTTAAATACTATGAAAAATCACTTTCAGGTGAAATATAGGTTTTATGCTCAGAATGACGGTCTGCCAATGGGTTCATCGCTTTCGCCAGTGGTGGCCAATATTTACATGGAGTTGTTCGACTTACACGCGGTTGATACCGCAACATATAAACCTAAGCTCTGGCTAAGATATGTTGATGATACTTTTATTGTCTGGACCGGGAATGACCAACAACTTTCAGAATTTCTTCACCACCTAAATAATATAAGACCGACCATTAAATTCACAATGGAGTTGGAGCAAAATTGTCAAATTCATTTTCTTGATGTACTTGTCAGACTAGTAGAAAGCGACATCAAAACAACAGTCTATCGTAAACCCACTCACACAGGACAATATTTAAATCAAGGTTCAAATCATTCTGCGACAACCAAACGAGGCGTAATAAGAACTTTGTATAATAGAGCCATTCAAATTTGTAACAATTCTCATGACTTGGAAATCGAAATAAGAAACATTAAGAAGGATCTGTAACAGAATGGTTACAGCCTTAAACTTATAACAGATACTATTTCTAAATTTCAGCAAACAGGACAGATATTACAAGATCAAAACCAGGCAAACGCATTCCTTACAATTCCATACATTAAAGGAGTATCAGAGAAAATTCGAAGAGTAGCGAACAACTTTAACATTAAAACAGCTTTTAAATCTAATAATACAACTCGAAGCCTTCTTAGTAAAACAAAACCGGAGAACAAACAAAATAAGGAATGCATTTACCAAGTTCCTTGTGAGTGTGGTGAATCATACATAGGTGAAACAAAAAGACCACTATCTGTTAGACTTAAGAACATCAGACGAATACCCAAAGAGGTGAAACAACGAAATCAGGAATCGCCGAGCACGCATGGTCAAAACAACACCGAATGAAGTGGACAGAAGCAAAGGTTTTGCACAAGGAGTCACACTGGAAGAAACGAAAATTCCTTGAAGCTGCCTTTATTGGGCAGAATCAGGGTGTTTTCAGTAAGCCAAGTTTTGAAATTCCAAATATTTGGAAGCCCTTCCTTGGGCGGAGCCAACTTCTTAAACTTCACGATTGAGTGATTTTTCATAGTATATAGAATATCGAAACGTCGTGTATAAAATAAAATATAGACAATGGAAGACCGAAACACAGAATTAATTTCACTAATTTTTTGTTATTAAAATAAACCATTTCACGTTTGACAAGGTACCACTTTTAAAATTCGGTTTATTTACACAATAGTTATTCAGGCTTAATGATCCTTTAATATAGACCCTATTCTAAACTCCAAAAAATATCGGTTTTAAATTTTTTATCGGATGTAAAAGGATGGCAAAAAAAGTTTCAGCTCTTTTTTAAAGGACTTCCACAGTTTCACTTCTCGGAGCTCACTTCTATTTCCCTCTTCGTCGTTTAGAGAAAGAGGGAAATATATTTTCTATTGCCATCTCACTCTTTTCGATAAAGAGAGAAATAGAAGTAGCGGCCAGAAGTGAAACTGCGGATCAGGCATTACTTTGCAGTCTTGGATTTTTGACATTTTACGTTATTCTTCTGATTGTTTTGTTTAGAGCATGGACTTTAAACCAACTGGCTCCAGCATTTAACAATTTTGTTCGGTTCTTTTTCCTTTTCAAAAATAGCAAATCTGCAAAAATCCAAAAAAAAAACAATATTTTTTGGTGTTCAAAATAGGCTTATACTGAAATATGAAAATGGAAAATCATGTAATTTAATTTGTAACATAAAACAAAAATTACATCACTTTGTTCAACCTTTGAAATATGAGGAATTTAAAATACCTAAAGATAAAGAAAGTTAAACGTCTTTGATAAAGAAGTATTTTTTCGTCTTAAGTATCAAACATGAAAATCAAAACCCTTTATTCGTAATTAAATTACCAAATAATAACCTTGACAGTTTCATCCTAAAATTACAACGTAACATTATGTTTGATAAAAATGTTGTTGCGAATATTTGAAAAAGTATGTGTCTATACGTTTATTCAAATCTTCAAATTTATGATTTTTTTTTAGATACAAAAATGGATTTCTAAGGCTGAAGAGCTGCAAAATTTTCTAGATTCTAAAAGGCAACAAAGTGATAATAAATGAAGTTTTCGAGGGGGATTTCACTGACCATTGTTTACATATGTTCGCATTGTAAATGTGCAAAATGTAAATAATGCGAAAAAATGTGAAACAATGCAAAAAAATGAAAATGAATGCGAAAAAATGTGAAAAAATGCGAAAAAATGCGAAAAATGCTAAATAATAAAATAAAGACATTTTGAGTTTATTGTATTCGGGCAGTGTAAAAAAGGTTAATAAAAGAACGTCTTTGACCTTTTGATTTTTTAAATGTTCCATGCAGTGTCTTCTCACAAATAAATAAATCAATTTATGCTTAAAAGTCAATAAATAAAGAGTTTTTTTAATACAATATTAATAACTCGATAATATTACCCATAAATCGCAGTGGCGTATGCAGCATCTTTTCCTGAAGGGGCATATAATTACCTAAACATTTTTTTCAAACTATTTTGGAGAAACAAACGTAATTAATTTTTTTAATGAATTTCAAGTCAAAAAAATAATGATCGACTAAAATGTTGTAGATTGATACGTAAAGGAAGGTAAATAGCTTGGTAACAGTAATTCTATAAAATAAAATAAAAACGTTTTTTTTAAATCTGTCTTTCTTTAAAAAGATGAGTTTTTGGTCATAATTTTGCATTTAATATTTTTTATATTTGCGACGTCACTGCATGACAAAATTTGAAGCTTTTTATACAGTGTATCCATAAAGGTATAACTTAAATGAATGTTTTTGAGTGTGTCCCATTTAAAAGGATGCACCCTCGGATTCACTTGATTTTTCTCGAAAACTGCTCAAAATTGTGAGCTTCATCCCCCAAATTTAAATAGGAAAAGTGATTCTCTTTATAAGCCTTTTATTGTTTCTTATACCGATCGATTCGTTTTTAAGATATTTGCATTCAAAATTACCATGATTCGATTTCAAAACACCTTTATGCAGTTTAGGGATTAAATAAGTACTTTTAATTCCTCTTTTCAGGGGCTAAACTGGTAATTTTAATTCTCACGTAAATACCATAGCAACATAGTCAAAAACAATATATGCCAACCATTAGTCATATATGGGTTGAAATTCTAAAACTATAGAGTAACAAAGTGTAGCCCTCCCTCAGGCCGGGCTACAAACTTCGCCGCGGGATTAAAAGTGGCACTTTAATCCCTAGGTTTATAATGTACTATATTTTACAACTTCGTAAAATTTTAATTTTTACCAATACGTCGATTTTACTTTTCAGTAAAATATTTTTTTCAAAAACAGTAATTTTTGTAGAACACACCCCTTCGCGAGGGACGAGTGTATAACGCAGAGGTGTGTGTTACCCGTAGTTTGTAAAAAATAAATTAAAATCCATGTACGTGCAAAAAGTACAAAAAATTGAATAGACGCTGTATCTGAATTTGGTAGTTAAACGATTTGCTGCGAATTATTTTAACTCAATATAACTAAAAAAATCACTATTGTTATTCATAAAATGGTTTTATTACAGGTGCAATCAAATATTCTAAGAAAGAAGCTATTAAAAAACCAAACTTATTTTTTTCGTTAAAAATGGATTCAAACTATTATTTTACATGTTTGTTTTCAAAATTCGGTAGTAGTAAAAGTATAAAAATATCAGTTTTTGACTAGCACCTGTATATTTTACGTAATGAACTGCCATAAATGACATCATCATGGGGTTTGGTCTACAAGCTTTTACCATTTTAATTTTATGGTAACGTACTTTTTTTAGATAAGTGTGCGAGTTTTTATTAATAAAACATAGCCAAAAACAGCCTTTTTTGCCACTTTGCTTGTTTATATCTCAGGAACTAGACATAGAAAAACTTTTATAATTTCACATACATAATTATAGTGAATTGCACCGAAGAAAAACTTTTCATATAATCCTGTATAACCGGGTGCGGGGTCCTCCTCCTGCATGATAATGCGAAAAAATGTGAAACAATGCGAAACAATGTGAAAAAATGCAGAAAAAATGTGAAATAATGTAAAAATTTTTGAAATAATGCGAAATAATACCGCATTATTTCATCACATACATATATTGCGGCTAGTGAAATCTCCCTCAGAATTTTTAGCATGGTAAAAAGTTTTAAACCATGTAAAAATTGGTACAAATGTGTTCTTATTCGTTAACCTATAGATAAGTAAGTTTATTTAATGTTCATTGGTTCTTCATGTTTTTTTATTAATTAGTTGGATAATTTTGATCCAGTTATTGCGCATGTGATACGCTTTTAATTGTTAACTGATTGTTAAACAGTCATTGTTTGGAATATTTTATAAATAAATAGTTTATTTTTCTAATATAAAGAGACTTTGACTTGAAATTATCCTAAACAAACTTTGTCACAAAAATTATTTTGTGTTAAATAAAACCCCATAACTTTTACCTATTTGTAAAATAGTAGTTTCAACAACTAGTGGCTAAAATAGTGTTTTTCTTCAAGCGTTGGTTTAAATAACGAGCGCAGTTTAGCCGCGATTTGTTAACACTATTTTTTTTTAAATACCTTTATCAAAAAATCCAAGAAAAACAGGAAAATTCTTTTAAAAATCTCGAACGAAGTGCACTTCTCGCAACACACCATCTTTACACTATAAATCAAGGTGGCTGGTAAATGAAATAACAATGCGGTTTCCATAGCGATGTGCCTTTTTACTCGGTGACGCTCATTGTTGCTACATTTTAATCTTTGACAGTTTGATATTTTCACCATGTTTTTAAATGATTTTTTCGTAAATACTTCGTGAAAACTGGCGGATTAATTACTTAATTTTTAGGCAAGAATAATTAAATTTTTTCAATATGACTATATTTCGCTATTTCTCTTTAATTTTGGGTAAAAAACGGACAGAAATCTTTTTTTGCACCCGTGATCAAAAAAAAAGTTTTTTTGCATCGGTAACCAAAAAAGCCATGCTTTAGTTATCTGCAGATAGTTACTAAAATAATGTTTTTGATGAAGGTATAAAAAAAAATATTTTTGAATTCCATGGTCATTGAAATCATAGAAAAAAAACATGAGTATTATAAATGGTAGGGGAAATGTAAATAATATGCTATTAGTATCGCAAGACAAATTTTTTAGCTAATATCAAAACTACCCTTTATAACAAAATCAATGAATAGCGAGTTTTCCCTCAAAAAAGGTAATGGTAACCGTAGATCCGGATTTCGCACTTGTGGTGCTCATCAGTACGGTGCTAGGAATTAGGAGATGAACCCTTTGTCCTACACGTTAAGAGTGGCTTCGATACTTTAATCATTGTATAAAGAAGTTTTAATATTTAAATGGAAAAAGTGGGTCCTGCAAAAAGGTAATTTAATTCTTTTTACGACAAAGTTAAAATATTTAAGATCTGTCTCCTAGTACTTGTAAAATTGCATTTTAAATTATGACTTAAAATTCAGTAATGGGTCTTAAATACCCCATTTTATTTATGGAGAAAAGGGCCATGTTATTCCTTGTTTTAAATGTATGTTATTGGTTTTTTTTTCAGATTTGTGTTTACTTCTCCATATTTGTAGTATTTTTAGCCATCCATACATTATAGTATGGAGGCTATTGGGATCGTCAAAAAATGTTTTTTTATGTCCACTAAAAATAAGTTATTTGGTTCAAAAAAAAAACTTATGCAACATTTTGTCATGTCTGTTGTTAAAATGATTACTCAAAAACCGCTTAACCGATTTTTATCAAATTTGGCACAAGAGCTGATTAGTTTTTGATGGCTGGGGGGTTGGCGAGAGGATGGGAGGGGGAATTAAACTTTAAGAAAAATTGTAACTCAGGGTCATTTCATATGAAATCAAGCAAAAAAAAGAGAGGTTTGGCAGACCATCTCCCCAATTTCGATAATTTCTGGTACATTTATTCCACCCATATAGGGGATGAAAAATCCCAAATTTTAAATATTTTTGACCATTAGTTTTTTTTTTAATTAATTCTTGAAAATCACAAAAACTACCAATTTTGCTCAAACATGTACTTAAAGAAAACTTGGACAGTGGTTTATAGCTCGTTTTAAAGGTATTGTAAATACCTTTCGAAAGATATATCACGTGGTATACTTTATGTTTTAAACTTTTAAAAATTTTGAAAAACAGCATTTTTTATTTTTTTTATAAAAATATAGTTTCTGGGTATTTCGCCAAACTATTTACAAAATCTAAAAAAAAGATTTTTTTTTTCAAAACAAATCAGGTCATGTGATACTTCATTAAAATTGCATTTAAAATACCTTTAAAACAAGCTATCACTCGCTTTTGTAGTATGTATGGTTCTCAAGATATTCATATTTTTATAAATGGCTGTAAAGACAGTCAATTTTAACCAAATGTACAGGTACACAAAAAGAGTAATATCTTGAGAACTATACCGTCAAAAAGCGAGTAATACCTTGTTTAATAGGTATTTTAAAGACCATTTTGATAAAGTATCACATAACTTAATTTTCTTTGAAAAATTATTTTCAAAATCTTTAATTTTTTTTGATGAACCCATTAAGTCTCAATCTTGAAATTTTGTAAATAGTTTGGCAAAATATCTAGAAACAAAATATTTTTTTTAAAATAAAAAATTATGTTTTTCAATTTAATTTATTTTTTTTTTTAACCAAAATCATTCGAAAGATATTTAAAATAGCTATAAACCTTTGTTCTAGTTTAATTAGTTATCGAGATATTTTCATTTCTTTAGGTACATGTTTGAGCAAAATGGTAGTTTGTATTTATTTTCAAGAATTAATTTGAAAAAAATTAATGGCCAAAAAAATTTTAAATTTGGGATTTTTCATTTCCCTTATGGGTAGAATAAATGTAGGAAAAATTATCGAAATCCGGGAGATGGTCTGGCAAACCTCTGGTTGCAGCTAGCGACACGCGGTTTTTACGTTGAGATAGATAATTGCCTCAGATTAAGTTATTAGTCTGAGATAATTGCATTTTCAACTAAAAAAAAAATTGATTTTTTTAAAAAGATTTTATGGATGGCTCTACGTGCCTGCTTTGTTGACTTTTTTTTTACTAAATTTGCATTATTTCAAAAACTGGTAAATTGATTTTAAAATGTTCTACTGTCCTGTAAAGAAAATCAAATTACCTTTCAAACAACCCATCTTTCCACATTAAGATTTGTCCATGGTTAGTATATTGACAAAAGCAAAAAATTTGCAATAAAATTGATTTAAACTTCCCTCGAAAATTTCTAATAGTTTTCAGAAAAATCAAGGTGCATCCTTTCAAAGTGACTTTATATGCACACCATTTTTATTTTTATTAACAACATTCTGTTTTGCTCCTGTTGCTCAAGAGAACTTTAAGTGACCCATATCAAAAAAAATAGTTGAATAATTAAATAGCATATTTAAATGTACCTCCACCATTTACAGTTACCCCAAAAATCCTATATGATAAACAAGTATAAACATTTTATTAAAAATATTCTTTTAGTTACAAAAATATCTTAATATCTTTTTGCACTTAAAACATGATTTCTGGGGGATATATTGCAGTCGAAAACTGGAATAATTTTGCAATCATTATTACCAGATTCTTGCATGTATAACAACCTGTCATATAATATAATAGACTCAACTAATGAAGCCATCACTAATCTAATGCAATAAAATTTTACAACATTCAACCAAGTTTTATCAATAACTTTTTGGAAATGTTCTATATCTGGTAAATACAATTTAAAGTTGGTCATATTCCGTGTCGCTTTTTTACAATAATCTAAAAAAGACAAACCTTCCTCATACTTTACATTTGATATTTTAGAGTGTTTTAGCAAGGGACTAAATTTAACTAGAACACTTTCTAAAGCAGCTCTCAGAGCATGAACTTTTAAGTCAGATATGTCATTGCTCTCAAGTCTATCAATGTAAGTCTCTAATGCATGACAAGCCAACTCACAACTAAGATAACCTAAAGAAACATTTCTCGATTTACAAAATTGGCTCAAAGGAAATCCCTGATATAAACTTGGTTCAGTTGTTAGTTTCATATAGCAACAACCTACAATGTTTATAAAAGCAACATTTTTACATTCATTAAACAGTCGAAGCAAGGTTGTACCCAGATTCCCACAAGGGTGTAGTCCTACTATACCAAACTTTAAAGAGGAACTGTTTAATTTAAAAATATTGGAAACTAAGTTTAAAAATACTGTTGATGTTAGGTTTTCTTCTATTCTTCTATTTACATGAATAGTTGGATATGTATTCTTATGTTTTATTGACTTATGCAACAATATTTTTTCAAATTTTTCATCTAAGGGCCCTGCTGAATTTGACAATGCTTTGTTTGCTTCAAATGTACAGACCCTTAAGCCATATCCATAAGAAAGCATTCGACTTAAATGTCCCAATCCTGAGCCAATGTCGACAATGTAAAAGCAGTTTGTGTGAAGGGCAGTTTCATAACATATATTTGCCATAATAGAGATTTCATGCCTCTTTTTTAACTTTACACCTTTTGAAAACTCTTTGATAAATTCTTCATCCAGCTGATAGGTTTCCGCAAGTTTTAAAGGCTGCCTGGGGAAAACATGAGTTTTTAAAATTTTCTGCAAGCAAATTATCGCTAGTGGAGCAATTGTATAATCTGTTTGAGATTTTAGAAAGGTGCCCAGTTCGCCTATAGTTAAGTGTTTAAAATAGTCTTTCCAGCTATTTGGTATTCGTTGCCAGTGATCTTCCAAGTAGAAATCTGAAACGTAAGAATTCAAAATATCTCCATAGAGTCTATAGACTTCGTTGCAAACTGATATGTTGTTTATATAATCTAATTTCTGCATTTAAAGTTATTTGAAAAAAATAAAAAGCAAAACAAAAAAGTACGGTTATATTTGTTTTGACGAAGCCTGAGTCCATTTCGATTTATCACAGTGTTAACCTTGAGGCGATTTCGGCAAGCTTTGGTACATAGTTTGGTACCGTGAGCGAGTTTGTAAATCCACCGGTGCCAACCAAAGAGTTCATAAATTTTAGATGGATTTCACCAGTCCAACAATAGAGGTCCTAAATTTTTCGATGGATTTCACCAATCAAACAAATGTTGGAACCGATCGCCACCGGCTTCGGGAGTCGGTGGAAAATCTTCGTTGGATTAAACATAACCCTACTTTATGGTTATTTATTTTTTAGTTTTTCTAGAACTTATTCAAACCAAGATATTTTTTATGCATTTTGGTTAATATACAAGGTACAGTACAGGATGCTTAATGGAGTGGTGAGCCATAATATTAATGCAAGACAGTTCAAGTGAAGACTCTGATGATAGCAGATCAAAAGATCTTGGGAGGAATGATCTTCTCTTTTTTTAGATTCTTTTCGGTTGATGTAACTGATTTGGAAGTTTTAACTTCTTGTTTTAATTGTCTTAGGAGCATATTCCTATTGAAAAGATTAACACGCCAGGACGAACCCGTATCAGGTGACTTATAATAAGTACCATGCGTAACGATGCCTATATGTGAGTGTTTCAGAGTTGGAAGTCAGAGTGTGCGATGGTGTTGAATGATCTCTGGATTGAGGGTGACTAGTGAATCCACTGACGAGCCCACGCTTGTCACCCCGGCCGAAACATCGTTTAATTGTTTCTCTTTTCGCTTTGGTCTTTTGTGTGTTTCTTGGGGGACACATTTTGAATTTTCGTTCATTCCTCCCAAGATCTTTTGATCTTCTCTTTTTTTTAGATTCTTTTCGGTTGATGTAACTGATTTGGAAGTTTTAACTTCTAATTGCCAATTGCACCAACGTTAAGTCTGTGTTTTAAGTCTGACTTAAAAGTTTCTATATCTCAGAAGCACGCAATAAGAGAGAGAGAGAGAGAGAACTTTTAAGCCAGACTTAAAACACAGACTTAACGTTGGTGCAATTGGCAATAATAGTAACTATGTGAAGCTCGCAGAAACCATAGAAATAGAAATGGCAGAAACGCGCCTAAATGCTTACCAACCGATTCGATGATGACGTGACCGTGACTCTGGTATCCTGTTTGGTATGTCAAATTGCATACCGTGGAATGGAGCACGGTTCTGTGGTTTGGTATAGTGTTATCTCCCTCTATTTTCGTTTTGTCCTGCTTTAGAAATTTAAACAAATAAATTACGAAATAGGTTGAAACCGGGGAATATAAGCCTTTTGGCGGATTTTTATACGTCGACTAAAAAGTGTTAATCATGATTAAAGCATAATCAGATAATTTTCACGTTTGGTGGATATATATGGAAAAGCATCTCTAAGCCAAGGGTTACCGGGTTCGTTTCCGGTCATCGATTTTTAATTCATAATTGGTATATACTTTGCATATGCTAAAGATAACCTTCTTTAATGATATTCCATTAGTATATGCTAAGGAAATACTAGAATAGCATTCTTTTGATGTTCTTTTGCGGTACCAGAATAGCTTGTGCGCTAAAAGGACCAAATAATGTTTAAATAAGTGATATAGACTTGTATATGTTGGTATTTCCTTAGCATATGCCAAGAAAATACTTAGAAGCTCATTCTTTTGATGTTATTTTATGGTACCAGAATAGCATGTGAGCTAAACGGACCAAAAAATGTTTTTAAATTGATATATTCTTTGCATGTGTTAAAGATGAACTCAGAAGGACCTGCTTAAATGGTTCACTCATAGCATTGGCTATGGATAACCTTAATAGCATATACTTAAAGAGTATGTACCAAGCATATGCTAAAGATGTGCTCAAAAGGACATCCTCAAAAGGAGGTTTGACGCATATGCTATGCATCGAAATGTTCTTTCATTGCTATATGGGAAGTTAGCAGATTAGCTGGTAACTTTTTGTCTAACTTGGGAATGCTGGTCCATCAGTCACTTAACCGATATACCATATCATTGGTCCAATGGTAAACCAGTAGTCATTGGTTCAATGTAGATGATCTCCATCTAACTAGTTACTTAAATCCTAAAATATATTTTTGTGCTCCAAAAACCATGACATATCAATACATCCTAAGAAAAAAAAATAAATCAACAAAAAATACAAAAAAAGTGGGACAATGGCGGGATTCAAACCAGTAATCTTCAGATTACCAAGCCAACGCTGTAACCACTGATGGACCGTTGCTGCTATAGGAAAATTTACATTTTTCAGTACATTAACTTGTTGGCTGAAGATAGTTAGCGAACCAATATCGGAGAGACGTAGTTTTTTCCTCAATGGCCCAACAAAGTGAACGAATATCGGAGAGGCGTAGTTTTTTCTTCAATGGCCCAACAAAGTGAACGAATATCTGAGAGACGTAGTTCTTTCTTCAGTGGCTCAACAACAAAGTTCTTTGTATTTAAGATGAAGATTCTTCTCCGTCGATTCAACATCGAATTAGTATTGGCAAAACAACTGTGTGGGCCCACCAACTGATGTTATTCAGTGAGCCAATAATGTTTGCTCCACTATCGGAGAGATGTAGTTTTTTCTTCAATGGCTCAACAACAAAGTCCGTTGTATTTAAGATGAAGATTGTTCTCCGTCGATTCAACATCGAATTAGTATTGGCGAAACAACTTTGTTGGCAAATTAACTGATGTACGTCAGCGTCCCACTAAATAATTTCCGTTATAGTCACTCAAAAGTCATTCAGTTATCCAACCAATGAAGATTAACCATTAGAAATCCGTCACACCTTGTTTATAGGGGTGTTTTCTTTTTCTAAATGTACTCCTGTGAGAGAGATCCAGCATACTACAACATACCAGAAAAATACCCGCCTGTACAGCCTTCAAACCCGCATATCAGGGACAAAACTATCTCGAGAAGACAGTCTTCCGAGATGATGGCCGCAGTAAGGTAAAATTTCTCAACGAAACTCATCGCAATCGTTTGGTGGTCGTATAATAGCGATTGGTCCCCCATCCACAATGTTTGGTACCCTTTGGTTTTCATAAAATTAATATTCTTTTCTCCGTGGGAAGTTGGCCGCAGTTTGAAAAAAATTTAAAAAAAATGCTTTCTGGATCAGAAATATGCTCTGGAGGTTTGTTATCCAGTTTTTTCATTTGGTGGCCCCCCTATTTTCCAGAATTAAAAAAAATATGTCATTCATCAACCACTCTAAAAAAAAGCGACATCCCCATAGTCAAAACAGGCTTTTCGTGGAGAATGGGCCGGGGAGCTGCATGGTCACCTGATCACCTAACATAGGTAATAACATTCAATAATTGTTTTTTATTGGGTGTTCTTATTTCTTATTTTATTTGCTGTATAAACCCAGCATAAAAATCGTTTTAAGGCCCATTTTTGACAACCTCGTTTGACACAATCTTAAAAACTCATGCAAATGTTCATTATTTTAATAGTGTACCATACAATATACGACTACTGCTAAATTACCAGATTTTATCGGATTTTGCTTTTTTTTTTTTGATAAGTAGGGCAAAGGCCAAGCCTTTAAACTGTGTCCAATTTTTTGCAAAGTTTGTTAAACTTGGTAATTAAAAGTGCTGTACACTTCGGTTTTTTTATGGGAATGCCTAATATGTGAAAAATACATGGGTAAAAAGAAGGATATATAACCAAGTCTTGTTTACAATTCAAACAATACAAAAACTGTTTTTGTTGAGAGTGTTTGAATGGCGTATTTTTTTTTAAATTCTGGAAAATAGGGGGCCCACCAAGCGAAAAAAACTGGATACCAAACCTCCAGATAATATTTCTGTTCCAGAAAGCTTTGTTTTTTTTAATTTTGTACAAATTGCGGCCAACTTCCCACGAAAAAAAGAATATTAATTTTAGAAAAAATGGCTACCAAACGATTGCGATGAGTTTCGTTGAGAAATTTTAACAAACTGCGGCCATCTTCCCGGAGGTCAAAAGAACACAAAATCTTGCACTACTGTTCCCAAAAGAATACAAAAGTTGCACTTTTTTATCAAAAGATTTTCGATTTAATGGCCTAATGCATCAACCAGTCAAGTCGGGCTCAGTTAAGGTGAATTACCGCACCACCACCAAATTCGGCAGGTCACATTCTATCCGCTCGACTTAACTGAACCGCTTCTTAGGGCCGGTTTCTCAATAGCAGCAGCGGCGTACTGAGAAAAAGTGGGGCCCGGGGCGGTATCTTCAGATGGGGTCCCCCCTCTGATTTTTTTATACACTTATATTAGTTTTATTTGTCAAAAACACAATATTAAATCGTAAAATGTTCATAAATATGATATTTACAGGTACCTAGTGACAAAAAAGAAATTTAAGCCAACTAAAAAAAGCTGAAAAAATTAATTAAAATAGATCTTTCTACCTTTTACCGTTCTTGGCTCATTGTGGAGCGCAAATAATTTTTAATTAATTTTAATTTAAAAAAACTGCGCTCACATGTAGCGTTTGAAACGCATAAAATAAATACTTTTAGATTTTAAAAAAAGAATTGAAACTGAATTGCAAAATTCATATTTAATAAATTTAAGAAAATTTAAACAACTCGAAGACGAATATTAATTCTTATTACCAAATAAATAATCAATTTAATATATTCAGAAATATGATGATGATGATTTAAACAAACTAATAAAATCAAAAATATATTTTTAAGGGTTTCAATTTTGGGAACAATAACTTACTTCGATTAATGAAATAAGCAAGTGTAAGATTTTTATATCTTTGACAATTTTGTCAGTTTTTTTACTACACATATTGTTTCAAATTATTAAACAAAAAGTCAGTGGTTGAAGCACTTCTTTCCTAGACGGATGCTAGACAGATTGAGAGAGAGATTGTGCGTACCGGATCTCTTTTTCTATCATTTTAGGTATCTTATGCCCGTGTGCACAGGTTCGGCTTGACATGTAAGCCGAGCTTAAGGTTTAGTTTGCAAGGGTGTGGCATATCATGTAAGTGGCACTTAAGCTGTAGTTAAGATAAGCCGTAGAATTACTTCGGCTTAAGCGCATTTTTAGGTTATGTGAGGTATTTTTTGATAATTTTTTTAAACAAAATCCATTAATTTTATGAGTTTATAAAATTGTTTCGTTGCCTTAAAATATTTCTGTGATCTGGTGGTCTGTGCTTAAAATGGAACTTCTTCGTGATGACGAAGAACATGGAGAATTAGACTTTGTAATTAATAGAATACCAAGAAGGATTTTTCAAAGAATTATTATTATTTAGAACGCCCAAAAAAAAATATGTTTTTAGAACTTTCCACAATACTTAAAAACAAACTTTTTTCGCTAAGCGAATAATTCACCTTTTTTTCGCAAGTTCGTTGCGAAGAAACTCAAAAAGGGGTTGGGTTGATCTGGTGGTGTGATAATAAATGGTCACGTTTTATAGTGCACCAATTATAGTACTTTTATTTGCCTCTTCCTTCATATAAATCATCAATCAAATTTTTTTTTTTTTTTAAATAATCTCAAATTTTACGTTGCTTTTTGACAGATGACAGGTAAAAATCATGGTCACCACATAAAAAACACAAAATAATGCAAATAACTGCCACGATGCCAATAATTTTCTCACTTTTTCTCTCTCTCATCTCAAGGATCACCCTTAGTTCTAGCGGCACTTGAATAAGTGGAGGGGAAACAAAAAAGAAGTTAAAAACCTCCAAATCAGTTACTTCAACCGAAAAGAAACTAAAAAACAAAAGATCTTGGGTGGAAATAACGAAAATTAAAACTTAATGGATGAGCATCCCACAAGGAACACACAAAAGACCAAAGCGAAAAGAGAAATGGTTAAACGATGTTTCGCCCTGGGTAACCAGCGTCGGCTCATCAGTGGTTTCACTGGTAACCCTCTACCATACATCAATAAACACCATTATACACTTTGATTTCCAACTTTGAATAACTCACAAATAGGCATCGTTCCGCACTGGTACTTATCCAAGTTACCTAATACGGATCAACACCGTTCTCAACTAAAAAGCCAGTTAACTCATTTTCGTTTTAGTATCCTTTGGCCTATGATCGGTGCCATATTGACACCAAAAAGAAAATCCATGTTTTAATTGTCAATTTGGTTATAAAAATGGCCGATAAAATAGGCTAAAGGGCACTGAGGCGGTAGGAGTTACTTGGCTTTTTAGTTGAGAACGGTGTTGTACGGATTCGTTCTGGCGTGTTAATATTTCCAGTAGAATTATGCTCCTAAGCCAATTAAAACAAAAAAGAAATTAAAAAACCTCCAAATCAGTTACTTCAACCGAAAATAAACTAAAAAACAAAAGATCAAGAGATCTTGGGTGGAAATAACGAAAATTCAAACTTGGATGAGCATCCCACAAGGAACACACAAAAGACCAAAGCGAAAAGAGAAATGATGTTTCGCCCTGGGTAACCAGCGTGGGCTCATCAGTGGTTTCACTGGTCACCCTCTATCATACATCATTAAACACTATCATACACTTTGATAGGCATCGTTCCGCACTGGTACTTATCCAAGTTACCTAATACGGATTCGTCCTGGCGTGTTAAGAGGGGTAAGGGAAAGTGGTGCATATGGGTATTAGACCTATTTATGCATGAATGATGATGTGTTCTGACTTTTACCGGTTTTCCAGAAAGCGGCCCCCCTGTGTGCGTATACTTGGTGCTTTTATCTTATAACTTAGAGTATGTATTTGGATAATTGTGTACATGTGGGATCCCAAGGGGGCCCCTCATAACCCGGGGTACGGGGCGGACCACCCCTCACGCCCGCCTCCTCAGTTCGCTACTGAATAGCGGGTTACCAGTGAGTTAAATTAATTGGAGTTATAAATACCAGTTTTTTGCTGTTTTAATTTAATATTTTTTTTTCATCTTAAAGCCCTGGTTACCCAGGAGTTCATTTTAACCCGCTTTTTAAAGATTTTTACAAGGTTATATTGCCCGAGTTATCACTATTGAGAAACCGGCCCTTAACTGGTTGGTGTAGTTTGCCATAAAAGTGCATGGTCCCTTGAATAATAGGGGTT
Organism: Oxystoma pomonae; assembly: GCA_963921995.1. NCBI lineage: Eukaryota > Metazoa > Arthropoda > Insecta > Coleoptera > Brentidae > Oxystoma > Oxystoma pomonae. The sequence goes on from OY998173.1 coordinate 16,103,313, forward strand.
TTCACTGGTAAAATTGGTGCGCCACTCGTAGTGCACCAAAAATTTCTTGGTGCCGTCAAAAAATTGCGTCAGTGCAGTCTACGTGCAGATTAAATGGAACATGAAAAAAACTGCACCCAAACCAGAACACTCGTTTTATTCAAACACTTAACTCAATGTATATAAAAGAGCCCTTAGAGCCGGTGCGAAAAAAGTTGCAAGTAGTGCAAAATCGAGATTATCGGTTTTCCAATGAAACATGAAAACTGAAAAATTGCACTCCAATGGAACAGCAGCACCGACTCAGTTTTACACTGGTGGCGCACCAGTTTTACCAATGGTAGCCGCTATAAACATCTACGGACGGATGTCCACCGGCGCCTTTCTGCGAGCTTAACATAGTTACTATTATTTTCTCTTTCTAAATGCATTCGTCTAAGAGAGATCCAGCATACTACACCATCACAAAAAAATACCCGCCTTTACACCCTTCGACCCTGCATATCTGTCTCTCTCTTCTCATTTGATTACCGTCACTTTTTTGAGTCCCGTAGGCACTATTATAAGATACATTTTACACTTCTTTTCCCTGGGTTCCACCCTTACCCCGCTCATCAAACCGGTCTGATGAGCACCCCCTAGGAAGGCAGTTTTCTTTTCCTAGAAGGATTTAATTTAGCCTGAACCCCTTTGTCGGGGTTAGGGATCTTTAACGTGCTCCACTATCAATATATGGATCACACGGGACCGTCCTCTCCGAGGGACGGTATGAAATCGAATTAGCCTGCCTTCTAGCTAACTCGGCCTCCGCTTCATACTGCGTTTTGCCTTAATCTTACAAAATTCCGTAATTTTATAAGAAATAGTCCAAGTAGACTACCTGATGCACGACCCGGGGCTTGGACCCGGCATCTCCTGCTTGAAAGTCGCGGCGTTAACCTCGACACCAAGCAGGCAGGTGCATATCTGTCAGGGGATAACTATCTCAAAAAGGTAGTTAGACAGCGGGGTATGTTCCTGGTAGGCTGGGTCTCTCTCAGACGAATGCAGTTAGAAAAAGAGAATATTAGTAACTATGTTAAGCTTGCAGAAACGCGCCTATTATCCGTGACCCTCATAAAACGGCGCGTTTCTGCGAGCTTAACATAGTTAATAATAATATTCTCTTTTTTTAAATTCGTCTAAGGCGCAATTTTACAACTCATAGTTAAACGTCAAACCTCAGTTTAAACCACGGATGTCAACTTTTTTACGTTTTACAGGTGCAGTTTACCAACAAACTTCGGTTTAACCGTTACCGGCGGTCTGGGTGTTTGTTAAACTTTAGTTTAATAGTTAATGAAAGATTCTAACCTCAAAATAGTTATTAAAAATTACTTTTTGGTAAAAAAACTGTAACTATTAATGAAATTGCTATGATTGATGACTTAGAATTTATTTTTGATCAACTGGATGAAGATGATGATAAAATTATACGACGATGTAGATTTTAAAAAGAGGTTTAGGTTATCTAAAGGGACATGCGAAATTGAGCACGAGGAAATTCGACAAAAGTTGGAACATCCCACAGACCAGTAAGTTTTATTTTCACAACAAGCTCACACGTATATATATATATATATATATACCTACTGTATATCTTTGCGATTCTGACGATTCCGAACATTTTTTGTTATAGCGTCTGGTTGTATGTCTGTCTGTAACCAAGGCTGACATCTCAAAAACTACTACTATATATGCTGGGTTTGGCTCTAGCAACACCATTCAGTTGAGAATGTTGATGGCTCTAGTTGGTGACATCTTAAAGATATGATTAAAATAATCAACCCTAAAAAAAACTTGTTGTGCTCCTAATCCTGCAGCTAATCAAACAGCTCTTCTTTTCTTCCTGGCCGTGGTTTAACTGCGACTTATAAAATTGAGCAACTTATTTACCAATGGTTTAATCCAAAGATTAAACTTAAGTTTAAACCATGGTTTAATCTGGAGTTTTACCTTTGATTGTAAAATTAGCCCTAAGAAAGACCCAGCATACCAGGAACATACCGCCTACACTCCCTTCGATCCCACTCTTTAACTACCTTTTTGAGATAGTTATCCCCTGACAGATATGCGGGATCGAAGGGTGTAAAGGCGGGTATTTTTTGTGATGGTGTAGTATGCTGGGTCTCTCTTAGACGAATGCATTTAGAAAGAGAAAATAATAGTACTATGTTAAGTTCGCAGAAACGCGCCTTTTTGCCTGTCTTTTCTATAAGCCGCTTGTAAATGCCGAACGCACTTTCGATCAAAATAAATAGCGTCATCTATTGCAGTTCAGATGTACCATGATCTTAATTGCTGCCTCTATGAAAGATTTTCTTTTACTTGCCAATTTTATTATTTTTCAAATCATTTAATAACTATTACAAGTAAATATCCATAAGAACACCAATATTTTTCGATTTTTAAGGGTACATTTTAAAAGATTAGGTTGGTGTTGGCTTAAATATGATAGATGGCGCGAATTTAAGCTTGGTCGGTAACATGACGACCGCAGTTACCGGCGTGACAAAACCATTTTTATAAGCGAACGAATTGCCGCTCGTCTTATGTTGGCGACAAAATAAAAAAAAATTTCGCCTGTTTTTGCGCCAAATTCGGATTAAACCTGTGTTTACGTTTACAGTACGATACGGCTCGTTAAATAAATTGTAAAGTTTTTAATAGGTTTGTACATTTAATTTTCAAGTGCATAGAAAATAAATATGTCTGTGGATTCAATGTGATATACATAATGGCGGGTAATAAGGCGTTACAGTGGAAATTAGTGAGTAACACCACTGGGCCCCAGCCAAGACCGCGACATGGACACAGGGCCGTCGCTATTAAAGACTTGATGGTCGTATTTGGTGGCGGAAATGAAGGCATAGTTGATGAGCTCCATGTTTACAATTCTGGTAGGCCAAATAATTCCCCATATTTATAAATACGGCGCGCTTTTGTTTTGACAGAAACTGCCAACAACAAACCTAGTTATTATTTTATTATTAATATTATAGTATATGAACCCCTGGGAGACATTTGTTGCATATTGTTTTGAGTAGAGAGAAATGTCAGTTTGAAAAGGTTTTGTTTAGCCTGGAAACAAATATGGCCGCCCTATTATACACAAATCTGGGTTTTATTGCAACACCTTTTAAAGATTTATGTTAAGGTTCTGAAATCCTCTCCTGTAATCAACAATTAAATGGTAAAATATATATTTTTAAAATATTAATCTAGACAATTCTTGATACTATTATAGGAATAAAAATTTTGATTATGATCAAAACATGGTTGGTTGCCTATAGGTTGCCATAGACATCAAACTGTTGTTATGCAACCCCAAATGCAGTTTTACATGTTGGGTTTGGTTATCTTTGTCTGTTTTTTTCCAAGGTCAACTGTTATTAAGTTTTAGGACCAGTTTTTGAGTATCAGGTTACCCCTTTAGCCCTCCAGTTTAACCTGCATCAAAAAAGTATTTGTAACTGTTATAAAAATGATTTTTAGACAAAAATTAACATTTGCTTTCTCTGTTTTAATATCCTCAAAAACGGTATTTTGAGATGTGCTTAGCCAGGACGTGTATTCTTGAACAGGGAGCGGCATAGATCTACGCTGAATGATCACATGGGACGAAAACGTTATATTCTTGAGCGATGATCCGATCTTATGGATCTCATGAAAATCATACGTTCACGATGGCATGGTCCGAAACCAGGGAACAGCGTCGAATCTAGTAATGCTTGCGCCAGAAAGATGTTTTTTATTAAATGTTTGGCTTTCCAAACAACTTTTCATTCGTGGGAGGTGATAGATCACACGAGAGAAAGACTGGATTGTATGACTTTCAAGAATACACGTCCAGGAGTTATCTTAACATGTTGTTGAGTGTAAAATACAAGATAACTTGTAGTTGTCAACAATTCTTTAAAACTTAAAATTGACAATGCAAGTTCACAAAATTGAGTACTTGGTTTGTATCACTCAGGGTTGCAGGCGGCGTCCCAATTTGGGCAAGATTGTCTTACTTTTCAATGATGCATCCCACTAAAAATCGCAACTGTCAAATATCTCGATTTTTCACTGATTTAGTCATACCCTCCTTCACATATGCACATATGCTTGTAATAAATCAGTATCGTAGTTAGAAATCCAGTCAATACCAGTTCAGAAAATTTGCCTTTTTTCCACTCTACCCCTAAGACATGTATTATAATAACCCGCCTCCCTAAAATGATTGTCCTGCTTTTAGTTTTAAAAAAATGGCAACCCTGTTATTGGTTTAGAATTTTGATGGTTTTAAATAGATTTCATTTTTGATTTCAAAACCTACATGAAGGTTTCTGTGTTGGGATTGTTTTAAGCCAGGTTTTAAGTATTGTATGTATATACTCTCAAATATTGATTTTTAAGTATGTATAAAATACTTAAATACTTTAGAGAAAGTTTTGATGTCCATGATGTTTTTAATAATTTCATAAATATGTTTCTTCTGCAAATGGTTTTATTATGAATGAGGTTTTTTTGTTTCAGCAACAAATCAATGGTTTGTCCCAGTGACAAAGGGGGATGTACCTCCTGGATGTGCCGCTTATGGCTTTGTAGTGGAAGGCACAAGACTGCTAGTCTTTGGTGGCATGGTAGAATATGGAAAATACAGCAATGAGCTGTATGAACTACAGGTAAAGGTCCTAAGAATTTTTTTGCAATACTCTTTATAAATTTCAAAATGTTTAAAACTTTTTATTTTATAAAATAGGATCTGAAAGGGCTCTAAGGAGAGTTTTTATTATAAAAAGTTATTATTTACAATTAACATTTATTAGGCCTAATCTCTATTTTTCTCCAAAATAGGTGTTACGTAAATAGTACATGCTTCAAAAAACCAAACCAAGTAGGGTGTCATTTCTTTTTTTTTAGTGTGATGGTAATCTACAAATAATATTTTATTAGTGTGCTAAATTAGCTAATTGTGAACCAAATTCTAAAAATCAAGTTTATTGTATCTTTAGTTTTAATCATTAGGATTTTTTGTATACCTAATAAAAATAATTTTATGGTAAAAAATGCAGTGTTGTGTAATGATTTTTATGGAACTAAAAAATTATATAATCTTGAAGTATTGTTGAGCTAACTAACAAAGTACATTGTTTTTACTAGCATTTTGTTACATGACGCACACTAATTTCCACATAAAAATGTTTTATTTGTAAAAAATCAAAATTCTTATGCTTAAGTAAGAACATTTAAGGTTTTTCGATTCCAAAAAGTGGTAAATGGCCTATAGAAGTTATAAAATGTGTTTCAATTATCATTAGCAAACCAAATAATCTATAGATTTTCTTTTACATTTTTTTGGAAAAATGTCTAAGGCAATTTGTCCAAAATCTGTTTAAAAATGCCATTCCATTGAGTTAATTAGGTTTGAATTCTAAATGTAGGCATTATAGACTGGTCAGCAATAATTGAAGTGACACACCAAATTTGGATTTAAATTATGGCTGAACTAATGACCCGATTTTGACGAAACTTTTTTTGTTTGGTAGAGCCATTCGTCCTTTATAAAGCCCAAAGGGGAGGGAAAAACTCAATTCATGGGGAAAAGGAGTAGTATACCAGAAGTAGTATACTTAATTAGCACTTATTATATTGGTATATATTTTTTTTTGTTTTCAGATAATATTTATAAGTGTGTGACTTAAAATTTTTCTATTTTTTCTTATAGTATAGTAAGTTTATTTATTGTATTTCTTTTTTGACTTTTGTAAGAGTGCTACCACTCAATTAACACCAATAAAGAATCTGAATCATGTGGATCATGTGGCAGGCAGGTTGAACTCAGCCATAAAGATTTATTTATTTATTTATTTATTTATTTATTTATTTATTTATTAACATATTCACATTCACAAGAAAATACAAAATATAAGATATAAAGATACAAAAATATCTATCCTAGAACAACCCTCTTGGCAGAAGTTTTAAATCTTTCTTTTGAAACCACGAATAAGTCAAGTTGACCACAAAATTTGTTAACATTTTTGCTAATTCTATTTACTGGATTATACATAAAGTAATAAGTTCGACTCTATGGGACATGTAAAAGTGGAGTATTACGAGTTATGTAAACTGGAATATGAAATTGTAAAACAGACAGGCATTCAGGACTACATATAAAATTATTAATGATATTAAAAGCAAAACATACATCATAATACTCCCTTCTGTCCTTCAGAAAGTGTAATTGCAAATACTTGTATGTATTTTCTACTGAGAGAAAAATGCCATTCCTACCAAGTTTGTAACATGCAAATTTTACATTGAACACTCTCAAATCGATCTATATAAATATTAAAAAATGGTGACCATATGATGTTAGAAAATTCAAGAATTGATCTTATAAAACTTATAAATAGTAGTTTTAGAGTATTAATATTTAAGAAATCCTGACAGGACCTTTTTATAAAACCCAACATCTTATTTGCACGACCGATGATTTTTTCATAATGTTCAGAAAATGTTAATTTTGAGTCAAGATATACACCAAGATCCCTCACTACTAATACCTCTTTTAACAATTTATTTCCTAATGTGTAGGTTATAGGAAAGTTATTTTTAAGTCTACTAAACCGCATAACTTGGCACTTATCGCCATTTAGAGTCATATTATTCATAGTACACCACCTATCAATTTTATTCAGATCATTTTGAATTTTTATTTGATCTTGTTGTGACACAATCCTGGCATACAGACTGCTTCAAGCTTCTGCGAACATAGGGCGAAAGAAGTCTAATTTGCCAGTGTACATACATGCAGAGACACTGCACGCCTATCAGTGAAGCAACCAACACTCAGTCTTCCGATCGCCTTTCGCTGCCGTTCGCCTTGTATTTAGTACGCCTCTAACCACGGTGCTGTGTGGAGCGTAGTCAATGAAACCTGAATTTGGTCAATAAATACGCAAATTTTTATAACGTAATTTTCTTATTTTTTGTCACTGATAAATAAGAGCGTTTTATTGTCAACTGCTCAGATTTATCAGTGACGATGTGTTACAATGAAAATAATAAGGAGAAACAAAATAAAAGCAAGTTCTCAAAATAAAATAATACATTCTAAAAACCAAAAAGATTCTCCCAGTCAAAAAAAAATTAAAGCAAATGTTCGACAAGTCCTCCTTGCTCGGCTAGACAATATCCGAGCCTACTATAAAAACCCCTTCCAACGTTTCCAAGCATGTTAGGGGTGATAATTTGAAAAGCTTCTTCAAAAACAGATAGAAGTCATTAGGAGCAAGATCGGGAGATCGAGCTGGCCATAAAATAGTTCCCCGTGTACTTATAACCCGATTAGGAAATACATTATCAAGATATTCCCTAACAAGGCCAACATTGTGAGCGGAACAACCATCTTGTTGAAACCATGTTTCACCAAATCTTACACCTAACAACTACCTAGCAGTTGGAATAATGTGCTGCTGCAGTAGATCCAAGTATCTAGGACCATTCAAATTGCAATTGCCGTTAATAAAAAATGGCCCAATTACGTGTTCCCCTACGATACCCCCCCCCCAAACATTTAGTTTTTGGGGATACTGTGTTCTTACGTCAAAATACAAATGCAAATTTTCCCTCGACCAATATCGAACGTGTGTTGCGTTATGACGATTTGACCATTTGACCATCTGCACTTTTTCGGCAACTTCGTAGACATCCATTTTTAGTTTTAAAAATGTATTATTTCAATTAAGAACTTACCCATCTGTTTCTCGAGCAAGGCAGAAATAAAACAAAATAATAAAAACAAAATGAATTTCCAAAAGATAACACTGCAGCGTGCTTCGAATCCACCTCGGTCGTACGGCACGGAGAGTAAATTGGACTTGATTCCCCCTATGTTTGCAGTAGCTTGAAGCGGTCTGTATATCTTTAAGTCATCAGCAAATAATAAGTATGCAACTTCCAAAAAAGAACAAATGTCATTTATAAAGATATTAAACAAAGGAGGTCCCAAATGTGACCATTGAGGGACCCCTGAGGTGACAAAAAATATATCAGAGAGATAACCTTCAACTTTTACTTGCTGCGACCGATTTGATAAATAAGACTTTATCCACTTCCATAACGGACCAGTAATGCCATATTTTCTTAATTTGGACATCAAAACACCATGGTTTACTCTGTCAAATGCTTTGCTGAAGTCCATATAAATAGCATGAACTTCAGCACTCTCCACCATTGCATTAGAAATAAAGTTTGTGTATAAAAAAAGATTAGTATCAACTGATCGACCAGATGTGAAACCATGCTGTTTTGATGTTGTAATTTTTTCAAAAAATCTCTTGAGTTTTATCTCGACACAATGTTCAAATAATTTAGGAAGAGCTGAAAGAATACTAACAGGACGATAGTTACCAACATTTCTTTTGTCCCCAGATTTGAAAATTGGTACAACAAATGATCTTGCCACTTTAATTTTTGCTATTTTTGTCAACAACATCATTAAAAATATTAAATCTGAGTGCCTTTTGTTTGCTGACGACCTCAAACTTTATAAAATTATTAACAGCATAGAGGACTGCTATGTATTGCAAAATGACATTCACTTAATATCTGCTTGGTGTGATGAAAATAAATTGCCCTTGAACATATCTAAGTGTAAAACTATGTCAATATCCAATCTACACCAAACAATTAATTTTAATTATAAACTCAAAAATATAACTCTTCCTAGTGTTGACCATATGCGTGACTTGGGTATCATAGTTGACAAGAAATTGAATTTTAACAAACATATTGACGAGGTAGTCAAATCATCACTGATGTCGCTTGGATTTATTATAAGAGCTACCAAAGAGTTTACTAACATTAACAGTTTAATAACACTTTATAATAGCTTAATAAAATCTAAACTTCAATATGCGGCTCTGGTGTGGTATCCCAACTATTCTATAAACATTGACAGGCTCGAATACGTGCAACGTCGTTTTTTAAAATACTTAAGCTTTAAAATCGATGGTACTTACCCTCCCAGAGGAAGTGACCATGAAAAATGAAAATTTGTTAAAAAGATTTAACTTTCTATCCCTTAAGCATAGTGCCATCCTTAGCAGTCAACTTTTCTTATATAAGTTATGCAACAATGAGGTGGATTCTCCTGAACTTTTAAGTTATATAAATTTTTATGTACCTCCTATTAACACCAGGTCGCATCCAAAATTCTATCTAGAAAACAGATCCACCAATCTTGCCCGTAACGCCCCATTATATCGAGCCTGTTCATGGTTTAATCAACTGCAGAACAAAACAGATTTAGATATATTTAACTGCTCTATTACCAGCTTTAAAAAGAAAGTTGTGTCTGTTATTTCATCACTGTAAGATAGAAATTTTAAATTTTATATAAATTAAGTATTTACTATATAATAATAATATCTAACTAACTTATCTTAAATTACCTAACTTGGCTATTGTAAATGAAGGTTTTATCAAGGTTTCTTGTTTATAGGTTTCTTATAGGTTTCTTATAGGTTTTTCTTTTATAAATTTTTCTTTTATAGATTTTTTTTTATAGATTTTTTTTTAAAAACTGTTTAACTTTTATATCTTTATTTCCTTAAGGTCTTACATACAATCATTACATAGGAATTAAGTTTTTCATCTGTACTTTAATTGTCTTTTGTATGGGATTTTCCTGTTAGACAATAAATTGAATTGAATTGAATTGAATTGAAATGACTTTCCATACTTCTGGAAACACTCCATTTTTTAGTGATTTGTTGAATATTATATACAGAGGTAAATACAGAAATTTTGCACAATGCCTCAAAATAGATGAGGGAACTCCGTCAGGGCCCACAGACTTTGAAACTTTTGAAAAAATATAACTTAAATAGGGACATTATGTTTACCACAGTTGCGGTCAGACATAAGGTAAACAATTTGGTGACTATGCCAGATTGCGTTGAAAGTTGTAACTCTACACAATGTTTTTACAAACATATTATTTTTATAAGTTTTTTATCATTTACCTGTAATTATGCAAATTCTGCGTTTTGTTTTTTAAAACATGGAGAAACACCTTATTTTTATTCAAATATATAAAGATATTTAGGTATATTATATAATTGCATTTAAATTTTCTTGAATGTGCAGGTACATGTTATGGTACTTGAAATATACCTCATTTTTTCGATCTAAATATCAGATAAAATACCTGATATTTTGACCGAAAGAATAATTCTTTTTATTTCCCAATATCTATCGGGAGTAAAACCTATAACAATGTGACAACCTCGCATTTGTGGTGAGTCAGCCATATAACCATTTGTATGCTGCTCCATTAATAAGTTTTGGTATATTTTACAGATTATTGGACAGTTTTTAATATTTTTTTCAATAGATTTTTAAGTGTTTGTGGCAAAAGTGATATGACAAA